>CM060919.1:723989659-726785492 GCA_030737875.1 Allium sativum | reverse complement strand
CGCTTTATGCTTGTCCTTTCTGCCTATCATAGTTTTGATGTTATTCCCTTTATCTCTAGATTTAGATTTTCTTGTAATTTAGATCGATTAACGTTTACATGCGATGGGAATACGATTTGGGTAGATTAGGCAAAACATGAACTGGTTATAAATGTGAATCATGAACTTGATAATAGGCATATGTTGAAACATGAAACTTGACACGAACTTGACATGAAACTTGAATATAGTCATGACACTAGAATGAACTTGAAAATGGCCAACTCGAGGTTAGGTTGAGTTTGCAGTGTAAATCTGCCCAGAACCGCCCGGCAAATCCAGTTACTGCAAACAATAGGATCCAATGTGAGTAGTTTGTCATTCGCACTTGAAACCCGAGGTTAGACTGAGTTGTGGTGTAAATCTGCCCGGAACCGCCCGACATATCCAGTGACCACAACAACAGGTCTAATGTGAGAGGTTGGGGTGCATTAATGAATTAATGCCACATGATAGGGTTAAGTCATGAACATGAAAGACAACACTTAACCAACTTGAAACATGATTGGTAGGGTTAGGTCATGAACTTGAACGACAACACCTGACCAACTTGACACGTGAATTGTAGGGCTAAGTCACGAACTTAAATGACAACACTTAGCCAACTTGATATGCTAGACTGAAGGGGTTAAGTCTCGAATTTAAATGACAACACTTAACCTACTAGATGGAAACCTTAGTTACGTGGTCCATTTCAGCAGTAACCCACTAGATGTATCATGGTACCCTGGAACTAGGAAGGGTTGGGCACGATTACTGGGCTGATTGTAAGCGACCAGAACGACGGCTGTGTTGGTGCGCCAGTGTAGGTTCAGGCAGGCTATGGTCGTGCACGTGGTCTGGAGTTGAAAAAGCAGGCATTGGGCATCAATAGGTTTATCTGTGCATTCTTGATTCGTGTCGATGGTTGGCACCATAGGGCTTGATACACCCTACGGTGGACCTAGCACAGGTGACTACATTCGTGATAGGGTTGTATGACACAGAAACACAACGAGCTAGAACTTGTAGGGAGCTGATCCATTAGTGGATCGTTCCGTTGGACCTAGTAATGGGTCATTCACGATTTTGGGCCAAGGGATCATTTCATGATTAATATTTGACATGGGTTGGGCTACTAGTACTGTTGGTGCAGCGAACCTTGAACATGCGATGTTATACTTGACCTATACTTGATTCATCATGTTATCTTGGTCTATCTTATCCATCTTGACATCATACTTATGTTTACTTTCAGTTTATACATGTCATGTTACCTTTACCTGTTTTTATGTTGAAAGTCATTTGGTCTTACCAGTCTTTATGACTGACCCGTTTCCTTTCGCCTCTTTTTCTTTCGTTTCTTTCCCCAGGTTCTCAGGGAGGAAACTCTAGCTCTAAGCTTGGATTTAGCTTGCTTTCTGTCAGCTCATGTACGGTTTGGTCTTGAGCTATGCTATGGCTGCACTTCTGCTATTTTTGGGGAATAATTTACTTTTGTTATTTTAAGTTTATGCTTCTTTATTTAGAACTTGATGTAATGGAATAATGGCAACTTGTACTTTGGATATTTGAGGTTTTGACTCTTTTCTTGAAAGTAATAAGATTTGGTTTTTAAATTCTACCGCTGCTTTATTTATGTTCTGTCTTGTGATATCTCTGTGTATGTTTACCGAGATAATGCTCCACCAAAACTAGTGCATTCCCTTTGTGAGTGACCCTACCGGAGGTAGGGTGTTACATTTGGTATCAGAGCAGAAGGTTACCAGACTGGGCAAAAGCTTTTAAAAACCTTCTGAAACTATTTTCAAAACCGTTTATAAAGAAGCATTTTTCAAGAAAAGTTTATTTTGAAAAGGCTATTCCCCAAAAGTCATTAGCACTATCCTTTGTTTCCTCGTTTGAATCTCTATCTTTTTGTTTTTCAGCATGTGTGGGAATCTTAACTTTCCAGAGGGCGTGCCAATACCTGGCTGGTTCAGGAGATACTTAGAGGCTAGGGCCAACGATGCAGGCCCAGCAGATATTCCTCCTCCAGCTGCAACGATTCCTCCTCCTCCTCCTCGTGGATATGCTTTCGCAAAGATGTGTAGAGACTTCAAGGCTATGGGTGGAAAGGACTTCTATGGGACTGAATCCTTTGTGGAAGCGAGGAACTAGCTGAAGGAGACCGAAGATTTTTTCATCATCTTTGAAGTTGACGACAGGCAAAAGATACAACTAACAGTGTGGTTTCTTAAAGATGAAGCTTCGTATTGGTGGGAGATTACCCATGCTGAGAGGCCAGTGGAAACTTGGGAAGACTTTCGATTAGATTTGAGATGAAATTTCTCTCCTAAGCTGAAAGAAGCCTGCAGATGGAGAAGTTCCTAACTCTTAAGCAAGGAAGCATGACAGTCAGGGAGTATGTCAATCAGTTTAATCAACTGGCCAGATTTGGGCTGGATTTAGTGAACACCCAACACAAAAAGGCTCTTCGCTTCGTCAGATGTTTGAATGAGCCACTACACAGCCTTGCTATGACTCATGTACCCATGGGGGCGACCTTTGAGAGCTTGGTGGATATGGACCTACTTCATGAAGAAGACGAGAATGGCAAGAAGGAGGTCAAGGCGAATGATTCTCAAAACAAGAAGAAAGACTCCGAGAAAGGAGGCAAGAACAATAACGACAATAAGGATAGCAAGACACGTGAGAAAAGAAAATGCCATTTCTGCGGTATTGAAGGGCATATAGCTCAGGATTGTAGAAAGAAGAAGATGAAGATGGGAGCATGCTTTCAGTGTGGTGAAACTGGACATATCAGCAAGATCCGCCCTATGAAGCAAGGGCAAGCCCCACAAGCAGGACCTTCTGGGGGTACATCTTTAACTTCTTCTCCTTGATGCTTTGTTTTATCTTGCTTATCTTGCTTATCTTCTCGATCCTATCTTGAGAACCTTAGGTAGAACCATATGGATGGAAACATGTATTTAAAACATGTTATGGTTGATGTTTGAAAATGGTTGCAAGTGGTCGCAAGTGGTTGCTCGTGGTTGCATAACACACATTAGGCACTAGATCGTCTCAGACACGTTTTCATATTGCATATGCATGAGTGTTTATACTTGTTTATGGATGAAATTGAATGTGTTATCATATGGATGTTGCATATGGATGGATGTTTGTGCACACATATAGTATTTATGTGGCTAGGACTATTCGCATACATGTTGGATTCATTGCACTAAACATATTTTGCATTAAGAAGATCAATCAGGCCTGATCATTTGCATTAGATAAGGAACATATACACACACTTTCTGCATATGTTCATATAGCATTAGAAATCTTTTAAGGACAATGATTGATCGTGAATGATGGTTGAGTAGATGGATGACTGGATGGTAGGATATATATTCTTCCTAACTTAGAGATTTCAGGGACGAAATCCTTTAAGGAGGGGAGAATGTAACAACCCGTATTTTTATAACATGTTAAAGTCATAAATCAAGGCAGAATTAAATTTTAAAATAAGAATCAGGGGAAACGTGTTACGCCATTGCGTTCCTCACGGAATTCTGCATGAAATCGAGTCCGAGTTTTCGAAATCGGAGTCCGTATGACCAAGTTATGACCCTCCGAAGTTTCAGGAATGTAAATAAAATAAAACAGCTCGAAAATAAAGCTAGAAATTTGAAATTCAAACCTAGAGAGGGCAGGCAGGAAAATTCCCGCCCATATACCCAGGTCGACTAGGTAGTCGACCCCCCTCCCCAACCAGGTCGACGGGGGAGTCGACTGGGGTGTCGACCCCCCCTCCCCATGACCAGGTCGACCATAGTGTCGACCTGGGGGTCGACCCGCCTTCCGAACCCGTTTCCTGAGCCAGATACATTCTGATGTATTTAGACTTGTTTCGTGACCAGATTCGTCTGCCTAACCCTATATATGTAGCCCCCTAGCCTCATTCTCTCCACACCATTTCATTATGTCCTTATGCTGCTTCTAAGATAATCAAAATAATAAGATAAAAAGGAAGAAAAAGGACTGCTTCTTCTCCATCAAGACTACGCTTAGAGATTTGCAAACTGGGGGGATTTCAATTAGAACACGACAAATCAAAAAGAGATTCAACAATCAAATTCTGCTTTCTAATTATCGATCCACGCACTGTAAGTTCTAGTTACTTTGAGATCTAAACTTGTTAATTGTAATTTGGACATGAGATAAAGTGAAATTTGACTTAAGCATGATAATCGATTCATATCTATTCTTGTTCTTCTTGGATCTTGATATTTGGAATATTGCTTTGAAATCAGTTTGGGCCTATTCGCGTTGTAAATCAAATATTATCATGCCTATGACATTGAAACCATTATTAATGGCCAAGGACTATGACTGAGAACATAAGACTATGCATATGCCTATGACTGAGAACATAAGACCATTGCCTATGACTATGACAAGGACAATTGTGGCTAATCACCTATGACTCATGACAATGAATTACTGCCTATAATTATGCACATAAGACTATGACCATGACTTTGAAACTATTACAGTTAATTGCCTATGACTGTTAGGGTAGTTGCCTAGAACTCTTTTGGATAATTATCCAGGACTATTGTATAACTATTGTGGTTAATTGACTATTATAGTTGATTGCTCATAACACTATAGTTGAAAACCATGTTGAACACCAAATTGGCATTTAGTTGGATCCCATACCTAGGGTGTGACTTGCTTAGTTTATTCGTTATTACGTACACCAAAAACCATTGACCCATTATCCTTGTATTTGGCTTGCTTTTGCATGCCTATTCTTTTATGTCAAGATTTATCAGGACTATTGCCTTATTTGGCTAGATTTGAAACCCTATTAATTTCTATATGCCAGTGATGTTGTAACCGATTATCTCAAGTTATATCATGCCAGTCTTGTAATCTCTTTTATCGCTTTATGCTTGTCCCTTCTGCCTATCATAGTTTTGATGTTATTCCCTTTATCTCTAGATTTAGATTTGCTTGTAATTTAGATCGATTAACGTTTACATGCGATGGGAATAAGATTTGGGTAGATTAGGCAAAACATGAACTGGTTATAAACATGAATCTTGAACTTGATAATAGGCATATGTTGAAACATGAAACTTGACACGAACTTGACATGAAACTTGAACATGGTCATGACACTAGAATGAACTTGAAAATGGCTAACTCAAGGTTGGGTTGAGTTTGCAGTGTAAATCTGCCCGGAACCGCCCGACAAATCCAGTTACTGCAAACAATAGGATCCAATGTGAGTAGTTGGTCATATCGCACTTGAAACCCGAGGTTAGACTGAGTTATGGTGTAAATCTGCCCGGAAACGCCCGGCATATCCAATGACCACAACAACAGGTCTAATGTGAGAGGTTGGGGTGCATTAATGAATTAATGCCACATGATAGGGTTAAGTCATGAACATGAAAGACAACACTTAACCAACTTGAAACATGATTGGTAAGGTTAGTTCATGAACTTGAACGACAACACCTAACCAACTTGACACGTGAATTGTAGGGCTAAGTCACGAACTTAAATGACAACACTTAGCCAACTTGAAATGCTAGACTGAAGGGGTTAAGTCTCGAATTTAAATGACATCACTTAACCTACTAGACGGAAACCCTAGTTACGCGGTCCATTTCAGCAGTAACCCACTAGATGTATCATGGTACCCTAGAACTAGGCAGGATGGGGCACGATTACTGGGCTGATTGTAAGCGACCAGAACGACGGCTGTGTTGGTGCGCCAGTGTAGGTTCAGGCGGGCTATGGTCGTGCACGTGGTCCGGAGTTGAAAATGCAGGCATTGGGCATCAGTAGGTTTATCTGTGCATTCTTGATTCGTGTCGATGGTTGGCACCATAGGGCTTGATACACCCTATGGTGGACCTTGCACAGGTGACTACATTCGTGATAGGGCCGTATGACACAGAAACACAACGAGCTAGAACTTGTAGAGAGCCGATCGATTAGTGGATCGTTCCGTTGGACCTAGTAATAGGTCATTCACGATTTTGGGCCAATGAATCATTTCATGATTAATACTTGACATGGGTTGGGATACTAGTACAGTTGGTGTGGCGAACCTTGAACATGCGATGCTATACCTGACCTATACTTGATTCATCATGTTATCTTGGTCTATCTTATCCATCTTGACATCATACTTATGTTTACTTTCAGTTTATACATGTCATGTTACCTTTACCTGTTTTTATGCTAAAAGTCACTTGGACTTACCAGTCTTTATGACTGACCCGTTTCCTTTCCCCTCTTTTTCTTTCGTTTCTTTCCCCAGGTTCTCAGGGAGGAAACTCTAGCTCTTAGCTTGGATTTAGCTTGCTTTCTGTCAGCTCATGTACGGTTTGGTCTTGAGCTATGCTATGGCTGCACTTCTACTATTTTTGGGGAATAATTTACTTTTGTTATTTTAAGTTTATGCTTCTTTATTTAGAACTTGATGTAATGGAATAATGGCAACTTGTACTTTGGATATATGAGGTTTTGACTCTTTTCTTGAAAGTAATAAGATTTGGTTTTTAAATTCTACCACTGCTTTATTCATGTTCTGTCTTGTGATATCTCTGTGTATGTTTACCGAGATAATGCTCCACCAAAACTAGTGCATTCCCTTTGTGAGTGACCCTAGCGGAGGTGGGGTGTTACATGGTATATATTGGCCGGGGTATACCAAATGTAACAACTCGACCGGAATGGGCCTAAATTTCGACCTAGAAAAGGCCCATCGAAACTTAGAGCCATTCTAAATGAGTCGTTGGTTCCTTTAAGGATTACATTTGCATAGATAATGATTACATATACTTCGAATGGAAATCTCACACAGCGGAAAGAGAAAATATAACAATGAAAATAAGATGTACCACTTATTTCAAAATCTCAAAAATACAACAATTACATCTGTTCAATGGGTATATCAAATAGTTCATTCTCACAAGATTCCAAAAGATGTAAAGCAGTAACAACTAATAATAACATAACAACTTCGTCTTCGTCATCGGCTTCAATCATGACTTCGTCCATGGCTTTTACCGCATCTATTGACCTGTTGGATATGTTAAGGAGATGGGTCAGAACATAATGTCTGTGCAATTGAAATATGGTGTTACTTAATCTCAATACCTTATATTTTTAGTAGGTTACATATGTCCAGGTATGTCTACGCTGCACACAAAATTTACATAAACACCGAGTATCTAACAATTGGGGTGGATATCCAAGTCAATCGCCCATTTGGGTTTTTAGGTTAAAGACACAACGAGGTGGTATTCTCGATCACTTATGGCCCCATTAAAGGTGGATTCTTACGATCTCTTATAACCTTGGGGCGGACCCTTAGCCCTTTAAGACCCCGTCCTAATACATTAACGTTCTTAAGTCTATTCTCTCATTTGTAATATGAGAGTAGTATTGAGAATGCTACTACTTAACTGATATTACCCGGTAGGACACCTATGTCGCTTAAGACTTTCCTTGGATAGTTGGTGAGCATGCAATGGCCACATATCTATCAATTACCGATTTGTCCCTAGTTGAGCCCTTACAAGCTTCTAGAGGAAGTGCACATCCCCGTGAACCACCATACTCCATTTCCGTTTTATGCCTAACCACTTTTAGAGAAGGAGCACCTAAAGAATTACATTAAATCTAATAAGGGTGGGTCACATGTCTTTGGTTCCTCTCCAAGAAATAAACCCTCGGAAGGATCCTAGTCCTAACCACTTAAGACCCAAACTAGATAAAAAGAGAGTCTTCCACTTAAGACCTTCTCAAGGCATAGTAAAACTGCCTATTTTCACACACAATAGACTTATATATATAGCTACATATATATACACACACACACACTAGACCTCTCACATTGAACCATATACTTGTAGATGATGGATGTGTCGGTCGGTTACGGGTAGACTTCTACTACAAGTTGGTTTAACCTCGTGTCTAGTGTACTAAGTTTTTGAATGGCACATGGCACCTAGACATCTCATATTAGTTGGTCTCACTAGTGGCTGCTGGATTTGCCGGTCGGTTTCGGGCAGACTTCTACCATAAATGGCAACTAATCTCATGTCTGTGTGTCACTGTTCATATCTATTTAAAGCCATTCTATATACGCACACACAAGCAAACAAATATATTTATTATGGGGACGTTTCAAATTAAAATTCTAACATAATCGCATTTATTACGCTAATACAATGTTAATTACGTTGACTACGTTTATATATGTATAATAATTATATCGTCTAAATAACGTAAATATTCGTATAAATGGGAAAACGTTCTAACGAGGTGGCAATTTTCAATTTGCCCAATTCAAGGTATACAAGTTAGGTTTTTCATACTTTTACTGCTACAACATACGTATGATAGGATAATGACAAGATAACAAATAGAAGTGGATGGAAAATATACATACATACAATCTCTACTTGCATCCTAGGCTTGTAGAAATGATTTCAATAGAAATTATATCAATACTGAATTAAAAATAGAGTGCTACATACACTTATACTTGTATGTTTATAATTCCTATTTCACCTAATTCACCCTTTTTGGCA
Organism: Allium sativum; assembly: GCA_030737875.1. Classification (NCBI taxonomy): domain Eukaryota; kingdom Viridiplantae; phylum Streptophyta; class Magnoliopsida; order Asparagales; family Amaryllidaceae; genus Allium; species Allium sativum. The sequence goes on along the minus strand of CM060919.1, from coordinate 726,776,865 downwards.
TTTGCACATAAAAATGTTTACAATTAACCTTCTTCAAAGATTAATGCATTTGGATTCATAATAGGATCCAAACCCAAGCCAGATTATGAAATAATCAAATCTAAATCTTTTTAGGTTACAATCAATGGTAAATAATTGTGAATTACATAAAATAAAAATAATAGTAGCAACACCCTTTTTCATCTTTAATCCAATATTAAAACCAAAAATCCACAAAACCCAAATAATCATGACAATTCATACGCAAATACAAGATAGAGGAATCGGGGATTTTAGTGTTTATATTATCGAATTTCCAAATCCTCCTAGGCATATCTTTCAACATGATAATCTAATAAAAAATGAATGTGTCTTAAGTAAACGATATTCCACTCATAGATCTGGGAGGAATAGAGAGAAATCTATAGAATAGAGAAAAATCTCCTTTCGTATTGACCTAGAGAAGGGCGCTAGACCTGTAGCACTACCCCTGAGACACATGGCGCCTAAGAAAAGAAGGGAGTTAGAAAAACAAATTTTAGAATTATTACAAAAAGGTTTCATTCATCGAAGTACCTCAGAATGGGGTGCACCGGTTGTATTAGCCACCAAAGAAGAAGGATATTTAAGACTTTGTGTGGACTATAGGGAACTCAACAAATTGTTCTAGAAGAATAGGTACTCTTTACGCATAATCAATGACCTTTTTGACCACTTGGAAAGAGCCCGAGTATTTTCCCAACTAGACCTTGCTACTGAATTTCACCAGTTAAGAATTACGGAGGACAACAAGGACAAAACTGCGCTTACGACGCCAAACAGATTATTCCAATGGGAAGTTATGCCCTTCGGACTAAAGAATGCACCCGCCTTCTTTGTTGACCTTATGAGTAGAGTGTTTATGGGCATTCTAAATAAAATCGTGGTAGCCTTCGCAGATGATATCCTTATATTTTCAAAAGATCGTGAAGAGCATTAAAAACACTTGAGACAAGTGTTAGGGATATTGAGAAAGAACCGATTGAAGTCAAAATTCTCGAAGTGCCATTACTGAAGGGAAGAAGTAAGATTTTTAGGACATATTGTGTCAAATAAAGGCTTAGCCGTAGACCCCGCAAAAATTGAGGTAAGCAAGAAATAGAGGATGCCTCGGAATTCCATAGAAGTAAGAAGCTTCCTTGGATTGGTCGGATATTATAGGAAATTCATTAAAGACTTCGCAAAGATTGCTACTCCATTAACCCAATTGACAAAGAAGAATTCAGTGTTCGCATGGAGTAATAAATGTGATATAGCCTTTAAGAAATTAAAGCAAGTATTAATTAGTGCATCTATCCTAATTATACCCGATGGTTCCAAATTGTTCACTGTTTACACTGACACATGTCGGACCAGTTTAGGAGCAATCTTTATGCAAGAAGGAAGAGTAGTTTCCTATGTTAGTAAACAACTCAAGGTTCCAGAGAAGAGATATCCAGTACATGACCTTGAGTTAGCCGCAGTGGCATTCGCCCTTAAGATGTGGAAGCATTATCTCTTAGGGGAGAAGTTTGAAAATTTTACCGGCCATAAATCCATAAAGTATTTATTTTCTCAACGTGACTTAAACTTAAGATAACAAAGATGGATGGAGTATATCACCTCATTTGATTTTATGATTCAGTATACCTTGGGCAAGGGGAATTTTGTGGTGGATGCTTTAAGTAGGAAACATGAGACTTTGAATGCAATCCTAGAATGGAAACAATTAGAGTTCCTTGCTAATTTTAATTTGCAACCCTTACCAACCACTTCTAATGGTTTTCATGGGGCTATGATAATTAGACCCACCCTAAGAGAAGATCCAAAGCGCACAAAACTTTGATGAGGAATTAAGAAACATAAATGAGAAAGTGGGAAGGAAATAGACCTTTCCTCATTCGGTTAGGTATTCGATCAGCAATGATGGGAGTTTACTTTGTGATGGACGACTTTACGTCCCTAAAGATGAAGGGTTGAGGAAAGAAATTCTAGAAGAGTGTGGTAGGTCAAAATTAACCATACACCCCAGTGGGGATAAAATGTACAAGGATATGAAAAGGAATCTCCATTGGGAAGGAATGAAGAGAGATATAGTCCAATTCGTAGCCAAATACTTGACGTGCAAAATGGTTAAAGCGGAGCAAGGAAAGTCCAAAGGACTGTTGTTACCTTTAGAAAACCCACGTGGAAGTGGGAACATATTTCCATGGACTTTGTAGATGGACATCCCAGAAGCCAAAATGGAAATGAGGCCATTTGGGTCGTAGAAGACCATTTAACTAAAAGCGCCCATTCTATACTAGTCAAGAAGACAAGGACTGCGACCTCGTTAGCCCAATTATATGTCAAAGAGATAGTCAGACTTCATGGCATCCTATCGAGTACTATGAGTTATAGAGACCCCTATTCATGAGTGATTTTTGGAGAAGCCTACAAGCAGCATTGGGTTTGACCCTTAACCTAAGTACAACTTATCATCCGCAGACCGACGGACAGATAGAAAGAGCAAACAGAATCTTGGAAGACTTGCTTTGAGCTTGCATCATCGACTTTGGAGGAGTTTGGAAGCAGCACCTATCGCTTATGGAGTTCACGTATAATAATAGTCTTTAGAAGACGATTGTTATTGTAACAGCCTACATTTTACGTATCTAAGGATCATAAAATATTTCTGTTTTATTCCCTGAGGGTTGGATCATTCCCATATTTAAATATGTTGCTTATGGGGATGTGGGACATGTCCATAATTTTTATCAATTTTGTTTGTGACCAATTACCCCTTGTCATTCTTGTACATGGCATAACTTTTGACTTAGGTGCGAATTAGGTGTTCTGACCTGTGTTATTGGAAAGGAAATGATGATTCCCTTTCTATAGGGTGGTCACATTAAAGATTTGGCTCAGCAGTTTGGGTGAAATCGCTATTTTAAGGTTTCACAGCCGATTGTTCAGGTTTGATAAACCATAATGGGCTGATTTGGGGAGGCCCATTAGTGGGCTGGTGGAGGCTACAAATGGGGGGTAGGAGCCATGGAGAATAGTTTACTTTCTCCATTCTCTCATTTGGAAGAGCTTGTGATCCTCCATTTCTTTATTCTCCTGCACCTTTCCACCATTAAAATTCTAGATCTACATAAGAGAATCGAAGATCTACATCGTTTGAAGCTAAATCTACATCATTTCAAGGGAGAATCCATCAAATCGAAAAGTTTGGATCAAATTCTTCGTTGTTCGGATCTAGATCTAGGTGTTTTTGAGTTGTTTTGGAGAATTTGTGAGTGATACGCATCTCTCACGCGGATTCAATCAAGTATATGAGTTCTATGATCATAATTTCATCATTTTCAAGTCATTTTCCTTAAGATTTACATCATAGTAAGTCTTATTTCATATGGATCGCCATAGGATCTAATTTAGCAACTTAAAACCGGTAATTTCTACGCTATTTCATATGTTATGTGAGTTTGATCCATAATTATATTCATTTATCATGATTTTGGTGAAGTTTGCATAGTTTTGATGAAAATTGTCATATTTATGTTGTTAGTGATTTCATAATGTGTTTAAGGTTGTAATTGATGAATTGGATAAATAGATTTTGTCGAGATATTTGATTGGCAAAGTTTTGGTCGAAATTGGACTTGGCTTGGACATGTGCAAGTTCCTGGTCGGTCCATCTGGTCGGTCCAGAATGGGTCTTCTCGATCTAAAGTGGGTTTGGTCAATCCAAAGTGGGTCTGGTCAGTCCAAAGTGGGTCTGGTCGGCATAGAGTGGGCCTGGTCCCCACAAAGTGGGTCTGGTCGGACCTTTCTGGTAACGTTGTGACTTCGAAGTGAATTCAATGAGGAATGTCGAACTAATGTGAAGTGTTCATTGTTAGTCGTAATGCAATGGGTGTGAAGAGAACTCAAAAGTGTTTTGAGCTTGTTAGAAATGGTCGGATGGTCACCGTCGATGACGACAAGAGATACCGATGGCCGAGGAATTGTCGTTATCATAGGTTCTAGTGGGCTCAAAACAGGGGTTACACAATTTTGTCGTGTGGTCGAGTACCCTAGGCATCGTGTATGGCCTAGACACGTTTCGTCATATGGCGCGTGGAGTTTTAGCTTGAACCGGAGTTTACCAATGGCCCTTGACAATTGATGGAAAATTGTTTAGCTAGTCATAAGATCAACGATGGTTTCGAACCAGGATTGGTGATGATAGCCAAAGTCTGTCATGCATGATGGATGTTTTGTTTGTACCGTCTCACGTAGATTATCCAACTCGTAGGAGATATTCCTTGGGTGCTTGTCTTATATTGGCTTAGGCCTCTAGGACTTGTGCTTGAGGAGGGATGTTGAATTCGATTAGGATGGTTTATGTGAGATCTATAATCTGGATGCTTTGAGTGCTATTGATGGTTGTTACTGATTTCCATGAATAAATGGTTGTTTTGGTTTCCATGAATGAATGGTTGAAATGTTTGATGTAAAAGGCTATCACTGTCCGATGTGGGGAAGACGGGAGTTGAGTTCTTCTCTGGTGTTGTGGGTAGATTAGATCGTTTATTTACCCATTCTTATATGCTTTATTGATGAAGTTTGTTAGTTTATTGCTCACTAAGACTGTTGTCTGACTCAAGGTTTTATATTTCCCTCTTATTACCTTGGGTTGTTCATCTGTTTGTTGGATGGGCAGACTAGGTGGCAAGTGACAGGAGACAGCTTAGTGAGGACAATGTTGCTGTTCGGAGGTGAGAAGGTGGTTGGAGTACTATCTGTCTTTTATACAATAATTGGGTTTTCTGTTGTTTACTATTCTTCTTTGAGTTCTGTAGTGAGGCAAATTTGTATAAAACACTACTGTTGTAATCCAAGTATATGGATATTACTTTCTAGTTGTTTGAAAGTTTTGTGTTTTTTGCTTCACTATTAATACCTGTTGTATATGTTTTATTATATTTTATCCTTGGGCTATGAATTTACGACTGGTTCCGCGATTATTATCTTACCTTGATGATTGTCCATATCTGCCTGGCACACCTTTCAGCGCATTATTTCTCTTGTTTAGTGTAGGGCTTATGGGTGGTCGTCACATTTTGTATCAAAGCTCTGGTTAATGATTTCAGTCAAAGTTCGAAGACAAAAATACATATGAGAGACGTATTTGTAGATTTTTATGGATGTATACTATATGATACTATATAGTGTAGTAGCATTTGCACTTCTTTTAGTAGTTTTTCTTGCAAGTGGCTAATCATTAATTTGCAGATTTAGAATGAGTCGACGTGCTTCAAGACACACTGCTAGGGAAGGGGCTGTGCCTGGAGCGGGTAATGGTGGTGCACTAGACTATCCAACCATGTTTGAGGCCATGGTGGAAGCATTCATGCGAAGGGTACCCGCTTCAGTGGCAGCCACGGTAGGTGTAGGTGTTCAATTGACTAGTGTTGTGGATTTTGTGAAGCTGTGCAAAAATTATACATCTCTATGAGGAAATCTGTTCAAAGGAACTGAGCAGCTAAACAGGTTCAGTGGTGGATGGATTCTTGTGTCCGTATTTTCGAAGACTTGGGTTTGGATGATGCAACCAAGAGAAAGCTTGCATCAAGGCAGGGCCATGGAATGGTGGAATTCAGTTACACTTGAAACTCCAGAGGAAAAAATTTCATGGGAGCAATTCCAAGCAAAGTTTATCTCCACAGCTCAGAAGTCTTCTTTGTTCAAGAAGTTCGTAGAGTTGAAACAGAATGGTCGTTATGTGTTGGATTACATTTTTGACATAACAGCCTTGTCCAGATATGCTTGTTCATAATTGACACACCTTATCAGAAGAACGAAAAGTTTATTATGGGTCTGGATGCCCATATAGGAAGACCATTTGTGGAACATCTTGAAGATTCCTTCGAGAAGCTTGTGGAAAAAGTCGTGAGACATAAGAGCTTGTTTTCGAAAGAGGAAGTTGTTGTTGCAGCCAAGGAAGCTCAAAAGCCACAGCAGGCACTACACCAAAACAGTGGATTCCTAACAAGTATATGTGTTACAAATAATTTCTGTAACACTTTTAAGTGTCACCAACGGCGTGTGAGGAATTTCCAGTAACACTTATAAGTGTTACAAACAGAGTAACTGCTAACACTTATAAGTGTTATAAACATATTCATTGCTAACACTTATAAGTGTTACACGGAAGTTATTGCTAACACTTGTAAATGTTGGAACTATAAGATATGGAAACACTTATAAGTGTTACAGGAAATTCATTGCTAACACTTATAAATGTTGGAACTATAAGATATGGTAACACTTATAAGAGTTACAAACATATTCATTGCTAACACTTATAAATGTTGGACCCATAAGATATGGTAACACTAATAAGAGTTACAAACATATTCATTGCTGACACTTATATATGCATATAAGATGGCATAAGCACTATTTAATATGCATTCAGCTATGATATTATCTCGACATAACAACATGTAACAAAATCCATAAGAAAAAAAATCCATATTCGTGACAACAACAAAGTACAAACTAACAAAAAATAATAATACATAATGATACTAAATTCAACACATATACAATATCCAATTCCATAGTAAAAACAATACATAATTAACAAAATGCAAGATGTTTTTCATATTTGAAGTCCACAAGTACCAAACGCGAAACTCCAGCCATATAACGAACCTTACATCCAAAAATTTGCGTAGCTTGTACCACCAAATTTTATCTTTTTCTATGTTTCACTGTTTCCTGCGTGCATTTAATTAAATAGCATCATTTAAGTTTCAAATAGTAGTAAATGTTATAAGTTTAAAATCATACCTTCTTAATTTTGACACATCTTTTGTCTATTGAACTCGATGAAATCTTGCAATTTAAGCTCCTTTTTAAGCCTTATGTTTTCTTCAAGAACCTCCAACGCAAATTCTATACCACGATCACATAATGGTTCGTCAATCCAATGGATGAATCCACAGTTTCTAAGAGTTCCAATGTTTGCACAAATAAAATATCAACGTCCAATGTTTTTATTCAAATAGCATGTTTTGAATATTGGTTCAATGTTGCAACGACATAGCAACCTTCGAGATTGTACTTCTCCAAAATTGAATGTAGGCAGGGATGGCAATCTTGTTGGTGTTGTCGATCTGGTAGGCGGTGCCATATCATTTTGAACACTTAATACACTTAATAATGCTAAATCTCTTTGTACACTCGATTCTATTCTCTCGTAGACGCTAAATGGAGTTGCCATACGAGATTCAGCTGAACAAACAATTTGAGAAGGATCGTCTGAATCGTCTGAATACACTAGGAAGTAATCATGGTAATCAGTCGAAGGTCTTGAGTATGAAGACATCTACAGAAAATAAATAAACAACGTCTGTATCAAGATGTGAAACCCTTAATTTAGATACATATAAATTGAATATCATTTCAAATTTATGCTACAGAAGGCTATTAGTGATAAGTGTAGTACACACATTGTAAGTAATGGAGAGAGGATTCCTAGAAGCCGCCGTGATTCATATGTTAGATTATAAACTAATGGTATGATGATTGTATAGAAGCCGCCGTGATAAAGAATCTGCGATTAAATGGTATGATGGTTTTCATAATCTTGAAAAATAAAGAAAAAAAATACAAATATACTTGAAGAATCCAAAGTTATGAAGAAAATCCAATCAATTGATAATGGTAAATTTCTCATTACCATGACATTAACAATCAATTGATAATGGTAATTTAACTACTTGTTCATATTTTTCTAAGATGCCAGACATTTTCTTATCTATTACTTGTAGGCTTTTTCTCGTCTGTGCTCTCTGGTTTACAGTTTTTCATTTATATTTCCTTTACAAACTTATAACAATGTGGATGTAGGCTAACTAACCAATGTAATAAATGTTCATTCTGTTTGTATCCCCCTTGAAATCAAATTCTGAACCTAGAAACTTGAAAGCAATGATACACTGTCAATGGCTGCAGTTGGACACAGTAAAATCATTGTACGAAATTTAGCATGGTAGAAGCCAAGAAGAAAATAAACACATGACAAAGATGATCATTCCCATTGAATAATGGCTGAGTAGCTTAGTCCACAACTACCAGTTTGAAAAACTAACCCCAATTATAATTCCCATTGAAGAAAATAAACACACGACAAAGATGGGCTTTTATAAAAGTTATTTATACATACAAACTTTGGTTTAACTAACCCCAATGTTATGTATAAGGTATAAAAATAATGGTGAAGAATATATATCAAATACTTATGCAAAGTTGGCAAAGTATAAACAACTTAGTTCACACTCAGCTAAAGCGCATATTTAATTGGGTTTTTATCTATAGCAGTACGGTGCATGTATGGATCCTTTATTTACCCAACTATTAACATGAATTTTTTTATTGGACAACCAAGTTTACATAACCCGGTGAGGTCAGAGCTCGACTATGCTGCATACCGTCCATACATGCAGGTTTAAACAAGGTACTGGTAGCGTATGTAGCAGGTAAAAGTATGAAACATCAAACTGTCAAAGCATGAGTGCTATGTGGTGTGAAATGGGTGCATGAATCAAGTGGACATCAAGTGTATTTGGATATTTATGGATCTAATATGTGATAACATTGGTCAAAAAGTAAATATAAAATCTATAAAATAACCCATTGTTCCAATATATAATCTCTTCAAAGATCGAGACAGTAAAAGCCCAACTATGTGGTTCATATAACACAACTTTCCTACCATGTAAAGAAAGGGAAAGTGTTATTCCAGTTTGGCCACAAAGAACATGGATAACTAAGGCATATTTTGTTGAAATAGGATGGTATTCCTTTACAAGCAACAGGAGGTGTCCCAAAAAGAGAAATATGGACCCAATAGTATATTCAAATGTAAGACATGCACTGTAACTAATTAAGGTGAAGTGGACTAAATGACAGAACTAATGTCATATAGTGTATGAGTGGATACAACGCACACTTATGCATATAATTCAAACATGTTCGTGACTAAATCAGCAAGTAAACAAGACTACTACAGTGGACACAACGAATTATATTTAGTGAAATCGAAGTAAGAGGCTCGCAATAAGTTCGAATTGTAAGTTAAACTTACGTTTAGTCGGTGCTTGACGGACGACGGAGATGGACTGTTAACGAATGATCAACCGAGAATGCAAAGGCTTGGCCTTCGATTTGGGGTTAAACTTGAATAAAGTGAAATCGTAAGAGGGCTCTTACCTTTTGGAAAGCAGCGAGAGAACGCAAAGGCTTGGCCTTCGATTTAAAAGAAGCAACTTGGAGTCTTTGACGATGGCTAATTGGACTTCGGGTGATTTGCGGTGACGAGAGGAATGGGGTTGAATAGCGGTGCACACGGTTTTGTTTTCATATGCTAGTTTTACCTGATTTATGAGCAGATTTATGAGAAACTGATTTATGAGCAGACTTTTGTGAAACTGATTTATGAGCAGTCTTTTCATTTCAGTTATGATTTAAAATTCTGTTATATTCAAAAATGAACATAAATGGTGTAACATGTATGTGTGTTATCAATTTTGGTATAAATAAGACACAAAAGTATGCAATAGTGGTGTATGCAAAAATTAACAGAATAACTTGTATGTGCATTATCAATTCTAGTTTTAATGGACATTTAAATTTCATGAAATTTTCACTTGCTGCGGTAACTTATATTATCATTATCAAAATTAATGTGAAACAGAACTCATATAGACATATTAGTAAAATTAATGTAAGCTTATTTGATTAAGAAGCGTCGAGTGACGCCAAACATAAAAGACAACACAGAGCTCATATAAACATATTTGTTTACCTTTACATCGATTTATTTCTATTTTATGTATGAGGGAGTAAGAAAGTACTAATATGCTACATGAAACCAAGCACTTATTTAGTCTTTTAACATTTGTCGACTGTAAAATATGCAAACCCCAAGACTGTAAAATATGCAAACCCCATCAAATATGTAAAGCCTCGTAGTTGAGTAATGCAAATACAATGAATATTTGCAAGGCATTCATTTATTGCTATTAATGGCCACTGATCAATAGAAAATGATCTAATATTGAACCTTACAGTTTACAATATTAGAAAGACCACAAATAGTGATTTGATGTGATCATCCTACTTGAAGTACACTAAATATATATGTATCAATATAAATACATTTGCCTATTTTGCATGTTATATATGAAAGAAACTTAGAAGAAATAAAAAGCTCATGGTCATAAAAAGTTCTTTATAAAACTCAATAGTTCTTGAGAATGCTAATGCTTTAATGATTTTATCATGTACTATGAAACTGTAAGTATATGAAAACATTACCTCGTTGCATTATAAAGAAGCCTATTGAACTGTAAGGATATATTGAATATTAGTATACATCTCATAAATAATTATCAGAGAAAGAAAACACACAGTTTTTAATAAAACATTTCCTAAACATATTAAACTGTCTAAACAATAATGCATCATAGCAGGTGGTAAGAATAACTATCAGTTCATCACATAACAGATTTCAACATTCACTTGTTTATGACGAACTTGCAAAACATAAAATCAGTTTATATGCATCACCGGTATTTATCACTTGAATACTAAATAACTATCCAATCTTAAATGCATAAACACTATGACTTATATATATGTAGCTTCTACCAACATTCACTGAATTCAACTCTAATTTCAGACCACCAAGCAAGAATTATGTGTGCCGAACTGGCATATTCATGCATCAGTTTATATGATATGCCCTGTTCGACCACGAAGTGGTGCCAAAACTCTCTTTAAAACCCGAAAATATATCAATGTCCATATCATTATTAATTTAGCAAAATACATATGAAACATTTAATTCTTTCACAATATGATATATTTGTTTAGTCAACACATATGTATTCTCAATATTCATCTGTCTGTAATGTTTAGCCCCATAACAATCTTAACTGGTATCTTGTTTTCCGATATACATATATATATTTCCCCAATTTCCCAGATTTTAATACATATATATAGGAATCTAAAGGTAAATCACCAATCACAACAATACATCCAAACATGAAAACACATATCACATCCATGTACACATAATAACAAGCATTCACTTCACTGTTACTCATCAGATTCATCTTTATAATAAGTGTGTACAGCCTATCATTACTGGAATGTATAACAAGTTTACTAATCCTTCCTGCAAAGCCTCTTCTATTTAGTTTATATCTATGCACATAGCAAATAGGATAACAATCAGCAACCATACACCCATTCACAAAGATCATACATGTTAACTCGTGAATCACCCGATCGGTATATAAATGCATTTCGTCATACTAAGCATGAAATCGAAGACACATACAACTAACAAACTGCCTATAAAATAAGGTCGTAGTACCTAAAAAGTGAGAATACACTCACCATGCTTTTGATCCTCGATCTCGTCCTCTTAGATTTAATTTAGACTCTTGGCTCTCAGATTATGTTGTTGTCGCTCCTCTCAACTCCATCTACCTCTCTGATTCCAGCTTTATCTTTGAATCAAGACACCGTAGTTTGATTTTCCCCCATTTTAATTTTCTAGGGTTATGCTGCCATCATCGTTTCTTTTTATTTGAACGAGTTTTAATTAGTCGTGGATTGAGAAACAAGTTGAGAAGCGAAATCCATTTTTCTTTTTAATTGCTAAAGACGCGGCCTTCAGAGGAATAAGCATTGGGGGAAAAAAGAATTGAGGCAACAATTAGGTTATGGCTAAGAACTTACCCTTTTGCCCTTAGAAAATAAGAGTTGATCAAGCATAACAACACATAAAAATGTTGGCACATTTTTGGTAACACATTTTTCCTACCGCAACACATATTAGTGTCACTAGTCTACAACACATGTAAGTGTTGGCAATTGAAAAAAATAAGAGTTGCCAATTGGCCATTATGGTGTAGTGAGGGTGGTGACAATAAGAAAAGGAAGCAGCAACAGCAGAAAGGAAATGATGGACAAAAGAAGCAGAAAGGTGAAGTGACTTGCTTCAACTGCTGGCAGAAGGGCCATTATTCCAGGGATTGTAAGAATCCCAAAGCCGAGAAGAAGTGCTTCAAGTATGGAAATCCTGGGCATGAGAAGAAGGATTGTCAAGAATCAGCTAAAGGCAAGAAGGTTGTGAAGGCATATGCTTTGGAAGTTGTGCCATCTTCTTCAAGAGCTCCTACTGTAGAGGAAAAGGGAAAGGGCGTCATCATCCAAGGTACTCTTTCTATCCGAGGTGTTTCAGTTCGAGTTTTGTTTGATATTGGAGCATCGCATTCATTCATTTGTAATGAGCTAGTGTGTTGCTTGGGCTTGGAACCCAAATTTGCGATAGACCTTTTGTAATGACTAATCCAGTTGGGGGTTCATCCAATCTTTGCATGATTTGTCATGGTCTAGTGTTGTCGAGTCATGGTTGCTCTTTTATGTGTGATTGCTTTGTTCTTAACTTTTCTGGGTTTAGGATTATCTTGGGTATGGACTGGCTCAAGAGGTATGCGGCAAGAGTGAATTGCGAGAAGCTAGAGGTGAGAGTCGGTAATGTCAAAGGGCTAAAAGTGTTGATTCAGTGTAACCCCAAAGATGGTGTCTTCTTGAGCTATCTATATTCGCTTGTGATTCCACGGGATGACTTGTCATCTGTATTGATCGCTAATGAGTATGAGGATGTCTTTGAGGAAGTCATAGGTTTATTGCCGCATCGCGAGATCGAGTTTAGGATTGATTTGGTCGAGGACGCTAGACCAATCGTTATGCCTCTTAGGTGGATGACGCCTAAGGAACAGCGAGAGTTAGAGGTATGGGTTCGTGACCTTCTAGGAAAGGGATTCACTCAGAGAAGTATTTCCGAATGGGGTGCACCGGTCGTGTTTGCAACCAAGGCAGATGGCTCGTTGAGATTGTGTGTGGACTATTGTGAGCTGAACAAAGTGACCAAGAAGTACAAGTATCCATTGCCAGGAGTAGATGACTTGTTCGATCAGCTTCATGAAGCCAAAGAGTTTTCTCATATGGATCTGGCAATGGGGATTCACCAGTTGCGAGTGGCAAAGGATAGTGTGCCAAAGACTGCTTTTAGGACACCATCCGATTTCTTCAAATGGTTGGTAATGCCATTTGGATTGACTAACGTGCCAGCGTACTTTTTGGATCTTATGAATAGAGTTTTCAGAGTTCAATTGAACAAATTCGTGCTTGTGTTCGTGGACGACATTCTGGTTTACTCTCGGAATGAATAAGAGAACAAGACGCACTTGAGAGTTGTTTTGGAAATCTTGCGAAAGCTTCAGCTGAAGGCTAAGTTTTCGAAGTGTCACTTATGGAAGAGCGAAGTGAGGTTCTTAGGCCATGTTGTTTCTGGAAATGGGGTAGCGGTTGACCACGCTAAGGTGGCAGCAATCCAGGACTGGGATCGACCCAAGAATGCGATGGAAGTTCGGAGTTTCCTTAGGTTGACAGGATATTACCAATGGTTTATCCAGGATTTCACCAAGATTGTTGCACCATTGACAGGATTGACGAAGAAAAACCAAGTGTTCACATGTGATGCAAAGTGTGAACAAGCATTCAGGATCCTGAAAGAAAGACTGATGAGTGCTCCTGTGTTGACCATTCCCAGTGGGAATGAAGAGACGGTGGTATATACTGAAGCATGTGGTACTGGACTTGGAGCAGTACTGATGCAAAAGGATAAGCTTACGGCCTACGCGTGTCGACAGCTAAAGCCGCATGAGAAAAACTATCCAACTCATGATTTGGAGTTAGAGGCGATTGTGTTTGCTCTGAAGATGTGGAGACATTATATATTAGGGGTTTGATTCGAGTTGTTCACGGATCACAAATCATTTATGTATATTTTCTCCAAAAAGGATTTGAATCTTCGGCAGCAACGGTGGTTAGAGTTTCTGGCATCGTATGATTTTGGTATAGCCTATACTCCTGGTAAAGGCAACGTAGTGGCATATGCAATGAGTCGAAGACACGCAAGTTTGGGAGTGATGTTTTCAGAATTGAAGAGCCTCTAGTACTTGGCAGGATTTTATTTCAGACCAAGGTGTGAATTGGAACCTGAAACGTTGGCAAGCTTTTCAGTAAGACCTACTCTTATTGAAAGGATTGGCGAGAGCCAAAAGTAGGATGCAAAGTTTGTTGAGTTTATCCTGAAATTGGAACCAGATAATAAAGAGTTTGAAGTCAGTTGAGAAGGTCGGCTTCGAAAGCATGAGCAACTAGTTGTTCTTGATATCGACGCATTAAGAGATGAGGTTCCGAGGGAATGACATCTCTCGAAGTTGACGATTCATCCCCGTGGTAATATGATGTATCAGGACATGAAGCGAGTCTACTATTGGGAGGGGATGAAGAGGGTCATTGGAAAGTTCATTTCCAAATGCATGAACTGTCAGTTAGTGAAAGCTGAACAGAAAAAGCCGAGTAGTTTGCTTCAGCCATTAGAGGTTCCTACGTGCAAATGGAAACAGATATCGATGGATTTTATCGATGGACTACCTAGAACTAGGGCAGGAAATGAAGGAATTTGGGTCATCGTGGATCGCTTGACCAAAACTGCAAGATTCGTTCATGTCAAATCAACTAGGAAAACATCTAATTTGGATGAAATTTATATAAAATGGATAGCTCGATTCCATGGTATCCCAAAAAGCATAGTGAGTGACCGAGATCCATTGTTCATGAGTGGGTTTTGGAAGAGTTTGCAAGAAGCTTTGGGAACCGAATTGTGTTTTAGCACGGCTTATCATCCCCAAACCGATGGTCAAACCGAGAGGGTTAACCGAGTTTTGGATGATCTCCTAAGAGCATGTGTGTTAGACTTTGGAGGATCATGGGAAAACCATCTACATCTAGTTGAGTTTGCTTATAACAATAGCTACCAATCAAGTATTGGGATGGAACCATATGAGGCACCATATGGGAGACTGTGTAATTCTCCAGTTTGTTGGTTAGAAACTGGAGATAAGTTGATACTTGGGCCAAAGATGATTAGAGAGACCTCAGATTGTATCGAGATTGTTTGGCAATGAATGACGGTAGCACAAGATCGTCAGAAGAGTTACATCGATAAGCTTCGTACGGACTTGGAATTCAATGTAGGCGATATGGTTTCGTGAAGATTTCACCGTTGAAACATGTGGTTCGAATCAGAAACAAAGGAAAGTTAGCTCCAAGGTTCGTTGGGTCATTTCCGATAGTCGAGCATTTTGGAAAGCTCTCATATAGATTGGAGTTACCCGAGAAGATGTCTAGTGTGCATAATGTTTTCGATGTTTTGTTTCTACGGAAATTCGTGCATGATTCGAATGTGGTATTATCTCCATAGCAGTACGAAGACCTAGAAGTCGAAACCGTAGTTGCAAGATGTAACGACCCGTATTTTTAACGGATAATAAATAATTTATTTAATTATTTAAATGATGGTTTGGTAATTTAAAATGACCAGAATTAAATAATGTTGAATATTTAATTAATATTAATAATTGAATAACATATTTAATTTCCGAAATAATCGGAAATAGCTGAATTCACAATATTGTGTGAATTGGATCATTTATAATATATAATTCAGTATGGAGTTGAATTATATTAACGAATATATTATTTAAATGATATTTGAACGTATTAATTATATTATAATTCAAATCGAGCTCGAAATGGCGCGGTAGTTCGTAATTTGACGATTCGAATTTTAAACGAATATACAGAATTTGTTTTAAGTCGGATTTGTGTGAAACAAGAAATGTTTGAATCTGTTGAACGATATTTTTCTAATGGAAGAGAAAAATCGAGATTTCGTCGTGTAGATTTTGAGTTATGTCCAAATCAAATTTTCGAAAAGTCGCTATGGAATTCCTTTATAATTTATAACGATTTATTTATATTACAAATGGATTTTTAATATAAATTGAATATCGATTTAATCTGGGATTTTTAATTGTCGAGTTATAAATCCTGATATGTTTATTTTAGTGCCGGATTATATACTATGTGAATATATACGATAATATTAATTTATTTATATTTAATTTAATTATTTTTAAATATATTTATATTTATATGGGTTTATTTAGAGCTTTAAAAATAGCCATTTTTGCAAACGAGCTCCTTTTTCGATGAAACTAATTTTGTAGGATCCGGAATATTAAATTATTGTTAGATTTCAATTTTCGTGATTTTTAGAGTCAGTATATGGCCGTACGGGATTTTAATGTGAAAAATAGTCGATAATTCGACTTTAAAAATACGCTAAGTGAGCAAATAGACTCGGAATTCGATGAAACAAGTTTCGTTGGGTCCGTAATGTCGAATTGTAGTGGTCCGTCGAATTTCGTAAAATTTGGATTTCAAATGTGATCATAGGGATTTTTAAAAGACGAATACAAATAGCATTGTGAATATATATTAATATAAAAAGATAAGAAGCTTCTTAAGTAGGCAAAAGCATATCCTATAAATGATCCTATCCTACCTAAACCTAATCGAATTTTTTCCTGTAGTCAATTCTTCCCAAGCCGCCACTTCTCTCGTGAAAACCTGAAAATCTCATTTTCAATAAATCATATAAATTCAAGGAAAAATCGATAAATTCCATACTTTATATGTTTGAGTTTTTGTTCAACCTCTTCTCAATCCCGTATGCTTTGATTTCAACTCGAAACGTGTTTTCCGTCGCTATGTTTTAGGGCAGAAAAACTAGGGCTCTGACCAATGGATAATGGAAGCAATTACATGTTGGTTAGGCATTCGATTCTTGTTTATAGCAAGGAATAGCTTTGATTCTGATTTCTCTGGTGGGTTTTGAAGTAAAAAGATGTCGTGATTTATTTTTGGGGATGCGGGCTCATCTGAAGACGCAAAGAATAGGAGTTGATGGGGTATAGCCTGTAGGGGATGGAGTGAAAGAGGAGAAGCCTGGTTATTTCGTTGTGTGAAATTGATAAAGTAGAGAGGGAGTATGGGTTGTTGAATTCCACGGCAATGGGAGAGCTTCAGTAGGTTCGTCAGTTGGCACTCTTATGGTGCGTAAAAGACTGTAGTGGCGTGAAGAAATAGAAGGGCATGCTTTGAGTTCATGGAGTTTGATTTAGATGAGCGGATGCTGGTGTTTGAACGGTGAAGGGACCACTGTAGAAGACGGAAGGGAAGGAGCTTATGGTTTAGAACTGATATTGAAGAAGAAAAGGAGGTGCAAACAATGTGTTGTGCAAATGGACCAAGGGAAAGAAGTATTTCAGATCAGAACAGAAGTTATATTGGACTTTGGGTTCATGGTTTTCGTGACTGCAAGAAGTGATAGTTGGGAGTGGTGAGCGGGGTGCTCATGGTGACTGGTTACAAATCCTTTGCGTTCTCTGGTTAGTACAGTACAAGCAAAGGCCTGGATTAACCTAGTTCACGGTTACATTTGCTTCCATGCTCTGTGAAGTTGTCATCATAAAAACATTTATGATTCTTTGGTATGGAGCACATTGGAAAGCTTGGACAGAGCATATGCTGAGTGGTTTAAACAAAAGATGGACTTAGGTGGAGATACTGGAGAGTTTGATGAAGAAATGTTCATGGTGGAAACTAACAGTATCAGAGGCTGACGTGTAAAGTAAGAGTTCAAAATACAATTAAGTTAACAAATTATTTAATTAATAAGTTAATGACAATAAATTGTTAACAAACTTGTAGAATGAATTTCTCTGTCATACTTTATCAGAAATCGACGAAATAGGATCCAATAGGATCGTATGGACGGTGGTTACACAATGGAACTGACTGGGAGTCAATTGGAGCTCGCTTCAATTTACGACAGAATAAAACGTCCGTCTGAATCAAAGATGGTTAATCCTTATTTAACGATAACAATCCAATGTGTACTCACTAACTCTGTACAGTTTATATTTCTATAAATATATATTATTGATAAATGATGATTGATTGTTGTGTGTTGATTGTTTGGTTGAATTGCTGATTTATTGGTTTAAATTATAGATAACGATATATATAAATCGTTAATCAAATATTGATTCTGTTTATCAGAATATTTCATATTGAAATGAAATCGATATTATTTATATTGTTTAACATCTGTGGATGCAGGGAAACAGGTTGGAGGGATCCAACTGGATTGCTCAATATTTATAATACTGTTTGTGGTCATATATTGTGATATATGATGTGATATATAATATGTGATTGATTATGATGACACTGGGCTTTTATTTGGTATTTTAAATACCATAACTGATAATGGAATGCATAAAGGAAATTTTCAAAGTGTATATTGAAAATAAAATATTTATATAAAATAAATAAAATTATAAAAGGAAATTAACGAGATATAAAAGAATTATGAGAATATTGTTTAAAGTGGATATTAAATAGAAATTTGTTTTAACAGATAAATTGGGAAGATTAATTTATAAATAATATTTTATAAATTTAAAAAAATATATATCATTTAATAAATGGAATATATAAGTCTGAATTTATATAGAGAAGTAAAATCGGTTTCAACACTGATATTTGAAATTTAATGTGAACGTAGCAGTAAAGGGAAATATCAATGAGATTTCAAGTGTTAGAAGTTAAAGACAGGATTTTGTACAAATAATTTATAAATATAGATTAAATAGAAATTTGGAATTTGGATATTATTTTCAAATATGGAATCAGGCTGTTTGAAGTATATAAAGAAATATTGTTCACATTCAATGTGAATAATGGATTAAAGTAAATATTTGAAAATAAACTTTTATAAAGGAAATTGGGTTTTGAAGTAGGGATTTAAAATGGAGTTAAAGGAATTATAAACTGACTGGAAATTTGTCGAGTTGAATAGATTTATGTATGTTGATCTGATGTTGGTTTCGGCCTTCGGGGTTAATACGTGGGGGTTGTTCTCTTGCTAGTTTACAGTTAGAGACTGGTAGATGTGCGAAGATTGTGATGCGTGAATAAGAGATGTAAACGTTTTCCAAAATTAATAACGTATATTTTCTAATTTTAGAAAATAAGGAATTTATGAATATATGGAAACGATAAGTGGGAAATTGGGAAATGAAATGATGATTGATTGGTAAGATTTCCATTTGAGAATACGACCATTGTTTGTACACATGTTTTCCTTTGATAGTTAAATTACTGACTATCAAAGATTTTGACCATTTCCGTTGTCAATACGGAGAGATCGGAATCGGATATATTATCTGAAAACCACTCCGTATAGCATTAGCGTTGCGAATCAAATACAATGAGGATAACTGAGGACGGAGTTATGCAAGGGCTTTTTAGTAAATCGTAGGTAGAAATTGCCTAAGATGGATTTACAGAATAGTGCCTTCGGTTTGTCCAGTCCCAAGACAACCTGTATGGAAGAATGTCTTACAGAGTATATTTAATAGATCGCGTAAGTTGATCTCTTCAAACGTATTTACGTTTGGTGGCGGAGGAATTTGTTTCTCTTAGCTGTATACCCATGGTAATTTTTGGAGAAATCAATTTGTGATTTAGTGGGTATGACGATGCGAAATTCAAAGTGAATAAAGATGTGGTTTGTAAAGGATACGTTATGACCTCTAGCCTCACAACCAAAAATGGTATAAAATCGGGTAAGTCGCATGGCTAAGTGGTTAGCAGCCAATTAGGGTGTATTGTCACCTGATCTAGAGAAATTCCATTTTTACTTCTATAATCTATTTCGATGTTGTGCCTTTCGGGAAACGCTTATTGATCCCAACCATTGGTGATAATACATTTGGTACACTCAAGCAAAATGTGTGATCGTCATGTTTAGCTGGGGTTGTAAGATGTTCTTGTTGAACCCGGTGTATTCCTCTCTAGAGATGCACTGTCGGAAGGTGGTCCTATACGTTGACAGTTGGAATTCATTACCCAGTAAGCGCCCATAGTTTTTAATTATATATTATGTATGTGTAACGTGAGATGAAAGCGTTCTGCTAGATAGTTGTGGTTGATGGACACTATTATAATATCAAAAGAGTTTTGATATAAAGATTATCGTTTCTTACAAAAGGATTTTGAATGTTGAATCAAGTGTTTTGGATTCTCAAAAGGGAAAAACCCGTTCCGTGTTATACAGCGTTGTCTTATGAGATATCATTTGTTTTCTCAAACTGTTTTAAATTGTTTGCTCACACCAGTCCCATGACTGACCCGGAGTTTATTTTGTTTTGTTTTCCTTAAACTCTTGGGTGCCCAAATTTATATGGGCAGCCAAGTAGTCAGGATTTTACAGATATACTGAGAGCTTGGAGCAGGAGGCTTCAGGATTATGTAGCTATTGTTCTTTCCGCTGTATTGTAAGTGTTGTACTCTGATAGTGTTATTGTATATATATACTGATTTTATTTCAAAGTTATGTATCTATTATATATTGTTCGCTCCGCTGTGAGATTCTTGTTACTCTGATTCTATTGTTATGATCTCCTTCTTCTTCTATTCTAATTTTTTATCTTATCTATCCTCACCCTCCAACTTCTTTCTATTAACTATCTGGTATTTTTGATGCTTGGATAGTCGACATTGAGTTTATGTCGATAACCAGGATCGCGAAAACCCGGGTCATTACAGTGGTATCAGAGCTGAAGGTTAAGTTATTACCTTGGTTCTGTGGCGTGACTTAGTAGAGATGGGGTTAGTAATACCCTAGATTGAGTTGAGTGTATACACGAGTGAACGTATTTGTTATTTGATACAAAGTGGTTTTATATTGTAGAGATTTATTGGTTGAGTTGTTTATGAGTTCTGGTCGATCAGTTTGATCCACTGTATCGTTAGGGGTTTATAAACACTTGAATACGATAGACTGACACAGTATGGTTTGAAAAGAGGGTAAATGAAATAATTTTACCCAAATTATATTTTGATATAAAAGAATGATTTATATTTGAAGTATTATCGTATATTGGATGTGTTGCTTGTGATTATCATCAGATAAAGATTATAATTGATACCGTTATATATATAACCAAATAAGATTCGTATAAGCGTTATGAAATGAATTAAATCTGAATTTAAATCAGAATTGAAATTAAAACCCTGGAATTTGGAAAGGTGTTTGTAGATGGATTTGGATTAAATGTATAGGAATTTTAAAATCCTAGGAGATTTTAAATTGTTTTAAAAGCATTTTGAATGGTATTTTGAAATTGATTTCGAAATAGAAACGATTTAGAGATGGTTTTGAAAGATGATATAGTATTGAACTCACTTCGATCGCTGGGAAATAACTCTGATGTTGTTGGCCACATCCTCAGTGTTCATTTTCGAGTTTCTAAGTGACGGATTACTACCAGAGTTATTGATTTCGAAATGTTTTGGAAAAACAAGTTATTTTGAATCTTGAAAAGGGATATCTGGTTTTAGAAAAGCTAAAATGTTTAAAATTCCCTAGGGGAGATTGTTTGAATTAAAACAAATTAATTTGTACAAGCAAATAGAAATAGAAATTGAATTGAAACCACTTAAGTGGAAAATGAATTGAGATAGAAAATATCGAATTAGATTGGATTAGAGATAGTGCGAAATGGAATTTGACTGGTAAGGTAGGAGTCCAAATGAATATTGGAATCTGAGTTAAGAACAGAATTCGGCTTGGGTATAACCGAATGATTGGGATGACACTGGTATATGTAGAATTGGTAACAGATGGAAAAGATATAATGATATGCCCGACAAAAAAGGTACCAGTTTATATCATATATGGATTTGAGATTTCTATGAGCCGATTTGGCAAGCCTCTTGGCCGTTTAATTTTCTTTTGGGTTAGAGGAAGCCTAGAGAGGGGAGTTGTAGTTGTACCGATTGACCAGTACAAAGGAGGTGCCGGCGAAACTTTTTGAAAATTTAAGGTGTTAGAAATTTTTCGGAATATTAGAAAATTTTCATTGATAAGAATGAATTAATATTTTAATTAAATTAAATTGGTTCAGTTGAAACTGGAGTTAAGAAGTAAACAAATAATTTTTAACCTAGTTAATAGGATTTGTTTTCTACCTTAGCAATTTCAAGGACGAAATTATTTTAAGGGGGGAAGAATGTAACGACCCGTATTTTTAAGGGATAACAAATAATTTATTAATTTATTTAAATGATGGTTTGGTAATTTAAAATGTCCAGAATTAAATAATATTGAATATTTAATTAATATTAATAATCGAATAATATATTTAATTTCCGAAATAATAGGAAATAGCTGAATTCACAATATTGTGTGAATTGGATCATTTATAATATATAATTCAGTATAGAGTTGAATAATATTAACGAATATATTATTTAAACGTCAGTTAAACATATTAGTTATATTATAATTTAAATCGAGCTCGAAATGGCATGGCAGTTCGTAATTTGGTGATTCGAACTTTAAACGAAAATACAGAATCTGTTTTAAGTCGGATTTCTATGAAACAGGAAACGTTTGAATCTGTTGAACGATATTTTTCTAATGGAAGAGAAAAATCGAGATTTCATCGTTTAGATTTTGAGTTATGTCCAAATCAAATTTTCGAAAAGTCGCTATGGAATTTCTTTATAATTTATAACGATTTATTTATATTATAAATGGATTTTTAATATAAATTGAATATCGATTTAATCTGGGATTTCTAATTGTCGAGTTATAAATCCCGATATGTTTATTTTGGAGCCGGATTATATTCTATGTGAATATATACGATAATATTAATTTATTTATATTTAATTGAATTATTTTTAAATATATTTATATTTAAATGGGTTTATTTAAAGCGTTAAAAATAGCCATTTTTGCAAACGAGCTCCGTTTTCGATGTAACTAATTTTGTTGGATCCAGAATATTAATTTATTGTTATATTTCAATTTTCGTGATTTTTAGAGTCAGTATGTGGCCGTACGGGATTTTAATGTGAAAAACTGTCGATAATTCGACTTTAAAAATATGTTGTGTGAGCAAACAGACTCGGAATTCGATGAAACAAGTTTCGTTGGGTCTGTAATGTCGAATTGTAGTGGTCTGTCAAATTTCAACAAATTTGGATTTCAAATGTGATCATAGGGATTTTTAAAAGACGAATACAAATAGCATTGTGAATATAAATTAATACAAAAAGATAAGAAGCTTTTTAAGCAAGCCAAAGCATATCCTATAAATGATCCTATCCTATCTAAACCTAATCAAATTTTTTCCTGTAGTCAATTCTTCCCAAGCCGCCACTTCTCTCGTGAAAACCTGAAAATCTCATTTTCAATAAATCATATAAATTCAAGGAAAAATCGATAAATTCCACACTTTATATATTTGATTTTTTGTTCAACCTCTTCTCAATCTCGTTTCTTTGATTTGAACTTGAAACGTGTTTTGTATCGCTGAGTTTTAGGGCAGAAAAACAAGGGCTCCGACCGATGGATAATGGAAGCAATCACATGTTGGTTAGGCATTTGATTCTTCTTTATAGCAAGGAATAGCTTCGATTCTGATTTTTCTGGTAGGTTTTGATGTAAAAAGATGTCGTGATTTATTTTTGGGGACGTGGGCTCATCTGAAGACGCAAGGAATAGGAGTTGATCGGGTATAGCATATAGGGGATGGAGTGAAAGAGGAGAAGCTTGGTTATTTCGTTGTGTGAAATGATAAAGTAGAGAGGGTGAATGGGTTGCTGAATTCCACGGCAATGGGAGAGCTTCAGCAGGTTCATGAGTTGGCACTGTTATGGTGCGTAAAAGACTGTAGTGGCGTGAAGAAATAGAAGGACAGACTTTGAGTTCGTGGAGTTTGATTTATATGAGCGGATGCTGGTGTTCGAACGGTGAAGGGACCACTGCAGAAGACGGAAGGGAAGGAGCTTATGGTTTGGAACTGATATTGAAGAAGAAAAGTATGTGCAAACAATGTGTTGTGTAAATGGACCAAGGGAAAGAAGTATTTCGGATCAGAACAGAAGTTATATTGGACTTTGGTTTCATGGTTGTCGTGGCTGCAAGAAGTAACAGTTGGAAGTGGTGAGCTGGGTGTTCATGGTGACTGGTAACAAATCCTTTGTGTTCTCTGGTTAGTACAGTACGAACAAAGGCCTGGATTAATCCAGTTTACGGTTACATTTTATTCCATGCTCTGTGAAGTTGTCATCATAAAAACATTTATAATTCTTTGGTATGGAGCACATTAGAAAGCTTGGACAGATCATATGCCGAGTGGGTTTAAACAAAAGATGGACTTAGGTTGAGATACTAGAGAGTTCGATGAAGAAATTGTCATGGTGGAAACTATAAGTAGCAGAGTCTGACGAGTGAAGTAAGAGTTCGAAATATAATTAAGTTAACAAATTATTTAATTAATAAGTTAATGACCATAAATTGTTAACAAACTTGTAAAATGAATTTCTCTGTCATACGTTATCAGAAATCGACGAAACAGGATCCAATAGGATCGTATAGACGATGGCTACACAATGGAACTGACTGGGAGTGAATTGGAGCTCGCTACAATTTACGACAAAATAAAACGTTTGTCTGAATCAAAGATGGTTAATCGTTATTTAACGATAACCGTCCAATGTGAGTAAATCTCACTAACTCTGTACAGTTTATATTTCTATAAATATAATCTAGTATTGATAAATGATGATTTATTGTTGTGTGTTGATTGTTTGGTTGAATTGATGACTTATTGGTTGAAATTATAGATAACGATATATATATATATAAATCGTTAATTAAATATTGATTCTGTTTATCAGAATATTTCATATTGAAATGAATTCGATGTTATTTATATTGTTTAACATCTGTGGATGCAGGGAAACAGGTTGGAGGTATCCAACTGGATTCCTCAATATTTATAATACTGTTTGTGGTCATATATTATGATATACGATGTGATATATAATCTCTGATTGATTATAATGACAATGGGCTTTTAATTGGTATTTTAAATACCATAAGTGATATTGGAATGCATAAAGGAAATTTTCAAAGTCTATATTGAAAATAAAATACTTATATAAAATAAAAAGAATTATAAAAGGAAATTAACGAGATATAAAAGAATTATGAGAAGATTGTTTAAAGTTGATATTAAATAGAAATCCGTTTTAATAGATAAATTGGGAAGATTAATTTATAAATAATATTTTATAAATTGTATAAAATATATATCATTTGATAAATGGAATATATAAGGATGAATTTATTTAGAGAAGTAAAATCGATTTCAACACTGATATTTGAAATTGAATGTGAACGTAGCAATAAAGGGAATTATCAATGAGATTTCAAGTGTTAGAAGTTAAAGACAGGATTTTGTATAAATAATTCTATAAATATAGATTAAATAGAAATTTGGAATTTGGATATTATTTTCAAATATGGAATCAGATTGTTTGGAGTATATAAAGAAATATTGTTCACATTCAATGTGAATAATGGATTCAAATAAATATTTGAAAATAAAACTTTTATAAAGGAAATTGGGTTTTGAAATAGGGATTTAAAAAGGAGTTAAAGGAATTAGAAACCGACTAGAAATTAGCCGAGTTGAATAGCTTTCTGCGTGTTGATCTGATGTTGGTTTCAGCCTTCAGGGTTAATATGTGGGTGTTGTTCTCTAGCTTGTTTATAGTTAGAGACTGGTAGATGTGGGAAGATTGTGATGTGTGAATAAGAGATGGAAACATTTTCCAAAATTAATAACGTATATTTTCTAATTTTAGAAAATAAGGAATTTATGAATATATGGAAACGATAAATGGGAAATTAGGAAATGAAATGATGATTGATCGGTAAGATTTCCATTTGGGAATAAGACAGTTGTTTGTAAACATGTTTTCCTTTGATAGTTAAATCACCGACTATCAAAGATTTTGACCATTTCTGCTGTCAATACGGAGAGACCGGGATCAGATATATTATCTGAAAACCACTCCGAATAGCATTAGCGTTGCGAATCAAATATGATGAAGATAATTGAAGATGGAGTTATGCAAGGGATTTTTAGTAAATCCTAGGTAGAAATTGCCTAAGATGGATTTACAGAATAGTGCCTTCGGTTTGTCCAGTCCCAGGACAACCTATATGGAAAAACGTCTGATAGAGTATATTTAATAGATCGCGTAAGTTGATCTCTTCAAACATATTTACGTTTGGTGGCGGAGGAATTTGTTTCTCTTAGCTGTATACCCATGGTATTTTTTGGAGAAATCAATTTTTGATTTAGCGGGTACGACGATGTGACATTCAAAGTGAATGAAGATGTGGTTTGTAAAGGATACGTTATGGCCTCTAGGCTCACAACCGAAAATGGTATAAAATCGGGCGGGTTGCATGGCTAAGTGGTTAGCTGCCAATTAGTGTGTATTGTCACCTGATCTGGAGAAATTCCATTTTTTCTTCTATAATATATTTCGATGTTGTCCCTTTCGGGAAATGTTTGTTGATCCCAACTGTTGGTGATAATACATTCAGTACACTCAAGCGAAATGAGTGACCGATCATGTTTAGTCTGGGTTGCAAGATGTTCTTGTTGAACCCAGTGTGTTCCTCTCTAGAGATACACTGTCAGAAGGTGGTCCCATACCTTGTCAGTTGGAATTCATTACCCAATAAGTGCCCACGGTTTTTAATTATATATTATGTATGTGGAACGTGAGATGAAAGCATTCTGCTAGATGATTATTTAGTTGTGGTTGATAGACACTATTATAATATCAAAAGAGTTTTGATATGAAGATTATCATTTCTTGCAAAAGGATTTTGAATGTTGAATTAAGTGTTTTTGATTCTCATAAGGGAAAAACCCGTTCTGTGTTATACGGCGTGATCTTATGAGATATCGTTTATCTTCTCGAAATGTTTTAAATTGTTTACTCATACCAGTCCAATGACTGACCCGGAGTTTATTTTGTTTTGTTTTCCCTGAACTCTTGGGTGCCCAAATTTATGCGGGCAGTCAAGTAGTCAGGATTTTACAGATATACTGAGAGCTTAGAGCAGGAGGCTTCAGGTTTATGTAGCTATTGTTCTTTCCGCTGTATTGTAAGTATTGTACTCTAATAATGTTATTGTATACATATAATGATTTTATTTCAAAGTTATGTATCTATTATATATTGTTCGTTCCGCTGTTAGATTCGTGTTACTTTGATTCTGTTGTTGTGATCATCTTCTTCTTCTATTCTAATATTCTATCTTATCTATTCTCACCCTCTAACTTCTTTCTATTAACTCTCTGGTATTTCCGATGCTTGGATATTCGACCTTGAGTTTTTGTCGATAACCAGGATCGCAAAAACCCTGGTCGTTACACAAGACCTCATAAGCTACTTCTTGTTGTGGGGAAAGACACGGAACAACTTAGGAGGAAAACAGTTAAGCTAGTCAAGGTACAATGGAGTGAGGATGGCGATGATTGTACATGGGAGATGAAAGAGAGCGTGAAGGAGACCCTTCTAGAACTTTTTGTTGGTATGACCCGCTAGTATACCGCATTACATTATTGTAACTTGTGTTGTGGTTGTTTTAGAATTCTGCATGCTAGGATAGGGCTATGGATGCATTGTCTGATGGCTGCTAGTTTGCATGATCGAATTGGCTACACATGAGTGATAGGCATACATAATTTTTGTAGTTTCTTGTGTTTGTTTGAATTTCGGAGGCGAGATTCCTAAGGGTAGGGAGAATGTAACAGCCCGTATTTTACGTATCGGAGGATCGTAAAATATTTTTATTTTATTCCCTGATGGTTGGATCATTCTCATATTTTAATATGTTACTTATGGGGATGTGAGACATGTCCATATTTTTTACCAATTTTATTTGTGACCATTTTTCCCCTGTCAGTCTTGTACAGGTTATAACTTTTAACTCAGGTTGAATTAGGTGTTGAGACCTGTGATATTGGAAGGAAATGATGATCCCTTTCCGTAGAGTGGTCACATTAAAGATTTGTCTCAACTGTTTGGGAGGAATCGCTGTTTCAAGGCTTCATAGTTGGTTATTCGGGTTTGATAAGCCATAATGGGCTGATTTGGGGAGGCCCATTAGTGGGCCGGTGGAGGCTACAAATAGGTCGTAGGAGCTATGGAGAATGGTTTACTTTCTCCATTCTCTCATTTGGAAGAGCATGTGATCCTCCATTTCTTCATTCTCCTGCACCTTTCCACCATTAAAATTCTAGATTCAATAAGAGAATCGAAGATCTACATCGTTTGAAGCTAAATCTACACAATTTTAAGGGAGAATCCATCAAATTGAAAAGCTTGGATCAAATTCTTTGCTGTCTGGATCTAGATCTAGTTGATTTTGAGTTGTTTTGGAGAATTGGTGAGTGATATGCGTCTCTCACATGGATTCAATCAAGTATATGAGTTATATGATCTTAATTTCATCATTTTCAAGTCGTTTTCCTTAAGATCTTGATCATGGTGAGTCTTATTTCGTATGGATCGCCATAGGATCTAATTTAGCAACTTAAAACTAGTAATTTCTATGTTATTTCATATGTCAAGTGAGTTAAATCCATAATTATGTTCATTTATCATGATTTTGGTGAAGTTCGCATAATTTTGATGAAAATTGTCATATTCATGTTATTAGTGATTTCATAACGTGTTTATGGT
This sequence comes from Allium sativum, assembly GCA_030737875.1. NCBI lineage: Eukaryota > Viridiplantae > Streptophyta > Magnoliopsida > Asparagales > Amaryllidaceae > Allium > Allium sativum. The sequence continues at coordinate 726,748,203 of CM060919.1, read as the reverse complement.
CGTAATTGATGAATCAGACGAATAGATTTCGTTAAGATAGTTGATTAGCAACGTTTTGATCGAAGTTGGACTTGGATTAGACCTATGCATGTTTCTGGTCGGTCCAAAGTGGGTCTGGATGGTCCAGAGTGGGTCCGGTCGGTCCAAAGTGGGTCTGGTCAGTCCAAAGTGGGTCTGTCGGTGTAGAGTGGGTCTGGTCAGCACAAAGTGGGTCTGGTCGGACATTTCAGGTGATGTTGTTTCTTCTAAGTGAATTCAATGGGGATTGTCGAAGTGATGTGAAGTGTTCATTGCCAGTCGTAATGCAATGGGTTTTAAGACAATTCAAAAGTGTTCTGAGCTTGTCAAAAATTGTAGGATGGTAACCGTTGATGACGACTAGAGATACCGAAGACTGAGGAATTATCGTTATCATAGGTTTTAGCAGCCTCAAAATGGGGGTTACACGATTTCGTCATATGGTCGAGTACCTTGGGCGTCATGTATGGCCTAGACACGTTTCATCGTATGGCGGTGGGGTTTTAGCTAGAACTGGGGTTTACCATTGGCCCTTTGACAATTGATTGCAAATTGTTTAGCCAATCATAAGATCAATGATGGTTCCAAAGAAAGACTGTCGGTGATAGCCAGAGTCTATCATGCATGCTAGATGCTTTGTTTGTACCATCTCACGTAGATTATCCAACGTCGTAGGAGATGTTCCTTGGGTGCTTGTCTGATATTGGTTTAGGCTTCTGGGGCTTGTGCTTATGGGATGTTGAATTCGATTACGATGATTTACATGAGATCTATAATCTGGATGCTATGAGTGTTATTGATGGTTGTCACTGATTTCCATGAATAAATGGTTGTTCTGGTTTCCATGGATGAATATTTGAAATGTTTAATGTAAAGGTTATCACTGTCTGATGTGGGGAAGACGGGAGTTGAGTTCTTCTCTGATGTTGTAGGTATAATAGTTCGTTTATTTACCTATTCTTATATACTTTATTGATGAAGTTTGTTAGTTGTTTTATCGCTCACTAAGATTGTTGTATGACTCAAGGTTTTATGTTTCCCTCTTATTACCTTGGGTTGTTGATCTAATTGTTGGATGGGAAGACTAGGTGGCAGGTGACAGGTGATAGCTTAGTGAGGACGATGTTGCTGTTCGGAGGCGAGCAGGAGGCTGACATACAAACTTTCTTACTATATAGTATTTAGGTTTTTTGTTGTTTGCTATTCTTCTCTGAGTGATGTAGTGAGGCAAATTTGTATAAAACACTACTGTTGTAATCCAAGTGTATGGATATTACTTTCTGATTGTTTTGAAAGTTTGGTGTTTTCTTCTTCACTATTAATACCTATTGTATATGCTCTATTATATTTTATACTTGCGCTGTGACTTTATGACAGGTTTCGTGATTATTGTCTTACCTTGATGATCGTCCATAGCTACCTAGCATACCTTTTAGTGCATTATTCTTCTTGTTTAGTGTACGGGTTATGGGCGGTCGTCATAGTTATGTCCCCTTTCGAAGCATTATATAGGAGGCCATGCAAATCGCCAACTTATTGGTGGGAAACTACCGACAAGGCTATACTCGGACCAGACTTCGTCCGTGATTCTACGGAGAAGATATCTTTGATTAGGTAGAGGATGGAGGAAGCAAAAGACTATCAGAAATCGTATGCCAATGAGCGAAGGAGGGAACACGAGTTTAATGTTGGAGACATAGTATTCGTAAATGTATGCCCTCTTAAGAAGACTTTTCTGTTTGGGAAGACTAGTACGTTGGCTCCCAGGTTTATTGGGCCTTTTAACATCATCGAGAAGATAGGATCTTTGGCTTACCGAGTGGACCTCCCGGTCCATAATGTTTTTCATGTATCTCGTCTAAGTAAATGACTTCATGTTTCTATTGTCAGACTCGAGCTTGGTGAAATTGGGGACCTAGAAAGACTCAAGTTGGAGTCCAGGTTGCCCCGTGCCAGTGCAAGGATTGTTTAGCACGGAATAAAGAGACTCCACAACAAAACAGTTCGCCTTGTTCGAGTACAATGGGGAAATGATCTAGCAGAAAGCACATGGAAAACCGAGGATAAGATCAGACAGACTCACCCAGAGCTTTTCACAGGTAATTTTTCCTCAAATTGACGTTCATGGATGCATCGTGATTGCTAGATTGGATGTTAGGGAATGGATGAAACACCATTGCACCGAGAGCTCATATAGAAATATATAAGCATATTTAGGTTGTTTGTATACATATTGCATCACTTATTACACCTACATGCTAGGGTAGAGCCCACTTAGTGGGTCCGCAGTTCATAATCACTATGAGTCATGGATGTTAATGGATGAATTATAAATAACATGGGTGTACAACATGGATGTTTCGAGTGATTTGCATTTTCTGCCCCTTAAAAAGATCTCCAGACGAAATATATTTTTAAGAGGGGAAGAATGTAACAACCCGTAAAAATTCATAAGTATTTTTAATAAGTAAGTAGTTATAATAAGCAATTAAACAATAAGCTTAGATAATGAGATTTTGAAGCTTTACGAATTTGGCTACAAAATACTTTTATTTGGATTCGTGGAGAAATTCCAAATCGTTTTCATATATAATATGCTGAAAATGGTCAATGTATGAAGAAGTTATGAACAAATGAATTTGGACATTAAACACGGAATATATATATATAATTATATGGACAATATATATATATATATATATATATATATTTGTGTGTGTGTGTGTCCAAATTATAAATTAAAAATAAAAGGGAGACTCAAATTTTGAATTGAAGATAAGATCAGGAGGACAGAGTATATTGTATATATGGAATAAGACTAAGAGACAAAGGAACGTATTAATTAAAATAAACAACTCAGTGACGCAGCCTTATTGGGCGTTCCAACCCCTAAGGGGTCGACCGCACCCCCTTAAGGGGTGTCGACCGCTCGACGGCTGGATAACCCAATGAATCTAGCTGGTTAGGGTTTTTCTTAGAGGATATATATATAAGGCCTAGATTAATTCTAATTAACCCAACGGCCTATGCTCATATGGGAAACTATATATAACCCCTCATATCACACTATGAAAACCCTAATCATTCTCTATCTTTGCCCTCATGCTGCCTCTCTGCCATTGCTAAATTCCAGAGAAAAATAAAAGAAATACAAGTAAATCTAATCTTCGCCATCAAGCCAAAAGCGCACTCTGTACTGCAGTGCTAAGTCAAAATAACCTGTCATCTGTCAACTAGGCTGCCCATGTGAAAATAAGGGCACCCATGTTTGCAAAGTGAAACAAACAGCGAGTCAGTCATGGGACTGGTATGAGAAATCTACTTAACTGGTTAAATAACAGTAATAAGGCAAATCATAGGACCACGCCACTTTCGCGGAACGGGTTTACTCCAATGATTGCCCGTGCATTTAAAACAAAGTAAATTCTTTAAAACAACGCAATGCTTTTAAAAAGAATGAAGCCGTTATAAGACTCAAGTCCCATCACACAATGCAACGCAAACCGGAGGATAGAGTTTTACCTTATAATGGCCAAAATATGCTTAATACGTGCAAAACAAAATCACTTGATATTATTACTAGTGCATATATGTTTCAAAAACGAATTCAATTATAAATATCAATCATAGGCGGCATAGCTACCATCTACTATGTCGCCATACTAGTTCTACAATCAAGTCCACTATCTCGTATTGGAAATTGGATTTCCATCATGAGTTGAGGCAAGAGGCAAGCTCCTCTCCGCTTCGAGACACTCTAGCAAATACCTCAGGACTACACACTCTGGGTAACCCTTGGATCTTCAGGGCCGGTCCTCTCTTACGTTTGAGGATTGGCAATTCCTGAACACACATTTCCCGTTCCTAACAGACCTAAAATCAGGGCGCCTCATTCCAACAACCACATAGGTAAAAATAATATAAATGTCAGCCAGTTTAAGCACTGACACTACCTCTAGCTAGAAAGAAATGTCGTGCTCTCCCTGCAGTCCTTATCCCGTTTTTAACTCATACCGAGGTGTGAGGCTCGCGAATCCACGCTATACACAAAGCTAGGCCACGTAGGCCGTGCTTTGATCATCAACCACAAGACTTTGCTTTGCAACAGAAGCCTTGATCACTGCATTTTGGTATGCCACACAGGCAATCCACTCCGTACGACTGATTTCTATCAATATATAACCTCTAAGCTCGTACGTCTCAGAGAAGGGCGTTAAGCAAGAGAATAAATTCTCCTCCACCAAACAGATATATATTTAATAGAGATCAATCGGTACAGAACAAAATCCAATGTCAGACACACAGTCCATTTACAAGTCCGTTCTGGGTCGGAACGAAACCAGAGGCACCATATTCCTCGTATATCCGTACAATCAACACATACGTCCAGACGGTTACTACTTCCTTTCCTTCAAGGTAGCTACTCCAATCAGGAACCTCAGCAGCGCCCATCCATCCGATACGAAGATCGTCGGTCTTGAACCGTCTTCGTATTTTTGACATCGAATCGTTCGATCAATTATTTGAAATGAGGGTTAGCTTGGCCTTTTCAAATAATTCACGAATATTTAGAATTCAAATCAATTCTTTCCATGGTTATATTATTCGACATCCACATCTCAGTTCTTTAGTAAAATTTTCATGTCAAACACATACAACCATCAAATATCAAGAAAACCATGCAAAATTGATTTATTTCCATTCTATGCCGCTTATAATATTTTATAACGATTTTCCCGCCATTTTTATTTATTTAAAAATGGCCATATTTAATTAAACGACGTTTCAGGTCGTGCCATGGCACTGGTGCTGTTTTTCCCCAAATTTGTTTTACACATATCGGGAAATCTAACCGTTGGATTTCTACAAAGTTCGTATCACTGGGAGGATATTTCCAAAGCGAACCCAACGGTTCCAGTTTTGTGAAAATTCGACGGTCGGATCTTCCACACTAGTCGTTTGAAGTTACGGTTTCAAAATACGAACTGCAGCGTCGTTATTCGATTTAATTAAATTATATTTATATTTATATATAAATATAATCGATTCTGGCGCTGTTTTTCTTCAGATTTGAATTAAATATTCCAGACAATCCAACCGTTGGATCTTTACAAAGTTGGTGTCGTTGGAAAGATATTTCCATGGCGAACCCAACGGTTGCGGTTTCGGGGAAATCCGATGGTCGGATCTCTCGTACTAATCGATTGAAGTTACAATTTCAAAACACGAACTGCACGGCCTCGATTCCTTTCAATTCAATATATATATATATATATATATATATATATATATAGTTCATTCGGTAATTTCAATATAGTTTTCACTTCAAATATTTCACTAACGCCTTTATATTTCGAAAAATTTCGCCATAACCTTCTTTTTACGGGAAGGGGTTTGGAAATTTATTGGGCCGTATTAGGTACCCAATAAATCCTATAAAGCATACACATATTTATAGTGATATATTCTGCTGTTTACATGGGAGCGTGTATAGATAATAACTCCAGAGAACAAATTCTCGTCACCCTGTCTAAGCCTGTGGGAGTGTGTATTTTTAATTACTCCAGAGAATAAATTCTCATCACCTCATCCCATGTGGAAAATAAATAATCCATGTGCCATATCTAATAACTAGAGAGACGTGATTATTGTCAACTCCAGACTCGTGTGGGGTTTTTATTAATCTGGCAATTTATCGTTACAATTTTATATGGTCCATATCAGTCATCAGTTCAACCTATAATATATAGTCATCGCCATACAAGCCTCTCGCTCGTATGGTAAATCTTCAACCTCGTCACACAAGCTCCAAATGCTTATGTGGCATATGATGAAGTATGCCTATCGTCGATAAGTATGCCATGTAGTGTAGTTCAAAATTAATTGTTACTATCCTATGGCGATGTTTATTATTACACACATAATAACCAACACTCCGCATCCAATGGCATTCACAGGAGTTGATATAAAAATAAAATTTTGCAGCCAACTCATTAAGGCTTACCTATTTGTCGGGCACGCAAATAATTTCTTTACTCAACAGCTAATCCATTTTCTCTGTTCAACACATGTATACATATATGCAGAACAAAGCTAATAATAATATTTCTAGCGAACAAATATTTATTTCAACACGTATGTATTATTAGCGAGGCGTATACATGATAAAAGTAATATTTCTATCATTAGAAATATTTATTTAACACATGAATGTTTTTAGCACTTCATATTCACAATAAAAATGTAATTTTTATTGTTAAATCAATTTATTTAAAATACGAATACCATTCAACACATGAATTTCTATTCAACAAATGAATTTCTATTCAACACATGAATGTTCTTTATAGTTTGTATATATATATAAATGTGATTTTTATTTTTAAAGCTATTTATTTAAAACACGAACACCACTCAACACATGAATTTCTATTCAACACATGAAGGTTCTTTATAGTTTGAATATATATATATATATATGTGCGATTTTTATTTTTAAAGCTATTTATTTAAAACACGAACACCATTCAACACATCAATTTCTATTTAACACATGAATGTTCTTTATAGTTTGTATATATATATATATATAAATGTGATTTTTATTTTTAAAGCTATTTATTTAAATCACGAACACCATTCAACACATGAATTTCTATTCAACGAATGAATTTCTATTCAACGAATGAATTTCTATTCAACACATGAAGGTTCTTTATAGTTTGAATATATATATATATATATATATATAAAAATGTGATTTTTATTTTTAAAGCTATTTATTTAAAACACGAACACAATTCAACACATGAATTTCTATTCAACGAATGAATTTCTATTCAACACATGAATGCGGTTTCAACATATGAAAGTAATTTCAACAAATGAAAATTATTCTATCACATGAATATTTCAGAAAATTTCGGCAGCATAACGACAGGGTAGTTAAAACCGGAACCGTCCCTAGTACGGCTCCTCGCTCTACCTTAAAACCTCGCGGTTTTTGACAATGGGGATTTCATGCATCTAGTTCGCAGGCGGCATGTTTTATTTTCATTTCCACAATCTTATTCTAATTTGTTTCAACCACAAGAGGGTATTTTTCAACCACAAAGGCATTTTTCAACCATAATCCAATAATATCAACCACAAACAATTATTTTCAACCATTCATCATACCACATATTTTCACGCCAATCGCAAGCAATAAATATCGTCCATGGTTTGTGGATGAGGGGAGTATACGTATATATATATATATATATATATATTTTATATTTCACTTCCATTTCAACACCATTCAAAGCATATATGTTTCATACACCGCTTGTATAATTTATACATCGCTCATATAACTTATACAATACTTGTACATGAGGTATACAATGCTTATATAATTTACACTTCGTTTATATAATTTATACAACGCGATTTCATCCACACAATTTAATTTAAATTTCTCACATTGGTTTTCGAGGTGCTAAAAATCGTAGATAGCTCAGAAAAATCCATGGTCTCTTCTAGATGGTAGAGAGCCTCGTTGCGGTTACGATGTTTCCTGTTTCATCGAATTTCATCAACACACGATAAAGATATGATTTTTCAAAGTTTGAAACACTTTTAAGCCGTTAAAATCATTTCAGATAAAACAAACCGTACCTTTCTATAACCTGCTCGAAACTAGGTTTTAAATTTTCGCACGATCCGTGAAGTGTTGTATCGATCAGGTGTTGCAGCGTCAAAGAGCTTCGAACCGGGTTTCTGGCGCCGGTGGTGGCACCCAATTCGGTGGTCCCTGTAGCTCACGACGGAGCTCCAAAGTCGACGCCTTCCTCGAGGTGATTCGATGAAAATATCCCACTATACCAGGCGAAAGTTATATGGATTTATAGAGGAGGGTGAGGCGAACAAAAAACTCAACTGGAGGTGGGGCTGAAGATGGACGTGGTGGCGGCGATTTGGTCGGGAAGATAGGAGTAGCTTCCGTCGTTCGGGGGGGGGGTTATCGGGTTTGACCGGTCAACGAGGAATGAGTGAGAAAGAGAGGGATTGGCCCATTATATATTTTTTATTTATTTTAAATTAAAAAATACCCTTTTGTCTAAACGAACACCAATTTCAACCCAACGACTGTCGCCCCTAGCTAAATACCCCCATCCCGGACATAATGGGATATGTTTCGTAGGCCAATTCGATTGTTACAGTCAGTTATTTTTCAAATTAAAGTATATAACATTCAATATTCAATTTGAATGTACATTTCAATTTTCCAGGGCTACAAACTGATTCGAAAAATTCCAGAAAAATAAATTTAGCTATGTTTTGACGCTACGGTCCCAACAAAACTAGTTTCGTCGAATTTTGAGATCGTTTGAAAAGTGGCCATTTTCTGGTCGATCCAATTTAACAGAAATTGACCAATCACATTTTCTTTTGCCACGCTCACATACTAGCTTCAAAAATTATGAAATTTGAAACCTAGCAATAGTTTGACATCCCGGATCTAACAAAAGTGGTTTCATCGAATTCCGAGGTCGTTTGCAAAATGCCTATTTTCAAGGGCTATATATTATCTATAGCGACCTTTCTGAAAATTCATTTGGCCATAACTTTTGATTTCCGCTATGAAACTTCGATTTTTCAGATTCATTAGAAAGGAATTCATAAACAGATTTAAATATTTTTGGTTTCACTAAAATCCGCTATATTTTCCACCCGGTACAGTCGGTCAAAGTTTGAATTCAAATTTTCAAACTGCCACGCTATTTCCAATTCATTATTTTATTGAAATATTCTATTTCAATGGTTTAAATTCTTTTAAAATAACCAATTTAAAAATTTTAAATTGGCTCGCATTTTTCGGGTTGTTACAATCTCCCCCACTTAAAACTTTTCGTCCCCGAAAAGGAAACAACAGCAAAGTAGGAAACAAAAATGTAAATGCAAAGTATTATGAGGGTACCTTGCACCTGAGTTAGGCAGAGATGTCCACTATGCATTTGGGGTAAGCTTGACTAATGCTTTCCTTAGTCTCCCAAGTACAGTCTCTAGGATCACTACTCCACTGCACTTTAACTAAATGAACCTTTTTGCTCCTAAGTTCTTTTGTTTCTTTGCCAAAAATCTTTAATGGCTCTCTTCTGACAGCTAATTCTGGAGTAATTTCCAAGTCCTGTTGCGCTGCTTCTTCTATAACAAGATCTGGATCATGCACATGTTTTCTAAGTTGAGATACGTGGAACACATCATGCACTCCCGGCAACCAATCAGGTAGTTGAACCTTATAAGCCAGAGTTCCAATTCGTTCAAGAATAGGAAAGGGACCAATAAATCTCGGTGCCAACTTCCCAGTTTTACCGAATCTGATTACTCCCCTCATCGGAGAAACTCTTAAATAAACATAATCGCCAACAGCAAATGACAAATCTCTTCTTCTCGCTTCAGCATAACTTTTCTGTCGGCTTTGCGCGGTTTTCAATCGCTTCTTGATGAGGTCTACTTTGTCAGATGCATCACGAATCATATCGGGTCCCAATACGAGTCTGTTACCAGGTTCTACCCAACATGCTGGAGATCTGCACGGTCTACCATATAATGCTTCAAATGGCGACATTCCCAAACTTGCTTGATAGCTATTGTTATATGAGAATTCTTCCAAATGCAAGTGATCCTCCCATGACCCGCCAAAATCAATAATACAAGCCCGCAATAAATCTTCTAAAATTCTGTTCACACGCTCAATTTGGCCATCTGTCTGAGGGTGGTAAGCGGTACTTAGATTCAACTTGGTTCCCAATTCTGTCTGGAATGCTTCCCAGAATTTGCTAGTAAATAGTGGATCTCTATCACTGACTATACTAAGCGACATTCCAAGCAGTTTAACTATTTCTTCGAAGTAAATCTGCGTTAGACTTTGAACCGTTCTATTGGATCTGACAGGTATGAAATGGGCGGTCTTCGTGAAGCAATCTACGATCACCCAAATACTGTCGTTTCCTTTCTTGGTTCGAGGCAAACCATCTATGAAGTCCATGGAAATCTGCTCCCACTTCTATCCTGAAATATCTAATGGTTGTAATAATCCGGCGAGTTTTTGTTGGTCGCTTTTGACCAGTTGACAAGTGGAGCATCTGCTAACATATAATGAAATATCTCTTTTCATCGCCTTCCACCAGAATGTGCATTTGAGGTCATTATACATTTTTCTCACACCGGGATGGATGCTGAGTTTGGACTTATGGCATTCATCCATGACTTCCTTTCGAAGCTCTGGAAGATTCGGGATGCAAATTCTGCCCTTTAACCTAAGAACTCCTTTGTCATCAAGCTGGAAACTTGTGGATTCACCTTCCTTGATTCTCTGACTGATCCTTTGGATAAATTCATCGTTTCTCTGAAGGACCAAAATCTTGTCAATCAATGAAGATGTGCCGATAAAACCGGCAATGATTTCATTCTTTCTGCTAAGCGCGTCCGCCACAACATTGGCTTTCCCTGGAGTGTATAGAATCTCAAAATTGTATGCTGCCAGGAATTCTAACCAACGCTGTTGTCTCAAGTTCAGATCTTTCTGAGTGAATAGGTACTTCAATGATTGATGATTAGTAAAAAGCTCGAACTTCTCACCCAACAAATAATGCCTCCAGATTCTCAAAGCAAACACGATGGCTAACAACTCAAGATCATGAGTTGCATAGTTCCTTTCATGCGGCTTCAACTGACGGCTAGCATAAGCGACCACTTGGCTTTTTTCATTAACGCTGCGCCAAGACCTCTAATAGAAGCATCTGTCCATACCGTCAAGTCCTGATTGCCATCTATAATTGTTAATACTGGAGCAGTTGTCAATTTCAGTTTCAGTTCTCCGAAAGCTTCCTCACATTCTGGAGTCCACTTGAATTTCTCATGTTTCTTTGTGAGCTTTGTTAATACACCGGGTATCTTCGAAAAATCCTTAACGAATTTCCGATAGTAACTAGCCAATCCAAGGAAACTTCGAACTTCTGTGGGGGTAGTAGGCTGTTTCCAATCTTGAATCGCTGTAACTTTTCTTGGATCTACAGCAATCCCTTCTTTTGACACTACATGGCCAAGGAACTTTAACTTCATCTTGCCAGAAGATACACTTAGAAAATTTAGCTTTTAAGATATTCCTTCTCAGAATTTCCAACACTTGTTCTAAATGTTTTGAATGCTTGCCTTCTGACTTGGAGTAGATTAAAATGTCATCAATGAAGACCAGAACAAATTTATTCAAGACGCCATGGAACACTCTATTCATTAAATCGACGAAGTAGGCTGGAGCGTTACACAAGCCGAACGACATTACTAACCATTCGTAGAATAAAGCGGGACCCCTGAAGGCTGTCAAAGGAACACAGTCTTCGGCTATACGTAATTGGTGGAAACCCGTAGCTAGGTCGATTCTGGAGAATACCCTCGCCCCATTTAATTGATCTAGCAAATCATCAATTCGCGGCAATGGATATTTATTCTTTAGTGTCTGCTTATTGAGATCCTGGTAATCAACACATAGTCATAGAGTACCGTCTGATTTCGGGACAAACACTACTGCTGCTCCCCAATCTGAAAAGCTTGGCCTGATCAGACCTTTCCAAAGCAATTCTCGAGTTTGGCTACCCAACTCTTCCATTTCTTTCGAGGCCATTCTTCGAATTGGATGTACTACTGGTCTGGCATTCGGAATTAGATCGAATCTGAATTCAATTTCTCTTTGCGGGGGTAAGTTTTTGACTTCTTCAAACACATCCGCATAGTTTTTAACAATAGGAATCTTTTCTAATGAAGTGGGAATAACTTCTAAAGAAGACCAAAATTATTTTCTATCTGGATCTGAACCGAGACATGGTATAGTGATATGCCCAACTTTTGTTTTAATTTTCACTATCCTTTCCGCATAATTTACTTCAGCCTCGTATTTTGTTAACCAATCCAGTCCAAGTATAATATCAAATTCGGAAAAATTCATGGTGATCAAATCAAAAGAGAACTTGTAGCAAGAATAAGAGACAGGGACTCTACAATATGAACTGAGAATAATAGAACCTCCTATCGGATTTTGAACTCTAATTGGTTCTTTAAGCTTTCTTTGTTTCAATTTTAACTTGTGAACAGTGTTACTAGAAATGAAGCTACGTGATGCACCAGTATCAAAAAGTATAGAAACAGGAATATTTTTAATAGTAAGGGTACCTCCCAAGACATCGGGTTTACCTGATCCATCAGTGATAGCCGGTGGGTTTCCCCCGTCATAAACATGAGCTACCTGTGCGTTCTTCTTCAAAGGACAATTCCTGCTAATGTGCCCCTTCTGATGGCAGTTATAGCATTCAACCGAGCTGCGGGGGTTCGGATCTGAGCTTTCTGGGTTTTCCTTTAGTCTCTTTGGGGCCGTGCACACATTTGAATAATGCCCTTTCTTTCCGCAATTGTAACAGCTGCCTTTGGGTATCTTACCAGCTTGCTGAGTAGCGGCTGCTGCATTGCTGGACTCGGGCTGATCTCCTGAAGCTTTGCGCTCGTTTCCTGCCTGGCTCTTAGCGCGGTCTAGATTGGAGTTCCTCTCATCCAAATCCTCGTAGTTGCAGGCCATCTCTACCAGTTCTGTAAATGAAAGTTGGATGTTGCTCATGGCCCGGTCCTGATACTTGCGCTTCAGTCCCAGTATAAACCTCTTATTCTTTGCTTTTGAGGTCAAGATAAGCTCTGGAGCATAACGTGAGAGCTGTGTGAACTTATTAAGATACTCTTGGACAGAGCGGTCTCCCTGTTGGAGATTAGCGAACTCATCTCGCATACGCTCCAATGCTTGCTCGGGGATGTACTTCCCTTTGAACATTGTCTTGAATTCTTCCCAAGTCCTTACTGTATCCTCCTCATCCTCTGAGGTGACGGCCTCCCACCACAATTCGGCCTCCTTCTGTAAAAGCCAAGCACCCATATACGCTTTGTCGTGGGTTCCAAGTCTCATGCCACCAAAGATCTTTTCGCATGTCTTTAACCATGCTAAAGCCTCCGTCACTGTGCCGGTGCCAGGAAAAGCTTTTCCCCCGTGATTTTTGTACCTCTTTGCTACTCGGTCCAGTTCGAATTCCTGAAGTGCTGGTGGCTGTATCATAGGCTCTTCTGCAACAGGGATATTCCCCCGTCCTCCAGCTCGGCCTGCTCGGCCTCCTCTGCCTCCTCTGGCGGCTGCAGCTGCTCGCATAGCCATCAAATAAAGTTCTGTATAAGCAAGAAAAGAGTCAAGCTCACAGGAATGATAAATTCCATATACGATAAAGCAGAAGAACATAAGGAAAGATAATGATGTACTGATCACATTGTTTTGCTATTCTGCTTAGCTCATTCTAGGACATTACTAATCCTATCTCTAATGAGCTACTCGCCTTAGAACTCTACCGATTCTATTCTGACGAGGTGTTTAATGTGTTAAATTCCAGAACTAAGGTTAACCAAAGCACTGATACCAACTGTGACGATCCCGATATCCGTACGACGGTGTTAAGGATAATAATTAGAATATAACACATTAATCATCATTAGCAGATTACAAATAATAGCAAAAACAATAAATAGAATAATTTTACACAAATATGACAGCGGAATCATAACATGTAACAACATCAGAGTAGCACAACGTAGGATATAACTTAGTGCATAAAAATGGAATGATCAGTCAGCATCGCCATAAGCGAAATATATACATACAGTGAGACATAATAAAGATATCAGTCTACATCGCCCAAGGTGGTACATATACATAAGGTAATAAATGCTGGAAGTAAATCAGTCTGCATCGCCATAGGCGGAATCATATACATAAGATAAGGATAGCGGAATGTCAATAGCCAAAATACAAGTAAATCTAATCTTCGCCATCAAGCCAAAAGCGCACTCCGCACTGCAGTGCTAAGCCAAAATAACCTGTCATCTGTCAACTAGGTTTCCCGTGTGAAAATAAGGGCACCCATGTTTGCAAAGTGAAACAAACAGCGAGTCAGTCATGGGACTGGTATGAGAAATCTAATTAACTGGTTAAATAACAGTAATAAGGCAATTCATAGGACCACGCCACTTTCGCGGAACGGGTTTACTCCAGTGATTGCCCGTGCATTTAAAACAAAGTAAATTCTTTAAAACAACGCAATGCTTTTAAAAAGAATGAAGCCGTTATAAGACTCAAGTCCCATCACACAATGCAACGCAAACCGGAGGATAGAGTTTTACCTTATAATGGCCAAAATATGCTTAATACGTGCAAAACAAAATCACTTGATATTATTACTAGTGCATATATGTTTCAAAAACGAATTCAATTATAAATATCAATCATAGGCGGCATAACTACCATCTACTATGTCGCCATACTAGTTCTACAATCAAGTCCACTATCTCGTATTGGAAATTGGATTTCCATCATGAGTTGAGGCAAGAGGCAAGCTCCTCTCCGCTTCGAGACACTCTAGCAAATACCTCAGGACTACACACTCTGGGTAACCCTTGGATCTTCAGGGTCGGTCCTCTCTTACGTTTGAGGATTGGCAATTCCTGAACACACATTTCCCGTTCCTAACAGACCTAAAATCAGGGCGCCTCATTCCAACAACCACATAGGTAAAAATAATATAAATGTCAGCCAGTTTAAGCACTGACACTACCTCTAGCTAGAAAGAAATGTCGTGCTCTCCCTGCAGTCCTTATCCCGTTTTTAACTCATACCGAGGTGTGAGGCTCGCGAATCCACGCTATACACAAAGCTAGGCCACGTAGGCCGTGCTTTGATCATCAACCACAAGACTTTGCTTTGCAACAGAAGCCTTGATCACTGCATTTTGGTATGCCACACAGGCAATCCACTCCGTACGACTGATTTCTATCAATATATAACCTCTAAGCTCGTACGTCTCAGAGAAGGGCGTTAAGCAAGAGAATAAATTCTCCTCCACCAAACAGATATATATTTAATAGAGATCAATCGGTACAGAACAAAATCCAATGTCAGACACACAGTCCATTTACAAGTCCGTTCTGGGTCGGAACGAAACCAGAGGCACCATATTCCTCGTATATCCGTACAATCAACACATACGTCCAGACGGTTACTACTTCCTTTCCTTCAAGGTAGCTACTCCAATCAGGAACCTCAGCAGCGCCCATCCATCCGATACGAAGATCGTCGGTCTTGAACCGTCTTCGTATTTTCGACATCGAATCGTTCGATCAATTATTTGAAATGAGGGTTAGCTCGGCCTTTTCAAGTAATTCACAAATATTTAGAATACAAATCAATTCTTTCCATGGTTATATTATTCGACATCCACATCTCAGTTCTTTAGTAAAATTTTCATGTCAAACACATACAACCATCAAATAAAGCAAACCAAGCAACATTGGTTTATTTCCATTCTATGCCGCTTATAATATTTTATAACGATTTTCCCGCCATTTTTATTTATTTCAAAATGGCCATATTTAATTAAACGACGTTTCAGGTCGTACCGTGGCACTGCCGCTGTTTTTCCCCAAATTTGTTTTACACATATCGGGAAATCTAACCGTTGGATTTCTACAAAGTTCGTATCACTGGGAAGATATTTCCAAAGCGAACCCAACGTTTCCAGTTTCGTGAAAATCCGACGGTCGGATCTTCCACACTAGTCGTTTGAAGTTATGGTTTCAAAATACGAACTACAGCGTCGTTATTTGATTTAATTAAATTATATTTATATTTATATATAAATATAATCGATTCTAGTACTGTTTTTCTTCAGATTTGAATTAAACATTCCAGACAATCCAACCGTTGGATCTTTACAAAGTTGGTGCCGTTGGAATGATATTTCCAAGGCGAACCCAACGGTTGCAGTTTCGGGGAAATCCGATGGTCGGATCTCTCGTACTAATCGATTGAAGTTACAATTTCAAAACACGAACTGCACTGCCTCGATTCCTTTCAATTTTATTTATATATATATATAAATATAGTTCATTCTGTAGTTTCAATATCGTTTTCACTTCAAATATTTCAATATTGCCTTTATATTTCGAAAAATTTCACCATAACCTCCTTTGTATGGGAAGGGGTTTGGAAATTTATTTGGCCGTATTAGGTTCCCAATAAATCCTATAAAGCATACACATATTTATAGTGATATATTCTGGTGTTTACAGGGGAGCGTGTATAGATAATAACTCCAGAGAATAAATTCTCGTCACCCTGTCTAAGCTTGAGGGAGTGTATTTTTAATTACTCTAGAGAATAAATTCTCGTCAACTCGTCCTATGTGGGAAATAAATAATCCATGTGTCGTATCTAATAGCTAGAGAGACGTGATTATTGTCAACTCCAGACCCGTGTGGGGTTTTTATTAATCTGGCAATTTATCATTACAATTTTATATGGTCCATATCAGTCATCAGTTCAACCTGTAATATATAGTCATCGCCATACAAGCCTCTCGCTCGTATGGTAAATCTTCAACCTCGTCACAAAAGCTCCAAATGCTTATGTGGCATATGATGAAGTATGCCTATCGTCAAGAAGTATGCCATGTAGTGTAGTTCAAAATTAATTGTTACTATCCTATGGCGATGTTTATTATTACACACAGAATAACCAGCACTCCGCATCTAATGGCATTCACAAGAGTTGATATAAAAATAAAATTTCACAGCCAACTCATTAAGGCTTACCTATTTGTCGGGCACGCAAATAATTTCTTTACTCAATAGCTAATCCATTTTCTATGTTCAACACATGTATACATATATGCAGAACAAAGCTAATAATAATAATATTTCTAGCGAACAAATATTTATTTCAACACGTATGTATTTTTAGCGAGGCGTATACATGATAAAAGTAATATTTCTATCATCAGAAATATTTATTTTACACATGAATGTTTTTAGCACTTCATATTCACAATAAAAATGTAATTTTTATTGTTAAATCAATTTATTTAAAATACGAATACCATTCAACACATGAATTTCTGTTCAACGAATGAATTTCTATTCAACACATGAATGTTCTTTATAGTTTGTATATATATATATATATGTGATTTTTATTTTTAAAGCTATTTATTTAAAACACGAACACCATTCAACACATGAATTATTATTCAACGAATGAATTTCTATTCAACACATGAAGGTTCTTTATAGTTTGAAAAAAAATATAAAAATGTGATTTTTATTTTTAAAGCTATTTATTTAAAACACGAACACCATTCAACACATGAATTTCTATTCAACACATGAATGTTCTTTATAGTTTGTATATATATAAATGTGATTTTTATTTTTAAAGTTATTTATTTAAAAAACGAACACCATTCAACACATGAATTTCTATTCAACGAATGAATTTCTATTCAACACATGAAGGTTCTTTATAGTTTGAATATATATATATATATAAATGTGAATTTTATTTTTAAAGCTATTTATTTAAAACACGAACACCATTCAACACATGAATTTCTATTCAACGAATGAATTTCTATTCAACACATGAATGCAGTTTCAACATATGAAAGTAATTTCAACAAATGAAAATTATTCTATCACATGAATATTTCAGAAAATTTCGGCAGCATAACGGCAGGGTAGTTAAAACCGGGACCGTCCCTAGTACGGCTCCTCGCTCTACCTTAAAACCTCGCGGTTTTTGACAATGGGGATTTCATGCATCTAGTTCGCACGTAGGCGGCATGTTTTATTTTCATTTCCACAATCCTATTCTAATTTGTTTCAAATGAGGGTATTTTTCAACCACAAAGGTATTTTTCAACCATAATCCAACAATATCAACCACAAACAATTATTTTCAACCATTCTCATACCAAATATTTTCACGCTAATCGCAAGCAATAAATATCGTCCATGGTTTGTGGACGAGGGGAGTATATGTATTTATATTTTATATTTCACTTCCATTTCAACACCATTCAAAGCATATATGTTTCATACAACGCTTGTATAATTTATACATCACTCATATAACTTATACAACACATGTACATGAGGTATACAATGCGTATATAATTTACACTTCGCTTATTTAATTTATACAACACGATTTCATTCACACAATTTAATTTAGATTTCTCACATTGGTTTTCGAGGTGCTAAAAATCGTAGATAGCTCCGAAAAATCCACGGTCTCTTCTAAATGGTAGAGAGCCTCCTTGCGGTTACGATGTTTCCTGTTTCATCGAATTTCGTCAACACACGATAAAGATATGATTTTTCAAAGTTTGCAACACTTTTAAGCCGTTAAAATCATTTCAGATAAAACAAACCGTACCTTTCTATAACCTGCTCGAATCTAGGTTTTAAATTTTCGCTCGATCCGTGAAGTGTTGTCTCGATCAGGTGTCGCAGCGTCAAAGAGCTTCGAACAGGGTTTCCGGCGCCGGTGGTGGCACCCAATTCGGTGGTCCCTGTAGCTCACGGCGGAGCTCCAAAGTCGACGCCTTCCTCGAGGTGATTCGATGAAAATATCCCACTATACCAGGTGAAAGTTGTATGGATTTATAGAGGAGGGTGAGGCGAACAAAAAACTCAACTGGAGGTGGGGCTGAAGATGGACGAGGCGGCGGCGATTTGGTCGGGAAGATGGGAGTAGCTTCCGTCGTTCGTGGGGGGGGGGTTATCGGGTTTGACCGGTTAACGAGGAATGAGAGAGAAAGAGAGGGATTGGCCCATTATATATTTTTAATTTATTTTAAATTCAAAAATATCCTTTTGGCTAAACGAACACCAATTTCAACCCAACGACTGTCGCCCTAGCTAAATACCCCCATCCCGGACACAATGGGATATGTTTCGTAGGCCAATTCGATTGTTACAGTCAGTTAGTTTTCAAATTAAAGTATATAACATTCAATATTCAATTTGAACGTACATTTCAATTTGCCAGGGCCACAAACTGATTCGAAAAATTCCAGAAAAATAAATCTAGCTATGTTTTGATGCTACGGTCCCAACAAAACTAGTTTCATCGAATTCTGAGATCGTTTGAAAAATGGCCATTTTCTGGTCGATCCAATTTAACATAAATTGACCAATTACATTTTCTTTTGCCACGCTCACATACTAGCTTCAAAAATTATGAAATTTGAAACCTAGCAATAGTTTGACATCCCGGATCCAACAAAAGTGGTTTCCTCGAATTCCGAGGTCGTTTGCAAAATGCCTATTTTCAAGGGCTATATATTATCTATAGCGACCTTTCTGAAAATTCATTTGGCCATAACTTTTGATTTCCGCCATGAAACTTCGATTTTTCATATTTGTTAGAAAGGTATTCATAATCAGATTTAAATATTTTTGGTTTCACTAAAATCCGTTATATTTTCCACCCGGTACAGTCAGTCAAAGTTTGAATTCAAATTTTCAAACTGCCATGCTATTTCCAATTCATTATTTCATTGAAATATTCTATTTCAATGGTTTAAATTCTTTTAAGATAACCAATTTAAAAATTTTAAATTGGCTCGCATTTTTCGGGTTATTACAATATATATATATATATATATATATTAGGAGGATTGTTGAAGCACGTCTGAACGCAAAGAATTAGCCCAGATCTAGATCAACCACATATTTCTCTCTATTCTGCCTAGATCTGTGAGTGGAATACCGTTTACTTAAGGCATATTCATGTTTTTATTAGATTATCATGTTGAAAGATATGCCTAGGAGGATTTGGAAATTTGATAATATAAACACTAAAACCCCCAAATCATCTATCTTGTATTTGCGTATGAATTGTCATGATTATTTAGGTTTTGTGGATTTTCGTTTTAATATTGGATTAAAGATGAAAAAGGGTGTTGCTACTATTATTCCTATTTTATGCAATTTACCTTTATTTATCATTGATTGTAATCTAAAAAGGTTTAGATTTGGTTATTTCATGATTTGATTTGGGTTTGGATCTTCATTCATGTTTGAAAAAGGGTCAAACGTAACCATTTTTATGTGCATAATGCCAAAAAGGGTGAATTAGGTGAAATAGGAATTATAAACATACAAGTATAAGTGTATGTAGTACTCTATTTTTAATTCAGTATTGAAATCATTTCTACAAGCCTAGGATGCAAGTTGAAATTGTATGTATGCATATTTTCCATCCATTGCTATTTGTTATCTTGTCATTATGCTATCATTCCTATGTTACAACGGTAAAAGTTTGGAAAAACTAACTTGTATACCTTGAATTGGACAAGTTGCAATCACTACCTCGTTAGAATGTTTTCCTGTTTATACGAATATTTACCTTATTTAGACGATATAATTATTATACTTATATAAATGTAAACATGGTAATTAACGTTGTATTACCGTAATAAATGTGATTAGGTTATAATACGAATTTGAAATGTCCCCATAATAAATATACTTGTTTGCTTGTGTGTGCTGATATAGAATGGCTTTAATACATATTAATAAGTGACACATATACACGAGGTTACTTGCCATTTGTGGTAGAACTCTGTCCGGAACCGACCAGCAAATCCAACAACCACAAGTAGGCCCAACTAGTGTGACATGTCTAGGTGCCACGGGCCATTCAAAAACTTAGTACACTAGACACGAGGTTAAACCAACTTGTAGTAGAAGTCTTCCTGGAACCGACCAGCACATCCAGCATCCACAGGTATACGGTTTAGTGTGATAGGTCTAATGTGTGTATATATATAACTATATATATATAAGTCTATTGTGTGTAAAAATGGCAGGTTTACTTCGCCTTGAGAAGGTCTTAAGTGGCAGACTCTCTTTTCATCTAGTTTGGGTCTTAAGTAGTCAGGACAAGGATCCCTCCGAAGGTTTATTCCTTGGGGAGGAAGCAAAGTCATGGGAACCACCCTTATTAGATTTAAAGTAAGTCTTTGGGTCCTCCTTCTCTAAAAGTGTTTAGGCATAAAACGGAAACGGACTAGGGTAGTTCACGGGGATGTCCACTTCCTCTAGATGCTTGTAAGGGCTCAACTAGGAACAGATTGGTAATTGATAGATATGTGGCCATTGCATGCTCACCAACTGTCTAAGGGAAGTCTTAAGCGACATAGGTGTCCTACTAGGTAATATCAGTTAAGTAGTAATGTTCGATATACTACTTCTCATATTGCAAATAAGCGAATAGACTTAAGAAAGTTAACGTATTAGGAAGGGGTCTTAAAGGGCTAGGAGTCCACCTTAGTGTTATAAGAGATCATAAGAATCCACCTTTGATAGGGCCATAACTGACCGAGAATGCCACCTCGTTAGGACTTTACCCTAAAAACACTATTGGGCGATTGACTTGGATATCCACACTATTGGTTAGTGTTGACGACAAAAAAATTAGTAAACATCCAAGATTCCAATTATTAGTAATTATTAATTGGAGCAGTAAATAACATGAGAGATTTATAGTGGTTCGACCTCGAGAAGGGCCTACGTCCACTTTAAAGAGTTGTTGGAATATTATTAATAACACAAGGTTACAAGGTTGAGACTATCTCATGACATCTCATTACATTTATCTCTAAGATATATGATGTCACAATTATCATATATTTCCTATATTAGGAAAAAGACACTTTTGCCTTTCTTCTTCCTCAAAGTTGAGATGCCATTAGAGGAGCTTAATAGAGTTCTTAGCTCACAAATTCCAACCCCTTTTAAGTGTGAGACCATAGGGTATTTATAGGAGGGGGGTTAGGTAGGAGTAGGTTAGGGTAGGTAGAAATGGGGGACCATTCCCAGAATTTCACACCTGGACCCTGTGCACCCGCGTATTTTGGACCCGGCCCTGTGTGCGAATTTCGCACCTCATAAGGTGCAAAATTTGTACCCTAGGGGGTGCGAAATTTGCACCCCATAAGTAAGAATTTTGTACCTTAGCGAGTACGAGACTTGTACCCTTTAGGGGTACGAGTTCGTACCCCGAGGGGGATGAGATTCGTACTCCGAAGGCTACGAATTTTGTACCTCCCGGGGTTCGAAATTCAAACCTAGGTGCGAATTTCGTACCCTGTTGGGTGCGAATTTCGCACCCTATTAGGTGCGAATTTCGCACCCTGCTGGGTCCAAATTTCGCACCCCTTAGGGGTGCGAAATTCGCACCCGGAGCGGTATGAAGTTCATATCTCAAGATGCGTAAAGGCCATATGCATGAATGCTTGAGGCCTTGAGGTTTGGGATTTCGACTCCTAGGGATTCGAAGCCTCGGCTCAGAAATGTGTTAGGGATGTTGCGAGGCTCTGGGTGGCACGGTCCCTCTTTGATCATGTTTCCTTCGCTCCTAAGCATCCCTCTCGACCTTAGCTCCATGAGATACGTTGAGTCGAGCGTGTCTCATGTACTTTTGAGAATCGGACCAAAAAGCTAGTTAAAATTTGCCCCAAAAGTACGTCTTGTCTTTACATGATGTGCTTTGTATTAGTTGAAATAGTAGTCGGCTTGTCGACTTGTCCTGTAAGTTAAGAGAAAGCAGACGTTAGTTGTCGGGCTTGCTCGCTGTGGAATTGCGAGCGAGTTACCGTTGGTGCGATGTCGAGCTCGCATCGCTAAGTATTTGTTGTGCATTGCTTTTGTGTGTTTGCGGTGGTCGATAGGCATGCATGGGAATACATGTATAGGAGCACGTGGTGCGATATTCCAAAACCGGGGGGTGCGATTTTTTTTTTACTTCGAACCTAGGGTTACAAAATTCCACACCCAGAGGTGCGAAATCTAGAACCCAGGAGGTTCGAGGACACGAAACCCTGAAGGTTCGAAATTTCGAACCGGTTTGGGAATGCAAAGGGGCATTTTCCCTTTTCCTTATAAATAGCCTCCCCCTTTCATTTCACTTTCTCCTTTAGATTCTCGAGCTCGGCCGCCATTAAAAAGATTCGAACTCATGTACTTCGAATTTGAACGTGAAATAGGTGGGTCTAGCAGGTTCTTGGAAGTGAGCGCGGGTGAGTGGACAGCGCGAGGAGGTGGATGATACGAGAGACGCTCCGAACCTTGATGGGTTCGAGTTATCGAGCCTTGCCGGGGCTCGAGCTTTCGAACCCTGGTAGGGTTCGAGCCTTCGAACTCTAGAGGCTCGATCATTCGAACGCCACGAGGGTTCGAGGATTCGAACCACAACGGGGTTCGTGCGTTCGAACCCCAATGGTATTCGAGCATTCGAACCCCAACGAGGTTCTAGGGTTCGAACCCCGATGGTATTCGAGTTCTCGAACCTTGCAGGGCTCGAGCCTTCGGACCCGGGGGTGCCTCGAAATTTTGAACCTCATCAGGGTTCGAGTTTTTGAACCCTGACATGGTTCGAAATTTCGAACACCGTCGGGGTTTGATCTTTTGAACCCCCGGGGGTTTGACTTATTTGAACCATGTGGGGGTTCAAACCGCCGAACTTTGGTGAGGGATCTTGAGTCTTCGACCCTTGGGCGGGGTGCCTTTTTCGCGATTGACCCCACTTCTTCGTTCCTTCTCTCTCCCTTGCCTCCTTAGTAATGACATGATTGCATGTACTTTGACTTCCTACATAGGATAAAGCATATATCTGTACTGTGACTGAACTGTTAAACTGTTTGGAACTTTCTTTATGTACCTTACCTTTGCATAACACTGCACACGCACGTTAGTTATTACCAACACGAGGGGCATAAGTCACTTTACTGTGATGACTAACATTGGCATGTTAAAGAATAGCTAGCGATGCAGACAAGATCGAAAACTAGGAAAACCATGGAAGCCGAGGCTTCTTCGCCCTCGTCACATACGTCCAATTCTACCAGCTGTGGTAGCTCGAGTGGTAGCAAGCTTGAGACTACCGAAGGATCTATTCCTTCCCAAACGGCTAGTTCGCCCGAAGTATCTGATCATGAAAAACCAACGGAGGTGCAACATTCTCTGGTTATTCTTGAGGAGGTTGAGAATGTGGACATTATAAGCGGGGATGTACCGGCGGCCCCGGTGGCCCCCGACATGCTGCTTGACGCAGTTATTTTGGAAAATCCAACAGATTCGGTACCGTCGCGCATGGATGCTACAGCAGGTAGGAAAATGGCGGTGCGATTCAACATGCTGGTGGGTGATGTTCATGCCTCGAGAGGGGGTGGTAGGGCTCATGCGCCGCTTGAGGGTTTTACTGCTTGGAACATACAAGCTTGCTTTTCCAGGTGCGTGCCCCCGGCCAATGACTTCATTTGGGACATTTTAATATATTTCTGCCTCACGCCATCACAACTGCACCCAAACGCTTATGCTTTCCTTTTAGGCACGTATGTTCTCTATCGCGAGTACTTACACTTGGAACCCACCGAGAGGATATTCGTTATTTTTTCCATCTAAGGAGAATGATTAACACCTCACCATCCCAATGGTTCCTGGAAGCATCATCCGCTACCAAATTTTTCATCGGGAAGTGGCCCAGGCTATCGGTGTTTAGGTACGAATGGTTCTTTGTGCGTTGCCCTCCTGGATTTGCAAGAAGATGGACAGAAGGGAGTGAGTACTCCTGAGCTTTGCTTCTTAAGTTTCAGGCATTTTTCATCTCTTTTCTGATCACATGTTGATTTTGGCTACGAATCCTGAGGCGCCCACCAGTGATGAGTATCGACGACTTCTTGATGCCTTACGGGCGATCCCTAAGAAATTCCGCAAAACTGAGAACGTAACCAGCTAGGAGCGCCTTCGCCGAGCGGGGTTGCTTCTTGATGATAAAGCTACAATTAGGCCCGCGGTTGCAAGAAGTGTAAAAAAGGGAAGGTGACGGAAGGTCTGACGGCTCTAGGTTTGAAAAGAAAGTTGCCTTCTACTGGGCCCAAGCACAAAAGTTGTCAAGTTCCAAGGAGATGTGCGCGGAGATGAGGCTGGTGTTGTGGAGATAGTTACCCGGGACGAGGGTTCGTTGGACGCTTCCATCCCACCTCCGATGGATGGGACAAGGGGAGAAGCGTCGGTCGGTCCACAGTCCCCTATGACTTCTCTAGAAGCTGCCGCCCCTCTTGAGAAGTGGACCAGTTTGCTGGTCTGTATAAAGTTGCTATAGACTTGTCTCCATAGCCGGATACGACAAGTATGGAAGACCTTGCTCTTGCTGTGAAGGAATTATTTCCTTTGAGAGGATCACAATCTGGTTTGTTGAGAGAACACTTTGGGCATACACTCATACACACTGCGTAGCCTTTAGGCTCATCTGAGCAAGTGACTCGTCTGACTTTTATTCATTCCTTTGACAAGTGATATGGCCAGAGGGCGCGAAGGATGAGGTTATGGACATGGAGGCTACCAACGCTCTAGGAATCCTTTCTTTCAGGGATTTAGAAGAGGGACCAGCTTGTACAACAATCCACCCTCGCTGGATCGCGGTAGTGAACACTGAGGTGGGGATTGATCTCGATGATCTCCGACTCCTCGTCCTCCCCCTCCAATTCGGTTGTCCGAGGGAGACTCTCGACTTAACTTAGAGGGTTCCCGGCACCCTTCTTTGACTGCTTCTTTACATACAGTGACCTTGGTTCTCGCTCCAACTGCTAAAGGGAGGGAGCCGCCACTCGGCCAGCCAAGACCGGAGAGGACGACCGCAATGGGGAGGCAAGACCTTTCAAAGCCCGAGAGGCGAGAGCTCTCCATGTACGAAAAGAAAGCGTTACTAAAGAGAAATTTTCCTCAACATTATTTTGATGAGATAAAGTTCCTCCCTGATCTCCACCCGTCCTCTGTCAGGGAGTCCGGGGATGTCAAGATGCGCATGAGGGCTGAATACCATCAGGCCGACCAATTTCTGAGGTACTCCCGCCAACTCTCAGAATTGATTAGGAAGAAAAACCTGGAGCTCATCAACCAGGGGTTGGCCGTTGACGCCGAACGGATCACCGTCGGAAATTTGGACACAGAAATAGGTGAGTTTGCTATTGGTATCGTGTGCGCACTGTGTAACACCCCACCTCCGCTAGGGTCACTCACAAAGGAAATGCACTAGTTTTGGTGGAGTATTATCTAGGTAAGCGTATACAGAGATATCACAAGACAGAACATAAAATAAGCAGCGGTAGAAATTAAAAACCAAATTTCATTACTTTCAAGAAAAGAGTCAAAACCTCATATATCCAAGGTACAAATTATTCCATTTACATCAAGTTCTAGATAAAGAAGCATAAACTTAAAATAGCAAAAGTAAATTATTCCCCAAAAATAGCAGAAGTGCAGCCATAGCATAGCTCAAGACCAAACCGTACATGAGCTGTCAGAAAGCAAGCTAAATCCAAGCTAAGAGATAGTGTTTCCTCGCTGAGAACCTGGGGGAAGAAACGAAAGAAAAAGAGGCGAAAGGAAATGGGTCAGTCATAAAGACTGGTAAGTCCAAGTGACTTTCAGCATAAAAACAGGTAAAGGTAACATGACATGTATAAACTGAAAGTAAACATAAGAATGATGTCAAGATGGATAAGATAGACTAAGATAACATGATGAATCAAGTATAGGTCAAATATAGCATCGCATGTTCAAGGTTCGCTGCCCCAACTGTACTAGTAGCCCAACCCATGTCAAGTATTAATCATGAAATGATCCCTTGGCCCAAATATCGTGAATGATCCATTACTAGGTCCAATGGAACGATCCACTAATCGATCGACTCCCTACAAGTTCTAGCTCGTTGTGTTTCTATGTCATACGGCCCTATCACGAATGTAGTCACCTGTGCTAGGTCCACCATAGGGTGTATCAAGCCCTATGGTGCCAACCACCGACACGAATCAAGCATGCACAGATAAACCTACTGATGCCCAATGCCTACTTTTTCAACTCCGGACCACGTGCACGACCATAGCCCGCCTGAACCTACACTGGCGCACCAACACAGCCATCGTTCAGGTCGCTTACAATTAGCCCAGTAATCGTGCCCCACCCTGCCTAGTTCCAGGTTACTATGATACATCTAGTGGGTTACTGCTGAAATGGACCGCGTAACTAGGGTTTCCGTCTAGTAGGTTAAGTGTTGTCATTTAAATTCGAGACTTAAACCCATCAGTCTAGCATATCAAGTTGGCTAAGTGTTGTCATGTAAATTCGTGACTTAGCCCTACCATTCACGTGTTAAGTTGGTTAGGTGTTGTCGTTCAAGTTCATGACCTAACCCTACCAATCATGTTCAAGTTGGTTAAGTGTTGTCTTTCATGTTCATGACTTAACCCTATCATGTGGCATTAATTCATTAATGCACCCCAACCTCTCACATTAGACCTGTTGTTGTGGTCACTGGATATGCCGGGCGGTTCCGGGCAGATTTACACCACAACTCAGTCTAACCTCGGGTTTCAAGTGCGATATGACCAACTACTCACATTGGATCCTATTGTTTGCAGTAACTGGATTTGTCGGGCGGTTCCGGGCAGATTTACACTGCAAACTCAACCCAACCTCGAGTTGGCCATTTTCAAGTTCATTTTAGTGTCATGACCATGTTCAAGTTTCATGTCAAGTTTCATGTTTCAACATATGCCTATTATCAAGTTCATGATTCATGTTTATAACCAGTTCATGTTTTGCCTAATCTACCCAAATCGTATTCCCATCGCATGTAAACGTTAATTGATCTAAATTACAAGCAAATCTAAATCTAGAGATAAAGGGAATAACATCAAAACTATGATAGGCAGAAGGGACAAGCATAAAGCGATAAAAGAGATTACAAGACTGGCATGATATAACTTGAGATAATTGGTTACAACATCACTGGCATATAGAAATTAACAGGGTTTCAAATCTAGCCAAATAAGGCAATAGTCCTGATAAATCTTGACATAAAAGAATAGGCATGCAAAAGCAAGCCAAATACAAGGATAATGGGTCAATGGTTTTTGGTGTACATAATAACGAATAAACTAAGCAAGTCACACCCTAGGTATGGGATCCAACTAAATGCCAATTCGGTGTTCACAATGGTTTTCAACTATAGTGTTATGAGCAATCAACTATAATAGTCAATTAACCACAATAGTTATACAATAGTCCTGGATAATTATCCAAAAGAGTTCTAGGCAACTACCCTAACAGTCATAGGCAATTAACTGTAATAGTTTCAAAGTCATGGTCATAGTCTTATGTGCATAATTATAGGCAGTAATTCACTGTCACGAGTCATAGGTGATTAGCCACAATTGTCCTTGTCATAGTCATAGGCAATGGTCTTATGTTCTCAGTCATAGGCATAGGCATAGTCTTATGTTCTCAGTCATAGTCCTTGGTCATTAACAATGGTTTCAATGTCATACGCCTGATAATATTTGATTTACAACGCGAATAGGCCCAAACAGATTTCAAAGCAATATTCCAAATATCAAGATCCAAGAAGAACAAGAATAGATATGAATCGATTATCATGCTTAAGTCAAATTTCACTTTATCTCATGTCCAAATTACAATTAACAAGTTTAGATCTCAAAGTAACTTGAACTTACAGTGCGTGGATCGAGAATTAGAAAGCAGAATTTTATTGTTGAATCTCTATTTGATTGATCGTGTTCTAATTGAAATCCCCCCAGTTTGCAAATCTCTAAGCGTAGTCTTGATGAAGAAGAAGCAGTCCTTTTTCTTCCTTTTTATCTTATTATTTTGATTATCTTAGAAGCAGCATAAGGACAGAATGAAATGCTGTGGAGAGAATGAGGCTAGGGGGCTTCTTATATAGGGTTAGGCAGACGAATCTGGTTACTAAACAAGTCTAAATACATCAGAATGTACCTGGCTCAGGAAACAGGTTCGGGAGGCAGGTCGACCCCCAGGTCGACACTATGGTCGACCTGGTCATGGGGGGGGTCGACACCCCAGCCGACTCCCCAGTCGACCTGGTTGGGGGGGGTCGACTACCCAGTCGACCTGGGTAAATGGGAGGGAATTTTCCCGCCAGCCCTCTCTGGGTTTGAATTTTGAATTTCTGGCTTTATTTTCGAGCTGTTTTATTTTATTTAAATTCCTGAAACTTCGAAGGGTCATAACTTGGTCATACGGACTCCGATTTTCGAAAACTCGGACTCGATTTCATGCAGAATTCTGAGATGAACGCAATGGAGTAACCCGTTTCCCCTGATTCTTATTTTAAAATTTAATTCTGCCTTGATTTATGACTTTAACATGTTATAAAAATACGGGTTGTTACATTCTCCCCTCCTTAAAGGATTTCGTTCCCGAAATCTCTATGTTAGGAAGAATATATATCCTACCATCCAGTCATCCATCTACTCAACCATCATTCACGAGCAATCATTGTCCCTAAAAGATTTCTAATGCTATATGAACATATGCAAAAAGTGGGTGTATATGTTCCTTATCTAATGCAAATGATCAGGCCTATTTGATCTTCTTAATGCAAAATATGTTTAGTGTCATGAATCCAACATGTATGCAAATAATCCTAGTCACATAAGCACTATATATGTGCACAAACATTCATCCATATGCAACATCCACATGATAACACATTCAATTTCATCCATAAACAAGTATAAATACTCATGCATATGCAATATGAAAACGTGTCTGAGCCGATCTAGTGCCTAATGTGTGTTATGCAACCACGAGCAACCACTTGCGACCACTTGCAACCATTTGCAAACATCAACCATAGCATGTTTCAAATACATGTTTCCATCCATATGGTTCTACCTAAGGTTCTCAAGATAGGATCGAGAAGATAAGCAAGATAAAACAAAGCATCAAGGAGAAGAAGTTAAAGATGTACCCCCAGAAGGTCCTGCTTGTGAGGCTTGCCCTTGCTTCTTAGGGCAGTTCTTGCTGATATGTCCAGTTTCACCACACTGAAAGCATGCTCCCATCTTCATCTTCTTCTTTCTACAATCCTGAGCTATATGCCCTTCAATACCGCAGAAGTGGCATTTTCTTTTCTCACGTGTCTTGTTATCCTTATTGTCGTTGTTGTTCTTGCCTCCTTTCTCGGAGTCTTTCTTCTTGTTTTGAGAATCATTCGCCTTGACCTCCTTCTTGCCATTCTCGTCTTCTTCATGAAGTAGGGCCATATCCACCAAGCTCTCAAAGGTCGCCCCCATGGGTACATGAGTCATAGCAAGGATGTTAGTGGCTCATTCAAACCTCTGACGAAGCGAAGAGCCTTCTTGTGTTGGGTGTTCACTAAATCCAGCCCAAATCTGGCTAGCTGATTAAACTGATTGACGTACTCCCTGACTGTCATGCTTCCTTGCTTAAGAGTTAGGAACTTCTCCATATGCAGGCTTCTTTAAGCTTGGGAGAGAAATTTCATCTCAAATCTCATCCGGAAGTCTTCCCAAGTTTCCACTGGCCTCTTAGCATGTGTAATCTCCCACCAATACGAAGCTTCATCTTTAAGCAACCACACTGCCAGCTGTATCTTTTGCCTGTCGTCAACTTCGAAGATGACGAACAAATCTTCGGTCTCCTTCAGCCAGTTCCTCGCTTCCACAAAGGATTCAGTCCCATAGAAGTCCTTTCCACCCATAGCCTTGAAGTCTCTACACATCTTTGCGAAAGCATTTCCACGAGGAGGAGGTGGAGGAGGAGGAATCGCTGCAGCTGGAGGAGGAATATATGCTGGGCCTGCATCGTTGGCCCTAGCCTCTAAGTACCTCCTGAACCAGCCAAGTATTGGCACGCCCTCTGGAAAGTTAAGATTCCCAGACATGCTAAAAAACGAAAAGATAGAGATTCAAATGAGGAAACAAAGGATAGTGCTAATGGCTTTTGGGGAATAGCCTTTTCAAAATAAACTTTTCTTGAAAAATGCTTCTTTATAAACGGTTTTGAAAATAGTTTCAGAAGGTTTTTTTTTTAAAAAACTTTTGCCCAGTCTGGTAACCCGCTTCTCTGATACCAAATGTAACACCCCACCTCCGCTAGGGTCACTCACAAAGGGAATGCACTAGTTTTGGTGGAGTATTATCTAGGTAAGCATACACAGAGATATCACAAGACAGAACATAAAATAAGCAGCGGTAGAAATTAAAAACCAAATTTCATTACTTTCAAGAAAAGAGTCAAAACCTCATATATCCAAGGTACAAATTATTCCATTTACATCAAGTTCTAGATAAAGAAGCATAAACTTAAAATAGCAAAAGTAAATTATTCCCCAAAAATAGCAGAAGTGCAGCCATAGCATAGCTCAAGACCAAACCGTACATGAGCTGTCAGAATGCAAGCTAAATCCAAGCTAAGAGCTAGTGTTTCCTCGCTGAGAACCTGGGGGAAGAAACGAAAGAAAAAGAGGCGAAAGGAAACGGGTCAGTCATAAAGACTGATAAGTCCAAGTGACTTTCAGCATAAAAACAGGTAAAGGTAACATGACATGTATAAACTGAAAGTAAACATAAGTATGATGTCAAGATGGATAAGATAGACTAAGATAACATGATGAATCAAGTATAGGTCAAGTATAGCATCGCATGTGTAACAACCCGCATTCTACGCATCGGAGGATCGTAGAATATTTATTTCTTCCTTATATGAAGTCGTATGGTCATGTAACTTTGGGAAACAACCATTAGAGTCATTTCCCATGTTCATGATTTTTGTCGATTTTTAAATGACCGTTTTGCCCCTAGCTGATCTTATTTCGGACATAACTTTTGATTGGAAAGGAATTTTGACCTGAAACCACTTCCATTAGATTCGTTTGATGGTTTACTTTTCCGTAGAGTGGTCACATGTGAAAAATGGACTTACCGTTTGGGAGATATGGCTGAAATAAGGTTTGGAAGGTGAAAAACTGCCTAACCGGGCCAAATAGGGTGATTAGTGAATGTGTCCATAACCCATTTCGGGATTAGGGTTATGGGGAGGCTGAAATGAGTTAGGGTTTCATTTCATTTCAGTTTTCTAGCCTCCACTTACCTCTTAGAAACTCTAAAAATGGCCTCCAACCTCTAAATCACCTCCAAATCACTTTCTACTTGAGGATTAAGCTTAGCAACATCAAATCAAGGGAGATCTTCACCAAATCAAGATTTGAGCTGCTGTTTAGCATTAATATTCACGTCCAAACAGAGAATCATTTCAGTTTGAGGTTTTATTTGTGGCTAAGGTGAGTGATTTGCATAGTTCCTCACTAATTATGGTTGATTAAGGGTAATTAGTGTTAATTAGCGAATTTAAGCATGATAAAA
Source organism: Allium sativum (assembly GCA_030737875.1). Taxonomy (NCBI): domain Eukaryota; kingdom Viridiplantae; phylum Streptophyta; class Magnoliopsida; order Asparagales; family Amaryllidaceae; genus Allium; species Allium sativum. The sequence continues at coordinate 726,716,005 of CM060919.1, read as the reverse complement.
TTCTGGAAAAATATTTATAAAATTTGAAATGATGTTTTAGACCTCTGATATGAATTTGGGTTAATTTGGTTAAGTTTTGCTAATCATATCATTAGTTTCACCTAAACATGCTTAAAGGAAAATATGGGTTTTTGGCTAGGTTTGATCCATTTTAACCTATCATATTGTTGTTTTGGTGTTTGTGGTTAACTATACATGTTGCTATGACTGAATGGTATGCTTTGTGATTGATTAGAATAGTTGGAATGGTTGAAAACGCCGTCGAGTGGCGTAAACTACTTGTTGGAAAAAGTGCAGGAAGACACCCGAACCGGATCGGATCGGTTAGGAGGACCCAATCCGCTCTCGCACTTCACACTCCGATCCACTTGCACTTCTCGTGGCATGCAGCAGCTCCGACCCGATCTGTTCAAAGATGGTGGGCACGAACCGTTGTACTTGGCCTGGAGGATAGTACCCCGATCCGGATCACCAGAAGGACCCCGACCCGATCTGTTTAGCCACCTCCGAACTGATCTGTGGCGATGGAGCCTGGAGACCCGACCCGACCTGATGATGGTAACGACGATCCGAACCGTGGTATGCTTAAGAACCCGATCTGATCCGGAGCAGAGGGGAAGGCTTGTGCTGAAGACCCGAACCGATCCGATGGTTAGGGGGAGATCCGAACCGATCCGGTGATGACCAATAACCCGAGATGCAAAGGTAGTCCAAATGGGAAGTTAGAGCTCAGGATTCAGTTGGGAACCAATGAGTTCACTTCATGGTTGGGCTTTGCTGCGGGACGTGTGCTAAGGAGTTGTCGACGTTCATAACTTCGATTCACCACTGAAAATGAATGATGGGCTACTTATCAGTGCAGTAGAGTCACTATGACTCGAGGGGCAAGGTGATGGTAGCAAGACTACGTTATCAGTGCAGTAGAGTCATCATGACTCGAGGGGCAAAGTGATCGTAGTAAGGTTATGAGCTAGTGCAGTGAGGTCATTGAAACTCCATGGGGCAAGGTGGACATAGCGAAGGATTAGTGGCTATGTATCAGTGCAGTGAAGCCATTTATGACTTCATGGGGCAAGGTGATCATAGCAAAGTATTGGGGTGATCGAAGTGGTGAATATCGTATGCTTTACGCACTTGGGTGAGAGATGTGAGGATGATTGCTATGTTTGATTGTTTGCCATCACTATGACATGCACACCCCCACCCCCATATCCTTGACACCATGTGTTTAGTGGCACCTTAGAGTATTGTACGGTATGTAGTGCTAACTCTTTGGTTGCAGGTCCAGGTTCAGGTATGGTTTAGTATACCTGTTATTGTTCTGTTTAGATGTTTATTGCACATACCAGACTTTTTGTCTGACCCAGAGTTTTATGTCTCTTCTTATTACTCTGGGTGCTCACACGAGCAGACCAGAGACAGGTTAGCTGGTGATGCGCGAGTAGCTGATTTGGACGCGAGCAGGAGGCTTCCACGTATGATATATAGATATTCTCCCTGTGTCGTTGGTGGTCGCTACTTGGGCATTAGTAGTGTACCTCCTTTATCTTGCTTTTACTTTTTGAGACAGTTTGAAAAGTTGTAATAATGTTGGCTTTGGATCATAAGCTGTATTTGGATTTTCCGCTGCTATGTTAGTTTATTTTCAGCTTATGCACTGTCTCACCTGTTTTATGTCAAGTATGTTGTTATTATATTTTATCCTATGCGCTGTGAGACATTTTACAGGTTCCTTGTGAGTTCATTTCCTTCTTTCCTTCCCTTCTGACGACCGTCCCGTGCTAACTGGACATGTGTACAGCGTACTTTCGGAGTAAATGTCGGTTGGTACGGGGCGGGCCATCACATTTGGTATCAGAGCTCTAGGTTGCGTAGTTAACCTAGGGAAAGGCACTAGGGAGAGATAGTACGTATATGAGAGCGCGTATTTGTGATTACTTTGGTTTTCAAAAGCTATATATATATACTATTAGTAGTATGAGAATGAAGTCGCACTGCACTAGCACCACTAAGGGGTCGTTAATCGTTTTCTCTTTACAGATTGAACGATGAGTCGAGACACCAGAGGTGCTGGTAGAGGGACCAATCATGGGAATGCTCCTGACATGAGGACGATGTTCACTAACTTCATGAGGGAGATGCTTAGGGATGTTCAAGGGGCAGTTCCCAATCTTGAAAATGGTGGTGGTCCAGTAGTGCAGGCGCCTAGGGTCGATTTCGCCAAGTTGTGCAAGGATTACACTAACCTTGGTGGGAAACCGTTCCACGGAACGGAGTCGGCCACAGATGTTCAGGATTGGTTGGATAGCTGTGATCGTATCTTCGACGACTTGGGTATCGAGGATGCGATGAAGAGAAGGCTAGCGTCTCGTCAGCTGCAAGGGCGAGCGATGAATTGGTGGAATGCCATTAGAATAGCTACTCCAGAAGATCAGGTTACTTGGGATCATTTCAAGGCTCGCTTTAGCGAGAAGTTCATTCCAGCTGCCCAGAAGTCAGTGTTGTTTAAGAGATTCTTAGAACTCAAGCAGAATGGTAGGGCAGTCTCTGACTATATTGCTGAATTCGACACTTTATCGAAGTATAGATTATCCCGTATCGATACTCCTGAGAAGAAGAATGAGAAGTTCATTACTGGGTTGGATGGATACTTGGGGGAAAGGCTTATCAACCACATCGATGAGACTTTTGAATCGATTGTGGGGAAAGCTTTGAGATCAGAGAGTCTTTACCCTAAGCCAAAGACTGAGGCTGCAACTGCAGAAGGGATGAAACCGCAAGCGGTGGAGGCAAGAATAACTCTCAGAATAAGAGGAAACAGAACCAATCTAAGGATGGCCAGAAAAAGAGCAAGAAAGATGTTGAGTGCTTCAGCTGTGGAAAGAAGGGCCATTATGCTAAAGAATGTCGGGCCAAGCCAGCGGATAGGAAGTGCTACAACTGTGGCCAAGTGGGACATCATAAGGATAAGTGTCGCAACCTCTTAAGGAGAAGCAGATTGTGAAAGCATATGCTATCGATGCTGTTCCTTCTTCGTCGAATTCCCCAACTGCGGCGGAGAAAGGAAAGAATGTCGTCATTCAAGGTATGCTTTCTATTTATGATGTACCAATTCGAGTTTTGTTTGATACTGGGGCTTCCCGTTCCTTCATATCTAGTGACATGGTGGATAGGTTGGGACTGGAACCCGAGATAGTCGATAGACCGTTGGTTGTGACGAACCCGATTGGTGGTTCGACTAACCTTAGTATGATTTGCCGAAATTTGGTCTTATCGAGTCATGGATGTATGTTTGTTTGTGCTTTGTTTTGGGCTTTACTAGGTATGGCATTATATTGGGGGTCGATTGGCTCCCAAGATACGGGGTGGTGGTAGACTGTGAGGGCTTTTTGGTGACAGTTAGGGCGGATGATGGGCAGAGGGTATTGTTTGGTAGTCTACCTAGTGATGGGGTAACGGCTAGTTTTATAAATTCCCTCAACATCCCGCATGATGAGTTGTCAGATGTGCCCGTGGTTGGCCAGTATCCGGACGTCTTCGAGGAGGTGACCGGGCTTCCACCACACCGAGAGATTGAGTTCCGTATTGATTTAGTGAAAGATGCCAGACCTATAGTGATGCCACTTCGTCGTATGGCACCAAAGGAGCAGCGAGAGCTCGGGGTGCAAATCAGCAATCTTTTGAAGAAGTGATTTATTTGAAGAAGTGTCTCCGAGTGGGGAGCACCAGTTGTGTTTGCCACTAAGGCAGATGGTTCCCTTCGTTTGTGTGTGGACTATCGCGAGTTGAATAAGGTAACGAGGAAGAATAAGTATCCTCTACCGCGGATAGATGATTTGTTTGATCAACTGGAAGGAGCAAGAGTGTTCTCCCAGTTGGACCTCGCGACAGGATTTCCTCAGCTACGAGTAGTGGATGAGAGTGTTCCAAAAACGGCAATTAGGACGCCGTCTGGATTCTATGAATGGTTGGTCATGCCATTTGGGTTGACCAATGCACCAGCCTACTTTGTGGATCTTATGAATCGGGTATTCAGAGATCAGTTGAATAAGTATGTTCTTGTGTTCGTAGACGATATCCTGGTTTACTCGAGGACAGAGGAGGAACACAAGGGACACTTGAGGATAGTGATGGAGGTGTTGAGGAAACACCAATTAAAAGCGAAATTATCTAAGTTTCACTTCTGGAGAAGGGAAGTGAGATTCTTGGGCTATGTTGTTTCAGAGAATGGTATTGCCATGGATCCTGCGAAGGTGGCTACGGTACAGGATTGGTCTACGCCCAAGAATGCAACAGACGTAAGAAGTTTCTTGGGGTTCGCTGGATATTATCGTAAGTTTATCCAGGACTTCTCCAAGATAGTCGCACCGTTGACTCAGTTGACTAAGAAGAATCGGGCCTTCATCTGGGACGGAGTGTGTGAGAATGCATTCAAAAGTCTAAAAGAAAAGTTGACGCGTGCGCCAGTGCTAGTCATTCCTAAAGGGAATGAAGAAATGACGGTATACACGGATGCTTGTGGTACCGGACTAGGTGTTGTATTGATGCAATGGGGTAGGGTTGTAGCTTATGCTAGTCGGCAACTAAAGCCACATGAGAAAAAGTACCCTACCTATGTTTTGGAACTAGCAGCGATCGTGTTTGCGCTGAAGATGTGGAGACATTATCTCTTGGGAGAAAGATTTGAGTTGTTTACCGACCATAAATCGTCAAAGTATCTCTTCTCCCAGAAGGATCTGAATCTCCGTCAGCAGAGATGGTTAGAGTTCTTGGCTTCGTATGATTTTGATATCGCATACACACTTGGGAAAGGTAACGCGGTAGCTGATGCCTTGAGTAGGAGACATGCCAGTTTAGGAGCTATGTTTCTTGAATGGAAGCAACTGGAGTATATCGCAGGGTTTGATTTCAGACCAAAGTGCGAATTGGATCCAGAAATGCTAGCTAGTTTGGCAATCAGACCCACTTTGATAGAGTGGATTGGTTCCAGCCAGAGGGACGATCCTAATCTATTGGAAATCATCTCCAAGTTAGAAATGAATATTGACGGTGAGGAGATGAATTTGTATGGGCTTGATCGAGAAGGATGGATTAGAAAGAATGGAAGACTAATTGTACCCAACGTGAATGGTTTGAGAGATGAAGTGCTTAGAGAATGTCATCACTCAAAACTGACTATATACCCCGGTGGTGATAAGATGTATCGAGACATGAGACAGACTTACTACTGGGAAGGGATGAAAAGAGACGTTGGGAAGTTTATATCCAAGTGTATGAATTGCCAGCTAGTTAAAGCCGAGCAAAAGAAGCCTAGTGGTTTGTTGCAACCATTAGAAATTCCCGAATGGAAATGGGAGCAAGTCTCGATGGATTTCATTGATGGTTTACCGAGGACTAGATCGGGACATGATAGCATTTGGGTAATTGTGGATCGATTGACTAAGAGTGCAAGATTTATACCAGTCAAATCGACCAGAATGGTGGCTATGTTAGCAGAATTGTATATGAAGTGGGTAGTGAGATTTCATGGAGTACCTAAAAGCATTGTGAGTGACCGAGACCCGTTGTTTACTAGTGGGTTTTGGAAGAGCTTACAAGAGGCTCTAGAGTTAGAATTACATCTCAGTACCGCATATCATCCTCAAACCGACGGTCAGACGGAGAGGGTGAATCGTATATTGGAAGATCTCTTGAGAGCTTGTATATTGGATTTTGGTGGATCATGGGATGACCATTTGCATCTAATAGAGTTTGCATATAATAATAGCTACCAATCCAGTATCGGGATGGCTCCATATGAAGCTTTGTACGGAAGACCGTGCAACTCACCATCATGTTGGATAGAGACCGGTGAGAAGTTTATGCTTGGACCAGATGTGGTAAGAGAAACCTCGGACAAGATTAAGATCATTCAACAACGAATGAAGGCTGCCCAGGATAGGCAGAAGAGTTATGCTGATAAGAGGAGAAGAGACTTAAAATTCTTCGTTGGTGACTTGGTGTTTGTCAAGATTTCTCCGTTGAAGAGCGTGATACGATTTGGCAGGAGAGGCAAATTGGCACCAAGATTTGTTGGCCCATTCCCAGTTCTTAAACTAGTTGGGAATTTGGCGTATAGAGTTGACTTACCAGAAAAGATGGCGGGAGTCCACAACATATTTCATGTTTCCCAACTAAGGAAGTTCGTACACGACCCAGATATGACTGTTTCACCTGATCAGTTAGAGGACTTCGAAGTGGAATCCGAGGCGGTTGGGAACCGCAAGCCGATTCGTATTGTCGAGCACGATACGAAGCAACTTCGAAGGAAGGCGGTGAAGCTAGTCAAGGTTCAGTGGGGGCGAGAACGAGAATGACTGTACTTGGGAGACAGAGGAGAGCATTAGGAAGACGTATCCAGAACTCTTCGCCTGGTAAGATTTACTTTGCGATTAAGTTATTCCGCACGCTAGGATAGGCTTGTTTTGCTTGTTTTGCATGTTTGATTGTTGTTTTATGGATAATAGGCATGCGGGACCCGTTTGTGTGTTTTGGTTAGGGAATTTCGGGGGCGAAATTTCTTAAGGGGGGAGAATGTAACAACCCGCATTCTACGCATCGGAGGATCGTAGAATATTTATTTTTTTCTTATATGAAGTCGTATAGTCATGTAACTTTGGGAAACAACCATTAGAGTCATTTCCCATGTTCATAATTTTTGTCGATTTTTAAATGACCGTTTTGCCCCTAGCTGATCTTGTTTCGGCCATAACTTTTGATTGGAAAGGAATTTTGACCTGAAACCACTTCCATTAGGTTCGTTTGATGGTTTACCTTTCCGTAGAGTGGTCACATGTGAAAAACGGACTTACCGTTTGGGAGATATGGCTGAAATAAGGTTTAAAAGGTGAAAAACCGCCTAACCGGGCCAAATAGGGTGATTAGTGAATGAGCCCATAACCCATTTCGGGATTAGGGTTATGGGGAGGCTGAAATGAGTTAGGGTTTCATTTCATTTCAGTTTTCTAGCCTCCACTTACCTCTTAGAAACCCTAAAAATGGCCTCCAACCTCTAAATCACCTCCAAATCACTTTCTACTTGAGGATTAAGCTTAGCAACATCAAATCAAGGGAGATCTTCACCAAATCAAGATTTGAGCTGCTGTTTAGCATTGATATTCACGCCCAAACAGAGAATCATTTCAGTTTGAGGTTTTATTTGTGGCTAAGGTGAGTGATTTGCATAGTTCCTCACTAATTATGGTTGATTAAGGGTAATTAGTGTTAATTAGCGAATTTAAGCATGATAAAATTCTGGAAAAATATTTATAAAATTCAAAATGATGTTTTAGACCTCTAATATGAATTAAGGTAAATTTGGTTAAGTTTTGCTAATCATATCATTAGTTTCACCTAAACATGCTTAAGGGAAAATATGGGTTTTTGGCTAGATTTGATCCATTTTAACCTATCATATTGTTGTTTTGGTGTTTGTGGTTGACTATACATGTTGCTATGACTGTATGGTATGCTTTGTGATTGATTAGAATAGTTGGAATGGTCGAAAACGCCGTCGAGTGGCGTAAACTACTTGTTGGAAAAAGTGCAGGAAGACACCCGAACCGGATCGGATCGGTTAGGAGGACCCGATCCGCTCTCGCACTTCACACTCCGATCCACTTGCACTTCTTGTGGCATGCAGCAGATCTGACCCGATCTGTTCAAAGATGGTGGGCACGAACCGTTGTACTTGGCCTGGAGGATAGTACCCCGATCCGGATCACCAGAAGGACCCCGACCCGATCTGTTTAGCCACCTCCGAACTGATCTGTGGCGACGGAGCCTGGAGACCCGACCCGACCCGATGATGGTAACAACGATCTGAACCGTGCTATGCTGAAGAACCCGATCCGATCCGGAGCAGAGGGGAAGGCTTGTGCTGAAGACCCGAACCGATCCGATGGTTAGGGGGAGATCCGAACCGATCCGGTGATGACCAATAACCCGAGATGCAAAGGTAGTCCAAATGGGAAGTTAGAGCTCAGGATCCAGTTGGGAACCAATGAGTTCACTTCATGGTTGGGCTTTGCTGCGGAACGTGTGCTAAGGAGTTGTCGACGTCCATAACTTCGATTCACCAGTGAAAATGAATGATGGGCTACTTATCAGTGCAGTAGAGTCGCTATGACTCGAGGGGCAAGATGATGGTAGCAAGACTACGTTATCAGTGCAGTAGAGTCATCATGACTCGAGGGGCAAAGTGATCGTAGTAAGGCTAGGAGCCAGTGCAGTGGGGTCATTGCGACTCCATGGGGATCCCTGAGAATCTTACTGAGCGATGGGCCGCTAGAGAGGCCAAGAAGAGGGCTAAGCGGAAAGGTATGGAGATCCCTGAGAAGAGTGACGCTGTAGTAGGCCTTGCTGCTGGGAGTGCACCCAATCCTACACCGCATGTTGCTCCGACTGATGTCACGGAGATATCGAGCGGTGATGGTGTGGACGAGAAGCATCTCTCGGCTTCTCATGAATCGACTACTTCCCAGAAGGACCGATGAGGCAGGAGCGGGTCAGGAAAGAAGAGGCCTAGCAAAGGATGAACCATCGAGTGAAAAATCTGCAAAGAAAGAGTGCAAATACAGGAAGAAAAAGACATGATTAGTGTTAGAAACTTAAGTATACCAGTATTTTGGTACTATAGGCCGATAGTTTACGCGAGTACGAGCCTCGCTTTTTGTTTTTCAAGACATGGTGTAGTTTTCATGTACACCCTGTCATTAAAAAAGAAAGAAGTTAGACATATAGCTTGTTAATGTGTGTGCGTGAAAATGGAATTAGCAAAGATCGTAGTTTGTGTCAAGTGTTCGGATGTCCCTTTTATGTTTTCCAGCGTCCTGTACTTGCATAAGCATACTTATCTTTACAATTAACACAAAAGCGATCGGGAACCACGCTCTAGGTCGATTATTCCAGAGGGGTGAGATACAGCGCTGGTTTCAGTAAGTTTTCCTCAGCTCAGGAAACCCGTAGTTTGCGAATCCAGGCTGAGCGCCTGCTGTTTTGGATTGCCTGGGGTTAATCCCAAGTATAGCGAAGGCGTGGGACGTCGCGATTTGCGGTCTGTCTGGTGGGTGGCTCTCCCGTCATTCATCAGGTTGTGGCGAGCAGAAGACGTCGTTTATTTTCCTAAGAAGAGAAGCTCAGTTCGTCAGCCCGTAGGGTCCGATCGTGGCCATGGGCTAACCCTTAGCCTTGAGAGCTTCGCGGAAGAAACGATTTAAGATCGGTCTCGGTGCTGCGCCAAGTTTCGCCCGCCACCCATAGTCAGAGAGAAATTTGCATTACTCTTAGTTGGCTGTTGGGTGGCCCTAAGTCGCTTGGGACTTGGGCGCAGAACGATTTATCCTCAGTCTTGGCACGGGGCCAATGTTCGAGTTAGTGGTTATTTATACTCGGTCGTGCTGCGGGCTGGTGACTCGAGTAGCATTGCCGGCTCCCGTGCTCGGGGTGCCGGTCATAGCCAGTGTGGTTTGGCCTCGAGGTTGGCTCGAGGTTTGGATGGCGGTTTCGGCTCCCGTACTCAGGGGCCGATACGGCTATCGATTATTTGTACACAAGCTGGTTGTCAGGATTAATCAAACGTGTCATGCGCAGAGCAAAGACAAAAGAGAGACAGGAAGTTGAACATCATTTCCACTAATAACTTTGGCAGTAATAGCCATTACAATGCCTCGAATTTCTAGAAAACAAAACATTGTTGGAAAGCATAAACAATTGTGTACTAAGTTATGTAAAGTAGCGGCGGAGATGTTCATTGTTCCATGCCCTTGGTAGTTCGGCTCCGTCCACGGTTGCAAGTTTGAAAGATCCATTGTTGATCTTCCGCTACATGGAGTACGGACCTTCCCAACGAGTGGCGAGGCCCGCTAGTGGAGGAAAGACCCGTTTTAAGACGAGGTGGCCAACGTTGAGGTCTTTATGACGGACCCTGAAATTGAAATATCGGGCTACTCGTTGCCGTTGGCGGCGACTCTGAGGTCAACTTCGTTCCTCTTTTCTTCTAGCAAGTCAAATGACCCCAAAAGTAAGTCTTGGTATGTCTTCGGATCGAAATAAGTAACTTGATGAGATTGAAGCTTGAGCTTAATGGGGATAACAGCTTCGGATCCATAGGCAAGGGAGAAAGGAGTGTGTTCAGTAGATGTCTTGTGGGTGATTTTGTAGGCCCATAGTGCTAGAGGAAGTTCGTCAGCCCACATTCCCCCATCCTTTCCCAGATGTTTCTTGATGATGGACTTGATGACGTTGTTAACCGCCTCGACTTGCCCGTTGGCTTGGGGATGAGCCACTGCCGAGAATCTTTTTTCAATGTTATGTCGCTGATAGAAGGCTATGAATTCAGCGCTCTCGAACTGAGTGTTATTTTCGGAAATGATAGCCAGAGGGACTAGTTGATGATGTTGCGTGCAACAAAGTTGATCATCTTCTTGGTGCTGATTGTGGCGAGAGCTTCGGCCTCTACCCATTTGGTAAAATAATCAATGACGACAGCGTACCATGCCCCGCCTCTGGCACTTGTCACATTTGCGAGCGTAATCTACAGCGTCTTGGTCGAGCATAGGCCAATAATAACCATGTCTATGTATTTTTCTTGCCAGGGTTTGTTCTCCAGTATGGTCGTTGCACTCTCCCTTGTGTACATTAGTGAGCACTCGGATGGCATCGTCATGGGCTACGCATCTGAACAATGGGACAGAGAAACCTCTATGGTAGAGCAACCCAACAATAAGAAGGTAGCGAGCTGATTGACGAGTGAGCGCTCGTCTTTCCTTGTAGCGTCCCGGGAGGGTCCTGTGTTGCAGGTAATTCTTGATCAGCGTCATCCAGGATTCAGGTTCGGGTATGCGTTCATGGCCGTCTCAGTCTGTATTTTCTTGATACTTGGGGAGTTGAGCACTTCGACGAGGAAAAACCGCAAGAGTTGTGGATCCCCGGAACTTGCCGTTTTGCTAATGAATCTTCCTTTTCATTTTGCTCTCGAGGAATGTGCATGATGACAAAATGGTCGAGGTAGGTGAGAAATTCCTGAACTTGAGTTAAATATAGGGCGAGTCATCCCTCCTTCGCTTGATATTCTCTTTGCACTTGAAAAATGATGAGTTGTGAATCAGAGAAGATTTGGATGGTCTTTAGTTTGAGCTCAATCGCGATTTTGAGTCCAGCGATCAAGGCCTCATACTCCACATCGTTGTTCGTAGCAGGGAAATTTAGCTTTAACACATAATATATCGGGCGTTATTCGGGGATGATGAGCACGACTCCAGCTCCAGAGCATTTGCTGTTGGAGGACCCGTCCACGAACAATTTCCATTGAGTGTCGGAAACTTCGGTTTTCTCTGTAGGAGTCTCCTTGGGAGCCATGAATTCTACTATGAAATTGGCGAGAGCTTGTCCGACGATGGCTCAGCGAGGGATTAATGTTATCTCAAACTGGCTCAGTTCCATACTCCATTTAAACAACCGCCCGGATGCCTCGGGTCGTTGTAGGACTGGTCGCAGGGGCTGGTCGGTATAAACCTTTATGGGATGAGACTGGAAGTATGGTCGAAGCTTACGAGAGGAAATCAATAAGCAAAAGGCCAGCTTTTCGATCTTTAGATAATTCTTCTCTTCCCCTGTCAATCGTTTGCTGATGTAGTAGACGAGTCGTTGGATGCGGCTCTCTATGCGTACCAGTGTCGAGCTGATTGCCTGCACGGAAACAACAAAATAAACATATAAGTCCACGTGGTCCATGGGCTTAGATAAGATAGGTCGTCGCTCTAAGTGATTCAAAAGGTCCTCTAACGCGGAAATGCATTCTTGGGTCCACTCGAAGTTGCGTTTTCCCTTTTGAAGTAAATCGAAGAAAGGGATGCACTTGTCGGTGGCTTTCGAGATGAACCGACTTAAAGTGGCAACCTTTCCATTTAAACTTTGGACATCTTTGATATTCTGAGGGATTTTAATATCTCGAATGGCTTGGATTTTTTTCAAGATTGGCTTTGATGCCCCGGTAGTTGACGATGAAACCCAAGAATTTTCTTGAAGCAACGCCGAAGGAACATTTTAGGGGGTTCAGTTTCATATCATATTGGCGAAGGACATCGAACATTTCAGAGAGTTCGTGGATGTGGTTGCTTGACACCTTGGATTTTACCAACATATCATCACGTACACCTTCATAGATTTCAAAATTTGGTTCTTGAAGAGGCGATTAACAAATCACTGATAAGCAGCGCCGGCATTCTTGAGACCGAAAGGCATGACGCGATAGCAATAGAGTCCACGGTCAGTTATGAAAGAGTTATGATCCTAGTCGCGAAGGTTCATCGGAATTTGATTGTAGCCTGAATAGGCGTCCATGAAAGATAATAGCTGGTATCCTTTGGTTGAATCGACTAGTCGATCGATCTTCGGAAGCGGGAAGTTGTCCTTGGGACATGCCTTGTTTAAATTGGAGAAGTCGATGCATGTCCACCATTTACTATTGGCTTTTTTGACCAGGACTGGATTGGAGACCCATTTGGGGTAGTTGGCTTCACAAATAAAGTTGTTGTTAAGTAGACGGTCTACCTCTTCCTCGAGTGATTTGGACCTTTCGAGTCCTAGGAAGTGGCGCTTTTGCTTGATTGGAGGCATTGTGGGATCGATACATAGACAATGACAAGCGACCACAGGTTTGATGCCTTTCATATTGGAGTGATTCCATAAGAACACGTCCAAATTATCCTTCAAGAAATTTACAACATCTTCTTTGATTGCGGGATTGAGTTGCGATCCTATCTTTAGCACCTTTGATGGATCATCGGGATTAACTGGAATATCCACTATAGGCTCGACCGGAGTAGCCCTCTCATATTCGGGCTCTTCGTCCTTCAATGGGTCGAGGTCATCGGAACGACGGAAGTGGTGCTTGAGCCAAAGCCTAGACGCTGCTGATTGCTATGCTGAAATAGTCTTGGCACAAGAAGGTGTGGGCACAGCTTTGCCCTTGTCCTTATTGTGTGCGTTCTTCCACTCTATTGCATAACACTCTCTGGCATTTGCTTGGTCGCATCTAACTGTTCCAATCCCTTTTTCTATTGGGAATTTCATTAGTAGAGACCAGGGCGACATGCAGACCCGAAACTCAGTGAGGAAAGGGTGTTCAAGGAAAGCATTGTAAGGGGAATCGATGTCTGTAACCACGAAGGTGAGGATTCGGACCCGGCTCCGATCCCTCTTGCTTAGCTCCACAGGCAAATCGATCATTCCCACTGGGCAACTAGAAGTTCCATTGAAGTCGTGGATCTTGGCGCGACATGGCTTCAAGTCCTTTGTATCCAATTTCATCTGGTCGTAAGCAGCTTTGAAAATGATGTTGACCGACCTTCCCAAATCAATTAATACCTTTCGGACAGAAGCAGCATCGTTCTAAGCCGTGATAACTAGTGGACCGATGGTCGGGATTTTGGTTCCCGTAGTATCTCTTTCGTGGAAAATAATGTCATCCCGCATGGATTTTTGGAGCTTGGCTGGGACGAATTCATCGGGAGCGGAGCAAGCCTCATAAGTAGCATGATTTATGGAACTCACATACTCCTTCATTTTTCAAAACCTATCGTGTGTGCGATAAGGTCCTCCACATATAGTGTTAATCATGATTCCTCGCCTCGGGATAGATGGACCCAGAGCCGTCTAGGCGAGCGCCTGGAGTGCTGGCACTGGACGCTTTGAATTTGATTCAAGAGGAAGGGATTCTTGGACGTATTGCTCAAGTCATTTCTCGCAGATAATCTTCTCAATTATACCCTTGAGCTGGTGACATTCATTGGTGTTACATTCATACACATTGTGATATTGGCAGTACCTTCCAGTATTTCTCTCGAGGTCGGTTGATTCCTAGGCGCATGGCTTCTTGTATGGTAGTGTGTTGCACGTCTCCAAGTAAATTATTTGTAAGTCCTCATTCAGCGGGGTGTATGTCTCGAAGGCTCGGTAAGGGTCGGGTTTCCTTGGTTTGGTCGGGGCCTGACCGTGGTTCCGGCCGCCTTGCCTACCATTATTCGATCTTTGCCTGTAGGGACATACGCCCTTGTTCTGATCAGAGAGCTCACCTACTTGCCATCCTCTGAGGTTGTTACTTGCAGTGTCTACTTGAGAGTCGTTAGGGCGACTGGTTCCGAAGAGCTAATTTTGTCTCGCTTCCTCTTGGCATAAGTACTGCCCCACCTTTTCGTAGAAAGAGTCGGGACTTTTTGGCTGCTTCCGATCGATCCATGCCCCAAATTTGGAAGTAGGAAGGACACCTTTTGCTAACTGAAAGAGTATGGTGCGAGGGTCCAGATCCTCGACCTCGGCGACGGCGACATTGAACCGAGAGGGGTAGCTTTTGAGCGACTCGGCAGGTCCTTGGTATAGATTGGACAAAGTAAGGCATTTTTCGGAGTTGGGACATGCACCCTTAATTTCTTGACTAGTTCTGTCGGTAGCTGGCCGAAGTTGTTAATGGAATCAAGTGGGAGGCGAGAGAACCAAAGTAAAGCGGTCCCAGATAGAAAGACTGGGAAGCACTTGCATTTCACATGATCATTGCCCCGGCTTGAATCCATTTTCCATTCATACAGGTTCAAGAAAGCACAAGGATCGGTGGGGCCATCATAGAGCAGCATCTGTGGCATGCTGAAGCGTCGCGGCCACTCGGCCTCATTTACTCTTCTTGTGAAGGGATTACGCCTAATGTAGGCCTCCCATGAGTCATGTACATTCCCTCATATTTCCCTCATGATCCTTTGGACTATGTCGGGAAGTTAAGTTGGATAGGGATCCGCCATTGAGACCCATGGATTTTGGCAAGGTTCCAAAATACTGTTGTGAGGACTCTTCTATGATGGATTTCTGGGTCATCTTCTTCCATGTCCTCGATATCTATAATCGGATCCTAGTGCAGAGCGGGTTGATGCGGATTCTGTTCTGGATGAGCGCGGGTCGTTAGAACAGTAGGTCCATCATCTCAATGGCAACCGTTGGGTTTTGTCGAGGAAAGGGTTAGTTGGTCAGACCGTGTCCATCATTGATGATCAAGCGAGAGCGATCTCGATATTGCGCCCCTCGCTATATGTGACTGTAGTTTGGTCTCCGTTGTCGTTTCCATTGCCTTTGGCATAGCCATTGCGGTTACCATTGTCGAGGGTGTTGGTGCGAACGGCGATGTTGTTGATGAGGCTAAACCTCCTTCTTTGATGCGGGCCCCTCGACTCGGAAGAGAAAGTATCCGAGACAGTTGGTTGAGGTCGAGCATTGTTCCGAGCTAGCTGAAGTCGAGCGACAATGCGCTAACTTTCTTGAAGTTGTCCATAAGGTCGGTGTTATTCCTTAATGCTTGATTGAACTCGATAGATGTGTTCTCATTATTTTCATTAAGCGCGTGAATCTATGCTTGAATTGCAGGTGCTTCAGGGTCTGCAGAAGGAACGGGTTCTGTGGTGGAAGAGATATCCGTCGGCTGAGGTTGTTGAGTTGTACCGGCTTCGAGTGTTGCTAAAGAGCCAACATTGCGTTCTTTGGTCTCTTTACCACCGTAAGCGAACTCGGCGGCAGGTTTAGCAAAGGAACCTAAAGCTCGTCGAACCGGAGATGATAATGTGTGAAAAAGACACAAATCCAAGTTTTCTCGATGAAAGCACCAAATGTTGACGGCAAAAAATGTCGTAAATACCCAAGATTCCAATTACTAGGAATTATTAATTTGGTCGTGTAGACAATGGCGGAAAGCAGTAAATAACACGAGAGATTTATAGTGGTTCGGCCTCGAGAAGGGCCTACGTCCACTTTGAAAAGTTGTTGGAATATTATTGATAACACAGGGTTACAAGTTTGAGACTATCTCACGACATCTCATTACATTTATCTTCAAGACATATGATGTCATAATTATCATATATTTCCTATATTAGGAAAAAGACACTTTTACCCTTCTTCTTCCTCAAAGTGGAGATTCCATTAGAGGAGCTTTCTAGAGGTCTTGAGCACACAAATTCCAACCCCTTTGAAGTGTGAGGCCATAGAGTATTTATAGGAGAGGGGTTAGGTAGGAGTAGGTAGCAGTACGTAGAAATGGGGGACTACACCCAGAATTTCGCACCTGGACCCTGCGCACCCGCATATTTTGCACCTGGCCCTAGGATGTGAATTTCGCACCCCATGGGGTGCGAAATTCCTACCCCAGGGGGTGCGAAATTCGCACCCCGTATGTACGAATTTCGCATCTTAGCGGGTACGAGACTCGTACCCTTCAGGGGTACGAAGTTTGTACCCCAAGGGGTACGAGATTCGTACTCCAAATGGTACGAATTTCATACCTCCCGAGATGCAAAATTCATTCCCTGAGGTACGAATTTCACACCCTGCTAGGAGCGAATTTCGCATCCTGTTACAAGCAAATTTCGCACCCTACTGGGTGCGAATTTCGCATCCTGTTTGGTGCAAATTTCGCACCATGCTAGGTGCGAATTTCGCACCCCTTAGGAGTGCGGAATTTGCACCTCGAGGGGTACGAAGTTCATATCTCGAGAGGCGCGAAGGCCATATGCATGAGTGCTTGGGTCCTTGAGGTCCGGGCATGCGACTCCTAGGGATTCGAAGTCTTGGTTCGGAAATGTGTTAAGGGTGCTACGTGGCTCTGGGCGGCGATGTCCCTCTTCGATCCTTTTTCCTTCGCTCTTGAGTGTCCCTCTCGGCCTTAGCTCTATGCGATGCGTTGAGTCGAGTGTGTCTCATGTACTTTTGGGAACATGACCAAAAATCTGGTTAATAGTTAGATACTTGGTGTTTGTGTAAATCTTGTGTGCTGCGTAGACATACGTGGACATATGTAACCAGCTAAAGATATAGGGCATGGACTTTAACATATCCAACCGGTCAGTAGATGGAGTAAAAGCCACGGACGAAGTCATGATTGAGCTGATGAAGAAGACGAAGTTGCTATGTTATTATTTGTAATTATTTCTTTACATCTTTTGGAAACTTGTGAGAATGAACTATTTGATGTACCCATTGAACAGATGTAACTGTGACTGTTGAATTTATGTGGTTTTTAAATAAGTGGTGCATCTTACTTTCAGTATTATATTTTCTCTTTCCGCTATGTGAGATTTCCATTTGAAGTATCTATGTATATATGTATTCTGTGCAAATGTAATCCTTACAGGAACCACTGACCCATTTAGAATGGCTCTAAGTTTTGATGGGCCTTTTCTAGGTCGAAATTTAGGCCCATTCCGGGAGGGTTGTTGCACAACTTTATAAGTCTAATTTATATTTGCATTAAATCCAGTTTTGATTATTTATCAGGTCCAATTTGAAATTTCAATTTAAAATAAATTTAATCAATTTCATTCAAATAATTTAATAATAAATTCAAATTTCAATATTTCTAAATACAACCAAATCATAATTTCATTTACAATAATTAAAAGTTATCATTGCTATAACTAGTTGAAATTTGTTATATAATCAACTTAATTAATTTTAAATCCTAAAATTTCATAATAAATCATAAAATTTTAGATCTAATATAGTTATAAATAAAATCGTATTATAATTTAATTAGTGGAAAAATACGGGTTGTTATAAGTGTCTCTTGACCTTGATGCCAACTTCGCCATGAGTCACATCGCTTATCTCATCATCATTCACCTAATTTCAATTTGAAAACCTTGCCTGTTGATCCATATACTAATTGTACTGTTTACCGCCTCCAACACATGCCTCTGGTCACCACACTCTTGAACATCACTGAGATCAATTTGATGGTTGAGACTTATCATCCTATAATTGGTTGTATGGTTTTTGGAACATTGATTTGTGCTAAACTTCCAATTTCCTTGTTTAAGACTTTGGATTTGGGGGTGTTAGTGGCTTAGGGTTGATGTTGTGGAATTTGGCACGATTTTGACTTGGTCGAATTCGATTTGAAATCAAAATAAGTGATTCTAGACTTGAGTCAGGAAATCTTATACTTCGAACATGAACATATAGCCAATACTAAACTTTACTTCCCCTAATTCAAATGCATATGTATGAATAGAATTCTCAAAGTTGAACTTGAAACAATATAAATGCCTAGAACTAACTCAAGAAAAATACAACTTAACTAGAAATTAGAATAGAAATTCACAATTAAACTAAACACTTATAGTTGTTGAAATATGCATATCCTTTACAACTTTGACCAAGTTTGAATCATTAAGAAAAATATGATCAAAATTAAGTTTACTCAACGTTCATTAGCTTCTACATGTTGAACTTGCACGTTCAGTGTTCCCGAAATAGAAAGTTTCCTTTCCTATTTTGGGCAATGAATCCATTATCAAATTTTCCATTGTTAATGGGTAAATTTCAAACAAATAAAAAAATGGTATGGATTGCTTATTTTAGCGCAAGTGGCACCTTTGTGAGATGGTCCGTTTGCTGAGGTCAAGCACATTGAACTTCATTCACTTAATGTAACATCCTATTCTCCAAGACCGAAATCTCAACCCTAATGATGTTGTAGTCATGTCTAGTATAAACATTCAGTAATAGAAAATTGGATGATAATAAACCAAAACATAAAAAGACAAGAGATTGTGATTTTTTTACATAATATTTATTGATAATCATTTCATTCATGCATCCCTTTTGCATAACCCATTCAGAGAAAATAAAAGTTACTAAAAAATATCACCCCCAAGAATGACACATGAAGATGCCTCCTTGGTTGATCATAGGGTAAACATATAGGCAATTATAACTTTGTCGATACATACAATAAAAGACAAAACAAACAGTGGCGCTCCTAATTATCTATATCCACCTATTTTCCTCTAGAAGATAATTGGAAGAAGGATATGAAAGACCCTATCCCTTAACCTACTCAAATGAGCACATGAGAGTTAACGGTGAAAACAAAAACTTCAGGTTAGTAAAAAACTTCTATGAATAAAAATCCTTATAACCAACACAAAGAAATCAAGTGAGACCATGTCGCATTGTGGAAGGGGTTTCCCAAATGCTAGTACCAAGCTACCTTCAGAACCAACCGCGAACTCCTACACTTCATCAGTTAGTATGAAAGCCACAATAACATAACTTACATATAACTGCGCAATATGCAACAAAATTAATTAACGATCCCCATTATTTTTTACTTTCCATCTTAACGGCTTATAATGATTCCATATTATTTTCATTTGATTTTGGTTCCCCTTCCATGCTTTGCAAGGTACCACGTCACTAACAACAGAACTGATACCACTTGTCTTTCGTGCTACACATCTCAAGGTAACCCCTTGCTAGACAACAGAACCATTCCCCTTTGATCCTGCTCCCACGCTTCGTTAGGTACCCTCTTACTGACAATGGGACCAAAGGCTCATCCCTTTATAATAGGTTGATTGGTTCCCCAATTTATTTCACCCATTGGTTCCCTCAATGTCACGCAAATGTCCTGTCTGTGGTTCCCCACCAAACAACATGTGCAACATTCAGTTTTACCAAATTTAGTAATTAAACAACTCTGAAGGAAACACCCTCCCGACTCTATAAGGAAAGCAGTCATTTACTTTGAAGGCAAACCCCTTGACACCCTACAAGAAGGTGTATCATCACAAAATTAGCAACAGTATTTCATGAATTTTAACCCAAAACTATAGGATCTATGTGATCAAATAGATCACACTACAACAAAATCCAGATTTGACAGCAATAATGAATAGCGTTCCCAGCATAGTCTCTTGGAGCGCTCTGAAACGTAAGGTGGTTAACGGTTGTTTGGCCAGAAACCCCATGTACTCAACGCTATACAAAGAGAAGCGGCAATTTTTTTTCTTTTAGAGAGAATTAAATAAAGTCTTTTGCCCTTTGCTGCAGCAGATAAACCAAATCTCGAAAAAAGCTTTCAATTCCATCGCCTCCAGAATACAATCAATCCCTAATCTAAACATTGAACCCCAAATTCTCTAAATCGCAAAATTGTAAATCCCTGAGTCTCCACTATCGTCAAAGCGGATCCTGCATCATTCTAATTTGAATGGGAATGAAAGGTACTAAAAACATTTTTATACATTTTTTTAATGCTTGTGCGTATGAATTTCTTTTGTTAAAGATATGAAACGTAGAACACTTTGCATGTGTCCTTGTCGGAATAAGCTCCTGAACTTTAAGGGCAGGTGACTTTGACCTCATCTGCAGAGACGCTGACACATGTGTTACTGTCATCATAGTTTGTGTCTAACAGACAAGTTGAAAATCCATAGACCTATTAGATGAGGAGCTGGCCTGAAAGATCAAGGTGAAGAGCTGCTTGACAAGGTGTGTACAAACCAGAACCTGGGTAGCTGTTGTGAATGATGTCAGTAGCTGCATGTAGAGGTGCTTGTTTAATTTCCATCTAATTTTGGTTTGAACAAAATTACAAAATCAAATTTTACTATAGATTAGTTTGGATTAAATTCACGTTTACTTTATTTTCAAATTCATGCTCATAAAAATTGGAGGTTTAAGTAAAACTGATTTTATCCTAGTTTGCAGATGTTTAAACTTCAAATTATTTAGTTTATAGGTATATGTAACAAGGTTCAATAAACAAGTATATATGCTTGAAACTAATATACGATCGAATAATGGAAGTATCAAATCCTTTATCGAATCTTTGAAGTTTTTAGAAAAGACAAGTAACTTCTTGAAACAAATTATCTAAGTCTAAAATAATATAATGTATTGTATAAAACACGGTTGATACATAGAGGAGCACACTGAAGTAAGTTCTTGTTTTAGTAAGTATGTAGTTATGTAGTCGAGTTCGAGTAATGAATGACTTTTTCTTACTAGAATAATGGAAGTGGGCACTAATATGCTTTATCCGAATGAGCTACTCATTAGAATTACATTCGTCGATTATTTCATAAAAACTCAAATGCAGCAATAACCAAAAAATAGTAATTTGCAGATAGGTGATCTATGTAAAGGCTGGTGTATACGATGAGCGAGTGACTATCAAAAGAGAGTTGAAAATCATTGCTATGGACGGAGATGGATTAGGAAAGACAATAACGACCAGATCAAATATCTTCAACTTTGGAAAACCAACATTTTTAATAGCCACATTCGGTAAGCATCTGTATAAGTTTGGCTAGGTAGACAGTTAGTTTTACACTGAAACATGCAGCAAATAATTAAGGGGGATTTTTATAATGTTACAACTTTTAGGGGGAATTTATAATGTTTCAGAAACACAGCAGGATCTGAGGGGCATCAAGCAATGCACTTGTCGAGGCTGACTGTGCCATTTTCCTCTACTGTCGCATGGAAGCACACCATTTACCAAGACACTCTCCATGCACAAAGCAAAAGACATTTTACTACGGCTGTGACATGATTGACATTGCCAGCGCCAATTTCCATAAATGCGTTCTTGTTGTCCGCTGCCCCGTGCTAACCAACAGAACATTGTGACTGTCCACGGCTGCATAGACAAAAACGTATAACATTGTGACTGTCCACGGCTGCATAGACAAAAACATATACCGTTAATTGTTCAGTTGCAGGACTATCTTGTATGTGTGGATGTTCGTCTCCCGGACTGTAACATAAATATGGAAACATAAATATGGATGTATACGTGCAGGAAAACTAATTATGTTTCTCTTAACATATCTGCTTGCTTATGTTTGTGTTCTTTCATTATTTTTCTAAGTACCATATCAATCTATTAACAATTAACCTGTCTTTTTTTCATTATCGGTCAGACTATTTGGTAATATGCTTGCTAAACATTTAATCTGGGTGAAAGTCGGTGTTGGTTTATATTTTGATGCCCAAAGACTGCAGATCGCTATGAGAGAGAGAGATTTCTGATATTCACCACTGAGTGCCTTCATTTGGTAACTTTTAGCCAATTTTTCTTTGCATCTTTTTTAAGGTTTTTTCCGTTAGTCATTTTATTTTCCTTACCATCCCATTATACCTTTTTTTAACAATTTTAATTCCACTCTTCTGCATCAGGACATATTTCAGATGTTATTTTTGTTTGTTCCATCATCCTCCACCTTGACATAAACTGCTTTTGATTGCTTTCAGAAATATCTTTATGCACCTTCTATAATAAATTTTTTCAGTTTGAATGTATAGACTGATGCTAAGTGCATAAAATGATTTAGATATTTGGATAGACTGATGCTAAATGCATTGCATTCAATACTCTGGTTTACTTAGGAAATTCATACATGTTAGCTTGGTGTTGTACCGTCCAATGTAGTAAAACATTTTATTTATTTCTTTTCTTATTTGAACAAAATTTTGAATTTTCTTGCCAATTTATTACATGTTATTCAAAACATGTAACAAAATAATACGTAATATAGTTTCAATATGCTTTAGTATGATGCTAGCTGGTAAAGTGAAGATTGGGAACACATAAATCTAAAATCAAGTTGTTGGGTGGTTATGTTCTGCAGGTGTATTAATTGCTGCTTAAAATATGTAATACAATTATCAAAATATCAAATAGAGAAATCTCGTTTTGCTATTTCTCTGTTTGAAGATACTTTATGAAATAGTAGAATTTGTTAACCTTCTTCCTCCGATCACGTTCATATTTACTATGACCGTATTTTGTCGAGGGACTTGAAAGATTATCATTAGAATTAGTACTGCTGGTCAAGACATGTAAACTGTTGTTGTGTTCAGCCTACGAAAATGGATAAGAAAAACTTATCAAGTTACCTAGTGTATTTGCTTCATCA
This sequence comes from Allium sativum, assembly GCA_030737875.1. NCBI lineage: Eukaryota > Viridiplantae > Streptophyta > Magnoliopsida > Asparagales > Amaryllidaceae > Allium > Allium sativum. The sequence goes on along the minus strand of CM060919.1, from coordinate 726,693,224 downwards.
TAGTTGCTATAATTACTTGCAATCATCATTTCATGATGCTTAGCGTTCACATTCTTCTGGTAAGAGGAAGTAGTAGAAACAGAAAAAATAATTTAGAAGCTTTTTGTATATTTTTTTATCGACCTTGCCATTTAGTTCTTCAATTTATAGCAGCCCTTTTTGTGTTTACACAATATTTTTTTAAAATATAGGTATCTTGGAATATCATTAGATTATATACTGATTACCACAAACGTAAAAACGAAAGAGAGTAACGGTATAGAATAAATAAATGAAAACATAGATGATGGCGACCTTAGACTTTAGGGTTAATGTATGCATATGTAGTATGAATTATGATGGTTATTATTACGCATACAAATACTTCTTTGTATATGTCAATCGTATATGGGAAAAATGTGGCCAGCTCAATTAAATTATAATGATTTGCTTAAAGGAGATCTTTGGGTCCACTACATTAGATTAGTACACCTTGTTAAGAAACTTAAATACAATGTTAGTACTTCTACAAAATTTATACTACAACATAATGTCGACATTAACTACAACTCAAAACACTATGATTTGTTTGTGCTTTAATAGGTTCATACTCCCTACTAAAAAATGTATATTTTATAGTAGCTGACCTTGGATATGCTCATTTTTTTATGTACATGGGCTCATGAAGAACTGTACACATATAATTTTAAAATTCTATATTTGGAGAATGATATCATATGCGTAATATATTGCTAGTGAACTACTTCAATTGCTCTTTGATTGTTGCTGATGTGTCTAAATTTAATCTCTCTTGTCAAATTGTTAAAACATGGATGATTGTAACAAAATCGATGTTGTATCACTAAAATGGAAAAACTGTTAATCAAATAAGATCACATTGCTTTGCATGTAGTAGGATATATACACAATATCTGGAAAGCTTTTTATTTTCCTAAATCGTCAAGGAAAAAATCAATTCATTGAAACAGCCTAAAATTTCATGTTATTAGTTAATTAATTATGCATTTAGCTAGATCAAAGGATACTTGGAAACGAATTAAAGAAAGCCTGATGTTCCTTCCATGACTGCAGAAAACGTCCTTGCCATGTCTGCGGATATAAGTGCCAAAGTTATGAGTTTATGAATCAAAATATGAACATTAAAATATGAAATTTTGATTTGAAGTTTAGATTTTAAATTTTAAATTTAGGTTTTATGCTTAGGGTTTTAATCTCACAATAAAATCCGTTATTTCCGGATATCAGTACGTGTAAGCTGTTATTTTTGACATTATCAATTGATCTTTAAGGAAGCATGGAAGAGTAAAAAAGTTGGAACATCATTATCAGATGATTTTCTTAGTTTGCCATTTCCTGTCTTCTGTTTGTTAGAAGTTAGAACACTATAATTGTGTTTGATTTAATGCTTAATGAATGCAATGTTAAAAGTTTCTTTTCTCGTATTGGATTTAGCATACACTACTTGCATTTTCTTGCATTGAATTTTTTAGAAAATAAACTAACAAGCAATTTAAAAGCCAAATAACCACATAAAAAGGTGTTAAACAACTCCGGAAGGCTGGAAAAAAAATTGTTCTCAATTTTCCATTTTGAAAAATATAACATTTGAATTATTCAAACCAGATATGTTTTCCAGATTTTACGTAGTACATCGCTGCAAACATAAATCGACTTGTAAATTAGGAACCAAAATAAATTTTAATACCAAACACTAGTGGCGTAGCTGGAATTTGTGACTAGCGAGGTCATGATTGAAGTGCAGAGGTTTGGCAGTGAGGGCCTGCACTATTTTTTCTTCTCGATCATTCATAATGTTAAAGAGAAGCTGACAAGAACAAGTTTCTCCTCCAAATGGTGTTTACGAAAACATTTGCATAGAAGGTTGACCGTGGTCTTTCTGTAAATATGCTCTTCAAACTATTTCTTAGTTCAGAATATGATGTCATAAACTAGAATTAGATGGAAGATTAAATAAATCCACTTGGGTACGACTTGGTGTTGCCGATATTGGAGTCATTTATGTTTTGAGTATCATTGTTCGCAGTGCTATTAGAAAATGTATTATATTTATAAAAGATCCAACTTCGTTAGTAATGTTTTGAAATGATATTTTTAAATAATTCATCAAATTCACTGAATGAACAAGCAAAAAATAATACATTAGCAGTAATTCACTAAGTCAATTAATTTAGTAATTCAGTAGATTAACTTCGTTAAATTCACCAATATAGAGATTCATTAGATTTACTTTAACAGAAAAATTTATTCAGAAATTGACATAATTAAATACACTGAATTCAAAAATTCACTTCATTAATCAGTTACTTAGGATATATTCATATATGGAAATTCACCTCATTGGTCAACAATTCGGTTGAGTCAGTTAATCTACCTAATGGAGAGTCAATATCAAGTAGGATACTTAGATCTATTCATGGGACTCCACCCCTGCCTTATCTATTCTTCTTCCCCCGTTTACATGAATATAACTTCAGATCAGCATCTATAATATAAACCATTATCAAACATTTTAACATTATATTACTTTAATCAAATTTGTAATTTTTCAATATTAAATATGTTCCACTCTCCTTCTTACGGTGAACTTATCTGAGGACTCATAAATATTGTTTCTATAAGGTTTTCATATCCGTTTCTGCTTTTGGCATCTTAAACAAGTGCCAGCTAGTACATACAGCTGTAAAAACCTAACTGAAGCAGGTTTACTAACAACAAGTTGTTATATTTCAAAGTTTCGGTTGGTCGATAAAACACTGAGTAGGGAAGGCTATCTTTTAACCCAGTACCGAGCCATTTCATTATAAACATGCCATTTCTAAATTTTGTTTAAATTGATTAGTAATTATTTGCATTTTCTAGTTGCCAATATGTTACCATAGTCGTATGCTTTTGCCACAAGTATTCTCAATAGTATTTCATATTGCTGCTGCTTTGGGTGGTTTAAAGATTATGAGAAAACTTTTGCATATATTTTTGTCAGAGATTCGAAATCCCAGTAAAAGCAATTTTGTTATGATGTTTACTTTTTTTATGTACACCACAGTAAAGATTCTGAGAGAACTTTCGCATATTATCATTTTGTCAGAGATTTGAAATCCCAATAAAAGCAATTTCGTGTATGATGCCTTTACTTTTTGAATGTACGCTGCAATATTTCTGTCCTCCGTTTGGTTCCTAAACTGTGCTGCATAGCTCAGGTAGCTGTAAATTTGGTATCAATTTAGACCTCTGTCCATGATCATATAATAGCCCCACCCCCCACCCAAAAAAAAAAAAAAAAAAAAAAAAAAACAAGCCTAGTAGAACTTTGTACTATCTTATACTTAAGAAGCATTTCATGCCAGTCCTGTAAAATCTAGCCTAGTTGAGTGGGGTCAAACTTATTCATATATTCTTGGTAGATACTTGTTTTCTTCTTGGTTAATTTTCAACCGTTAAATTCATTGGTTTTCTCTTCTTACATAATTGAAGGCATGGGTATGCCAGATGGCAGTCGATTGTTGAAGATAAAGCCCTTGGCCTTTATAAAGTTAGTCGACAAGAACTGAACCTTTCTGTTATCAAAGGGCATAGTGCTGGCAGCTCCTTTAATGTTGATCATTTTCATAGTGTAATATAATGCTATAATCCAAGCATCGGTTCATAACATTATTGCGCCTTCATTCTCGCAGGAAGATGATGCAACAAAGGGAATCCAGTCAACTCCAGATTCTTCCAATTTTCACCAGTTCAAGGAAGTCCAGAGAAGGATTGTTGAATTTATACGGAAAAGGTATCAGCTATTGGAGAAGATTCTGGATTTGGAGATTTGCTTGGCAGAAGATGTAAGTCAAATTTGTTCACCTAGGTCTCCCATGCCATAAGAAATATATATTCGAAATGTGTTATTTTCCCATATTCAGTTTGGTTTTTGGTTCTCTCATAAAGTCTACCAATAGAAATGTGCATGTGCGTGTATGCACATGCAAAACAGAGAACCCCCTCCTCCCCTTTTTTATGTATTCAAAACTGTAAATCCAATGGCCTTCCAGAAACCCTGAATAAGCAATTGCATTACCGTACATTTTACCTTGACTGATTGCCATCACTCAACTCAGTAGCTTATTGCAGGATAAAGCAAATCCTATCTACCCTGTGGGTGAAAATGCAGTAGCTGAACCAAGGATCAATGAAATTCACTTGGAAACTTTAAAGCCAGAAATGGGTACAGGTGCATAAATATTATCTAAAGATCAACCTAAGTTGGAACCTACAGGTATATAGTTTCATAATATTTATTGTTGGCCCTTCAAATAGATATTCCACCGTTCTTTATTGCAGCTGCCATATATTGCAGGCTAATTCTATTTCAACCCAAAGAAATGCTGAGTAGCCCCCCATTTTATCCAAAAAATACGAAGACCAAAATACCCTTTCTCTGTTCTATTTTTTTTTTCCAGTTTTTTGCACACCCCGTAGTAGTCCTACGTGGTTTCATGGTGTACCTCGTAGTAGTCCTACGTGGTTTCTTAGTGTACCCCGTAAAGCCAGTACGTGGTACTCTAAGGAACCACGTAGGGATACTACGAGGTACACAATAAAACCACGCAGTCACCTCATGTGGAAGGGTATTTTTGACTTTTTTTAAAATTAGCGGGGGGCTACTCAGCAAAATTGGGGGTATATCCATTTTTTCAACTTCTGGGGGGCTACTCAGCATATTGATGGGTTGAAATAGAATGTACCTATATTGCACTCCTCCTATACAAACTCAAATTTTCAATGACATGAGATGCTAATCTATGGAATTCTATTTCGCAAAAGGCCTAAGTGTTAAAAAAATGTTATTATATCCATGGTTTAAGTTTCTGTCCGGGACTACTAGATTCTGACCAACTCATATCATTTCCGGTCGGTGATGGGACAAGATTAGCGGCAAAATCCCGTCCCGTTCTAGCAATCAGAAAAAACAAGGAACTATGAAATCATAGGAAGAATGGGAGGGCGACAATGAATAACATGCGAAATCAACAACCGTAAAGGAAAAATAAACCTAGTCTCGTGCTTGATGCGGAAATAATTTGACTTCGCAAGAGGAACATTAAGCATAAGTATGCAATCACAGATGAATATCTGTCACATTATGTCCCTATTGTATTACTATACTCTGCCAAATTATAATATTTGTTTATTCAAGTGAAAAGTACATCCACGAAAATTATACAATGAAAAAGTACTCATACGGAAATTTGTTCATCTTTTTCAAGGGAATTTGCCGTAAAGGAACTCTTGCAAGAATAAATAGTTGTAGTTCATTAAGTACGTTCAGCAGATTCAAAAAAAATGCCCTTCTATTTTGAGTACCGACATCCTTCTTTTGAGTCATGAATGTTGATAGGTGCATGTTTCTAATTTTTCCAATAAATTCAATGAAATGTCTTTCTTATAAATTCAAGTGAAATATTTTAGGCTTGAAGCAAAATAGGCCTATATGAACATGTACAGCGGTATCAGCAATGTATGAATTACATAATTTGATGTAGGTAATGAACTATGATTGTATGATGTAGCTTACAAAATTAAAGTAGTTCCAAAGTGCACTAATTTCACCTGGTTACATAATTAGTGCATGAAGATTTCGTTTGTATGACAGCTACATCAATGGATCAGGATTGAGCGGACAGGTGAGTCCACAAATATCCAATCTTCTTTCACTGCGAGCTGTAAAAATTTATATTATCAAACTGTTTATTGCTATAACTATGATTTTAAATGCAGATGCAAATGCAAATTGTATATGATGGGATTTAAGCTACAATAATATTGGTGGTGAAATACCTCATGGTTTGCCACCTAATGCTACCTGCATGCATGTGTTTTCCTACTTTTTAATGCCTTGGTACCATTTTTGTTTTGTTTTTACACTACAACAAAAAACACTTTTCGCAACAGGCAATATCTGTTGCGGTAGACCAATTGCAACAGACCCGCGCCTGTTGGTATAACCGGAGTTGCAAAAAGTTTGCAACATTTTCGGCCTGTTGCAATAACCTGTTGCGATAGAATTTTCTGCAACAGGCTTTTGCTGTTGCAATAGATCCTATTGCAACAGTATATGCCAGTTGCAATAGATTTATAAATCTATAAAAAAAAAATTACAGCTTACAAATATTACATATTAAATGTATTCGTTTTAGTAATAGAATATGTCACAAAATGAAATAAACAAATAAAATTTTTATTTTAACAAAGTTTTGACAGTACAAACAATTACAACAAAAATTTCTATAATTTTCATACACCATTCATATATAACAATTTCTTCTCTCACAACACATTTTTTTCGAATAGAGTTTTTCTAATCATATTTCTACTCCATCATACATATGGTAGTTTACATAGTCAGCTCTCATGTGAAACCTGTAACATACGATAGTGCAAAGATCAGAGACAAAGAGAGTATATAGTATACAGTATTACACTGACATGCAAAGTAAAGAGTAATAAATAAGGAATTACTCGAAGGATATTTTGAGTTCGCAAAGAGAGTTTGCCTGCGAGGTCGAGGGGACAAGCTGTCGCTTTACACGTCCTTTGCATTCCGATCAATCTTTGATTATGTGTTCGTCTTTTCCAAGCAATACATCTGCCAAATCAAAAATTGTTGTAGAACATAAATTTCACAAAGAAATATTTAATATTGAGATAGAAACTTAGATAGGAACACACTGTTTGTAGCATTAGTCTTTTCATTTCTTCTATTTTCCATTACAAAGCAGCCTCTCTTGTTCTTCTCCATCTATGATATCAAAAAGGGAAAAAATTTACAATAAAACTAGTAATTACGCATATAAGCAAAGGTTAATGACCAATGAGTGAAAGAAAGGTAAAGATTATGGTTAAAAAAAATGAATGAAGCATTGGACCTCTGTTGTTCTTCTTACAGCACCTCATGCAATATTGCTCCTCTTCGCCCCTTATAAGCAGCCATTAACCAAACATCTCCTCTCACCCTATAGAAATAACAACGGAAGAAACATACTGGATGAATATACCCACTTCGGTTCCAAGGAAACATATTATCACTAGTATAATTACACCATATTGGAAGAATATAATCATATAATTACTTACAGTTACCTACTAATTGAAAAAAGGAAACATATTGGATTAATATTACCACTTTGGTTCCAGGGATGATAAACAGAATTTCCAATACAACATTTTCACACATCCATCTCCTGGTAAATACGCCCCCTTCTTCCTCCTATTCTTCAGTTAATTTCTTCTTTAAATTCCTCAGATTCATCCCATCCTTTCCCTACCTTAAACCAAAAGCAAGCAAATCCGCAAACCCTATAAAAACATCTACAATCAAACTAGTAGATACGACTTGATGAGGGCGGCAGGAGAGGGGTGAGGCGGAGAAGCGTGGCAGGCTTGACGCGAGTTGATGAAACGGCGACAAGTGCTCAAGTGGTTGGCCTGGAGATGCTGCAGGAGGAAACTGATGGTGACGTGGCGAGCTAGGGAGGTGGAGGGAGGCAGAGAGTGGCAGAGCTGCTTACACAAAGGAGGGAGGCCGGACCCTTGACGGAAGTGATGACAGGGAGGAGGTGGCGGCGTGCGTGAGTAGTCGGGTTTAAGCGTTTTGAAAAGAAAAAAATTATAAGAGAATTTTAATTGCAGAAGGATGATAATATGGGTAGGATAAGCGAATTGACTGAAAGGAATGGAGGGAAAATGATAAATTGGAGGGAAAACGTAAATGAACGGAGGGAATCGAAAAGCATGGGAGGTAAGTTTTAGACTTACGGCTGCTGAGTTGGACACAAAAGCATAGTAAATGAATGGAGGGAATCGAAAAACATAGTAATACATCTTTATATTTTAACATTAAGTATGCACATCAATTGCTAAATTTAACTACGCAAAGCAATATATATATATTATTTGTACGTAAGCTGATATCATATAAGTGCTGGTATACTACGAGGATCATCATTTGTTTGATTGATCATCATTTTTAATTATTAAATATTATATATAATAAAATTAGTTATTAAAAATAATTATTTAAAATTATATACTAGTTATTAAGAATAATAAATAAATATCTAATGTTATTTAAATTGATATCTAATAGTTTCTACTTTCAAATTTTTGTTTTGAAATTTTTAATTTTTTTTTAATTTATTGTTAACAATTCTTTAATTTTAATATTTTTTTAATTAATATATATTATTATTAATTATAAGTATTGAATGCATAGACTAATTGAAACCGTTGCAATATCTTTCTAGCACGACGTGCTACTTTGGACCGTTGTGCTATGTTGATGAAAACTAATGCCTATTACAACGTACATGACTAAATTATTGATTACTTATTATTTTATAACTATAATTGAACATTGTTAATCAAACACAAATTATAAATTCTATTAATTAGAAACTATTAATTATAATTCATAAAAATACCTCTATCAAACATAAATTATTAATTAATACACATAAGAAATGGTAACAATTTAAAATTAATTAGTAAAAGTTAATCATTAAAAGCTGATACTAATTTTTATTAATATGTTTTTTTCAATTGTCTTTACCAGTTGTAAAAAATTACAGTTATTGCAAGTGGCGAAAACAGTTGCTAAAGATATTTATTTGCAACTGACTTAGAAGCGCAGTTGCAAATAATATATTTGTTGCAACTGTTATAGAAGCACAGTTGCTAAAAGTATGTTTTTGCAACAGGAAAGGAAGCGGAGTTGCTAAAAATAAGCTTTTCGCAACAGGAAAAAAAAGCCTGTTGCGAAATCTCATCTATTGCAACTGCTATAATAGGTCTGTTGCTAAATATTATTTACTGCAACTGTCATTTGTCGCCTGTTGCTAAATCTTTTTGTATTATTTACTTTAAGAAATTTGGCTGTCAATAGGTTTGGCTACAGCTTTGCTTACCCATTGCCTTTTGTTAAGGCTCTCATTTACTTGTGAGTTCTCATAGCAAAGCTTTTATTTCTCTCAAGAATACAACAGTTGAATAAATGCTTTTTCTTGGTAAATTATCTCTACAGGAACGTAAGTCACAATGGACTTTCTAGTCCTATAGGCGATGTGTTTGTTGATATGCCAAACATGGATAAACTGTAAGATAATTATATTTTTTGTTATTATTGTATCAGTTCTATTGCTAAATGATATTAGTCAGTTCAGTAATGATCTGATATGTGGATCAAGGATTTGTCATTTAACCACTTAACTCGTGATCTACCTAGTTCTTTTGCTTCTCTAACGACCTTCATGCTCTGTAAGTTCCAAACAGAATTAACGAATATGCGTCCACAATATGATATTTTATCTCTTGTTTGTTTTCTACTCACTGTGATAAAATTTTAATTATTTGCAGAACAATGATTTAACAGGCTCAATTGGGTTTGCAGCAAATCTTCCACTCAGAATACTGTATGTTTCTCCTCTACTGATTTTTTTTCTTTTCATAATCAATTCATCATATTTGTTGGTGTTCTAATGCATTGTTTTCATATATTTTATGCTCTGTTTTGTGTGTAGGTTTCTCCAGAACAACCATTTCAGTGGTTATGTCCCTAAGCATTTCAAGTTCATTCCAACCTTGAGGTGCCGTTTTAGAAACTTTACCTACTCTTCTTTTATTATTATAAAATAATGATGCAATTAACTGACTATCCTTTGGTAGTTGACATTAATAATTCATTCTTCCATATCAGAATTGATGGTAACTAGTTTGAGCTTGGATTTGACGTTTGATCTTCATTTGTCAATGGAAGCACAGAATCTCCAAAAGATGCGAAATCCCGAAGTATTCCTGATTCAAAACTAAAACCTCTAAAAACCTGGATAGAACTCCAAAATTTTACCGAAGACATAATATCTTGGACAACATTTGGTAGCAGCTTTGAAGAAGGAAGACTCATATTTCAACTCCAAAGCGAGCAAGCTGAGATACTTATTCAGTCATTTTAGTATTTGTGAATCCCAGGTTACAGGTTGGTTTCTTTATACCTTACGTGTGTGAGCAACTCATATTTCAAATTGGCTAGGCATTTGATTCCTCATTTTTACTTTAGAGCAGGAAGAAATATAATGATTCCTCTCTTTCCAATTATTTATAACATATCACATGATCCTTTCTTTGAGTACCACTAGTCTTTTTGTCTTTGAATTCATTTGTAGTTATATTTTTTACCTTTTTAAGGTACAGATAGTTGAATCTCAAGTGTTTTTATGGAGAGGGCAAAATAACTAATCAGTATAGCTTTGAATGCTAAAATTTTCAAAATCCACCCTTATCAGTGTTGACATAAAATCTTGGAGCAAGCTAGCTGAAAATGAGTTGATTATTTTTTAACTATCCTCTCTTTTATAGAGATTTCAAACAAATTTGGACCGATACGACTTCTTAATAAATAAAATTTGTTTTTGAGTATGGCTATTAGAGAAACGTATAAACACTTCAAATTATTTCATCATTATTTGAGAAAATCTAGCTACATGAAAGAAAACATTTTCATATTTTGAAGTCCTTCCTTCAGAATTTCTTCTTCCTTTGAGATCTTTTACTTTCTATATATATAACATTATAACTACTAATACATTGACTTTTTATTTGATATTAACAGGACCAATATTGCTGAATGAGAGAAAGTATCAGAAGGAAAACAAGATTAAATCAACAGTTTGACTGCTTTGTAAGTAATTAGTTTATAGAAAACTATGTATTATGTATTATGTATTTTGTATGCACATGGAATAGTTGACGAAATAGTATGCATGAAATATAAAGTTTAGATATGTGTTGTTTGAATGATATGAATGAAATAGAAAATTTGAACATGTGAAAAGTTGTTTAAATGATGTATTAGATATAATTTATATGTTTGTTGTATGTGAAAATATGTTATATTTATATGGGAATGAAAAATATATAATATATGTGAATGAAAACAGCTGGAATAATTAAAGAATTATGTAAATTAATACATAATTATATATATATATATACATACATATATATATATATATATTATAGCATTTTAAAAACGCTATGGATTTGACAAACACTATGGAAGCCAGCTTTGGTGAACGCTATAATATAGCTACATATACGCTATGGAAACACATATGGGAAGCTATACAATTCTACTGACAAACGCTAACGCTATAGAAACACATCAGTAAACGCTATAGAATAATAACACTAAAGGTATAGTACAAGCATATAATACGCTATAGAAGCATAACAGTTAACCCTATAGAAAACATATTTTCATAGCGTTTTGGGCTAACGCTATTTAAAGCAAAAGATCTACCATAGCATGTCATTCCATGGCGTTCTCTGAAACGCTATGACAGGCTATTATAGCGTTTTTCAAACGCTATAAAAGGCCTTTTTTGTTGTAGTGTCAATTGAAAAGGGGCATAACAATTGGAAATCGGGAATTCACAAATTCAGAAACCGAAGATGCTTGTGCTTATTTGGATCGATAGTGTAATCGTATGTAGTAACGCCTCTAATATGTCCACAAGCAACTGCCTTGAGATTGTTGCACGATTTTAAGAATGAAGGACGATGGTACTAGCCAAGATCCACCATCACTACAACAAAATGACCCTATTACAACGGTGGAACACCATTGTAATATACATTTTACAACGGTGGGCAAACCGTCGTGTATAAAGAAGTTGTAATAGACTAATATCTTTTACAACTTTTTTGCACTGTTGCAACACCGTTGTAATATGTATATTTTACAACTTTTTTCCACTGTTGTAATAAACTTTATTACAACAGTTATGCACCGTTGTAACAAAATCAAATATAACTGTTATGCACCGTTGTGATTAACATTTGGGTTTTAAAAAAAATAAACATTTTTTGCTACTGAAAAGAACAATACACTAAATATAGCAATACTCCATAAGCAAATCCGATATTACAGTTATTTGCAAACTAATTTATTAAAATACTCAAATATTCAGTATTACAAACAATAAGTTTTAGACAACATTGTGTACATTATTACATACTTGACCGTTACAAAGCAACTTGGTACAAGCACAAGTATACTAGAAGTATACTCATGTGTACCTGATTGCTAAAGAAGAAAAGAAATCCAAAATTTGAGCATGCTCATGTTTCCACAAATACACCAAGTGTCTTAGCAACCTGTAATGAAAGGAATACAAAAGTTATTCCTAATGAAAAACCAAAACATTGTTCAAACCCATCCCACACTACATATAAATATACATATTCTTCATTATGAAACCTCATGTGTATTGAACTGCACGTACATAAGAAATTCTCGAATTAAGTACTAAATTGAAATTTGTAGAATTAAAAAAGGTTGAAACCGAGACTAAAAAAGATTTTGAACCTTGATTTGGATCCAATTTAAATATGATGGTGTCCACTGCTACTAGACCTGATCTTTAAGAAAGTGCTTTCTTACGACTTCCTTGTATATTATGAGTACAAGTTAGTTTTATGCCTAAATATCACTTCTGCACTCTGATGTTTTGGACTGAAAAAAAAATGATACAAAAATCTCAGCAAGGGGATTTTTCTTGTTAGGACTAGCAATGCTGTTATTTATCCTCTATAAGCTATTTCAAAGTAGAAAAAAGATGCCGGAATTTTTATATTAATTTTCTTATATTATACCTCAACCAGGAATTGGAGCATGCATTTAACAGATTAGAAGCTGTAACATGCAACGGAGTAGAAGGATCAATGTATGCTTTCCCTTGTCTTCACCTTTCTTCTAAAGCCATCAAAGCTGCAGAAGAAGAAATGGCAGCTGACTGTTTCTATGCACATAAACCTCTTCTCCCTTGTTTTCTACAATAGCTGGAACAGGCTAGTTGACCCCTTTTACAAAAATATGAAGAAGGATGCCTTCCATCTGATATATCAAAATTATTATCAAATTTAATTCATACATCACTTACAAAAATATATGGTATACAACTTGCAGAATTTTACACAACTGGAGCATATCTTGGAATCATTTTTTGGGCAGGAAATAATAGTATACTATAACAATTGTAGTTATGACTAACTGGGTCAAAAATCAGTGATTTGCTTAGGAATATAATGAGGATCAAGGTCATAAATGAGAATGAAAGAGGATATGATCTCAACAAAACAGGTATTTAGTGTGGGTTCAGTAATAAATTCAAGGGTGCGTTTTTTACAGGTCCCTATTAACTTCTAAAATATAAAAAAAAATGCTGATAAAAAGAATGTAAAATACATCCCTATTTTTGAAATGTCGCTGAAATAATTCCTTTTCTACCCCTCCGCAGTACCAAAACTCTCGTAAAAAGATTCGTATCATTCAATCATTCAACCCTAAAATCCGTCGTTCAGCAAAATATCTATTCACTTATGGCGGCGCAGAAGTAGGGCAGACGATTATAGAAAAAAAAAGTAAATCTTTCAGCCGATTTTCACTTTCTGTATGTCGATCGAGTGGAAGAATTCCCAATTTGATCACAAAGTTCATCGATTTGGAGAGATAGAAGGTAAAATTTTATTTTTCTTATTTTTGTATCATACATCTGATAATTGAGTCATATTTTATATTAAAATGTGGATTAACTTGGAATTGTTGCATAATTGTATGATCGAACACGAATATTAATGCAAATTTGTTTGGAAAAATGGTTTCAGTTGCGAAAAAAATCCATTCTATCGTTTTATGTCGAATTGGAAACATTGGTTAAAAAACTCTAAGTAGGTTCATGCATAAATGTATGCATATAATCACAATTGTTGCATGTAAATGTGCAATTAACTGTTTTACACCAGAATTGCTGCAATAATATATGAAAGTGGCAGACTGTTATGCATTATTGCATATCTGTATGCAAGAATTATGCAATACTTACACTAATATATGCAAGTAAATCAACGCAAATGAAAAAACTGGAATACATACACATATGTATGCAAGAAATTTCATATATGTGCATAATATTATGCATTTAACTGCACTTTTTCACTATTTTCTCTGTTTTGTTGTTTTTACTGTTATTTTCGTATAACTATAAAGTTAGTTATTATTATGTGAATATGTTTTTGTTATTTTATTTGATTACAGCAGATTAGGCTAATTTTTTTTTTAAACAGTGGTCGTGCAAATATTGGTGTATTGGTGGATCGTCGTGAAGTTGCTTCTTCTTCAAATTGCGTTTTATGCCCTGTTAATGAAACTCGGTTACAGAATCTACATTTAGAAAGAGCTTCGTGGTGTGTTATTAAATTAACTGAATATAAAATTGAAGTTGATACTTATTAATGGTTTATGTAATAAAGTTTGTTCTTGAAACATGTGACAAATTATTCTATATAGTTGAATAAAAGTATGCAATTATTATGTATAGTTGCATAGACGTATGACATTGTACTGCATATTTGTATCCAATTGTACTGCATATCTTGTAGCGTAAACTGTTGTGAATTTTTTCGTGTTGATTTAAATTTAGTTCAGTATTTAAATGATAATTCTGTGTTTTTAACAGTTATTATTGGTCAGAATCTTTAGTTACGCATTTTTCCTATATAGTTGGGTAGAAGTATGCAATTATTATGTATAGTTGCATAGATATATGCACTCATACTGCATATCTATATCAACTTTGCCTATTTAGTGCATATGTGAATAAATGTTTGCATTTATAAGCCTACATATTCACATTTATTTGTTTGCAGTTTTCCTGTTACATATTATGTAATACTTTTGCAGTTCTGTTCATACAGATAGTATTTTAAACATCAAAGACAACATCAGATAGTTGATTAATACCGCAAATATTTGCTGTTATGTAAGCAATTATTTTTGAAAAAATGCATAGGTGTATGCAAGTATTCAAAAAAAATTCATAGATCAAAAATTTAGAGCATTTGCATATATGTATGCAACTGGAAGTAATACTTACGTACAGGTAAGTTTGAAAAAAAACATCATCGTCTGTTGGAGTAATTATGCAGATATTTGCTGTTACGTAAGCAAGTATATTGAAAAAATGCATATAAGTATGCAAAATATTATGAATAAATGCACAGAAGAACACAACATTTCATACTGTCATAAGCAATTAGAACAACTCAATTTAATACATAAAATACCAAATTAATTCAATTTAGAAACTACATAATCATATCCACCAGTTCGAAAATAAAATATCAGTCGACATTGTATTAATGTATATAAACACCGCTTTTCACCGTTTTAATCACTAGGTTTGTTTTCGTAATTACAGCTACTTCATAATTAATAATGCTCCCTCTTTATCAACATCTAGCACATGAACATCTTCTAGGATAGGTCTCTGTAATAAGAAGTGAAAAGTTAATAAATATACAAAAGTTATAAATATGTGCACACAAGTGTGCAAGCATTCTGAATATATGCACAAATGTGTGCAAGCATTCTGGATAAACTTAGGAAAGCTCGGAAATAATGTTGACACATACACACACGTGTGCAAATATTCCGAACATATGCACAAAAGTGTAAAATTATAGTTAAAAAAAGCACAAGCACGTGTTTTAACAATATTTGCATATTAGTATGCTCATATTAAGAATATATGCAAAGCGTAATACACGTGTTTTAACAATATTTGCATATTAGTATGCACATATTCACAACTTATGCATATTTTTATACACATTCCAAATATAGAACAAATATAGTGAAAAATTAATAAATAAAACTGAACGATCTATAATAACGTTAAAACTTTGTACAATAATTAATAAACAATTCATCAACAAAACTGTACAAATAAAGAAGATCATATTAATCAATCAACAAAGATCGAGTAATCCTGAATATATGATCATCCGTATACACCAGTTATAACAATAGTTGCATATTTTTATGCAAATACTAACAAATTATGCACATTTATATACACATATTCAGAATATGTGAACAAATA
Organism: Allium sativum; assembly: GCA_030737875.1. NCBI lineage: Eukaryota > Viridiplantae > Streptophyta > Magnoliopsida > Asparagales > Amaryllidaceae > Allium > Allium sativum. The sequence continues at coordinate 726,677,229 of CM060919.1, read as the reverse complement.
TATTGCCAACCTAAACAAATAAATCGGAGGGATCTGTAATAACACTAAAACTATATACAATATTGTCAATCGTCAAGTCTGTACAATTAGGCTCACATTAGATTAATCAAATAACAGAGATCGAACAAAAAATGATAACCGTACAAAATAAAAATAATCAAAAAGTATAAATTACCTTGAAGAATAAACAATCAATATATTAATCAAGGATGGACGTCATTTAATTGCTGAACAAATTCTGAGCACCATAAATTTTAGATCGACGGAAAGAGAAAATTGGGAACGATGGTGGCGCCGCCATGAAACAGAACAATATGATACTGGAAAAAAATAAAACCCTAATACTTTTTCGAAATACATAAATGACGGCGTGTATTATGTGAAAAAGGGTAGTTCTGTAAAAAAACGTGTGGCTATTTGAAAATAGGAATAAAATTTATATGTTTCTAAAGGGGAGGATGTGAGCCTAATTAAGTTTTCTTTTAGGGATGTGTGCCTAATTTTCACTAAATTCAATACATTTACTATACTATCATATAAAAAAAAGTAAGAATGAGAATGATTATGTATTAGCCTCTTCCATTGTTATGGATAATTGATAAAATTATCTGATATATCGCACTTAATAGCATAATAATATATCTGTAGATATCAACTGATATACCAATGATATCATGCAACCTGATTAACTGTAAAACCGTCACCTCTTCAGACCAAACCGAAATATTTTATATTTTCTTTGTCAAAAGGGACTTTACTTTTGGACACGAGTTAAATTTCAACAATATCCATTTGTTTCATCCTTATCGTGAACTAAAACAATATAATTCATCAGTATCACCATTAAGACATTGTTGTATATCCAACTAATCAGGGTAAAGTATATCATTTATATAAGCCAAGGTAAAGAGGGAGACACTTAGTAGATAGTTACAGCTACCACGTTCGGTAAAGAAAGAAAATACATTGACGCTAGCAACTGTTGAAGCATAAGGATGACTTTACCATTCATAAAGGGTTACTGAAAGTTTTCGACACAAATAGTTGCTATTTTTGATGCAAGTTAAAATTTTAATTCTTGAAGTTTCATTGTTTGGTATCAAAATGTAATGTACCTTCTACAGCATTAAGGTTGAGAGCCGATAGGCCAGACATATTCTGAATAAACATAGAGGATTAAAAAACAACTGAAGAATGATCTGATATCATTTCAGTTAGATATCTAATAGAGACATAAATACCTTATGGTCAACATCCTCAAATTTCTTCTAAATACCTACATAACTATCCCCGTCTAATTTCTACTATCTGCTTCCAAATAATTCGCACAACCCCCAATATTCGTTCTAATAATCAACGCCATAAAATTTTTGTCTTCAGTTTGTACCTACTATACAAGATCACTTTCTAATAAAACTATACTGGAAATAAATTAAAACCTCATGTCGTTTCCAGCCCACTAGGGTTAGACCTGGGAAAATCAGTCAAACAAAATCATGCACTCAAACAATATCACGCATACTAGCTCATGACAGTACTACAGCGAAATATAGGTAAAGCGGCTGCCTATAAAAGGTATTATTGCTTAAAGGTGGAAAAATACACTCACCTTAAACCCAATTAGCCTCCAGATCTCGATTTCACTCCGTAGTTCCTCGATTTGGGCTTCGATCTCCCCAGATCTGCTGTCGCTTCCCTCTGGAAACCCTTTCCCTCACAAATCCATTTTATTTGATGTGAGACGTTGGTTGATTTTTTGATTTCCCTAATTCGATTTCCAGGGCTTCGGCCATTTCTGTTTTTCTTTTAGTTTTTGGTCGAGAGAATGAAAATGAAAACTGACGGCCTAATTTTCTTTTATTTATCCTTTTCAAGTGGCACGGCTAGGGTTTTAGTTCTTTCCAAATGACAACTTTGCCCATAGATTTTTATTAACCCTCTTAAGCCCATATTATAACACTTAACCAAATCTTCCTGTTTCACACAATACACAACTAACATGTGTATTTTCTTATCAACTTACAGTTCATACTTATATATGTGCAAATAATCATATTATTTCTTCATACATATAAATAAATTTACCGATCAAACAATATTACTTTAAAGCTACAAAAATTTGGGTTATCATATATATATATATATATATATTGTATATATATGGAAAATGTTTAATACAGAGGGAAGTGTGGACCACAAATCTCATCCACTAATTACTATTTTGAAAGTTATTTAATATGGTAAGTCAAATAATATACAACAAATATTTATTACTCTTATAATTTTTCTTTTTTTATTTTATGAAAAAAAGTAATAGAATATTATAGAAATTGATTGAAATTTTTATTAAAATATTTAAAAGTAATTATTTAATTATTACTTCTTAATTAGTGATTTTTACTTCTTATTTATTGATTACTAAAATTAATTATTCATTACTAAAAACTAATTTTTATTTATTTATTTATTTTTAATTTTTAATAATAATACATAATTATTATATAGCGAAAAGAAATTATTAATATTAGTTATTACATATTTTCAAATAAACTATTTATTATTATTATTCAACAATAGTTATTGAGTATTAATATTTTTATTAATTATCGAATTTTTATTAATTATTAATATGGTATTTTTGTTGTAGTGTAGTCATATATTACAACAGTCAGAAAATAAAAGTTGTGATAGGCTTTTATTACAACTGTCAAAATAACACAGTTGTTAAAAATAAGTTTATTACAACTTTTTTGGAAAAAAGTTGTAAAAAACATTTATTACAACGGTGATTTTACCACCGTTGTAAAATTAAAGTTGTAATATGGTGTTTTGTTGTAGTGCATGCAAGTAACCCTAATTTGATCTTGTTTCCTTTTAATTATCTGATAATTAATAAGGCCGGGTCTAACCTCCTTTTATAAAAGAAAACGAACAAAATTATGGTATGATAATTTCGTGGATACCATTTTAAATGGGAATACTGAATCAACCGGTTGATTTAGTTCATTTATTTAAAAATGGTAGTTCCTTTTTCAACTGCTCCAATTGTGTGACCTCATAGGTTACCATAACGTTGGCAATAATTTAAATAATATTTAAATATAAACAGCGAGCGGCATCTAGTAATACATCGTTGTTAACCAAGTTATAATAATTTCAACGATTCAAAATAACATGTTCTATGATCGGTGTTTCAACGTAATTTAATCCTTTTAACCAATATATCCAGGATTAAAATGAGGCATGGAACGTATCATCTTCTTAATTATTTAATCCTTCTATCTTGATTGATTGGTAGAATATATAAAACAAATCAATATTTAAGCACTGCCATGCATTTCATAGTCTCACTCAATCAAGAGGCCCATGTATATTTCTATATATACACACACACACACACACACATATATATATATTATGTAGCATTAAATTCGATATAGATCATTCATAATTTTCATTAGATTCGAGATGCTCAATAATTGCCTTTATCGTCTACTCGGTTAAGAGTAACTTTTGATGATATCAAAACACAAATATCTTCGAATAAAATTATAATGATTTCAAGTCTGAGGACCATTACATCACTGTGACTATGAGAATAACTTATGATACTGTTAATTATATTCCATGCAGTTTTCTCATGTTGGGTCAGCCCAATACTCTATTCTCCTATATGTATTTATGTGTTGACAATAATATCACATATATTAATCATCAATGAGATATGATCATCAGCCAATCAACATACTAGTCTCAACGTAATATTGTTGTTCTATATAAACATTAAAACTTGATAAAGGGACATTCAAGAATTATAATACTTAATATATTATATAATCGCATGTTCAAGTCACTTACTTGAAACTATATAATTCCGTATTATTATTCTAAGGACTTCTATTATGTTAATATTTATATTACGCAGTAAATATAACATATCAAAATCTTTTATTCCAAATAAAAATAACATCAATAATATTATTATTATTCACATCAAAGAGATTGCCTCTGGGGCACAAACTCCAATAATCTCCCAATTACACTAGAACCAATCACGCATGTATCGTATATCTATGAAACTATGTGAGTATCATTCTTCTGCTGCGACAAAGCTTTAGCCAGTAGGTCTGCAACAATATTATCCATTGTAACTTTGCAGATATGTATATCTCCTCTGTCAACAATTTCACGGATGAGATGGTATCGCCGAAGTATATGTTTGGATCGTTGATGTAATCGGGGTTCCTTAGCCTGAGCAATAGCCCTATTGTTGTCACAATAAAGATCCATTGGATCAACAATGGATGGAACAATCGTAAGTTCAGTGATGAAATTCTTAATCCAAACAGCCTCCTTAGCAACTTCAGAAGCAACGATGTATTCGACCTCCATAGTCGAATCAGTGAATGTTTCTTGCTTTGAACTTTTCCAGCTAACAGCAGCACCATTTAGGAAAAACACATAACCGGACTGTGACTTGTAGTCATCTCTATCAGTCTGGAAACTAGCATCTATGTAACCTTTTACCATTAATTCCTCTTTGCCACCATATATCAAGATTGAGTCTTTAGTCCTTTTCAGGTACTTAAGAATGTACTTGACTGTTATCCAGTGACTTTCCCCTGGATAAGATTGGAATCTACCTGTCATACTTAAAGCTAGGATACATCAGGATGAGTACACAACATAAAATATATGATTGATATTACCGAAGCGTAAGGGATCACTTTCATGCGTTCCTTATCATCTAATCACTTGAGACATTGGGACTTAGAGAGTGATTTATCATGTGACATGGGTACATATCCTCTCTTTTCCTCTTGCATGCCAAATCTTTTCAGCACTTTATCAACGTATGTACTCTGACTTAGGCCTATCAACTTTATAAGATTTCCATTGAGGAATGCGGTTTTAACATCCATCTTCCAGATTTTGTAATCATAAAAGGCTGCAATTGCAAGCACAATCCTAATGGACTTAACCACTGTCACTAGGGAGAAGGTTTCATCATAGTCAACTCTTTGAACTTGCTTGAAACCTTTTTCCACCATTCGGCCTTTATAGGTTTGTACTCTACCATCCATGTTAGTTTTCCTCTTAAAAACCCACTTGCACCGATTGGTTTTACCCCGTCAGGTGGATCAACCAAAGTCCACACTTGGTAGGTGTACATGTAACCCATTACAGATCTCATGGCTTCAAGCCATTTATCAGATTCTTGTCCATTCATATCCTCTTGTTAAGAAGTGGGCTTATCTTGATCTATGAGCATTACATCTCCTGTTTGAGTTATTAGTTATACAAAATATCTATCAGTATCATGACGTATTCCACCAGATCTACGAATGTTTTGTGTAATTTGAGCGGGTTCGTTTTCCACAACAGCATGTGGTTCTTGCTCAATTTCAAGTTCAGATTCATTAATATTTTGTGGTTCCCGAATTTCTTCGAGTTCTACTTTATTCCCATTGGTATTTTTAGAGACTATATCTCTTTCCAAAAAATACCAAACTGAGAAATAAACACTTTATTCTCTGAAGGTTTGTAGAAAAAAATATCCTTTTGTTTCCTTTGGATATTCCACAAAATAGCACTTATCTGATTTGGGTCCAAGTTTGTTAGAGGTAAGATGTTTAACAAAAGCCTCACATCCCCAAATCTTCATAAAAGAGACATCGGGACATTTCCCAGTCTATATCTGATATGGTGTCTTCAAAACCGTTTTAGTGGGAACTCGATTAAGTATGAATGCAGTTGTTTCTAGGGCATGACCCCAGAAACTTACTGGAAGATCTGTATGACTCATCATTGATCGTACCATATCTAATAGGTGCGATTTCTCCTTTTAGATACACCATTCCATTGTGGTGTTCCCAGCGAAGTGAGTTGTGATACAATTCCACACTCTTTCATTATACTCTTGGCTTAAATATTTTCCTCCTCGATCTATTCGAAGAGTTTTTATATTTTTACCAAGTTGGTTTTGAACTTCATTCTTGAATTCTTTGAACTTTTCAAAGGATTCTAATTTGTGTTTAATAAGATACACATATCCATATCTATTGAAATCATCAGTAAATGTAATGAAATAATAAAACCCACCTCTAGCGGATGTACTCATTAGTCCACATACATCACTATGTATAAGAGACAATACATCATTATCTCGTTCATTGTGTCCAGTGAATGGAGCTTTGGTCATCTTGCCTGATAAACAAGATTCGCATTCTTCATATGATTCAAAATCAAATGAATTCAAAATTCCATCTTTATGGAGTTTTGATATACATTTCTCGTTTATATGGCCTAGACGACAATGCCAAAGGTATGTTGGATTTAAACCATTAGATTATCCTTTTGGTATTAATGTTATGAACCGACACATCAAAGTTAAGAATATAGAGACCATTAACTAACTGTGCATTTCCAAAAAATATCTCATTTAAATAAAATGAACAACAGCTGTCTTTCATTATAAATGAAAATCCAAGCTTGTCTAAACAAGATACAGAAATATTATTTGTTTAAATGGAAGGCACAAAATAATAATCATCTGATTCTAAAACTAATTTGATAGGTAAGGAGAAGTCGCAACTTCCTATGGCTAATGTGGCAACATTTGCTTCATTTCCCACTCGTAAGTCCACTTCTCCTTTTGCCAAATTTCTACTCTTTCACATTTCCTGCAAATTGACACAAATATGTGATCAACGTCCAGTATCTAATACTCAAGATGTAAAAGTAGATAAATTGGCATTTATAACATTTACACACGAATCAGGCAAAGTCAAACTTCGCTTTTTCTTCTTCTTCAGATCTTCTAAATAAACATAACAATTGCATTTCCAATGACCCGACTTTCCATAGTAGCGACAATCACCCTCTTTGGGAACCCATCCTTTAGGATTTGATGCTTTTTTTTGAAATTGGTCTTATTAGCAGTCTTCTTAAGCTGCTTTTTCTTGCCTTTACCCTTGGCTTTAGCAGTCCCTTTTTGTACCATCATTATGGCAATAGGTTCTGCTTTCTTCATGTTATTTTCAGCAGTTCTTAACATGCTAAATAACTCAGTCAAGGGCTTCTCAATTTCATTCATGAGATAATTCATGACGAATTGAGAATACTTACTATTTAATAATTGTATAACAAGATCGATTTGAGCTTCCAGTGTCAACGAAACCCTAGTCTTTCAAGATACTCGATGTATCCAATCATCTTCAGCACATGTGGGCCAACAGGTTCCTTTTCTCCCATTTTCCAGTGATACGGTGCCTTATTTGTGTCATACCTTTCTTTTCGAGCATGCCCTTCGAACAATTTCTTAAGGTGTTCGATCATCTCATAAGCATCCATGAACTCGTGTTGCTTCTGAAAGCCCAGAGTCATTGTTGCAAGCATGAGACAGCTGACATCAAGAGCACCATCTTAGTGCTTCTTTTGGGCATTAATCTCTGCACGAGGTGCTATGCTGCCTCTGGAATAGGCCCATCAAGTACATACAACTTCCTTTCTTGTTTAAGGACAATTCTAAAATTCGGTGGTAATCAACAAAATTAATTATATTCAGTTTTTCATTTTCAAGAACAGACCTTAAAGACCGATAATTAGTCACCTTGAAGACCGACAGTGTTCGTTCATAGGACAAAACATTCGATTATTCAATATTGTCCGTAATTTGGGTGAGAGTATACTGGTTGAAGTTGTGACGACCTGAACTTCCGGTACCTTTTGAGTTGACCAAACGACACAAGTCTAACTCAAAATGCACTAGAAACCCAGAAGCCAATAGAAAGAATATAGAGGGTGAGATAAGAAAGAAAGAAATATTAGAACAGAAGAAGAAACACAAACACAGAATCAGAGTCTCACATCGCAGCGGAACAAAATATAATATATAATTAAATCTTTACTGAGTGCTTTAAAAATACTTACAACCATCAGAGTACATCATCACATCTGGAAAGTTATAATGACATGTCCTCGTATAAAACACACAGCGGAACACAATATAATATAGAATTAAATCTTTACTGAGAGCTTTAAAAATACTTACAACCGTCAGAGTACATCATCACATCTAGACAGCTATAACGACCTGTCCTCGTATACAACACACAACGGAATAAATATATATCATACGTCTGGACTTCTACAGCTCGTCTCTTTACTGCATCCGATAACTTGAACTTGTACACCCCGATCTAACCCAAGCATTACAAACGCTAGCTCAATCTGGTTAACCAGAGTGAGAAAACACATTAAGTTTATAGGTAACATCCAACTTGATTTTCAAGTTAAAATCTTTTCGAAAGAAAGGATAATAGTATGACGAAATCCACACATAAATACGGACGGTTTTTACTTAATATAATCCAAATCATTTTTGAAATCAATATTCTTCTGATATTATAATAATGTCTAATATCAAGTAAATAGCAATTTAGCAGAACGCTTGCACCTCACGCTCCACATATATAGTATACAATCTAAACCGCGGGCGCTTATTGGAGAATGGATTTCTGGCAAGGTATGGGACCACCTTCCGACAATGTACCTCTGGAGATGAATACATTGGGGATTCAACAAGAACATCATGCAACCCCAGCAAAACATGACCAGCCCCTCACTTCGCTTGAGAGTACCGAATATATCATTATCACGGTTGGGGTGCAGCCAACCGAACCATAGCATACATAAATAAAGGAACAACCGAAGGCATTTGATTTCACCAGATCAGGTAATGAATATACCCTTTTGATGGGTGCTACCCACATAGCCATGCGACCTACCCGATTTTATAGCATTTCCCGGTTGATGAGGCTTGAGGTCACAAATAATTAATTAGTTGATTAATTAATTTATTAATTTACCTTGATTTTAATTTTATGTTTGAACATCTAATCATAATTCACTTTGAATGCCACATTATCAGATCCAATGGATATCACTAATTGACGTCCAAAAAAATACCTTGGGTGTGAAGTTAAGAGAATGGACATTCTCCTCCATTTACTTGGTACGTTTGAACAAATTAACGTACGTGACTCTTTTGGAAATACTCTTTCAGATGCTCGTCCATATAAGTTGTCCTGGGACTGGGAAAACCGAAGGCACTCTCCTACTGCATCCTTGAATTAACCTATGGATTAGTAGCGAGTAGTCCTTGCAATCCGAAGATACCAAACACGACTGAATTACCATCAAAACCCTCTGGTTGCAAGCCAGAGAAATATATTAAGTAACCCTTCCGCTTTTGAAGATCCACGGTCTTCAATTGCTCCATCTTCAATCTTCACGTATTTGTTGGTTTGGAATGGTTTTCGAGTATAAAATTCAATCCCGGTCTTCCCATACCAACAATCGTATGATCAGATTTTGATAGTCGGTGATTTAACCATCAAATAAATAATCATGAAAATAAAATGAGTTCACTGATTCAGTACTTGGCATTACTTGGCCTTTTTAATTAAAATAATTAATGAAAGTTAATTTCAAATTCTTTGAATATTTTGATATTACGAATATTGCTTTTATTTGTTATTTAACACAAGATTATTTTCAAACTCTTTCTTTACTTAGAATTAAATCATACTTACATACATTTATATATATATATATATGTTCCCACTTTGGTTTTATCAAATTACACATAAAAAAAATCGTTACTTGAAACAATATCAATTTCCTATCCTCTTAGAATAAACTCATTCCAAAACTCAACCTTTTTATTTCCTTTTACTTTTGGAATCATCATTATACATAAATATATATATATATATCTTCAAATCTTCCAATTTCCGTTACCTCGGAAATTTCATTATATTTTCTAAAATATTTCCATTTCCGTTACTTTGGAAATTTCATTATATTTTCTCAAATCTTTCCATTTCCGTTAGTTTGGAAATTTCATTATATTTTCTCAAATCTTTCCATTTCCGTTACTTTGGAAATTTCATTATATTTTCTCAAATCTTTCCATTTTCGTTACTTTGGAAATCTCATTCAAATCTTTCAATTAACGTCGTGCTATTATTTCTGATACGGAAATAATAAATTATACTTAACATCTTTCCCATTTCCACTAATATCATCCTCAGATAATCCTGAAGTCGTTCAAGTTAAGGTATTTATTTGCCTGTCAGACCTTGATCAATAACGTTTTCACCTTGTAACTCAAAAACCCGTATTTATTCTGCTATCAACAAACTGCATTAAATTATTTTATTTACAATATGGTTTATGAAACCTTCTCACTTATGAAAATATCTCTTTTAAAACATAACTTATTATTACTCCATATATTGATTAGATCACTTCTTAACCTTAACTTCTTTCAAAGCATTCATTCTATAATTAGAAATTTGTATTACTAAATCCCATTTTAAAATCCTTTACCAAATTCACTTGCAAATCTTTTCCATTATCACTCCTTTTTGGAAATCTCATTTCGATTCTAGTCCTTATACTTAATTCTATTATTAAGTATCGCCAATTCAAATCATGCTTTGACTTCTCATTTCCTTTCAAAAACTTTGTTATAACATCTCAGGTTAAACCCCTTTTTATCTTATTTTCTTTTACTTAATTCAAATATTAAGTAAACATTTATTTAAGCCATCGTTTTCGCTTAAAAATCTCCTTTATAACTTTATTATAAAACTTGATTTTGATATAGAAATTGTTTATAACCTCTTTTCAAAACTCATCCATATTCCATTTCAAAAATCGGTTACTTACTTAAATGCATTTCATTTAAGAAGTAATTACTTAAATAGTTAATATTTTACTTCATTATTCTAGAATTAGTTTTTATAATCTTATTCAAGTTAGACAACTATATTCTAAATTATTTCATTTCTAATTGGCACAAACTAATAAAATTAAATAATAAGTTTCAATTAAAACAGTTGACATGGTCAACTCTAAACATGATTTACTCGTTGATCAACTTTAACTCGTCTCTTCATTTAAATTAATTAATGAATCAATTTATATAACCTCATTTAAATTAATAAATTAATTTAAAAAAAATATCATTTACTTCGATTAATATTAAATAAATAATTATCTAATTCCATTTTAATTGTTTCTTAAAATCAATTAATTTCAGTTGTAAGTCGCTACATTAACTAAGATGATGCACGTGCTCCGCACACAGCTGATTTCCCTTTTTATAAACTTCATTTTTAAATAATATATTTAAAAATCTATATTCAGTTAAAAAATAAATTTCATAACTTCATTTTTATATCGATTTACCTGACGGTAAATTAATATTTCAAACAACTTATTTATCGGCCAACTGCTGTTAATTACTCCACCAATACTGCCCATTGGTTAAAACAAAACCATTTATCGAATTTCAGGTCAATGGTCAACAATCAAATCAATCATCCAAAAAGATGGGTTTAAACAGTTCATATAATGATAATATGAAAATAAATAACATCTAATATATTTAAGGAATCTAGTTGGATCCCTCCAAGTTATTCTTCTCTACATCCAAATGGGTTATTTAATATAATATCACTTGATTCAAGTATACTGATTATTTCTATAATAGTAAAATAACACAGTCTAATATCAACCAATTTATTTAACAATCAATAACGACCATTCGAAAAATTCATTAATTTAAACACGGTCATTTTATAACCGTGACCAACAAGGTAAGTTACCATATTTGGGACCAATCGTTAAAATAACAATTTAGTTTTATTTAAATTAACCAACATGCTATTCAACCAATTCAATCAATATATATGTAAACAGTCACCTAACAACAAATAATCAGCAATTATAGCACATAAATTATAAAACCCGACTTATACATAAAATATAAGTGGGAAGAAAACTGAGTGAGCAAACTCATCGTATTTCCTTTTGTCGATTAAGCGGTTCAGTTCTAGTTAAATTAAACAGGCGTTTAATTTATTTAGAAATTCCAGCTATCTCCAGCTCTATCCAGAACAGTTCCAAATTGTAGAGTTCAAACATAAAATCCCATTGCTTTCGTTACGTTCAATTCTGATGATAGAAGAAAAAGTTATACATGTTACAAGTTTATATAATTTTAATTAAAATAAATATTTCTCTTAATGAAAATATTACATTATTAATTACTTTGAATTTTGAAAAGAACAAGTCCGGTTGTGTTTCGTTCACCTGCTATGCGCTATGCTTCCTGCATCGGTCAGAAACATATTTAAATTAGCTAATATGTTTTTAACCAAGTAATCATCTCTAATTTAATTATAATAAATTACTTAATTAATCAATAATAATTAAACCATTAAAACTAATTACCTTTTTTATTACTGTTAACGGCTGATATGAATTCCTTCCATTTATTCTGTGCTTCTCCGTTCCCAAAGAAATACCAATCGCTACTTTGTGTAATGTGTCAACTTTAAACTAGCATGTTGCTTTTGTCCAAGCCCAATTACCACTCTTCCGCGTTTCATAGATCTGGAAACAATATAATTCTTAAGAATTTTAATTAATCCCAAATTAGTTACCTTATTAATATAATTAACTACTAATTACGTTTAAAGTATTCGACCGATTCCTTTTTGTTCCCAATCTTCTTCGATCCCAGAAATTCTTCGATCTGCATGGTTCAGAATTTCTAATTTAATTACTACACCATTAATTAATTGAACTCTTAATGACTTTATTTAATAACTAAACACGTTTTCAGTAATTTACATTGCAAAAGAAATCGGCCGAAGAACCCTGCTTCAGATAACACGATGAACCCACTCTTGACTAAAGGAAAAGCTGCCGCACACCACACCGGGCCTCCAGAGTCCGATCAGCAATCGCCAAAAGAACCGCCTTAAAGGCCTCGACCATCGCCGGAAGTGCCACCCAGTTCGATCAAGCCTTCGCCCCCTTACTTGCTCTTCAAATGCCGACATTTGCAGCACCATTTTCGACCTCCGTGCGAGCCTAAAGATCATCACAGCCGTTGAAGTCCTCGATCTCGATGCAGTGAACGTAGTTGTTGTTGAAGGATTGTTGAAATAACGAACAATTTGGAAGATCATGTGGAAATTATTTTGGATTGATTCTGTTCATTGATTTTAATGGTGCGGCGGTTTTTCTCTGTTGACCATGAACGAAAAAATTTAGGTTATTGACTCTTAAGGGTTTATATAGGGGTGAGATTATATTATTAGATTATTAAACGTAACTTAGCGTTGAAGTATCATGCAAAATCCACCACATACACCCCCGTTTTTGAGAAAAATATGTAATCCTTGCATAAAAAATATTCCATACCCAATGGGACAGGTTTCATCAAATTCTGAGGTCGTTTGTTAAAAGTCCTTTACAATTATCGATGAAACATCAAGCATTTAAAATTCCTATAATTACAGATAAAATCCAAAAAATATAAGACCTTGACATTTCGCTAGACCTCTTCCTAACGGATCCAATGAATCTTGTTTCATTAAATTTGGAGCTTGTTTGACTAGTCATTTATTCGTTAAAAGTTACCCCGGTCTAAATAATCTAAACAATTGAATAGAAACAAAGACGTTTTTGGCCACCGAAGTCACATACGATATCGGTTTGCGCGAAATTTGATTTTCTTACAATAATTTAATGATACGATTCCAATGAAACTAATTTCACCGAAAACTGAGACCGTTCATAAAAATGGCTATTTTTAACACTCAAATAATATTAATAAAATATTATATAAGTTTCCAAATAAATCATAATAAATTGTTTTCATCATATATATCCAAATAGAATATACGTACAATTCCAAATATAATTTACACAACTCAATATCGTCAATTTTGAGTTAAACGATTTAAATTTCCCTTTTAAATACATTAAATAAATGCTATACTTTAATAACGATTTCCATAGCGACTATTTTAAATTTTAATTTGGACATAACTTACAATCTATAACACGAAATCTGGATTTTTCTCTTTCGTATAAAAATTATAACCAATTAGATTCTAAATTTTCCTATTTCACAAAAATCAGACTTAATTCGGATCTTGTATTTCCAATCAAATTTCAAAACTCCATATTACAAACTATGGCTCCATTTCGAGCTCGTTTATAATTAAATAAAATTATATATATTCAATCGTCGTTTCATTAATGAATACAATATTAAAATCGATTGATATTCCAAATATAATATTTAAAATAATAAAATATATTAAATATTTGACTACCAAAAATACGGGACATTACAATCTTCCCCTCCCCCCTTAATAGAATTTCGTCCTTGAAATTACTAAGTAAAATAAATATTATAAATCCCGTTAATTGTCTCAATCCAATTTATTTAAGTTGAAAACTAATTCATTATTGTAAAATAAAATTTTCAAAAATATCGAAAAAAATTAACACTTTAAATTCCCGGAAAAATTCGGTAAAGGCTCCCCTGTACGGAATGATATCTGCGATATCGCAGGGACAAATAATATATATACATCGACCCACACGGTCAGAAAATAAAAATCAAAACCGAAAATTCATATTTTCGTGTAGTTGTACCTTATGCGAGCGCTATTGAGCATACTACTCAATTTATATGCGATCAAAACCTATCCTCATAGCTTTTAGCAACCTATACTCAACTTAGTATATCATGTAAGCAACAATTTCATGAATAATTTAAATACCATTTCATTAATCAACCAGTTAACTACACCAATATCCAAACTAAACATATAACATCATTATTTCCAAATACAAGGTTAAACCAATAATTTCACTTTATATGTGATTCCATTCAAAATTTATTCTATCGGAATTGATTCCTTTAATTTCCAAATCATCGACTCTTAATCAAACACTAATGAATTATACTCATTCCATCTAACATACAATCAATCAACCACGCACACGAACTCAATCAAATCATTCAGTTGAATTTATATCTAACATCAATAATTTCTTTGGTTCAACATACATTAGTTTAGCACATTTTAATATCAATCGATTAAATATCCGATTGCTTTCCATTCAATTTCCATTGATTCAATTTTCCAATTCCAATTTTATCTTATTTAATTCCAAAATTCATTCTCAACTCCACTTGACATAGTTAAGTTCCAATTTCATTTCCAAATTTCATTTAACTTATTCTTAAGTTAAATTTTGGTTAACTCAATTCGGTATTAAAATTCTCATTTACCAAATTCATATTGAAATTTCTTCTGGTTATATTATTCCAATTTTTTTTACTCAATTTGAATTTCATTCAAATCAATCAAACAAACAAATCAATATTAAAATAACTTGATAAAATTATTCTTTTTCTATATAAAAATATAATTTGGGTAAAATTATTTCATTTACCCTCTTTACCAAACAATATTGTATCCATTTCCTGTTCAATGTTTCTCAACACTTGGACCAATCAACCAATACAATACAATACATTTTTATATGAAATTTACAAATATGCTCTCTCATATATAACCTCAACTCAATCTAGGGTATTGTTAACCCCATCTCTATCGAGTTACGTTGCAGAGCCAAGGTTATTACTAAACCAATAGCTCTGATACCAACTGTGACGAACCGCACTTCCAGTACATTTTGAGTTAACCAAACGACACAAGTCTAACCCAAAATGCACAAGAAACCCAGATGCCAATAGAAAGAATATAGAGAGTGAGATAAGAAAGAAAGAAATATTAGAACAAAAGAAGAAGAAACACAAACACAGAGTCAAAATCTTACATCGCAGCAGAACAAAATATAATATATAATTAAATCTTTACTGAGAGCTTTAAAAATACCTACAATCATCAGAGTACATCATCACATTTGGACAGTTATAATGACCTGTCCTCGTATACAACACACAGCGGAACAAAATATAATATAGAATTAAATCTTTACTTAGAGCTTTAAAAATACTTACAACCATCAGAGTACATCATCACATCTGGACAGCTATAATGACCTGTCCTCGTATACAACACACAGCGGAATAAATATATATCATACGTCTGGACTTCTATAGCTCGTCTCTTTACTGCATCCGATAATTTGAACCAGTACACCCCGATCTAACCCGAGCATTACAAATGCCAGCTCAATCTGGTGAACCAGAGTGAGAAAACACACTAAGTTTATAGGTAACATCCAACTTGATTTTTAAGTTAAAATCTTTTCGAACGAAAGGATAATAGTAAGACGAAATCCACACATAAATACAGACGGTTTTTACTTACTATAATCCAAATCATTTTTGAAATCAATATTCTTTTGATATTATAATAATGTCTAATATCAAGTAAATAGCAATCTAGCAGAATGCTTGCATCTCACGCTCCACTTATATAGTATACATTCAAAACCGCGGGCGCTTATTGGAGAATGTATTTCTGGCAAGGTATGGGACCAACTGTCGACAATGTACCTCTAGAGATGAATACATTGGGGATTCAACAAGAACATCTTGCAACCCCGACAAAACATGACCAACCCCTCACTTCGCTTGAGAGTACCGAATACATTATTACCACGGTTGGGGGCCAGCCAACCAAACCATAGCATACATAAATAAAGGAACAACCGAAGGCATTTGATTTCATCAGATCAGGTAACGAATATACCCTTTTGATGGGTGCGACCCACATAGCTATGCGACTACCCGATTTTATTCCATTTCCCGGTTGATGAGGCTTGAGGTCACAAATAATTAATTAGTAGATTAATTAATTTATCAATTTACCTTGATTATAATTTTATGTTTGAACATCTAATCATCATTCACTTTGAATGCCACATTGTCAGATCCACTGGATATCACTAATTTACGTCCACAAAAATACCTTGGGTGTGAAGTTAAGAGAAGGGACATACTCCTCCATTAACTTGGTACGTTTGAAGAAATCAACGTACGTGACTATTTTGGAAATACGCTATCAGATGCTCGTCCATATAAGTTGTCCTGGGACTGGGCAAACCGAAGGCACTCTCCTACTGCATCCTTGAATTACCCTATGGATTAGTAGCGAGTAGTCCTTGCAATCCGAAGATACCAACCACGACGGAATTACCATCAAAACCCTCTGGTTGCAAGCCAGAGAAATATATTAAGTAACCCTTCTGCTTATGAAGATCCACGGTCTTCAATTGCTCCATCTTCAATCTTCACGTATTTGTTGGCTCGGAATGGTTTTCGAATATAAAATTCGATTCGGTCTTCCCGTACCAACAATCGTATGATCAGATTTTGATAGTCGGTGATTTAACTATCAAATAAATAATCATGAAAATAAAATGAGTTCATGATTCAATACTTGGCATTACTTGGCCTTTTTAATTAAAACAATTAACAAATGTTAATTTCAAATTCTTTAAATATTTTGATATTACGAATATTGCTTTTATTTGTTATTTAACACAAGATTATTTTCAAACTCTTTTCTTTACTTATAATTAAATCATATATATAAGTTCCCACTTTGGTTTTATCAAATCAAGCATAAAAAATCGTTACTTAAAACAATATCAATTTCCTATCCATTTAGAATAAGCTCATTCCTAAAATTCGGTTGCAGTCAACGAAATTAATTATATTCAGTTTTTCTTTTTCAAGAACTGACCTTGAAGACTGACAATTAGTCACCTTGAAGACCGAAAATGTTCGTTCATAGGACAAAACATTCGATTATTCCATATTGTCTGTAATTTAGGTGAGAGTATACTAGTCGAAGTTGTGACGACCCGAACTTCCGGTACCTTTTGAGTTGACCAAACGACACAAGTCTAACCCAAAATGCACTAGAAACCCAGATGCCAATAGAAAGAATATAGAGGGTGAGATAAGAAAGAAAGAAATATTAGAATAGAAGAAGAAGGAACACAAACACAGAATCATAGTCTCACATCGCAGCGGAACAAAATATAATATAGAATTAAATCATTACTGAGAGCTTTAAAAATACCTACAATCATCAGAGTACATTATCACGTTTGGACAGTTATAGTGACATGTTATCATATACAACACATAACGGAATAAATATATATCATACATCTCGACTTCTACAGCTCGTCTCTTCACTGCATCCGATAACCTGAACCTATACACCCTGGTCTAACCCGAGCGTTACAAACGTCATATCAGTCTGGTGAACCAGAGTGAGAAAATACATTAAGTTTATAGGTAACATCCAACTTGATTTTTAGGTTAAAATCATTTTGAAAGAAAGGATAATTGTAAGACCAAATCAACACATAAATACGGACGATTTTTACCTTACTATAACCCAAATCATTTTTGAAATCAATATTCTTCTGGTAATATAATAATGCCTAATATCAAGTAAATAGCAATCTAGCAGAACGCTTGCATATCACGCTCCACATATATACTATACAATCAAAACCGCTGTGCTTATTGGAGAATGGATTTCCAACTATGGCAAGGTATAGGACCACCTTCAGACAATGTACCTCTGGAGATGAATACATTGGGGATTCAACAAGAACATCTCGCAACTCCAGTTAAACATGACCGGCCCCTCACTTTGCTTGAGAGTACCGAATATATCATTACCACGGTTGGGGGCCAGCCTACCGAACCGATAGCATACATAAATAAAGGAACAACCGAAGGCATTTGATATCACTAGATCAGGTAACGAATATACCCTTTTAATGGGTGCGACCCACATAGCCATGCGACCTACCCAATTTTATACCATTCCCTGGTTGATGAGGCTTGAGGTCATAAATAATTAATTTACCTTGATATTAATTTTATGTTTGAACATCTGATCATCATTCACTTTGAATGTCACATTATCAGATCCGCTGGATATCACTAATTGACATCCATAAAAATACCTTGGGTGTGAAGCTAAGAGAATGGCCATTCTCCGTAATCAACTTGGTATGTTTGAAGAAATCAACGTATGTGACTCTTTTGGAAATATTCTGTCAGACACTCGTCCATATAAGTTGTCCTGGGACTAGAAAAACCGAAGGTACTCACTCTCCTACTGCATCCTTGAATTAACCTATGAATTAGTAGCGAGTAGTCCTTAAAATTCGAAGATTCCAACCACGACTGAATTACCATCAAAACCCTATGGTTGCAAGCCAGAGAAATCAATTAAGTAACCCTTCCGCTTATGAAGATCCATGGTCTTCAATTGCTCCGTCTTCAATCTTCAGGTATTTCCTGGTTTGGAATGGTTTTCGAATATAAAATTTGATCCCGGTCTTCCCATACCAACAATCGTATGATCATATTTTGATAGTCGGTAATTTAACTATCAAATAAATAATCATGAAAATAAAATGAGTTCACTGATTCAATACTTGGCATTACTTGTCCTTTCTGATTAAAACAATTAACGAATGTTAATTTCAATTTTTTTAAATATTTTGATATTACGAATATAGCTTTTATTTCTTATTTAACACAAGATTATTTTCGAACTCTTTTCTTTACTTAGAATTAAATCATATATATAAGTTCCCACTTTGGTTTTATCAAATTACGCATAAAAAAATCGTTACTTGAAACAATATCAATTTCCTATCCTTTTAGAATAAGCTCATTCCAAAACTTAACATTTTTATTTCCATTTACTTTTGGAATCATCATTATATATAAAATATATATATATATCTTCCAATTTCCGTTACTTTGGAAATTTCAATATATTTTATCAAATCTTTCAGTTTCCGTTCCTTTGGAAATCTCATTCAAATCTTTCTATTAATGTCGCGTTATTATTTCTCGTATGGAAATAATAAATTATTCTTAATCTCTTTCCCATTTTAACTAATATCATCCTCAGATAATCCTGAAGTCGTTCAAGTTGGGTATTTATTCACCTCTCAGACCCTGATCAACAACGTTTTCACCTTAAGATAGATATGTGTTGTAACTCAAAATCCCATATTTATTCTGGCATCAAAAAACTACATTAAATTATTATATTTACATTATGGTTTATAAAACCTTCTCACTTATGAAAATATCTCTTTTAAAACATAATTTATTATTACTAAATATATTGATTAAATCACTTCTTAACCTTAACTACTTTCAAAGCATTCATTATATAGTTAGAAATTTTTATTACTAAATCCAATTTTAAAATCCTTTACCAAATTCACTTGCAAATCTTTTCCATTATCATTCCCTTTTGGAAATCTCATTTCGATTCTAATCCTTTTACTTAATTCCATTATTAAGTATTGCCAGTTCAAATCTCGCATTGACTTCTCATTTCCTTTCATAAACTTTGTTATAACATCTCAGGTTAAACCCCTTTTTATCCCGTTTTCTTTTACTTAATTCAAATATTAAATAAACATTTATTTAAGCCATCGTTTTCGCTTAAAAATCTCCTTTATAACTTTATTATAAAACTCGAGTTTAATATAGAACTCGTTTATAACCTCTTTTCAAAACTCATCCATATTCCATTTCAAAAATCAGCTACTTGAATGCATTTCATTTAAGAAGTAATTACTTAAATGGTTAAAGTAATATTTTACGTCATTATTCTAGAATTAGTATTAAATTTCTTTTTAAAATCTTATTCAAGTTAGATAACTATATTCTAAATTATTTCATTTCTAATTGGCACAAACTAATTAAATTAAATAATCAGTTTCAATTAAAACAGTTGACTTGGTCAACTCTAAACATGATTAACTGGTTGATCAACTTTAACTCGCCTCTTCATTTAAATTAATTAACAAGTTAATTAATATAACCTCATATAAATTAGTAAATTAATTTAAAAAAAAATCATTTACTTCGATTAATATTAAATAAATAATAATATAATTCCATTATAATTGTTTCTTAAAAACAATTAATTTCAGTTGTAAATCGTTACATTAATCAACATGAGGCACGTGATCCGCACATGGCTGATTTCCTTTTTTATGAACTTCATTTTTAAATAATATAATTAAAAAATCTGTATTCAGTTATAAAATAAATTTAATAACTTCATTTTTATATCGATTTACCTGACGGTAAATTATTATTTCAAACGATTTATTTATCGGCCAACTGCTGCCAATTACTCAACCAATACTGCCCATTGGTTAAAACAAAACCATTTGTTGAATATCAGGTAAATGGTCAACAATCAAATCAATCATCCAAACAAATAGGTTTAAACAGTTCATATAATGATAATATGAAAATAAATAACATCTAATATATTTGTGGAATCCGGTTGGATCCCTCCAAACTGTTCTTCTCTTCATCCAAATGGGTTATTTCATATAATATCACTTGATTCAATTATACTGGTTATTTCTATAACAGTAAAATAACACAATCTAATATTAACCAATTTATTTAACAATCAATCACGACCATTCAAACAATTCATTAATTTAAAAACGGTTATTTTATAACCGTGACTAACAAGGTAAGTTACCTTATTTAGGACCAATCGTTAAAATAACGATTTAGTTTTATTTAAATTAACTAACATGCAATTCAACCAATTCAATCAATATATATGTAAGCAGTCAACACACAACAAATAATCAGCAATAATAGCACAAAAATTATAAAATATGACTTATATATAAAATATAAGTGGGAAGAAAACTGAGTGAGTAAACTCACCGTATTTCCTTTTGTCGATTAAGCGGTTCAGTTCAAGTTAAATTAAACAGGCATTTAATTTATTTAGATATTCCAGCTATCTCCAGCTCTGTCTGGAACAGTTCCAAATTGTAGAGTTCAGTCATACAATCCCATTGCCTTTCGTTACGTTCAATTCTGATGACAGGAGTAAAAGTTATACGACTTACAAGTTTGTATAATTTTAATTAAAATAAATATTTCTCTTAATGAAAATATTACATTATTAATTACTTTGAATTTTGAAAAGAACAAGTCCGGTTGTGTTTCGTTCACGTGCTATGCGCTATGCTTTCACATCGGTCAGAAACATATTTAAATTAGCTAATATGTTTTTAACCAAGTAATCATCTCTAATTTAACAATAATAAATTACTTCATTAATTAATAATAATTAAACCGTTAAAACTAATTATTATTTTTGTTACTGTTAACGTTTGATATGAATTCCTTTCATCTGTTATGTGCTTCTCCATCCTAAAAGAAATACCAACCACTACTTTGTGTAATGTGTCCATTTTAAACTAGCACGTTGCTTTTGTCCGAGCCCAATTACCACTCTTCCGCGTTTCATAGATCTGGAAACAATATAATTCTTAAGAATTTTAATTAATCCCTAATTAATTACCTTATTAATATAATTTACTACTAATTACGTTTAAAGTATTCGGTTGATTCCTTTTTGTTCCCAATCTTCTTCGATCCCAGAAATTCTTCGATCTGCATGGTTTAGAATTTCTAATTTAATTACTACACCTTTAACTAATTGAAGTCTTAATGACTTTATTTAATAACTAAACACGTTTTCAGCAATTTATATTGCAAAAGAAATCGTCCGAAGAACCCTGCTTCAGATAACACGATGAACCCACTCTTGACTGAAGGAAAAGCTGCCGCACACCACACCGGGCCTCCAGAGTCCGATCAGCCATCGCCAAAAGAACCGCCTTAAAGGCCTCGACCATCGCCGGAAGTGCCACCCAGTTCGATCAAGCCTCCGCCCCCTACTTGCTCTTCAAATGCCGACACTTGCAGCACCATTTTCGACCTCCGCGCGAGCCTAAAGATCATCACAGCCGTTGAAGTCCTCGATCTCGATGCAGTGAGAGTAGTTGTTGTTGAGGGATTGTTGAAATAACGAACAATTTGGAAGATCATGTGGAAATTATTTTGGATTGATTCTGTTCGTTGATTTTAATGGGGCGGCTGTTTTTCTCTGTTGACCGTGAACGAAAAAATTTAGGTTATTGACTCTTAAGGGTTTATATAGGGATGAGATTATATTATTAAATTATTAAACGTAACTTAGCGTTGAAGCTTCATGCAAAATCCACCACATACAACCATCGTTTTTGAGAAAAATCAAATCTTAGCATAAAAAAATATTTCAGACCTAACGGGACAAGTTTCATCGAATTCCGAGGTCGTTTGTGAAAAATCCTTTATAATTATCAATGAAAAATCGAGCATTTAAAATTCCTATAGTTACTGATAAAATCCAAAAATATGAGACCTTGACATTTCACTAGACCTCTTCCTAATAGATCTAATGAATCTTGTTTTGTTAAATTTGGAGTTTGTTTAACCAGTCGTTTATTCATTAAAAGTTACCCCGGTCTAAATAATCTTAACAATTGAATAGAAACAGAGACGTTTTTTGCCACCGAAGTCACAAACGACATCGGTTCGCCGCGAAATTTGACTTTCTTACAATAATTTAATGACACGATTCCCATGAAACTAATTTCATCAAAAACTGAGACCGCTCATAAAAAAAGCTATATTAAGCGCTCAAATAATATTAATAAAATATTTTATAAATTCCCAAATAAATCAAATAAATCATAATAAATTATTTTTATCATATATATCCAAACAGAATATATATACAATTCCAAATATAATTTACACAACTCAGTATCGTCAATTTTGTGTTAAACGATTTGAATTTTCCTTTTAAATATATTAAATAAATGCTATATTTTAATAACGATTTCCATAGTGACTATTTTAAATTTTGATTTGGACATAACTTACAATCTATAACACGAAATCTGGATTTTTCTCTTTCATATGAAAAATATAACAAATTAGATTCTAAAGTTTCTTGTTTCACAGAAATCCAACTTATATCGGATCCTGTATTTCTAATCAAAGTTCAAAATTCCGTATTACGAACTGTAGCGCCATTTCGAGCTTGTTTATAATTAAATAAAATTTATATATGTTCAATCGTCGTTTTATTAATGAATTCAATACTAAAATCGATTAATATTCCAAATATAATATTTAAAATAATAAAATATATTAAATATTTGACTACCAATAATATGGGACATTACAGAAGTCATGTCCGGTTCTAAGGCAGTGTGAAGAAATTACTACAGTTTTTACAAAAAGAATAGTGACTTAGTATGTAGGTAGAGTTCAAATATGGAAATATAGCCTGTTATTTTATAAGTACTAATTTTCTAAGTACTACTGGTAGAAACCTAAGAGAACTACAGTGTTCGATCACAGAGCAAACCGTCCGAGTACTTCACACTGTCCGTAATTTAGATAGGAATCTATCTGTCTAAGCCTCATCCGGATCCGAGTTAGTATGAAGAAATAACGGCAATTTTTACAAAAAAAAAAATTTGTGACTTTGTAAATAGGCGGAGTTCAAATATACGAATATAACCTGTTATTTTCTAAGTACAACTGTTAATTGCCATGGAGACCTACAATATTCATTTATATAACGAAACATTCGATTATTCCATACTGTCCATAATTTAGGTAAGAGTCTATCGGTTGAAGTCTCATTCGGTTTCGAGTTAGTTTGAAGAAAGTATTGCAGATTTTACAAAAAATAGTGACTTCATATGTAGGTAGAGTTCAAATATGGGAATATAGCCTGATATTTTCTAAGCACAACTGGTAGTAACCTTAGGGAACTACAATGGTCGATCACAGGGCAAAACGTCCGAGTATTTCACATTGTCCGTAATTTAGATGGGAATCTATCTGTCAAAGTCTCATCCGATTCCGAGGCAGTATGAAGAAATTACTGCAACTTTTACAGAAATACATAGCGACTTCGTATATAGGCAGGATTCAAATATATGAACAAAGCTTGTAGTCTTCTAAGTACAACTGTTAGTCACCTTAGAGACCTATAGTGTTTGTTCACAAGACGAAACATTTCGATTATTCCATATTGTCTGTAATTCAGGTGAGAGTCTATCAGTTGAATTCTCGTTCGGTTCCGAGGCATTATGAAGAAATTACTGCAGTTTTTACAAAAAAAATAGCGACTTCGTATGTAGTTAGAGTTCAAATATAGGAGTATAGCTTGTTATTTTCTAAGTACAACTAGTAGTCACCTTGGAGAATTACAATGTTCGATCATAAGGCAAAACGTCCAAGTATTTCTCACTGTCCGTAATTTAGGTGGGAATTTATCAGTTGTAGTCTCATCCAGTCTCGAGGCAATATGAAGAAAATACTGCAATTTTTACAAAAAATAGTGACTTTGTATGTAGGAAGAGTTCAAATTTGTGAATATTATTTGTTAATTTCTAGGTACAACTGTTAGTCACCTTGGCAACCTATAATGTTCGTTCACAGGACGAGACATTCGAGTACATACTGTCTGTAATTTAGGTAAGAGTCTACCAGTTGAAGTCTCATCCAGTTCCGAGGCAGTACGAAGATATTACTGCAGTTTTTACAAAAAAATAGCGACTTCGTATGTAGGCAGAGTTCAAATATGGGAATATAGCGTTTTATTTTCTAAATACAAATGGTAGTCACCTTGGAGAAATACAGGGTTTAATCATAGGGGAAAGGTGCATGTATTTTACATTGTCCATAATTTAGGTAGGAATCTATTAGTCGAATTCTCATCCGGTTCCTAGGCAGTATAAAGAAGTTACTGCAATTTTTACAAAAAGTAACGACTTTGTATGTAGGTAGAGTTGAAATATGCGAAATTAGCCTGTTATTTTCTAAGTACAATTGTTAGCCCCCTTGGAGACCTATAGTGTTTGTTCACAGGATGGAACATTCGAGTATTCCATACTATCTGCAATTTATGTGAGAGTCTACTAGTTGAAGTCTCGTCTGTTTTCGTGGCAGCATGAAGAAATTACTGCGGTTTTTACAATAATATAGCGACTTTGTATGTAGGCAAAGTTCAAATATGAGAATATAATCGTTTATTTTCTATGTATAATTGGTAGTCACCTTGAAGAACTGCAGTGTTCGATCACAAAGCAAAATGTCCATGTATTTCACACTGTCTATAATTAAGGTAGGAATTTGTCGGTCGAAGTCACATCGAGTTCCAAGGTAGTATGAAGAAATTATTGCAATCATTACAAAAACAGCAACTTCATATATAGGCGGATTTAAAATATGGGAATATGGAGACGGTGGAAGCGGGACGGTCTTTTGTGAAAAGTGGAGACATCGGAAGGTACATCGAAATTTTTGGGCGACTGGTGAATTACTTGTAGGGTTAAGGCATTTTGGGAAGTTCTAAAGGACGCCTAGTAATTTAGTAAATTCATTTTCCTGGGAAAGTATTAGGTTAAGCTTGTAGACCTTTTTCGTAAAGTAGTTCTTGTTAGATACTTCCGGTGACTTTAAAAGTAAATTTCTATAGAAAAACAAGATATAATGATAAGACATCGGTAGAGCAAGGAAAGGAGGACCATCCAGAAACATCTCGAGTTTCCTATAGAATCGGTTTCGGTTGATGTCTTTTAGTTGGTTTCGATATGGACCTTTCAGCTAGATTACTAACTCTCGGTGTAGTGACTTTGAATTCTTAGTATGCTTGTGATAAGTAACCATGTAGTTCTCTTATATATCATTTCGGTGAGAGTGACGAAGGGTCTTTCTATCACTGAAAGGGGATACTGAGTTCTTACTAACTTAGATCTACTTGATGAACCATCACTTAGCTGGAAATTAACATGGTTTCTGAAGGTTTGCAGAAGGTCTGTCAAGTAGTTGGACCAGGACCTTGAATCCTAACCAGGACTGATTGTATCAAGTAACCATCGATAGGCTCTAACCCATAGGGTTTTGGATCTTCCAAGTCACAATAGATATAGTTAACTTATTTTGATACTTAAGTCCTTTCGTAGACTTTCAAAGTGTTCGGGTGAATTGTCTTTCTGATGTATTAGATCAGAAACTTGGGTTAAGACATAATAATAGAGTAATAATTAAATAATTATGACTTTGTTACCTCAATTGCTTAGCAAAAGTAGTTTATTAATGACTTTTACAATAACATGCTTTTTCCCGAAATCGATTTAGGAATTAGGGTTTACAGCTCAAACTTATAGATACAAGATTGAGAATGAAAAATTGGATCCTGATCTAGGTCCCTAGAGTCGTACTTATAGGTGCGGGTTGGCCTTCCTCTCGTCATGTGGGCTTTGTTCTGGCTGTTAAAAATTACCATGGAGTTTTTATGAAGGTGCCTCCCGCTATCCCTTGTAAGACTAAACGGCGTCGTTTTAGCTCTCTCCTAAGGAGTGTTTTACGATACTAAAGCCTTGGCTAGTTGCTGAAGAAGTGAACTTTTTGGAGTCTTCAGCTTTCTGCATTGCTTATGGCTTCAAGGACTGCTTTTAATGATCAATTAATGGAGGCTTAGGCTTTCTAGTATTCTTCCTTCGAGAAGTCTGAAAGGTATACTAAGCTAACATGCTTGAGGATGTCAACTCTGATGACCGAGCTCTTGGGGTTAAGTAGAAAACGACTTTTCTGGTGGAGCAGAAATCTTTGCTTCCTTCCCCACATTTTAAGGTAACTACTTTGGCGATTGTACCCTTCAGGTTTCATAGGTAGGGCCTTTTTTTTACCGAAGAGAGTTTTTTGCTTCTTTATTTCCAGCTCCAGAAGAAAACATTGATGGTATAATCTTATCTCTGCTGAAAGAATGCTGGTTTCAACACCTCTTCACCTTAGTTCTGACACATGCTTTCTCCCTGATTATTTTGGTTATAACAATTGTCCTTCCCCTTCTCCTACTAGCGAAGGTATGTTCCTAACTTTTCAAGATATCTTCTTCGATTTTTGATGCGTGTGACATCATTCCCGCACAATGGTATTCCTATTTAAATGGTCGGATCGAAACCAACAGCTACCTTTTCTTTTTCTCTGTCCTTTGTCTTTATAAATAAAGCACTTTTTCTCTTTCTTTTCTCTTTACCTGCATATATAATCTTGAAACTACGAGCATCAAAGCTTGCCAAAAAGTTCAATTTCTCAAATTCGTTTCGATCACTAGTTTCAGGTAAATGCTTCATCTTTCACTTTGATTTTGCAATCTACCTATGGATTTTTGCTTTTATTGGGTTTTGGAACCTCTGGTTAATCAATAACCGATTTGGGTTCAAATCGATCAATGGAGCGGATTATGAAACTCTAAAGGACTCATCAATTTCAATCGTGATTTAATTCCTTTTGACTTCAATCCAACTTTCTTAAGTTTTATCTTATTTTTATGTGTTTGATATGCTTTTTGATTGAAATCCTTCTGGGTCAGATCATAATTTCGATATGTTTAGTTGCACCTTTAGGGATAAATGATCAGAAAAAATTAAGTGATCGACCATTGAAGCCCAAAACATGCACCTTTCGGTTTCTCCGATTCTCGTACTCTTTTATCTATGTATGTAAAACCCACTGTCATATTTTCGGCATACGAAAGAGGAAGGGATTGTTTACAAAATAGAGGCACTTTTTTATATTCTCAATTTACCATTTCCTCTGGAAGTACCTTGTTTGGTTATTTCATCTATTGTCACGTAGTGCTTTCAGAGGAAGTGTTACATAAAGCACTTTCCATTTGAATTTTTAAATATTATCACCTTTATAATTATGAAACAACATCACTAGGAAGAATCATAGGTAAAAAGAACAGTTTCTAGAATACTCCTCCGAAGGAAGTCCCTACTGTCGGTGAACCCTCTTCACCCCCACTTCAAATTGTGAGGAAAAGGCCTGAAAAAGCGGCTACTATTTCGAAAAGTTCTGACCATAATCCAAAATTAAGTGGAAGACATACTTAAGGATTTTCTTATTTAAGACATGGAAGCTATCCAACCATTCTAAGGATCTTCCATTAATAATCTTCCTTAAAGCTTCTTTACGTGTACTGCTGTCCACATTTGGCATAATAGATTATTTAATTCTCTAGATTCCTTGTCGCTCTTCCTCCAACAAACACAACTTTCTTTCATCCAGTTATCTCCAAACACGTACCTACATGATATGTTTGGATATGATTACTCGTGAATCCAGAGGCCAATCCCCGATCCCTTATGTTCTTTTCAATCTTCGTCTTTTGGCTAAAATTGGCAAGGGCAATCCCACTTTTGTTATCCACTAAAATTGATATGTATAATTGATGGGTTATTGACGAATTTATATGGTTGGGTTCTGTAACGCTTAAGAAGGGGTCGGTTCTCACAGAGCTCCTAGTCGGTCGAAATCCTTCAGATCATTTTTCAAGAAGGGTCGGACATAATGTACGAAGTCCCTGGTCGTCCTTTTCCTCACAAAAGCCCTGGTCGTCCTTTTCCTTACAGACTCCCAGTCACTCTTTTCTCCAAATAAAGAGGTCGGTTTCTTTCTTGATATTACCCTGGTTGGTTCCGCCGTTCATAGAGTTCTAGTCGTTCCATTTTGGATCTGAGTCTTCGGGTCGTCCTGATTCCACGTCATAGCTGATCGGTTCTGTCTCCATACCCCTGGTTGGTCCACCTTACATCGAAGATCCCTGGTCGGTCCGTTCTGCACGAAAGCTTCCAGGTCATCCAAATGGGTTACAGGTCGGTCAGAGCTTATATGGTTGGTAAGAGAGCATGCCAGCTGGTGACAGGAAGTAGTGGCATTTCCGTAAATATTCAAAATACCGACCCATAACCTGAAAGTCATATTTCAGCCATTTCGTCACCTATAAATAGGGGATCACTTCCATCATTTTGTGGGGGGGGGGGGGATTTTTGGAAGAGCAACAAGGTGCTGCCGAATTGTTCTTTGACTCTTTCCAAGCATTCCAACATCCATTCTTCATCATTCACCGAAGACTTGTCAAGCTTGTGGCCATGGCTTCCATAGAAGAAGAAGCATAAGTGTTTCATGAGAGAAAGGATTAATCGCAAAAGCTCCGTCATCAAAGAGTTCTTCGCTGTCCTTTCAAGTTTTCTATCATTCTCAATAAGTGTAAAGATGAATGTAAATCGGAAAGAGCTTCTACGAATGTATGAGTGAACAAATATTGTAAAACTCTTGGTGAATAAAAAAATTCTCTCTTCAGAGTGGACGTAGACCCCAATAAGGGTCGAACCACTATAAATTCTTGTCTTCTTTTTATATTTCGATGTTTTTCAGATCTTAGATATGGCTTCACACAATTGTAAAGGTATTCTTACACCTTGCCTCTGAAAAGGTGACGTGCTTTCTAAGCATCTCGCCTCCGATTAGGTGACGTGTCAAGCAATACTTCGGTTGTTTTGCCAAATTTTGGTTTAACAATTAGGCGCCCACCGTGGGGCCAGATATACTTTCTGACATCAAATATATTGCGAAGATCTTGAAGTCTTTAAGCCCAGTCTCAAAATAGATCGTTCGAATTTACGACTTGGACCTTCTGATGAACACTCCTCAAAGTTCAAGCTACTTTCTGAAATAATGCCTCCAAAAGCAAATAAGGAAGTAAGGGCTAGAGCATCAAATGAGGGAAATAGAGAGGAAACCCCCGCGGTTAACCGGTTTGAAGTAGGTGAAACATCGAATGGAGGCGTGAATGTCACAAGAGGTGAGCTTGATCAACCCGTCGCTGGACTGACATAACAGCAGGAGATAGCTAACAAAGCCATCTTGGCAAGGTTAGATTCACTCTTTGCTCTTCAAGCCGCTACGGCAAAGGTAGCTTTAAAGCCTGTTCATGCAGAAGATGTCGGTTCCTCCTCTTCTAATCCGAATCGAGAAAAATCTTTCCAAGAGATCTCTAATCCTGATAAAGGAAAACTTGAGAATTAAAACAAGCTGATTGGAACCGTAATGCGGGGATTACTTCCCGCAAAGTTGCTAATTCTGCCAAAGGGGCACTTTCCAATGAAGAAAGGCCAGGACCCCGGAGTCGCAACCGTGATGGTTTGCTTAAGCAAGCTTCCGATATAGACAAAAGCGTCTGCCCCGCAGATAGCCTATACGAGAAGGATCGTCTCTGGAAAATGGTCCGACAGATTATGAAAGAAAGCAAATGTAGAAACGATAATGAGGCTGAATGGGAGTTCGCGCCATCAAAAACCCCTCTCACTGAAAGAATCAAAAAGGCAACTTTCCCACGGAAATTCAAGCCACCTACAATCCAAGCCTACAATGGGACAGGCGACCCCAATGTGTTTTTGTTTCGATACGACCAACACATGGATGGGGCCCAAGCAACTGACGAGCTTAAGTGTTTGTACTTCCCAGTGTACTTGGAAGGGGTAGCATCATTACGGTTCACTAAATTGCCTCCCAGGTCCATTGATAATTTTTTCACACTAGCAAGATGCTTCCAAGACCAGTTCCACCTCATGACAACGAAGGTTAGAGATATTATGTCCCTCAACGAGTTGGAACAAGCCCCGGGTGAAACGATTAGATCTTTTCTGAATCGTTTTAATGCTACCGCTGCCTAAGTGGGGACCCATGAGCCAAGGCTAATTCTAATGGCTTTAAAGGGGGCATAGATAAACAATCTGAATTTGGAAGGTGGTTAAAGAGAAAGAAGCCCAATATATTAGAGAAATTATATGACAAAGCTGAGGAATACATGTGTCTTGAAGATGATCCCATTTATTCTATTGGCAATGTCAAAACTAATATAGTTCCAGAGAGGAAGGAAGTTTCTACAAAAACCAATCAAGGAAATTTAAAAGGGGGCAAAAAATAGGAAATGGTAATGATGCTAGGAACGACAAGGATTCCAAAAAGCGACGCTTCTTCAAGCCAACAGACCTTACTCCGTTGAATGATACAATTGAGCACATATACATGGCAACTAAGGAAACGGAGGATTATCCGAGCCCAAAGCCAATAAAGGTGTCCGAAGAAGCTGCAAATTCAGGAAGATTCTGTCGATTTCATAATCGACCGGGTTATGACACGAATGAGTGTCGGCACTTGAGGAATCTGATTGAAGAGTTGATAAGAAAAAACTGTCTTCAGGAGTATGTGAAGCGTTCATCAGATACTGAGCCTACTCAGGGGCAGCAAGCTCATCCAAGTCAAGACGGAAGAGCACCTGCAAACAGTTCTCGACCTATTATCAATACGATTAGTGGTGGACCTCATCCTGCAGGAGATACCTAGGAGGACATTGTCAGGTATACAAATGAACTAAGTTGTGCTTCAAAAGAAGATGGATTCGAAGTTTGCAGTAATTCCCTTCGTTGGAAAATTCCAAAAACATCTTGGGAAGATGTGGTGTTCCAAGATCGGGATTCTAATGGAATGCTAACTCCAACTATTGATCCAAGGTGATCACTATTGGCTTGGGTCCAGCAATAGTAAAGAAGGTACTGATTGATAATGGGGCGTCTGTAAATGTCATGTTTTACAGTACTTTCTCTAAGATGGGGTTGTCTATGGATAATGTGCGAGCAAGTAAAAATAAAATACACGGTTTCACTGGTGTACCAACTCAGCCTATTGGTGTGGTCGATCTCCTCGTAGAGCTTGGTGAGGGGAAGAAGCAAGTTTCCATGATGCAGCCTTTTGTTATAATAGACTCACTTTCAGGGTATAATGCATTTTTGGGAAGGCCAGCACTAGCTGCTTTCAGGATAACTCTTGCTCTATGGTGCTTGATAATGAAGTTCCCAACTGCAAAAGGAGTGGGAGTAATCAAAGGAGATCCTCAAGAGTCAAGAGATTGCTATATGGCAGAATTGATTGAAGGTCGGAAGTATGAAATAAAGAAGGATGTGGAGACTCCTCTCTGCATCCGTGAAGCCCCTTTTATAGCAATTAATGACTTCCCCCTGTTCTGGAGAATACGACGACATGCAAGAAGATATGGATCCGCGAAAAACCAGTGCAGGGGATGAAAGGGCAGCACCAGCTGAAGCTACAATTTCTATACAGGTCCATGATAATGATCCAGATAAGGTGGTGAAGATAGGCTCTCAGTTGGATCCTTTGCTGCAAAAGGATCTGATTGTTTTTCTAAAGGCGAATTTGGGTGTCTTTGCTTGGAACCACTCAGATATGTGCGGAATATCTCCGGAAGTGATGGTGCATAAGCTGAATATTGATCCTAGCATACATCCTGTGAAACAGAAAAGACGGATGCAAGGCCCTGAAATATCTGAGGCTTTGAAGGATGAGGTGGAAAGGCTATTGAAGAACAATTTCATTCGCGAATCCACCTATCCTAATTGGGTGTCTAATCCAGTTCTTGTGAAAAAGTCAAACGGTAAATGGCGGGTGTGTGTTGATTATTCTGATCTAAACAAAGCGTGCCCGAAAGACAGTTTCCCCCTACCTCGAATTGATCAACTTGTTGATGCAACGGCAGGGCATGAACTATTGTCTTTCATGGATGCGTACTCAGGCTACAATCAGATCATGATGCACGAGCCGGACCAGGATAGTACTAGTTTCATAACAGATCGTGGGTTGTATTGTTATAAGGTAATGCCGTTTGGTTTGAAAAATGCAGGTGCCACATATCAACGCCTGGTAAATTCAATGTTCAAAGGGAAAATTGGAAAGACCATGGAAGTCTACGTTGATGATATGTTGGTGAAATCCAAGGAAGCAAAAAGTCATATGGAAAACCTTGACGAGATGTTTCAAATTCTAAGGAAATACGGCATGAAGCTGAATCCACTCAAATGTTCATTTGGTGTAGCTTCAGGGAAGTTCCTTGGCTTCATGGTAATTGCTCGGGGCATTGAAGCAAACCCAGCGCAGGTGGTTGCCTTGCGAGAAATGCAAGCTCCGCAGACTAAAAAGGAACTCCAAAGCTTGAATGGCAAGGTAGCATCTTTAAGCCGTTTCATTACAAAGGCGATGGGCAGGTGTATTCCCCTCTTTGATGCATTGAAAAAGGAAAGGAAGAGTTTCCAGTGGACTCCTGAGTGCCAACAAGCATTTGAGGGTCTTATCAAGCACATGGAATCACCTCCGATGCTGTCAAAACCAAAGGATGGAGAAAGCCTGTTCCTATATCTTGCAGTATCATCCCATGCTCTAAGCGCATCCCTCATCAGGGAAGAAGATAAAGTTCAGTGGCCGGTATACTACATCAGTAAAAGGTTTACCGGGGCGGAGATGAATTATCCGAAGACAGAAAAGCTTGCATATGCTTTGCTTGCCGCATCACAGAAGCTCAGGCCTTATTTCCAATCTCATTCTACTAAGGTCCTTACAGATCAACCTTTGAAACAAGTGTTGTTCCATCCAGAAACCTCGGGGAGATTACTAAAGTGGAATGTTGAGCTCAGTCAATATGATATCACTTATCACCCCAGGAAAGCGATAAATGGGCAAGCTCTGGCTGATTTTATTGCCGAGTTCACTAATAGAGGAGAGGAAATGGAAGAAACCAATGAGTTGGTCGCCAGATGGACGCTTTTTGTTGATGGTGCTAAGAATGAATACTGTGTTGGGGCAGGGATAGTGTTCGAAACTCCAGAAAGACGACAGATATGTTGTGCTCTGCGGTTCGAATTCCCCATTACCAACAACAAGGCCGAGTATGAAGCTTTTCTTGGAGGATTGAGAGTTGCGGAAGAATTGAACCTGAAAAGTTTGTTAATCTTCAGCGATTCACAGTTGATGGTTTCCTAGATCAAAGGTGAATTACAGACCAAGATGGGAAAGCTCCCGACGTATCTACGCAAAGCCAAAGAGTTTCTTGACAATCTGAAGTATTATTCTATTTCCCATATCCCCAGAGGAGAAAATTGGAAAGCCGATTCTTTATCAAAGCTGGCTAGTACCGGAGATCCTCAAATCTTCGATCTAGTTCTTGTTGAAGTTTTATCTAGTTCTAGTATTGAAGAATCTGATGTAGATTGGGATATGGAGACAACCGACGAGCCAGACTCGTGGATGACCCCCATAAAGAACTATATACTCCATGGAACACTTCCTGAAAACCCGAAGATTCGCAAGAAGTTGCTCCGAAAGTCTCGTTTGTATCTCGTCCAAGATGGTCGCTTATATAGGAGAGGATTTTCAACACCTTTGCTACAATGTGTAACAAAGGAAGAATCCAAAGCAATCCTGGCAGAATTACATGAAGGAGATTGTGGAGGGCATGTAGGTGGACAAACTCTTGCCAAAAAAGTTCTTCGATATGGCTACTTTTGGCCTGATGTAAATCTCGACTCTATGATCTTCGCTAAAAAATGTGACCGATGCTAGAAATTCGCAAAAATTACGAGAGCTCCATCGACTAAGATGACACAAATGTTGAGTCCTTGGCCATTTGCCGTCTGGGGCATAGACTTGATTGGAGTATTACCTACTGCAAAATCCAGCTTCAAGTATGCCATAGTTGCTGTGGACTACTTTACTAAATGGGCTGAAGCTGAACCACTGGCAACCATCACATCAAGAAAGGTGATCAATTTTGTTTTGAAAAATATCATATGCAGATTTGGAATTCCACTGAAGATTATCACCGACAATGGCATGCAATTTAAAAGTGATGAGTTCAGGGACTTTTGCGACAAATATCATATTCAGAAAAGTTTTGCAGCAGTTGCCCAACCGCAGGCCAACGGGCAAGTCGAGGCAGTCAACAAAATCCTGAAATCTACCATTAAGAAGCGTCTCGAGAAAGCTAAAGGTAACTGGATTGAAGAACTGCCACTTGCGCTATGGGCTTATCGTACGACTCATAAAACTGCAACAGGGCTCACTCCATTCTCTTTGGCATTTGGTTCAGAAGCAATGATACCTGTGGAGTTAGAGGTTCCTACTCACCGCAGAATTCACTTAAACCAGAAAGAGAATGAAAAGATGCAACTTGAAGCCCTTGATTTACTCGAAGAAAAAAGGGCCGAGACGGAGCTTAGAATAGTCGCCCATCAAAGGAGAATTGCCCGGCACTTCAATCAAAAGGTCAGGCATAGAACATTCGAAGAGGGAGACTTAGTGTTAAAAAAGATCATGACCGCAAGAGGAGTCTTTGGCCCCAATTGGGAAGGTCCATTTGTCATCAACCACAAGCTCCTCGATGGTACCTTTAAAATCAAGACTACAGACGGAGTGGAACTCCCAAGGGCCTGGAACAGTGATCACCTCTATCGTTATTTCAAATGACTTTTTAACTCATATTCCTTTGTATTCTTCTATGAATATAGTAGATACTTTGTATGAGATTACATGAATACGAATAAAACAGTTCTTTTGATTCCTGTCTAAATTGTACATTTGCATACTTTTGATTATATATTCAAAGATGCAAAGTTATGATTTCTGATTACAGGACATAATAAATCCACTGACTCATTGTCCGATGAAAGCCCGGTGTTAGTTCATAGCATATTCTAAAAGGACAAATTGCGTACATGGATTCATAAAGCACCGCCCGTCAAAATACGGGAGTATGAAATGTCTCCATAAGATAAAAAGAAGAACAAAACACCAAGGCTAACCAGCGGGAAAAATCAAAGGAATAAAACCAAGAAAACTCGCTATAATTCCACCAAAGGAGTATCATCCGAAAGGATCGACCTAGGGTTATGGTTTTACTACCAAGACATCTTGATCAATTCAAATATCCAATAAAATCAATACCTACCACGTGGAACTAGGCAGACACAAATTTAACCCAAAACCTCTCCGGGGGCGCTCAGTCAAATAACTTAAAGTCAGAAAAATCTGACCACGTTATTGCCAAACTGAGTTTTTAACCCAAAACCTCTCCGGGGGTGCTCAGTCAAATAACTTAAAGTCAGAAAAATCTGACCATGTTATTGCCAAACTGAGTTTTTAACCCAAAACCTCTCCGGGGGTGCTCAGTCAAATAACTTAAAGTCAGAAAAATCTGACCACGTTATTACGAAACAGAGTTTTTAACCCAAAACCTCTCCGGGGGTGCTCAGTCAAATAACTTAAAGTCAGAAAAATCCGACCACGTTATTGCCAAACTGAGTTTTTAACCCAAGACCTCTCCGGGGGGCACCCAATCGACTGCAAAAGTCAGTAAATATCTGACCAAATTAGGTAAAAGACCTCTTCAAGAGGCATCCACTTATTTCTCAAATATCTAGTACATCCAGATGCAAAGGATGGAGAATTCTAGATAATACATGCAAAGTTCGAATGAAGAATAAAAAGCTCCGAATGTCACAGTGCAATGACAGACACTTTTTAAATTCTGATTACAACTTAAAGCATCCAATCCTCAAGTTCATTTTTCAATATATCAGGGTTAAAACAATCCATTGGTACGGGGACATATCATATCAGAAAGCCGAAAGTAACTGTTTGATTCTTCATGTACCAAAGGATCATTACAACCATATATAGTTGAAAAATCCATAAACAAGCCAAATGTGTAAAGTGAGATGTGCAAGTGTGGTGTACAAACCAGAATATACGGAAAAAACGTAATAACAAGGTTAAAAGTACAAAAACACAGAACATTGTCACATCACATTCAAACACAGGATCAAGTCGCAGCATTGTCAAATACAAATTATTCAGAATTCAAGACATTGCGAAGTAGTAAGCAAGGACCGACACTCGCATATACATCCGGTCTGGATAAAGTCTGATAAATGCAAAACGAGCAAGTCTAAGCCACTACTTCTTCAAATCGCCAGATCTCAATGAAGGTTTGGAAGCAGAACCCTCAGGGGTTGACAAGCTAGTAGCCTTCTTCTTGATAGAACGTTTTCGGTTTCCCCAACCAGTGGGAGAATTGACCTTTTTTCCTTGATTGTCAATCACGTCATCGATTGTTTCTTCAGAGTCATGATCTTCTTCTTGGAGTTTATGAAGGTCTCGATCAAGGTTGACAATCGCATCAATTCTTTCTTCCTGAGAGCCTGGTTTAGAGAGCATTATTTCCGTGGAAGCATCAACAAATGGGCCTGTATTAAATGAAGGCAAGTCAGTTTCGATGGCATTCATCACCATGGAAGTATATCCACCGACAGGAGGCAATGGTGAAAGTAAATTCATTGTATGATTATAACAGTCCACAAGTTTAAAATGTCCCAGAGAGGCAAGGAGATAATCTAAGTCTAGCATAACTTGATGCATGTCATCTTTACCTGAGACGGGAGGGTTCGTGTCGATTGCATAATCATCAATGTTTATTACTCCATCCAAATCCTACTGTTTGTTTTTAGCATAATTTCCAGCAAAATCACCTTCTCCTCCAGCAGTGGGGGGAGGAATTGCGACATCTACATGGGTTGGAAAGCTTGAGATGTTAACACCATCAGTTAGCCTGGTGAAAGTATCATCAACAATAATACCTGAAGTTTTAGCTCCAGATGATTCACCACGTTGGCTCTTAAGGAAGTTTCTACCTTCAGCCAAGGCCTCTTGATCTTCTCCATCCAATAAGTCAAGCTGGAGTTGGATGTCCTCGGCCCCGTCGGATCGTTTTAATACCTCTTCCCAAACGTGAGCAAGGGTGTTCCCATAACCATCCCCTAAGAAACGAAGGCTCCCCCATATATAATGCTGCAAACGTAAAATTCCATGAAGGTTGCTTCATCCTCTTCTTTAATCTTTCGGGCTTTGTCTAAAGCTTCTTGCCTTTCTTTCTCCAAAGAAGATGTTTTGGCAGTTTCAACGGCAAGTTTGTCACGAAGAGATATGATTTCCAACTCATGAGCAGATTAAGTACTTCTTTCTAGGGCTAGCAGAGCTTCAGCATCCTCTTGTGCCTTTAAGGCATCTTCAGATTGTTTTTTCAGTTCAATTTCCTTTTGTTTGGCAGCCTCGAGTTCTTTATGAAGCCTTTCGATCTCGGATTCCAAGTCATTAATCCTAGAACCCCCTTCTAATGAAGAGATCTGTGTTTCCTGGGCCTTGATGACTTGAATAAGCTAGGCTTTCTCATCCTCCAAGTTTTTGATGCTTTCAATTCGCTTAGTATTGAGATTCTGAAAGTCATAACCAAGTCGCTGCCATACTGAGAAACGCTTGTCAATAGCTTTGCTGACATCGTCTAGAATATCCCTAGCTCTTGCTACATCCTCAATCATGTCCCGTTTATCTTCGGGGCAGAGATCTACGTCGAATTTCATCCCTCTCATGTCCCAATCTCCGAATCTGTGAGAAAGAGGGGGGCTGGAACATCCAAATTCCTTCTCTACGTCGAGTACTTCGCGCGGCCTTGAAATAATAGCTTGAAGCTCAGCTGGGGTTGGAAAAGGAGGAACATATCCTCGTGCACGCTTCTGAGGAACCTCCATGCTCAGATCATCTCCACTTTTCCTCTTTTTCTAAGAGCTCCTTTTTTCTTGCCTTGCCTCATCATCCATTGACCTTAGATGATCATAAAACCATGCTCTTTGCTCTGTAGTTCGTTCATAAGAGACATGCAAAGGAATTGGGTGATGGTCGTGTAACTTCTGAGGATGAGATGTCTTGGTTAAAGGAGGGGCTTGCTTAAAGCGTTTCTTCGAAAGATGGGGAAGGCTAGAGGAAGACTGTCTATTTTTCCGGAAATTGTCAATAAGTGAGGATGGCCTCATTCCTGTAAAAGTAACAGATTCCTACAGCACCTGAAAGTATGTGAATAAAGCAACATATGGAGTAAACAGATAAAAGTACGACTATGAAAGCAAGCTTAGTCCTAAAAAAAAACCATGCCTAGCAAGCTTGTGTCGGGATTTGATCCTAAGTCTATTCTTGCATCCGGTACTGATTCGGGAATCTCTTGAGGGTTGGTATCAAGCTGAACGTTGGGGGCTGTGGAACCTAAGGTAGGGGTATTGTCCTTATTAAGGTATCGCACGGTATCTAAGTTAGGAAGTTCGCCAAAGGTACTCGTAGAATCTCCTTCTTGGGTACTTGGAATAGATGAGTCCATAAGAACACCCTCAATGTTCTGTTCGTCATTTAAAGTTGTTTCCTCTACCTCAAGCTGTTTACCCTCCCGCTGTACAATTTCCTCTCCAGTACTTGAAGGAGGCGGGGTTTCCGTAATTTTTTCTGAGATTTTCAGGGTATTTGCCTATTTTTCAGGAACAATCTCTGCAATTTTCTCCGGGATTGCCAAAGTATCAACCTATTTTTCAGAATTATCTTCATGTCTTTCAGGGGTGCCCAAAGGTTTCTTGCTACCACTACCAGCTTGTGCGCACCTCTTCATGTATTTTTTGGCTATCTTCTTCACCGTCAAAGTACGGGATGAGGGAAGTAGGTCGTATTGTCAGAGGAATTCTTCGGAAAGCAAAAACTGTCTACTTCTTTCGGTTTCGCTAACAGATAGTAGTAATTTCAGAAGAGATTGGTCAACATTTGTTCCTTGGTCAGAAGGAGCCTCTGTAAAATGAATAAGAGAATCAGTAAACTATCGTGAAAGGTGAAACGAAATTTTTGTGAATATTTACCTCCTTCGGTCCACCGACCAAGAAAGCTGTCAGGGCACCGGATATAGAAATATTTATCAGGGAATCCTTTGACACTCTCTAGCAAGCCAGTTATGACCCTAGATTGTCTGCTTTCTACGAAGAAAAAGGAAGGACGATCTTTCTTCCTTTGCTTAAAAGAGTATAAGGAGCATATATCTTTGAAAGTTGGTTCGCGTTTTATAACTCTCATAAACAACACGTATAAACTCATAAGGATAAAATAGCCATTAGGGTGTAACTGATAAGGAGCAATGGCCAAGTTTTTCAGGATCATTTCTATATAAGGGTTGAAAGGAGGAATCGCTCCACTCTGGAGCATCCCTCGATTAACTGTAACATATCCAAGGGGAGGGTGATCAGGCAAATCATCTTTTCCAGGGAACTTGACTTCGTCATCAGAAAGGCTATGTTGCTTGCACAATTTGCGATACAAGT
Organism: Allium sativum; assembly: GCA_030737875.1. Classification (NCBI taxonomy): domain Eukaryota; kingdom Viridiplantae; phylum Streptophyta; class Magnoliopsida; order Asparagales; family Amaryllidaceae; genus Allium; species Allium sativum. Next base: position 726,636,549 of record CM060919.1, on the reverse strand, counting down.
CAACGTCAAGCGTCGTCAAGTAGCTATCAGTTGGTGTATGAGTAAGAAATCGAGGGATTGGAAAGTTTTGATCAACATTCGTCTCAGTGACAGCGGCAGAAGAGGTTTCAATATTTTGATCAGAAGTTCCAGCCTCACTAGCTAATGGAGTTTCCTCAGCAATTTGGCGAGCTCTTTGTCTAGTCGTCATTTCTACACAAACAGGTGTGCTTGAAAAACGAACTACAGGTGAACTCTTCTTAAATAATATGGTTATGCATCATATATGTGTAAGGAAAGTTGGCTATTTCAAAACTTATGCCAAAATGGATTACTTCTATAACAAATTTATCTAAGCATAAGTCATAATGAACCATGTAAAATTTCATGAATGTTTAAAAAAAATTATTAGTCTAACTTGTTGCTAACATGAGCAGTTAGCAACAGAGTATATTGGCTCGAAATAGTAGCTTGAATATATGCAGGACATACTAAGAATCAAGTTTGAACAGGTTCAGTCTAGCACGATCCAAGGATTGGTCGGTCCTGTACGACCACAGGACTGGTCGGTCGCCCCAGAACTTATCTAAGACTGGTCGGTTTAAAGCAAAACTAGAGCTCTGGTCGCTCAAAACCTGCTTGGGTCGGTCTGTATCAAATTCCACCTTAGGTCGGTCGAAAATCAACCAAAGCCCTAGTCGGTTTTAAAGCTGGTCGGTTTTAGAAGCTATGCACACAGAAAATCGACCCGAGTCGGTCGCATATTAAAGCAGATACGGTTGCTATTGAAAGTATGTGATACAAACAGCATAAAGGGATGACTCTAGAAGGGAAATCATACATGCATCACAAGACATTAACATAGCTTCATCAAATCATGAATTCATATAAACATATCGCGGGCATGAAGTGTTCTACGTCGGTTTCATCATACATAACCCTGAAACAAATCAAACCGACCCTTATAATTACTTCAAACAATTCTTATATCAAAGAATATCCAATCCAAGAATTTAAGTACATGAAAAGGGTTACATCGATCCAATATCCATTCAGTTCATTCCCAAACAACATCACAAACCGTAATTTCCCATCAATCCCGATCCGATTGCATTTTAACCCAAAGAATCCAATCGAATTCAAAGTCAACATCGATCATTCCCAAATTAACATCAAAACAGAGACATATACCTGCAATTAGATCAACTAGTCGGCGGAGTTTGGATCGGACTTCCAGGCTTCAGCGAGATGTGAACTCAAGTGACTGGGATTCAAATCTTTGTCAAAGATTCAAGGAAAGCAGTCGTGAATGGATCGGATTCCTGAATTGAATCGGTAGAGCGAAATGAGATTGGAGAGTTTTCTTCAAGAGGACACCGCCATTAAAATGAATTAGGTCAGGATTGAGAGAAATGAGGAATATCAAAGGGTTAAGGTGAAGTTATATAGCCAGACCGACCAGCCCAGCCCGTTATTGAATGGGCCGAATTAACCTGAAAAGAAAAAACCGACCCCTAGTTAAATTTTATTAATATAATCCATAAGCATATCGTGTAATATTTCGAAGTCCATAATTTTTCATACAAAATATTATGAAACTCCAAGGGGCAAAATGTTATCCACTAAAATTGATATGTATAATTGATGGGTTACTGACGAATTTATACGGGTGGGTTCTGTAATGCTTAAGAAGGGGTCGGTTCTCACAGAGCTCCTAGTCGGTCGAAATCCTTCAGATCATTTTTCAAGAAGGGTCGGACATAATGGACGAAGTCCCTGGTCGTCCTTTTCCTCACAAAAGCCCTGGTCGTCCTTTTCCTTACAGACTCCCGGTCACTCTTTTCTCCAAATAAAGAGGTCGGTTTCTTTCTTGATATTACCCTAGTTGGTTCCGCCGTTCATAGAGTTATGGTCGTTCCATTTTGGATCTGAGTCTTCGGGTCATCCTGTTTCCACATCATAGCTGATCGGTTCTATCTCCATACCCCTGGTCGGTCCACCTTACATTGAAGATCCATGGTCGGTCCGTTTTGCACGAAAGCTTCCAGGTCGTCCAAATGGGTTATGGGTCGGTCAGAGCTTATATGGTTGGTACGAGAGCATGCCAGCTGGTGAAAGGAAGTAGTGGCATTTCCGTAAATATTCAAAATACCGACCCATAACCTGAAAGTCATATTTCAGCCATTTCGTCACCTATAAATAGGGGATCACTTCCATCATTTTGTGGGGGGGGGGGGATTTTTGGAAGAGCAACAAGGTGCTGCCGAATTGTTCTTTGACTCTTTCCAAGCATTCCAACATCCATTCTTCATCATTCACCGAAGACTTGTCAAGCTTGTGGCCATGGCTTCCATAGAAGAAGAAGCATAAGTGTTTCATGAGAGAAAGGATTAATCGCAAAAGCTCCGTCATCAAAGAGTTCTTCGCTGTCCTTTCAAGTTTTCTATCATTCTCAATAAGTGTAAAGATGAATGTATATCGAAAAGAGCTTCTACGAATATATGAGTGAACAAATATTGTAAAACTCTTGGTGAATAATATAATTTTCTCTTCAGAGTGGACATAGACCCCAATAAGTGTCGAACCACTATAAATTCTTGTCTACTTTTTATATTTCGATGTTTTCAGATCTTAGATATGGCTTCACACAATTGTAAAGGTATTCTTACACCTTGTCTCTGAAAAGGTGACGTGCTTTCTAAGCATCTCGCCTCTGATTAGGTGATGTGTCAAGCAATACTTCGGTTGTTTTGCCAAATTTTGGTTTAACAACTTTGTATCAGGAAAATCATAAAAAGGCCCTGATCATTGACCCTATCGACAAGTCCAAGGACCGGGAAACCCAGTTCTTCTTCATCCGGTTCCCTCCCAGAACCAGCGAGAAATTTATAAAACTTGGTAAGTATTTTTTATGTATATTGCAATTGTTATATTCATTCTGTTAATTGTTCCTTTGAATGCTCGCTGTACAAAGAACGTTTCGAAAGCCTCCGAAGACAATATGGACCAAGTGATGCATAATATCACAGAGCCTTCAAAAATTTGTGCAAGAGGTCAATACTTTTAACCTTCGACAATCTTGAGAAACACAATCTTCTCCCACAAGGGCAAAGAATATTAGGAGAATCTCCCTCCCACAATGGTTTCTTCAATGAGCGGCAACCTTTACCTGCTCGTGCTGACCCTGTGCAGTCCACCACCTCATCACCAATTTATTTGCTTCTAGAAGTAAGTTTCGAATTGGTTATTTTATTCTCGCAAACATTCCATTTCTCATTGCATTTTGTCAGGTTGTTTTAGTAACTTTCCATTGGCCTTTGTATGCTCCCCTATTATTAATGTGTCTTCTTCTTTTGGTCTAGAGTCTAAAGCTACTTCTACATTGAAAAATACTTTATAATTTTCTTAAGGCAAGCCAGGAAAAACTCTGAAAGTTCACCTTCGAAGAGCCCGCTCTAAAGAGGGATAAGATGTCTTCGGAGCCCATATCAATATCTCTGATAAAGAGGGTGATGGTAGTGGAGCCTCCCTAACTTCGAAAACCATGGCTACATCAACCAACGATCTTGAGCCTTCTCTCGAAGGTATAATTTATTGCTGATTTAATTCTTGAAGGTACTATTATTTGAAACTTTTACTTTTCAATATTAGGCATTGTTGAAGAAAAGTTTCCATCTTCCCCCTTGCTCTGATTACTAAGGTCACCTCTACTCCTTCTTCGAGTTTTTCGGTTAGTTTTATCGGGGAGGTGGGGACATCTTTGGAGTCTCCATTACTTACCACTTTTGATAATTTTATTACTTCTTTGAAAGATTGATCTATCATTACACAAGACCTTTATAATTTCTCCCTTCATCTTTTTGTTCCCTTATTTATATTTTCTTCATTTTTACTATGTTTTTTCTTTCTTGTTTTTAGCTTCCAAAGAGCTAGTTCGTCTTTAGCCATAGCTCTTTCCTATCCAAAGATGAAGCTTCCAATCTTAGGAAGGAGACTGAGGAATTAAAGAATAAAATGCATCGTTGGTTACCACTGCCACTGAGGCTGAAACAAAGGCTTCTACAGCCAAGTCATTCACTCAAACCCTTCTGGATGAATATGTTACTTTGGAGCCAGAACTTGAAGAGCTAAAAGAGTAGCACTTCTGGATTATCGAATGGATAAAGACCTTAAAATGGAAATGTTTGTCTTCGCAGAAGCAATTGGAAGAAGAGCGCACTTCCTTTGAGAGAGTTGTGGTGAAAAGAATAGGAATTTCATAAAGTTCTTGGATGCCCTGTCGTAGGTTAAGAGGAAAATATATATACATTTTTGGACCACTCTTATGATTAAGTTCTTTAGGACTCTTTCATGGACCTATTACTTATGGTCTACTTTGAAAACTATGGAAAATGCCCAGACCTAAGTTTTGATGCACTTCCGAAACACATGGCTGAAAAGTTTTGGTCCTTAGTGAGAGAACTTCTTCGTGGCAGGGAGGTTCTGCAAATGGAGGATATAGATGCGAGAGTTATCCTCTCTTTTGAAATTCCATTGATTGAGGAAGACTCCAAAAGGGCGGACGTTGGGGAAGAAAAAATAGAGGCTCAGCTACCAGTGGAGATATCTTCTTCACAATTTTCAGGAAAGTGGTTGCTCCAACTTGGAGAGAAGGGGCGAGACCCACAGAGGCTCAAAGGGGAAAGAGATCATGACTAGCTCTTCTCTTCCTCTATCTCAGGTATTTAGGTTTTCCCTTTTGATAAATTGTTGTCACTCGGTCGCCTTCTCAGTGGCACCCATGTGCTTAACCTGTTTGTTAATGACTTGCAACAAATTTATTAGAAATATTCCTTCACAAGATAAATTTAAACAAGTGAAATAGTATAATAAATTTCCTTCAATGATTATTTCTAGACTTAATTTTTATCAAGGCCCTGCTATCTTTTTGGCAATGAAGACAAAGATTTGCACGAGAGGGCCTCCGTCAAAGTGTCAAGATCATCATAAATTAAGGCTATATATAACTCACGATTTGTTTTTTCCTGGCAAAATTGAAACATTGATGGAAGCCTTCCTTCTTTCTGAGAAAAAATTATAACCTTTTAAGGATCATAAGAGAGATTTTTTTTGATGTGTATATGAATTGTATATAGTGTAAATTGTACTCTATCTTTGTAATAAAAACTATTTTATTAATAAACAATAACATAGATTTTGGTATTGTATGATCGAAGTGATGCTATTATATAATGACATGGAATAAGAACTTCAAGTAGCCCCATCACCTAAGACTTCTTGTTAAAATTTGTTAAATTAAGAAGAGAGTTTCGATAGAGGTTCTCCTTAACTAAATCATCAGAACCCATTCAGCGGGGTTTTCTAAAAGAATTATACAAACTTCACATGGACCATTCTAGGTTTCGTTTTGACTTTTTAGGAAGTGACAAAGAAGAGATCCTTGTGGAAAGCTAGTTACAACATTTCAAAATGATCACAAGCATGCTACTTCCCTCCTTTAAGGAATAAAATCAGACTAATAATTATCTACTAATATGAATGTATTTAAAAACCAATGTAATTATTTTTATATAATAATAAAGAATTTATCTTTTCATATTGAAGAGTGTATTTTCATTTCTTGATTAGGATTCTATTGTTGCCACCATCAGTTCCGACAAAGAAGATACACATAGAGCCCTCCAGTTAAACTACCAAAAGTGGACAACTAAAAGTTTTTGGTGAGGTTATCTTCCCAAAATCCAGAAGTAATCCTTTTGCCTTCGAATGGTTTAAGAAGCATTAAATGCAAATTATTTTAGTACATCGTTTGAAACTTCAGTTGAGTGATTCGGAACAGAAATGTGTTCAAATCGATAAAATCCTAGAAGATAGCAGAAAAGTCAAGGTAAACACAGAAGCAGATATTGATAGTGAAACGCTAAAATTTTGGCATAGAATTTGTGAACTAGAGCTCCAATTGGAAGATAATAAATCTTCATACAAATTTTTGGCTTTTATTATGAGAGGGGGAATTTAATATCTAGCTTCTCGATCCTTTGGATAACCCTCCATCGGAACTCGAATTCCTCCAATAAAGTTTCACTTTTTAATAAATCCCCTGAAAGGTTTAGATGAGAGGGTTATAAAGTACTTGGTTAATTTTGTAAAACTTGAATTACAAGATTATTTTGAAGAGAAGAAAAGGGGGACATTCATCGCATTTTTGGTAATTATGTGGCCCAAAATGAAAAGTTTTAGGATGAGATATGTTCATATAAGAAATGATACGTCGAGTACAAAAGGGCGAATAAACTTTTCTCGGAAGCAAACAAAGTTTTCGAATATGCTATTAGACTTTAAATTGAGTCTTTCAACAACGCTGAAGCCATTAGACACAAAGAAAGAAGCTCAAATAGATGTTATTCTCCATTCTTTATCATGTTTCGGACCCGGTTTCATCAAAAACCCTTATAGAAAAGATTCGAAGGCTTTGATTCTTGCTTTTAAATTATTGTAAATATTTTATGATTTGTATGAATAACGTTAGATTAATACTCTTTATAATATATACTCGAGTTATTTGTATATTTTGTTGTTTTTCTTCCCAAAATACTTTATTCCGATGATAATGAGAAAACTGTCATCTTTAGCTTTTGAAGCGGTTAGAGTCCATATACAGGTATTGGCACTATGACCCTGCAATTAGTGTAATAAGTTCATAGGCACCATTGGTTTTAGGGTCTCCACAACTCGATTTTTAATAATTAAGTTATTTACGGTGTCGGGGAGCCTGAAACCTCAAAGAATAAAATATTCTTTTTTTGAAAACAAAAATGTGTGATCCTATAAAACGAAGAAAGTAGCACACACACACACACACACACACACACAGATATATATATATAATAAGTGACAATAGCTGCCAACATGCCTGAAAGGTAACCAATAGTAAACATCCATCACAAGCACTAACCAATCATATAAATATAGATGGATGAGCTCCAAAAAAAATCACTGCCCATCATACTTCAAAGTCGAGTTCTAGCTAGGCAACCATTGTAACACCCGACCTCCGCTAGGGTCACTCACAAAGGGAATGCACTAGTTTTGGTGGAGTATTATCTAGGTAAGCATACACAGAGATATCACAAGACAGAACATAAAATAAGCAGCGGTAGAAATTAAAAACCAAATTTCATTACTTTCAAGAAAAGAGTCAAAACCTCATATATCCAAGGTACAAATTATTCCATTACATCAAGTTCTAGATAAAGAAGCATAAACTTAAAGTATCAAAAGTAAATTATTCCCCATAAATAGCAGAAGCAGCCATAGCATAGCTCAAGACCAAGCCGTACATGAGCTGTCAGAAAGCAAGCTAAATCCAAGCTAAGAGCTAGTGTTTCCACCCTGAGAACCTTGGGGGGGGGGAATGAAAGAAAAAGAGGCGAAAGAAAAAGGGTCAGTCATGAAGACTAGTAAGCCCTAGTGACTTTCAGCATGAAAACTAGTAAAGGTAACATGATATGTGAAAACTGGAATTAAACATAAGGATGATAACAGAACCGGTAAGATAATTAAGATAACAGGATAAGTCAAGTCTAGCATCGCATATTCGAGATTCGATGCACCAACTGTACTAGTGTTCTAACCCATGTCAAGTATTAATCATGAAATGATCCCTTGTCCCAATATCATGAAGTGACCCATTACGGGGTCCTACGATACGATCTACTAATCGATCGGCTCCCTACAAGTTCTAGCTCGTCATGTGTCTATGTCATACGGCCCTATCCTGAAATGTAGTTACCTGTGCTAGGTCCACCATAGGGTGTATCAAGCCCTATGGTGCCAACCATCGACACGAATCAAGCACGCACGGTGTAAACCTATGGGTGCCCATTGCCTGCTTTTCCAACTCCGGACTACGTGCACGACCATAGTGCGCCTGAACCTACAATGGCGCACCAACTCAGCCGTCGTTCTGAAAAGGACCGCGTAACTAGGGTTTCTAATGGGTTAAGTGTTGTCATTCAAATTCGTGACTTAACCCTATCCAAATCATGTATCAAGTTGGTTAAGTGTGTTCAAGTGGTTCATGACTTAACCCTATCAAATCATCGTGTCAAGTTGGTTAAGTATATTCAAGTGATTCATGACTTAACCCTATCATGTGGCATTAATTCATTAATGCACCCCAACCTCTCACATTAGACTAACTATTGTGGTCACTGGATTTGCCGGGCGGTTCCGGGCAGATTTACACCACAACATAGTCTAACCTCGGGTTTTTCGTGCGATATGACCAACTACCACATTGGATCCTATTGTTTGCAGTCACTGGATTTGTCGGGCGGTTCCGGGCAGATTTACCTTGCAAACTCAACCCAACCCCGAGTTGGCCATTTTCAAGTTTATCTAAGTGTCATGCCCACGTTCAAGTTTTCATGTCAAAATTCATGTCGAGTTTTCATGTCATGATTTCATGTAAGTTTCATGTCACGTTCTTGTCCATATACGGGTTCAAGTTATAATAACGATCACATTCAAGTTCAAAGTCAATTCATGTTTTACCTAATCTACCCAAATCGTATTCCCATCGAACGTAAACTCGAATCGATACAATTAAATCTAATTAGGGAATAACGTAAAAAGGGACAGATATAAGGTGGCAAAAGTGATTACTAGCATAGCATGGTAGAACTTGAGATAAATGATTATAACATTACTGGCATATGGAATATCGGCCTCAAACATAAAGATCCCAAATCTAGCAAAATGAGGTACTAGTTAAGATAACAGTTGGCATAAAGTGATAGTCATGGTAACGATTGACATAAGGTGATAGCCATAAACTTGTGACTAATAGCGGATTCAACATTTCAGGCATGATAATAGGAGTTGTTTTTCCTTTTAATTTACAACATGAATAGGCCCCAAATCAATGTCATAGTAATATACCCAAAAGTCAAGATTCAAGATGAACAAGAATGGATGTAAAACAGTCATTATACATAGGTCCAATTTCAATTTACACGTATTCATATTATGTTTACAGTTTAAAACTAAAAGTAACTGGGGCTTACAGATCGTGGTTCGAGAATTAGAAAAAGAGAGTCGATGTTGAATCTTTATATGCTTACTCGAGTCCTAACAGAAGTCCCCAAATCAGCAATTCTCTTAATGTAGTTTCGACGTAGAAGAAGTAGTCTCTTTCTCTAACTTTTTCAACCAGAATTAGAGCAGCATAAGGTCAGAGAGAATTTTGTGCAGAGAGACTAGTGTTAGGGGCTGTTTATATAGGGTCAGGTCAAAGAATGTAGAAAGAAACGAGGCCAGAAACATCAAAGTGAATCCAGCTTCAAAAGTGGGCTCGACCACCAGGTCGACCCCCAGGTCGACACTATGGTCGACCTGGTCCTGGGCAGGTCGACTACATAGTCGACCCCCAGGTCGACCTGGTCCTGGGCGGGAAATTTCCCGCCTAGTCCATTCTAAGGTTTGAATTCCGAAATTTGAATTCGAATTCTGAGCTGTTTTGAACTTGAAAACTTCTGAAAACTTCGAAAGGTCATAACTTGGTCATACGGACTCCGATTTTCGAAAACTTGGACTCGTTTCCAAGCAGAATTTCGAGACGAACGCAATGGCGTAACCCGTTTCCCTTGATTCTTATTTTAAAAATTATTTCTGCCTTGATTTATGGTTATTACACGTTATAAAAATATGGGTTGTTACATTCTCCCCTCCTTAAAGGATTTCGTCCCCGAAATCTCTAAGTTAGAAAGAATATATCCTACCATCCAATCATCCATCTACTCAAAGCATCATCCATAGGCAACCATTCTTCTTAAAAGATTTCTAGTGCTGTATGAACATATGCAGAAAGTGTGTGTATATGTACTTGTCTAATGCAAAAGATCAGGCGGTTACTGATTCAGTAAACCTCCTTAATGCAAAATATGATAGTGTAATGAATCCAACATATATGCAAATTCCTAACAAAGTTTATAATCTTTACATGAGTGCACAAACATTCATTCATATGCAACATCCAAGTGATAGCGTAACAAGTTCCATCCATGTACACGTATAAGCACTCATGCATATGCAACATGAAAATGTGACTGAGCCGATCTAGTGCCTAATGTATGTCATGCATCCACTAGCAACCACTTGCAACCATTTGCAAACATCAACCATAACATGTTTCAATCACATATTTGCATTCATATGGTTCTACCTAAGGTTCTCAAGATAAGATCGAGAAGATAACAAGACAAACGTAGATAGTAGAAGCATGATACGAAAAGGTTTTCAAGTTTATAGGAAAAAAAAGAGATCGAGAATGTACCCTCAAAAAGAAATGGGTAAAGCGCACGTATCTTCTCTTTGGTTTCCAAAGTTGCGTCTTCTTGGGCTTCACTCCACTAAACTTTAACTAGCTTGACTTCTCGATTCCTTAGCTTCTTGATCTCCGCTCCTAAGATACGAATCAGAACTCGCCTCAATGTTGCTTCTTTTTCCACTTCTACGCCTTCAAGGATGCTTGGCTCAACCACTTCGGCCGACTCATGCAAGCACTTTCGGAGATGCGAGACGTGAAAGACATTGTGTATCCAGTCAACTTCTCAGGTAAGTCTACCTTATAGGCCATCCGTCCAATCCTCTCAGTGATAGGGTACGGTCCTACGAACCTTGGTGCTAGCTTTCCAACTGCTCCAAAATGAACTACATTGCATAACGGCGAAACTTTTTTAAAGACCATATCTCCGACTTCGAACTCTAGGTTTGTCCTTCTCTGGTCCGCATAAGATTTCTGTCTATCTTGGGCCGTTTTCATCCGTCTTCGTATCAACTCAATCTTCCCAGAAGTGTCCCTTATCATGTCGGGCCCAAGTATAAGTATGTCTGTCGTCTCCCACCAACAAGTTGGTGATTTGCATGGTCTTCCATACAGGGCATCGAACGGTGCCATTCCGGTGCTAGCTTGGTAGCTATTATTATATGCAAACTCCACGAGAGGAAGATGGTCTTCCCAAGTACCACCAAAGTCAAGAATGCATAGCCTCAGAAGATCCTCTAGTACCTTATTTACCCTTTCGGTTTGTCCATCCGTCTGCGGGTGATAGGCCATGCTCAAGTTCAGTCGTGTACCCATTGCTTCTTGCAGACTATTCCAAAACTGGCTAGTGAAAATTGGGTCACGATCACTAACTATACTAGAAGGAACTCCATGCAACCGTACTATCTCTCAAAGGTAAATAGACGCTAGCCATGATGCGGTCCTCTTGCTTTTCACTGGAATGAAGTGAGCACTTTTCGTGAGTCTATCAACTATGACCCATATGCTAGTATTTCCCTTCCTTGACCTAGGTAGTCCATCCACGAAATCCATCGAGATACTCTCCCATTTCCATTGCGGAACCTCCAAAGGATGTAATAGCCCACCAGACTTCTTCAACTCGGCCTTTACTTGTTGGCACACCATGCATTTCGAAACGAACTCTGCCACGTCCTTTTTCATTCCAGCCCAAAAGAAAATGCGTTTCATATCCCTGTACATCTTATCCCCTCCGGGATGTATAGTCATCTTCGAGTGGTGCGCCTCTTCGAGGAATTTCCTTACTAAGTCTCCCACTTGTGGGACACATAGCCTTCCATCACGCCTTAGCCATCCCTTGTCATCTATGGCATACCTACCGAGGTGACTTGACGTCTCACCACTAATTAGCTTATCCATGATTTCGACTATCTGTGGGTCTTTCCTCTGTGATGTCCCTACTTGATCTAGAAGTGTAGGTTTTAACTCAAGAGATGCTGACGTAGCAGTCAATGACTCAACAGCAGGTGTAAAATCAAAGGTTGCTATAAATTCAAGGCTTTTCCTTTCAACAAACAAGGGGCTCAAAGTCAACCTTTTTCTACTTAGCGCGTTGCCACCACGTTACCCTTGCCAGGGGTATAAGCTATATCGAAGTCATATGATGCCAAGAATTCCATCCATCGCTGTTGTCTCAGATTCAAATCTTTCTGTGAGAAGAGGTACTTCAGCGATTTGTGGTCGGTATACAGCTCGAACCTCTCCCCAAGAAGATAATGGCGCCAAGATTTAAGTGCAAAAACGATCGCCGCCAACTCCAAGTCATGTGTGGGATATTTCTTCTCATGAACTTTAAGTTGTCTACCCCCATAGCATATCACTTTCCCTTCTTGCATTAGGACCGCGCCTAATCCCGTGCCACATGCATCTGTGTACACGGTAAACATCTTACCTCCATCGGGTAATGCCAAAACTGGAGCTGTGGTGAGGGCTCTCTTGAGTCTCTGAAAAGCAATCTCACATTCTATGTTCCACGCAAACGCTAGGTTTTTCTTCGTTAACCTAGTAAGAGGGGCTGAAATCTTAGCGAAGTCCTTAATGAACTTCCTATAGTATCCTGCCAAACCGAGAAAGCTTCTCACTTCAGTTGCGTTCTTGGGAACTTTCCAGTCTTGCACCGCAACCACCTTTGCGGGGTCCACGGCTATGCCTTGCTTAGAAACTACATGTCCAAGAAACCGAACTTCCTTCCTCCAAAAATGGCATTTAGAGAACTTAGCCTTTAACTGGTGTACTCTAAGCGTATCAATGACTTCCCTGAGATGTCTAGCATGCTCTTCTTCATCCTTTGAGAAGATCAGAATATCGTCCACGAAAACCACTACAAACTTGTTAAGGAACTCCCGAAACACCCTACTCATCAAATATACAAAATACGTGGGTGCATTCGTTAACCCAAACGGCATGACGAGCCATTTGAAGAACCCATCTGGAGTCCTAAACGCAGTTTTGTCAATGCTATTCTCAGCCACTCTAAGCTGATGGAACCCTGTGGCTAGATCGAGTTGAGAGAAAAAAGATGCTCCTACAAGCTGGTCAAACAGATCGTCGATTCTTGGCAGTGGGTGCCTATTCTTTTTCGTCAGCTTGTTTAACTCACGATAATCTACGCACAGACGAAGCGAACCATCCGCCTTAGTAGCGAATACCACCAGAGCACCCCATTCAGAAATGCTTCGTCTTATGAAATTTTTCTCAAGCAACTCCTTAACTTGTTTACTGAGCTCTCTTCTTTCTCGCGGAGCCATGTGCCTAACGGGCAATGAAACTGGCTTGGCATTATCAACAAGATAAATTTGGAAGTCTATCTCACGTTTAGGAGGTAACCCCCTTACTTCATCAAAGACTTCTGGATATTCTCGGACCACTCTTACAGATTGCAAATTATCGTCGGACGAGTCAAGGGATTCAAGATAACACAACATGATCGGACCCTTAGGGTTACAAGAAATTTCAAGGGTATTACCGAGGCGAGTCATGAGCCTCACTACCCTTCATTCACAATTAAGAATGGCTCCATAATTGGTCAGCCAATCCATGCCTAGAATCAATCCGTATCCCATAAATCCGAGAACATAAGCATTACACGTGAATTCTATGCTTAAGATAGAAATTCTCAAATCCACACAAATCATAGACAAATGAGCGGAGCCCCCAATTGGATTTGAAACTGTAACGGGATCCTCAACTAGACTAGTACTTAGGTGCAGAATTTCAACAATATCAGAAGAAATAAAAGTATGCGATGCGCCAGAGTCAAATAAGGTTCGAACAGGAAATTCAGAAATGTAAACAAGGCTTTCTACAGAAATATTACTACCTCGGTCAAGGGCTGGAGTTGTGTTGAGATCATGCAACTGCCCTCCAGAAGGTCCTGCTCGTTGGGTCTGCCCTTGCCCCTATCCTTGCTTCTTAGGGCAATCCTTGTTGATGTGTCCTGTATCTCCACAATGAAAGCATTCACCCAACTTTCTCTTCTTCTTTCTACAGTCTTTTGCTAGATGTCCCGTAATCCCACAAAAGTTACACTTCCTTGTCTCACGTGCCTTGTTGTTGTTGCCCTTGTTATTCTTGTTATTCTTGTTTCCTCCCTTCTTGGAGCCAACTTTCTTATTCTGAGTCTCATTAGGCTTAACCTCCTTGTTGCTACTCTTGTCTTCCTCATGAAGTAGAGCCATATCCACCAAGCTTTCAAAGGTCGCCCCCATGGGTATATGAGTTATGGCCAAACTGTGTAGTGGCTCGTTCAATCCACGAGCAAAGCGTACAACCTTTTTTTGGGTCGTATTGACCAAGTCCAAACCGAACCGAGCAAGCTGATTAAACTTATTCACGTACTCCCTAACAGACATGTCCCCTTGCTTGAGTGCGAGGAACCTCTCCATCTGAAGGTTCTCTTTTGCTGACGATAAGAATTTAAGCCCAAACCTCTCTCTAAAATCTTCCCAAGTCTCAATTGGCCTGGTGGCGTTGGTGACTTCCCACCAAAATGCAGCTTCCTCTTTCAACAACCATGCTGCCAACTAAACTTTCCTATGGTCCTCCATATCAAAGATAATAAACAAGTCTTCAGTCTCCTTTAGCCAGTTTCGTGCCTCAACGAAGGTTTCAGTTCCAACGAAGTTCTTGCCGCCATCGCTTTAAAGTCTTTGCATATTTTGGCAAAGGCAGTACCAGGAGGAGGAGGAACTGCGACCACTGGGGGAGGAGGAGGGATGTCTGTCGGGCCCGCGCCGTTGGCCCTAGCTTCTAAGTACCTTCGGAACCATCCAGGCACGGGTATTCCCTCAGGTAGGTTAAGATCAGCCATGCTGAAAAACGAAAAGAAAAAGAGTCAAACGAGGAAACGAAGGAAAGTGCTAATGGCTTTTTGGGGAATAGCCTTTTTAAACATAAAACTTTTCTTAAAAAATGCTTCTTTATAAATGGTTTTGAAAATAGTTTCAGAAGGTTTTTAAAACTTTTGCCCAGCCTGGTAACCTTCTGCTCTGATACCAAGTGTAACACCCGACCTCCGCTAGGGTCACTCACAAAGGGAATGCACTAGTTTTGGTGGAGTATTATCTAGGTAAGCATACACAGAGATATCACAAGACAGAACATAAAATAAGCAGCGGTAGAAATTAAAAACCAAATTTCATTACTTTCAAGAAAAGAGTCAAAACCTCATATATCCAAGGTACAAATTATTCCATTACATCAAGTTCTAGAAAAAGAAGCATAAACTTAAAGTAGCAAAAGTAAATTATTCCCCATAAATAGCAGAAGCAGCCATAGCATAGCTCAAGACCAAGCCGTACATGAGCTATCAGAAAGCAAGCTAAATCCAAGCTAAGAGCTAGTGTTTCCTCCTTGAGAACCTAGGGGGGAAATGAAAGAAAAAGAGGCGAAAGAAAAAGGGTCAGTCATGAAGACTGGTAAGCCCTAGTGACTTTCAGTATGAAAACTAGTAAAGGTAACATGATATGTGAAAACTGGAATTAAACATAAGGATGATAACAGAACTGGTAGGATAATTAAGACAACAGGATAAGTCAAGTCTAGCATCGCATATTCGAGATTCGCTGCACCAACTGTACTAGTGTTCTAACCCATGTCAAGTATTAATCATGAAATGATCCCTTGGCCCAATATCATGAAGTGACCCATTACGGGATCTTACGGTACGATCTACTAATCGATCGGCTCCCTACAAGTTCTAGCTCGTCATGTGTCTGTGTCATACGGCCCTATCCTGAAATGTAGTTACCTGTGCTAGGTCCACCATAGGGTGTATCAACCCCTATGGTGCCAACCATCGACACGAATCAAGCACGCACAGTGTAAACCTACGGGTGCCCAATGCCTGCTTTTTCAACTCCGAACTACGTGCACGACCATAGTCCGCCTGAACCTACAATGGCGCACCAACTCAGCCGTTGTTCTGGTCGCTTACAATCAGCCCAGTAATCGTGCCCCACCCTGCCTAGTCCCAGGGTATCGTGATACATCTAAGTGAGTTACTGTTGAAAATGACCACGTAACTAGGGTTTCTAATGGGTTAAGTGTTGTCATTCAAATTCGTGACTTAACCCTATCCAAATCATGTATCAAGTTGGTTAAGTGTGTTCAAGCAGTTCATGACTTAACCCTATCAAATCATCGTGTCAAGTTAGTTAAGTATATTCAAGTGGTTCATGACTTAACCCTATCATGTGGCATTAATTCATTAATGCACCCAACCTCTCACATTAGACTAACTATTGTGGTCACTGGATTTGCCGGGCGGTTCCGGGAAGATTTACACCACAACATAGTCTAACCTTGGGTTTTTCGTGCGATATGACCAACTACCCACATTGGATCCTATTGTTTGCAGTCACTGGATTTGCCGGGTTGTTCCGGGCAGATTTACACTGCAAACTCAACCCAACCTCGAGTTGGCCATTTTCAAGTTTATCTAATTGTCATACCCACGTTTAAGTTTTCATGTCAAAATTCATGTCGAGTTTTCATGTCATGATTTCATGTAAGTTTCATGTCACGTTCTTGTCCATATACGGGTTCAAGTTATAATAACGATCACATTCAAGTTCAAAGCCAATTCATGTTTTACCTAATCTATCCAAATCGTATTCCCATCGCACGTAAACTCGAATCGATACAATTAAATCTAATTAGGGAATAACCTAAAAAGGGACAGATATAAGGTGGCAAAAGTGATTACTAGCATAGCATGGTATAACTTGAGATAAATGATTATAACATTACTGGCATATGGAATATCGGCCTCAAACATAAAGATCCCAAATCTAGCAAAATGAGGTACTAGTCAAGATAACAGTTGGCATAAAGTGATAGTCATGGTAACAGTTGACATAAGGTGATAGCCATAAACTTGTGACTAATAGCGGATATAACATTTCAGGCATGATAATAAGAGGGGTTTTTCCTTTTAATTTACAACATGAATAGGCCCCAAATCAATGTCATAGTAATATACCCAAAAGTCAAGATTCAAGATGAACAAGAATGTATGTAAAACAGTCATCATACATAGGTCCAATTTCAATTTACACGTATTCATATCATGTTTACAGTTTAAAACTAAAAGTAACTGGGGCTTATAGATCGTGGTTCGAGAATTAGAAAAAGAGAGTCGATGTTGAATCTTTATATGCTTACTCGAGTCCTAACAGAAGTCCCCAAATCAGCAATTCTCTTAATGTAGTTTCGACGTAGAAGAAGTAGTCTCTTTCTCTAACTTTTTCAACCAGAATTAGAGCAGCATAAGGTCAGAGAGAATTTTGTGCAGAGAGACTAGTGTTAGGGGCTGTTTATATAGGGTCAGGTCAAAGAATGTTGAAAGAAACGAGGCCAGAAACATCAAAGTGAATCCAGCTTCAAAAGTGGGCTCGACCACCAGGTCGACCCCCAGGTCGACACTATGGTCGACCTGGTCCTGGGCAGGTCGACTACATAGTCGACCCCCAGGTCGACCTGGTCCTGGGCGGGAAATTTCCCGCCTAGTCCATTCTGTGGTTTGAATTTCGAAATTTGAATTCGAATTCTGAGCTGTTTTGAACTTGAAAACTTCTGAAAACTTCGAAAGGTCATAACTTGGTCATACGGACTCCGATTTTCGAAAACTTGGACTCGTTTCCAAGCAGAATTTCGAGATGAACGCAATGGCGTAACCCGTTTCCCTTGATTCTTATTTTAAAAATTAATTCTGCCTTGATTTATGGTTATTACACGTTATAAAAATACGGGTTGTTACAACCATCTTATTATGAAGTACATCAACTCTAATATAATACAATGGTCTCTCCGAAAAATACAAAAGAAGAGCAGAACATAATAAAAAGAAATAAAGCTCTCCAAAACTAATCTCCTAAAAGTACTTCAACGAGTATCAACAGACCTGTAACATGAAATAAAGCTAAACAAAAAGTAAGCTATCAACCCACTTATACATGAGTGTATATAAAAATATATGTACACATATATGTGTAAAAAATAATAACATAGGATAGAGAGAGACAATTAGAAAATCCACTGCATCAGATATCAGTTACAAATACAGATTCTATTATAACTAAAATACTTTACAATCATAATAAATAAATACAAATTATTTATAACGTTAACAATAAAACTGTCACACATATGATTCCTAAACAACTTATAACAAGGATTAGACATCCAATCTAAACAAAAAAAACTATATTAATAATTAGCTTATCCATAGAACCAGAATTTGAATGAAACATACCCTGGTTTCTATCAAACCAAATAAACCAACAAATAATAGTTACTAAAGTATCAAGAATATACCTATATTTATAATTGAAATCAAATCTAAAAGAATTCCAATAAAAATAACAATTCATAAAATTAGGAGAAAATTCAAAAATAAAATTTCTCAAAACCATATCTAAAATTTAAAATGTTTTAACACAAGAAAAAAACAGGTGATCAATATTTTCGTTAAATAAACTAAAAAAATAACATTTCGAATCAAAAAGAATATTTTCTTTCTTAACTTCTCTAGTATTTAATTTCTTACAGATAATCATCCACAAATGAAATTTAGCTTTACAGGGAGCATTGGCCTTCCAAATAAAATTGAATTTAAAAGACGACATACCAGTAGAATTAAAGAACTTATACATAGATTTAAATGAGAACTTCAAACTTTATGCAATACCCGATAAATAATATCACAATCATTATCAATGTGATGCAACGATAGCTTAGCAAGTAAAAGGCAAATTTCCTGAAAATTAAGTCATCTAAAATATCATCAAATGAAAATTCCCAGGAGGATCTCAATTCTCCCTATAAACCTCCTTAACCAAGGTATTTTTAAAGCAATAAATCTCAAAAAGCTCTTTAAATTCAACTTTAAGAAGCAAACTAGAAATCCAAGAGCCATGCCAAAAGTAAGTATTATCTCTGAATCAACAATCGAATTGAACCCTAAATTAAAAAAGTCAAAATATAATTCCAAAAAGAAGATAGCCTATTAACTGAAATAGAATTTGCATTGAAAATAGTACTATCCCCATTATAATAAAATATAGACACTATTTTCTTTCAAACCGCAACCACTTCAGGGTATCTAAATCTCCACAGCCATTTAGCTAACAAGGAAGAATTAAAATTGTGATAATTAATAATCCCAAGGCCACCGTCCTTTTTAGATCTACAAACAACATCCCAATTAACCAAATACTTGTATCCACTGCAAATGTTTTCCCCACACCAAAGAAAATTACGCCTAATCCTATCAACCTTATCAATCACCCAAATAGGTAAATGATGCATAGAAATCCAAAAAGTAGGAATAGCAAATAAAACAGAGTTAATAACAACTAGTCTACCAACTCTGGATAAAAATCTGCTATTACAACTAGAGAGTCTATTATTAATCCTATCAGTAATAATCAACCAATCTTCATGCTTTAGTTTAGAAGGTCTAATCATAAAACCCAAATAATCAAAAAGAACACTCAAAACAAAACAATTCAAAGTATTAGCAACTTGACACTCAACATTATCAAAATCATTTAGAACCATAATCGGAATCTTATCAAAATTAATTTTAAGACCAGAAAGCATCTCAAAGCAATATAGAATAAATTTCCAGGCAATAATATATTTGGGTAAATGAGAGGAAAATAAAAGAGTATCGTAGGAAAATTAAAGAATAGATACTTAAAAGAATAATAGTGTTCAAAAATGTCTTTTTCTGAAATAGTTAATCATAAATAAAACTTCCTTTGAATTATGTCAGATTTGAAACCCATACTTGGGTATTGAATGATAGGCATCTCGAAGCCTTATTTTTTCAACAATTAATCAGATGCCACCTTCTTCCAACCAATAGAAAACCCAAAATCCATATTCGAGTATTTGAATATTAGAAGTCCAAAAGACCATAATCTAGAAATAGTTACGAAGCTACTTCCAACTTAATAAAGACCCGAAACCCAAATTCAAGTAATAATAGAAATCCAGAAATCCATATCTGGAAATAATAGATAAGAAGCCATCTTCGGCTTAGTAGAAGACCCGAAACCTAGATTCGGGTAATAACATAAATCCCGAAATCCTAGAAATAATAGATATGGAGTCATCCAAATTCAGATAATAATAAAAATTTAGAATTCCTTGTTTGGAAATAATAGATACGAAGCCATATTCGTCTTAATAGAAGATCCAAAACCCGTATTTGGGTAATAATATGAAAAGTCCAAAAAACCTTATTCTGGAAGCAATTTATATGCATGCAGCCTCTTACGGCTCATGGAAATAGTCAAGCCATAGAAATCTTCCTATGAACAATTTGGATGCGAAAGCGCTTTCAATTTTAACCGACTATTTGCCATTTTTAGTTTTTACCTAATTAAGAGTCTTGGCATGCTTTAAGTGCTCCTTATGTGCTTTCGATTCCTTATGTAGGACAAGACATAGACTGAGGCTTGGCATGCTTATGCCGAAGAAGCGGCTTGGCATGTTTCATTTAGAACCAAAATTATGCACTGGAAATAGATTCTCATACAGAGGGCACCTTGACTATGTCAAGGACTTGTCGGAACAAGGAATATGCGCTGGAGGTAGATTACCCGTCCCTCTTCAAGAGGGTGCCTTGACTGTGTCAAAGACTTTGGACCAGGCATGTATATCCTAGGTTTAACCTAAGGCTAGGCTCTTATGTCCTGGGCTTCCCTCTCTCTTTGGAGAAGGACTTTGGTATATCAAGGAATTTAGTGGGTGCTAGTCTTATCCCCCATTCTTACTCCTTCCGGGAAGCGCCTTGACTACATTAAGAGATTTTTAAGGTTACCCATTTATGAAGGGAATTCACCCTCAGCCAAATAGAATCTCATATTTTTTTTGTATTAATTTTTTTCCATAACTCATTAGAAGATCTTATTTCAAGATAAAATTCCTTTTCATTGAATCTATTTTAATACATTCTTTACATACCATCAAGTTTTCCTTTCCCAGTGAGGTAGGCAGTCGATTTTTCTTGGGCCTTGCATTGATCGGTTACATATCTGTTGACCTTGTGATAGTGGTAACATTTTTAACCGTTTTTTCTTTTCAGCCTTTGGTGGCTTCTTAGTAAAAGGCTAGTAGTCCATTCGACTTTAGTTGCTAAGTAAATATCCTTGGTAGAGGTGGTTAAGCTAAGATCCTTTGTCATTTTTGATTTCGAATTTCCTTTGAAAGGCCTGGTTTTTGGTTTCTTAGAACTTGATGGAAGCTATTCGCTATCGAATGTGACTGCCTCTCTCTTAAGGCTTTTAGAAGTTTTGAAGTTAGGTACAAAGATTTCTTTACCCCTTTCGGGTATCTCTCGGGGATACGATAAGGTTTACATTCACAGAAAATTGATTTCCACTTTGGTGTAGAGGCATTACAGTTCCTTACCTTCTTTTTAAAATCAATTCTTTTGTAATAGTTTTGGATCTCGTTTCTCTTTTTTTCAAATAGATTGTCATCTTTATTCAGAATCCTTCATAGAAAAAGATCGGTTTTGATCCGAAATGGAATGGATTTATGCTCGTTTATCTGGATCGTAGGCTTCTTCCCACTTCTGATGAGTTATACCGAAAGTTTTCATTCTTAAAATTTGCTCTTCGTAGGGTTGAAAGCTCAAAATGACTTGTCTCCAGTTTCACTGGGTTATAAGCTCCTTATTCAAATTTAACTAATTTGTTACCCACGTTGGGTTGTCATAGTGTCGAAAGGGGAACTGTATTCCTTCCATTCAGAGATTGGTTTAATGTTATCCTTGATTTTTCTGAGCCGTTTACAAGTCGATGGTATGAAGTCGCAACTAGTTTTCCTTTAAAAGATTGTGGAGGTGCTTGATTTTTCCTTTTGGGCTCATACTTTACATTTCAGAAACATTCATTTGTTTCATAGGTTTTCTTTCCAAATCCATGGTTATTACCTTTTGATTTGTCCAAAACATCCTTCAAGGAATCTGCGATCCCCCGTGATCCATTGCAAATTCTTTCATACATAGATCCCATTCGTTATTTTTTTTAAAAGGAGTTCTCACCGAATAAGGAGGTTAAATGGTGATGGTGGTTCAAGCCCTACTTCTAGCACCAAAAATGTTAGCCAGATTTACGGTTAACACCCCAAAATGGCGTATGGCAGTAGATTCCTTTGCTTGGGAAAGGATTAGGTTAAGCTTGAAGACCATTTTTGTAAAGTAGTTCTTATCAAATGCTTCAATTGACTTTCGAAAAATAAATTCTTGTAAAAAAGATATAATTATAAGATATCGGTTTATTCGACACACCATTGTCAATATGAATAAATTGTTGAGAAAAAAATGAAATAATTTTTTTTTACATAAAAAAAGAATTTGTGTTGGATAGAGCAAGGGCCGGAGAACCATTGAGAAATAGCTTGAGTTCCTTGTAGAATTTGTTTCGGTTGATGTCTTTTAACTAACCTCGATATGGATCGTTCGGTTAGATTACAAACTCCTGGTGTGGTGACCTCGAATTCTTAGTATACTTGTGATAAGTAACCATGTAGGTCTCTTAGGTATCCTTTCGATGAGACTGACGAAGGGTTTTTTAGTCAACGAAAGGGGACATTGAGTTCTTACTAATTTAGATCAATTTGATGAACTATCACTTAGTTGAGAATTAAGATGGTTTCGATAAGGTTGACGGAAGGGTTGTCGGGTGGTTGGAATGGGATCTTCAGTCCTAACCAGGCTTGATTATTTCAATTAACCACGGACAGGGTCTAACCATAGGGTTTCAGATGTTCCAATCTAATAATATACATTGTTAACTTATTTCGATACTTACGACCTTTCATAGACTTCTAGAAGGTGTTTCGGTGAGAATAATGTCTTTCGAATGTATTAGTCGTGAAATCTGTAAGGTTAAGACATAATGATAAAGTAATAATTAAATAATCATGACTTTGTTACCTCAATTGGTTAGTAAAAGCTCTTATTAATGGCTTTAATAATTACAGATTTTTCCCTAAGTCGATTAAGGAATTAAGTTTTACAACTCAAACTTATAGATACAAGTTGAGAATGCGAAATTGGACTCCAATTTTGGACTCGTATGGTCGTATTGATGGGTGTGGGTTTGTCCTTCTTTCATCATATGGGCTTCGTCCCCGCTGTTCTGTGAAAGCTAATGCGGAGCTTTCATGAAGAAGTCCATCGTTGTCTCTTGCAAGAGTAATACGGTGTCATTGTAACTTTATCCTGAGGAGTGTTTCTAGACACTAAAGACTTGGCTTATCTGCTAAAGAAGTGAGATTTTTCGAGTCATCGGCTTTCGGCATTGCTTATGGCTTTGAGGACTGCTTGTGATGATCAATTGGGGAAAGCTGAGGCTTTCTAGTATTTTTCCCTTTGATGGTCCAAATGGTATATTAAACTAAGCTCTACGTACATGCTTGAGAATGTCAGCTTTGATGACCGAGCCCTTTGTGTTATGCCGACAGGGATTTTCCTTGAGGGGCGGAACTCTTTACTTCCTTTCCCACACTTTGGAGTAATTGTTTTGAAGATTATGCCTTTCGGGTTTCACCGGCAAAGGCTTTTGTTACCGAAGAAAGTTCTTTGCTTCTTTGTTTTTGGATCTGAAAGCAAATGTTGATGGGATATATTATCTCTGCCGAAGGATTGTTGGTCTTAGCAAATCTTGCCTTGGTTCCGACACTTTCTTTCTCCCCGATTATTTTGGTGCTAACACCTTTCTTTTCCATTTACTCACTTCGTTAGGAAGTAGTTCGAAATGTATAATCTAATGACTGCTGAGCGCTGATCAAATATTGTCATGGTACTTTCATTTAATTAATTTTTTCATGCATCATCCATTTGCATCAACGTTGAGTTAAAGAGGTTGTCATCATTATCTCCAACAATATTACAAACTTCTTCAAAAATGTTTTTTTAATTTGTCATTTATGTTTACATCGTTGTAATATGTAAGAGCATAAAGAAAAGATATATATGTATATATAAAGGCATGTATAAAAAGGCAAGTTACATTAGCGTTAGTAATGAAATGAGTAAATTAGTAATGACTTATTTTTTTGAAAAAAAAAAAGGTAAATTAGTCAGTGTTTTTTTTTTCAAACATCTAGGATGAGGAAAGCAGGGATAGATGTGTCAATATAATTAACTTATTTTGGTTACTTTGTTTGCTTAGACTATTGGACAAGATTTTATATTAAAAAAAAAAAACTAATCAGGCTGTCACTGATAGGTGATTATATTGATAACTGCAGCACGGTTTCATACATTGTTTTTCATTTTCTGATTTTGAAACGAGAGATGTTAAATAGTGCTTATTGTACTAAAACAGCAAAGAGATCGTTGTTTTAATGCATGTTTATTCGTTTAAAAAATGCTAACGTATGCCCTAAGGGTAAATGTTAAGGTTGGTGATTTACCAATATAACCCCTGAGTTCCGCACTTTTTTAATTATATGAAGACATGGTAGGTATTTGATTATTATTATTTTATTTTATTTTCTAATAACTATAATCCTTATTGTTAAGACGCACAATAACATAACCCAGTTTATTTTATCTATGGTTGGTTTCAGTGATGTAACCAGCCTATGGTTAGGCTGGGCAACTTCCCTATCCAAGAAAAAAAAAAAAAAAAATCCTTAGTCAAAAACTAACCAACTTCACAACAATTCCTACTTACAATCCTACCCACAGAACAAAAATGAAAACTTTTTTTGCAATTGGTTTGTTGATTCTTTCCCATCAAAATCTTGTAGATGTTCACTTTCTTTAAACATAAATTTAGAATCCTTCCGTTATCCATTGGCATTGGTTTAATTCAGTTTGCTACAATATGATTACATTTCACCACATATTAAACAACTTTCTGTTGTATTATTTTATAGTAAACTAATACTTGATTTCACCTTTGCTATTAGTGTCATATTTTCCAATAAAAAATCCATACATATTTGTTTAATGTTTAGATTTGCTAACAGTGAACTAATAATATATTCTCAAACTTAATCTTTATCCCTACCGCTACTTGTTAATTAAAATATAAATATGTTGTTAATGGTTTAATAATGATATAATTTGACTGTTGATTATAGTTCAATTAAAGTTACGTGTTAACTTTGTAAATTATTGAAAGCTTGCGGCTACCATACGATGGTTAACCATCGACCACCATTCGCCGTCATCGATTGACTTTCACCACCTAAGGATAAAAAATTGGGTTCGGCTGCGAATGGTCGAGCAACACATAGTAGCCTACGTTACAAAGTACACATTGTCGCGCTTTTGGCAACGGCCTAAAATTTTACATTTTCCATCAAATATCTGGTCACTAACATAGTTTCGTCCAATGCAAACAAAAATCCTAGTTTCGGCGCTGGTTGGTTTGTGTGTCTATGGAAGCATGGTTTTTCTTTTATTTATTTGAGCCGTAAAAACTGGAAACCGGCGGACAAGCACCATTGTTTGCATAAAAGGAAAAGTACTAGGAGCGCAAAACAATTTGGTCTAAAGCAAAAATATTATAAATATTGTTTCATCTGTAAGTTATTATACAGATTCTATGTAATCAAGCTACCTTTATCAACCATTCAACAATAATCCTCTTTGAATTTTTCATCAAAGATCTTAACCAGTCTGTTGAATTCTCTAACTAATCCATTAAAAAAGTTATTATTTTCCAATCATAATTATTAGACTTCAGATATTATTATATGTATATTTTGCAATAAAAAACTGATTTGATTAGGAAAACCTAGTATAATTTATGTAATTCATGTGTTAATTAAACGGAACATGATGTATCTTTTAACAATCCCAATTATACATTATGATCTGAGTTCAATTCTTCTGTACTCAACCTCTATGTACCCCCGTGTCCCTCCAATCAGATGTGCTGATTTACGCTTTTTTGCATTTAAATCGCCCAACAATTCAGGGGTTTAAGTGCAAAACAGGGGAAATAAGAGGATCTGATTAAAGGGGACACCGAAGCACATGGAGATTGGGTACAGAACAATTGAGCCCTTATGATCTAAACCAAACAACTATACGAATAACCATAAAATGCTCTGAAAATGTAATCAGCTTGCGAAATCTGCTACTCAAACGTGCTAATATACATGTGCCAAATAAATTAATAGGATTTTGAAAAGTAGTATGCACTTGGTAAAGACACACAAACAAGTAATGTTATTTATCAATGACTTGTGTCATTTTTTTAGGTGAACTTTCTCATTCTGAGGAAGGCTATCCTATAAGATTTTAGTGATACTTCTCTGGTTATCTCAAAATTATCCCTTTAAATTGGCATGCACACAATGACAAAAACCCGTAACAGAAAGGTAATTTGTTGTACAAAGTGAAAAATGGCAAGTGGTACAGAAGAGAAACCTAAGAGCATTCCTCCACCTTCCCTCGGAAAGATGGTAACAGTGCTTTGCATTGATGGTGGTGGTGTCAGAGGCATCATACCCGCCGCTATCCTTTCCTTTCTTGAAAAAAAACTTCAAGTAACGGACACTTTTTTTACTTTCTAAATTTTCAATTATTACTTTTACTTATTTTAAATTCTTTCGCAAGTTTAGTCTAGTAATACTTACGTAGTTGACAAACATTTTTGCCTCAGCTAGTTAGAGCGTAGGAGCAAAATGCAAAGATCATGAGTTCAATTTTATCAGATCTTTTTGTCGTATATAAATACCCAATTTTCAAGAAAAGAAAATTATGTAGTTGGTAGTTGTATGGATATGGATGTATGGTGATTTATATATGAACTTAATGATCAGTGACTAAAATAAATTTAATCATACTATTTGATCATCGCAAGAATTATCTTTGATTAAAAGCTACTGATGATTGAAGCATTGTGTACTTTGGGATAGGGATCTAATTTATCTGTCTATTTACAACAAAATGTCTAACATTAGCTCTATGTGAAAAAAAAAAAAAAAAAAAAAAAATCTGAATTCCTACTTTAGTAAAAGATTAACTACATGAAGATATCATTTGATCAAAAAGGCTTACTATCATGTACAATGCAATATAAAGGAAATCGACGAAGATGAGGGTATGAGGCTTGCGGACTATTTTGATGTGATAGCAGGAACCAGCACCGGCGGCCTGGTCACGGCTATGCTAACTGCTCCAGACAAAGACAACCGACCACTTTTTGCAGCCAAAGACATCATACCATTTTATTTGGAAAATGCTGCAAAGATATTTCCTCAAAAGAGGTAATGAAAAAGGGAACAACCTGTCAACATAAACGATAGAAATTTATCTGCTTAGAATAACATGCGATGAATTGAACATGTGCTGCAGGCATTTTGCTTCACTGCACAATTTCTTCAGCTTCATCCATGGACCAAGATATAACGGTAAGTATTTGCACGCCATGATACAGAAATTACTTGGCAAGACGAAGCTGCATCAAACATTAACTAACATAGTCATTCCAACGTTTGATGTTAAGATTCTTCAGCCAGCAATATTTTCAACCTTTCAGGTAGTATTGTATTCATATTTCATGACTTAGTAGATGGTAAACTGGTAATGTTATAATAAGACGGAAATGGATCATAAAATGTATGTTCAGTCAAGGCGTGTACCACTAAAAGACGGTCTTCTATCCGACATATGTATCAGCACATCAGCGGCACCGACATATCTTCCGGCTCACAGTTTCGAAGTGAAAGATAATGAAGGAAATACCAGAAGTTTCAACCTTGTGGATGGAGGCATGGCTGCCAATAATCCTGTATAACTCGCAATCCCATCTCCTTTTAATTTTAGTGAGACATAACAAATAACTAATTAAGAAAAATCAACAGACATTAACAGCTATGAGTGTGGTGACAAAGGAGATATTCAAGAAAAATCAAGAGTTTTTCCCCATAAAGCCTATGGATTATGGGAAATTTTTAGTGCTGTCCGTAGGCACGGGTACTTCAAAAGAAGCAGCAAACTACAGTGCAAAAGAAGCAGCAAAATGGGGTTTGACTGGATGGCTATACAATCATGGTTCATCCCCATTGATTAATATGTTTACACAAGCAAGTGATGATATGGTTGATTTTCATGCTTCTGTTCTCTTTCAGGCACTGCATTGCGAAAACAACTATCTTCGTATTCAGGTATAATTAGTTTCTAAATTGATACTCACATCTTTAATTATGTGTTTATAAATGATATTAGAACATTAGTACCTGCAGCTAGTCCTAATTAAGAATCAATAAAACAAAATAAAATCAAATGAGATTGAACTCATACATTTGATGGTGATCAAATCAGGATGATTCACTGACTGATGACACGTCCTCGATGGATATCTCAACAGAGGAAAACTTGTCAAAGCTTATTGAAATAGGAGAGGCGCTTCTGAAAAAACCAGTGTCAAGGGTGAACATAGAAACTGGAATATATGAAGCATTCAGTGTGAAAACCAATGAAACTGAACTCATCCGTTTTGCCGAGTTACTCTCTGAAGAAAGAAAATTTAGGCATTCAAACGTTGTCGACAAGTAGCAGTGATTTTTCAGTCAACGTTGGTCGATGGTCAATGACTATGTTTATAGTATTAAGTGATTCAGTTCTTTTGTGTGATTTATTCTATCTGGTTGCATGTGTGAAAATTGCAAGAATAATATTGAAAGTTTTGCGTAAGAATGCTTCCCTTATTTACCTGTCATTTCTTCATTAGAATGCAAAAATATCTTTGAGATCTTGGTAAATATTTAATTACACCTAATTCATTGTTAATCAAAACAATATTTTTTTAATTAGGTGCTTCATAGTTCATATACTGGTTTACCCGAAAATGCATTGCATGACAAATTAAATTAGTTCGACCCCACGAAGTGGAAATCGAATCCAACAAACTTCACCGTATCCAATTATCATAATCAACATGGTACTTATAAAAATATATTCTATGCCTATGTTAGAAATTCTAGAAGAAGGAAATTGAGAGATAGTATTATACGCGGAGGAAATAAACTTGTTTTATTAATTTTCTTCAAAATCAATTGCTTACGTCAACTTGATACATTGTTTCATACAAATGATTGATTACATCCTAATTTATATAAAAAAGAATCTTTAGACTCTTCTTTTTCTAGAGTTTTCTTTATTTTACATATTTGTTTAGTCTAGATTTTTTTTTAATCTTATTTTGATAAGTCTATATTTTATTTCCATTTATTTTGGTCTTTCCTAAATACAATAATTAAATTTGTCACATAATCAATGTTTCCTAATAAAACCAAGTTTATTTCCAACATTCCCATAAACTTGCTTTTGAACTCAAACTAATTCTTCTAGTTTTTGTATTGTACGTGCTTTGGTAGAAAAAAAGTAATCATGCAAGTTTTTTTTTTTTTTTCCTCTTTTCTTCTTCTTTGTCATTGTCAAGGTCTTCAATGCAATTACCCAAATCTTTATTGGACTCCTTTCACTTTGTCTTTCTTTACTGTCGTAGAATACTCCAAAAAGAGTATATGCTTTATCTTCCATCTTGTCCCCGTGCAATGAATTTGAATGAGTCAGATATGACATCTTTGAATTCTTTTAAGAATTCTCTTTTGCAAACTTTAACCCATTCAATTTCTTTATTTGTTTTCCAAATTTCTTCCAAAATATGCTTATGCTTCAAATCTCCAACAAGCTCTTCAATTTCTCCTTGTTTCATATGTTCTTCATTTTCGTCACCTTTCCATTCACACTTTTCATCATTGACATCATCTTCATTTACTTTATTTTCTTTCAAATTTAATTCTCAGACAAAAATCTTTTTCTCAACATTGATTTTTGTATACTCTTCAAAATTTATACTTTTAAATTCCCTTCAGTTTCTTCTTCGATTAGTAGTGACTTTTTGCTTTTAATTTCTTTAATCACAATTTCAACACTCTTGTTCAGCTTTGAAGTCTTTTTCATGGTTTGCTTCCATATTGATAGCCTTAGCTTTTTCTTTTCTTTTTTCTCCACTAGTGCCACATCAATATGGTCAGCAGTATTCTCCACTACAACTTTTTGCTTTTCTTCAGCAATCATGTCTTTAGATACACATTTTTCTTCTGTTCTCTTCGTATTTTCCTCACTGGACGCTTTATCGGCATCAACACCTTTGCAAACTTCATTTATGTCCCACTCCTCATTCTTAAATGTTCTGTAAATTTCTTCTTAAATGTTATTTTTCTTATCTTTCTCATTTTCGTCAACAATCTTCTTTTCTTCCGCCTCTTCATTTTCTTTGTGAGCTAGTAGCAATATACCATCTTCTATACATCTTTCTTCAAAAACTTGAAGAATCTCCAAAAGTTGCCCGATGTTCATGAATTTTACATATTTGGAATCTTCAATTTCTACAACTGTGTTGTCAAATTTGGAATCTAAAAATCGTAAAATTTTCTCAATTACTCTAAGATCTTCCATTTTTTCCCTATACTTTTTCGCTTGATTACAATTGATACAACTCGATAAAAATAATTCATCATCTAATTCTGATGATTTCACATGTAAAGCTTCAAACTTACATTGCATAGTTTGCAATCGAATTTTCTTCAATTTATTAATTCCAATGAAGGCATTCTCCAAGATTTCCCATGCTTCCTTACTTGTAAATGCATCCATTATCTTTACGAACATATCATCATCCAAGCCTTGATGAATGATGACTAATGTTTGTAAGTCCGTCCTCTTCAAACTCTTCAATTTATCCCTTTTAATTTGGGATAAAGTTGTGACATCGACGGGTTCTTCATACCCATTTTCTACGATATCCCACAAACCTTGCGATTCAAACAGCTTCTTTATACGGATGCTCCAAGCGTCATAATTATCTTTTTTCAATAACGGAATTAAAAAAAATGACGTTCCATTTGCCGTCTTCCTTAATTATCGAACCTTGCTCTGATACCACTGTTAGAAATTTTCGAAGAAGAAGGAATTTGAGAGATAATGTTGTATTAGGAGGAAATAAGCTTATTGTATTATTTTTCTTCAAAATCAATTGCTTATGTCAGCTTGATACATTGCTTCATATAAATGAGTAATTACATCCTAATTTATATAAGAGAGGATCTCTAGACTCTTCTTTTTCTAGACTTTTTTTTATTTTACATATTTGTTTAGTCTAGATTCTTTTCTTATCTTATTTTTATAAGTCTATATTTTATTTTCATTTATCTTGGCCTTTCCTAAATACAATAATTAAATTTGTCACATAATCATTGTTTCCTAATAAAATCAAGTTTATATCCAACAAACTTTTGTTTCAAAAGTCTTGAACTCTGTGCCATCCACTGTCATTCTGGGCTTCTCATGGTAACTTCTCCCTCTCAAAAATTCTCTTTTCCCCGATGTTCACCAAACCCCGATTACGCTTCAAATCCGATAAGCATAATGCTCCATCCATCATAGCTTCTAAGAAAAAAATATAAATACTTTGCTTCTTTCATATGGTCTCGTGATGTGGGACTATTCACATGTAGGAGCCACATAAAGCTTATTCAATTTTTAAATAATTCATCTTTATAAAATAAACAATTTTTCTAACAAGACGATAATCCATCGAGAAAAGATGATGAATTTTTTTATTTTTCTATTTTGAGCTAAATAGGGACAATAGAAGCTGTTAGGAGCTGAACTCAAAGGCTTGCAATTAAAGTAAGTATGTGTTATAAAGGAACGAGAGAAGATCGGTTCGCCCCCTGAGGAGCTAGATCGACCTATACAGAGTTAGGGTCATTTGGTGATGAACCATTGGCGCTCGAGGGCATAACCAAGGCTAACCCAAGATGAGATGCTACCCATTTAAGGAATGGCGTTAAGCCATTGAATGCAAATCTAAACAACAACGTACGAACGAAGAAGTATGTGCCTGGGTTCCCTTGCTGATTCAGCGACAGGCTAAGAATACAAACCCTAGAGTTACTTTGAATGATAATGAGAGATATGTAGAAATGACAAATTAGAATTAAAAGGTCGATTGCCTAACTAGAGCTTGGAGGATGTGAAAAGAAGTTCATTCACTCTAAATATTCGATTAGATAGAAATCTGCCTGATTTTAATTAGCTTCAAACTTTTGAGATGTATGTTGAAAAGATGTTCCAACAGTTTACCTGATAAGGTACATCCGAAAAACGAAGGTGTTGGGTGCATCTAAGAGAGTCATGAGATGGTGTTTACCTTTTTACTTAGCAGATTTAGCTGTGTTATGAATTAAACATTTGGAGAACGGTTCCATTTGTATACAGGCCAAATTGGTGGATAGATATATGAAGTAGTTTCAGGTTCATAACTTAAGGAAAAAGAATGTAACGACATTATCAACTTGAAGCGAGGGCCAGTCGAAAATTTCTTAATTAGATTCAATGCGTCGGCTATCGTGGTAGATAGGCTAGATTCATCAGTGGTTTTGATGGCTGAAGTTTATGGAGTGGTTAGTAAGATGGATTTCAATATAACATTGGAACGAGATTCGTCAATGCATCTCACAACATATGGCTGAGATGTTTCTATGTTAAGAAGATAGCGAAGCTGATATGAAAAGATTAATACATTGGATGGTAAAGAACTGCTTGGAGCCAGATTTGGCAAGGACAAGGGAAACCAGAAGATGAATAATGGGTTGATGGATCAAAACGAAAAATAAGGGAATCAAAATCATCTTCATATACTAATTTAAAAGAGACCTTACATCGAGTTTAACTAGATATTAGCGGAAGATCTCCTATCGAAAGCCAATGAAATGAGAGCTGATAGAGCATGAATGGGCATCGTGGAAATGTTGCACATTCCACGAGCTAGATGGGCGTAACAAAAAAAAAGACTACATGCACTTATGGGTCTAATCGAGGAGTGAGTCGGAGATAATTGGTTACAACAATATGCTAGAAAAATCGAGTTGCAATGCTTGAATGGAAGCAGCTATCGGCCACAGACAGTAGAAATGGCCTTGTATCGAGGTCCAGGATCGTCGTCACTTGATTAAGATAGCACAGGGTCACATTCGATTCTCACACTATATTCCACTTTTGATAAACAATCATAATACTACAGTCAAACCACTTACTCCAGTATGATATCTCAAATAGTCTCTAAGCATGCTCTGAGATGGACGCTAGACTGTAGTGCTGGGTCAGAATCACCATGATGTCCAAATTTATCATTGTTTAAGTTCAAACTGTGGGTGCAATGAAAGTGGATCTTAAGTCAAACCTAACATTAGAGGGGGAGCGAATAGTGTTTATGGAAATTATATGAATCTTTTTAGAATTGCTTTAATTATACTTGTATATATGCGAACTATCACGGATTTATCACAGAAAGCACAACAAAATCAAAAGCAATAAAAAAGTAAAGGAAATAACACATCAGATTTTATATTGGTTCGGAGTTACCCTACATCCAATCCCGAACTGAAGCTCGTATGAACTTTTATTATCTTCAAAATCTTATACACTACTTCAATTCAAGGCTACAAGGAGATACACTCTAGAATTTATGCCTCTAGGCACACCAGTCCTGTATTTCCAAGCCAACATGATACACACAATTGCTTTTCGGGTACAATCAAACCCAACTTGATTTATGGGCTAAAAAGTCGCATCTTGTAGAGTATATTTGAGTAGATTTTACAATGGAATGCAGACCAGATCTTGAAATTGTGATAACAACAGCCTTGTAACTCTAATTTGCACTTTGAACTTGGGAGATTATGGAAGGGATGAAAGAGAATCAAAAAATAAGTAGATATTTTTTTATTTACTTGAAAATTAGACAAAATGTAAGTATGATTTTATTAGAAAGGAGAGAAGAAGGAAATGAAAATGCAATAAAAATTCCTTTGAAACGGTTATGTCTATTCGCAAAAAAGATATAATGAAAAGATACTTTTTTTGAAAAAAATATTTTTTGAAATAAACAGACGCTATGTCGACATACTAACGATGACCATGTCGACATGCTCCCCTTTTTCTACTTCCATTTCCGCCTTTTCCTCAAAAGCTAATCTTGTCTCTTTTTGGGTAAGTGTTCCATAAGGACCGAAGTTTAAAGAAATTTTCATTAAAGCTATATTGGCTCAAATGAAAAGTCATCTTTGAAGAATTTTTCTCCTTTGAAATCGACTCCAAAGTAAGTAAAAAAATTGTAAGATTAACACCATGAAAAAGATAGTTTTCACGATTTGAAAGATGTTCAGGAAGAAATTCTTTCAAAATGACTTGTGCCCAACTAATATTATATTGACCATAAAGGGCTTTACATGTTTTATATGTCTGGTTGTTGTAATTTCCCAATCTAGGTGTGATGGTTCATTTTAAAAGAAGATCAAATATTCTCACCTTTAGACGACAACAGAAATTGATGAAATGTTGATGTTCGTTATTTAAAAAAGATGGTGGAGGGTTTCTCTATCATGTTCATCAATTTGAAATGCAGAGAGATCCAAACCGGTAAATTTGCAATTAAGAATAGCACAAAAATTTCACAATATAAAATGATTTGTGCCACTTTGACACTACTCCAAATTTCACCTTCATTTCCTTTATAAATCTTTCCTTGTAAATTCACATAAGGATATTTTAACAAGATTTGAATAGTAAAAAAATTATTTTGAAGCGAATTAACTAAATTAAGAGCACTCCTATTATCAAAAAGAGAGTCAATTCCATAAGAAGTAAAATTCGAAAAAATCGTAGATCGTCCTAGATGAACTTTTCCAAAGTTCAAATAAGTGGTATAATCTTGTATAGCTTCTTGATCATGAAAGAGAACAGATTCAGTGACTTTGGACAGTCTCATAGTATTTGGAGTTGGGATAATGAAGTCATTGATGATAGTTTTCAGAGGATAAGAGTGTATAATGAGAGTTTTGAAATTTAGAATGAAGTGAAATGAATGTATAGATATGAAGTAAATATATAAAGTGAATTGATGGATTCTCTAGTTAAACAATGTGTTTATTAATGACATTGAAGTTATTGGGAAAGTTTGAAATTTGAATTCAAAGAAACATTAATTCTTCTCAGTATGTCGACATGTCAAAGAACATATGTAAACATACCTATTAGTACTAGGGAACATGATTTTTTTTAATTAATTTCTATTTTTCTACCTAATTATGTACACATGTTTATTTTGCTATTCCTAGATTCTACAAAAATTAATATATACATATAGAGAGAGAGGGAGTCTAAATTCATAATTTTAAAGATTAAAGAATATTATATTATTATTTTTGAAATTTAAAAACTTATTTATCTTAAAACAACCAAATCAAGCAATCGATCAAAGTAACCAAAGAAACCATATGAAATCAAAACATTTAATTAAATATGTAACTTTTTAGATCTTTTTTGTTTCTTATCTGACTGATATAAGCCGCAAAACACATATCTACCATTTGAATGTCTGAATCATTATCACTTGATGATGTTTATGAATCTGAATCATCCAATGATGGTGTATATTCTCTCTCTTTTTTCTAGATGTATCATTGTCAGGAGAGACCTTTTTTTTATTTGGATATGGACATAATCGTTTCATATATCCAGGTTGTTATAGTTATAGCACCTAACATCTGCTTGAACATCGTATCTACTTTCCTGATCTTTACTATCGTCCCATTCTGGAATTATTCATCTTTTAGTATTTTAGGAAATTCTGAAAATTTCTAGTCATCAGTGAAATCTCTATATTATCATTTCCTGGGTCTGATATATCCATCATGGCATCAAAACAATTGACTTCTTTTCGTCTTCCTTGCTTTCTCTGCTACCTTGCATTTGTGCTTCAAATGACAATAAGTTGTCAATTAATTATTCCACTTTCAGAGTACTGATGTCATCAGCCTATTCAATAGCAATTTTATTTTGATCCCAATTTGGTATATGTGAATTTAATACTTTCATAACTTGATCTTCCTCATAAATGTTTTTACCAAGAGAAATTAGTGAGTGTATTATATCTTGAAATTTATTATACGTATCATATATTGATTCATGTAACACCCCGTAATTTTAAAGAACACCACAATGATAAATTAAAGAACACTTAATTAAATATTGGGAATTAAGTAAAATGGACTACGCCATTGCGTTCGTCTTGAAATTAAATATCATCTTGTTTATACTAGTATTGGTGTAGAGAAAAGTACTTGAGAAGCGCGATACATTCTGTTCTGTTTATTCTGTTTATCCTGCTCAGTCTGTTATACCTGCCTAATGATACTGTTGTCTCTCTCATCCAGTTTATATGACTTTCATAATGCTTTTACTTGTTTATATTCTCAAAGTAACTGGACTCGCCAGACTTTATGTCTGACCCATTTTGTTTCCTCTTCTCTCTCTTCCGTTTCCCCTCCCCCTAGGTTCTCAGGGTGGGAGTACTCATGCTTGATTTGGATTCTCACTTTCATTCTTCTTGGAACTGCTTAGACGTACCGCTTTGATTTCCTGTCTTCTCTGATATGGCTATATTTTGGGGACTATGCTTTTTATATACTATTGTACTCTGATGATATTAAGTACAAGACAGAAGTTTTAAATTGATGTAATGGGTTTTCTGTATTTCAGACTTATGATGTAAGTGGGTTTTGGACCACGATGATTTCTGTTTAATAAAGTTTTAAATTCCGCTGTTATTTTATATCTGTCTTGTGATGTTTATGTTTATGTTTACCTATAATGCTCCATGAAACTTAATGCATTCTATTAAAGAGTGACATTAACGGACGTGGGGTGTCACTATTCATTTGGATTCATCTTAAGTAAAGTTAACACGAAAATCTTGGTTTGCTTAATTTTGTTAATGCCTTCTTGTGTAACTTGTAATATTCTCCAAATATCGCATGGAGACTTACAAAAAGATACCCTATTGAATTCATTTCTATCTAATGAACAAAACAATATATCCATGGATCTAGATTTACTATATGCAGCTACCTTTCGATCAGCAGTCCACTATAAAAAATTAGTCTGGGGTTCAATGTACTTTGTGTGTGTAACATTCCAAATATCTAATCCTGCTGATTGTAAATAAATTATCGTCCTACATGCCTGTAACACCCCGAAATTTTAACTACACTAAAGAGGATAAATTAAAGAATAATTAATTTAATATTCATAATTAAGGGAAACGGAGTATGTAATTGTGTCCGTCTCGAAATTCTGGTTAAGATAGACACCTGGTTTGCGTAAAACGGATAACATATGAAGACGTTATGAACGGTAGAAGTTGGACGACTAAAACAGGGATGACTGGCGCACTTGACACGTGCGCCAAGGCATTTTTACATTGGCGCACCTGTAAAGTGAGCCCATGTAAGTTTTTGGTAATCCGGACCCAAGTGGGTGTCGACCCGTGGCCCGATTTCCCCCAGGGCTGAGGTGGCATTCGAATTCTGGAGGCCGACAACTATAAATATACCCCTATATCTCTTGTTTTCTCATACTAAAAACAATGGAGGCCAAATGTTGTCAGTGCTTGAACTGAGTCTAATCCTTTCTTCTTCTACAAATCAAGTTTAAAGATTCAAGTGTTTCAAGAATAGATCTGAGATTCAACACCAGCAATTTTTTTTCCATCTTCTAAAATCCAAACACTATGAATTAGTTACTTTTAGATTTAAATGATTAAAAGTAAACATGATGTGACTGTGATTTGGATATATGCCTGTGATTGAATTATATTGGATCTATATAATTTGTGAATCTATAATATTCTATGACTTGGATCTAAACCTTTATCATATCAGATCTGTTGGGACTTTTGAATCTATGACATAACTATGATGTGGATCTTAAATATTATCATGCTAGATCTACCTTTATAGATCTAATTCTCTTTTGGATAATTTATCATGTCACAATTGTAGATCTTAAATATTATCATGCTAGATCTACCTTTATAGATCTAATTCGCTTGTGGTTAATTTATCATGTCACAATTGTGGATCTTAAAAATTATCATGCTAGATCTACCTTTATAGATCTAATTCGCTTGTGGTTAATATATCATGTCACAATTGTGGATCTTAAATATTATCATGCTAGATCTACCTTTATAGATCTAATTCTCTTGTGGTTAATTTATCGTGTCACATTCGTGGAGCTTAAACTTTGTCATGCTAGATCTACCTTTATAGATCTAATTCGCTTGTGGTTAATTTATCATGTCACATTTGTGGATCTTAAACTTTGTCATGCTAGATCTACCTTTATAGATCTAATTCGCTTATGGTTAATTTATCATGTCATATTTATGGATCTCAACCTTTATCTATGATTGTGGCTAATTTGGATCTGTTATTATTTGGACAGTTAAAACCTTGCTTAGATCTATTTCTTCATCTAGATCATCTTGTACCTATCATGTGGTGATTAATTTTGATCTATCATCAATTGGACACATGAATCCTTATTTATTCATGCCTATCATGACATCCTTAGTATGTTAGATCTAGTTTTATTATCACATGCTCACTAGATCTATTTTTATATGTCCACCTTTTCACTATGCCAACTACATGTTTATGTCACTTTTGTTAAAATAATCACTATTGTCATTTTTCCCTTTTATTGTTTATGGCTAGGCTACTTTCTAGCCTAGACATGACGCCAAATATATGTGAATGCATTAGTTAGGGATGTTGGATCTAGATTAACCCTAGAGGGGGAGGGGGGTGAATAGGGTTATCCCAGTTTTTTCGCTAAATTAAAATTTTGACAGGATATTAAATAAAAAAACCAGATCACAAAATGCAGCAGAAAGAAAATAACACACAGAGATACCCAGCTTTTGCAAAACCCTGCCTACTGCTGCATTCCTAAGGTTTCTACTAGGTGTTAATAACAGATCCCGCTTACCGACACTGTAAACTCGCACTCCCTGCTCCTGTGCTGACCCTATGCTCAAAAGCCTAGACTGACTGATATCCCCTCGACCTAATTTTCCCGTATTACAAACCCGTAACATGTAACCCTAGTTTTTACAAACTCTAGTAAACTGCTAGTTAAACTCCTAACTGGATCCTAGAATTGTACAGACTCTAGAACTGATAGTTGGATTACAGATGGAAAAACAAAGAGGAACTAAACAATACAAAATAAAATAAACTAAGAAAACCCTAAGAGTTAAGAACTAAAGGGTTATCCCCTTTTATATTGAACTAGGCTTAGTCCAACTCCAAATAGGTCGGCCCGCTCATCATTTCATTTGCCCGATGCTTTTCTCTCTGGAAAACTAGAAATGGCGGCTTTCTCTCGAGGGTTTTTGATCTCCACCCAAATCTGAATCGCGATAAAGTGAATTATGCTCTAGAATTTTCTCTATAGGCTCGAATGCTTGGTTGCTCTTGTTCGTTGACTGATTTGGCTTGTGATACAGCTGATCGAAACCCAAGAACTAAATGTGAGTTTTCTGTTTTTTAATTCTTTGTTTAAAATTGTTGCTTGTGGTTTCCGTAATACTTGCCTGTGATGAATTGGTGTCAGTATATAGGGTAATTCAAAACCCTAGACTCTCTGATTCCAACGATATATGGCTTGGCCTTGATTGATTGCATGTTTCCCCTTTTTGATTTCCTCCGCTTTGAATATGTTATTCTCGATTTAAAAAGCTGCGTGATTTCCTTGATGAAATTAAACATGAAATTGATCTTTGATTCAAAACTAGAAAGTATTGATTCGATTTTCTGAAAATATGTCCCATAAAAAATACTTGTTTTTCCAAACAATCGCCATTGATTAAATTCCTGATTTGCTTGATTTATTGGCATTGAAAAAGCTTGATTCCCCTTTTGATTAAATCTCGACTTTGATGTGAATCTGGATTGAAAACTAGTTTGCCCCTTTTGAATTAATGTATTATTATTGCCATGAATGAATCCTTGCGTGATTTCCCTCTTTGATGCCTGAAGAAAATTCCTGAAAATTGGTTTCCTGTTTTGACTGGGTCGATTTAAATTCCCATTTTTAATTCGAGCTAAACTCTGATACAAATCTGGAATTATTTCCAATACTAGAAACAAATTCTGTCACTTTTAAAAACTGTTATTACAAATGAATGACTGAGTATCTGGAATTGATTCTTGCCAAGTTTGTCATGCACCCTACTTTGAATTGAGAGAATTTCAATTCTGGAAATCAATGAATTTAAAAACTTTACCAAAACTGACCCTTTGATTTTTTTTATTTTTTATTTTGCATATGAGATACTTCTGATTGCTCTAATCAAGTTGTATATTCACCTTTCTGAAAATGTTTACTTGAGCACATTTTCACCTTGTCGTCTGTGCTGCTATGCTTGTTGTGCATTCAGGTTTACACTTGTTCATATCATACATGAATTCTTGCATTTGTGATGTCCCGTCATTCTACTTGTATACATGTTTGTGCATGACCTACATATTTGCTGCTGCTGGTTCCTTTATCGTTGCTTATGCAGTTGCATTCATGCATGATACTGTCTTACCTTGTTGTATCCATTGCTCCACTTCCCTGTATATGCAACATGTTGAACTATTGCTGTACCATGCTGAAATCCCACCATGCTTTATTTTGTTGAATTTGTCCTTGCATATACATGTGTTGACTTCGCTTGTATACATTTCTTCCTTTCTTTGTCACTTGCCATGTTTATACTGTTCGGCCATTTTTGTCAATGCATGAATATATACTTTGTTGCTGCTATATGTTGGACAATGATCATGACATTGAAGTTTGTATACTTGAACCATGCACTTGAAAATGAACCTGCATTTGTATGTATATGTTTTGTTGAAATACACCACCATGCTTGAGCTTGTGCACACATAAATGTGCAGCTACCTTGAGCACCTTGATCCTGAAACTGTTTTTGATTATGACTGCATTCATCACACTAGTTATGAGCTGCACCATTATCCTTGAAATTTGTTGACCATGTCTTGTTCAGGTCTGTGCTTCACTGTTTTGATGTATATGTTTTTGGTCCATTTTGCTTTGCTGTTTTGATACACCACATGTCCATTTACTTGAAACTGTGAACCTTGCCGCCTTGATTACTTTTGGAAGTTCACTTTTGTTGTTTGACATGTATTTTCATTCACGTATACATATATATTGTATATGTGCATGTATGTGTGTGTATACATGTGACTGTCCGAATGAAACTTTATCAGCAAATCGCTACATTATGTTGAGGCTGTTCAGAATCAGTTACTGGTTCTGTTAAGCAAACCGGTGTAGTATGTTGAGGCTGATCAGTGAGTACTAGAAATCATATCAAGTCATGAAAAATGATGAGAAACACACCAGAAATCTGAGGCAAATAAAATTTTTACAATAAAAATTATATTTGTTCTAGATACTATGTGTGTGTTTCTATATATGACAGTAAGTATGAAGATGACTGGACTGACTGTGAGCAGTGACGATGATAGTGCTGACTGACTAGGAGGCTGAAGAAAGAAGACTGAAGAAAGAAGACAGCATGTGACATTGTATAAAATGAATGTGTGAGTGTAACTATAAAACAGAGTGACATGTATGAATGTTGTAGTGATTCTGTAGTAAAGGAGCTTTGTATATGAAATTTTTTTACTGTTTATATGTAATAAACAAGTTTGATTGAAGTAAAATATTATTTTATTGTTGTCAAACAAACTTATCTATTTTATTCAGTTTATTTACAAGTACAATATTCAGTGAAAGTTTAAATAGTAGAGTTACAAATAGTGGTATTGTTTGAATGTTTGAAATATAATATCTAATTTAAATAAAATACTGTATGAATATATGATTGTCTGTACAGTCGTATTCTATTTAAATATAAATATTATATTCTTGTTTGTAATGTATATATAGAATAGTACGGTAACAAACACATTTAAAATAATATTTATTTGGTTGTTATCATCAAACAAAAATCATATAATTGTGTATACAGCTGCGTTATATACAACAATCTCCTCCTTTTGATGATGACAAACAAATAAAAGATTTTGAACACAATAAATGTGTTTGATAGTGAATATTGAACTCCCCCTATTTATTAGCTCCCTCTGCAACAGAAAACTCCCCCTATAACTGTGCATGAATGAAATGAAAGAATTTAATAAATTTTCAAAATTAAAAATATTTATAAAATATTCACTCATAAATCAAAATCTCAACCCATTCTCCCCCTTTTGTTATCATCAAAAGGATATAGAAATTAAAATATAGATGAAAAATGACTAAATAATATAATTTCAGCAAATAAGAGGAGGAATGGTCATCATAAATCTCAATCAGTCAAACAAAAATCATAATATTCTGAGAACTAGTGGCATATTTCACATTGTAGAGAATGACGGATTTACAATGAAATTTATAAAAATGGAGAGAGTTCTAAAACAGATGATTTTCAATTATTTTCCAAAGAATTTTTAAATTGAACCACAAAACAGTGATGGATTTGGACTATACTTTTAATTTCTACTTAAGTGACAAAATCAAGTAATCTCAAATCCCAATAGCTATCAATCAACAAATCATAATACGTCATAAGATTTCAACACATTTCACAGATTAGAAAGATGGATTGATAGGATGGTTTTTATATACCAAGGAGAATTTCATAGAAATTTTTATTTATTCAAATTATTTTCTTTTCTTTTTCTTTTGATTTAAGAGCACACTGACCACGCATAAACAGATCTTGGATTTTTAAATGAGATCAGTTGCAGCTTAAATATGAGTAATCTCATAACCATTCATGACCAGAGCTTGGATTTTTAAATGAGGTTAGAGACACACTTATATATTAATTATATTTATTATTTTCAGCATTTAAAGGAAAAAATCCTCAATATATAAAACCAATATATGAATGATAGAAAATGGGGTAGGTACAGAGATGGACTGTGAAATAAATTTTTAAATTAATTATATTATGAAATATGCTTGACTGTACTGGGATCATTGAAAATTTTCAATTATCACTAATTCTGAATAATAACATAGTCCCATTTCTATCACAAATATTTTCACTGCTTATTCAAAAAGATTTTAAAACATATTAACTCTTCTTATTAATATGAAATTATCATGGATGGCAGAAAGATGATAGATAAAGGAGAATATCGTGAAATAATTGCCAATTCAAAGATATTATAATAAATGTTCAGCCATCATGAAAATTTT
The DNA here is from genome assembly GCA_030737875.1 of Allium sativum. Lineage (NCBI taxonomy): Eukaryota > Viridiplantae > Streptophyta > Magnoliopsida > Asparagales > Amaryllidaceae > Allium > Allium sativum. The sequence continues at coordinate 726,593,518 of CM060919.1, read as the reverse complement.
AAATAAAATCTCCTCTTGTTATGAAATATACTACAGTCACAATTCATCACAATTTCAAAATCTGATAATAATTTTGATGAATTATAAATATAGTGTAATTTGGATATTGATTTCAATTTCTAAATGAATAATCAATAAATAATTTTAAAATTGAAAATCAATTACAAAAGGAAATTGAAAAGATATATACAACACAAGAGGGATTAAAAAATATATATATAAAAAAAAATTCAGCACTACTGATACCAATTGGTGTCTCTATTAATGAGGATTATAAGACGACACTGGAGACAAAACAGGATATCACTGACAATATAATATTTTAATCACAAGACCCAAGGAGACAAAATTAACGAATCAGGCACAATAATTTCATCTATTAGAGCAGCAGTCACAAACAGGCAATTATTTGAAAACATTTTTCAAAGATAGTATCAGAGCAGAACAAAACACAATATCACAACAGACTTGTCAGAGGATGTTTCTGAAGGTCACTAAAAAATATATTCCATGATCCAAGATTACATAATTCAGTTTATTTTAAATCATTTGAAGAAATGTGAAAATATCAGGATTTAATGAATCAATCACACCAGATTATATATTTCAGATCTAAGATATGTGTGGGATTCAATAAATCAATAATTTCAAATGGTTTTAAAAAAAACATAAATTCAAATCAAATAATCATGAAATAACAGTGAGTTTTAAGACCAAATTTTCAAAGAATTTTTCACAAGTATCTCTGACAAGTACAAGAGTAATTTCAGATCATTTGCATCACATGTGTGAGATATTCATGATCCAGAATAATTTATTTGAAATCACTTGAATCAATATCAAGTTTTGAGATATAATGAATTAATCACACTAGGTTGATAATTTCAAATTTAGAAGGTGTGTGAAATTCAAAATATCAAGAATTTCAGATGATTTCAAATAAACAAATTTCAACCATACTGATCATGAGTATAAAAAGAATTTAATGATGTATTACTGAGATTCAAGATAATTTAAAACATTCAAGCCAATCTGAAAATTCCTGAAATTATCACAACTAAGATGTAGTAGTGTGCTGTAATGAGTGACATTTCAAGCTTTTCTAAAATGAAATATAAGAAACTCAAAACAGCAGTGGTGTGTGAAATTTCATTAAACTTTCAAGTCTTCAAAAATTTTGAATTTAAATTAACAGTGTTCAGGATATGGCAAGAATACATCAACACTGTTATGAATTCAGAAAACAAAAAATAAACTTCAAAACAATTGCATATATTTACAAAAATAAATTCAAGATCTGGAAATGATTTAAAACATCAGAGTTTTATACAAATGAAGCGAATTTCCAGAAAAAAAATATGAATTATGCAATTGGAAGTTAAGGAAGCCCAAGAAATTACAAAGATATGACAGTGACAAATCAAAACAAAAAAAACAAAAAAAACAGAAGGGGGTGAAGGAAGGAATACAATTTTTTTTTTTACAAAGACGAGGTTAGAAATTATACCTGAAAACGATGTAAACCAGAATCTCTAACTCACCAGATCTTGGCTAAAGGAACTGTAAATGATACATAATTATAAACCAGCTCGATTTCAAATTTCCTTTCAGCACAGTAGTTCCTCAGCCACCTTCGGTACCTAACAGTTTAGATAATCGAGTGGCCAAACAAAATTTGTAAAACCACTCATAGTTTTGTTCACAGCTTTAGGTAACCAAACTTGTTTATATAACAATCCATTTGAATCTACTTTTGTGCCCTTAGGAACCCAAATCTGTTAAAATTTAGTCCAAGTTGTTTTATTTCTTTTTAGGATCCAAGAATGTTTAAATGGATTGATACAAAACAAATTCTCATCTCGATTACAATTTAAAAATCCTTTAGAGTTTAAATTTTCAGAACGACTCTTTCCAAAGCAATTTGAGGGATTTTTAAAATCACACGAATTCAAATTTTCAAAAACATTTGTTTTCTCAAAACCAAGACCACGTTTATTTCCAGTAGAAAATTGATTTTTCAACAACATATTCAAAGATTTTTCACCGGTTGAAAAACGTTTCAAACTCAATTCAAGAATGTTGAATTTGGATTTAAGATCAGAATTTTCTTTTGTCAGATTTGAACAACGATTAATGCTGATCTTTCTCCTTTCAGTATCATTTTGTTTCAAAACTAAATTTTCATTTTCAAGCAGTTTGATTTTGGTTTTGAACTCATGAATTTCTGATTCAAATTTAATTTGTTTCTCAAGATCAAATTTCTTTAGATTTTAAATCTCTTTTTCAAGCTCACTCAAGATCAAATCTGTTTTCAACAAACTATTATTTTTAGCAATTTCATGTTTGGAATTTTTGGTAGAGTTGAAATTTATAAATTCCTTTTGTAAACAATTGTTTGCATCTTTCAGCTCAATCTCGTTATCTTTTAAAATCAGAATTTCTTCTTCGAGCCTTCGAAAGTTATTATTGAGAAGAACGAGATCAGTTTTTAATTTCAAACAATTTTCACAATCAGAATTTTCAAATTTCATGACATTTGGCAGTTTTGATTCCAAACAGTTAATTTTGCTGGTCAACTCACGATTTTTAGATTTTAAAGATTTGTTTTTCCGATGAAGATTATCAACGGTTTTTGTTAAATCAGCACACATATAAACCAAATCTTCATATGAGAAGCTTTCAGTTTCATTGTCTGTTGAGTCTCCATCGTCTGATCTACTTGAGTTTTCATTTATTTATTCTTCCAAGCATAGATCTGAATCTGAGTTGACTATTTTGGGTTTTAAGTGGCTGTTGTCAATTTTTCCATACCTCGTATCGAGAGTATTCCATATTTCCTGCGCAGTTAAACAATGGGAGATAAGGCAATACTGAACATAATCAATATAAGAATATAAAATATGGATAGTACGAGAATTAAACCCAATATCGTTCCTACTAACCATATCATGTCCATTAATAACAGTATCCCAACATTTACTATCAATAGATTTTAAATATAACTCCATTTCTAATTTCCAATTTAAAAAAAATCTGTACCATTAAAAATTGATGGAATACAATAGGACCGACTCTCAGAAGACTGACAACTAGGGTTCACCTTTACAATAGAGTTAACAGAATACCTGCTCTGATACCACTTGTTGGATCTAGATTAACCCAAGAGGGGGAGCGTGAATGGGGTTATCACAGTTTTTTCGCTAAATTAAAATTTTGACAGGATATTAAATAAAAAACCGGATCACAGAATGCAACAGAAATAAAATAACACACAGAGATACCCAGCTTCGGCAAAACCCTGCCTACTGCTGCATTCCTAAGGTTTCTACTAGGTGTTAATAACAGATCCCGCTTACAGACACTGTAAACTCGCACTCCCTGCTCCTGTACTAACCCTACGTTCAAAACCCTAGACTGACCGATATCCCCTCGACCAGATTTTCCCGTATTACAAACTCGTAACACGTAACCCAAGTTTTTACAGACTCTAGTAAACTGCCAGTTAAACTCCTAACTGGATCCTAGAATTGTACAGACTCTAGAACTGATAGTTGGATTACAAATGGAAAAACAAAGAGAAACTAAACAATACAAAATAAAATAAACTAAGAAAGATTAAAAATGGAAAAACAAAGAGAAACTAAACAATACAAAATAAAATAAACTAAGAAAACCCTAGGAGTTAAGAACTAAAGGGTTATCCCCTTTTATATTGAACTGGGCTTAGTCCAACTCCAAATAGGTTGGCCCGCTCATCATTTCATTTTCCCGATGCTTTTCTCTCTGGAAAACTAGAAATGGCGGCTTGCTCTCTAGGGTTTTTGATCTCCACCCAAATCTGAATCGCGGTAAAGTGAATTATGCTCTAGAATTTTCTCTGTAGGCTCGAACGCTTGGTTGCTCTTTTTCGTCGACTGATTTGGCTTGAGATACAGTTGATCGAAACCTTAGAACAAATTGTGAGTTTTCTGTTTTTTAATTCTTTGTTTAGAATTATTGTTTGTGGTTTCCGTAATACTTGCCTGTGATGAATTAGTGTCAGTATATAGGTTAATTCAAAACCCTAGACTCTCTTATTTCAATGATATATGGCTTGGCCCTGATTGATTGCATGTTTTCCCTTTTTGATTTCCTCTGCTTTGAAAATGTTATTCTCGATTTAAAAAGCTGCATAATTTCCTTGATGAAATTAAACATGAAGTTGATCTTTGAGTAAAAACTGGAAAGTATTGATTCGATTTTCTGAAAAAATGTCCCACAAAAAATACTTGTTTTGCCAAACAGTTGCCATTGATTAAATTCCTGATTTGCTTGATTTATTGGCATTGAAAAAGCTTGATTCCCCTTTAGATTAAATCTCGGCTTTGATGTGAATCTGGATTGAAAACTAATTTTCCCCTTTTGAATTGTTGTATTATTGTTGCCATGAATGAATCCTTGCGTGATTTCCCCCTTTGATGCCTGAAGGAAATTCCTGAAAATTGGTTTCCTGTTTTGACTGGGTCGATTTAAATTCCCACTTTTAATTCGAGCTAAACTCTGATACAAATTTGGAATTATTTGCAATACTGGAAACAAATTCTTCTCTTTTAAAAACTATTATTACAAATGAATGACCGAGTATCTGGAATTGATTCTTGCCAAGTTTGTCATGCACCCGACTTTGAATTGAGAGAATTTCAATTCTGGAAATCAATGAATTTAAAAACTTTACCAAAACTGACCCTTTAATTATTATTTTTGCATATGAGATAATTCTGATTGCTCCAATCAAGTTGTATATTCACCTTTCTGAAAATGTTTACTTGAGCACATTTTCACCTTGTCCTCTATGCTGCTATGCTTGTTGTGCATTCAGGTTTACACTTGTTCATATCATACATGAATTCTTGCATTTGTGATGTCCCGCCATTCTACTTGTATACATGCCTGTGCATGACCTACATGTTTGCTGCTGCTGGTTCCTTTATCGTTGCTTATGCAGTTGCATTCATGCATGACACTGTCTTGTCTTGTCGTATCCAATACTCCACTTCCCTGTACATGCAGCATGTTGAACTATTGCTGTGCCATGCTGAAATCCCTTTATGATTTATTTTGTTGAGTTTGTCCTTGCATATACATGTGTTGACTTGGCTTGTATACATTTCTTCATTTCTTTGTCACTTGCGATGTTTATACTATTCGACCATTTTTGTCAATGCAAGAATATATACTTTGTTGTTGCTATATGTTGGACAATGATCATGACATTGAAGTTTGTATACTTGAACCATGCGCTTGAAAATGAACCTGCATTTGTATTTATATGTTTTGTTGAAATACACCACCATGCTTGAGCTTGTGCACACATAAATGTGCAGCTACCTTGAGCACCTTTCACTTGAAACTATTTTTGATTATGGCTGCATTCATCACACTAGTTATGAGCTGCACCATTACCCTTGAAATTTGTTGACCATGTCTTGTTCAGGTTTGTGCTTCACTGTTTTGATTTATATGTTTTTGGTCCATTTTGCTTTGTTGTTTTGATACACCACATGTCCATTTACTTGAAACTGTGAACCTTGCAGCCTTGATTACTTTTGGAAGTTCACTTTTGCTGTTTGACATGTATTTTCATTCACGTATACATATATGTATATATGCATGTATGTGTGTGTATACATATGTGTATATATGTGTGACTGTTCGAATGAAACTTTATCAGCAAACCGCTACACTATGTTGAGGCTGTTCAGAATCAGTTACTGGTTCTGTTCAGCAAACCGATGTAGTGTGTTAAGGTTGATCGGTGGGTACTACAAATCAGATCAAGTCATGAAAAAAATTGAGAAACACACCAGAAATCTGAGGCAAATAAATTTTTTACAATAAAAATTATATCTGATAGAATTTAGAAATTATTTCTGTTCTAGATACTGTGTGTGTGTTTCTATATATGACAGGTAAGCACGAAGATGACTGGACTGACTGCGAGCAGTGACGGCGATAGTGCTGACTGACTAGGAGGCTGAAAAAAGAAGACTGAAGAAAGAAGACAACATGTGTCATTGTATAAAATGAATGTGTGAGTGTAACTGTAAAACAGAGTGACATGTATGAATGTTGTAGTGATTCTGTAGTAAAGGAGCTGTGTATATGAAAAAAATTATACTGTTTATATGTAATAAACAAGTTTGATTGAAACAAAATATTATTTTATTGTTGTCAAACAAACTTATCTATTTTATTTAGCTTATTTACGAGTACAGTATTCAGTGGATGTTTAAATACTGGAGTTACAAATAGTTGTACTATTTGAATGTTTGAAATATAATATCTAATTTAAATAAAATACTGTATGAATATATGAATGTCTGTACAGTCGTATTCTATTTAAATACAAATATTATATTCTTGTCTATAATGTATATATAGAACAGTATAGTAGCAAACACATTTAAAATAATATTTATTTTGCTGTTATCATCAAACAAAAATCATATAATTGTGTATACAACTACGTTATATACAACAAGGGAATGGGGGAAAACATTAGAATTGGCATAACTTGAATGACGAATATGAATTTGGACATATAATCCATTATTAATATAATTGGGTAAATGGGCATGAACACCTATAAAGACATAGGTATAATTAATTGGTTAATATTAAAATGCGTAGGATTACAGTAATTAGAAACTATAACTGCACTTATGACACGAGGTTAGATTGCACTTGTGGTGGAAGTCTGCCCGGACCCGACCGACATATCCAGCAACCGCAAATGTTGAATCTAATGGAGGAGTCTCAGTGCACAAATACGAGATGGGCTAAGACACGAGGTTAGGCCCAACTTGTGGGAGAAATCTGCCTGGACCCGACCGGCATATCCAGCATCCACAAGTTCCAGGCCTAATGTGGGAGGTCTAGCCCATTATAACCATAAATGGACATGGTAACAAATTGGAATACTTAACCTAGTTGAATCCATAGGGATTGTATGAATATGTTAACTTGAGTAGGGGTTAAGTATACTTGGTTAAAACGGTGGGTGGGTTAAGTAAATCTTGTGGCAGTGGGCAATATATATATATGCCCCTAAACTTAACCTATTTTATACTTTGGGGTTATGCAACTATGTTAAGTAAACTTGCTTAGATCAGTGAGGGTTAAGTAAATCTTGTGGCGGTGGGATAATATTTACATATATAGGCCCGATAACTTAACCTGTTTTACCTGTTGTACTGTTAGGCATAACCAGTTGGAATCCTAGTAGTGGGGGAGCTTGTATCATCTTGTGTGTGGGACTTGTTTCAGTAGTAACCCATCTAGGTATCAAACGAGTACTCCGAACTAGGTTGGAGTAGGGGCACGCTTACTGGGATGATTGTAAGAGATCCAAAACGAAGGGGCGGTGTCGATAGCGTAGGAAACCAACGGAGTCATGTGCGTGCATGGTTCCGGTTTGCTATGGTAATTAAGACGCTGTGACATCAGTAGATATGGTTGTGCACATCTAGAAAATGAAGGGTTTCCACTTTAGGAAGTGATACATCCTACTGTCGGGCCAGCACAGGGTATCTACGGAGTAGGGACCCGGTCGATTAGGATGGTAGTTAGGGTACATCTAGACTCTGGTAAGTTTAGGAGTCCGTTATGGGGGCTGCATGTGGATTGTATAGGGTTAAAACCTCTCACCATAAGTACGCCTAAGTCTACCATCTTATACATGTTGGGGATCATCTCATTCTGGTTATATACTAGTATTATTTGCAGAGAAATAGAAATCATTAGAGAAGCGCAACATACTCTATCGTGTTTATCCTGTCATGTCTGTCTTTTACGTAGTTATCTCTCTTATCCACTTTATATGTCTGTCATGTTACTTTTATTTATTTATTTACTAAAAGTAACTAGACTTGCCAGACTTTATGTTTGACCCTTTTTTTTCTCTTCTTTCTTCCATTTCCCCCTCAGGTTCTCAGGGTGGGAATACTTAGGCTTAGTCAGGACTTGGTTATCATCTTGCTTGGAGCTGCTTTTGAAGTATGGCTCAAGTTCTTATCTCCACTATGGCTTTGTCTCTTTTTGGGGAATTATGCTTTTTAAATATTTATGTACTTTAATGGTATAAGACAGAAATTATATTATTGTAATGGGTTTTATGTAGTTTCGGACTTATGGTATTTTGAACCACGATGTTATGATTTATGTTTGAAATAAAAATTTAAATTCTGTTGTGGCTTTTATACCTATCTTGTAAAATTTCTGTTTCTGTTTACCTATAACGCTTCACGAAACTTAATTCATTCCCTTAGTAAGTGACATTATCGGACGTAGGGTGTCACACTTGGTATATGAGCTGAAGGTTACCGGATTGGACAAAGTTTTTGAAAATTATTTTCAAAAAGGTTTTAAAAGAAAGCATTTTCAAAAGAAAAGTCTGTTTTGAAAAAGAATTTCCCCAAAGCTATATGTAATATCTCTCGATTCTCTGCTTAATTCCTTTTTCTTTTTGTCCGGGGAACCGATTCTTCCCGAAAGGTTTCCCCATTACGGCATGGTTCCATAGGCATGTTAAAACTACGACACATGTCGAAGGGCAATGAAGTGTCTAACCTCCATCTATAGCTGCAGTAGTTTCACATGCGGCTAATTTTCTCTAGCTTTGTAAGAATTTCCTTGTGATGGAGGCAGCTTTTGAGAAACTTGTTAGCTTGTTACACAAATATGGTAAAAAAAAGAATAAGGGAGTTAGAGCTAAGGAGCACATCCCAAGGATGAGAAAAATGATGGCCTGGGAAGGGAACATAGATAAAGTTCAAGTAAAGGTGAAAAGGAAGAAGTTAAGGTTGAGGAAAAACAAAATAAAAAGGTATGGCCCAAGAAAGGACGACGACAACAACAGAAGAAGGGTGGAAAGAATGACAAGGCTAAGGTTAAGAGGAAGTGCCATAGTTGTGGGTGAGAGGGTCACTTGGCCAAGGACTGTAGGAAAAGGAAGAATGCTTGCTTCGTTTGTGAAGAGGTTGGACACTATTCTAGGGAGTGCCCAAGGAAGCGAGGACAAGGTCAAAGGGAAGGAACCTCTGGAGGCCAAGTGAATGCTCTCATGGCCAGTGCTCCAGATAGAGGTAGGAAAGTTTTTGTGGAAGATTTGATTTCTCTTTCCAATCATCCTACAAGAACTCTTTTTGATTCTAGCGCTTCACATTCGTTTATATCTAGTTATGTAGTTGAATCTCTGCTTTTAAATACTAGTATGGTAGTGGATCCCATTGTTGTATCAAAACCCATAGGTGGTTCGGGTCATTTATCAATGATTTGTCGGGGTTTGAGAATATCATTGTTGGGCTTCAAGTTCGAGTGCGACGCGTATATGCTTGGGTTCATGGGCTATGGGTTGATTCTAGGGACGGACTGGCTAACAACATATGGTGCCATTCTGGATTGTGAGAGGAGGGTTGTTAGGCTTCTGACTTGCCAAGGGAGGACCCTCGAGATTTCTTGTGACCCCAAGGGGTTTGTTATCTTGAGTTTCCTAGAGTCACTTGACGCATCTATCGATGATCTAAACTCTGTTCCAGTAGTCCGTGAGTATCCTGATGTCTTTGATGAGGTTCGAGGTTTACCCTCAAGGCGCGAGATCGATTTCCGCATATATTTGGTGGACAATGCAAAGCCAGCTGCATTGCCCGTGCGCTATATGGCTCCAAGAGAAAGAAGGGAGCTCAGCCAACAAGTAGGGGAGCTACCTCAGAAAAGGTTTTCTTTTGGGATGGGATGAAGAAAGATGTAGCAGAGTTGTTTCTTAATGTCTGATTTGCCAGCAAGTCAAAGCTGAGCAAAGTGAGCCCGGTGATTTAGTTCATTCTTTAGAGGTCTCGCAGTGAAAGTAGGAGAGCGTCACAATGGATTTCATCAATGGTTTTCCTAGATCAAGGAGGGCCAACACTAGCATTTGGGTGGTAGTAGACAGGCTTACTAAGAGCGCTCATTTCATACCTGTTAAGAGTAAGAGGACGACAACTTGGTTTGCAACAGTTTACGTTCGTGAAATAGTCCGTCTTCATGGAGTACCATCCATTATCGTAAGTGATCATGATCCCATTTTCACTAATCAATTTTGAAGGAGCTTGCAAGAAGCATTAGGTACACAGTTATATTTGAGCACCGCTTATCATCCTCAGAGTAATGGATAGACGGAGAGGGTGAACAGAGTTCTAGAGATTCTTCTAAGGCTGTGTATCCTAGACTTCGGAGGGACTTGGGAAGAGCACCTTCCTTTAGTAGAGTTTTCCCACAACAACAGTCATCAAGCAGGCATTGGCATGGAACCCTTCGAAGCATTATATGGACGACCCTGTAGATCACCGACTTGTTGGTGGGGATCTACAGAATGACTTTTACTTGGAGCGTAGGTTAAGAAGCTACGCAAACGAGAAGTCAAGTTGGTGAAGGTCAGCAGGGAGACAACCAAGAAGTTGCAACTTGGGAGACCAAAGACAAGATTTTTGCGCTTCGTACCCTTTTCTTTTCAAGGGAATGTTCTTAACTTCTCTTCCAAAAGCTTTTATTCGTACTTACTTCTATCATTTAGGTATATCCTATCAATCGAATCTTCGACCTTTAGGTAGGAGTCCCATGATTGTAAACATGTGTTTGAAACATGTCATGTTTGATGGATGCAATAGGATGCAAGTGGTTCCTAGTGGTTGCTCGTAGATGCATATACACACACATTAGGCACTAGATCAGCTCAATTACTCTCATACTGCATATGGATGTGTAACACCCCGAATTTTCTGTTAACTGTATATTAACAAAATAAAGTATAATTAATCCTTAATGAAAGAATTAAGGGAAACTGGTTATGCCATTGCGCTCGTCTTGGAATTCTGCCTGAAATAGAGTCCGAGTTTGAGTGAATCGGACTCCGTATGAAGGAGTTATGACCTCCAGAAGTTTCAGAATTCAAATTTAAATTCAAACAGTGCGAAACGTAATTCAAAATTCAAAAATCAGACCAAACTGGGCTGGGCGGGAAAATTCCCGCCCTGGACCCAGGTCGACCTGGGGGTCGACCTAGGTGACCAGGTCGACCATAGGGTCGACCTGGTTTGGCCCTGGATGGCCTGATCGGATTTTGGTCGATTTCTGAGGCTTGGCTGTGTCACTAGGGCTGACATGTCGCATTTTGGTTTGCTCCTTTCGAAGTGAATGGTCTAGATTCGTCTATGATCATCTGACGGGTCAAATCAATCTGAAATTCTATAAATACAACCTAAGACTCCAACCTAAATTCACATAAGGAATTAGAGACGGAGCCGCCATGCTATCGGTAGGAAATTGAGAGGAGCCTCCGCTTGTAGAAAAGCTTAATGACGAGCCAAATTAGAATTAAAACTCGAATCAAATCAATGTTAGTCTACCCAAAGGAAAGCATATCAAATTCAGAACTCAGAATCCAGAATTCAAGTTCTGCACTCGTTGTAAGTATAGTGATCCTTCCGATGTGAATAAAATTAAGTCTTTATTCGACGTAAATTGATAGTGAAATTGTGTTATTGTATAATGACGATATTGATTCATATGCGATGTAATGATTTTGGTATTGATGATGTTTGTGGTATAATTGAGTTTATGCTGATCCTATTGTATATGTAGAATCACATGCAAGTTGTATAGTTCATATTGTAGCCAACACCTATATGTTTATGTGATTATATAGGTTGTATGTGATTAAGATTTCATATATACATATATATGCTAGAACCTTTATGCCTAAATGATTATGTTTACATTCATGCTAATATGTTTGTAAGAAAGTTGCAAGTTAATTGGATCCATGTCAATTCCACTTTAATATATGTTCCATGATGTAGTTAGACATATGATTGGATCTAGTTCACACATGCAATGAAATTATACATACTTTATGAAAACGTCACATTCTTGTCATATGCTAGTTATGTTCGATGTTATGCCTAGATCCAAAACATGTTTAGGCTTATGTTGTCTAAATCATATGCTAAATTTTGTGACACCTAATTTGTTAGACCCCTATTTCAATGCAAGTTCACATATATGGATGTTGATATAGGCTATGTTGTAAATTCACATGTATGTTGATTAGTCTATGTTGCAAGTTCACACCTATGACATTCATGTTGACTATTTTGCAAGTTCACACCTATGATGTTCATATTGACTATGCCAAAAATGCCAAGTTTAGACCTATGTCATGTTCATGTTTATGAATTCCCTTATGCCAAATTTGTATGCGCTAAATTAGGCTAAGTTTTTAGCCTAATATCATATGTTAAGAATGAAGCAAACGAAAATTAGGCTAAGATTGTTAGCCTAATATTTAAACGGGGTAACATTGGGGATATTGGTAAAACTTGACATAAATTGGTAAAAATATATGAAATGGGCATGTTTTCCACATGCCAAAATTGGAGGCGTTTGAATGGTATAAATTCTTATACCAATAACGTCAAACTTGGAAAGTGGGCCACAACATTTAATTGTTGACAAATTTACATATATTAAGTATTAAAGACAAATATGTAAATTTAGAAAATACGAATATGCTTAACACGAGGTTGGATTGAGTTGTGATGTAAACCTGCACGGACCCGCCGGCTGTCCAGTAGTCACAACAATACCTATCCGATGTGGGTTGTTAAGCATGAATCCCAATAAGGACCCGTGGTTAGACTGAGTTACAGTGTAAATCTGCCCGGAACCGACCGGCACATCCAGTAACCGTAACAATACATGTCTAGTGTGAGTGGTCAGTGCTTTAAAAAGCTAAGGACAGACTGTCAGGATGGTAGGGTTAAGTTAACTAAAACACTTAACCGATTCAACATGTTAATTAAATTGATGGGTGGGGTTAGGCAAATACAGATACTTAACCACTTAACATGTTTGACTAGAAAAACCTAGTAATGGGGACCCATTTCAGCAGTAACCCAATTAGGTATCATGGTACCCTGAAACTAGGCAGGGTGGGGCACGATTACTGGGCTGATTGTAAGCGGTCAAAAGCAACGGCGGTGGGTGCAACAATGTGGTTTCTAACGGAGTGCAGGCGTGCACACACTTCGGAGCAGACAAACAGGGCACTGGGGGCACTAGTAGTATAACCTATGTATTTCCAGTTTTGTGTCGGGTTGCCACCATGGGACTTGATACACCCCATGGTGGCAGGTATCTACAAATCATTGGGGGTCGTAGGACATAGATGATTATGCGAGTAGGAGCCGATCTTTAGAAAAAGGGGATTACGTCACCCTCAGCATGAGGTGCCACTCTAGAACTAATGCATGTAGGTGCAGAGATATATATATAGTATGGAGTGCGATAGTATATTCGAGTCAAACTGCCTTATCTTAGTTTATGATACTTTCCTGTTCCAGTTTATACTTATCATGCCCTTATTCTTATTCTCGTACTGAAGAGTCACTAGACTTACCAGGCTTTATGTCTGACCCTATTTTCTTTCGTCTTCTTTTCTTCCGTCCCCCCCGGTCCACAGGGAGGAAACAACTCAGCTTAGTCAGACTCTTTGCAAGCTTCAAGATAGTAGACGTACGGTTTGGACTCTCTTGCTTTAGCTATGGCTGTTGGACACAATCATGGGGATTTATGCAGTTTTAATTATGTTTTATGCTTCTTTATTTAATAACCAAGACAGAAGTGATGTTGTAATGTTTTGGAAGTAGTTACGAGACAGCTATGGAAATGTTTTGTATGAACACATTTTTATGAAATAAAAAGTCTGTTTGTTTTCCGCTGCTTATATATATGTGTTTATATCTGGCTTGTGTTTTATTTGTGACTTTTACTTACAAACCTCCACCAAAGTTAAGGCATTCCCTTTGTGAGTGACCTCAATGGAGGGTAGGGTGTTTCACTTGATATCAGAGCATAGATTTACCAGACTAGATAAAAAAATTGAAACTATTTTCAAAAAGAAATTTAAAGAAGCATTGTTTTCAAAAAAAGTCTTGTTTTTAAAAGCCATAATTCCCCAAAAGCCATATGCACTATCTCTCTATCCTTGGTCTTGAATACTTTCCTTTTTGTTCCAGCATGTCTGGAGATCTTAACCTTTCGGAAGGAGTAACGATAATCGGCTGGTTCCGAAGGTACCTAGAGGCTAGGGCCAATGGTGCGGGTCCAGCAGACATTCCTCCTCCCACCGTAGCAGCAGTTCCTCCACCTCCTCCTCCTCCTCGTGGAAATACTTTCGCTAAGATATGTAGAGACTTCAAAGCTATGGGTGGAAAGGACTTTTATGGAACTGAATCCTTTGTAGTAGCAAGGAACTGGCTAAAGGAGACCGAAGATTTGTTCATCATCTTCGAAATTGACGACAGGCAAAAGATACAGCTAGCAGTGTGGTTGCTCAAAGATGAAGTTTCCTATTGGTGGGAAGTTACCCATGCTGAAAGGCCAGTGGAAACTTGGGAAGATTTCAGGATGAGGTTTGAGATGAAATTCCTCTCCCAAGCTGAAAGAAACCTGCAAATGGAGAAGTTCCTAACTCTTAAACAAGGAAGTATGACGATTAAGGAGTATGTCAATCAGTTTAATCAGCTGGCCAGATTTGGGCTGGATTTAGTAAACACCCAATACAAGAAGGCCCTTCGCTTCGTCAAGGGTCTGAATGAGCCACTACACAACCTTGCTATGACCCATATACCTATGGGGGCGACCTATTAAAGCTTGGTGGACATGGCGCAGCTACACGAGGAAGATAAAGGAAAAAAAGAGGTAAAGGCGGAAGCGTCTCAAGAAAAGAAAGAAGGTTTACAGGCTAAGAAAACAGACTTCAAGAAAGGCGGGAAGAACAACAAAACCCGTGAAGAGAGAAAGTGCAATTTCTATGGCATTATGGGACATATAGCAAAAGACTGCAGGAAGAAGAAGGCAGAGATGAATGGTGGTTGTTTCCATTGTGGAGAAACTGGACACTTGGCTAGGGACTGCCCAAAGAAGCGGGGGCAGGGACAAAGGACTGGGTCCACCTCAGGGGGTCAAGTTCACGCGCTGACGGCACCTCCACAAGAACGAGGTATTTCTGTAGAAAGCTTAGTTTATCTGTATGATCATCCAGTTCGCACTCTCTTTGATTCTGGTGCATCACACTCCTTTATTTCATCTGCTTTAGTAGAATCTCTGCACCTAGACACTAGTATGGTAGAAGATCCCTTGGTTGTTTCAAATCCAATTGGGGGCTCGGCTTATTTGTCGATGGTTTGCTTGGATTTGAAAATCTCTATTCTAAGTGTTGAATTTAGATGTAGTGCCTTTGTTTTGGGTTTCACAGGATATGGACTGATCTTAGGCATGGACTGGTTATCCAGTAACGGTGCCATTCTTGATTGTGAGAAAAGAGTGGTTAGGCTCTTGACTCGGCTCGGTAACACTCTAGAAATTTCTTGTAATCCCTTGAATGCTGTTATGCTTAGTTATCTAGAGTCGCCTGACGCTTCTGTTGAGAATTTGCAGTCGGTTAGAGTGGTCCGGGAATATCTGGATGTCTTTGAAGAGGTGAAAGGCTTACGTTCGAAGCGGGAAATAGACTTCCGCATATATCTTGTTGATAATGCAAAGCCTGTAGCACTGCCTGTTAGACACATGGCTCCAAAGGAGAGAAAGGAGCTCAGTAAGCAAGTTAAGGAGCTTCTCGAGAAGGGGTTTATAAGGAGAAGTATCTCGGAATCGGGTACTCAGTGGTGTTCTCCACCAAAGCAGATGGTTCACTACGCCTTTGTGTGGACTATAGGGAGCTAAACAAGCTGACTAAAAAGAATAGACACCCGCTTCCCAGAATAGACGATTTGTTTGATCAGCTTGTAGGTGCGTCGGTCTTCTCCTAATTTATCTAGCTACTGGGTTCCATCAGCTAAGGGTAGCTGAAGATAGTATTGATAAAATCCCAGACGGTTACTATGAGTGGCTTGTCATGCCTTTCGGCTTGACAAACGCACCCGTTTATTTCGTAGACCTAATGAGCAGGGTGTTCAGAGAATTCCTCAATAAATTCGTGGTGGTTTTCGTAGACGATATTTTGATCTTCTCAAAGAATGAGGAAGAACATGCATGGCATCTGAAAGAAATCATGGAAACTCTCCGTGCACATCAGCTAAAAGCCAAATTCTCCAAATGTCACTTTTGGAGAGAGGAGGTCAGATTTCTTGGGCATATAGTGTCCAAAGAGGGGTTAGCAGTAGACCCCACGAAAGTAGTGGGAGTGCAAGATTGGAAGACACCAAGAAATGCAACCGAAGTCCGAAGCTTTCTTGGGCTAGCCGGTTTTTACCGAAAGTTCATTAGGGATTTCGCAAAAATCTCAGCTCCACTCACAAGGCTAAAAAAGAAGAATCTGGCGTTCGCTTGGGATTTGGATTGCGAGTTTGCTTTCTAACGATTAAAAAGGGCTCTCACAACAACCCCAATTTTGACCTTGCCAGATGGAAGCAAGATGTTCACCGTATACACTAATGCTTGTGGTACGGGACTAGGCGCTGTTCTAATGCAAGAAGGGAGGGTAGTAGCTTATGGTGGAAGGCAATTGAAAGTTCATGAAAGGAACTACCCAACCCACGATCTTGAGTTGGCCGCCATCATCTTTGCGCTTAAGTCTTGGCGCCATTATCTTCTAAGTGAGAAGTTTGAATTATATACTGACCATAAATCGTTGAAATATCTCTTCTCGCAGAAAGATCTTAACCTAAGGCAGCAAAGATGGATGGAATTCCTTGGCTCGTATGATTTTGAAATTTCCTATACTCCAGGCAAAGGCAACGTAGTAGCAGACGCGTTGAGCCAAAAGAAACTGACCCTAAGCCCTCTCTTTGTAGAAAGGCAAAGCTTGAAGTATATAGCTAATTTCGACTTTAGGCCTTCCTCGGATTTTATACCTGGTTTATTGGCATCCCTAGAAGTACGGCCCACTCTTTTAGATTCAATAGGGACAGCACAACGTGAAGACCCTCAGCTTGTGGATGTGATTGATAGGCTAATTAGGGCTGAAACTTCCAGTCACCTCAATAGGTACTCCATCGATGATAAGGGTTGGCTAAGGCGAGATGGAAGACTGTGCATCCCACAAGCAAGGGAGTTAGTAAAGAAGGTTCTCGAGGAAGCACATCATTCCACGATGACAATACACCCAGGCGGGGACAAGATGTACAAGGACATAAAGAGAGTTTTCTATTGGAGCGGCGTGAAGAAGGACGTAGTAGATTTCGTTTCTAAGTGCGTGACATGCCAACAGGTCAAGGCGGAACAAAAGAAACCTGGAGGACTGCTTCATCCTCTAGAAGTCCCGCAATGGAAGTGGGATAGCATTTCAATGGACTTCATTTACAGGTTGCCTAGGTCAAGATGGGGCAATACTAGCATTTGGGTAATAGTGGACAGGCTTACTAAAAGCGCCCACTTTATACCTATCAAGAGTAGAAGGACTGCTTCGTCTCTAGCTTCTCTTTATCTCAAGGAAATAGTTCGACTCCATGGAATACCATCCAGTATAGTGGGTGACAGAGATCCCATCTTTATAAGCGAATTTTGGTGGGGTTTGCAAGAAGCTGTAGGCACACAGTTATGCTTGAGCACGGCCTATCACCCCCAAACTGATGGTCAGACAGAAAGGGTAAATAGAGTATTGGAAGATCTTTTGAGACTATGCGTTCTTGACTTCGGAGGGACTTGGGAGGATCATCTTCCTCTAGTGGAATTCGCCTACAACAACAGCTACCAAGCCACCATCGGTACGGCGCCCTTCGAAGCTCTATATGGAAGACCGTGCCGATCACCAACTTGTTGGTGGGAGTCTACTGACAAGATTATACTTGGGCCAGACATGATTCGAGAGACTTCAAAAAAAGTGGACTTGATACGAAGGAGAATGAAGACAGCCCAAGACAGACAGAAATCCTATGCCGACAAAAGAAGGACCGACCTTGAGTTTGAAGTAGGGGACATGTTTTTCCTTAAGGTATCTCCTTTAAGGAACGTCGTTCGCTTCAGATCCGCAAGAAAGCTAGCACCAAGATTTGTAGGACCGTTCCCTATCATCGACAAGATTGGGAAAATGGCTTATAGAGTAGAGCTGCCTGAAAGATTGGCCGGAATTCACAACGTCTTTCACGTTTCTCATCTCTGAAAATGTCTACATGAATCTGCGGAAGTGGTGGAGCCAAGCATTCTAGAAGAAGCCGAAGTGGAACGCGAAGCAACTGTAAGAAGAGTTCCAACTCGAATCATAGGAACTGAGGTGAAAAAGCTACGCAACCGCGAAGTAAAGCTTGTCAAAGTTCAGTGGAGCGACGTCAAGGAAGATGCGACTTGGGAAACTGAGGACAGAATACGCGCGGCTTACCCTTTTCTTTTTGAGGGTACAACTTTAATCTCTCTTTTTCCTTAAGTTGTGCTTGAATCTATCTTTTTAGGTATATCTCCTCGGTCTTATCCTTTTATCCTTAGGTAGAAAACCCCTTTGGATGTAAATATGTATTTGAAACATGTTATGATTGATGGCCGCAAGTGGTTGCAAGTGTTTGCTAAGTGGTTGCTCGTGGATGCATATACACACACAACCTAGGTTTTAGATCGGCTCAGTCACTTCATACTGCATATATGTATTCATATTTGTATGTGGTTGAAATTTGATATGTCATCATATGGATGTCGCATTTGTATGAATGGTGGCGCACTCATGTAGAATTATGAGTAGGAATTTTTTTGCATACATAATGGATTCATGGCACTTACATGATTTGCATTAAGAAGGTCAGCTGAATCAGTAGACAGCCTGATTTTGCATTAGATAAGGACATGTACACACACTGTGTATATGATTATGAAGCATTAGAGGTCTTTTAAGGACAATGGACGCCCGTGTTTGATGGTTGAGTAGACGGATGATTGGATGTTAGGACTTACGTTCCCCTAGACTTGAAGATTTCGGGGACGAAATCCTTTAAGGAGGGGAGAATGTAACACCCCGAATTTTCTGTTAACTATATATTAACAAATTAAAGTATAATTAATTCTTAATGAAAGAATTAAGGGAAACGGGTTATGCCATTGCGCTCATCTTGGAATTCTGCCTGAAATAGAGTCCGAGTTTGCGTGAATCGGACTCCGTATGAAGGAGTTATGACCTCCGAAAGTTTCAGACTTCAAATTTAAATTCAAACAGTCCGAAACATAATTCAAAATTCAAAATTCAAAAATCAGACCAAACTGGGCTGGGCCGGAAAATTCCCGCCTAAGACCCAGGTCGACCTGGGGGTCGACCTAGGGGTCGACCTGGGTGACCAGGTCGACCATAGGGTCGACCTGGGGGTCGACCTGCCCAGTCGACCTGGGGGTCGACCTGCCCAATCGACCTGGTTTGGCCCTGGCTGGCCTGATCAGGTTCTGGTCGATTTCTGAGGCTTGGCTGTGTCACCAGGGCTGACATGTCGCATTTTGGTTGGCTCCTTTCGAAGTGAATGGTCTAGATTCGTCTATGATCATCTGACGGCTCAAAACAATCTGAAATTCTATAAATACAATCTAAGACTCCAACCTAAATTCACATAAGAAATTAGAGACGAAGCCGCCAAGCTGTCGGTAGGAAATTGAGAGGAGCCTCCACTTGTAGAAAAGCTTAGTGATGAGCCAAATTAGAATTAAAACACGAATCAAATCAACGTTGGTCTACCCAAAGGAAAGCATATCAAATTCAGAACTCAGAATCCAGAATTCAAGTTCTGCACTCGTTGTAAGTATAGTGATCCTTCCGATGTGAATAAAATTAAGTCTTGATTCGATGTAAATTGGAAGTGAAATTGTGTTATTGTATAACAACGATAATGATTCATATGCGATGTAATGATTTTGGTATTGATTATGTTTGTGGTATAATTGAGTTTATGTTGATCCTATTGTATATGTATAATCACATGCATGTTGTATAGTTCATATTGTAGCCAACACCTATATGTTTATGTGATTATATAAGTTGTATGTGATTAAGATTTAATATATATATATATATGCTAGAACCTTTATGCATAAACGATTATGTTTACATTCATGCTAATATGTTTGTAAGAAAGTTGCAAGTTAATTGGATCCATGTCAAGATCCACTTTAATATATGTTTCATGATGTAGTTAGACATATGATTGGATCTAGTTCACACATGCAATGAAATTATACATACTTTATGAAAACATCACATTCTTGTCATATGCTAGTTATGTTCGATGTTATGCCTAGATCCAAATCATGTTTAGGCTTATGTTGTCTAAATCATATGCTAAATTTTGTGACACCTAATTTGTTAGACCCCTATTTCAATGCAAGTTCACATATATGGATGTTGATATAGGCTACGTTGTAAATTCACACGTATGTTGATTAGTCTATGTTGCTAGTTCACACCTATGACATTCATGTTGACTATTTTGCAAGTTCACACCTATGATGTTCATATTGACTATGCCAAAAATGCTAAGTTTACACCTATGTCATATTCATGTTTATGAATTCCCTTATGTCAAATTTGTATGCGCTAAATTAGGCTAAGTTTTTAGCCTAATATCATATGTTAAAAATCATGCGAACGAAAATTAGGCTAAGATTGTTAGCCTAATATTTAAACGGGGTAACGTTAGGGATATTGGTAAAACTTGACATAAATTGGTAAAAATATATGAAATGGGCATGTTTGCCACATGCCAAAATTGGAGGCGTTTGAATGGTATAAATTCTTATACCAAAAACGTTAAACTTGGAAAGTGGGCCACAACATTTAATTGTTGACAAATTTACATATATTAAGTATTAAAGACAAATATGTATATTTAGAAAATATGAATATGCTTAACACGAGGTTGGATTGAGTTGTGATGTAAACCTGCCCGGACCCGCCCGGCTGTCCAGTAGTCACAACAATACTTATCCAATGTGGGTGGTTAAGCATGAAGCCCAATAAGGACCCGAGGTTAGACCGAGTTACGGTGTAAATCTGCCCGGAACCGACCGGCACATCCAGTAACCGTAACAATACCTGTCTAATGTGAGTGGTCGGTGCTTTAAAAAGCTAAGGACAGACTGTCAGGATGGTAGGGTTAAGTTAACTAAAACACTTAACCGATTCAACATGTTAATTAAATTGATGGGTGGGGTTAGGCAAACACAGACACTTAACCACTTAACATGTTTGACTAGAAAACCCTAGTAACGGGGACCCATTTCAGCAGTAACCCAATTAGGTATCATGGTACCCTGAAACTAGGCAGGGTGGGGCACGATTACTGGGCTGATTGTAAGAGGTCAAAAGCGACGGCGGTGGGTGCAACAGTGTGGGTTCTAACGGAGTGTGGGCGTGCACACACTTCGGAGCAGACAAACAGGGCATTGGGGGCACCAGTAGTATAACCTATGTATTTCCAGTTTTGTGTCGGGTTGCCACCATGGGACTTGATACACCCCATGGTGGGGCTAGCATAGGTATCTGCAAATCTTTGGGGGCCGTAGGACACAGATGATTATGCGAGTAGGAGCCGATCTTTAGAAAAAGGGGATCATGTCATCCTCAGCATGGGGTGCCAGTCTAGAACTAATGCATGTAGGTGCAGATATATATATATATATATATAGTATGGAGTGCGATAGTATATTCGATTCAAACTGCCTTATCTTAGTTTATGATACTTTCCTGTTCCAGTTTATACTTATCATGCCCTTATTCTTATTCTCGTACTGGAGAGTCACTAGACTTACCAGGCTTTATGTCTGACCCTATTTTCTTTCGTCTTCTTTTCTTCCGTTCCCCCCCAGGTCCACAGGGAGGAAACAACTCAGCTTAGTCAGACTCTTTGCAAGTTTCAAGATAGTAGACGTACGGTTTGGACTCTCTTGCTTTAGCTATGGCTGTTGGACACAATCATGGGGATTTATGCAGTTTTAATTATGTTTTATGCTTCTTTATTTAATAACCAAGACAAAAGTGATGTTGTAATGTTTTGGAAGTTGTTATGAGACAGCTATGGAAATGTTTTACATGAACACATTTTTATGAAATAAAAAGTATGTTTGTTTTCCGCTGCTTATATATATGTGTTTATATCTGTCTTATGTTTTATCTGTGACTTTTACTTATAAACCTCCACCAAAGTTAAGGCATTTCCTTTGTGAGTGACCTCAATAGAGGGTGGGGTGTTTTAGGATGTGTGTGCATTTTTCTTTCTTTAATGGATGTATCATCAAATGAATGTTGCATTTGGACGAATGATTGTGCACACATATAGAACTTTCATGTTATAATAGGATTATCTGTATACATGTTGGATTCATGGCACTAACATACATTGCATTAAGAAGGACGACTGAATAATGGACCGCCTGATCTTTCGCATTAGTGTTGGGACATATACACACACCTTTGCATATGTTCATATAAGCATTCGAAAATTTTAAGGACAATAGGTGCATGTGATTGGTGGATGAGTAGATGGATGGTAGGATATACAGTCTTCTTAACTCGGAGATTTCGGGGATGAAATCCTTTGAGTAGGGGAGAATGTAACACCCCGAAATTTTAACTACACTAAAGAGGATAAATTAAAGAATAATTAATTTAATATTCGTAATTAAGGGAAATGGACTATGTCATTGCGTCCGTCTCGAAATTCTGGTCAAGATAGACATCTTTATTACGTAAAACGGATAACATATGAAGAAGTTATCAACGGTAGAAGTTGGACGACTAAAACAGGGATAACTGGCGCACTTGACAAGTGTGCCAAGACATTTTTACATTGGCGCACCTGTAAAGTGCGCCCATGTAAGTTTTTGGGCATCCAGACCCAAGTGGGTGTCGACCCGCGGCAGGGTTTCCTCTAGGGCTGAGGTGGCATTTGAATTCTGGAGGCTGGGAGCTATAAATATACCCCCATGTCTCTCGTTTTCTCATACTAAACACAATGGAGGCCAAATGATGTCAGTGCCTGAACTGAGTATAATCCTTTCTTATTCTACAAATCAAGTTTAAAGATTCTAGTGTTTCAAGAATAGATCTGAGATTCAACACCAACAATTTCTTTTCTATCTTCTAAAATCCAAACACTGTGAGTTATTTACTTTTAGATTTAAATGATTAAAAGTAAACGTGATGTGATTGTGATTTGGATATATGCCTGTGATTGAATCATATTGGATCTATCATAATTTGTGAATCTATAATATTCTATGACTTGGATCTAAACCTTTATCATATCAGTTCTATTGGGACTTTTGAATCTATGACATAACTATGATGTGGATCTTAAATATTATCATGCTAGATCTACCTTTATAGATCTAATTCGCTTGTGGTTAATTTATCATGTCACAATTGTGGATCTTAAATATTATCATGCTAGATCTACCTTTATAGATCTAATTCGCTTGTGGTTAATTTATCATGTCACAATTGTGGATCTTAAATATTATCATGCTAGATCTACCTTTATAGATCTAATTTGCTTGTGGTTAATTTATCATGTCACACTTGTGGAGCTAAAACTTTGTCATGCTAGATCTACCTTTATAGATCTAATTCGCTTGTTATTAACTTATCATGTCACATTTGTGGATCTTAAACTTTGTCATGCTAGATCTACCTTTATAGATCTAATTCGCTTGTGGTTAATTTATCATGTCACATTTGTGGATCTTAACCTTTATCTATGATTGTGGCTAATTTGGATCTGTCATTGTTTGGACAGTTAAAACCTTGCTTAGATCTATTTCTCCATCTAGATCATCTTGTACCTATCATGTGGTGATTAATTTAGATCTATCATTAATTGGACGTATGAATCCTTATTTATTCATGCCTATTATGACATCCTTAGTATGTTAGATCTAGTTTTATTATCACATGCTCACTAGATCTATTTTTATATGTCCACTTATCACTATCCCAATTACATGTTTATGTCACTTTTGTTAAAATAATCACTATTGTCATCTTTTCCTTTTATTGTTTATGGCTAGGCTACTTTCTAGCCTAGACATGACGCCAAATATATGTGAATGAGTTAGTTAGGGAACAGGGGAAAACAATTGGCATAACTTAAATGATGAATATGAATTTGGACATATAATCCATTATGAATATAATTAGGTAAATGGGCATGAACACCTATAAATACGTAGGTATAATTAATTGGTTAATAATTGAAATACCTAGGATTATAGTAATTAGAAACTGTAACTGTACTTATGACACGAGGTTAGATTGCACTTGTGGTGGAAGTATGCCTGGACCAGATCAGAATATCCAGCAACCGGAAATGTTGAATCTAATGTCAGGGGTCTAAGTGCACAAATACGAGACGGGCTAAGACACGAGGTTAGGCCCAACTTATGGGAGAAGTCTACCTGGACCCGACCGGCATATCCAGCATCCACAAGTTGCAGGCTTAATGTAGGAGGTCTAGTCCATTATAACCGTAAATGGACATGGTAACGAACTGGAATACTTAACCTAGTTGAATCCATAGGGATTGTATGAACATGTTAACTTGAATAGAGGTTAAGTAAACTTGGTTGAAACAGTGGGTGGGTTAAGTAAATCTTATGGCGGTGGGTAATATTTATATATAGGCCCACAAACTTAACATATCTTATACTTTGGAGTTATGCAACTTTGTTAAGTAAACTTGCTTGGATCAGTGAGGGTTAAGAAAATCTTGTGGCGGTAGGGTAATATTTAAATATATAGGCCCGACAACTTAACCTGTTTTACCTGTTGGACTGTTAGGCATAACCAATTGAAATCCTAGTAGTGGGGGTGCAAGCCTAGGGGGAGCTTATATCATCTTGTGTGTGGGACCCTTTCAATCAGTAACTCATCTAGGTATCAAACGAGTACTCCGAACTAGGTCGGAGTAGGGGCACGCTTACAAGGATGATTGTATGAGATCCAAAACGAAGGAGTGGTGTTGACAGCGCGGGAAACCAATCGAGTCATGTGCGTGCATGGGTCTGGCTTGCTATGGGAATTAAGACGCTGTGACATCAGTAGACATGGTTGTGAACATCTTGAAAATGAAGGGTTTCCGCTTTAGGAAGTGATACATCCTACTGTGCGGCCAACACATGGTATCTACGGAGTAGGGAGCCGGTCGATTAAGGTAGTAGTTAGGGTACATTTAAACTCTGGTAAGTTTAGGAGTCCGTTATTGGGGTTGCCTATGGATTGTATCGGGTGAAAATCTCCCACCAGAAGTAAGCCTAAGTCTACCATCTTATACATGTTGGGGATCATCTCATTCTGGTTGTATACTAGTATTAGTGCAGATAATTAGAAATCATTAGAGAAGCGCAACATACTCTATCATGTTTATCCTATCATACCTGTCTTTTATGTAGTTATCTGTCATATCCGCTTTATATGCCTGTCATGCTACTTTTATTTATTTACTTGCTAAAAGTAACTAGACTCGCTAGACTTTATGTCTGACCCTTTTGTTTCCTCTTCATTCTTCCATCCCCCCCCTAAGATTCTCAGGGTGGGAATACTCATGCTTAGTCAGGACTCGGTTATCATCTTGCTAGGAGCTGCTTTCGAAGTATGGCTCAAGTTCTTATCTCCACTATGGCTTTGTCTATTTTTGGGGAATTATGCTTTTTAAGTATTCATGTACTCTGATGGTACAAGACAGAAATTATATTATTGTAATGGGTTTTATGTAGTTTCAGACTTATGGTATTTTGAACCACGATGTTATGATTTATGTTTGAAATAAAAATTTAAATTCCACTGTTGCTTTTATATCTGTCTTGTAATATTTTTGTTTCTGTTTACCTATAACTCTTCATGAAACTTAATGCATTCCCTTAGTGAGTGACATTAATGGAGGTGGGGTGTCACAATGCCTACTATGTGTAATTATTACCATTAAAAAGTGGTTGTATGGAAGTGGATTGACCTTCTACAAATGAACTAGTTATGGTGCTGCCATTACCAGTGTTGGTGGCTATTACTACTGTTTTCAAAAATTAGAGAATGAAACTTTTTAAAATCTTAAGTTCTGATACCAATTGTGGGTGCAACGGAAGTGGAACTTAAGGAAAACCTATCACTTTAGTGGGATGAATAGTGGTTGTGAAATTTATATTAATCTTTTCAAATTACTTTAACTATACTTGTACATATGAAAAATATCATAGATTTATCATAGAAACACAACAAAATAAAAAACAACAAAAGGCAGTAAAGTAAAAGAAACAACAAACTGGATTTTATACTAATTCGAAGTTACTCTACATTCAGTCCTACACCAAAGCCTGTATGTATTTTATTTTAAAAAGATTTATGCTCCTTGATTTCAAGGCTATAAGGAGATAGACCCTAGAATTTCTGCCTCTAGGCACAACATTCTGTATTTTTGGATCAACAAGACACACCCAATTACTTTTCTGATACAATCAAACCAAATTTGATTTATGGGTTAATAAGTCACACTCTTTAGAGTATAATTGAGTGGATTATACAATGAAAAGCAGAATTGATCTTGAAATTATGATTACAACAGTGCAATAACTATGATTTGCACTTTGATCTTGAGAGATTATGGAGAGGATGATAGAGAACCAAAACCTAAGTAGAAATAGTTTGATTTACTTAAAATTTTGGCATAATATAAGTAGAATTCATAATAAAAATGGCGGAGAAGAAAGGAAAAAAGAAGAAGATGGAAAACTGAATACAAATTCATTTGAAATTGTTGCTGTTTATAGCAAAATAATGACCATATCTTTTCGCGAAAGGGTATGACAAAAAGAGTCTTCTTCGGATGGTCAAATCTAATCTAACAATTATTTTCTTTTCTTTCCCAAAAATAGTACATTCTCTTCTTCTACTTTCCTTACCTGGAATTATAATTTTTGAGCTCCACAACAATTCCAAATCATTTCAGTTTATCTCAATTTGCAAATTCAAGGTAAGCAATTCAACTTTGATCATGATTCCATGATCACTCTCCAATTTCTTTATGGTTTTGAATGTCATGATTTGCACATTGAAATTCGAAATTGATTTGAATTTCCAATCGAACATGGATTTTGAAATGAGATTTTTGAGTATCCTTGAACTTAATTATGATTGGACGCATCTTGGATTCAATCTGATTTATCTTGAGTTTGAGAAAAGAAATTGTTTAATTACTATGGTTATTCGAATTGAAACATGTTTTGACCCGATTATAATCAAATCAAGTGCTCTAATCACATTATATTCTCCTTTTTATTACCAAAGACAAAACCTTACTTTCGGGTTTGGACACCCTTTTTTCAATGGAGATGGTTTTGATTTGAATCAAAAGACAATTTTAAGCCAATCATTGATATCCAATGAATTTGATGCTTCCAAACGTTTTCCCTTCCAAAAATATTTATGATTGACTTCTTCATTAGGCATCCTGTAATACTTCCAAAAGAGGTTGAAAGCAAGGATTTTTCTTTGTTATTTCTAAATTCCCTTATTTATAATTAAGAAACGATATCACTTGGCAGCATCTTGGGTGATAAGAAGTCTGCTAAGAAAGCAAGTCCTAAGCAAACCCCTAAAGTCGATGGATCTTCCTCTATTACCCAAGAGAAGATATCCAAGAAAATTTCTTCTACCTCCTAGTGTTCTTTATTAGCCACTTAGAAAGAGGTGAATGTTATTCTAGAGGCCTTCTTGATGTATGAAATTGATGTCAGTCCTTTGCCAGCGCTACTATCGACAATCCTCCAATGGGATATTTTGTCTATTCTACCATCCATATCTAGTATGGAAGCTTCTTTCCATTTCCTGATTTCCATTCTTTCTTTTTGCAACATACTGATCTCACACCAATCCTGCCCTCCCCCAACACATACATCTATTTGTTGTATTTAGAAATTGTTTCTTTAGAATCTGGAGGTCCATCTTTGCACCCTTCAGCTCTTTCTCTTTTGGTGCGGTTGGCAAAGTTAAGCAGCAATAACCCTATTCTGGTTTGGGCCAACCCTTCTCAAAAATTAATCACTGATAATATTGAAAAATCGAAAAGTTGTGAGAACCACTACTTTTTCATTAGATGTCCTCCCAACATCAACAGGAGGTTCTCAAAACTCGATATTGATTTTTAGACTCATATTTCGTCTTTCGTCAATCATTTTGTTACTCATCACTTCTAAATGTTTTCCTCTTAAAGGCTCTTCCGAAGAGTCCTTACAAAGACATCCATCGAGTCATTCAACAATGAAGAAGGCTATCGAAAAATTTAGAGAAAGGTTAACCTGTAACGACCCGCATTTTATGTATCGGACGATCGTAATTTTTTTTATTTAATTCTCTAAGGGTTAGATCATTCTCATATTTTGATATGTTGGTTATGGGGATATGAGACATGTCCATATTTTTTACCAATTTTATTTGTGACAAATTTTCCCTTGTCAGTTTTGTATAGGGCATAACTTTTGAATGGGATCGAATCAGGTGCTGAGATTGATTTTATTGGAAAGGAAATGATGTTTCCAATTGCATAGAGTGGTAATATAAAAGGTTTGGTTCAGCGGTTTGGGAGAAATCGTTGTTTTGGCATTTTACAATTCCTGTACAGGTTTAGCTCGTCATTAGTAGGCTGAATTGGTGTGGCTCATTAGTGGGCTGGTTAGAGGCTGTAAATAGGGGGTTATAGACATGGAGAGGGGTTTGCTTTCTTCATTCTCTCATTTGGTTGATCTTTAGATCCTCCTTGCTCAATCAAATACATCTTTCCTCTATTAAAATTGTAGATCTACGCAAGAAGAATGAAGATCTACATCAAGTAAAGCTAGATCTACATCGAGTAAAGGAATATAGCATCAAATTGAGATATTTGGAGGTTGATCATTGCGGTCTGGATTAGAGATTAGTCGATTTCAAGTTATTTTGAAGAATTGGTGAGTGACAAGCATCTCTCGGATTCAATCGAGTATATGGGTTGTTTGATCTTATGTTCATCATTTCAAGTTGTTTCCCCATAGATCTAATCAATGTAAGTATGTTTTCAATTTGAATCATCATAGGACTTAACCTAGCAACTTATAAATGGTAATTTCATATGTTGTTTAATGTACTTGTAACAGCCCGCATTTTACGTATCGGAGGATCGCAATTTTTTTTATTTAATTCCCTGAGGGTTGGAGCATTCTCATATTTTGATATGTTGGTTATGGGGATATGAGACATGTCCATAATTTTTACCAATTTTATTTGTGACCATTTTTCCCCTGTTATTCTTGTATAGGGAAAAACTTTTGATTGAGATTGAATTAGGTGTTGAGGTTGGTTTCATTGGAAAGGAAACGGTGTTGCCAATTCCGTAGAGTGGTCACATTAAAGATTTGGTTCAGTGGTTTGGGAGGAATCGCTGTTTTTGTGTTTCACAATTTCTGTTCAGGTTTTTATAGCCATTGATATGCTGATTTGAGGAGGCCCATTAGTGGGTTAGTGGGCGGCTATAAATAGGGGGTTAGAGGCATAGAGAATAGTTTACTTTCTTCATTCTCTCATTTGGTTGAGCTCGTGATCCTCCTTGCTCAATCAAATACACCTTTTCACCATTAAATTTTAGATTTATATAAGAGAATTGAAGATCTACATTGTTTGAAGCTAGATCTACGTCAAGTGAAGAGAGATCGCATCAAATAAAGAAGTTTAAAGCATATTCTTCATTGTTCGGATTGAGAATTTAGCGATTTCAAGTTAATTCGAAGAATTGGTGAGTGATAAGCATCCCTTACACGGATTCGATCAAGTATATGAGTTGTTTGATCTTATTTTCATCATTTTAAGTTGTTTTCACTGAAATCTACGTCATGGTAAGTATATTTTCATTTGAATAACCATAGGATCTAATCTAGCAACTTAAACTGGTAATTTCTTATATAAATTCATATGTTTATGAAAGTTAGATCCATTGTTTTAGTTTATTCATTGATTTATCATGATTTGGTGAATTTAATACGATTATTGATGAATAGTTATCATTTTAGTGTTGTTGATGATTTCATAAAGTGCTGATGATTGAATTAGATGATTTAGATGAGTTGGTTGCAACGATGTGTCGTTTGGTAATGGTTTGATCGAGATTGGAGCTAAATTGGTCAGACCTAGAGTCGGGTTGTTTTTGGATCGGTCGCTGGCTCGTGTTCAAAGAAAGGAAAGTTGGGTCGTTGGTGACCCACAGAGTAGGGTCGTTGGTGACCCAAGGAGTTGGGTCATTGGTGATCCATAGAGTCAGGTCGTTGGTGATCCATAGAGTCGGGTCGTTGGTGATCCAGGGAGTTGGGTCGTTGGTGATCCATATTGTCGGGTCATTGGTGACCTCGGGAGTTGGGTCGTTAGTTATCCATAGAGTCGATCGTTGGTAATCCAGGGAGTTGGGTCGTTGATGATCCATAGATTCGGGTCGTTGGTGACCCACAGAGTTGGGTTGTTGGTGATCCATAGAGTCGGGTCGTTGGTGACCCATGGAGTTGGGTCATTGGTGATATATAAAGTCGGGTCGTTGGTGATCCAAGGAATTAGGTCGCTGGTGACCCGTACAGTCGGGTCGTTTGTGACCTGATGAGTTGAGCTGAAACTGAAAAGTCAATATGTACGACTTAAGAAGGATCTATACGGATATAGCGGAAATGTAGATGATATACTAACTAATAATATACAATAATTACGCAGGTAAAAAAGCTAAGTTATAGAAATATATCAAAAGTAAATGTAATAAGAAACGACACCAGGAATTTTGTACTGGTTCGGAATTCTTACCCTACGTCCAGTCCCGAAGCTCCTCTTCGGAATTCACTATCACATCCTTTCTCAACCCGGAGGAATAGGTCAGTACACCCGAGCCCCAACAATGATGCCTCTCGCCTGAGCAACTATACAGGACTTCAACAATTACAAGTGTTTTAAATTCTATTTTGTGTTCTTGAATTAACGCGGATAGTGAACGGTTTAAGTACACCCTTCCTATAATCTTATCCTCAAGTATTTGAAATGTTTGCAAAGATTGAAGGAAGTTAGTTGCTTGTCGAATCAAGATATGAGAAGTGTTATCAAGGATTCAACAAGTAACTTGAATTGAGAGAGCTTTTGTTTGCAAAGTATATAGAAGTTTATATCAGAAAATAGAGAGAATATAATCTGAATTGGTGATTTGGAAAACACGTTTGAAGTGTTTATATAATAGTAGAAAGGTAGCAATTCTTCATGAAGAGTTTTAACCAAAATAAGTTTCCATCTCCTTTCAAAAATGAATAGATTTTTCTTCATGAATATAGGCAACCTTTCAGAAAAATATTTGTTGTTTCGAATCAATCGACTGGTTAAAAATCATTAATTGACTGGTTGAAGTAGACTTTAAATCGTTTGGATAAAAACTTTTCAAAATTAGTCATTATATAAAAATACTCTCTGACCAGTCGACTGGTCATTTATCTACTAGTCGACTGGTAAAGCTGCTTTTGTACATTCATGGCTTTTTAAAGCCGTTTAAATATATATATATATATATATATTTATTTATTTATATATTTATTTACTTTGTTTTGTATATTCGTGTTATACTTGAGGATAGATTTTAACATAATTCTAACACGACTCAATGTGTGTGTGTATATGTGTTTATATATATAACCTTGTCTCTATGACATGATTCCCATTGCAACTTCTTTTGTTGGCATTAATCAAAATATTGGTATCAACATTCTCCCCCTTTTTGATTGATGACAACATATCTGATTTTCTCCCCCTGTGTATTTGCTCCCCCTGAATTTTTGCAACATTTTGTTAGTTCGATAAAGTTATAATCTTACCATTTTGATTCCTACAACAAAATGTTAGCACATATATTCTCAATAAATTCAATATAAGATCATAGAATATATATAATTTATATATAATTAGTGAGTAGAAAATATTCTCCCCCTTTGTCATCGATTAAAAAATAATTAATCATAATGAGCACAAATTAATCAAATAACGTTTTAGAGGTCTTTGAAAGATACAATTCCTAGTTCTCGTCGGGGTCTTATAAAAGAGTTCTTTAAATTGGTTTAGTAAAGATATCAGCAATTTGATTTTTTGAGTTTACAAATTCTAAATTAATTGTTTGTTTTTCAATATTGTCTCTCAAGAAATGATGTCTGATATCAATGTGTTTAGTTCTAGAATGGTTTACTGGATTCTTAGATAAATTTATTGCGCTTGTATTGTCACAATAAATTGTGGAATTAAACAAATTTGCGTTGAAATCTTTTAGTGTTTGCTACGTATATATTACTTGAGCACAGGCTAGTGCAGCAGATATGTGTTCATCTTCGCATGCTGACAGTGAAACACAATTTTGTTTCTTGTTGAACCAAGATGTAAGTGATTTACCGCTTAAGTGACATGTTCCACTTGTGCTCTTACGATCCGTCTGTGATCCTCCAAAATTAGCATCACTATATGAAACTAATTCAAAGGAACAGTCTTTCAGATAGAAAAGTCTAAAATCTTTAGTATTACTAAGATAACGTAATATACGTTTAACTACTCTCAAATGTGATTCTTTTGGATCAGCTTGAAAACGAGCACATAAGCAAACACTCATCATAATATCCGGTCTACTTGCAGTTCAATACAAAAGTGAACCTATCATGCTTTGATATAGCTTTTGATCGACACTTTTACCATTTTCATCTTTATCTAAATGTGTCGTCGTACTCATTGGTGTACGTTTACTTGATGTGTTTTCCATTCCAAAACGTTATATTAAATAAGTACAATATTTTTTTTATTAATGAAAATTCCATCTTACAGTTGCTTAATTTGCAAACCCGGAAAGTAAGATCGTTCTCCCATATGTGACATTTCAAATTCGTTGGTCATTATTTTTGAAAATTCTTGACATAATTGATCATTCGTTTGTCCAAAGATAATGTCGTCTACATATATTTGCACAATTAGAATATCTTTATTATCCTTTTTGATAAAAAGTGTTTGATTAGCCTTTCCAATTTGAAATCCTGAATCTAATAAATAAGTTTTGAGATGTTCATATCAAGCACGAGGTTCTTGTTTCAACCCATATAATTCCTTTTTCAGTTTAAAAAAACATGATCAGGATATTTTTCATGAGCAAATAGTGGAGGTTGTTCAACATATACTCGTTCTTTAATATAACGATTTAAGAAAGGGCTTTTAACGTCCATCTGATATAGTTTAAAGTTATGATGACAACCCTATGCTAATAGGATTCGAATTGCTTCTAGTTGTGCGACTGGAGCAAAACTTTCTTCATAATCTATGCCTTCTTCTTGATTGTAAACTTGTGCAATAAGTCTAGCTTTATTTCTAGTGATACTTTCCAATTCGTCTGCTTTATTTTTGTAAACCCATTTTGTTCCAATAACAGTTTGATCAGTCGGTCTTGGAACTAATTCTCATTCTTTTAGAACTATTCCCCATACTTCGTTACATTCAAATTGATTTAGTTCTTCTTGCATTGCAATTATCCAATTTTCATTTGTAGATGCTTCTTTAGGGTTTTTGGGTTCGATATTCGATAAGAAGGCTACAATACTTACTAAATTAAGTTGACTTCTTGTTCTTACATTTAAAGTTATTTCTCCAATAATATTTTGAGTTGGATGGTGTGACGACCGCCCATAACCCCCGCACTAAACAAGAGGAATAATGCACTGAAAGGTGTGCCAGGCTGCTATGGACGATCATCAGAGTAGGTAAACACATCGAAACCTGTCGTAGAACTCACAGCGCAAGGATAAAATATAATAGATCATATACAACAGGTAATAGTAATGAGGTATCATATAGCAAACTTTTGAAACTTTCTCAACATCCAGAAAAATTATCCAACTGATATCAAAGTTTGTACATAAGGCCTCACTACAACCCTCAAAGCAACTCAAACAGCGGAAACAGAAATACTAGATAGTAATAAAACTGATACGCCAGCCTCCTGCTCGTCATCGCTCAGCTTCCTCGTCTCACTAAGCTCCATTACCTGTAACCTGCTACTTAGTCTGCCCATCCACAACCGGATGAACAGCCCAAGGTAATAAGAGGAGACATAAAACCTTGAGTCAGACAATAGTCTTAGTGAGCGATAAAACAGCTAACAAACTTCAACAAGAAAGTATATGAGAATTGGTAAATGAAAAACTTATATACCCACAACACCACAGAAGAACTCATCCTTATCTTCCCCACATCGGACAGTGATAGCCTTTACGACAAGCATTTCAACCATTCATCCATAGAAATCAGAACACCCATTCAATCATAGAAAACACACATGACATCCAGATAAGTCTCACGCAGACAACCCTAATCGAGTTTAACATTCCTCAAGTACTCTCGCCAGAGGCCTAGACCAATATCACTTAAGCACTCAAAGAACGTCTCCCTCGACTTTGGATAATCTATGTGAGATAGTACAACAGAACAACTAATCATCCAAGACTGACTCTGGCTATCACTGCCAATCCTGCTTCGAAACCATCATTATCGTATGACGGCCAACCTTGCCATATGTCAAGGGCTAATGATAACCCCAGTTCTAGCATGAACTCCATATGCCCAACCTTGGCAATGTCCAACCTTGACACTAGGCCTTTTCCCAACCAGAAAGACCCAGGGTACTCGACCAAAAACCGGTCTTTTGGGCCTTTCAACGATACTCATCGTACCCCTGCTTTGAGCCTGCTAGAACTTACGACAACGATGACTTCTCGGCCTTCGCATCTCTAATCGTCCAACCTTGACGATGTTTCATAGCTCAAGCAACCTTCTCGAGCAGCCATTATCCACCAACTCACGACCTTTGAGTTGTCTCCGCATTCGTTGTTCCACCTTGATCAATGAACACATTCACCACTTCGAGCCTTCCTACTTGAACCACCTCGAAGTTACGTCATCACTAAAAGTGTCCGATCAGAGATTTCCACTAGAAATGCCGACCAGACCCATTCTGGACCGACCAGACCTCTTCCGGTACTTCTAGACCGATCAGACCCCCTGGACCGACCAGACCTCCCTTTGCTCCTTCTGGACCGACCAGGACCCTCCTGAGCCGACCAGACTCCCTCCTCAACCTTCTGGACCGATCAAACCGACCAGCTCCAAGACCCAGTCAAAACCGACCAGAATTACTCCAGAACGACCAATCAAAACCGACCAGCATTGCTCCAGAACGACCAGTCAAAACCGACCAGCATTGCTTCAGAACGACCAGTCAAAACTGACCCCGATGCCTCCATTCCAACCAACCAGCTCCCTGACTTGCTCCCCAAGCCATAACGTGACCGACCACCTCAGTCCAGACCTTTCTGGACCGACCAGAGCCATCAGACCGCCTCAACCGACCCGACTAGCTCCAAAACCGACCAGAAACCTGCACAGCTCCATTTCGACTTCGATTTCGACCAAAACTTCGCCAAACGACGAATCCGACGAAACCGGCTCATCCAATTCATCCAAACGCAACCACAAACATGTTATGCAACCAACAATATCACCTATCTAACAATTTCCATCAAAACACATAAATTTCCCAAAACATGATAAGTGAATCATATGAACATAAAAACGGATCTAACTTGCATAATCTTGAGAAAAATCATAAAATTAACCATTTAAATTATCTAGATCAGATCCTAAGGTGATTCATATATAAAATGGACTTAGCATGGTGTGGATCTAAGGAAAATAACATGGAAATGATGAAATTAACATCCTAAAACCCATATACTTGCATGAATCCGAATGAGAGATGTAAATCACTCACCAATTCTCCAAAACAAAGCTAAAGCGATGAAAAAAAACAATCCGGACAGCGAACACTTCGAATCAAACCCTTTAATCCGATGAATTCACCCTTGAAACGATGTTGATCTAGCCTCGAGTGGTATAGATCTTCGATTTCCCCCTTGGATTTGGAATTTTAATGGTGGAAAGGTGTTAGAGGAAGAAGGAGATCAAAGCCTCCCCATAAGAGAATGGAAAATGCCAACCTTTCTCCATATCCCTTACCCCCTATTTATAGTCTCCACCTACCCTCTAATGGGCCTTCTCCAAATCAGCCCATTAGCCTTCCAAAACCTGAACAACCAACTGAAAAACCTTAAAACAGCGATTTCTCCCAAACCGCTGAACCAAATCCTTAATGTAACCACTCTACGGAAAGACAATCATCAATTCCTTTCCAATGGCACAGGTCTCATCCCCTGATTCGACCTAAGTCAAAAGTTATGCCCTGTACAAGACTGACAGGGGGAAAATGGTCACAAACAAAATTGGTAAAATTTATGGACATGTCTCACATCCCCATAAGCAACATACCAAAAGATGAGAATGATCCAACCCTCAGGGAATATTTTACGATCTTCTGATGCGTAAAATGCGGGCTGTTACATTCTCCACCCCTTAAGAATTTCGCCCCCGAAATTCCAAGCAAACACAAGCAACCATAACAATTCCGCATGCCTAACATCCATGAGAAGCCAATTCTATCATCCAAACTAGCAACCATCAAACCATGCATCCATAGCCTTATCCTAGCACGCGGAATTCTATTAAACAACAACAAGATACAACGATATAACGATGATACAATCAAAGGGTCCTACCGACGAAGAGTTCTAGATGAGTCGCCCTCATGCTCTCTTCCGTCTCCCATGTACAATCGTCGCCATCTTCACTCCATTGTACCTTGACTATCTTAACCTTCTTCCTCCTAAGCTGTTTCGTGTCATTCCCCACAACACGAAGTGGCTTACGAGGTTTCGCAACTGCGGTCTCTAATTCCAAGTCTTCATATTGTTCTGGAGATACCACCACATTCGAGTCATGCACAAACTTCCGTAGAAATGACACATGGAAAACATTATGCACACTCGACATCTTCTCGGTTAACTCTAATCTATATGCGAGCTTTCCTATTCGCTCGACTATCGGAAACGATCCAATAAACCTAGGAGCCAACTTCCCTTTACTTCCGAATCGAACCATATGTTTCAACGGTGAAATCTTCACGAAAACCATATCGCCTTCGTCGAATTCCAAATCCTTACGACGCTTATCGGCGTAACTTTTCTGACGATCTTGGGCCGTCTTCATTCGTTGTCGAACAATCTCGATACAATCCGAGGTTTCTCTAATCATTTCAGGACCAAGTACCAACTTATCTCCAGTTTCTAACCAACAAGCTGGAGAATTGCACGGCCTTCCATACAACGCCTCGTATGGTGCCATCCCAATACTCGACTGGTAGCTATTATTATATGAAAACTCAACTAGATGTAGATGGTCCTCCCATGATCCTCCGAAGTCTAACACACAAGCCCCCAGGAGATCTTCTAAAACTCGGTTGACTCTCTCGGTCTGACCATCAGTTTGGGGATGATATGCCGTACTTAAGCCCAATTCGGTTCCCAAAGCCTCTTGCAAATTTTTTCCAAAATCCACTCGTGAACAATGGATCCCGGTCACTCACTATATTCTTTGGGACACCATGAAATCGAACTATCCATTTCACATAAAGCTCAGCCAATTTTGATGCTGTCCTAGTCGTCTTGACAGGAATGAACCTTGCACTTTTGGTCAAACGATCCACAATGACCCAAATCCCTTCATTCCCTGCCCTAGTTCTAGGTAGTCCATCGACAAAATCCATCGATATCTGCTCCCACTTCCATGTAGGAACTTCTAATGGCTGAAGTAAACCACTCGGCTTCTTCTGTTCAGCTTTCACCAACTGACAGTTCATACACTTGGAAATGAATTTTCCAATATCTCTTTTCATCCCTTCCCAGTAGTAGGCTCGCTTCATGTCCTGATACATTTTATTACCACCAGGATGAATCGTTAGCTTCGAGTGATGACATTCTCTTAGAACCTCATCCCTCAATCCATCGATGTCAGGAACAACTAACCATCCTTGCTTTCGAAGCCAACCTTCTCGATCGACCTCGAACTCTTTATCCTCCGGTTCCAGTTTCTGAATGAATTCGACAAGCTTCGCATCTTTCCTTTGGCTCTCGCCAATCCTTTCGATAAGAGTAGGTCTTATCGACAAGCTTGCCAACATTTCAGGTTCCAACTCACACCTTGGCCTGAAATCGAACCTTGCCAAGTACTCGAGGCCCTTCCATTCCGAAAACATCGCTCCCAAACTTGCGTGTCTTCGACTCAATGCATCTGCAACTGCATTGCCTTTGCCAGGAGTATAGGCTATACCAAAATCATACGATGCCAGAAACTCTAACCATCGTTGCTGCCGAAGATTCAAATCCTTTTGGGAGAAAAGATACTTCAACGACTTGTGATCCGTAAACAACTCGAATTGTACTCCCAACAGGTAATGTCTCCACATCTTCAGAGCAAACACAATCGCTGCCAACTCCAAATCATGAGTTGGATAGTTCTTCTCATGCGGCTTTAGCTGTCGACTCGCGTAGGCCACAACTTTATCCTTCTGCATGAGCACTGCTCCAAGTCCAGTACCACATGCATCAGTATACACCACCATCTCTTCATTCCCACTTGGAATGGTCAACACAGGTGCACTCGTTAATCTCTCCTTCAAGATTTCGAACGCTTTTTCACACTTTGCATCCCATGTGAACACTTGGTTCTTCTTCGTCAATCCTGTTAATGGTGCAACTATCTTGGAGAAATCCTTGATAAACCTTCGGTAATAACCAGCCAACACAAGGAAACTCCGAACATCCGTTGCATTCTTAGGTCTATCCCAGTCCTGGATTGCTGCAACTTTAGCAGGGTCAACCGCTATACCTTTTCCAGAAACAACATGACCTAAGAACCTCACTTCATCCTTCCAGAAGTGACACTTTGAGAACTTAGCCTTAAGCTGATGCTTTCGCAAGATCTCTAACACAACTCTCAAGTGCGTCTTATGTTCTTCCACATTCCTAGAGTAAACCAATATATCATCCACGATCACAAGCACGAACTTATTCAACTGATCTCTGAACACTCTATTCATAAGATCCACGAAATACGCTGGTGCGTTAGTCAACCCGAATGGCATCACCAACCACTCGAAAAACCCGGACGGTGTCCTAAAAGCAGTCTTTGGCACACTATCCTTAGCCACTCCCAACTGGTGAAACCCCGTTGCCAAATCCATCTGAGAAAACACTTTGGCTTCGTGAAGCTGATCGAACAAGTCATCAATCCTTGGTAACGGATACTTGTTCTTCTTAGTCACCTTGTTCATCTCACGATAGTCCACACACAATCTTAACGAGCCATCTGCCTTAGTTGCAAACACGACTGGTGCACCCCACTCGGAAACACTCCTCCGAATGAATCCTTTTCCCAAAAGGTCATGAACTTGCACCTCTAACTCTCGCTGTTCTCTAGGCACCATCCGCCTAAGGGGCATAACAATTGGTCTAGCACCTTCGACCAAATCGATCCTAAACTCGATCTCACGATGCGGCGGAAACCCTTTGACCCCGTCAAAGACATCAACATACTCATTAGCGATCAGCACTGATGACAGGTCTTCCTGTGGAATCCCAAGCGAATATAGATAACTCACGAAGACCCCGTCTTCGCGCTTACATCTAATCAACACCTTTCGCCCTTCCACATCCCCGACCCTCACCTCTAGCTTCTCGCAATTCACCCTTGCCGCATATCTCTTGAGCCAATCCATGCCCAAGATGATCCCATACCCAGCGAAGTTAAGAACAAAGTAATCACACATAAAAGAGCAACCATGACTCGATAACACTAAACCACGGCAAACCATGCACAAACTGGACGAACCCCCAACTGGATTAGTCACGATCAATGGTCTATCACAAATCTCGGGTTCCAAACCCAAGCGACACACAAGCTCATTGCAGATGAATGAATGTGATGCTCCAGTATCAAACAAAACTCGAACTGAAACACCGTTAACGGAAAAAGTACCTTGCACCACAACACCCTTTCCCTTCTCCTCTGCAGTAGGAGCTCTTGAAGAAGATGGCACGGCTTCCAAAGCATATGCCTTCACAATCTGCTTGCCCTTAGCTGATTCTGGACAATCTTTCTTCTCATGCCC
This sequence comes from Allium sativum, assembly GCA_030737875.1. Lineage (NCBI taxonomy): Eukaryota > Viridiplantae > Streptophyta > Magnoliopsida > Asparagales > Amaryllidaceae > Allium > Allium sativum. The sequence goes on along the minus strand of CM060919.1, from coordinate 726,553,367 downwards.
AGGCTTTCCACACTTGAAGCACTTCTTCTCAGCTTTGGGATTCTTGCACTCATTTGAATAATGACCCTTCTGTTGGCAGTTAAAGCAAAGCACCTCACTCTTGGGTTTCTTTTGGCTATCCTTTCCTTTCTGTTGTTGTTGCTTCCTCTTTTTATTATTACCACCCTGCTGTGGTTTCTGAACCTCCTTGGTTGCAGCAACAACATTTGCTTCCTTGGGAAACAAGCTCTCATGACGAATAGCCTTTTCCACAATCTTTTCAAATGAATCATCAAGGTGGTCCACAAGCGGCTTTCCAATATGAGCATCCAAACCCAAGACAAACTTCTCGTTCTTCTGATAGGGTGTATCAATGTATGAACGAGCATATCTAGACAAAGCCTCAAAATCAGAAATGTAGTCAAGAACTGATCTGCCATTCTGCTTCAACTCTACGAACTTCTTGAAGAGAACGGACTTTTGAGCAGTGGAGATAAACTTTGCTTCAAACTTGGCTTGGAATTGCTCCAATGAAATCTCCTCTTCCGTAGTCTCGAGTATAACAGAATTCCACCATTCCATGGCCCTGCTCTGCAGCTGCCTTGATGCAAGCTTTCTCTTCATTGCATCCTCAATACCCAAGTCTCCAAAGATTCGAACACATGAATCCATCCACCTCTGAACCTCTTCAGCTGGCTCAGTTCCCTTGAATGGTCTCCCTCCTAGAGATGTAAAGTCCTTGCACATCTTTGCAAAATCTACCCTAGGAACTCGCACACCTACATCTACCGTAGCCGCCACTGGAGCGGGTACCCTTCGCATAATTGCTTCTGCCATGGCTTCAAACATGGCCGGGTAATCTGGTTCACCACCATTTCCCCCTCCAGTATTAGCTCCCCTAGCAGCATGTCTTGATGGTCGTCTACTCATTCTAAATCTGCAATTTAGAATAATTAACCACTTCCAAGAAAACTGCTAAAGAGATACAACCGCTACTACTATATATACTAATATATATATAGTAAACATCCAACTGAAATCTACAAATACGTCTCTCATACGTAATTACGTCTTCGAACTTTGGCCAAAATCGTTGACCAGAGCTCTGATACCAAATGTGACGACCGCCCATAACCCCCGCACTAAATAAGAGGAATAATGCACTGAAAGGTGTGCCAGGCTGCTATGGACGATCATCAGAGTAGGTAAACACATCGAAACCTGTCGTAGAACTCACAACGCAAGGATAAAATATAATAGAGCATATACAACAGGTAATAGTAATGAGGTATCATATAGCAAACTTTTGAAACTTTCTCAACATCCAGAAAAATTATCCAACTGATATCAAAGTTTGTACATAAGGCCTCACTACAACCCTCAAAGCAACTCAAACAGCGGAAACAGAAATACTAGATAGTAATAAAACTGATACGCCAGCCTCCTGCTCGTCATCGCTCAGCTTCCTCGTCTCACTAAGCTCCATTACCTGTAACCTACTACTTAGTCTGCCCATCCACAACCGGATGAATAGCCCAAGGTAATAAGAGGAGACATAAAACCTTGAGTCAGACAATAGTCTTAGTGAGCGATAAAATAGCTAACAAACTTCAACAAGAAAGTATATGAGAATGGGTAAATGAAAAACTTATCTACCCACAACACCAGAGAAGAACTCATCCTTATCTTCCCCACATCGGACAGTGATAGCCTTTACGACAAGCATTTCAACCATTCATCCATAGAAATCAGAACACCCATTCAATCATAGAAAACACACATGACATCCAGATAAGTCTCACGCAGACAACCCTAATCGAGTTTAACATTCCTCAAGTACTCTCGCCAGAGGCCAAGACCAATATCACTTAAGCACTCAAAGAACGTCTCCCTCGACTTTGGATAATCTATGTGAGATAGTACAACAGAACAACTAATCATCCATGACTGACTCTGGCTATCACTGCCAATCCTGCTTCGAAACCATCATTATCGTATGACGGCCAACCTTGCCATATGTCAAGGGCTAATGATAACCCTAGTTCTAGCATGAACTCCATATGCCCAACCTTGGCAATGTCCAACCTTGACACTAGGCCTTTTCCCAACCAGAAAGACCCAGGGTACTCGACCAACAACCGGTCTTTTGGGCCTTTCAACGATACCCATCGTACCCCTGCTTTGAGCCTGCTAGAACTTACGACAACGATGACTTCTCGGCCTTCGCATCTCTAATCGTCCAACCTTGACGATGTTTCATAGCTCAAGCAACCTTCTCGAGCAGCCATTATCCACCAACTCACGACCTTTGAGTTGTCTCCGCATTCGTTGTTCCACCTTGATCAATGAACACATTCACCACTTCGAGCCTTCCTACTTGAACCACCTCGAAGTTACGTCATCACTAAAAGTGTCCGATCAGAGATTTCCACTAGAAATACCGACCAGACCCATTCTGGACCGACCAGACCTCTTCCGGTACTTCTAGACCGATCAGACCCCCTGGACCGACCAGACCTCCCTTTGCTCCTCCTGGACCGACCAGGACCCTCCTGAGCCGACCAGACTCCCTCCTCAGCCTTCTGGACCGATCAAACCGACCAGCTCCAAGACCCAGTCAAAACCGACCAGAATTACTCCAGAACGACCAATCAAAACCAACCAGCATTGCTCCAGAACGACCAGTCAAAACCGATCAGCATTGCTTCAGAACGACCAATCAAAACCGACCCCGATGCCTCCATTCCAACCAACCAGCTCCCTGACTTGCTCCCCAAGCCATAACGTGACCGACCACCTCAGTCCAGACCTTTCTGGACCGACCAGAGCCATCAGACCGCCTCAACCGACCCGACTAGCTCTAAAACCGACCAGAAACCTGCACAGCTCCATTTCGACTTCGATTTCGACCAAAACTTCGCCAAACGACGAATCCGACGAAACCGGCTCATCCAATTCATCCAAACGCAACCACAAACATGTTAAGCAACCAACAATATCACCAATCTAACAATTTCCATCAAAACACATAAATTTCCCAAAACATGATAAGTGAATCATATGAACATAAAAACGGATCTAACTTGCATAATCTTGAGAAAAATCATAAAATTAACCATTTAAATTATCTAGATCAGATCCTAAGGTGATTCATATATAAAATGGACTTAGCATGGTGTGGATCTAAGGAAAATAACATGGAAATGATGAAATTAACATCCTAAAACCCATATACTTGCATGAATCCGAATGAGAGATGTAAATCACTCACCAATTCTCCAAAACAAAGAAAAAGCGATGAAAAAAAACAATCCGGACAGCGAACACTTCGAATCAAACCCTTTAATCCGATGAATTCGCCCTTGAAACGATGTTGATCTAGCCTCGAATGGTATAGATCTTCGATTTCCCCCTTGGATTTGGAATTTTAATGGTGGAAAGGTGTTAGAGGAAGAAGGAGATCAAAGCCTCCCCATAAGAGAATGGAAAATGCCAACCTTTCTCCATATCCCTTACCCCCTATTTATAGTCTCCACCTACCCTCTAATGGGCCTTCTACAAATCAGCCCATTAGCCTTCCAAAACCTGAACAGCCAACTGAAAAACCTTAAAACAGCGATTTCTCCCAAACCGCTGAACCAAATCCTTAATGTAACCACTCTACGGAAAGACAATCATCAATTCCTTTCCAATGGCACAGGTCTCATCCCCTGATTCGACCTGAGTCAAAGGTTATGCCCTGTACAAGACTGACAGGGGCAAAATTGTCACAAACAAAATTGGTAAAATTTATGGACATGTCTCACATCCCCATAAGCAACATACCAAAAGATGAGAATGATCCAACCCTCAGGGAATATTTTACGATCTTCCGATGCGTAAAATGCGGGCTGTTACAGATGGTCTCATAATATTCTTGGTGGAGATCTAGCTTCATTAACAGGAATATTTTGATTATTGATATTATCTTGAGTAGTTTTATTCTCTATGTTATCATGAACAATATTTTCATCTTCTTTATATCTATCAATATCATCGTCATGTGAAGAATTATTTTTCATAATATTTGAATTAAATGAATTTTGAATAACATTTTCGTCAAACGAAACATGAAGTGACTCTTCGATTTTACCAGTTCTCTTATTGAAAATACGATAAGCCTTGCTACGCTTAGAATATCCTAAGAATATTCCTTCGTCGGATTTTGAATCAAAATTTTGAAGCTGGTCTTTTGTATTTAAAAAGAAGCATTTTGAACCAAAAACTTTGAAATAAGATATATTTGGTTTTCTATCAGTAAAAAGCTCTTATGGAGTGTTTTTAGTAAGAGGTCGGGTAGAAACACGATTTAAAAAATAACAAGCTGTTGTGACTGCTTCAGCCCAAAAATGTTTTGGCAGTGTACTTCCATTTAATAATGTTCTTGAACATTCTTGTAAAGTTCTATTTTTACGTTCTACAACTCCATTTTGTTGTGGAGTTCTAGGAAAAGAGAAATTATGAAAAATTCCTTTATTTAACAAAATAAATCAAATTTCTCATTTTCAAATTCTTCTCCATGATCACTTCGTATGTTTTTATTTTTAAATCAGTTAAATTTTGATTTTGTTTGACAAAATTCTTAAAGATATCAAAAGTATCGTTTTTATTCTTTAAAAACATAGTCCAAGTGTATCTTGAAAAATCATCAACAATTACAAACACATATATACTATGATTTATAGACTGAACTTGAGTTGGTCTGAATAGATCCATGTGTAGTAACTCAAGTGGTTGCAAGGTTGATATGACCTTTTTAGATTTAAAAAAGTATTTGTTTAATTTTCCAAGTTGACAAGCATCGCATAAATTTTCAGTTTTGAATTTTATTTTGGGTAAACCTCTTACAAGATCATTTTTAGATATCTTGTTTATAGTTTTAAAATTAATATGACAAAACTGTTTGTGCCATAACCAAGGATCATTGTCTTTGGCTAATAAACACATGCTTGGATTATTATTAACTACAATAGTTAAAATATAAATATTTTTTTCTCGATTTCCTTCGAAAATAAGTTTTTGATTTGAATCAAATATACTACATTTATTTTTAGAAAACGATATTTTAAAACCTTTATCACATAATTGACTAATACTTAATAAACTATTTTTTAAGTTCTTAACCAATAAAACATTTGAAATAAGAGGTGAATTAGATATACCGTAATTGCTCACATCGCCTTTGCCAATGATATATCCTTTTGAATTATCTCCAAATGAGATAGTTCCTCCTTTTGAGTAAATGATATTTGTTAGATTTCCTTGTCTCTTGTCATGTGTTTTGAGCAACCACTGTCTAATATCCATTTTCCTTTGTTTTTGTTGAGTGGGACCTGCAAAAAATATTTTAAAATTTCATTGGCACCCACTTCCTCCGTTAGGGTCCTAAGGGTTAAGTTTTAGGAAGCCAAACCCAAGAGTGTTCAGGATCATTTTTGAAAATTAATTATCGTTATAATGAATAGAATCTAAAAAGTTCTAAGAAGAACATTATTTGCTTTCGGAACCCATATACTAGTATTTCCCGAATATTTTTTTCTTAGTAGAGATATTTAATTTACTAATAGAAATTTTCGGTTTAATATTAGAATTTTTTGAACTGGATTTTGATTCAACTTTTTGATTATATCCGAGTCCTTTTTTACTAAAAACTGGTTGAGATTTTTCTAATATTGTAGATAAATTCTCTCTTCCTTTGTTAAAATTGTTAACGTTTTTAGAAATGCTTTCTAACTTAATTTTTAAACTAGAATTTTCTAATTCTATAATTCTAACTTTAGTGTTTAAATCATGATTCTCAAAAGCTAATAAATCGTTTTTATTCTTTTGAGTCTCGATTTCTTGACTCAACATAGATATTTGAGAATTTGCTACTGAAAGAAATTCTTGTAATTTTCTAATTTCGCTTTCTAAAATTTCTTTGTCATCTTTTAAAAGATCTCCCTCAAATTCTGCTTTCTTTTTATCTTCATTAGCTTGTTTATACTTTCGCTTAAACATTTTCCTAAATTCTAAGATTTCAGTATTAATTTCTACTAATTCATGAAAAGACAAATCAGTTACATTATTATCCTTAGCCATGAAGCATACGTTTTCTTGCTTACTATCACTGTCGCTGTCACTTTAAGAAGATGAACCCGAGTTGTCCAAAGTGACTGAAAACGCTTGTCTCTTTGATTTTTCTGTTTTGCGATTTTTCTTCAATTCTGGACAATTCTTTTCATAATGTCCGGTCTTGTGACAATTAAAGCATTCTACCAGTGCAGGGTCAGGCTCTCTTGATGAATTCTTTTTCACATTTTTGCTTTGGCCTTTTCTGTATTTTAGAAATTTTCTTAAATTCTTTGCTAAGAAAGCAATATCTTCTTCATCTGAATTGGAATCTTCTTTCTCAGCATGGAAAGCTATATTTTTCTTATCATGTACCTGTACTTTCTTTGCCTACAAAATTACTTCATAAGAAATTAGATTACCGATCAACTATTCTGGTTTCATGGCAAAGAGATCATTAGCTTCTTCGATTGCTAACACTTTTCTCTCCCATTCTCCGTTAAGGAGTTCAAAATTTTTGACACTATATCAAAATTGGAATACTTTTCTCCTAATTCTAACAAAGAGTGATAAATGTTTTAAAAACGTGAATACATATCATTTATGGATTCATTTTCATTCATCTTACAATTTTGAAACTGATTCTTAAGTATAGATATATTGCTTTGTTTAACTTTGTTAGTTCCTTCATGAGTAATTTTGGCTGTTCTCCAGATTTCATATGCTGTGTTGCACATACAAATCCAGTTAAACTATTTTCTACCTAAAGCACAATGCAACATATTCATAGCTTTAGCATTGGCAGTAGCCTCTGCTTTTTCAGATGCAGACCATTCAGTAAATAGTGTAGTAGGTTGTGTATACTCTTTTTGTGTGATATTCTATGCATCAAAACTATTTGCTTGCACGTATATCCTCATTCGTGTAGCCCAATAACTATAGTTCAAGCCATTAAAGAAGTGTGGTCTAGCAGCGGATTGGCCTTCAGAATATCCAGTGTTATTGCTAGTACTAGTGTTATTATCTATATTGTCTAAATATCAGATAATGGTTTTATGGTTAAATGATGGCCTTGCTCTAATACCAAATGAAAAGTCGATGTGTACGACATAACCAGGATCTATATGGATATAACGGAAATGAAGATGATATACTAACTAGCTAATATACAATAGTTACGCAGGTAAAAAGCTTAGCTATAGAAATATATCAAAAGTAAATGCAATAAGAAACGACACCAGGAATTTTATACTGGTTCGGACTTCCCGCCTTACGTCCAGTCCCGAAGCTCCCCTTCGGAATTCACTATCACGCCCTCTCTTAACCTGGAGGAATAGGTCAGTACACCCGAGCCCCAACAAGGATGCCTCTCGCCTGAGAAACTATACAGGACTTCAACAATTGCAAGTGCTTTAACTTCTACTTTGTGTTCTTAAATCAACACGGATAGTAAATGGTTTAAGTACACCCTTCCTATAATCTTATCCTCGAGTATTTGAAATGTTTGCAAAGATTAAAGGAAGTTATTTGCTTGTCGAGTCAAGATATGAGAAGTGTTATCAAGGATTCAACAAGTAACTTGAATTGAGGGAGCTTTTGTTTGCAAAGTACATAGAAGTTTATATCATAAAATAGAGAGAATATAATCAGAATTGGTGATTTGGAAAACACGTATGAAGTGTTTATATAACAATAGAAAGGTAGAAATTCTTCATGAAGAGCTTTAACCAAAAGAAGTTTCCATTTCCTTTCAGAAATGAATAGATTTCTCTTCATGAATAGATCCAACCTTTCAGAAAAATATTTGCTCTTTCGAATCAGTCGATTGGTTAAAAATCATCAGTTGACTGGTTGAAGTAGACTTTAAATTGTTTGGATAAAAACTTTTCAAAACTAGTCGTTATATACAAAAATTCTCTGACCAGTTGACTGGTCATTTATCGACCAGTCGACTGGTAGAGCTGTTTTTGTACATTCATGGCTTTTTTAAACCTTTTAAATATAATATATATATATATATACTTTGTTTTGTATATTCGTGTTATACTTGAGGATAAATTTTAACATAATTCTAACACGACTCAATGTATGTTTGTATATATAACCTTATCTCTATGACATGATTCCCATTGCAACTTCTTTTGTTGGCATTAATCAAAATCTTGATATCAACAGAAACACCGTGAATCGAATATTGACCAAGTGATGTATGTTTTTGGATTGATGGTGGTTGAGGATTCGAAGTGAATTCAAGTATGAATGTTCGAAGTGTTGCGAAGTGTTCCTTGATCATCGTAATGCAACGAAGTAAAGACGATTCAAGGTGGTGAGCTCGTGGATAATGGTTACTTGAAAATGGGCTTGAGGTTATGAACAGTCATCTGGATGGATGGCTAGAGATATCGAAGGCTAAGGGATTATCGTTGTCGTAGGTTCTAGCGGACTCAAAGCAGGGGCACAATAGGGATGCTTAAATGACTAAAAGTAATTGGTTGTGTACCATGGGCAGCTCGATGGGCCTAGATACGTTTTGTCGTATGACGTACGGAGTTTTGCTAGACCAGGGTTTACCATAAGCTTATGACAGTCGATGGCAAGGTGTTTAGCCGGTCATAAGATTAACAATGGTTTCAAAGCAGGATTGGTTGTGATAGCCAGAGTCGTGGATAAATGATTGTTTGCTTGTATCGTCTTGAGTAGATTATTCAACGTCGAAGGAGATATATCTTGGGTGCTTGTCCGATGTTTATTTAGGCCTTCAGGACTTGTGTTTGGAAGATATCGATATTGATTAGGATGGTCTACGCTTGATAATTGATTGCCATGAATGTACTGTGGTTTCAATTTTTTTTTTGTAAATGCTATCACTGTCGGATGTGGGGAAGATGGGTTTCGGTTCTTCTCTGGTGAGCTAGTAGATTGGTTGATTTATCTGCCTATTCTCGTATACTTTATTGATGATGTTAGATGACTGTTTTATCGCTCACTAATACTATTTTCTGACTTAAGGTTTTATGTTTCCCTCTTATTACCTTGGGCTATTCATCCATTGTGTGGATGGGCAGACTGAGTAGCAGGTAACAGGTAGTAGATCTTAGTGGACGATGCTGCCGATGTTTGATGTATTCTCTAAGTTTTGTAGTGAGGCCTTTTGTACAGAGTTTGATGATGTAATCCAACAATGTTACGGATATCCATTGATGAAATGGAAGTTTAATATTCTGTGCAATTATACTACTATTATTGCTTATTGTATATGTTCTATTATAATTTATCCTTGTGTTGTGAGTTATACGACAGGTTCCGCTTGTGTTATCTTACCTTGATGATCATCCGTGGCTGCCTGGCACACCTTTCAGCGCATTGTTTTCTCTTGTTAAGTGCAAGGTTATGGGTGGTCATCACATTTGGTATCAGAGTTATGGTTATCGATTTTAGCCAAACTTCAAGGACGTAATTACGTATGAGGGACATATTTGTAGATCTTTGATGGATGTATCACTACAACAAAAAGGACTTTTCGCAACAGGCCATATCTGTTGCAGTAGACCTATTGCAACAGGCCAGCGCCCGTCTATATAGCCGAAGTTGCAAAAGGTTGGTCCCTTTTCGCAATAGTTTCCGCCTGTTGCAATAAGATGTTGCGGTATACTTTTTTGCAACGGGCTTTTGTTGTTGCAACAGATACTTTTGCAACAATGAATGACAGTTGCAAAATAGTCTTATACAACTTTGTGCCTGTTGCAAAAGTATTTTTCACAACTGTTTTTGCCAGTTACAATTGTATTTTTGCAATATGTTTTGCAGTTTCAACTATTATAAAATCATGATTTCATAAATTAAAATACATACAATTTAAATATCAAGTCAAAGATAATACTGCTCTAAAATATTTCATTAAATATTCACAAAATTTCAAATTTTATTAAAATAATAATACATTGTTGACAAAGATGGTTACAAATATATATCAACATTTCTCTTCAAGATTACAAATTATTTTCAATATAAATTGATCAAAAACTTAGCAACACAAGCATTAACCATGGAATCATTCCTCTTCAACATCCAAATTCAATGACACAAATTCTATATTCTCACCACCGTGCATTTCAATCTAATGCATTGTCTTTCATCCACTCGCTGAGTTTTATGTTGGCTTAGCACCCTGCTCCTTTTCTTGGAAAGCTTTTCATTCTTAGCCTTAGCACCCTGCTCCATCGCAAGCAAAGCTATGCTTCTTGCAGTCTTTACTAACTGGACATGCACAACATCATTTGCTGAAAAATATGAAATGCAGCTACACTAAATGTTAATATTCTAAATAGTTTATATGTTCAAAAAAATATGCAGAACTGTCTAGTTTGAAACATCGAAAATCATTTGTTGAAACATGCCCCTCTTTTTCTTTTTTTCCTCTCTGCTTGAAACTGTTGGATTTATCGCAAAACATTTAAGTTTTGTGAATTCCAAAAACTGTGGATGATTACCTTTGGCTTGATTTTGTAGTTCCTACAGCAAGCTCTTTTATGTTGAGCACAGAAATAAGCTCTGCAATAGCCTTTGTTATCGTATTGCTTTCAATAAGGTGAATGTCTACATTCACCTGGAGTACAACCAAATTTTGCTAAACATATCTAACATTATACAATAGATTGTATGAATGCTTAAAATTTGTACTCCAGTAAATATGGAGAGCTTTATAACTTACAAGAATTGTGTATTGAGTAATGTAACTTAGGCAAATACCTTTTTAGCATAACAAATTTCGAGAAAGGTTTGTAGCAAATCTCGTCTTTTGCTTCGCACTTGGCTCATAAAACTTTTAAGCTGTTGCATGCTCACCTGATTTACCGGCATGATTCATGCTACAATAATGGGTATTTAGAAAACTACAAATTACAAATATTTTTCAGTTTATTTTATATAAATACAAGTGGCTATTTCTTTTTCCTTTTCCATTTGCTCTTCGAGCATCATATTCATCACTGGTGATACATTAATGAAATACTTGTTGTCGTGAGCACATAAAAAAAGAACAATGACAAGGATATAGTTTCAAACAGCATTTTGTGGAGCGATCAATATAAAGATGTCATCTTGTTCCTCAACCTCTTTGCCACCTACAATTTGAAACAAGATAAGTACATCAACAAGTATATGAAAACAAGATGGCCATATTCTAGATGTATATAGAAGATTTTGAAGACTTAATTTTGTTTAATATTATTGACCTCGAGGCCATCATGACTAGCTAGCATTAGCAATATTGAAAATTAATTTTAGCCAACATTTTAAGGGTTTTTGGTCAATATCTAGTACTTCTACCTGGGGCAAACAAATATCTAGCACATGCAAGTGGACCCATTTCTTAGATTGAAAGTGTGAATGTGCACATGCAAGTAATATTATGAGTACTTACATATGTCAGTTTAGCAAGTGTTTATGTATTGTGGTGTTTGAAAGCACAACCTGTAAAAGTAGGAGAAACAAACGAATATAACTGATTATGTATATCACTTTGTTATCTTGGACTATTCGATGTAAATACCAAAATCTAGGAACAAAGTTTTTGTATAATATAGCATATTGGCATGCCATGACCTGAAATGCATGACCACTCCATTTCAATTCACAAAAGAAACTGCATGATGCAAGACGTCCTAATTAAACAAGCATGCTTATGTTCAAAAGACTAAATGAATATAATCAATTTTTTTAACCTCTTTAGCAGCAATAAAAAATGAAAGCACATGTTGGTTTATGGACATAATAGTGGAATACAGTTATTCGTAGCTAGCATTCATGTTTATGTTGATTATTTGATGCACCCTTGTCATATGTTGAAGTGGTTAGAAAAACGTTTTTGTTACCTACAATGATGACATAAGATAAACTAAAAAAGAAAAAGAGAAACTAACTATATAATATTTTTAGAAAATAACCAATAACATGAGGGTGACGTCTATTATAAACAAATTAGGCTGAAATCTTACAGTACCTATTGGTAGTAACTAGTGTAAACAAACTTTTGCAAACAAATTGTACTTGCCAGGTACTCTTTTCTTAAATAGGTTCACAAATAGCAAACAAAGTAAACTAGTGATCAGGTGTTCTGACACTCTGTGACAACATATTCACTGGCCGGTATAAATACATATAAGTGGAATGTTGACACGAATTAAGAGTGTATCAGTAACAACATGTATAAATGGGAATTGCTGAACTTATTACATTCAAAATGCATCTATGATTTTGGTAAGTATGATAATGGGGATGATGTATGGTAGTGTACTAACACAATGGCTCGTTGATTAATAATACCTTTAGTGGTCGTTGATTACAATTCACCATTTTTGCTTCCCCTTCGCATTTGTCAGCCAAAGCAATATTATATCCCTTTGAAATTGCAAACTTGGTGTGCTCAACACTTTTTGATATACTTTACCCCAAATATAGTTACTAAATCGTTGACACCTACAAGCAGCAATTGATAAAATGTATGTGATTGTAGCATGCTAACCATTGTGTCTAACCAAATAAGTTAAATATAACAGAACATTACAGCAACCTACAGATCTGAAATATTTATCCTCCCGAGTCCCGATCATCGACCTTTGTGACGTAGGTTTGGCGAAATATTTGATTTTATTTCTGCTTGATTTGTATGCAACCGTGTACTAGATGAAGTAGAGCACAAACTCTTCACTGTAATGTTCCATTGACGTCTATAATTTTCTAATGAACCACGCCGATACATCAGTTGCACCCTTTTGTAGACTGTATCTCTACAACACCTAGGATAATAAGGCAGTTATATATATATCTTTTCCATGGGATGGTTGAAGTATAGGCTATAGGGTACTATTAAGATTGGATTTTTTGTAAAGAAGATGACGTTATATGTGCATAAAGAGGAGGACAACTTAGGTTCAAAAAATTTAAATGGTTATTGAACTATTTGATATCAAAAAATGATCACTGATTATTTTCGGAATCACTTCGCCCTAGGAAATCATCTAAACTTTAGAGGCAGTGATAGACCAACAAAAAAGGACAGTAGTAACAGAAACAAAATATTGGTAAGAAGAATTAAAGTGACACAAAAAATTGAAACACCCTTTAGTCGATAAGGAAGCAAGTATACAGAATTTAAGATAAGTACCTTTTGTTTTTTCCATGATGTTTGCATACAAATAATGAGCTAACCTAGTTATAATAGAATAGAATAGCCACAACTGTTTATTTCATATCTTGGGGGATGAATAAAATTTCAGCTATATGTAATTAATGAAATGATTTAGAATGACAAAAAGATAGTGAAATAATAGAAACTAATTTGCATGCATTGATCAACTCATAGACTCCCACCAATAAGGGAAAGGACCTATCAACTTCGATCTTTGTTAATATTTTACATACATTTGCAAAGCCTAACGTCTTTTCATCATAAAATTTAGAAGTCACAGGAAAAAATTTCTAGAGTTGAGTCGGCTCGATGTCTTTTAAATATCTAATTGCATATATACTCAACATCATGAAATAGGAAGCCACCGCTGTATTCACTATGGATAATGTCAACAACAATTAACAGCATGATTGAAATCATTACACTAAGATGTTGGTATATAGTTTACTACTATGTGATAATTATAAATTAAGGAGTTGCTATTGTGATAATAGTGTATGATGTCTAGTACAGGCCAACACAGCGGAGGTGACAGCTTAAGGTTTAATATAGTCCAGTACAAGTAACTCATGCAAAATATATATTAAGAACAAAAAATACACTACTCATTTATACGTAAAATTGATATTTTTTTAGTAGCGTCATTATAAATGCTTACCTATAATCGAATGGTGGAAGGATGACCGCCGAGATGGGAGACAGAGTTCGGGCTCGAATAACCTCCCTGTCATCGAGTCTAAGCAAAATGTTTTGCCTTTGTTCAACTGGAAAATCAAAGATCAACTCACATATGTACATTAGTTTAAAGCACAAGCTATATATCTACAGATTTGTAACATCATTAGCCTACCAAATAAAAACCAGACTCGTGAACACAAGCAATACGATATGTACAAATTCAAATCTACCTATCGAATACTGATGATTTCAAACTTCGCCTCCAGGAACAAAGCATTCTCTGTCCACTATGGGGTTGAACACATCAGCTTCGGCCAACATCAAGCTACCCATTAGCCACAAAGTTCATCAGATCCGACTCGGCTCTTCTTATCCAACTGCAAGCAATCTAAATAGCCAACTGCTCGCTTTCTCAGTTCAACTTCATCTTCAAGTCCAAAAACGAGAAAAAGCATAGGATAAGTCAAAAACCAACATGCGAATAAATCATGCGACACAAAAGTTACAAAAATCATATCGGATTCTCTAGCTACAATAACAAATAGATAAGTGAAACGAGATACAAACTTTTAGCTTTTTGGTTTGCAGGCAGCTATATGCTGAGCATGTTGAAATAGTGGTAAGGTCTTCATCGAAAGGCTGAGCGTCGCTCACGAGATGCCTGCAAGAGTAGAGAGATCGATGGAATAAATTTTAAATCAACAAACATTGAAGATCTTGTCCCCAGATCTGACGTGTCGCCTATCGAAGTTGAAGGGTTAGTAGCCGAATGTTGAGCGAAAAGGAGAAGAGAGAAGCAGCTGATAAATTTATCGCCACCATGATTTTTTTAGAAGGTTAGGGTTACGAAAGCAGCTGTGGCGGTAGGTAGGTGCTCTTAACCAGTTCGGGTTGGGTTGTAAGAGCTGGTTTATTTGAATATTTGCTTGGCTTCTTATAATTTTTTAGCCATTTTCCCAGAAATGTAAATGTAAAAATGTATGATATATTTTTAGTTCTTACAAAGTTTGGGACAATGATAACTCAGTTTTTTATGAGCTGAAAAATGTGAATTATTTTTTATATATTATTGATTATAAATCTTTATATAATAAAAATTAATTCAAAATAAGTAATAGTTATATATGAATTGTTATTAATAAATTATTAAATGTAAATTATCAAATATTAGGTTTATGTTATCATATATACATTACTTTTAGATATTTAAATATTTTATTTAACGTAAAATTTTGTACAAAAGTTTAATTGAGTACTAAATATATATAGTAGTTGTTTAACATTAAATACTAACAGTAATTACTAAATAATATAATTTTTATTTTTAATGATATAATATTAATTATATTTTTCAATTATTTATTATATATATATGTGTATATGTATACATATATGTTAATTATATATATGTATGCATATATATATATATGTATGCATATATATATATATGTATATATACATATAAATAAACTATTATGCTTATACTTCTTATATTATAATCGAATATTACTTAGGCAAAAATAATTTTTAAAAGTACGTTTTTTGCAAGTGGCTTTACCTGTTGCAAAAAAATTACGGTTATCACAATTGGTGAAAACAATTGCTAAATATATAATTTTTACAACTGGTTTGAAAGTGTAGTTGCAAATAATATGTCTATTGAAACAAGAATGAAAGAGCAGTTGCTAAAAGTATGCTTTCGCAACAGGCATGAAAGTGCTATTGCAAAAAATATCCTTTTCGTAATAGGAAGGAAAAGCCTGTTGTTAAATCTTATATATTGCAACAGTTACGAAAGGTCTGTTACTAAATATCATTTACTGCAACTAACTTTTGAGGCCTGTTGCAAATAGCTAGTTGCAATAGGGTATTTTTCTTGTAGTGTATACTATATATTAGTGTATAGTATAATAGCATTTTAACTCCATTTGTAGTTTTTCTCGTACATGAGCTAATCATTCTATATTACAGATTTAGAATAAGTCGTCGACCATCAAGACACGCTGCTAGGGAGGAGACTATTCCTGTAGGGGGTAATAGTGGTATACCAGACTACCCAACTATATTAGAGGCTATAATAGAAGCGATCATGAGGAGGGTACCCGCTCAGGAGACATTCGCGGTAGATGTAGGAGTTCAAATGCAGGTTCCTAGAGCCGTGGACTTCGCGAAGTTGTGCAAAGACTTCACCACTCTAGGAGGGAAGCAGTTTAAGGGGATAAAGCCGATTGAGGAAAACCAAGGGTGGCTTGATACTTGTATTCGGATCATTAGAGACTTGGGAATTGACGATGCAACGAAGATGAAACTTGCATTGAGACAGCTACAGGGCAGGGCTATCGATTAGTGGAACTCTGTCACTTTAGAGACTCCTAAAGATGAGATTACCTAGGGGCATTTCCAAGTCAAGTTTGAGGCGAAGTTTATCTCCACCATCCAAAAGTCTATTTTGTTTAAGAGGCTTGTCGAGCTTAAGCAGAATGGTCGACCGGTGGTGGAGTATGTTTCTGACTTCGAAGCTTTGTCGAAGTAGCTCGTTCATATGTCGAGACTCCTTATCAGAAGAATAAGAAGTTTGTCATGGGTTTGGACAAATATCTTAGGAATCAGCTAGTTGATCATCTCGAAGACACTTATAAGAAGATCTTCAAAAATGCTTTGAGGCATGAAAGTTTGTTTCCCAAGGATGAGATAGTTGTTTCAGCTAAGGAAGAACGAAAACCACAGAAGGGTAGTAGTAATAAGAAGAGGAAGTAGAAACAGCAAAAAGGAAAAGATCGTCAGAAAAAGCAGAAGGCTGAAATGACTTGCTTTAACTACCGGAAAAAGGGCCATTTTTCCAAGGACTGTAAGAATCCAAAAGCTGAAAAGAAGTGATTTAAGTGTGGAAAGACTGGACATGATAAGAAGGATTGTCCAGAACTAGCTAAGGGTAAGCAGGTTGTGAAGGCGTATGCTTTGGAAGCTGTGACATCGCCTTCAAGGGCTTCTACGGCAGAAGAAAAAGGGAAGAGTGTCATCGTTCAATGTATTCTTTCCGTTAGGGGTGTTTCAGCTCGTGTGTTGTTTGAAACTGGAGCATTGCATTCATTTATTTGTAGTGAGCTTGTGTGCCGCTTGGGTGTGGAACCCGAGATTTGCGATAGACCTTTTATTATGACTAATCCAGTTGGGGGTTCGTCCAGTTTGTGTATGATTTGTCGTGGTCTAGTGTTATCGAATCATGGTTTCTCCTTTGTGTGTGATTGCTTTGTTTTGATCTTTGCTAGATTTGGGATTTTTTTGGATATGGACCAGCTCAAGAGGTATGCGGCAAAAGTGGATTGCGAGAAGTCGGAAGTGGTGGTCGGGAATGTGGAAGAGCAAATGGTTGTGATTTGATGTAAGCCCGAAGACGAAGTCTTCGTGAGCTATTTATATCCGCTTGTGATTCCAGGGGAAGACTTGTCATCAGTGCCGATTGCAAGCGAGTTTAAAGATGTCTTTGACGAGGTCAAAGGTTTGTCGCTGCATCTCGAGATTGAGTTCAGATTCAATTTTGTCGAAGGTGCTTGACCTATCATCATGCCTCTTAAGCGGATAGCGCCTAAGGAAGAACAAGAGTTAGAGGTGCAAGTACATGACCTTTTGGGAAAAGGATTCATTTGGAGAAGTGAATCCGAATGGGGTGCACCAGTTGTGTTTGCAACCAAGGCGGATGGATCTTTGAGATTGTATGTAGACTATCGTGAGCTGAAGAAGGTGACCAAAATGAACAAGTATCCGTTGGCGAGGATAGACGACTTGTTCAATCAGCTTCATGAGGCCAAGGTGTTTTATCAGATGGATTTGGCAACGGGATTCGACCATTGAGGGTGGCAACAGATAGTGTGCCGAAGACTGCTTTTAGGACAACATTAGGTTTCTTTGAATGGTTGGTGATGCTATAAGGGTTGACTAACGCGCTCGCGTATTTCATGGATCTTATGAATAGAGTGTTCAGAGATCAGTTAAACAAGTTTGTGCTTGTGTTCATGGTTGATATTCTAGTTTTCTCCCGGAATGAAGAAGAGCGTAAGACGCATTTGAGATTTGTTTTGGAAATCTTCCGAAAGCATCGGCTGAGAGCTAAGTTTTCGAAGTGCCACTTCTAGAAGAGTAAAGCGAGGTTCTTAGAACATGTTGTTTTTGGAAATAGGATAGCGGTTAACCCTGCTAAAGTGGCAGCAATTCAGGATGGGGATAGACCTAAGAATGCAACTGATGTTCAGAGTTTCCTTAGGTTGGCCGGATATTATCGCCATTTAATAAAGGATTTCTCCAAGATAGTTGCGCTATTAACAGGATTGATGAAGAAGAATCAGGCGTTCACATGGGAAGCAAAGTGTGAGCTAGCTTTCAGAATCATGAAAGAGACACTAACGAGTGCTCCTGTTTTAACCATTCTAAGTGGGAATGAGGAAATGGTGATATTCACCGATGTATGTGGACTGAACTTGGAGCAGTGCTGATGTTGGAGCAATGTTGATGCAGAAGGATAAGGTTGTGGCATATGTGAGTCGACAGCTGAAGCCGCACGAAATGAATTATCCTACTAATGATTTGGAGTTGGAAGTGATCGTGTTTACTCTGAAGATATGGAGACATTACCCATTGGGAGTTCAATTCGAGTTGTTTACAGATCACAAGTCGTTGAAGTATCTTTTCTCCCAAAAGGATTTGAAACTTTGACCATAGCGGTGGTTAGAGTTCCTAGCGTCGTATGATTTTAGTATAGCCTATACTCCTGGTAAAGGTAACGCAGTGGAAGATGCGTTGAGTCAAAGACACACAAGATTGAGAGTGATGTTTTCGGAATGCAAGCAACTCAAGTACTTGGCAAAATTTGATTTTAGACCACGGTGTGAGTTGGAACCTGAAATGTTGGCAAGCTCATCGATAAGACCTACTCTCGTCAAAAGGATTGACGAGGGACAAAAGCGTGATGCAAAGCTTGTCGAGATTATCCAGAATATGGAACCAGAGAATAAAGAATTCGATGTCGATCAAGAAGGTTGGCTTCGAAAGGAAGGACGACTGGTTGTTCCTGATATCGACGAATTGAGAGATGAGGTTCTTTGGAAATGTCATCACTCGAAGTAGACGAATCATCCCGGTGGTAATAAGATTTATCAGGACATGAAGCAAGCCTACTAATAGAAAGGTACGAAAAGGGATGTTGGAAAGTTCATTTCCAAGTGTATGAACTGTCAGTTGGTAAAAGCTGAATAGAAGAAGTCAAGTGGATTACTTCAACCATTGGAAGTTCCTACATGGATGTAGGAGCAGATATCGATGGATTTTATCGATGGACTATCTAGAACCAGGGAAAAAATGAAGGAATTTGGGTCATCGTGGATCGCTTGACCAAAAGTTCAAGGTTTAATCCTGTTAAATCGACTAGGACAACATCGAAGTTGGCTGAGCTTTATATGAAATGGATAGTTCGATTCCATGGTATCCCGAAGATCATAGTGAGTGATCGAGATCCATTGTTCACAAGATGATTTTGGAAGAGTTTTCAAGAAGCTTTGGGAACTGAGTTGTGTTTGAGTACGACTTATCTTCCCCAACCCGATGGTCAAACCGAGAGGGTTAACTGAGTTTTGGAAGATCTCCTGAGGGCTTGTGTGTT
Organism: Allium sativum; assembly: GCA_030737875.1. Classification (NCBI taxonomy): domain Eukaryota; kingdom Viridiplantae; phylum Streptophyta; class Magnoliopsida; order Asparagales; family Amaryllidaceae; genus Allium; species Allium sativum. The sequence continues at coordinate 726,533,778 of CM060919.1, read as the reverse complement.
AGACTTCGGAGGATTATGGGAAGAACGTCTACATTTAGTTGAGTTTGCATATAATAACAGTTACTAGTCAAGCATTGGGATGGCACCATACGAGGCATTGTATGGAAGACCTTGTAACTCTCCGGCCCGCCGGTTAGAGAATGGAGATATGTTGATACTTGGGCCCAAGATGATAAGAGAAACATCGTATTGTATCGAGATCGTTCGGCAACGAATAACGGCAGTCCATGACCGTCAGAAAATTTATGTCGATAAACATCGAAAAGATTTGGAATTCGATGTTGGTGACAAGGTTTTTGTGATGATTTTGCCGTTAAAGCACGTTGTTTGATTCGAAAATAAATGAAAGTTGACCGTAAGGTCTGTTGGACCATTTTCGATAGTCGAGCGGATTGGAAAACTCGCGTATCTTTTGGATTTACTTGAGAAGATGTCGAATGTGCACAATGTTTTCCATGTGTCGTTTCTACGGAAGTGTGTGCATGATTCGAATGTGCTGGTATCTTCGGAACAGTATGAAGACCTAAAAGTCGAGACCGTAGTAATGAATTCTCGTAAGCCGCTTCGCGTTGTGGAGAATGACACAAAACAACTTAGGAGGAAGACGGTTAAGTTAGTCAAGGTGCAATGGAGTGAGGATGATAACGATTGTACGTGGGAGGTAGAAGATAGTATGAAGATGACCCATGCATAACTCTTCGTCGGTATGACCCATTAATGTCGTGTCACCTTACATCATTGTAGCTTGTACTATCGTTGTTAGAATACCGCGTGCTAGGTTAAGGCTATGGATGCATGGCATGATGGATGCGAGTTTGGATGGTAAATTGGTTGCACATGGATGATAGGCATGCAGAATTGTTTTGATTGCTTGTGTTTGCTTAGGATTTCGGGGGCGAAATTCCTGAAATGGTGGAGAATGTAACAACCCGCATTTTACATATTGGAGGATCATAATTTTTTTTTTATTTAATTCCCCGAGGGTTGGAGCATTCTTATAATTTGATACGTTGGTTATGTGGTTATGAGACATGTCCATAATTTTTATCAATTTTATTTGTGACCATTTCCCCCTTGTCAGTCTTATACAGGGAATAACTTTTGACTGGGATTGAATCAGGTGCTGAGGTCAGTTTCATTGGAAAGGACCGTAGAGTGGTCGCATTAAAGATTTGGTTTAGCAGTTTGGGAGGAATCCCTGTTTTTGTGTTTCACAATTTATGTTTAGGTTTTTAGAGCCATTGATGGGATGATTTGAGGAGGCCCATTAGTGGGCAGATGGGAGGCTATAAATAGGGTTTAGAGGCATGAAAAATAGTTTACTTTCTTCATTCTCTCATTTGGTTGAGCTCGTGATCCTCCTTGCATAATCAAATACACAATTTCACCATTAGAATTCTAGATCTACATAAGAGAATCGAAGATCTCTATCGATAGAAGTTAGATCTGCGTCAAGTGAAGAGAGATCACATTAAATAAAGAGGTTTAAAGCATATTCTTTGCCGTCTAGATTGAGAATTTAGAGATTTCAAGTTAATTCAGAGAATTGATGAGTGATAAACACACTGATTCGATCAAGTATATGGATTGTTTGATCTTATTTTCATCATTTTAAGTTTGTTTTCACCAAGATCTACGTCATGGTAAATATATTTTCATTTGAATCACCATAGGATCTAATCTAGCAATTTAAAACTAGTAATTTCTTATACAAATTCATATGTTCATGCCAGTTAGATCCATTGTTTTAGTTTATTCAGTCATTTATCACAATTTGGTGAATTCAATATGATTATTGATGACAATTATCATTTTAGTGTTAATGATTTCATAAAGTGTTGATGGTTAAATTAGATGATTTAGATGAGTTGGTTACATCGACGTGGTCATTTGGTGATGGTTTGGTTGAGATTAAAGCTATATAGGTCAGATCTGGAGTCGAGTCCTTTTTGGATAGGTCGCTGGCTTGTTCTCCAAGAAATGAAAGTTGGGTCGTTGGTGACCTAGGGAGTTGGGTCGTTAGTGATCCATAGAGTCGGGTCATTGGTGATCCCGAGAGTTGGGTCGTTGGTGATCCATAGAGTCGGGTCGTTGGTGACGCAGGGAGTTATGTCGTTGGTGATCCATAGAGTCGGTTCGTTGGTGACCCAAGGAGTCGGGTCGTTGGTGTTCCATCGAGCCGGGTCATTGGTGATTCATGGAGTCGGGTCGTTAGTGACCCAAGGAGTCGGGTCATTGGTGACCCAGGTAATCGGGCCGTTGGTGACCCAGGGAGTTGGTTCGTTGGTGACCCAGGGAGTTGGGTCGTTGGTGACCCAGGGAGTTAGGTCATTGGTTACCCATAGAGTCGGGTCGTTTGTGACCTGATGAGTTGGGCAGAGACACTATGATTCGAATATTGACCAAGTGATGTATGTTTTTGGCTCGATGGTGGTTGTGGATTCAAAGTGAATTCAAGTAGAAATGTTCGAAGTGTTGTGAAGTGTTCGTTGATCGTCGTAATTTAACGAAGTGAATACTACTCAAGGTGATGAGCTCATGGATAATGGTTGCTCGAGAATGGGCTTGAGGTTATGAACAGTCATCGGGTTGGATGGCTAGGGATATCGAAGGCTGAGGGATTATCATTGTCGTAGGTTCCAGCGGACTCAAAGTAGGGGTATAATAGGGATGACTAAAAGACTAGAAATGACTGGTCGAGTACCCTGGGAAGCTCGACGGGTCTAGATACATTTTGTCGTATGGAGTTTTGTTAAAATCGGGGTTTACCATTAGCTCTTGACAGTCGATTGAAAGGTGATTAGCCGGTCATACGATTAACAATGGTTTCAAAGCAGGATTGGCAGTGATAGCCAGAGTCATGGATGAATGATTGTTTGCTTGTATCGTCTTATGTAGATTATTCGATGTCGAAGGAGATATCTCTTAGGTGCTTGTTTGATGTTGGTTTAGGCCTTCGGGGCTTGTGCTTGGGAGATATCGATATCGATTAGGATGGTCTATGCTTGATAATTGATTGCCATGAATGTACTGTGGTTTCAAATTGTTTGTTGTAAAGGTTATCACTGTCGGATGTAGGGAAGATGGTTTTAGGTTCTTCTCTGGTGAGCTGATAGATTGGTTGATTAATCTGCCAATTCTCATATACTTTATTGATGATGTTAGATAGTTGTTTTATCGCTCACTAAGACTGTTGTCTGACTCAAGGTTTTATGTTTCCCTCTTATTACCTTGGGCTATTCATCCATTGCGTGGAAGGGCAGACTGAGTAGCAGGTAACCGGTAGTAGATCTTAGTGGACGATGCTACAAATCGATGACAAGCTGGAGGCTTGCATACCAGTTTTCTACTATACATATCATGATGTTTTCCACTGTTTGATGTATTCTCTGAGTGTTGTATTGAGGCCTTTAATACGGAGTTTGATGATGTAATCCAACAATGTTATGGCTATTCCTTGATGGTAAGGAAGTTTAAAATTTTGTGCAATTATGCTTTACTATTATTGCCTACTGTATATGTTCTATTATAATTTATCCTTGCGATATGAGTTATACGACAGGTTCTGCTTGTGTTATCTTACCTTGATGATTGTCCCTGGCTGTCTGGCACACCTTTCAGCGCATTATTTCCCTTGTTAAGTGCAGAAGTTATGTGTGATCGTCACAGTACTCGTGTTGGATTGATAATTGGTTTATTTTGTTGTTGAATCATTATTAAAATTGTTGAAATCGAATGGGTTTCCGAGTATGAATTCAAGCTGTATTCAAGTGTGAAATCGGTAGGAGTTTTGAGTGCGCAAACATGTATGGATCGAGAAATTTCCTTGTATGGATCGGGTGGAAATCGGAAAATGGACCGGGCAATAAAATCCTGGAGCTACGCATGTGAGAATGGTTGATTTGGCAAGTATCTGGATGAATCGAGCAAAAGTTGTTTAATAGCGTTTGGCAAATGCTATGGTAGGGCATGGATTGGGAGGAAACCAAACCATGGATTGGGCAGATATGGAGCATGGATCTGGCATCAAAAATTCTAGTGTGCGCATGTGGTTTGGCATGGATCAGGCAACTTTCAAAGGGGATGGAGCGGGAAGAAATTTTTCGTGATCAGCACAGCGCGCGCAATCAAAAATGGTTGATCAGCCCATGCACAACACGGTGGATCATCAACAGTTTATGGATCGGGCGGTTTTCATATGTATGGATTGGGCGGAAATGGCAGCACTTCACAAATGCTACGGTAAGCCGGTGGATCGGCCACTTCTGGAGCTTGGATCGGCCACTTCTGGAGCTTTGATTGGGAACTAATAAACGTGTGTTACACACGTGATTTTGAGCTATTTTGATGGGTCAAGAACCAGCTGATCCAGAATGGGACGCGCAAATTTGGTAGCATTTCTAAAACGTTGTAAAAGGTAGTTTGAATGCTGTGCTTAGTTTTTCATAGCGAGAAAGCTGGAAATGCTATGAAATGTAGTACGAACCAAACGATGCATATTTATCGGTCGACGATGGTCGCGGCTTCGACGCAAATTCAAGCAAGAATGTTCGAAGTGTTGTAAAGTGTTCATTGATCGATGAAATGCAACAAATATGCAGATGGCTCAAGTGTGTTTTGAGCTCGTGAATAATGGCCGCTCAAGTGTGTTTTGAGTTCATGGATAGTCGCTGGTGATGATGACTAGAGTTATGAAGGCTGAGAAATAATCATTGTCATATGTTCTAGTGGACCCAAAGCAGGGGTATAATAGGGACTCCTAAAAGACCGGTTGAATGGTCGAGTACCCTAGGCGGTAATGATGGGCCTAGAGATACGAGTCACGATGGTATATGGAGTTTTGGCTAGAACCGGAGTTTACCATTAGCCCTTGACGGACGACATGATGTTGATCCGGTCATACGATCAACGATGGTTTTGAAGCGAGATTGGAAGTGATAGCCAGAGTCATGGATGATGATTATTTTACTTGTATCGTCTTGTGTAGATTATTCGATGTTGAAGGAGATATATTTTGGGTGCTTGTCTGATGTTGGTTTAGGCCTTCAGGGCTTGTGCTTGAGAGATATAGATATCGATTAGGATGGTCTACGCTTGATAACCGATTGCAATGAATGTATTGTTTGTTCAACTTGAATATAGGAAAGGCAACCACTGTCCAATGTGGGGAAGACGGGTTTGGGTTCTTCTCTATTGATGTTGGTATAATAGTTTATTAATCTTCCTATTCTCGTATACTTTTTTGATGATGTTAGATAGCTATTTTATCGCTCATTAAGACTGTTGTCTAACTCAATTTTTTATGTTTCTTCTTATTATCTTGTGATGTTCATCCATTGTGTAGATGGGCAGACTGAGTAGCAGGTAATGGGTAGTAGATCTTAATGGACAATGCTGCAGATCGATGACGAGCTAGAGGCTTGCATACCAGTTTTCTACTATACATATTATGATGTTTTACGCTGTTTGATGTATTCTCTGAGTGTTGTAGCGAGGCCTTTTGTACAGAGTTTGATGATGTAATCCAACGATGTTATGGATATTCCTTGATGATATGGAAGTTTAAAACTCTGTGCAATTATGTTTTACTATTATTGCATGTTGTATATGTTCTGTTATAATTTATCCTTACGCTGGAGTTATACGATAGGTTCTACTTGTGTTATCTTACCTTGATGACCATACACGGCTGCCTGGCACACCTTTCAGTGCATTATTTCTCTTGTTAAGTGCAGGAGTTATGGGTGGTCATCACATTTGGTATCAGAGCTCTATTTATCGATTTTAGCGAAAGTTCAAGGACGTAATTACGCATGAGAGATGTATTTGTAGATCTCCGATGAATGTATACTATATATTAGTGTATAGTATAATAGCGTTTGAACTCCATTTGCAGTTTTTCTCGTACATCGGATAATCAATCTATAATACAGATTTAGAACGAGTCGTCGACCATCGAGTCACATTGCCAGGGGGAGACTATTCTTATAGGGGGTAATGGGGGTATACCAGACTATCCAACTATGTTCGAGTCCATGATGATAGTGATCATGAGGAGGGTAACTGCTCAGGAGACAGTCGTGGTGGATGTAGGAGTTCAAGTGCAGGTTCCTAGAGCCGTGGACTTCGCGAAGTTGTGCAAAGACTTCACCACTCAAGGAGGGAAGCAGTTTAAGGGGACGAAGTCAATTGAGGAAATTCAAGGGTGGCTTGATACTTGTATTAGGATCTTTAGAGACCTAGCAATTGATGATACAATGAAGAGGAAACTTGTATCGAGATAGCAACAGGGCAGAGCTATGGATTGGTGGAACTCTGTCACTTTAGAGACTCCCAGAAATGATATTACCTAGGAGCAATTATAAGTCAAATTTGAGACAAAGTTTATCTCTACCGTTCGAAAGTCTATTATGTTTAAGAGGCTTGTCGAGCTTAAGCAGAATGGTCAACCAGTGCTGGAGTATGTTTCTGGCTTCGAAGCTTTGTCGAAGTATGGTTGCTCATATGTCGAGACTCCTTACCAGAAGAGCGAGAAGTTTGTCATGGGTTTGGATAAATATCTTGGGAATCAGCTAGTTAATCATCTCAATGACACTTATGAGAAGATATTCGAGAAGGCTTTGAGGCATGAAAGTCTGTTTCCCAAGGAAGAGATTGTTGTTACAGCTAAGGAAGAACCGAAACCACAGCAGGGTGGTAGTAACAAGAAGAGGAAGTATCAACAACAAAAAGGAAAAGATGGTCAGAAAAAGCAGAAGGCTGAAATGATTTGTTTTAACTGCAGGAAAAAGGGCCATTATTCCAAGGATTGTAAGAAACCAAAAGCTGAAAATAAGCACTTTAAGTGTGGAAAGCCTGAACATGATAAAAAAGGATTGCCCAGAACTAGCTAAGGGTAAGCAGATTGTGAAGGCATATGCTTTGGAAGTTGTGCCATCGTCTTCAAGGGTTCCTATGGAAGAAGAAAAAGGTAAGAGTGTCGTCGTTCAAGGTATTCTTTCCGTTAATGGTGTTTCGGTTCGTGAGTTATTTGAATTGGAGCATCGCATTCATTTATTTGTAATGAGCTTATGTGCCGCTTGGTTTTGGAACCCGAGATTTGCGATAGACTTTTGTTGTGACTAATCTAGTTGGGAATTCGTCTGGTTTGTGCATGATTTGTCTTGTTCTAGTGTTATCGAGTGATGATTGCTCCTTTGTGTGTGATTGCTTTATTTTGAACTTCACTATGTTTGGGATTATCTTGGGTATGGACTGGCTCAAGAGGTATGTGGCAAAAGTGGGCTGCGAGAAGCCGGAGTGAGAGTCGAGAATGTGGAAGGGTTAATGGTTGTGATTCGATGTCAGGCCAAAGATGGTGTCTTTGTGAGCTATTTATATTCGCTTGTGATTCAACTGGAAGACTTTTCATCAGTGCTGATCGCAAGTGAGTTTAAAGATGTCTTTGACAAGGTCAAAGGTTTGGCGCCGCATCACGGGATTGAGTTCATAATTGATTTGGTCGAAGGTGCTAAACCTATCGTCATGCCTCTTAGGCGGATGGCGCCTAAGGAACATCGAGAGTTAGAGATGCAAGTATGTGACCATTTGGGAAAAGGATTCCTTTAGAGAAGTGTATCCGAATGCAGAACACCAGTTTTGTTTGCAACCAAGGCTGATGGATCTTTGAGATTATGTGTGGACTATTGTGAGTTGAACAAGGTGACCAAAAAGAACAAGTATCCGTTGTCGAGGATAGATGACTTGTTCGATCAGCTTCACGAGACCAAGGTGTTTTCTCAGATGGATTTGGCAACGAGATTCCACCAGTTAAGGGTGGCAACGGATAGTGTGTCGAAGATTGTTTTTAGGACACCAACCGATTTCTTTGAATGGTTGGTGATGCCATTTGGGTTGACTAATGCGCCAACGTATTTCGTGGATTTTATGAATAGAGTGCTCAGAGATCAGCTGAACAAGTTCACGCTTGTGTTCATGGATGATATTCTGGTTTTCTCCCGGAATGAGGAAGAGCATAAGACGCACTTGAGAGTTGTTATGGAAATCTTGAGAAAGCATTAGCTACTAGCTAAGTTTTCAAAGTGTCACTTCTGGAAGAGTGAAGTGAGGTTCTTAGGCCATGTTGTTTATGGAAATGGAATAGCGCTTGACCCAGCTAAAGTGGCAGCAATCCAGGACTAGGATAGACCAAAGAATGCGACGGATGTTCGAAGTTTCCTTGGGTTGGTGGGATATTATTGCTGTTTTATAAAGGATTTCTCTAAAATATTTGTGCCATTAACAGGATTGACGAAGAAGAATCAGGTGTTCACATGGGATGCAAAGTGCGAGCAAGCTTTCAGTATCATGAAAGAGAGATTGACGGGTGCTCATGTTTTGACGATTCCAAGTGGAAATGAGGAAATGGTGGTATACACCGATACATGTGATACTGGAATTGGAGCAGTGCTGATGCAGAAGGATAAGGTTATGGCTTATGCGAGTCGACAACTGAAGCTACACGAAAGGAATTATCCAATTCAAGATTTGGAGTTGGCAGTGATTGTGTTTGCTCTGAAGATGTTTACACGAAAGGAATTATCCAATTCAAGACATTACCTGCTGGGAGTTCGATTCGAGTTGTTTACATATCACAGGTCGTTGAAGTATCTTTTCCCCCCATAACGATTTGAATCTTCGATAACAACGGTGGTTAGGGTTCCTGTGTAACAGCCCGCATTTTACGTATTGGAGGGTCGTTAAATATTTTTATTTTATTCCCTGAGGGCTGGATCATTCTCATCTTTTAATGTGTTGCTTATGGGGATGTGAGACATGTCCATAATTTTTACCGATTTTGTTTTGACCATTTTGCCCCTGTTAGTCTTGTACAGGGAAAAACTTTTGACTCAGATCGAATCAGAGGGTGAGACCTGTGCCATTGGAAAGGAATTGATGATTGTCTTTCCGTAGAGTGGTTACATTAAAGATTTGGCTCAGCGGTTTGGGAGAAATCGCTATTTTAAGGTTTTTCATTGGCTGCCCAGGTTTGGTAAGCCATAATGGGCTGAATTGGAGAGGCCCATTAGTGGTTTGATGGGAGGGTATAAATAAGGGTGAGGGATATGGGAAATGGTTTAGCTTTTCATTTCCTCATTAAGTGGCCTTGTGCTCCTTCTTCCTCTAACACCTTTCCACCATTAAAAATCCAAATCTAAGGACGGAAATCATAGATCTACACCACTGGAGGTTAGATCTACATCATTTCAAGGGAGGATTCATCGGATCGAGGTGTTTGGGTTGAATTGTTCGCTGTCCAGATTCATAGTTCTATCATTTTAGCTTGTTTTGGAGAATCGGTGAGTGATTTACATCTCTCACATGAATGCAATGAAGTATATGAGTATTTGTGCATGTTTTTCACCAAATTGGAATGTTTTACCATAGATTTACACCATTATGTGTCTATTTTCATATGCATCACCCTATGATCTAATTTAGAAAGTTTTAACCGTTAATTTCATGTCGTTTCACATGTTTATGTAAGTTAGATCTCATATTTTGGTCATATGTTCAGTTTAATGGTTTTGGTGAGTTTTACATCATTTTTGTGATAATCGCCATATTCATGTTGTTAGAAATGTTGTGACATGTTTATGATTGTGTTTGATGATTTTGGTTTAGTCATCAAATGCACACATCGGTGTATATTGATTGAACTCACAAGGATGGTAGACTTAGATGGATGTCCGTATTGGGATCAACATCAGAGATGAAAACCAAATGATCATACAACGACCTATGGTATGACCCATTGCTGGAGAATTGGATTTTATTGGAATGCTTCTGCCAAAGACAAGATGACTAAGAACTTAGGCAGTTAACCGTGACTATTTTCAAAGTCAAACACTTGAGGTTGCTCCTAAATGTTGCTTGAAAGTATGTCATGTGGGTAAGGAGTATATTTCTGATAAGTCAAAAAGTTATGGAATAAAATATGGTGACGAATGATAAGGATGGTAATTGGGGTCTCATGGAAAATCAGACTATATACATTTAGGAAACTTTGGATGTTGGATATCCGAAGTATTTCCATCTACTTATAATGCCTTTCTATAATGGAACTACTGACCTAAAGCTATTTTGTACAAGTATAATGGTACAGGGATGATGTAAGAGCAATAGATGCCTTGGAATGCACATGCTTTCCTATTCTTAGAGAAACATCTTCATTACAGTTCATTAAGAGATTGAAGTGCTAGCTAGGAAATTTGTATAATAAGTTCAACTGCATCCTACTCGGGATAAGGACATTATGTCATTGTCCACATTATTTCAAGGTCCTCAAGATTCACTAAAGGCAATCTTGAATTGATTTAGCATCGCAAGTTAAGGAAGTAAACAATTCGGATGAGAAGCCAATTCTTATGGCATTAGCATGAGCCATAAATTAGGAAAACTGATAGTCAAAATGGACAATAATATAGAAACTTACAACTTTAGATAATTTTTATATGAAAGTTGGTAAGTTCTTGAGATTGAATGTGGACAATGTCAAGTAAGTAATAACCATTGTTAAGGAACCGAAGGAGGTTGTTTAGAGCAACACTGTTGTAAAAAATGAAGGAAGTGGAAGTGAAATTGTAACACCCCACATCCATTAGTGTCACTCATAAAGGGAATGCACTAAGTTCTGTGGAGCATTATAGGTAAAAGATGCAGATAAATTACAAGACAGATAATTAAAGCAGCGGTAAATAAATAAGACTTTCTTTCATTGATAAAAACAGCTTGTACAAAGTTTGTTTTCCAATACCAAAGTATATATCTTGTTTAACAAAATAAAGAAGCATAAATACAAAATAATATTCCCTAATAAAGCATTAGCCAGCCATAGCAGTGGAAAAGAGAGTCCAAAGCAATTCGTCAAAGAGTCTTTAAGCCTGGAAAGAGTAACGATCCAACTAATCTGAGCTATCCTCTCACGGACTACCTAGGGGGGAAATGGAAGAAAAGAAGACGAAAGAAAAAACAGAGTTAGACATAAAGTCTGGTAAGTTCAGTAACTTTCAGCATGTGAACAAGTAAAAGTAACATGACATGAATTAACTTAATACATGACAACACCATGATGACGGGGATAACAAGATACCATAAGATTAGCACAAGATATGATAGGATAATCCTAAGATAAGGCGAGGTAAGATTAACGAAATTGGCTATCGCACACATTTCTATTTCTCTGCACCCACTAAGGACTGTTTCAACTAGCATCGTGTGTTCATGATACAATGATCCCTTTTTATGTGTACGCAGTCCCTTATCCGCCGAGTGTTACCTAGATCCAATCTAGAGTTCATTTATCGAACGCCTCCTAGATTCAACAAGGGTTTACGCTACCCAGGGCCACTGGGGTTTATGCTTCCTATTGAACGCTTCTCGGATTTTAGGGTTTACGCGACCTAGGTCCAACTAGGGATTATGCTACCTATCGAACAACGCCCCTAATCTAGGACACACTACCCAGAGCGGTATATGTTCCTAGACTCTCACTACGCATGTGTCGTGTATCGTTATCGCAGTCTGGATGCACATGTCCTCTGTATGTGCGACCCGAGTCCCATGGTAGGGCTAGTCAAGAAACACGGAACTCGGTCGGGAGCTTTCAGATATCTGCCGATTGCAGATACTAAGGTCTGCTTTTACAGTGGCTATGGTCCCACTAGACCCCTCCTTCAACTAACAAATGAAAGGCACCCAAGAAAATCAAGAATGAGAACTATACGCAGGCCCCCCTATGCCCCACTAACCTATTGGCCAACCTCACCCATAACTAGATAGCAAGTATATGGTCTTTTGGAGTTCTCCGCCTTTCCGCTTTACATATCACGATTGACTCAAGATGGTAGGTAGACGACGAGTTGCTATCACAGGGCAAAAACTGGTCTCGCCTAATCATGCTGGTCCATCCTGGTCTTTAGGTTGCCTTGTTATTGCAACCAAGGCATACCCTTGGCTCTTCTAACGCAGAACTTAACCTCTGTAAGCCCAGGAGGATCATCTGCAGCCTCACAGAGGGATACCAAGAGTACCCTCACGTCCCCTCGAAGTCGCGTGCTTCGTAACCCAATTCGTTTGAGCCTTCTTCATGATCAGATGGACGTTCGCTCCTCCTCGTATTCTACTTAGTTTTCTTGACTAAGGTTTATTACTTAGTTCTCTTAACTAAGGTTTACTACTTAGTTCTCTATCTCATCACGTTGGATTGGTTAAGTGTCATCAGTCAATTCAAGTTAACTTAACCTATTCACTTGTCATGTTAAATTGGTTAAGTGTTATCCAGTGGTTTACGTTGACTTAACCTACCCATATATCATGTCAAATTATTTAAGTGTTCCTTAACCTACTCGTTTATCAGGTTATACTGGTTAAGTGTCTCTCATTAACTTAACCTTGTTTATTCATCATGCTATAACGGCTAAGTGTTCTAAGTTTACTTAACCCCATCATCTAGTCTAGTTAGCTTGTTAAACATCTGCTTAACCTTACCCACTTATCTAGTTAACATGTTATAATGGTTAAGTGTTTCCTTAGTTACTTAACCCCCACAAATCTTGCCTTGTTAACATGTTAAGTTGGTTAAGTGTCCAGATTAACTTAACCCTTATCAATCTTGTCTAGTTAACATATTGAATTGGCTAAGTGTTTTCTCAATTACTTAACCCCACCCTTCTTGTCTTGTTAATCATGTTAAGTTGGTTAAGTGTTTCCTTAATTGCTTAACCTCACCATTCCTAGCTTGATTGTTCATGAGCTTTAATTAATTAATTAAAGCACCAACCACTCACATTAGACAGGTATTGTTGTGGTTACTGGATGTGTCGGTTGGTTCCGGGCAGTTTTACACCACAACTCAGTGAAACCTCGGGTCTTTGTGGGCTTGATGCACTAACCTCTCACATTAGACAGGTATTTTTGTGGTTACTGGATGTAACGGACGGTTCCGGGCAGTTTTACACCACAACTCAGTCTAACCTCGGGTTAGGCATTTTCCTCTTCTCTAATTTACATATTTACTATTCATGTAAATTTTCCATAAATCAATTTAGCTTATATTATATTCATTTGTCATGCCAATTAACATACTTATATTCTATGCCCAAGACTTTATTTACCTATCAACTAACCCAACTTGTAGTTTATGCAAATCTTCCCATTTAGAGTTCATGTCAAAACTAGATTTAATATTCTAGTTTACAGTTTATGCCCAAAACTTAGATTACATGCCAATTCTAGGTTCAACATAATTCATGTCCCATTTACCCAAAATTGTATCTAGTCATAATACATGTTCCAAATTATGCCAATTAATATAAATTTCACGTTATACCCAAATACCCCTATATCCAAAACGTACGTATACCATGATTTCACAAGTTTTCTAAGTACTCATGAAACTAAAAACGGAACAGAGGATAAACACGAGAATTGACATAAAAGAATAGGCATGCAAAGAAGAACCAAACACAAAGATAATGGATCCAATGGTTTTGGTGTACATACTAGCGAATAGGAGTAAACTAAGCAAGTTACACCCTAATTATGAGATCCAACAAAATTAAGGGAGGCATAGGTGATTTGATCCAACATAATGCCAGTTCGGTGTACAACATTCTTTGTAACTATAGTGTCATGGGCATAAGCAATTAGCCACAATAGTCCTAGGCAATTAACCACAATAGTCATGGCTATAGATAGTAGTCTCACAATTGTGAATTATAGGCGATTAACCACAATAGTCATGGATAATTAACCAAAATAGTCCTCGGCAATTAACCGCAATAGTTTAAAAGTCATAGTCATAGATAATAGTCTTATGTTCATAGTCATAGGAAATAATCTCATAGTCATGAATCATGGTCATAGGCAACAGTCTTATTCATAGTCATAGGCATAGGCATAGTCTTTTCACAGTAGTCCTGAATCAGATCCCAAAGGCATATACAAGCACAAATTCAAATGAAAGGATCAGGCATATTCTTATATTCATTTAATTACAAGTCACAAACATATCTAGGCGTTCAAATCTATAAAGTAACTGACTTACTTTGATCGGTTTCAGAAAAGGATAATCAAATAGCGTTGTGATGATTTGCTAGGATTTGCGCAAACCGTTGAATTAGCCTTTGATTCTTTTCTTAAAGCTTTAATCTTGATTTGAATCTCCAATTTGAAGAAGAACTATAACTTATTTTAGTGGAGGATTAGATTTATTTTACTGTTGGAGGTTAGAATAGAGAGAAGCAGCATGTAGATGCCTAAGAGAATTTGTGTAAAGAGAATGGGGTTAGGGGGCTGTTTATATAGGATTAGGCGAACGAATCTAGACTGAAAATGAGACCAAAAACTTCAGAATGAACCCACGCTCAAAACCGGGTTTCGGCACCAGGTCGACCATAGGGTCGACATGGCCCCTAGGAGTTCGACCATAGTGTCGCCCCCCAGGTCGACCTGTTCCTGGGCGGGAAAATCCCGGCCCAATCTGCGCTGGGGTTTGAATTCGAAATTCGAATTCGAATTCGAGCTGTTTTTCGGTTTTGAAAATCCTTGAAACTTCGGAGGGTCATATCTCCCTCATACGGCATCCGTTTTTCTAAAACTCAAACTCGTTTCGAAGCAGAATTTCGAGACGAACGCAATGGCGCAACCCATTTTCCTTAATTATTATTTTAAAATTTAATTCTTCCTTGATTTATGGTTTTAACATGTTATTAAAATACGGGTTGTTACATTCTCCCCTCCTTAAAGGATTCCGTCCCGGAAATCTTCAAGTTAATAAGAATGCATCTTATCATCCAATCATCCATCTACTCAACCATCATCCATAAGCAACCATTGTCCTTAAAAGATTTCTAATGTTGTATGAACTTATACAAGAGTGTGTGTGTATGAACTAATCTAATGAAAAAGATCAGGCGGTTACTGATTCAGTAGACCTCCTTAATGCAAAATATGTTAGTGTAATGAGTCCAACATGTATGCAAATTCCTAACATACTTTATAATCTCTACATGAGTGCACAAACATTCATCCACATGCAACATCCATATAATAACATATCAAATTTCCATCCATATACAAGTATAAGCACCCATGCATATGCTATATGAAATATGTGACTGAGACGATCTAGTGCCTAATGTGTGTTATGCAACCACAAGCAACCACTTGCAATCATCAACCATAACATGTTTCAATCACATGTTTACATCAAAAAGGGTTCTGTCTAAGGTTCTCAAGATAGGATCGAGAAGATAACAAGACAAACATGGATAGAAAAAGCATGTACATGATACGAAGGTATGTAATCTTATAGGAAAAAGAGATCGAGAATATACCCTCAAGAAAAAGGTACTTCAGTCTCCCACGCTGCGTCTTCTTGAGCTTCACTCCACTGTACCTTAACTAATTAATCTTCATTGCAAAACTTCTTGATCTCCATTTCCAAAACTGTCGTTGATCGGATAACTGGCTTTGCATCGTCAACTGGATATATACGGAAGTCTATCTCGCGTTTTAGGGGACAAACCCCTAACCTAACCAAAAACATCTGCGTGCTCATGGGTTACTCTAACGGATCGCAAGCCGTCGATAGATGTACCAAGTGATTCTAGGTAACTAGGCCTAACTGATCCTTTAGGATCGCACGAAATTTCGAGGGTATTTCCGAGGTGAATCAAAAGTCTAACTACCCTCTCTTCACAATTACTAGCTAACCAACACATCTCTAGAATCAACCCATAGCCCATGAAACCCAAAACATAAGCATTACGCTTAAACCCAATACTTAATTATAGCTATTCTCAAATCCTTACAAAGACAAATGGGTCAAACCACCAATTGGATTTGAGACTAAAGTGGGATCTTCTACTGTACAAGTACTAAGGTGCAGGGACTCAACTATGGAAGCAGATATAAACGGATGTGAAGTGCTAAAATCAAAAGAGTACTAACAGGTTGATCGAAAGGAAGAACTAAACTTTTCCAACAGAGATTTTTACTATCTCTCTCTCAGGTATTCTGGTGGTGAAAGCATGCACTTGCCCTCCTGAAAAATCATGTCCCTCATTCTTTCCCTTGTCCTTAATTATATGCCCTATTATACCATAGTAAAGATACTTCCACTTGTCTTAGTGTTTTACTTTTCTTTCCTCCTTCGTGAGCCAAGTCCATATCCATGAATTTATCATCCTTGGGTTGTGCTCCTTAGCCAAACTCCCTCATTTTCCTCTTTACCATCCTTGTGTAACATGTTGACCAGTCTCTCGAAAGTCGCCTCCATCGCATGGAAAATCCTACAAAGCTTGAAAGAAAATTAGCCGCAGGTGAAACTACTGCGGCTATAGATGGAAGTTGGGCACTACTTTGCCCTTTGACAAGTGTCATAGTCTCATCAAGCCTATAGAACTATGTCGTGATGGGGTTACCTCCCAGAAATCCAGGAGCCCCAGAGACTCAAAAAAGAAGGAAACAAGGATTGAAGCAGAGGATTAAAAGATAGTGCAAATGGCTTTGGGGAATATGCCTTTAAAACAAAAAAATTCTTTTGAAAATGCTTCTTTTTAAAACCATTTTGAAAATAATTTTTCAAACCTTTTATCTGATTCGGTAACCTTCAGCTCTGATACCAAGTGTAACCCCTACATCCTTTAGTGTCACTCATAAAGGGAATGCACTAAGTTCTGTGGAGCATTATAGGTAAAAGATGCAGATAAATTACAAGACAGATAATTAAAGTAGCGGTAAATAAATAAGACTTTCTTTCATTGATAAAAACAGCTTGTACAAAGTTTGTTTTCCAATACCAAAGTATCTGTCTTGTTTAACAAAATAAAGAAGCATAAATACAAAATAATATTCCCCAATAAAGCATTAGCCATCCATAGCAGTGGAAAAGAGAGTCCAAAGCAATTCGTCAAAGAGTCTTTAAGCTTGGAAAGAGTAACGATCCAACTAATCTGAGCTATTCCCTCGCGGACTACCTAGGGGGGAAACGGAAGCAAAGAAGACGAAAGAAAAAACAGAGTCAGACAAAAAGTCTGGTAAGTTCAGTAACTTTCAGCATGTGAACAGGTAAAAGTAACATGACATGAATTAACTGAATACAAGACAACACCATGATGACGGGGATAACAAGATACCATAAGATTAGCACAAGATATGACAGGATAATCCTAAGACAAGGCGAGGTAAGATTAACGGAATTGGCTATCGCACCCATTTCTATTTCTCTGCACCCACTAAGGACTGTTTCAACTAGCATTGTGTGTTCATGATACAATGATCCCTTTTTATGTGTACGCAGTCCCTTGTCCGCCGAGTGTTACCTAGATCCAATCTAGAGTTTATTTATCGAACGCCTCCTAGATTCAACTAGGGTTTACGCAACCCAGGGCCACTGGGGTTTATGCTACCTATTGAACGCTTCTCGGATTTTAGGGTTTACGCGACCTAGGTCCAACTAGGGATTATGCTACCTATCGAACAACGCCCCTAATCTAGGACACACTACCCATAGCGGTATATGTTCCTAGACCCTCCCCACGCATGTGTCGTGTAACACCCCGGATTTTTGAATAATCGAATTAACTAAATTAAAGAATAATTAATCTCAGATGTGAGAATTAAGGGAAACGGGTTGCACCATTGTGTTCGTCTCGGATTTCTGGTTGAGATAAAGTCCGAGTTTGCGTGAATTGGACTTCGTATGAAGAAGTTATGGCGATCGGAAGTTTCAGAAAATTCAAAACAGATTTTCAGAAAATTCAAATTTCGGAGTCAGACAGGCTAGGCGGGAAAATTCCCGCCAGGGCCAGGTCGACCATAGGGTTAACCAGGTCGACCTGGGGGTCGACTTGCCTTAACCAGGTCGACCTGGGGGTCGACCTACCCCCCCCCCCCCCCCCGGGTAAATTTGATTGATGACCTGTCTGTGACTATGCGCTGACTCATTAGGGTTTCTGATCTGCTCTGATTGGCTGGGATTAATTCTGGGTTGATCGGACGGCTTAAACTAATCCTAAACTCTATAAAAACACCTATAGACTCAAAACCTAAAATCAAAACAAAATTGGATTCATGGCCTCCATGCCGTCACCTTGCAACTCAGAATAGTCGCCGCCCATTAGAGAGGAAGAAAACAAATCAAATTCTATCCTTTTCAACTCTAACAGCGAATCTTCATCAAAGGAGCGCTAATTCAACTCCAGAAATCAGAATTCAGAACTCAAGACTGCTTTTGAGTTGTGAGTTCGATAGTTTTAACAAAATAATTAATAAATGAATTGGATTGAGTTATAATGCGGATAATTTGGATGTGATATGAATTGTTGATTTCATGTTGTAATTATGTTGTCGAATTATGTTGTAATTTCTATGATATTATGTTATGATGCTATCATCTACGATGCAAAGTTATGATGCTATCACCCATGTTATAATCCTATGATTGGCTTATGTCTAGTTGAATCGTCATGTTTCTTATGCTAGTTTGTTATATTGATTCATATGATAAATCATATGTAGGAAAGTTTAGATGTTGATTCAAACATGAACCATATACAAGTTGGGTAGAATTATATGTCACCTTGCATAGCTATGGCACTTAGTTTATGTGAGAATTTAATCGAAAGTTAGGCTATGACATATGCTAAATTCTACATGATACTTTACATGTTAGATACTAGTCTACACCATTGTTGCGATGTATAAATCACCTATGTAAGTTTATGAGTTGGATATGAATCATGTTATGCAAGTTTAGGATTATTACCTATGCAAATATAGATCTATGACATATGTTATTTATGCAAGTTTGTGGCCATTATTTCATCAAGTTCACACCTTTAGATTTGGATCCATGACATATGTTATTTATGCAAGTTGTAATTTTGGCCTATGCAAGTTTTAAATGTAGAACATCATTCACATATGCAAGTTCACCCCTATGTTAGATTTATGTTTATAAATTGTGATGTTTTATTTTATTTTATAAGTTAGACTATTCGAGTCTAACGTATATTTTTACGTTAAACGAACAAACGTACTACGTGGGGAAAAGGGGATAATATTAAAAATATTTAAAAGGCATAAAATATAATTGTGGTGAAAATTGGTATGATTTTACATACCATAAATGGATGGACATAATTGAGTTAATTATGGACATCATTAAATTTGGAATTGATTGATAACTTGAATAGGGAAAGTAATTCAAATTTGGGGAATGATTAATTAGGAGTAATTAATCGTTTAAGACACGAGGTTAGGCTCTTTTATGGTGTAAGACTGCCCGGGCCCGCCCGGCAAATCCAGCTGCCACAAATGTCAGTCTAATGTGAGAGGTCTTAGGCACAAACTAAATACGTAACAGTTGTAAAGACATGAAGTTAGGCTCTTTTGTGGTGTAAGACTGCCTGGACCCGCCCGGCAAATCCAGCTGCCACAAATGTCAGTCTAATGTGAGAGGTCTTTATGAGGTTACGGTCTTAATGAATTAAGAAACACTTAACCAGATAAGCATGTAGTGGGACATGAGGGGGTTAAGTGGGTGCCTTGGGTGGCATGTGGAATCTAGTGGGTGCCTTGGGTGGCATTTGGAAATACGATTAGAAACACTTAACCAAAATTGAAATATGTAATTGAAACATGAATAAGAAGTGGGTTAAGTGGGATGTACTAGAGGGGACCAAGCTTAGGTGGATAGCTTGTGTCAAGTAATGGGGGCCCGTTTCAACCAGAAGCCCATACGTATCTTTGTAGGCTCGACCCAAGTCGAGGACGGGACACGCATACTATGCTTGACTGTAAGAGGCCAAACCGGGTTAGCGGTGGCAACGCAAGTCCAACGGGTTCATAAGCGTGTGTGGACCCGGGCTGGTAGGTAAGACGTTGTTGCATCGTGTAGGTATAAGCCGTGCATTCTTGGTGGTATCGGGTTGCCACTTTGGGGAGTGATACACCCCACTATGGGGCCAGCACGGGTATCTATGAGTTAGGGAGCCGATCGCTTGGGGGTAGTGGGTACACCTAGTGGAGATAGGTGCAGACGGAACCTATGAAGGCAGTTAGGGGTGCAAGAAACTACCAATATTATTATTAAGTCTGTAGGCGGGATCAACCTTAGGGTGACTAGTGGTGGTGCAGTATACTAGTGGCGGTGCAGTATAGCAATTATCTTATAGTGTTGGTGTAGTTTAGTAAATTTATCTTAGTGGGTTAGGTGCGCTTTAACGATATCGTTATTCATCTTGTTTCCTTGTTTACTCTATCACACTCAATGGTTCGTGATCATTTCCTTATTTTCCAACTTATGCCTTAGCCTAGTTACTTTGTTAATTATATTGTTAGAATTATCGCACTCGCCAGACTTTATGTCTGACCCCCCTTTTTCCATCTCTTTCCTTCCCCCCCCCCAGGTACTCAGGTTGGAACTAGCACCAGTGGAGCTTGATTTTGGACTGCTTTTAGAAGAGTGCTTGGATCACTGAAGTAAAGTTCAACTTCTCTTTATTTATGGCCATTTTGATGTTGGGGATTATGTCTTTCAGTTTATATACTTTGTTTTATCAAGATGGATATGATGTACTTGACTTTGGTTTATGGTTTTGATGATGTAATCAAACATATGTGTTTTCTGCTGCAATGAAATAAAGTTTTAAATTTCCAAGTACTGCTTTATATCTGTCTTGTTGTGATTTTCTGTTCTATATTCACTTAAAATGCTCCATGGAAATTAATGCATTCCCTTTGTGAGCGACATTAATGGATGTGGGGTGTTACACGTGGTATCAGAGCTGAAGGTTACCAGAACAGATATGAATTTTTGAAAAACTATTTTTCAAAGCAATTTTTATAAAGAAGTACTTTCAAAAGTATGTTTTAAGGAAAGTATTTTCAAGAGAAAAGTATATTTTGGAAAGCGTAACCCCAAGAGCCGTATATCTTTCCCTCGGTTCTTTTATATTGAATCTTTCCTTTTTCGTTTCAGCATGTCTGAAGCATCTGAGATACCAGAGGGTGTTCGTGTACCCGGTTGGTTTCGTCAATATCTCGAGGCTAGGGCCGCCACCGCAGGTCCAGCAAATCCTCCTCCTCCTC
Source organism: Allium sativum (assembly GCA_030737875.1). Classification (NCBI taxonomy): domain Eukaryota; kingdom Viridiplantae; phylum Streptophyta; class Magnoliopsida; order Asparagales; family Amaryllidaceae; genus Allium; species Allium sativum. The sequence goes on along the minus strand of CM060919.1, from coordinate 726,512,640 downwards.
CCCCTCCTCCTCGTGTCGATAATTTCACAAAGATATGTAAGGACTTTATAGCAATGGGTGGGAAACCTTTTCACGGGACGGAGACATTTGTTGAAGCTCTAACTGGCTAAAGGAGGTGGAAGAATTGTTTGGAATCTTTGAAGTGGATGATGGAAGAAAAGTCCAGCTATCTGCCTGGCTAATGAAGGATGAAGCCTCGTTTTGGTGGGAGGTCACTATTGGGGGACGTCCAGTCGATACATGGCTAGATTTTAGGCAGAGGTTTGAGGCGAAGTTTCTCTCACGGGCTGAAGAGAATCTATACATGGAAAGATTTTTGTCGCTGAAGCAAGGAAATCTATCAGTGAAAGAGTACATCAACAAATTCAACCAATTGGCAAGGTTTGGCTTAGACTTGGTGAACACTCCAGAAAAGAAGGCTCTAAGATTTTTTAAGGGTTTAAACGAGCCGCTTCATGGATTAGCTATGACCCACATTCCCATGGGGGCTACCTTTGAGAGGTTAGTTGACATAGCACTCATGCATGTAGAGGAGAAGGGCGCCAATGCTAATAAGGCACCCGAGAAGAAAGGGGATCAAAAGAAGCCGCAACAGCAACAACAAACAAGAAAGGTGGCAAAGGCAACAATGCTAAGGGGAAGAGGAAATGCTTTAACCGTGGGACACCCGGCCATCTAAGCAAAGATTGTAGGAAGAAAAAGAAGACTGGTTGTTTCCACTGTGGCGAAGCGGGACATCTTATTAAGGACTGCCCAAAGAAAGGGCAGAGGGCAGGGTCTACCTCAGGAGGACAGGTGCAAGCTCTTATGGCACCAGGGCAGGCAAGGGGACAAGTTCAGGCTCTCGTGGTCCCACCGCTGCAAGAACGAGGTAGAGCAATTTCCGTTGAAAGTTTATTTTTTCTGTTTGATCATCCTTTCCGTACTTTATTCGATTATGGCGCATCGCATTCGTTTATTTCTACATCATTAGTTGAAACACTACACCTAGATACTAGTCTAGTTACTGATCCCTTAGTAGTCTTAAATCCTATTAGTGGTTCGGCTCATCTTTCTATGATCTGTCGGGATTTGAGAGTGTTTATCTTGGGCGTTGAGTTTGAATGCAACGCCTTTTTTCTGGGCTTTATGGGGTACGGCTTGATTCTAGGTATGGATTGGCTGACTAGATATGGGGCCATCCTAGATTGTGAAAGAAGGGTAGTTAGATTGTTGACTCGTTATGGAAGGACCCTTGATATTTCTTGTGACCCTAGAGGTCCGGTAATGCTTAGCTACCTAGAGTCCCTTGATGCATCCGATGATGATTTACATTCAGTTCGTATATTCCGTGAATATGCTGATATCTTCGATGAGGTGAGGGGTTTACCCCCAAAACATGAGATAGACTTTCGAATATATCTAGTGGACAATGTAAAGCTAGTTGCATTGCCAGTGCGCCACATGGCTCCAAGAGAGAGAAGGGAACTCAGTAAGCAAGTAAAATAATTTCCTGAGAAGGGGTTCATCAGACGTAGTATATCGGAGTAGGGTGCTCCAGTAGTGTTTTCCACGAAGGCGGATGGGTCCCTTAGACTTTGTGTGGACTATAGATAACTTAATAAGCTTACTAAGAAGAATAGACACCCACTGCCGAGGATTGACGATCTCTTCGATCAGTTAGTTGGCGCCTCAGTGTTTTCGCAGTTGGACTTAGCCACGGGTTTCCATCAGTTGAGAGTGGCTGAGGATAGCATAGACAAGACTGCCTTTAGGACTCCAGACGGTTTCTTCGAGTGGCTGGTGATGCCCTTCGGTTTGACAAATGCCCCCGCATACTTTGTTGATTTGATGAGTAGGGTGTTTAGGGAGTACCTTAATAAATTCGTGGTAGTCTTTGTAGATGACATCTTGATCTTTTCTAAAAGCGAAGAAGAGCATGCCCTACATCTTAGGGAAGTGTTGGAGACTCTTCGAGCGCATAGCCTTAAAGCTAAATTTTCTAAATGTCACTTTTGGAGAAAGGAAGTGCGATTCTTAGGGCACGTGGTTTCCAAAGAAGGGATAGCCGTGGATCCCGCGAAGGTAGTGGCCATCCAAGATTGGAAGGTTCCTAAAAATGCGAACGAGGTGAGGAGTTTCTTAGGGTTGGCTGGCTACTATAGGAAGTTCATCAAAGACTTCGCAAAAATATCAGCTCCATTAACACGCTTGACGAAGAAGAACTTAGTTTTCATGTGGGACGTAGATTGTGATGATGCGTTCCAACGTTTAAAGAGAGCTTTGACCACAACCCCAGTCTTAGTGTTGCCAGATGGAAGTAAGCCATTTACCATTTATACCGACGCTTGTGGGACAGGACTAGGCGCAGTCTTAATGCAAGAGGGAAGGGTGATAGCCTATGGTGGAAGGCAGTTGAGAGTGCATGAAAGAAATTACCCTACACATGACCTAGAGTTGGCCGCTATCATTTTCGCGCTTAAGTCTTGGCGTCATTATCTTCTTGGCGAGAAATTCGAATTGTTCACTGACCACAAATCGCTAAAATACTTATTCTTTCAGAAGGACTTGAACTTAAGGCAGCAAAGGTGGATGGAGTTCTTAGCATCCTACGACTTCGAGATAGCATATACCCCTGGCAAGAGTAACGTGGTGGCAGATGCCTTAAGTAGAAAAAGATTATCCTTGAGTCCGTTGTTTGTTGAGCGGCGAAGTTTAGAGTTCATCTCTACGTTTGACTTTACACCTTCCATTGACTTCGTACCTAGTTTGCTAGCATCCTTAGAGGTCAGACCTGTGCTTTTGGGACGGATTGGCAAGGCACAGCGAGACGACCCACAGTTGGTTGAGTTAGTAGAAAAGCTCAAAGGAGGGGAGTCATCGAGCCATCTCCGTAGGTATACCCTAGATGATAAGGGTTGGTTGCGTAGGGACGGTAGACTTTGTGTACCACGGGACGAGAATCTGAGGAAGACCATTCTTGATGATGCCCATCGTTCGAAGATGACCATTCATCCCGGCGGGGACAAGATGTACATGGACATGAGACGAGTTTACTTTTGGGCCGGCATGAAGAAAAATGTGGCTGAGTATGTCGCTAGATGCTTGGTGTGCCAACAAGTAAAAGTAGAGCAAAAGAAGCCCGGTGGATTACTTCACCCATTGGAGGTCCCACAATGGAAGTGGGAAAGCGTCTCGATGGACTTTATTGACGGATTACCAAGATCGAGGAAGGGTAATACAGGGATTTGGGTCGTGGTAGACAGACTTACTGAGAGCGCCCATTTCATTCCCGTGAAGAGTAAGAGGACTGCTCCATGGTTAGCCTCCATATACATTCGAGAAATAGTTCGTTTGCACGGTGTTCCTTATAGCATAGTGAGCGACCGCGATCCCATCTTCACTAGCGAGTTTTGGAAGAGCTTGCAAGAGGCGGTAGGGACTCGCTTATGTTTGAGCACCGCATATCATCCTCAGACGGATGACCAGACCGAGAGGGTGAATCGTATTCTAGAGGACCTATTGAGATTATGTGTCTTAGATTTCGGAGGTACATGGGAGGAACATCTTCCGTTGGTAGAGTTCGCATATAATAATAGCTTTCAGTCTAGCATTGGCATGGTACCGTTCGAAGCTCTTTATGGACGGCCGTGGCGTTCGCCTACATGTTGGTGGGAATCTACGGATAAGATCTTGCTTGGACCCGATATGATTAGAGAGACTTCGGAGAAGATCGATTTGATTCGAAGGAGGATGAAGACGGCACAAGATAGGCAGAAATCTTATGCGGACAAGAGGAGGTCAGATCTTGAGTTTGATGTTGGGGACATGGTCTTTGTCAAGGTGTCTCCATTACAGAACGTCGTTCGCTTTGGGTCCGTTGGGAAGTTAGCACCAAGGTTCGTAGGACCATTTCCTATTAAGAAAAGGATTGGGAAGATGGCGTATAGAGTGGAGTTGCCCGAGAGACTTAGTGGTGTACACAACGTATTCCATGTATCACATTTGAGGAAGTGCTTGCACGAGACCGCAGAAGTGGTAGAGCCGAGCTTGCTTAGAGAGGTGGAGATCGAGCGTGATGCAACAATTCGACGAGCTCCTACGCGCATTCTTGGGTCGGAGATTAAGAAGTTAAGGAATCGAGAGGTCAAACTAGTCAAAGTGCAATGGGGAGATGATGAGAGCAATGCTACTTGGGAGATGGAAGAGAAGATGCGTTCATTATACCCTTTTCTTTTCGAGGGTATGTCTTTTAATTTCTCCTTTATCGCTTAGCTTGTACTTATCTTATTTTTCGTATGTCCTCTCGCTAGTATCTTTGACCTTTAGATAGGGTAGTCCTATGGTTGAAACATGTGTTTGAGACATGTTATGTATGATGGATGCATGTGGATGCAAGTGTTTTCCAGTGGTTTCTCGTGGATGCATATACACACACTTTAGGCACTAGATCGGCTCAGTCACTTCATATTGCATATAAATGTGCGTACATATTTAAGTAATGGATGAATAATGGTTGTACCATCATATGGATGTTGCATTTTGGTGAATGGTTGTGCACACATGTAGAAATGATATGTATCGATAAGGTTCTTCGCATACATAATGGACGCATGGCACTATCATGGTTTGCATTAAGGAGATCCACTGAATCAGTAGACCGCCTGATTTTGCATTAAATAAGGAACATATACACACACTTCTTTCATATGTTCATACAGCATTAGGAATTTATAAGGACAATGGATGCCTGTGTTTGATGGTTGAGTAGATGGTTGTTTGGATGTTAGGATATGCATTCTCCTTAACTTAGATATTTCGGGGGCAAAATCCTTTAAGGAGGGGAGAATGTAACAACCCGAATTTTTTAATAATCGAATTAACTAAATTAAAGAATAATTATTCTCAGATGTGAGAATTAAGGGAAATGGGTTGCGCCATTGTGTTCGTCTCGGAATTCTGGTTGAGATAAAGTCCGAGTTAGCGTGAATTGGACTTCGTTTGAAGAAGTTATGGCGATCGGAAGTTTCAGAAAATTCAAAACAGATTTTCAGAAAATTCAAATTTTGGAGTCAGACAAGCTAGGCGGGAAAATTCCCGCCAGGGCCAGGTCGACCATAGGGTCGACCTGGGGGTCGACCTGCCTTAACCAGGTCGACCATAGGGTCGACCTGGGGGTCGACCTGCCTTAACCAGGTCGACCATAGGGTCGACCTGCCCCCCGGGCAGATTTGATTGATGACTTGTCTGTGACTATGTGCTGACTCATTAGGGTTTCTGATCTGCTCTGATTGGCTAGGAATAATTCTGGGTTGATCAGACGGCTTAAACTAATCCTAAACTCTATAAAAATACCTATAGACTCAAACCCTAAAATCAAAACAAAATTGGATTCATGGCCTCCATGCCGTCACCTTGCAACTCAGAATAGCCGCCGCCCATTAGAGAGGAAGAAAGCAAATCAAATTCAATCCTTTTCAACTCTAACAGCGAATCTTCATCAAAGGAGCGTTAATTCAACTCCAGAAATCAGAATTCAGAACTCAAGACTGCTTTTGAGTTGTGAGTTCGATAGTTTTAACAAAATAATTAATAAATGAATTGGATTGAGTTATAATGCGGATAATTTGGATGTGATATGAATTGTTGATTTCATGTTGTAATTATGTTGTAGAATTATGTTGTAATTTCTATGATATAATGTTATGATGCTATCATCTACGATGCAAAGTTATGATGCTATCACCCATGTTATAATCCTATGATTGGCTTATGTCTAGTTGAATCATCATGTTTCTTATGCTAGTTTGTTATATTGATTCATATGATAAATCATATGTAGGAAAGTTTAGATGTTGATTCAAACATGAACCATATACAAGTTGGGTAGAATTATATGTCACCTTGCATAGCTATGGAACTTAGTTTATGTGAGAATTTAATCGAAATTTAGGCTATGACATATGCTAAATTCTACATGATACTTTACATGTTAGATACTAGTCTACACCATTGTTGCGATGTATAAATCACCTATGTAAGTTTATGAGTTGGATATGAATCATGTTATGCAAGTTTAGGATTATTACCTATGCAAATATAGATCTATGACATATGTTATTTATGCAAGTTTGTGGCCATTATTTCATCAAGTTCACACCTTTAGATTTGGATCCATGACATATAATATTTATGCAAGTTGTAATTTTGGCCTATGCAAGTTTTAAATGTAGAACATCATTCACATATGCAAGTTCACCCCTATGTTAGATTTATGTTTTAATTATGTGTATAAATTGTGATGTTTTCTTTTATTTTATAAGTTAGACTATTCGAGTCTAACATATATTTTTACGTTAAACGAACAAACGTACTACGTGGGGAAAAGGGGATAATATTAAAAATATTTAAAAGGCATAAAATATAATTGTGGTGAAAATTGGTATGATTTTACATACCATAAATGGATGGACATAATTGAGTTAATTATGGACATCGTTAAATTTGGAATTGATTGATAACTTGAAAGGGAAAGTAATTCTAATTTGGGGAATGATTAATTAGGAGTAATTAATCGTCTAAGACACGAGGTTAGGCTCTTTTGTGGTGTAAGACTGCCCGGACCCACCCGGCAAATCCAGCTGCCACAAATGCCAGTCTAATGTGAGAGGTCTTAGGCACAAACTAAATATGTAACAGTTGTAAAGACACGAGGTTAGGCTCTTTTGTGGTGTAAGACTGCCCGGACCCGCCCGGCAAATCCAGCTGCCACAAATGTTAGTCTAATGTGAGAGGTCATTATAAGGTTACGGTCTTAATGAATTAAGAAACACTTAACCAGATAAGCATGTAGTGGGACATGATGGGGTTAAGTGTGTGCCTTGGGTGGCATGTGGAATCTAGTGGGTGCCTTTGGTGGCATTTGGAAATACGATTAGAAACACTTAACCAAAATTGAAACATGTAACTGAAACATGAATAAGAAGTGGGTTAAGTGGGATGTACTAGAGGGGACCAAGATTAGGTGGATAGCTTGTGTCAAGTAATGGGGGCCCGTTTCACCCAGTAACCCATACGTATCTTTGTAGGCTCGACCCAAGTCGAGGACGGGACACGCATACTGGGCCTGACTGTAAGAGGCCAAACCGGGTTAGCGGTGGCAATGCAAGTCCAACGGGTTCATATGTGTGTGTGGACCCGGGCTGGTAGGTAAGACGTTGTTGCATCGTGTAGGTATAAGCCGTGCATTCTTGGTGGTATCGGGTTGCCACTTTGGGGAGTGATACACCCCACTGTGGGCCCAGCATGGGTATCTACGAGTTAGGGAGCCGATCGCTTGGGGGTAGTGGGTACACCTAGTAGAGATAGGGGCAGACGGCACCTATGAAGGCAACTAGGGGTGCACGAAAATACCAATATTATTGTTAAGTCTATAGGCGGGATCAACCTTAGGGTGACTAGTGGTGGTGCAGTATACTAGTGGCGGTACAGTATAGCAATTATCCCATAGTGTTGGTGTAGTTTAGTAAATTTATCTTAGTGGGTTAGGTGCGCTTTAACGATATCGTTATTCATCTTGTGTCCTTGTTTACTCTGTCACACTCAATGGTTCATGATCATTTCCTTATTTTCCAACTTATGCCTTAGCCTAGTTACTTTGTTAATTATATTGTTAGAATTATCGCACTCGCCAAACTTTATGTATGACCCCCCTTTTTCCATCTCTTTCCTCCCCCCCCAGGTGCTCAGGTTGGAACTAGCACCAATGGAGCTTGATTTTGGACTGCTTGAGTGCTTGGATCGCTGAAGTAAAGTTCAGCTTCTCTTTATTTATGTCTATTTTGATGTTGGGGATTATGTCTTTCAGTTTATGTACTTTGTTTTATCAAGATGGATATGATGTACTTGACTTTGGTTTGTGGTTTTGATGATGTAATCAAACATATGTGTTTTCCGCTGCAATGAAATAAAGTTTTAAATTTTCAAGTACTGCTTTATATCTGTCTTGTTGTGATTTTCTGTTCTATATTCACTTAAAATGATCCATGGAAATTAATGCATTCCCTTTGTGAGTGACATTAATGGACGTGGGGAGTTACATGTCATGTATCGTTATCGCTGTCTAGATGCACATGTCCTCTGTATGTGCAACCCGAGTCCCTTGGTAGGGCTAGTCAAGAAACACGGAACTCGGTCGGGAGCTTTCAGATATCTGCTGATTGCAGATGCTAAGGTCTGCTTTTACAGTGGATATGGTCCCACTAGACCCCTCCCTCAACTAACATATGAAAGGCACCCAAGAAAATCAAGAATGAGAACTGTATGCAGGCCCCGTTATGCCCCACTAACCTATTGGCCAACCTCACCCATAACTAGATAGCAAGTATATGGTCTTTTGGAGTTCTCTGCCTTTCCGCTTTACGTATCACGATTGACTCAAGATGGTAGGTAGACGACGAGTTCCTATCACAGGGCAAAAAGTGGTCTTGCCTAATCACGCTGGTCCATCCTAGTCTTTAGGTTGCCTTGTTATTGCAACCAAGGCATACCCTTGGCTCATCTAACGCAGACCTTAACCTCTGTGAGCCCAGGAGGATCATCTACAGCCTCACAGAGGGATACCAAGAGTACCCTCACGTCCCCTCGAAGCCGCGTGCTTCGTAACCCAATTCGTTGGAGCCTTCTTCATGATCAGATGGACGTTCGCTCCTCCTCGTATTCTACTTGGTTTTCTAGACTAATGTTTATTACTTAGTTCTCTATCTCGTCACGTTGGATTGGTTAAGTGTCATCAGTCAATTCAAGTTAACTTAACCCATTCACTTGTCATGTTAAATTGGTTAAGTGTTATCTGGTGGTTTACGTTGACTTAACCTACCCATATATCATGTCAAATTGGTTAAGTGTTCCTTAACCTACTCGTTTATCAGGTTATACTGGTTAAGTGTCTCTCATTAACTTAACCTTGTTTATTCATCATGTTATAACGGCTAAGTGTTCTAAGTTTACTTAACCCCGCCATCTAGTCTAGTTAGCATGTTAAACATCTGCTTAACCTTACCCACTTATCTAGTTAACATGTTATAATGGTTAAGTGTTTCCTTAGTTACTTAACCCCCACAAATCTTGCCTTGTTAACATGTTAAGTTGGTTAAGTGTCCAGATTAACTTAACCCTTATTAATCTTGTCTAGTTAACATATTTAATTGGCTAAGTGTTTTCTCAATTACTTAACCCCACCCTTCTTGTCTTGTTAATCATGTTAAGTTGGTTAAGTGTTTCCTTAATTACTTAACCTCACCATTCCTAGCTTGATTGTTCATGAGATTTAATTAATTAATTAAAGCACCAACCACTCACATTAGACAGGTATTGTTGTGGTTACTGGATGTGCCGGTCGGTTCCAGGCAGTTTTACACCACAACTCAGTCTAACCTCGGGTCTTTGTGGGCTTGATGCACTAACCTCTCACATTAGACATGTATTGTTGTGGTTACTGGATGTGTCGGGCGGTTCCAGGCAGTTTTACACCACAACTCAGTCTAACCTCGGGTTAGGCATTTTCTTCTTCTCTAATTTACATATTTACTATTCATGTAAATTTTCCATAAATCAATTTAGCTTATATCATATTCATTTGTCATGCCAATTAACATACTTAAATTCTATGCCCAAGACTTGATTTACCTATCAATTAACCCAACTTGCAGTTTATGCAAATCTTCCCATTTAGAGTTCATGTCAAAACTAGATTTAATATTCTAGTTTACAGTTTATGCCCAAAACTTAGTTTACATGCCAATTCTAGGTTCAACATAATTCATGTCCCATTTACCCAAAATTGTATCAAGTCATAATACATGTTCCAAATTATGCCAATTAATATAAATTTCACGTTATACCCAAATACCCCCGTATCCAAAACGTACGTATACCATGATTTCACAAGTTTTCTAAGTACTCATGAAACTAAAAACGGAATAGAGGATAAACACGAGAATTGACATAAAAGAATAGTCAGGCAAAAGCTAACCAAACACAAAGATAATGGATCCAATGTTTTTGGTGTACATAATAGCGAATAGGAGTAAACTAAGCAAGTTACACCCTAATTATGAGATCCAACAAAATTAAGGGAGGCATAGGTGATTTGATCCAACATAATGCCAGTTCGGTGTACAACATGCTTTGTAACTATAGTGTTATGGGCATAAGCAATTAGCCACAATAGTCCTAGGTAATTAACCACAATAGTCATAGTCATGGCTATAGATAGTAGTCTCACAGTTGTGAATTATAGGCGATTAACCACAATAGTCATGGATAATTAACCAAAATAGTCCTAGGCAATTACTCGCAATAGTTTCAAAGTCATAGTCATAGACAATAGTCTTATGTTCATAGTCATAGGCAATAATCTCATAGTTATGAATCATGGTCATAGGCAACAGTCTTATGTTCATAGTCATAGGCATAGGCATAGTCTTATGTTCATAGTCATAGGCATAGGCATAGTCTTATCACAATAGTCCTGAATCAGGTCCCAAAGGCGTATACAAGCACAGATTCAAATGAAAGGATCAGGCATATTCTTATATTCATTTAATTACATGTCACAAACAGATCTAGGCGTTCAAATCTAAAAAGTAACTGACTTACTTTGATCGGTTTCAGAAAAGGATAATCAAATAGCGTTGTGATGATTTACTAGGATTTTGGCGACGTTGCCCGAAGCCGTTGAATTAGCCTTTGATTCTTTTCTTAAAGCTTTAATCTTGATTTGAATCTCCAATTTGAAGAAGAACTATAACTTATTTTAGTGGAGGATTAGATTTATTTTAATGGTGGAGGCTAGAATAGAGAGAAGCAGCATGTAGATGCCTAAGAGAATTTGTGTAAAGAGAATGGGGTTGGGGGGCAGTTTATATAGGATTAGGCGAACGAATCTAGACTGAAAATGAGACCAAAAACATCAGAATGAACCTAGGCTCAAAACTGGGTTTCGGCACCAGGTCGACCCCCAGGTCGACCATAGGGTCGACCTGGCCCCTGGGAGGTCGACCATAGTGTCGACCCCCAGGTCGACCTGGTCGTGGGTGGGAAAATTCCCGCCCAGTCTGCGCTGGGGTTTGAATTCGAATTTCGAATTCGAGCTGTTTTTCGGTTCTGAAAATCCTTGAAACTTCGGAGGGTTATATCTCCCTCATACGAAATCCGTTTTTCGAAAACTCGCACTCGTTTCCAAGCAGAATTTCGAGACGTACGCAATGGCGCAACCCATTTTCCTGATTCTTATTTTAAAATTTAATTCTTCCTTGATTTACGGTTTTAACATGTTATTAAAATACGGGTTGTTACATAAATGCAAAAAATGTTGGTAACTACAATAATAGAAATGTGAAATAGTAAATAAAATTCATAGTGGCTTGAGACTAGAGGAATATACGTCGTGGACCAATAGTGTAGAAAACATTTACCTAGCCTTACAAGGAACCGACTGCTTTTTGATATCCCAAAAAAGACAATTGAGGAGGATAAGAAATACAAAAAAAAAATCATTTCCATAAGATTCATGGGGATAATACAAATGAATGTCATCATCTTAGAAATGTGATCGAAGAATGAATCAGGAAAACAAGCTTCAACCATATGTTAGGAAGCAACTGAAAGCAAACTAGCCATTTGCTTTATAAGGACAAATGATGCAAATTTTTAGAAAAATAAAATAGAAGAAACAAGATTAACAAAAAGTTTTATTATTGATGAATTGCAATTGTAAGATAATACAAACTATATATATGACCTCCATTTATAATACAAGAAATAAATACAAATAGGCTTGAATAATGGGAATGTGACCGTCGTATTGTTATAATGGGAATGTGACCGTTGCATTGTTATAATAGGCATGTGACAGTTGCTTTCCCATTATTTCGTTACTCTCCCTCAAACCGAACTAGGGTTCCCATTTCTATCTCCGCCTCCATCAACGACTTTTAGATACTCCCTCAATCTCATAAAATTCTTGGTAGACAAAGCTTTTGTAAGTGCATCAACTCGTTGATAATACGCGGGGACATGACAAACTGCCAGTTTTCGTTTCTAAGTTTTTTCTCTAACAAAATGAAGGTCAATTTCAAGAAGCTTCGTCCTCGAATGTTGAATCGGGTTGAGTGATAAAGAAACCATGCTCTAGTTATCACACCAAATGACGGGTCTTCGATTAAGAGCAAACCCTAATTCTTGCAACAACGATTCAATCCAAGTAACTTCTACTGTCGCACTTGCTAATGCTCGGTATTCCGCCTCTGTGCTAGATCTGGAAGTGGCCCGCTGCTTTTTAGTACACCAAGAAATAATATTGGAGCCAAGGTAGACATGACATCTTGAAATAGATTTTCGATCATCAATATCACTGGCCCAATCTGCATCACAAAAACACTATAAATTGAGCTCTGTTTCAGGCTTTTTAATTATGCCATGATTTTTTGTTCCTTGCAAGTATCATAGAATCCTTTTTAGTGCATTCCAGTGTTTTGATAGGGGATTCTGCATGTATTGACTTAGCTTATTAACACTATAGCATATGTCAGGTCTTGTAATCGTTGCATATTGTAGTACTCTAATTATGCTTCTTTATTGTTTGGCATTATCGATAGCTTCACCTTTATATTTTGATAGTCTTAGGTTGCAAATCATTGGTGTCGGCAAGGAAATAGCCTGATGCATTTTTTCCCTTTAAAGAATTTTTGAAATGTAATTTTTTTGAGATAAAATTAATTCTCTATCATTTTTCTTAATAGCTTGTATTACAAGAAAATTTTTTGGTTCCACCATGTTTTTTATGGCAAAATTTGATCAAGTCTTCGTATGATGTTATCTACTTCTTGATTGTAATCTCCTGTGATCAACATATCATCAACATATACCAAGATATAAATATTTCCATATGCGCCTCTCTTCATATATAGTGAATTATCTGATTTGGCTTGTGTGAAGTTCATGTTGGACAAAGTTAACTTAAGTTTCTCATACCAAGCTCTTGAAGCTTGCTTTAAACCATATATAGCCTTATGTAACTTGCATACTTTATTGCCATAGCTATAGCTTTCAGGTCGATACATGTAAACTTCTTCAGCCAACTTCCCATTTAAGAAAGCATTGTTGACGTCTAGCTGCCTTATATTCCATCCTTTACTTATATCAATGGTTAATATGACTCTAATTGTTGTGGGCTTTATGACTGGAGAGAAAGTTTCATTAAAATCAAATCCAAACCGCTGCACATAACCTTTAGCGACCAATCTAGCTTTGTATTTGTCAATAGATCCATCCTCTTTTCTTTTAATCTTGAATATCCATCTACATCCAATAATGTTTTTGTGTTTTGTTGGTGTTACCAAACTACATGTATTATTTTTCATGAGTGCCTGATATTCAAAATTCATGGCCTCTTTCCATTTTTCTGATTTTATTGCTTGCTCAAAGTTGGTTGGTTCTGCTTCAATAACTGAGGTATTATACACTTTAGGTTTGAAAATCTCACTTTTTGACCTTGTTGTCATGTGATGTCCTCTGTGCATTTGTTGTGGCTGCTGATGTGGTTCGGTATTGTTGTTGGTTCATGTGTCTGCATTGCTGTTGATTTCTGCATTACTACTGCTCTGCATGTCTTGATTGATCTGATTTGTGTCCATACTTTATGAATTATCATTTGTCCCTGCTGTTTCCGCATTTGTTTCTACCGAGTCATTTTGTAAGTTTTTATTAATTATGTCTTGGTGATCTTCACTAATGTTATCAGTCAATGATTCTGCAAAAACTTGCTTGAATTGAACCCCCCGACAAGATTTTCTACATGATTCTCCTTGATTTCCTGTTTACCTGCAAGGGGAAATGTTTTTTCATCAAAAACAATGTGCCTGGAAATGTAAGTTCTCTCATTTTTGTCTATGCATTTATATCCTTTTTGGTTCTGTGCATACCTAATGAAAGTGCATGGGCTTGATCTCATGCTTAGTTTGTGCCTATTATAATCTCTTAGGCATGGAAAACACAGATAACCGTATGTTTTCAAAAAATTATAGTTTGATTTAACATTATATATCATCACATACGGTGTTTTGTTATCTAGAACTTTAGTTGGTAATTTATTGATGAGAAAAACTGAAGTGTAAAAAGCTTCATTCCAATATTTCATTGGCACTGAGCCTTGAGACATTAATGTTAGATCGATCTCTACTACGTATCTGTGTTTTCTTTCTACCAAACCATTTTGTTCATATATATGAGGGTAAGTCAATCTATGTTTTATTTTTCTTTTAGCAAAATAATTAGTTAAAGGTTTAAACTCTCCCCCACCATCGGTTTGAAATTTTTTAACACTACAATTGGTTTGTTTTTCAACGTGAGTTATGAATTGTATGACAGTATTACATGTTTCTGACTTATTCTTTAGCATATATATCCAAGTTCGAATAGGCATCCACAAAGGAAAGATAGTACTTATGTCCTTGATACGAGTTCAGTGGTGTTGGTCCCCACAAATCAGCAGCTATCTGCTCGAGAGGTTTATTGTATCAAGTTTCAGAATCTCTGGAAGGAAGTTTATGACTTTTGCCAATTTGGCAGTGTGTGCATGTGTGTTTGGCAAGTACACTATTATTAAAAGAAATATTATTATTGCACAAAATAGTTTTAACAACTTCAATACTAGGATGTCCTAATTTCCTATACCATAAATCAAGATTACATTGTTTGCCATCTTCATTACATTCATTATTACTACTGCTAACATTAATACTCCTTTTACAATCATCATTACTTGACTCAACATTATTACACCAGAATTTTCCACTAGTATCCCCAGTCTTCAAGTTGTCAAATTTGTAAAGTACATCATGCATATTACCCCATAATAATATTTCATGGCTCAGTAAATCCTTAACTACGCAAAATTTCGGTGAAATTTAAAAAACACATGATTGTCATTAGCAAATTTTGATACACTTAGCAAGTTTTTATTAATTGAGGGTACTCTAAGAAGTGTGTTTTGATTAAGCTGCCTTTTTCCTAGGATAATGCCCTTGCCAATGTGTGTTATATGTGCAGTTTTACCGTCCCCCATATGTAAAGATTTCGTACCTAAGTACCAATGTTGAGATTTTTGAGATTGCTGGTTATGTGATGAGTGGCACCTGAATCCGGGTACCATTCGTCAAAATTGTTGTCTTCACCTTTGCTAGTATCATCATTTCCAATATTTTGTTTTTTATTAGCATCATTGTTGTTTCTATTTGAGTTCATCATGGCCATATTGACTTGTGGTGCCTTCTGTGTTGAATTAGCATGATTATATTGCTATCCACTGTCATTATTATATCTGAAATAGCACTTGTTTGCCATGTGACCAAAATTTTGACATATCTGGCACTTTACTTGATTCCTGGTTTTCCATCTTCCTTGTCCTCGACCTATTTGTGGCTGGAAACCTCCTCTTTGTTGTTGAAGACCCCTTGGATACTGTTTTTCTTGTATGTTTGCATTAATGTTGTTGTTGCTTCCCTGTGATTGCTTACTTTTAATTGCAGCATAATTTGCAGAAAACTCACCCTGTGTTATTTTTCTTTGATCAATTCTTCCTTCATGAGCAAGAAGTGCAGATCGAACGAACTGCAGATCAGGTAAAGTTTGTTGCGTAGCCAGGACCGTTACTAAAGATTCATATTCATCATCAAACCCCCCAGTAATAAAAAGTATTTGTTCACTATCACTGATTTTATGCCCAACAACACTTAGTATGTCACATATGTTTTTAATTTTTCCCAAATAATCTTTCATGCTAGTATCTTCTTTTCTGCAATTTTGAAGTTCCCTTCTATATTGCATGATTCTGGCTACGGATTGCGAGATGAAAATTTGTTCGACAGTAGTCCAAATTTCATAAGACGAGTTGCACCCAACGATCTATGACAAAAGATTAGGATTTATAGAAGATAAAAGCCATGATGATAATAAGTTATCTTGTCTTTGGTATTTGGTGTATCCTAAATTTGGTACAGTATTTCTTTCTTCATCAATGATCAATATAGGTGGAATAATTAACGTCCCTTTGATGTAATCTTGCAATCCGTAACCTTTGAGAGGAATCTCCAATTGATATTTCCATAAAATATATTTACCTTCGTCTAACAAAGTAGTAATAACTTGGCTTTTGGGTTTGATCAGGTTCATGATGTTTGGAGAGAAGCCATTAGCATTGCTGCCAGATACAGCAGAAGTTTCTTCATTATCGTTGGCCATGGCGAGGCAATATTAGATTGAAGCTTTTTGAAGAACAACGAAGATAAAAAAGAATGTTGGCTCAGGATTTTTTTTAATGCCTTTTGGCAATTTGGCGCTTTGATACCATGTTAGAAAAATAAAATAGAAAAAACAAGATTGAAGAGAAGTTTTATTATTGATGAATTGCAATTGTAAGATAATACAAACTGTGTATATATATATGACCTCTGTTTATAATATAAGAAATAAATACAAATATGCTTGAATAATGGAAATGTGACCGTTATAATGTTATAGTGGGAATTTTACTGTTGTATTGTTATAATAGGCATATGACCGTTGCTTTCCCACTATTTTTTTACAAATAAGTCAGTCTAGACCTAGCAGTGCAGGCGAAAAGTGCAATAATGGAAGGTTAATGATTAATACAATCTATGGTGGATCTCATCTAGCTTAAAAAAGTTGGGGTGGGATGAAAATATATGGGAGCGCCCTCAAACATGCACTAAAGTAGGGGAAATGCTTAACTACTAAGGATGAAACCCCGACAAAGCAGCAATTGGTATTTGTAGCTGACATGATATTAAGAAACAAGGAATATCTTATTTTGCAAGAATTTTTATAATGTCGAGGTCGGGACATCTGTGGTGAGAAGGATACTAGATGGTAGTGGTAGTTCATTGAATATCTTATTTTGCAGGACTTTTCATCAGATGAAGCTTGTATGAATGATTTATCAACTTGTCAGACCAAGATATAGGATTTTTTAGAGAAGAAAAATACCATGAAATGATTGGTCTACTCGTGAAATTAGGCTACAAGAGAATGAAGAATCATGCTAATTCAGACCTTCGTGTTTGCTATTGAGTTTTATGCTTATAATGCTTTTCTAGAGCGGCCTTCTGTAGCAAAATTTAAGATTTCACTAGCCTCGCGGAGTTTAACAATGAAATTTTCAATAAAGAACAGGGTCAGAGTTGTGAAAGTAGATCAGAGCAATGTTAGAGAATGTTACATAGTTGAGCTATGTGAATCAAAAAAGGGAGAAGGGTAAGAGTATGCGGAGACCCCTCCAAATATATAAGCCCCACGCATGGAAACTATAGATAACCCCTTGTCTTTGTGAACATTGTCGCATCGAAGACTATGGACCCATAAAAGAAGGGTGTAGGCGTGCAACTGGTAGCAAAGACGAAGATTATAGTGTATGCCCTTGTAGTTATGAATGATCTGCATTGAGTTTTGCAAGTTGGATCATTGCTCAACATGAAGGCGTAGTGTGAGTAAATTGCTTTCTTTCCGGCTAACTTGATGTGATTACATGGACTCAATCAATATGTGTGGGATGTTGTTGAAAATAATGTGTCACGCGTTGGATATTGATCCCGTTTCACTCCAATTAAATAGAAGTGTCATAGTCAAGATACAAAGTGATCCACTGCACTGAAAGAATAAGTTGATAGGGTAATGGAAAAATATTAGTTAGAGATGCAATGTATCCTAATTGGAAATCTGATTATACGATAGTAAAGAAGTTGAATGGGAAGTGGTGTGTTTGTGCATACTATTCATGTCATAACAAAGCTTGCTCGAAGTACAACTTTCTTCTACAAAGAATTGATTAGTATGTTGATGGGACTATAGGATATGAATTATTATCATTTATAGGTGCTTATTCGGGATATAATCACATTATCATCGTCTAGCCGGATAAAGAGACCGCTTGCTTCACAACTAATCTTATAATTAATTTTTATTGTGTAATGCCTTGTGGACTGAAGGATGTAGGAACCACTTATAAGCAACAACTGAATAGGGTATTCATGAAACATATCCAAAAGATAATGGAGATTTATGTGGATGACATGGTGGCGAAGTCTCAGTATTTGAGAACCATTCAGACAACTCGGAAGAAATGTTTGAAGTTTTGTGAAATTATAGAATGAAATTAAGTCCTTTCAAATGCTCATTCAGAATAACATCAGAGAAGTTCCTTGAATTTATTATTGTCACAAGTGGCGTTGAAGCCAATCTAGCATAAATTACTGCATTAAATAAAGTCGAAGCCCCAAAGAACAATATGAATTGCAAAGACCAAACGAGAAGATTGCAATCTTAGTTTGGTTTATTTCAAAAGTCGCACCCAAATGTATACCAACTAATGATGCACTAGAGAAATGGAGGAAGAAGTTTGAGTGGAAGATGAAATGTAAAACGACATTTGAACAATGACTATGGCATATGGAATCTTACTGATGTTTTTCGAACTGGCGGAAGATAAAGGTTTTTTCATATATTTCAAGGTTTCTCCTCATGCATTGATTGCAGCACTTGTGCGAAAGAAGCATAAATTTAGAAATCTATGTATAACATTAGCAAGCGGTTCACATGCATAGAAAAGAATTATTCAAAGTTGTAGAAACATGCTTACTGTTTGCAGATAGAATTAAAGGAATTGCGGCTATACTTCCAAGCTTATCCTGCATTGGTGCTCATAACTAAAAATCCGTGTTGTACATGCACCTGATCAATGTAAATCGATTGTCAAGAGAAAGAAATAGCGTAAAAGGAAAAAAAAGAAAAGAAGGAAATGGAAGAGAAGGAAAGGAAGAGAACATAAATATAATCACAGAATCTGCCGTGTATCTCATAGTGCATCAGATAACATATAATAGTAACAATTATAGATATAAACTAGTCGAGACAGTAATAATAACTCCATAGGCCATATAATCAGAGTATACAGGGTCATACAGTTATACAAAACAGTAATAGAGTATATACATGAGATAAGTAAACCCAACTGGTAATTGGCTCCAACAAAAATAAATAACACTGTTAAGACTCCGCAGTGCTACACAGCGGAATAAACAATAAGAATATAAGTATAAATACATAAAATGTAGCCTCTTGCTAGCCCACCTGTATAGCTACAGATAATACTTGTACTTGTCACCTAGTTTGCTCATCAACATCTCGATGAGCACCCTAATAAGAGGGAAATAAACATTGGATCAAATAAAAGTTTGGTGTGAACGATAAACAAATCTCAAAGTACTGTAAAAGTCTTAATAGTATATATGGTACACAGGGTATGGGGAATCACACATGTCCTGCCCCTGCATCCACATAATCAACACATATAATAATAGTATATATACCACTCTATTATAATAAGTATGGGTGTATCCTACATAGAAATACTAGGAATGTTCGGATATCTAAATCGATGATATCCATATCACATTACGCACCTAAGGTGATAAATGATTAAGCGAATGTAGCATCCATAATCCATCCTCAAATTCAGTCACTCGGTGCATTGGATATACGATAACGCTTGGTTTCCAAGATACTCGAATCCATGCCACTCAATCAGCTAGAACCTAGGTTGCACCCACTTGAACACCCCAAGGTAAAGATTAATCTGGTCCAAGTGAATGTCATAAGTCTCCTATCGTTGAAAACTAGGGGGACCCATCTAGTCAATATGCACATCACACCCACTACCCCCTTTTTACGAGCAATTGCCAAATCCGTGCATTATTGACAATCCCTTTACACACATTCTCCGTAGCATAATCCATCACCAGACTGTTTATAAGACTCCAATCCGAAGTTGTCACAATATGAAAACTATCCCCAAAGATCATCGTATTGCGTAGGATATCATCTTTTGTCTCCCATGTCTCTCTCTCCGATGATCATCTCAATATGACTTAATGTCATCTTTTCTACATGTCGAAGAAATCTATTCATCATTGCATCCTTGCTCTTCATCTTGGAATCATCGTTGTCGAATAACGATTCACTATATAGAAGCACTACATCCTCGCCTCAAGTCAAAGCCACTGATCAAAGAGCCATCGTGTCGAAACCACCATCGAACGAACCATCAAGCCCTACTCCTTGAAATTGCATGATTCTCCATGTCAAATTGACTAAAATGGTCAACAATAATATTAATCGGTATCGACCACTTCATAGTAACTGATAACAACTACCCGGATCATGTACTTAACCAAAATTGATTAAATACATATCCAAGGCAAACGTCTAGCATTCATTGCGAAATCCAGCTCATCGCTAAGTCCATCCTTTATCTTCGGATCGACAATGAGGCTCTAGTGTAGCTCCATCTTCAAATCCGTCGATAAGCTCCAATGTTGCTCCGTCCTCGAATCCATCCATGTGCTCTGAAGCTCCTTCAAGAATATATCTTACCCTTTGAGTATACCATCCTTGTACGTTCAATTAATATACACCTACATGTGTATATGATCGATAAGCACCACAAACTCTAACGAATGAAATATTTCCTAACACTAAATCACCTACAAACAGCGTTTTAATCCAAACTAAGTAAATAAATCAACCATGCAAACAAATGTCATACAAGTTCCCAAACTAACACACAAACATCCATAATATCAGAAATAAGTAAAATAGAACCTATTTATAGCAATCAAATTGAAACAAGGGTCCAAATAACCTATGTCTAACAATATAGTCAAAATAGCACGAAAATGGGTAAATATCGCATAGTAGCATGCAATCGTGTACAAATGCGATAATCAAGTTAAATATACTTAAATCACTTTCTAATCTTTTTATTAAATATTTACTAGATTCAGTTAGCCTAAATATTACGTTTTATAAATAGAAATCAGTTTAAAACGTCAATTAAATACTATACGAACAACTACAATTTAGTGGGAGACAATATCACTCAACTTAGCCAAATCAACCCAAATAAGCCTTGAAATGTAGATCTCGTCAATACGAGTCCATAGACGAAACGTTGTCCAAATCCGACCTTGTACGCAAAAGATATAGAGGTTAAAAGTTTTTGAGTCATTAAATGATTAATTAAATAATATAATTAGCATAACTACATAATTAACTCTAATTATATTCCCTACAATACTGATGTGTGCACATATATCCACAAGTACTAATTCGCAGTGCTTTACCAAGCTATTCCCGACCCTCTGATTGACAAAATTCCAAGTTGTCTTCATCGACGAGTCACTCTATGTGACATCTCTGCGATGCACATGACCAAACAATTTCTGACCTGATGGTAAGGATCTATACTACATTCGGATGTGATTCACATGGTGTCTTCGAAGGCCCTAAAAATCGCGATGGTGGTGCTCCTCACTATAAGAAAACCAATGGATCTCACGCCACACTCTAACTCCGCCTCGATTGCCACAACCAAAAACACTAGATCACCCCTATAAACTACCATAACCTAAATGATATGCGCATGTTCTTATATAGACATGGATAGACAGAGATTTTGAAGATGAACTCAGTAGTGGTGACCTTGGATTTTATCATTGAATGGATGTTTAGATTTTGAAATTCAAATGTAAAAAGAAGGACGCATCCATGTTCTGTAATAGAACAGTAAATATCATTTTTGGGAAAAAGTATATAGGAGTATTGTAGCATCGTTTATTACTATTTTATTCTTCCAACTAAATTTCTCATTTTTATCTCAAAGGAAATTGACGTGCGTTTTAGCTCGTTACGATCAAATGATCCATCCAAATGCTATGAAACTTGATAGTATGCATCACTACAATGATACGGTTCTGATGGTACAAGTCTCGTCGTAATCTGAGATTGTTGCTCGAAACGATAATTTTACGCTTAGTTCGAGATTGTTTTGACCCTCAAATGTCTGATCCTGAAATATTCGATCCATATACTTATTCTCCACATTACAAACAATTCGGACTCAATGGAATTGGTCCTAAGTCCTAATTCAATTGTTTGTGAAAAATCCCATTTTGGAACCATTAGTTTAATAACTAATGATTAATATTTAATTAAAATATTTATATATATTCTAATCGTTAAAATACGGATCGTTAGGTTCTTCCCAACATAAAGGATTTCGTCCTCAAAATCCTAAAGGACAAAACAACTCAACCCAACACTCTCGAACAAGTGACGACACCAAACGATTCTTCGCTTAGAGTTCTCAATAATAACCGTTAAAAGTGATCACAACAAGAGAAATAGACTCAGAATTTCCATGGAATCAATTTTCTCATCTCTTTGTACAACTACCATCCAATTAGGTATCCACGTAGCCAAGTAAAATGCCAGAGTTGCATACTTATTTTCCAAACAAATAGATGATGGACATAAAAAGTGACATCTTATTAATTTGGAAGGCAATTGAATATAGCATCACACATTGAATTTCTTTCCAAATTCGGAAAAATTCATGGACAATTTTGGTAGCACGTCCTTTGTACGGCTTGCCTAAAAATGGCTACCTATACATGGGAAAAAATCACCAAAATGCACCAAACAACAAAAACCACTATCTTACATTTATTACATACCTCTTTTCAAGCAAGCTTAGCATCTAGATGCAAATAAAAGCAAATAAGAATCCGAACAAATCAAATCTTGCTTCTTTATTTCTGGGCATGTAATCAACAAAGAGGATTAGAAACAAAAGTAGAAATAGCAATAAGGGAATAAACATGTTAAATAAGCTGAATTTATTAAACATAGCATGTCAAGTCATGTATGGATTTTATTCTGAACGAATAAACGATACAATAAGTTAATATTCTTGCATGCCTAACAATCATATTATATATAAATAGACATGCAAACATCATCAACATATATAAGCAAAACAATGGCAATTATAGAAAATAACATCCATACATATCGTAGCATGCAGGATACTAATGTAACAAACAAAAGAAATCCAATATTGAATTTAATCCGTATATGACTCGACAACTTGGTTTCCATTCCAAAAATTAAAAATATTAATCTAGCCTCCATCATCAATGAAGCAGGTGTGACTCGAGCACTATCATAACATTCCCAATTTATACGGAAACCTATCGATGAAAACCATCGACAACCACTCCAATATCTATTTGAAAATCTTGAATAGTTATAGAATAAAATTTGATCCATCCCATTCAACTATTGCTAGCTAACATCACATTCCTTATAAATAAATGTGTAATTAATCCCTTCTCATGATGCCGATAAACAAATAAAACTTATTCCATATGGAACCAACCATCACGTCGAGTCCACAGTACCACTCCTCGAGTTATATGGAATTGTATCCAGTAATAAATACGAGGAACATTTACTAACAAAATATCTCTTTCGAGCTGGTACATCTCTAACTCGACACATACGAACCGTTGCCACCGGCAAAGGTTGAGATACCTCTCAGGGAAAAGAAATCTCGGTGACATGACATCGCAACTGAATTTAAACACCTTGCTAATAAATAGTACCTCCAACTCATCAAACAAAATCTATTACCATCGACTCTGAATCGAGAATCGACAATTCCTCATGTAGTTTTGGTTATTGACTAAAACGTGTCAACCTTTCATTCGAAAACAAACCAAACTTAAACCACCCATACAGCCAAGTGAATACCATCAGCCTCTCATTTCTGCTTGAAACAAGAAATCAATATACTCATGGGTCAACTCTTACTTACAAACCATCCAAACTCTCACAGGAATCATAGCGGCATCCTACTTAAAACAACATGAACTAAGCACTCCACTTCTCTCAATGAAAAGAGAAACTCCAACATATTGTATTTTATCAACAACTAAAACGACATCGACTCTTGATTTGTGCTTTCTTTCCATCAATAGAAAAACGAAAATAAAATCGAATAGCACGAGTGCAACTCCTCCAAGTGATGTCTTGGAACACTATCCGAGAGATCAAAAAAATATGATGACTTGTTGGTTGGCCCGAATGACACAACTAACCAATCAAAATCAAAGCAGAATATAAAATGTCGTAATTGACATACACCAACCAACTACTTATAATCGGTAAAGTCCCCTCGGGACTCCCAACTGAAAGAACATCCATAATTAGATTGAAACAAAACTAGGTTCAAACATGGTGGCAATCTGGTTACCTCATCGAATGTGTCCATATACTCTCAAGCTGCAAACTCAGGTAACGACTCACTACTAAAGATTTGTACCATCACACTATCGTTTGATCATACATGACTCGCTATTGGAGGTCTAAGTATAAGCCCACTATCGCTAAATCGAAGACGACTCACTACTGAAGAGCATGTCCTAGCACACTGTCATCACCAAGAACCTCTTACTACCACTGATATTCTATATCCTCCAAGTAATTGAACTATTAGACTTAAATATTAAGTTAAGTCAAGTTAACAATCAACAACATGCAACCATTACTTGATAAATTTCAAATTTTGATGAACCCCGTATACTGCCAAGTATAGATTAGCTATACTATAACACTCCCCAGCTTGAGGCTCGACATTGATCTCTATGGATGTTGTAGTCACCCATAGTATTAAGTTTCAACAACTAAGCATAGGATGTTACATGCATATATAATCTAACCCAACCCTCAACACGGTAACTCACAATCAAGAGAGATAAAATAATTATCATGAGTTCCAATACCGTTACATCTATCGTATCAAAAGATCAAATGGAACGATGATATCTCAATGCCAAACTAAAACACATAAGGAAAAATGTTATTGATGGACACACATATCGAGCGATGATGTCACTTCCTTTCTCTTTCATTGAGGGAGAACTCGACGACACGGAAACAACAATCAATATCCATATTTCCACAATTTGTCCTGACAAAGAAGGACAAACTTCTATATTGGACGAAAGTGAAATGATTCCGAAAAAATTTCAATAAATTTTACTTATTTATTTGTAATTTATACAAAATCCTGACTAACTTACTCAAAAGGGTACTCCCTTTTAATAAAGTACTTTCAAGATTCAATCACACCAATATAAAAATATTAGTTCAATATATACATGAATTAACTTGTATATGTGAAGATATATAAGTCTCTTTTGCTTTAATTCAGAGTTTATGTAAAAGCAAAAGTAAATTGGTTGATAAAATAGAACCGGACATTGCACAGCAAAACATAGCCTATATTTATGTTTTTCCTTAAAATCTTCATGAAATCTTCTAGGCATTTATCTTATTTTAGATCACTCAGATAGATAATGTTTAACTTTTTCCCATTATAGAAATCAACATAACATTCAACCTGAATTATTAAGTTATTCTCATAAAATGGTTTTGCTTCTTATTGCATTGCTAGGTTAATCAGAGGCCTATTTCTGCATTTTTCATTTATAACCTGCCAATAATACTAGTTGCTTTTGATCCTTCAGAGGATGCTAAACATTGATGCAAGCCTATTTGTGCCTCAGGCATTTCTAAATAGGTGGAAATATTAAAACAGTTCTTCTTAAATAGTCAAGTCTTATGTTTAGCTACCAAACCATAGTAATATTCAGTGCATACTCAAACCCCTTTGTCAACATATAATTTATACCATGATGAGAAACATATGGATTTTAAACACCGTGCCTAAAGGACATGTCATTCTATATATATTTAGATATATAATTCCAAGGATATTGAGTTTGTTGTTTCTAGCATTCTTTGCACAAAACAGGTATACATATATATACATATACATACATATATATATATACATATATATATATATATGTATGTATTTTTGGTTACATCAAAGCCCATACTTATTGCTTCATCCTTACATAAGGGTGTCAGGTTTTATCTTCTTTACACAAGAGTTTCAACAAATATGCATTGTGGTTTGATCATATAGAAGTCTGGATATTTATACACAACTTAAACAAAGCTCTATGTTCATTCTCACTACACTTAAATTCCTATAAAACATCAGTTCAATTTAGAAATAAGGAGCTAAACACCTCAGTATTAAGACTCTTGCTTCTTTAGTTCTAGTCAGTAAATAAAAAGGATTTCTTAACACACCTATATATTTGAAATGGGAACATCCATCAGGCCATTTAGGTTAAGAATAAGCCATATTTCATTTACTGGAAAATAACCACCTATGCTCAGTTGCACACTATTAGCTTATCTTTCCCCAAAGCAGACCTTACATATCTGGTCAAAATATCACTAATGAAATCAAATTATTGCTTTAGTATTTATAGAATTTTTGGTACATATGACACATTCTTTATACCATATCTTGTTTATTTTACATCATTTCACTAGAATTATTCAGTCACCTAGGTTTTGTTGTACAAAATAAAGGACAAGCTTTGGCTATACACATTGTATGGCAGCAATGTGCAATCCCATCAATACCAATATATTTATATATAGGATTTTTTTTCGATTTGGCCGCCTTTTATAAACTTATAACACTTTTAGCCTAGTTTCAAAACTTATTACGAACATAGCCTGGTTTATGTCACATCAGCTCAAAACCGTTATCAACACAGCGACATTTGAGATGACGCATAGAGCGTTATTTGGGATGACGCATAGAACTCACTTCTGGGCGTCATTTAAGATGCCGCAGTTAGCGTCATCTTAAATGCCGCTTGTGTTAATAACTGTTTTGCGCTGATGTAACATAAACCAGGCTACGGCCGTAATAAATTTTGAAACTAGGCTAAAAGTGTTATAAGTTTATAAAAGGTGGCTAAATCTAAAAAAAATCCTTATATATATAAAGTCAAGGCATATTACTTCTTGTTTCACCCTATACTAAACTTATTGACGTGTGACTACATAATGCAATTGCATGCATATATAGCTTTGGATTTCTGTCATTTACACAACCGATTCTCAGTAAACATAGTTTAGATTGTTACAATTTATCATCACACTTAAAAGGAACAACAAGATCTAAAACAGTTTTCCCACCTCTTAAACCTCTATATTTCCTGGTTATTTCTAATTTGATCATTAAGGTACTTATCTACATGACTCCTATATCTTTGATGTTTTTAACACACACGGCAGCTCAATGCAGATTTAGTACAAAAATCCAATTAAAATAGTTTATAACACAACATACATGGTTAAGGGGTAGCTTAGAATCTTAATGTACTAAGTACTCAAATCAATAAATCATACATGCTTAACTTATCAATGTAAACACTTATTAAAATTTACTTGCTGCCTTACTTTTTTTATACTTATTCTTATTCATGATTCTAACCATTTTTATGACCTGCGGCATAAGGAAACAACTCAAGCATATACCTATTATATGTCATGCTCTCCCTCTTAACACCACA
This sequence comes from Allium sativum, assembly GCA_030737875.1. Taxonomy (NCBI): domain Eukaryota; kingdom Viridiplantae; phylum Streptophyta; class Magnoliopsida; order Asparagales; family Amaryllidaceae; genus Allium; species Allium sativum. The sequence goes on along the minus strand of CM060919.1, from coordinate 726,485,239 downwards.
GATATATAGCAATTGGCCTTTTAAAATCATTTTCTATGAAGTCTTAGGATCATCATTTATATTACATCTTTGCCAATTAAACAAGCATACTAATTCATACATAATTCAATTAAAATAATCCAACCACTTTAAATACAAGTTAGCTAAGAATTCCAAGTTCCTTTCCAAGAAATCTTGCAATACTTTTTTGTTTCTTGCTTCATCATGGCCTGCAAACATACTTGAAACTGCCCCATTATATAATGAGACACCCAAGGATGCAATAAAGCACACAGGGTCAGACTCGATAGTCTGGGGTGAGTATAATACATTCTTTTGCACATATAGTAAAAGATATACTATCATGCTTTACTCGTAAATATCTCAGTATTATGTTATAACTTTCTTTATATATGGACATACATAAGTGCACGTATATATAAGGGCTAAACATACCTCAGGATTAACCCAATGGGGGTGTACGATTTTACAACCATAGAAGCAAGCAACACACATGAAAGCAAACATATAATCAAATCACATGTTAGATATCCAATTCTCATGTTCTAGCATAATTCTCTCTGTTATCTGGGTTTATTAAGCATGTACAACAACATCGATGACACATAATTTGGTCATTACAACAAACAATATACATATAAGCAATCATTCATCACATACTTAACATTCATTTTGGATTACCCACATTTTCCAATCATATCCAATTGGTTTATTTATGACTTATCTTCTTTTTAAGTCTCTAACTCCACTTTATAAATTTTAATGGTCGTATCCCATGTATTAAAAAAAATGCACGCTGCCTGGGTCATCTTTATTGTCTGTTATCCCAGTCACACAAAGGCCTATAGGACTAAATTAAGCCATGTGCATACCCAATACCCTCCTTGGTGTTGAATAGATCAATACAAACTTGGTGCCTGGCACCTATCCTGACCCATTATCTTGGTTTATTTAGTTAGGTTTTTACTCATATTTACCCAACAATAATTCCCAGCACCAAATCCAGTGCACTCCTTCCTTTTACCCAGTACTTATCCTTGCACATTATGGATTTTATGTTATGGATTTTATGTCTACACATCAGTAAGCTTATCCTCTTTCATATTATGAATTTTATGTGCTTAAGTTTGCTGTGTAAATATGGTTAGAGGTAATTTAGGATACCTCCAAACCCTTAGCTTCTCCTTGCTAAATATCATCATTTTTAATATGTGGATCTAGCTCTGAAAATCTTATAAGTACAAATGAATCAGCACATGAAACATTCATTGCTCTATTTGCCTTCAACACGGAAATAAACATAAGCACGAATCTCCTTGTTCATTCTGCTTATTTCCACTCCAATTATTCCCACTACACAACATGCTATAAAATTTCATTATTGGACCATATCACTTATACAAAACCTTTTTGATTATGGAACATTAATACTCAATTACTGGCAACATGAGAATGTTTTTTTAAGAGCAGGTTTGCAATATCAAACATATGAACATAAGAAAAGCTGCTGCCTTATATAGAACATATCGCCATTAAAATGCATCATAATCGCTTATAATTCCTTGCATTCAACCATTTTTATTCCCCTTCTTTTAGTAGTTTTTAGACTGGCTTCATGCTTGCTTTTTAGTTGATGCCATTTGCCTTGTTTTTATTTTATTTACGTGGTGAAAATAGTGGCCTTACAAGCCTCAAGGCTATTGGTTTTATTCTGTTATCTTTGCTAGGGTTTAGTGGTTAAACAGTACCTATTCTATTTTGGTTTTAAAGCATTCTTAAATCACCTAGTGACTCACCCACACTCCTTTATTTGATTTCCATCAAAAGAGAGAAAAGTTTATTACAAAAATATATATGTTGTCTCTTTCTGAAAAAGATTCATTTTACTTCCCGTTTTTGTCCCTTTGATCATGCCATTTGCATGTTTACATTTTGCTGTTCATGTGCTAGAAAATTAAATATTGTTTATGTATAAGCTTCTTGCACAACCTATCTATTTTCCCATTTGCATAAAAGTAATCTACACCCTCTCGGGATATTTTTGTTCTTAGCTTATCCTTTGCACATAAATAGTGTTAGTTATCACATATTGTCTAATTTCAGTATTATGTTCCAATTCTAGTCACTTCATTATGTTTTAAACATGTATACACAATTTTTTTTCATACATATTGAGGCCCTTATACTTGCCTCATCAACTCTTGTTGGAAATTTTATGTGAATTATTAAAAATTTGACTAAGTGTAAGAATGGCTCCTATATGTGAATAGTCTCACATCATGAGACTATATAAAAGAGGCAAGTATTTATACTTGTTTCTAAGAAATCATGTTGGGGCCTTGGGCTCCCAATACATGCTTTGTTGTGAGGAGGCAGACCATGCATCATGACCACCACACGCGCGCGCGACCGACCGACCCGACTCGACCCGGCCCGGTTCAGGCTCGGGCTCGGGCTTGGGCTTGTCTTTGTGGCGTAAACACTTATATTTTTGGGCCAGAAAACACTGCATTTTTTGAACTATGTTTTTAAATACGAAAATATTTCTGAGCCGACTTTTAATTTGAAGCGGTAAACTTTTGACCCGGTATTTTAGTAGATTTATCCACCACACAGTATTTTGTTCAGCCCTAATCCTCCGCCATTAAAATCTCTGCCATTAAAATCTTCTTACAGAAATTACGAGCAGTATTGTTAATCTCGAAAGTGCAAATCTGAACTGATTTGTTGTGCAAAGTAAATCAGTTATTATTTTGAGAAGCTGTTTTATCCTAGAGGCGGCGGTGAAAGTACGAACTGGTTTTGCACCACCGACCAGATCGCCGAATCGTCTTCAAGAAAGCGACCTAGTCCGCGACTCAGCCATTGTTTTCCAACAATTTGAAGACGAATCTCATAAAACAATGGCTTCGACTCACCAAGACCAACAGCAGATCCGCGGATGAAAATGGCGAGACCGGGATGGATCCAGGGCTGATCACACTGATTAGCAACGGCGAAGACTTGGGGCCCATCGCCAGCCATGCATTCGACCCTAGCAAACCGAAAGCCCTCTTACATCAAAGGTGTTTGATTAGACGCCGACGAGCTAAAAGGCATGCTCATGGGTGAGAATTTCAAACTGCACCTGGGAAGTAAGTACCCTAATTTGTATATCTATTTATGATAATTTTACAGCAAATAATCCACCAAATATCATTCATGTTATTTTTGACCATATATTGTGACAGTAATCTTGATTACAGTTTACAGTGTTCTTTTATCAGAGATGCACATTCAAATGTGTTTTTATTGCACAGAAATTTGGGGGTTATTTAGGAATTTGAAGTATTGGATGATAATTCGGGCTAAATCATATAATTCAATGAGTTTTTTTTTCTGAAAGTGTCATTAGAGTAGGCACTATTTGAATGCAAATTTTGAAAATGTCTTTATTATAAATTGACATTAATTAAGTGCATACTTATTTGGAAAATGTCATTAAATTTTTGGCATTAGTGAAATGCATATGATTATTTGAAAATGTCATTAAAATTGACATTAATAGAACACATATATTATTGGGAAATGTCACTAAAAATTTGACATTAATAGAATGTGTATGTTATTTGATAATGTCATTAAGAATTGACATTAATTGGATGAATAGGTTTTTGCATCAAATAAATTGACATAGTTTATATGCATACAAGTGAAAAGATAGAATATAGAACACCTTTGTTGCATACATGTGAATAACTTATGTTAGTCTATAAGTTTTTGTATATTTAGAAAAATATAAATTTTTCAAACATATTAACATATCAAGCAATAGTCAGCCTCCACAGCCAGTCAGTTGAGAATAGAATGTGAATTCATAAGGAAACCATAAAGGACAGCAGCAACCAACCAAAAAGAATGATTCTAAACAGTTGCTTCTATATTACAACTGTGGAAAACCAGATCACATGGCACAGCAGTGTCGGAATAGGCAAAGTCTTGCACTGCAGGCTAACTTGACTGAGGAGCCTCTTACGGCTATGATTGATTCACCTTCTTGGTGGACAGAGGGTTGGTGGGCAGACACTGGCGTTTCTCGCCAAGTCTGCTATGATTGTGATATATTCACAATATACACGGCTGCTGATGATCAGAAAGTGTTGTTGGGAGATCCTCACACCACTAAAACTGTAGAGATTGGTTATGTGAAAATAAAGCTTACAATTAGACAAACAGTGACTCTGAAATATGTGTTGCATTTGACATGCTTAGATTCAAAACTGAAATTGAGGAATAAGAAAATTAAGAGAATTCATAGTGATAGAGGAACAGAATATAAATTTAGTTTATTCTGATCTTTTATAAATTATATGGTATAGTACATGAGAGAACTGAACCATATTCACTTGAAATGAACGGTAAAGCTGAAAAAAATTATATAGGACTTTTACCGAATTAGTAATTGCCATTTTATTAAATTTTGGTGCAGCAAAACATTGGTGGGGGGATATTTTATTGACCACATGCTATGTTCTATTTAGAATCCCTTAATCTAAGAATAAAATTTCACCTCATGAAATTTTAAAAGAATTATAAATCCAATGTGTCATACTTTAGAACTTGGGTTTGTTTAACATATGTTTGCACTCCAAACCCTAAGATAATAAAATTGGCTAGTAGAGCATATGAATGTGTATTTATAGGCTATGCTATTAATAACAAGGCATACAGTTTTTTTAATGACCTAAATACACATAATATAATTGAAACAAATGATGCCGACTGTTACGAAACAAATTTTTTTAAGTAAGTAATAGTGGGGGCACTTTCAGTATGCCTATTAGAACAAAATTTAATGAAAATTCTGAAGCTGAACTTAGAAGAAGTAAAAGAACAAGAACCGTAAAAGAATGTGGTTTGGATTTTTGTGTTTTTTACTATAGAGGAGGATCCCTTAAACCTCCAAGAGGCCTTATCTTCTTTAGATGCCAACTCTTTTGGCAAGAGGCTATAAATGATGAGATGGATTCTCTGGAATCCAGTAAGACTTGACATTTGGTAGATTTACCCCCATTGTAAATCTATAGGCTGTAAGTGGGTACTTAAAAATTAAAACCTGATGGCACTATTGATAAATATAAAACACGACTAGTAGCTAAAGGTTTTAAGAAAGAAGAAAATATAGGTTTCTTTGACACTTTTTCACCAGTAACTAGAATTACATTCATTTGGGTATTAATCTCACTTGCTTTTATTCATAATTTACTAATACACCAAATGGATGTAAAAATCACATTTTTGAACGGTGAATTAGAAGAAGAAATTTATATGGACCAGCCTGAAGGATTTGTAGTACATGGTCAAGAACATAAAATATGCAAATTAGATAAATCATTATATGGTTTAAAACAAGCATCTAAACAATGACATGAAAAATTTGATAACTTAATCACTTCACACGGTTTTAAAGTTAATGAAAGTAACAAATGCATTTATTACAAATCTGAGAATGACATTTGCACTATTATATGCTTTTATGTAGATGACCTACTCATCTTTGGGTCAAACATTCATGTTATAAGTTCAGTCAAATCCATATTAAGTGCCAATTTTAATATGAAAGATCTAGGTGAAGCGAGTGTAATCCCTGATATTAAGATTACTAGGTCAAAAAGGGGATTTTCTTTGGATCAATCCCATTAAACTGAGAAGACTCTAAAGAAATACAATTATCTTGACTGTAAACTTGCATGTACAGCATATGATCCTAGTGTAAAGTTATTTAAGAACACTAGTGAGGGTGTAAGACAGTCTGATTATGATAGCATCATTGGCAGCCTTCGGGATGCCACTGATTGTACTAAACCTGACATTGCCTATGTCATGGGATTATTGTGCAAGTTTACCAGTAGATCTAGTATAGAGCATTAACATGCTATTGAGAGGGTCATAAGATACCTAAAATAAACTATGAATCTTGGATTACATTATGAAAAGATTTCAGTTGTACTTGAAGGATATTCTGATACAGACTAAAATACTTTATATGATGATTCTATTACGACTGGTGGCTATATATTTAGCATTGTTGGAAGAACTGTTTTTTGGGAAATCTAAGAAACAGAATATCTTGACTCAGTATACTATAGTGACTGAGATAATAGCACTAGTCACAGCTAGTGAAGAAGCAGAGTACTAAAGAAATCTGTGACTTGAGATTCCCATAAGAGAAAAACCGACACCAGTGGTGTAATTGATTGCGATAATACCGCGGCTATTGCAAAAAGTATAGAACCGTTATTACAATGGTAAAAGACGACGTCGTAAGCACAATACAGTAAAAGAAGATCACATATATAGTGATGAAAAATTTGACGACTATTGAAAGAAGAACTATACTGATATTACAACGGTAAGAAATGACAATCGTATGCACAATATTATTAGAGAACATCACATATGAAGTGATGACAATTTGGCAGATCCTTTGACGAATGGACTGACCAGAAAGAAATTCCTTAATAATTCTAAAAGAATAGGACTATTGCCCTTAGATAGTTGAGTCACGCACAATGGTAACCCAACCTAAATGACTGGAGATCCCAAGAAATAGGTTCAGTGGATAAAAACAAGTTGTGTAGTGATAGAAGTTGAACATGTTATTTAATAAACCAAGAAGCATGTATTCCTGAAGTGATTAGAGGATGAGTTGATAGAAACTATTAATGAGATCTATACACTATTTGGAGTGGAGTACCTACCTTCGGGAGTACTCTTGATAGACTCACCTATGTGAATGTGGAAATGTGGCCGTTTCTTATGGAGTTTTGGGCAAAACTTTTAGAGCGTTCACTAAACTGGGATAGACGTGCATGGCCATAAATGCACGGGCTTATTTGATTGCGCTATAGAAAAGGTTGTGTGTGGTTTGATGTCAGGAATAGAGTTCAAGACAACGTGTCACTCTAGTTAAAACTGAATCTTATTCACTATGCAAAGGTTCAAGTCGGATGACACCTTTGTTTATGCACAATCTTATGTTTTTTAGAAACTGCTCGAAGATATTTAAAAAAATTCAAGTGGGGGATTGTTGGAAATTTTATGTGAATTATTAAAAATTTGACTAAGTGTAAGAATGGTTCCTATATGTGAATAGTCACATCATGAGACTATATGAAAGAGGCAAGTATTTATACTTGTTTCTAAGAAATCATGTTGGGGCCTTGGGATCCCAATACATGCTTTGTTGTGAGGAGGGAGGCCATGCATCATGAACACCACACGCGCGCGTGTAACAACCCGTATTTTCAATAACCTGTTATAACGTAAATCGAGGCAGAATTTAATTCTAAAATCTGAATCAAGGGAAACGGGCTATGCCATTGCGTTCGTCTCGGAAAAATACGCGAAATAGAGTCCGAGTTTTCGAAAATCGGAGTTCGTATGACCCGATCAAGGCCCAACGAAGTTTTCAGAAAATTCCAAGGTAAAAATAGATTTCAAATTCAAACCTGAAATTGGAAAAATTGGGCCAGTTGGGCCAGGCGGGAAAATTCCCGCCACAGTACCCAAGTCGACAGCCCTGTCGACTTGGGAGTCGACTGGGTCAGACCAGGTCGACAGCCCTGTCGACTTGGCTGTCGACTTGGCTCAGACGCCCAGGTCTGCCTAGTGCACCATTTTTGAGAATGTGTTGAGCTTGGGGGTCAGATTCGGTTTAGAGGGCTGAGATTGGAACTAGGGTTTAATCCTATGGTCTAAATCACTAGCCTAATCTATAAATAAGACCCTAACCTACCCTAAATCATTCATTATTCATTCTAGCAACTAAACTATGTCAAAATCAAACCTCTCATGGCCTCCACTCTCTTCATACAATTCCTAAATCAATTTCTAAGAGATTTCCATGCATACAAGTGTATTTAAGCTTGTATGATCCTCTTTAGCTTGCATTAAAGTCTTGTTTCTCTATTGGCATCTTAAAGGGAGAGTTTTGATCAAGTTTGCTTGCATTTTTGGGGTTTAATTAGTTGCATAAGGGGTTTCTTACATTTGCTAAACTCATTTGAGTCCGCATAAGCATTGTAAGCCCTATTCCTTTCATACTTGAACTTTAAAGTTAAATGTATGATATGCAAGTTTTCTATCATATGTTATGCAAGTTTTGTATGCAAGTTTGATATGCAAGTTGTCATATATTATACAAGTTTGGTTATGCAAGTTGATATGCAAGTTGTCATATGTTATACAAGTTTTGTATGCAAGTTTGATATGCAAGTTGTCATATGTTATGCAAGTTTTTGTATGCAAGTTTGATATGCAAGTTGTCATATATTATACAAGTTTGGTTATGCAAGTTGATATGCAAGTTGTCATATGTTATACAAGTTTGTATGCAAGTTTGATATGCAAGTTGTTATATGTTATGCAAGTTTTTGTATGCAAGTTTGATATGCAAGTTGTCATATGTTATACAAGTTTTGTATGCAAGTTTGATATGCAAGTCGTCATATGTCATGCAAGTTTTATTATGCAAGTATGATATGCAAGTTGTCATATGTTATGCCAGTTTTTGTATGCAAGTTTGATATGCAAGTTGTCATATGTTATACAAGTTTTGTATGCAAGTTTGATATGCAAGTCGTCATATGTCATGCAAGTTTTATTATGCAAGTTGTCATATGTCATGCAAGTTTTATTATGCAAGTATGATATGCAAGTTGTCATATGTTATGCAAGTTTTGTATGCAAGTTTGATATGCAAGTGGTCGTATGTTATGCAAGTTGATATGCAAGTTTATCATGTTGTAATATGCAAGTTGATATGCAAGTTTATCATGTTGTAATATGCAAGTTTATAGGCAAGTATGTCATGTTATGGTATGCAAGTATGTTATGCAAGTTTGGGTTGAACATTTTGTTCATGCTATCATGTTATGCAGGCGTTTGAGTCCTAATGCAAGTATATGAACATATGTACATTTCATATGCCACCATGTTGAACTTGTGGCTTCAACACTTTTATGTCATGATTATGCCAAGTTCCCTCTTTCTATCCTTTATGCGCTATTGCGATATGTAAGCGATGGGATTGCGTTTGGGGTTGGGTAAACTTAAAAGACATAAAAACATAAGCTTGGGAATTTACCTATTAAGTTAGGTCTACCCATTGGGAATTTACCTATTAAGCTAGGTCTACCCAATTGCTTGAAAAACTTGTAATGTGTTTTGGAAACATGGTGGACATGACACTTAGAAAAGATAAGTGTGACCAACTTGAGGTTGGGTTGAGTTTGTAGTGTAAACCTACCCGGAACCGACCGGCTTAACTAGTTGCTACAAACAATAGGACCCAATGTGAGAAGTTGGTCATGTTGTACCTTGAACCCGAGGTTGGACCAAGTTGTGGTGTAAAGCTACCCGGACCCGCCGGCTTAACTAGTAACCACAACAAAGTCTAATGTGAGAGGTTAAGGCGCATTAATTAATTAATGCCTTGTGATTAGGGTTAAGTCATGGACCGCTGGAATACTTAACCAATGAAAACACGATGGGTTGGTAGGGTTAAGTCATGAACCTTGGGTACACTTAACCAACTTGGTACTTGAATGAGTGGGTTAACCACGTTAACCCATTAAGGAAACCCTAGTTGCGTGGTCCTTTGCACCAGTAACCCTCTTAGTTGTATCATGACACCCTAGGGACTAGGCTAGGGAGGGGCACGATTACTGGGATGCCATGTAAGCGACCAAACGACGGCTGAGTAGGTGCGCCGGTGTGGGTTCAGGCGGGCCATGATCGTGCACATGGTCCGGAGTTGAAAAAGCAGGCACGGGCACCAGTAGGTTTAAATTGTGCGTGCTTGGTTTGTGTCGGTGGTTGACACCCTAGGACTTGATACACCCTAGGGTGGACCTAGCACAGTTTAGCTACACTTTGTAGTTGGGCCGTATGACACAGACACTTGACGAGATAGGCTTATAGGGAGCCGATCGACTAGACCGTGCTAGTTAGACCTTGGTTTGGGTCATTCATGATGTTGGGCCAAACTTGGGCCTAGGGATCACTTCTTGTTTACACTTTGGACCTCGCATTGGGGTCACTTCACGTTATTGGGCCAAAGCTTGGGCCAAGGGATCAATACTTGTTTATTCAAGTCATGTTAGTCTACTAGTACACCTGTGGTGCAAAACCTTAATCCTGATTATGCGATGACACCTTTATCTACCTCGATAGTTAATCATCATGCTAGTATGTTCACCCCTTGCTGCCCATACCAGTTAACTTTATCAGTTTACATTGATTGTAGTAGGGCTTACTCAGTCTTTTTGACTGACCTGTTTTCTTTCGCCTCTTTTCTTCCGTTCCCCCCCCCCCCCCAGGTTCTCAGGGAGGGAATACAGGAGCCTAGCTTGGATTTTGGATTACTTGCTTGTGGGATTTCAGTTCATGTACGCTTTCTACATGAAACTAGCTATGGTTCTCACATATTTTGGGGATAGCACTTATGTATTTCTGTTTTCAGATGATGTTGTTTTATCTAGACTTGTTTATTTGGAAAATTGATATTATGTTGTACCAGACTTGTTTTGAAATGGTTTAAATCTTCCGCTGTTTTATCTATGTTATTTACTCTGTTTACATATATACATATGTTCTTGTTTTGCCTTGATATATCATTTTGCATGTTTACCTGATTCAAACGCCCCTCCAAAGTCAGTGCACTTGCAAGAGTGGTACTGGCGGAGGTGGGGTGTTACATTTGGTATCAGAGCATATGGTTTACGAGAAGGAACAAAAAGGTTTTTAGAAAACTTTTGGAAAACTATTTTCAAAACCAAGTATAAAGTATTTTCCAAAGAAAAGTCTAGTTTATTTTAAAGGCTATTCCCCAAAAAGCCATTAGCAAAATCCCTTCGTTTTTCTCCATTTTGAATCTATCGTTTTCTTCGTTTTCAGTATGGCCAATAACTTTGCCATTCCGGAGGGAGTACGCGTACCTTTTTGGTATAGGAGACTTTTTGAGGCTAGGGCGACCGAAGCCGGCCCCGCTGATGTTCCCCCTCCTCCAGTAGTTAATGTTCCTCCTCCCCCTCAGCATCCACAAGAGGATTTCGCGGAGATTTGTAAGAACTTTAAGGCGTTGGGTTGCAAGAATTTCATTGGAACCGAGACATATGTAGAGGCAAGGAATTGGTTGAAAGAAACCGAAGATCTTTTTACCTTCTTTGATATGGATGACCGTAGGAAGGTTTTATTAGCAGTGTGGTTGCTAAAGGAAGAAGCTGCACGTTGGTGGGTGGTCACCACCGTTACTAGGCCAATTGAGACTTGGGAAGACTTTCGGGGAAAGTTTGGACTAAGGTTCCTATCACTGAAGCAAGGGGACATGACTATTAGGGAATACATAGATCAGTTTAATCAACTGGCTCAGGTCGGTTTAGACTTGGTTAACACAGCTCAGAAGAAGGCCCTATACTTTGCTCTAGGATTAAACGAGCCATTACATGGTTTGGCCATGACTCATATACCCTTGGGGGCAACTTTTGAGAGTTTGGTGAATATGGCCCTACTTAATGAAGAGAGTAGGAGTGACAAGGGGGAGATCAAGATGAATGATACTCAAGCCAAGAAGACTGATTCCCAGTGGAAAGGAAATTAGGGTAATCCAAGCGGTCAGAGCAGTCAAGGCAATAAGAACAAGAACAAGGGCAAGAACAACAAGAGGAAGTGCCATTATTGCGGTTCAGTTGGGCATCTTAGTAAGGATTGTCGGAAGAGAAAAAGGAATAATGGTGAATGCTTTTTCTGCGGTGAGACTGGACATTTCGGTAAGGATTGCCCGAAGAAGCAAGGGCAAGGCCAGGGTCAGACTCAGCGTGCTGGACCTTCGAGAGGGCAAGTTCATGCTCTCAATGCTGCTCCAGTTCCCGATCGAGGTAGTATTTCTGTTGAAAGCCTTGTATACATTTCTGATTTTCCTGTTCGTACCTTGTTTGATTTTGGTGCATCGCATAGCTTATTTCATCTGATCTAGTTGAAAGTTTGCACCTGAGTACTAGTCTAGTTTATGATCCCGTGTGTGTTTCAAATCCAATTGGGGTTTTCGCCCACTTGTCTATTATCTACGTGGATTTGGAAAACTCTATCTCTAGTGTAGAGTTCTCGTGTGATGCTTGTATTCTCGGTTTCATGGGGTATGAGTTGATTTTGACCATGGATTGGTTGTCCAGTTTTGGAGCCATTCTTGATTTTTGAGCATAGGGTTGTGAGGCTCATGACTCGCCTCGGTAATACCCTAGGAATTTCTAGTAACCCTATGAGTCTCGTCATGTTGTGTTATCTTAAATCCCTCAACTCGTCTATCGATAGTTTGCAATCGGTGAGGGTGGTCCGAGAATATCCTGATATCTTGGGTGAAGTGAAGGGGGTTACCCCTAAACGAGAGATAGATTTCCGCATTTATCTGGTTGATAATGCCAAGCCAGTTATGTGGCCGGTAAGGCACATGGTCCCGTGAGACGGGAGCTAAGTAAGCAAGTGAAGGAGTTGCTTGAGAAGAACTCCATTCGATGAAGCATTTCCGAGGAAGGTGCTCTAGTAGTATTCGCTACTAATGTGGACAGTTCGCTTCACCCGTGTGTTGATTATCGTGAGTTGAACAAGAAGAATAGACAACCATTATCAAGGATCGATGGTCCGATTGATCAGCTTGTAGGAACATCTGTTCTCTCTTGATCTTGCTACTGGATTCCATCAGCTCAGAGTAGCTGAGGATAGTATAGACAAAGCTGCGTTCAGAACTCCAGATAGATTCTTAGAATGGCTGGTCATGCCATTCGGTTTGACTAATGCACCCGCATATTTGGTGTACTTGATGAGTAGGGTGTTCAGGGAGTTCTTGAACAAGTTTGTCGTGGTCTTCGTAGATGATATTCTGATCTTCTCTAAGGATGAGGAAGAGCACGCAAGGCATCTCGTGGAGGTGATGGATACGCTTAGAGCACATCAGTTGAAGGCTAAGTTCTCCAAAGGTCATTTTGGAGAAAAGAAGTTAGATTTCTTGGGCACATAGTTTCTAAGCAAGGCTTAGTGGTGGATCCCGCTAAAATGATCGCGGTTCAAGACCGGAAAGCTCCGACGAGGACAATTGAAGTAAGAAGTTCTCTCAGTTTAATTAGTTAGTTAGCGTCCCTTGAGCTTAGACCTACCCTTCTGGATCAAGTAAGGACTTCACAGAAAGAAGATCCGCAGTTAGTCGAGATCATGGACAGGTTGATTCGAGGCGAGATGTTAAGACACCTCACTATAGATGACAAGGGATAGCTAGGACGCAATGAGAGAAAGAAGGCTCTTGAAGATGCACATTACACAGGGAAGTGGCCGAGTTTGTCCCAAGGTGCATGTTGGGCCAACAGGTTAAAGGCCAAGTCATAAAAAGACCGGTGGGCTATTACATCCATTGGAGGTCCCCGCAATAGAAGTAGTAAAGCGTCACGAAGGATTTCATGGATGGACTGCCTAGATCAAGGAAAGGGAATACGAGCATGTGGGTCATAGTAGGTAGACTCACGAAGAGTGCTCATTTCACTCCGGTAAAGAGCGAAAGGATTGCATCATAGCTAGCGACAGTTTACTTTCAAGAAATAAAGCGGTTGCATGAGGTTCCGTAAGGTATAGTTAGTAACCACGACTCAATCTTCACCGGTCAAGTTTTGAGATAGTCTACGGGAAGTCATGGGCAAGCAACTGAATCTAAGTACAGCCTACCATTCGCAGGCGGATGACTCATTTCGTTCAAGCATGAGTTATAGAAAATCATGTTGGTAAGAGCAATTGGCAACATGGATTGGTATTCCCAAGAAAAGTTCTGCCGCGTGGAATACTTTATAGTAAGTAGACGAGATCCAGGATTCACTAGTGAATTTTGGAGAGCTTGCACGAATCCGTGAGGTCGTGGTTATGTTTAATCCAAGAATGATAGAAGAGTAAGAAAAAGACGGTCAAAGCACAGTGGAGTTAAGCTCAAGGAAATGTGACTTAGAAGACTGAAGGCTAGATACGCGCATCATATCTCTTTTTAAGAGCATATCCTTGATCCTTGTTTTCCTGTGGAACTTACTCGCATATTATCTTTTTATGTATATCCTCTTGGTCCCACTTTCGGTCCTATTTCTGTCGGGAGGTATGGCTTATTGGCTAGTAATACATGTCAGGGTTTGAAGGGGTCCGTTAGGTTGACTAAACCTTTTGGGCTTTTATGGAATATGGGTTGGGTTAGGAAGGGATTTCTTGTAATCCAAAAGGAGTATATCTTGCTTATCCTCCCGATCTCTTTAGCACATCATTTGCTATCCATGTTTGTCTTGTTTATCTAGTTTATCGTGTTAATCTTGTCATGAGAATCTTAGGTAGAAACCCTTTGGTTGAAACATGTGTTTGAAACATGTTATGCTTGATGGTTGCAAGTGGTTGCAAGTGTTTGCAAGTGGTTACTCGTGGATGCATTATACACGATTAGGCACTAGATCGGCTCACACACTCCTCATATTGCATATGCATGAGTGTTTATGCTTATTCATGGATGAAAATTGTGTGTTATCACATGGATGTTGCATATGGGTGTATGTTATGTGCACACATATAGATGATATACATTATGTTAGGAATTGCATACATATGGATTCATTTCACTAACATAATTTGCATTGATGATATTCATATTAGATAAGTACATATACACACACCTTTGCATATGTTCATCCAGCATTTAGAATCTTGTAAGGACAATGATTGCTCGTGGATGATGTTTTGAGTAGATGGATGTTGGATGGTAGGATACGTTCTTCCTAACTTGAAGATTTCGGGGACGAAATCCTTTAAGGAGGGGAGAATGTAACAACCCGTATTTTCAATAACCTGTTATAACGTAAATCGAGGCAGAATTTAATTCTAAAATCTGAATCAAGGGAAACGGGCTATGCCATTGCGTTCGTCTCGGAAAAATACGCGAAATAGAGTCCGAGTTTTCGAAAATCGGAGTTCGTATGACCCGATCAAGGCCCAACGAAGTTTTCAGAAAATTCCAAGGTAAAAACAGATTTCAAATTCAAACCTGAAATTGGAAAAATTGGGCCAGTTGGGCCAGGCGGGAAAATTCCCGCCACAGTACCCAAGTCGACAGCCCTGTCGACTTGGGAGTCGACTGGGTCAGACCAGGTCGACAGCCCTGTCGACTTGGCTGTCGACTTGGCTCAGACGCCCAGGTCTGCCTAGTGCACCATTTTTGAGAATGTGTTGAGCTTGGGGGTCAGATTCGGTTTAGAGGGCTGAGATTGGAACTAGGGTTTAATCCTATGGTCTAAATCACTAGCCTAATCTATAAATAAGACCCTAACCTACCCTAAATCATTCATTATTCATTCTAGCAACTAAACTATGTCAAAATCAAACCTCTCATGGCCTCCACTCTCTTCATACAATTCCTAAATCAATTTCTAAGAGATTTCCATGCATACAAGTGTATTTAGGCTTGTATGATCCTCTTTAGCTTGCATTAAAGTCTTGTTTCTCTATTGGCATCTTAAAGGGAGAGTTTTGATCAAGTTTGCTTGCATTTTTGGGGTTTAATTAGTTGCATAAGGGGTTTCTTACATTTGCTAAACTCATTTGAGTCCGCATAAGCATTGTAAGCCCTATTCCTTTCATACTTGAACTTTAAAGTTAAATGTATGATATGCAAGTTTTCTATCATATGTTATGCAAGTTTTGTATGCAAGTTTGACATGCAAGTTGTCATATATTAGACAAGTTTGGTTATGCAAGTTGATATGCAAGTTGTCATATGTTATACAAGTTTTGTATGCAAGTTTGATATGCAAGTTGTCATATGTTATGCAAATTTTTGTATGCAAGTTTGATATGCAAGTTGTCATATATTATACAAGTTTGGTTATGCAAGTTGATATGCAAGTTGTCATATGTTATACAAGTTTTGTATGCAAGTTTGATATGCAAGTTGTCATATGTTATGCAAGTTTTTGTATGCAAGTTTGATATGCAAGTTGTCATATGTTATACAAGTTTTGTATGCAAGTTTGATATGCAAGTCGTCATATGTCATGCAAGTTTTATTATGCAAGTATGATATGCAAGTTGTCATATGTTATGCAAGTTTGATATGCAAGTTGTCATATGTTATACAAGTTTTGTATGCAAGTTTGATATGCAAGTCGTCATATGTCATGCAAGTTTTATTATGCAAGTATGATATGCAAGTTGTCATATGTCATGCAAGTTTTATTATGCAAGTATGATATGCAAGTTGTCATATGTTATGCAAGTTTTGTATGCAAGTTTGATATGCAAGTTGTCGTATGTTATGCAAGTTGATATGCAAGTTTATCATGTTGTAATATGCAAGTTGATATGCAAGTTTATCATGTTGTAATATGCAAGTTTATAGGCAAGTATGTCATGTTATGGTATGCAAGTATGTTATGCAAGTTTGGGTTGAACATTTTGTTCATGCTATCATGTTATGCAGGCTTTTGAGTCCTAATGCAAGTATATGAACATATGTACATTTCATATGCCACCATGTTGAACTTGTGGCTTCAACACTTTTATGTCATGATTATGCCAAGTTCCCTCTTTCTATCCTTTATGCGCTATTGCGATATGTAAGTGATGGGATTGCGTTTGGGGTTGGGTAAACTTAAAAGACATAAAAACATAAGCTTGGGAATTTACCTATTAAGTTAGGTCTACCCATTGGGAATTTACCTATTAAGCTAGGTCTACCCAATTGCTTGAAAAACTTGTAACGTGTTTTGGAAACATGGTGGACATGACACTTAGAAAAGATAAGTGTGACCAACTCGAGGTTGGGTTGAGTTTGTAGCGTAAACCTACCCGGAACCGACCGGCTTAACTAGTTGCTACAAACAATAGGACCCAATGTGAGAAGTTGGTCATGTTGTACCTTGAACCCGAGGTTGGACCAAGTTGTGGTGTAAAGCTACCCGGACCCGCCGGCTTAACTAGTAACCACAACAAAGTCTAATGTGAGAGGTTAAGGCGCATTAATTAATGCCTTGTGATTAGGTTTAAGTCATGGACCGCTGGAATACTTAACCAATGAAAACACGATGGGTTGGTAGGGTTAAGTCATGAACCTTGGGTACACTTAACCAACTTGGTACTTGAATGAGTGGGTTAACCACGTTAACCCATTAAGGAAACCCTAGTTGCGTGATCCTTTGCACCAGTAACCCTCTTAGTTGTATCATGACACCCTAGGGACTAGGCTAGGGAGGGGCACGATTACTGGGATGCCATGTAAGCGACCAAACGACGGCTGAGTAGGTGCGCCGGTGTGGGTTCAGGCGGGCCATGATCGTGCACATGGTCCGGAGTTGAAAAAGCAGGCACGGGCACCAGTAGGTTTAAATTGTGCGTGCTTGGTTTGTGTCGGTGGTTGACACCCTAGGACTTGATACACCCTAGGGTGGACCTAGCACAGTTTAGCTACACTTCGTACTTGGGCCGTATGACACAGACACTTGACGAGATAGGCTTATAGGGAGCCGATCGACTAGACCGTGCTAGTTGGACCTTGGTTTGGGTCATTCATGATGTTGGGCCAAACTTGGGCCTGGGGATCACTTCTTGTTTACACTTTGGACCTCGCATTGGGGTCACTTCACGTTATTGGGCCAAAGCTTGGGCCAAGGGATCAATACTTGTTTATTCAAGTCATGTTAGTCTACTAGTACACCTGTGGTGCAAAACCTTAATCCTGATTATGCGATGACACCTTTATCTACCTCGATAGTTAATCATCATGCTAGTATGTTCACCCCTTGCTGCCCATACCAGTTAACTTTATCAGTTTACATTGATTATAGTAGGGCTTACTCAGTCTTTTTGACTGACCTGTTTTCTTTCGCCTCTTTTCTTCCGTTCCCCCCCCCCCAGGTTCTCAGGGAGGGAATACAGGAGCCTAGCTTGGATTTTGGATTACTTGCTTGTGGGATTTCAGTTCATGTACGCTTTCTACATGAAGCTAGCTATGGTTCTCACATATTTTGGGGATAGCACTTATGTATTTCTGTTTTCAGATGATGTTGTTTTATCTAGACTTGTTTATTTGGAAAATTGATATTATGTTGTACCAGACTTGTTTTGAAATGGTTTAAATCTTCCGCTGTTTTATCTATGTTATTTACTCTGTTTACATATATACATATGTTCTTGTTCTGCCTTGATATATCATTTTGCATGTTTACCTGATTCAAACGCCCCTCCAAAGTCAGTGCACTTGCAAGAGTGGTACTGGCGGAGGTGGAGTGTTACAGCGCGCGCGCGACCGACTGACTCGACTCGACCCGACCCGGTTCGGGCTCGGGCTTGGGCTTGGCTTTGGGTGTAAACACTTATATTTTTAGGCCAAAAAACATTGCATTTTTCGAACTATGTTTTTAAATACGAAAATATTTCTGAGCCGACTTTTAGTTTGAAGTGGTAAACTTTTGACCCGGTATTTTAGCAGATTTATCCACTGCACAGTATTTTGTTCAGCCCTAATCCTCCGCCATTAAAATCTTCTTACAGAAATTACGAGTAGTATTGTTAATCTCGAAAGTGCAAATCTGAACTGATTTGTTGTGCAAAGCAAATCAGTTATTATTTTCAGAAGCTGTTTTATCCTAGAGGCGGCGGCTAAAGTACGAACTGGTTTTGCACCACCGACCAGATCGCCGAATCGTCTTCAAGAAAGCGACCTAGTCCGCGACTCAGCCATTGTTTTCCAACAATTTGAAGACGAATCTCATAAAACAATGGCTTCGACTCACCAAGACCAACAGTAGATCCGCGGCTGAAAATGGCGAGACTGGGATGGATCCAGGACTGATCACACTGATCAGCATCGGCGAAGACTTGGGGCCCATCGCCAGCCATGCGTTCGACCCTGGAAAACCGAAAGCCCTCTTACATCAGAGGTGTTTTATTAGACGCCGACGAGATAAAAGGCATGCTCATGGGTGAGAATTTCAAACTGCACCTGGGAAGTAAGTACCCTAATTTGTATATCTATTTATGATAATTTTACAGCAAATAATCCACCAAATATCATTCATGTTATTTTTGATCATATATTGTGACAGTAATCTTGATTATAGTTTACAGTGTTCTTTTATCAGAGATGCATGTTCAAATGTGTTTTTATTGCACAGAAATTTGGGGGTTATTTAGGAATTTGAAGTATTGGATGATAATTCGGGCTAAATCATATGATTCAATGAGTTTTCTTTTTTTTTTCTTTTCTGAAAGTGTCATTAGATTAGGCACTATTTGAATGCAAATTTTGAAAATGTATTTATTATAAATTGACATTAATTAAGTGCATACTTATTTGGAAAATGCCATTAAAACTTTGGCATTAGTGAAATGCATATGATTATTTGAAAATGTCATTAAAATTGACATTAATAGAACACATAGATTATTAGGAAATGTCACTAAAAATTTGACATTAATAGAATGTGTATGTTATTTGATAATGTCATTAAGAATTGACATTAATTAGATGAATAGGTTTTTGCATCAAATAAATTGACATAATTTATATGCATACAAGTGAAAAGATAGAATATAGAACACCTTTGTTGCATACATGTGAATAACTTATGTTAGTCTATAAGTTTTTGTATATTTAGAAAAATATAAATTTTTCAAACATATTAACATATCAAGCAATAGTAAGCCTCCACAGCCAGTCAGTTGAGAATAGAATGGGAATCCATAAGGAAACCATAAAGGACAGCAGCAACCAACCAAAAAGAATGATTCTAAACAGTTGCTTCTATATTACAACTGTGGAAAACCAGATCATATGGCACAACAGTGTCGGAACAGGCTAAGTCTTGCACTGCAGGCTAACCTGACTGAGGAGCCTCTTACGGCTATGATCGATTCACCTTCTTGGTGGACAGAGGGTTGATGGGTAGACACTGGCGTTTCTCGCCATGTCTACTATGATTGTGATATATTCACAATATAAACGGCTGATGATCAGAGAGTGTTGTTGGGAGATCCTCACACCCCTAAAACTGTAGAGATTGGTTATGTGAAAATAAAGCTTACAATTGGATAAACAGTGACTCTGAAATATATGTTGCATTTGACATGCTTAGATTCAAAACTGAAATTGAGGAATAAGAAAATTAAGAGAATTCATAGTGATAGCGGAACAAAATATAAATTTAGTTTATTCTGATCTTTTATAAATTATATAGTATAGTACATGAGAGAACTGCACCATATTCACTTGAAATGAACGGTAAATCTGAAGAAAAAAAATATAGGACTTTTACCGAATTAGTAATTGCCATTTTATTAAATTTTGGTGCAGCAAAACATTGGTGGGGGGATATTTTATTGACTGCATGCTATGTTCTATTTAGAATCCTTAATCTAAGAATAAAATTTCACCTCATGAAATTTTAAAAGAATTATAAATCCAATGTGTCATACTTTAAAACTTGGGTTTGTTTAACATATGTTTGCACTCCAAACCCTAAGATAATAAAATTGGCTAGTAGAGCATATGAATGTGTATTTATAGGCTATGCTATTAATAGCAAAGCAAACAGTTTTTTTTATGACCTAAATACACATAATATAATTGAAACAAATGATGCCGATTGTTACGAAACAATTTTTTTAATTAAGTAATAGTGGGGGCACTTTCAGTATGCCTATTAGAACAAAATTTAATGAAAATTCTGAAGTTGAACCTAGAAGAAGTAAAAGAACAAGAACCGTAAAAGACCGTGGTTTGGATTTTTGTGTTTTTTACTATAGAGGAGGATCCCTTAAACCTCCAAGAGGCCTTATCTTCTTTAGATGCCGACTCTTTTGGCAAGAGGCTATAAATGATAAGATGGATTCTCTGGAATCCAATAAGACTTGGCATTTGATAGAGTTACCCCCATTGTAAATCTATAGGCTGTAAATGGGTACTTAAAAATTAAAACCTGATGGCACTATTGATAAATATAAAACACGACTAGTAGGTTAAGGTTTTAAGCAAAAAGAAAATATAGGTTTCTTTGACACTTTTTCACCAGTAACTAGAATTACATTCATTTGGGTATTAATCTCACTTGCTTCTATTCATAATTTACTAATACACCAAATGGATGTAAAAATCACATTTTTGAATGGTGAATTAGAAGAAGAAATTTATATGGACTATCCTGAAGGATTTGTAGTACATGGTCAAGAACATAAAGTATGCAAATTAGATAAATCATTATATGGTTTAAAACAAACATCTACACAATGACATGAAAATTTTGATAACTTAATCACTTCACATGGTTTTAAAGTTAATGAAAGCGACAAATGCATTTATTACAAATCTGAGAATGACATTTGCACTATTATATGCCTTTATGTAGATGACCTACTCATCTTTGGGTCAAACATTCATGCTATAAATTCAGTCAAATCCATATTAAGTGCCAATTTTAATATGAAAGATCTAGGTGAAGCGAGTGTAATCCCTGATATTAATATTACTAGGTCAAAAAGGGGATTTTCTTTGGATCAATCCCATTAAACTGAGAAGACTCTAAAGAAATAAAATTATCTTGACTGTAAACTTGCATGTACACCATATGATCCTAGTGTAAAGTTATTTAAGAACACTAGTGAGGGTGTAAGACAGTCTGATTATGAGAGCATCATTGGCAGCCTTCGGGATGCCACTGATTGTACTAAACCTGACATTGCCTATGTCATGGGATTATTGTGCAAGTTTACCAGTAGATCTAGTATAGAGCATTAAAATGCTATTGAGAGGGTCATAAGATACCTAAAATAAACTATGAATCTTGGATTACATTAAGAAAAGATTTCAGTTGTACTTGAAGGATATTCTGATACAGACTGAAATACTTTATCTGATGATTCTATTATGACTAGTGGCTATATATTTAGCATTGTTGGAAGAACTGTTTTTTTGTGAAATCTAAGAAACAGAATATCTTGACTCAGTATACTATAGTGACTGAGATAATAGCACTAGTCACAGCTAGTGAAGAAGCAGAGTACTAAAGAAATCTGCGACTTGAGGTTCCCATAAGAGAAAAACCGACACCAGTGGTGTAATTGATTGTGATAGTACCGCGGCTATTGCAAAAAGTATAGAACCGTTATTACAACGGTAAAAGACGACGTCGTAAGCACAATACTGTAAAAGAAGATCACATATATAGTGATGAAAAATTTGACGACTATTGAAAGAAGAACTATACCGATATTACAACGGTAAGAAATGACAATCGTATGCACAGTATTATTAGAGAACACATATGAAGTGAGGACAATTTGGCAGATTCTTTGACGAATGGACTGACTAGAAAGAAAGTCCTTAATAATTCTAAAAGAATTTGACTATTGCCCTTAGATATTTGAGTCACGAACAATGGTAACCCGACCTAAATGATTGGAGATCCCAAGAAATAGGTTCAATGGGTAAAAACAAGTTGTGTAGTGATAGAAGTTGAACATGCTATTTAATAAACCAAGAAGCATGTATTCCTGAAGTTATTAGAGGATGAGTTGATAGAAACTCTTAATGAGATCTATACTCTATTTGGAGTGGAGTACCTACCTTCAGGAGTAATATTGATAGACTCACCTATGTGAATGTGGAAATGTGGCCGTTTCCTATGGAGTTTTGGGCAAAACTTCTAGAGCGTTCACTAAACTGGGATAGACGTGCATGGCCATAAATGCACGGGCTTATTTGATTGCGCTATAGAAAAGGTTGTGTGTGGTTTGATGTCAAGAATAGAGTTCAAGACTATGTGTCACTCTAGTAAAAACTGAACCTTATTCACTATGCAAAGGTTCAAGTCGGATGACACCTTTGTTTATGCACAATCTTATGTTTTTTAGAAACTGCTCGAATATATTTTAAAAAATTCAAGTGGGGGATTGTTGGAAATTTTATGTGAATTATTAAAAATTTGACTAAGTGTAAGAATGGCTCCTATATGTGAATAGTCTCACATCATGAGACTATATGAAAGAGACAAGTATTTATACTTGTTTCTATGAAATCATGTTGGGGCCTGGGGCTTCCAATACATGCTTTGTTGTGAGGAGGGAGGCCATGCATCATGACCACCACCACACGCGCGCGCGACCGACTCGACTCTACCCGGCCCGGTTCGGGCTCGGGCTCGGTCTTGGCTTTGTGGTGTAAACACTTATATTTTTGGGCCAGAAAACACTGCATTTTTCGAACTATGTTTTTAAATACGCAAATATTTCTGAGCCGACTTTTAGTTTGAAGCGGTAAACTTTTGACCCGGTATTTTAGCAGATTTATCCACTGCATAGTATTTTGTTCAGCGCTAATCCTCCGCCATTAAAATCTTCTTACAGAAATTACGAGCAGTATTGTTAATCTCGAAAGTGCAAATCTGAACTGATTTGTAACACCCCACGTCCATTAATGTCACTCACAGAGGGAATGCATTAACTTCCATGGAGGTTATAAGTGAATATAGAACAGAAAAATTACAACAAGACAGATAATAAATAGTACATGGAAATAAATAAACTTCATTTTATTGCAGCGGAATTCAAAACATGTTTGTGACATCATAAACCCATAGATTATAACCAAGTACAATATCCATCTTCATAAAAATAGAATACATAATCCCATTACAAAAATGAAATAGCCATTAAAAAGAAAGATAACAAGCTGGACTTAACTTCAGCAGTCCAAGCTTCCCAAGAGATAAGCGATCCAACTAGACTCCACTAGAACTTGGCCCAACCTGAGGACCTGAAGGGAAAAAGAATGGAAAAGAGGGGGTCAGACATAAAGTCTGGCGAGTATGACAATTCTAACAATACTATTATCAAAATAACTGGACTAAGACATAAGCTGGAAAACAAGGAAATGTCTATGAAGGAACAGATAAAGAACATAGACAATCGCTAAAGGCAACGTTATAGGCTCTCCTAATTACTAAAGGATAAACACTTTACTGCACCACACCAGTCACCCTAAAGGTTGATCCCACTTAGTTTCACTTGGAAACTTCTTAATGGCTTTACGTACTCCTAGCTGACAACATAGGTGTCGCCTGCCCCTATCTCCACTAGGTGTGCCCCACTTCCCATTTATTCGATCGGCTCCCTATCTCATAGATACCCGTGCTGGCCCCACAGTGGGGTGTATCATTCCCCTAAAGTGGCAACCCGATACAACGGAGATGCACGGCTTATACCTACACGATGCAACAACGGCTTACCTACCAGCCCAGGTCCATACACGCATATGAAACCCGTTGGACTTGCGTTGCCACCGCTACCCGTTTTGGCCTCTTATAGTCAAGCCCAGTATGCGTGTCCCGTCCTCGACTTGGGTCGAGCCCACAAAGATACGTTTTGGGATACTGGTTGAAATGGGCCCCCAATATTTCCCACAAGCATTCCTCCTAAGCTTGTCCCATTAGTTCATCCCACTTAACCCACTTAGTCATGTTCATTTGCATGTGTGTTTGGTTAAGTCTAATCGTATTTCAAATGCCTCTAAAGGCAACCACTAGATTTCTCATGCCACCCAAGGCACCCACTAGATTCCCATGTCCCACCACATGTTTTTCTTTCTAAATACAAGACCATCCCGTTCGTTGGGTCAGTTAGGGATAGCCAGGGAGGGCAGGAAACTGGTTTTCCAAACCCAAGCCTAGACACTATCCTCTCTGTCACCCTAGAACCTTCTGGTGTATGTAGATAGAAAGAATGTTGATTAATTAAGTGATTAATTGTAATTAATTAATCCCTCCTAAATTTGAATTAACTTCCCTATTCAAATTTATAATTTATTCATAATTTAATGATGTCCATAATTGACTCAATTATGGCATCCATTCATGGTATGCAAAATCATACAAAATTGCATCCAATTTATTAATTCCTAATATTTCCCCTACCCCACGTTTGAACGTTTATTCGCGCATAAAAGGAATTATCATCACAACAACATGTATATGTGACTAAATAAATCACAGTAGGGGGTGAAACTTGCATAGAAATATGTGTGCATCAACATTATCTAACTTAACAATTTGGTTTAATATGGGTACACCTAACTTAATAGGCAAATTCCCATAATCAAGTTTTATTTAATGATAGATCTATGTTTATGGGTACACCTAACTCAATAGGCAAATTCCCATAACCAAGATCCATAAAAACATTGATTCATGTTTATGGGTACACCTAACTCAATAGGCAAATTCCCATAAACATGATCCATTTAATTTAAAAGAAAACATAAACTTAGACATGATCCAATTTACATAATTAACCACATCATGATTTTACAACTTGCATGATTCAACCCAACTTAACATTAATCATATAACATATGGATTCCAACATGGGTGATAATATGAGATCTACGACATATATGAGACTTTCAACATAGTATAGCATAATATCATGATTTACAACATAACATAATTTATAACATAGCATAGTGTGATAGCATACTATAGCATAATTTGCAACATAATTTACATCATATGACGACATAAAATCATAACAAGAGATTCACAATACATAGAATTTATAATTACAATCATATCACTTTCTTGTGATCCGTTTACAACTTAATCAAATTATTTTATAATACCATTGTGAGATTCATCATACTCACCAACAAAAGAAGAGAATTAGAGAGAGAGTTCTTTGGTTTGATTTGTTTTGTTGAGAAGAATTTAGTTGTAGTAGATTAGGCTTCCTCTTCTTTGTTTGTGACGGCTATGCTGAACTCCATGGCAGCAGCATGACGGTAGCTTCTCTAATTTTACAAGTGATTTAGGTCTAGGGTCTACCCACTTATTTATAGATTTTAGAATTCAATTAGGCCATTAGATTTAACCTAGAAATAACCGCAGCCGTTCAGACAAGATGGGGTTTATCTTGTTGACTCAGCAATGAGTCAGAAGTGACTCAGCAAACACTCAGCATATTAATAAACTTCTATTCATGTCATAAATATATATATATTTTCTACAATGTACATATTAGATACATCCCCCTTTACTTATTATTGTTTTTATATACATATTAGATACATCCCCTCTCTCACACACTTATTAATATTTTTATATTCATATTAGATACATCCCCTCTCTTACACACTTATTAATATTTTTATATTCATATTAGATACATCCCCTCTCTTACACACTTATTAATATTTTTATATTCATATTAGATACATCCCCTCTCTTACACACTTATTAATATTTTAGCAACTTTAGTGTTAATAGAAAATTCGGGGTGTTACATTCTCCCCTCCTTTTAGGATTTCGTCCCCGAAATCTTCAAGTCTGGAAGAATGTATATCCTACCATCCAAACGTCCATCTACTCATCCATCATACACAGGCATCCATTGTCCTTAAAAGACTTCTAATGCTTTATGATCATATGCAAGTGTGTGTACATGTCCTTACCTAGTGCGAAATCAGGCGGTCTACTGATTCAGTTGACCTCCTTAATGCAAATTATGTAAGTGTCATGAATCCATTATGTATGCAAAAGATCCTAATTGCTTACATACTACTTCTATATGCGTGCACACCCATTCAACCGAATGCAGCATCCATATGATGGTACAACCATTATACATCCATTATACTAAATACATCCATATATATGCAATATGCAATATGAAGTGACTGAGCCGATCTAGTGCCTAAAGTGTGTGTATATATGCATCCACGAGCAACCACTAGCAAACACTTGCATCCATTTTGCATCCATCATACATAACATGTCTCAAACACATGTTTCAACCATAGGATTATCCTAACTAAAGGTCAAAGATACTAATGAGAGGACATACTAAAGATAAGATGAGATAAGCTAAGCGATAAAGGAGAAATTAAAAGACATACCCTCAAAAAGAAAAGGGTACAACGAACGCATCTTCTCTTCTGTCTCCCAAGTTGCGTTGCTCTCATCATCTCCCCATTGCACTTTAACCAGTCTGACCTCTCGATTCCTCAACTTTTTGATCTCCGACCCAAGAATGCATGTAGGAGCTCGTCTAATTGTTGCATCACGCTCTATTTCCACCTCTTTAAGCAAGCTCGGCTCTACCACCTCCGCGGTCTTGTGCAAACACTTCCTCAAATGTGATACATGGAATACGTCGTGTACTCCACTAAGTTTCTCAGGCAACTCCACCCTATATGCCATCTTCCCAATCCTGTTTTTTTACAGGAAACGGCCCTACAAACCTTGGTGCTAATTTCCCCACGGACCCAAAGCGAACAACATTCAGTAACGGAGATACTTTGATAAAAACCATGTCAAACTCAAGATCTGTCCTCCTCTTATCAGCATACGATTTTTGCCTATCTTGTGCTGCTTTCATCCTCCTTCGAATCAACTCAATCTTCTCCGAGGTTTCCCTAACCATATCGGGCCCAAGTAGGATTTTATCGGTAGATTCCCACCAACATGTAGGCGAACGGCAAGGCCTTCCATAAAGAGCTTCGAAAGGTGTCATGCCAATACTAGACTGAAAGCTATTATTATATGCGAATTCTACTAACGGAAGGTGCTCTTCCCATGTACCCCCAAAGTCTAGGATACAAAGCCTTAAAAGATCCTCTAGAATGCGATTCACCCTCTCGGTCTGGCTGTCTGTCTGAGGATGATATGCGGTGCTCAAACATAGCTGAGTCCCTACCACCTCTTGTAAACTCTTCCAAAATTCGCTAGTAAAGATGGGGTCACGGTCGCTTACTATACTAGAAGGAATACCGTGCAAACGAACTATCTCCCTAATGTATACAGAAGCTAACCATGGAGCAGTCCTCTTACTCTTCACGGGAATGAAATGGGCGCTCTTAGTAAGTCTGTCTACTATAACCCAAATCCCCGTATTACCCTTCCTCGATCTTGGTAATCCATCCACAAAATCCATCGAGACGCTTTCCCACTTCCATAGTGGAACCTCCAATGGGTGAAGCAACCCACCGGGCTTCTTTTGCTCCGCTTTTACTTGTTGGCACACCAAACATCTAGCGACATACTCGGCCACATCCTTTTTCATACCAGCCCAAAAGAAGACTCGCTTCATGTCTTTATACATCTTGTCCCCGCCGGGATGAATGGTCATCTTCGAACGATGTGCATCATCAAGAATGGCCTTCCTTAAGTCTTCGTCTTGTGGTACACAAAGTCTATTATCCCTTCGTAACCAACCCTTATCGTCTAGGGTATACCTACGAAGATGGCTTGACGACTCCCCTCCTTTGAGCTTTTCTACTAACTCAACCAACTGTGGGTCGTCTCGCTGCGCCTCACCAATCTGTCCTAAAAGTGTAGGTCTAACCTCCAAGGATGCTAACAGATCGGGTACTAGGTCAACGGAGGGTCTAAAGTCAAACATAGAGATGAATTCTAAACTTCGCCGCTCAACAAACAATGGACTCAAGGACAGCCTTTTCCTACTTAAGGCGTCTGCAACTACGTTACCCTTGCCAGGGGTATATGTTATTTCAAAGTCGTAGGACGCTAAAAATTCCATCCACCTTTGCTGCCTTAAATTCAAGTCCTTCTGAGAGAATAAGTATTTTAAAGATTTGTGGTCTGTGAACAATTCGAATCTTTCGCCAAGAAGATAATGGTGCCAAGACTTAAGCGCGAAAACAATTGCGGCTAACTCTAGGTCATGCACGGGATAATTTTTCTCATGCACCCTCAAATGCCTTCCACCATAGGCTATTACCCTTCCTTCTTTCATTAAGACTGCGCCTAGTCCTGTCCCGCAAGCATCGGTATAAACAGTAAACGGCTTACTCCCGTCTGGCAGCACTAAGACTGGGGCTGAAGTCAAAGCTCTCTTTAATCGTTGGAACGCATCATCACAATCTACGTCCCACGTGAAAACTAAGTTCTTCTTCGTTAAACGTGTTAATGGAGCTGATATCTTTGCGAAGTCTTTGATAAACTTCCTATAGTAACCAGCCAACCCCAAGAAACTCCTTACCTCTGTAGCATTTTTAGGGACCTTCCAATCTTGGATGGACACTACCTTCGCGGGATCCACAGCTATCCCCTCTTTGGAAACCACGTGCCCTAAGAATCGCACTTCCTTCCTCCAGAAGTGACACTTAGAAAATTTAGCTTTAAGATTATGAGCTCGAAGGGTCTCCAACACTTCCCTAAGATGTAGGGCATGCTCTTCTTCGTCCTTAGAAAAGATCAAGATGTCATCTACAAAGACTACCACGAATTTATTAAGGTACTCCCTAAACACCCTACTCATCAAATCAACAAAGTATGCTGGGGCGTTTGTCAAACCAAAGGGCATCACTAGCCATTCATAGAAACCGTCCGGAGTCCTAAAGGCAGTCTTATCTATGCTATCCTCAGCCACTCTCAACTGATGGAAACCAATGTCTAAGTCCAACTGCGAAAATACTAAGGCGCCAACTAACTGATCAAAGAGATCGTCAATCCTCGGCAGTGGGTGTCTGTTCTTCTTGGTGAGCTTATTAAGTTCTCTATAGTCCACACAAAGTCTAAGGGACCCATCCGCCTTTGTGGCAAATACTATTGGAGCACCCCACTCCGATATACTACGTCTTATGAACCCCTTCTCAAGCAACTCCTTCACTTGCTTATTGAGTTCCCTCCTTTTACGAGGAGCCATGTGGCGCACTGGCAGAGATACGGGTTTCGCATTATCTACAAGGTATATTCGAATGTCTATCTCTCGTTTTGGAGGTAAGCCCTTCACCTCCTCAAACACATCCGGATATTCCCGGACTACTCCTACTGATCGCAGATTTTCTACAGACGCGTCGAGCGATTCAAGATAACTTAGCATAACGGAATGTATAGGATTACAAAAGATGTCGAGAGTGTTTCCAAGGCGAGTCGTGAGCCTCACAACTCTCCTTTCACAATCAAGAACGGCCCCATTTCTAGATAACCAATCCATTCCCAAAATTAGCCCATAGCCCGTGAAGCCCAATACATAAGCATCACATCTAAATTCAACGCTAAGTATAGAGATTTTCAAATCCAAACATATCATGGTCAAATGAGCCGAACCCCCAATTGGATTTGAAACGACCAAGGGATCCTCTACTAAACTGGTGTTCAAGTGCAGTGATTCAACTAATGATGCAGAGATAAACGAATGAGATGCGCCAGAATCGAATAAGGTACGGACAGGATGATCAAACAGAAAAACTAAGCTTTCAACAGAAATTGTTCTACCTCTTTCTTGCAGCGGTGGGGCCGCAATAGCCTGAACTTGCCCCCTTGCCTGCCCTGGTGCCATAAGAGCCTGCACCTGTCCTCCCGAGGTAGACCCTGCCCTCTGCCCCTTCTTTGGACAGTCCTTCACTAAATGTCCAGCATCTCCACAATGAAAACAACCAGTCTTCTTTTTCTTTCTACAATCTTTGCTGAGATGGCCAGGCGTCCCACAATTGAAGCATTTCTTCTTCCCTTTGCCATTATTGTTTTTACCACCCTTCTTATTTTGCTGTTGGGGTTTCTTCTGATCCCCTTTCTTTTCAACTGCCTTATCCTCATGCATAAGTGCCATTTCTACTAGCTTTTCAAAGGTGGCTCCCATAGGGATGTGGGTCATAGCCAACCCTTGCAACGGTTCATTCAAGCCTCTAACGAACCTCAAAGCTTTCTTCTCTGGCGTGTTCACCAACTCCAAGCCAAACCTTGCTAACTGATTAAATTTATTGACATATTCCTTTACTGATGAGCTCCCTTGCTTTAGTGCCAGGAATTTTTCCATATTTAAGTTCTCCTCTGCCCTTGAAAGAAACTTTCCCTCAAACCTTCGTCTGAAATCCGCCCATGAATCAACTGGACGTTCCCCGTTAGTGACCTCCCACCAAAACGAGGCCTCTCCCTTCATTAACCAAGCTGCTAAACGGACTTTCCTTTCGTCCTCCACTTCAAAGATATCAAGTAATTCCTCAGTCTCCTTAAGCCAATCTCTGGCCTCCACGAACGTCTCTGACCCTTGAAAAGTCTTTCCACCCATAGCCTTAAACTCCTTGCACGTCTTTGCAAAAGTGTCAACACGAGGAGGAGGAGGAGGATTTGCTGGACCCGCGGTGGCCCTGGCCTCAAGATATTGACGAAACCAACCGGGTATATGAACACCCTCTGGAATGTTGAGATCTTCAGCCATGCTGAAACGAAAAAGGAAAGATTCAAAATGGAGGACTCGAAAGATAAAGATATGGCTATTCGGGATTATGTTTTTCATAAAAACTTTCTTCTTAAATTTACTCATTAAAACATATTTTTGAAAACGCTTCTTTCAAAAATACTTTAGAAAAAATAGTTTTTCTAAAAATTTTATCTGTTCTGGTAACCTTAAGCTCTGATACCACGTGTAACACCCCACGTCCATTAATGTCACTCACAGAGGGAATGCATTAACTTCCATGGAGGTTATAAGTGAATATAGAACAGAAAAATTACAACAAGACAGATAATAAATAGTACATGGAAATAAATAAACTTCATTTTATTGCAGCGGAATTCAAAACATGTTTGTGACATCATAAACCCATAGATTATAACCAAGTACAATATCCATCTTCATAAAAATAGAATACATAATCCCATTACAAAAATGAAATAGCCATTAAAAAGAAAGATAACAAGCTGGACTTTACTTCAGCAGTCCAAGCTTCCCAAGAGATAAGCGATCCAACTAGACTCCACTAGAACTTGGCCCAACCTGAGGACCTGAAGGGAAAAAGAATGGAAAAGAGGGGGTCAGACATAAAGTCTGGCGAGTATGACAATTCTAACAATACTATTATCAAAATAACTGGACTAAGACATAAGCTGGAAAACAAGGAAATGTCTATGAAGGAACAGATAAAGAACATAGACAATCGCTAAAGGCAACGTTATAGGCGCTCCTAATTACTAAAGGATAAACACTTTACTGCACCACACCAGTCACCCTAAAGGTTGATCCCACTTAGTTTCACTTGGAAACTTCTTAATGGCTTTACGTACTCCTAGCTGACAACATAGGTGTCGCCTGCCCCTATCTCCACTAGGTGTGCCCCACTTCCCATTTATTCGATCGGCTCCCTATCTCGTAGATACCCGTGCTGGCCCCACAGTGGGGTGTATCATTCCCCTAAAGTGGCAACCCGATACAACGGAGATGCACGGCTTATACCTACACGATGCAACAACGGCTTATCTACCAGCCCGGGTCCATACACGCATATGAAACCCGTTTGACTTGCGTTGCCACCGCTACCCGTTTTGGCCTCTTATAGTCAAGCCCAGTATGCGTGTCCCGTCCTCGACTTGGGTCGAGCCCACAAAGATACGTTTTGGGATACTGGTTGAAATGGGCCCCCAATATTTCCCACAAGCATTCCTCCTAAGCTTGTCCCATTAGTTCATCCCACTTAACCCACTTAGTCATGTTCATTTGCATGTGTGTTTGGTTAAGTCTAATCGTATTTCAAATGCCTCTAAAGGCAACCACTAGATTTCTCATGCCACCCAAGGCACTCACTAGATTCCCATGTCCCACCACATGTTTTTCTTTCTAAATACAAGACCATCCCGTTCGTTGGGTCAGTTAGGGATAGCCAGGGAGGGCAGGAAACTGGTTTTCCAAACCCAAGCCTAGACACTATCCTCTCTGTCACCCTAGAACCTTCTGGTGTATGTAGATAGAAAGAATGTTGATTAATTAAGTGATTAATTGTAATTAATTAATCCCTCCTAAATTTGAATTAACTTCCCTATTCAAATTTATAATTTATTCATAATTTAATGATGTCCATAATTGACTCAATTATGGCATCCATTCATGGTATTCAAAATCATACAAAATTGCATCCAATTTATTAATTCCTAATATTTCCCCTACCCCACGTTTGAACGTTTATTCGCGCATAAAAGGAATTATCATCACAACAACATGTATATGTGACTAAATAAATCACAGTAGGGGGTGAAACTTGCATAGAAATATGTGTGCATCAACATTATCTAACTTAACAATTTGGTTTAATATGGGTACACCTAACTTAATAGGCAAATTCCCATAATCAAGTTTTATTTAATGATAGATCTATGTTTATGGGTACACCTAACTCAATAGGCAAATTCCCATAACCAAGATCCATAAAAACATTGATTCATGTTTATGGGTACACCTAACTCAATAGGCAAATTCCCATAAACATGATCCATTTAATTTAAAAGAAAACATAAACTTAGACATGATCCAATTTACATAATTAACCACATCATGATTTTACAACTTGCATGATTCAACCCAACTTAACATTAATCATATAACATATGGATTCCAACATGGGTGATAATATGAGATCTACGACATATATGAGACTTTCAACATAGTATAGCATAATATCATGATTTACAACATAACATAATTTATAACATAGCGTAGTGTGATAGCATACTATAGCATAATTTGCAACATAATTTACATCATATGACGACATAAAATCATAACAAGAGATTCACAATACATAGAATTTATAATTACAATCATATCACTTTCTTGTGATCCGTTTACAACTTAATCAAATTATTTTATAATACCATTGTGAGATTCATCATACTCACCAACAAAAGAAGAGAATTAGAGAGAGAGTTCTTTGGTTTGATTTGTTTTGTTGAGAAGAATTTAGTTGTAGTAGATTAGGCTTCCTCTTCTTTGTTTGTGACGGCTATGCTGAACTCCATGGCAGCAGCATGACGGTAGCTTCTCTAATTTTACAAGTGATTTAGGTCTAGGGTCTACCCACTTATTTATAGATTTTAGAATTCATTTAGGCCATTAGATTTAACCTAGAAATAACCGCAGCCGTTCAGACAAGATGGGGTTTATCTTGTTGACTCAGCAATGAGCCTGAAGTGACTCAGCAAACACTCAGCATATTAATAAACTTCTATTCATGTCATAAATATATATATATTTTCTACAATGTACATATTAGATACATCCCCCTTTACTTATTATTGTTTTTATATACATATTAGATACATCCCCTCTCTCACACACTTATTAATATTTTTATATTCATATTAGATACATCCCCTCTCTTACACACTTATTAATATTTTTATATTCATATTAGATACATCCCCTCTCTTACACACTTATTAATATTTTTATATTCATATTAGATACATCCCCTCTCTTACACACTTATTAATATTTTAGCAACTTTAGTGTTAATAGAAAATTCGGGGTGTTACATGATTTGTTGTGCAAAGTAAATCAATTATTATTTTCAGAAGCTGTTTTATCCTTGAGGCGGCGGCGAAAGTACGAACTGGTTTTGCACCACCGACCAGATCGCCGAATCGTCTTCAAGAAAGCGACCTAGTCCGCGACTTAGCCATTGTTTTCCAACAACTCTTAATCCAACCAATTCTATAATAGGTATTTCTTCACATTTTTAACTTATTTACATACACATGTATCTTGTGACATATGTATATATATAGTCGACACACACACACACACATACATACATATATATAATTTGTATTTCAAAAGTTTCTATATTTCATAATGCACACATGTGTTCTCTAATTGTCTTTAACTACATGTATTTATTGTATGCATATATTTACTTATATTAGTTGCTGAATACTTTTATCTTCATTCACATAGCATCAATTTATGTATATATGTTTATTATAGGATTTTAATACAACAAAGATATACACAACACACTCTTTACACATATTCTTTCTAAGGCGTTTAATCACTATATTAAGCACATTTAATCTAGGTGCAAATTGGGGTTATTACATATACCCTTCCTTTTAGAAATTTTGTCCCATAATTTAGCCATACTTAACTCAAGTATTCTTCAAAATAAATCAGCATCCTCTTTCCCAAGCCAACTCCCTGACTTGTACACTTATATATTTTTCATATATATATAAAAAGATAACGTACATTATCATGCATAGCAATCAAACTTTGCAATCAACTTAAACATCCAACTCAATGCAAACAATTCCAAGCAGGTAGCAACTTTGAATAACTTACTCTAGGTTTAACATTTCTGCTATTCGGGTTTCTCATATTATAGGTTGTAGTCCCAGTATGTACTAATGAAAATATTAGTTAAAGCGCACATGTTTATTTATTCAATTCAAGGGGAAAACATGCATACAACTTCTTAAATACAGAAAAGCAACTTAAGCATTTACATTTTAAACTGAGTTTTAACAGTGCACACTAATGTATACTTATAGATGCTAAGTCTGTAATTGAGTAACCTAGAGCTTAGATAAACTAAATTCTGAAAGTCAAATGAGAATGCTTAACATTTCATTTTCCTATATGTTAAGCTTAAATATATTATACTAGGTGCTAGTAATAAGAAAATCACCCATTAATCTTTAAAGAAACAAAAGTTTCCTTTCATCCTTCTCACACTAAAACCCTATTATTCACATTTTATTCTGTTGGTAAAGTTTATATTATCTTTCTTTGCTCAAAACTAGGTCGCCCCTTTTTTTTCTGTATTATTTCCAAAGGTCATGCCTTCTTAGACCATAATGTTTTCTAAAAATACCAATACTTTCTTTTGATAAAGAAATTTGGTACTAGACATAAGAACTATAATTGCTGATTTATTCTAAGATAATGATGTAGTTTTATAGTGCAAACAAATGCTTTACACATTAGTCTATATTAAATCAGGGTCTTTCACTTAAAAGGTGTCTTTGAGCTAAGGCATGGCTGTACCATATGCATGCAAGTGAATATCAGTTTGCATTTCCCTTCAAATAATGTTCTTTTATTGAAAATATGTTTTTATAAATCAAAAATATATTATATTTTCTGGCCAACACATGTCTAAGTAATAGAACACATCATATGTGAGCAAATCTTGCTTTTATTACTAGTGAGTTTCTTATTATACAAAAGAAAATCGAACAAATCATTAACTTCACTTTCTGACATAAGTCCTCTCTTTTAAATTAATTAATTAATTTTGTACCCTCAAAATGTTGTGATTGTAAATTACAAGGATATTGAAGACGACGTGTTTTGATGTTTTTGCTTTGTAATGGAGAATATGGTGTGTGAACCGGAGTTCGGAGGAAGAGATAGGTTTCCTGTTTTTGACAGTTATTTTAGGAATATTGAGAAAGAGGCAGGTTTCTTATTTTTGACCGGTTATTTTAGGAATACATTCCTTAAATATATTCCGAGGGGCAAACTAGATATTTTGTCTAGGCCTTTTATTCCCCTATAAAAGCAGCATCTAGGTTTGGACTATAGTATAGACGAATTGAATTGAAAGATTGAGATATTGTGTACCTCCAAGGTTTGTGGCCTGGAGAGGAAGATTAGGATTTAGGGTTGAGAGAAGCTATTCCTATTGGTGCCTCCAGATTGATCCAAGGGTTTGCTTTCATTGTTCATTGTTCTCCTTCTCAAAAAATAGTTGTAATTATCTGGATGTTTTTTCCCTTTCTCAATAAGGTTATTGGTAATTGTAGTTTGTTTACTTTTGGATTTTGATCCATTAAGTGTAAAAAAAAGTTGTTTTGTGAATCAATAAAGAGGGTGGTTGGGTGGTATATCTTATGTTTATGCATGTAATTTCATATCTATGTTGTTTTTCCATTGAACCATCTTTAAGTAATTGGGTTAATAAGATCCTGGTCGCTTTCGCAAATGCGCAAATTTTCTAACAATTGGTATTAGAGCTAGATCATCACAAATCTTAGAGTGATTTTGGATTGGAAAATTTGATTTTTGTTATACCGGATATGATGGTTTTCTCGAAGATGATTATTTTTCTATTGAGGGATGTTGAAGGCCTACATGATGGATGCTTCATACCTCAATGGTTTGTTTGATGGAGATGAGAGAAAGCCCTCCGATGTGGATGAGAGAAGATGGAAGAAGATGAAGAAAAGGAAATTGGTTTGATTTACTTATACCTTGGTGATTTGGTTCACGTTTTTGACTTAGGTCTTCACGTTGATAGTGCTCGAGGGGTTTATAGTGCTCAATGGTTTGATGAAGATCAAGTAAGGAGTTTTGATCAAGTGGTAAACGGGTGTAGATTTGGAAAATCCACAAGTTGAAGATCTTTGGGGTATTGCAAGCACTTTTAGATTGTTAGTTTTGCGTGGTGCAGCTCGGGTTGAAGATGCATTTTTTGCAGGTGGTGGGTTGTGTTTGTAATTGAGAAGGGTGGTTGTAGCCCGTTCAAATCGACTAGGTGTGATTGTAGCCCGAAAATCAATTGAGTACTCTGGTGGGTGTGATTGTAGCCCGTAAATCAATTGGATGTGATTGTTTCCCTGAAATCAATTAAGTCCAAGTACTTCGGAAATAGGTGGGGTGTATCTTGTGGCCTTGAAATCGAGGGTTATATTAATTGAGAGTAGGTGGTCGTTGAAAGAGCTATATTGCCTCGTTTGGTGATGTTGGAGTGTTGATGTGATCTCACATTAAGATGGAGTAATTCGTGATTTGTGATATCACATGTCTGTGGTAGTCGGATGACTTGTTTGTTGATGTGATTTCATATCAAGGTGGATTGTTGTTATTCGTGACAGTAAATCACATGGATGTTGAAGACGTCCTGTTTTGATGAGTGCTTTGTAGTAGAGAAGACGGTGTGTGAACCGGAGTTTGGAGGAAGAGGCGGGTTTCCTGTTTTTGACCAGTTATTTTAGGAATACCGAGGAAGAGGTAGGTTTCCTATTTTTGACTGATATTTATGGAATATATTCCTAAAATAGATTCTGAGGGGCAAATTAGATATTATTCCTAGGCATTCTATTACCATATATAAGAAGCATCTAGGTTTGGATTATAACATGGCTGAATTGAGTTGAGAGATTGAGAGGTTATGTGCCTCTAGGGCTTGTGCCTTAGAGAGGAAGATTAGGAATTAGGGTTCAGAGAAGCTATTCCTATTGGTTCCGCCATATTGATCCAAGGGTTTGCCTTCGTTCTTTATTGTTCTCCTTCTCTAAAAATAGTAGTCATCTAGATATTCTTTCCCTTTCTCAGTAAGGTTATTGATTCAATTGTAATTTGTTTACTTTTGGTTTTTGATCCATTAAGTGTAAACAAAAGTTATTTTGTGAATCAATAAAGAGGGTGGTTGGGTGGAATATCTTGTGTTTGTGCATGTAATTTCATATCTGTGTTGTTTTTCCATTGAATCATCTTTAATTAATTGAGTGAATAAGATCCTGGTCGCTTCCACAAAGGCACAATTTTCATAACACAAAAATATATTGTTTCACTTTAATTTCCATCAAAGTATATCATAGCTATGCAAAGTTCCCTTTCAATCCAAATAACAGTAGTAAATCAAGCCTATACAGACCATTCTTTTTAAATAGAATTGTAATACTTCTTAAACCATAACTTATTCTTTGTATATATATGTAACCAATGTCATGTTCCTATGTATATTGTCTCCTAAGACTCTAATCATAAGAATAAGACATGCGTGTCCAATCATACTCTATTTAATCATCACATCAGCACATGGGTGTATATATCGTATCATGGCTCAATTACCCATTTTGTAGAATGGTACTTGGGAAAATTTTCTTTCCAGCATAACACATATTAAATGCCATTACATTTTCAAACATTACTCTCCAATGTAAATAACCAAAACATCTTATTAAAAATCACATCTGAACTCCAAAAATAGAAAGAGTTTCCTATTTCATTGCAATGTCATATTAAACATGCACACACACACACACACACATATATATATATATATATATATATATATATATATATATATATATATATGTGTGTGTGTGTGTGTAGCAAACCATAGCTTAACTATTTTTTTTTAAATCAGACACTCCTATATTTCTTTTTTATATAAAAATATGCCTTCCTTTTAGCATATTTGATCCAAACAGATATTCATCCAAGTGTTATAAAGAAACTTAAACCATGCATCCAAATAACCCAATGTGTACTTCACATATTGCATGTATATATCTTAGATTAGTAAATGTATAAGTTTAGATTGGATGTTACTTTAGCAGGCCGGAGCTAAATACTTCTTTTTATCTTCCATAGGGTATGTCTCTCCTTTAGCAAATTAAATGCAAACACACAATTATTCAGAAATTGTCAAAGACTTAATCCATGCATTTAACAATTTCAAAAATACAAAAACATTTAATCCAAGTTATTCAACTGAAAGTTTACACATACAAGTTATTAATTTATTTTGGAACAAGATTTTATACATATTTTAAACTGCTACTTTAAACCAAACAAGCACATTTAGTAAAACACTCAAAAATCCATGTAGTTTTAAATCATTAGCTTTCCCATCACTTACTCAAGTTCAATTATGCTAGTTGTGTATGTTATCAACACAACTCTAATACTAACTGAAATGACCCCCAAAAATTTTCGATAAATTTTACTTATTTATATGTAATTTATAGAAAATCTTGGGTCACTTATGCAAAAGGGTCATCCCCTTTTAATAAATCACTTCCAAGATCCAATCGCA
The DNA here is from genome assembly GCA_030737875.1 of Allium sativum. Lineage (NCBI taxonomy): Eukaryota > Viridiplantae > Streptophyta > Magnoliopsida > Asparagales > Amaryllidaceae > Allium > Allium sativum. The sequence goes on along the minus strand of CM060919.1, from coordinate 726,445,593 downwards.
TCAGTAAAAAAATATTAGTTTAATACAAACATGAATTAACTTGTATATGTGAAAATATGCTGGTCTATTTTTCTTTTAATCAGAGTTTATGTAAAAGCAAAAGTAAATTGGTTGATAAAATACAACCAGACAGTACATAGCAAAACAAAGCCTATTTTATGTTTTTCTTTAAAATCTTCATGAAATCTTCTAAGTATTTATCTTATTTTAGACCACTCAAATAGATAATGTTTAACCTTTTCCCATTATAGAAATAACAATATCATTCAACTTGAATTATTAAGTTATTCTCGTAAAATAGGTTTTACTTCTTATTGCATTGCCAGGTTAATCAGAGGCCTATTTGTGCATTTTTTCATTTATATCCTGCCAATAATACTATTTTCTTTTGATCCTTCAGAGCATGCCAAACATTGATACAAGCCTATTTGTGCCTCAGGCATTTCTAAAATGGTGGAAATATAAAAACAATTCTTCTTAAATATTCAAGTTTGACTTTTATCTACCAACCCATAGTAATATTCAATGCATACTCAAACCCCTTTATCAACATATAATTTATACCATGATAAGAAACATATAGGTTTTAAACAATATGCCTAAAGGACTTGTCATTCTATATATATTTAGATATATAGCTCCAGGGATATTGAGTTTGTTGTTTCCTAGCATTCTTTGCACAAAACATGTATACATGTTATTATACGTGATTCTAACCATTTTTATGATGTGTTGCATAAAGAAACAACATATATCTATTATATGTCATGCTCTCCCTCCTAACACCACATGATACATATATCAATTGGCCTTTTAAAATTAGTTTCTGTGAAGTCTTAGCACCGTCATTTATATTACATCTTTGTCAATTAAACAAGCAAACTAATTCATACATAATTTAATTAAAATAATCCAGCCACTTCAAATACAAGCAAGCTAAGAGTTCCTAGTTTCTTTTCAAGAAACCTTGCAAAACTTTTCATTTTTTTTCTTTCATTATGGCCTGCAAACATACTTGAAACTGCCTCATTATATAATGAGACAACCAAGGATGCAATAAAACACATAGGTTCATGAAAAGCAAAACCCATACAACAAAATACCTCCACCTCCTGCGCACAAAGAAGCTAAAGATTCCCACCTTTTCATAGAAGAAGACTGCAGTCATGAAGTTCAGAACAACAATGTCAGTGCCAACATCAGAAAGACTAAATATGACTCTCCTGTTAGAAATGCCGCCTCTAGTGGAACAGATGCAAACTCGGCCCAGACACGATCGATGACAAGGAGTACGAAAAAAACCAATCGAGTTTAATTATGTCGCAAAACCTTTGCATATGGAATATTAGGGGGGCGCACATGGACATCAAACTCGACAGGTGTAAACTTCTAATCAGGAAATACAATCTATCCGCACTGGCTATTTTGGAAACAAAACTTAATGAAGAATATACAATTAAAGCTTCCAGGTATATCAATCCTAACTGGCATATTATTCATAATTTAGACGAAGCTAGCTATGGTAGAATTCTTTTGATTTATGATCCTACTATTCATAGTTTCAACAAGTTAAAATCCACTAGTCAATTCATTCATTGTAGTAATACGCATATTCCTACTGCTACATATTTCTTTACCTTTGTTTATGCGCATAATTCTTATGCTGCTAGAGAAGAATTTTATCGTATCATGCCAACTTTGAAACAACCGCTCAATCCTTGGATAGTTTGCGGGGACTTTAACACTCCTCTTAAGCTGTCTGATAGGATTAGAGGTGCATCTATTTTCCTTTCTGAGATCAGTCACATTAACCTAGCTGTGTCAAATGCAGATCTCGTAGAAATTAACTCTTACGGAGCTGAATATACATGGAATAATTGTAGTAGGAGTGGCATTCGTACATTCTCCAAGATCGACCACTCCTTCTGAAATATTTCTGCTATTAACCTATGGCCTTGCATTTCTAACGAAATTTCTAAGCCTATTCTCTCTGATCACACCCCGCAAATTATTCATTTAAATGCTAATGAGATTGAGAGAATGCCCTGCTTTAGATTTTTCAACATCTGGACGAAACAACCAGATTTTCTAACCATTGTCAGGAATGTTTGGGATTTGCCATGCCATGGTAATCCTATGTTTGTTCTCTATAAAAAACTCAAAGCTCTCAAGAATGTATTAAAAGACTGGTCTTCCAAGAATTTTGGAAGTGGCAGCCTGAAATCACACACACTACAGCGTCAACTTGAATTGATTCAAACAAGGATGCAACAAAACCCTATGGATCCAACTCTATCCAACATTGAGCATAACTTAGCCAATAAACACAGAGATGCGCTAGTTACTGAAGTTAAGATGAGAAAGCAAAAAACGAGAATCAAATGGTTTGAAGATGGAGATAAAAACTCAGCGTACTTCCATGCAGCCCTTAAAGCCAAACAAGTCAGAGAAACAATCCACTCAATTACTGACGCGATTGGGCAGGTACACAATACTCAAACATCCATTCAACTAGCATTTATCAATTATTTTTCTGATCTTTTTGGTAATAAAGACAACTTTATTCCACTTATTGAGGAAATAAATCCTATGCTTCTACCTAAGCTAAACTCTGATCAGAAAACATATCTTTCTAAGTTAATTACTGATGCGGAAATTAAAGAGGCTTTATTCTCTCTTAACCAGCATTCTTGTGGAGGACCGGATGGTTACAATGCGGTGTTCTTCACAACATGTTGGGACATAGTTAATCATGATGTGTGTAAAGCCGTCAAACAATTTTTCATGAAAGGTCAACTGCTTCAATCTTTTAACAATACAATCATTGCCCTTATTCCTAAAGTTAAAAATGCTAGTAATGTCAATGCTTTCAGACCAATATCATGTTGTAACACTATTTACAAATGTATAACCAAGATCATTGCTAGCAGATTTAAATATGTTCTCCAAACTATGATATCTGCTAATCAGTCTGCATTTTTGCCTAATAGGAATATTTTAGATAAAGTTCTTCTTGCACATGAACTGATTAAAGGGTATAACACTAAAAATATTTCCCCTAGGGCGATGATCAAACTTGATATTAGGAAAGCTTTCGATACTTTACAATGGGCTTCTATAATTAGAATTCTGAGTTTCATAAATTTTCCATCGTGTTTCACTGCGTGGATATATTCGTGTGTGAGCTCTGCTCATTTTAGTATTAATGTTAATGGGTCCCATGTCGGCTTTTTCGAAAGCAAACAGGGCATAAGGCAAGGCGATCCAATATCATCATATATATTTATCACTGTCATGGAATTATTAACACGTATGATTGATAAGCTAGTTAGCACCAAGCTTTTTAATCTTCACCCGAAATGTAAAAATCCATGTATAACCTCATTGATGTTCGTGGATGATTTAGTGATTTTCTGCAAACCTAATGACAAGACATTGTGTAGTATTATGTAAACTCTAGATGAATTTTATTTGCTCACTGGTCTTAAAATTAACTATGAAAAGTCGAATATTATGCTTGCTGGAGTTTCTCAAGCTAGAAAATATGACATTCAAGTTCTTACTGGTCTTACTTGCAGTGAATCCACACTTTCATATCTTGGCTTGCCTATGGCAACGTCGAGAATAACCACTATGCAATGTCTTCCGTTATATGACAGAATAACAAAAAGATTTGAGTGTTGGTCTACTAGTCTTCTCAGTCAGGCTGGTAGACTAACTCTCATTAAATCTGTTATAACTGCTATGCAAGTTTACTGGTCTAGAACTTATCTTCTACCCAACAAATTGCACAACATGATTAATTCGGCTTGCAAGAAATTCTTCTGGAAAGGCAGTATACACGCGCGGTATACAGCTCCTACATCATTTGCAAAACTTGAAAAGCCTATCACTAAAGGTGGGCTGGGCATTATAAACACCAAAAAATGGAACACTGCTGCAATTGGCAAACATATTGATGATATTCTCAACTGCAAAAATAGCATGTGGGTTCAGTGGTCCCTGAAGCATGTTCTCAAGGAACATGGTTTCTGGTCCCTTAAGACTATTCAAAGCCACAGCTGGACTTGGAAAAGTATTAACAAGTTGAAAGCAAAAATTCTGCCCCACTTTAAATACGGTGCTAATCCGTTTAATCGCATTAGCTTTTGGGATGATCCGTGGCTAGACTTTGGTTACATTATATCGGAAAATGTCACGTATCTTGAAATGCAGAGCTCACATGTCCCATCACAAAGTAGAGCTTCGGATTTGTTAATCCATGGTCACTTCGGCATGCCAACCACATCAACACAAAGCATTCAAGCTATTTGGACCAGAATTGAAACCAGCAACTGCACCACGGTGTCAGATCATAATACGTGTGGAAATGGCAAGGTGAGAAGTTCTACATAAAGCATTTATATTCTGCTATTCTTGGTATTTCAGATCTTCATGATTGCAGATGGCAAAGGCTTATCTGGAAAAGGGACAATTGCGCAAAAGAAAATCTCAACTTATGGAAGGTGGTGAACCGTGCTCTTCTCACCAAGGACAAGCTTCTCAGCTTTGGCATGGCAGAAAACAGCCTGTGCGTGCTTTGTGGCACTACCAACGAAAGTGTAGAGCACTTGTTCTTTGAATGTCACACAACAAATCAACTATGGACTGATACCATGGCCCAGATTGGTAGCTTCAGCCTACCAGGAAACTTTCAAGATCAATGGGCTTACTTTAGACGGAAGAGTGGTACCAGGAAACCAAGGCCAAGGCTTTTCTATTATATCCTAAAGAAGATGGTCAGAAGTGTATGGAGCGAGCAAAATGCGCGAGTGTTTGACAGTTCTACTTCAATCGATTGCTTGCAATGGAAACAAAAGCTCTCGAGGGACATCAGGGATGATATTAAATACCTCAAATTTTCTTTCGATCCGGGAATTTTTGGGGTTTAAGCATGCGCTGCATGTCTTTAGTATATACGTGTTTTTTGTATCTCTAGATTAGCTGTTGATATGCTTGTGCGCTCTGTTTCTTTTTATCGTTGTGCTCTCTTTGTTACTATGTAATCGTCTTAGCATATTAATGAAAAGTGGTAGGGGTCCACTCAACCCCGTTGGCTCTGCCAAAAAAAACACATAGGTTCAGACTTGCTATTCTGTGATGAGTATAGTACATCCTTTTGCATATATAATAAAAGACATACTATCATGCTTTACTCGTAAATATCTCAATATTTTGTTATAAGTTTCTTTAATATCTAGACATATATAAGTGCATGTATATATAAGGGTTAAACATACCTCAGGATTAACCCAACATGAGTGTATATTTTTACAACCATAGCAGCAAGCAACACACATGAAAGCAAGCATATAATCTGACCATATATTAGATATACAATTCTCGTGTTCTAGCATAATGCTCTTTGTTATCAGGGTTTATTAAGCATGTACAACAACATCAATGACATAGAATCTGTTCATTACAACAAACAGTATACCAGTAAGCAAATCATTCATCACATACTTAACATTCATTTTGGATTACCCAGATTTTCCAGCCTCTCCAATTGGTTTTTTATGACTTATCTTCCCTTTAAGCCTCTAACACTACCTAAAACTCATCACTTTATAAATTTTAATGGTCATTTCCTATGTATTGAACAAAAAATGCACGCTTCCTGGGTCATCTATATTATTTGTTATCCCAGTCACGCAAAGGCATATAGGACTCAATTGAGCCACGTTCATACCCAACACCCTCCTTGATGTTGAATAGTTCAATACAAACTCTGTGCCTAGTACCTGTCCTTACTCATTCTGTTGGTGTATTTAGTTAGGTTTTCACTCATATTTACCCAACAACAATTTCAGCATCAAATCCAGTGCACTCCATCCTTTTACCTAGTCATTATCCTTGTAAAATCTCAGATTTATACAATTTGTCATGCACACATTTCATGAAAATATCACAACATTACACAAATGTAAACATTCAACGATCATAAATATATATATATATACACACACGAGGAGCATTCAGTGGACCCCAAATAGTGAGCACCCCATTTGCCCCATATTCTGCATCAGGGGGCATTTTGGGGTGCTGCACTGTTACGGGTGCCATTGAACGCTCGCCTATATATATATATGTGTGTGTGTGTGTTACTATTTATTTAACACAACAAAGCAACTTTTTCCCAATAATATATATAACAGCCAAAAGGGGTTTAACATTCATTCTCTTAATTAATACATGGTGATAACCAATATCACAACAGTTTATGGGTTTTTGTCTATACAACGGTAATCTTATCCTCTTTCATATTATGAATTTTATGTGCTTAAGTTTGTTGTGTAAATATGGTTAGAGGTAATCTAGGATATCTCCAAACCAGTAGCTTCTCCTTGCTTAATACCATCATTTTTAATATGTGAATCTAACTCAAAAAATCTTATAAGTACAAATAAATCAGCACATGAAACGTTCATTGCTTCATTTGCCTTCAATAAAGAAATAAAATTAAGCATGAATCTTCTTGTCCATGCTGCTTATTTCCACTCCAATTAATCCTACTACACAGCAAGTGCCATAAAATTTCATTACTCAATCATATCACTTATACAAAACCATTTTAATTATGAAACATTAATAAACGCTTATTGGTAGCACGAGAATGTTTGTTTAAGATCAGGTTTGCAATATCAAACATATGAACATAAGAAAAACGGGTGCCTTATATAGGACTTATTGCCATTAAAATGCATCATACTTACCTATATTTCTTGCACTCTTCCCTTTTTAATCCCCTACTTTAATTGGTTTTTAACTTGGCTTCATGCTTGCTTTCTTGTTGATGCCATTTCCCTTGTTTCTTATTTTATTTACGTGGAGAAAATAATGGTCTGGCAATCCTCAAGGCTATTGGTTTTATTCCGTTATCTTTGCTAGGGTTTAGGGGTTAAACAATACACATTCTACACTACACTGTTTTGGTTTTAAAGCATTCTTGAATCACCTACTGATTCACCCACATTCCTTTATTTGATTTCGAGAGAATGAGAGAAAAGTTTGTTACAAAAATATATGTAATGTCTCTTTATTTCTGAAAAAGATTCATTTTACTTTCCATTTTTGTCCCTTTTGATCTTGCCATTTGCATGTTTACATTTTGCTGTTCACGTGCCAGAAAATTAAAAATTGTTTATTTATAAGCTTCTTGCACAACCTACCTATTTTCCCATTCACAGAAAAGAAATCTACACCCTCTCGCGCTATTTTAGTTCTTAGCCTATTCTTTGCACATAAATAGTGTTAGCTGTCACATATTGTCTAATTTCAGTATTATGTTATAATTCTAGTCACTTCATTGTGTTTTAAACATGTACACAATTCCATTTTCATACATATTAAGGCCCTTTTGCTTGCCTCATCAACTCTTAATCCAACCAATTCTAGTATATGTATTTCTTTATATTTTTAACTTATTTACATACACATGTACTTTATATTATATATATATATTCAGTACCTGTATATTTCAAAAGTTTCTATGTTTTAGTAATGCATACATTTATTCTCTTATTATCTTTAATTACATGTATTTATTTTATTCATATATATATATATATACTTATATTAGTTGCTGAATAGTCTTATCTTCATTCACATAGCATCAATTTATGTATATATGTTTATTTCAGGATTTTAATACAGCAAGATATGCACATTGTGCACATGCACACTCTTCACACGTTTTATTTCTAAGGGTCATAATCAGTATATTAATCACATTTAATCTCAGTGAAAATTGGGGTTATTACAGCAAGCTCAAATATCACGAGCTTACTCAATTGACTCCTCTACCTAACATTCTCTCAGAATGAAATAATCAACCTCCGAGTCAATCATTCAACCTAGCTGCAATCTCCAGACCTTTGAGTGACAAATGAGAGGATAACCCACATCTATAATATATCGAAATCAATTACTATTCCCAATGCAGACACATCACCCAAATTGGCGAACTCTTCGTCGACTCCTAAGAAGTTGATACAAAAAACCCTTCGAAGTAAATCGTGAATTGGCTTCGAGAGAATCGATTTCGGAAACCCAAAACAATAAGACTCTTGACCAATTCAATGTCAACCTTGGAGTCTATTAGGAGTGAACTCCTAATTCATTTAACATCCAACTCCAAATCATCAAAGAAAAACCCTGCGAGAACCCAAACAACTTTTGCACCCCAACAGTCAACTCTGTTCCAAGGAACGGTCCTTCACATAGACACATAAGTGTCCGTATGAAGTGGCATAGTTGACTAATTACACTTGAACACCACCACTAAGTAGAGATTATAGGGCATCCCAGATAATGATTCATACATTGCTAGAAGCATGAACTGTAAATCAAGAATAGTAGCTCTCGATTCTACCTATTCTCAAGTTCAAAGACGGAGTAATTAAAAGTGTTTCTTGTTCACTCGATCAACATAGACAAGTGGTCATGAAGATCAGTTGCTAATAGAGAAAACTATTCCTATGGAATTTATATGCAAATAGCTAATACTATATATACAACTAATATATTGGTTTAAAAACCAAAATATATACAAATACGTACCCTCGCGTATATATTAACTCTCGAACTCAGTATTGCTTAGGTTAAACAACGTAATCTAAGCTCTGATACCAAGGACGACACATTATACACCACCGATGCTCATAACTAAAAATATGCATTGTAGAAGCACTTGATCGATGTAAAGCGATCATCAAAAAAAGGAATAGTGGAAAAGGAGAGGAAAGAGAAAGAAAAGAAGGAAATAAAAGAGAAGAAAAAGAAGAGAACATAAATACAACCACATAAGCTTTGTACATCTCACTGCGCATCAGATAACATATAATAATAACAATCCCAGATATAAAACAGACAAGACAGTTACAACTATATGAACCATATAATCAAAGTATATATGCTCAGACAGTTATACAGAATAGTAATAGAGTGTAAACATGAGATAAATAAACCCAATTGATAAACTGTCTCTAATAAGAATACAAAACATTGTCAAGGCTCCACAGTACTACATAGTGGAATAAACAATAAGAATACAAGTATAGTTATGTAAATCATAACCTCCTGCTAGTCCATCAGTAAGACTCCTGATAATATTTGCACCTGTCACATGGACTGGACATTAGCATCGTCGATGAGTGTAACACCCCGAATTTTAATTAACACTAATGGTTAGTAATTAAAGTATAAATAATCTCAGATGTGAGAATTGGGGGAAACGGGCTGCGTCATTTCGTTCGTCTCGGAAAAATACGCGAAATAGAGTCCAAGTTTTCGAGAATCGGAGTCCGTATGGCCCAGTTATGGCCCAATGAAGTTTTCAGAAAATTCAAAACTAAAAACAGATTTAAAAATTTAAATTGCAGATTTTGGAATGGAACAGGCGGGGTCAGGCGGGAAGATTCCCGCCCTACCCATGTCGACAGGGTTGTCGACAGGCCTGTCGACAGGGGTGTCGACTTGCCTGTCGACTTGCCTGTCGACAGGGGTGCGGCGTCCAGTGAACCTGGGTGCACCAGGTTGGGTTCTAGGCTGGCTTAGATGGCTGGTTCTAGAGACTTCCTAAATCTAAGGGTCCTAATCTAATCTAGGGTTAATCTAAGGGCCTAAAACACTACCTAATCCTATAAATAAGACCCCAACCCTACCCTAATTCATTCATAATTAAATCTTGTAATTAAACTATGGCAAAATGAAACTTGATCATGGCCTCCACAAATCAATGAAGAGGGTTGCAAGCTAATCACTCTCTAATCAACCTCTAATCCATTCTAAGCATCTTAATCTTCTTCATTTGGAGTGCAAATTTGCTAGTTGTGAGTTTCTATCACTTTGATGATCTTTTGTTAAACTAAGTAGATGAGATGTGATGAGATTTATGGTTTTGTATGTGGATTAATGAGTCTTGAATCATATGATATGATGTTAACATTAATCCTATGTTTATGCATGTTGAGTATGTAAGTTTATGCAAGTTTAATATGATGTATGTTATGTTTGCATGATGCTAAATATGTAAGTTGTGGGCTATGTGATCATATGCATGTTATGCAAGTTCATGGTGATATGCTATGCAAGTTACATGTATGTTAATATGCAAGATATGCTATGCAAGTTACATGTTTGTTAATATGCAAGTTACATGTATGTTAATATGCAAGATATGCTATGCAAGTTACATGTTTATTAATATGCAAGTTACATGTTTATTAATATGCAAGTTACATGTTTGTTAGTATGCAAGTTACATGTATGTTAATATGCAAGATATGCTATGCAAGTTACATGTTTGTTAATATGCAAGCTCATGATGACATTATGCAAGTTTATGAGTTAATATGCAAGTATGTTATGCAAGTTAATATGTAAGTTATATGACATATTATATGCAAGTTATGTGACATGTTATACAAGATTATATGCAAGATATGTGACATGTTATGCAAGTTCACATGCAAGTTATGTGTTTGTTAATATGCAAGATGGCACCTTTGAAACATGTTCATACATATGTAAGTTGACACCTTTTATATGTGTTATGTCATGAGAACGAAATTACGTGGGAACGATGGGGTTAATTCAATGCATAAATTAATAAGATTGTGTGAAATTAATATAATTATGCATAACATAAAATAAATGAACATAGTATGGGAATTTGCCTATTAAGTTAGGTGTACCCATACTATGTGTTGGGAATTTGCCTATTAAGTTAGGTGTACCCACACTTTGGAGTTGGGAATTTACCTATTTAGTTAGGTCTACCCATATTCTTAAGAATGTGTAATTAATTAGGGATAATTAATATAAATTATGAGGGTGATTAATTAGGTGTAATTAATTGACTAAGACACGAGGTTGGACTCAATTGTAGCGTAAAACTGCCCGGACCCAACCGGCTTAACCAGTTGCTACAAATGTTAGCCCAATGTGAGAGGTCTTAGGCACAAACTAAATACGTGATTAATGTAAAGACACGAGGTTAGACTCGGTTATGACATAAGGCTGCCCGGACCCAACCGGCTTAACCAGCGGTCATAAAAGACAGTCTAATGTGAGAGGTCTTTACAAAGGTTACGATCTTAATTAATTAATTAAGAAACACTTAACCATATTAGCATGTAGAGGGACATGAGGGGTTAAGTGGGTGCCTTGGGTGGCATAAGGAACCTAGTGGGTTGCCTTGGGTGGCAATAGAAAATACGATTAGAATACTTAACCAAAGTGGAACATGTAATTAAAACATGATTAAAGGGTTAAGTGGGATACACTAGAAAAAGGGACAAGCTTAGGTGGGTAGCTTGTGGGAGGCCCATTTCAACCAGTAACCCATACGTATCTTTGTGGGCTCGACCCATGTCGAGGACGGGACACGCATACTGGGTTTGACTGTAAGAGGCAAACGGGTTAGCGGTGGCAACGCAAGTCCAACGGGCTTCATATGCGTGAGTGGGCCCGGGCTGGTAGGTAAGCCGTTGTTGCATCGTGTAGATATAAGCCGTGCACCGTTAATTATATCGGGTTGCCACGTTGGGGAATGGTACACCCCACGGTGGGGCCAGCACGGGTATCTACGTTAGGGAGCCGATCGAATGGGGAGTAGTGCGTACACCTAGTGGATTGTAGGGCCCCGTGGCGTCTACTTGGTCACCTAGGGGTACGCAAGTACTATTAAGTTAATTTTATAAGTCCATGGGTGGGATCAACCTTTAAGTTAGGAACGACTGGTGTGGTGCAGTTTAGTAATTTACCTTAGGAAGGGTAGATGCGTCTTTATCTTTTATCTTAGTTCAGTTGACTGCTTAGTGCAGCCATTAATCCCCATTAGTTACCGTATATCAGTTTATGTCTTCTCTGTTTACTTTAACGATTGTATTGTTAAAGTTATAGGACTCGCTCAGACTTATGTCTGACCCCGTTGTTTTTATCTTTTTCCCAACCCTCAGGTCGTACGGTGGATCCTAGCAGTAGTGGAGCTTGATCGGATTTCTGTTCCAGTCTTTAGGAGCTTGGATAGATGTAAAGCTCCAGTTATCCAGTTATCTTTTCTTTTGTTTTGGCTATTGTATGAGAGTGGGATTATGTACTTCTTTATTTTGATGGATATTGTACTTGACTTTTATTGTGGTTTTATGATGTAACCAGACATGTTTTACTTCCGCTGTTAAGAGATGATGTTTTAAATTTCAAGTACTGTTTATATCTGTCTTGTTGTAATTTTTCTGTTCTATATTCACTAAAATACTCCACCGATGCTATGGCATTCCCTTAGTGAGTGACCATAGCGGGAGTGGGGTGTTACACGTGGTATCAGAGCTTAAGGTTACCGGAACAGATAAATTTTTGAGAAAAATATTTTTTTTTTAGAAAATAGTAAAGGTATTATTTTTGGAAAAAGTATTTTCAAAAACATGTCTTTTAAGAGAAAAGTTTTTGAAAAAGAAAAGCATAATCCCCAATAGTCATATCTTTATCTTTCGGAATCTCCTTTTTGAATCTTTCCTCTTTTCGTTTCAGCATGGCTGAAGATCTTAACATCCCGGAGGGTTTAGTTATACCACTATGGTATAGGAGGTTACAAGAGGCTAGGGCCGCGGCTGCGGGTCCAGCCAATGCTACTACACCAGAGGCAACCGCTCCTCCTCCTCAGCCTAGAGTGGATAATTTTGCTAAGATTTGTAAGGAGTTCAAGGCTATAGGAGGAAAACCTTTTCTAGGTTCAGAGACTTTCGTAGAGGCTAGAGATTGGCTTAAGGAAGTGGAAGAGTTGCTTGATATCTTTGAAGTGGAAGAGGGAAAGAAAGTCAAGTTGGCGGCTTGGTTAATGAAGGGAGAGGCCTCATTCTGGTGGGAGGTCACTAATGGAGAATGCCCTGTTGACTCTTGGGCAGATTTTAAGCAAAGGTTTGGGGCTAAGTTTCTCTCAAGGGCGGAAGAGAATCTGTTTATGGAGAAGTTCTTGAATTTAAAGCAAGGGAATCTCACGGTGAAAGAATATGTCAACAAATTCAATCAATTAGCAAGGTTTGGCATAGAGTTGGTGAATACACCGGAGAAGAAGGCTTTGAGGTTCGTTAGAGGCTTGAACGAACCATTGCAAGGAATAGCTATGACTCACATTCCTATGGGGGCCACCTTTGAGAAGCTTGTCTACATGGCACTTATGCATGAGGATGATAAGAATTCTAAGGCACCAGAGAAAAAGGGGGATCAGAAGAAACCGCAACAACAACAACAAGGCAAGGGTGGAAAAGGCAATGGTGACAAAAAGAAGAAGAAGAAGAAGTGCTTCAATTGTGGGACCCCAGGCCACCTCAGCAAGGATTGTCGCAAGAAGAAGAAGACCGGTTGCTTTCATTGTGGTGAGGCAGGACATCTTGTGAAGGATTGCCCAAAGAAGGGGCAGAGGACGGGGTCTACCTCAGGAGGTCAGGTGCAAGCTCTTATGGCACCACCTCAGTCAGGGGGGCAAGTTCAGGCTCTCTCAGTTCCACCGATTCAGCAGAGAGGTAGAACTATTTCCGTTGAAAGTCTGGTTTTTCTGTTTGATCATCCAGTTCGTACTTTGTTTGACTCTGGCGCATCGCATTCTTTTATCTCATCATCGTTAGTTGAGTCACTGCACTTAGACACCAGTCTAGTTGATGATCCCTTGGTTGTTTCAAACCCAATTGGGGGCTCCATATATCTGTCTATGATATGTTTGGGTTTGAAGATTTCTATACTTAGCGTTGAGTTTAGATGTGATGCTTTTGTATTAGGCTTCACGGGCTATGGGTTGATTTTGGGCATGGACTGGTTATCCAGTAATGGTGCCGTTCTTGATTGTGAAAGGAGAGTTGTCAGGCTTATGACCCGCTTGGGTAATACTCTCGAGATCTCTTGTAATCCCATGGAATCTGTTTTGCTAAGTTATCTTGAATGGCTCGATGCCTCGGTTGAGAGTTTGCGTTCTGTCAGAGTAGTCCGGGAATATCCGGATGTGTTTGAAGAGGTGAAGGATTTGCCTCCGAAGCGAGAGATAGATTTCCGAATTTATTTGGTGGATAATGCCAAACCAGTGTCTTTGCCAGTGCGCCACATGGCTCCTCGTGAGAGAAGAGAACTTCATAAGCAAGTAGGGGAGTTGCTTGAGAAGGGGTTCATAAGGCGAAGTATATCGGAGTGGGGAGCTCCAGTAGTGTTTGCCACAAAGGCGGATGGGTCCCTCAGACTTTGTGTGGATTATAGAGAACTTAATAAGCTCACGAAGAAGAATAGACACCCATTACCGAGGATAGATGATCTCTTTGATCAGTTGGTTGGCGCCTCAGTGTTTTCGCAGATGGACTTAGCTACAGGGTTTCATCAGTTGAGAGTGGCGGAGGACAGTATAGAGAAGACTGCTTTCCGGACTCCGGATGGTTTTTATGAGTGGCTTGTGATGCCATTTGGGTTGACAAACGCCCCTGCATACTTTGTTGATCTAATGAGTAGAGTGTTCAGAAAGTATCTGAATAAGTTTGTAGTGGTCTTTGTGGATGACATCTTGGTCTTTTCCAAGAGTGAAGAAGAGCATGCCTTACATCTCAGAGAAGTGTTGGAGACTCTTCGAGCACATAGTCTTAAAGCTAAATTCTCTAAATGTCATTTTTGGAGAAGAGAAGTGCGTTTCTTAGGGCATGTGGTCTCTAAGGAAGGGATAGCTGTGGATCCCGCAAAGATAGTATCTATCCAGGATTGGAAAGTTCCTAGAAATGCTACCGAGGTAAGAAGTTTCTTGGGGTTGGCAGGATATTATAGGAAGTTCATTAAAGACTTCGCGAAGATATCAGCCCCATTAACCCGCTTGACGAAGAAGAATCTGGTTTTCTCATGGGACGTAGATTGTGATGATGCTTTCCGACGATTAAAGAGAGCTTTGACCACCGCCCCAGTTTTAGTGCTTCCAGATGGGAGTAAGCCGTTTGTTGTTTATACCGATGCTTGTGGGACAGGATTAGGCGCAGTCTTGATGCAGGAGGGAAGGGTAATAGCCTATGGAGGGAGGCAATTGAGAGTGCATGAGAAGAATTACCCTACCCATGATCTAGAGTTGGTCGCGATTGTTTTCGCACTTAAGTCTTGGCGCCATTATCTTCTTGGTGAGAGATTCGAGTTGTTCACTGACCATAAATCATTGAAGTACTTATTCTCTCAGAAGGATTTAAACTTAAGACAGCAAAGGTGGATGGAGTTCTTAGCATCCTATGATTTCGAGATAGCGTATACTCCTGGCAAGGGTAACGTGGCGGCAGACGCCTTGAGTAGAAAAAGGCTATCTTTGAGTCCATTGTTCGTGGAACGGCGAAGCTTGGAGTTTCTTTCTTTGTTCGACTTCAGACCTTCTGTTGACTTTGTACCTGGTTTGTTGGCATCCTTGGAGGTTAGACCTACTCTTTTGGGACGGATTGGCGAGGCTCAGCGAGACGACCCACAGTTGGTTGAGTTGGTAGAGAAGCTTATAAGGGGGGAGTCGTCCAGCCATTTGGGTAGATACACCATAGATGATAAGGGATGGTTGCATAGAGACGGTAGACTTTGTGTACCGCAAGATGAGGGTTTGAAGAAGGCTATTTTGGATGATGCACATCGTTCAAGAATGACTATTCATCCCGGTGGAGACAAAATGTACCAAGATATGAAGAGAGTTTTCTTCTGGGCCGGTATGAAGAAAGATGTGGCCGAGTATGTGGCTAGATGCTTAGTGTGCCAACAAGTTAAGGCGGAGCAAAGGAAACCCGGGGGGTTGCTACACCCATTGGAAGTTCCGCAATGGAAGTGGGATAGTGTCTCGATGGATTTCATCGATGGGTTACCGAGATCGAGGAAGGGCAATACGGGAATTTGGGTTGTGGTAGACAGACTTACCAAGAGTGCCCATTTTATACCCGTAAAGAGTAAGAGGACCGCTCCATGGCTTGCTTCAGTCTATGTTAGAGAGATTGTTAGATTGCATGGCGTACCATCCAGCATTGTGAGTGATCGAGATCCTATCTTCACTAGTGAGTTTTGGAGAAGTTTGCAAGAGGCGGTAGGGACTCAGTTGTGTTTGAGCACCGCATATCATCCTCAGACGGACGGTCAGACCGAGAGGGTGAACCGTATCTTAGAAGATCTCTTGAGGCTTTGTATCTTGGATTTCGGAGGTACATGGGAAGAACATCTTCCTTTGGTGGAGTTCGCATACAATAACAGCTTTCAGTCTAGTATTGGCATGGCACCTTTCGAAGCTCTTTATGGAAGGCCTTGTCGATCTCCTACATGTTGGTGGGAATCTACGGATAAGATCTTGCTTGGGCCAGATATGGTTAGAGAGACTTCAGAGAAGATTGATTTAATTCGAAGAAGGATGAAAGCAGCGCAAGATAGACAGAAATCATATGCGGATCGGAGAAGGACGGATCTTGAGTTTGAGGTTGGGGACATGGTTTTTGTCAAAGTATCTCCGTTGAGAAATGTAGTTCGCTTTGGGTCTGTTGGGAAGTTAGCACCGAGGTTTGTTGGGCCGTTTCCTATTAAGGAAAGGATTGGACGGATGGCATATAGGGCGGAGTTGCCCGACAGACTTAGTGGTGTTCATGATGTATTCCATGTATCACATTTGAGGAAGTGCTTACATGAGACCGCTGAGGTGGTAGAGCCGAGCTTGCTTAGAGATGTAGAGGTAGAGCGTGATGCGACGATTCGACGAGCTCCCACTCGCATCCTTGGGTCAGAAACTAGGAAGTTGAGGAATAGAGAAGTTCAGCTAGTTAAAGTGCAATGGGGAGATGACGAAAGCAATGCTACTTGGGAGACGGAAGCGAAGATGCGTTCTTTGTATCCATTCCTTTTTGAGAGTATGTCTTTTAACTTCTCCTTTATCGCTTGTCTAGTACTTATCTTATCTTTAGTATATCCTCTCGCTAGTACCTATGACCTTTAGATAGGGTAAAACCTATGGTTGAAACATGTGTTTGAAACATGTTATGGTTGATGGATGCATGTGGATGCAATTGTTTGCTAGTGGTTGCTCGTGGATGCATATACACACACATTAGGCACTAGATCGGCTCAGTCACATCATATTGCATATCGCATAAATGGATGTGGTAGTTA
This sequence comes from Allium sativum, assembly GCA_030737875.1. Classification (NCBI taxonomy): domain Eukaryota; kingdom Viridiplantae; phylum Streptophyta; class Magnoliopsida; order Asparagales; family Amaryllidaceae; genus Allium; species Allium sativum. Next base: position 726,428,418 of record CM060919.1, on the reverse strand, counting down.
GATTGATGGATGTATCATGGCTGTGTTATCATATGGATGATGCATTTTTGTGTATGGTTGTGCACGCACAAAGAAATTGTATGTGTCAATAGGGTTTCGCATACATATTGGATGCATGGCACTATCATGGTTTGCATTAAGGAGGTCGACTGAATCAGTAGACCGCCTGATTTTGCATTAGTATACGGACATATACACGCACTTTCTGCATATGTTCATACATCATTAGAAGTTTCTAAGGATAATGGTTTCTTCTGGTTGATGGTTTAGTAGATGGTTGTTTGGTTGGTAGGATACGTTCTCCTTAGCTTAGAGATTTCGGGGACGAAATCCTTTAAGGAGGGGAGAATGTAACACCCCGAATTTTAATTAACACTAATGGTTAGTAATTAAAGTATAAATAATCTCAGATGTGAGAATTGGGGGAAACGGGCTGCGTCATTTCGTTCGTCTCGGAAAAATACGCGAAATAGAGTCCGAGTTTTCGAGAATCGGAGTCCGTATGGCCCAGTTATGGCCCAATGAAGTTTTCAGAAAATTCAAAGCTAAAAACAGATTCAAAAATTTAAATTGCAGATTTTGGAATGGAACAGGCGGGGTCAGGCGGGAAGATTCCCGCCCTACCCATGTCGACAGGGCTGTCGACAGGGGTGCGGCGTCCAGTGAACCTGGGTGCACCAGGTTGGGTTCTAGGCTGGCTTAGATGGCTGGTTCTAGAGACTTCCTAAATCTAAGGGTCCTAATCTAATCTAGGGTTAATCTAAGGGCCTAAAACACTACCTAATCCTATAAATAAGACCCCAACCCTACCCTAATTCATTCATAATTAAATCTTGTAATTAAACTATGGCAAAATGAAACTTGATCATGGCCTCCACAAATCAATGAAGAGGGTTGCAAGCTAATCACTCTCTAATCAACCTCTAATCCATTCTAAGCATCTTAATCTTCTTCATTTGGAGTGCAAATTTGCTAGTTGTGAGTTTCTATCACTTTGATGATCTTTTGTTAAACTAAGTAGATGAGATGTGATGAGATTTATGGTTTTGTATGTGGATTAATGAGTCTTGAATCATATGATATGATGTTAACATTAATCCTATGTTTATGCATGTTGAGTATGTAAGTTTATGCAAGTTTAATATGATGTATGTTATGTTTGCATGATGCTAAATATGTAAGTTGTGGGCTATGTGATCATATGCATGTTATGCAAGTTCATGGTGATATGCTATGCAAGTTACATGTATGTTAATATGCAAGATATGCTATGCAAGTTACATGTTTGTTAATATGCAAGTTACATGTATGTTAATATGCAAGATATGCTATGCAAGTTACATGTTTATTAATATGCAAGTTACATGTTTATTAATATGCAAGTTACATGTTTGTTAGTATGCAAGTTACATGTATGTTAATATGCAAGATATGCTATGCAAGTTACATGTTTGTTAATATGCAAGCTCATGATGACATTATGCAAGTTTATGAGTTAATATGCAAGTATGTTATGCAAGTTAATATGTAAGTTATATGACATATTATATGCAAGTTATGTGACATGTTATACAAGATTATATGCAAGATATGTGACATGTTATGCAAGTTCACATGCAAGTTATGTGTTTGTTAATATGCAAGATGGCACCTTTGAAACATGTTCATACATATGTAAGTTGACACCTTTTATATGTGTTATGTAATGAGAACGAAATTACGTGGGAACGATGGGGTTAATTCAATGCATAAATTAATAAGATTGTGTGAAATTAATATAATTATGCATAACATAAAATAAATGAACATAGTATGGGAATTTGCCTATTAAGTTAGGTGTACCCATACTATGTGTTGGGAATTTGCCTATTAAGTTAGGTGTACTCACACTTTGGAGTTGGGAATTTACCTATTTAGTTAGGTCTACCCATATTCTTAAGAATGTGTAATTAATTAGGGATAATTAATATAAATTATGAGGGTGATTAATTAGGTGTAATTAATTGACTAAGACACGAGGTTGGACTCAATTGTAGCGTAAAACTGCCCGGACCCAACCGGCTTAACCAGTTGCTACAAATGTTAGCCCAATGTGAGAGGTCTTAGGCACAAACTAAATACGTGATTAATGTAAAGACACGAGGTTAGACTCGGTTATGACATAAGGCTGCCCGGACCCAACCGGCTTAACCAGCGGTCATAATAGACAGTCTAATGTGAGAGGTCTTTACAAAGGTTACGATCTTAATTAATTAATTAAGAAACACTTAACCATATTAGCATGTAGAGGGACATGAGGGGTTAAGTGGGTGCCTTGGGTGGCATAAGGAACCTAGTGGGTTGCCTTGGGTGGCAATAGAAAATACGATTAGAATACTTAACCAAAGTGGAACATGTAATTAAAACATGATTAAAGGGTTAAGTGGGATACACTAGAAAAAGGGACAAGCTTAGGTGGGTAGCTTGTGGGAGGCCCATTTCAACCAGTAACCCATACGTATCTTTGTGGGCTCGACCCATGTCGAGGACAGGACACGCATACTGGGTTTGACTGTAAGAGGCAAACGGGTTAGCGGTGGCAACGCAAGTCCAACGGGCTTCATATGCGTGAGTGGGCCCGGGCTGGTAGGTAAGCCGTTGTTGCATCGTGTAGATATAAGCCGTGCACCGTTAATTATATCGGGTTGCCACGTTGGGGAATGGTACACCCCACGGTGGGGCCAGCACGGGTATCTACGTTAGGGAGCCGATCGAATGGGGAGTAGTGCGTACACCTAGTGGATTGTAGGGCCCCGTGGCGTCTACTTGGTCACCTAGGGGTACGCAAGTACTATTAAGTTAATTTTATAAGTCCATGGGTGGGATCAACCTTTAAGTTAGGAACGACTGGTGTGGTGCAGTTTAGTAATTTACCTTAGGAAGGGTAGATGCGTCTTTATCTTTTATCTTAGTTCAGTTGACTGCTTAGTGCAGCCATTAATCCCCATTAGTTACCGTATATCAGTTTATGTCTTCTCTGTTTACTTTAACGATTGTATTGTTAAAGTTATAGGACTCGCTCAGACTTATGTCTGACCCCGTTGTTTTTATCTTTTTCCCAACCCTCAGGTCGTACGGTGGATCCTAGCAGTAGTGGAGCTTGATCGGATTTCTGTTCCAGTCTTTAGGAGCTTGGATAGATGTAAAGCTCCAGTTATCCAGTTATCTTTTCTTTTGTTTTGGCTATTGTATGAGAGTGGGATTATGTACTTCTTTATTTTGATGGATATTGTACTTGACTTTTATTGTGGTTTTATGATGTAACCAGACATGTTTTACTTCCGCTGTTAAGAGATGATGTTTTAAATTTCAAGTACTGTTTATATCTGTCTTGTTGTAATTTTTCTGTTCTATATTCACTAAAATACTCCACCGATGCTATGGCATTCCCTTAGTGAGTGACCATAGCGGGAGTGGGGTGTTACAATGAGCACCCAAGGTAATAAGAGGGAAATACAACCTTGGGTTAGACAAAAGTCTGGTGTGACCGATAAATGAATCTAAAAATACTGTAAAAGTCATAATAGTAAATATAGCACGAAGGGTATGGGGAAACACATTTGTCCCTGCTCATACATCCACAGAGTTAGCACACATAATAATAATAATATATACTGCTCTATGTTAATTAAAATGGGTGTATCCAACATTAGAATACTATGGATGTCCGAGTATCCGAATATCACATGACACCCCTAAGTTGATAAATGATTAAGAAAATGTAACATCCATCTTCTCATTCAATCACTCAATACACTGGATATACAAAAACACTCGGTATCCATAATACCCGAATCCATATCACTCAGTTGGATGGGATCTAGGTTGTAACCACTTGTACACCCCCAAGGTAAGGACCATCTGGTCCAGATGAATGCCATAAGTCTCCCATCGTCGAAAACTAGGAGGATCCATCTGGTCTAAATGGACATCACACTTACTACCCCCTCTTTACGAGTAAACGCTAAAACCATGTGCCATCAGTAATCCCTATGTATATGTTCTCTACAACATAATCCATCACCATACTGTCTACAAGACTCCCATCTGAAGTCATCTTAATATGGGAACTATCACGATGGTCATCGTATGTTGTAGGATATCATGATGTGTCTCCCATCTCTTTAGGGATGACAATTAGAACTTAGAACCAAAAAACCGAATCGACCTGAAATTCCCGGACCCGAACCTAACTCAATTTGTCTTGGGTCGGGTCCAGGTGATGAAAAATGCAGTAAATACCCGATCAAACCCAACCCAAACTGACCCGACACGAAAGACATGAAACATCTCACACCCCTTAACATTAACTATCTAAGGATGCTTAAGGTTTGTGAAGCACTTAGGTATAAAGTACCAACAATGAGACTAAAATTCACAAGATAGAAATATAAAAGTGGCAATTAGGCACTGGTCCTTATTTTAAGGTTCGATGTAAAGCGGCTCCCGTCCTAAAGTTTAATTTAAAGCGGGTCCCTGTTTTTTGTAGGCAACGTGTTTTTCAATGTTTTTGGCGCTGCAGTATAAAAAAATTCAAAAAAATGCAAATATTCACGGAAGTATTCTACAAAAAAAAAATTTAAAAATCAACAATTATAGTGAACAATTGTGATATATTAGTAATTATTCACCCGGATTTTAGTTGAAAGGTAGATGAATAATTGCTGATATCTCAGCAATTATTCACCCATATTTTAGTTGAAAGGCGGATGAATAATTGCTGATATATCAGCAATTATTCGTATTTAATTACTGATATATCGGCAACTATATATAAATTGATGCAATGCGGATGAATTATTGTTGATATCAGTAATTATATATAATTGCTGATATATCAACAAGTATTTTGAAGGTGATGGAAGGCTTATAAAAAATTGCTAATATATAAACAATTATTGTATATATTTGTTGATATATCATCAACTATTTTATATTGAAGAAAAACTGAATGAATAAAAGGCGGAATGAATAATTACAACAAAGTATGCAATTATTACTATAAATTGCATATATCCTAGCAATTGTTTTGCAGTTGATGCAAATAATTGGAAAAGTTGCTGAAATATTAGCAACAATCGCAAATAGTTGCATTAATTGCTGCAATATACTGGAGCATGTATATTTTTTAATTTTTTTTTTGAATCATATTTTTTGTGGTTTTAATGCATGAATATGATGATGAGAATGTGTTGAATTTAATTTTGAATTTTTGTAAAAAAAATTCATTGATTTTTCGATGATTTTCGCAAAATGGTGACCTAATTTATAAAGTTTTTAGACAGGGAGTTTTTTTGTGTTTTGAAACATAACTGGGACCTGAGCCAAAATGTCCCAATATAAAACACAGTAGAAATTTTAAAACAACGTTTAATAAAGCAAGTCAAATCACAGTGGTTATTACATTTCCAAAGTACCAAATAGTCATCAACATAAAATCAAATATACTGCTTCATGGAAAACCATAATATCAGAGTACATTAGTAAAACCATCCATCTAAATGTCAACACAACAATTATAAAATGAGAAGTGAACCAATACATGAGTCTGAATAGAACCTGAACTGAACAACAAAGAATCACTACTAAGACCCACCACCCTGCAACCTTGGGGGGAGGAAGGTAGAAGGAGAAAACAAACTAGGTCAGGTATATGTCTGCTGAGTTCTAGTAACTTCTAGCATGAGCATAAATTAAGGATGCATTAGACAAATGAACAGTTCTACGTAAGATATAAAGGTATAAAGGGGTTAAACAAAGTTAAGTACGAATAAAGATTGTTTTCCCATACATATCCATGATTGTTGCATCAACTTACCAAATATATAATAATTAGGCTTTACCTAATTTTAACCCGTCGATCGACTCCAATAACTACAATGTGACAACCTATGCCAACTATGGAACTCAAGGTTACCAAGCCGGAGCCCATCAGCTAAAAAGACATAACTGTTAATCATAGGCTTTACAACGGCTTATTTTCCTCAATCGGCACGATGCCTCATCGTCCCGTTGAAACACTCCCGTACCCACCCATTTTGTACCTCTTACGATAAAGGCCTAGGCTTGGTGCTAAAATAAAAAGGGAAATAGTCAAGGTGTAACAACCCGTATTTTTGAATAACATGTTATAACATAAATGGAGGCAGAATTAAACTGTAAAATCTGAATCAAGAGAAACGGGCTATGCCATTGCGTTCGTCTCGGAAAAATACGCGAAATAGAGTCCGAGTTTTCGAAAATCGGAGTCCGTATGACCAAGATATGGCCTCGCGAAGTTTCACGAAAAATTCCCATATTAAAGTATACTTAATTAAGTGAAATGGGTTGCGCAGAGAAATATATATATATTGATATATATATATATATAATTGAAAATTAAATAAATAAATATGCAAAAATGTTCAAAACAGCGAATTGGGAGAGGGGAATAACCGAACCGGCCGATTTTTGAGGTCGACCCGAGCTCGCTGGGTCGACTAGGGGTTAATGCAGGGTGTTTGGCTGTCAACCCGTGGGCCGATTCGCTCAAATGCAGATTTTGCATTTGAATGGTTCTCATGGTTCATCTTTAATCTAAAGGCCCTAGATGGTTCCTACACTTGACTTCTTCCCCAAGACATGCTTTGATGGCTTGGATTGAATCTAGGTTTAATCCTATGGCCTAAAACAGTTGCCTAATCTATAAATAAGACCCTAACCTACCCTAAATCATCATTATTCATTCATACAACTAAACTATGGCAAAATCAATCCTCTCATGGCCTCCACTCTCTTCATAAAATTCCTAAATAAATTCCTAAGTGATTTTCCATGCATACAAGTGTTTTCAAACTTGTATGAGTATCATTAGCTTGCATTCAAGTCAAGTTTATTGTTTGCATCATAAAGAAAGAGTCTTGATCATTTTGGCTCAAGGGTTTTGCTTGCATTTTGGGTTTAATAGATTTCATAAGGGCTTGGTCATATTTTTGTGACTTCTTAAGCATTGTAAGCCCTATTCTACTTTCATACTTAAACTCTAAAGTTAAATGTATGATATGCAAGTTTATCATGTTGTGATATGCAAGTTTATATGCAAGTTTATCATGTTGTGATATGCAAGTTTATATGCAAGTTTATCATGTTGTGATATGCAAGTTTATATGCAAGTATGCCAAGTTATGTTATGCAAGTTTGGGTTGAACATTTTGTTCATGCTATCATGTTATGCAAGCTTATTTTGGGTTTATGAACATAAAGCTTTAAGCTTTATGCCAAAGGTTGCATTTTAGCAACATGTAAGTTATCATATCTCTTATGATAACTTGCATGTGAGGCTAAATGCGAACTTATGGCCATCTCTACATGTCATTTAGCACCATGTATCACCAATATGCTAAGTTTGGTTTTATGCATGCTTTTGAGTCCTAAAAATGTAATATGCAAGTGTATGAACATATGAACATTTCATATGCCACCCTGTTAAGCTTGTGGCTTCAATACCTTTATGTCATGATTATGCCAAGTTCCCTCTTTCTATCCTTTATGCCCTATTGCGATATGTAAGCGATGGGATTGCGTTTGGGGTTGGGTAAACTTAAAAGACATAAAACATAAGCTTGGGAATTTACCTATTAAGTTAGGTCTACCCATTGGGAATTTACCTATTAAGTTAGGTCTACCCAATTGCTTGAAAACTTGTAACATGTTTTGTAAACATGATGGACATGACACTTAGAAAAGATAAGTGTGGCCAACTCGAGGTTGGGTTGAGTTTGTAGCGTAAACCTACCCGGAACCGACCGGCTTAACTAGTTGCTACAAACAATAGGACCCAATGTGAGAAGTTGGTCATGTTGTACCTTGAACCCGAGGTTAGACCAAGTTGTGGTGTAAAGCTACCCGGACCCGCCCGGCTTAACTAGTAACCACAACAAGGTCTAATGTGAGAGGTTAAGGCGCATTAAATTAATTAATGCCTCGTGATTAGGGTTAAGTCATGGTCCACTTAATACTTAACCAATTTGGGCTTGGTAGATTAATCGGGGTTAAGTCGTGAACTCATCGTTACACTTAACCAAGTTAATCCAGGATTAGCAAGAGGGTTAAACCGTACTTAACCCACTAGAAAATCCTAGCAATGGGGGCCCACTCCAGCAGTAATCCCAAGTTAGTATCATCATGACCCTAGGGACTAGGCTAGGGTGGGGGCACGATTACTGGACTGGAGGTAAGTGACCAAAAGCGACGGCAGAGGGTACGCCGGTGTAGTTCTGGGCGGACTCTGGTCGTGCACATAGTCCGTAGCCGGAGAAAACATGCACGGGTACCAGTAGATCGGGACTGTGCACTCATGTTCATGGTGTCCAGGGGTTGACACCCTAGGGCTTGATACACCCGAAGGGTGGACCCGGCACAGTTCGACTACAATTATGATTGGGCCGTATTGACACCAACACGTGACGAGTTAGGCTTAGGGAGCCGATCGACTAGACCGTTTGGTTGGACCTTGTGTTAGGGTCATTTCATGTTATTGGGCCAAAGCTTGGGCCAAGGGATCAATACTTGTTTATTCAAGTCATGTTAGTTTGCTAGTACACCTGTGGTGCAAAACCTTAATCCTGATTATGCGATGACACCTTTATCTACCTTGTTAGTTAATCATCATGCTAGTATATTGTTATCCTTATGTTCATCCCTGCTGCTCATGCCAGTTAACTTTATCAGTTTACATTGATTGTAGTAGGGCTTACTCAGTCTTTTTTGACTGACCTGTTTCCTTTCGCCTCTTTTCTTCCGTTTCCCCCCCCCCCCAGGTTCTCAGGGAGGGAATACTGGAGCTTAGCTTGGATTTCGGATTGCTTGCTTGTGGGATTTCAGCTCATGTACGGTTTCGACATGAAGCTAGCTATGGTTACCACTTAATTGGGGATATCACTTATTTATTTCAGTTTTTCAGTTGATGTTGTTTTATCTAGACTTGTTTATTTGGAAAGCTATGTTGTACCAGACTTGTTTTGAAATGTTTTGAAATCTTCCGCTGTTTTATCTATGTTATTTACTCTGTTTACATATATACATATGTTCTTGTTCTGCCTTGATATATCATTATGCATGTTTACCTGATTCAAACGCCCCTCCAAAGTCAGAGTGCTTGCAAGAGCCACCCTGGCGGAGGTGGGGTGTTACATTTGGTATCAGAGCATATGGTACGAGAAGGAACAAAAAGGCTTTTAGAAAACTTTTGGAAAACTATTTTCAAAACCAAGTATAAAGTATTTTCCAAAGAAAAGTCTAGTTTATTTTTAAGGCTATTCCCCAAAAAGCCATTAGCAAAATTCCTTCGTTTTTCTCCATTCTGAATCTGTCTTTTTCTTCGTTTTCAGTATGGCCGATAACTTTGCTATTCCGGAGGGAGTACACGTACCTGTTTGGTATAGGAGACTTTTGGAGGCTAGGGCGACCGAAGCCGACCCCGCAGATGTTCCTCCTCCTCCTCCTCCGGTAGTTAATGTTCCTCCTCCTCCGGTGGTTAATGTTCCTCCTCCTCCTGTCGCTGAGGTTCCTCTTCCTCCTCCCCCTCAGCATCCTCAAGTGGACTTCGCAAAGACTTGCAAAGATTTCAAAGCAATGGGTGGCAAGAACTTTCAAGGCACTGAGACTTTTGTAGAGGCCAGAAATTGGTTGAAAGAGACCGAGGATTTGTTTGCTATCTTTGGGTTAGGCGATCAGAGGAAGCTCTTGTTGGCGGCTTGGCTTATGAAGGATGAAGCCGCTTATTGGTGGGAAGTCACCAATGGTACTAGGCCTGTTGAGACTTGGGCCGATTTCAGGGCAAGGTTCATGCTTAAGTTTCTATCTTCTGCTGAGGAGAATCTGCAAATGGAGAGGTTCATAACTTTGAAACAAGGAGATATGTCTGTCAAAGAATATGTGAACAAGTTCAATCAGTTAGCTCGTTTTGGCTTGGATATGGTGAATACTCCTCAGAAGAAGGCTCTTCGTTTTGCTAGAGGATTGAATGAGCCGTTGCAGGGATTGGCTATGTCACATATTCCCCATGGGGCCACGTTTGAGAGTTTGGTTGATATGGCGTTACTTCAGGGAGATGTCAAGAAAGAAACCAAGATGAATGATACTCAAGCCAAGAAGACTGATTCCCAGGGAAAAGGAAATCAGGGTAATCCAAGTGGTCAGAGCAGTCAAGGCAATCAGAACAAGAACAAGAGTCAAGGCAACAAGGGGAACAACAACAAGGGCAATAACAACAAGGGCAAGAACAACAAGGGGAAGTGCCATTATTGCGGTTCAGTTGGGCATCTTATTAAGGATTGTAAGAAGAGGAAAAGGAAGAATGGTGAATGCTTTTTCTGCGGTGAGACTGGACATTTCAGTAAGGATTGCCCGAGGAAGCAAGGGCAAGGCCAGGGTCAGACTCAGCGTGTTGGACCTTCAGGAGGGCAAGTTCATGCTCTCAATGTCGCTCCAGTTCCCGATCGAGGTAGTATTTCTGTTGAGAGCCTTGTATATATTTCTGATTTTCCAGTTCGTACCTTGTTTGATTCTGGTGCATCGCATAGCTTTATCTCATCTGATCTTATTGATAGTTTGCACCTTAGTACTAGCTTGGTAGATGATCCCGTCTGTGTCTCAAATCCTATTGGGGGTTCCGCATATTTGTCTATGATATGTGGGGATTTGAGGATCTCTATACTGAGTGTAGAGTTCTTGTGCAGTGCTTATGTTCTTGGTTTTAGGGGATACGGATTGATATTGGTCATGGATTGGCTGTCCAGATATGGAGCCATTCTTGATTGTGAGCATAGGGTTGTGAGGCTCGTGACTCGCCTCGGAAACACCCTAGAGATTTCTTGTGATCCGAGAGGTCCCGTCATGTTGTGCTATATGGAATCACTCGACTCGTCAATGGAAACTCTTCAGTCTGTGAGAGTGGTTCGAGAGTATCCGGATGTTTTCGATGAAGTTAGGGGGTTGCCCCCTAAGCGAGAGATTGATTTCCGCATTTATCTGGTGGATAATGCAAAGCCTGTTTCTTTGCCCGTTCGGCACATGGCTCCGCGTGAGAGGCGGGAGCTAAGTAAGCAAGTGAAAGAGTTGCTTGAGAAGAACTTCATTAGACGAAGTATATCTGAATGGGGAGCGCCTGTGGTATTTGCTACCAAGGCGGATGGTTCTCTCCGACTTTGCGTTGACTATCGAGAGTTGAATAAGCTGACTAAGAAGAACAGACACCCGTTACCGAGGATTGATGATCTCTTTGACCAGCTTGTCGGTGCTTCTGTTTTCTCTCAGCTTGATCTTGCTACGGGGTTCCATCAGCTCTGGGTAGCTGAAGATAGTATAGACAAGACTGCGTTCAGAACTCCAGATGGATTCTTCGAATGGCTTGTCATGCCGTTAGGCTTGACTAATGCACCCGCATATTTCGTGGACTTAATGAGTAGGGTGTTCAGGGAGTTCTTGAACAAGTTTTTCGTGGTCTTCGTAGATGATATTCTGATCTTCTCTAAGGATGAGGAAGAGCACGCAAGGCATCTCATGGAGGTGATGGATACGCTTAGAGCGCATCAGTTGAAGGCCAAGTTCTCCAAGTGTCACTTTTGGAGAAGGGAAGTTAGATTCCTTGGGCATATAGTATCTAAGCAAGGCTTAGCGGTGGATCCCGCTAAGGTAGTGGCAGTTCAGGATTGGAAGACTCCAAGGAATGCAACCGAAGTGAGAAGTTTTCTAGGTCTTGCGGGTTTCTACCGGAAGTTCATCAAGGACTTCGCAAAGATATCCGCTCCTCTCACTAAATTGAAGAAGAAGAATTTAGTTTTTGCTTGGAGCATAGAATGCGAGCTTGCTTTTCAGAAGCTCAAGAGAGCCCTCACATCAGCACCTGTTCTAGCTTTGCCCGATGGAGGGAAGTTATTTACCGTATACACCGATGCATGTGGCACGGGGTTAGGAGCTGTTCTTATGCAAGAAGGAAGAGTGATATGCTTTGGCGGTAGACGACTCAAAGTGCATGAGAAGAATTATCCCACTCATGACTTAGAGTTGGCAGCAATAGTATATGCACTCAAGGCTTGGCACCATTATCTTCTGGGAGAAAGATTTGAGCTTTATACCGATCACAAGTCATTGAAGTATCTCTTTTCTCAGAAGGATCTAAATCTGAGGCAACAAAGATGGATGGAATTCTTGGCGTCCTACGATTTTGAGATAGCTTATACCCTTGGCAAGGGGAATGTGGTAGCAGAGGCATTGAGTAGAAGAAGGTTGACCCTAAGTCCTCTATTCGTTGAGATGAAGAATTTAGAGTATGTGGCAACCTTTGATTTCTCTTTGGCGATTGAGTCGATGACCGGTTCTTTAGCATCTCTGGAACTCAGACCTACCCTTCTTGATCAAGTTGGGGCTTCGCAGAGAGAAGACCCTCAGATAGTTGAGATTATGGATAAGCTAATTCGAGGAGAGACGTCTAGTCATCTCGCTCGATATTCTATTGATGACAAGGGTTGGCTGAGGAGAGACGGAAGGTTATGTGTTCCAATGGTAGAATATCTAGTAAGAAGAGTTCTTGAGGAAGCGCATCGCTCTAAGTTGACTATACATCCGGGCGGAGATAAGATGTATAAAGATATGAAGCGCATTTTCTTTTGGCCTGGCATGAAGAAGGATGTGGCAGAATTTGTCTCTAGATGTATCATTTGCCAGCAAGTTAAGGCCGAGTCGAAGAAGCCCGGTGGGCTATTGCATCCTCTAGACGTTCCACTATGGAAGTGGGAGAGTATTTCCATGGATTTTATCGATGAGCTACCAAGGTCAAGGAAATGGAATACGAGCATTTGGGTTATTGTGGATAGACTTACGAAGAGTGCTCATTTCATTCCGGTGAAGAGCAAGAGGACGGCATCTTGGCTAGCGTCTGTATATCTTCGTGAGATTGTGAGACTACATGGAGTCCCTTCTAGTATAGTCAGTGACCGTGACCCAATCTTTACAAGTCAATTCTGGAATAGCTTGCAAGAAGCTATGGGCACAAGGTTGAATCTAAGTACGGCTTATCACCCACAGATGGACGGTCAAACCGAAAGGGTGAATAGGGTACTCGAGGATCTGTTGAGGCTTTGTATTCTGGATTTTGGTGGTACTTGGGAAGACCATCTTCCTCTTGTTGAGTTTGCATATAATAACAGTTATCAGGCAAGCATAGGGATGGCACCATTTGAAGCTTTATATGGGAGGCCGTGCAAGTCGCCTACATGTTGGTGGGAGACTACAGATGAGCTTATACTTGGGTCTGATATGATCAGAGATACATCCGAGAAGATCGAGTTGATTCGGAGACGGATGAAAGCGGCCCAAGACCGACAGAAATCCTATGCTGATAAGCGAAGAACGGATTTGGAGTTTGATGTTGGGGATATGGTTTTCGTGAAGGTTTCTCCTTTGCGGAATGTGGTCCGATTTGGAGCTGTTGGGAAGTTGGCACCGAGGTTTGTTGGACCATTCCCTATTATACAGAGGATCGGGCAGATGGCTTATAGAGTGAAGTTGCCCGAGAAGCTTGCTGGAGTACACGATGTTTTTCATGTCTCGCATCTCCGGAAGTGTTTACATGAATCAGCAGAGGTTGTTGAGCCAAGTGTTCTAAAAGATGTAGAAGTGGAGAAAGAGGCTACCTTGAGGAGAGCTCCGATTCGTATCTTGGGGACGGAGACCAAGAAGCTAAGGAATCGAGAGGTCAAATTGGTGAAGGTTCAATGGGGTGAAGCCGAAGAAGACGCAACTTGGGAAACCAAGGAGAAGATGCGTGGGCTTTATCCATTCCTTTTTGAGGGTACACTCTCAATCTCTTTTCTTTGTTAGCATATCTTTCTCTTTGCTATCCATGTTTATCTAGTTTATCGTGTTAATCTTGTCATGAGGACCTTAGGTAGAAACCCTTTGAATGAAATATGTGTTTGAAACATGTTATGCTTGATGGTTGCAAGTGGTTGCAAGTGTTTGCAAGTGGATACTCGTGGATGCATAATACACGTTAGGCACTAAGATCGGCTCACACACTTTCATACCGCATATGCATGAGTGTTTATGCTTATTCATGGATGAAAACTTGTTATGCTATCACGTGGATATTGCATATGGATGAATGTTATGTGCACTCATGTAGAGATTATAAATTATGTTAGGAATTTGCATACATATGGACTCATTTCACTAACATATTTTGCATTAAGGGGGTTTACTGAATCAGTAACCTCCTGATTTTCGCATTAGATAAGTACATATACACACACCTTTGCATATGATCATACAGCATTTAGAACCTTTTAAGGACAATGATTGCTCGTGGATGATGTGTTAAGTAGATGGATGATGGATGGTAGGATACGTTCTTCCTAACTTGGAGATTTCGGGGACGAAATCCTTTAAGGAGGGAAGAATGTAACAACCCGTATTTTTGAATAACATGTTATAACATAAATGGAGGCAGAATTAAACTGTAAAATCTGAATCAAGGGAAACGGGCTATGCCATTGCGTTCGTCTCGGAAAAATACGCGAAATAGAGTCCGAGTTTTCGAAAATCGGAGTCCGTATGACCAAGATATGGCCTCGCGAAGTTTCACGAAAAATTCCCAAATTAAAGTATACTTAATTAAGTGAAATGGGTTGCGCAGAGAAATATATATATATTGATATATATATATATAATTGAAAATTAAATAAATAAATATGAAAAAATGTTCAAAACAGCGAATTGGGAGAGGGGAATAACCGAACCGGCCGATTTTTGAGGTCGACCCGAGCTCGCTGTGTCGACTAGGGGTTAATCCAGGGTGTTTGGCTGTCAACCCATGGGCCGATTCGCTCAAATGCAGATTTTGCATTTGAATGGTTCTCATGGTTCATCTTTAATCTAAAGGCCCTAGATGGTTCCTACACTTGACTTCTTCCCCAAGACATGCTTTGATGGCTTGGATTGAATCTAGGTTTAATCCTATGGCCTAAAACACTTGCCTAATCTATAAATAAGACCCTAACCTACCCTAAATCATCATTATTCATTCATACAACTAAACTATGGCAAAATCAATCCTCTCATGGCCTCCACTCTCTTCATAAAATTCCTAAATAAATTCCTAAGTGATTTTCCATGCATACAAGTGTTTTCAAACTTGTATGAGCATCATTAGCTTGCATTCAAGTCAAGTTTATATATTTGCATCATAAAGAAAGAGTCTTGATCATTTTGGCTCAAGGGTTTTGCTTGCATTTTGGGTTTAATTGATTTCATAAGGGCTTTGTCATATTTTTGTGACTTCTTAAGCATTGTAAGCCCTATTCTACTTTCATACTTAAACTCTAAAGTTAAATGTATGATATGCAAGTTTATATGCAAGTTTATCATGTTGTGATATGCAAGTTTATATGCAAGTTTATCATGTTGTGATATGCAAGTTTATATGCAAGTATGCCAAGTTATGTTATGCAAGTTTGGGTTGAACATTTTGTTCATGCTATCATGTTATGCAAGCTTATTTTGGGTTTATGAACATAAAGCTTTAAGCTTTATGCCAAAGGTTGCATTTTAGCAACATGTAAGTTATCATATCTCTTATGATAACTTGCATGTGAGGCTAAATGCGAACTTATGGCCATCTCTACATGTCATTTAGCACCATGTATCACCAATATGCTAAGTTTGGTTTTATGCATGCTTTTGAGGCCTAAAAATGTAATATGCAAATGTATGAACATATGAACATTTCATATGCCACCATGTTAAGCTTGTGGCTTCAATACCTTTATGTCATGATTATGCCAAGTTCCCTCTTTCTATCCTTTATTCGCTATTGCGATATGTAAGCGATGGGATTGCGTTTGGGGTTGGGTAAACTTAAAAGACATAAAACATAAGCTTGGGAATTTATCTATTAAGTTAGGTCTACCCATTGGGAATTTACCTATTAAGTTAGGTCTACCCAATTGCTTGAAAACTTGTAACATGTTTTGGAAACATGATGGACATGACACTTAGAAAAGACAAGTGTGGCCAACTCGAGGTTGGGTTGAGTTTGTAGCGTAAACCTACCCGGAACCGGCCGACTTAACTAGTTGCTACAAACAATAGGACCCAATGTGAGAAGTTGGTCATGTTGTACTTTGAACCCGAGGTTAGACCAAGTTGTGGTGTAAAGCTACCCGGACCCGCCCGGCTTAACTAGTAACCACAACAAGGTCTAATGTGAGAGGTTAAGGCGCATTAAATTAATTAATGCCTCGTGATTAGGGTTAAGTCATGGTCCACTTAATACTTAACCAATTTGGGCTTGGTAGATTAATCGGGGTTAAGTCGTGAACTCATCGTTACACTTAACCAAGTTAATCCAGGATTAGCAAGAGGGTTAAACCGTACTTAACCCACTAGAAAAATCCTAGCAATGGGGGCCCACTCCAGCAGTAATCCCAAGTTAGTATCATCATGACCCTAGGGACTAGGCTAGGGTGGGGGCACGATTACTGGACTGGAGGTAAGTGACCAAAAGCGACGGCAGAGGGTACGCCGGTGTAGTTCCGGGCGGACTCTGGTCGTGCACATAGTCCGTAGCCGGAGAAAACATGCACGGGTACCAGTAGATCGGGACTGTGCACTCATGTTCATGGTGTCCAGGGGTTGACACCCTAGGGCTTGATACACCCGAAGGGTGGACCCGGCACAGTTCGACTACAATTATGATTGGGCCGTATTGACACCAACACGTGACGAGTTAGGCTTAGGGAGCCGATCGACTAGACCGTTTGGTTGGACCTTGTGTTAGGGTCATTTCATGTTATTGGGCCAAAGCTTGGGCCAAGGGATCAATACTTGTTTATTCAAGTCATGTTAGTTTGCTAGTACACCTGTGGTGCAAAACCTTAATCCTGATTATGCGATGACACCTTTATCTACCTTGTTAGTTAATCATCATGCTAGTATATTGTTATCCTTATGTTCATCCCTGCTGCTCATGCCAGTTAACTTTATCAGTTTACATTGATTGTAGTAGGGCTTACTCAGTCTTTTTGACTGACCTGTTTTCTTTCGCCTCTTTTCTTCCGTCCCCCCCCCCCCCCCCCAGGTTCTCAGGGAGGGAATACTGGAGCTTAGCTTGGATTTCGGATTGCTTGCTTGTGGGATTTCAGCTCATGTACGGTTTCAACATGAAGCTAGCTATGGTTACCACTTAATTGGGGATAACACTTATTTATTTCAGTTTTTCAGTTGATGTTGTTTTATCTAGACTTGTTTATTTGGAAAGCTATGTTGTACCAGACTTGTTTTGAAATATTTTGAAATCTTCCGCTGTTTTATCTATGTTATTTACTCTGTTTACATATATACATATGTTCTTGTTCTGCCTTGATATATCATTATGCATGTTTACCTGATTCAAACGCCCCTCCAAAGTCAGAGTGCTTGCAAGAGCCACCCTGGCGGAGGTGGGGTGTTACACAAGGCTACTCGCTAGGCCTAGACTTAAAAATAAACAAAACAAATAAAATAGAGCATAACCCGAACTATGAAAAAAACCACAACAAAGAAGGGGATAGGAGAAAGAGAATTATTTATAAATAGTAAATAACTGGAAAGAAATTGGTATATATAGTAACTTTACAAAAAAACTAAATGCATAATTACTGTAAATAAATGTAAACTTTAAACTTGCAAATTAAATTTATTTATCTGTCTAAATTTTCCTACACAATTTACTAATCTAGAAATCACATAAAAACTCATAGATCTGACGAAGAGAGCTTCCCCTGTGGCCTTTCTTATTCCAACAGAACCTCCGCCTCTAGAATTATTTATACAAATAAATATTAAAATCATAGAACGTCTTTATACACATAAAATTTTAAATTTTTTTTGCCCTTCCTAATTTTGATGATAGGCCTGGGGAAGAAAAAGAAGAAGACAGAAAGAATGGATATGAAGAAATAAGAGAGGCTCTGCTAGTTTATTTCTAAGGTTTACTGGGCATCCTCAACCGTCCAAATTTAGAATTAAATCTGGGTCAGCCACTTCACTGGACTAATTGTAACAACCCGAATTCTGACCGACCAATTTTTTTTTCAAAATTCTAATCGATCGAAACTCAGGTTGGTTTTTGTCTGGTATCCTGCAGAAAAGACTAAGATATAAAAATATATCAGAGCTCAGAAAACAACTCACAGCGTAATAAATAAAATAAAATATAATATAATCAAAATATAGCCTTACCCAGATAATAATACTGCCTAACCAGTATACAAAGCTATCATATATCTGCTACAAACCTAACATGCGAGTATGTTATGAGGAGGGGGTCAGAACACAAGTTCCGGTGACTGGATTTAAACTACACATTTTGGATAATCCTACATATACTGTTCAGTTATGTTTTCTTATTTATTAGGTTACATGGATTAACAGCACTCAAGGCTTAGACACATGTCGTACCCATCTACTTCCCAGTGAATTAACCTAGCACAGTATATATGTAGCTACCACCAATATTAAGGTACACCCCATAGCACCCCACTCGCACAGTCTCCGCCGTAATGCTACAGAAATATACGCAGTCACTCATCCTACGCCGGAGTGATACGTACGGATCTCTATATAACAACGCTACGTTCCGTACAGATCTGCCATCGCCATGCTATGTAAGCATACGGACTGTTACCTTCGATCGAATCAAATTCCATCACAGAGCAGTGCACTAAAGTCTACGATACACCACCCAGAGCAGACATGCATGTATTTAGACCTTCCACACGTACATATCGTCAATCGTACTCGATGCCTTAACCGCATATATCCTCTATTATGCACCGAATTCCGTGGAAGGGCTGTACAAGAAACAAGGAACTCGATCAGGATATTTTCAGATATTTGTGTACACAGATGCTAAGGTCTTCATTTTCATTGGCTATGGTCCCACTCGACCCCTCCCTCAACTAGTGAAAGACGAACAATATTGAGAGCTAATGACCTGGCCCCCCAGAAATCAACAAACAACAAATCCTAATTGGCATGTCCATCACCCATAGCCTTGATAGCAAAGGATCTATGGTCTTTTGGTTTAGCTTCTCCGTCTTTCCACATCAAACATCACGTATCATGTTAACTGTCGATGGTAGGTACCCGACGTCTTGCTATCACCAAATGGTTAGACCTATCAGTACTTGATAAATTGTTCGTAGTCCAGCCTAGTCACAAGGCAACCGTACAACGTCGGATCACCTATGCCACCCTATAGTATTTTGATTGCCCACTATCGTGGCAATCAAGGTATACTCACTGGGTAGAAACATGCAGACCTAACCTCTGTGAGCACAGTCGAATGCTGTCACAATACAGAGGACAACCAGGAGAATCCTCCATGTCCCAGGAAGCCGCGTGCTTCCCCTTCCAATCCTTCGGAGCCAGCAGAATATAAGCAGAATAATAGGCAGAATATGTAGAATAATCAGATGGACGTGCGCTCCCCTTGTGTCTCATGACACCACGATGATCTACCCCATTGGGTTATTCACCCTCAAACGTACGAACTAGTCCAAGCGCCTCAGTTTAATGTGTTATTAGACCCTATGCCTAAACATTCAATTATGCGCTTTCTCTACCTCATCAGGTTTCCAGTTAACTTTGTTATTTTCAATTATATTAACTTATTATTCAAGTTACCAAGTTCTTTCCGAGCCCCTTATATCTCTAAGGAATGGACCCCTCTTGCTTATTAATTTTGGTTATATAACTTAACCCTTTTAGGTTCATTAATAAGCCCATAACATGTTATTCTCTAGATTGTAATTCAAGGTATGTAATCTATAATCCCTTAATATTATTCATTGTTTGATTCCATGGTTACAATAACATATTTTACTTAATATGTAATTAAGTATACTTCCTCTCAATTCACCTGTTTTCTGTTTAACCTGTCACTTATTATTTATGATTATATATAATTTATTACATCTCATATATTCATCTCGTTCTTTCTTATTTGATCATAATTCCATCTTACTCTGTTACTACAACTTGTCGTTGTTTACTTATTAACTTAGTTCCCTTAACTAAGGTTTACTAATAAGTCTCCTTTCCGTTTATTATAACTTATGTTATACTTTTCACTTGTCCCTAGGACAAGCCTTTAACATGTTATTCTTATCAGTGGATTTCAGATTCTCAAGTTTACAGATTACTTAATTTACAATTAAGTACAACTTATTGCATTTCATAAGTTATCACATTCCCTCTATTGTTTATTACAACCTAATTTATAATTTCCACTTGTCCCTGGGACAAGCCTACCTATTATCTTTCCTTTTCCCCTTCAGAGTTATTCATAATAGGTTATTATCATTCCCCGTTCATTACATGTCTTTTACTGTTGTAACTTTCATTCATTTCCATTAATCACAATTAGTGCCTTTTATTTTTATCCTTATATATGTATGTATATATATATGCACCAAACCTCTCACATTAAGCCTACCACTTGTGGATGCCGGATTTGCTGGGCGGTTGCAGAAAGACTTCGACCAAAAGTTGACTTAACCTCATGTCTTAGTACCATTACATTTATATTTACACACTAGACCCCTCATATTAAATAAACAACTTGTGGATGTTGGATATTTCGGGCGGTTCCGGGCAGACTTCTACCACAAGTATAATTTAACCTCGTATCTAAGCGTGGTTACAGTTTTTTATTTACTGTAAGTTTAGGCATATTCATTCTTTCAAGTTTTACTGTAATCTATATTTTACATGTCTTACTTAATATCATATTAAGTCCATTTCTAATTATCATGTCGCATGTTCTTCCAAACATGTAATTAACTTCATTTTAATAGAATAGCATGTAATCATCAATAATGAAATTACTCCTACCTAACAAACTAACATGTAATTATCCCAATTCTTACAATTAAGGGTTCAAGTACATAATATGCCACAGATTAACATGTAATTAGAACATGTATGTATACAACAGTAATTGTTTCCACATATTTTAACAGGTTTGTACATTTCATCATATTAACGTTTCAGCCTATTAACATTTCAACGTATTAACGTTTCAACATATTAACATTTCAACATATTAATATTTCAACATATTAATCATTCTAGAAGATTTACATTGCATATTAACGGGGAATATCAAACGATAAATATACCATTATCAAAAAGGTATATTTTAAATCCACTGACCTAGCTGCTTTCCAAATATGAATCTGGTCCACATCTTGCATTCAATGGTTCTCCTAACTGAATTTAGAACCTAAACAACCATGGATCCACAATTCTCAACTAAAAGAAAAAGGGAAGAAAGAGGAGAAAATTAAATTGACCAGATCCAAGAATTTACCTTACTTTGAATAGAATTCTGAACACCATCTTTATTAATATTCATCCTTTCCCTTCAGATCTATCAGAATTTTCCTAAACTAATTATTCTATTTTTATGAAGAGATTTGAGGAGGAAGAAGAATGGCAGAGCTTAGGCAGCCTCTCAGAAAATGAGAGATTTAGTCTAGGCTCTGCTAGCCTATTTATAGGTGATCAAGATCCTATCATACACGCAATGTTGAGTCAGCAACGAATGTGGTTAAGAAAACAGTCCAGGTTCATTATTGAATCTGCTTGGATCTGGGTAGGGTCGACCCCCCTGTGTACGTGTAGACCCTAGGGTCAACCCCCCCATGGGCATGTCTATTCTAGGGTCGACCCCTCTATGGGTGTGTCGACCCCCATGGGTCCCGCGAGCTATTTTGGCACAGAAGTTTATTTGTTAACTTGTTTTAAACATTTGAATTTCAGGAATTTATTTAAATACTATATTTGCATATAATCTCCTTATATGTATACAAAACTTCAAATGCCCATTTTACACGTATATATATACGCACAACTTTTATTTTGTTTTCAAAATTTAAATGGTGTTATGCTATTATTCCATTTTTACCATATTTCTTTGATTGCAGCCTTATTCTGAACTTTTCTCTTGTGTGTGTGTGTGTGTATATATATATGCACATATATACGCATATATTTTCATATACATGTATACATATATTTTTGTACTTCTTTATATGTATAATTTTCCTTATATGTGCGTTTATACATATTTTCTCTGTAGAAAATGTGTTATTTTAGTCGTTCTCTTAAAACAAAAATATGGCGCTGGCGGGGATCGAACTTTGTACCTCTCTCATGAAAGCCATATGCTCTAACCAACAGGACTACTTAGGCTTTTGTTAACAAGGCTTAGAACATTGGTGGTCATTGTTCTTTTCTTATTCCTCCTTTTCGTGTTTGTTACAATATTTCATTTAAACCGTTGCATGTAACCTTATCAATTTGCATGCATCTTTTTCTTTCATTTTTCTTTCTTTATTAATGCATAATATTTGTAAATCATTGAATGTACATAATTACACTGCATGCAACTAATTTCTTCTTTCTTTTAATGCATGCACTGCATTGTTATTTACATTAATCTTTTCTTCTTTTTCAATGCATGTATTTATTACATGCAATCATATATTATCATTATTTTATTTTAAATATTTATGTCTATGCATATATATACACATATGCACTATTTAAATATTTAAGTGAATATTAGGCTCACATCCCTATTTTGAAACTTAATTAGGCTCACATCCGGTCATAAACTTAATATAAATTAGGTCCCTGTTTTCAAAACTAATAAAATAATAATTAAAAAAATTAAAAAAAATCGTAAATTAGTAATAAAATATATTATGCATTATACAAAAAATTCAGTTAAAAAAACAACAAAAATAATGTCAGAAGCAAAAAAACAGAAAAAAATGCAGTTAAATGCATAATATTATGCACGTTTTTGATTTTATTGCATGCATATGTGCAATTATTGCAGTTCTTCCAGCGCATAGATTTAAGTTAATATTTCAGTTCATTTTTATTTGCATCCAAATGTGCGAATTTCTCAGAAAACATGCACACATGTGTGCGACATTTTTATAGGATAACACACTGGCTAAAAGTAGGAACCTAATTTATATAAAAAAAAAGTTTTGGAAAATTTTAAACCCGCCCCCTATTTTATTACTTCCGCCTTCTTTTTTTTTTTTTTAAAATGTGCTTTCGTTCATAAAAAAAAAATCTAAAATCTGGAAATAATGTCAGGATTGTACGGAAATCAAAAAAATAGTTGCATACATTTATGCAATTATTACTGATAATTGCATATATGTATGCAACTTTTCCATAAGTTGTGTTCGGATTAAAATCTGAAAATAAACCTGCACAAATGTGTGCAAGTATTTGAAATATTTGCACACATGTATGCACGTATTTGCATGAAGAAAAATCAACGAAGATGAATGTAGTCAAAAATAAGCACGGATGTATGCAGGAAAATGATATATGTGCATACTATTATGCATTTAACTGGATATTTCGTTTTTTTTCTGTTTTTTTATTTTTGACGCCTTGTTTGATGATTTTTTGTTCTGAATTTTTTAGCGTTTACATGTTTTATTTAAATACGAATTTACATGATTTTTTTGATATTTTTTTATATTTTTTTGATGAATTTTCAGAAAATAGGGACCTAATTTACAATAAGTTTATGACCGTTTTTTTTTCTATTTTGAAACTATAATAGGGACCTGTAAAAAACGCACCCAATATTTAATTATCATAAAATGTGGGGTGTTGCATTAATCATAAAGTGTTAGGTCAGCCTCAGGTTCAAATTAAACCACTAAAATAAAGCCACGTAGCGGAAATAACGTTTGAAAAATATAATGTTCGTCGAATAATGCGTGCACACCAAGGCACACTCCCATAGGCATGTTGGGTCAACCCATCCGCATCTAGGGTCGACAGTAGGTCGACTTATAGGTCGACACTAGGTCATCCAAATAGGAATGGGTCGTCCCACTTGACTTTTTCACTGTATATATATTTTTAATATATAAATTTTGATTTTTAACTTATCTTCTTTAATCCATAACTTATTCATTTTAACTTCGTTTTCAGCAAACCAAGTGTCTATTCTGATTAATATTTACTTTATTACCCTTTTCTATTTAATTAATGTTTATCAAAATTTGGTGTGTTACATTCTCCTCTCCTTAAAGAATTTCATCCTCGAAATCTCCAAGTCTAGAAGAATGATATAAATATTATCAACCATTATCTACACCCATCTACTCAGCCATTAACCATTGGCATCCATTGTCCTTAGATTTTCTAATGCTTTTCATGAACATATGCAAAAGGTGTAGTAGTGCATATGTCCCTAAGCTAATGCAAAAATCAGGTTGTCCACTGGTTCAGTTGACCTCCTTAGTATAATTTCATGTCCATGTCATGCATCCAACATATATGCAAAAGAATCATAATGATACATATAAAACTTTATATGTGTGCAACAACCATTCATCGAAATGCATCATCCATGTGGTGATTCATCCATTTTTACTCATATTTTAGTTAAATTAAAAAGGCACACACATCCATATGCAATTTTGTAAGTGTCATGGTTTGTTGATCGCTAATTAGTGCATAGTGTGTGTATATTCATCCATTGCATTCACTAGAAAACACTTGCATCCACGTGAATCCTTTCAACCATAACCTGTCCTATTAATATGTTTTAAACCATTTCCTATCATACATAGGCTTCTACCTAAGACTTATAATTCAAACGATAGGAAAATTAGATTCCAATTCAAAGCTTAGGAAAGGATTAAGAGCGTATTATCAAAGAGAAATGAAAAAGAAGCGCGAATCCTATCCTCTGGCTCCCAAGTCGCGTCATCATTGTCATATCCCCACCGAATCTTAACAAGCTTAAGCTCCTTATTCCAAACTTCTTCACCTTAGATCTAGTATCCGTGTAGGATCTCTTCTAACTGATGCCTCCCCCTCTATATCAACCTCCTCTAGTGCACTTGGGTCAACCACTGCCACAGAATCATGTAAGAACTTTTGAAAGTGCAAAGCATGGAATACATCATGAACTCCTGCCAATCTCTCTGGTAGTCTAACCCTATAGGCCATCTGACTTATCCACTCTACTATATGAAATGGCCCTACGAACCTCGGTGCTAACTTACCCACTGAGCTGAGCCAAACAACACTCCTCCAGGCTGAAACAATAATGAAAACCATGTCCCCTACCTCGAACTCTAGGTCTATCCTTCGTTGATCTGCATACGACTTATGTCTTTACTGAGATGCCTTCATCCGTCTCTGAATCAAATCCATCTTGTCTGAGGTCTTCCTAACCATTTTAGGCCCAAGTAGAAGTCTATCTATGGACTCCCACCAACAAGTAGGTAATCTGTACAGCATCCCATACAATGCCTCGAAAGGATCCATATCTATACTCATCTGTAAGCTGTTATTATAAGCGAATTCTCCTAATAGAAGATGCTTTTCCTAAGTCCCTCTATAGTTGAAGATACACAATCCTAATAAATCCTCAAGAATCCTGTTAACCCTCTCCGTCTGTACATCTGTCTGAGGGTGATAAGAAGTGCTAAGTTATATCTATGTCCCTAGTATCCCCTGTAGGTTGCTCCAAAACTCATTGGTAAAGATGTGGTCTTTATCACTAACAATACAAGATGGAACTCCATGAAATTGGATGATCTCCCTGAGATACACTAATGGCAACCAAGTTGTTGTCCGCTTACTCTTAACTAGGATGAAATGAGCATTGTTAGTCAACCTATTAACTATAACCCAAATACTGGTATTTCCCTTCCTCGGTTTGTGCTCGCATCTATTAAGTCCATCGAGACGTTCTCCCACTTCCACTGTGGCACATCCAGAGGCTGAAGCAATCCAACAGGATTTCTTTGCTCTGCCTTCGCTCTCTGACAAGTCATACATCTAGCTATGTACTCCCCTACGTCCTTCTTCATCCCTATCCAATGAAAGTCCCTCCTCATGTCTCTATACATCTTATCACCTCCCGGATGGATGGTCATCCGAGAGTGATGTGGCTCCCCTAAAACCAATCTTAACAAATCATCAACTTGAGGAACACATAATCTCCCATTATGATTTAGCCACCATCTCTTATCCACATAATACCTAGCAAGGTGACTAGAGGTCTCTCCTCTACTGAGTCAGTCTATGATATCCTCCAGCTGCCGATCCTTGCGTTGACTGGATCCAATGCGCTCTAAGAGAGTAGGTCGCACCTCCAATGAGGCCAATGATCCGTGTGCATAATCCGTAGATGGTATAGAATTGAATGACGGGATAAACTCCATACTCTGTCACTCTACGAATAATGGACTCAAAGTCATCCACTACCTACTGAGTGCATCTGCCACTACATTCCCTTTCCCCAGGGTATATGATATATCAAAGTCACAGGATGCAAGAAACTCCATCCAGTGATACTGTCACAAATTAATATCCTTTTGCGAAAACAAGAACTTCAAAGACTTATGGTCGGTGTACAGCTTAAACCTCTCACCTAATGAATAATGCCTCCAAGACCAAAGCGCAAGCACTTCTCTACTAGCTCCAAATCGTGGGTAGGGTAATTCCTCTCATGTACCCAAAGTTGTCTACTCTCGTAGCAGAAAATCCTTCCCTCCTACATAAGCACAACACCTAAACCCATGCCGCAAGCGCCCGTATATACAGAGAACATCTTCGTATCATCTAAAAGAGTCAATACCGGAGCTGATGCGATAGCCTTCTTCAACCTCAAGAAAGAATCTTCGAAGTCCACATCTCAAGAAAATACTAGGTTTTCCTTCGTACGGCAGGTAAGAAGAGCTGGTATCTGCGCAAAATCCTCAATGAACTTCCAATATTATCCTGCTAAACCTAGAAAGCTCCTCATCGCATTCTTGAAGGCTTTCCAACCCTTTACTGCGACAACTTTAGCGGGATCCATCGCTATACCATATAAAGAGACAACATACCCCCTAGAATCTCACCTCTTTCCATAAAAACTGACAGTTAGATAACTTCACCTTCAGCTGATGTGCACGGCGAGTACGGAGGATCTTTCCCAAGTGCAAGGACTCGTTCTCGCTCCTCGAGAACACCAAGATATTATCAACAAACAATACCAGGAACTTATTTAGGAACTCCCTAAATACCCGGCTCATCAAATCAACAAAATACGCTGGGCATTGGTTAGCCCAAAAGGTATAACAAGCCATTCAAAGAATTTGTTGGGAGTCCTAAAGGTAGTCTTATCTATGCTATCATCTACTACCCTAAGATGATGAAAACATGTAGCCAAATCCAACTACGAGAAAACTGAAGCGCCTACCAACTAAATGAACAAGTCATATATCCCAGTGAGTGGATGTCTATTCCTCTTTGTAAGCTTGTTCAGTTCTATGTAATGCACACATAAATGAAGAGAGCTGTCTGCCTTAGTCGCGAAGACGATAGGTGCTCCCTACTCAGAAATACTCCACCTAATAAACCATTTCTCGAACAACTCATCCACCTTCTTACTAAGCTCACTCCTCTCCCTCGTAGCCATGTAGCGCACTGGTAATGAAAAAGGCTTCGCATTCTCCACCAAGTATATCAGAAAATCAACGCGTGTGTAGGAGGTTGCCCTCTCACCTCCTCGAATACATCTGGAAAGTCTCTAACTACAGGCACTAAACTGAGATCGTCTACAGAAGCATCCTGGGAATCCAGGAAAATGACCATGACTGACCCTCGCAGCTAGCAAGAAATCTCAAGAGTCCTACCATGGCAAGTCAAAAGCCTCATAACTCTTCTCTTGCAGTCAAAGATGACACTATACATAGCCAGCCAATCCATCACTAGGTAAAGCCCGTAACCCATAAAACCTAGTATATATGTGTCACAATCAAACTCGATACCAAGAATAGAAATCCTAAAACCCCTATACATCATAAGTAGGTGAGTCATAGCTCCTATGGGTTTGAGACAACTATTGGATCAGAAACTATAGAGGTATCTAGGTGCAGACTATCAACAACAACACTAGATATGAAAGAATAAGAAGCACCGGAATTGAATAAGTTCCTAATAGGAAAGTCAAAAAGAGAAATCAAACCTTCTACAGTGACCTTCCTAACTTTGTCCCGACTGCCACCACCGGTCTGAGCAGCCTCAATGAGCATGTGCTCTGGGTGGACCTGCACCCTGTCCCTGCCCCTGATGGCACTGCCTGCTATAACATCACAAATGTCTGCACTGAAAACAAGCACCCTCATTAATTGTCTTTTTGCAATTTCTTACAAAGTGCCCCATCATGCCACACTCATGGCACTTCACTTCCTTCTTGATTTGCGCTTTATCCCTCCTCTCTCTCCTTTTCTTTTCACCTTTCTTAGGTAACCATTTTTTCTTTCCAAAACTTGTTTTTAGCCTCATGTGTACTCTCCTTCCCATCCTCATGCATAAGGGCCATCTCCACCAGAGCCTCAAAAGTCGTACCCATAGGAATGTGTGATAGCGCTAGTCAATGGAGGTGTTAGATTCCCCCCCCCCCCCGCAAATCTTAATGCCTTTTTATGCGCAGTATTAATTAAATCTAAGACAAATCTCGCTAATTCGTTAAAGCGATTCACATACTCCTTAACCAACATATCACCTTGTCTTGGACTTGAGAATATTTCCAATTGCATCCCTTAATTCAACTTGTAATAAAAACTTTTTCTCAAACTTATCCTTGAACTAATAGCATATCCTCACAGCCAGCTCTACCTCGGCCACTTCCCACCAATACGGCGCCTCTCCTTTTAGTTTCCATGCGTCCAATTAAATCCTCCTCCTATCATCAAGCTCTAATAATCCAAATACACGATCGGTTTCTCTAAGGCAATTACGAGCATAAAAAAAACTCTCCGATCCATGAAATGGCTTGCCGCCCATAGTAGAAAAATCCTTACAAAGCTTAGAAAAATTAGTCGCTGGATTCGGTGGGACTACCATAGCTACGGGTGGAGGTTGGGCACTTCCTTGCCCTTCGGCAGGCTTCGTAGCTTCAACATACCTATGGAACCATGTCGGGACGGGAACACCCTCCGAAAAGTTGGGAGCCCCTGACATTCTAAAAAAAAGAAAGGATTCAAAAAGGAATCAAAGGAATATTGTGGTTGACTTGAGGGGATATCTTTCAAAAGCAAGTTTTACTTGGATATAATTTACTTTTGGCAACACTTTTTGAAAAAAATTGCTATGATCTTGTAACCTTGGGCTCTGAAACCAAATGAAACACTCTGCACCCCTTAACGTCACCCATTTATGGATGCACTGAGGTTTATGAAGTGATTAGGTATGAAGTAACAACACAGAGACCAAAATTCACAAGACAGAAATATAAAACACAACAGAAATTTTAAAACAACATTTATTAAAGAAAATCAAATCACAGTGGTTATTACATTTCCAAAGTACCAAATAGTCATTAATATAAAACCCAATACACTGCCTCGTGGAAAGCCATAGTTTCAGATTACACAAGTAAAACAATCCCTCACGATGTTAATACAACAATCATAAAATGAGAAGTGAACTAATGCATGAGTTTGAAATGAGCCTAAATACAAGGTGAACTTAACAATCTAGAATCACTGCTGAGACCCTCCACCCTGTGAACGCGAGGGGGAGGAAGGTAGAAGGAGAAAACAAACTAAGTCAGCCATACATCTGGTGAATTCTAGTATTTGTTAGCATGAGCATAAATTAAGGAAGCTCTAGACAGATGATCAATTCTAAGGACATAAGATATAAAGGTATAAAGGCAGTTAATAAAAGTTAAGCACGAATAAAGATTGGCTTCTCATTCATATCCAAGATTGCTTCACCAACTTACCAGAGATATAATAATTAGGCTCTAGCTAATTTCTACCCGCCGATCGACTCCTATGACCATAATGTAGTAACCTATGCCGCCATGGAACTCGGAGTTATCAAGCCCGAGCCCATGAACTAAAAGGACATAACCGTTAATTATAGACATTACAGTGGCTTATTTTACCCAATTGGCAAAATTTACTCATTGTCTCCTCGAAACGCGCATGTACCCACCTCATTTGGACCTCTTACCACCCACTACAGTAAAGTGTACCCTCGCCTCTACCTAGTATGAGACCTCCATTGATGATAATAAGGATACTACATGATATGGGTCCCCAACCAAATATGCAATTGACACAAGTCACCCTTAGACTTGTTCCCCATTTATTTTTCTATTATGCCACCTATTTTCTCCGATCAATCCCATGCTTTTGGAATGGACCTAAACTACGAGCCACCTATTTTTCCCAATCAGCCCCATGTTTCAAAAAAGGACTACCACTACAATCTTATTATTTTATTAGGCCTTTGATTTTCCCCAAGCAGCCCCACCCTCCAGAAATGGACCTATGAGCCACTTATTTTCCCCAATCATCCCCACACTATCGGAACGGACTTCGCTACCTTAGCTTATTAATTTTATTTTTAATTTAACTTAACACAATTTAAGTTTAGAAATAATCCTAATATAACCTCATGTTATATTCCTAGGTTGTATTAAACATTCATAACTAAAATTTATCCTTTTGTACAACCCAAACCCACGTTACTTAGTGTCTAACTAAGTTAACATATTCCAATTTATGTGATTGCATGTTCTCCAATTACATATTTAGTATTATCCTCAAATTATAGTCCAATGCTGATTATAATATTTAATCAAATCTAACATGCCCAAAAATCCCTTTTTATTCAATTTCAATATCATTCCAATTTTAACGCAAAATAACAATAAACGACTGGGCTCCCTTTAGGCCTAGGCTCAAAGCTAAAACAAGAAGGGAAATGGTCTAGGCTACTTGTAAGGCCTAGACTCAAAAATAAACAAAACAAATAAAATAGGGCATAGCCCGAATTGTAAACAAAACCACAA
This sequence comes from Allium sativum, assembly GCA_030737875.1. Classification (NCBI taxonomy): domain Eukaryota; kingdom Viridiplantae; phylum Streptophyta; class Magnoliopsida; order Asparagales; family Amaryllidaceae; genus Allium; species Allium sativum. The sequence continues at coordinate 726,397,445 of CM060919.1, read as the reverse complement.
TAGGGAAGGGGATTGGAGAAGGAGAATTGCTTATAAATAGTAAATAACTGGAATGAAATAGTCATAGACAATAAATAAATTACAGTAAATTTATAGAAAAACAAAATGCATAAATACTGTAAATAACTGTAAACTTCAAACTTGCAAATTAAAACTATTTAAATGCCTGAATTTCACTACACAATTTACTATTAAAACTTACAGATCTGACGAAGAGAGCACCTTCCTAATTTTGAGGATAAGCCTGGGGAAGAAGAAGATAGAAAGAATGGATGTGAAGAAATGAGAGAGGCACTGCTGGTTTATTTATTGGGTTTACAAGACATCCTTAGCCATCCAAATTTAGGATTAAATTCGGTCCAGCCACATCATTGGACCAATCAGAAGTGCCGCGTCAGCCTCAAGTTTAAATTGAACCACTAAAACAAATCCACTTAGCAGAAACAATGTGTGAAAATTATAACGTTCATCGAATAATGTGTGTGCACTAAGGTACTCACATACTGGCATGTTGGGTCGACCTACCCGCATCTTGGGTTGACACATGGTCGACCAAAGCGACCTATAGGTCGATATTAGGTCGATCCAAGTGGGAATGGGTCACCCCACTTGACCGTTTCACTATGAATATTTTTCAATATATAAATTTTAATTTTTAACTTATATTCTTTCATTCATAACTCATTCATTTTAACTTCGTTTTCAGCAAACCAAGTGTTTATTTTCATTAGAAAATTACAACGGACCCAATGGTGCTAGTCCCGTTGTCCAATTTTTAAGTTTATTCTGATTTATATTTAATTTATTACCCTTTTCTATTTAGTTATTGTTCATTAAAATTTGGGGTGTTACAAGACCCGACCTAAAAACATTGAAATATATATATTTTTAACGTTACTATCCAACCGAACCCAAGCTGACTTATAACAACCCAAATTCCAACAGATCGAGTTTTTTTTTCGAAATTCCAATATATCGAAACACGTGTTGGTTTGTCTGGTATCTTGCAGAAAAGACAGAGATAATAAACATATCAAAGCTTAGAAAACATCTCAGAGCGGAATGGAATACATTATAATATAATCAAATATAGCCTTACCCAGATAATAATACTGCCTAACCAGTATCCAAAACTATAATATCTCTGCCACAAATCTAACCTGTGAGTATGTTATGAAGAGTAGGTCAGAACACAAGTTTTGGTGACTGGATTTAAACTACACATTTTGGATAACCTTACATATACAGTTCAATTACATTTTCTTATTTACTAGGTTACTTGTGTTAATTGCACCCAAGGCTTACACACACGTCATATACCCATCTACTCCCTAGTAGATTAACCTAATACAATATTCATATAACTACCCCCCAATATTAAGGTACACCCCATGGTACCCCACTCGCACGGTCTTCGCCGTAATGCCACATAAACATACGCAGTCCCTCATCCTACGCCGGAATGACGTACGGATCTCTATATAACAACGTTACGTTCCGCATAGAACCTCTATTGCCATGCTACATAAGCGTACGAACTGCCACCTTCAAACCATTCGATCGAATCGAATTCCATCACAGAGTAATGCCCTAGAGTATATGATACACCACCCGGAGTAGACACTCATGTATCGAAATTTTCTCTCGTACGTATCGCTAATCGTACTCGATGCCTCAACCTCGATGATTCACCATCCGGAAACGGTGTGCTTGTATCCTCACGTATTATCTACTATGCACCGAGTTACGTAACAGGACTATATCAGATACATGGAACTCGATCGGGAGCCTTTCCCGATATCAGTATACATATATGCTATGTTCTACATTTTCACTATGGCTATGGACCTTCCCGACCCCTCCCTTAACTAGTGAAAAGAAAACAGATATGAGAGCTAGTGACGTGCCCCTAACAAACAACCTACATCCAAATTGGCATGTCCCAAAACCAAAGCCTCGATAGTAAAAGGTCAATGGTCTTTTGGTTAGATGTCCACCTTTTGGCATTATGCTGACTGTCGATGACTAGTACCCGATGATTACTATCAATCAGGTGGTTAGATTCACCTAAGGCAAACCGATGAGATGGTCGTAACCCACCTAGTCACAATGCATCAGATTCATCGAATTACGTAAACAACCCTACAACCTTCTGACTGTCCACTATCGTGGCAATCAAGGTATACTCACCGGGTAGTAATGAGCAAACGCAACCTCTACGAGCCCAGACTAAACGCATCTACCGCACAGACGACTACCAGGAGTATCTTCCATGTCCCAAGAAGTCGCGTGCTTCCCCTTATAGTCCTTTGGAGCCAGCAGAACAGGCAGAATAATCAAATGGATGTGCGCTCACTCGTGTCTCATGACACCACCCTTTGTGTCTCATGACACCACAATGATCTACCCCGTTCGGTTCTTCATTTCCTGACGTACGGACTGGTCGAAGCGCCTCAAGTTAACGTGTTATTAGATCCTGTGTCCAAACATTGAATTATGCGCTTGCTCTATCTCATTGGATTTCAAGTTAACTTTGTTATTTCAAATCATATTAACTTCTTATTCAGGTTACTAAGTTCTTCTTGCTTATTAATTTCAGTTATATAACTTACCCCATTTAGGTTCATTAATAAGCTTTTAACATGTTATTTTTATCAACAGATTTCAAATTCTCATGTTTACATATTACTTAATGTATAATTAAGTACAGATTATTGCATTTTATAAGTTTTCCCTTCTTTTCTCTACTTATTACAAACAGAAGGTTCCAGGTTTCCAGATTTACAAATCACTTAATTTATAATTAAGTACAACTTATCTCATTTTCTCTATCGTTTGTTATAACCTAAGTTATAATTTCCACTTGTCCCCAGGACAAGCCTACCTATTATCTTTCCTATTCCCCTTTAGGTTTATTCACAATAGATTATTATCATTCCCCATTCATTTTAATATTTATACTGTTGTAACAGTCATTTAGTTCCATTAATTACAATTAATGCCATTTATTTCTATCCTGTTATGTACATATATACATATACATTTTTATGCACCAGACATCTCACATTAAGCCGACCATTTGTGGATATTGGATTTACCGAGTGGTTTCGGGCAGTCTTCTACCACAAGTTGAACTTAACCTCGTGTCTTAGCACCATTATATGTATGTTTACACACTAGACCCCTCACATTAAATTAACCCCTTGTGGATGCTGGATTTGTCGGGTGGTTCCGGGCAGACTTCTACCACAAGTTGGATTTAACCTCTTTGACGGTTACAATTTTCTATTTACTATAAATTTAGGCATATTCATTTTTCCAAATTTTAATGTAATTCTTATTTACAAACTTTTGGCATAATAATATTCTTAAAAAAATATTCATGTTCATTGTAAATTTCATAATTACAGAATTCAAAGAAATTCCCAATTCAGACATGTGATTTATGGAAATAGGCTTTATACAGCAGAAATGTTCTCAGTTCAGGTTTCAGGATTACAGTACTACAGAAGGTCCATCATTATATGAAGGATACAATTAATTTTTAACTTCAACAATACTAATTTCAACAGATTTCAGCAAGTTAAATATTTCAGTAGATTAATCATTCAGCAGGTTACAACAGGTTAAACATTTCAATAGATTAATCATTTCAACAGATTTATTGTACATATTAATGGGGAATGCCAAACGTTAGATATACCATTATCAAAAAGGTATAACTTAAATCCACTCACCTAATAGCTTTCCAATTCACGAATCTGGTCTAGACCTAGCATTCCATGACTCTCCTTACTGAATGTAGAATCTAAATAACCATGGATTCAAAGTTCTCAAACTAAATTAAAAGGGGAAAAAGAAGATAAATCTAAATTAACCAGATCTAAGCATTTACCTCACTTCGATCAGAATTCTGAACACCCATTTGTAAATATACATTCTTTTCCTCTAGATCTTGAACCAGAATTCCCTTAGACTAATTATTCTATTTTCTGAAGAGATTTAAGGAGCAAGAAGAATGGCAGAGTCTAGACAGTCTCTCAGATTATATGAGATTTAGGCTAGGCTTTGCTAGCCTATTTATAGGTGTTCAAGAAAGTGGATATGATCTTGTACATGCAGCGCTGAGTCATCAACGAATGTGGTATGAAAAACAGTCCAGATTCGGTGAACGAATCTGCCTGGATCAGGAGTGGGTCGACCCACCTACCCCTTGGGTCGACCCATATGGGTCCAGGTGCGCATTGTCTTCAGTTTGAATTTTTGGTACATTGTGAACATTATATCTACATATAAACCCCTTATATGTATACAAAACTTCCAATGCCCATTTTACACGTGTATATATATATATATATATATATATATATTTGTATGTGTGTGTGTGTATATATGCAACTTTTATTTCATTATCAAAATTCTAACGGCGTTATGCCATCATTTAATTCTTTCCTATTTTCATTGATTTCAGGTGTTGACCCGCCTTTTGGCAAGGCCGTCAACCCATGGACCCATCACAGGATCGCTCAGGACTGGAGCATGGGCTTGGACAAGCCCGGACATTCATGGCTCGAAGCTCCTTGGCTCAAGGGCTCTTGGATCGAAATATTTCAACTCAAAATTCCTAGGCTAGATGGTCTTGAGATCAGCTTACACTGCAGCAATGACTTGGTCCTAAGATCTATTTAATAGCCTACTTACTTGGTCCAACTACCTATTTTAAAGCCTACAAATTCGGATCTAGCTACGTTTATGCTGCAACATATTAGATTGAACTTATCCACGTAATCAAGACTCAACTCCATTATCTGCTATTCACATGGATCAACTGACACATGGCACCCCCAATTATTGAAGCCTACTTCCTATAAATACACCAAACAATACAACAAAGAGGGGATCTTCTTCGTCAGCTCAAATTAGAGCCTAACTCTTTGGCCCACGCATGACTCAATCATGCCTGCCAACCACTTTCATCACGAAATACTTGTTATATTCCTCAGAAACGATTATGTAATAGAGATCTTGACGATCTCATTCATTGTATCTCCGATTTTAAGGTATTATTATGAGATTATAAAATGGACATAGGCTCGTTAATGCCGAACCACTATAAAAACACTATTGTCTTACTTTTTCTCGCTTTCTCTGATATTTCTTCATATATCATGCTCAAATCTGACTTTTGGCCATTGATGACCACTTTTTGGCGTCAACAGTTTGGTGCTCTCACTGAGAAATGAATTCTGAACGTCTTAAGGGTTTTTCTCAACTTTTGGATCACCAAGTCCAAGACGAAATCCTAGTTTTGGTCGTCTTCAACAGCCATGGCTTCCATACTTATGTACATGCTTTGGAAAGCAGAAGCAGCAACATCTACCTAAAAAACCCGATTTTTTCCAGTTCTGGGTTCGACCCCAGTCGGGTTGACCCCTCCTGGGTCGACATTGACCCAACTAGAGGACCAGCCAGTAGGAATTTCACTTTGGAAAGCTAGCAGTATGTAGCTTGGCCCGGAGTAGGTCGTAGGTCGGAGTGAGATTGGTTCGAACACCCATCGTCATATTGGTGTTCAAGCCCAGATCGACTGACTCTTATGAAACTCGTCAGGTCGACCAACTCTTCCAAATATACCAACCCGGATTACTAGCCATTACTGAAGCCCTGCACATCGAGATGAGACAGGGTCATTTTTAGAAAAATGCATTTTTCTGATCGTCTCAAAGAAGTCCCGATCGCCGCCGGGACTGTGGGGCCCCAGACCCCCACTGGCGCTGCGTCCAGACCCGCTTGACGGCTCGCCTTTGGCTCGAAGCAGGGCTTGTCTTCGGCTTGGCATATATTTTGACCAACAATAATTGTAACGACTTATCATCCAAGACTCAGCGGATAGTCCGAGAATACCAACAGCAAGATGGCAACGACCAGGATTCTTCCAAGAGCCATCACCCTCATTTACTGATGTTATCCAATCCTAATCAACTGCTTCAGTCTTGCCGGAAGATCGGCGAGTTAAAAGTTTGAAACACTTAAGCATGGATGTTTATTGATTGTCTATATATCGTCTCTCATTCCCTGATGTGGAATCAAAGACATAATCGCGGATGGACGAGGCATGTCTACACTCCTAGCCTTTGTATCCCACTTCCTGACATGGAAAAAAGTAAAGCTTCTATAAGCCTGGATCCATTGTTCTCTTGTCGATCATCGTCTTTGCACCGACAAGATGAGATGCCACTATTAGTGGTTCTAATCTGACTACCTGACCCTTATTCTTTGCCCTTGACATGGGGGCAAGAAGGAGATTCAAAGGAAACACACCCTCATCATTCACCCACAAAGGTCGCCTGATTTCCTTTACTATCCCAATACCCCGATCAAGGTCTGATCATTCTTGGCATTGCCGCCCCATGAGGATTTGAAAAGACTTCCTTCATCAACTAAAATTTCAGCGGTCATCACCTGTCCGAGATGGGGCAAATCGGAATGGACTGGCAAAGGATATGACATCATTCTCATTTAGAATAATACTCATTCTGTACCCAGAGTCTGGTACTAATCATACTTCCAATACATGCATGCAGAACTACAGAGTGTTGCCATAAAGATCCCGACTGAACCACTCGTTTACAAAATCATGCCCCCCGTCCGGGAAAAGATATACAACTCAAGGTGGATCTGACATGACCATCCACTCCTTGGCTCATGCATGGCATGACTCAAGACAATTATGTATCGACTTTTGCATTTCAAAGTCTGAATCCGACTCAGAATGGACGCAGTTTGACAGTCCATATGGATGGATCCTATGCTTGATGCCATCGGATTACGTGAATCCAAATAATGGCAGCATCGCCCATCAACATACTTACTTTCTAATCATGCATTTTGCCTTTACATGCTTTACGAGTTATTAACATGACTAACTCATGCAAATTCGTATATAAATGATGCAGGTACTCGAGGTTTGGTACTAACCACTCCTTCCATAGTTTGATCGGAGGAACGTAAAGCTTGGGCGAACATGATTCAACTATTCACCCGCTTACTCTTGGCCTGACGCCCACAATCAGACGTAAATGAAGTTCGCCCATTCATTTACTAACTTTTTGCCCTTGAAGTAGGGGCCAAAGAATATACGCACATGTGTTCGTCATGAGCTATCTATGCACGGGCATACTAATGAGGCATCCTCAGCTTCTAGCCTTCGATTCGCGAGGCAAGATATAGAGATGTATTCGGGTGTTACATAACCACTATGTAGATCGATGACTCCATTCCTTAATCCGACGGGAAGAGTGCAACAATGACAGGGGAACGATCCCACGAACAACATAACAACTTTTGCCTTCGACGTGAGGGCAAAAGATAAATGTTAAGATGAGGATGAGTATGACTCGACCGCCCTCCAACGACGTCTCTAACTCTTTCCCATGACTTCAATGGGAGGAGTATAAACTCAATAGGGCGTGAACTGACCACCCCTGGTGGCGACCTTTTCCCTTGACGTAGAACCAAAGGGACGATGCCAAGGCAAATATGATCTGATTGTTTGCCCGATTAACCCTAATCCTCGGAGCTTGGATATGAGTATAAATGTAACACCCTGTATTTTCTGAGAATATTAAAATAACAAATTAAAGAATAATTTATTTGAAAAAGAGGAATGAGAAAAGAATAATGTTTAGCATTGTTCTAATGTTTGTAAGCAAAAGATTTAGTAGCTCATTTGGTTAGAACATGTGACTTGCATACAAGAGGTACAAAGTTCGATCCACGCTAGCGCCATATTTTTGTTTTAGGGGAATGGCTAAAAAGTGGCTTAGTGTGAGTTCAAAAAGTGGTTAGTGTGAAAATGGTTAACTATGAAGAAGTTATTAAGCAATGAAGTTTGTATGCATATGAGAGAAATATATATATATATAAATTAAATAAATAAATATTCAAAAAAAGTTCAAAGCAGCGAATCGGGAGGGGGAATAGCCTAACCGCACCATTTTTAGAGTCGACCCGAGCCTCGCTGGGTCGACTAGAGGCCAATCCAGGGTGTTTGACTACCAACCCGTGGCCCGATTCGCCCTAAGGGCTGATATGGCTTCTGAGTGGTCCAGATCAGTTCTAGGGTTAATCCTAAGGCCTAAATAACTTCCTACACCTATATATACACCCTAAGACCTAACCCTAATTCATAAATATTATCTATGACACCATTATGCTGTCAAATTCTCTCTTAAACCCTAGCCGCCGCCTCTAAATCAAATCTCAAGTGTTCAACTTCAACTCAAATTAAAGATTATAGCTTCTACAACAATTCAAGAAGATAAATCAACAACACCGCAACGTTTCTGCACCAATTTTAGTGCATAATTCCATTCTTTAACCACGAAAGGTGAGTACGGTGATTTTCACAATATAATGGGATTAAAAGTAACATGATGAAGTTGTAAAGAGGATTCATATGTATGTAGGTAATTTAAATCTCATCCAAGTCTTCACCTTTTTGATTCATGTCATCATATGCCTATGTTTCTATGTAAAGTTCATACCTTTATCAGTTTATTCATGTTGAATCTGTCATTATGCCTCTATGCCAGTTTATATGCCCCTTTATTTCATAATGTTGTGTTAATTCCAATTTTCTGTCATTTGATTCTCTCTTCTTATCCCTATTCCTTTTATTTTTGGATCTAGGCTACCTTCGAGCCTATGTTAAAAATACGCGTGAATGCGAATACGTGGGAACGAGGGGAATATGTGAAATATGGAAAATTGGATATTATTGGATATTTTGGATAATTGGATAATATGTGAAATTGGCATATTTGGGTATGAATTACATGGAATTGATGAAATTGCCTATAATTGTAAATTTGTAATTGAGGCTAATTAATATGTAATTAGTGACAATTTGGAATAGGCAATATTATAAACATGATTACATGTTTAATTGGATATACATGACATGAGGTATGGGTAAAATACGATTATTAATAAACCTTTGACACGAGGTTAGGCGCAATTCTGGCGTAAGACTGCCCGGAACCGCCCAGCAAATACAGCTGCCACAATTGGACGTCTAACGTGAGAGGTCAAAGGAATGAATTGTAGGCATAACGGTTAATGACACGAGGTTAGACCAGGTTTGTGGCGTAAGACTGCCCGGAACCGCCCGGCAAATCCAGCGGCCACAAAGTGTTCGGTCTAATGTGGGAGGTCATGCACCGTTCGTCATAAGGAATGAATTAAGGAATACTAACCATAATAAGACATGGGTATGGTTAGAGGGTTAAGGGGGTGACATGTAAATTATGACATGTAAATATGGACTTAACCGGAATAAGATAAGACATGTAAATTATGACATGTAAGTATGGACTTAAACCTAGCATGTGTAAGACATGGACATTTAAATTAAAATGGTTAAGTGGGAGAAAAACCTACTGGGGACCAAGTATAGGTGGGAGGCTTGTGTCGGATGGGGACCCGTTTCAACCAGTAACTCGTTTGAGTATCTAATTGGGGCCGGTACTAGGCCGGGGTTAGGGCACGCTTACTGGACTTGAATGTAAGAGGTCAAAACATGAATAGCGGTGGCAATGCAAGTCCAACGGGTTCATGTGCGTGCATGGGTCCTGGCTGGTAGGTAAGACGTTGTTGCATCGTGTAGGTATGGTCGTGCATTTTATGTTGGTATCGGGGTTGCCACTTTGGGGAGTGATACACCCCACTGTGGGGCCAGCACGGGTGCCTACGGGGTTTAGGGAGCCGATCGAATGGGTAGGGTAAGGGTACCTTAGAGGTGGTAGGAGCAAGACGGCACCTACGATAGCAGCTAGGTACAAGTAACTACCAAGTTTTTCATGTGGGTACAGTTAGTGGGAAGGGATCAACCTTTAGTAAACAGAGACTAGTAGATGTGCAGTGTAATTAAGTAATGTGGTGTAACTTAGCAAAAGTGCGGTGTAACGAAATACTTGTTGGTTGAGTCGGATAGTCCTTTGGGTGCTAGTCTGATGTTGACTTCGTTCTTCGGGGTCAGTACTTGGAGGGTTGTTCGCTTAGCCAAGGTGTAGGATTGTCTTAGTACTTAGGAACGAAATCATCTTGTTCATCCTTTTTATCTACCTTATCTACGTTACAACCATATCATGATGCCTATTTATGTCCTGATCATTTACCTTACCTATTATATGTTAAAATTACTGGACTCGCCAGACTTTATGTCTGACCCGTTTTGTTTCCACCTCTTTTCTTTCCTTCCCCCCCCCCCCCCAAGGTTTGCAAGGAGGGAATACTACAGCTTAGTGCCGATTTCTTTCAGTTGCTTGAAAAGAGTAGATGTGTCGCTTTGGACTCTCTCATCTTTATGGCTTTGCTTATGCTCAGTGGGGATTTATGCATTTAAGTTATTTAAGTTTTTGCTTCTTTATGTACTTTGAAGTTTTTGGAAAAGACAATTGATCCTGTTGTAATGGTTTTGGGGACAACTTATGTAAGCTTGTTTTGAAGTTATGATGCTATGAAATAAGTTTTATCTTCCGCTGTGTTTTATTTATTTACTCTTGTAATTTATCTATTCTATACTACTATAACGCTTCATGACATTAATGCATTCCCTTGGTGAGTGACATTAATGGCAATGGGGTGTTAAAATAAACTTAGGACGAGTGTGACAGGCGCGCCAAGATTTAAGACCACTCGATCCACAACTCTAACCCAAACTGACTTTGGGAGAGTATAAAGGACGAACCATGATGTCCATAACTCTAACTCTCACGGCTTGAGAGAGAGTATAAATCTGTTGGGTTAGTGTGAACGGTGCACCATGACTTAAGACCACTAAACCCATAACTCTAACTCTCACGACTTGGGAGAGAGTATAAAGGACAATGTTGCGACGTGCATGCAATCTTCATCGCCCTCCGACTGAGGAGAAGATTACAAAGGACTTACGAACCAGACATCCGAACGACTTAACCCGGTTCCCATCAACGCTGGGGGCACGGGCATAGATTTATGAATTAACTTCAAACACTCTTCGGACGCGACCCGTGTTTCAAAGTTAAACGGAGGCTACAGACACTATACCTCCAAACTACGACACCTTACACTTTGACATTTAATAATTCTATGCTAGATAGATTAGCACTCAACATGTTTTCATTTTGAGCTATAATTGCTTGTGACTTAAAGATCGACTTAGTAGCTTGCAAGACTAAGCTAACTATTCTTTTTCGAATTGCAGGATTATGCACAGATACAAAGCAAAGACACGAGGGACACACTCGCATACAACAACAAATGGGTCGTGTTCGAAGGACTGACGTTGACTTTTAATGCTAAACTTCCATACGACTCAATGCAACGACCGAAAGGAGACCTAGGGAGTGGGATGTTCAATGACACATCACATGACCTAAGGCAACGACCGAAAGAGGGCCTTAAGAGTGATATCTGAAATCAACACGCATACCCATATGTGACTGACTATAACCCAAGTGCAACGATGAGTTTCACATTGCCGCATGTGGACCACGAAAGGGGTGTAGAGTGACCATTCATTGACTGATCCTAACCTACTTCCCAATTGGAAGGGGAAGAATGAGAGCATTCAAAGTGACTACAGTCTGACCTCTTGCAGCCCAACTTCGATCCTCAGAGCTTGGATAGGAAAGCATAAACCTGTATGGGTTGAGTACCAATAAATCATTTTGCATCCAACCCAAACTCATGACATGATGAGGAAGTATGAATACTGAGAAGACATGAATTTGAAGTCCACTGTTCAGTCAATCCCCCAATGACTAGGGACGAAGAGTACAAGCCATGAAAAGCATGAATCTACTACTCAACTATTCTATACACATTTTCAACTTCTTAAAGTTTCGCAGGATCCCAAACTACAGCAAAAAATGATGACCTCAATGGAACTGAGCATGAAGAACAAACTCAACAAGAGTATGATGACAATTTTGGACTATGTTGAAACATATACAAAGGGAGGTCGACTAACTCCCTAATGACGTTCATTCGCTTGTATTTTTTATGAGCTTACTCAAATCTGCGACTAATCAGATAAAAGTAACTAAGTTCAATGACGCTCGATGAAATGGTCCTCACTTTTCGACTAAAGTGAAGGAACATCGCTTAGACAAAGGTGATTCAATTGTTTGTGTGTTGAAGTCTAACTCCCGCTAACTTGAGAGAGAGTATAAAATGACTTGGTTTGCCTAAGATCGCCAAGCCTGCAACTCTAACCTGAAACAACGACAATGAGTATAAAGGCTTAAGGACTGGACGCCCGGCTGTCTTAGCTCGACCCCCACTGACGCTGGGGGCATGAGCACTGGCTTCTTTTGTCACTCATCGACGATATGGGCATGAGCATCAAGTTACAGACTGACTTTGAATACAATCCTGAATTGGCATGTGATTCAAATGATATATACTACACCTTCAGACTATGACATGACTTATGTTACTCATTCAATCAAGACAGCTTATGAGCTATACATGACTTGGAAGACTCAAATCGCAGGTACATTAAATGGAGAGCGAGACTAACTTTTCTAATGCCTTATGATTTTGATGCTCATACTAGACATCGGCTCACATGATTTCAACAATATTTCGTACTGACTCGTATGTGATCGTTGGACCATAAAAACGACCCAGAGTTATCGTGGATTTCTTTAAATATGGTCTGACGCGACCATGGATTTATGGTCTTCTGTTAATACGATCCGAAGTGATCATGATTTTCTAGCTTTATATTGGTTAGATACAGCGCAATTATGGATTCTTAGACTACTATTCCAATGACTCGGGAAGTAAAAAACCATATGCGGTGTCAAGTTCACATGCCATTTCTGATTTTCTACATTATCTCATTACTTGGATAAAAAACCATGCACTGACTTGTGTGTGACTAATGGTCTGACTTGACCTTACACTTGACCATGCTCTCGACTTGCATAAGAAGATGACACCATTCGACGAAGACTCTTTATGACGACCATGTGCAGAAGCCAGCGGCATAGCTTGGCTTATGATGATATCATTCGACCTCTTGACTCGACTAGGCAGAAAAGAAAAAGAATCCAAGCTTCAGGACTACCCCCAAAGACATGACAATTCAACATTGCTTTCTCAAAGATGAATGACATTCCAAAGAGATGCAGCTCGACTTATTCAAAGTACATCCCGTTTGCCACACGATGTACTTTGGGGGGGCAAAGTGTTGACCCGCCTTTTGGAAAGGCCGTCAACCCATGGACCCATCATAGGATCGCTCAAGACTCGAGCATGGGCTTGGACAAGCCTGAACATTCATGGCTCGAAGCTCCTTGGCTCAAGGGATCTTGGATCGAAATATTTCAACTCAAAATACCTAGGCTAGATGGTCTTCAGATCGGCTTACACTACAACAATGACTTGGACATGAGATCTATTTAATAGCCTACTTACTTGGTCCAACTTCCTATTTTAAAGCCTATAAACTCGGATCTAGCTACGTTTATGCTGCCACATATTAGAGGGAACATCTCTACATAATCAAGACTCGGCTCCATCACTGCTATTCACATGGATCAACTGACACATGGCACCTCCAATTATTGAAGCATACTGCCTATAAATACACCAAACAATACAAGAAAGAGGGGATCTTCTTCTTCAGCTCAAATTAGAGCCTAACTCTTTGGCCCACACATGACTCAATCATGTCTGCCAACCACTTTCATCACGAAATACTTGTTGTATTCCTCAAAAACGATTATGTAATAGAGATCCTGACGATTCCGTTCATTGTATCTCTGACTTTATGATATTATTATGAGATTATAAAGTGGACATAGGCTCGTTAATGCCGAACCACTATAAAAACGTTGTTGTCTTACTTTTTCTCGCTTTCTCTGATATTTCTTCATATATCATGCTTAAATCTGACTTTTTGTCGTTGATGACCACTTTTTGGTGTCAACAGCAAGTTTATTTTGAATTTCTCTTATATATATATATATTTGTACATATATATGCATATATTTACATATGAATGTATAAATATATTATTGTACTTCCTTATATGTGCGTTTATACATATTTTCCCTTTAGAACATGTATTATTTTAGTCGTTTCTCTAAAATAAAAATATGATGCTCACGGGAATCAAACTTGTGCCACTCTCTTGGAAGTCACATGCTCCTACCAACTGGACTACATAGGCTTTTGTTAACAAGGCTAAAAAATGGTGGTCATTGTTCTTTTCTTATACCTCCTTTACATGTTTGTTGTAATATTTCGTTTAAAGGTATCTCTTTCATCTTAAATCTGTTTTCTGCAATCCATATGTCTAAATTGACCAGAAAATCGCCACGGATGCAATGACGCTAATCCCATGACCAAATTCTGGAAGCTCCTCAAATTTTATTTTACTTAATTAAAAATATGGGGGTGTTACATTCTCCTACCCTTAGGAAATTTCGTCCCCGAAATTTGGTAAGGGTTAAATCATGTAATTCCTCGCATGAATCACTACATCACGTGTGCATCCAATTTTGCAACCATTTGTGTACTAGTGCAAAGTGTAATTCAACATAATAATACATGAATGAAATGAATGCCTAAGCAGTACCTCCTATATGAATACAATTTTTTTTTAAAATCTCTTTCAAAACATGATGCAAACATCCTAGATATACTGGTAATTTCTATATGAATGCAATATTTGAAAATCAAAATGCTTTTTCATCCAAATTTTCCCACACTCTTACTGAGCAAGGTGTAGTTCATCCAATTTTTGCATCCAAAACCCTACCAAGCAACTTTATTTTTCGAATTTATGAAAAATCTAATTTTCTAGATTCGATTTCTTATGTTAGAAAAAGGTGGAAAACGGAAAACTTATCATCTTCCATTTTTCTTTTTCTAAATGTACTTGGATTTTGTGAAATTATTATATAAAGATTCCCTATTTTCCTATCCAAATGCAATCCACATAAGAAAACTTTCTTTGTTACAAATTTTCTTTAACTGTCATGTTTGTTGCTTTACTGAATTCGTTGTTTCCTTTTTAGTTATGCAATTACTCTTTTCTTAGCCCATTTAACTTAATCCTTTGATCTAAGTTTAGTTTCAAATAAGCCTTCTAGTCCTTTAACTAAAACAAGTAAACAAACGCTCTACATAGCTACTACTAAGGGCCAAGAATCTCAGGACTATGACCTCCTTAGACAGAAAAGTTCAAACCATGGGATTAATGACAAGTTTAGGTGTTCCCCTAACTACCCAACATGAACAAAATAATAGAACGATACCAACAGAAATGTAATATCAGGTTTTACCCCAATAGGAAAATTAGCAACAGGATTTAAACACTTACTTGCCCTTCACTATCTATTTGTCACCACTAGTCCTTATTGTGTACTAACAATCATTTCCAAGCAACAACCAAGGCTTCTCTATGCTTACGCATTCTACGGGAACTTACCACTATTCCAAGATAATTCTCTCTATCTGCTTCATAGCCTTAAAACTTTTCCCACCTTCCCTAGGTACTAATCCTTACCTACTCCGTAATTTTAAAAACGTGGTTTGGCTTCCTTATTTTACTTTCCTTCCAAAAGTTGAAAGTGTTAAAACTTTATTTTCCTCATCAAAAACTTATTTTTGCCAAACCATAAAACTTGTCATCTCAAAAAAATGCAAATCAATTTTTTTTTTCAGATCACAAAAATTGGAGAAGGCAAGGACAACTATTACTCAATTAGGTTTAAACTATTCTTACTTACAATGTTAATTCAGTTACTTACAACTAGGTGCAAACGTCCATTCTTAATTTCTACAACTTATATTGTCTACCCAACAAAATTTTATGTTAAAACAATTATCAAAAATGATTGTCCAAAGAATAGAGATTTCAAAACTTTCTTTACTGAAAATTCCAGTTTTCAACAAAATGCAACTTTTTCTATGTTTTTCTTTTTAATCCTTTCATTCAAAAAACATAAAACTAGAGAGCTATACATGCTCTATAATGTGCACCTTTTACTATGAGAATTTTATTTTAGACAAAATTTTCACAAGAAATCACTATTTCCAAAATATACTGCATGTTACTTCAAAACCCAATATGTACTTCTTTACATTTTTTTTCAAACGTCAAAAACACTTTTAAGATCAAAACTCGAAAACACCATAATCCATCTTCCAAAAAAGCTTTTACAATTTCAAGTTCTTAAAAGTTAACAATGGTGTTGGACTTAAAGTGGGTTTCCAACTTAACTAGGCTTTCCCAGACATTCCCACAAAGTCAATTCTCTCTACTATATATATTCCTAATCCATTTTTCACTTTTTAACCTTTTCCAACTTATAAGGTTTTACTGCCAAACGCACTAACCTGAAATACTAACGTATGGGATTCGTTTCTTCCATACAAAGTATATTGTACACTTCCCACCCAAATTACCTAAGGGTCTCAGATTTCTATGTTCATTCCTTTAGTGTACAAAACAGATATCCCAACTCTTACCATATTATGCCTTCTCTATATAGTGGGTTCCTCTACGGACCTAGGTATATATATAATATATTTATATTTTAAAAAAATAGCAATATGTTCACTCCTATCTATACAAGAATCCTAAACCTAGGCTCTGATACCATATGTAACAACCCTAATTCCGACAGAACGGATTTTTTTCAAATTTCTAATCTATCGAAACCCGCGTTGGTTTGTCTGGTATTCGGCAGAAAAGACAGAGATAATAAACATATCAGAGCTCAGAAAACATCTCACAACAGAGTGGAATGAAATATAATATAATTAATATAGGCTTACCTAGATAAAAATACTGTCTAACCAGTGTCCAAAGCTATCACATTACAACGAGAAATCTTACCTGCGAGTATGTTATGAGGAAGGGGTCAGAACACATGTTCTGGTGACTGGATTTAAACTACACATTATGGATAACCCTACATATACCGTTCAGTTACATTTTCTTATTTACTAGGTTACTTGTTTTAATATCACTCAAGGCTTACACACACGTCGTACCCGTCTACTCCCAGTAGATTAACCTAATACAATATACATATAGCTACCCCCAATATTAAGGTATACCCTACAGTACCCCACTCGCATGGTCTCCGCTGTAATGCCACAGAAACATATGCAGTCCCTCATCCTACGTCGGAACGACGTACGGATCTCGGTATAACAACGCTACGTTCCACATAGAACCGCTATCGCCATGCTACGTAAGCTTACGAACTTCCACCTTCGAACCATTCGATCGAATCAAATTCCATCACAGAGTAATGCCCTAGAGTCTACGATACACCACCCGGAGCAGATGCATGTATCGAGACTTTCTCACGTACGTATCGCTAATCGTACTCGATGCCTCAACCTCGATGATACACCATTCGCAAACAGTATGCATTTATCCACATGTATTATCTACTGTGCACCGAGTACCGTAACGTGCGCTCCCCTCGTGTCTCATGATCTACCCCATTGGGTTCTTCATTTCCAGAAGTACGGACTGGTCCAAACGCCTTAGGTTAATGTATTATTAGACCCTATGTCCAAGCGTTTAATTACGCGCTTGCTCTATCTCATTGAATTTCCAGTTAACTTGGTTATTTCAAATAACATTAACTTCTTATTCAGGTTACCAAGTTCTTCTCGTTTATTAATTTCAGTTATATAACTTACCCCATTTAAGTTCATTAATAAGCCTTTAACATGTTGTTATTATCAGCAGATTTTAGATTTTCATGTTTACAGATTACTTAATAAAAGTACAACTTATTACATTTCATAAGTTTTCCCTTCTTTTCTCTACTTATTACAAACAACAGATTTCAGGTTTCCAGATTTACAAATTACTTAATTTATAATTAAGTACAACTTATCTCATTTTCTCTATCGTGTGTTATATAACCTAAGTTATAATTTCCACTTGTCTCTAGGACAAGCCTACCTATTATCTTTCCTTTTCCCCTTCAGGTGTTTTAATAATAGGTTATTTCATTCCCCTTTCATTTTAATATTTATATTGCTATAAAATTCATTCATTTCCATTAATTACAATTAATGCCATTTATTTATATCCTATTATATACATATATTTGTTTTTGCACCAGACCTCTCACGTTAAGCCGACCACTTGTGGATGTTGGATTTGATAGGCGGTTACGGGCAGACTTCACCATAAGTTGAACTTAACCTCGTGTCTTAGCATCGTCGTATGTATGTTTATGCACGAGACCCCTCACATTAAATTAACCACTTGTGGATGCTGGATTTGCTGGGCGGTTCCAGGCAGAATTCTTCCACAAGTTGATGTCTTTTGCGGTTACAGTTTTCTATTTACTGTAAATTTAGGCATATCCCTTCTTCCAAATTTTACTGTAATTCTTATTTACAATCTTTTGGCATAATAATATTCTTAAATAAACATTCATATTCATTGTAAATTTCATAATTACAGCATTCACATAAATTCCCAATTCAGACAGGTGATTTATGGAAATATGCTTTATACAGCAGAAATGTTCTCAGTTCAGGTTTCAGGATTACAGTACTACAGTTTTCCATCATTTATATGAAGGATACAATTCATTTTTAATTACAACAGTGCTAATTTTAGCAGGTTAAAATTTCATTAGAATAATCATTTCAGCGGATTAAACATTTCAGTAGGTTACAGCAAGCTAAACATTTCAACAGATTTATTATACATACGAACGGGGAATGACAAACTATAGATATACCAATATCAAAAAGACATAACTTAAATCCACTCACCTAATAGCTTTCCAATTCATGAATTTGGTCTAGATCTAGCATTCCATGAATCTCCTAAATGAATCTAGAATCTAAATAACTATGGATTCGCAATTCTTAAACTAAAAGAAAAGGGGAAAAAGAAGAGAAATCTATATTGACCAAATCCAAGAATTTACCTCACTTCGATCAAAATTCTGAACACCCATTTGAAAATATACATTCTTTTCCTCCGGATCTTGAATCAGAATTTCCTAAGACTAATTATTCTATTTTCTTAAGAGATTTGAGGCGGAAGGAGAATGGCAGAGTCTTGACAACCTCTCAGAAAAAATGAGATTTAGGCTATGTCGTGCTAGCCTATTTATAGGTGTTCAAGAAAGTGGATATAATCTTGTACATGTAGCGCTGAGTCAGCAACGAATGTGGTTTGAAAAATAGTCCAGGTTCACCGAATGAACTTACCCGGATCAGGATTGGGTTGACCCACCTACTACCTGGGTCGACCCTAGGGTCAACCCAGCCAGCCTTAGGTCGACCCATAGATCGACTCAGGCACATCTTGGGTCGACCCATATGGGTCCAGGTGCGCATTTTCCTCGGTTTGAATTTATGGTATATTGTGAATATTATATTTACATATAAACCCCTTATATGTATACAAAACTTCCAATGTCCATTTTACACGTATATATATACGCAACTTTTATTTCATTTTCAAAATTCAAACGGTGTTATGCTGTCATTTAGTTCTTACATATTTTCATTGATTGCAGGTTTTTTTTTGAATTTCTCTTCTATATATATATATATATATATATATATATATATATTTGCACATATATGCATATATTTACATATGCATGTATACGTATATTTTTCTACTTCCTTATATGTGTAATTTTCCTTATATGTGCATTTATACGCATTTTCCCTTTGGACCATGTATTATTTTAGTCGTTTCTCTAAAATAAAAATATGGCGCATGCGGGAATCGAACTTGCGCCACTCTCTTGGAAGTCACATTCTCTTACCAACTACACTACGTAGGCTTTTGTTAACAAGGCTAAAAACAATGGTGATCATTGTTCTTTTCTTGCACCTCCTTTTCATGTTTGTTGTAATATTTCATTTAAAGGTATCTCTTTCATCTTAAATCTGTTTTCTGCAATCCATAGGTCTAAATTGGTCAAAAAATAACCACGGAAGCAATGACGCTAATCCCATGAACAAATTCTAGAAGATCTTCAAATTTTATTTTACTTAATTAAAAATGGAGGGACTTACACGATTCGAACCAAAGCTCAGGTCGGGTAGTGTGTAAATAGGTAAATAGCGTGTAATAGCTCGTAATCAGGTAAAAATGTGACAATTAGGTTAAATCTGCTTAAATCATTTTTTAATCTTTTTATTAAATATTTACTAGATTCTTCTATCCTAAATATTATGTTTTATAAATAGAAATCAATTTAAAATGTCAACTAAACACTATACGAACAACTACAGTTCAGTGAAAGACAATATCATTCACCTTTACCAAATCAACCCAAACTAGCCCCAAAATGTAGAGCTCGTCAATACGAGTCCAAAGGAAGAAACAGCATTCAAATTCGACCATGTATGCAAAAGATATAGATCTTTCAAGTTTACAAATCATTAAATTATCAATTAAATAATATAAGTAGCCTAACTACATGATTAACTCTAATTATATTACCTAATTATCTTCCCCTCCCCCCCTCACCGTGTACAATACTAATGTGTGCACACATCCTCCGGACCTAATTCATAGTACTTTACTAAGAGATTCCCAACCCTCTGATTGACCAAATGCCAAGCCATCTTCATTGACGAGTCACTCAACGTGCTCTCTCTGTGATGCACATGGCCAACCATGCATGGCCAACCGAAAAAATTTCCAATCTGATGGTGAGGAGAGTTCCTACATTCGAATGCGATCCACATGGTTGCTTCGAAGGCACCAGAAATTGCGGTGATCATGCTCCTCACCACGAGAAAACCAATGGAGCTCATGCCCCACTCCAACTCTGCCGACCAATTAGAAACCCTATATCAACCCTATAAACTACCCTAACCAAAACAATATGTGCACATTCTTAAATGGGCATGGATATATATGGATTTTGAAGATGAACTCAGCGGTGGTGACATTGGATCTTATCGTTGGATGGATATTTAAATTTTTATTTTTGAATTTAAAAAGAAGGACGTGGCCATGTTCTGTAATGGAACCGTATATATCATATTTGGAGGAGAAAGTATACAGGAATATTGTAGCATCATTTATTATTATTTTATTCTTCCAACTTAATTTTTCATTTTTATCCCAAAGGAAATTAACATGCATTTTAGCTCGCTAAGATCAAATGATCCATCCAAACGCTATGAAACTTGACAGTACACATCACCACAATGATACAGTTTCGATGGTATAAGTCTCGTCTTAATCCAAGACTGTTGCCCAAATCAACAATTTTACGTGTAATTCAAGATAATTTTGACCCTCAGAGCGCCTGACCCATAAATATTTTATCCATACACTTATTCTCCACATAACGAACAACCCAGACTCTATGGAACTGGTCCTAAATCTTGATTTGATCATTTGTTAAAAATCCCATTTTGGGACTGTCAATTGAATAACTATCGACTAATATTTAAATAAAATATTTAGATACCCAATCATTAAAATATGGGTCGTCACACAACGGTCTTGGAAACACAATGCAAGCACTTTGTGAATGGCGCACTAAATGATTTATTTTTAGAAGTTTGGGTCATTCTTAAGGCTCTCAAAGGACAATCAATATGTAATTCTTTGAAAATTTTAATTTCCTATATCAATAACGAAGTGGAATATGATGCATGAATTGCATGATTGAAGATGAAAAGGAGCTCAGGATTACATCTTTGCACATCTTTAGTGGCTTATTGCTATTTTTTTATCAGGCTCATAGAGAGTACTAAGCAAAAGCACATATATTACCCCTTGATTATTGAAGGCCTGGGAATTTCTCGATGATTTTGAGCATTACATTATTTCTTACATCCCCAAAGAAGAATACATGAAAGATGATTCACTAGCCAAGTATGCCAACTCTGGAGAAGCAAAGTTATTAGGATTAATTCCAATAGTTGTTCTAATAATCCCTGGCATTGAAGAGATGAAAGTGGATTGGATTATGGAGATCACAAAAGAACCAGAATCATGGACGACACCAATTAAAGACCGCTTACTTTTAGAATTTCTTTCTAACAAAGCGAATGAATGAAGGTAACTTCTCGGCAAGGAGCTAACATTTGTTATGTAGGATGCAAGATTGTATAAAAGAGGATTCTTTATGCCGCTCCTACAGTCTATGGCATGTATCGTATTTGCGTGCTACCAATAGCAAAGGAGAAGCTAAATATTCAATAGGTACAGTTAATTACTTCATAAAATGTGTTTAATAAAAAGCGTTGGTCATAGTTACTACCAATAAAGTAACTAAATTTTTGCTTGAAATATTAGTCATAGATTCAGAGTGCCTCAAAACTTGTCACTGTTCATGTGACCTAATTCGAAAGTGTTGATTTTAAGAATTTTTGCATGCAAATGAATCGAGGAAAGTTATTCTATGGTAGCACATCTTCAAACAAATGGGAAAGTAGAATCAGTGAAAGTCATCAAGTCCACCATAAAGGAGAAAAACACGGAGGCAAAAGGAATATAGGTTAATGGCTTACCACTTGTATTAAGGCTTACAAGAAAACATATAAATCTGCAACGACGTATGCTCTCTTTGTCTTGGCATATTATTCTTCTCATCGACAACTATACTATAATAAAAGAGAAAATGAGTAATTGCTACTGAATCTCCTGATCATATCGATGAGAATTGGGAGGAAGTTAAGCTAATGATAATTGCATATTAGTAAAGAATGGTGAGAAGTTTCAACGTAAAGGTTCACAATTAATCATCTATGAGACCTTGTTCTGAAGATAACAATGATTGGCACCAGTATTTTGGGCCAAACTAGGAAGGTACCAATGTGATTGGTAAGCATTAAAAGGTAGAACTTTTAAAATAACAATAATTGATGGGCTTGGAGTAGCTACTTGCTGGATCCCTACTATGCACAAATTATGTGTCTTTTTATTTTCAATGTATAAGCCATCGGATCATTAGGGCATTGTACTTTGGAAGGACATGCTTTTTCTTTCAATTGTCAATAAAATTTGGATTCTAAACCCAAAAACAATGCTCTCTTTATATGCTTGAATCTGAAGTAACATCAATCAAACCAATACAATACCTAGCCTTCAAGAATTGACAAAACTGCACTTTAAATCGAAAACTAGATTTTTTAACGCTCTAACAATTCATAAATTAGGATCTACGCAAAAAATAGTAAATAAAAAATTAAACATACCAATCTTGGGTTTGTAGGAATTTCAAAATCGAAGAATCCCAAACTTTTTCAAATCTGGAACGCTACTGATGGTGGCGTCTCTATTGGTATCTTCGGACGTTGAAACTCCTTAGGGTCGATGAATCACCGCTTTAAGGTAGCCGAATCATCGAACATTCATCCAAAACACTTACTAGGGTCAATGAATCATTATTTGGAGGACATCAGATCATCCTACTTCAATCTTGAAATTCCGCTTGATAGTGGTGAACATAGCACCAAGGTCGCTAAATCATCGTACATCCTAAAAAACCCTTCGACAGTAGCGAATATATATCCAAGGCTATTGGATTGTCGAATATCGATCACAAAATTCCTCACGATGGTGGTGAACTTAGCCCTGAATCCCTATATCATCGACCAACAATCCTAAAATTCCCTTTGGTAGCAGAAAACATAGCCATGAGACCACCAGATCGTTAGATGTCGATCTCGAAATTCCTTCTGATGGTTGCAAACGTAGCTTGATGACCTTGAACCTTCGATGGTGGAAAATGTAGTAGAGGCCACTCGATTTTTTGAGGTTAATCCCAAAATTCCCTTTGGTGATTGCGAACATAGCCCTAAGGCCACTTGACCACCAGACATCGATCTTGATACTCCCATCGGTAGTGGAGAACATAGCCCCGAGGTTATCGGATCATTAAACATCGATCCTAATATACTCTCGGTGGTGAGGTCACCAGATCATCAGATATCAATAAAATAATTCATATCGATGGTAGCCAATGTAACCCAAAGGTTGTTGAATTATCAGACATCAATCCCCAAAATCCGCTTGAAGGAGGAACAAAATCTCGGGGTCGCTAGATCCATGGACACTGATCCTAAAAAATCCTTTAGTGGCGATGAAGGTGGGCTTGAGACCTCTGGATCATCGGGATATCAATCCCGAAATTCCTCTCTGAGGTTGCGAGCCCAATGACCATCAGATCATTGGACATCGATCCAAAAAAAGATCCATGAGTCAATCGAATAGCGCTTCGGGGACCTTAAACTATCAAATCATTCATCATCTAATCTAAATACATTTGGAATTAGTTGAATTGCATTCCTTGAACCTTCAGATCAATGCTTTTTGGATCCAAAAATCTCTGGAATCAATGGAAAAACATAACATAATAGTTGAACCGATGGTCAAAGTAATCCAAACTAACAAGCCCAATGAATTTAGTTTCAAAGGTCGATGCAATCATGTCCCTGGAAACCAATCTTAAAGCTTGCTTGAAGGAAACAAGGCTATACTCTAGAGCCTTAAAGTTACTTTAAAGAATTACATCAATCTCACGGTTAATTAATGGATGATTCAAAATTTCAAATCAAGATGTATTCGAGAATCGTGAGAACCTCAGAACTTGAGTAAACAAATCGCCAAAGACATTGACTATCTGACTGACTTACGACATAGCCTCATAAAAAGTTCTTCCACTCAAATTGGACTAGTGGCTACCAAATATCTTGTGATAGAATCCTAGATATAGCTCAAGCACGTAAGCATCCCTATCACATGGAGGCACCACACATTGAAGTAGTCAAGAAAATATCAAAGTGGGTCATACCGAGGTTTTATCATACCCAACAAAGAACTCTAATATTCTATTAAGTACATCAAAGCTGAGTATTATAATATGCTAAATAATTAATTGTACACAAAATCATAGTTCACAAACACAATTTGCATGCACAAAGATGCGAGAAATAAGCATATGATATGGAACTACCATAAATAAGCAATGATATATGAAAAATAGCGTAATACACTTAATACGAAAGATATAAAATGAAAAATTACAATAGAAACAGTGATATTTCATTACAAAAATGTTTTTTTATACAAATTCGGACTTCGACCCAAACAACGAGGAGTAAAACCAGCACAATTTCAGCCTAGAAATGAAAATTACATAATCTAAAAGCGATGACAAAAGCAAGAAAAACAAGAAAATAGAGTTACTTCTTTTCTCCTCTCCATTGCCTCCTTTAGTTGCTTGCTTCTTCATTTTCTCGATCTAACTCATATAGTTCTTTCGATGTGAATTGAAAGTCCTAAAGCTCGCAATGTAAAGGAATTACCTGCAATAGGAGTTTGAGTGTAAGCTTCAACATCTAAGTCATCTTCAATACCTTTAGCATGCTTTACGACCGCAGGAACAAATAGAGCTTCAATCGAGGTCACATAGGTAATTTTTATGGTGGTAGTAGCATAAAAAATAGTTTAGGATAAAGGAGTAGGATATTTTTGGCATTCAAGCTTTGAGGATGGCTAGTAAGAAACAGGTCGAATGTGACCTGTCGAAATCTAATTGGCGCTTTGATTTCAGCTAAGGCTTAGGATTCAACCGATCGAATTGCCTTTTATTCCACCTAAGCCCGACCACCCTACACTTCCAGCATTCCCGATTCCTGAAGAGTGCGCTACTATGGTGCTCAGACAACGTAACATGACCATCCAACTAGAATAAAAACTAAAAGAACATAGAACTTGTCGAATATCTCATAGTGCATTGCATAATATATAATCATCGAACATACAAATATAAAATAAGAAAGACAATAAATAATTGAAATGAATATCATGTCAAGGAAATAAATTTAAAACAGTATGCAATAGTAAATCATAAAATATTGTCTTTCAATAATAAATGAACTAATAAGTCGTGTAGTGTTGAACAACAAAAAGCATAAAATATAAAAATACGAGGATAGCCTTTTGCTCGTCGTCTGAACAGCTCCATGTTCCCACCTAACCTGTCTCTAATCTACTGAATTAATAGTACTTAGAGTAATAAGAAGCAAAGCATAAAACTCCACATCAAGCGATAAAAATTTGAAGTACTAAAATAACTGGAACACACGGCATGGAAAACCATATAGATATATTCCTGCATCAATAGAGTTAGCACATAAAAGTATATGTTATTCTATGACACTAAACATCATAGGTATACCTTACGTCAGAGTGTTAGGATGTCTAAATGTCAGCATTAACGCTATATATATCTGCATCAATGCAACCTACATCTAATGACATCCCTGAAATAGATAAATGACTACGCAACCACAACATACATCATCTATCCTTTGAGTCACTAACTCGATGCATTGGATATATATATAGTATCTTTGGTTTCCTAGAATTTATACCCGCTCTAAAGAGCTCTGTATTGAGATAGCATACATCTGGCTTACTCATGTTGAGAATGAGCAAAAAATAATTGTCAAATGTCTTTTCGTATATAAATATCCTGCAACCAGGTTGAATGTCAGTGACACCCCACATCCGTTAATGTCACTATTTAATAGAATGCATTAATTTTCGTGAAGCGTTATAGATAAACAGAAACATAAACATCACTAGACAAATATAAAATAACAGCAGAAATTTAAAACTTTATTTTCCAATAGAAAACATCGTGGTCCAAAATCCAGTTACAACATCAGTCCTAAATACTGAAAACTAACTACATCAAATAAAAGTATTTGCCTTGTACTAAAACCATCAGAGTACAGTAATACAAAATCATAGTCCCTAAAAAGAGCCATAACAAAGTAGACGAATAGTCAAAGCGGTACATCGAAGCAGATACAAAATCCAACCAGAAAAAGAAGAGAGAATCCTAATCAAGCCTGAGCACTCCCACCTTGAGAACCTGGGGTGAAAGGAAGAGAGAGAAAAGGAAACAAAACGGGTCAGACATAAAGTCTGGCGAGTCCAGTTACTTTTAGCATATAAATATGTAAAAGCATCATGACAGGCGCATCATGAGAGATAACAGTATCATATGATAGGTATAACAAACTGAACATGATATGCAGGATTAACTGAACAGGTTACGCTTCTCAACTACTTTTCTCTGCGCCAATACTAGTATAACAGACATGAATGATCCCAACAGAAACATAATGGTAGACTTAGGTGTACTACTAGTAATGGGTTTTACCCCCAAACAGTGATAACAGGTACCGCAACATAAATAACGGGTGTTACCCTAACCATAAATAACGGGCACCTAAACAGGCAGGACTAGATGTACCCTAATTACTACCCCTAATCAATTGGCTCCCTATCCCGTAAATACCTTGTGTCGGCCCTACAGTAGGATGTATCACTTCCTAAAGTGGCAACCCCCATGTAGACACATCCGTATCTACTGGTGTTATAACGTCTTATTATCCCTGAACAATCTGTACCCATGCACACATGAATCCATTGGAACACGCTATCAGAACTCCTCTTCTCATAAGTACCTCTTATAATCAGCTCAGTAAGCATTCCCCGACCCCTGCCTAGTTCGGGGTCCCCCTATGATACCGATATGGGTTACTGAATGATACAGGTCCCATGTAACAGATGACACAAGGCACCCCCTAGGCTTGTATCCCCAACTACTAGGATTTTGATAGGTTATGCCTAACAGTTTAACAAGCTCGCATGACCCCAACATATAAAACAGGTTAATTTTATCGGGTTCATATAACTCCCCATTGATTTAACATATTTACTTAACCCCCACAGATTCAAATAGGTTTAATTAACCCCTACACAATTTAAGAGGTTCATATAGCCCCCACAGATTCTAACAGATTAAGTATTACATTTTCATTACATGTTCCGCTTAATCTATTAATTAAGTCTACAGATTTACATGCCCCAACACTCATGTCATAATTCGCAATATAAGATATGCCCCAAATTATAGTCTAATATCACAGTATAGGTTATGCTCCCAAATCCAGTCTTGATTTATAATACAAGATATGCCCCAATTTAACTTTACCAACCATTTTCAATTTCGTTCATTCGCATATTTCAGTGATAGGCCTAGGACTGAAGGTAGCCTGGCTATAAAAATAAAAGGGGAAAGTGGGAGAGAAGAGAATAGAAATAGGCATAATAACGGAATAGGCATAAGATAACAGAATTAGGCATGTAAGAACTGAACAGTAGACCAGGTGTACATGTAATGGCAGATCTGTTTAGGTATGAATCAGATTCTTAACAAGCATAGGTTTAGATCCAGATTTATAGACATGTCATGATTACTTTTTAAAAGTTTATATCTAAAATAACATGAACTCACAGAGACTAGATCTAAAGAACAGAGAATAATAAGCAGATCTTGCAGAAGAATTTCTTGTATGCTTACAAGTTGTTGTTGAAGCAAAATAGGCTAACTCAATCCAAGCAGAGGCAGCATTTCATTCTCCATTGTTTTTTATGTGTAAAAACAATAGAAATAAGGTCCTATTTATAGCCTACTGCCAACGAATCTCGTTCAGAAATAAGTCCAGGTTCAGAAATGAACCTGGATGGATATCTGGTGGGCCGAACCTCGGGGTCGACACACCCTTAAGTGGGTCGACCCATGGGTCGACCCCCTTAGGGAGTGGGTCGACCCCCAATGTGTCCATTTCCCATGTCCTTTCCCCGCTTGATTTTCGAACTTGTTTTGAATTTTTTGGACTTGATTTGTTTATATATATTTCTCTTATACGTATACAAACTTCTAAGCTTAATACCTTCTTCATACGTTATTCGTTTTACGCAAACTCATAGTCTATCGTAAGCAGAATTCCGAGATGAACGCAATGGTGCAGTCCATTTTACATAATTCCCAATATTTGATTAAGTATTCTTTAGTTTATCATTTTTTTGTTTTTATTAAAATTACGGGGTGTTTCATTCTCCCCTACTTAAAGGATATCGTCCCCGAAATCTCCAAGTTAAGAAGAATGTATATCGTAACATCCATCAACCATCTACTCATCCACCAATCACATGTATACATTGTCCTTAAAAGATTTGTAATGCTTATACGAACATATGCAAAGGTGTGTGTATATGTCCTTATACTAATGCGAAAGATTAATAGGGCTACTGATTCAGTCGATGTAACACCCTGTAACGTCCCGAATTTTTAAACGTTAATTACGAATATTAAAATCTGTTTTAAATATTAATTAATTAGATATCGAATATATTATCAGAAAATGGAGTTCGAATTTATATATTTACAAATTAAATAAAACGAGCACGAAATAAGTTTTATAGGAATGCGTATAATTTATTATTGCTATATTTCCGGTTTGGTGACAAACAGAGTAGTTTTATCGGTTCGCAAAATTTAGGTTGAACCAATTAATTAAGAATAATGCAGTTCTGAAAATGGAGTCTATTTACAATGAAATTAATTTTGTTGGGACCGAAATGTCCAGACGTAGCAGGTTATTTATTTTCGTTACGGTTGGAGCTAGTATTTAGCGGTGCACGTGTTTAAACAGTGGTGTAAATTAGCAGTAGAATTAATAATCGTTACCCTATCAAGTAAAACAAAACTTTAAATCACATAAATATAAACTTCTGCAAAACACATTTCCCTACCTAAAGCTGAGCATGAACCTAAGTAAGGAAAAATCATCTGAATTCATGCCATTAATTCTGCAAACGAGCTCCTGCTGTAAACGTGCGGTGATATTTAAATATATAGTATTCTTTATATATACCATCAACCTTTGTCTTTCTCCTAACACCAATCTTCTTCCTGAAGCCGCTCTTCCTCTATTTCTTTTTCTAAAACCAGATCCTAGAACTAAAAATAAATCAAACCCATTTTTCTATCCTTTCAAAAACTGTTTACAGCTTCTTTGCTCATTCTATTTTATTTCGAAACCAAAACAAAACTGAAGCTACGAACAAGGGTGCCGGAAGCTGGGCAGTTAAAGCGTTTAGCGGTTCCATAGCGGTGGAGGTGCAAAAAGGTGTAGCGGGGGTAAAGCGGGGCAATACCGGGGATATAACAGAGGCGCAAAAAGGTTCATAAGATGTGAAATCAAATATTTAAAATAAATTAATTAATGTTCTCACATTATATGTGTAGAAGAAACTAACACTAATTAATCATATATAGTAGAATTAAGGAATATTGTGGTTACGCACACTAGATTTGATAATTATGGTATATTTTCACAATATACTTGACACTCATGCCTTAAAATTAGCCATTTACACAAACTTTATTGATTTTAAAAAAAAAGAAAATTATTCAAATCAAACTATATATATTAATATTGCTAAAGCGGATGGTTAAAAGCGTTGATTTAGCGGATGCAGCGGGAAATAGCGGGGCTAAAAACAGATCTACTGTTCATCAGCGCTAAACTGAAATAGCATAGCGGTTGAAGGGCGCTACGGGCTATAGCGGGGATATTACGGGGCTTTAACTGCATAGGCCGGAAGTCAAGAGGACACGCTTGAGTTCACACAGTCACTGTGGCACGATGGCGGCGGTCGCGAAGTCAGCTGGTGGACGAGGCAAACGGGAAGGCTTCACGGAAGTTGGTCAACAGTAGTAGGACAGGGGGAAAGCCGAGAACTGACAATGAAGTAGTGGGCTGTTTTGGGCGTTGCAGTGTGCTTTGCGAGCTCGGATGTATGCATGAAAAGGAAGAAGTTTTCACATGGAGAAAGGGTTGTAAATGGAGAAGGCGGTCTGTTGGCGGGTGGGTAGAGTGCGGTTATGGAAGAAATTATACTGAAATAATGTGTTCACGTGAAGCATAGAGAAGTAGCAGTGGAAATGTGTTTGCATGTGGTAGAAGTGGGTTTGCGGGGGAAATTGTTTGCTGTAGGAGTTCGGCGGTTGCTCATGAGGGTGCAGACCTGTTCGTTGGAAGTAGAGTTCGTCTGTACATGTTCCGAAGAGAGGAAGATGCGGAGTTGTATTTTTCTTCGCAAGTCATGGTTGTAGGCTTGTAGCGGTGTGAAGAGTGAGACATGAGGGAGTAGAGGAAGAAAATATACACGAAAATGAACAGTTGGAGTGTTACTGGAGCAGTGTAATTTTAAGAAGAAGAAGGAGGGTGCACCATTTCATACGTAGGTGGGGTTTTCTTTGAGAAGGGTTAAGGGGCCAATTGAAATACTTATTGGGCTGGGCCTTAAGATCGTATAAAAAAGGGATGAGAATGAAATCACCTGGTGAAGAAATGGATGGGCGCGGCCTGGATAAAACAAGAAAGAAAGGAAGAATACAAAGGGGAAAGGAAATGTCGGGGAGATGATGGGCTATGTAGTAGTGGTTTACAGTTATTGGGCCTTTGTTATAAATAAATAAATAAAAATAATATGAATAAATAGAGGAGGAATACAGGATCGAACGTTGAAACATTTGGAAGGAAGAAGTCAGGTCTTTTAAAGATAGTGAGGATCGGGATTTGCTGGGTTGAAGAAAGGGTTAGGCGATGGATAAAACATGATTAGAGGCATTAATTAAGGTAATTTAGGGATTATTTAATTATAACAGTTTATAACATATATGTTGAATCTTATAAATAGCGTATCTTGTTCGTTCTTCATCAGATCTGAACGAAACTGGATTCGTCGGAATCGCAGCAACGAGGGCTACGCTGTTTAATAGATTTAGGAAGATTTGGAGCATGCTGGATTCTATATAAATTATATAAATCGATCAGAACCGTCAATCGAAAATAAGGTGAGTTAATTCTCACACTTTTCTGGAATTCTTTGCCGTGTTAAATTCATATAAAAATAGAATTCACTATTGTTGATGATAACTGGATGACTGCATGCCTTGGTTGATTGGTTGTTTAATGACTTTCGACAATTATATTTGTCGTATTGGATGATTTTAATTTAAATAACTGTTTATATATTATTATCTGTAATGCAAGGACGAATAGGTTGGAGGGATCCGACTGGATTCCTCAAATATATTGTATGTTGTTCATTTTTCCATATTATTTAAATATGAAACTATTACCCCAAATGATATTATAGCCTGATTGTATATTGGTGATTAGATTGATATTGAACGTTGAATTTAAATTCAATGTTAATGGTTTTTACTCAACAACGGTATTGATTTAGAAGTTGGCAGCCACGATCTGAGACCCTGTTTTAAAACGTTAATTCACCGATGGGCGTACCGACATAATTAAAGTTATAAAAAGTTATTTTCTTAACCAAAGTGAAGTTTAAATATTAAAAGTATTATTATGAGTTGAGGGTTATGAAAATAAATTATATGATATTATGTATAATGTTTTAAGTAAGTTTTATAATATTAATTATATTAATATTAGAGGAATGATTAATAGAAATCGGTTAAATAAGCAATGATATTTAAGTAACTAATCAGAATTGGTAATTAGATTAATCAGTCTTCGATTAGTCTAGTTGAAAAAGTTTAACGAATGTTTGGTTTAATTTAATGATAAAAAAAATCTTTTTATTTAGCGAGATTTAGGATGATGATTAAATTTATAATCGTTATTATGGTTGGATATAGTTTAAGGAAGTAATCAACTAATCTGTTTTAATCACAAATGAAGTGAACTATTTTCATTTTTATAAATGATGGATTTAATTATTACTTTACTTAAAAATAATTAAAATAATATACTTCTAAATGAAAGAAGAAATCAAGTTGAAATGGAACTAAATTGTATTGTGATAAGAGCGATATTACATCAACGTTTACAAAACGGGTTGTGAGGCAAATATGGTGTTTTTAGAATAATGGTCACTTAATTAAGTACAAGTGAGAAATTTACAAGAGATTTTCAATATATACGGTATAGGAAATGGATTATCGTAGGGAATTGATAATAAAATTCGAGTCTGTAATTGGAAGTTTGTAGTGAAGTTTTGAACCCAGTCGATTGTTATAAATATGGCGTTATTTAAGGAATAATGGAAACAGTTATAAGTTGAAAGGAGATGTGAAATGTAAGTAAGTGATTTAACTCGAGTTTGAAGTATAAATTTATTTATTCCTTTGAATTAAGGGTATAGTGGTTTTCCAAAGTATAACGATGAAATGGTTTTAATAAATGTTCTAAGTGAAAGGATCTGAGCTACCAATATACTTAACCATATTGTTTTGACACCGATAGTTAAAACACCAAACTATCAATGAAATATATTGGACCTTTTTGATGTGTTGTTTCGAAGAGACTGGGATGGTAACTGGACCCAAAACCACTTCGAATCAACGTTGCGTATGAAACTAACTTGCGACGAATAAAGATGAAGCATGAAGACCCGTAGAATTTCATAAGCGGAAGAACTACTTATAATCTCTGGGTAGCTCCCAAACAAAAAGAGATACACTGTGATTCTGACATGGTTGAAATCTAAGGGATTGCAAGGACTTCTTGCTACTGCTCCTAAGGGTGATTCCTATACATGATGCGGTAGGAGAGTGCCTTCGGTTCATCCTGTCCCTGGATGACTTGTATGGACGAATGTCTGACAGAGTATGCCTAACGATCACGTACGGTTGATCTTCTAAAAGTATTACGTCTGGTGGTAGAGGAATTCGTTTCTCTTAGCTTTTAAACCCATAATATTTTTAGGAAATCGATTAGTGATTTGACGGGTTTGACGATGTGGCATTCAAAGTGAATGATGGTGTGTTGTTCTAGAACATAAACGTAGCCTCTGGCCTCACAACCGGGAAATGACAGAAATCAGGCAAGCAGCATGCCTAGGTGGGTCATTCCCAAGCAGGGTATATCTGTCACCGATCTACAGAAAATTCATATTTACTCTTCTTTTCGTTTTTGTATTTTCGGGTTACGGTTGGATGGCTAACAACCGCGGGTGACAATATATTCGCTACACTCAAGCTAAATGAGTGGGCGGTCATGTATGGCCGGGTTGCAAGACGTTCTTGTTGAACCCCAGTGTATACCCTCTAGAGTGCACTGATCGGAAGGTGATCTCATACCTTGTCTGTAGGAATCCATTCTCCAATAGGAGCCCAGCGGGTTTTGATTTTATAATAAATACGTAGAGCGTGAGATGCAAACATTCTACTAGATGGTTATTTACTTGTGGTTTGATAGACATTAGTATAATATCACTGGATTTCGATATACCAAAACTGTTTTAGGTTGTAAAAACCGTCTGTGTTTATGTGTAGGCTGGTCTTACTATTATCCTTTTCTTTCAAAAAGGATTTCTGAATTTAGCAACTGTTTATTGTGAATTTACCACTGAAAGTTTTCCAGACTGATCTGGGTGAATTTTGTTTTAAATCAAATGTGCTCGGGTCAAACCGAGTATATTTACAGGTTCAGTTCCGCATGGAGTTCAAGAGTTGGAAGCAGGAGGCTTCACCGTTAGTGATCTAGAGTTTATTTCCGCTGTGTCTAATATATGATGTACTCTGATGATTGGTATGTATATACAGTATATTTTAAAGAGATTTGATATATTGTACTTTACTCGTTCCGCTGTGAGGTTCTGATGTTCTTCTTACTCTTCTATTCTATTAGTTCTGTCTTTCTTCTTCTCATCCTCTAATTTCTTTCTTTTAACATTCTGCTTTACTGTATAATTTGGGTTGATTGTGGTTGTAAAATGTCAGCTTAAATTGGTACGGAAAAGTGGGATGTTACAACGTGGTATCAGAGCAATGGTTTAGTAATAACCGTGGCTCTATGGCATAACATAGTAAAGATAGGGTTAGTAACACCCTAGATTGAGTTTGAATATATATACGTGAGTGCGTATTTGTAATTTGAATATAAAATGGTTTTGAATTGTTTTGTAAAATGGGTAAATGAAATAATTTTACCCAAAATTATGTTTCTATATAGAAAATGGAAACACTTTTCTTAAATTACAGTAATATTGGATGTTTGGTTATTCGAATTGAATTATGCAATAAAATTGAATTGATTAGTTAATTGAATTTGGAAAAGGAATTTAACCCAATTAAATGGAATTTAAAAATTGAATTTAACCAAACAAATTAAATTTCATTGGAATGATTAAGTTAATTGTGTGTTATGATTGATTAGATGCTAGTTAGGCTAAACAGAATTTATTAATAGTTAATCAGAAATTGAATGAATTGGGAATATGGTCGGTTATGGACGAAACTGAATTATTAAGCCTTAGATTGTTATTTGCATTATAAATTGAGTAAAGTACAGATATTAGAAGGCCGTCGGAGTTGCTATGGTTATAGATGTTGAAGTACAGATGGGAAAAACGAAGAGCAGTTAGATGATTACGTCGAAATTGGAAATTGAGTTGCTCGACAAATAGGTAGTCCTTAATACTATTTATTGGAGTAATTGGTTTTATACCCGTGAGTTGGGTATCCATTTGGTTTTAGTTTTCTTTTGGAGAAGTTGAGGCCCGAAGTGGTAGTTGTAGCTGTATTGATTGAACCGTGCAGAGGAGGTGCAGGCGAAATTTTCAAATTTTTTTAAGGAGTCAGAATTTATTTTAGGAATATTCAAATATAATTATTTTAAAATAACTAGGTTCAGATCATTCTTCTTACTTTGTAATTTCGGGGATGAAATTCTTTTAAAGGGGATGAGTGTAACGTCCCCGATTTTTGAACGTTAACTACAAATATTAAAATCCATTTTAAATATTAATGAATTAGATATTGAATATATTATCAGAAAATGATGTTCGAATTAATATATTTATAAATTAATTAAAATGAGCATGAAACAAGCTTTATAGGAATGCGTATAATTTATTATTGCTATATTTCCGGTTTGAAGACAAACGGAGTAGTTTTATCGGTGCGCGAAATATAGGGTGAACCGATAAATTAAAAATAACACTGTTGTGAAAACGGAATCCATTTACAACGAAATTAATTTCGTTGGGACCGAAATGTCCAGACATAGCAGGGTATTTATTTTCGTTACGGTTGGAACTAGTATTTAGCGGTGCGCGCGTTTAGACGGTGGTGTAAATTAGCGGTAGAATTAATAATCGTTGCCCTATCAAGTAAAACAATACTTTAACTCACATAAATAAAAACTTCTACAAAACCCATTTCCCTACTTAAAGCTGAGCATGAACCTAAGCAAGGAAAAATCGCCTGAATTCATGCCATAAATTCTGCAAACGAGCTCCTGCTGTAAACGTGCCATGATATTTAAATATATAGTATTCTTTATATATACCATCAACCTTTGTCTTTCTCCCAACACCAATCTTCTTCCTGAAGCCGCTCTTCCTCCATTTCTTTTTCCAAAACCATATCTCGGAACTAAAAATAAATCAAACCCATTTTTCTATCCTTTCGAAAACTGTTTACAGCTTCTTCGCTCATTCTATTTTATTTCGAAACCAAAACAAAATTGAAGCTACGAACAAGGGTGCCGGGAAGTCATGAGGACACACTTGAGTTCGCACAGTCACTATGGCACGATGGCGCGGTCGCGAAGTCAGCTGGTGGACGAGGCAAACGGGAAGGCTTCACGGAAGTTGGTCAACAGTAGTGGGACAGAGGGAAAGCCGAGAACTGACAATGAAGTAGTGGGCTGTTTTGGGCATTCCGGTGTGCTTTGCGAGCTCGGATGTATGCATGAAAAGGAAGAAGTTTTCACATGGAGAAAGGATTGTAAATGGAGAAGGCGGTCTGTTGGCGGGTGGGTAGAGTGCGGTTATGGAAGAAGTTATACTGAAATAATGTGTTCACGTGAAGCATAGAGAAGTAGCAGTGGAAATGTGTTTGCATGTGGTAGAAGTGGGTTTGCGGGGGAAATTGTTTGCTGTAGGAGTTCGGCGGTTGCTCATGAGGGTGCAGACCTGTTCGTTGGAAGTAGAGTTCGTATGTACATGTTCTGAAGAGAGGAAGATGCGGAGTTGTATTTTTCTTCGCAAGTCACGGTTGTAGCGGTGTGAAGAGTGAGACATGAGGGAGTAGTGGAAGAAAATATACACGAAAATGAACAGTTGGAGTGTTACTGGAGCAGTGTAATTTTAAGAAAAAGAAGGAGGGTGCACCATTTCATACGTGGGTGGGGTTTTCTTTGAGAAGGGTTAAAGGGTCAATTGAAATACTTATTGGGATGGGCCTTAAGATCATATAAAAAAGGGATGAGAAGGAAATCACCTGGGGAAGAAATGGATGGGAGCGACCTGGATAAAACAAGAAAGAAAGGAAGGATACAAGGGGGAAAGGAAATGTCGGGGAGATGATGGGCTATGTAGTAGTGGTTTACAGTTAATGGGCCTCTGTTATAAAAAAAACAATATGAATAAATAGAGGAGGAATACAGGATCGAACGTTGAAACATTTGGAAGGAAGAAGTCGGGTCTTTTAAAGATGGGATATACTACTATGCCCGAACACTTTTTTGTCAAAAAGTGCGAATCAGTACAAATTAGTGTAATTCAGGAGGGCAAAATTGTCTTTTGCGATGGGTCCCTCCACTTTTCTTGTGTCTGGTGCAAAAAATGACAAACTGAATACCCGGGCATTATAGCATTTTCGTTTAAAGATAGTGAGGATCGGGGTTTGCTGGGTTAAAGAAAGGGTTAGGCGATGGATAACATCATGATTAGAGGCATTAATTAAGGTAAATTAGGGATTATTTAATTATAACAGTTTATAACATATATGTTGAATCTTATAAATAGCGTATCTTGTTCGTTCTTCATCAGATCTGAACGAAACTAGATTCGTCGGAATCGCAGCAACGAGGGCTACGCTGTTTAATAGACTAAGGAAGATTTGGAGCATGTTGGATTCTATATAAATTATATAAATCGATCAGAACCGTCAATCAAAAATAAGGTGAGTTGATTCTCACACTTTTCTGGAATTCTATGCCGTGTTAAATTCATATAAAAATAGAATTCACTATTGTTGATGATAACTGGATGACTGCATGCCTTGGTTGATTGGTTGTTTAATGACTTTCGACAATTATATTTGTCGTATTGGATGATTTTAATTTAAATAACTGTTTATATATTATTATCTGTAATGCAAGGACGAATAGGTTGGAGGGATCCGACCGGATTCCTCAAATATATTGTATGTTGTTCATTTTTCCATATTATTTAAATATGAAACTATTACCCCAAATGATATTATAGCCTGATTGAATATTGGTGATTAGATTGATATTGAACGTTGAATTTAAATTCAACGTTAATGGTTTTTACTCAATAAACGGTATTGATTTAGAAGTTGGCAGCCACGATCTGAGACCCTGTTTTAAAACGTTAATTCGCCGATGGGCGTACCGACATAATTAAAGTTATAAAAAGTTATTTTCTTAACCAAAGTGAAGTTTAAATATTAAAAGTATTATTATGAGTTGAGGGTTATGAAAATAAATTATATGATATTATGTATAATGTTTTAAGTAAGTTTTATAATATTAATTATATTAATATTAGAGGAATGATTAATAGAAATCGGTTAAATAAGCAATGATATTTAAGTAACTAATCAGAATTGGTAATTAGATTAATCAGTCTTCGATTAGTCTAGTTGAAAAAGTTTTACGAATATTTGGTTTAATTTAATGATAAAAAAAATCTTTTTATTTAGCGAGATTTAGGATGATGATTAAATTTATAATCGTTATTATGGTTAGATATTATTTAAGGAAGTTATCAACTAATCTGTTTTAATCACAGATGAAGTGAACTATTTTCATTTTTATAAATGATGGATTTAATTATTACTTTACTTAAAAATAATTAAAATAATATACTTCTAAATGAAATAAGAAATCAAGTTGAAATGGAACTAAATTGTATTGTGATAAGAGCGATATTACATCAATGTTTACAAAACGGGTTGTGAGGCAAGTATGGTGTTTTTAGAATAATGGTCACTTAATTAAGTACAAGAGAGAAATTTACAAGAGATTTTCAATATATACGGTATAGGAAATGGATTATCGTAGGGAATTGATAATAAAATCCGAGTTTGTAATTGGAAGTTTGTAGTGAAGTTTTGAACCCAGTCGATTGTTATAAATATGGCGTTATTTAAGGAATAATGGAAACGGTTATAAGTTGAAAGGAGATGTGAAATGTAAGTAAGTGATTTAACTCGAGTTTGAAGTATAAATTTATTTATTCCTTTGAATTAAGGGTATAGTGGTTTTCCAAAGTATAACGATGAAATGGTTTTAATAAATGTTCTAAGCGAAAGGATCTGAGCTACCAATGTACTTAACCATATTGTTTTGACATTGATAGTTAAAACACCAAACTATCAATGAAATATATTGGACCTTTTTGATGTGTTGTTTCGAAGAGACTGGGATGGGAACTGGACCCAAAACCACTTCGAATCAACGTTACGTATGAAACTAACTTGCGACGAATAAAGATGGAGCATGAAGACCCGTAGAATTTCATAAGCGGAAGAACTACTTATAATCTCTGGGTAGTTCCCAAACAAAAATAGATACACTGTGATTCTGTCATGGTTGAAATCTAAGGGATTGCAAGGACTTCTTGCTACTGCTCCTAAGGGTGATTCCTATACATGATGCGGTAGGAGAGTTCCTTCGGTTCATCCTGTCCCTGGATGACTTGTGTGGACGAATGTCTGATAGAGTATGCCTAACGATCACGTACGGTTGATCTTCTAAAAGTATTACGTCTGGTGGTAGAGGGATTCGTTTCTCTTAGCTTTTAAACCCGTAATATTTTTAGGAAATCGATTAGTGATTTGACGGGTTTGACGACGTGGCATTCAAAGTGAATGATGGTGTGTTGTTCTAGAACATAAACGTAGCCTCTGGCCTCACAACCGGGAAATGACAGAAATCAGGCAAGCATCATGGCTAGTTGGGTCATTCCCAAGCAGGGTATATCTATCACCGATCTAGAGAAAATTCATATTTGTTCTTCTTTTCGTTTTTGTATCTTCGGGTTACGGTTGGATGGCTAACAACCGTGGGTGACAATATATTCGCTACACTCAAGCTAAATGAGTGGGCGGTCATGTATGGCCAGGTTGCAAGACATTCTTGTTGAACCCCGGTGTATACCCTCTAGAGTGCACTGATCGGAAGGTGATCTCATACCTTGTCTATAGGAATCCATTCTCCAATAGGAACCCC
This sequence comes from Allium sativum, assembly GCA_030737875.1. Classification (NCBI taxonomy): domain Eukaryota; kingdom Viridiplantae; phylum Streptophyta; class Magnoliopsida; order Asparagales; family Amaryllidaceae; genus Allium; species Allium sativum. The sequence continues at coordinate 726,357,299 of CM060919.1, read as the reverse complement.
GTGGGTTTTGATTTTATAATAAATACGTAGAGCGTGAGATGCAAACATTCTACTAGATGGTTATTTACTTGTGGTTTGATAGACATTAGTATAATATCACTGGATTTCGATATACCAAAACTGTTTTGGGTTGTAAAAATCGTCTGTGTTTATGTGTCGGCTGGTCTTACTATTATCCTTTTCTTTCAAAAAGGATTTCTGAAGTTTAGCAACTGTTTATTGTGAATTTACCACTGAAAGTTTTCCAGACTGATCTGGGTGAATTTTGTTTTAAATCAAATGTGCTCGGGTCAAACCGAGTATATTTACAGGTTCAGTTCCGCATGGAGTTCAAGAGTTGGAAGCAGGAGGCTTCACCGTTAGTGATCTAGAGGTTATTTCCGCTGTGTCTAATATATGATGTACTCTGATGATTGGTATGTATATACAGTATATTTTAAAGAGATTTGATATATTGTACTTTACTCGTTCCGCTGTGAGGTTCTGATGTTCTTCTTACTCTTCTGTTCTATTAGTTATATCTTTCTTCTTCTTATCCTCTAATTTCTTTCTTTTAACATTCTGCTTTACTGTATAATTTGGGTTGATTGTGGTTGTAAAATGTCATCTTAAACTGGTACGGAAAAGTGGGATGTTACAACGTGGTATCAAAGCAATGGTTTAGTAATAACCGTGGCTCTGTGGCATAACATAGTAAAGATAGGGTTAGTAACACCCTAGATTGAGTTTGAATATATATACGTGAGTGCGTATTTGTAATTTGAATATAAAATGGTTTTGAATTGTTTCGTAAAACGGGTAAATGAAATAATTTTACCCAAAATTATGTTTTTATATAGAAAAAGGAAACACTTTTCTTAAATTACAGTAATATTGGATGTTTGGTTATTCGAATTGAATTATGCAATAAAATTGAATTGATTAGTTAATTGAATTTGGAAAAGGAATTTAACCCAATTAAATGGGATTTAAAAATTGAACTTAACCAAACAAATTAAATTTCATTGGAATGATTAAGTTAATTGTGTGTTATGATTGATTAGATGCTAGTTAGGCTAAACAAAATTTATTAATAGTTAATCAGAAATTGAATGAATTGGGAATATGGTCGGTTATGGACGAAACTGAATTATTAAGCCTTAGATTGTTATTTGCATTATAAATTGAGTAAAGTACAGATATTAAAAGGCCATCGGAGTTGCTATGGTTATAGATGTTGAAGTACAGATGGGAAAAACAAAGAGCAGTTAGATGATTACGTCGAAATTGGAAATTGAGTTGCTCGACAAATAGGTAATCCTTAATACTATTTATTGGAGTAATTGGTTTTATACCCGTGAGTTGGGTATCCATTTGGCTTTAGTTTTCTTTTGGAGAAGTTGAGGCCCGAAGTGGTAGTTGTATTGATTGAACCGTGCAGAGGAGGTGCAGGCGAAATTTTCAAATTTTTTTAAGGAGTCAGAATTTATTTTAGGAATATTCAAATATAATTATTTTAAAATAACTAGGTTCAGATCATTCTTCTTACTTTGTAATTTCGGGGATGAAATTCTTTTAAAGGGGATGAGTGTAACGTCCCCGATTTTTGAACGTTAACTACAAATATTAAAATCCATTTTAAATATTAATGAATTAGATATTGAATATATTATCAGAAAATGATGTTCGAATTAATATATTTATAAATTAATTAAAATGAGCATGAAACAAGCTTTATAGGAATGCGTATAATTTATTATTGCTATATTTCCGGTTTGGAGACAAACGGAGTAGTTTTATCGGTGCGCGAAATATAGGGTGAACCGATAAATTAAAAATAACACTGTTGTGAAAACGGAATCCATTTACAACGAAATTAATTTCGTTGGGACCGAAATGTCCAGACATAGCAGGGTATTTATTTTCGTTACGGTTGGAACTAGTATTTAGCGGTGCGCGCGTTTAGACGGTGGTGTAAATTAGCGGTAGAATTAATAATCGTTGCCCTATCAAGTAAAACAATACTTTAACTCACATAAATAAAAACTTCTACAAAACCCATTTCCCTACTTAAAGCTGAGCATGAACCTAAGCAAGGAAAAATCGCCTGAATTCATGCCATAAATTCTGCAAACGAGCTCCTGCTGTAAACGTGCCATGATATTTAAATATATAGTATTCTTTATATATACCATCAACCTTTGTCTTTCTCCCAACACCAATCTTCTTCCTGAAGCCGCTCTTCCTCCATTTCTTTTTCCAAAACCATATCTCGGAACTAAAAATAAATCAAACCCATTTTTCTATCCTTTCGAAAACTGTTTACAGCTTCCTCGCTCATTCTATTTTATTTCGAAACCAAAACAAAATTGAAGCTACGAACAAGGGTGCCGGGAAGTCATGAGGACACACTTGAGTTCGCACAGTCACTGTGGCACGATGGCGCGGTCGCGAAGTCAGCTGGTGGACGAGGCAAATGGGAAGGCTTCACGGAAGTTGGTCAACAGTAGTGGGACAGGGGGAAAGCCGAGAACTGACAATGAAGTAGTAGGCTGTTTTGGGCGTTGCAGTGTGCGTTGCGAGCTCGGATGTATGCATGAAAAGGAAGAAGTTTTCACGTGGAGAAAGGATTGTAAATAGAGAAGGCGGTCTATTGGCAGGTGGATAGAGTGCGGTTATGGAAGAAGATATACTGAAATAGTGCGTTCACATGAAGCACGGAGAAGCAGCAGTGGAAATGTGTTTGCATGTGGTAGAAGTGGGTTTGCGGGGGAAATTGTTTGCTGTAGGAGTTCGGCGGTTTCTCAGGAGGGTGCAGACCTGTTCGTTGGAAGTAGAGTTCGTTTGTACATGTTCCGAAGAGAGGAAGACGCAGAGTTGTATTTTGCTTGGCAAGTCACGGTTGTAGCGGTGTGAAGAGTGAGACATGAGGGAGTAGTGGAAGCAAATATACATGGAAATGAACAGTTGGAGTGTTATTGGAGTAGTGTAATTTTAAGAAGAAGAAGGAGGGTGAACCATTTCAAATGTGGGTGGGGTTTTCTTTGAGGAGGGTTAAGGGGCCGATTGAAATATTTATTGGGCTGGGCCTTAAGGTCATATAAAAAAGGGATGAGAAGGAAATCACCTGGGGAAGAAATGGATGGGAGCGGCCTGGATAAAACAAGAAAGAAAGGAAGGATACAAAGGGGAAAGGAAACGTAGGGGAGATGATGGGCTATGTAGTAGTGGTTTACGGTTATTGGGCCTTTTTTATAAATAAATAAATAAAAATAATATGAATAAATAGAGGAGGAAGACAGGATCGACTGTTGAAACATTTGGAAGGAAGAAGTCGGGTCTTTCAAAGATAGTGAGGATCGGGATTTGTTGGGTTGAAGAAAGGGTTAGGCGATGGATAACAACATGATTAGCGGCATTAATTAAGGTAAATTAGGGATTATTGAATTATAATAGTTTATAACATATATGTTGAATCTTATAAATAGCATATCTTGTTCGTTCGTCATCAGATCTGAATGAAACTGGATTCGTCAGAATCGCAGCAACGAGGGCTACGCTGTTGAATAGATTTTGAACGATTTGGAGCATGCTGAAATTCTATATAAATTATATAAATCGATTAGAACTGTCAATCGAAAATAAGGTGATTAATTCTCACACTTTTCTGCAATTTTATGCAGCGTTAAATTCATATAAAAATAGAATTCACCATTGATGATGATAACTGGATGATTGCATGTCTTGGTTGATTGGTTGTTTAATGACTGTCGACAATTATATTTGTCGTATTGGATGATTTTGATTTAAATAATTGTTTATATATTATTATCTGTAATGCAGGGACGAACAGGTTGGAGGGATCCGACGGATTCCTCAAATATATTGTATGTTGTTTATTTTTCCGTATTATTTAAATATGAAACTGTTACCCCAAATGATATTATAGCCTAATTGAATATTTATGATTAGATTGATATTGAATGTTGAATTTAAATTCAACGTTAATGATTTTTACTCAATAAACTGTATTGATTTAGAAGTTGGCAGCCACAATCTGAGACCCTGTTTTAAAACGTTAATTCGCCGATAGGCGTACCGACATAACTAAAGTTATAAAAAGTTATTTTCTTAACCAAAGTGAAGTTTAAATATTAAAAGTATTATCATGAGTTGAGGGTTATGAAAATAAATTACATTATATTATGTATAATGTTTTAAGTAAGTTTTATAATATTAATTATATTAATATTAGAGGAATGAATAATAAAAATCAGTTAAATAAGCAATGATGTTTAAGTAACTAATCAGAATTGGTAATTAGATTAATCAGTCTTCGATTAATCTAGTGGAAAAAGTTTAACGAATATTTGGTTTAATTTAATGATAAAAACAATCTTTTTATTTTGCGAGATTTAGGATGATGATTAAATTTATAATCATTATTATGGTTAGATATTGTTTAAGGATGTAATCAACTAATCTATTTTAATCACAAATTAAGTGAACTATTTTCATTTTTATAAATGATGGAGTTAATTATTATTTTAATTAATAATAATTAAAATAATATACTTCTAAATGGAAGAAGAAATCAAGTTGAAATGGAACTAAATTGTATTGTGATGAGAGCGATATTACATTATTGTTTATAAAACAGGTTTTGAAGCAAATATGGTGTTTTTAGAATAATGGTCACTTAATTAAGTACAAGAGAGGAATTTACAAGAGATTATTAATATATACGGGATAGGAAATGGATTATTGTAGGGAATTGATAATAAAATCCGAGTTTGTGATAGGAAGTTTGAAGTGATGTTTTGAACCCAGTCGATTGTTTTAAATAAGCTGTTATTTAAGGAATAAGGGAAACGGTTAAAAGTTGAAAGGAGATGTGAAATGCAAGTAAGTGATTTAACACGAGTTTGAAGTATAAATTTATTTATACCTTTGAATTAAGGGTATAGTGGTTTTCCAAAGTATAACGATGAAATGGTTTTAATAAATGTTCTAAGTGAAAGGATCTGAGCTGCCAATATACTTGACCATATTGTTTTGACACTGATAGTTAAAACACCAAACTATCAATGAAATACAATGGACCTTTTTGACGTGTTGTTTCGAAGAGAAGGGATGGGAACTGGGCCCAAAACCACTTCGAATCAACGTTGCGACGAATAAAGATGGTGCATTGAAGACCCATAGAATTTCATAAGTGGAAGAACTACTTATAATCTCTGGGTAGCTCCCAAACAAAAAGAGATACACTGTGATTCTGTCATGGTTGAAATCTAAGGGATTGCAAGGACTTCTCGCTACTAATCCTAGGGGTGATTCCTATACATGATGCGGTAGGAGAGTGCCTTTGGTTCACCCTGTCCCTAGATGACTTGTGTGGACGAATGTCTGACAGAGTATGCCCAACGATCACGTACGGTTGATCTTTTAAAAGTATTATGTCTGGTGGCAGAGGAATTCGTTTCTCTTAGCTTTTAAACCCGTAATAATTTTAGGAAATTGATTAGTGATTTGACGTTTTTGACGATGTGGCATTCAAAGTGAATGATGGTGTGTTGTTCTAGAAGATAAACGTAGTCTCTAGCCTCACAACCAGGAAATGGCAGAAATTGGGCAGGCAGCATGGCTAGGTGGGTCATTCCCAAGCAGGGTATATCTGTCACCGATCTAGAGAAAATTCATATTTGTTCTTCTTTTCATTTCTGTATCTTCGGGTTACGGTTGGATCGCCAACAACTGTGGGTGATAATATATTCGCTACACTCAAGCTAAATGAGTGGGTGGTCATGTGTGGCCGGGTTGCAAGACGTTCTTGTTGAACCCCAGTGTATACCCTCTAAAGTACAATGATCGGAAGGTGATCCCATACCTTGTCTGTAGGAATCCATTCTCCAATAAGAGCCCCATGGGTTTTAATTTTATAATAAATACGTAGAGCGTGAGATGAAAGCGTTCTACTATATGGTTATTTACTTGTGGTTTGATAGACACTAGTATAATATCAGTGGATTTTGATATACCAAAACTGTTTTGGGTTATAATATGGTAAAAACCATCTGTGTTTATGTGTGGGCTGGTCTTGCTATTATCCTTTTATTTCAAAAAGGATTTCTAAAGTTAAGAAACTGTTTATTGTGAATTTACCACTGAAAGTATTCCAGACTGATCCAAGTGAATTTTGTTTAAAATCAAATGTGCTCGGGTCAGACTGAGTATATTTACAAGTTCAGTTCCACTTGGAGTTCAAGAGCCGGAAGCAGGAGACTTAACCGTTAGTGATCTACAGTTTATTTCCGCTGTGTCTGATATATGATGTACTCTGATGATTGGTATGTGTATACAGTATATTTTTAAAGAGATTTGATATATTGTACTTTACTCATTCCGCTGTGAAGTTCTGATGTTCTTCTTACTATTCTATTCTATTAGTTCTATCTTTCTTCTTCTCATCCTCTAATGTAACAACCTAGAAAATCAGAACCAATTTAAAAATTTTATTTTGGCAATTTCAATGAATTCTGAATATTTAAAATAATTTATTTTTAATAATAACGACTAAAAATTTATTTTGAATAGAATTAGAACGTATTAATTTATTTAAATCGAAGTTAGAATATAAATATTTATTTTAATTATAAAATGAATTGGAAATGGCGCGGTAGTTTGAAAATTCGATTTCAAATTTCAAATGAATGTACAGGATTCAAAATAAACCGGATTTTAGTGAAATAAGAAATATTTGAATCTGTTTGAAAATATCTTTCCAAAGAATGTGAAAAATTCAGATTTCATAGCAGGAATAAAAAGTTATGTCTAGTTGAAAATTCAAAATAGTCGCTATGGAATTAATATAATATATAGCCCTTAAAAATAGCGATTTTGCAAATGACCTCCGTTTTCGACGAGACCACTTTTGTCGGATTCAGAATGTCAAATTATTGCTAGATTCCAATTTTCAGAACTTTTGGAATTAATATGTTAGCGTGGTGAATTTAAACATGTTTGGTCAATTCAGTTTGAATTTAATCGACTGGAAAATGACCATTTTTCAAATGGTCTCCAAATTCGACGAAATTAGTTTTCTTAGGACCGTATTGTCAAAATATAGCCAGATTTATTTTTCTGGAATTTTTGAAGTCAGTTTGTGGCCCCGGTAAATTAAAATGTAGGTTAAAATTTAATATATATTGAATTATATTTTAATTTAAACGAAAACTGATCATAACGGCCAAATTGGCTTACGAAACATATCCCATTGTGTTCGAAATGGGGGTATTTGGCTAGGAGCGACAGTCGTTGGGTCTCGTTTGGAGGTCGAATAAAAAGGTTGACTTTTTAGGAAATTTAAAAATAAATTAATTTATAAAATACCCCCTTATCTCACTCTTTCCCAAATCGTTTTACAGAAGAAATTAAAAAACCCGAATGAACGGATCTCATCGTTCAACGCGCCGCCAGAGGCCGACCACCGCGCCGCTCCCCGCCGCCAAAGCGAGCCCCCCCCCCTTCGCGGTCTTCCTCCCCCTTCCTACGCCCTCTTCTCTCTCCAATCGAACCCCCAAGCTCCCCAAGCCCAAAATCGCACCTCAGGCCACCCAAGCCACCGCCGACGGCCACCCTGGCCCACACCCTGACCACCGTGCCCCTCTAGCGCCGGCAACCACCTCGACGCCGAGCCTTCCCCAAATTCCACTTGTAAATGTTTATTTTACTTTGTTTTAAATAATTGGATTAATTTAAAATATAGAAGGCATTATCAAAAATTAGTTTTTATTTATATAACAAAGTATAAAAAGGGATTTTTTTTTTGTAAATTAGCATTAATCTATTGCCAGATTTTTAAAATATAAAAGGCATTTTTAAAAATTAGTTTTATGTATAAAGCATAGAATAAAACTGGAATTTTTATGTATAAAGTATTGTTTTTAGAAATGAATTTTTATATGAAAATCAATGAATTTAAAATATGATTTTTTTACAAAGAAAAGATATGATTTTTAAATATATAAATATGGTTTTTAATTTGTAAAAGATATGATTTTTAAGCATATAAAAATATGATCTTCATGCTAATAAAAATATGATTTTTAGGTAGAGAAAGATTTGATTTTTATAAATAAAAAGATATGATTATTATACAAGATAAAAATTTGATTTTTATAACGAAGTAACGAAGATAAAAATTTGATTTTTATAATGAAGTAGAGAAGATTTTTATTATATATGAAAAGTGAAATAAAAATATGATTTTTTTTATATATATAGCGATAAAAAATGTGATCTTTTATTTATATATATAGCGATATAAAAATGCGATTTTTAAATATAACACCGTATTAAAAATGTGATTTTTACTATGAATGGTGTGGAAAAGATTGCGTCGGAATTTCGGGAAAATCTAAACGGTTCAGAAATTCAGAGATAGAACTGGAGGAGTGGATTCCAAAGGTGAGAACTTCTCACTCTACTTTATTTTCTAGTTAAATATATATACTAGGATGCAGACGGTGCTTAGTAGCACCCGACACCTTTGTTTGAAACCATGTTTATTTGGTTGTTTGGTTTATTGGATTATTTGTTTAAATTTGGTTGTTTGGGTGAAATGAATTGATTAGAATTTGGTTTGTATATGGCGCGAGCCATTATTAGGCGAGGAATAAGGCTAGACCTTATTCTGGTTCTAGTATCGCGCCGTCATGCTGCCGAAATTTTCTAAAAATATTAGAATAATAAAAATATCATTTTATTGTATAAATGAACTGTATAAAATATTCATGAGATGAAATAAATATTTTATAGTTAAAAATATAATTTTTAACGTGTTATATGAATAAGATAAATATTCATTTACAAATCGGACGATTTGTTTATGTACACACATTGATAATTATTGGGACGATATATTTTACACATCGCCCAACTACACAAATAATAATCAGTGTTTGTTGTTTGAAAACCCCACACAGGTATTGGGATGATATTGGACATACACTAATCCCAATTTTTATTTTTATGTCAATCGATGGGTTGACGGACTGTTGTAAGCGTTAATTATGTATATTTAACGCTTATGCAGTTGTGTAATGCACTCCGGATGATGGTTGACTATGTTTGATTATTATTGTGTACATGTGCGTATGAAATCCATATTAATAAAATTATATGGTAATTGGCTGCAAATGATTCCAATTTGGAAAGGACGAATATTTTAAATTAAAGAATATTTTAAAATGACGAGTAATAAATATTTTGAAATAACTAATATTTTAAAATAATATTCAGTAATGGATCAAAATATGATTTTGATGTCCGATTTGGGATGGACACAAAAATATTTAAATACATAAAGTCGTGTTGATTAAATTAATACCATTTTGACGTGAACGATATTTATATCGATTTTATTCATTTTATAATGAATATCGAAAAGGAAGTGATTTCAAAATCTAATGTTTTGAAAATATTATCATTTATATATTAATGATATGGAATGTTCAATTTTGATTTAAAATTGAATATGAAGTTGAAATCGTTTTCAAAACTAATTTAAAACGATTTATAAAATACGTTTTAAATGAAAATCGACGAAATATATATTATATATATATTTAATGGCCTGAATAGAATGCGTCGTGCTGCGGTAGTTCGCGAATTTCGACCATTGACTTCGAAAGGATATTACGGGAGATCCGACGATCAGATTCTCCAAAAACTAGAACCGTTGGGTTCGTATCGAAAAGAGCTTTCCAACGAATATATGAGATTTGAAATCTAATGGTTGGATTTAGAATTATGTCCAAATCAAATTTGGAAAAGGTCGCTGTAAGTGCAGTTCGATGACCGTTTATGGAAATCGACTATACGGGTCTTGTTAAAATTATTAAAATTATTAATAATTAGTGTAAAATCATAATAAATGATTTGGAAAGAATTTGGATGAAAAATTCCACGTTTGTAAAGATAAAAATATATTTTTATCAAAATGAACTAGTTATGAACTAGAATTATAATCCAATATTTTTAAATAAATAAATTGGATTTGAAATGGTTTTAAAAATAACCGGAATTTCCAGTATATGAATTGGAATGGATTTGAATCGAAATTATCTTCAGAATATTTCAATATTGGATTCCGCGATTATACGGATACTGTGAAGGAATTTGGAAGATATATATATCGTTATTCCTAAGACGATATTTGTTGATTTCAGAATTTGATGTTGAATATGAGCTGATATAATTTCTATTCAGAGCCTTGTATTTAATATTAAATTGGATTTCGGGTTTGTCGTGGATGATGTCTTCGTTAACACTGTTCTTAAACCCAGTTGAGAAAAGAATAAATCTTTTTATTAAGATTTAGTGAAATTTTCCAATTAATTAATATTTAATTGGAATTGAATAAAATGGGATATGAATTGGGTTTATCGTGAACTGTGTTTTTAACGACATTTGTTCTTTAACCCGATTTACAGTGGAATGTGATTCGGAATTTATAAATCTTTTAATTAAGATTTAAGGGAAATTTTCTAAAGAAAAGTTTCCAATTTAATAAAATAAATTGGAATGGAATTCGATTTGATAATAATCGAAGTGAACTTCTGTGGAGGAAGACTGTTACTATATATGGAATTTAAAAGGCTTTGCCGTTATTCCATTTATATTATTGGTTGGATATGGAAGTTTATATCGATTATATATATAATGATCTGTTTTCCGTGAAGATTCCATTGTTAATGTAATGTGATTTTGGGTTTATCGTGAGCTGTGTTTTAAATGACATTAGTTCTTTAACCCAGTTAAAGATAAGATTAATTTCTTAACTTTGATTAATCATTAAGCAATGATTGTTGGAGATTAAAACTGAATTAGAGTTTTAATGAATCATTAAATAGATTGAATGGTGAATCTGATAACTAAAATTATCAAATTCAAGAAATGATCGAGAATGGTGTACCATCAGTTTTACTCCAGGCAATAGTTAAATCTTTAATTAGATTTGAACATGAAATGGTAATTAATTTTACCGACAACACCGTGGTTGTTAGATATGGAGTATTATCAATTTTGCTCCATGGAATGAATAGGTTGGGATTGGAAAATTAAACAAATGATTACTTCAGTAAGGTTCGCTAATCCCGACTAGTTTGGATAAACCTTAATTTGGTTTGAATTGATATCCAAAGGAAGATTAAAGAATAAATTTAAAGAATTTATTTTTGATAAAATTAATGGGAACCTTTCCCAAAGGATATGAATATTTAAATAAAAGAATATTCGGAATTGGAATGAGGCGTTTGTTGTGTTTTTATAGCACTTGTTTATTATATACGCGAATTATTCGTAAAGGCCCGGTTTATACCCATTCTGAATAACTGATTCGATGATAAGTCGACGATGAAGACGGTGGTTGAAGACCGGAGGTCTTCACATCGTTTGAATGATTACTGATGTCTTGATTGGGCTATACACCAAGACGAGGTAATAAGTGGTGATCGTCCAGACGCACTTGGAGATCGACCGGATATGCGAGGACCTCTCTCCTGTATTGGACATATGGGACAAGGAATAAGGTGCCTCCGGTTTCGTTCAGACCTAGAACGAACTTGTAAATGGATGTGTGTCTGACATCGGATTTCATTCTGTGTGATTGATAGACATCAGTTGCATGGCGTGAATTGCCTGTGTGGCATGCTGAGATGCAAATGATCAAGGCTTCTGTTGAAAAGCAGAGTCTTGTGGTTGATGATCAAAGCATGGCTTTAATATAGCATAGCTTTGTGTATAGCATTAATTCGCGAGCCTTACACCCCGGTGTGAACCAGAAACGGGAGAAGACCTCAGGGAGGGCATGCGTTTTCTTCTATCTAGGAGTGGTGTCATGGTATGGAGCCCAGACATTTTTACTTATGTGGATGATGGATAGCGAGGCGCCTCGGTTATATCGGTCACTACAGGGCCGATGGATGGTTTGGTCAATATACCGACCAGTTTATGCCCCATAGGGCAGGGAAACGTATTGTTCAGGCATTTTAATCCACTCCGTGTGGATCGGCGCTGACGATCCCAAGCTTGCCTGCATGCTTTCCTGAGGCTCGGGCTAGAGAGTCTCGAAGCGGTAAGGATGATCCCTTGCCTTGGTTCATAAACGGAAATCCAACTTCCAATACGTGACATTTCGGTTTTAATTGTAGACCCTAGTATGGCGACATAGTGGGATGGGGCACTATGTCATCTATGATTGATACATTTATATTTGAAGTTTATTTCTTCACTTATAGTAATAATAAAAGATGAAATTTCACGGATCAAGCATTATTTGGCTATTATAAGGTAAAACTCTATCCTCCGGCTTGCGTTGCATTATGTGATGGGACCTGAGTCTCATAATTGCTTCATTGTTCTTTATTTAGCATTACGCTGTTTGTTTTATGCACTGGTATTCTTGGGGGCAAACCCGTTCCGTGTTATACCATGTGGTCCCTTGATATATCTAACTTTAAAATCAAGTTAATAACTGTTTTAATTCTCACACCAGTCACATGACTGACCTGGAGTTTATTGTTTTAACCTAAACTTTAGGTTCCCCTATTTTCCACACGGGTAACTAGTAGTTTTGTTTTGCAGATATTATATTCACAGGATCCTGGTTTATAGCTGGAATGATATTCGGAAAGCTCTGTATCTGTGTATCTCTTTCAGTTGTGTTTTGTATTATTTTCCACGGCATTGTAATTTGTAAATCTCTGATATTTATCAAATGTGTAATATTTATTCATACTCTATATATTCTTGTACTCTGATGTAAATTGTTGTAATAAGCAATGAAATGTTCTTCTGTTTGTGTTCTGATTTTTCGTGTCCTCAGACAATCCGTTCTTTCTCTTTTCTTCGGAGACCGGGGAAGTTCGGGTCGTTACACCTAATTCCTTTCTCTTAACATTCTACTTTACTGTATAATTTGGGTTGATTGTGGTAGTAAAATGTCAGCTTAAATTAGTATGGAAAAATGGGACGTTACACACCCCGCATTTTATGACAATTAAATATTTAAATAGTGCATATGTGTATATATATATATGCATAGATATAAATATATAAAAGAAGAATAAAATAATGGTAATGTATAATTGCATGTAATAAATACATGCATTAAAAAGAAGAAAAGATTCATGCAAATAACAATGTAATGCATGCATAGAAAAAGAAATTGGTTGCATGTAGTGTAATTACGTTGCATGCAATGATTTACAAATATTATGCATTAATAAGAAAAGAAAAATGAAAGAAAAAGATGCATGCAAATTGATAAGGTTACATGCAATAGTTTAATTGAAAGGTTACAACAAATATGAAAGGAGGAATAAGAAAAGAACAATAACCACTATTGTTCTAAAACTTGTTAACAAAAGCCTGAGCCATCCAGTTGGTTAGAGCATATGACTTTCATGCGAGAGGTACAGAGTTTGATCCCCGCCATTACCATATTTTTTGTAAGTATATATGTATATGAAAATATATGCGTATATATGTGTAGAAATATATATATATATATATATATATATACAAGAGAAAAGTTCAAAATAAGGCTGCAATCAGAGAAATATGGTAAAAATTAAATAAGGCATAATACCGTTTGAATTTTGAAAACGAAATAAAAGTTGTGCGTATATATATACGTATAAAATTGGTCATTAGAGGTTTTGTATACGTATAAGGATCTTATATTTGAATATAATTCAATTCAATTCAAACTGAACACCGTACGCAAAAGAAAAAAAATGGGACCTAGGGAGGCCGACATTTGGGTCGACACAACCATAGGGGGTCGACCCTAGGGTCGAAACATACACAAGGGGTCGACCCCACCCCAGATCCGGCTAAATTTATTAATGAATTTGGACTATTTTCTCAACTACGTTCGTTGTTGACTCAGCGCTGCATGTACGATAAGACTTTGAACAACTATAAATAGGCTAGCAGAGCCTAGCGTAAATCTCACATTTTTTGAGAAGCCGCCTAAGCTCTGCTATTCTTCTTCCTCCTCAAATCTCTTCAGAAAAATAGAATAATTAGTTTAGGAAAATTCTGATTCAAGATCTGGAGGAAAAGAATGAATAATAATAAAGAAGGTGTTCAGAATTCTATTCGAAGTAAGGTAATTCCTTGGATCTGGTCTATTTGAATTTATCCTCTTTCTTCCCTTCTTCTTTTAGTTAACATTTATGGATCCATGGTTGTTTAGGGTCTAAATCCAGTTAGGGGAACCATCGAATGCTAGATCTGAACCAAACTCAGGAATTGGAAAGCAATTTAGGTGAGTGAATTTAAAATATAACTTTTTGATAATGGTATATTTATCGTTTGACATTCCCCGTTAATATGCAATGTAAATATGCTAGAATGATTAATATGTAAAAATGTTAATTTGATATGTTTAAACATTAATATGTTGAAATGTTAATTTGATATGTTTAAACATTAATATGATGAAACGTTAATATGTTGATACGCTAATATGTTGGAATGTTCATATGAGGAAATGTATAAACATGTTAAAATATGTGCAAACGATTACTATTGTATACATACATGTTCTAATTACATGTTAATATGTGGCATATTATGTACATGAATTATTAACTGTAGAATTGAGATAATTGCATGTTAATTTGTTATATTTGAATATTTACAGGTTAGAATAGAATTAATTACATGTTAGAAAGAATATGCGACATGATAATCAGAAAATGGACTTAATACGATATTAAGTATGACTTGTAAAATAGACTACAGTAAAATTTGGAAGAATGGACACACCTAAATTATATGGAAAATTTACAGTAAATAGAAAACTGTAACCGCACTTAGACATGCGGTTAAATTAAACTTGTGGTAGAAGTCTGGCCGGAACCGCCTGACAAATCTCCACAAGTTGTTAATTTAATACGAGGGGTCTAGTGCCTAAATATACATGTAATGGTGCTAAGACACGAGGTTAAGTCCAACTTGTGGTAGAAGTCTGCCCGGAACCGCCCGACTAATCCAGCATCCATAAGTGGTCGGCTTAATATGAGAGGTCTAGTCCATTAATATATATATAGATATAGATATAAAAGGATAAAAATAAAAAGGCATAAATTGAGATTAAGGGAAATGAATAGGAAATGAATGAAAGCTACAACAGTAAAAGAAGTGGAATGAATGAGGAACGATAATAACCTAATATAACTAATTACATTAATGAGAATGTTATATAATAGGTAGGCTTGTCCTAGGGACAAGTGGGAATTATAACTCAGGTTATAGTAAACGACAAAGAAAATGGGTAACTTATGAAATGAGATACATAATACTTAATTGTAAATTAAGTTATCTGTAAAATTGAGAATCTGAAATCTACTGATAAGAATAACATAAGTTATAATAAATGGAAAGGAAACTTATTAGTAAACCTTAGTTAAGAGAACTAAGTTAATAAGTTAACAACAAGTTGTAGTGACAGTATAAGATGGAATTATGATTAAATAAGAAAGGATATGGTAAACTTGTGGAATGAAACAAGTTATACTTAATCATAAATAATAAGTGACATGTTAAACAGAAAACATGTGAATAGAGATATACTTAATTATATATTAAGTATAACATGTTATTTAACTTTGGAATCAGACAATGAGTAACATAAAGAGATTGTAGATTACAGACCTTGGATTACAATCTAGAGAATAACATGTTATGAACTTATTAATGAACGTAAATGGGTTAAGCTTTGTAACCAAAATTAATAAGAAGGAGGGGTCCATTCCTTAGAGATATAAGGGGCTCGGAAAGAACTTGGTAACTTGAATAATAAGTTAATATAATTGGAAATAACCAAGTTAACTGGACACCTGATGAGGTAGACCAAGCGCATAATTGAATGTTTAGATAGGTTCAAATAACACATTAAACTAAGGCACTTGGGCTAGTCCGTACATGAATAACCCAACGGGGTAGATCATCGTGGTGTCATGGGACATGAGGAGAACGCACGTCCGCCTGATTATTCTGCTGTCAGCTTGTTGATACTCTGCTGGCTCCGAAGAACTGGAAGGGGAAGCACGCGACTTCTTGGGACGTGGAGGGTACTCTTGGTAGTCCTCTGTGTTGTGATAGCATTTTACTGTGTTCACAGAGATTAGGTCTGCGTGTTTCTACTCGATGAGTATGCCTTGATTGCCACGATAGTGGGCAATCAGAAGACTGCAGGGTGGCACAGGTGATTCGACGATCCCGTTGCCTGACTTGGTTGGGTTACGACCACTCTTGAGTACTGACAGGTCTAACCCT
Source organism: Allium sativum (assembly GCA_030737875.1). Lineage (NCBI taxonomy): Eukaryota > Viridiplantae > Streptophyta > Magnoliopsida > Asparagales > Amaryllidaceae > Allium > Allium sativum. Next base: position 726,340,970 of record CM060919.1, on the reverse strand, counting down.
TAGATAGTAAAGTCGTCAGGTACCTACCATCAACAGCCAGCTTGATACGTGATGCGTAATGCGGAAAGGCGAAAAGCTAAATTAACAGACCATAGACCTTTAGCTATCTTGGCTATGGATGAGGGATGGGCCAATTAGGCTTTGTTGTTTGTTGTTTGCTCTTGGGTCAGGTCATTAGTTTTCAATCTTTTTTGTCTTTCATTAGTTAAGGGAGGGGTCAGGTGGGACCATAGCCACTGAAAATGCAAACCTTAGTATCTATGTAAACATATATCTGAAAAGCTCTCGACCGAGTTCTGTGTTTCTTGTACAGTCTGCCACGGGACTCGATGCACAGTAGAGGATATATGTGGTTAAGGCATCAAGTATGATTGACGATACGTACATGGCAAAGTCTAGATACATGCATTTCTACTCTGGGTGGTGTATTGTAGACTCTAGGGCATTACTCTGTGATCTGATTCGATCAAAGGTGGCAGTCCATACGCTTACGTAGCATGGCGATGGTAGTTCTATGCGGAACATAGCGTTGTTATGTAGAGGTCCGAACGTCACTCCAGCGTAGGATGAGAGACTGTTATATTTCTTTGGCGCTACGGCAGAGATCGTGCGAGTGGGATACCATGGGGTGTATCTTTTCTACAGGATACCAGAGCAACCATCACGAGTTTGGATAGATTAGAATTTTAAAAGAAAAAATTGTCTATCGGAATTCGGGTTGTTACATCTGGTATCAGAGCCTAGGTTTAGGATTCTTGTATAGATAATGAGTGAACGTATTTGTATTTTTAAAATATAAATATATTATAAATATTTACCCAGATCCATAGTGGAACCCACTAAATAGAAAGAATATAATATGGCGAGAATTGGGATGTCTGTTTTGTACACTAAAGGAATGAATATGGAAATATGAAACCCTTAGGAAATTTGGGTGAGAAGTGTACAATATGTTTTGAAATTGAGGAAGGTGTATCCCATATGTTAATATTTCATATTAGTGGGTTTGGAAGTAAAACCTTATAAATTGGAAAAGGTTAGAAAGAGAAGAATGGATTAGGAATATATATATATATATATATATATATATATATATTTGAGAAAATTGACATCGTGGGAGTGTTTAGGAAAGCCTAGGAAAATTGGAAACCCGCTTTGAGTCTAACCCCATTGTTAACTTTTGAGAACTTGAAATTTTAAAAGCTTTCGGGAAGATGGTTTATGATGTTTTCAAATCTTAATCTTAAAAGTTATAATTTTAAAATATGTAAAGAACATATTTAAAAAGTACATATTGGGTTTTAAGTAAAACGAAGTATATCTTGGAAACAGCAATGTCTTGTGAATTTTTTGTCTAAAATAAAATTCTCTCAGTAAAAGATGCATATTATATGAGCATGTATAGCTCGCTAGTTTTCTTGTTATATTGCATGAAAGGATCAAAAAGAAAAACTTAGAAAATATTGCATTTTGTTGAAAGCAAGAATTTTCAGTAAAGAAAGTTTTGAAATCTCTATTCTTTTGACAATCATTTTTGATAAATTGTTTTAAAAGAGAAAATTTTGTCGGGTGAACAAAATAAGTTATAGAAATTAAGAATAGATTAGATGTTCGCACCTTGTAGTAAGAAACTGAACTAACCTTGTAGGTAAGAACAAGTCGTAAACATGATTGAGAAATAGTTGTCCTTATCTACTCTAATTTTTGGTGATTTGAAAAAAAAATACATTTTTCTATAAGATGACATGTATTTTTTAGGTTTGCCAAAAATAAGTTTTGGTGAGAAAAATAAAGTTGTTACACTTTTTAATTTTGGAAGGAAAGTAAAATGAGGAAGCCAAACCACGTTTTTGAAAATGATGGAGTAGGTAAGGATTAGTGCCTATGGAAGACGGGAAAAGTTTTGAGGCTATGAAGTAGATAGCGGAAATTTTCTTGGAATAATGGTAAGTTCCCGTAGAATGCGTAAGCATTAAGAAGCCTAGGGTGTTGCTTAAAAATTTCTGTTAGTGCACAGCTAGGACTAGTAGTGACTACTAGAAATTAAAGGGCAAGTAAGTGTTTACGTCCCGTTGTTTGAATTTTTCTGTCTGAGGGGGACATAGTCCTAAGATTCTTGGCCCTTAATAGTAGCTGTGTAGAGTGTATGTTTACCTGGTTTAGTTGAAGGACTAGAAGGCTTATTCGAAACTAAATTAAAATCAGAAGATTAAGTTAAATAAGCTATGAAAAGAGTAATCGTAAAACTAAAAAGGAAACAACAAAATTCAGTAAAGCAACAAACATGACAGTTAAAGAAAAATGGGAAAATTCTGAGAAAATATGTATAAGAATAATTTTTCCCATGACAAGTTGAAAAATAAAATCTGTAATAAAGAAATTTTTCTAAATTAGGTTGTGCTTGGATAGAAAAATATGGAATCTTTATGTAATAGTTACATAAAATCTAAGTACAGATGTAAAAGGTACATAAAAGAAAAACGGAAGATGTGAAGTTTTCCGTTTTTCCACCTTTTTGTAACATAAGAAATCGAATTTAGACAATTAGATTTTTCTGAAATTCGAAAAATAAAGTTGGTTGGTAAGATTTTGGATGCAATAATTGGATGAATTGTGCTCTTTATGCAAGAGTGTGGGAAAATGTGGATAAAAATGTATTTGGATTTTCAAAATATTGCATTCATATAGATTTGCCAGTATATTTAGGATGTGCACATCATGTTCTAAAGGATTTTTGAAAAATTTGCATACAAGAGGTACCGCTTAGGCATACATGTATTATTATGTTGTATTACATTTTGCACAAGCGCAAAATGTTTGCAAAAATTGGATGCACGCATGATGGATGATATTATGCGAACGGTTATTTGATTTTTTACCCTTATCAAATTTCGGGGACGAAATTTTCTGAGGGTGGGAGAATGTAACACCCCGCACTTTATGACAATTAAATATTTAAATAGTGCATATGTGTATATATATGCATAGGCATAAATATATAAAAGAAGAATAAAATAATGGTAATGTATAATTGCATGTAATAAATACATGCATTGAAAAATGTGAAAATATTAATGCAAATAACAAAGTAATGAATGCATAAAAAAAAGAAATTAGTTGCATGTAGTGTAATTACGTTGCATGCAATGATTTACAAATATTATGCATTAATAAGAAAAGAAAAATGAAAGAAAAAGATGCATGCAAATTGATAAGGTTACATGCAATGGTTTAAATGAAAGGTTACAACGAATATGAAAGGAGGAATCAGAAAAGAACAATGACCACCATTGTTCTAAACCATGTTAATAAAAGCCTAAGTAGTCAAGTTGGTTAGAGCATGTTTATCCATAAAAATCATGCACCATTAATGGATCGAACATGTGAGTCGAACACGAATATGGTTCAAGCAATGAAGCCACTCGAACACCACGAGAGGTTGGAATATCACTCATAGGTCGAACAGGCATTAGAACAATACATAGGGTCGGTCATCATAGGGTTGAACACCTTTTGATTAGTCATATTCCACATACGAGACTCGAACACAAAGGACTCAAACATCGTAGGGTCGGATAGGTAAGGGTCGAACATTAAAGGTCGGTCGTTCCATACATGGCCCGATCAAGAAACATCATTTCTAGGGTCGAACATCAGCATGGGTCGGTTGAACATAGTGACTCGTACAAGGTTGGACAAACAGGGAATTGAGCAAACAGCTGGATACAGCTGTCAATAGCTGGCAATGTCATTTCTGTAATTTCTTGTATGTTCGACCCACAACCTGCATATAGACATTTTAGCTCACCACTTCACTCGAACTCCTCCTATAAATAGGTCATGGCTTCCATACTTTTGGATAGGGATTTCTACGACCCCGAAGGGCTGCTGAATTGCATTCACTCCTTTCCCAATAGATTCTAACATCTCCACCATTCCAAGACAAAGATCAAGCGTTGAATCCACCGTGAAATCCATCAAAAGTGCTCAAGCATTCTAGAGATTGAAGATTCTCCACCATTTCTCCTTACATTTAGCAAGATTAATTTGATTCTCCACTGATATGTATTGAAATGAGTGAAGCCTCTGTATCATGAAGCATATGAATGTACTTTTGGGTGATTCTAGACTTGTAATTCTCAAATTGTTAATGGAAATCATTGCCAAAGTGGATGTAGATCTTTCCTAAGATCGAAACACTATAGAACTTGTGTCTTTTTTACTTTTAATTGTGGTTGTGGCCTTTTTCTTACCGATTGGTGAAGTGTAATTTCACACCTTTGGTGCTTGAACCATTTTAGATTCAAACAGAGCATGTGGTTTTCATGCGAGAAGTACAGAGTTCGATCCCCGCCAGCACCATATTTATTGTTTTTGAGGGAACGGCTAAAATATGCATGTTCTAAAGAAAAAATATGTATAAACACAAATATAAGGAAAAGTATACATATAAGGAAGTAAAGAAAAATATAAGTATATATGTATATGAAAATATATGCGTATATATGTGCAGAAATATATATATATATATATATATATACAAGAGAAAAGTTCAAAATAAGGCTGCAATCAGAGAAATATGGTAAAAATTAAATAACGGCATAACACTGTTTGAATTTTGAAAACGAAATAAAAGTTGTGCATATATATATACGCATAAAATTGGTCAATAGAGGTTTTATATACATATAAAGACTTTATATGTGAATATAATTCAAATAAATTCAAACTGAACACCGTACACAAAAGAAAATAAAGGGACCCAGAAGGGTCGACCTTGGGGTCGACACAACCATAGGGAGGTCGACCCTAGGGTCGGCACATACATAGGGGGTCGACCCCGGGGTCGACCCCACCCCAGATCCCGCTAGATTAGTTAATGAATCTAGACTATTTTCTTAACTACGTTGGTTGCTGACTCAGCGCTGCGTGTACGATAAGATCTTGAACACCTATAAATAAGCTAGCAAAGCCTAGCCTAAATCTCACATTTTCTGAGAAGCCACCTAAGCTCTGCCATCCTTCTTCCTCCTCAAATATCTTCAGAAAAATAGAATAATTAGATTAGGAAAATTCTGATTCAAGATTTTGAGGAAAAGAATGAATATTAATAAAGAAGGTGTTCAGAATTTTATTTGACGTAAGGTAATTTCTTGAATTGGTCTATTTGAATTTCTCCTCTTTTTTCCCTTCTTCTTTTAGTTAATAATTGTGGATCCATGGTTGTTTAGGGTCTAAATCAAGTTAGAGGAACCATGGAATGCTAGATCTGGACCAGATTCGGGAATTGGAAAGCAATTTAGGTGAGTGGATTTAAAATATACCTTTTTGATAATGGTATATTTATTGTTTGACATTCCCCGTTAATATGCATTTTAAATCATCTAGATTGATTAATATGTAAAAATGTTAATTTGATATGTTTAAACATTAATATGTTGAAATGTTAATTTGATATGTTTAAACATGAATATGATAAAACATTAATATGTTGAAACATTAATATGTTGGAATGTTCATATGAGGAAATGTACAAACTTGTTAAAATATGTGCAAACGATTATTGTTGTATACATACATGTTCTAATTACATGTTAATCTGTTGCATTCTATGTACTTGAATTCTTAACTGTATAATTGAGATAATTACATGTTAATTTGTAAGATTGGAATAATTACACGATTACATGTTAGAAAGAATATGCGACATGATAATCATAAAATGGACTTAATATGATATTAAGTATGACATGTAAAATAGATTACAGTAAAATTTGGAAGAATGGACACACCTAAGTTATATGGAAAATTTACAGTAAATAGAAAACTATAACCGCACTTAGACAAGAGGTTAAATTCAACTTGTGGTAGATGTCTGCCTGGAACCGCCCGGCAAATCCAGCGTCCACAAGTTGTTAATTTAATGTGAAGGGTCTAGTGCGTAAATATACATGTAATGGTGCTAAGACACGAGGTTAAGTCCAACTTGTGGTAGAAGTCTGCCCGGAACCACCCGACAAATCCAGCATCCACAAGTGGTCGTCTTAATGTGAGAGGTCTAGTGCATAAATATATATGTATATATGTATGTATATAAAATGATAGAAATAAAAAGGCACAAATTGTGATTAAGGGAAATGAATAGGAAATGAATGAAAATTACAATAGTAAAAGAAGTGGAATAAACGGTGAATGATAATAACCTATTATTACTAATTACATTAATGAGAATGTTATATAATAGGTAGGCTTGTCCTAGGAACAAGTGGGATATATAACTTAGGTTATAATAAATGACAAAGAAAATGGGATATCTCATGCAATGAGATAAGTAGTACTTAATTGTAAATTAAGTTATTTGTAAAATTGAGAATCTGAAATCAACTGATAAGAATAACATAAGTTATAATAAATGGAAAGGAAACTTATTAGTAAACCTTAGTTAAGAGAACTAAGTTAATAAGTAAACAACAAGTTGTAGTGACAGTACAAAATGGAATTATGATTAAATGAGAAAGGATATGGTAAACTTATGGAATGAAAAAAATTATATTTAATCATAAATAATAAGTGACATGTTAAACTGAAAACATGTGAATAGAGATATACTTGATTACATATTAAGTAGAACATGTTATTGTAACTATGGAATCAGACAATGAGTAACATAAAGAGATTGTAGATTACAGACCTTGGATTACAATCTAGAGAATAACATGTTATGGGCTTATTAATGAACGTAAAAGGGTTAACTTTTGTAACCAAAATTAATAAGAAGGAGGGGTCCATTCCTTATAGATATAAGGGGCTCGGAAAGAACTTGGTAACTTGAATAATAATTTAATATAATTGGAAATAACCAAGTTAACTAGAAACCTGATGAGGTAGAGCAAGCGCATAATTGAATGTTTAGACATAGGGTCTAATAACACATTAAACTGAGGCACTTAGGCTAGTCCATACAAGAATAACCCAATGAAGTAGACCATCGTGGTGCCATGGGACACGAGGGGAGCGTACGTCCGTCTGATTATTTTGCCTGTTCTGCTTGTTGATATGATGCTAGCTCTGAAGGACTGAAGGGGAAGCACGTGGCTTCTTGGGACGTGGAGGGTACTCTTGGTAGTCCATTGTGTTGTGACAGCATTTTACTTTGCTCATAGAGGTTAGGTCTGCGCGTTTCTACCCGGTGAGTATGCCTTGATTGCCACGATAGTGGGCAATCAGAAGACTGTAGGGTGGCATAGGTGATTCGACGATGCCGTTGCCTGACTTGGCTGGGTTATGATCACTCTTGAGTACTGACATGTCTAATCCTTAGATAGCAAAGTCGTCGGGTACCTACCATCGACAGTCAGCTTGATACGTGATGCGCAATGCGGAAAGGCGGAGAGCTAAACCAACAGACCATAGACCTTTAGCTATCTAGGCTATGGGTGAGGGACATGCCAACTAGGATTTGTTGTTTTTTGTTTGCTCTTGGGCCAGGTCATTAGTTCTCAATCTAGTTCGTCTTTCATTAGTTAAGGGAGGGGTCATGTGGAACCATAGCCACTGAAAATGCAGACCTTAGCATTTGTGTAAACGGATATCTGAAAAGCTCCCAACCCGAGTTCTGTGTTTCTTGTACAACCCTGCCACGGGACTCAGCGCACAGTAGATGATATGAGCGGTTAAGACATCAAGTACGATTGACGATACATACATGGGAAAGTCTAGATATATGCATGTCTGTTCTGGGTGGTGTATCGTAGACTCTAGGGCGTTACTCTATGATCTGATTCGATCAAAGGTGGCAGTTTGTACACTTACATAGCATAGCAATGACGGTTTGTATGCGGAACGTAGCGTTGTTATGTAGAGGTCCGTATGTCACTCCGGCATAGGATGAGGGACTGCGTATATTTCATTGGTTCTACGGCGGAGACCGTGCGAGTGGGGTACCATGAGGTGTACCTTAATTTGGGGGTAGTTGCATATATACTGTATTAGGTTAATCCACTGGGAAGTAGATGGGTGCAACGTGTGTATAAACCTTGAGTGCGATTAACCCAAGTAACCAAATAAACATGAAAATGTAACTAAACGGTATATGTAGGGTTATCCAAAATGTGTAGTTTAAATCCAGTCATCGGACTTTGTGTTCTGACCCCTTCTTCATAACATACTCGTAGGTTAGATTTGTGGCAGAGATATGATAACTTCGGATATTGGTTAGGCAGTATTATAATTTGGGTAAGGCTATATTTTGATTATATTTTAACCATTCTACCGTGAGATGTTTTCTAAGCTCTGATATATTTTATATCTCTGTCTTTTCTGCAGGATACCATAGCAACCAACACAAGTTTCGATAGACTAGAATTTTGGAAAATAAAATGTCTGTCGGAATTTAGGTTGTTACAATCAACCTCCTTAATGCAATGTATGTTAGGGCCATGAATCCAACATTTATGCAAATAGTCCTAGTATATCATGTAAATGCTATATGTGTGCACAGTCAACCGTCCAAATGCAACATCCATATGATGATACATCCATTTCCACCCATAAAAAAAATGCACATGCATCCATATGCAGTATGAGTGTGATTGACCTGATCTAGTGCCTAATGTATGTGTATATGCATCCACGAGAAACCACTAGCTAACACTTGCATCCATTTGCATTCATCAAACATAACATGTCTCAAACACATGTTTACATCCATTGGTTCCCTACCTAAAGGTCAAAGATTCGATCGATATGATATACTTAAATGACTGAAGCAAGTATGAATAAAAGCTTTGGAAAAAGAAGTTAAGAACATACCCTTGAAAAGAAAAGGGTATGAAGCGCAAATATTGTCTTCAATCTCCCAAGTTGCATCTTCGTGGTCTTCTCCCCATTGAAATTTAATCAACTTGACCTCTCGGTTGCAAAGCTTCTTAACCTCTGATCCAAGAATATGGGTAGGAACTCATCTAACTGTCGCCTCCCGTTCCAGCTCTACTTCCTCAGGCATACTCGACTCAACTACCTCGGCTGTACCGTGCAGACACTTCTGCAAATGAGAAACATGGAAAACATCATGAACACCCTCCAATCTTTCTGGTAGCTTCACTCTAGAGGCCACTTGACCTATCCTTTCCACTATGGGAAATGGCCTTACAAACCTTAGTGCCAGGTGATACTTTGATGAAAACCATGTCTCCCACCTCAAACTAAATGTCGGTCCTTCTCCTATCTGTGTATGACTTCTTCCTGTCATGAGTTGTCTTCATGCGTCTACGGATAAGATCAATCTTTTTTGAAGTTTCACTAATCATCTTAGGTCTACGTAGAAGTCTATCTGTAGTCTCCCACCAACAAGTTAGTGATCTACAAGGTCGCCCGTACAATGCTTCGAAGGGTGACATGCCAATACTAGCCTGATAGCTGCTATTGTAGGCAAACTCAACCAATGGAAGATGCTCCTCCCAAGTTCGTCCGAAGTCTAGGATACACAATCTCAAAAGATCCTCCATAACTCTATTCACCCTCTCAGTCTGCCCATCGGTCTGAGGGTGATATGCGATGCTCAAACATAATTGTGTACCCAATGCCTCTTGCAGGCTCTTCCAGAACACATTAGTGAAGGTAGGATCATAATCACTCACTATACTAGAAGGTACTCCATGTAGATGAACTATCTCTCGAAGATAAACTGATGTCAACCATGATGTCGTTCTCTTACTTTTTGCATGAATGAAATGAGCGCTCTTAGTAAGCCTGTCAACTATAACCCAAATATTGGTGTTGCCTTTCCTCGATCTAGGCAAACCATCAATGAAATCCATAGAGACGCTCTCCCACTTCCACTGTGGGACCTCCAAAGGATGAAGTAAACTGTTGGGCTTCCTTTGCTCAGCTTTGAGTTGCTGGCAAACTAAACATCGAGAGACAAACTCGGCTACATCTTTCTTAATCCCAGCCCAAAATAAAACCCTCTTCATATCTCTATACATCTTATCACCACCTGGATGGATAGTCATCCTAGAATGATGGGCTTCCTCAAGGACTGTCTTCAATAGACTCCCAGCTCGGGGAACACAAAGCCTTTCATCTCGTCGCAACCACACTCTATCATCTATTGAATATCTATTAAGGTGACTAGATGTCTCCCCTCTACTGAGCCTATCCAAGATGTCTACTATCTATGGGTCCTCTCGCTGCGAAGTTCCTATCTGATCCATAAGAGTAGATCGCACCTCTAAGGATGCCAACAAACCAGGTATAAGATCCGTTGATAGCCTAAAATCAAAGGTCGATATGTACTCCAAGCTCCGCCTCTCTACGAATAGTGGACTCAAAGTCATCCTCTGCCTACTCAATGCGTCGGCCACCACATTACCTTTTCTATGGACATAAGCAATCTAAAAATCATAGGATGCTAGGAACTCCATCCATCTCTGCTGTCTCAAATTGAGATCCCTCTACGAGAATAGATACTTGAGAGATTTATGATCGATATACAACTCGAACATCTCTCCAAGTAGATAATGTCTCCAAGTCTTGAGAGAGAATACTATAGCATCCAACTCCAAATCATGGGTAGTGTAGTTCTTCCCGTGAACCCGCAACTGTCTACAACCGTAACATACTACCCTTCCCTCTTGCATCAAGATGGCACTAATCCCCGTACCTTATGTATCTGTGTATAATGTGAACACTTTGTTCCCATCAGGCAAAGTCAAGATTAGGGATATTGTCAGAGCCCTCTTCAATCATTGAAAAACATCCTCACAGTCAATATCCCAAGAAAGGGCCAGATTCTTCTTCGTCAGTCTGGTGAGTGGGGCTAATATCTTCGCGAAGTCCTTAATAAACTTCCTATAATAGCCCTCTAAACTAAGAAAACTTCTCACCTCCGTTGCATTCTTTGGAATCTTCCAACCTTGAACTACAACTACTTTCGTGGGATCCACTGCTATCCCATCCTTGGAAACCACATGCCCTAAAAAATATCACTTCCTTTCTCCAAAAATGACATTTGTAGAATTTGGCCTTAAGTTGGTGCACTCGAAGAGTCTTCAGAACCTCCACTAAATGCTGGGAATGCTCTTCCTCGCTCTTCGAGAAGATCAGAATGTCAACCATAAAGACCACAACGAACTTATTCAGAAAATCCCAGAACACCCTACTCATCAGATCTATAACACCCCGTACTTTCAAAAGACACTATAACGAAAAACTAAGGAATACTTAATCAAACATTGAGAATTAAGTAAAATGGACTATGCCATTGCGTTCATCTTGGAATTCTGCTTGGGATAGACCCAAAGTTTACGTAAAACAAACATCGTATGAAGAAGATATTAAGGTTTGAAGTTTATATACATACAATACATTTATATATAAATAAAAATATTCTAGAAAATCAAAATCAGAGGCGTGAGAATTAGGTGGGAAATTGTCCCATTAGGGGTCGATCCACACCCTAAGGGTGTCGACCCATGGGTCGACACCACAACAGGGGTGTCGACACCCATATCGACCCCCCTCCCCAGATGTGGGCAGAATTCAATTTCTAAACGTGGACTTGTTTCTTGACTAGATTCGTTGACCCTAGGCTATATAAAGGACCTTAATCCCATTGTTTTATTCATCTAAATCAATGGCGACAACGAGGTGCTGCACCAACTCATAGTAAAATAGCCTATTCTTCTCCAACAACAAGTTATACGTATTCAGAGATCTATGTTACAACATCTACAATCAATTCTCTGTTCTTTAGATCCAATCATAATGAGTCTATGTTATTTTTAGATATAAACACCTAAAATGTAATCTTGACATGTTTATAAGTTTGGATCTAAGCGTATGCCTATTAGTAATCTGAATCACAACATATCTGCCATTACTTGTATATCTAATTTACTGATCAGATCTCATATGCATATTCATGACATCCCTATTCTGTTATTTTGCATAATTGTGTCACCTTATGCCTATCATGTTAGTTTTCCCAATCATATCACCTTATGCCTGTTATGTTAGTTTGCCTAATCATGTCATCTTATGTCTGTTTTATTTACTATGCCTATTCTTGTTCTCTTTTCTCCTTCTTTCTCTTTTTGGTTTAATAGCCAGGCTACCTTCGAGCCTAGGCCTATCGCTGAAATACGCGAGCACACAAAATTGGGAATGATTTGATGATTAATTTCGGGAATGCCGCATAATTCATATTGTAAAACATGATTGGGAATTTTGGCCAAAATTTGTACCTTAAGCCAAAACTTGAGATTTAGGGGCATAATCTATATTTTGACTTAAACCTTGATCTGGGGCATAACTTGGATCATAGATCAGACAGGAATTTGGGGCATAATGAACATGGTAATAGGTTAGAATGAAGATGCCTAGATTTATAGTAATTAGAAACTGTAACCGTGCTTGGGCACGAGTTTAGATTACACTTGTGGTAGAAGTCTGCCAGGAACCGCCCGGCATATCCAGCATCCACAAGTGGTAAATCTAATGTGAGGTGTTTAAGTGCATAAACACGTAACGTGCTAAGATATGAGGTTAAGTCCGACTTGTGGGAGAAGTCTGCCCGACCCAACCGGCATATCCAACATCCACAAGTTGTAGACTTGATGTAGGAGGTCTAGCGCATTATAAAAATAAATGAAAGAATGGTGATGAACTTGTAATACCTAACCTGTTTGAATCATAAGGATTACATGAACCTGTTAACTTGAGTCGGGGTTAAGTAAACTTGCTTGAATCAGTGAGACGGTTAAGTTAATATTGTTAAACATGTGGGGATGGGTTATACATATGAACCCGACAAACTTAACCAGTTGGGGTTATGCAATCTTGTTAAACCAGTAAGCATAACCAGCTGAAATCCTAGTAATGGGGATGTAAGCCTAGGGAGAAGCTTGTCTCATTTGTTGTGTGGGACCCGTTTCAGTCGGTAACCCATCTTGGTATCATACGGGGAACCCCGAACTAGGTCGGGGTCTGGGCACACTTACTGAGCTAATTTTAAGAGGTCACTTGAGTGAGGGTGTTTGATGGCGCATTCCAACAGAGTCATGTTTGTGCATGGGTCCACTTGCTAGGGAAGATAAGACGTTGTGACATCGGTAGATATGGTTTGTGCACATCTTGTAAACAAAGGGTTGTCACTTTAGGAAGAGATATATCCTATTGTGGGGCCACCACAGGGTATCTACGAGTTAGGGAGCCGATCGATTGCGGTAGTAAGTAGGGTACATCTAGTCTCGGTTGTTTAGGGTCCCGTTACTGTCATTGGGGGTTAACACCTGTCAGTTCTATTGGGCTACCTGTTATTGTATGGGGTAAAACCTCTCACTAGAATTAAACCTAAGTCTACCATCTTGTACTTGTTGGGATCATCTTGTTCTTGTTATACTAGTATTGGTGTAGAGAAAAGTACAAGAGAAGCGCAATACATGTTCTGTTATGTTTATCTTGTTTACCTTGTTATACCTACCCTATAACATTGTTATCTCTCTCCAACTTATATGTCTGTCATGATGCTTTTACTTATTTATATGCTAAAAGTAACTGGACTAGCCAGACTTTATGTCTGACCCATTTTGTTTCCTCTTCTTTCTCTTTGTCACCCCTCCCCTAGGTACTCAGGGTGGGAATACTCAAGCTTGATCATAATTCTTCTTTCCTTCTGCTTGGAGCTTCTTAGATGTACTGCTTGATTCCGTATCTTCTCTATTATGGCTATATTTTGGGGATTATGCTCTTTTTATGTACTATTGTACTTTGATGATGATTTTTGTACATGGAAGAAGTTTTATGTTTTCAGTATTCCAGACTTATTATGTAATTGGGTTTGAACCTTGAAGCTTTCAATTAAATAAAGTTTTAATTCCACTGTTGTTTTATATCTGTCTTGTAACGTTTCTGTTTCTGTTTACCTATAACGCTTCACAAAACTTAAGGCATTATGTTAAAGAGTGACATTAAAGGACGTGGGGTGTCACATTTGGTATCAGAGCTGAAGGTTACTAGATCGAATAAAAGAATTTGGAAATTGTTTTCAAAAAGGTTTTGAAAGAAAGCATTTTCAAAAGAAAAGTCTGTTTCGAAAAACATATTCCCAAAGCCATATAAAATATATTTTGATTCTCTGTTTGAATCCCTTTTTCGTTTTTCTTTTCAGCATGTCTGCGGAACCTAATATTCCAGAGGGCATACAGATACCGACCTGGTTACGTAGGTATCTGGAGGCTACGGCACCTGCCACAGCCCGAGCAGACGCCCCTCCCCCAGCTGCATCTGTTGTTCCTCCTCCTCCTCCGCGTGCTGATAATTTCTCTAAGTATGCAAAGATTTTTGTGCTATGGGTGGAAAGCCATTCCAAGGAACTGAGACTTTCATAGAGGCACTGTAACACCACGAATTTCGGTTAATACAAAAATTCACAAATTAAAGAATAACTAATCCCAGATGTGGGAATCAAGGGAAACGGGTTGCGTCATTGCGTTCGTCTCGGAAAAATACGCGAAATAGAGTCCGAGTTTTCGAAAATCGGAGTCCGTATGAAGAAGATATGGACGAACGAAGTTAGGCAGAAAAACCCGAAACAGGCCAGAAATGCACTGCCGCACTTGTGAAGTGCGCCAGTACAAAAATACACTGGCGCACTTGGGAAGTGCGCCCGTGCCAAGCCAAGAAACCTGCACAGTTTCTAGAGAGTTCTGTGGTTGGGTGCACCAGTTTGGGGTTTGGGCTTGGTCTTAGGGCTGGTTTCTGGAAGGTGCCGAAATCTAAGGGTCCTAATCTAATCTAGGGTTAATCTAAGGGTCTAAAATGCAACCTAATCCTATAAATAAGACCCTAACCCTACCCTAATTCATTCATAATTAAATCTTGTAACTAAACTATGGCAAAATGAAACTTGATCATGGCCTCCACAAATCAATGAAGAGGAAAGCAAGCTAATCAACCTCTCTAATCAACTTCTAATCCATTCTAAGCATCTTAATCTTCTTCATTTGGAGTGCAAATTGCTAGTGGTGAGTTTCTATCACTTTGATGATCAATTGTTAAGATAAGTAGATTAGGTGTAATGAGACTTATGGTCTTGAATGCGGATTTGTGAGTTTGAATCATTTGTAATGATATGCTAATCTATGTATAATATTAATCCTATGTTGAATATGTAAGTTTATGCAAGTTGAATATGAGAGTTTATGCAAGTTGGATATGTGGGTTTATGCATAATAAGTAATTGATTTTATGCAAGTTAAGTATGTGGTTTTATGCATGATGAGTATGTGATTCTATGCATGCTAAGTAGGTGATATTATGCATGATGAGTATGTGATTCTATGCATGCTAAGTATATGATATTATGCAAGTTTAGTATGTGATTCTATGCATGCTAAGTATATGATATTATGCAAGTTTAGTATGTGATTCTATGCATGCTAAGTATGTGATAATATGCATGATTAATAAGTTGTTTTATGCATATTTAACAAGTGGGTTTATGCATGTTTAACAAGTTCATATGCAAGTTACATGTATGATAATATATGCTATGCAAGTTACATGTATGTTAATATGCAAGATATGCTATGCAAGTTACATATTTGTTAATATGCAAGTTACATGTATGTTAATATGCAAGATATGCTATGCAAGTTACATGTTTGTTAATATGCAAGTTACATGTATGTTAATATGCAAGATATGCTATGCAAGTTACATGTTTGTTAATATGCAAGTATGTGAATGCTTATGCAAGAATGTGAATGCTTATGCAAGTTATGTGTATGCTTAAATGCATGTTTAACATGTTATGCAAGTTGTGAGAATGCTTATATGCAAGTTCAACATGTTATGCAAGTTATGTGTATGCTTAAATGCATGTTTAACATGTTATGCAAGTTGTGAGAATGCTTATATGCAAGTTCAACATGTTATGCAAGTTATGTGTGCTTATGCAAGTTATGTGAATGCTTATATGCAAGTTCAACATGTTATGCAAGATATGTGTATGATAATATGCAAGTTCATATGCAATATGTTATGCAAGTCATGTGCGATAATATGCAAGTTTGGGTTAAATGTAGTTGGGTTAATATATGCTCATATATGCAAGTTGACATCCTCTTAACCCATGACAAAGTTATATGCTAAGATTTGGTTAAAACCCATGATATTTGTGATGGATCTTCCCTTTTTATTATGTCGTGAAATGAGAACGATTTGCGTGGGGAACGATGGGGTTAATAAATATGTTAATTAAAGTATGGTTGGGTATGGTTAAGCATACCATAAAAATAAATTAACATAAGTGGGAATTTACCTATTGAGTTAGGTCTACCCCATGGGAATTTACCTATTGAGTTAGGTCTACCCATGTTATGAGAAACTTGATATTAATTAGGGATAATTAATATAAATTAAGAGGGTGATTAATTAGGTGTAATTAATCGACTAAGACACGAGGTTGGACTTAGTTGTAGCGTAAAACTGCCCGGACCCAACCGGCCTAACCAGTTGCTACAAATGTTAGCCCAATGTGAGAGGTCTTAGGCACAAACTAAATACGTGATTAATGTAAAGACACGAGGTTAGACTCGGTTATGACATAAGGCTGCCCGGACCCAACCGGCTTAACCAGCGGTCATAAAAGATAGTCTAATGTGAGAGGTCTTTATGAGGATCACGGTCTTAATTAATTAAGAAACACTTAACCGTATAAGCATGTAGTGGGGCATGAGGGTTAAGTGGGTGCCTTGGGTGGCATGTGGAAATTTGGTGGTTGCCTTGGGTGGCAATAGAAAATACGATTAGAATACTTAACCAAAGTGGGACATGTAATTAAACATGGGTAAAGGGTTAAGTAAGTGCTTTGGGTGGCATGTGGAAATCTAGTGGGTGCCTTAAGGGGCAATTGAAATATAATTAAATGACTTAACCAGGATTTATAACATGAAGGTAGACATGATTATTAAAAAGGGTTAAGTGGGATACACTAGATAAAATTACAAGCTTAGGTGGTAGCTTGTGGGGGCCCATTTCAACCAATATCCCAAACGTATCTTTGTGGGCTCGACTCAAGTCGAGTGACGGGACACGCATATTGGGCTTGACTATAAGAGGCCAAAACGGATTAGCGGTGGCAACGCAAGTCCATCGGGTTCCATATGCGTGTGTGGGCCCGGGCTGGTAAGTAAGACGTTGTTGCATCGTGTAGGTATAACCCGTGCACCAGAATCAGGCTCGCCACTTTGGGGAATGATACATCCCACTGTGGGGCCAGCACGGATATCTACGGTAGGGAGCCGATCGTTTGGGAGTAGTGGGTACACCTTGTAAAGATAGGGGCAGACGGCACCTATGTAGGGGTAAAAGAAACTTCTGGCTAAAAATTACTAAGTACATTTAGTGGGATCAATCTTTAGATGGGAATTAATCTGGGGTAGGTAGAACTGGTGTGGTGCAGTGTAGGAATTACTCTTAGGTGGATAAGTCTGGGGCGGTGTAATCTAGTAATTATCCTTGGGTGGATAAATGCGTCTTTACGGTGATCTTAGTTTATCCTAAGTTTACCAAGCTGCTTAGTGTAGCCATTCATCCCCAGTCGTTACCGTATATCAACTTATGTCTTCTCTGGTTATCTTTAATGGTTGTATTGTTAGGGTTATAGGACTCACTCAGACTTATGTCTGACCCCGTTGTTTTTATCTTTTTCCCCCAACCCCAGGTTATTAGAGTGGGCCTGGTGCTAGTGGGCTTTGATCTGATTGCTGTATCTATCCTATGGAGCTTGGACCTCTGAAGTGAAGCCGAGCTTATCTTTCCTTTTTATGGCTATTAGTTATGTAGTGGGATTATGTACTTCTATTTTATCAAGATGGATATTATGTACTTGACTCTGGTTTATGGTTTTGTGATGTAACCAAACATGTATTACTTTCCGCTGCAATGAAATGATGATTTAAATTTTCAAGTATTACTTATATCTGTCTTGCTGTAATTTTACTGTTCTATATTCACTTAAAATACTTCACCGAAACTAAGGCATTCCCCTGATATGAGTGACCTTAGCGGACGTGGGGTGTTACACGTGGTATCAGAGCTTAAGGTTACCAGAACAGATAAATTTTTTTAGAAAAACTATTTTCTAAGAATATTTTTGAAAGGAGTATTTTCAAAAACATGTCTTTTAAGAGAAAAGTTTTTGAAAGAAAAGCATAATCCCCGATAGCCATATCTTTATCTTTTTGAATCCTCCGTTTGAATCTTTCCCCTTTCGTTTCAGCATGGCTGAAGATCTTAATCTTCCGGACGGTGTAGCGATACCAGTATGGTATAGGAGGATGTTAGAGGCTAAGGCCGCAGATGCAAGTCCGGCAAATATTTCTCTACTACCCGTTACACCCGTTCCTCCTCGCGCGGATACTTTTGCTAAGACTTGTAAGGAGTTCAAGGCTATGGGAGGGAAACCTTTTGTAGGAGCTAGGGATTGGCTCAAGGAGACGGAAGAATTGATGGAAATCCTTGAAGTGGAAGAAGGAAAGAAAGTCAAGTTAGCCGCTTGGTTGATGGAAGGGGAAGCCTCGCTATGGTGGAAGGTCACTAATGAAGAACACCCTGTTAACTCTTGGGCAGATTTCAGGCAAAGGTTTGAGGCAAAGTTTCTTTCAAGAGTGGAAGAAAATCTGTACGTGGAAAGGTTCTTGAACTTAAAGCAAGGGAACTTGTCGGTGAAAGAATATGTTGACGAGTTTAACCAGTTAGCGAGATCTAACATAGACTTGGTAAACACACCGGAAGAGAAAGCTCTGAGGTTCGTTAAAGGCTTGAACGAACCGATGCGCGGATTGGCTATGTCTTGCATCCCTATGGGGGCCACTTTTGAGAAGCTAGTGGACATGGCACTTATGCATGAGGAAGAGAAGGGTCCCAATGCTATTAAAGCACCCGAGAAGAAAGGCAACGGTGGCAAGGGAAAGAAGAAGTGCTTCAACTGTGGGACACTAGGCCACCTAAGCAAAGATTGTCGCAAGAAGAGGAAGACTGGTTGCTTCCACTGTGGGGAAGCAGGGCATCTAAGGAAAGGCTGTCCAAGGAAGGGGCAAAGAACGGGATCTACCCCAGGAGGACAGGTGCAAGCTCTTGTGGCACCAGCTCAGGCAAGGGGGCAAGTTCAGGCTCTCGCAGCTCCACCGATTCGAGAAAAGAGGTAGAACTATTTCCGTGGAAAGTTTAGTTTTTCTGTTTGACCATCCGGTCCATAGTTTATTTGATTCTAACGCATTGTGTTCGTTTATCTCATCATTAGTTGAGTCACTGCACATAAACACCAGTTTGGTAGATGATCCCTTAGTCGTTTCAAACCCAATTGGGCTCCATGATGTGTTTGGGTTTGAAAGTTTCTATACTTAGCGTTGAGTGTAGATGTGATGCTTGTTGGGCTTCACGGGCTATGGGTTAGTTTTGGGGCATGGACTGGTTATCCAGTAGGGGTGCCGTTCTTGATTCTGAAGGGAGAGTTGTTAGGCTTTTGACCCGCTTGGGTAACACTCTCGAGATCTCTTGTAATCCCATAGAATCTGTTATGCTAAGTTATCTAGAATCGCTTGACACGTCGGTCGAGAGTTTGCGATCTGTTAGAAGTGGTCCGGGAATACTCGGATGTGTTTGAGAAGGTGAAGGGCTTACCTCCGGAGCGGGAGATTGACTTCCGAATATATCTGGTAAACAATGCCAAACCAGTGACTTGGCCAGTGTGCCACAAGGCTCCTCGTGAGAGGAGGGAACTCCATAAGTAAGTAGGCGATTGCTTGAGAAGGGGTTCATAAGAAGAAGTATATCGGAGTGGGGCGCTCCAGTAGAGTTTGCCATGAAGGCGGATGGGTCCCTCAGACTTTGTGTAGGCTAAAAAAGAACTAAATAAACTCACAAAGAAGAATAGACACCCATTGCCTAGGATTGATGATCTCTTTGATCAGTTAGTTGGCGCCTCAGTATTTTCGCAGTTGGACTAAGCCACGTGGTTTCGTCAGTTGAGAGTGGCTGAGGATAGTATAGAGAAGATTGCCTTTAGGACTCCGGATGGTTTTATGAGTGGCTGGTGATGCTATTTGGTTTGACGAACGCCCCCGCATACTTTGTTGATTGGATGAGAAGGGTGTTCAGGGAGTACCTAAATAAGTTTGTAATGGCCTTTGTAAATGACATCTTGGTCTTTTCAAGGAGCGTAATAAGTTTTCGTATGTGCTCAATAGGGTGAGCAAAGCCAGTTATGGGAAGAACGGTGGTTTTGGAGCGAGACTGGCGAGGACATCCAAAGTTGGTCAAAGGCTTAATTGTTTAGCCATTATTTATTTTAGTATCATCTCACGTAGGTCGCCTGAACTCGAAGGAGATATCCCTTGGGTGTTTGTCTGATATTGGTTTCGGCCTTTGGGGCTTGCATTTGGGGGATGTCGAATTCGACTAGGGTGGTCTGCGTGAGAGATGGACAGTTGTGACGATTTTGGATAGGATTTTTAGCATCTTATGAGTTTGAGATAGCGTATACCCCTAACAAGGGAAACATGGTAGCAGACGCCTTAAGAAGAAAAAGGTTGTCCTTGAGTTCATTGTTCGTTGAACTATAGAGTTTAGAGTTTATTCCTATGTTTGACTTTAGACCTTCCGTTGACTTTGTACCCAGTTTGCTAGCCTCCTTGGAGGTTAGGCCTACTCTTTTGGGGAGGATTGGCGGAACACAGCGAGACGACCCACAGTTGGATGAGTTAGTAAAGAAGCTCACGAGGAAGGGGTTGTCCAGCCATTTGAGTAGGTACACCCTAGATGGTAAGGGGTGGTTGCGTAGAGACAGTAGACTTGGTATACTGTAAGACAAGGGGTTTGAGGAAGGTTATACTTGATGATGCACATCGGTCGAAGATGAACATTCATCCCGATAGGGACAAGATGTACCAAGACAGGAAGCGAGTTTTCTTTTTGGGGCCGGTTTGAAGAAAGGTGTGGCCGAGTATGTCGCTAGATGCTTGGTGAACTAGCAAATGGAAGCAGAACAAAAGAAACCCGGTGGGTTACTTCACCCATTGGAGGTTCCGCTAAGGAAGTAGGATAGTGTCTCAACGGATTACCGAAATCAAGGAAGGGTAATACGGGGATTGGGCTTATGGTAGATAGACTTACTAAGTGTGCCCATTTCATACCCGGGAAGAGCAAGAGCACTGTTCCATGTCTAGCTTCAGTTTATATTCGAGAGATAGTTCGGTCGCAAAACATGACGTATTCCATGTGTCACGTTTGAGGAAATGCCTACATGAGACCGCAGAGGCGGTAGAGACGGGCTTACTTAAAGAAGTAAAGGTAGAGTGTGATGTGATTATTCGACGAGCTCCTACCCACATCCTTGGGTCAGAGACTAGGAAGTTGAGGAATTGAGAGGTTCAACTAGTCAAAGTGCAATGGGGAGAAGATGAGAGCAACGCTACTTGGGAGACAGAAGCGAAGATGCGTTCGAGGTACCCTTTTCTTTCGGAGGGTATGTCCTTTTGCTTCTCCTTCATCGCATATCTTGTGCTTATCTTATCCTTAGTATGTCCTCTCGTTAGTACCTTTGACCTTCAGATAGGATAGTCCTATGGTTGAAACATGTGTTTGAGACATGTTATGTATGATGGATGCAAGTGGATGCAAGTGTTTGCTAGTGGTTGCTCGTGGATGCATATACACACACTCTAGGCACTAGATCGGCTCAGTCACTTCATATTGCATATTGCATAAAATTGTGTGTAGGAAGCTATATCTATGGATGTATAATGATTGTGTTATCATATGGATGATGCATTTTGGTGAATGATTGTGCACACATGTAGATATTGTATGTGTCGATAGGGTTCTCTCGCATACATAATGGATGCATGGCACTATCATGGTTTGCATATGTTCATACATTAGATAGGGAACATATACTCACACTTTTTGCATATGCTCATACATCATTAGAAACTGTTTAAGGACAATGGATGCCCGTGGTTGATGGTTTGAGTAGATGGTTGTTTGGATGGTAGGATATGCATTCTCCTTAGCTTAGAGATTTCGGGGACGAAATCCTTTAAGGAGGGGAGAATGTAACACCCCGAATTTCGGTTAATACAAAAATTCACAAATTAAAGAATAACTAATCCCAGATGTGGGAATCAAGGGAAACGGGTTGCGTCATTGCGTTCGTCTCGGAAAAATACGCGAAATAGAGTCTGAGTTTTCGAAAATCGGAGTCCGTATGAAGAAGATATGGACGAACGAAGTTAGGCAGAAAAACCCGAAACAGGCCAGAAATGCACTGGCGCACTTGTGAAGTGCGCCAGTACAAAAATACACTGGCGCACTTGGGAAGTGCGCCCGTGCCGAGCCAAGAAACCTGCACAGTTTCTAGAGAGTTCTGTGGTTGGGTGCACCAGTTTGGGGTTTGGGCTTGGTCTTAGGGCTGGTTTCTGGAAGGTGCCGAAATCTAAGGGTCCTAATCTAATCTAGGGTTAATCTAAGGGTCTAAAATGCAACCTAATCCTATAAATAAGACCCTAACCCTACCCTAATTCATTCATAATTAAATCTTGTAACTAAACTATGGCAAAATGAAACTTGATCATGGCCTCCACAAATCAATGAAGAGGAAAGCAAGCTAATCAACCTCTCTAATCAACTTCTAATCCATTCTAAGCATCTTAATCTTCTTCATTTGGAGTGCAAATTGCTAGTGGTGAGTTTCTATCACTTTGATGATCAATTGTTAAGATAAGTAGATTAGGTGTAATGAGACTTATGGTCTTGAATGCGGATTTGTGAGTTTGAATCATTTGTAATGATATGCTAATCTATGTATAATATTAATCCTATGTTGAATATGTAAGTTTATGCAAGTTGAATATGAGAGTTTATGCAAGTTGGATATGTGGGTTTATGCATAATAAGTAATTGATTTTATGCAAGTTAAGTATGTGGTTTTATGCATGATGAGTATGTGATTCTATGCATGCTAAGTAGGTGATATTATGCATGATGAGTATGTGATTCTATGCATGCTAAGTATATGATATTATGCAAGTTTAGTATGTGATTCTATGCATGCTAAGTATATGATATTATGCAAGTTTAGTATGTGATTCTATGCATGCTAAGTATGTGATAATATGCATGATTAATAAGTTGTTTTATGCATATTTAACAAGTGGGTTTATGCATGTTTAACAAGTTCATATGCAAGTTACATGTATGATAATATATGCTATGCAAGTTACATGTATGTTAATATGCAAGATATGCTATGCAAGTTACATATTTGTTAATATGCAAGTTACATGTATGTTAATATGCAAGATATGCTATGCAAGTTACATGTTTGTTAATATGCAAGTTACATGTATGTTAATATGCAAGATATGCTATGCAAGTTACATGTTTGTTAATATGCAAGTATGTGAATGCTTATGCAAGAATGTGAATGCTTATGCAAGTTATGTGTATGCTTAAATGCATGTTTAACATGTTATGCAAGTTGTGAGAATGCTTATATGCAAGTTCAACATGTTATGCAAGTTATGTGTATGCTTAAATGCATGTTTAACATGTTATGCAAGTTGTGAGAATGCTTATATGCAAGTTCAACATGTTATGCAAGTTATGTGTGCTTATGCAAGTTATGTGAATGCTTATATGCAAGTTCAACATGTTATGCAAGATATGTGTATGATAATATGCAAGTTCATATGCAATATGTTATGCAAGTCATGTGCGATAATATGCAAGTTTGGGTTAAATGTAGTTGGGTTAATATATGCTCATATATGCAAGTTGACATCCTCTTAACCCATGACAAAGTTATATGCTAAGATTTGGTTAAAACCCATGATATTTGTGATGGATCTTCCCTTTTTATTATGTCGTGAAATGAGAACGATTTGCGTGGGGAACGATGGGGTTAATAAATATGTTAATTAAAGTATGGTTGGGTATGGTTAAGCATACCATAAAAATAAATTAACATAAGTGGGAATTTACCTATTGAGTTAGGTCTACCCCATGGGAATTTACCTATTGAGTTAGGTCTACCCATGTTATGAGAAACTTGATATTAATTAGGGATAATTAATATAAATTAAGAGGGTGATTAATTAGGTGTAATTAATCGACTAAGACACGAGGTTGGACTTAGTTGTAGCGTAAAACTGCCCGGACCCAACCGGCCTAACCAGTTGCTACAAATGTTAGCCCAATGTGAGAGGTCTTAGGCACAAACTAAATACGTGATTAATGTAAAGACACGAGGTTAGACTCGGTTATGACATAAGGCTGCCCGGACCCAACCGGCTTAACCAGCGGTCATAAAAGATAGTCTAATGTGAGAGGTCTTTATGAGGATCACGGTCTTAATTAATTAAGAAACACTTAACCGTATAAGCATGTAGTGGGGCATGAGGGTTAAGTGGGTGCCTTGGGTGGCATGTGGAAATTTGGTGGTTGCCTTGGGTGGCAATAGAAAATACGATTAGAATACTTAACCAAAGTGGGACATGTAATTAAACATGGGTAAAGGGTTAAGTAAGTGCTTTGGGTGGCATGTGGAAATCTAGTGGGTGCCTTAAGGGGCAATTGAAATATAATTAAATGACTTAACCAGGATTTATAACATGAAGGTAGACATGATTATTAAAAAGGGTTAAGTGGGATACACTAGATAAAATTACAAGCTTAGGTGGTAGCTTGTGGGGGCCCATTTCAACCAATATCCCAAACGTATCTTTGTGGGCTCGACTCAAGTCGAGTGACGGGACACGCATATTGGGCTTGACTATAAGAGGCCAAAACGGATTAGCGGTGGCAACGCAAGTCCATCGGGTTTCATATGCGTGTGTGGGCCCGGGCTGGTAAGTAAGACGTTGTTGCATCGTGTAGGTATAACCCGTGCACCAGAATCAGGCTCGCCACTTTGGGGAATGATACATCCCACTGTGGGGCCAGCACGGATATCTACGGTAGGGAGCCGATCGTTTGGGAGTAGTGGGTACACCTTGTAAAGATAGGGGCAGACGGCACCTATGTAGGGGTAAAAGAAACTTCTGGCTAAAAATTACTAAGTACATTTAGTGGGATCAATCTTTAGATGGGAATTAATCTGGGGTAGGTAGAACTGGTGTGGTGCAGTGTAGGAATTACTCTTAGGTGGATAAGTCTGGGGCGGTGTAATCTAGTAATTATCCTTGGGTGGATAAATGCGTCTTTACGGTGATCTTAGTTTATCCTAAGTTTACCAAGCTGCTTAGTGTAGCCATTCATCCCCAGTCGTTACCGTATATCAACTTATGTCTTCTCTGGTTATCTTTAATGGTTGTATTGTTAGGGTTATAGGACTCACTCAGACTTATGTCTGACCCCGTTGTTTTTATCTTTTTCCCCCAACCCCAGGTTATTAGAGTGGGCCTGGTGCTAGTGGGCTTTGATCTGATTGCTGTATCTATCCTATGGAGCTTGGACCTCTGAAGTGAAGCCGAGCTTATCTTTCCTTTTTATGGCTATTAGTTATGTAGTGGGATTATGTACTTCTATTTTATCAAGATGGATATTATGTACTTGACTCTGGTTTATGGTTTTGTGATGTAACCAAACATGTATTACTTTCCGCTGCAATGAAATGATGATTTAAATTTTCAAGTATTACTTATATCTGTCTTGCTGTAATTTTACTGTTCTATATTCACTTAAAATACTTCACCGAAACTAAGGCATTCCCCTGGTATGAGTGACCTTAGCGGACGTGGGGTGTTACAGGCACGGAATTGGCTTAAAGAGACGGAGGATTTGTTTGGGATTTTTGAAGGAGACGGCCGTAGGAAGGTTCAGTTTGCCGTTTGGCAGTTGATAGATGAGGCCTCGTTTTGGTGGGAAGTGACGCATGCGGGACATCCAGTCGAGACTTGGGATGATTTCTGATAGAGATTCGAAATGAAGTTTCTTTCTCAAGCTGAGCAATGTATGCAAATGGAAATGTTTTTGGCGCTTAAGCAAGGATGCATGTCTATTAGAGAGTATGTTAATAAGTTTAATCAATTGGCGAGGTTTGGTTTGGAACTAGTAGATACCCTGCACAAGAAAGCTTTGAGGTTTGTTAAAGGATTGAATGAACCCCTCCATAGGTTGGCTATGTCTCATATTCCGATGGGAGAAACTTTTGAGAAACTTGTTGATATGACATTGATGCATGAAGAAGACAAAGGTGAAAAGAAAGAGGCTGAGGTTGAGGAAACAAAAAACAAGAAAGTGTGGCCCAAGAAAGAACAACAGCAACAAAAGAAGGACGGTAAGAACAGCAAAGCTCGAGATAAGAGGAAATTCCATCATTGCAGACGCGAGAGTCAAGTGATCAAGGATTGCAAGAAAAGAAAGAACGCTTGTTTCTATTGTGGATAAGTCGGACATCTTATTAAGGATTACCCGAAGAAGTAAGGATAGGTTCAAAGGGTAGGATCTTCTGGAGGGCAGGTGCATTCTCTCATGGCCAGTGCACCAGATAGAGGTAGGAAAGTTTCTGCCGAAGGTTTGATATCTCTTTCCAATCATCCAGTTAGAACTCTTTTTGATTCTGGCGCTTCGCATCTTTTATATTTGATTATGTGTTTGAGTCTCTGCACCTTAGTACAAGTATGGTTTTGGATCCCGTTGTTGTCTCGAACCTCATTGGTGGTACGGCTCATTTGTCTATGATTTGTGGGGTTTGAGAATATCTATGTTAGGCATTGAGTTTGAGTGGGACTGTAACAACCCGCATTCTACGCATCGGAGGATCGTAGAATATTTATTTCTTTCTTATATGAAGTCGTATGGTCATGTGGCTTTGGGAAACGACCAATGGGGTCATTTCCCATGTTCATGATTTTTGCCAAATTTTAAATGGCCGTTTTGCCCTTAGCTGATCTTTTTTCGACCATAACTTTTGATTGAAAAGTAATTTTGACCTGAAACCACTTCCATTAGATTCATTTGATGGTTTACCTTTCCGTAGAGTGGTCATAATAGCTAAACGGACTTACCGTTTGGGAGATATGGCTGAAATAAGGTTTGGAAGGTGAAAAACAGCTTAACCGGGCCAAATAGGGTGATTAGTGAATGGGCCCATAACCCATTTCGGGAATAGGGTTATGGGGAGGCTGAAAAGAGTTAGGGTTTCATTCCATTTCAGTTTTCTAGCCTCCACTTACCTCTTAGAAACCCTAAAAATGGCCTCCAACCTCTAAATCACCTCCAAATCACTTTCTAATCAAAGATTAAGCTTAGCAACATCAAATCAAGGGAGATCTTCACCAAATCAAGATTAGAGCTGCTGTTTAGAATTGGTATCCGCGCCATATCAGAGATTAATTTCAGATCTAAGGTTTATTAGTGGCTAAGGTGAGTGATTTGCATAGTTCCTCACTAATTGTGGTTAATTAAGGGTAATTAGTGTTAATTAGCGAATTTAAACATGATCAAATTTTGGAAAAATATTTATAAATTCTTAAATGATGTTTTAGACCTCTGATATGAACTTGGGTTAATTTGGTTAAGTTTTTCTAATCCTATCATTAATTATGTTTGAACATGCTTAAGGGAAAATATGGGGTTTTGGCTATGTTTGATCCATTTTAATCTATCATACTGATGTTTTGGTGTTTGAGGTCACTTCTACTTGTTGCTATGACTTTGTGGTATGCTTTGTGATTGATTAGAATAGTTAGAGTGGTCGAAAACGCCATCTAGTGGCGTAAACTGCTTGCTGGAAAAGGCGCAGGAATCTGGCCGATCCAGATCGGATCGGAGAAGGGAGCCCGATCCGAACCACCCCCACGCGAATTCAGAAGCTCCGATCCGCTCCGTCAACATTGTATGGCAATGCGACCTGGAAACTCCGACCCGATCCGCCTCTCGTGGCATGTATCATTCCGATCCGACCCGCATGGCCACCTCCGAACCGAACCGATGCATGGCGATTGGACTTGAAGAACCCGACCCGATCCGCCAGGGGGTTATGACTACCGATCTGAACCGATGCACTGTGAGGGAGCTCGAGGTACCCGATCCGATCCAGTGAAGGGTGTTAATTCACGAACCGTGTTGATGACTAGGAGCTGGAGGCTGAACCGAACCGATGGTCAGGGGGAGATCCGAACCGATCCGGTGATGACCAATAACCCGAGATGCAAAGGTAGTCCAAATGGAAGTTAGAGCTCAGGATCCAGTTGGGAACCAATGAGTTCATTTCATGGTTGGGCTTTGCTGCGGGACGTGTTCTAAGGAGTTGTCGACGTTCATAACTTCGATTCACCAAGGGAATGATGGGCTACGTATCAGTGCAGTAGAGTCATCACGACTTGAGGGGCAAAGTGATCGTAGCCGAACTACGTATCAGTGCAGTAGAGTCATCACGACTCGAGGGGAAAAGTGATTGTAGTAAGACTATGAGCCAATGCAGTGGAGCCATTGTGACTCCATGGGGCAAAGGGCACATAGTAAAGGATTAGTAAGGCTATGAGCCAGTGCAGTGGGGTGTGTACGACTCCATGGGAAAAAGTGGACATAGCGAAGGATTAGTGGATATGGATCAGTGCAGTGAAGCCGTTGTGACTTCATGGGGCAAAGTGATCATAGCAAAGTATTGGGTGATCGATGTGGTGAATATCGTATGCTTTACGCACTGAGTGAGAGATGTGAGGATGGTTGCTATGTTTGATTTGTTTGCCATCACTATGACATGCACACCCCCACCCCCGTATTCTTTACACCATTTGTTAATGGCACCTTCGAGTATTGTACAGTATGTAGTGCTAACTCTTTGGTTGCAGGTCCAGGTTCAGGTATGGTTTAGTATACTTGTTATTGTTCTTCTTAGCTGCTTATCGCTCATACCAGACTTTTTGTCTTACCCAGAGTTTATGTCTCTTCTTATTACTCTGGGTTCTCTCACGAGCAGACTAGAGACAGGTTAGCTTGTGATGCACGAGTAGCTGATCTGAAGACGAGCAGGAGACTCCCACGTATGATATATATAGATATTCTCCCTGTGTCGTTGGTGGTCACTACTTTGGGCATTAGTAGTGTACCTTTCTTGCTTTGCTTTTTGAGACGGTTTTAAAAGTTGTAATAATGTTGGCTTTGGATCATAAGGTGTATTTGGATTTTCCGCTGCTATTATAGTTTGTTTTCAGCTTATGCACTGTCTCGCCTGTTTTATGTCAAGTATGTTGTTATTATTATATTTTGTTCCATGCGCTGTGAGACATTCTACAGGTTCTTTGTTGATTCTTCGTCTTCTTTCCTTTTCTTCTGATGACCGTCCCGTGCTAACTGGACATGTGTACAGCGCACTTTTAGAGTAAATATCGGTTGGTGCGGGGCGGGCCGTCACATTTGGTATCAGAGCTCTAGGTTGCGTAGTTAACCTACGGAAAGACATTAGGGAGAGATAGTACGTATATGAGAGTGCTTATTTGTGATTACTTTGGTTTTCAAAAGCTATATATATACTATTAGTAGTATAAGGATGAAGTCATACTGCACTAGCACCACTATGGAGATAGTTAATCGTTTTCTCTTTACAGATTGAACGATGAGTCGAGACACGAGGGGTGCTGGTAGAGGGGCCAATAATGGGAATGCTCCTGACATGAGGACGATGTTCACTGACTTCATGAGAGAGATGCTTAGGGATGTTCAGGGGGCAGTTCCTAATCCCGGTAATGGTGGTGGTCCAGTAGTGCAGGCGCCTAGGGCCGATTTCGCCAAGTTGTCCAA
This sequence comes from Allium sativum, assembly GCA_030737875.1. Taxonomy (NCBI): domain Eukaryota; kingdom Viridiplantae; phylum Streptophyta; class Magnoliopsida; order Asparagales; family Amaryllidaceae; genus Allium; species Allium sativum. The sequence continues at coordinate 726,311,159 of CM060919.1, read as the reverse complement.
GGATTACACTAACCTTGGTGGGAAGCCGTTCCATGGAACGGAGTCGGCCACGGATGTTCAGGATTTGTTGGATAGCTGTGATCATATCTTCGACGACTTGGGTATCGAGGATGCGATGAAGAGAAGGTTAGCGTCTCGTCAGCTGCAAGGGCGAGTGATGAATTGGTGGAATGCTATTAGGGCAGCCACTCCAGAGGATCAGGTTACTTGGGATCAGTTTAAGGCTCGCTTTAGCGACAAGTTCATCCCAGCTGCTCAGAAGTCGGAATTGTTTGGGAAGTTCTTGGAGCTTAAGCAGAATGGTAGGGCAGTCTCGAACTATATTGCTGAGTTCGACACTTTGTCGAAGTACAGACTATCTTTTATTGATACTCCTGAGAAGAAGAATGAGAAGTTCATTACTGGTTTGGATGGATACTTGGGGGAAAGGCTTATTAACCACATCGATGAGACGTTTGAGTCGATTGTTGGGAAAGCTTTGAGATCAGAGAGTCTTTACCCTAAGTCGAAGACTGAGGTTGCATCTGCAGAAGGGCCAAAACCGCAGGCGAGCGTTGGAGGCAAGAACAACTCTCAGAATAAGAGGAAGCAGAACCAAACTAAGGATGGCCAGAAAAAGAGCAAGAAAGATGTTGAGTGCTTCACCTGTGGTAAGAAAGGCCATTATGCCAAAGAATGTCGGGCCAAGCCAGCGGATAGGAAGTGTTACAACTGTGGCCAAGTGGGACATCATAAGGAAAAATGTCCACAACCTCTTAAAGAGATACAGATTGTGAAAGCATATGCTATTAATGTTGTTCCTTCTTCGTCGAATGCCCCAACTACGGCGGAGAAAGGAAAGAACGTCGTCATTTAAGGTATGCTTTCTATTCTTGATGTACCTGTTCGAGTTTTGTTTGATACTGGGGCTTCCCGTTCCTTGATATCTAGTGACCTGGTAGATAGGTTGGGACTGGAGCCCGAGATAGTCGATAGACCGTTGGTTCTGACGAACCCGATTGGTGGTTCGACTAACCTTAGTATGATTTGCCGAAATTTGGTCTTATCGAGTCATGGATGTATGTTTGTTTGTGATTGCTTTGTTTTGGGCTTTACTGGGTATGGCATTATATTGGGGGTAGATTGGCTCCAAAGATACGGGGTGGTGGTAGACTGTGAGGGCTTTTTGGTGACAGTTAGGGCGGATGATGGGCTGAGGGTAGTGTTTGGTAGTCTACCTAGTGATGGGGTAATGGCTAGTTTTATAAATTCCCTCGACATCTCGCATGATGAGTTGTCAGATGTGCCCGTGGTTGGCCAGTATCCGGACGTCTTCGAGGAAGTGACCGGGCTTCCACCACACCGAGAGATTGAGTTCCGTATTGATTTAGTGAAAGATGCCAGACCTATAGTGATGCCACTTCGTCGTATGGCACCAAGGGAGCAGCGAGAGCTCGGGGTGCAATTAAGCGATCTTTTGAAGAAGGGGCTTATTAGAAGAAGTGTCTCCGAGTAGGGAGCACCAGTTGTGTTTGCCACTAAGGCAGATGGTTCCCTTCGTTTGTGTGTGGACTATCGCGAGTTGAATAAGGTGACGAGGAAGAACAAGTATCCTTTACCGCGGATAGATGATTTGTTTGATCAACTGGAAGGAGCAAGAGTGTTCTCCCAGTTGGTCCTCGCGGCAGGATTTCATCAGTTCCGCGTAGCAGCTGATAGTATAGCTAAAACAGCATTTCAGACGCCGTATGGATTTTATAAGTGGTTGGTCATGCCATTTGGGTTGACCAATGCACCAACATACTTTGTGGATCTTATGAATAGGGTATTCAGAGATCAATTGGATAAGTTTGTTCTTGTGTTCGTGGATGATATCCTTGTTTACTCGAGGACAGAGGAGGAGCACAAGGAACATTTGAGGATAGTGTTGGAGGTGTTGAGAAAACACCAATTGAAAGAGAAATTTTCTAAGTGTCACTACTGGAGGAGGGAAGTGGGATTCTTGGGCCATGTTGTTTCAGAGAATGGTATTGCCGTGGACCCTGCGAAGGTGGCTACGGTACAGGATTGGTCTACGCCCAAGAATGCAACAGACGTAAGAAGCTTCTTGGGATTAGCTGGATATTATCGTAAGTTTATACAGGACTTCTCCAAGATAGCAGCACCGTTGACTCAGTTGACTAAGAAGAATCAAGCCTTTGTCTGGGATGGAGTGTGTGAGAATGCATTCAAGAGTCTAAAAGAAAAGTTGACGCGTACGCCAGTGTTAGTCATTCCTAAAGGTAATGAAGAGATGACGGTATACACGGATGCTTGTGGTACCGGACTAGGTGTTGTATTGATGAAGGGAGGTAGGGTTGTATCTTATGCTAGTCGGCAACTAAAGCCGCATGAGAAAAAGTATCCTACCCATGATTTGGAACTAGCAGCGATCGTGTTCGCGTTGAAGATGTGGAGACATTATCTCTTGGGAGAGATATTTGAGTTGTTTACCGATCATAAATCGTTAAAGTATCTCTTCCCTCAGAAGGATCTGAATCTCCGTCAGCAGAGATGGTTAGAGTTCTTGACTTCGTATGATTTTGATATCGTATATACCCTTGTGAAAGGCAATGCGGTAGCCGATGCCTTGAGTAGGAGACATGCCAGTTTAGGGCCTATGTTTCTTGAATGGAAGCAACTGGAGTATATCGCAGGGTTTGATTTCAGACCAAAGTGCGAATTGGATCCAGTGATGTTAGCTAATTTGACGATCATACCCACTTTGATTGAACGGATTGGTTCTAGTCAGAGGGACAATCCTAATCTATTGGAAATCATCTCCAAGTTAGAGATGAATATCGACGGTGAGGAGATGAATTTGTATGGCCTTGATCGAGAAGGATGGCTTCGAAAGAATGGAAGACTAGTTGTACCCAACGTGAATGGTTTGAGAGATGGAGTGCTTAGGGAATGTCATCACTCAAAACTGACTATACACCCCGGTGGTGATAAGATGTATCGAGACATGAAGCAGGCTTACTACTGGGAAGGGATGAAAAGAGACGTTGGGAAGTTTATATCCAAGTGCATGAATTGCCATCTAGTTAAAGTCGAGCAAAAGAAGCCTAGTGGTTTGTTGCAATCATTAGAAATCCCCGAATGGAATTGGGAGCAAGTCTCGATGGATTTCATTGATGGTTTACCAAGGACTAAATCGGGATATGATAGCATTTGGGTAATTGTGGATCGATTGACCAAGAGTGCAAGATTTATACCAGTTAAATCGACTAGAACGGCAGCTATGTTAGCAGAACTGTATATGAAGTGGGTAGTGAGATTTCATGGAGTACCTAAAAGCATTGTGAGTGACCGAGACCCGTTGTTTACTAGTGGGTTTTGGAAGAGCTTACAAGAGGCTCTAGGGTCGGAATTATATCTCAGTACCGCGTATCATCCTCAAACCGACGGTCAGACAGAGAGGGTGAATCGTATAATGGAAGATCTCTTGAGAGCATGTATATTGGATTTTGGTGGATCATGGGATGACCATTTGCATCTAGTAGAATTTGCATATAATAATAGCTACCAATCCAATATCGGTATGGCTCCCTATGAAGCTTTGTACGGAAGACCGTGCAACTCACCCTCATGTTGGATAGAGACCGGTGAGAAGTTTGTGCTTGGACTAGATGTGGTAAGAGAAACTTCAGACAAGATCAAGATCATTCAACAACGAATGAAGGCTGCCCAGGATAGGCAGAAGAGTTATGCTGATAAGAGGAGAAGAGACTTAAAATTCTCCGTTGGTGACTTGGTGTTTGTCAAGATTTCTCCGTTGAAGAGCGTGATACAATTTGGCAGGAGAGGCAAGTTGGCACCAAAATTTGTTGGCCCATTCCCAGTTCTCGGACAAGTTGGGAATTTGGCATATAGAGTTGACTTACCTGAGAAGATGGCGGGAGTTCACAACGTATTTCACGTTTCCCAGCTAAGGAAGTTCATGCACGACTCAGATATGACTATTTCACCTGATCAATTAGAGGACTTCGAAGTGGAACCCGAGGCGGTTGGGAACTGCAACCCGATTCGTATGGTCGAGCACGATACGAAGCAACTTCGAAGGAAGGCGGTGAAGCTAGTCAAGGTTCAGTGGGGCGAGAACGAGAATGATTGTACTTGGGAGACAGAGGAGAGCATTAGGAAGACGTATCCAGAACTCTTTGCCTGGTAAGATTTACTTTGCAATTTAGTTACTCTGCATGCTAGGATAGACTTGTTTTGCTTGTTTTGCATGTTTGATTGTTGTTTTATGGCTGATAGGCATGCGGGACCCTTTGTGTGTTTTGGTTAGGGAATTTCTAGGGCGGAATTTCTTAAGGAGGAGATAATGTAACAACCCGCATTCTACGCATCGGAGGATCGTAGAATATTTATTTCTTTCTTATATGAAGTCGTATGGTCATGTGGCTTTGGTAAACGACCATTGGGGTCATTTCCCATGTTCATGATTTTTGCCAATTTTTAAATGACCGTTTTGCCCTTAGCTGATCTTGTTTCGGCCATAACTTTTGATTGGAGAGGAATTTTGACTTGAAACCATTTTCATTAGATTCGTTTGATGGTTTACCTTTCCGTAGAGTGGTCATAATAGCTAAACGGACTTACCGTTTGGGAGATATGGTTGAAATAAGGTTTGGAAGGTGAAAAACAGCTTAACCGGGCCAAATAGGGTGATTAGTGAATGGGCCCATAACCCATTTCGGGAATAGGGTTATGGGGAGGCTGAAAAGAGTTAGGGTTTCATTCCATTTCAGTTTTCTAGCCTCCACTTACCTCTTAGAAACCCTAAAAATGACCTCCAACCTCTAAATCACCTCCAAATCACTTTCTAATCAAAGATTAAGCTTAAAACATCAAATCAAGGGAGATCTTCACCAAATCAAGATTAGAGCTGCTGTTTAGCATTGGTATCCGTGCCATATCAGAGATTTATTTTAGATCTAAGGTTTATTAGTGGCTAAGGTGAGTGATTTGCATAGTTCCTCACTAATTATGGTTAATTAAGGGTAATTAGTTTTAATTAGCGAATTTAAACATGATAAAATTTTGGAAAAATATTTATAAATTTTTAAATGATGTTTTAGACCTCTGATATGAACTTGGGTTAATTTGGTTAAGTTTTGCTAATCCTATCATTAATTATGTTTGAACATGCTTAAGGGAAAATATGGGGTTTTGGCTATGTTTGATCCGTTTTAATCTATCATACTGATGTTTTTGTGTTTGAGGTCACTTCTACTTGTTGCTATGACTTTGTGGTATGCTTTGTGATTGATTAGAATTGTTAGAGTGGTCGAAAACGCCGTCGAGTGGCGTAAACTGCTTGCTGGAAAAGGCACAGGAATCTGGCCGATCCAGATCGGATCGGAGAAGGGAGCCCGATCCGAACCACCCCCACGCGAATTCAGAAGCTCCGATCCGCTCCGTCAACATTATATGGCAATGCGACCTGGAAACTCCGACCCGATCCGCCTCTCGTGGCATGTATCATTCCGATCCGACCCGCATGGCCACCTCCGAACCGAACCGATGCATGGCGATTGGACTTGAAGAACCCGACCCGATCTGCCAGGGGGTGATGACTACCGATCCGAACCGATGCACTAAGAAGGAGCTCGAGGTACCTGATCTGATCTAGTGAAGGGTGTTAATTCACGAACCGTGTTGATGACTAGGAGCTGGAGGCTGAACCGAACCGATGGTCATGGGGAGATCCGAACCGATCCGGTGATGACCAATAACCCGAGATGCAAAGGTAGTCCAAATGGAAGTTAGAGCTCAGGATCCTGTTGGGAATCAATGAGTTCACTTCATGGTTGGGCTTTGCTGCGGGACGTGTTCTAAGGAGTTGTCGACGTTCATAACTTCGATTCACAAGGGAATGATGGGCTACGTATCAGTGCAGTAGAGTCATCACGACTCGAGGGGCAAAGTGATCGTAGCAGGACTACGTATCAGTGCAGTAGAGTCATCACGACTCGAGGGGCAAAGTGATCGTAGTAAGACTATGAGCCAGTTCAGTGGAGCCATTGTGACTCCATGGGGCAGAGTGGACATAGTAAAGGATTAGTAAGGCTATGAACCAGTGCAGTGGGGTGTGTATGACTCCATGGGGCAAAGTGGACATAGCGAAGAATTAGTGGCTATAGATCAGTGAAGTGAAGCCGTTGTGACTTCATGGGGCAAAGTGATCGTAATGAAGTATTGGGTGATCGAAATGGCACTACTACAAAAGTGGGCATATTCGACACTAATTTGTGTGCGTTGCATGAAAAGTGTGGCGAAAGCTATGATTTCTTCGAGCTTCTGCAACAGCATTCATATGTTGTTGCATTATACGTGGATGCACTGTTGCGGTGGGAATTTTAGTGTTCTGATGTGCAACACCAGTTAAAAGCGTAGCATTACTTATATATAATCCAGCTCAGCTATCCGCGTTATCAACATATAAAAACCCCAACCGTAGATGAAAGATTAATCCAACGGTTCAAACCATCTATGGATTTGATGATCTTAATGTTAGCCATCATCCAATCAATGACAGCCACGTCATTTCATTCTTTTGACGAAATTTTGGCGCGATCTTCTCCCTTCATGAAATCGTTTTCTTCTCTATCATCTAATTGTTTTTCCCCCTTTTTACTATTGACAAAAATTTAAACCTAAATTCACGTCAGTATCGATCCTCTCCTCGACAGCAAATTCTATTCCGAAAAGGATGAAGCTTTGAAACGCTTTCTAGTTTTGATTGCTCAGGGCGCTGACATCGCCAGTTTTTTCCCTCAGGTTCAATTTGTATTGCACTGTGAATTAGTTGCGCTTATTATAGATTGGATTATGAGTAATTAGTAATTAGTTCATTTGTTACATTTTGGAAAACCCATTCGCTTATGAGTAATTAGTTGCACTTATTATTGATTTGGGATTTGGGATTATGCTGAGGTTTATTCGAAAATTATACCCAGCAATAAACCATGAGAACCGGGCTACTGGCATGAAAAAGACATTGGTTTATTATAGAGGTCGAGCTAGTTAAGGAATGGGGACTGTGGTTAATTTGCACTGCTTGAGGTTCATACCTTACACTGCGGTTAATTTGTATGCTTGAGGTTAATTTGCACTGCGGTGTGTATGCACTGCGGTGACATCCGAATTTTAAGCCTCTTACCGCAGATTTTGACAAAATCTGAAGCGGGCACTCAAGCATTTTCGTTTTATTACAATACACATCATACACGCAGTGCATATATACACTCACAAGTATACACGCACGCACAAGTATACACGCACAAGTATACACGCACAAGTATACACGCACAAGTATCACAAGTATACAAGCTCAAGTATCATAAGTATACACGCACAAGTACACACGCTCAAGTATCATAAGTATACACGCACAAGTATACACGCACAAGTATCACAAGTATACAAGCTCTAGTATCATAAGTATACACGCACAAGTACACACGCTCAAGTAGACACGCACAAGTATACACGCGCGCACAAGTATACATGCACGCACAAGTATCATAAGGCAGCCATCTGAAGGCACGCACAAGTATACACACACAAGTATCATAAGTATACACCAGAGACGTACGCAGAGATTTTAAAAAATCACCAGCATTCACAAACAAAACAACGTACCATTCACAAACATTCAAAAACATTCACCAGCATCCATCATCAGTCATCACCAGTCATCACAAACTTCCACAACCACAAAAAGTTTCACAAATATTCACAAAATTTCAAGCCAAAAATCATTACCAGCAGAATAAAACCAACATCCACAAACATCACCAGTCATCACCAGCATCATCACCAGCATCCACACCAGCATCAGCACCAGCATCCATGTCAGAGTCATTGTCCATGTCAGAGTCATTGTCTATGTCAGAGTGGCTGTTAAGGATAGAGCATAGTCAGCGACCAAACCAGAATTTCTTGTTGTGGAGGGCAAAGTGATCTTTGGATGATCAAACTTCAATAGGTATGTTAATTCTATTTTTGTAAACATTTTGTGATCCACCTAATATATTATATGATCAAACTTCTATTTCTGTAAACATTTTGTGATCCACCTAATATATTATATGATTCAATTCTCAAATAATGTGATCCACCTACGAGTTTATATGCCTTAATTATCAAACAATTTGACATGTAACACACATTAATTATCAAACAATTTGACATGTAACCACATCTGAAGGAAATTCAAGCCATACAATAATAGTGTCTCAAATTCAAGCCACACAACCACATCTATGTACAACTAACAGAGCACCAGTTTGTATTATTATTTCAGAATCTTGGGTGGGGCATTATAACCTTGTATGTATGTATGTGAGTGTGTGCATGTGTGGTTGTGTCTCACTATAAGAAACTGTGGATGGAAGTAAAATTTACCTATGATCACAAAAAAATGGTACCACGGGTTCCTCCCTATTGCTCACAAACAGAATTTCAGGCCTCGTCAAAGGATGAGTATGTGTGGTGCGCTCAACCCTAATGATGTATTTCTTGTTGTCGAATCGAGCAGCAAAAACATTCTCCAAGCCAATGCCTTCATAAAATTCCATTTTCAGGTATAATGATCTATGGTCAATTCGAGACCAATGACAGTCGTCAATTTCACACACGTTTCCCATTGGCGTCATTAATTCTTTTATTGCAGGAACATTTGTCTTCAGGAACTCGGGAAAGCCAACAACTCTGGCCCATGATTCTGCCTCGAACGCTAGTTCAGGCTCAAATTCTTCAGCAGACCATTGTTGCACATAAAAAGCACCTCCAATTTTTGTAAAAAGTTTCAACATTAGCGCATGATCACGCGTACTGTAAGATGGGCATGTTATTAGAAAAGAGTTATTGGGTATAACCCGTATAGTCCACTCCTCATTAAGCTTCAGCGTATGCCTAAGCGTGAGATGCACAAATTCGTAAGTCCAATGTCCTGAAAGAACAGTGGCAGTGATGCATAGTGAAGAGTCCTCCATTGTTTTTTTTTTAACTTTTGACGATGGAGTTTTGTTTAGGAGTTGAAGATGTAGATGACGATATGCTTCTGAAGCTTGACAGGATATGAAGTGACACACTGTACGTGGCAGTAATATGGGAACTGAAAACTTTTTGCTCAGAAGACGAATGGCCATATGAAATTGCTTATTTGTTGGCTGGCATGAGTGACCAATCGCCAATGGTCGTAAGTCAATTGTAATAATTGTGTTCATAACATTTTACTAAGAAGGCCAATGGCCATTCGATGCCACCACTTATCAAATAACTTGTTATCATTTGATCAGGTGCATATTTAATTCTGGAAAGCAGAGGGATACATTTTGCAGATCGGATTGCTGCATATATATGATTCATATATAGGTACATACTAACATACATATATATTTCCTATTGCAATCGGATTGCTGCATATATATGATTCATATATATAAATGAGTAATACATTTTGTAGGTGTGGACACATGTGTACATGTTCAGAATTCGCTAAAGAATTGGCCAGGAATGGATCAGGATAATGTCCCTTATGCCATGCACCTATTCTTGAAGTAGTTCGAGCTTACTGTATACAATGAACAAAACGGTGTAGCTGATTTTTGAGTTTTGATATTTGGATAATTAAAACAATTGCTTTGGATGAGTTTCTTGTACAAAACCTGTATTGCAAAATATTTAATTAAAGCATTGTATTTCTATCAAATTAGTGTTGCATTTTCCTTCTTCTACTGTTGCGTTAGCTTTTATTGATATTGCATTTCATTGTAATGGTGTTGCATTACATATTGTAGTGGTGTTGCATTACATTAAATATAATTGCTTACCCGTCGCACGAGGACCCCACAGCTGACGTGGATAGCTGGTGTGGCATGTGACACGTGGAGTGCTGACATGGAGAGATGACGTGTCGTGTGACACGTAGACAGCTGACGTGGAAAGATGACGTGGCGGCACTGGAAGCCAGGCCCTAACTAATGCTTAAGGCAACGCTGAATAGTGTTGCATTACGTGCAAATAGTGTTGCATTATGGCTATAATGCAACACTTTCTTTCCGTGGCCGTAGATGGGCAAAAGTGTTGCCTTAGGTGGCTAATGCAACGGCCGCGGATGCCACGCCCCCCTGGTGTTGCCTATTTGAAAAAATGGCCTACGACAATGCTTTTTTGATCTACGGCCACATAAAAATAGTGTCGAATATGCCCACTTTTGTAGTAGTGTGGTGAATATCGTATGCTTTACACTCTGAGTGAGAGATGTGAGGATGGTTGCTATGTTTGATTTGTTTGCCATCACTATGACATGCACACCCCTACCCCCGTATTCTTTACACCATTTGTTAATGGCACCTTAGAGTGTTGTATAGTATGTAGTGCTAACTCTTTGGTTGCAGGTCCAGGTTCATGTATGGTTTAGTATACCTGTTATTGTTCTGCTTAGCTGCTTATCGCTCATACCAGACTTTTTGTCTGACCCAGAGTTTTATGTCTCTTCTTATTACTCTGTGTGCTCTCACGAGCAGACTAGAGACAGGTTAGCTGGTGATGCACGAGTAGCTGATCTGAAGACGAGCAGGAGGCTCCCACGTACGATATATATAGATATTCTCCCTGTGTCGTTGGTGGTCACTACTTTGGGCATTAGTAGTGTACCTTTCTAGCTTTGCTTTTTGAGATAGTTTTAAAAGTTGTAATAATGTTGGCTTTGGATCATAAGCTGTATTTGGATTTTCCGCTGCTATGATAGTTTGTTTTCAGGTTATGCACTGTCTCACCTGTTTTATGTCAAGTATGTTGTTATTATTATATTTTGTTCCATGTGCTGTGAGACATTCTACAGGTTCTTTGTTGATTCTTCGTCTTCTTTTCTTTTCTTCTGACGACCGTCCCGTGCTAACCGGACATGTGTACAGTGCACTTTTGGAGTAAATGTCGGTTGGTGCGAGGCAGGCCGTCACAAGGACCCATACGTGCTTGGTTTCATGGGCTATGGTTTGATTCTAGGGATGGATTGGCTAGCCATATATGGTGCCATTCTGGATTGTGAGAGGAGGGTCGTTAGACTTTTGACTTGCCATGGGAGGACCCTCGAGATTTCTTGTGACCCTAAAGGGTCTGTCATGCTTAGTTTTCTAGAGTCGCTTGATGCATCTATCGTGATCTACGATCGATACCAGTAGTCTGTGAGTATCCTGATGTTTTTGAGGAGGTTCGGGGCTTATCTCCTAGGCGCGGGATTGATTTCCGTATATACTTGGTGGACAATGCAAGGCCATTTGCATTGCTTGTGCGCTATATGGATCTAAGAGAAAGGAGTGATCTTAGCAAGCAAGTAAGGGAGCTACTAGACAAAGGGTTTATTAGGCAAAGCATATCTGAATGGGGTGCTCTAGTAGTATTTGCCACTAAGGCGGATGGTTCGCTTCGCTTATGTATGGACTATGGAGAGTTGAATAAACTCACAAAGAAAGTTAGGCACCCACTTCCGAGGATAGATGATCTGTTTGACCAGCTTGTCGGTGCATCTGTTTTCTCTCAGTTAGACTTAGCCATGGGGTTTCATCAGTTGAGGGTGGCCGAGGACAGTATAGACAAGACCGCTTTTAGAACTCCAGATGGTTTCTTCGAGTGGCTCGTCATGCCTTTTGGGTTAATGAATACACCCACCTATTTTGTTGATCTGATGAGTAGGGTTTTCAGGAGTTTCTAAATAAGTTCGTTGTGGTCTTTATTGATGACATTTTAATTTTCTCGAAGAACAAAGAAGAGGATGCCCTATATTTGAGGGAGGTTATGAAAACTCTCTGTGCCCACCAGCTTAAGGCGAAAATCTCTAAATGTCATTTTTGGAGAAAAGAAGTCAGATTTCTAGGGCATGTGGTCTCTAATGATGGGATGGCAGTAAATCCCGCAAAGGTAGTTGAATTTCAAGATTGGAATATCCCAAACAATGCAACAGAGGTGAGGAGTTTTCTTGGTTTAACGGGCTATTACAGGAAGTTCAATAAGGATTTCGCAAAGATATCAGCCCCATTCATCAGACCGACGAAGAAGAATCTAACATTTCTTGGGATATAGACTGTGAGGATGCTTTCCAGCGATTGAATAGGGCTCTGACAGCAGCCCCTGTCTTGACCTTGCCCAACGGAAACAAAGTGTTCACAGTATACACTGATGCATATGGTATCGGGCTTGGTGCGGTTCTGATGCAAGAGGGAAGGGTAGTATGTTATGGAGGTAGACAGCTAAGAGTTCATGAGAAGAACAACTCTACCCATGACTTAGAGTTGGCTGCCATAGTATTCGCGCTCAAGACTTGGCTCCATTATCTACTTGGAGAGAAGCATGAGTTGTACACCGATCACAAATCTCTCAAGTACTTATTCTCGCAGAAGGATCTTAATTTAAGGCAACAAAGATGGATGGAGTTCCTAGCGTCCTATGATTTTGAGATTGTTTATACCCCTGACAAGGATAATGTGGTGGCGGACGTATTGAGTAGGCAGAGGATGACTTTGAGCCCTCTGTTTGTGGAGAGGAAGAGATTGGAGTTTATATCGATTTTTGATTTTAGACCCTCCGCCGAGTTTACACCTGGTTTATTGGCATCCTTAAAGGTGCGACCTACTCTATTGGATCAGATAGGGACTTCACAGCGAGAGGACCCACAACTAACAGATATCTTGGATAGGCTCACTAGAGGGGAGACTTCTAGTCACCTTAGTAGATACTCCACGGATGATAGAGGGTGGTTACGACGAGATGGAAGGCTTTGTGTTCCCCGAGTTGTGAGTTTGTAGAAGATAGTCCTAGAGGAAGCCCATCATTCTAGGATGACTATTCATCCAGGTGGTGATAAGATGTATAGAGATATGAAGAGGGTTTTCTTTTGGGCTGGGATGAAGAAAGATGTGACGGAATTTGTTTCACGATGTTTGATTTTCCAGCAAGTCAATGCTAAGCAAAGGAAGTCCAGTGGTTTACTTCACCCTTTGGAAGTCCCACAGTGGAAGTGGGAGAGCGTCTCTATGGATTTCATTGATGGTTTGCCTAGATCGAGGAAAGGCAACACTAGTATTTGGGCTACAGCTGACAAGCTTACTAAGAGCGCTCATTTCATTCCAGTTAAGAGTAAGAGGATAGCAGTTTATTGAGATAGTCCGTCTGCATGGAGTACCTTCCAGTATTGTGTGTGATCGTGACCCCATATTCACTAGTGATTTTTGGAGGAGCTTGCAGGAGGCATTAGGTACAAAGTTATGTTTGAGCACCGCATATCATCCTCAGATCGATGGGGAGACTGAGAGGGTGAATAGAGTTATGGATGATCTTTTGAGATTGTGTATCCTAGACTTCAGAGGGACTTCGAAAGAGCAACTTCCTTTAGTAGAGTTCGCCTATAATAATAGTTACCAGGATAGCATTGGCATGGCACCCTTCGAAGCATTGTACGGATGACCCTGTAGATCACCGACTTGTTGGTGGGAATCTACAGTAGGGCTTCCGCTTGGACCTGAGATGGTTAGAGAAACTTCAGAAAAGATTGATCTTATTCGAAGGTGCACGAAGATGGCTTAGGACAGGTAGAATTCCTATGCAGATAAGAGAAGGACCGATGTTGAGTTTGAAGTTGGAGACATGGTTTTCATCAAAGTATCACCTTTGAGGAATGTGGTTCGTTTTGAATCTGTAGGGAAGTTGGCACCAAGACTTTTAGGGCCATTTCCCATAACAGAAAGGATTGGCCAAATGGCCTATAGAGTAAAGCTACCAGAGAAGTTGTCCGGTGTTCATGATGTTTTCCACGTTTCTCATTTATAGAAGTGCTTGCATGATACCGCTGAAGTAGTTGAGCCGAGTATGCTTGAAGAAGTAGAGGTGGAACGAGAGGCGTTAGTTAGATGACTCCATACCCGTATTCCTAGATTAGAAGTTAAGAAGCTATGCAACCGAGAAGTCAAGTTGATGAAAGTTCAATGGGGAGATAACCAAGAGGATGAAACTTAGGAGACTGAAGACAAGATTCGCATTTTATACCCTTTTCTTTTCAAGGGTATGTTCTTAACTTTCTTTTTATCCAAAGCTTTTAATCGTGCTTGTTTTTATTGTTTAAATATATCCTATCGATCAAATCTTCGACCTTTAGGTAGAAATCCCATGGATGTAAACATGTGTTTGAGACATGTTATGTTTGATGGATGCAAGTGTCTACCAGTGGTTGCTCCTGGATACATATACACACACATTAGGCACTAGATCAGCTCAATCACTCTCATACTGCATATGGATATGTGTGCATTTTTCTTCTTTCAATGGTTGGAAGTGGGTGTATCATCATATGGATGTTGAATTTGGACGAATGATTGCACACACATATAGAACTTACATGTTATAATAGGATTATTTGCACACATGTTGGGTTCATGGCACTAACATACATTGCATTAAGGAATTCAACTGAATCAGTAGACCGCCTGATCTTCCGCATTGGTATAGGGGCATATACACACACCTTTGCATATGTTAATATAAGCATTAGAAATATTTTAAGGACAATGGATGCCTGTGATTGGTGGATGAGTAGATGGATGTTGAATGTTAGGATATACATTCTTCTTAACATGGAGATTTCGGGGATGAAATCCTTTACGTAGGGGAGAATGTAACACCCCGTAATTTTAAAAGACACTATAATGATAAACTAAGGAATAATTAATTAAACATTGAGAATTAAGTAAAATGGACTACGCCATTGCATTCGTCTCGGAATTCTGCTTGACATAGACCCCAAGTTTGCGTAAAATGGACATCGTATGAAGAAGATATTAAGGTTTGAAGTTTATATATATAAGACATTTATATATAAATAAAACTATTCCAGAAAAACAAAATCAGGGGCGGGAGAACTAGGTGGGAAATCGGCCCGTTAGGGGTCGACCCCTACCCTAAGGGTGTCGACCCATGGGTCGACACCACAACAGGGGTGTCAACACCCATGTCGACCTACATGTCGACCCCTCAGATCTAGGCAGAATTCAGTTTCTGAACGTGGACTTGTTTCTTGACTAGATTCGTTGACCCTAGGCTAAATAAAGGACCTTTATCCCATTGTTTTATTCATCTAAATCAATGGCGACAACAACGTACTTCCCCAACTCAAAGTAAAATAGCATATTCTTCTCCAACAACAAAGTATACGTATTCAGAGATATGTCCTACAACATCTACAATCAATTTTGTGTTCTTTAGATCCAATCACAGTGAGTCTATGTTATTTTTAGATATAAACACCTAAAATGTAATCTTGACATGTTTATAAGTTTGGATCTAAGCCTATGCCTGTTAATAATGTGAATCACAATAGATCTGCCATTACTTGTATACCTAATTTACTGATCAGATCTCATATGCCTATTCATGACATCTCTATTCTGTTTGTTTGCCTAATCATTTCACCTTATGCATATCATGTCAGTTTGCCTAATCATGTCGCCTTATGCCTATTATGTTAGTTTGCTTAATCATGTCATCTTATTCCTGTTTTATTTACTATGCCTATTCTTGTTCTCTTTTTTCCCTCCTTCCCTTTTTGGTTTTATAGCAGGCTACCTTCGAGCCTAGGCCTATCGCTGAAATACACAGGCGCATGAAATTGGGAATGATTAATTTGGGGCATAATTCATATTGTAAAACATGATTGGGAATTTTGGGCAAAATTTGTACCTTGAGCCAAAACTTGAGATTTGGGGGCATAATCTATATCTTGACTTAAACCTTGATCTGGGGCATAATTTGTATCGTAGATCGGACGAGGATTTGGGGCATAATGAACATGGTAATAGGTTAGTAATGAAGATGCCTAGATTTACAGTAATTAGAAACTGTAACTGTGCTTAGGCACAAGGTTAGATTACACTTGTGGTAGAAGTCAACCCGAAACCGCCTGGCATATCCAACGTCCACAAGTGGTGAATCTAATGTGAGGGGCCTAAGTGCATAAACACGTAATGTGCTAAGACACGAGGTTAAGTACGACTTGTGAGAGAAGTCTGCCCGGACCCAACCGGCATATCCAGCATCCACAAGTTGTAGACTTAATGTGGGAAGTCTAGAGCATTATAACCATAAATGAATGAATGGTGATGAACTTGTAATACTTAACCTATTTGAATCCATAAGAATTACATGAACCTGTTAACTTGAGTAGAGGTTAAGTAAATTTTCTTGAATCGGTGGGAGGTTTAAGTTAATCTTGTTAAACATGTGGGGGCGGGTTATACATATGAAACCGACAAACTTAACTAGTTGGGGTTATGCAATCTTGTTAAACCAGTAGGCACAACCTGTTGAAATCCTAGTAGTGGGGATGCAAGCCTAGGGAGAAGCTTGTATCGTCTGTTGTGTGGTACCCATTTCAGTCAGTAACCCATCTTGGTATCAAACGGGGAGCCCCGAACTAGGTCGGGGTCTGGGAACACTTATTGAGCTGATTATAAGAGATCACTTGAGTGAGGGTGTTTGACGGCGCGTTCCAACGTAGTCATGTGCATGCATGGGTCCGCTTGCTAGGGAAGATAAGATGCTATGACATCGGTAGATATGGTTTGTGCACATCTTTTAAACATAGGGTTGCCACTTTAGGAAGAGATACAGCCTACTGTGGGGCCAACACAGGGTATCTATGAGTTAGGGAGCCGATCGATTGGGGTAGTAAGTAGGGTACATCTAGTCTTGCTTGTTTAGGAGCCCGTTATTGTTGTTGGTGGTTAACACCTGTCAGTTCTATTGGGCTACCTGTTATTGTATGCGGTAAAACCTATCACTAGAAGTACACCTAAGTCTACCATCTTGTACTTGTTGGGATCATCTTGTTCTTGTTATACTAGTATTGGTGCAGAGAACAATACTAGAGAAGCGCAATTCATGTTTTGTTCTGTTTATCCTGTTTACCTTGTTATACCTGCCTTATGACATTGTTATCTCTCTCCAAATTATATGCTTGTCATGATACTTTTACATATTTATATGCTAAAAGTAATTGGACTCGCCAGACTTTATGTCTAACCCATTTTGTTTCCTCTTCTTTCTCTTTCGTCCCCCCCCAGGTACTCAGGGTGGGAATACTCAAGCTTGATCAGGATTCTTCTTTCCTTCTGCTTGGAGCTGCTTAGATGTACTGCTTGATTTCGTATCTTCTCTACTATGGCTATATTTTGGGGATTATGCACTTTTTATGTATTATTGTACTCTGATGATGATTTTTGTACAAGGAATAAGTTTTATGTTTTCAGTATTCCAGACTTATTATGTAATTGGGTTTGAACCACGAAGCTTTTCTGTTAAATAAAGTTTTAATTCCACTGTTATTTTATATCTGTCTTTTAACGTTTCTGTTTCTGTTTGCCTATAACGCTTCACGAAACTTTATGCATTCTGTTAAAGAGTGACATTAACGGACATGGGGTGTCACAAGATCCACAAAATATGTAGGTTCATTCGTTAACCCAAAAGGCATGACTAGCCACTCGAAGAAACCATCTGGAGTTCTGAAAGCGGTCTTGTCTATACTGTCCTCGGCCACCCTCAACATATGAAAACCCATGGCCAAGTCCAACTGAGAGAAAACATATGCACCAACAAGCTAGTCAAATAGATCGTCTATCCTCGGAAGTGGGTGCCAATTCTTCTTTGTGAGTTTATTCAACTCCCTGTAATCCACGCATAAGCGAAGCGAGTCATATGCCTTAGTAGCAAACAGGACTGGAGTACCCCATTCAGATATGCTTCTCCTAATAAACCCCCTTCTCAAGTAGCTCCCCTACTTGCTTAGTGAGCTCCCTCCTTTCCCTAGGAGCCACGTGGCACACAGACAATGCGACTGGCTTCGCATTGTCCACCAAGTATATCCGGAAATCAATCTCGCACCTCGGAGGTAAGCCCCTAGCCTCCTCAAAAACATCCGAATAATCATAGACTACCGGTACAGATCGCAAATCATCGACAGATACATCAAGTGATTCTTGGAAACTAAGCATGACAGACCCCTTTGGGTCACAAGAAATCTCGAAAGTCCTCCCCTGGCAAGTCTAAAGTCTAACGACCCTCCTTTCACAGTCTAGAATAGCACCATAGATGGCTAGTCAATCCATCCCTAGAATCAAACCATAGCCCATAAAACCAAGCACATATGTGTCGCACTCAAACTCGATGCCCAACACAGATATCCTCAACCCCGACAAATCATAGACAAATGAGTCGTGCCCTCAATGGGGTTAGAGACAACAACGGGATCCAAGACCATACTAGTACTAAGGTGCAGAGACTCAACCACAAAATCAGATATAAAAGAATGTGAAGCGCTAGAAACAAAAGGAGTTCTAACAGGATGATCGGAAAGAGAAATCAAACCTTCAACAGAAACTTTCCTACCTTTGTCCGGTACACTGTCCACGAGAGCATTCATCTACCCTGTAAAAGATCCTGCCCTTTGGCCCGGTTTTTGTTTCTTCGGGCAGTCCCTAGAAAAGTGTCCGACCTCACCACAGTAGAAACAAGCATTCTTGCTTTTTCTGCAATCTTTGACCAAATGACCCATGCATCCACAACCATGACATTTTCTCTTGTCTTGAGTTTTGTCGTTCTTTCCACCCTTATTTTGTTGTTGTTGTTCCTTCTTGGGGCACATTTTCTTGTTTTGTGGCTCATCAGTCTTAGCTTCTTTCTTTTTGCCTTTATCTTTTTCATGCATCAATGCCGTATCAACGATCTTCTCGAAAGTTTCCCCCATCAGAATATGAGACATAGCCAATCCATAAAGGGGTTCATTAAATCCTCTTGTAAACCTCAAAGCTTTCTTGTGAGGGGTATTCACTAGCTCCAAACCAAACCTCATCAACTGATTGAACTTATTGACATATTCTTTAACAGACATGCTTCCTTGCTTAAGTGCCAAAAACCTTTCCATTTGCATGCTCTCTTATGCCTGAGAAAGAAACTTCATCTCAAATCTCTATCGGAAATCATCCCAAGTCTCAACTGGACGCCCTGCTTGCGTTACCTCCCACCAGAATGAAGCCTCATCCTTCAACTGCCAAACGGACAACTGAATCTTCCTACAGTCGTCAACCTCAAAATTCCCAAATAAATGCTCCGTCTGTTTAAGCCAATTCCTTGCTTCTACGAAGGTCTCAGTTCCTCGAAAAAGGTTTCCTCCAATAGCACAGAAATCCTTGCATATCTTGGAGAAATTATCCACTCGCGGAGGAGGAGGTACAGCGGCTGCACCTGGGGGAGGGGCGTCTGCTTGGACTCCGGCGGGAGTCGTAGCCTCAAGATATCTACGGAACCAAGCTGGTATCTGAACGCCTCAGGAATATTTGGTTCCCCAAACATGCTGAAACGAAAATAAAGAAGGATTCAAACAGAGAATCGAAAGATATTTTATATGGCTTTGGGGAATATGTTTTTTAAAAACAAACTTTCCTTTGAAAACTCTTTCTTTTTAAAACCTTTTGAAAACAATTTTCAAAACCTTTTATCCGATCTTGCAACCTTCAGCTCTGATACCAAATGTGACACCCCACGTCCGTTAATGTCACTCTTTTACAGAATGCATTAAGTTTCGTGAAGCGTTATAGGTAAATAGAAACATAAACATCACAAGATAGATATAAAACAACAACGGAAATTTAAAACTTTATTTTCCAACTGAAAACATCGTGGTTTAAAATCCAGTTACAACATCAGTCCTAAATACTAAAAACCAACTACATCAAATAAAAGTATATGCCTTGTACTAAAATAATCAGAGTACAGTAATATAGAATCATAGTCCCCAAAAAGAGCCATAACAGAGTAGACGAATAGTCAAAGCGGTACATCGAAGCAAATCCAAAATCAAGCCTGAGCACTCCCACCCTGAGAACCTGGGGGGAAAGGAAGAGAGAGAAAAGAAACAAGACGGGTCTGACATAAAGTCTGGCGAGTCCAGTCACTTTTAGCATAAAAATAAGTAAAAGCATCATGACAAGCATATAAACTGAATGAGAGATAATAGTATCATATGATAGGTGTAACAGTCTGAGCATGATAAGAAGGATGAACTGAACAGATTACGCTTCTCAACTACTTTTCTCTGCACCAATACTAGTATAACAGATATGAATGATCCCAATAGAAACATAATGGTAGACTTAGGTGTACTTCTAGTAACGGTTTTTACCCCTAAACAGTGATAACAGGTACCCCCAACATAAATAATGGGTGTTGCCCCAACCATAAATAACGGGCACCTAAACAGGTAGGACTAGATGTACCCTAATTACTACCCCCAATCGATCGGCTCCCTATCCCGTAAATACCCTATGTCGGCCCCATAGTAGGATGTATCACTTCCTAAAGTGGAAACCCCTATATAGACGCATCTGTATCTACTGGTGTTATAGCGTCTTATTGTCCCTGAACAATCCGGACAAATGCATGCACATGACTCCGTTGAAACACGCTATCAGAACACCTCTTCCTACATGAACCTCTTATAATCAGCTCAGTAAGCGTGCCCCCGACCCCTACCTAGTTCAGGGTCCCCCTATGATACCAGTATGGGTTACTGACTGATACGGGTCCCACACAACAGATGACACAAGCCACCCCCTAGGCATGTATCCCAAACTACAAGGATTTTGACAGGTTATGCCTAACAGTTCAACAAGCCCATATAACCCCAACATATAAAACAGGTTAAGTTTATCGGGTTCATACAACCCCCCACTGATTTAACATATTTACTTAACCCCCACTGATTCAAACATTTTTACTTAACCCCTACACAATTTAACAGATTCAAAAAGGTTAAGTATTACAGTTTTATTACATGTTCTGCTTAATCTATTAATTAAGCCTACATATTTACATACCCCAACTCACATGTCATAATTCACAGTATAAGATATTCCCTAAATTATAGTCATATATCACAGTATAGGTTATGCCCCTAAATCCCAATCATGATTTATAATACAAGATATGCCCTAATTTAGCTTTGCCAACCATTCTCAATTTTGTTTGTTTGCATATTTCAGCGATAGGCCTAGGCTCGAAGATAGTTTGGCTATAAAAATAAAATGGGAAAGAGGGAGAGAAGAGAACAGAAAATGGCATAATAACATAACAGGCATATGATAACAGAATTAGGCATATCAAAAATAGACATATAAGAACTGAACACTAGATCAGGTGTACATGTAATGGCAGATGTGTTTAGGTATGAATTAGATTCTTAATAGGCATAGGTTTAGACCCAGATTTATAGACATGTCAGGATAACTTATTAAATGTTTATATCTAAAAATAACATGAACTCACAGAGATTGGATCTAAAGAACATAGAATAATAAGCAGATCTTGCAGAAGAATTTCTTGTATGCGTATAAGCTGTTGTTGAAGCAAAATAGGCTAACTCAATCCAAGTAGAGGCAGCATCTCGTTCTCTATTGTTTTTTATGTGTAAAAACAATAGAAGTGAGGTCCTATTCATAGCCTACTGCCAACGAATCTCGTTCAGAAACAAGTCCAGGTTCAGAAATGAAGCTGGATGGATCTCTAGTGGGTCAACCCCGGGGTCGACCCTAGGGCTGACACACCCTTGAGTGGGTCGACCCCCTTGGGGCGTGGGTCGACCCCAACGGATCCAATTCCCACATCCCTTCCCGCTTGATTTTTGAACTTGTTTTGAATTTTCTGGACTTGATTATTTTATATATATTTCTCTTATACGTATACAAACTTCTAAGCTTAATAACTATGATGTCCGTTTTACGCAAACTCGAAGTCTATCTTAAGCAGAACTCCGAGAAGAACGCAGTGGTGCAGTCCATTTTACCTAATTCCTAATATTTGATTAAGTGTTCTTTAGTTTATCATTATAGTGTTCTTATTAAAATTACGGCGTATTACAATGTCCAATGGGCAGCCTGTAGATCTGGCTGACAACCTACATCAGGTTGAAGACCCGGCAAACACTTAAGCCTCATCTCTCCAAGTAAACGTATGAACCTACATATTAACGATTCCTTGCAGACATATCTCCACTACATAGTTCATCTCGAAGATGTCTTTATATCTTTCATGTAAATTCTTCTGGATGTTAACTACTTAAACATCTATCATCCATTGCCAAACATTGTCCTTTAAACCCCACTTAACAGTCTTTCCATCACAACTAATAGTATCACCATCATGACTCGTAGTTTTTTACTCTGCTCCTATGAGTTCAACTGGTCGTCATTGTAGTGATTCTTCCAGAGTTAGAATGGTCTTTCAAACCAAGGTATCGAAGAGACTTGGCATTGTCATCGATGATACAAACTTCAGCCATAAACATCCCTTTGCCTTGCTAGCCTCCTCTAGAAGTTGTTATCATCAAGATTGATCCTTCGAGGTGTTGCACGTACCACTTCAAATAGGGAGGTTTGGGATCAGTATTGATTCCGGCCTTATCATCCTCTTCGAAGCAGTTCTTCTTCCTGAAGGCGGTCCCCTAATTCCACTCAGTGTCCAATGCTTTTGAAATAGATCCACGGCCATACGGTATACCGATTTGAAGTCTTGCTATGGTATACTGATCTGAAGTCCCACTCCGATCATACGGGTCGAAAATCATGTTCCCCAACCAATTTCAACTTCTTTGTATAATAACTTCCTCATATCAAATCTAATTGACTTAGAACAAGAAAAACTGCATCTTGAGGTCATCTTTCACCATCCATATGGATCGCATCAATTTCTAGACACACTGAGTTTTTTGTTGATCGTGTTTCAAGTGGCTATGGCTCCTTCTTACGAACTACAAACGGCTTAAAATTTTGTCGACAACCTATGGAGACCTTCCAGATCATCTTCATCAAATTGCACACAAGTATGAACACTTTTGATTTTTTTTTTCAAAAATCCTAATTTATCCTAAATCTAAGTCGCCATGATTTGGATTTTTACGCATCAAATCAAAGAAAAATCATGCACATAATCATACATAAAAGAATAGAACATCCAACTAATAAAAAAAATCATAAGCTTGCTATGTTCAAATCTAGGGTAGGAAAAAGGTGTACACATCCAATTAATCAATCATCATAATTTAGAATGTTTAGATCTTAGATAGAAACTAGGGCTTACTTGCAAAAGTGTATAATCATGTGATTCTATGAATAAAAAGATTCCTAAAAAGTTTTAACTTATATTTTAAAAGAGTACTTAGAACTAGAAGCATCGTAATTAGTAAATGAGAAATTAAATCGCTTATCTTTGCCTATAGCCTCTAGACTTGGGAAACCCTATGAGATCCTAGATGAAATAAAATTTAAAAAATGCATTGCTTCCCTCCTAAGCAGTAGATCTCCTCCTCTAGGTGCAAATCTAAATTATCTTCTTTTAATTTATTAATTTAGTTGATATTTTATATTTTATAGATGTAGATCTAAAGAAAATATTTTTAATGGAGCAAAGGAAGGTTTTAGGAGAAAAGAGATGGAAAAATATGAGTTATAACAGCCTATTTCAGCTTCATCCTATTTTAGTCCCGAAATTAGTGATGATTACCACCATTAATAATCCTTACTTGCAAAGAATGTGCTATTTGAAATTCAAAAATATTTAAATTAGCCATCACTCCCAATTGTTGTTTCCGTTTGCTTAATTTGATCACTTTACAGTAAGGGAAACTATCATCCTAATCCAATGAAAGTGGTTTAAGGTCCAAGCTGTGCAAATAATTCCCCGCTATTATCTCGCTTTAACCCCGCTATATCCCATAACAGATTATCATTGCTATGCTTTTCCCAAATAGCCATTGATATAGCCTCTCCGCTTTAATCCCCGCTATATTCCACTATTCTCGATATATCCCGTTGTTTCTGCAATATTATACTGTTCCCGCGATATCTTTAACTAAAGAAACAAATCGAAAAATGACACTTATGCATTATAAAAATTAGGAAGTTGGGTTTTTAATTGAATAATCATTTTTACATTCGTAAAAACATTACAAACGAGTTAAATACGCTATTTATAGTTATCTGCTATATCCTACTATTTCCTCGCTTTATCCCTGCTATGACTTTTTGGACCTTCGCCGCATTGGATTCGCTTAGCGTTTAACTGCACAGGGTCCAAGTACCAAACCAATCAATAGTTAAGAATGAAATAAGATCTCGTCAAGGGAAAAAAGTTAATCAAGATTCGACAAAAAATAATAAATGCCAAAATGTCACTAGTATTCATGTCCCAAATTCGTACAACTTGATATGAAAATAATATATCTTATTTACGCTCTAAAAATGTGCAAAACTATGGTCGTTGCATTTTCCTTTCTCTATGAATTTTTCCACTAATATTTTTTTAGCAAGACTATAGGGTCAACCCTCATGGCTAAACCATTTACAATCATCCAAATCAAGTATGCATCCTTTGCAACTAATAGGAAAAGGAATAATCTAATGCTATCCTAGCATGCTGGATACTATACTAAGATGTATTAGTGGCATCATTTGTGAAAGTAAAAGCGATATGTAGATAACTTACCAAGTAAATAGCTCTGGATACAACTTTCTCACGCTCTCCTTAGTCTCCATTGAACCTTCACTAACTTCACTACATTCCTTCTTAGTTGCTTTATATCGTGTCCAATAACACGAGCTGGTCTAAATGTGATGCTTATGGTAGAGTTATGCACAAATTTCGGCAATTGGGAAATAAAGAATACATTGTGCACTTCAGCCATCTTCTGAGGAAATTCACCTCTAACCAAGGCTCCCAATCCACTTTAAGATCATAAAATATCCCATAAATCTTGCCAATTTTTCTCCTCAATCAAACCGAGTAATATTTCTCAAAGGAGAAATCTTAAAAAACACCATATCACCAACAGTGAACTTTGAATTTCTATGCGTCTTATCTGCATAACTTATTTGTCTGTCCTAAGCAGCCTTCACTTGCTGCTGAATGTGCTCAATCTTCTCTGAAGTCTCCTTCACAATCTCTGGCTCAAGTATCAATTTGTTGCCAGCTCCTCACCAGTATGAAGAAGTGTTGCACGACCACCCTTACAATGCGTCAAATGGTGTCATATCGATGCTAAACTAATGAATTATTATTGTATACGAATTCAACAATATGCATATAATCATCCCATGAGCCTCTGAAGTCTAATTGCAAGCACGTAGAATATCCTCCAATATATGATTATTTCTCTTGGTTTGACCATCAATTTAAGGGTGATAAGCTATGCTAAGGTGCAACTCTACCACATCAACTCCAATAAGATTTTCTAGAATCCACTTGAAACACCCCACCTCCATTAAGGTCACTCACAAAGGGAATGCCGTAACTTTGGTGGAGGTTTATAAGTAAAAGCCACAGATAAACTCAAGACAGATATAAATACACATATTTTAAACAGCGGAAACCAAACAAACTTTTATTTCATCACTACGTGTATCAAACAAAAGATTTCCATAATTGTCTCAAAATACTTCCAACATTACAACCTCATAACTGCCTTGATTATTAAAGAAGAATGAAAACATAAATAAAGTGACAAAATCCCCATAGTGATATCCAAAGCCATTATCCGAGCAAGGAAGATCCAAATCATACATCTACGTTCTTGGTGCTTGTAAAGAGTCTAACTGAGTTGAGCTGTTTCCTCCCTGAGGACTTGGGGGGAAACGAAAGAAAAGAAGATGAAAAGAAAATATGGTCAGACATAAAGCCTGAGTAAATCTAGTAACTCTTCAGTATGTGAATAGGAAAAGGGTATGATAGACATAAACTAAAATAGGAAAGTGTCACAAGCTAAGGAAGTGTCGAATGTACTGTCACACCCATATTATATCTCTTCACCTACTTGAATTTATTCTAACTAGCACCCTATGGTGAGGGTGAAGTGATCCCCATTCTTGTTAAAAGATCGGCTCCTACTCGCGTTAACATGTGTCATACGGCCCCCAAGAATTGTAGATACCTATGCTGGTCCCACCATGGGGTGTATCAAGACCCATCGTGGCGGCCCGACACAAATCCTAGAAGGCATAGGTTATACTACTGGTGTCCCCAGTGCCCTGGTTGTCTGCTCCGGAGTGTGTGCACGCCCGCACCCCGTTAGACCTGCACTGTGCACCCACCGTCGTCGTTTGACCGCTTACAATCAGCCCAGTAATCGTGCCCCACCCTGCCTAGTTTCAGGGTACCGTTGATACCTAACTTTGGGTTACTGCTGAAACGGGTCCCTCGTTACTAGGATTTTCTAGTCAAACATGTTAAGTGGTTAAGTGTCTGTATTTACCTAACCCCACCCATCAATTCTTGTTAACATGTTGAATTTGGTTAAGTGTTATAATTAACTTAACCCTACCATCTGTCCTTAGCCTCTTAGGAGCACCAGACCACTCACATTAGACAGATATTGCTACGGTTACTGGATGTGTCGGTCGGTTCCGGGCAGGTTTACACCGTAGCTCAGTCTAACCTCGGGTCCTTATTGGGCTCAATGCTTAACCACCCACATTGGATAGGTATTGTTGTGACTATTGGACAGCCGGGCGGGTCCGGGCATGTTTACATCACAACTCAATCCAACCTCGGATTAAGCATATCGTGTTTTCTAAATTTACATATTTTATTACTTCTCAAGTATATGTAAATGTCATATCTTTTATTTTTGGGTATTTCAATTCATACCGCTTATGTGTCATAATCGTTGGCATGTGCCAAACATGCCAACCTATATTTTCATATTTTACACCCAACGTTATTACCCCCGTTTGTTCGCGACGTTATAACATGTGTTGGGCTTGTCACAATTCAGCCCAACTTTATAAACGTGAGGAAAAGGGGAAATCAAGAACATGTAATACATAAAGGTGTGTGGCGCATGAACTTGCAATTTGGCGATTCAACTAACATATAACATGGGTCATGTGAACTTGCATTCAAATCAAAGTATGACTAAGTAGGTGACAAATGAAATGGCATAGTTTAGGCAAATACAAACTTGTGTTTAAACATGTTTAACTTGGCATAATATCGACCACAAAACTAGCATGTTATATATTCATCAAAAATGTACAATTTTTACATCTAATCATATAGCCTATTTCAACATGAACTTGCATAGTTTATGAAACCCAAACGATGTTTGACATAGAACCAATTATATTTTGCAAATAAACATGAACTTGCATAGTTTATGAAACATAAATCCAATTATACTTGCAAACATAGATCTAATTATACTTGCCAATAAACATAAGAATGATATCATTGGTTTTGGGTCATGTAGGCATAAAAGGTCTATAACATGTTTACATAAATTCTAATTTAGACTAAGGGAATATACATAGTCCATGCCATCGACATATACAAAAAGGGATCAATTTCTAGTTTTTGCCACAAACTTGCAAGTGCCATTGTTTTCATATACAATTGTTCAATAGGCTTGCATCAATCAATTTATGCCACAAACATCAATACACAAGTCATGATAGAACCATTACAATACACAAAATTTATACGATATAACAACACGATTCTATTTTCATTTACATCGAATCACATCACAGTTTTTATTCATATTCTGAAAGGTCACTATACTTACAACGAATGCAGAATCTTGAATTCTGGATTCTGAATTCTGAAACTGAGATGCGCTCCTTTGGGTAGACTAACATTGCGTTGATTGATTTGATTAAACTTTAATTAGATTCGTCTCTTAGGCTTTAGTGTTGGCTTGTCTCTAGGCTTTCTAATTGACGGCCATTCCTAGTTCCTCTCCAGCAGCATGACGGCTTTTGTATTCTATTATTTGTGTGAATTTAGGGTTAGACTTGAGTTGTATTTATAGAATTTTAAATTGTTTTGAGCCGTCAGATGAAGATAGGAGGAATCTAGACCATACAAAGTTCAAAGAGCCAATCAAGAGGTGACACGTAAGCCTTAGTGACTCAGCCAAGCATCAGAATTCGACCAGACCCTGACCAGGCCAGCCAGGACCTGACCAGCAGGTCATTCTGACCTGGGCGCACTTGGCAGGTGCGCCAGGCTAAAAATGTACTGGCGCACTTCCCAAGTGCGCCAGTTAAACTTTGTTCTAGCGCACTTCCCAAGTGCGCCAGTGCATTCTGACTCGTTTTCTGGTTTTTCTGTCCAACTTCGTTCGTCCATATCTTCTTCATACGATATCCGTTTTACGCAAACTTGGACTCTATCTCAAGCAGAATTTCGAGACGAACGCAATGGCGTAACCCATTTCCCTTGATTTCATCATTTATAATTAATTATACTTTAATTTGTGAAGCTTAACGTTATAGAATTCACGGGGTGTTACACTACTAGTAAACCATGGGTTTCGATCGTTTATTATGCTCTTCGATATACCATGAAATTGTACTACACATTTTGTTTGCGAACAAATTTTACAACTGTAAAATCCGTTCGGCTTTCCTAAACAACAAGGATTGTTGTAGAGGGTGTCGAACTCTGGGACCAAAAATATTTTAATTAATAAATCCAACAAGTTATTCCAGGATTTTGATTGATTGAAAACACAGAAAATAACAGCAATTAAATAAAAAGAGAGATTTATATAATCAGAGAAAGCAATTAGGGGATAATGACATAGATTGGATTCACATTCATCAATAGCCAACAAATAAATATAGATCTGATTCATGTTTCTGTCAAACACATGAATTAATGATAATTAGGTTCTTAGAAACAAATAAGTAAATAACGACAAGCATAGCCTATGCAGGAGCTGAGCTCTTAAACAACCATAGACTATCAGGACAGATTCACTAATTAATTTCTAAAACCCTAAAATTAGATCTAAATCTGATAATTGTTAGATCGAACACGAATATACCTTATGAAGGAGCATAGCTCTTAAACGACACAGAATATGAAGGTTTAGATCTAACCCTTGATTCAGATCCAGATCTACATGTATAAAGTCGTCATCTATTGGCTATGTGATTCATGTTGAATCATATCTATTAGCATCATCACCCCCCAATCAAAGGGGATTAGCTAGACATAGCTAAATAAGAAGAGAAAAAGAGAATAACAGACATAAATAAAATAAAACTAAAACTAAATAGAACAGGGGAAGAAGAATGATTTTATTCCAAGAAGAGAATTACAGAATAAAACCTGATGTGTTTTTACATGAATAAGGTACAAGGTATTTATAGTTGTATTGGCCAAGACCTAGAGGCTAATTACACAATGTGGGACTAAAGATTTAGCCCAAATAACACATAAGCAAGTGTGAACACAGCTGTAAAGTGAGAGGCTTTGTAAGTGAGCCAATGTGAACGTAGTGTGAATGGATTTGCAATTGGCATGGCTTGCAGGCATCAAATGACATCAATTTCAATTGTTTTGAGCATGATTAGGAACTCCATATCATCTGCAACAAGCTGTCTTTATGAAAAGGCATTGGATTATTAAAATATGTGGCAGAAGCTGGTTGAACAGCAACATTTCTTCAATCTTTAATCTAACTCTCAAAATCAACACTCTTCATACACTAATTCTTCAAGCTTTTCAACAATTAAGTGCATTAATCCATTCATCATAAATACTCTGAAAACACAACTATAAATACACAGTATCAATTATTTTAAATATAAAATAAGATAAATAAGCGGATAAAATATACACAATTACGTGTATATCAAATACCCCACACTTATCTTTTTATTCGTCCTCGAATAAACTAAACTAAGATACGTCACACTTTCGTAGGAAACACGATTGCATTTAGTGTATGCAACAAGCCGTTAAACCCATAGCTGTCCCTAGTAGGACGAGTGTTGTCTCATGAGGGTTTTCAGCGGATACTACCCACAAAATCCAAAGTGTCTTATGAAAGCGGATTAATCAAACAATATATTTAGGGTCTTTCACATTCCAAGGATTTCACCTAACTTCAACGATAACGGTTTAGCCCCAAATTGTCTATCCCATAATTGGTGCAAAAATGAATAAAAAATTTCAAGCTGAATCGTAATTCCTTGATAACTGTAATTGTCTTGAAGGTTAAGAGCTTGGTTTCAACCAAAGTTCTACACATCGACAATGTGCACCCAATCATTTATTCATATTTTTTTTCGAATAATTTTGCACCAGTGTAAATGTATTGTATTGGATGTGAGTTATGCATAGATGAAGGAGAATTTTGTAAGTTCTAAAAAATATTCTAGATAAGAGGGCAAGTGTATTAGTTGAACTTCAAATTACAAAAGTTAAAGTAATATTAAGGCACATATGAACATCTTTATTTCCTTTCATCTCCTCTACTACAATCTTCACTTCCAAGTACGGTATAATGGATGTGGATGGAATGGAACTGAATGCTTTATAGTCAAGAATGATGAATGACTATTTTATTCTGAGAGACTCTCTCTTTATTTCATTTTTTTTTTATGAATGATGAATGATGAATGGAGATGGAATGGAATGATACCGTACATTATTTCATTTGATTCCTCCTCTACTAAACCAACACTTCATGAAAGGAAAGTTTTGCGCCCTAGTTACTCTACTTCTATAATCTTAATTCAACACACAAGTCTGGATTGATGTTATACAAAAAGCTGAAAGGAATGATAAGCAAAGTTTCGTAAGATAGATAACCCATATAAAATAAGGTGTGGTAAATGGTTATCCTACCTTAAAACAAGTACGAAGTGGGTGGTGTAATATTGGTATAAAAAGTGACGTTTTTGACCTTTAAACAAAGGTTCATGAGCATACCAATATAAGATAAACTTATCGAAACAAGGATGTAAATCGACTAAAAACTTGGGTTTGAATAATGTGGGGTATCGAAGAAGAACGCTACAATGAGTCATTTCTCCTTAAGTGGGCCAAGTGGATTTAGAACTTACGATTTTGAAAATTTGAGTGGAAAAGAAAATATTATGCTTGAAATTAACTCAGAAAATCCGACAAATGTTAGTGCAAAAATCATTATTATTTGTTTTTTTTTTTTTGATTTTTTTTACTTGCACATTTTAACATGTATAACAAGGGTTGACACGCTTACTCCAGAGCACGACTAACGTCTGCACAGTCTCAAGCTAGCATTTTAAAAAGACACACTATGACTCAATGAATAAATAATGTTCATTCTCATCACCCAACGATTCAACTTATCAAACAGGAACCAAGGTGTTATTTATGAATTTAAGTTAATCCTTGTTCAATGAATGACCTAATTAATAGAATTTGATTGCTGATGTAATAATGTAAATTCCCCCCCACACTTGAGTGTGACTGTGTCCTCACAGTCGTTAATTAGACATATCTTAGTGAAAGGGAAAAACAAATAAGAGAATATTTACATATGTACAAAAGAGGGTTAGTGCGTCTTACCGAATGTAATGTGGCTCATGGAGGACCATAAGCTCTTCCTCTTGGTTGGGTATTGGTTCCAAGTAAGGCTTAAGGCGTTGACCATTAACCTTATAGGATGATCCATCAGTTGGATTCTCAATTTATACCGCACCATACGGAAAAACGGTCCGTACAGTGTAAGGTCCTGTCCATCTAGATTTTAACTTACCCGGAAATAAATGCAGTTTTGAGTCATACAACAGAACTTTTTGACCTGGCATGAAAGTTTTACGTAAAATTGATTTATCATGAAAAACTTTTGTTCTATCCTTGTAAATTCGTTCATTTTCATAGGCATCATTTCAAATTTCATCAAGTTCATTAAGTTGAAGCTTCCGATGTTCACCTGCTTGCTTTAAATCAAGATTCAAAGTTTTTATTGCCCATAACGCCATATGTTCGAGTTCAACTGGCAAGTGACACGGCTTACCAAAAATCAACCGATAAGGGGACATACCTAAGTTTGTTTTAAAAGCGGTGCGGTAAGCCCAAAGAGCATCGGTTAACTTTTGGGACCAATCTTTACGATTTCGATTCACAGTTTTCTCAAGGATTTGCTTAATCTGCCTACTCGATACTTCAGCTTGCCCACAAGTTTGAGGATGGTACGGAGTGGATAACTTGTGAGTTATCGAATACTTTCTCATGAGGGCTTCAAAAGAACGATTACAGAAGTGTGTTCCATTATCACTGATTATTGTGCGAGGTGTGCCAAACCTGGAGAAGATATTTTCTTTCAAGAAGCGCACAACCACCTCGTTATCGTTTGTTTTGCATGGAACAGCTTCGACCCATTTAGAAACATAATCGACAGCTAAGAGGATGTACAGGTTCCCAAAATAATTAGGGAAGGGTCCCATGAAGTCTATACCCCAAACATTAAAAATTTCGACCTGTAGAATGGGGTTTAGGGGCATCATATTCCGTTTAGAAATTTTCCCTAAGAATTGACATCGATCACAAGTTTTGCAAAATTCGTATGCGTCTTTGAAAAGGTTGGGCCAGTAGAAACCCGATTGGAGAACCTTTTTGGCTGTCTTTTTGGGACCGAAGTGACCACCATAGGCTTGGTCATGACAGAAAGAGAGGACACTGTGAGTTTCAGTGTCGGGAACACACCTTCGAATGATTTGGTCTGGACAGTATTTGAAAAGATAGGGGTCATCCCAATAAAAATGTTTCACTTGGGAAAAGAATTTGTGTTTATCCTTCTTAGACCAAAAAGAAGGGGTCTGCTTGGTGACTAAGTAGTTGACAATGTCAGCGAACCAAGGATCAGTTGATAGAGAAAATAGTTGTTCATCAGGGAAATTCTCGTTGATCGGAAGAGGAGAAGATGGGGCATTTGGAAGACGAGACAAGTGGTCTGCAATAACATTGTCAGATCCCTTTTTATCCTTAATGGTAAGGTCAAATTCTTGAAGTAGAAGGATCCAACGAATGAGACGAGCCTTAGCATCCTTTTTAGAGAAAAGGTTCCTAAGTGCGGAATTATCGGTATAAACCGTGATGTGTGAGCCAACTAGATAAGGCCTGAATTTTTCTAGAGCGAAAACAACTGCCAAAAGTTCTTTTTCAGTGGTCGTATAATTTATTTGGGCATCTTTCAAAGTCTTACTCATGTAGTAAATGACATGAAGAATTTTATCGATGCGTTGTCCTAAGACAGCGCCAACAGCGAAATTCAAGGCATCACACATGATTTCAGAAGGCAGCTTCCAGTTGGGAGAGCAGATGATCGGGGCAGAGACAAGTTCATTTTTAAGATGCTCAAAAGATGAAATGCAATCAGAATTGAAGTCGAAAGGAACATCCTTACCAAGAAGATTGGTCAAAGGTCGAGTGATTTTGCTAAAATCCTTTATAAAGCGACGATAGAAGCCAGCATGACCTAAAAAGGATCGGATGTCCTTAACGGATTTGGGAATGGGAAGATTCGAGATAACCTCAATTTTGGCTTTGTCTACTTCAATTCCTTTATTAGAGATGACATGTCCTAAAACAATGCCATGTTTAACCATGAAGTGATACTTTTCCCAATTAAGCGTTAAGTGTTTATCTTTGCAACGGTTAAGAACAAGATCCGGGTGATGTAAACACTCAGTGTAGGAATCCCCAAAGATGGAAAAATCATCCATGAACAATTCCAAAAATCGCTCGATCATATCAGAAAAAATGCTAATCATGCACCTCTGAAAGGTTGCAGGTGCATTACAGAGACCAAAAGGCATACGTCGGTACGCAAATGTACCAAATGGACAAGTGAAAGTGGTTTTCTCTTGGTCCTCAAGAGCGATAGGGATTTGATTGTAGCCCGAGTACCCGTCAAGGAAACAGTAGTACTTGTGACCGGCTAGTCGTTCTAACATTTGATCGATAAATGGCAGAGGGAAATGATCCTTACATGTTGCAGTGTTAAGTTTCCTATAGTCAATGCAGACACGCCAACTGGTCTGGGTGTGGGTTGGGATAAGCTCGTTAGCTTCATTTTGGATCACGGTAATCCCTGATTTCTTAGGTACGACATGAATCGGACTAACCCATTGACTATCGGAAATTGGGTAGATGATCCCATTGTCAAGACATTTAAGGATTTCCGCACGAACTGCTTCTTTCATGATAGGGTTTAGTCGACGCTGGGGATCACGAGTAGGTTTGGCATCATCTATAAGGTGGATTCGATGTTGGACTATCGAAGGACTAATCCCCTTAATATCAGCCATGGACCAACCAATTGCTTCCTTATTTTTCTTAAGGATGGGAAGGAGCAATTGTTCCTGCTCTAAAGTAAGGTCAGAAGCGATAATGACAGGAAAAGTTTCATTGTCTCCTAAGTAAGCATACTTAAGATGACTGGGCAGCACTTTGAGTTCAGATTTTGGGGACGACTCAACTGAAGAAACTGGTTGAGGGACAGACTCAATTGTGAGAGGCTCGACAGGAATCGAATCAGAGACATTTTCGGGAGTATCTTGAAACAAAGTTTCGTAATTTGATTCAATTTCGTTATTCATATGGTCGAGCCTAGATTCATTATCGTGGACAGCATGGATTTCAGAAAACTGGTCCACATAAGAGTTAGGAGAGTTTTCGGTTCTAACGATGTTTAGCTCGACAGTCATGTTGCTGAAAGAAAGTTTCATCGATCCATTTCTACAGTTGATAAGTGCATTATAGGTTGCTAAGAAGGGTCGTCCTAGAATCAAAGGGATCTGGTTTGCACGATTGCTAACTTGTTGAGTTTCTAGGACAATGAAATCAACTGGAAAGATGAATTCGCCTATGTTGATCAATACATCCTCGATTTCTCCCACAGGTTTCTTAATTGAACGGTCAGCAAGCTAAAGGGTAACCTTGGTGGGTTTCAGTTCTCCTAGCCCTAATTGGCGATAGACGGAATATGGAAGCAAGTTAACACTAGCACCTAAGTCTAGCAGGCATCTATCGATTTTCTTGTCCCTAATAGTAGATGATATTGCGGGGCAGCCAGGATCTTTGTATTTCACTGGCATTGATTGGGACAAGACTTCGCTTAGAGATGCTGCTAGAAACACTTTCTTAGGTACATGTGTATGACGTTTTTGAGTGCACAAATCTTTTAGAAATTTCGCGTACTGTGGAACTTGTTGTATAATATCTAAAAGAGGAATGTTCACTTTAACTTGCTTAAATATTTCAAGGGTCTTTTCTAGATGATCCGTCTTTTTCCTAGGTCGGAGTCTATGAGGAAATGGAGCAGACAACTCAGTAGGTTGAGCTACTTGAGTTTGAGGATGGTCCTTGTCAATAAATAGCTCAATGTTTTGATCTGAGTTGGTCGAATTTTCGAGAGGGTTTGGAAGATCGTCCGCTAAAGCATTCGGGTTGACCACATGGTTGTCAATCTTTTTGCCAGATCTAAGAGTCGTGACAGCATTTAATTGACTAACGTTTGAATCCTGAATGATGTGAATTTGGTTGGGTTTTGAATTTTGTCCTCTAGGGTTTTGAATGGGTTGACTTGGAAACGTACCCTTTTCCCGTTCACTTAATCTAGCGTTAAGTTGAGACATTTGTTTTTGAAGTTCACTCATTTGTTGATTCGTGTTTTGCATATATGATTGCAAGGAGTTGTCTAACTTGTTTTGATCTTGAACACTTTGCTTAGTCATTTGCGCTAATAGGTTGCTCACCTCAGATAAATTCCCCTCAATCGTAGAAAGGCATTTTTCATATTGGGGAGCAACCGTTTGATTGTGGAAAGGAGCCTGGTTCGAACTATACTGATTTTGCCTAAGAGGAGGGTTCACAGCATTGTTCGGAAATGCTCGATTCGAAGGTCTGTTCATCAGAGGGTTATTCGGACCATAAGAAAGATTTGGGTGGTTGTTGGGTCAGTTGAAAGCGTTCACTTGCTCAAGGGACTGGGGACAGTCACCAGCCATGTGATTAGAGTTAAGACATATGTGACACATGGCTTGGGAAATGTTATAAGACTGAGTGTGTGTTCTAACAACGTTCAGGATGGCATCAACAAGAGTATTTGAAGAAGAAGAGGACTCGACATAATTACTGCTGGATCGCAAATAGAGAGATTTTTCATTGGTTCGTTCCCATTGTTTCGATTTTTCTGCTAACTCATCCAGAAATTCCCAAGCTTCTACATCAGTCTATTTTAGAAAATTGCCCTGACACATGGATTCTAACATTTGTCTAGAACTATTATCGAGTCCATCGTATACAGTTTGACATAACGACCATGTTTCATAACCATGATGGGGACAACTTAACAACAGTTCTTTAAATCTTTCAAAATATTGCCAAAAAGATTCAACCCCTTTTTGGTGGAAATTGGTGATTTCATTTCTGACTCTAGCTGTTTTTTCTGGGGGGTAGAACTTTTTTAGGAAAACTGCTGTAAATTCATCCTATTTTTTAATCGAATTTGGGGGCAAGCTGCGAAACCATTTTTCTGTGGAGTCAGTTAGTGCGAATGGAATCAAACGAAGTTTAATACCATCCTCACATAACTGTTGTAATTTAAAGGTTGCACAAGCATATTCAAATTTCATTAAAAAAACTATATGGTTCATCATGAGAAAAAAATTCGAATTTGGAAAGGATGTTTATCTGACTCGATCGGATTTCAAAGTGGTTACCCACAAGATTGGGTAACTGAATGCAAGAAGGGACAGAAACTCTATTGGGAAGAATTCTGTCCATCAGGGTGCGAGGTGTAGGCTCGTTAGCCATTTCTAAAGGTTGGTCGAGTGAACTGGGTTTTGATGAAAGAGAAGGTGGTTCGATTCTAACTAAACGACGAGATTCTTGGTCACGGGTCCAAGTTTGCATGCACTAGAAAGAAGAAGAAGAGAGTTCGTCAAAGAAATTTAGACAATGGAGAAGTTCAGAAAGAGGTGAGAAGGAAAAAGGTTTTGAAAATGGGAGTTTTTTTTTTGGAAAAGTACGACCTACAGACTAGCGA
The DNA here is from genome assembly GCA_030737875.1 of Allium sativum. Classification (NCBI taxonomy): domain Eukaryota; kingdom Viridiplantae; phylum Streptophyta; class Magnoliopsida; order Asparagales; family Amaryllidaceae; genus Allium; species Allium sativum. The sequence goes on along the minus strand of CM060919.1, from coordinate 726,274,204 downwards.
GGTTTAAAAGAGAAAGAGAGAAAAAAATGTTAAATTTTTTTTATTTGTTTTTGTTTTTCAAATTTTTATTTGTTTTTGAGGAATTTTGAAAAAAAAATTATACACAAAACAATCACACACAGAAATTAGCTACAATGAAATTTTCTGTCCTTGATGGCACCTAACTCAAAATTATATAGTGACACGTTTGATTACTTAGACCAAAAGATTTCTCAGCCAGTTAACGGACAGGAGTTATCGGTGCACCAGGAATCACCCTAGCAATGCAGCCGAAAAGTTTAAGTACCTTTAGAGTAACAACCGATATAATATTTATGAATCACCGTAATATTTATAAATGGTTATTTCTCTGCCGTAGTCTAGACACCAAGAAATAATTCATTCCAAATGAATCAACTATCAAAATACAATTAAGCCCTAGATGAGCCCGCGACTCCCTTAAGTCCAATGTCTAACCGTTATTATTAGTCAGATTCTACGATGAAATGCAATTTGTGGGCTAAGGAAAGGGTGATGAAATCCCTCACGTTATGTGAATTGGGGTGTTGCCCTTAACAGAATGAATACAGATGCAGAAATAATAAACACAGAAATTAAAAGATTTTACAAGCAAGCCGCTGCCCCTGCAGAAGATTTTTACAAGCAATGTCTATATTTTATTTATTTGCAGCAGCAGTCCCTGTAGAGTTAGAAAATACTCACCTAGATCGGCAGGCCGTCCAGTGCAATTGAATCGCGCTAGCGCGTTCACACCCCACTTGGTGTGCAACCGCTCGAACCCTGAATAGTCCGCTGCTTTCTGTTGTTGTCGCCTCCTATTAATTGTTTGACTGCGCTGCGGCACGGGTTCAGTGCAATTTTTTAAGGCCTTTTTCTAATTTCCACTGTACCTATTTTCTAAAAAAATTCCCATTTTTTGTAATCTTGATTTGATTCGACATCTTTTTTTTTCAAATGTCAACAAAAAAAATGAACCTTTCAACTCGAACAAAGCCAACAATTCAATCAATGAACTAAAAGTTACACATACTACCTTGCCTCGGAAATCAACAAAAATCTCAAATTAATAGGAGCCTTACTCAATAACACAAATGACCTCAACAAACCAAAAAGAAATAAATATGCTTAACCAAATGGTTTGAACTCAACAATCCCAGAATTGATTTATGCCTGAAATAGAATGTTCTCAATAATTGCTAGAACTTGCCCCTTTCAATACAGGGTAATCAATCTCAAAATAAAATCACGCCCCTTTTTGGTCTTTTTAAATGCTCACAACTCCAAAAGAAATCACGCCCCAAAAAGAAATGGCAAATGAGTTACCCAAAAACAAGCTCGACCCCCAGGAAATCCAAATTTACACGCCGCTTGTTTTTTTTTCAAACTAACCGTACCCCTTTTTCTCTATAAAATACCGCAAAAAGGACGCAAATCAATTCTGCAGAAAAAACAAGGGAGCAAAACCGAGAACTTTCTCCTTTATTTTTTTTATATCACGGTAGTTCAGATCGGTTCAACTGGAGCTTCAGGCCTTTGAAATCGGGTTTCGAAATCTGATTTAGAAGTGGGGTCTGTCAATTGCTGATGATGGTTCAGGGTTGACCGATTGGATTTGGGGTATGTAACAAGTTGAGGGTTTTTGAATTTGTAGTTTCGGGTTATGATGTTTCGACTGGGTGTATGGTTGTTGATGATTGGAGAAGGTTTGTGAGGGGGTGCGATGGTTTGTGATTGATGGTCACTAGTGTGATGTTGCTCGAATTGTGACGGGGTAGAAATTTGAACTATGGTGATAAAATGGCAGAAGGTCTCGGTGGATGTTTGGGATGGCAGGGGACCAGTGGACTGTAGTACCTGATGTGGATGCCAAGTGTCGTGAAGATGGAGAGTTAGTGTATAGATAGACAGGGGTTGCTGATGGTTTCTAGCTTGCAGATAGGGGCGTTGTTGTATGGGTTATTGATGATGATGGCCATAGAAATATGAGGTGCTGAAACACAGTTTGATGAAGGCTGGTTTTCCGTGAATATATATATATATATATATATATATATAGGCGAGCGTTCAATGGCACCCCTTATTCTGCACCCCCTAATAGCCTCCCTATTTTCCACCTCTCATTTATATTTTTTTAATGTGAGTGGAAGGTGAGAGAGTTAGTAGAAGGATATATATATATATATATGGCAAGCGTTCCGTGGCACCCCAAAAATGGAGCACCCCAAAAGCCCCCTGATTTCCACCTCTCATTTATATTAAAAAAAGTGAGTGGGAAGTGATAGAGTTAGTGGAAGGAGAGAGAAGAGGAGTTAGTAGGAAATGAGTGGTGAAAAAGTGGTAGGCTAAAGGGGTGCTCACTATTTGGGGTGCCATTGAACCTGCCTCTATATATATATATATATGTGTGTGTGTGTGTGTGTGTGTGTGTGTGTATTTCAGAAGTGGTGTATGCGATATGTTGAGGGGAGGATGAAGTGCCCTTTGTTGAAATTGGTTTGATGTGAAAATGAGGGGACTGAGATGAAAGGGTTAAAAGGCTAAACGCTGTTTTGGGTTGTGTTTGTCTGTGGAGTTTTGGGGGAAAAGGTGACTTGCATTCAAATTGGGTTTTGTTGAAGGACAGTTCGGGTTCGGGTGGTATGAAGCTGCGGTGTATGGTTTTTGGGTGTGCTGATGGACGAAGCTAACAGGGGATGTTGGAGATATGAAAGTCACGCTGGATTTGATTTGTTTGAAGCTTGAAAGGGTAAGGTAGGAGACGGATGGTAGAGGTATGGCAAGATGGTCAAAACAGATGGTGGTTTGTGACAATGGTAAAGGCTGTGAATGGTTGACGTGAAGAAGGGATTGTGCCAAGAGGTATGTTCTAAATGAAAGGAGGTTTGGCAAGAAGGGGTGGTAGGGAATTATGGACGTGGTTATGGGGATAGTCAGGAAGAAATTAGGGAAAAAAGGATTATTTTTTTTAAAAAAAAAAGAAAAGGAATCATTGCAAAGAAGATTGAGAGTTTTAAAAACAGGAAACAACGTTGAAAGGAAATAAATCAGAAAAAAAATGGTAACTTGAAAGGAAATAAATCAAAAGCACAAGAAAGAAAATTGGAAAAAGGATTTTTTTTTTTTTAATTGTAAAAGTGGAAAAGAATTGTACAAAGAGAGAGAAATAAATGGGAAAAAGGAAAGAAAGTGAAAGAAAAATTGGCAAGAAAAATTTCTGGAGCAAAGAAGGGAAGAAATTGCAAAAAGGGATTATATTTTTTTTAATATATATATAAGGAAATTTTAAATAGAAGGAAATAAAGATTGTGTAGAAGAAAAATAGGAAAGAAGTAAATGAAAGATAGGGAAAGAAATAGGTGGAATGAAATTGAAAACAAAATCTGGCAAAAATATTTTTCTTTCTTTTATTTGGTAGATTACAGTATCACAGATCAAATACCAAATCCACTAACAAGATTTTTTTTCTATCTATGCTAGAAAACAAAAGGGAACAAAATTAAATAAAAATATTTTTGTGTTTTTTTTTATTTTATGAAGGAAAACTAAAGAAAAAATAAAAAAAACTATAACCCGAAGGATTATTAATAAAAATTATTTTCGTCCCCGGCAATGGCGCCAAAATTTGTTTGCGAACAAATTTTACAACTGTAAAATCCGTTCGGCTTTCCTAAACAACAAGAATTGTTGTAGAGGGTGTCGAACTCTGGGACCAAAAATATTTTAATTAATAAAATCCAATCAAGTTATTTCAGGATTTTGATTGATTGAAAACACAGAAAATGACAGCAATTAAATAAAAAAAGAGATTTATATAATAAGAGAAAGCAGTTAGGGGATAATGACATAGATTGGATTCACACTCATCAATAGCCAACAAATAAATATAGATCTAATTCATGTTTCTGTCACACACATGAATCAACGATAATTAGGTTCTTAGAAACAAATAAGTAAATAACGACAAGCATAGCCTATGCAGGAGCTGAGCTCTTAAACAACCATAGACTATCAGGACAGATTCACTAATTAATTTCTAAAACCCTAAAATTAGATCTAAATCTGATAATTGTTAGATCGAACACGAATATACCTTGTGAAGGAGCATAGCCCTTAAACGACACAGAATATGAAGGTTCAGATCTAACCCTTGATTCAGATTCAGATCTACATGTATAAAGTCCTCATCTATTGCCTATGTGATTCATGTTGAATCATATATATTAGCGTCATCACCCCCCAATCAAAGGGGATTAGCTAGACATAGCTAAATAAGAAGAGAAAAATAGAATAACAGACATAAATAAAATAAAACTAAAACTAAATAGAACAGGGGAAGAAGAATGATTTTATTCCAAGAAGAGAATTACAGAATAAAACCTGATGTGTTTTTACATGAATAAGGTACAAGGTATTTATAGTTGTATTGGCCAAGACCTAGAGGCTAATTACACAATGTGGGACTAAAGATTTAGCCCAAATAACACATAAGCAAGTGTGAACACAGCTGTAAAGTGAGAGGCTTTGTAAGTGAGCCAATGTGAACGCAGTGTGAATGGATTTGCAATTGGCATGGCTTGCAGGCATCAAATGACATCAATTTCAATTGTTTTGAGCTTGAATAGGAACTCCATATCATCTGCAACAAGTTGTCTTTATGAAAAGGCATTGGATTATTAAAATATGTGGCAGAAGGTGGTTGAACAGCAACATTTCTTCAATCTTTAATCTAACTCTCAAAATCAACACTCTTCATACACCAATTCTTCAAGCTTTTCAACAATTAAGTGCATTAATCCATTCATCATAAATACTCTGAAAACACAACTATAAATACACAACATCAATTATTTTAAATATAAAATAAGATAAATAAGCGGATAAAATATACACAATTACGTGTATATCACATTTCATATTAAAACTGGCCATCTTGGTTTTCATATGATACGACTTAATAAATATAAATCTAGCGCTCTTGGTTAAACTATCGACTATGCCCTAAATGTCTTCATACCCTAATCGAGTCTTGGGCTGTCCATCGATGAAGCCTACTGACACTTACTCATATTTCCATTCGAAAACGTCTAGTGGTTGCATCAAACCTCTAGGCTTCTTCTGCTCTACCTCAACTAACGCATTGTTCATGCACTTTGAGATGTATACTTTGATGTCCTTCATCCTTTTCAAATTGTGAGTCTACTGTATATAATTGTACATTTATTACCATCGGAATGGATGGATAATCTTGAGTGATGACACTCCTAAAAAACTTCATCTCTCAAACCATTAACTCCTGGGCCAAACAACTTTCCTTTCTTACATAGCCAACCATCACAGTCGAGTTCATACTATTTAACATCCTCAGACTCTGCTCCAGTCTTGACTTTATCGATGATCTTAATCGACTTTGGATCACGCTTTTGACTATCCCCGTTTCTCTCGATGAAGATAGCAATGGTGGTCAAACTACCAACATCTATGGCTATAAATGATACTAAGGTCGGAAATTATAACCTACAATGTATTTAAACTACTTCCATTCGGTGAACACGACCACTAAACTAGCATGCTTATGACTAAATGCATCAACAACTGCATTAGCCTTCCTTGGTGAATATACAATCCTCAAATCATAAGAAGCTCTAAATTTTAACCATCGTTGTTGGTGAATCTAAGACCCTTTTAGGAAAAGAAGTATTTTAATGATTTATGGTTAATGAACGGCTAAAATGTTTCTCTTAAAAGATAAAGCATCTATACCTTTAGTGCAAATACAATCATTACTAGTTTTAATCGATGGATGGCATACTTCTTCTCATATGATTTCAACTATTTACTGGCACAAGCTACAACCTTATCTTTCTACCTCAGGACTACACCTGATCTGGTAACACATGCATCCATGTATACCATTATCTATTCATTTCCACCCGGAATTAGCAACACTAATGCACTTGTTATCCTTTCCTTCAAACTCACAAATGCATTCTCATATCGAGAATCCAAATTAAAATATTGATTCTTATTAGTTAAATTGATTAACGCTGCTGGTACTCTTGAGAAGTCTTTTATGAACTTTCAATAATATCCTATTAATCGTAAGAAACTCCTTACATCTGCAGTGTTCTTGGACATAGTTTGATCTTGTACTTCTGCAATCTTCGCAAGATCTACAGTAACTCCTTGCTTTGAAACAATAAGACTCGAGATTCTCATTACTTTCCTATAGAATTGACATTTGAAAAACTTTGTCTTCGGTTGGTGTTCTGTAAACACCCCCAAGAACAATTCTCATATGTGTCTTTTACTCTTTTGACCAAGAGTAGACCAGAATATCATCAACGAAAACAAGCATGAACTTATTCAGTTGGTCTCTTAAGACATGATTCATACGATCCACAACATAGGCTGATGCATTGGTGATCCTAAATGGCATAAATAACCACTCATAAAATACAAATGGCATTAAAAACATGTTATTGGCACACTCTCTCTGGCCGCTCTAAGCTGGTGAAATCCAGTTGCAAGATCTAACAAAGATAACACCTTAGTACCGTGAAGCTGATCAAACTAGTCATCAACACATAAGAGCGGACACATGTTCTTCTTTTGTTCAACTCACGATCTTTAACACATAATCTGAGGTAACTGCCAGCCTTCATTATGATCATTCGAGTTGCTTCCCACATGGATATACTCCTTCAAATGAAACCCTTTCCCAAAAGATCGTTCACCTGCACCACAAACTCCCTTTGCTCTCTAGGTGTCATCCTCTTGAAAGGCATCACTATCGGTCTGACATCCTTTATCGGGTCAATATGGAACTCAATCTCCCTACTTTGTTGAAGTTCATTCATATTTAAATACCTTCAGATACTCTCTAACGATTAGTACCAGCGACAATTTATTATCTAGAACCTTGAGCGATTGTAGAAAACGGGCCATTTCCCCCTTAGTTGAGAAACCACCAAATGCTAGCCTTTGCTCATCATCTGCCCCTATCTTCATCGACATCCTCTCGTAAGATATTACAATTCCTTACCTACTCAGCTAGCACACCCTAAGTATAATACCAAACCCAAAACACCCCAAGAAAAAACAATAACAAACAAAAAAGTATCCATGACAGGATAAAACAAGATTATGACAAATCAAACTAAGATTGATGGAACCACCAATGTGATTTGATACTACCAAAGGTTTGTCATCGGGTTAGGGCTCCAATCCTAACATATCTACCAAGTCTCTAGATATAAAGGAATGGGAAATCCTGGTATCAAATAAAAACCGAATAAGAACATCAAAACGAATAGCATACCTTGAATGACAATGCATTATCCATTTTCCTTCATCGAAGGCGCAATCTATGAACTCTAAATCACATTGATAGAATATTCTTTCGCCATCTGCGTAGCCACATCTGTGCAATCCATCTTTGAGTAACCATTTTTATGGCTAGTATGGCATTTTCTTCTCACTACTCTTGCATTTATTTTAATAATGATCCTCTTCTTTGTAGTTAAAAGAAGTCGCCACAATTAAACTTCTTCAACCCTTCCTCATTCTAAGATGGATTCCTCTTGTCGTTCCATTACTTCTTGCCTCCTCTACTTGCCTGTAGTTTTGGCTCATCCTTAGGATCAACATTAGTATATATTTAGACTTAGGATTGCTATTCTCATATCTGAGTGCCTTCCAATTCCACCCTCAAAGGCCTCATCAATATGATTCAAGAGCTTCTCTCTAAGATAATAATCCAAACCAAGAATAAACTTCTCATTCTTCTTCTGTGAGGTGTCTATGAAAGACATCTCATACTTAGACCATACATCGAACTTATCCACATGCTCGGGGATAGTAACGTCTTCCTGCTTTAATTTTGATATTTTTTAACAAAGCCGACTTGGGCAGCTAAACTGAAATTATCCTTGAAATGAGCTTTAAATTGATCCTAAGTGAATTTTTCCTATGGCGTAACAACCTTCGCCGCATTCCACCAATTCATTGCCTGTCCTTAGAGTTGACGTTGGCCAACCTCCTATGTATTGCATCATCCAACTTAAGATCACCACATATTCGCGAAATAAGCTCTAAGTGCCTACAGTTTAGCATCACCCTCTCCAGTAGTGTTAGGAGCAGCTATTTGAGAATTTTGTAGCATATTCCTTTGTCAAATATTGTCAAGGCATCAAGAGTAGCAGCTCCCATACCATCTCTCTACTCAAATCCATAATTAGACTTCCTTGCAATATTCCTCATTTGGTGATTCATCCTTCAATTAGGGGTAAAGATGATTACCTTTCTTGAAAGAAATCATACTTAACTAATGCTCATGTGCGGTGCGACTTATGTTACACTATATATGCATATATAGTTTAAAAAGACCAAAGTATATAACTAGTACACGCTCTCATATATGCACACACACACACACACACACACACACTCTCTCTCTCTAAATTTAGCCCTTAGGTTTAACATCACAACCTAAGCTTTGATATCAAATGAGACAACCCCTCTACTCATTTGGCACTTATGATACCTGAAGTGTGTTACTATAGTGCTCAGGTAATGTAAGGTGGCCATCTAAGTAGAATAAGAAATAAAATTATATATAACATGTTGTATACCTCATAACACATGGGATAATATATAATAATAAAACATACTGATATAATACAGACAATACGTAATTGAAATGAATTCCAACAGCATAGCAACAAATATAAAATAGTATACAATTGTGTATTAGAGTTATACATCTCTAAAATAATTCATAAAATCCCATCTCTCAACAGTGAAAGTACTAATAAGCCTCATAATGCTGAAAAACTGCAAAGCATAGAATATAGTAACGCAAAGATAGCCTCCTCCTCGTCATTCTCCTCGTCATATAAATAGCTCCACAATATCACCTAACATATTTCTAGTCACTTATTTAAGAGTACCTAGAGTAACAAGAAGCAAAGCATAAAACTTCAGGTCATACAAAGTCTTGTGCAAGCAATAGAAATCTAAAGTACTAAGATAATAGGAACACACAGTATGGAAAACTATACTTGACATGTTCCTATATCCATAGATTTATCACATAAAAGTATACACTACTCTGTAATATCAAAAATCATAGGCGTACGCTACATTAGGGTGCTAATGTGTCTAAATGTATGCAATAATTCAATATATATAAATCATTGCTACCTAAATATACTGACATCCATAGGAGTGATAAATGACTAAGAAAGCATAACCCACATCATCCATCTTCACAGTCACTCACTTAATGCATTAGATATATATAGTATGTTTGATTTGCTGAAATTTGTAACCGCTCCAAAAATCTCTCTTTTGAGATAGCATACATTTGACCGTCACCCTTTGCCAGACTAAGAATGAATGTAAATCAATGTCACAAGTCTCTTTATATATAACACCATGCAATCTAGTTGAGTGCCTGATGTGAAGCCGACAAATCTAGATGACAACCTACATCGGGCTGAAGACTCGAAAATACACTCAAGCCTTAGCTCCCCAAGTACCCATCCTAACATGTGTACTACTGCTCCCATTGCATATGTATCTTCATTATAGAGTTCATCCTGGAACTATCTTCGTAACATGCATTTAAAGTCCCCCGGTCAAGGACTACCTAAACTACTAGCATTCATCTACAAACCCAATTCCCGAAACCACTTCTGATAGTCCTTCCATCAAGGCTAGTAGTCTCACCATCCTAACTCGTAGTCTTCTATTCTGCTTCTGGAGTTGAACTCATTGTTGTTGGAGTCGTTCTTCCCGAGTTAGAATAGTCGATATATTAAGTTATTGAAGAGTCTTTGTGTTATCGTCGATGATCTAAACTTCAGCAACAAACTACCCATAGTCTTAATAACCTCTCGTAGAAGTAGCTAGCACAAGGACGGATCCCTCCTAGGGGTCGCACATACCACTTCAAAAGGGAAGGTCTAAGATCTTGTACTGATCTCAGCCTTATCATCCTCTTCGAAGCGGTTCTACTTCTTGAAGGCGGTCCCTCCAATGCCAGTACAAGTCAATTGCTTTTGATATCAATCCAAATCCTTGCTATGGTATACTGATCTAAAGTCTTGCTATGGTATACTGATATGAAGTCCCACTTTGAGCATACCAATCCGAAGTTTTGTGCTCCTACTGATCCAAAGATCTTTACATCACAACTTCCTCATATCAACTCTAATTAACTTGAAAAATAGCATCTTAAGGTCATTCTCCATCACCATTGCGGTTCTCATTAATTTTTAGGCGCTTCAAATTTTATGTCGATCTGACTTCAGACTACCATAACTCCTTCTTATAAACTCCAAACGATTTAATTTTTTTCCTACAACCTATGTAGACCTTCCAGACTATCTCCTTCAAATTGCATGGAAATCTAAGCACATGTGATTTTTTATATGCAAAAGTCCTAATTCAATCCTAAATCTAAGTGATCATTCGTTAGCGTTGTCACGCATCAAATCAAAAAAGAAATCATGCACCCAATCATACATAAAGAATAAAATATTCAATCGATAAAATTTTCATAAGTTTAAAATTGTTCAATTTTAAGGTAGGATATATGTGAAAAAGTATATACATCCAATCAATCAATTTACATAAGTTTAAAATGTTTAAATCATTTACATAAGTTTAGAATGTTTAAATATAAGAAATCTAGGACTTATTTACAAAAGTGTACAATTACGTGATTCTAAGAATTAAAATATTCCTAATAAGTTTTAATTTAAATTTTGAAAGAGATCTTAGATTTGAAACACCGTAATCAATAGATGAAAATTTTATAGCTCACGTTTACCTATAAGTTCTAGATCTGAGAAACCCTTCAACATCTGAGATGAAATAATGTATATAAAATGCATTCCTTCCCACCAAAGTAGTAGATCTCCGGCTTTTAGGTGTAGATCTAATTACCTTCTTCTGATTTATCAATTTTATAGAGATTTTGTAATGCATATCTGAAGAATTGTTTTTAATAGAGGTTGCAAGGTTTTTGTTGGAGATGCAAATTAACGATCTTAAGGCAAGTTAAACAAAAGAGGAGGGTGAGTAGTGTTTAATGAAATTTATTAAATTTCTAGAAATCTTTTTGAATCAAACACACAGTATACAGATCACAGAAATAAACAAACACAGAATCAATCACATAATGCAGAAAGTAAAAAATAAAAGCAAAAAAAGGGAAGTACACACTGGGATTTTATACTGGTTCGGGACACCCTTACATCTAGTCCCACACAACGCTGGGTTGATGTGGATTTTTTATTTAACAATATCCAATTACAATCCTTGATTTCAAGGCTACAAGGGCACACCCCAACTGATTCCAAGTATAGTGAAACCTAGTTGATATCCGGGCCACAACTTTGCACCCAATCAATTTCTGTGATACAATCGCACCCAGTCACTTTAAACGGGATATGATCACACTTTTCTCTTATCATTTTTTGTAGTATTGACTCTATAGGACTTGATCTTGAGATCTTTGATTACAAAAATCCAATAACTCTTGAGAAGCACTTGAATTCAGATAGAATTTTATTTAGAATTGAAAGAGAAGAAGAATGGTATGATTTCTATTGAAATCGGCAGAGTATAAGGGTAGAAAATCAAGAAATAAAGTACTATAATGGTAGGATGTTAAGAGAGGAAGAAGAAGATGAAAAGATTTTTAAAAAATCAAATTCTGGAAGGTATTTATAGGTTTCCAATAGTCACAACGTTTCTGAAAGGATTGGATTCAAAAGACACCACTTTTTAAAATTTAAAAAACACCCTAACGGCTAGTATGTCGTCATGCATAAAAGCATATGTCGACATATGATAGTGTAAACTCAAAAAATACATTTTAAAGCAAAGTAAATGATATTTAAATAAACTATGGTGAAACTAGAGTTAAAATAAACCAAATTCCTTTATATTTAATTATTTTTCAAAGTAGAAAATATATTTTAAAACTTATATAAAGATATATTAAAAATAAGTAAAAAATTAAATATAAAATGATATAGAAGTATAAATATATAAAATTATATATACTAAAATTTTAATATAAACAAGAAGGTTTAAAGAATATAAGTAATTTATTAATCAAGTAAAACTTAAGTTCAAAATCTATAAGACATAGGTTTTGAATATAAACTAGTTTATAGGAGTTTAGAAAATAACTATCAAGAGTTAAAATATTTAGTAAAACAAAGAAGAATATATTGTGTACAAGGAAGTAATTTTGGAATCATTTGAAAACAAGACTAAAAATCAATTAAATAAATTTGAAATTATTTTGGAATCAAGTTTAAAATCAAGATTTAAATTTTAAGATCAGAATTTAAATTTGAAAATAGAATCAAGTGCTAACCAGAGTTTTAATGGAATTTCTAGACATACTGACTCTATAATTCTTGAACTCTTGAACACTTCATTTCTTGATACGCATGAGTCTTGAAACTTGAACTCTTCTATTTGAAATCTTGATTCTTCTGAACTATATGGTCTTCAATTATAAAATACCTGCATATATTTCTCATACACACACACACACACACACATATATATATATATATATTCTAAAGAATTATGTTTGTATATATTTATAACAATAATAATTGAAACAAAGTAGAAACAAGGTTGTTGTCATCAAAACAATCATCATTAACATCCCATTCCTTAACAATCTTCCCTTTTTTTATGATGACAATCTTGGTTATAAAATATTCATACCTGTTGTCTTGATTCTTCAACTCCTCCTGAAACTACTAACTCCCCCTTAATCTAACCATATTTTATAATTCTCTCCCTTTGTCATCAACAAAAAAACTATATAATCCTAACTAGATACTAACACATCCCTTAAAGCTAAGATATAAATCTAAATAATAGTCTAATCTTAAACTAAATAACAATAATATTCTATAACTTAAATAAATATGACTATAAACTCCATTTAGGATCAAATAAATCTCACCAAGCCAATACATACATATATATATGCCAATACATTCAAATATTTCAATCAAACCACACCACAATTATAGTATTTTAATTACAAGTTTGAAATGAATCAACCAAACCACACGAATAAAAACAAATTCATACATTTCGAGGAACTTCAAATCAACCGTCTCAACCGAAGATTGGATCAGCCTTTATATCATCCCAGTCTTCATTGTCTTTGGTGAGAGGCGCTCCAGTGATGTTGTTATCTCCATATCTTAAAAGAGAGATAATCATCCATCGAATTGCATCAAAATGTTTCTCTTGTTGTTTGATCATCTATATTTGACTCAATTCTAGATGACGCTGATTGCGAAGAATAATTGAGAGGATATTCTTGAAGGAATTGAGAATTTCTTCAAGGTTTTCACTAAGATTATGGATTTGAGTAGCCATAGTTTTGATTATATTAAAAATAGTGAAAGGAAGTATAGGAGAAATGAATGGATAAGTTTTTCTTGAAGGGAAGAGTATAAATAGGTTATGAAATTCGTTTAAACTGAATAGACATGAGTTGATTAGAGTAGTTTCAAACTCAAACAATTATGGAAATTGTACTGTTATATGTCGACATAGGTAAACGTGTATATCGACATATACATGTATTATTTCAAGTTCTAAAGAATTTTGTTGTTTGTGATTTGTTCCGACTTATTTTTTTTAATTGTTGTAATCTATTACTTAAATAGTAAAACAGGAACCACCAACTGCTTACATGTTTGTACTACGTTCCATCATTTTAAATTAGTGAAACGTTGTTCCTTTACTCTATTTTTCTATTTTAACGTTAAGATTCACAACTGCCTGTATCCACGTCTCTACCAACATGTTCTCTCACTCCAATCTCTTCCTCGCAAATTCCTTCTCTTTCAGGGCTTCTCACGTATTCCTTCAATTTCAGTCTTGGCATGATATTTACCCACATCTACCCTCCTCCGGCTCCGATCAACATTTTTCCCTAAATGGACGTTCTAAATTACTTAAGTTTACTCCTCCTTTGCCAGTATAAGTTTTTTCCTGTAAGATTACTATTCTTATTTATTTCCTACCAATTATTAACCTAGATCTGTCATTTCCTCTCTTTATAATTAGGCGCAAAAAAGGTTTTTGTTTAAACTCTGACTGCGGCTGTTTTCAACGAACGGAGCAACGGTTCCTGATGTCAATGGGATGATCTGCAAAATGTAAATGGTAATCCTCTTTACTCCATGACGTCCCCTTCATATTTATTATATTTATTATCTATAATGCCAATCGCTTTCATTGAACATGGTCATTGATTATTTTATTGACAGAATTATGTACTTCGTTGCTATTGGATGATTTCAATTCTGTTTATTACAACTTTCCTACATGTCCATTATATTGGAGTATCTTTTGAGTGAAATTGATAAATTTGGAACTCGTAAGACTACAACAACTTTAAATTTTTGTCCTTCAAAATAGGAGATGAGAGTAACTATAATGACTTACACGGTTACACCGACCCTCTCCTTTTTGCATAAAGGTAAGTTGTCTGCTGAAATTGTTTGATGCCCATCTTCACTTAGAGTATATATGTTAAGGGGGAAATATTATCATTTTCCTGAGCACACTATTTGTTCACATCCATGTCATTGTGAATCATTAAATTAATACTGAGTAGAAGTGGAAAATAAGTGTTTTGTTGTCTTAATATATTAATAATCCCATTGAAATATATTTTCTACCACATGCTTCACACTGTAGAGCGTACACTTTCAACCAACCTTTGGTCACTATCAATTTTTGACTATCCTTAAACTTATGGACAGAAGCAGGGGTGCTTAATATTGTATCTGCTTGAAATCGCAAAAATGCTTGCAAATTTTATTGTGGTCATCATTCTATTTGTCTGGGGTCTTTACGAGCCAACAACAGGTACTAGCTTTTAATGTAATTTCTTAAACACCAAGGATTCTATTTTCTAGTTTTACACCTGTGACCCTGTCCAAGGTATTTCCAGTTTTTCTACTGCATTTTTTCTATAACAACATGCCAGCAGTTTATACAACATCCCACTTACATGTCGACTTGTAAGCTACTAAATTTTCAATTAGGCGATAGATAAGCTGAACATGTATGCTTATATTTTTTGTTGCATGGTTGGATTAAACGAATAAGTTTTCTTGCGTACCCTGTTTTGTTTCGTCATTACTTATGCCCTTCAAAATATCACTTATATTTATATATTGTCAAAAGTTAGAATATTTCTGCCCTTCAAAATATGGATTATACTTTGTCACAAGTTAGAATATTCTGGTCATGGATATTTAAGATTGTATTTTTTTATTTATAATTTAATATGGGACCATTATTTTACTTCAAGCATGCAACGAGAATTCTAATTGGTCTGAAAAGGATACCAGTAACTGACAATTTATTATGAATTAGAATGCTTAATTGACAGCTTATTTGACATGTTGTGTGGCTTACTCAGTTCTATACTGATTACATATGTTTTCCCACCTGATTGGTAAAGATCAGTTCTACAAATCACACAATCAACACGAGATTTAGAGTGAAAACGAATTATGACAACTTTTTGTGTTGCCTTTTGTGGAACTTTGGAATAAAATACAGATCAATGCTCTAAAACGATGTAACGTTTAAAACATACAAAAATTCAACTATTTCACCAAGAAGTTAATATGCTCATTACAAAAATTAGTTCTGATCCTTTTTAATTTTGAACTTTGAATTACTGTCATCGTGTGCTTTTGCGTTCAATGTTCGTAAACAGCCTCTACGTCAACTTCATGTCATCTTTGCGGTAATATCATCAATGAACTATTGAATTTTACTACGCGTTATGATATCAGTTATCTAAACATGTTCACTTAGTGATTTTTTCTTCTCACACATTATATCAGGGTTTTTTCTTGTGAATATTGAAAGTTCATTAGTAAGTTGATCTGTTCGATGTTACTGGAGCTGGAGCAAAAATTTTTATGTGTCCTTTTATTTTTTAAAGGTTAAATTAATTAACATTTTTTAGCCTAATAATGTTAATTAACCCTATGATATCATTAAATGGTTACGTATACTACACGGTTAACAACATCATTTTGAAACCGTTGATAGACTGGATGTCGTATTTAAGGAGTATAGAGAGTATAAAAATTTAAGCCTGAAATTATAAATAAGTTGGCATGTTCCATAAACAGACTCATCAATAATTGACATCAAGTTTACTACGCATAACACCATGAACTATAGTGAATCCCAGTAGATTGATGTGGTCATCATTCCAAACATATTACATTGAACCCGTTCAGCAGATGCCTTCTTCTTCTTGATATGTGCATAGTTTTGAAAGAAGATCTCATGATATGCCAATAATGTCTCCTAAAATAAATGACCCAATAATAATAAATGAATCAAGGTAGATTTTTCTTCCCTTCAGCTTTCAAATAGCAATCAGACAACTCTATTACAATATTAAATATCAAAAGAAAATGAGATTATTAAACTCAAAAAAATTTAAGAAGTCTAGGTAAAAAATGATGGTAAAGAATAACAGTAAAAATAAACTCAAACATAGAAGATGTCAAACTTGCAAAGTACAAATTCATACGTTATATAGCAACACCATGGTGAATCACTACTACAAATACTTTTCTGTCCCCCCCCCCCCCCCAAAAAAAAATACCATAATTTCAAGTTTGTGTTTAGTTGTATGACAATTGAAGCCTTATCCGTTATAAGTATGCATTTTAAGGATATGATGACTAAAACCAAGTTAGACAATAAAGGAAATAAACTTCATAATGATTAACTGGACATCTATGGTTATCCAAAGGGGAAAAATTATGATGGCTTGGAATAACTGTACCATATGTTGTGTGATGTGGAAATTAGGCTGATGGGTTTCTTTTCGTCGGATAATTAGTTTCAAGGAAAACATTCCTGAATAATACGTTCTACGGACAATTTTACGGAAATAAGATAAATTCCTTTATCTTTTAAAGTTATACAGGAAAATGATAATTTTCTTAACATGAAATTATTAGACCCATACTTATTCAAGTGGCCTTATCCTTCTCTTCACCTCGCAACTCCACGAGCACCTCTGCTGTAAAGTTTAGCTACTACAATTTTTGTGGTAGTTAGCAACACATCATTGTTTACAAACTCAATGGACTTATTGATAGTTTTCAAATACCGCGAAACAACTTTAAAATTATATTTTATATCTATCTTTTTCATCCCCCTCCCATAACACAAATCTGCACTGGATTGCAGTTAATCGTATCAAGAACTGGAAAAAAAACTTTCCACAAGAATATACATTTCTCCCGTGAATATTTCAGCCAAAATTTGTAGTTGTTTGGAAATAATATTGCGTAAATAATTGTAATTTTTTACGCAAATATCTAGCAATTTAGTGCAGATTTTAGTTGAAAAAAAACGAAAATAATGTGAGGATTTTACCTTGGCTGCGTTTGTGAATGAGGTTTTCTTTTTTGACCAATTTCAGAATTTTTGAAGTGCGTCTAAGTCCCTCTAACAAACATGTTGTTTATTTGATAGCAACCATATTTTTGAAGGGCGTTTAGCAAACAAACTCAAAACGTGTTGTTCATCTGACACAACCACATGTGATAAGTAAGCTAAAATTTGCAAATGATTGCAACCTTTTGTTATTTTGTTGCACTGGTTTTTTTTTTTAACATGAATTGTGGATACATATTTTAATATTGTTATTTGTAAATATATTGGAAGTAAAGACAGAGTTGTTGTTTGCTGATACGAATATAAGATAATTGTGGATACATGTATAAGAAGTACGGTTTCAAACGCCAAATGACAGAGTTAAAACTGTAAATATAAGTATTCTCCATAGATTTTTATGACCTAACTTATTAACGCCTTTTGTATTTTCCATTGATTTATTTGCAAATATAGATGTGTGTACTCCATGTTTGTACATGTAGGTTGTCTTCTAAAGATTGCTTGACATGTCTACAGCTGAAACAGTTAACTCCAACCTAAGTACGATCAAAATAAATTTGTTTACCTACTCTTAATTTCCTACCATACTGTAGTTCAGGGTAGCATAAAAAGTGGAGAACCAAAATATCGAAAAATAGAAGGATTGAATGGGCATTGAAAAACTTCATAGCTTATGTGTACGAATCACTGACCACGACTGCATACTCAGCTCAATAAGGCGCCTATCAGTTGGCAACACAAGTTGTAAGCTATTGTGTGTTTATGATTGTATAACGTTCATCTGTATAAATTCATTCATGGATAGATGAGATATGCTATCCACCGGATCATGGAATATGGATGGTTCTGTTTTCTGTTTGCAGTTGCATAAATCATAATAAATTTTTATCTAGTTAGTTAAGTTTAGTTTTGCTCAAATTATTCACTTTGTGTTTCAGATCAACAATTAAATCAAAGTGCTCCAACATGCCAACATTTTATTCTTCTAATGTTTACCCAAGATATGATCCTCACAGTCCCTAATATAATTGAATGCATATCATATTTAAAAAATAAAACATAAAATCTCTGTAGCTTTACATAATATTTTAATGATATCCAACTCACCCATTTTATTTTGGTCATCCTGCACTTTGTGCACCGTTTTAGATATGGTATCACACATATCATATATTTATTTCAAATCATCCTAAAAATTGTGCAGTCTATTGAATAAACACCACAAAATCACTGGAGGTGACTAATCTGCAAATATTGGTGTTCTTGAGCACAATTGTACTATGGGTAGCTGGACTATACTTACATTTTATTACAAGTTGTACAACCCTTATAGATTCTAATAAATGTATAGGTACTGATCTCTTAACAATATTTGTTCCTGTGTACTTTCTTTGGCATTGTTCATGCCAAAATCAATTTCTATTCGACATTACTTTTTACATAGATTATAGTGTCAACGAGTTTGATCTGCATCTTCTATAGTACAGTTTATGCACTGCTGTACGACACACGATGTCTATAACTTCCAGATAGATATTAAACAGTGTGTTTTCCCACAAGCGACTTCTCCTATAACCGAAACTACATCAACATACCACACACTGTCCGTGTGCGAAGCACGGGCCACTCACTAGCAGTAATTCCAGAGAAGTTCAAACAAGTATTAATAGAAATAAAGAATTTCATTCCAATCTAATGGTAACGATACATGAAATGAGTACATAACATAAGATAGAAATACGGAAATAAAAATACAAGCAAACACAATACGAAATTAAACTTAGAACTGGGCAAAGGAGGAGGATGAAGAGGTTGATAAGCCACGTTTTCTTCCAATTTTGCCAAAAAACTTACTCATTTTAGTAGATATCTTTTCAAATTTCTTACTAAACAATCTCTTAAGTATCTTTTGGTTCTGGTATAAAATCTTTTGATTTTGGAGAATGATTTTCTTGGAGGGGTTTGTAGGAACTTCAATGCTTTCTAAAAAGGTATCTTCTTCCACTTCTTCAATATCCATTTCTTCTTCTTGTTCAATTCTTACTCTCTTTTTCGCATATGTTTCATATGGATGAAACACAAGTGGAATCTTCATAAGAGAAAATTTTCCTGCATTGAATTTTTTTCTACAAATGACTCTTCTTCTTTGAAATCGACTTCAAAATATTTGAAAATACACATAAAGTAAAATCCATGATATAACGTATTTTCCTTTATCAAAATTTCATTTGGTTGAAACTCACTTAAAATCACTTTACAACAATTAATTTCATAATTTCCAAAGATAGTAAAAAGGGTCTTGTTAACTTTCGTGATTGGGTTATTGAAATTTCCAGATCAAGGGGTGATGGTATGTTGAAATAGTAAATTGACGATTCTTGCTTTTGGACAATAAAAAAAATTTTGAATTCCAAATGTTCATTGTTTTCATAAATGTGATGAAAAGTTTCCAAATCATTTTCATTGATATTAAAATATGAAAGTTTCATTCCCTTATTCTTACAACCTAAAATATTACTTAAAACATCACAATCCAAAACAATTTGTATTCCTTTAACACTGCTCCAAATTTCATCTTCGCTTCCTTGATAAAAGTTGCAGTTCAAATTTGCACAAAACTTTTTTATAGAATTAGGATAACAAACTTCATCATTATCCCGAGAATCAATAAGACTCAAAATTACATTTTAAGAAAAGTGAGGTTCAAGTTCGTAAGAAGAAAAATCACTAAGGATAGTAAATTTTTCCATGTCTACTTTACCAAAATTTAAGTAGCCAATGTAATCTTGGATAGCATTCGGGTTATTGAAGAGGAAGCCTTTGATGGTCTTGGTTAATCTCATGGTTTTAGAGTACTTGAGGAAACCATTAGAATAGTTATGAAGAGTATAGGAATATGAAGAGTAGTTTTGAATTGTGAAATAAAAGTGAAAAAGAAATAAATGGAATAGGCAGTAGATATAGAGAATCAAAGGACAATTCGCTGGTTTAAAGGACACATTTTCAGTCACATTGAAGTTGGTGAAAAATTGGTGGAAATTTCAAAAGTTTGAAATTCAAATTTGACACTCATGGTATATGTCCACATAGTCAAAAGGGAATGTCGACATATCCCTTTACATTTTCAAGATGAATTTTGAATTTTGACTTTTTGAATTAATTATAATCCTATATACTTATTTAATTATTTCTTGGAACAATATTAATTTTAAAATTTAAAATTTGAATTTTGAATTAAGATTTAAATTTCAAACAAAACAAACAATCAATCAAGCAAACAACCATTCAACCAAAAAATTATTATATAAAGGCGCACCTATTTTTAGATCTGTTCTTCAATTTCATGTGATTCGCGAATTACAGTAAAACACATATTCGAATTATTTGTTTCTTGATCTTCATCATTGGAAGATGAATCTGAGTCATTTAATATTGCTGCATACGCTCTTTTCCTTTTCTTTGATGAACTGTCATTAGCAGGTTGATTTTGTTTTTATAGATATGGATAGAATCTCTTCAGATGGCATAATTCGTCGCAATTATAGCATTTGATATTACTCAGTTTCTCATTATTATTTTTCACTTGATTTCTTTGACCATTTCTTTTGAAGTTATTTCTTTTCCTGTATCCTAGAAATTTTCTAAAATTCCTTGTCGTTAGTGTTGTCTCTTCATCGCCATCACTTTCTGAGTATGAACCTTCAATTGATGCTTTAAATGCTATCGGTTTCTTTTCTGACGACTTATTTTCTTTTCTTCCTTGCATATGAACTTCAAACAACATTAAATTACCAATAAATTCTTCAATTTTTGTTGTGCTGATATCATTGGCTTCTTCAATGGCAAGTGTCTTTTAATCCCAATCAGATATTAATGAATTAATTTTTTTTCTGACTTATTCTTCCTCAGAATATGATTTTCCCAAAGCCATTAGTGAATGCACAATTTCCTAAAATCTGCAGTACATATTGGAGTAAGACTCATTATGATTTATTTTAAGTAACTCAAATTGATCTGTTAACATGGATATTTTGGTCTGTTTAACTTTGCTTGTTCCTTCATGAGGTACTTGCAAAGTTTTCCAGATTACATATGCAGATTTAGAATCAAACATCCTATTAAATTCATTCCTGTTTAAAATATTCATAGCCTTAGAATTATTTTGTGTAGTGGCTTTCTGATCATTAGTCCATTATGCAAAATTAACAGTGAGTTCAATATATTCGTTTTGTGTGATATTCCAAGTATCTAATCCTACAGATTGTAAATAAATTTTCACTCTACATGCCTGCCCAATATGCATAATTACTACCATTAAAAAGTGGTGGTCTAATAGTGGATTGACCCTCTATGAAAGAGCTACCATTACTGATAACTCCAGTGTTGGTTGCCATTTAAAATTTTCAAATTATGAAAATTTTGAAAACTAATGCCCTGACACCAATTGTTGGAGGTGTGGATTAAGGATCTTAAAGCAAGTTAAACACTAGAGGGGGTGAATAGTGTTTAATGAAATTTCTTGAAATCTTTTTGAATCAAACACACAATATACAAATCAAAAAAATAAAACACAGAATCAATCATAGAATGCAGAAAGTAAAAGTAAAAGCAATAAAAGGAAAGTACACAACGGGATTTTATACTGGTTCAGTACTCCCCTACATCTAGTCCCACACAACGCTGGGTTGATGCGGATTTTCTATTCAACAATATCCAATTATAATTCTTGATTTCAGGGCTGCAAGGGTATACCCCAACTGATTCCAAGTACAATGAGACTTAGTTGATTTCCGAACCACAACTTTACACCCAATCGATTTTTGAGACACAATCACATCCAGTCACTTTAAATGAGACAAGACCACACCCTTTTCTTATCAGTTTTTGTAATATTGACTCTATAGGACTTGATCTTGATATCTTTGATTACAAATAGCCTATAACCGTTAAGAAGAACTTGAATTCAGAGAGAATTTGATGTAGAATTTAAATCGAAGAAGAATGATATGATGTCTATCGAAATCGACAGAGTATAAGGGTAAAAATCAAAAATTAGAGTACTATAATGGTAGAATGTTAAGAGAGGAAGAAGAAGATGAAAACATGTTAAAATAATCGAATTATGGATGGTATTTATAAGTTTCCAATAGTCACAACGTTTCTGCAAGGATTTGAATTCAGAAGACACCTCTTTTCAAAATTTAAAAACACCATAACAGCTAGTACGTCGACATGCACAAAAGCATATGTCGACATATGTTAGTTAGTGTAAACTCAAAAAATACATTTTAAAGTAAAGTAAATGATGTTTAAATAAACTATGGTGAATCCAAAGTTAAAATAAACCAAATTCCTTTATATTTAAATACTCTTCAAAGTAGAAAACATATTTTAAAACTTATATAAAGATATACCAAAAATAATTAAGAAATTAAATATAAAATGATATAGAAGTATAATTATATAAAACTATATATATTAAAAAAACAAGAAGGTTTAAACAATATAAGTAACTTATTAATCAAGTAAAACTTAAGTACAAAATCTATAAAACATAAGTTTAAATATTAACTAGTTTTCAGGGGTTTAGAAAATAACTATCAGGAGTTAAAATATTTAGTAAAACAAAGAAGAATATATTTTGAATAAGGAAGTAATTTAGAAATCATTTGAAAACAAGATTAGAAATCAAGTAAATAAAGTTGAAATTATTTTGGAATCAAGTTTAAAATCAGGATTTAAATTTTAAGATCAGAATTTAATTTGAAAATAAAATCAAGTGTTAACCAAAGTTTTAACAGAATTTATAAACATACCAACTCTATAGTTCTTTAACTCCTGAACCCTTCATTTTTTGATACTCATGAGTCTTGAAACTTTAACTCTTCTATTTGAAATCTTGATTCTTGTGAACTGTTACAGTCATCAAACATAAAATACCTGCATATATTTCCTACACACACACACACATGTGTATATATATATATATATATATATATACACACACACATATATATATATTCTAGGAATTTATGTTAGTTTATATTTTATAACAATAATAATTGAAACAAAGTAGAAATAAGGTTGTTGTCAACAAAACCATCATCATCAACATCTCAGTCCTTAACAGGTTCTAGGAAGAATAGAAATGAAAAAAAATGAGGTTACAGTAACCTATTTCAGCCTCATCCTCACTTAGTCTCAAAGTTAGTGGATTGCATCATTAACGATCAATAATTGCAAAGTTAGACTATTTGAAATTTAATAAAAATAAAAATAAAGCAATTATAATTTCTAACTAGTAAAACTTATTTTCTTAATGTAACCACTCTATAGAAAGAAAACCCATAACCCAGATCAAACGGAAGTGGTTTCCGGTTCAAATTCCACATCCGTCAAATATTAAAGATGAAATAATATTTCTCCAAGAGCAAAACAGTCACTTAAAATTTTGACAACAAGTTTTGAACATGGGAAATTCCCTAGTGATCATTTCTAAAAATGATAGAATCATACGACCATATATGAAAATAATATTTCTTATTTGCGCTTTAAAAATATGCAAAACTACGGTTGTTGCAAGCCTGGCTTAATCTTTGCTTTTCACAAGTGCCTCTTTTGACTCATCATCTAATTAGTGACTTATCAACTCCTCTCTAGTGTACCCAGCCCCCTCAAGATAGTACATAACATATTCTCAAACCAAGGTGAGTATGGAGGATAATTTACCCTCCAAATAGCTTAAATTGCCACATTTCACCATAGGCATTATATAAAAGTTAAAAATTATGACATCTAACCGCTCCATCTTATCATCTTAAGCTTTTTAAAGGTCGAACTTCTTGGCCATAAGCTTACCTTGATTCTCTAAGCCTGAAATCAACTCATGAAGTAAAGAAACATCTTGGGCCCGCTTGTTAATGACTTGTTCTCACTCTTTCGCACTCTTAAACAATTCTGTAATGGTCATCGCTTGGGAATTTTATGAGCTCCTTCTCATCCTTAAGCTTGACCTTTACCTTTTCCTCATCCAGATAAGCCTTCTTTAGTTGGGTGTTGTAAAGAATTTTTGCATTCTTTCTGGCCTCAGTCAACTCCTTTAAAAATTATGTCTTTTCAAATATTCCTCTCGAGACTTAGAAGCTTCTTTGTCCCCCTCTTTATCCCCCCCCCCCCCCCCCCCCCCTCCGCATCCTTGTCTCCTCTCCTCGTCCTTTCTTAGTCCTACTTATCCTATCTCCTCTACTTTGTTCATCTCATGGCACAAAACGAGGTTTAGGCATGTTTATGTTTACGGTCTCTTTTTTAGAAACACGCTCAAAAGCGTCATAATAGTCGCGAACCATTGAATTAGAAATAAGAAGTGAGATCGCCTAAGAAATAGAAATTTAAGAAGAAGAATAGCATTATGTGCACAACACTCTAAGAACTTCACAAACTGCACTGATAAGCTACTAAAGATGGATTCTGGTCGTCTTCGAAAGTAACCTTCCCAGGATAGAAGACGAATTCAAAAGGACTAAAATCATCACCAAGAAGTTCACTAGCGCTAGCTTGAATGCCACTGAAATCACCAAAATCAATGGTTATGCCTTCGGTGGTAAACGATGAAGCTTCTCACAAGTAATTGGAGCGTCTATAGTGATATCTTCATGAGACTTTAAATTTTGATGATCACGTCTCATCCCATAACATTTCAACATAAGAATCAACATAATCTTCATCAGAACTTGATTGCCTTCCCTCTTCATTCATGAGAAAGTTCTCATTATTTTCACTAATGTCCCCTTCTTCCTTCTCAACAATCATTACAGCTTTTCCCTCTCAATGAATGTTACCTTCATTCTCTACCTCCAGAATCAAGGGCATCCTGGTTCAGTCACTTGTCATAGTGCAAGTTTCACCTCCCTCGTGAACTTCTTCATGTAATTCCCAATATGGATCAATTCCTTCCCTTTAACTAACCCTGCCTCCACCTTACGATGTGGAAGTATATTGAGTTCGAACCTTGGAATGAATTGGAGTTTGGACTTCAATAGGGCCAATGATCTTTTCAAGGTGTAAAAGCCTATATCCGTGAAGGCTCTCGTTTATGAGAAGAAACACGAACGCCCTTTCATCAGGCGGAATCGCTTTCAGGTCATTGGAAATTACTTTATTTGCATCGTCATTCTTCTAGGTTAGAATAACTACATAAAATTACAAGATCGAGTAGAAGTCTCGACACCCTAGTTAGTTTTAAGTAGAAATTCAAACACTTGCTCCTTGTTGTCCAGAAGCGGTTGAATCACTGCAGACATCGAATGAATTAGTATTGACTTTTGAATGCCGAGAGACCATTATTACGCTTCAGCATCACCTTGTGATTTCTTTGAGCTTTACCGATGAAACTGAAGGGCAGTCCTTTCTCTTTTTAAACAACAAGAGATATCTCAACTTTTCGAAGGTCGACGAACATTTAAGACTCTGCATTAAGAGGATATATAAACAAGTGAGAAAACCATACACATTCGGATGGGTTTAAAAGGGCATGAACCCTTGTCTTGGAGAATGATTATCGGCAATGGATTAAAGGGGGAACAATATACCATTCTGACACATGAACCAATGAAGCATCATAATTCTAAAAGTGTCCTGTCAAGGAACTCATTCCTTTATGAGAAAAGCACGCCATTCTCAGGAATGCTGATAGAAGTTCTTAAGCATGTTGATTCACCATAGCAGAACATCTCCTAGGAGGATTAGCTATAACTCTCAAGCCGTGTGGCGCCAACCAGTAATAGGATCATCTTGAATTAGCATAGTGTAATGTTCTAGGGTAGCAAGAGCTCAAGACATAACTGAAATTATAGGCATGTGTTTTGTTGACGATTCTAACGCAAAGGGAGTGTAACTCTTTTCGCTAGACTTAAATCATGGTGATCGACGATTCATTCTACATAACAAGACTCATGTTCAAAGGCTCAACGCTATGGGCTATGTTTAATTTCCAAGTGATTTTCCAAATGGAAAACACTTGGAATTCAAAGGAAAATGACATGTGTTAGCCAGTTGGATTCCAAGCGCTGATTGGGGAGAGTATAATATGTTATCTACATGTAAAAGGATTCCAATATGTCTCAAATAATACGAACTAACCATCCCTACATAGCTCTTTCGCACTAGAAAAGCAATTTACGTCATTTTCTCCCTTTTTTTTAGAGCTTACCCGTTACTAGTTGAAAAATCAACAACGGATCCGTTGCCCCGATGAAACAAAAGGCTTACCTTTTTAGGACCGTTGGATGCACAAAAATAGTATGGAAAGGCAATATGACAATCGATATGTTCGAGGTGGTCATGTCCTATGCAATAATCCAAACGTAGTCAAGTTTTTGCAAAAGAGTAGCCAATTTCACAAATGCAGTTTGTTCTTGAAAGTCACACATATTCAATTGTACATTAATCTAAGTTTAATGCTAACTGAAAATGCCCAAAATCAAGTCGGAAATTAATCATTCTGATCCAAATTCAACGGAATCCAGAAATTACCAAACACAACAGTCACAAATCTATTAATACGTCATTTACTTTTTCCAAACCTTTAAGTTCAAATCGAACTAGGGAAAAGTCCAAATCCAAGCAAAACTAGGGTTTCATGGAATGGAATCAAGTCCCAATCAAGTCGGTGATGTTCTAGGCCATCCGACTCAACTAGACAATCTGGTGACTTAACAAGGCTGCGACAATGGGTGTTGTGTTATGTAACGATGGTAGGAAGAAAGTCCCCCTTCCTTGCATGCATATGAGCTGGCACACAACTCCCATATAACAAAAGGAATCCCTGTTGTTACGTGTCTACCAGCTCATATTTGTACACAATTCCTTCAATATATTCCGTGATGTAGGACTGTTGTATCCAAACCATCATTCCTCCTTAAGAACATGCGAGACAATCCTAACGGTCTCCCCCTTGACTCGCATCCTACGAGTATGTTTTGAGAGCACTGTCTTGCCTGCATGGCCCAGTCCGAACCTTCAACTCTGATACCACTGTAACGTAACGATGGTAGGAAGAAAGCCCCTTCCTTGCACGCATATGAGCTGGCACACAACTCTCATATAACAAAAGGAATCCCTGTTGTTACGTGTCTACCAGCTCATATTTGTGCACAATTCGTTCAATATATTTCGTGATGTAGGACTGTTGTATCCAAACCATCATTTCTCCTTAAGAACATGCAAGACAATCCTAATAGTCTCCCCCTTGACTCGCATCCTACGAGTATCTTTTGAGAGCACTGCCTTGCCTGCATGGCCCAGTCCGAACCTTCAACTCTGATACCACTGTTATGTAACGACGATCGAAACAAAGCCCCCTTCCTTGCACGCATATGAGCTGGCACACAACTCCCATATAACAAAAGGAATCCCTGTTGTTACGTGTCTACCAACTCATATTTGTACACAATTCCTTCAATATATTCCGTGATGTAGGACTGTTGTATCTAAACCATCATTCCTCCTTAAGAACATTCGAGATAATCCTAACAGAGGAAATGATAAGGAGACAACAAAGAATAGAACTCCAATTGAAGAGGCTTATCTTGCAAAAAAGGTTACTCATCGAAACATGGAAAGACAGTCAAATAGACCGAATTTGAAAAAGGAATTCAGTTGCTATTATTGTGAGAAACCTGGTCATCAGCTGAGATTTTGCAATAAGCTTAAAAAGGACAAGGAGAAGATAAAGGATTTAGAAGAAGAGACAAATGAACAAAATAATATTAGCAATGATGAGGTGAATCTTGATGAGGAAATCGAGGGCGATGTTTTTTGTGTCAATGAAGGCAAGAACAAAAGTTGGGTCCTTGACTCTGGTGCGTGTTTCCACACATGTAATCAAAAGAATGCTTTCATTGAATATAAAGAGAAAGATGCTAATGTGGAATCCGCTAATGGCGAAAAGTTGTCTGTTAAAGGGAAAAGGTTATTTTCTTTTTGTTTGAGATTGAGATATCTTCTCAATTTTTTAGGCTTTCTCTTATAATCATTTTGGTGAATTAATAAAGATTTTGTTTGGAGGAATTTGTTTGTCATTTTTTTCCTCACTTCTTATCTGTTCTAAAATCTAATTGTGTAGAGATCCTAAAAATTTTCCTAACATGCTGGTCTTAGAAGATGATTGACGATAATCAGATTGATTAACGTTGAAGGTTGGATAACCAGGAAAAAAAATAAGTGCAAAGCGAGAGAGTTGGTAAGAGAAGGAATAAGTAAAAAATGCGTGAATCAAAAAATTTCTAACTAATAAAGTGGGTGGTTAGTCATATGCGCTTACCAAATCAAGTTCCAAATTAACAAGCATGACCAACTTGACATTCAAAGGCACTCTGTAAAATTTTAAAACAAAATTGCACTATGATCATGGACAATGATGACTCGAATCAGAAAAGTAAACCAGATACCTAACCAATCAAAAGGAAACTTCTCGAAATAACTTGATATAATCAACTGGATTCCTCAAGACTGAAGATCAAAGATAGTTTATCTCAAAGGACACCTGTTTTCAATTAAGGCACACTCTGAGGGGAAAATATATGAATTTTTTTATTTTTAAAGAAATCTAGAGTTATAACACATAGACTAAGACAGAATGACTTTAAATTTCACCAAAAGACTCAAATGAAGATGAAAAAGGACATCAAGAAATATGATTCAAATATAATCTAAGTAAATGAATCAGCACGGAGGTGCCGAGTCATGGTTATGACTTGTTACCACCATGTTTTATCGACACCACTTGCATTATAACCTCCGAGACCTTCTAAGCCTACTCACCAAATTTGGTAGCAATCCAAATAGTCTACCTTAAGTACCAGTTGACTCATCTAATTCAAGTTACATTGATCTGACTTTGGTATGAAGAAGCATCAAACCAAGTCATCAAACTATGAAATTACACAGGGAGCATCATAATGGACTAAGGAATACAACACAAGAAGAGGCATACTCAAAAAATATAAGGATGTGACTCAGTACCAAGTCATGGCTATGAATCTCCATCGAGTCATATAGATGGATTGATTGTGTCCATCTGTTAGGCAGATATTAGATTGCAAGTAGCTCTTTGGTTGTGGAAGTCTGAATAAATTCATCCTCAAATTCTGATAAATAATAGATCATCTGCAACATAGAAAGAATCTTCTGATCTGACTACCGAAACACTGCTGAAATCATTCTTTAACTCTCTTCTCTCTCAAAACAGTCATAAGAAGTTGTGATTCTAAGACTAACCCTTGTACTCGTGATTTACTCTCTTGTACTTGAATTATAACTGGATTATCTTGTAAAACGGTCAACTAATAAAATAATTTATAAAGTGGACATCGGTTTGATTAACAATCGAACCACTCCAAAATCTCTTATCTTCTCTCTTTCTCCTTCTGTTTTCTTTTTATATACTTTATATATTTGTTTTCATCTGAGATCTATCCCTATGATAACCTGAATTATCTTCAAGACTAGTGCTTTCGTCATAACTTGGTGTTGATTGTTTTTTCGAGTAACTGGATCTCGATCACTTACAATACTACTTGGAATCACATGTAATCGAACAATCTCTCTTGTGTAGATGTCTATTAAACTTGTTGCAATCACAATCGGTTTAACTGGAATAAAATGCTTGCTCTTGGTTAATCGATCAACAATAATTTGAACATCTTCATTTCCTTTTTGATCAATGTAAAGTACCTATAAAATCCGTTGATGCTCACTTTCATTTCCAACTTGAGATCTCTAGTGGTTATGACAGTCAAGCCATTCATCGATGATCATCTTTGATTTGTTGGCAATTTGCACATATATTAATGTAGATTAATGCAATCATTTTGCTTATTTTGATTATATTTTCTTCCTTTTATACCCTCTTCTACAATCTATTTGGTGTCTGTACCATTTTTGATGCAAAAACTCATTAAACATCGAATAAACTTAAATGTTACTCTCTTTATTTCATGTAAACTGCAACCTTAATGCTGAACAGTAATTTTATTTTTAACCACCATGACATTGGATAAAACAATTTTTCATTAGGTAGAAGTGGGTACGAGTGGATAGAAATAGTTATTTGTTCAATAAATTAACCATGTTGCTCGTTGAAAGTGCTTTAACATTGTTGAGCATTCGCCTTCATTTTTCATATACGGAACCTACGCTGGAAAAGATTAACATAAATATAAACTGTTGAGATGCACTAAATCACAAATGTTGAGACTTATGGTCAAATTAAAGGAGATAATTAATTGAGACAATTTTTGTAACCACCAAGAAAACATATTAAACTATTAAATACATAAATATTTAAAAATGAATTTGGATGATTAGTCGCTGCCAATAATTAAAATGAACAAAATACACAAATGCACACAAATGCATGACATCTTCATTTAATTGAATCTTTGGAACGAAATGATTTTTCAAGAAAAAATAGATTAGCAAATTGTTTCATTATCAAATCACAAATACTTTGACATTCCTAATGACATGTACAATACATGTAGGACATCAAAATTCAGAAATTCGTAAACAGATAACACCTTATAAAATAATATAACTGTCTGCAGGGATCGAGAAGGTGACACCCACTTTATTGTGATTGACCCTGGAGGTTGCAGAATTGACCAAAAGCTATCCCCGTGGGAATAGTGGGAGCAATTATGACTACAAGCGGTACTGCAAGAGCTTCGCGCGTAAATTATTTTTCTATAATTTATGTATATGTAATCGTATTTACACATTATAATAATGTATAGTTGGTTTTTTTGTTCATATTTTTAAGGTGCAACATTTTCTTTTTTCATCAAGTTTTAATTTTCGTTTTTGTTTCTATTATTGATTAAGGAAGAACTAATTTTTTAAGCAAGTTTATTTTTTGAATCCTATTTTTAAGTGATATGATTTAATCTCAATGTAAAATTTTGTTTTGAATTGGTAAAAAAAAATATTTTTTAAATCATAATTTTACTTTATAGTAAGATTTAACTTGGTATTATATATAGATATGCATTTTGAATTGGTAAAATAAGCTCATTTAACAGATCCTATTATAGTGAGATTTTAATATTTCATTTTGTGTCGAAATGCAAACGAGGCATTGCCTAAGTTTGTAACTGTGGCATGCATGACTTTGGTTGTGCTGAAATAGTGTATTCACTATGAAAATATTAGTTATACTAAAGAGTTGCTCAGATTTTATTCATTAACGACGGTGAACTTTTACTATGGGTTTCAGTGTGTTATAGGACACAATTCTTGCTTAAGAAACTTGTTTTAGAATTGTTAATCTTATTTATTGTCACATTTTGAAACTGCTTTATTTTGCAGGAGAAGACTGAAAAAACAATAGGTGAAGGAGGCAGTGATGGAGTTGTTCAAGACCATGTTTCTAATAGAAAATCGCACAGTCCATCATCACTTATAGGACGGCACACAAAGTCTCCAAAAGTTTCAAAAGAGGCTCCAATAACAAGCACATACATACAAGAGCTAGCAACGAATATGAGGGAAGATACAGCTGATGAAGTCGAAGCAAATGTGAACAAGAAGGTCCAACATGAATTTGATGCAAAGGTGAACCAAAAAGTTCAGGAAAACTTGACAAGGATGCTTAAGAAATTAGGCGAAGCAAACCCTGACATGCACATTGATATTGTAGATCTTTGTGCGACAATTTGCAGTGAATGCACTGGACGCAGTGGAGGCTCGCGCTCTTAGTCATTATCCGGTACCTAAGTAGAATTTAGTACATACTGGTTGTGTTTCTAAGTATTGGCTGTAAACATGAATTTACTGGCTATGTTTATAAGTATATTTGTTATTTTGTAGTTGACTAAGTACTACTTGTGTTGCTAGCTAATCTGAATTGAAAAGTTCTTTGTTGCAGTGTGTGATGTTAAATGTTGCAGTATGTGATGTAATGTTGCCATAGTTATGATACAATGTTGCAGTGTGTGATGTTAAATGTTACCATAGCTATGATATAGTGTTTCCATTGGATGGTAAAAGTGTTACCATAGATTAATGAATGTGGGTCCGTAAAGATGGGCTACAGATTTTAATGGACCCCACATGTTGGGGCCCAAATTGTGGGGACCACTTTTAGTAAATTTAGTACCTGTGGCAACAACTGTATCGTCATTTCTTTAGGGTCACAAAGATGTTGCATTTGACTCTAGGGCAACGCGACAAAATGCAACACCGAGAAAGTATTGTCATAGATCATTTTTTTCCTATAGCAACATTTTTTGGCACTTCCTGCATCACTTCTCTGGTGTTGCATCTATGGCGTAGTGCCTCAAACTGATATCGCTAGAAACGAATTTCTAGCCTTCTCTTATGAAATTCCCAAATATGGGTTTCGGCGATTCTATTTATGCTTCTGGAAAAGGAGTTTTGAACTTCCAACTTAGCACCCTAATCTGGGTCACAAGACTCTAAATCTTACTCCTGGAAGAGGATTCACAACACACTACTCGGATTGATATCCCGGGTCTACTATCCAAAATCCTTCAAACGAAGATCGTAATCTTCCACATCTCATAGGGTGATTCCCCAAACTTATGTACAAATGATCACATTATTCTAACACAAATTCGTTTGTTATCGAGTTACAGCCCATAAATTGTCTCGCAGGGGTCGAGTTAATCATTACATACATTTTACAAGCTAAAACCATTGTGTTGTATGTTAAATGTTATGCAAAATAGTACAGTGGAACTCCTAAAGAAGGATGCTCTAAATAAAAAAAGGTTACGCATCAGGTGATACTTACAGAATTTGCAATTTTTCTTACAAAGTCACTTCATTGACTATCCAAGTACGAAAGTTAAACATTAGTGTTACAAACACATCAAATATTTTATACCTTCCCGTCGTCGGGTAAGGGAGGAATAATATCATGATATAGCGCAATACACAAAAGCCCGTTGATCTTTCACCTTTTTCCCTGATCTCATCGAGGTTGTCTAGAGGTTTTATCTGAAGCTTAAGAGCCCTATTATAAACTATACCCATGGCTTGAAGAGTCTTGTTCTCTTTCTCTAAATCAAAAACACTTTTTCATAAATTATGTCTTTCCTTTCGTAATTGCTTAATTTAAGAAACATAGTAGTCACTACGCCGAAGCGTATCCTCGTTATACTCTTTATCATAAAAGCTCTTTATGCCGGCTTTGACCTTACGAAACCATCTACTGACAATTGAATCATCTAGCTCGCGAGGGGGGTTCCTCATATGAGAATGCATTTCAGACATTGAAGCCTCAGGTTTAGTCGTAGCTTGAGGAAGCTTAGATACAGAAAAATCAGTAGTGCACCCAAAAGTAAGATCCCAAGTTCTACAGCTAATTAGCACATTGTCGCGCTCAACTTCTAAATTAGCAACTTGCTGATGTAATCTAACTAATTCTTCGTCAAAATCAATTGAAGGATTTGTTTTTATCTCTCTCTTTAGCTCAAGTATAGTCTTATTCCTTTCTTTCAGTTGACCCTCCAGGATGGTCACTTGCTCATTCAAGTGCTTCGTAGCCCATTTTTGGAGAAAAGTAGTTTTATCTCGAGCGTTAGCAAAAGCATCTTTAAAAACATCTATCTGATTCATAACCTGTAGTGTTTCCTTCCCAGCAAAAGAGGACTCTTTGGTTTGAAATCGTTGTTGTATAAAAAAAACATATCATTACTTATAAGTTCTACTCCCAAAAGGAAAGATGCTAATAAGCCATATTTTCCGTCGTTCGTGAAGGTCAATTACACAAATTTTTGAATCCGTCCAAGCAAGTTTTAAATTACATCCTACTCCTCAATACACATTATTTATATTACATATCAATTATGCGTGATGGACCCTAAGTCTCCTTATGTTCACTTCTTGATCGTCAACCAGAAAACTAAAAGAAAGTTGAGGGTACTTCATGTCAATACGCCTAAGAACTTTTAGAACGTGATCCCTGCCAGACTTATATGATGATTTTATTTAAAATTCCCTCCTTAACCTAGATAATGAATGTAAAGCATCCTCTGAAACAACATCACTGTGACAAACAAGGTTCTGTTATAATGTGAAAGGAAAAATCATCAATTGTAGATAAAAGGAATTATCACCCAAGGCACACATTTGTAATATCAAGTTTCACAAATATCTCTCTTATTCACACAATGTTGGCCTTTTTAAGTAGTTCAGTGGAAAATCTGTTTTTATTATATTTGAGCTTCACTAAAGGTAAGAGCCTGGAGATTAGAAGACCCCATGGTAGGCTCTGGCAAGCCCCAATACGAAGGAAACTAATTACCATTGATTCAAGAAGAAAGAAAGCACTTCAAGAGTGAGAATCATACCTGAGAAATAGAGATATCGATCTAAGTAGGTTTTCCCCTTAACGGAAGTATTTGTTGGATCCTGAGTAACAGGAGCCCTTGAAGAATTAGGGTTCACTTTCCCGGAACCTTAGGTCTTGCCTGCAGATGAGGAAAGGTTGTTATCATCTTTATCAGTGCTGTCACGGTGGCTTCTGTCTCTGGGACCAGAACCAAAGTCATTACCATCGTCGTCGTCTTCATTATCATCATCAACAACGACATCCTCTTCTTTCCCATTATCAGAATCATCAGGCAGTTCTTCGATAAACAGAAGGTCCTTAAGTCTCATCTTGTCTCTCTTAGGGACTATAACTCCCTGTTTGGTCAGCTCTATCCTTCTCGTAACTCTGCCCCGAATAGAGGGGTTGACAGAGGGAAATTCCATCTTGGGAAACTTTTGGAAGTTATTAGAGTATGCTAGGAAGAGAGCATCTTCATAAAGTTCCAGTACTACATCCGAGAAATGTGTTTTCAAAAATGAGGAGATCCTGTTTTTGGCTTCATAAACTACCCGTCTCGCATTAGAAAGCGCATCATCCTTCACCTTCAATTTATCGGCATAATCAGCTACCATACTCGCCTGTTCATTCTTAAGGGCTAAAACCTTATTAAACGGAAGATTCTTCGCTTCTCTCTCCCTTTCAAGCTCTAACTCAGCCTTATCAAGAGATGTTTTCAGCCTTGCACACTCCTCATCACTTTTCTCCCTTGTGATAGTTAAAGCATTGACTTTAGACTCTAAAGTAGCCTTCTCCTACTTAAGTCTAGCCACTTCGAAGTATGAGGAAGAAACCACCTTTCGAAGAGAGAACCAGCCCTTGGATATCTGAAAAGAAGAGGTCCATATTAATTTCTTTATAAGAACAAAAGGCGAAGAAAAATTGAAAAGAACAGGAATATACCCAGAGCTATTGCTTGATAAGATAATGTTGGAAACCTGCCAAGTCTGAAGAAGAAGAAGGCAGTGACATGTTGGAAATATCATCGGAGGAAAGAGCAGACTTACAATTCTATCAAAATCAAAGGTCGGTAAAGGAGACGTCGGGGGATCATCATTATGGGGAAATAGGAACGAAGTCAACTCATGCTCCCTCAAATCCAAAGCCTCCTGAGGATCAGACATCAAGAAACCAATAACAAAACCACTTCCTATGGTCTTCGTTGGAGAAGAATCAATTGTAGGAGTAATGTCAGTAAAAGAAATAATGGGACCAGGTGTTGGGTGCTCGGCAGACAAGGCAACAGTTTCTTTACCAAGGGAAGAGGGGGCATAAGTTTCACCCTTACGCCTTTTGGAAGGCCTATCATTGGCAGTTGAAGCAAGTCTCTTTGTAGCTAAATCCCTAGATTGGGAAAAGGTAGACAAGGTAGCCAATTCATCAACACTTGAGTAGTAGACCAAAAGAAATAATGTTACGGAAACAAGAATAAAGAAAACTGAAGTGCGAAATAAGATCTTGGAATCAGTCTAAAAAAGCAACCTTACATAAAGAACCTGGGAACAAGGGAGTTTTATGGGTAAATGAATCAGAACCTAACGACAGGTGATCAGAACCGGAAAAGTGAAGAGGTGGTTGTCCTAAAATCTTTTGCCCAGAAGGAAGAAGGGCATGCTTGCGAAAGTTATCTAAGTTAGCAAAATTGACCGCCGCCTTAACTTCTCGGATGTCCTGTAGATAAATTCACTAGCTCAAGCTTCCTCGTCACTTAAGCTTCTCTTCTTAAGAGTTCGGGCTAAAATGAAACAATGTCAGATAGAGCATAGAAATGATGTAGTCGTAATAGAAAGATAAAAGGCTTACCAAGGCTGACAAAAGTGCCAGAAATACCAGGACACCTAATATAGAAAGATTGGTTTTCTCAATATCTAGACTTATTAATGTTATCGCTAATCAACCTTTTTGTAGGGTTCTAATGAAAAATAAACGAGTCCGCTCCTTTGGACAAACGCATCAGATGATGAAGAAGGTTGACACTGAGGGAAGATTGACCTGACTCAAGTGCCAGGATCTTAAGGCATAAGAGAAGAGTGTATGTGTTTGGAGAAAACTGAATAGGAGCAATTCCCAAATGACACAAGAATTCGAAAATAAAATTTGGGGAAGGAAAGAAACCTTCATGCCAGATATGGATGGCCGTGTACGCAAAAATCCCTTTGGTGGATTCTGAATGGTGTCTTGACCGGAGGCAAGAAGGGCATCTACTCCAGTTATGCTAAAACTTCTAAGAATGGTATTTACTTCATCTTGGGTGTTGATGAGAGAATACTGAGGAATAGCTGCCTTCTTTGATCAAAGTGTAGCAGAGCCTCTTGACTTTGATTCACCAACATTTTGCACTTCAAACATGATGCTGCCAGGTGAAATTATTCCACAACACATATTAGTACCATGTTTCTACATAAACTAAACAAGAGACATTCATAAGTTTGC
The DNA here is from genome assembly GCA_030737875.1 of Allium sativum. Lineage (NCBI taxonomy): Eukaryota > Viridiplantae > Streptophyta > Magnoliopsida > Asparagales > Amaryllidaceae > Allium > Allium sativum. The sequence continues at coordinate 726,236,877 of CM060919.1, read as the reverse complement.
TATCATTATGAAAACTTGTTAACCTTAGTTATTTAGTACACTTATAGAAAATGGAACACAACATGAATCATTAAGATCAAGTTCTTGATAGAATTCACAAATAAGTTGCACTTTGCATATATCTGAAAACAGTTAAGTATTTGGTGTCGATCATTCTAACTACCTCGACATCGAGACCAAATTGACAAAAGGCTTTGATGTCGGGGAAGTCAAAATTGAGATAAATAAAATTCTTGGTGTCGGTCTAACCGAAACCAAGTGTTTAGATATCGATACCGAAAGCTTAACGATGATAAAAAGGTATAAAACCCGATACCAACTAAGCCGAAGGCAAATTAAAACATAGGTGTCGGTATCGGTAAAACCAAAACTAAAATGAATCGGCAACTAATTGATGTTAAATCCAATGGTACCGAGAGGGGAGTGTCATCTTTATAATAAAAGTTAAATCCTTTACAAGTTAATTTCATATTTCAGACCTCAAATATGTGTCGGGAGGGGTGAATAACCCATACTATCTGCCATTAATAATTGTTTAAGTTGTTCCTGTTGCTTAAACTCTTTTCAATTGAAAATCAAAAGCTCGAAAAACTTGAGCAATTTCATAATCAAACTAGAAGAATAATTTTCAAACTCCTATTTAAATTGCTAATTAATTAATTACAAGGAAGGGGTTGGATTTGAAATTCTGAAAGATTCGAGAAACCTTGAGGAACATAAAACTTGCTTGAGTTTGATTCTTCGCTGGTGGAGAAATAAGGAAGAAGGAGGATATTTGCACTAAAAGAGCTCTGATCTTAACCATACAAATGAGCATGGATCAACAAACTAGATCAATTCCGGAAGTTCAAAAGCCAGGAAACACTGTGCTTCCAAGACAGTACCTTACGAAAGCGAAAGTTTGACTTGAAGAGTCGAAAATACCCCTTCACAAGGGGGGCCAAATAAATGTTACTACCAAATTTCGATACCAAAACTGGATTATGATAAAGGGGTGTCGGAGCGCAACCAACACAGAGAGAGTGATTCAGAAGCACATGACTGACACCAAACTACCAAAGCAGCCGATACCGAAAGCAGAAAGGGAAATGATTCAAGGTGTGTGCTCTCGGTACCAACATAAGAAGGAAAGCTTGGTATCGATACAAGAAGATGGCGGCAAATCGGTTTCAGTACTGAAAGTGTTCAATCGAGAATTGGCCCCAAGAGCATACAATTCGACACCGAAAGTAAAAAATGGGAAATGGCTGAAGGCATGTTGGCCGAGACCGGGATGACAGAACCATGAAAAAGGAAGCACGGAACCAAGCTAGGATGAAGCGAAGGGGCAATCGATAATAATTTACTTAGTATCGATACTGACACCAGAAAGCACGTCATTGAAGCAAGGTTTGCTATCAGAACTATAGTTTGACATCGAAACCGAAAGCATATATGGGGACAAGCCATACCAATCTACTTGGTATCAATACACTGTACGGAAGCAGTACCTGAATCACAAGTCAATATGGACCAAGACTGATATTCCAAAAGCAAAACAGATCCATAACAAAGCTCAGAAGTGGAAAGAAGGTCGAAACCATGGGTCGGCACCGAAAGCCACCAATGTGGTTGATTCCCAATTTCATTTACGAATCTGAAAGCGGCTTCCGTTGAGTGTTGCCAAATGGGAGCCCATTTTGCCTATAAATAAGACCCTAGGGGTCTTATTTGGGAGACTTTTCTCATTCTCAAATCTTGTATTCATTTCCTTAGAGGGTAAACCCTAATTTGTAAATCGATTTGGGGATTTTACTTAGAAACTTCTATGTACTCAACAAAGTGATCAATAAAGATAGAATCGACACTTGTGATCAATTCCATGCATCTCTTTACTGCTTTTGTCAATTATTTCCTTATTACTTCCCTATGGCTAAGCCTCATGCATAAGCTTAATTACCAAAGTACCCTCCTACAAGTCATTTAGCTTTCTATCTTGCATGAGCTTAGAGAACCCTTATCCCAAGGTAATTGTTGGTCCTTAAGTCTCGTAAGCATGATACTCACCTCTTAAAGGAAGAGTAACTAATCTTCAAGCTTAAGACCTTGATATCTAGGAAACGGTGAACTAACTCAAGCTTATAAGAACTAACCCTTTGGTTCCCTTAGATCCACAACCTTAGACCTAATTCCGGTGTTGACGAAACATATCGTTAACAAAACTCATTGATGCTTGCTTTCATTTCCATCTTGAGATCTCTAGTTGTTACGGAAGTCAAGCAATTCACCGATGATCATCTATGATTTGTTGGCAATTTGCACATCTACTAATGTAGATTAACGCAATCATTTTGATTATATTTCTTCACCTTATACCCTCTTCTACAATCTTTTGGGTGTATGTACCCTTTTTGATGCAAACACTCATTAAACATCGAATAATTAAATGTTATTCTCCTTATTTCATGCAAATTGCAACCTTAATGGTGAACAATAATTTTATTTTTAACCACCCTGACATTGGATAAAACAATATTTCATTATGCAGAAGTGGGTGCGAGTGGATAGAAATAGTTATTTGTTCAATAAATTATCCATGTTGCTCGTTGAAAGGGCTTTAACATTGTTGAGCATTCACCTTCTTTTTTCGTATACGAAACCTACGTTAGAAAAGATTAACATAAACATAAATTGTTGAGACGCACCAAATCACAAACGTCAAGACTTATGGCCAAATTAAATGAGATAATTAATTGAGTCAATTTTTGTAACCACCTAGCAAACATATTAAAACTATTAAATATATAAATATTAAAAAATGAATTTCGATGATTAGCCGCCGCCAATAATTAAAATGAACAAAAGAATCTACGCAAATGCATGACATCTTCATTTAATTGAATCTTTGGAACGTAATGATTTTTCAAGAAAAAAAAAATTAACAAATTGTTTCATTATCAAATCACAAAATTTCTGACATTCCTAATGACACGTACAATACAAGTAGGACATCAAAATTCAAAAGTTCGTATTTCCACAGGGCCAATAATTAAAATGAACAAAAGAATCTACGCAAATGCATGACATCTTCATTTAATTGAATCTTTGGAACGTAATGATTTTTCAAGAAAAAATAAATTAACAAATTGTTTCATTATCAAATCACAAAATTTCTGACATTCCTAATGACACGTACAATACAAGTAGGACATCAAAATTCAAAAGTTCGTATTTCCACAGGTAACACCTTAACAAAATAATATAACCATCTACATTGATCGAGAAGGTCACACCCACTTTATTGTGATTGATCTTGGAGGTTGCAGAATCAACCAGAAGTCATCCCCGTGGGAATAGCGAGAGCAATTATAACTACTAGCATTACTGCACGGGCTTCACGCGATTTTTTTTTATATATAATTTATGTACATAGTAATCATATTTTCACATTATAATAATGTATAGTTGGTTTTTTGGTTCATATTTTTAAGGTGCAACAATTTTCTTTTTTCAAGTTTTAATTTTCGTTTTTGTTTCTATTATTGATTAAGAAAGAACTAATTTGTTAAACAAAATTATTTTTTAAATCCTATTTTTAAGTGATATGATTTGATCTCAATGTAAAAAGTTGTTTTGAATTAGTAAAAAAAATATTTTTTTAAATCATAATTTTACATTACAGATTTATTTGGTATTATCTGTTACATTAAGATTTATTTGGTATTATCTTAGACATGCATTTTGAATTGGTAAAGTAAGCTCATTTATCATATCCCATTATAGTAAGATTTTGATAATATCTACAATGCATTTTTGGTAATTCACCGTTACACCAAAAAAGCGTGACACCGAAGCTATTATAATTATTTTATAACTATGCCACTCACATGCAGTTATAATTGCACCTAAATGATACCACTACCGTTGCTATAGTTACATTTCTCTGGTTGTAATTAAAATTGTATCGCTAAAATACAGTTAAAAACTACATTTAAGCGATTGTTGGTTTAATCGTATCTCAATGATGCATTCACAATCATATTAGACCATATATATGCACACGACTTCCTGAATTTCGTTTTACAAGACATATCAGAATACGTATGTTCCAACGAAAGCTTACAAAGGTCGGGGATAATTTGATAAAATAATCAAGTAAAAGGGAAATGGTTACCTTTACTATCCAAGTAAATATTCAAGGAAAAAAGGAGTGGCCAGTTTGCTTTTGCTATCTTATCCTTGTGAACTCCCTGCGTGGAGATGTTGTTTGTAGCAGATACACATGTTGTGTATCTCATGGATTTGTTGTACTTATTATTTTAATATAATAGAAGTGTTCTGAAATACTCTAAAAATCGATCGGTCTTGCCAAAAAAAGCTAGCTAAGTGGTAAAACGTATATAAATTGATTATTTGATAAAATATATCAAATTGCTAAATTCATTTTCTGTTTCTTTCGAGGATGAAAAGTCTTAAGTGGAAGAAATTATAATAACTCACTATTGTGTCATTTACAAATTTATGAAATTCTATTTATTTGAGAGAAAAAATAGAAACTTAGAAATTAAAATTTAGGTACTGTGTACTTAGTTTAAATTAAAGAAATCAGAATGATCCTTAATAAGAGGTATTTATTCAATTTTGAAATAGTAAGTAAAGCCAGTCGATAATGTAATGTTTAAGATATTGATATTAGAAATATAAATATTTTTACATGAAAATGTTCTAGAAAAAATTAAAAAAAATCAACGCTTTATTTCATCAGATTTCTTGAATACGAAACAGTAATTAGGAACTGTAGCAACTGTTACTATATCGTACAACTGCCATTTTTCCCCCTTTCTTCCCTCCTTCCTCCACACTGCGGTCAGCAAACCACCACGGAAGCTAGCAAGGCACACTCAGTCTGGCTGCAGTGGCCAAAAGCACAAAGCGTATTGCCCTGCACTTATCATCGGTTTTGGTACCGATTTAGAGATGGATTTAATAGGGTCTTAAAGAAGATAAAAATCAAGCAAGGTATCAGATGCATTATACTTTGATTTACAACATTTACTGATCTAAAGGATTTACAACAGGAGTAAAATTTATCAAGAAAATCTCCCATTCTGAATCAGTGCCACAAGTTTGAGCTTTTTGCAACCAATATCTTTTCGCACAGACTTGCACGGACATTATTTCCCTGTGTTGGCTTTCTACCGTGCTTCTGCAAGTCTTCTTCTATCATGAACACAGTGAAATCAAATCATTAGCATGTCTGCAAATTGAACTTTTTCTTAGAAGCACAGCCTTTAGAAAAAGTTTAACAAACATTCATGTCATCTTGTATTAAACTATTTAACTCGGACTTTTTCAATACCTTCAATACATATTATACATTTTATATTATCATCCTTCCATTTTACCTTATCTTATCATATTCAATCATTAACCGGTTAACAAATATTCACGGCGGTATTGTATTAATAGATGACCCAGACCTTCACAATACCTTCTCTAATAAGTCACCTCATACCTTTTTTCTTATTGTCATTCTTCCATCTTACCTTATCTTACTATATTCTATCGTTAATAGATTAGTGCAGTTAAACATACGCCAATACAATATTATTCATTTATTTGCTTATAAAATTTCACCGCTGTGAGAAATTATTTTCCCAAGTTTCCCAATTTTTCCTTTAAAATGAAATAAAAAAAGACTTGCATTATATAATTCATTCATAACCACATTTTGCTATCTATATACACGGAAAGATTGTAAAGAGCAATGTTTCGCAATAGTTTAACAATTACTAACGTATAATAAAAGGCTCAATGATTGCTCAGCCAAGGAGGTGATAAAAAAAACTAGATTTATTTGGGTGGATCCTGATCGCAGATCATTATAACAGAATAAAAAAAGGACAACATCCTTCCACTGACAAAATATGGTTCCAAACTTTGAAACTGACGGTGTGACCTCCTATAATACATCTAATACATTTATTATTATCTTTCTTCCATTACATTTCTAAAATTCGGTCCAATTCATAGATCTTATATTCATCTGCAGGGAAAATATTCTTCAGTTTCTCAACTCTTTTTCCTTTTATCCATGAACGAAAAAGGAATCTCACTTTAGATAATTAAATACTCCATACCTAGATTTTGTTATCCATACATGAAGGATGGGAATTTTGATCCCATTCTTCATAAGTCCTTCACTATGACCTTTTACCCAAGAAGGGGAAGGGAAAAAAAACATTTTACATATCCAATTTTATTCACCCCCCATAGCAATTTTATAAAAATCTAAGATAGTTTTTGGTATAAATTGTGCTTTTAGTTTTGTGTTTTCAACAATAATCACAATAAATAAAAAAGTTGAGAGATGGCCGAGGTAATGTAAGGAAGACGAAGGACGAGACAAAGAGACAACATAAGGATAAATTATCTCTCATTCTTCTGATACTTTCCAAAACACGAAAATAAACAATAGTTGTTTCTATTTCGCATGGTAACTTCATTTTCTAAAACAGTTGTTTTACACAATGAGCACGCATCGTTTGCATTGTTTTTTTTGGATGAAAAACCAAAAAGGTAAACCAAGCACCGCCTAATTGTTTTAAAACTTGCAACCCCTTCAAAATTATATTTCAAATAAACAAACTATACACACACACACACACACGTACATACATATAGTTGTAATACATTCGATATCACATTTTTTATATCAGCGTGGATTGTCGAAAATGCCTCCTCCATAGGAATTTTCAAATCTTGGTAAGACTTAGAAATAGGATATCTAAAAAGCATCATTTTCCAGTTAAAAATATCCCTCCACAAATATTATAAAAACCTAACATCGCTTGAAATTAGGATCTAACAGATAAACTTCATTTACAAGTTTATTTTTTAATTGATAATGAAATAAAAATTTAAAATATGCAAAAAACAGATGTCCAAAAAGTAGATGCCATGACTCATAAATAGAAGTTGAAACTAAATATAGTTATAATGTAAATATGTAAACAAATATCATTGTAAATCATTTTCTCCTAAATTAATACACACTGGAAAAAATCACGTGCAAAGAGAATGACATAACGCTCGTATGTGTATGTGTGTGTGTGTGTGTGTGTGTGTGTGTATATATATATATATATATATATATATATATATATATATATGGTGAGCGTTCAATGGCACCCCAAACAGTGCAGCACCCCTAAATGCCCCCTAATTTCCACCACACATTCCGTTTTTCTCTCCCTCCACTACTTCTCTCTCCTTCCACTAGCTTAATTTATATTAAATGAGAGGATGAGAGAGAGAGGCAAATGGGGTGCTCACTATTTGGGGTGCCATTGAACGCTCCTATATATATATATATGTGTGTGTGTGTGTGTGTGTGTGTGTGTGTGTGCGCGCGCGCGCGCAAAAATGATACTGGTGCTTATATGGACATACCTACAAAAAAAACTACAATAGCGCAATATTTCTTATAGAAAAAGGCCGACGACAGTACAAAAGGGATCACAAGTTGAGGAATCTAACTCTCCTTATACATAAAAAATGTTCAGCTATTTAAGTAAAATGTGATAATATGCAATGCAAATATCTACAAACCTGTAGGACCTATGAGGTTAAAGCCCCGCTAAAGCTCCGCAATATCTCCGCTATAGCCCATAGCGCTCTTCAACCGCTACGCTATTTCAATTTAGCGCTACTGAACAGTAGATCCGCATTTAGCCCCGCTATTTTCCGCTACATCCGCTAAATCAAGGCTTTTTAGCGTCCGCTTTATTATTAATGTACAGAGCTTGATTTGAATGGTTCACTATTTAGAAATTTTAGTACATTTAGCATAAATGGCTAAATTTAAGGCATAACTGTCTAATATATGGTAACAATCAATTACACTCATCAAATTTAGCATACGTAACTATGATATTCCTTGATTTTGTTATATAAGATTAATTAATATTAGTTTTTTAAACACGTAATGTGAGAAAGCGGATTAACTAATTTTCAAATATTTGGTTTTAAAGTTAATTAACTATTTTTGCATCTCTGTTATATTCCCGTTATTTCCCCGCTTTATCCCCACTACACCTTTTTGTACCTTCACCGCAATAGAACCACTAAGAGCTTTAACTGCACAGCTGTAGACATACATCATCTCCGGTAAAATATCTTCTAAGCATTCGCCTACGTTTAAGGCCTCGCCATCGGCTTGCATCCACGTAGGCACGATTAAGGGAAACGTACGTCACATTTAAGTATCTAATCCCGTATTTGGGAATTGATTAGCGGGAGCTTAGATATCTCATATAAGAATACAAACTCCTTGGCTGCTCCCAAGGACATCCAAACCACCCATATTTTTTTCAGTTTTATCAATTGATACTAAACCTTTTTTTTTTTTCAGGTCAAAAATATATGGATTTGTCAAAAAATAAGGTTTATCTCTGGTTAACATCCATTAAATCAATTAATCTAAAGCCCACAGTTATTACCTAGTGATTTTTACAATCTTATGTAATGTTCAACCTTAAATATACTTCGCTTCTTTTGATAAATAGCACCCACTTGCATTTTATGATATGACTGTTAGCACTCAAACCAGTAACAATCATTCGTAAATTACTGGCTAGTTTTTGCTTTAAACAAGGTAGTTAAGGCACAAAGTCTACACCCTGGGCTATTTTGCGCCTTTTTGTGTGTATTCTATATGCAGTTAAGCTTATTTTGATAAAATATCTGCACTATGAAATACTACAAAAAATGATTGTTTTATTGTTAAAATATTTTTGTAACATTTTCCCAAATAAAAAGCACGATTTAATAGATACGAAGTCACAAATGGTAATTCAAAACCAAAGGTGGTATTTTATATAACTATAGTATCAATTGAAATTTAAATTTAGCCATTTCATGTATTAATTATAATTCAAATTTAAGTGTTATGTTAACTAGATTAAACAACGTACCATATTTATTGTATAATGTATTTAAATATTTCATTTAACTATTTCATTAGCTAAAATTTAAATTTAGCCATTTTATTAACTAAAATTTAAATTTACCTATTTTATTAACTAAAATTTAAATTTTAAACTATATTATATAATTGATTTTATTATCTAAATATTTTATTTAACTATTTAAATATTTTGTTCAATTATTACATGAATTTAAATTTAGCTATTAGGCCGGAATTTAAATTTGACTTTTGTATTTAAAAAATTAAATTTTAAATCATATATTTCATAATTTAGTTAACTATTGAAAATATTTAAACTAAATTAACCAATTTAATTATGGAGTTTAAAATAACTCAAATCAACTTCAAATTAGTTCAAACACCTTTAAAAATATTTGTTTATTAAAATTTAAGAAAAAATTAAGCTACAACAAAAAAGGACTGCATAATCCACAACGTTAGAACAAGCTTGGAGTAGATGAAGCTAGCAGCAGCAGAACAGAGGCAGTGTAATATGGGTCAATTTTTCCTAAGAAACCATAATATTGATTATCAATTGTGTTGAGTCGATTTGAGCGCGCCTTAATGGAGTTGATCATTAAATTCAAAAGAGTTATGATTTTATATAAAACAAAAATTAACCCAACATTTTTCCATAAATATAAATATCACATTTATTATATTTGAATTAGCAAGGTTGGACCGTGATAGTTTAGTTCATATTTTCAAAAGTAAAGACTAATAAAACAATGTATTAGAGTGTAAATTTTGCTGGTATTAGGAGGAGATAGATGGTTCAAAATACCTCTATGACTAACCAAAAAGGGAAACATTATTAAAGAAGAATAGATATAGACTAACAATATGTCACTACCAAGAAGATCTTTTTGACTCCCTTGTTAACAGTAACTTATCGCAAAAAATAGTATGCCGACTTACATCTATCTGCTTAGAATACGAATTTACAATGTAATGCAAACCTAATAACACGACATCACTCGACTCGATCAATAACACTACATACACTATATTTACATAAACTTGGAATATATAAAAGAATATGAACAAAATGCATGCGCGATGCGCGACAGACTTAGTAAACAGTTACGAGTACAAAAATATTAGATAAATTACAAACATTTCAAGGAAGCATGGTATTTTATTCATAAATTTAAATCACTACTTCTACAAGAACATAGTCTTATACAGCTATTAGGGGTGAGAATTTATTGGTTCAAACCAAATAAAACAACAGAATCAAATGAGTTTCACCTGTTCGGCATAGTTTTATTATTTTGGTCAGTTTTGGTTTTTCGGTTGGTTTGGTCATCAATATTTATGATGAAACCAAATAATTAAACCAAATGAAACTTCAATTAATTTGTATTTGAACGGGTACAACGAAATGGATACCAAGAAATGTCATCACTTTGAAATACCATTAGAGATGAGTTGGTTGTTGCTGGGCTGCGCTAATTTGTATTTGTAACTGTACTTGTATTTGTATCTGTAAATGTATTTGTATCTGTAACTGTATTTGTATCTGTAAGAAGGTTTTAGCATGCCAAATCTTATCTATTTATATCTTATTTTAAAAATACTCCGCTCAGATACCACGCTCAAATACTCCGCTCAGATACCACGCTCAAATACTCTGTTCGCAGCAAAAAACACATTCTCCGTTTGCTACAGTATCACGCTCAAATTCTCCGCTTAAATGTCACGCTCAAATACCTTATTACAGTTCGTTAAGAACGCGCCCTTAGAACCAACCAACGGATAACCATAAACAGTGATGGATGGTTGGCAAAGTGAGAAATTGTTGATGCAACCATCCGTACAGTACTGAATGGTGTGGTTACAATTGGCAAAATGTAAACCTCCAGTAAACTGCACTACCCATGAATATTCTGGATCTTGGGTTTGTGAATTTAAAGAGTACAGCATTCTTTGATATTTCATTATCAGAATTTTAAAAGATACTTGAATTAAACAAACAATATAACACATGACAATAATACTCTCCTTAAGCGGTTTCTCTTCCTACATAAACGGGACAAAAAAACGATTATAGAGAAACACTTCAGGAAGTTAATTCGCGTGCACAACATTTTAATGTTGACAATTTAGTTAGCAATTTAGCAACCAGACATGATTAACCGTTGTAATTGGTAATAGTCATAGCCCGAAATATGATAACAACCACTAGCGATGCGATTAATGGCTAACAAGCAATTGTATAATTGTTGTAAGCTATACCCATCAAACATCAAAATATGTTATCACGTAACCAAACCCACGCAAGATTGCTCTCATATGTGCACTATTATATACTCCAGTTTTATCATGATTAACTGTTGGAAAACTGACGGCTGAGTCGCAGACAACGTCGATCTGGTCGGAGATGCAAACCAGTCTTTAAAATGACCGACGCCTCTAGGATAAAACAGCTTTTTTGATTTCTGTGTGGATATCAATCTGCTTGCACGAACAAACTGATCTTGATTTGCATTCGCTTTTTTTTTTTTTTTGGTAATACCTGCTCGTTTGTTTTCTTTTTATGGAGAAGAAGAAAAGATTAAAAAAATGTCGTTTTGTTTCGTAGCGGCTAAAAATATGAGAAGTCGGAACACGAAACTAAACGTGCTAATATGGTGGTGAAGGAAGTCGGTTCGGATTTAAAAAAAACATATCTCAATTTTACCAAGTTAAATAAAAATTGGATCGAAAAATGCAAGGTATTTTCGTTCAAAAATATAAGTGTCTACACCACTCTCAAGCCATGCCTAACCGATCCCAGCCCGGCATGGCCGGGCCGTGCCGAGTCAAATTGATTGCGCGTGCGTGTGTGTTGGTCATGCATAGTCTCCCTCCTCACAAAAGAGCATCATTAGGTGCTCAAAGGGCCCAACCAAGGCTCAAAATATCAAGTATAAATACTTGATTCTCTCAAACAATCCCATGATGTGACTATTCACATATAGGAGTCGTTCATACACTTACTCTAAATTTTTAAATAATTCATTCTCTTTAAAACCAAAACTATCTCCAACAATCCCACACTCGAATTTTTTAAAATATTTTCGAGCAGTTTATAAAAATATAAGATTGTGCATAAACAAAGGTATTTTCCGACTTAAACATTTGCATAGTGGATAAAATTTGTTTATTAAATTGACACATGGTCTTGAACTCTATTCTTGACATATGACCACACACAACCTATTCCACAGTGCAATCAAATAAGCTCGTGTGTTAATGGACATGCACGTCTATCCCAGTTTAGTGAACGCTCTAGAAGTTTTGCCCAAAGCTTCATAAGAAACGGTCGCATTTCCACATTCACATAGGTGAGTCTATCAAAAGCACTCCTAAAGGTAAGTACTCCACTCCAAATAAAGTATAGATCTCATTAAGAGTTTATATTAACTCAGCATCTAATCATTTTTGGAATACATACTTGTAATACATAAAAAATAGCATGTTCAACTGTTATCACTACACTTGTTTTTACCCATTGAACCTGGTTCTTGGGATCTCCAGTCATTAGGTCGGGTTACCAATGTGTGTGACTCAACAATCTAGGACAATAGTCTAATTCTTATATAAGTATTAAGGACTCTCTCTCTCTAAATAGTCCATTCGTCAAGTGATCTGCCAAATTTTTATCACTGCGTATATGATCCACTCTAACAGTACCTGAAGAGAGTAGCTCTCTAACAGTATTGTGCTTACGACGTATATGTCGTCTCTTACCATTATAATATCGGTTCTGAACTTTTGCAATAGCCGCGGTACTATCACAATGGATCAACATAGCTTGTATCGGTTTTTCAAATAAGGGAATCTCAGCTAGCAGATTTCTCAAGTACTCTGCTTCTTCACTGGCTATGGCTATCATCTTAGGCTCCATGGTAGCCAAAGCCAAAATAGTCTATTTTTTAGATTTCCTAGAGACAGCTCCTCCAGCAATGCTAAATATATAGTCATTGACCGCTTTTGAATCATCAGATAAAGTATTCCAGTCTGCATCGGAATATCCTTCAAGTACAACTAGAAACTTTTCATAATGTAATCCAAGGTTCATTGTTCGTTTTAGGTATCTTATGACCCTATCAATATCATGCTAGTGCTCTATACTAGGTCTACTGATAAACCTGCACAATAATCACACGACATAGGCAATGTCGGGTCTAGTACAATCAGTGGCATACCAAAGGCTGTCAATAATGCTCGCATAGTCAGACTGTCTTACACATTCACCAGTGGTTTAAATAGCTTCGCACTGAGATCATATGGTGTACATGCAGGTTTACAGTCAGAGTAATTGTATTTCTTTAGAATCTTCTCAATATAATGAGATTGATCCAAAGAAAGTCATTTTCCAGACCTATTAATTTTAATATCAAGGATTACACTCCTCATCTAGATCTTTCATATCAAAGTTGGCACTTAGCAAAGATTTAACAATGTCTAAGGCATGAATATTTGACCTATAAATGAGCAGGTCATCTACATGAAGACATAATAGTACAAATGTCATTCTTAGATTTTTAATAAATGCATTTGACACTTTCATTAACTTTAAAAACATGTGAAATGATTAAGTTATCAAATTTTTCATGCCATTGTTTATGTGTTTGTTTTAAACCATATAATGATTTATCTAATTTGCATACTTTGTGTTTTTAACCATGTACTACAAATCCTTCAGACATCCGTATAAATTTCTTCATCTAATTCACCGTTTAAAAATGCGATCTTAGCATCCATTTGGTGTATTATTAAATTATGAATAGAAGCAAGTGAGATTAATACCCAATGGATGTAATTCTTGTTACAGGTGAAAAAGTGCTGAAGAAATCTACATTTTCTCTTTGTTTAAAACCTTTAGCTACTAGATGGACTTTATATTTATCGACAGTGTCATCAGGTTTTAATTTCTTTTTAAGCACTCATTTATAGCCTATACATTTACAACCAGATGGTAAATCAACTAAGTGTTAAGTCTTATTAGATTCCAAAGAATCTATCTCATCATTTATAGCTTCTTGCCAAAAATCGGCATCTAGTGAAGATAAGGCCTCTTGAAGGTTTAAGGGATCCTCTTCTATAGTAAAAGCACAAAAATCTGAATCAAAATCTTCTGCGCTTCTTGCTCTTTTACTTCTTCTAGGTTCGTTTTCATAATGTTCATTAAGTTATGTTCTTACAGGCAATAAATTACTTGATGTGCCCCCCACTATTCCTTAAAAGGAAATTTTGTTTCATGAAAACCTCCATCATTTGATTCAATTACATTGTGTATTTTTGCTATAAAATTTGTATCCTTAGTATTAACAACATATTCAATAAACACACATTCATATGCTCTACTTGCTAATTTTATTTTCTTAGGGTCAGAAATACGAACATATGCCAAACAACCCTATGTTCTAAAATAGGACACATTGGGTTTGTAAATTTTCAGAATTTCAAAAGGTGAAATTTTACTTATTGATTTAGGAATTCTATTTGGTACATAACATGACGTTAATAATATATCCCCCACCAATGTTTTGCTGCACAAAATTTAATAAAATGGCAACTATTAATTCGGTGAAGTTCCTATTTTTTCTTTCAGGTTTACCGTTCATTTCAGCTGAATAAGGTGCAGTTCTTTCATGTATAATACCATGTAGTTTATAGAAATCCAGAATAGAACTAGATTCATATTATGTTCCTCTATCATTACGAAGTCTTTTAATTTTCTTGTTTCGTTAATTTTCAATTTCAGTTTTGAATGTTTTAAACATCAAATGCATCATTTTTACATGAGGTATACATATGTGAAATCAGAACAATCATCAACAAAAGTGATAAAAAACGATGTCCATGTCTAGTTAAGGTACCATCAAGCACATATATATTAGAATGAATTGAATCTAAGTGTTCAAATACTTTATCAACAAACTTATGAGGTTTCTTTGTGATTTTAGCTTGAGTACAGAATTCACAATTATCAAAATCAGATTCTAACATTTTATGAATCATATCTAAGGCGCTCATGTTATGAATTATGTGTTTGTTAACATAACATAATCTAGAGTGCCAAATATTAAAATCACACAACATACAAGCAGAACTGGTTACTTTATTAGAATCAATATTCAACTTAAACATTCCCTCACAAGCATAACTCTTTCCCACAAAAATTCCCTTATAAGTTAAAGTTTACAAATCAACCCCTATAACTTGGAGTAAAGTCAGTCTTATTCAGAAAAAGCCAGAAACCAGATTTTTTTTCATCTTCGAAGTACGCATTACGTCTTTCAAAATCATTGTCTTTCAAAATCAGTATCTTTCTAAAGATAAACTTGATTTCTACATTTTAAACCCCATCGTTCAAAATCACTATCTTCTATTGAAATTTATGTCAATTTTGCTTGAGATCTTAATATCTTGGACGAGATGAATGTCAAATAAGAGATGAACAAATTCAATGTCTCGTTTTACTAAACCTCATCTCATTCATGTTCGAAAATGAGACCTTGAGCGAGGTAAACGAAATCTGAAACAATGTTTTACGTTATATTGTGCGACTTTCATAACTATGGGTGTTTGTAAGCAAGCATTTAAATAATAATAATAAAACATCTTTGGATGATGTCTTCTATCGAGATTTATCTCAAATTTTGTTTGAAACCTTAATATTTTGGACGAAATGAATGTCAAATAAGAGGTAAACAAAATTTGATGTCCTGTGTTATTAAATCTCATCCGTTTAAAAGTGAAATCTCGAGTGAGATAATTTGAAACAGTGTTTATGTCATATTGTGTGTCTTTCATAACTATGGGTGTTTCTAAGCAAGCATTTACACTTAATCAACAAACGCCCAATAACTGCACATATTAGTTAGGAACTCGATTCCAAGCACTTTATATCCTTAACGGTAGACGGGAGGCGATTGACCTTTTCAAAAGACATCAAATGCTAGACCTTTGTTAAACAGGTTACTGGTGTGCATGTAGAAAAGGCATCTAGTAACGATTACAGATTTGTCGTTGTGCTGAATTGGATTGAAGATTATAGCTCGTGATCCTCAGCTTAAGATGAGAAGGGACTGAACATTACAATTATGTAATTTCAGGATAAGCTGGTAGTTATGCTCTTATTACAATTATGTAATTTCAGAATGAGCTGGTGGTTATGCTCTTATTTATTGCAATTATGTTATTTCAGAATAAGCCAGCGGTTACGCTTTTGCTTTCAAAACTAAAATAACGCTGTTATCGAAAATGTATAAATAATATTTAATGTCAATTTTTGGTGAAAATTTTATTTTGTTCGGTTAATACTATATTGTTGTTCAATCTACATGCCTGTTTAAGTGTATTTACATTTCCAATTCCACTTTCACTTTCTTATTCAATCTACCATGCATACGATACAATCATTGTTGCACTCACAATGATATATGCCAAGGGAAACTTAATTCACAACTTAAATTGCAATTGTATATGGCAAGAGAAACTTAATTGGTAAGGCCAGTTATATCTACATTTATGATTCACGTGTAACAGTCTGTGAGAAAAAGTGTGCACATGCATGTGTGTGATGGTTTCCAGCTCCAAAATGAAATGTCACTTCTATTCAAGCTAACAACATAAGATGCTACTCCGCCTCAAACGTCGACTTGCAAGGTTTCATTCTCTACACCTATCAAAAAAATCATTCAATTAAAATTTGTAGAATGACGCAGGTCAGACCAAAGGGTTGCAAGGTTTCATCAAATTTTGTTGTTTTTATCTCTGATTCTTCATATGCATCCCTATTTTCCACTACTTAGATTTGTTATTTCATAAAAATAGCTTCTTCTTTTTTGTGGGGTTGTGGGGGGTCAACAGTCTGAAAATGGATCTCAAAGCCAATTTCGGACCAGTGTTGACCGGTACCGGTCCGATACCACCTTTCTATACTACTACAATTCTGGTAAGATATCATATTGCTATGTCTCTTATATATTTGATAGTAACAAAAAAAATCAATAATCGTCATTGAAATGATACTTCATTACAAAGAAATGACTCCTGTGCTAACAGCCAATGAATCCTCGAGAAATTTCTGATAACCTCATTGGCAATCACTACTTGTTCTAACTAGGAAAACTAATTGTCCATCAATATCAACAACATACCCATCATCAATAACATCGTGTTTCAAGTTGATCAAGGTCACTGCTAGCAAGTATCCCTCAAACTAATGACTTACAAAGTTCTACATTATACCATCTATTTTGATTCTTATGACAAAAAAATCCATTAAAGCTTCGTCAAAGCCATATATATATAGATAAGAAAACTAATTGTCCATCAACATCGACAAACCCATCATTAAGAACATCATGTTTCAAGTTGGTCAAGCTAACTGCTAGCAGGCACCCCTCAAACTAATGACTCGCTCACAAAGTTCTACATGATGTCATCTATTATTGGTTCTTTTGACAAAAAATATATCATATATTTAAGCGGTGTGTGACGCTACTATGCAACAACCCCCCCCCCCCTTCAATCTTCAATAGCATTTATTGGCACCTTCAGTTTTATATAAGCATATACTAGTGGCATTCCAATGATTACTAATCAACCGTGGAATTGAAAATATTTTGTGTTTTAGTTCTTTAAGAAATTCATAATGTGGTTTAGTTCTTCAATAATTTGTTTTTCAACGAAATAAATAAATATGAAAAGCCATGCAATTCTTTACCTCACTGCAGAATCAATGATAACATTTAAGTTAATGAGAGGTTTACAATCTCTCTTCTTTGTAAGAAGCAATTACCTTGTTTTGATTTGTTCATTAACACTTGAAGTTTTAATATGTCAACATAGTAGATGATTCAACATTTCAACCAAAGCTGTCAAGGCTAAAAGGTCCCAAAATGCCTCAAGCTTTTGCCCAGCGCTTTTTGTGGGCATCACTGTTCTGTTTTACAGCAAAATGAACTGTAATTTGAAAATGAACTGTAATTTGAAAATGAACCAATATTCAAATTTTGCTTTTAAAATGGCATATATATTAATATATATTGTTAAAAGTGAAAAGTTAATAGTCAAAGTCGAAACTAGTCTAAAGTTTAAACTTTTAAATTAAAATTTAGTGAAAATTAATTTTTAGTTTAAATTATCAGTTAAAAATTTCATACAACTAAAACTTTATATTATTTATATAAATCAATAAAAAAAATATACACGTCAAATTTTATATAAATGTAGATCTACAATACAAATTATCATTTTCAAATTGTAAAACAATTCAACTCTTTATATAATTTATAAGTTTGGTTAAAACCATAATATAGTTTATATAACTGATGAATCATGTAATGGGTTTACGTAATTAAAAAACATATTAAATTACATAATATCATAAATCAACTAAGACATAAGTCTGGTTTAAGTATATAAATCACTACACATGAGATCAGTTTTTCTTTCAAACTAAAAATTAAATCAGGTTTTAACAGAGCTTACGGCAATGGTGGCGAGGAGGCTGGCTGCAATGATGGCAGAGAACACTGGTAGCAGTGAATGAACTGTGGAAAAGCATCAGTGGAGGCACTTAGGTTTTTCAAACTACTTTCTTTCCCCTTAATTTAATGTCGAATTTCTAATAAACAAATTTTTTTTTCGATGGCTCAAAAATGTTCGACTCCAATAATTTCTGGTATATAGTAATTGGACTCCATTTTGGGCCCTTTTTTTTTTTTTGGGTGCTCCTCGACATCCTCGCAGAAGGCGTGTTTTTTCAACGCTTCAGACCTAAGGTGCTTCATTACCATTTGGTCATCTTTAGTGCCCCATGCATCGTCAGCGCTTTGAAAGGGGCGCCTAGAGAAATCTAGAAATGGGCGTTAATAATATAGATTTCAACTGTACGTAGTTTGCCAAAGAAAAAAGAAAACAATAGCACAAACATACTTTATTATAGAAGAAAGAAAAGCGTATCTTCCAAGCATGCAACAAATTTTTAAAGGCTTTCAATTAACAAGGTTGTTCATGTTGGTTGTTGAGCAAAACTACTGTAGACAAAAGTAGCCATATAATTAACTAAAACCAATGGTTCCAAGTACTTACAAACTATCTGTTGGAAATAGTTTAGGTTTTAAAGAGAATGAATTATTTAAAAATTTAGATTAAATGCATGGATGACTCCTATATGTGAATAGTCCCATATCACGGGATTGTTTGAGAGAACCAAGTATTTGACATTTTGAGCCTTGGTTGTGCCCTTTGGGCACCCAATGATGTTTTTTTTGTGAGGAGAGAGACCATACATGACCACCACACACGCACGATCGACCGACCCGGGGCTTGGCTTGGCTTGGCTAGAGAGTGGTGTAAACACTTATATTTTTGAACGAAAATATCTTGCATTTTTCGAATAAAATTTTATTTGATTTGGTAAAATTGAGATTAGTTTTTCTTGGATCCGAACCGACTTCCTCCACTACCATATTAACACGTTCAGTTTCGTGTTTCGACTTCTCAGATTTTTAGCCACTACGAAACAGGACGACATTTCATTTTTTTATCTCTTCTTCTCCATAAAAAAATGAACAATTATTACAAAAAAAAAAGAGTGCAAATCAAGATCAATTTGTTCGTGCAAGCAAATTGATATCTACACAGATATCAAAAAGGCTGTTCTATCCTATAGACGTCGGTGATTGAGAACGACTGGTTTGCACCTCCGCACCTCTGATCAGATCGTCGAAACGTCTTCAAGAAAGCGACGTTGTCCGCGACTCAACGTTAGTTTTCCAACAAATTGAAGACGCTTAGACAACTAATGAATTCCGCTTCCTCTGCCGCTGCAAACAACACCGACAATGTCGCGCCTGCATCAATGTTTCAGATCCCACTTGTCAATGCTACTCCTTTAAGGTTTGAAAGTCTCCACTTCAAACGATGGCGACAAAAAAAGGAGTTTTTTCTGACTTTGCTAAAAGTCGTCAGCGCTTTATCAACTGAGAAACGTCAATTGCCAAAGAAACCAAATGAAGACGATGCAGATCAGATGGCGATTTGGACAGAGAAATCGAACTGGTTGCAAACTTGAATTGAGCATGACTACATGTGAAAGAACTTTATCTTTAATGGCCTCAACGACGATCTGTACGACTATTGCAATTTAGACAAATCAACGAAGGAGATCTGCGAGGCTCTGAAGAAGAAGTATGATACTAAAGAGGCAGGCGCAAAGAAGTACGCAGTCAGCTGCTACTTGTTACCTCAAGTATCAGATGACAGACGACAGGTCAATAGAGATGCAGACTCATGAGCTTTAAAAAATGGCTCATGAGATCATCTCCGAAGATATGACTTTGGATGAACAATTTCATATTGCTGTAATAATTGACAAATTGCCCCTAGAATGGAAAGATTTTTAGAATGTGCTGAGGCACAAGATTAAAAAATTTTCCTTAGAGAGCTTGATCACTCGCCTCCGTATTGAGGAGGCACGCACACAGGACCAAAAAGAGGAAGTGCTGATTGTCACAAAACATAGTACTAAAAAGACCAAACCAGCTGTTCTGAAACCGAATGCGAAAGCATTCAAAAATCAGAATAGTCACAGCATACAGAATTGTAACCCGCAAGAGAACAAAAAAGAACAGCAGCGACCATCCCAAAAGAGTGAACCTGGACAGTTGTTTTTCTGTTACAACTGTGGAAAAGCAGGTCTTATGGCACGTAAATATCGGAACAGACCAGGCCTTGTACCGCAGACTAACCTGACTGAGGAGCCTTTAACAGCTATGATTACTGAGTTTCACCTTATTGGTGGATCAAAGGGTTGGTGGGTAGATACTAGTGTTTCTCGCCATGTCTGTTATGATCGTGATATGTTTATCACATACACGGCTGCTAATGATCAGAAGATGTTGTTGGGAGATTCTCACACCACTAAAGTTACTGAGGTTGGAAATGTGGAAATCAAGTTTATTTTTGAAAAGATAATGATTCTGAAAGACGTAATGCATATTCAAGAGATGAGAAAGAATCTGGTTTCTGGCTTATTCTGAATAAGGCTAGCTTTACTCAAGTTATAGAGGCCGATTTGTATACCTTAATTTATAAGGGAACTTGGGAAAGGGTTATGCTTATGAAGGAATGTTTAAGTTGAATGTTGAATCTAATAAAATAACTAGTTCTGCTTATATGTTTTGTGATTTTAATATTTGGCACTCTAGATTATGTCATATTAACAAACGCATAATTCATAACATAATCACCTTAGATATGATTCCTAAAATGTCAGAATCTGATTTTGATAATTGTGAATTCTGTACTCAACCTAAAATCACAAAGAAACCTCATAAGTCTGTTGATAGAGCATCTGAATCCTTAAATTTAATTCATTCTGATATATGTGAGCTTGATGGTAACTTACCTAGAAATAGACATCGTTATTTTATCACTTTTATCGACGATTGTTCTGATTTCACATATGTATATCTCATGAAAAATAAAAGTGATGCATTTGATATGTTTAAGACATTCAAAACTGAAATTGAAAATCAATGAAACAAGAAAATTAGAAGACTTCGTAGTGATAGAGGAACAAAATATGAATCTAGTTCTATTCTGGATTTTTATAAACTACATGGTATTATACATGAAAAAACTATACCTTATTCACCTAAAATGAACGGTAAAGCTGAAAGAAAAAATAGGACATTTACCGAATTAGTAGTTGTCATTTTATTAAATTCTGGTGCAGCAAAACATTGGTAGGGGATATATTTTTAACAGTATGTTATGTACTAAATAGAATCCCTAAATCAAAAAGTAAATTTTCACCTTTTTTTGAAATTCTGAAAAATTACAAATCCAATATTCCCTCTTTTAGAACTTGGGAATGCTTGGCATATGTTCGTATTCCAAACCCTAAGAGGATAAAATTAGCAAGTAGAACATATGTGTATTTATTGTTTATGCTGTTAATAGCAAAGCATACAGATTTTATAACATAAATACACATAATATAATTGAATCAAATGACGCTGATTTTTATGAAACAAAAATTCCTTCTCAATTAAGGAATAGTGGGGGCACATCAAGTAATTTATTACTTATAAGAACAGAACCTAATGAACATTCTGAAAATGAACCTAGGAAAAGTAAAAGAGCAAGAACCAAACAATATTTTGGTTTAGATTTTTGTGTTTTTACTATAGAGTAGGATCCCTTAAACCTCCAAGAGGCATTATCTTCACTAAATGTTGATTTTTGGCAAGTTGTTATAAATAATGAGATGGATTCTTTGGAATCCAATAAGACTTGGTACTTAGTTGGTTTACCAATTGATTGTAAATCTGTAGGCTGTAAATTGTTGCTTAAAAAGAAATTAAAACCTGATGACAATGTCGATAAATATTAAGCATGTCTAGTAGCTAAAGGTTTTAAACAAAGAGAAAATATAGATTTCTTCGACAATTTTTCACCTGTAACAAGAATTACAATCATTCGGGTATTAATTTCACTTGCTTCTATTCATAATTTAATAATACACCAAATGGATGTTAAAACCGCATTTTTAAACGGTGAATTAGACGAAGAAATTTATATGGACCAGCCTAAAGGATTTGTAGTACATGATCAAGAACATAAAGTATGCAAATTAGATAAATCATTATATGATTTAAAACAAACAACTAAACAATGACATAAAGAATTTGATAACTTAATCATTTCACATGATTTTAAAGTTAATGAAAGTGACAAACGCATTTATTATAAATCTGAGAATGATATTTGTACTATTATATGTCTTTATGTAGATGACCTACTCATTTTTCGGTCAAATATTCATGCCTTAAACAATGCTAAATCTTTGCTAAGTGTCAACTTTGATATTAAAGATCTAGGTGAGGCGAGTGTAATCCTTGATATTAAAATTACTAGGTCTAAAAAGAGACTTTCTTTGGATCAATCACATTATATTGAGAAGATTCTAAAGCAATACAATTACTTTGACTGTAAACCTGCATGTACACCATATGATCCCAGTGTGAAGCTATTTAAAAACACTGGTGAATGTGTAAGACGATCTGACTATGCTAGCATCATTGGCAGCCTTTGGTATGCCACTGATTGTACTTGACCTGATATTGCCTATGTCGTGGGATTATTATGTATGTTTACCAGTAGACTTAGTATAGAGCACTAACATGCTATTGAGAGGGTTATGAGATACCTAAAACGAACAATGAACCTTGGATTACATTATGAAAAGTTTGCAGCTATACTTAAAGGATAATCCAATGCAGACTGGAATACTTTATCTGATGATTCAAAAGCGATCGATGGTTATATATTTAGCAAGCTAGAGAAGTTGTTTCTTGAAAATCTAAGAATCAGGCTATTTTGGCTCAGTCTACTATGGAATCTGAGATGATAGCACTAGTCACAGCGACTGAAGAAGCAGAGTACTTGAGATATCTGCTAGCAAAGATTTCCTTGTGGGAAAAACCAATACCAACTATATTGATCCATTTTGTTAGTACGGCGGCTATTGCAAAAGTTCAGAACCGTTATTATAACAGTAAGAGACGACAGATACGTCATAAGCACAATACTGTTAAAGAGTTACTCTCTTCAGGTACTGTTAGAATGGATCACATACGCAGTGATGAAAATTTGGCAGATCCTTTGACGAAAGAACTGTCTAGAGAGAAAGCCTTTAATACTTCTAAAAGAATGAGACTATTGCTCTTAGATTGTTGAGTCACGCACAATGGTAACCCAACCTAATGACTGGAGATCCTAAGAACTAGGTTCAATGAGCAAAAACAAGTTGTATAGTGATAGCAGTTGAACATGCAATTTTTGTACATTAAGAAGCATGTATTCCTGAAGTGATTAGAGAATGAGTTAATAAAAACTCTTAATGAGATCTATACTTTATTTGGAGTGAAGTACTTACCTTCAGAAGTGTTATTGATAGACTTACCTATATGAATGTGGAAATATGACAGTTTCCTATGAAGTTTTGGGCAAAACTTCTAGAACATTCACTAAACTAGGATAAATGTGCATGGCCATTAAAGCACGTGCTTATTTGATTGCACTATAGAAAAGGTTGTGTGTGGTATGATGTCAGGAATAGAGTTCAAGACCACGTGTCACTCTAGTAAAAAATGAATCTTATCCACTATTCAAAGGTTCAAATCGGAAGACACATTTGTTCCATAGTCGTCAAGGCGCAAGCATTAAGCCTGGGGCTTTTGAGCCTTGGGCTTTTTTGTGTGCTTTTTATACGAGTTTGATCTGCTACTTTACTAACTACAAATTAATTTTTAAACCATATTTTATAATTCATTCAATTATATACATATTTTAATAATAAAATTTAAATTTTAAACCATATTTTATAATTTATTAAACAATTAAATTTTTTATTTAAATATTTATAAACAAAATTTTAAATTTAGCAAAAAAACGACTTAAATTACAAAAAGGCGCACTTAAACTGCAAAAAGGCGCAAACCTTGAGCTTTGGGCTTTTCGCTTAGGCGCGCTAAGAGCACGCCTTGATAACTATGCTTTGTTTATGCGCAATCTTAAGTTTTTAGAAACTGCTCGAAAATATTTTTAAAAATTCAAGTGGGGAATTGTTGGAAATAGTTTTGGTTTTAAAGAGAATGAATTATTTAAAAATTTAGAATAAGTGTATGAATGACTCATATGTGTGAATGGTATTTTATCATGGGATTGTTTGAGAGAATCAAGTATTTATACTTGATATTTTGAGCCTTGGTTGGGCTCTTTGGGCACCGAATGATGCTCTTTTGTGAGGTGAAAGACCATGTATGGCCACCACACACACACGCGCGACCGACCGACTTGACTCGACCCGATCGGGCTTGGGCTTGGCTTGGCTAGGCTCGGCGAGTGGTGTAGACAATTATATTTTTAAACAAAAATACCTTGCATTTTTCGAACCAATTTTAATTTGACTTAGTAAAATTGAGATCTTTTTTATATTTTTGGATCCGAACCAACTTCCTCCACTACCATATTAACACGTTCAGTTTCGTATTTTGACTTCTTAGATTTTTAGTTGCTACGAAACAAAACGGCATTTTTTTCTCTTTTCTTCTCCATTAAAAAAAAAGAGTGCAAATCAAGATCAATTTGTTCGTGCAAGCAAATTGATATCCACACAGAAATCAAAAAGACTGTTTTATTCTAGAGGCGTCGGTGATTGAGAACGATTGGCTTGCACCTCCGACAAGATCGTCGAAACGTATTCAAGAAAGCGACGTTGTCCTCGACTCGGCCATTAGTTTTCCAGCACTACCTATCAGATTACTGGAAAAAGGTTCCAGTTGACTACAAATGATTGCGGTCAGAGACCAATCGACAAATTATCCTAAGCCTACAATCATGTTTTGTCAAGCTGTAAGATTTCTAATATCCAAGATGTCATTTATTTGACTGGGGCAAGGTTTAAGTGGAAACCTTTCAAAAATCTAGTTCTGAGAGCAGTATTCATGATGTTCTATCGGAGACCAGATCATTTCCAAGATAAAATATGATGGCAACTAATTCTATGATTTCAAGTGGCTACAATCCCAAGCATCGAGTCAAATCTCAAGTTCAAAAGCAGCAACAAATATACCCAAAACTCAGCTGAAGCCTGAACACTAGCTGAGTGAATATCCGGGGATTAATAATGATAAAGGAACTATTTTAATATAAAAAAGCTTTCATAATAGCCATAAGAATTTGATCAACACGAAATTACCATAACACAATATTTACCTCATCCCTAATCCAAATCAATTGACTTGACCGTTCAACTGAGACAAGGCGATATCCATCAAAGACTTCAACTTTTTAACAGCACCAACCTTCTCCGATGGGCATGAAGCAATAGCAACCTTCAGAAAAGAAACAGCATCTTCATATCTACCAGAAGAAAGTGCGGCACATGCAGACCTGTATGCCTCGTCGGCATCATATAGATTCTGATTCTTTTCCTTCTGGCGTTGAATATGTTGGTTGGTAGAATACTCTAGAATGGTGGAGTGGGAATATTCGGTTTTGGAGATTAAAGAATCGAGGGAGGAGATTAAGGAGTCGGGATTCGGAAGAGAAGACGAGAAGGGCTTTACGTGGTCGAAGACTGTGAAGTGAAGCTGATGATAATACTGGGTAGTGTTGAATTCGGAAGATGACATTTTCTAGGGATTCTGTTGACAGGCTGGTTTTACAGAAGTGGAGTAGACCCGGTCATTTTCAGAAGCTGTATATACGAGGAAAAATCCCTCCAAGCAAATGCATTTCGGAACACAACCATATTTGTTCTTCCGAGAAAATTCAATTCAAATATAATGCAAGTTTATCTTTATCTTTAATTCTTTATTAATAATGCAAACTATTGATCCCGTCACGAGCTTCCAAAACCATCATTAGCTATGTTTAGCTATACATGTCACTTAAAAATAAGATATAACAACTAAATACTTTTATAAATTCAAACTGAATTTCTACAAATATTATTAAATCTTAATATCACTTAAAAATAGAATTTACAAAATAAACATTTTTTTATGACAACGTTCTTTATTAATTAACAACACAAATAAAGTTTAAAGCTAATAAATATTATATACTGTAAGTTTGAAATAAAATTCAAACTAATTGCACATCATTTAATTAATAAAATATAACTAAATGTTCGTGCAAATCATTTTTCACTTGAATGTATCAAACATATATTGTTTTTAAAAACATAATTTAGATGCAAAACATGTGTTATAATCATGTATAAAGTGGATGTCATAACGCTCGTATATATAACCAAAATCAACTATTTGACTATTCACCACATTGAGGAGGTCTCACGCCTCTACCACTTTTGTGACGCCCCACCCCGAGATCCATACTAACAGAGAGCATTACTAGGTAATATGCCTGCTAATGCAGAGCATATGACTGGTTATGAGCGTCCATACGTGAGTCTTGTGTTAAACTAGTATTAAGCATGTTGATGCTTATTATTATTTTTCCTTAACTTAAGTGGATCAACATACTTAATTTTAATTTAATACAATACTATGGTGGCTAATGGATCAACTCAGAATAAAACATAATAGTAATAAATGTCATTGATCACAGAACAACCACACAATTATATACAAAGATACATCAAGTAAAATACATTGTGTTGCAAACATGAGTGGTCATATAAACCACATACATATACACAATATGTCCCACAAAAAATATGTACATATCAGAATTACATGGATAAACTACTATATAACTACTCAAAAAATGCCTAAGCATCAAAAATGTAACAACCCGGAAAATCAGAACCAATTTAAAATTTTTATTTTAGCAATTTTAATGAATTTTGAATATTTAAAATGATTTATTTTAAATAATAACGATTTAAAATTTATTTAAATTGAAGTTAGAACGTATATATTTATTTAATTATATAACGAGCCTGAAATGGCGCGGTAGTTTGAAAATTCGATTTCTAATTTCAAATGAATGTACAGAATTCAAAATAAATCGGATTTCAGTAAAACCAGAAATGTTTGAATCTGTTTAATTATATCTTTCTAACGAATGTGAAAAACCCAGATTTCATAATGGGAATTGAAAATTATGTCCAGTTGAAAATTTAAAATAGTCGCTATGGAATTTAATATAATATATAGCCCTTAAAAATATCTATTTTACAAACGACCTCCGTTTTTGACGAAACCACTTTGGTTGGATTCAGAATGTCAACTTATTGCTAGGTTTAAAATTCCATAATTTTTGGAATTAATATGTGAGCGTGGTAAATTAAAATGCGTTTGGTAATTTCAGTTTGAATTGGATCGACCAGAAAATGGCCATTTTTCAAACGATCTTCAAATTCAAAGAAATTAATTTTGTTAGGACCGTATGGTCCAAACATAGCTAGATTTATTTTTCGGAAATTTTTGGAATCAGTATGTGGCCCCGGCAAATTAAAATGCACGTTCAAATCTAAAATTGAATGTTTTATGTTTTAAGTTGATGAAAAACTGACTGAAACAGTCAAATGAGCTTACGAAACATATTCCATTATGTCCGGAATGGGGGATTTAGCTAGGGGCGTCAGTTTTTCGGTTTGATTTGGAGTTCGGATAAGAAAACATTATTTTTCGAATAAATATATAAACCGGCCAATCACAATTTTCCATTCATTAATTTTATTTTCCTGGAAAATCGAAAAACCCCGTAACCCCCTCGTTCGAACGACGAAAACCAAATATGAGCTTCTCTCTTTGATTTCTCCCAATCCACTTAACAAAACCCATCGATCCTATTGGGGATTTTGTAGATCTCCTCCTCCTCTTTAAATTCATACCAGTTTCGCCCTTCATCATTGTGTATTTTTTGAGATCCGAGTCCCTGAAGCTGTGCCGTTCGAACCACCAGATCTCCTCCTAGCCGTCGTCGATCTGAGCAAGACCACCACCCCCAGGCGTGCGTTTCCAAGCCCTATCACGTGGCGTAGGTCGATCGTCTTCAAGTTGAGCGGTTTGATCGCAAATTCAAGACCTAGTTTTGAATCGAAGTGGAAGGTAACGACATGTATATATTTAAAGGGTTATAACATTTTAAAGCGTTGCAAATTGTGATTTAAAAATAAAAATCATATTTTTTTCGTATGTTGTCGAAATCCAGTGAAATAAGAGATATTGGGACCGTGACATCGTGCGCTACATTCTAGAAGTGACGGAAAATTTTTTAGAGCTATCTACAATTTTTGAAGGAGTGGAAACCAATGAGAGCAATATAAATTCAAAAATAAATGAATAAAATTATATTAGGTTGCAGACGGAGTTTAATAGCTCCTGACACCATCGTCCACAGACCATGGACGATTTGTTTGATAGTACTGTGTTGTAGAAATTGATTGCGGTTGTGAATGGTTGATTGTGGTTGCAACAAAGTTGATTGTGTTTGTGGTGAATTCATTTTATTGTGAAAATGAATTGTATTATAAAAATGAAAGTACTATAATGCTGCAAGGCCTAGGATAGCAGAGGAGCTGTGCTGGACACGGTGTCGGTGCTACCAACCCTGCCGTTGTAATGCCGAAATTTTCTGAAATGACTATATAAAAATAGTTGTTGTGTTGAAATAAATTGTTTGAACAATAAAAATCACATTTTTATTGTATGTATGAAGTATATAAAATATTCATGTTAGAAACAAATTGTTTGAACAATAAAAATCACATTTTTATTGTATGTATGAAGTATATAAAATATTCATGTTAGAAATAAATTGTTTGAACAATAAAAATCACATTTTTATTGTATATACGAAATGTTAAAAATATTCGTATGTTGAATAAATAGTTTGAACAAGAAAAATCACATTTTTATTGTATTTACGAGGTGTTAAAAATATTCATATGTTGAATAAATTATTTGAACAATAAAAATATTCGCCAAAAATATTATTTTTATCACGTATATGAAGTGTTAAAAATGACTGTGTGTTGAAATAAATATTTGTTTGCTATAAATATTATTTTTAACCTGTATATGAGCTAAATAAAATAGTCACGAGTTGAAATATATTTTTGTTCGCCAAGAATATTATTTTTATCATATATGGGAAGTAATAAAATGGTTATGAGTTAAAATATATTTTTGTTCGCCAAAAATATTATTTTTAACATACTAATGAAGTAATAAAAATAACCGTGTGCTGAAATATATTTTTATTATTTAAAAATATTATTTTTTATCATATATATGAAGTGTTAAAAATAACCATGGGTTGAAATGAATGTTTGTTCACTAAAAAATATTATTTTTAACATATATATGAAGCGTTAAAAATAACCATTTATGGAAATAATTATTTGTTCGCTAAAAATATTATTTTTAGCGTAGATATGTATATATATACATATGCTGAACAGGAAAATGGATTTGTTGTTAAGTAAAGAATTTATTTACATGCCTGACAAATAGCTAAGCCTTAATGAGTTGGCTACGCAATTTTATTTATTATATAAACTCCTGTGAATGTCATTGGATGCGGTGTGCTGGTTGTTCTGCGTGAGATTATAAACAACACCATAGAATAGCAACAATTAATTTTAAACTACACTGCGTGGCATACTTCATGAAGATAGCATACTCTATCATATACCATATAAGCATTTGGAGATTATGTGACGAGGTTGGAATTACCATACAAGCGAGACGCTTGTATGGAGATGACTGCATTTCAGGTTGAACCGAAGACGAACTATTGATGTCATAGCATATCATATTCCATATAAGCATTTGGAGCTTATGTGACGAGGTTGGGGTTACCATGCGGGCAAGACGCTCGTATGGCGATGATTGAATTGCAGGTTGAACTAAGGACTGATATGGACTAAATAAAACATACCGGTAAATTGCCAGATTTAATAAAAACCCCACACAGGTCTGGAGTTGACAATAAGCATGTCTCTATAGTTATTAGATACGGCACATGGATTATTTATTTACAACACTGGACAAGGTGACGAGATTTGAAACGACCCGAACTTCCCCGTAAAGGAAAACCCGGATTGAGTTGAGAACACGACAACTCAGGACACAAAAAGAAGAACATTTCATTGCTTATTACAACAATTACACCAGAGTACAAGAATATACAGAGTATGAACAAAAAATATACATCAGAAAAATACCAGAGATTTACAAATTTACAATGCAGCGGAAAATAATACAAAACACAACTGAAAGAGATACATGGATACAGAGCTTCCGGAATATCATTCCAGTTGTAAAACAGGATCCTATGAATATAAATCTGCAAAACCAAAACAACTAACTGCCCGTGTGGAAAATAGGGGCACCTAGAGTTTAGGTTAAAACAATAAACTCCAAGTCAGTCATGTGACTGGTGTGAGAACTAAAACAATTATTTAAAACTTTTCTTTAAAATGGAGTAAATCAAGGGACCATGCCATATAACATGGAACGGGTTTCCTCCCAAGAATACCAGTGCATAAAACAAATAGCGCAATGCTTTTTGAAAAATGAAGCAATTATAAGACTCAGGTCCCATCACATAATGCAACGCAAGCCGGAGGATAGAGTTTTACCTTATAATAGCCAAACATGTTTGGTACGTTTAAAACAAATCATTTTGATACTATTATCGTGTAAAGTGTATGAAAACAACTTCAAATATAAATGTATCAATCATAGATGGCATAGTGCCTCATTCCACTATGTCGCCATACTAGGCTCTACAAATAAAACCGAAATGTCACGTATTGGAAATTGGATTTCCGTCATGAGTCGAGGCAAGGGATGGCTCCTCACCGATTCGAGACACTCTAGAAAATGTCTCAGGATTCGGACGCTGGCGAACCCTTGGATCTTCAGGGTCGGTCCACACATGGCGAATTGGTTATACCTGAACACATGTTTCCCGGTCCTATCGGACCTATCCATCGGCTCCGTAGAGACCTATATATCCGAGCCACCTCGCATTCCAACAACCACACATGTAAAAATAATATAAATGTCGGGGCGTGCAAAACCCCAGCACTACCCATAGCCAGAAAGAAACGTCGTGCACTCCTTGCAGTCACGATCCCGTTTTTGACTCATACCGAGGTGTGAGGCTCGCGAATTAGTGCTATACACAAAACTATGCCACACAGGCCGTGCTTTGATCATCAACCACAAGACTCTGCTTTTCAACAGAAGCCTTGATCGTTTGCATCTCAGCATGCTACATAAGCAATTTACGCCATGCGACTGATGTCTATCGATATATAACCTATGAGCTCGTACGTCTCAGAGAAGGGCGTTAAGCAAGAGAATAAATTCTCCGCCGCCAAACAGATATATATTTAATAGAGATCAATCAACATAGAATAAAATACAATGTAAGACATACAGTCCATTTACAAGTTCATTCTGGGTCTGAACGAAACCGGAGGCACCTTATTCCTTGTCCCATATGTCCAATACAGGAGATAGGTCCTCGCATATCCGGTCGATCTCCAAGTACGTCTGGACGATCACCACTTATTACCTTGTCTTGTGTGTACAACCCAATCAAGACATTAGTAATCATCCAAACGATGTTAAGACCTCCGGTCTTCAACCACCGTCTTCATCGTCGACTTATCGTCGAATCGGTTATTCAGAATGGGTATAAACTCGGCCTTTCCGAATAGCTCGCGTATATAATAAACAAGTGCTATAAAACACAACATACACTTCATTCCAATTCAGAATATTCCTTTATTCAAATATTAATATCATTTGGGAAAGGTTCCCATTAATTTTATCAAAGATAAATTCTTTAAATTTATTCTTTAATCTTCCTTTGGATATCAATTCAAACCATATTAAGGTTTCCCAAACTAGCCGGAATTAGCGAACTACACCGAAGTAATCATTTATTTTATTTCCCAATCCCAACCTATTCATCCCATGGAGCAAAACCGGTAATACTCCATATCTAACACCACAGTGTTATCGGTAAATATTAATTACCATTTCACGTTCAAATCTAGTTAAATATTTAACTATCGCTTGGAGCAAAACTGGTGATACTCCATTTTTGATCATTTTCTTGAATTGATAACTTTAATTATCACATTCACTTTTCAATCTAATCAAAGATTCATTAAAATTGCCAAAATAAATTTTTTAAATTGGTTCTGATTTTCCGGCTTGTTACAATCTCCCCCACTTAAAATCTTTTCGTCCTTGAAAAGGAACGGAGTTGAAAATTGTTTTACTAATCAACTCAACATTCATTCTGGCTTTCATTCTTCAACTTTTCAGTTTTTAAGAATTTTCAAATTCTTCAAAAATTTGGCTAACACCCTAAATTTTTGAAAAAAATCGCCATAACCTCCTTTGTACGGTAGACATTTAAAACTACAACTAGCCTCACAGGGCCCTCATCTATCCAAAGGAGAAAAAAGGCCAAGCGGCCAGTCTTAGGCTCATAAACTCTTTAAAAGAAAAGCAAAAGTTGCCAAGCGTCCAGCCTTAGGCTCATAAATATTTAAAAGAAAAAGAAAAGTTGCCAAGCAGCCAGCCTTATGCTCATAAACATTTAAAAGAAAAAGAAATGTTGCCAAGTGGCCAGCCTTAGGCTCATAAACATTTAAAAGAAAAGGAAAATTGGTAAATATGTACCTATTCGTCGGGCATGAAATTTTATTTCTCTGCTTAGCTGTTTATCCATAACCTGTTCACACATATATAATGTACATGTATGCAATTTCAACCAAGTTTCAATTCAGTTCCATATTCGACACAATTTGGCTTAATGGTTCAAAATTTTAATTAATCAAACCAATAATCATACAACACAACTAGCAATCAATTAGTTGATTATCGTTTCAAATTCATAATTTTGATACATATACAGAAAATCATGTTTTTGATGCCAATTCACAACAATGTATTCTAACTATATTTTGGTTCTCACGCCAGTCAATTGGAAATATATAAATATCACACTTTCGAAACTCGAACATACACACTGATGATGTGTACACTATCATCAGTATCATCCCCGGACGACTAGAGTGTGATTCTATATCTATCCAGTATATTTGGGACTTCGTATACACGCTAGCTAGGCGTATATGCAAAATCTTCATATACTAGATTGTCCAAATCAGTATAAAACAAAGATTCAAATACGTATAATAAGGTTTAAATTTTCAAAATAAAATTTGTTTTCATTTTTATTTTAAAAATAACACTCTTCGGACTCAATCTAGGATGCTATTGATCCCATCTCTAACAAGTCATTCTCATTGGATACTATTAATCCAATCTCTGATGAATTCTTTCGTTCGGTTCTAATATGTCTTGTTCTCGAGCTCTATAAACCAAAGCTCTGATACCAACTGAAACGACCCGAACTTCCCCGTAAAGGAAAGCCCGGATTGAGTTGAGAACACGACGAATCAGGACACAAATAGAAGAACATTTCATTGCTTATTACAAGAATTACACCAGAGTACAAGAATATAAAGAGTATGAACAAATAATATAAATCAGAAAAATATCAGAGATTTACAAATTTACAATGCAGCGGAAAATAATACAAAACACAGCTGAAAGAGATACACGGATACAGAGCTTTCTGAATATCATTCCAGCGGTAAACCAGGATCCTGTGAATATAAATCTCCAAAACCAAAACTACTAGTTGCCCATGTGGAAAATAGGGGCACCTAGAGTTTAGGTTAAAACAATAAACTCCAGGTCAGAAATGTGGCTGGTGTGAGAACTAAAACAGTTATTTAAAACTTTACTTTAAAATGGAGTAAATCAAGGGACCACGCCGTATAACACGGAACGGGTTTCCTCCCAAGAATACTAGTGCATAAAAAAAAGCGCAATGCTTTTTGGAAAAATGAAGCTATTATAAGACTCGGGTCCCATCACACAATGCAACGCAAGCCGGAAGATAGAGCTTTACCTTATAATAGCCAAACATGCTTGTTATGTTTAAAACAAATCATTTTGATACTATTATCGTGTAAAGTGTATGAAAACAACTTCAAATACAAATGCATCAACCATAGACGATATAGTGCCCTATCCCACTATGTCGCCATACTAGGCTCTACAAATAAAACCGAAATGTCAACTATTAGAAATTGGATTTCCGTCATGAGTCGAGGCAAGGGATGGCTCCTCACCGATTCAAGACACTCTAGCAAATGTCTCAGGATTCGAACGCTGGCGAACCATTGGATCTTCAGGGTCGGTCCACACATAGCGGATTGGTTATACCTGAACACATGTTTCCGGTCCTATCGGACCTATCCATCGGCTCCGTAGAGACCGATATATCTGAGGCGCCTCGCATTCCAACAACCACACAGGTAAAAATAATATGAATGTCGAGGCGTGCAAAACCCCGACACCACCCATGGCTAGAAACAAACGTCGTGCACTCCCTACAGTCACGATCCCGTTTTTAACTCATACCGAGGGATGAGGCTCGCGAATTAACGCTATACACAAAGCTATGCCACACGGGCCGGGCTTTGATCAACCACAAGACTCTGCTTTTCAACAGAAGCCTTGATCATTTGCATCTCAGCATGCCACATAGGCAATTTATGCCATGCGACTGATGTCTATCGATATATAACCTCTGAGATCGTATATCTCAAAGAGGGGCGTTAAGCAAGAGAATAAATTCTCCGCCGCCAAACAGATATATATATATTTAATAGAGATCAATCAACATAGAATAAATTCCAATGTCAGACACACAGTCCATTTACAAGTTCATTCTAGGTCTGAACGAAACTGGAGGCACCTTATTCCTCGTCCCATATGTCCAATACAAGAGAGAGGTCCTCGCGTATCCGGTCGATCTCCAAGTACGTCTAGACGAT
This sequence comes from Allium sativum, assembly GCA_030737875.1. Lineage (NCBI taxonomy): Eukaryota > Viridiplantae > Streptophyta > Magnoliopsida > Asparagales > Amaryllidaceae > Allium > Allium sativum. Next base: position 726,201,478 of record CM060919.1, on the reverse strand, counting down.
CACCACTTATTACCTTGTCTTGGGTGTACAGCCCAATCAAGACATCAATAATCATCCAAACAATGTGAAGACCTTCGGTCTTCAACCACCGTCTTCATCGTCGACTTATCGTCGAATCAGTTATTCAGAATGGGTATAAACCTAGCCTTTCCGAATAACTCATGTATATAATAAACAAGTGCTATAAAACACAACATACGCCTCATTCCAATTCAGAATATTCTTTTATTCAAATATTCATGTCATTTGGGAAAGGTCCCCATTAATTTTATCAAATATAAATTCTTTAAATTTATTCTTTAATCTTCCTTCAGATATCAATTCAGACCATATTAAGGTTTTCCAAACTAGTCGGAATTAGCGAACTACATCGAAGTAATCGTTTATTTTATTTCTCTATCCCAACCTATTCATCCTATGGAGCAAAACTGGTAATACTCCATATCTAACACCACGGTGTTATCGGTAAATTTTAATTACCATTTCACGTTCAAATCTAGTTAAAGATTTAATTATCGCTTGGAGCAAAACTGGTGATACTCCATTTTCGATCATTTTCTTGAATTGATAATTTTAATTATCACATTCACTTTTCAATCTAATCAAAGATTCATTAAATTTGCCAAAATAAAATTTTTTTTATTGGTTCTGATTTTTCGGGTCGTTTCAAGATATATCTCTGGAGTTATTATACACACTCCCTTGGGCATAGATAGGTCACTAAAAATTGTGTGTGCTTATACAGGATTTATTGGGTACCTAATACGGCCCAATAAATTTTCAAACCCCTACCCGTACAAAGGAGGTTATGGCGAAATTTTTCGAAATTTAAAGGCGTTAGTGTTTACACCAAAAATGGTCTAAACACCCAAGGTACTAAGCTGTACTTCACCAACTTGGTAAGATCTAAATGGAACCATGTTGAATTAGCAATTAAAAATGAAAAATGCAAGAAAAGTAGAGTAGAGGCGAGATTTAGAGTGGTTCAGCCATTGACAAGGCCTACGTCCGCTGTGAAGGTGAGTTTCAATCTTATAAGAAGGATTACAAAATACATCAATTCCCTCTTCTCATACATCTTTGCATTCACTCAATATACCCTCGTCTATGTATTTCAATTTTGGAATTATACAAGAGAATGGTAAGGTTTGAGGAGAAGGAGAATGGATGGATGATTGAGAAAGAGAATGGAGTCGTCTTCCATGATCATGAGATTGTTCTTGAGGCCATGGCCGAATTAGTGGTTGAGGATAGAATTTGGCAGCACTTCGTGGTCTCGAAGATCCGATCCCCTTTATGTTGATCATCATGATGTATTTATAGGTGAGCTCCTCATGGGAAATGACCTGAAATCTGTTGATGTCAGCTACGGATCACTCACTTTATTAATTACAACCATGTCATTGGCTAGCTGTAGCCAGCTGTCCGTGGTTGTATTTAGTTACCACGTACGAGCGATTCAATGGAGCGAGCGTCTTGAGTAGTTGTGCGAGTCCCTAGGAGCGGGCGTCTATGTGAGAATGATTGCTTTAAGACATCTTATAACAGCGGAACGTGGGACTGGGATTAATTCTTCTTTGTTCCTTGTGCAACCAACCTTCTTGGTCCCAGGGAGCTCGACCTTTTGCCGCCTTTGTGTGGCGCTGTTTGTCCCTATAGCTGTGCCATTCGGTCGCTCCCACCTATATTGAATGGGCGATTTGCTTTGCTTTTGTGTTTGAGCGCCTTACAGGATATATGACCTTGATCTTTATTGGGTTGCATTTCTTGTATCATATCGTGTTGTTATCTTTGGTCGTACCGCCTGACCTGACTTGCCTTGGGTTTGATATTTAGGTCCTGCTCCGTGCGGTTGCATCCTGTTCAGTTGTGAGTCATTTAAGAGCCTCAGATAATATTATGCACGACCGACTCTGATGGTGTCCGTTCTGCATCCTTTGCTCAATGTGCGTGAGGATTTTTTGAGGGATTAACGCTGGCCCTCGAAGCTTGTGACTTCTTTTTGTAAGGAATTACTGGCTTCGACGTATTCGGTTGCACATTGTTTTGCAGGCTTGTCCAGACTTGTTGAGGAGTCGTTCGTGTAGAGACTAAGATTGTTTTTATTGTAGCTGGTTGGCGTTTTTGCTTTCTAGGCGAGGCGCTTGGACTGTTTTGTCATTATTGTAAACGACTAGATTATGGGGAAGTGAACGCGCCAACTGGCCTTCTGATGAGACACGCATTTCAGTACTCGAGTATTGGGCTGACGTGGTGAGGAGTGCTTTATGATGTGTTTCCTTTAATCTTCCCTTTCATTTTCTTATTTCTAATTCAATTCTGCTCTCATTCATCTTCAGCCGGGCTTCTAAAATTAGGAAGAAAAAAATTCCAAACTTCCCTCTACTGCTACTCAGGTTTGTTGATTCTTTCTAATGTTCATTCTTCCTTTGAATCTTATGGTTATTTCCTTATCTGTTTCCAGGATGGTTCCATCTCCAGAGCGGCGTCGATGGGAAACCTTCTTTGATTTGGACGTCCCAAAGGACGAGATTCTATCAATTGGTCAACTGTCTGTAAACTCTCCCTCCAGCCCTTCTTATTCAGAACTTCAAGCTATTATTAACAGGCCACGCCATGCTCCTGGACCTTGTAACCCTAGGCTAGCTAAGCGGTTTAGGGGGTGGAGTTTACAGGGAGTACCTTCAAATGTGGATATATCTCCATTAGATTCTCAGACTTTCTCTTATGACATGACTGCGGAAAAAGGTCAGATGTTGGCCTGCCTCGAGACTGTTGTTCGTTAATTTGAGAAACAGATGGATTTTCTAAAAGATCATTCTGCGAAGCGGATGAATGGCTGGCATACATTGGCCTGCGACCTCCAAAGACTTTTTAAGGAAAATCTTGAATGCATCTCTGTTCTGGAAAATGATAAGCCAAAATTAATCTAGGCTCTTAGGTCCAGGGACAACTTGGTTGCTTCTTTCCCCCCTAGGGATGTTGAGTCAGCGATTTCTGCACATGCTGGTGGGCCTCCAGCTTGTTCTGCTCCGACTAAAAGGAAGGTAGGTAGGCCAAGGAAGGTTAGAGATCTGTAATCTCCTTCTCCTTGGTTATTTTGCTTTTTGAACTTTAAGACCGGTTGTGTAAGTGGGTGCCGGTCCTCGCTCATAACGTTATGATGGCTGTGACTTGTTGTTTGATCTGTGACACTTCTGTGATCCTGATGAATGGTTGTCTGGTTGGTTTTACGATGCTCTTTGTGTCTTTGTCATGCCATGTCTCTTTGCCCTGCTTGATAATGCACACACATTTTAAAAAAAAGTTTTTCGTGGCGATCGTGCGTTAATATCGTATTACAAGACGTTCGTTCACATGTTAATATCGTATTACGGAGCATTCGCTCGTTCGTTGATATCGAATTACAGTTAGTCTTACGACATTCTTGTTAAACTGGGATCATCCAGTTTTTAGTATTTGGCTTTGACTTGGTAAGCTTTTCTTTATTTTAACTTTGGAAATTTTAGCCATTTTAATTTTTGATTAAATATCCTGCTTATTTGTTTGGGGTATTTTCGTGATGCATTTTTATGCTTGCCCCCATGGGAGGACTTGGGCTCCAATGTTGTAATCCAATCTTGGCTTTGTTTGACTTGGTTAAGAACAAAGAAAAAGAATGGACACCCCCATACGGCTAGGATTTCTATTTTTGAAATCCAATCTTGGCTTTGTTTGACTTGGTTAATAACAAAGAACAAGAATGGACACCCCCTTTCGGCTAGGATTTCTGTTTTTGCACTGGTCCTTCAAGCATGTTTAATCCTTCCCCATTTGTATGCTTCCTCCCGAGAAGCGGACACTAATTTATCTCATCGAGCCTTGACTCAGAAAGGATAAATTTCGTGCCCTTCACCTAACAAGGTGCTCCCCATGATTGGCAATTTTTCCGTTTCGGGACATGTCGGTTTTTCTGACTTTGTGCCTTGTCCTAGGAAACAGACACTAGTTCGCCTCATTGAAAAAAAATTAAAATTTTCCTCAAGTTGGAGAACCCGTGTCTAGCACCTAAGAAGGTGTTTCTTTGGTGGGCTCAGCGTTTTTATCCATGGGACTTTAACCGTGGGACTTTTGAGTTGCTTTTGCTTCAGCGTTGACTCCTTTAATCTGGTACCAAGCTTTTGTTGGTCCTGTATTGAGAGATCCAGTGTTTCCTAATGAAAGTCGGAACTCCTCGAGTTGGCGCCTCCCGGTCGCTCGTTTTCCTACACAAGGAAGTCAACCTTTAGTAGGAGCGTATGAATAAGTGAGCTATGCATGTAATTAGAACTCCATATTCAGTCACTTTATTTACATCATTCAAAATGCGAAAATTTTCATAAATCTTTACAGCATTTTCTATGCATTTGAATAACATGCTACAAGAAATAACGACGAATATGCTCGCTGTTCCATGCTCGTGGAATCTGATTCCCATCTGTGGTGGCCAATTTGAAAGTACCATCCTGGAGTTTCTGACTTATAACATAAGGCCCTTCCCAATTGGGTCCGAAAACCCTAGTACCGGTCATTATCTTTTTCAGAACAAGGTCTCCAATTTCAAAAGTTCTATGCTTGACTTTTGAATTGAAGTGCCTAGCCACCCTTCTTTGGTGTGCGACTACTCTGAGTTCCGCTTCCTTTCTTTTTTCTTCAAGTTGTTCGAGGGCTTCAAGCGGTAGCTTCTCGTTTTCTTTGGGGTCGAAGTGTATCCTTCTATGGGTAGGGACTTCCAACTCCACTGGTATCATGGCTTCAGAGCCATAGGATAAAGAAAAGGGAGTATGTTCAATCGCAGTTTTGTGCGTGGTGCGATATGCCCATAATGCCAGCGGGAGTTTGTCTACCCATCCACCTTTAGCCTTCTCTAGTCGCTTCTTAGTGGTAGTCTTGATGATTTTATTCACTACTTCCACTTGCCCGTTCGGTTGTGGATGAGCGACCACTGAAAAGCTTTTATGGATTTTGTATTTGGCGCAAAAGCTTTGAAACTTCTCACTTTCGAATTGGGACCCGTTGTCTGTGATTATCTTTTGTGGTATCCCAAACCTGCAAATGATATTTTTCAAGACAAAGTTAATAACTTTCTTTGAAGTTATAGTGGCTAATGGTTCCGCTTCAGCCCATTTTGTAAAGTAATCAATGGCAACAATTGTGTATTTAAAACCGGATTTTGCAATGGGGAGAGCTCCTATGAGGTCGATGCCCCAGATAGCAAATGGCCATGGGCTGACCATGTGAGTTATGGTTGTGGATGGCATCCTTGGGATCTTGGCAAACCTTTGGCACCTGTTTCACATTTTTTTAGTGTAGGCCGTGAAATCTTTATTGATATCTAGCCAGAAGTAGCCATATCGTAAGATTTTCTTGGCCAAAGTTTGTCTACCGGTATGTCCTCTGCATTCCCCTTCGTGTAATTCCACCATGATTGCCTTGGACTCCTCTTCTGTAACACAACGAAGTAAAGGTGTAGAGAATCCCCTTCTGTACAGTCATCCGTCCTGAATAAGGTAAAAAGGAGCTTTTCGCAAAATCCTTCTTCGGAGATTGGCTTCAACCGGGAGTGCCCAAGTTGTGAGGTATTCTTTAATTGGTGGCATCCATGACTTTGACTCATTAGTTGTTTCCATGATCCACTCCATTTCAGTCTACCTCATGCTCGGGTTGGAAATGATTTCCACTGGAACTAACCCCATTAGTTGTGCATCTCCTATGCTTGTGTATTTGGCTAATGAATCAGCTTTGGTATTTTCCTCTTTAGGAATATGGTATATGGTGTAATGCTCGAAAGTCTCCAACAATTCCTAGGCTTTTGCAAGATAATTTGGCAGGTTACCCATTTTGGCTTGGAATTCTCCCAAAATCTGGCACACTACGAGTTGAGAGTCGCTGAAAATTCGTATAGTTTTTATTTGCAGCTCTTTTGCTAGTTTTACTCCCACGATAAGGGCTTCATATTCAACTTCGTTATTGGTTGACGGAAACTCTAGCCTTAATGCATAGCATAAGGATCTTCCCTCAGGGGTTTCGAGAACTGCTCCTACCCCAGAACAGCAATTGTTCGACGCTCCATCTACAAATAATTTCCACCGGATACTAGTCTCAATATCATCCTTTGCCTCCCTTCGATCGGTAAATTCTACGAGAAAATCGACAAGCGCTTGTCCGTTGATTGCTTTCCGAGGATGATATGTAATGTTGTATTGACCGAGCTCTATATTCCATTTTAATAATCTTCCAGAGGTTTCTGGTCGGGGCAGAACTTGCCTTAGGGGCTGGTCTGTGAGAACCCTTATGGGATAAGCCTAAAAGTAGGGCGGAAGCTTCTTTGATGCAATGAGCAAACAATAAGCAAGTTTTTCAACTTTTGGGTAATTAAGCTCCGCTCCAGATAGCTTCTTGCTGATGTAATAGACCGGTTTTTGTACCATCAAGTCTTCTCTGATCAGTGCTGCACTTAGGGCATGGGCAGAAACTGCCAGGTATAGAAACAAGTCTTCCCCATCACTAGGCTTCGATAGCATTGGTGGTGTTGCCAAGTGTTGGATCAATTCCTTGATGGCTTTCTGACATTCAGGGGTCCACTATATCTCTTTCTTTCCTTTTATAAGGGCATCGAAGAATGGAAGACATCTGTCCGTCGCCCTAGATATAAAGTGGTTTAAGGCTGCGATTTTCCCATTCAAACACTGGAGTTCCTTCTTGGTTCTTGGGGCACGCATTTCTTTTAAAGCCGATATTTTAACTGGACTAGCTTCAATATCTCTAGTGTTGACCATGTACCCAAGGAACTTGCCTGAACCGACCCTAAAAGAACATTTCAAGGGATTCAATTTCATGCCATATTGGCGTAAGATATTGAACATTTGGGCTAAGTCCTCCAAATGGTCTATTGCTCTTTTTGATTTAACCAACATATCATCGACGTAGACTTCCATCGTCCTACCGATTTGCTTTTTAAACATAGCATTTACCAGTCACTGATAAGTTGCCCCTGCGTTTTTTTAGACCAAATGGCATCACCTTATAGCAGTATAGACCGAAATCGGTAATGAAACTTGTGTCTTCTTGGCCTGGACCATACATCATGATTTGATTATAGCCGGAATATGCATCCATGAAAGATAGCAATTCGTGACCGGTAGTAGAATCCACCAATTGGTCGATTCTTGGAAGAGGGAAACTATCTTTTGGACAAGCTTTATTCAGGTCTGAATAATCTACGCAAACCCGCCATTTACCGTTTGACTTCTTCACGAGAACCGGGTTGGACACCCATTTCGGATAGGTAGATTCTCTAATGAAACCATTCTCCATTAATCTGTCAACTTCTTCTTTTAAGGCGAGTGACCTCTCTGGTCCCTGGGTTCTCCTTTTTTGTTTGACGGCAGGAATGCGCGGGTCAATGTTTAGCTTATGGACCGCAATGTCTGGAGATATGCTGCACATGTCGGAATGACTCCATGCGAACACATCTAAGTTGGCTCTCAGAAAGGCAATCAATTGATTTTTCAATTCAGGGCTTAGCCGAGATCCTATATTCAACACACGGTTTGGGTCCTTTGGATTTACAACTACAGGAATTGTGTCTTCGGCCGAGGTCGCCCTTTCGTCCTCTGCACTGGCATCTCTAGGATCGATCTCTTTTTTCTCTCCACTATGTTCGCCAGTGCACAGACCCTTCTTTAGTTGCTATAAATGGGGTTTTTGGATGCGGGGAAGAGCCTCTGCATCCTTTCCTGAGTCTTTTTTCTTAGGCTCTCTCAGTTCTGTCACATAACAGTCCCTTGCAGCGATTTGGTCGCCCTTAATTACACCAATCCCCTTTTCGATTGGAAACTTCATGGTCAAGCACCATGGAGCTAATGCAACCTTGAAACCCAAAAGAGTCGGTCTCCCAAGGAATGCGTTGTAAGATGAAAGCTCATCTATTAGGAAAAAGGTTTGTACCATGGAAATCGTTCTGATGGGTTGCGTAGGTTGACCTGTAAAACCGTGGATCTTATTTGGGTACGCGCTCACCTTTGCCATAGGGAGATTCATCTTTTGGAAAGTATTTATAAAAATCACATTGACTGATGCCCCCATGTCAACTAGGACCCTTTTTACCACCGCAGGTCCGAGACCAATTGTGATCACCATGGCATCGACGGTTGGTGTAATTATGCCTACCGCATCTTTATCTTTGAATATCACATCCTCGGTCGAAGTTTTGAGCATTTTCATCGGAAGCTCCTTGTTCAAGATCATGCATCCTTCCTTTTTCATGACACCCTTCAATTCGTTAGCGTATCTTTCCATCTCTGCCCAACTGCTCCCAGCCGGGTGGGGACCTCCAAATATCACATTGATTATCGGCCTCGAGTCGACTGGCATTTGGGCTTCCATACTCGAGTTGGGCTAGCTAGCCGCATTGTTATGTCCTTGCACAGCTGGGGTATTTTGAGGATGTTTCACGTACTGCTGGAGTCGGTTCTTCTTGATGAGTTCTTCAATTAAACTCCTCAGGTGTCGGCATTCATTGGTGCTGTGTCCCGTTTGGCCATGAAACCGGCAGAAATTTCTGGAATTCGCCTGCTGCTCAGTAACCTTCTGCGGCTTCATTTGAGGGAAAATGCCCGAGTCCTTTGTGGCTTGGTAAATTCTTTCCAGGGCTTCGTTTACGAGGGTTAGCTCGGATGGTTTGTACAACCGTGTCTTCTTATAAGCCTTGCTATTCCTCTCATCATTTCCCCTTTTTTGTCCTACATCACTCTTCCGCTCAACCCTGGACTCGTTGCCTTTTCCTTCTTTGGCGGCATTACTTTCTATAGTCTTCTGGACACTTGGGGCTTCATCTTCGACACTCATGTATTCCTTAGCTTTTTTGTAAAATTTCTTCAAATTTTTTGGTTTCTTCATCTAGAGCCACTTTCCAAATTCTGACTTCTTATCGACAGCTCCTTTCATGGCTGCCAATAAGTACCAAGGCTCTGGTTCTATAACCTCCGCTGCTGCAGCATGGAAGCGTGTAAGGAAGGCTCTGATGGTTTCCCTATGCTTCTGTTCCATTTCGCCTAACGACATTACATCCCTTGCCTTGGTAGTTTGCAGTCGGAATTGATCTTTAAATCTCCTTGCCAGGTCAGCAAATTGGTCAATACATTTAGGTGGAAGTCTGGTGAACCATAATAAGGCCACACCTTCCAGACACATGGGAAAGTATAGGCACTTGGTTTCACCAGTGGCCCTTGCTCCATTCATGTGCTGGTCATACTTGAACAGAAAAATGGTTGGATCTTCAACTCCGTTATAAGGCGTTATTGTTGGGGGTACAAATTTCTTCGGGAATTTCGCTTGACGGATTTCTTCCGTGAATGGATTTTACTGGGGGAAAGCTCCCATTCTTTCTCTTCATCTTCCCGGGTCGACTTCTCCTTCGTTATTCGTTGTATCATGTCTATGATGCGTCTCTCGTCACCTTCCTGCTCATCGGGATCAACACTGACGTTTTTATCGGTGCGACCAAGGTTTGAGCTTCGGCGCCTTGCATCCTTTTTGACGGATGTTACGTTAGTAGGACTTGCGACAATCTGAGCCGCACGTTCTTCTTTGCGCTATGGAGATCTGGCCTTAGGATCCTCAACGTCAGCCTCACCCCTGTCTCCCACTGGGCTGTGAGGTCTCCTAGGGTCTGAGGCAGATGAGTCCTCTTTTTCACCAGTATTAACCACAATGTTTGGCGGTAACAAATTGGCTTGAACATTGGTTAAGACATCAAACATTTCCATTATCATTTTCGCTATATTATCCATTTTTTCGTTCAGGTCTGTTACAACCACATCCAATTCATCTCGCGTTATAGATGGCCTGGGGGTACCCCCTGCCTCTTGATTCAAGATTTGAGGCGTAGCTTCGTCAGCATTATCACCCTCATTGATCATAGTAACTTTAGTAGATTTGCCTCCTTTCTTCGATACAACCATGGTTTCAAAAAAGAAAGCGTTTTTTGGGATTTTTCTTTTGCTGAACTACGAAAGGGAATTATGAACATGGCCCCACGGTGGGCGCCAAAATGTTTACACCAAAAATGGTCCAAACACCCAAGGTACTAAGCTGTACTTCACCAACTTGGTAAGATCTAAATGGTACCGTGTTTAATTAGAAATTAAAAATGAAAAATGCAAGAAAAGTAAAGTAGAGGCGAGATTTAGAGTGGTTCAACCATTAATTAGGCCTAGGTCCACTGTGAAGGTGAGTTACAATCTTATAACGAGGATTACAAAATACATCAATTCCCTCTTCTCATACATCTTTGCATTCACTAAATATACCATCGTCTATGTATTTCAATTTTGGAATTATACAAGAGAATGGTAAGGTTTGAGGAGAAGGAGAATGGATGGATAATTGAGAAAGAGAATGGAGCCGTCTTCCATGATCATGAGATTGTTCTTGACGCCATGGCCGAATCAGTGGTTGAGAATAGAATTTGGCAGCACTTCATGGTCTTGAAGATCTGATACCCTTTATGTTGATCATCATGGTGTATTTATAGGTGAGCTCCTCTTGGTAAATGACCTGAAATCTGTTGATGCCAGCTACGGATCGCTCACTTTATAAATTAAAACCATGCCATTGGATAGCTATAGCCAGCTGTCCGTGGTTGTATTTAGTAACCACGTACGAGCGATTCAATGGAGCGAGCGTCTTGAGTAGTTGTGCAAGTCCCTAGGAGCGGGCGTCCATGTGAGAATGGTTGCTTTGAGACATCTTATAAGAGCGGAACGTGGGACAGGGATCAATTCTTCTTCATTCCTTGTGCGACCGACCTTCTTGGTTCCAGGGCGCTCGACCTTTTGCCGCCTTTGTGTGGCGCTGTTTGTCCCTATGGCTATGCCATTCGGTCGCTCCCGCCTATATTGAATGGGCAATTTGCTTTGCTTTTGTGTTTGAGCGGCTTACAGGATATACAACCTTGATCTTTATTGGGCTGCACTTCTTGTAGCATATCGTGCCGTTATCTTTGGTCGTACTGTCTGACCTGACTTGCCTTGGGTTTGATATTTAGGTCCTGCTCCGTGCGGTTGCATTCTGTTCTGTTGTGAGTCGTTTAAGCGCCTCAGATAATTTTATGCACGACCGACTCTGTTGGTGCCCGTTCTGCATCCTTTGCTCAATGTGTGTGAGGATTTTTTGAGGGATTAACAGTTAGCCAAATTTTTGAAGTGAAAATGGTTTAGAAACCGTCGAATAAATTATATTTATATATATACAAATATAATTAAAATGAAACGAATCACGCAGCTGCAGTTCGCGTTTTCGAATCGCAACTTTAAACGATTATAGCGGGAGATCCGATCGTCGGATTTTCCCGAAACCGAACCGTTGGGTCCGCTTTGGAAAGATCTTTCTAATGATACAAAATTCATTAAGATCCAACGGTTAGATTTTGTGAAATGTTAAATTCAATTTTAGACGAGAGCAGCGCCAGTGCCATCAAATGACATGAAACGTCGTTCGATGAAAATGGACTATATATATATATATATATAAAGAGTGAAAAATCGTTATAAAATATTATAAACGATATGGAATGGAAATAAACCGATTTTACTTGGTTTATTGGATATTCTGATGGTTAGATGTATTTGACATGAAATTATTATATTGAATTGAAACGTGAATGTCGAATAATTTAACCATGGAAAATAATTTATTTGAATTCTATGTATACGTGAATTATTTGAAAAGGCCAAGTTAATTCTCATTTCAAATAATTGATCGACGATTAAAAGTCAAAGATATGAAGACGGTGCAAGACCGATGATATTCACATCGAATGGATTACTATTGATGCCCAGGACCAGCTAGCTCCCGGGAGGGGTTACAGTGGTAGTGGTCCGGACGTATTTGTTGATTGTTCGGATGTGCGAGGGCCTCTCTCCTGTACTGGACATATGGGACGAGGAATAGGGTGCCTCCGGTTTAGTTCAGACCCAGAACGAACTAGTAAATGAATGTGTGTCTGACATTGGATTTCGTTCTGTGTTGATTGATCTCTATTAAATATATATCGGTTTGGTGGCGGAGAATTTATTCTCTTGCTTAACACCCTTCTCTAAGACGTACGAGCTTAGAGGTTATATATCAATATACATCAGTCGCATGGCGTGGAATGTCAATGTGGCATGTTGAGATGCAAGTGATCAAGGCTTTTGTTGAAAAGCAGAGCCTTGTGGTTGACGATCACAGCACGGTTTTAAATAGCATAGCTTTGTGTATAGCGTTAATTCGCGAGCCTCACACCCCGATGTGAACCAGAAACGGGAGAGGACCTCAGAGAGGACATGCATTTCTTTCTAGCTAGAAGTGGTGTCATGGTACGGAGCTCAGATATTTTTACTTATGTGGATGATGGAAAGCGAGGCGCCTCGGTTATATCGGTCACTTCAGGGCCGATAGATGATATGGTCGACATACTGACCATTACACCCCATAGGGCGGGGAAACTTATTGTTCAGGGATTATTAATCCACTTAAAATGTGGACCGACCCTGAAGCTCCAGGTGTAGTTGCGGCTGTATCCTGAGATATGATAGACTAGATTGTCTCGAATTCAGTAAGGACTATCTCTTGCCTTGGTTCATGACGGAAATCCAATTTCCTATACGACATTGTGCGGTTTTGATTGTAAACCTATATATGGCGGCATAGTGGCATGGGACGCTCATGTCGTCTATGATTGATACATTATGATTGAAATTGTTTGTGAAACATATAGACACTAATAATAATATCAAATGATTTTGCTTTATACATATCAAGCATATTTTGGCCATTATAAGGAAAAACTCTATCCTCCGGCTTGCATTGCATTGTGTGATGGGACCTGAGTCTTATAATGGCTTCATTTTTGTAAAAAGCATTGCGATGTTTAAATGATTTACTTGTTTTATGCACTGGAAATCCAATGGAGTAAACCCGTTCCGCGTTAGCGTCGTGCTCCTGTGATTGACCTTATTATTAAATCAGTTAAGTAAGATTTCTCATATCAGTCCCACTACTGACTTGTAGTTTGTTTCACTTTGCAAACTCGGGTGCCCCTAATTTCTACACGGGCAGCCTTATATTCAGGTTTTAGCAGGTTCATTCTGAATAGCTATGGAGCTGAAGATGGATTCTATCATTTCTATTATACCGTTTCAGACTGTATTATGTATATTATGTTTGATTCCGCTGCAGACATTTTATATTAAGCTGAAACTGTATTCTGCACTAAGTATGATCCTGTTATGCTATGTAACTTTGATGTTGACATTATTTACTATAACGAACCACATTCTACATATCGAAGGATCATAGAATATTTATTTCTTTTTTCATATGAGGTCGTATGGTCGTGTAACTTTGGGGAATGACTATTGGGGTCATTTCCCATGTTCACAATTTTTGCCTATTTTTAAATGACCATTTTGCCCCTAACGAATCTTGTTTTGCCTATAACTTTTGATTGGTAATGAATTTTGACCTAAAACCACTTCCATTGGATTCAGTTGATGGTTTACCTTTCCATAGAGTAGTCACATTGATCAAACGGACTTACCGTTTGGGAGATATGGCTGAAATAAGGTTTGGAAGGTGAAAAATAGCTTAACCGGGCCTAATTAGAGTGATTAACAGCTAGGCCCATAACCCATTTTGGGATTAGGGTTATGGGGAGGCTGATAGGGTTTGAGAAAACATTTCTAATCAATTTTCTAGCCGCCACTTACATCTCTTGAACCCTAGCCATGGCCTCCACTTTCTAAAACACCTCCAAGTCACTTTCTAATTGAAGATTAAGCTAATTAGCATCAAACCAAGTCTAATCAACATCAAATTAGAGGCAAAGGCTGCTATGTGCATTGGGATTCGTGTCATTTAAAGAACCATTTCAGATCTAAGTTTATATTTTGGCTAAGGTGAGTGATTTGCATTGTTTTTCACTAACTATGGCTAATTATGGGTGATTAGTGTTAATTAGCGAAATTATGCATGTTAAAATTCTGGAAAAATATGTAGAAATTCATAAATATTATTTTATGCCTCTGTTAGAAATTTTGGTTAATTTGGAAATGTTTTGCTAATCGTATGGTTAAATCATGATTAAGGGGAAAACATGGGTTTTGGGTATGTTTGATCCACATAAACATGTGATTGTTGTTTTGGTGTTTATGGTTGATTATACATGTTGCTATTACTGTTTGGTATTGTTTGTTATTGTTTAGCAATGTTACAATGGTCGAAAACTTCGTCATATGGCGTAAATTACTTACTGGAAAAGTTGCAGAAATTGGTCAAACCAGTCCCGTTCGTGAGCAGGCATCATGACCCCGACCCGATCGTGAACATCCGTCCACGAGTCGCCTTCATGAGCCGAGAACGATGCCACGAGTTGAACCATGGCGAGCCAATACGTGAAGCACCCTCCACCACGAGTCGAGCCAATGCATCACGAACCAGTGCAAGAACCATGAACCATGACGGGGCACCACGAGCTGATGCAGGAGGTCATGAACCAGATGACACGACCCGAATGTGGCGTCACTAGCCGACCATGAGTCACGAGCGGAGCATCATCACGAGCCAAGCGTGGTGCCACGAGCAGCGAACTGATGGAGGATCACGAGCCGGTCTGTGAGCATGGACAACAAATGGACTGAATGGAAACTGAAGAGTCACGAACCGGGATAATGACCAAAACCCGAGATGCAAAGGTAGTCCAAATAGGAAGTCGTTACTCAGGATCCAGATAGGAACCAATGAGTTAACTTCATGAGTTGGACTTTGCTGCGGGACGTGTGCTAAGCGGTTATCAACGTCCATAACTTTGATTCACCACCAAAACGGATGTTAGGCTACGGATCAGTGCAGTCGGTAGTTATTACTCCATGGGGCAGAGTGATCGTAGCGTGGCTATGAGCCAGTGCAGTGGAGTCATCACGACTTCATGGGGCAGAGTGGACATAGCAAAGGACTAGTGGTTATGGATCAATGTAGTCAGCATGACTCCGTGGGGCAGAGTGATCATAACAAAGGATTTGGGTGGTCAAAGCGGTGGAAATCGTATGCTTTACGATTGAGTGAGAGATGTGAGGATGGTTGTTATGCTTGATTCTTTGACATCACAATGACATGCACACCCCTCCCCCCGTATTTACACCATATGTTAGTGTCACCTTAGAGTATTGTACATCTTGTTGTGCTAACTCTTTGGTTGCAGGTCCAGGTTCAGGTATGGTTAGTTATACCTGTTATTGTTCTGTTTTGCTGCTTATCGCTCATACCTGACTTTTGTCTGACCCAGAGTTTTATGTTTCTTCTTATTACTCCGAGTGCTCCTAAACGAGTAGACTAGAGACATGTTGGCTGGTTATGCACGAGTAACTGATCCAAAGACAAGCAGGAGGCTCCTACATATTATCTATATATATATTCTCCCTGTATTGTTGCTGGTCACTGCTTTGGCATTAGTAGTGAACCTTTCCTTTCTTTGCTTTAGAGATAGTATTTTGAAGTTGTAACAATGATGTTGGATCATAAGCTGTATTTTGGACTCCGCTGCTATGATGGTTTGGTTTTCAGCTTATGCACTGTCTCTCCTGTTTTATGTCAAAGTTATGTTATTATTATATTTTATCCCATGCGCTGTGAGACATTCTACATGTTCCTTATTAGTTCAAATTCCTTTCTTTTCCTTTCTTTGGCGACCGTCCCGTGCTAGTCGGGCACTGACACAGCGCACTTTCATTAAAAATGTCGGCTGGTGCAGGACCGGCCGTCACACTTGGTATCAGAGCTCTAGGTTACGTAGTTAACCTAGGGAAAGAGACCAGGGAGAGATAGTATACGTAAATGAGAGAACGTATTTTTGATATTTTGGGTTTTCAAAAGCTATATATATATACTATTAGTATATCTAAGGATGGAGTCGCACTGCACTGGCACCACTGAAGAGATGGTTGATCGTTTTCTCTTTACAGATTGAACGATGAGCCGATATACGAGGAATACTGGCTTAGGAGCCAATAATAGGAATTATCCTAATATGAGGACGATGTTCGCTGACTTCACAAGAGAGATGCTTAGGGACGTTCAGAGGGCAGCTCCTAATGATGCTAATGGTGGTGGTGCAGCAGTGCAGGCGCCTGGGGACGATTTCGCCATGCTCTGTAAGGATTACACTAGTCTTGGTGGGAAGCCGTTCCACAGAACGGAATCGGCTACAGAAGTTTAGGATTCGCTCGATAGTTGTGAGCGCATTTTCGAGGATCTGTGAATCGAAGACGCGATGAAGAGGAAGCTAGCATCCCGTCAACTGCAAGGACGGGCTATGAATTAGTGGAATGCTATTAAGGCAGCTACCCCTGAGGATCAAGTTACTTGGGATCAGTTCAAGACCCGATTCAGTGATAAGTTTATCCCAGCTTCCCAGAAATCAGAATTGCTTAGGAAGTTCTTGGAGCTTAAGCAGAATGGTAAGGCAGTCTCAGAATATATTGCTGAGTTCGATACTTTATCGAAGTATGGATTATCCCTTATTGACACTCCCGGGAAGAAGAATGAGAAGTTCATAACCGACTTAGATCAGTACTTAGGGGAAAGGCTTATAAACCATATTGATGAGACTTTCGGATCAATTATTGGGAAAGCATTGAGATCAAAGAACCTTTATCCTAAGCCCAAGGCTGAAGTCGCTGTTGCATCTGCAGAAGGGCCAAAGCCGCAGGCAAGCGGCGAAGGCAAGAATAATTCTCAGAATAAAAGGAAGCAGAGTCAGACCAAGAATGGTCAGAGAAAGACAGATAAGAAAGAAGTAGAGTGCTTTAGCTGTGCAAGAAGGGCCACTATGCTAAAGAATGCTGAGCAAAGCCAGTGACAGGAAGTGCTTCAATTGTGGGCAAGTGGGACATCACAAGGATAAATATCCCCAACCCCCTAAAGAGAAGCAGATTGTGAAAGCATATGCTATTAATGATGTTCCTTCTTCGTCGAATGCCCCAACTGCGGCGGAGAAAGGAAAGAATGTCGTCATTCAAGGTATGCTTTTTGTTTATGATGTTCCTGTTCGAGTACTGTTTGATACTGGGGCTTCCCGTTCCTTCATATCTAGTGACCTGGTAGATAGGTTGGGGTTTGAACCCGAGATAGTCGATAGACCTTTAGTTGTGACGAACCCGATTGGTGGTTCGACTAGCCTTAGTATGATTTGTCAAAATTTGGTCTTATCGAGTCATGGATGTATGTTTGCTTGTGATTGCTTTGTTTTGGGCTTTATTGGGTTTGGCAATATTTTGGGAGTCGATTGGCTCCAAAGATATGGGGTGGTGGTAGACTGTGAGGGATTTTCGGTGACTATCAGGGCAAATGATGGGCGGAGGGTAGTGTTTGGTGGCCTACCTAGTGATGAGGTGATAGCTAGTTTTCTAAATTCCCTCGACATTCCACAAGACGAGTTATTAGGGGTTCCCATTGCTGGTCAGTATCCGGGTATCTTCGAGGAAGTGACCGGACTTCCACCACACCGAGAGATTGAGTTCCGTATTGATTTAGTGAAAGATGCCAGACCTATAGTGATGCCACTTCGTCGTATAGCACTAAGGGAGCAGCGAGAGCTCGGGGTGCAAGTAAGCGATCTTTTGAAGAAGGGATTTATCAAAAGAAGTGTTTCCGAGTGGGAAGCACCAGTTGTATTTTCTACTAAGGAAGATGGTTCCCTTCGTCTGTGTGTGGACTATCGCGAGTTAAATAAAGTGACCAGGAAGAATAAGTATCCTCTTCCGCGGATAGATGATTTGTTTGATCAACTGGAGGGAGCAAGGGTGTTCTCCCAATTGGACCTCGCGACAGGATTTCATCAGCTCCGAGTAGCCGCTGAGAGTATTCCTAAAACGGCCTTTCGGATGCCATCTGGATTCTATGAGTGGTTGATCAAGCCATTCGGGTTGACCAATGCACCAACATATTTTATGGATCTTATGAATAGGGTATTCAGGGATCGATTGAATAAGTTTATTCTTGTGTTCGTTGATGATATCTTGGTTTACTCGAGGATAGAGGAAGAACACAAGGAACATTTGAGAATGGTGATGGAGGTGTTGAGGAAATACCAATTGAAAGCAAAGTTTTCTAAGTGTCACTTCTAGAGGAGGGAAGTGAGATTCTTGGGCCATGTTGTTTCAGAGAATGGTATTGTCGTGGATCCTACGAAGGTGGCTACGGTACTAGATTGGTCTACGCCCAAGAATGTAACAGACATGAGAAGTTTCTTGGGATTAGCTGGATATTATCGTAAGTTTATCCAAGACTTCTCCAGGATAGCGTCACCATTAACTCAATTGACCAAGAAGAATCAAGCTTTCGTCTGGGACGGAAATTGTGAAAATGCATTTAAGAGTCTAAAGGAAAAGTTGACATGTGCGCCAGTGTTAGTCTTTCCTAAAGAGAATGAAGAAATGACAGTATACACGAATGCCTGTGGTACCGGACTAGGTGCTGTGTTGATGCAAGGAGGTAGGGTTGTAGCTTATGCAAGTCGGCAATTGAAACCGCATGAGAAAAGATACCCTACCCACGATTTGGAATTAGCAGCGATCGTGTTCACGTTGAAGATGTGGAGACATTATCACTTCAGGGAAATATTCAAGTTGTTTACTGATCATAAATCGTTAAAGTACATTTTCTCCCAGAACGATCTAAATCTCCGACAGCAAAGATGGTTAGAATTCTTGGCTTCCTATGATTTTGATGTCGCATATACACCAGGAAAGGGCAATGCAGTAGCTGATGCATTGAGTAGAAGACATGTCAGTTTAGGGGCTATGTTTCTTGAGTGGAAGCAACTGGAGTATATCGCATGGTACGATTACAGACCAAAGTGTGAATTGGATCCAGAAATGCTAGCAAGTTTGACGATCAAACCCACTTTGATTGATCGGATTGGTTCCAGTCAGAGGGACAATCCTAACCTATTGGAAATCATCTCCAAGTTAGAGATGGGAATCGACGAGGAGATGAACAAGTATGGGCTTGATCGAGATGGATGGCTTAGAAAGAATGGGAGATTAGTTGTACCCAATGTCAGTGGATTGAGAGACGAAGTGCTTAGAGAATGTCATCACTCAAAACTGACTATACATCCCGGTGGTAACAAAATGTATCGAGACATGAAGCAGAACTACTACTGGGAAGGAAAGAAAAGAGACATTGGGAAGTTTATATCCAAATGCATGAACTGCCAGCTAGTTAAAGCTGAGCAAAAGAAGCCTAGTGGTTTGTTACAACCATTGGAAATTCCAGAATGGAAATGGGAACAAGTCTCAATGGATTTCATTGATGGGTTACAAAGCACTAGATCGGGCCATGATAGCATTTGGGTGATTGTGGACCGATTGATCAAGAGTGCAAGGTTGATATCCGTCAAGTCAAATTGAACAGCAGTTAAGTTAGCAGAACGTATATGAAGTGGGTGGTGAGGTTTCATGGAGTACCCAAAGGCATTGTAAGTGACCGAGATCTGTTGTTCACTAGTGGATTTTGGAACAACTTACAAGAGGCTTTAGGATTAGAATTACATCTCAGTACCGCATACCATCCTCAAACCGACGGTCAAACAGAGAGGGTGAATCGAGTATTAGAAGATCTCTTGAGAGCTTGTATATTAGATTTTGGTGGATCATAGGATGACCATTTGCATCTAGTGGAGTTCACATATAATAATAGTTATCAGTATAGTATTGGTATGGCTCCATATGAAGCTTTGTACGGAAGACCGTGCAACTCACCATCATGTTGGTTAGAAACCGGTGAGAAATTTGTGTTTGGGCCAGATGTGATAAGAGAAACTTCAGATAAGGTCAAGGTTATCCAACAGCGAATGAAGGCTGCCAAAGATAGGCAGAAGAGTTATGCTGATAAGAGGAGAAGAGATTTGAATTTCTCCGTTGGCGACTTGGTGTTTTCAAGATTTTTTCGTTAAAGAGCGTGATTCGATTTGGTAGGAGAGGCAAATTAGCACCAAAATTTGTTGGCCCATTCCCAGTTCTCGAGCAAGTTGGGAATTTGGCATATAAAGTTGAGTTGCCAGACAAGATGGCGGGAGTTCATAGCGTGTTTCATGTTTCCCAGTTAAGGAAGTTCATGCACGACTCCGATATGACTATTTCACAGGATCAGTTGGATGACATCGAAGTGGAACCCGAGGCGGTTGGGAACCGCAAGCCTATCCGTATTGTCGAGAGTGATACGAAGCAACTTCGAAGGAAGGCGGTGAAACTGATCAAGGTTCAGTGGGGCGTGAATGAGAGTGACTGTACATGGGAAACAGAGGAGAGCATAAGGGAATCACATCCAGAACTCTTTGTCTGGTAAGATTTTAATAGTAATAGTTTCTTCCCTTGTTACTAGACTGCATGCTAGGGTAGGCTTGTTGTGCATATTGTGTATGTTTGATTGTTTATGAATGACTGATAAGCATGCGGAACACCTTTGTATGTTTTTGGTTAAGGAATTTCGGGGGCGAAATTTCTTAAAGGGGAGGAGGGGGGGGGAGTGTAACGACCCACATTCTACATATCGAAGGATCGTAGAATATTTATTTCTTTTTTTCATATGAGGTCGTATGGTCGTATAACTTTGGGGAGCGACTATTGGGGTCATTTCCCATGTTCACGATTTTTGCAGCTTTTTAAATGACCGTTTTGCCCCTGGTGAATATTGTTTCGCCTATAACTTTTGATTGGTAAGAAATTTTGACCTGAAACCACTTCCATTGGATTCGGATGACGGTTTACCTTTCCGTAGAGTGGTCACATTGATCAAACGGACTTACCGTTTGGGAGATATGGCTGAGATAATGTTTGGAAGGTGAAAAACAGCTTAACCGGGCCTAATTAGAGTGATTAACAGCTAGGCCCTTAATCCATTTCGGGATTGGGGTTATGTGGAGGCTGATAGGGTTTGAGAAATCATTTCTAATCAGTTTTCTAGCCGCCACTTACATCTCTTGAACCCTAGCCATGGCCTCCACTTTCTAAAAACCTCCAAATCACTTTCTAATTGAAGATTAAGCTAGTTAGCATCAAACCAAGTCTAATCAACATCAAATTAGAGACAAAGGTTGTTGTGTGCATTGGGATTCGTGCCATTTAAAGAATCATTTCAGATCTAAGTTTATATTTTGGCTAAGGTGAGTGATTTGCATTGTTTTTCACTAATTATGGCTAATTAGGGGTGATTAGTGTTAATTAGCGAAATTATGCATGTTAAAATTCTGGAAAAATATATAGAAATTCATAAATATTATTTTATGCCTTTGTTAGAAATTTGGGTTAATTTGGACATGTTTTGCTAATCGTATGGTTAAATCAGGATTAAGGGGATTAAGGGGAAAACATGGGTTTTGGGTATGTTTGATCCACATAAACATGTTAGATTGTTGTTTTGGTGTTTATAGTTGATTATACATGTTGCTATTACTGTTTGGTATTTTTTGTGATTGTTTAGCAAAGTTAGAATGGTCGAAAACGCCGTCATATGGCGTAAATTACTTGCTGGAAAAGTTGCAGAAATTGGTCAGACCAGTCCCGTTCGTGAGAAGGCATCACGAACCCGACCCGATCGTGAACACCCCTCCACGAGTCTCCTTCATGAGCTGAGCACGATGCCACGAGTTGAACCATGGCGAGCCAATACGTGAAGCACCCTCCAACACGAGTCGAGCCAATGCATCACGAACCTGTGCAAGTACCACGAACCATGACGGAGCACCACGAGCTGATGCAGGAGGTCACGAACCAGAAGACCATGACCCGTATGTGGTGTCATGAGCCGACCATTAGTCACGAGCGGAGCATCATCATGAGCCAAGCATGGTGCCACGAGCAGCAAACTGAAGGAGGATCACGAGCCGGTCTGTGAGCATGGACAGCGAATGGACTGAATGGAAACTAAAGAGTCATGAACCGGGATAATGACCAAAACCCGAGATGCAAAGGTAATCCAAATAGGAAGTCATTACTCAGGATCCAGATGGGAACCAACGAGTTAACTTCATGAGTTGGACTTTGCTGCGGGACGTGTGCTAATGGGTTATCGACGTCCATAACTTTGATTCACCACCAAGACGGATGGTAGGCTACGGATCAGTGCAGTGGGGTAGTTATTACTCCATGGAGCAGAGTGATCGTAGCGTGGCTATGAGCCAGTATAGTGGAGTCGTCATGACTTCATGGGGGTAGGGTGGACATAGCAAAGGACTAGTGGCTATGGATCAGTGCAGTGTAGTCATCATGACTCCATGGGGCAGAGTGATCATAATAAAGGATTTGGGTAGTCAAAGCGGTGGATATCGTATGCTTTACGCACTGAGTGAGAGATGTGAGGATGGTTGTTATGCTTGATTGTTTGACATCACTATGACATGGACACTCCTCCCCACGTATCTTTACACCTTATGTTAGTGTCACCTTAGAGTATTGTACATCTTGTTGTGCTAACTCTTTGGTTGCAGGTTCAGGTATGGTTCATTATACCTGTTATTGTTCTGTTTTGCTGCTTATCGCTCATACCGGACTTTTGTCAGACCCAGAGTTTTATGTCTCTTCTTATTACTCTGGGTGCTCCTAAACGAGCAGACTAGAGACAGGTTGGCTGGTTATGCACGAGTAGCTGATCCGGAGACGAGCAGGGGGCTCCTATATATTATCTATATATGTATATATATATTCTCCCTGTGTTGTTGCTGGTCACTGCTTGGGCATTAGTAGTGTACCTTTCCTTTCTTTGCTTTAGAGACAGTATTTTGAAGTTGTAATAATGATGTTGGATCATAAGCTGTATTTTGGATTCCGCTGCTATGATGGTTTAGTTTTCAGCTTATGCACTGTCTCGCCTGTTTTATGTCAAAGTTATGTTATTATTATATTTTAACCCATGTGATGTGAGACATTCTACAGGTTCCTTTTTAGTTCAAATTCCTTTCTTTTCCTTTCTTTGGCGACCGTCCCGTGCTAGTCGGGCATTGGTACAACGCACTTTCATTGGAAATGTCGGCTGGTCCGGGGCGGGCCATCACATTTACAGTGTAATTTGATGTACATTATCTGGTGTAATTCTATATTTCTATTCTGCTATTATTGTTTATGTGTTATATTCCACTGATTATCCTTGCTTCCGTGGCACGGGGGTTTGGGGTCATCACAGTTGGTATCAGAGCTTTGGTTAATCTTATCTCGCGAATATAACATATTAACGAACTCGTCAGAAATAGAATCAGTAGAATTCTAAGATGAATAACTCATTCTAGATAGGATCAGTAATGTCCTAGAATGAGTATAGCAGAATAAAATACACCCCAATAGATGCATTTACATTTAAATATATGTCTCTATGCTTTACAATATCTTTTATGTTGGCCTGACTCTTTGTCTGCTATTTGCAGACATAGTAGAAAATGAGTGGCAGAAGAAGTAATTCTATTGTTCAGCTTTCTAATGAGCCAATCGTGCTCCCACAGTCAGAACCATTTCTAGAAGCTGTGGTAAAGAAGTATCAAAATCTGGGTGGAGTACAATTCTCGGGCAAAGAATTTGTTATTGAAACATAAGCGTCGATGCGTTCTTCTGAGAGAATTTTTCAAGGCTTAAAGCTGAGAGACGATCAGAAAAGATTACTGGCATCTTGGGCACTCAAAGACGAAGCTTTAATCTGGTGGGAAACGGTTACTATGGATAATCCAGAAGGTAATATTACCTGGGATAGATTTAAAGAAATTTTCAAAGAAAGATATATTCCTCCAGAAGCAACTGAGCAGCTATGTGATGAGTTCTACCATCTGAAATAAGGAGATATGACCATTCGGGAGTATCAGAATAAATTCAATGAACTTTCTCGTTTTGGCCCGCAGCTAGTTCAAGATCCTTTGAGGAAGGATCTGAGATTTATCAACAGACTTCAAAGAAAATATGAAAGTATAGTAACTGCACATGTGAATCTTCCTTTTTCTAAGATGATAGAAATGGCTTGTCACTATGAGAATCTCGATAAGCAAGGTGTTTTAGAAGATGAAGAGGAAGGCAGTTCTAGCAACAAGAGAAAGCTTGAAGTCGATAGTCCTGAGGCAAGTACAAATCCGGAGGACAGTAAGGAACTCGAGTCAGGTATAAGATCTAAAATAAGTAAAAAGAAGGGAGTAAAGACTGTCGTATGTCTCAGGTGCAATAAGCAAGGACATTCGATAAGGAACTGTAAACCTTCGAAGAAAGATGGATCTAAATCCAGAAAGGAGTTTCAAGAGGCTAGAGAGTGCAACCTTTGCCATCAGACTGGTCATGTAAAGCAAGATTGCCGGCTGTTGAAAGCGACCAAAGAGGCTCAAGTCAATGAAGTGGCAGAAACTCCAACACCCTCAACTAGTCAGTAGAGGCCAGATGTTTTGGAAGGCACTCTTACTGTCAACAATATTCCAATTAAGGTGTTGTTTGATACGGGTGCATCACGAAGTTTTATTTCGAGTAATGTGGTTAAGAAATTGAATTTGAAATTGAAATGACTCGAAGAACCCATCAGTGTCCATAATCCGATTAGGGGTTCCCTCGATCTTAGTTGGATTTGTTGGGTGTCTGTCTCTTATTCTCGTTATCGGTTTGTAACGACCCAGAAAATCTGAACCAATTTAAAATTTTTAAATTGGCTAAAATAATGGATTTTAAATATTTAAAATAAATATTTTAAATAATGGCGATGAAAACTGAGTTTGAATCAACATTTGAAAACGAATATAATTAATTATAATTATATATAGAATTGAAAATGGCGCGGTAGTTCGATAATTCGATTTCAAACTTCAATTGAATATACCGGATGCAAAACAATCCGGATTTTAGTGAAACCAAAAATAATGGAATCTAATTGATAATATCTTTCCAACGAATCTGACCAATCGAAATTTGATAGCGGGAATCAAAAGGTATGTCCAGTTGAAAATTCTGAATAGTCGCTATGGAATTCAGGCCCTTAAAAATGGACATTTTG
The DNA here is from genome assembly GCA_030737875.1 of Allium sativum. Taxonomy (NCBI): domain Eukaryota; kingdom Viridiplantae; phylum Streptophyta; class Magnoliopsida; order Asparagales; family Amaryllidaceae; genus Allium; species Allium sativum. Next base: position 726,176,407 of record CM060919.1, on the reverse strand, counting down.
CATACGACCTCGGATTTCGACGAAACCACTTTTGTTGGATCCGCAGGGTCAAGTTATTGTTAGGTTTCAAATTTCATAATTTTTCGAATCAATATGTGAGCGTGGCAAAAGAAAACGCGTTTGACCAGTTTCCGTTGATTCTAATCGACTGGAAATTGGCCATTTTTCAAACGGTCTCAGAATTCGACGAAACTAGTTTTGTTAGGACTGTATTGTCAATACGAAGCTAGAAAATATTTTTCTGGAATTTTTCTAGTTAGTATGTGACCCCGGTAATTTGAAATGTGCGTTTAAAATTCAATATAGTGATTTAAATGTAAATTCAACGGGAACTGACTGTAACGATCAAATCAGCTTGCGATACATATCCCATTGTGTTCAGAATGGGGGTAAAACGCTATGGACGACAGGCGGTGGGCCTCGTTTCGAGGTCGTATGTAAAAGTCATCCTTTTTACAAAAATTAAATAATTAATTAATAAAAAATTATATATTATTTTAATTTTCTTTCCCCCCTTTTTTCTTCTGCTTGGCCCCCCCCGATTCATTTACCAAAAACTAAATAAAAAAAAAAAACCTAAATCGAATCATCGCCGCCACCAGAACCCTCGGAGCCGCCGCCTCGTCTCGAAGTTGCCGACGAACCCCTCGACGCCGCCCTCACCTCGAAGTCGCCCTCACTATCGAAGACCCCGCCTCGTCTCGAAGTCGCCGACAACCCAGCGAACATCATCTCGAACCCTGCCGCCGACGAACACCATCGAGCCCCCCCTCTTCGCAGGCTACGGTAAGGAATTAGGTTATTTTATTTTTATTTTAATTTTGTTTTGCTAATTACTGATTTAAACATTTAAAAAACTGATTTTATAAAAAGAGTAAAACTGATTTTATAAAAAGAGTAAAACTGATTTTATAAAAAGAGTAAAACTGATTTTATAAAAAAAGTAAAAACTGATTTTCTTTAAAAAAGTAAAAACTGATTTTCTTTAAAAGAGTAAAAACTGATTTTCTTTAAAAGAGTAAAACTGATTTTCTTTAAAAGATTAAAACTGTTTTTTTTAGAAAAGTTAAAACTGTTTTTAAAGAAAGGTTAAAACTGATTTTTCGAAAAAGGATTTGAACTTTAAAGAGTAAAAATCATATTTTTATATATCGAAAGTCGAAAGTAAAAATCATATTTTTATATATCGAAAGTCGAAAGAAAAATCATATTTTTATATATCGAAAGTCGAAAGAAAAATCATATTTTTATATATCGAAAGTCGAAAGTAAAAATCATATTTTTATATATCGAAAGTCGAAGTAGAAATCAGATTTTTATATATTGAATAGCATAGTAAAAATTCGATTTTTACACGTGTAGAGAATACGGGCGAAAACGACAAAAGGCGAAGATTTCTATAAAGGAAGAGTCGTGAAGTTGGATAGCTATTGGTGAGATTTCTGATTTAAAAATATTTATATATGTGTTGAGATAAAAGTGAATTGCTATATATAAATATATATATATATATATATATACATACGCCCTCGTCCACAAACCATGGACGATATTTATTGGTTGAAATTGTTGTGAAAATTGATTGATAGCGAATGGTTGTTTGGGATTGTTTGTGATTGATATTGGTTGATTGTGGTTGAAAAATACCCATTTGTGGTTGTGAAATATTTGGTTGAAACCACATAGGATTAGTTGTGGAAATGAAATAAATATATACATGCCGCCTGCGTGCGAACTAGATGCATGATCCCCATTGTCAAAAACCGCGAGGTTTTAAGGTAGAGCGAGGAGCCGTACTAGGGACGGTGCCGGTTTAACTACCCTGCCGTTATGCTGCTGAAATTTTGAATAATATTCGTGTGTTTGAATTATTTTCATTTGCTTAAACTATATTTATTCATTGAATAGAAAACATTCATGTGTTGAATTGATATTCATTCGTTGTTTAGAAATTCATGTGTTGAATGGTATTCATATTTTGAAATAAATTGTTCGATAATAAAAATCACCTTTTATCTATATATAGAAACCATAGAAAACATTCATGTGTTGAATTGATATTCATTCGTTGTTTAGAAATTCATGTGTTGAATGGTATTCATATTTTGAAATAAATTGTTCGATAATAAAAATCACCTTTTATCTATATATAGAAACCATAGAAAACATTCATGTGTTGAATTGATATTCATTCGTTGTTTAGAAATTCATGTGTTGAATGGTATTCATATTTTGAAATAAATTGTTCGATAATAAAAATCACCTTTTATCTATATATAGAAACCATAGAAAACATTCATGTGTTGAATTGATATTCATTCGTTGTTTAGAAATTCATGTGTTGAATGGTATTCATATTTTGAAATAAATTGTCCGATAATAAAAATCACCTTTTATCTATATATAGAAACTATAGAAAACATTCATGTGTTGAATTGATATTCATTCGTTGTTTAGAAATTCATGTGTTGAATGGTATTCATATTTTGAAATAAATTGTTCGATAATAAAAATCACCTTTTATCTATATATAGAAACCATAGAAAACATTCATGTGTTGAATTGATATTCATTCGTTGTTTAGAAATTCATGTGTTGAATGGTATTCATATTTTGAAATAAATTGTTCGATAATAAAAATCACATTTTTATCTATATATAAAAACCATAGAAAACATTCATGTGTTGAATTGATATTCATTCGTTGATTAGAAATTCATGTATTGAATGGTATTCATATTTTGAAATAAATTGTTCGATAATAAAAATCACATTTTTATCTATATATATAAACCATAGAAAACATTCATGTGTTGAATTGATATTCATTCGTTGATTAGAAATTCATGTGTTGAATGGTATTCATATTTTGAAATAAATTGTTAGATAATAAAAATCACCTTTTATCGACTATATGAACTATATAGAAAAATAGTGTTTTGAAATGAATCGTTTTACAATAAAAATCACATTTTTATTGTATGCAGAAATCGTTGAAATGTGAAGTGTTAAAAATAGCCACTTGTTCAAAATAAACATATATGAGTTGAAATATTCATTAATTAGTTAATGAAATGATTTGCACCTATTTATGTAACATTAGAATGAATGGTGTTTTTAAACCAAATAGAAATCAAATATGAAGTTGAATAGAAAATGATAAATGATAAGAACTGTATATATATATGTACATGCAATATTCATTGAACAGGTTATAGCAAAGGGGCTAGAGAAGAGGAATAAAATTTTGTGCCCGACAAATAGGTACACATTTACTGATTTGTTTGGGTGATGATTTTGAGCCTGTTGGCTAGCCGCTTGGCTTTTTCTTTTTCTTTTTGAGATTAGAAGGACCGGGAACGCTATTTGCGATTTCCCGATGCTCCCGGTGCAGGGGAGGTTATGGCGAAATTTTTCCAAAATTTAAGGCGTTAGAAAAATATTCGAAGTGAAAACGATATGGAAATCATTGAATGAACTATATTTATATAAATATATAAATATAAATAAAATTAAAACGAAACGAAGCCGTGCAGTTCGCATTTTGAAACCGTGATTTCAAACGACTAGTGCGGGAAATCCGACCATCGGATTTTCCCGAAACCTCAACCGTCGGGTTCGCCTTGGAAATATCTTTCCAACGGCATCAACCTCGTAAAAATCCAACGGTTGGATTGTCTGGAATGTTTAAATCAAATCTGATGAAAAACAGCGCCAGAAGCGATTATATATTTATATATATATATATAAATATAATTATAGTTAATCGAATAACGACGCTGCAGTTCGTATTTTGAAATCGAAACTTCAAACGATTGTACCGAGAGATCCGACCGTCGGATTTTCCCGAAACTGGAACCGTTGGATTCGTTTTGAAAAGACCTTTCTAATGATGTAAACTTTGTGAGGATCCAACGGTTAGATTTTCAGATATGTGTAAATCAAATCTGAAGAAAAACAGCGCCACGGCCGCCTTATGGCCCGAAGCATCGTTTTGAATAAATTAGCTATTTTAAATTAAATAAAAATAGCGATAAATAGTTATAAAATATCCTAAGCGATATGGAATGGAAATAAACTGAATTTGCTCGATTTATGTTGTATTTGATGGTTGAATGTGTTTGGTGTGAAAATCACATTAAAGAACAATATTGGTGTTGTCGAATAATTTAACCATTGAAATAGATTGATTTGAAATTCTAAATATACGTGAATTATTTGAAAAGGCCGAGTTAATTCTCATTTCAAATAATTGACCGACGATTGAAATTCTAAGATGAAGACGACGGTCGAAGACCGGAGATCTTCACCTCGTTTGGATGGTAACCGAGGTCCTGATTGGGAGGCATCCCGAAATATGGATAATGAGTGGTGATCGTTCAGACGTACGTGGTGATCGAAGGGTTTGCGAGGTATTTAGTGCCTCCGGTTTCGTTCAGACCCAGAACGGACTTGTAAATGGACTATGTGTCTGACATTGGAGTTTATTCTGTGTTGATTGAGTTCTGTTAAATATACATCTGTTTGGCGGCGGAGAATTTATTCTTTTGCTTAACGCCCTTCTCTGAGACGCACGAGCTCAGAGGTTGTATATCGATGGACATCAGTCGCATGGCATGAATTGCCTGTGTGGCATGCTAAGATGCAGTGATCAGGGCTTCTGTTGAAAAGCAAAGTCTTGTGGTGATGATCAAAGCACCGCCTGTGTGGCGTAGCTTTGTGTATAACGTGAATTCGCGAGCCTCACACCCCGGTATGAACCTAAAACGGGAGAAGGACCTCAGGGAGGGCCTGCGTTTCCTTCTAGCTAGGGTGGTGTCAGTGACCTACCAGCCCTGACATTTATATACTTTTCACCTATGTAGTTGTTGCTGTTGCGAGGCGCCTCGGTTTGATCGGACGATCCGGGTCCGATGGAGTCATTCGTTGGCTCGTTTACGCCCCAAAGGGCGGGGAGACGTAGTGTTCAGGTATAATAATCCACATCGGTGGACCGGCCCTGTCGCTCCAAGGGGCAGTTGCGGCTGTTCCTGAGACACGGGCTAGAGCGTCTCGAATTCGGTAAGGACTATCTTTTGCCTTGGTTCATGACGGAAATCCAATTTCCAAATACGACATCGTGCGGTTTTGATTGTATACCTATATATGGCGACATAGTGGTATGGGGCATTAATGCCGTCTATGATTGATAGTTATGATTTGAAATTGCTTTCAAAACATATAAACACTAGCAATAATATCAAATGCCTTTGTTTTATTCGTATCAAGCATCTCTTGGCCGTTATAAGGTAAAAACTCTATCCTCCGGTTTGCGTTGCATTGTGTGATGGGAACTGAGTCTTATAACGGCTTCATTTTTATAAAAAGCATAGCGATGTTTAAAAGAAAGAGTTGTTTTAATGCACTGGCAATCCAATGGAGTAAACCCGTTCCACGAAAGTGGCGTGGTCCTGTGATTTGCCATATTATATATGTGTTGAGTAGATTTCTCATACCAGTCCCATGACTGACTCGTAGTTTGTTTCACTCTCAAACTCGGGTGCCCCTTTTTCCACACGGGCAGCCTTGTATTCAGGTTTAGCTGGTTCTTTCTGGATAGCTGGAGCTGAAGATGGATTCTATCATTTATTTCCTTTTATGCTGTTCAGCTCCTATTGTACATATTTTGTTTATTTCCGCTGTAGACATTTATGTATAGCTGAACTGTATTTGTACTAAGTAAGATCCTGTATACTGTGTAACTCTGATGATTACTTTTATCCAGTATATTTTGTTGTTCATTATCTGGTGTATTTATTTAATTCTGTTCTGCTATTATCTGTTTCTGTGTTATATTCCAAAGATAACCTTGTTTCCGTGAGAACGGGAATTCGGGTCGTCTCAACGTGGTATCAGAGCTTTGGTTAAGCTTAGTTCTGGAATATAACGTTTGAACGAACTCGTCAGAAATGGAACCAGTAGTGTTCTAGGACGGGTAACTCAATACAGATAGGATCAGTAATATCCTAGTATAAGTAAAGCAGAATCAGAACAACTCGTTAGAGATGGGGTCAGAAGTGCCCCAGAACGAGTCGAGGGTAATATGTTTTTAAATAACGTATTTGTGATTATATTTATATATAGTCTGGTTTTAGAAATATAATTTTTGAATATATAAAAGATATATATTTGAAAAGTTAAAAAGGTTAAAAACAATTGGATTGGCTTTTGGGTTGTGTGATTGTAGATTTATCAAACCACTTTCGACTTTGTTCCTTTTCGGGGACGAAAAGTTTTAAGTGGGGGAGATTGTAACGACCCAGAAAATCTGAACCAATTTAAAATTTTTAAATTGGCTAAAATAATGGATTTTAAATATTTAAAATAAATATTTTAAATAATGGCGATGAAAACTGAGTTTGAATCAACATTTGAAAACGAATATAATTAATTATAATTATATATAGAATTGAAAATGGCGCGGTAGTTCGATAATTCGATTTCAAACTTCAATTGAATATACCGGATGCAAAACAATCCGGATTTTAGTGAAACTAAAAATAATGGAATCTAATTGATAATATCTTTCCAACGAATCTGACCAATCGAAATTTGATAGCGGGAATCAAAAGGTATGTCCAGTTGAAAATTCTGAATAGTCGCTATGGAATTCAGGCCCTTAAAAATGGACATTTTGCATACGACCTCGGATTTCGACGAAACCACTTTTGTTGGATCCGCAGGGTCAAGTTATTGTTAGGTTTCAAATTTCATAATTTTTCGAATCAATATGTGAGCGTGGCAAAAGAAAACGCGTTTGACCAGTTTCCGTTGATTCTAATCGACTGGAAATTGGCCATTTTTCAAACGGTCTCAGAATTCGACGAAACTAGTTTTGTTAGGACCGTATTGTCAATACGAAGCTAGAAAATATTTTTCTGGAATTTTTCTAGTTAGTATGTGACCCCGGTAATTTGAAATGTGCGTTTAAAATTCAATATAGTGATTTAAATGTAAATTCAACGGGAACTGACTGTAACGATCAAATCAGCTTGCGATACATATCCTATTGTGTTCAGAATGGGGGTAAAACGCTATGGACGACAGGCGGTGGGCCTCGTTTCGAGGTCGTATGTAAAAGTCAACCTTTTTACAAAAATTAAATAATTAATTAATAAAAAATTATATATTATTTTAATTTTCTTTCCCCCCTTTTTTCTTCTGCTTGGCCCCCCCCCGATTCATTTACCAGAAACTAAATAAAATAAAAAAAAACCTAAATCGAATCATCGCCGCCGCCAGAACCCTCGGAGCCGCCGCCTCGTCTCGAAGTTGCCGACGAACCCCTCGACGCCGCCCTCACCTCGAAGTTGCCCTCACTATCGAAGACCCCGCCTCGTCTCGAAGTCGCCGACAACCCAGCGAACATCATCTCGAACCCTGCCGCCGACGAACACCATCGAGCCCCCCCTCTTCGCAGGCTACGGTAAGGAATTAGGTTATTTTATTTTTATTTTAATTTTGTTTTGCTAATTACTGATTTAAACATTTAAAAAACTGATTTTATAAAAAGAGTAAAACTGATTTTATAAAAAGAGTAAAACTGATTTTATAAAAAGAGTAAAACTGATTTTATAAAAAAAGTAAAAACTGATTTTCTTTAAAAAAGTAAAAACTGATTTTCTTTAAAAGAGTAAAAACTGATTTTCTTTAAAAGAGTAAACCTGATTTTCTTTAAAAGATTAAAACTGTTTTTTTTAGAAAAGTTAAAACTGTTTTTAAAGAAAGGTTAAAACAGATTTTTCGAAAAAGGATTTGAACTTTAAAGAGTAAAAATCATATTTTTATATATCGAAAGTCGAAAGTAAAAATCATATTTTTATATATCGAAAGTCGAAAGAAAAATCATATTTTTATATATCGAAAGTCGAAAGAAAAATCATATTTTTATATATCGAAAGTCGAAAGTAAAAATCATATTTTTATATATCGAAAGTCGAAGTAGAAATCAGATTTTTATATATTGAATAGCATAGTAAAAATTCGATTTTTACACGTGTAGAGAATACGGGCGAAAGCGACAAAAGGCGAAGATTTCTATAAAGGAAGAGTCGTGAAGTTGGATAGCTATTGGTGAGATTTCTGATTTAAAAATATTTATATATGTGTTGAGATAAAAGTGAATTGCTATATATAAATATATATATATATATATACATACGCCCCTCGTCCACAAACCATGGACGATATTTATTGGTTGAAATTGTTGTGAAAATTGATTGATAGCGAATGGTTGTTTGGGATTGTTTGTGATTGATATTGGTTGATTGTGGTTGAAAAATACCCATTTGTGGTTGTGAAATATTTGGTTGAAACCACATAGGATTAGTTGTGGAAATGAAATAAATATATACATGCCGCCTGCGTGCGAACTAGATGCATGATCCCCATTGTCAAAAACCGCGAGGTTTTAAGGTAGAGCGAGGAGTCGTACTAGGGACGGTGCCGGTTTAACTACCCTGCCGTTATGCTGCTGAAATTTTGAATAATATTCGTGTGTTTGAATTATTTTCATTTGCTTAAACTATATTTATTCATTGAATAGAAAACATTCATGTGTTGAATTGATATCCATTCGTTGTTTAGAAATTCATGTGTTGAATGGTATTCATATTTTGAAATAAATTGTTCGATAATAAAAATCACCTTTTATCTATATATAGAAACCATAGAAAACATTCATGTGTTGAATTGATATTCATTCGTTGTTTAGAAATTCATGTGTTGAATGGTATTCATATTTTGAAATAAATTGTTCGATAATAAAAATCACCTTTTATCTATATATAGAAACCATAGAAAACATTCATGTGTTGAATTGATATTCATTCGTTGTTTAGAAATTCATGTGTTGAATGGTATTCATATTTTGAAATAAATTGTTCGATAATAAAAATCACCTTTTATCTATATATAGAAACCATAGAAAACATTCATGTGTTGAATTGATATTCATTCGTTGTTTAGAAATTCATGTGTTGAATGGTATTCATATTTTGAAATAAATTGTCCGCTAATAAAAATCACCTTTTATCTATATATAGAAACTATAGAAAACATTCATGTGTTGAATTGATATTCATTCGTTGTTTAGAAATTCATGTGTTGAATGGTATTCATATTTTGAAATAAATTGTTCGATAATAAAAATCACCTTTTATCTATATATAGAAACCATAGAAAACATTCATGTGTTGAATTGATATTCATTCGTTGTTTAGAAATTCATGTGTTGAATGGTATTCATATTTTGAAATAAATTGTTCGATAATAAAAATCACATTTTTATCTATATATAAAAACCATAGAAAACATTCATGTGTTGAATTGATATTCATTCGTTGATTAGAAATTCATGTGTTGAATGGTATTCATATTTTGAAATAAATTGTTCGATAATAAAAATCACATTTTTATCTATATATAAAAACCATAGAAAACATTCATGTGTTGAATTGATATTCATTCGTTGATTAGAAATTCATGTGTTGAATGGTATTCATATTTTGAAATAAATTGTTAGATAATAAAAATCACCTTTTATCGACTATATGAACTATATAGAAAAATAGTGTTTTGAAATGAATCGTTTTACAATAAAAATCACATTTTTACAGTATGCAGAAATCGTTGAAATGTGAAGTGTTAAAAATAGCCACTTGTTCAAAATAAACATATATGAGTTGAAATATTCATTAATTAGTTAATGAAATGATTTGCACCTATTTATGTAACATTAGAATGAATGGTGTTTTTAAACCAAATAGAAATCAAATATGAAGTTGAATAGAAAATGATAAATGATAAGAACTGTATATATATATGTACATGCAATATTCATTGAACAGGTTATAGCAAAGGGGCTAGAGAAGAGGAATAAAATTTTGTGCCCGACAAATAGGTACACATTTACTGATTTGTTTGGGTGATGATTTTGAGCCTGTTGGCTAGCCGCTTGGCTTTTTCTTTTTCTTTTTGAGATTAGAAGGACCGGGAACGCTATTTGCGATTTCCCGATGCTCCCGGTGCAGGGGAGGTTATGGCGAAATTTTTCCAAAATTTAAGGCGTTAGAAAAATATTCGAAGTGAAAACGATATGGAAATCATTGAATGAACTATATTTATATAAATATATAAATATAAATAAAATTAAAACGAAACGAAGCCGTGCAGTTCGCATTTTAAAACCGTGATTTCAAACGACTAGTGCGGGAAATCCGACCATCGGATTTTCCCGAAACCTCAACCGTCGGGTTCGCCTTGGAAATATCTTTCCAACGGCATCAACCTCGTAAAAATCCAACGGTTGGATTGTCTGGAATGTTTAAATCAAATCTGATGAAAAACAGCACCAGAAGCGATTATATATTTATATATATATATATAAATATAATTATAGTTAATCGAATAACGACGCTGCAGTTCGTATTTTGAAATCGAAACTTCAAACGATTGTACCGAGAGATCCGACCGTCGGATTTTCCCGAAACTGGAACCGTTGGATTCGTTTTGAAAAGACCTTTCTAATGATGTAAACTTTGTGAGGATCCAACGGTTAGATTTTCAGATATGTGTAAATCAAATCTGAAGAAAAACAGCGCCACGGCCGCCTTATGGCCCGAAGCGTCGTTTTGAATAAATTAGCTATTTTAAATTAAATAAAAATAGCGATAAATAGTTATAAAATATCCTAAGCGATATGGAATGGAAATAAACTGAATTTGCTCGATTTATGTTGTATTTGATGGTTGAATGTGTTTGGTGTGAAAATCACATTAAAGAACAATATTGGTGTTGTCGAATAATTTAACCATTGAAATAGATTGATTTGAAATTCTAAATATACGTGAATTATTTGAAAAGGCCGAGTTAATTCTCATTTCAAATAATTGACCGACGATTGAAATTCTAAGATGAAGACGACGGTCGAAGACCGGAGATCTTCACCTCGTTTGGATGGTAACCGAGGTCCTGATTGGGAGGCATCCCGAAATATGGATAATGAGTGGTGATCGTTCAGACGTACGTGGTGATCGAAGGGTTTGCGAGGTATTTATTGCCTCCGGTTTCGTTCAGACCCAGAACGGACTTGTAAATGGACTATGTGTCTGACATTGGAGTTTATTCTGTGTTGATTGATTTCTGTTAAATATACATCTGTTTGGCGGCGGAGAATTTATTCTTTTGCTTAACGCCCTTCTCTGAGACGCACGAGCTCAGAGGTTGTATATCGATGGACATCAGTCGCATGGCATGAATTGCCTGTGTGGCATGCTAAGATGCAGTGATCAGGGCTTCTGTTGAAAAGCAAAGTCTTGTGGTGATGATCAAAGCACCGCCTGTGTGGCGTAGCTTTGTGTATAACGTGAATTCGCGAGCCTCACACCCCGGTATGAACCTAAAACGGGAGAAGGACCTCAGGGAGGGCCTGCGTTTCCTTCTAGCTAGGGTGGTGTCAGTGACCTACCAGCCCTGACATTTATATACTTTTCACCTATGTGGTTGTTGCTGTTGCGAGGCGCCTCGGTTTGATCGGACGATCCGGGTCCGATGGAGTCATTCGTTGGCTCGTTTACGCCCCAAAGGGCGGGGAGACGTAGTGTTCAGGTATAATAATCCACATCGGTGGACCGGCCCTGTCGCTCCAAGGGGCAGTTGCGGCTGTTCCTGAGACACGGGCTAGAGCGTCTCGAATTCGGTAAGGACTATCTTTTGCCTTGGTTCATGACGGAAATCCAATTTCCAAATACGACATCGTGCGGTTTTGATTGTATACCTATATATGGCGACATAGTGGTATGGAGCATTAATGCCGTCTATGATTGATAGTTATGATTTGAAATTGCTTTCAAAACATATAAACACTAGCAATAATATCAAATGCCTTTGTTTTATTCGTATCAAGCATCTCTTGGCCGTTATAAGGTAAAAACTCTATCCTCCGGTTTGCGTTGCATTGTGTGATGGGAACTGAGTCTTATAACGGCTTCATTTTTATAAAAAGCATAGCGATGTTTAAAAGAAAGAGTTGTTTTAATGCACTGGCAATCCAATGGAGTAAACCCGTTCCACGAAAGTGGCGTGGTCCTGTGATTTGCCATATTATATATGTGTTGAGTAGATTTCTCATACCAGTCCCATGACTGACTCGTAGTTTGTTTCACTCTCAAACTCGGGTGCCCCTTTTTCCACACGGGCAGCCTTGTATTCAGGTTTAGCTGGTTCTTTCTGGATAGCTGGAGCTGAAGATGGATTCTATCATTTATTTCCTTTTATGCTGTTCAGCTCCTATTGTACATATTTTGTTTATTTCCGCTGTAGACATTTATGTATAGCTGAACTGTATTTGTACTAAGTAAGATCCTGTATACTGTGTAACTCTGATGATTACTTTTATCCAGTATATTTTGTTGTTCATTATCTGGTGTATTTATTTAATTCTGTTCTGCTATTATCTGTTTCTGTGTTATATTCCAAAGATAACCTTGTTTCCGTGAGAACGGGAATTCGGGTCGTCTCACGGTTCCCTTCCATCTCGATCGTCATGATGTTTACCGAATTTGATCTTATTTTAGGATTGGATTGGTTAACCAAATACAAAGCTGAAGTTAAATGCGCCGAGAGAATTGTTAAGGCTAAAATGAAATTCGGGAGGTATGTAACCATACCATGTGAAGGTTCAAATTCAGACAGAGAAGAATTTTGGTCTGCTCTTGATGTCTCTCCTATTTTAATAGAAGATATTCCTATCGTTAGAAACTATGTGGATGTGTTTGAAGAAGTTGATAGCTTACCACCGCGAAGGGAAAATGACTTCAAGATTGATTTAATTCTGAATGCAAGGCCAGTAGTGCATGCTATTCGGAGAATGACTCTGAAGGAAAAAGAAGAATTGGGCGGCCAAACTCGACAATTATTATGAAAAGGTCTGATCAGGCCTAGTTTTTCGAATTGGGGAGCGGCTGTGGTGTTTGTTCCAAAGTCAGACGGTACGCTCAGATTATGTGTTGATTATCGTGACCTCAATAAGCAGACATTAAAGAATAAATATCCATTGCCACGAATCGATGATTTGTTGGATCGTTTGAATGGAGTGCAAGTGTTTTCAAGGATGGACCTAGCTACAGGTTTCCATCAACTTCAAATTGCCGAAGAATGTGTTCCTTTGACAACATTCAGAGGTCCAGACTTGTTCTGTGAGTGGTTAGTAATGTTGTTCGGATTGTGTAACGCTCCAGCTTATTTCGTCGATTTAATGAACAGAGTATTCAGAGAAGCCTTGAAAAAATTTGTACTGGCTTTCATTGATGACATATTGATCTTCTCTAAGTCAGCTAGCGAGCACACTAAACATTTCGAAAAAGTTTTGGAAATTCTGAGAAAGAACGTATTAAAAGTCAAATTTTCTAAGTGTATATTCTGGCAAGAAGAAGTGAAGTTCCTTGGCCACGTCGTATCAAAGGAAGAAATTTCAGTGGATCCAAGCAAAATTACAGCTCTTCAAGATTGGAAACAACCTAGTACACCCATAGAAGTTCAAAGTTTTCTAGGATTGGCTAGTTATTATCGGAAATGCGTTGAAGATTTTTTGAAGCTATCTAGTCCAATGACACAACTTACTAAGAAACATTCAAGGTTTAATTGGACTCCAGAACGTGAGGCGGCTTTCCAAGAGCTGAAACTAAGATTAACTACTGCTCCAGTGTTAACAATTACTGATGCCAATCAAGATTTGACAGTCTATACAGATGCTTCTCTTGAAGGAGTAGGTGCGGTATTAATGCAAAGAGGCCAAGTAGTTGCTTATGCTAGCCGTCAGTTGAAGCCGCATGAGAAGAGATATGCTACTCAAGAACTTGAGTTGTTAGCCGTCGTGTTTGCTTTAAAAATATGGAGGCACTATCTATCGGGTGAGAAGTTCAAATTATACACCGATCATAAGTCATTGAAGTATTTGTTCACCTAGAAAGATTTAAACTTAAGGCAGCAGCGTTGGTTGGAATTTCTGGCAGCGTACAATCTAGATATTTTGTATACTCCAGGGAAAGCCAATGTTGTAGCTGATGCGCTCAACAGAAAGAATGCGATCATCGCTAATCTTATTATTACGCCTTCACTGATTGAGAAAATCTCTGATCTTCAGAAAGACGATGAATTTATTCAAAGAATTAGCCAACGAATTAAAGAAGGTAAAGCTTCAGATTTTCAGTTGGATAGTAAAGGGGTTCTGATGTTGAAATGGCAAATTTGTGTTTCAGAAGTTCCAAAACTCAGATGAGAGGTACTAGATGAATGTCACAAATCTAAGCTCAGTATCCATTCTGGTGTGAGTAAGATGTATAATGACCTCAAACGCACGATCTGGTGGAAGGTGATGAAAAAGGACATTTCAATATATGTTAGCCGGTGTTCCACCTGTCAACAGGTCACGAGCGATCAACAGAAACTCGCCAGATTGTTACAACCATTGGAGATTCCAGATTAGAAGTGGGACCAAATTTCCATAAATTTCGTAGATGGTATGCCCAGAACCAAGAAAGGAAATGACAATATATGGGTGATCGTAGATTGTTTCACGAAGATCACCCATTTCATACCTTTCAGATCGACTAGAATAACTCAGAGTCTGGCGCAGATTTATTTCAGAGAGATCGTTAGACTACACGGAGTTCCCAGTAGTATTGTTAGTGATCGTGATCCGATATTCGCTAGTAAATTCTGGGAAGCATTCTAAGAAGAGTTGGGAACAAAGTTAAATCTTAGCACTGCATATCATCCTCAAACAGATGGCCAAACTGAGAGGGTGAATCGTATACTAAAAGATTTATTGCGGGCTTGTATTCTTGATTTTGGCGGGTCGTGGAAAGATCACTTGCATTTGGTCGAGTTCTCATATAATAACAGCTACCAAGCGAGCTTGGGAATGTCACCATTCGAAGCATTGTATGGCAGACCATGTAGATCTCCCGCATGTTGGGTAGAAACTGGTAATCGACTAGTATCGGGTCCGACATGATTCATGAAGCTTCGGATAAAGTCGATTTCATTAAGAAACGATTACAAACAACTCAGAGCCGACAGAAAAGTTATGCAGATTCAAGAAGAAGAGATTTAGCATTTGCTGTTGGTGATTATGTATATTTGAGAGTTTCTTTGATGAGAGGAGTAGTCCGATTCGGCAAAGCAAGGAAATTGGCACATAGATTTATTGGTATGTTTCCTATACTAGAAAGGATTGGAACTCTTGCTTATAGGGTTTAATTGCTTGACTGGTAGCCCGATGTGCATGATGTATTTCACGTGTCTCAACTTCGAAAGCATGTGCATGATCCGGATCTGATTGTAGAAGAAGCAGCGCAACAAGATTTGGAAATTACTCCAAAATTGGCTGTGACAAGAGTCCCACTGAAAATTATTGGCAAAGAAACCAAGGTTCTGAGGAACAAGAAGGTTCACTTAGTCAAAGTGCAGCTGGAGCGGAGATCCTAGCGACTGTACATGGGAGACAGAAGATAGCATTAAACAGGCTTATCCCAAGTGCAGAGTAGACATCTCGGATTAGCTCTGGTGCAAGGTACATTTACAAAAAAATTCTATTTCCGTTTTGTTTCCTACTTTACTATTGTTTCCTTTTCGGGGACGAAAAGTTTTAAGTGGGGGAGAATGTAACAACCCGGAAAATCAGAACCAATTTAAAAATTTTATTTTAGCAATTTTAATGAATTTTGAATATTTAAAATGATTTATTTTAAACAATAACGATTTAAAATTTATTTCAATCGAAGTTAGAACATACATATTTATTTTAATTATATAACGAGCCTGAAATGGCGTGGTAGTTTGAAATTCGATTTCTAATTTCAAATGAATGTACAGAATTCAAAATAAATCGGATTTCAGTAAAACTAGAAATGTTTGAATCTGTTTAATTATATCTTTCTAACAAATGTGAAAAATCCATATTTCATAACGGGAATTGAAAGTTATGTCCAGTTGAAAATTTAAAATAGTCGCTATGGAATTTAATATAATATATAGCCCTTAAAATAGCCACTTTGCAAACGACCTCCGTTTTCGACGAAATCACTTTGGTTGGATCCAGAATGTCAATTTATTGCTAGGTTTAAAATTCCATAATTTTTGGAATTAATAGTGAGCGTGGTAAATTAAAACGCATTTGGTAATTTTAGTTTGAATTGGATCGACCAGTAAATGATCAATTTTCAAACGGTCTCCAAATTCAACGAAATTAATTTTGTTAGGACCGTCTCGTCCAAACAAAGCTAGATTTATTTTTTGGGAATTTTTGGAATCAATATGTGGTCCCGGCAAATTAAAATGTACGTTCAAATCTAAAATTGAATGTTTTATATTTTAATTTGAAGAAAAACTGACCGAAATAGTCGAATGGGCTTACGAAACATATTCCATTGTGTCCGGAATGGGGTACTTAGCTAGGGGCGTCAGTCATTCGATTTGATTTGGAGTTTGGATAAGAAAACACCATTTTTCGAATAAATATATAAACCGGCCAATCACAATTTTCCATTCATTAATTTTATTTTCCATTCATTAAAAGTCGAAGATATGAAGACGGTGCAAGACCGGTGATCTCCACATCGAATGGATTACTACTGATTCCCTGGATCAGTTAGCTCCTAGGAGGGGTTACAGTGGTAGTGGTCCGGACGTATTTGTTGATTGTTCGGATGTGCGTGGGCCTCTCTCCTTTATTGGACATATGGGACGAGGAATAAGGTGCCTCCGGTTTCGTTTAGACCAAGAACGAACTAGTAAATGGATGTGTGTCTGACATTGGATTTCGTTCTGTGTTGATTAATCTCTATTAAATATATATATGTTTGGTGGCGGAGAATTTATTCTCTTACTTATCACCCTTCTTTAAGACGTACGAGCTTAGAGGTTATATATCGATAGACATCAGTTGCATGGCGTGGAATGTCAATGCTGCGTGCTGAGATGCAAGTGATCAAGGCTTTTGTTGAAAAGCAGAGCCTTGTGGTTGATGATCAAAGCACATCTTTAAATAGCATAACTTTGTGTATAGCGTTAATTCACGAGCCTCACACCACGGTGTGAACCAGAAACGAGAGAGGAACTCGGGGAGGACATGCGTGTCTTTCTAGCTAGAAGTAGTGTCATGGTATGGAGCCCAGACATTTTTACTTGTGGATGATGGAAAGCGAGGCGCCGCGGTTATATCGGTCACTATGGGGCCGATGGATGATATGGTAGATATACTGACCATTACGCCCCATAGGGCCGGGGAAAGTATTGTTCTAGGATTATTAATCCACTTAAAATATGGACCGACCCTGACGCTCAAGGTGCAGTTGCGGTTGTATCCTGAGACATGGTAGGCTAGATTGTCTCGAATTCGGTAAGGACTATCTCTTGCCTTGGTTCATGACGGAAATCCAATTTCCAACACGACATTGTGCAGTTTTGATTGTAAACCTATATATGGCGGCATAGTGGCATGGGATGCTCATGTCGTCTATGATTGATACATTATGATTGAAATTTCTTGTGAAACATATAGATACTAATAATAATATCAAATGATTTTGCTTTATACGTATCAAACATATTTTGGCCATTATAAGGAAAAACCCTATCCTCCGGCTTGCATTGCATTGTGTGATGGGACCTGAGTCTTATAATGGCTTCATTTTTGTAAAAAAGCATTGCGATTTTTAAATGATTTACTTGTTTTATGCACTGGCAATCCAATGGAGTAAACCCGTTCCGCGTTAGCGGCGTGGTCCTGTGGCTGACCGTATTATTAAATCAGTTAAGTAAGATTTCTCATACCAGTCCCATGACTGACTCGTAGTTTGTTTCACTTTGCAAACTCGGGTGCCCCTATTTTCTACACTGGCAGCCTTGTGTAGGTTTTAGCTGGTTCATTCTGGATAGCTATGGAGCTGAAGATGGATTCTATCATTTCTATTATATTATTCTAGACTGTATTATGTATATTATGTTTGATTTCGTTGCAGACATTTTATATTAAGCTGAAACTGTATTCTGCACTAAGTATGATCCTGTTATGCTGTGTAACTCTAATGTTGAAATTATTTACAGTGTAATCTGATGTACGTTATCTGGTGTAATTCTATATTTTTGTTTTGCTATTATTGTTTATGAGTTATATTCCATTGATTATTCTTGCTTCTGTGGCACGGGGGTTTGGGGACATCACAAAAAAGTGATAAATAAGCCAAAACAGAAGCAAGATTAGCATATGTCTACAACAGATGATATCCTGAAACAACTCGATCTAACTCGAGTATAAAATGCATGGGTCAGTCTAGTTTAAACAAATCAGTTAAAGCATGATAAGTGAGAAATTTAAAGACACTTGGATAATAATGTTGTGATTTATGATTTTCTATCACATGTGCTGAAGAAGACGATACTTGGATGTGCTTTGAAGCGGAGAAAAAAGCTGGAAGGAGCTGCAAACTGGCAGCAAGACATCTGGAACTAATTCCAGACGTCTGGATGAGTTCCAAGATATTTTCCAAATTCATTTTTAGACGTCTGCTTAACAGTTCCAAACGTCTGATTGCTATTTCAGGCGTTTGGAATTGAATCCAGACGTTTGAATCGGGAACTTTCTATTTTGACCGGGTTTCGTGGAAGATTTATGTTGAAGTCTTTTAGGGTCCAATTAGGTCATTGTTCTATGTTTCCTATTTGCCTATATAAGCATCTTTTTAGAAATAGAATATTGGTACTGGAAAGGGATAAAAACTTGTTTTTGATTGGAATTGAGATATATTCTCAATTTTTAGGTTTTCTTTTGTGATCAATTGGTGGATCAATAAAGGATTTGTTGGAAGGAATTTGTTTGTCTTTCTTGTTTCTTCCCTCTTTTAAAATCTGATTGTGTAGAGATCTCCAGGGAACCCTAATAATTGGTATCAGAGCCTTCTACACAATTTTTTTTGAAAAGGGGTTGAATATGGATAAAATAATTGTTGAAAAATTTAATGGGAGAAATTGGGGATCATGGAAGGCAAAGATGGAAGATTTTCTGTAACACCACGTAATTCGGTTAATATTAATATTCACAAATTAAAGAATAACTAATCTCAGACGTGAGAATTGTGGGAAACGGGTTGCGCCATTGTGTTCGTCTCGGAATTTTGGTTGAAATAGAGTCCGAGTTTGCGTGATTTGGACTTTGTATGAAGGAGATATGGCCATTGGAACTTTCAGAAAATTCAAAATTCAAAATTTGAAGTCAAACAGGCCAGGCGGGAAATTTCTTGCCCAGCACCCCAGGTCGACTGGACAGTCGACACCCCCAGGACCAGGTCGACTGCGCAGTCGACTTGGGTGTCGACCTGGTCCAGTCGGTCAGGTTTTGGCTGAGCCCAATCTTGAGCTGCTGATGTGTCTTTAGGGCTGAGTTGGCTAATTTAACGGTTCAGGCTAGTTCTGAGCTGATCTGACGGTCTAAATAAATCCGAAACTCTATATATACTTAGGTAGTCTCTCACTCTAAATTCACATGAAAAATAGAATAGCCGCCGTCATGCCATCGCCATGGAACTCAGTGTAGCCGCCGCCAACTAAGAAGGAAGAAAGCTAATCAAAACTCTAATTCTACTCAACTCTAAAGCAAATCAAGACTCTCTTTCTTTTCTAATTGTGAGTATGATGATCTTAATAAGATTATTAGCAAACTAATTAGATTAAGATGTGATATGGATCATAAGAAAATGATGTGAATTGTCATATATGTTGTTGTAAACCTTATGCTATCATGTATGTTGTAAATCCTATGTTATGTGATGATGATATCCTATATGTTGTAAATCATGCTATGATGATATTATATATGTTGCAAATTTCTATGCTAAGTTGCGATGTTACAAAGCCATGATGTTATTATGTTGTAGTTAGCTTATGAATCATGATGTTGATTATATATATTTGGTCTATGATGATTCAGATGATAAATCACATGTACCTATGCAAGTTTAGATTTATTAGTATGTATAATCTCATATATTGTATGACATCTATTTAGATCTAGAATTATGACATCTATTTAGATCTAGAATTATGCTATGACATGTGTGAGTTCTATGTGTTAGATGCTAGTTCACACCATCATTATGCTGCATAAACCACATATGCAAATTTATACATGAACTTGGGTTATGATCATATTATGTAAGTTGTGACATTTAACCAAACAAGTTGACACCTTTAGATCCATGACATGTGTAGTTTTATGCAAGTTTCACCCCTATTATGATTAGATCTATTTTATTTGTCTATATGTTGTGATAATTTATCTTCGTGCTATGAGTTAGACTATTCGAGTCTAACGTATATTTTGCGTTGAATAAGCGAACGTATAACGTGGGGTACGGGTAAAATTAAGGATTTAATATTAAGAAATTGGGATGCAATTGATATGATTTTGCATACCGTGAGTGGATGGCCATAATTGAGTCAATTATGGACATCATTAAAATTGGAATTAATTAATGATTTGAATAGGGATATATTTAAAACTGGGGTAAAAGATTATAAGTAATAATCAATGCTTAGGACACGAGGTTGGACTCGTTTGTGACGTAAACCTGCCCGGACCCGACCGACAAATCCAGTAGTCACACATGTCAGCCCAATGTGAGAGGTCCTAGGCCCAAATTAAAGCATAACAGTTGTAAAGACACGAGGTTAGACTCTTTTATGGTGTAAGACTGCTCGGACCCGCCCGGCAAATCCAGCTGCCATAAATGCCAATCTAATGTGAGAGGTCTTTATGAGGTTATGGCCTGAATGAATTAAGAAATACTTAACCAGATAAACATGTGAAGTGGGACATGGCGGTTAAGTAGGTGCCTTGGGTGGCATGAGGAATCTAGTGGGTGCCTTTAGTGGCATGTGAAATACGATTAGTAAGACTTAACCAAACACACATGTAAATGAACATGACTAAGAAGAGGGTTAAGTGGGATATACTAGTGGGGACAAGCTTAGGTGGATAGCTTGTGGTAAGTAATTGGGGGCCCATTTCAACCAGTAACCCAAACGTATCTTTGTGGGCTCGACCCAAGTCGAGGACGGGACACGCATACTGGGCTTGACTATAAGAGGCCAAACGGGTTAGCGGTGGCAACGCAAGTCCAACGGGTTTCATATGCGTGTGTCGACCCGGGCTGGTAGGTAAGACGTTGTTGCATCGCGTAGGTATAAGCCGTGCATCCTCAAGTTGTATCGGGTTACCACTTTAGGGGAGTGATACACCCCACTGTGGGACCAGCATGGGTTTCTACGAGTAGGGAGCCGATCGCAAGTGGGTAGTGGGGTACACCTAGCGGAGATAGGGGCAGGCGGCACCTATGTAGTCAGCTAGGGGTACACAAAGCTATTTTTATAATTTCTAAGTTCGGTGAGGGGTACACCTAGCGGAGATAGAGGCAGGCGGCACCTATGTAGTCAGCTTGGGGTACACGAAACTATTTATAAAATTTCTAAGTGAAGCAAGTGGGACCAACCTTTAGGGTGACTGGTGTGGTGCAGTGTAGTAATTATTCGTTAGTATTAGGTGTGCCTTTAACGTTATCTTTATCTGCTCTTCCATACCCAATAGTTCATAGACATTTCCTTATTTTCCAGCTTGCGCCTCAGTCTAATTATTTTAATAATAGTATTGTTAGAATTATCATACTCGCCAGACTTTATGTCTGACCCCCTCTATTTCTATCCTTTTCCCCCTCCAGGTCCTCAGGGTGGGCCCAGCTCTAGTGGAGCTTGATTGGATTGCTTTATCTCTCTTTTGGAAAGCTTGGACCGTTGAAGTAAAGTCCAGCTTGTTATCTTCTTTAATGGCTATTTATGTAATGGGGTTATGTATTTTGTTTATCAAGATGGATATTGTACTTGACTCTGATTTATGGTTTTATGATGTAACAAACATGTTTAATTTCCGCTGCAATGAAATAAAGTTTTAGATTTCCAAGTACTACTTATTATCTGTCTTGTTGTAATTTTTCTGTTCTATATTCACTTAAAACCTCCATGGAAGTTAATGCATTCCCTTTGTGAGTGACATTAATGGACGTGGGGTGTTACACGTGGTATCAGAGCTTAAGGTTACCAGAACAGATAATTTTTTTAGAAAAACTATTTTTCTAAAGTATTTTTGGAAGAAGTGTTTTCAAAAACATGTCTTGATGAGTAATTTAAAGAGGAAAGTTTTTATGAAAAACATAATCCCCAATAGCCATATATCTTTATCTTTCGAATTCTCCATTTTGAATCTTTCCTTTTTCGTTTCAGCATGGCTGAAGATCTTAACCTTCCGGAGGGTGTAACGATACCAGGATGGAATAGGAGGTTATTAGAGGCTAGGGCCGCTGCAGGTCCAGCCAATGTTCCTCCACCACAAGTTGCACCCGCCCCTCCTCCTCCTCCTCCCCCTCCTCGTGCTGATACTTTTGCAAAGACGTGCAAGGAATTTAAGGCTATGGGTGGAAAACCTTTTCAAGGGTCAGAAACGTTTGTGGAAGCTAGAGATTGGCTTAAGGAGGTGGAAGAATTGCTAGAAATCTTTGAAGTAGAAGAAGGGAGGAAAGTCAAATTAGCAGCTTGGTTAATGAAGGGAGAAGCCTCGTTTTGGTGGGAGGTCACTAATGGGGAGCGTCCTGTTGATTCTTGGGCAGATTTCTGACGTAGGTTTGAGGCAAAGTTTCTCTCAAGGGAAGAAAAGAATCTATACATGGAAAGGTTCTTGACATTGAAGCAAGGAAGCTCATCAGTGAAAGAATATGTCAACAAATTTAATCAGTTAGCAAGGTTTGTGTGACGACCGCCCATAACCCCCGCACTAAACAAGAGGAATAATGCGCTGAAAGGCGTGCCGGCTGCTATGGACGATCACCATAGTAAGTGAACACATCGAAACCTGTCGTAGAACTCACAGCGCAAGGATAAAATATAATAGAACATATACAACAGGTGATAGTAATGAGGTATCATATAGCAAACTTTTGAAACTCTTTCAACATCCAGAAAGATTATCCAACTGATATCCAAGTTTGTACATAAGGCCTCACTACAACTCTTAAGCAACTCAACAACGGAAACAGAAATACAAGATAGAATAAAACTGGTACGCCAGCCTCCTGCTCGTCATCGCTCAGCTTCCTCGTATCACTAAGCTCCATTACCTGTAACCTGCTACTTAGTCTGCCCATCCACAACCGGGTGAACAGCCCAAGGTAATAAGAGGAGACATAAAACCTTGAGTCAGACAATAGTCTTAGTGAGCGATAATACAGCTAACAAACTTCAACAAGAAAGCATATGAGAATGGGTAGATGAACAACTTATCTACCCACATCACCAGAGAAGAACTCAACCTTATCTTCCCCACATCGGACAGTGATAGCCTTTACACCAAGCATTTCAATCATTAATCCATAGAAACCAGAACAACCATTTATCCATGGAAAACAGAAACAACCAGCAATAGCAATCATGACATCGAGATTATATAGATCTCACGTAAATCATCCTATTCGAATTCAACATCCCTCGAGTACAAGCCCCAGAGGCCGAAACCAATATCAGACAAGCACTCAAGGAACATCTACTTCGATGTTGGATAACCCACATGAGATGGCACAAGCAAAACATCCAGCATACATGACAGACTCTGGCTATCACCGCCAATCCTGCTTCGAAATCATCACTATCGTATGACGGCCAACCTTGCCATATGTCAAAGGCTAATGGTAACCCCAGTTCTAGCATGAACTCCATATGCCCAACCTTGACACTAGGCCTTTCCCCAACCAGAAAGACCCAGGGTACTCGACCAACAACCGGTCTTTTGGGCCTTTCAACGATACCCATCGTACCCCTGCTTTGAGCCTGCTAGAACTTACGACAACGATGACTTCTCGGCCTTCGCATCTCTAATCGTCCAACCTTGACGATGTTTCATAGCTCAAGCAACCTTCTCGAGCAGCCATTATCCACCAACTCACGACCTTTGAGTTGTCTCCGCATTCGTTGTTTCACCTTGATCAACGAACACATTCATCACTTTGAGTCTTCCTACTTGAATCACCTCGAAGTCACGCCATCACCGAACCAAAACACATCACTGCGCTGCGGCTAGGGTTCGGGGGGTTGCCCCCGGAAAATATTTTTTCAGACCTTTTTGGTTCGTACCCGAAAACGTACTTTTTCAGAAAACGACCCTGCCAAAACCGACCAGAACCTTGCTCCAGAATGACCAGCCAAAAACCGACCAGCCTTGCTCCAGAACGACCCGCCTCCATGCAGCTTTGGATCGACTCGACCTCCTTGCAGCTTTGGATCGACTCGACCTCCTTGGGACCGGCCAGCTTTGGATCGACTCGACCTCCTGGGGACCGGCCAGCTTTGGATCGACCCCGTCAAGACCGACCAGATTTTGCTCCACCTGACCGACCAGCTCCTTCAGAGCGACCAGGATTTGCTTCCAGTAAAAACCAACCAGAATTCCACCATCTGAAACCGACCAGAATGCCACCATCTGAAACCGACCAGAAACACTTCTGCTCCTTCTGGACCGACCAGCTTAAACCGACCAGCTCCCTGACTTGCTTCCCAAGCCATACTATGACCGACTACCTCATTCCAGACCGACCCGACCAACTCCAGGACGACCAGAAACCTGCACATCTCCAATTCGACTCCGATTTCGACCAAAACTTCGCCAAACGACGAATCTGACGAAACCAGCTTATCCGATTCATCCAAACGCAATCACAAACATGTTATACAACCAACAATATCATCAATCTAACAATTTCCATCAAAACACATAAATTTCCCAAAACATGATAAGTGAATCATATGAACATAAAAACGGATCTAACTTGCATAATCTTGAGAAAAATCATAAAATTAACCATTTAAATTATCTAGATCAGATCGTAAGGTGATTCACATGTAAAATAAACTTAGCATGGTGTAGATCTAAGGAAAATAACATGGAAATGATGAAATTAACAACATAAGACCCATATACTTGCATGCATCCGAATGAGAGATGTAAATCACTCACCAATTCTTCAAATCGATGCAAAAACAATGAAATATGATTCCGATCAGCAAGCAACTTGCACAAAACCCTTAGATCCGATGAATTCGCCCTTGAAACGATGTTGATCTAGCCTCGAATGGTATAGATCTTCGATTTCCCCCTTGGATTTGGAATTTTAATGGTGGAAAGATGTTAGAGGAAGAAGGAGATCAAAGCCTCCCCATAAGAGAATGGAAAATGCCAACCTTTCTCCATACCCCTTACCCCCTATTTATAGTCTCCACCCACCCTCTAATGGGCCTTCTCCAAATCAGCCCATTAGCCTTCCAAAACCTGAACAGCCAACTGAAAAACCTTAAAACAACGATTTCTCCCAAACCGCTGAACCAAATCCTTAATGTAACCACTCTACGGAAAGAGAATCATCAATTCCTTTCCAATGGCACAGGTCTCACCCTCTGATTCGACCTGAGTCAAAAGTTATGCCCTGTACAAGACTGACAGGGGCAAAATGGTCACAAACAAAATCGGTAAAAATTATGGACATGTCACACATCCCCATAAGCAACATATCAAAAGATGAGAATGATCCAACCCTCAGGGAATGAAATAAAAATATTTTACGATCTTCCGATACGTAAAATGCGGGCTGTTACATTCTCCCCCCCTTAAGAATTTCGCCCCCGAAATTCCAAGCAAACACAAGCATCAACAACAATTCCGCATGCCTAACATCCATGAGAAGCCAATTCTATCATCCAAACTAGCAACCATCAAACAATGCATCCATAGCCTTATCCTAGCACGCGGAATTCTATCACACAACAACAAGATACAACGACACAACGAAGATACGATATCAAAGGGTCCTACCGACGAAGAGTTCTAGATGAGTCGCCCTCATGCTCTCTTCCGTCTCCCATGTACAATCGTCGCCATCTTCACTCCATTGTACCTTGACTAACTTAACCGTCTTCCTCCTAAGCTGTTTTGTGTCATTCCCCACAACACGAAGTGGCTTACGAGGTTTCGCAACTGCGGTCTCTACTTCCAAGTCTTCATATTGTTCTGGAGATACCACCACATTCGAGTCGTGCAAAAACTTCCGTAGAAACGACACATGGAAAACATTATGCATACTCGACATCTTCTCGGGTAACTCCAACCTATATGCGAGCTTTCCTATTCGCTCGACAATCGGAAATGGTCCGACAAACCTAGGAGCCAACTTCCCTTTACTTCCGAATCGAACCATATGCTTTAACGGTGAAATCTTCACAAAAACCATATCACCTACGTCGAATTCTAAATCCTTACGACGCTTATCGGCATAACTCTTTTGACGATCTTGGGCCGCTTTCATTCGTTGCCGAACAATTTTGATACAACCCGAGGTTTCTCTAATCATTTCGGGCCCAAGTACCAACTTATCTCCAGTTTCTAACCAACAAGCTGGAGAATTGCACGGCCTTCCATACAACGCCTCGTATGGTGCCATCCCAATACTCGACTGGTAGCTATTATTATACGCAAACTCAACCAGATGCAGATGGTCTTCCCATGATCCTCCGAATCTATCACACAAGCCCTCAGGAGATCTTCTAAAACTCGGTTGACTCTCTCGGTCTGACCATCAGTTTGGGGATGGTATGCCGTACTTAAGCACAACTCGGTTCCCAAAGCTTCTTGCAAACTTTCCAAAATCCACTCGTGAACAATGGATCCCGGTCACTTACTATACTCTTTGGGACACCATGGAATCGAACTATCCATTTCACATAAAGCTCAGCCAATTTTGATGCTGTTCTAGTCGACTTGACAGGAATAAACCTCGCACTTTTGGTCAAACGATCCACAATGACCCAAATCCCTTCATTTCCTGCCCTAGTTCTAGGTAGTCCATCGATAAAATCCATCGATATTTGCTCCCACTTCCATGTAGGAATTTCTAATGGCTGAAGCAAACCACTCGGCTTTTTCTGTTCAGCTTTCACCAACTGACAGTTCATACACTTGGAAATGAATTTTCCAATATCTCTTTTCATCCCTTCCCAGTAGTAGGCTCGCTTTATGTCCTGATACATTTTATTACCACCAGGATGAATCGTTAGCTTCGAGTGATGACATTCTCTTAGAACCTCATCCCTCAATCCGTCGATATCAGGAACAACTAACCGTCCTTGCTTTCAAAGCCAACCTTCTCGATCGACCTCGAACTCTTTATTCTCCGGTTCCAGTTTCTGAATGAATTCGACAAGCTTCGCATCTTTCCTTTGGCTCTCGCCAATCCTTCCGATAAGAGTAGGTCTTATCGACAAGCTTGCCCACATTTCAGGTTCCAACTCACACCTTGGCCTGAAATCGAACCTTGCCAAATACTCGAGGCCCTTCCATTCCGAAAACATCGCTCCCAAACTTGCGTGTCTTCGACTCAATGCATCTGCAACTGCATTGCCTTTGCCAGGAGTATAGGCTATCCCAAAATCATACGATGCCAGAAACTCTAACCATCGTTGCTGCCGAAGATTCAAATCCTTTTGGGAGAAAAGATACTTCAACGACTTGTGATCCGTAAACAACTCGAATCGTACTCCCAACAGGTAATGTCTCCACATCTTCAGAGCAAACACAACCGCTGCCAACTCCAAATCATGAGTTGGATAGTTTCTCTCATGTGGCTTTAGCTGTCGACTCGCGTAGGCCACAACTTTATCCTTCTGCATGAGCACTGCTCCAAGCCCAGTACCACATGCATCAGTATACACCACCATCTCATCATTCCCACCTGGAATGGTCAACACAGGTGCACTCGTCAATCTCTCCTTCAAGATTTCGAACGCTTGTTCACACTTTGCATCCCATGTGAACACTTGGTTCTTCTTCGTCAATCCTGTTAATGGTGCAGCTATCTTGGAGAAATCCTTGATAAACCTTCGGTAATAACCAGCCAACCCAAGGAAACTCCGAACATCCGTTGCATTCTTAGGTCTATCCCAGTCCTGGATTGCTGCAACTTTAGCGGGGTCAACCGCTATACCCCTTCCAGAAACAACATGACCTAAGAACCTCACTTCATCCTTCCAGAAGTGACACTTTGAGAACTTAGCTTTAAGCTGATGCTTTCGCAAGATCTCTAACACAACTCTCAAGTGCGTCTTATGTTCTTCCACATTTCTGGAGTAAACCAGTATATCATCCACGAACACAAGCACGAACTTATTCAACTGATCTCTGAACACTCTATTCATAAGATCCACAAAATACGCGGGCGCGTTAGTCAACCCGAATGGCATCACCAACCACTCGAAAAATCCGGACGGTGTCCTAAAAGCAGTCTTTGGCACACTATCCTTAGCTACTCTCAACTGGTGAAATCCCGTTGCCAAATCCATCTGAGAAAACACTTTGGCTTCGTGAAGCTGATCGAACAAGTCATCAATCCTTGGCAATGGATACTTGTTCTTCTTAGTCACCTTGTTCAGCTCACGATAGTCCACACACAACCTTAACGAGCCATCTGCTTTAGTTGCAAACACGACTGGTGCACCCCACTCGGAGACACTCCTCCGAATGAAACCTTTTCCCAAAAGGTCTCTAACTTGCACCTCCAACTCTCGCTGTTCCTTAGGCGCCATCCGCCTAAGTGGCATAACGATTGGTCTCGCACCCTCGACCAAATCGATCCTAAACTCGATCTCGCGATGCGGCGGCAACCCTTTGACCTCGTCAAAGACATCTACATACTCATTAGCGATCAGCACTGATGATAGGTCTTCCTGTGGAATCCCAAGCGAATATAGATAACTCACGAAGACCCTGTCTTCGCGCTTACATCTAATCAACACCTTTCGCCCTTCCACATCCCCGACCCTCACCTCTAGCTTCTCGCAATTCACCCTTGCCGCATATCTCTTGAGCCAATCCATGCCCAAGATGATCTCATACCCAGCGAAGTTAAGAACAAAGCAATCACACATAAAAGAGCAACCATGACTCGATAATACTAGACCACGACAAATCATGCACAAACTGGACGAACCCCCAACTGGATTTGTCACGATCAATGGCCTATCACAAATCTCGGGTTCCAAACCCAAGCGACACACAAGCTCATTGCAGATGAATGAATGTGATGCTCCAGTATCAAACAAAACTCGAACTGAAACACCGTTAACGGAAAAAGTACCTTGCACCACAACACCCTTTCCCTTCCCCTCTGCAGTAGGAGCTCTTGAAGAAGATGGAACGACTTCCAAAGCATATGCCTTCACAATCTGCTTGCCCTTAGCTGATTCTGGACAATCTTTCTTCTCATGCCCAGGCTTTCCACACTTGAAACACTTCTTCTCAGCTTTGGGATTCTTGCACTCATTTGAATAATGACCCTTCTGTTGACAGTTAAAGCAAAGCACCTCACTCTTGGGTTTCTTTTAGCCATCCTTTCCTTTCTGTTGTTGCTGCTTCCTCTTTTTATTATTACCACCTTGCTGTGGTTTCTGAACCTCCTTGGTCGCAGCAACAACATTTGCTTCCTTGGGAAACAAGCTCTCATGACGAATAGCCTTTTCCACAATCTTTTCAAATGAATCATCAAGGTGGTCCACAAGAGGCTTTCCAATATGAGCATCCAAACCCAAGACAAACTTCTCGTTCTTCTGATGGGGTGTATCAATGTATGAACGAGCATATCTAGACAAAGCCTCAAAATCAGAAATGTAGTCAAGAACTGATCTGCCATTCTGCTTCAACTCTACGAACTTCTTGAAGAGAACGGACTTTTGAGCAGTGGAGATAAACTTTGCTTCAAACTTAGCTTGGAATTGTTCCCATGAAATCTCCTCTTCCGGAGTCTCGAGTATAACAGAATTCCACCATTCCATGGCCCTGCTCTGCAGCTGCCTTGATGCAAGCCTTCTCTTCATTGCATCCTCAATACCCAAGTCTCCAAAGATTCGAACACATGAATCCATCCACCTCTGAACCTCTTCAGCTGGCTCGGTTCCCTTGAATGGTTTCCCTCCTAGAGATGTAAAGTCCTTGCACATCTTTGCAAAATCTACCCTAGGAACTCGCACACCTACATCTACCGTAGCCGCCACTGGAGCGGGTACCCTTCGCATAATTGCTTCTGCCATGGCTTCAAACATGGCCGGGTAATCTGGTTCACCACCATTTCCCCCTCCAGTATTAGCTCCCCTAGCAGCGTGTCTTGATGGTCGTCTACTCATTCTAAATCTGCAATTTAGAATAATTAGCCACTTCCAAGAAAACTGCTAAAGAGATACAACCGCTACTACTATATATACTTATATATATAGTAAACATCCAACTGAAATCTACAAATACGTCTCTCATACGTAATTACGTCTTCGAACTTTGGCCAAAATCGTTGACCAGAGCTCTGATACCAAATGTGACGACCGCCCATAACCCCCGCACTAAACAAGAGGAATAATGCGCTGAAAGGCGTGCCGGCTGCTATGGACGATCATCATAGTAAGTGAACACATCGAAACCTGTCGTAGAACTCACAGCGCAAGGATAAAATATAATAGAACATATACAACAGGTGATAGTAATGAGGTATCATATAGCAAACTTTTGAAACTCTTTCAACATCCAGAAAGATTATCCAACTGATATCCAAGTTTGTACATAAGGCCTCACTACAACTCTTAAGCAACTCAACAGCGGAAACAGAAATACAAGATAGAATAAAACTGGTACGCCAGCCTCCTGCTCGTCATCGCTCAGCTTCCTCGTATCACTAAGCTCCATTACCTGTAACCTGCTACTTAGTCTGCCCATCCACAACCGGGTGAACAGCCCAAGGTAATAAGAGGAGACATAAAACCTTGAGTCAGACAATAGTCTTAGTGAGCGATAATACAGCTAACAAACTTCAACAAGAAAGCATATGAGAATGGGTAGATGAACAACTTATCTACCCACATCACCAGAGAAGAACTCAACCTTATCTTCCCCACATCGGACAGTGATAGCCTTTACACCAAGCATTTCAATCATTAATCCATAGAAACCAGAACAACCATTTATCCATGGAAAACAGAAACAACCAGCAATAGCAATCATGACATCGAGATTATATAGATCTCACGTAAATCATCCTATTCGAATTCAACATCCCTCGAGTACAAGCCCCAGAGGCCGAAACCAATATCAGACAAGCACTCAAGGAACATCTACTTCGATGTTGGATAACCCACATGAGATGGCACAAGCAAAACATCCAGCATACATGACAGACTCTGGCTATCACCGCCAATCCTGCTTCGAAATCATCACTATCGTATGACGGCCAACCTTGCCATATGTCAAAGGCTAATGGTAACCCCAGTTCTAGCATGAACTCCATATGCCCAACCTTGACACTAGGCCTTTCCCCAACCAGAAAGACCCAGGGTACTCGACCAACAACCGGTCTTTTGGGCCTTTCAACGATACCCATCGTACCCCTGCTTTGAGCCTGCTAGAACTTACGACAACGATGACTTCTCGGCCTTCGCATCTCTAATCGTCCAACCTTGACGATGTTTCATAGCTCAAGCAACCTTCTCGAGCAGCCATTATCCACCAACTCACGACCTTTGAGTTGTCTCCGCATTCGTTGTTTCACCTTGATCAACGAACACATTCATCACTTTGAGTCTTCCTACTTGAATCACCTCGAAGTCACGCCATCACCGAACCAAAACACATCACTGCGCTGCGGCTAGGGTTCGGGGGGTTGCCCCCGGAAAATATTTTTTCAGACCTTTTTGGTTCGTACCCGAAAACGTACTTTTTTAGAAAACGACCCTGCCAAAACCGACCAGAACCTTGCTCCAGAATGACCAGCCAAAAACCGACCAGCCTTGCTCCAGAACGACCCGCCTCCATGCAGCTTTGGATCGACTCGACCTCCTTGCAGCTTTGGATCGACTCGACCTCCTTGGGACCGGCCAGCTTTGGATCGACTCGACCTCCTTGGGACCGGCCAGCTTTGGATCGACCCCGTCAAGACCGACCAGATTTTGCTCCACCTGACCGACCAGCTCCTTCAGAGCGACCAGGATTTGCTTCCAGTAAAAACCAACCAGAATTCCACCATCTGAAACCGACCAGAATGCCACCATCTGAAACCGACCAGAAACACTTCTGCTCCTTCTGGACCGACCAGCTTAAACCGACCAGCTCCCTGACTTGCTTCCCAAGCCATACTATGACCGACTACCTCATTCCAGACCGACCCGACCAACTCCAGGACGACCAGAAACCTGCACATCTCCAATTCGACTCCGATTTCGACCAAAACTTCGCCAAACGACGAATCCGACGAAACCAGCTTATCCGATTCATCCAAACGCAATCACAAACATGTTATACAACCAACAATATCATCAATCTAACAATTTCCATCAAAACACATAAATTTCCCAAAACATGATAAGTGAATCATATGAACATAAAAACGGATCTAACTTGCATAATCTTGAGAAAAATCATAAAATTAACCATTTAAATTATCTAGATCAGATCGTAAGGTGATTCACATGTAAAATAAACTTAGCATGGTGTAGATCTAAGGAAAATAAC
This sequence comes from Allium sativum, assembly GCA_030737875.1. Classification (NCBI taxonomy): domain Eukaryota; kingdom Viridiplantae; phylum Streptophyta; class Magnoliopsida; order Asparagales; family Amaryllidaceae; genus Allium; species Allium sativum. The sequence continues at coordinate 726,143,682 of CM060919.1, read as the reverse complement.
ATGGAAATGATGAAATTAACAACATAAGACCCATATACTTGCATGCATCCGAATGAGAGATGTAAATCACTCACCAATTCTTCAAATCGATGCAAAAACAATGAAATATGATTCCGATCAGCAAGCAACTTGCACAAAACCCTTAGATCCGATGAATTCGCCCTTGAAACGATGTTGATCTAGCCTCGAATGGTATAGATCTTCGATTTCCCCCTTGGATTTGGAATTTTAATGGTGGAAAGATGTTAGAGGAAGAAGGAGATCAAAGCCTCCCCATAAGAGAATGGAAAATGCCAACCTTTCTCCATACCCCTTACCCCCTATTTATAGTCTCCACCCACCCTCTAATGGGCCTTCTCCAAATCAGCCCATTAGCCTTCCAAAACCTGAACAGCCAACTGAAAAACCTTAAAACAGCGATTTCTCCCAAACCGCTGAACCAAATCCTTAATGTAACCACTCTACGGAAAGAGAATCATCAATTCCTTTCCAATGGCACAGGTCTCACCCTCTGATTCGACCTGAGTCAAAAGTTATGCCCTGTACAAGACTGACAGGGGCAAAATGGTCATAAACAAAATCGGTAAAAATTATGGACATGTCACACATCCCCATAAGCAACATATCAAAAGATGAGAATGATCCAACCCTCAGGGAATGAAATAAAAATATTTTACGATCTTCCGATACGTAAAATGCGGGCTGTTACAGTTTGGCTTGGACTTAGTGAACACGCAGGAAAAGAAGGCTCTGAGGTTCGTTAATGGCTTGAATGAGCCATTGCAGGGGTTGGCTATGACCCACATCCCTATGGGGGCCACCTTTGAGAAGCTAGTAGACATGGCACTCATGCACGAGGAGAAAGGCGCTAATGCTAATAAGGCACCTGAGAAGAAAGGGGATCAGAAGAAACCACAACAGCAAAACAAGAAGGGTGGTAAAGACAATAATGGCAAAGGAAAGAAAAGATGCTTTAACTGTGGGACACCAGGCCATCTCAGCAAGGATTGTAGAAAGAAAAAGAAGACTGGCTGTTTTCACTGTGGTGAAGCGGGACATCTAGTGAAGGACTGCCCAAAGAACGGGCAGAGGGCAGGGTCTACCTCGGGAGGACAGGTGCAGGCTCTTATGGCACCAGGGCAGGCAAGGGGAAAAGTTCAGGCTCTCGCAGTCCCACCGCTGCAAGAACGAGGTAGAACCATTTCTATTGAAAGCTTAGTTTTCCTGTTTGATCATCCTGTCCGTACCTTATTCGATTCAGGCGCATCGCATTCGTTTATCTCTACATCATTAGTTGAATCACTGCACTTAAACACCAGTTTAATAGAGGATCCCTTAGTTGTTTCGAATCCAATTGGGGGCTCATCTTATTTGTCCATGATATGTTTGGATTTGAAAATTTATATACTTAGCGTTGGGTTTAGATGTGATGCTTATGTTTTGGGCTTCACGGGCTATGGGCTAATTTTAGGAATGGATTGGTTACCCTGAAATGGGGCCGTTCTTGATTGTGAAAGGAGAGTAGTTAGGCTCATGACTCGCCTTGGCAACACTCTCGAAATCTTTTGTAATCCCATAAATTCCGTTATGCTAAGTTATCTAGAATCGCTTGACGCGTCTGTGGAGAATCTACGATCCGTTAGAGTGGTCCGAGAATACTCGGATGTGTTTGAGGAGGTGAAGGGCTTGCCTTCGAAGCTGGAGATAGATTTTCAAATATATCTTGTGGATAATGCAAAACCAGTATCTTTTCCAGTACGCCACATGGCTCCTCGTGAAAGGAGGGAACTCAATAAGCAAGTGAAGGAGTTGCTTGAGAAGGGGTTCATAAGACGTAGTATATCAGAGTGGGGGTGCTCCAGTAGTATTTGCCACGAAGGAGGATGGGTCCCTTAGACTTTGTGTGGACTATAGAGAACTTAATAAGCTTACTAAGAAGAACAGACACCCACTGCCGAGGATTGACGATCTCTTCGATCAGTTAGTTGGCGCCTCAGAGTTTTCGCAGTTGGACTTAGCCACTGGTTTCCATCGGTTGAGAGTGGCTGAGGATAGCACAGACAAAACTGCCTTTAGGACCCCGGACGGTTTCTATGAATGGCTAGTGATGCCCTTCGGTTTGACAAATGCCCCCGCATACTTTGTTGATTTGATGAGTAGGGTGTTTAGGGAGTACCTTAATAAATTCGTGGTGGTCTTTGTAGTCGACATTTTGATCTTTTCCAAGAATGAAGAAGAGCATGCCCTACATCTTAGTGAAGTGTTGGAGACTCTACGAGCGCATAACCTTAAAGCTAAATTTACTAAGTGTCACTTCTGGAGAGAGGAAGTGCGATTCTTAGGGCACGTGGTTTCCAAAGAAGGGATAGCTGTGGATCCCGCGAAGGTGGTGGCCATCCAAGATTGGAAGGTCCCTAAAAATGCTACCGAAGTAAGGAGTTTCTTGGGGTTGGCTGGCTACTATAGGAAGTTTATCAAAGACTTCGCAAAAATATCAGCTCCATTGACACGCCTGACGAAGAAGAACCTAGTCTTCGCGTGGGACGTAGATTGTGATGATGCATTCCAACGTTTAAAGAGAGCTTTGACTTCAGCTCCAGTCTTAGTGCTGCCAGACGGGAGTAAGCCATTTACTGTTTATACCGATGCTTGTGGGACAGGTCTAGGCGCAGTCTTAATGCAAGAGGGAAGGGTAATAGCCTATGATGGAAGGCAGTTAAGGGTGCATGAGAAAAAATACCCTACACATGACCTAGAGTTATCCGCAATTGTTTTCGCGCTTAAGTCTTGGCGTCATTACCTTCTTGGCGAGAAATTTGAATTATTCACTGACCACAAATCTTTATAATACTTATTCTCTCAGAAGGACTTGAATTTAAGACAACAAAGGTGGATGGAATTCTTAGCGTCCCACGACTTCGAAATAGCATATACCCCTGGCAAGGGTTACGTGGTGGCAGACGCCTTAAGTAGGAAAAGGCTGTCCTTGAGTCCGTTGTTTGTTGAACGGCGAAACTTAGAATTCATCTCTATCTTTGATTTTAGACCTTCCGTTGACTTTGTATCCGGTTTGCTAGCATCCTTGGAGGTCAGACCTACGCTTTTGGGATGGATTGGTGAGGCACAGCGAGACGACCCACAGTTGGTTGAGTTAGTAGAAAAGCTCAAAACAGGGGAGTCATCAAGCCATCTCCGTAGGTATACCCTGGATGATAAGGGATGGTTACGTAGGGATAGTAGACTTTGTGTACCTCGAGACGAAGGGTTGAGGAAGGCTATTCTTGACGAAGCACATCATTCGAAGATGACCATTCATCCCGGCGGGGACAAGATGTACAAAGACATGAAGCGAGTTTTCTTTTGGGCCGGTATGAAGAGGGATGTGGCCGAGCATGTCGCTATATGCTTGGTGTGCCAATAAGTAAAAGCGGAGCAAAAGAAACCCGGTGGGTTGCTTCACCCATTGGAGGTTCCACTATGGAAATGGGAAAGTGTCTCGATGGACTTTGTGGATGGATTACCAAGATCAAGGAAGGGTAATACGGGGATTTGGGTTATAGTAGATAGACTTACTAAAAGCGCCCATTTCATTCCCGTGAAGAGTAAGAGGACTGCTCCATGGTTAGCTTCTGTATACGTCCGAGAGATAGTTCGTTTGCATGGTGTTCCTTCTAGCATAGTAAGCGACCGCGATCCTATCTTCACTAGCGAATTTTGGAGGAGCTTACAAGAAGCGGTAAGGACTCAGTTATGTTTGAGCACCGCGTATCATCCTCAGACGGACGGCCAGACTGAGAGGGTGAATCGCATTCTAGAGGATCTTTTGAGGCTATGTATCCTAGACTTTGGGGATACATGGGAAGAGCATCTTCCGTTGGTAGAGTTCGCATATAATAACAACTTTCAATCTAGCATTGGCATGGCACCTTTCGAAGCTCTTTATGGACGATTTTGTCGTTCACCTACATGTTGGTGGGAATCTACCGATAAGATCTTACTTGGGCCCGATATGATTAGAGAGACTTCAGAAAAGATCGACTTGATTCGAAGGAGGATGAAGACAGCGCAAGATAGGCAGAAATCTTATGCAGACAAAAGGAGGACAGATCTTGAGTTTGATGTTGGGGACATGGTCTTTATCAAAGTGTCTCCATTACGGAATGTTGTTCGCTTTGGGTCCTTTGGGAAATTAGCACCAAGGTTTGTAGGGCCTTTTCCTATTAAGGAGAAGATTGGACAGATGGCGTATAGAGTGGAGTTGCCTGAGAGACTTAGTGGTGTGCACGACGTATTCCATGTGTCACATTTGAGGAAGTGCTTGCACGAGACCGCGGGAGTGGTAGAGCCGAGCTTGCTTAGAGAGGTGGAGATAGAGCGTGATGCGACGATTCGACGAGCTCCTACATGCATTCTTGGGTCGGAGATCAAGAAGTTGAGGAATTGAGAGGTCAGACTAGTCAAAGTGCAATGGGGAGATGATGAGAGCAACGCTACTTGGGAGACAGAAGCGAAGATGCGTTCGTTGTATCCTTTTCTTTTTGAGGGTATGTCTTTTAATTTCTCCTTTATCGCTTAGCTTGTACTTATCTTATCTTTAGTATGTCCTCTCGCTAGTATCTTTGACCTTTAGTTAGGATAATCCTATGGTTGAAACATGTGTTTGAGACATGTTATGTATGATGGATGCAAAGTGGATGCAAGTGTTTGCTAGTGGTTGCTCGTGGACGCATATACACACACTACTAGGCACTAGATCGGCTCAGTCACTTCATATTGCATATTGCATATATATGGATGTATTTAGTAAAATGGATGTATGAGGATTTTTTTATTTATCATATGGATGCTGCATTCAGATGATGATTGTGCACGCATATAGAGATAATATGTAGCATTAAGGAACTTTTGCATACATAATGGACGCATGGCACTATCATGATTTGCATTAAGGAGGTCAACTGAATCAGTGGACCGCCTAATTTTGCATTAGATATGGACATATACACACACTGTGCATTTAAACATGAAAGCATTAGAAGTCTATAAGGACAATGGATGCCTGTATTTGATGGTTGAGTAGATGGATGATTGGATGTTAGGATATACATTCTTCTTAACTGGAAGATTTCGGGGTCGAAATCCTTTAAGGAGGGGAGAATGTAACACCCCGTAATTCTGTTAATATTAATATTCACAAATTAAAGAATAACTACTCTCAGACGTGAGAATTGTGGGAAACGGGTTGCGCCATTGTGTTCGTCTCGGAATTCTGGTTGAAATAGAGTCCGAGTTTACGTGATTTGGACTTCGTATGAAGGAGATATGGCCATCGGAAGTTCCAGAAAATTCAAAATTCAAAATTCGAAGTCAAACAGGCCAGGCGGGAAATTTCCCGCCCAGCACCCCAGGTCGACTGGGCAGTCGACACCCCCAGGACCAGGTCGACTGCGCAGTCGACTTGGGTGTCGACCTGGTCCAGTCGGTCAGGTCTAAATAAATCCTAAACTCTATATATACCTAGGTAGTCTCTCACTCTAAATTCACATGAAAAATAGAATAGCCGCCGTCATGCCATCGCCATGGAACTCAGTGTAGCCGCCGCCAACTAAGAAGGAAGAAAGCTAATCAAAACTCTAATTCTACTCAACTCTAAAGCAAATCAAGACTCTCTTTCTTTTCTAATTGTGAGTATGATGATCTTAATAAGATTATTAGCAAACTAATTAGATTAAGATGTGATATGGATCATAAGAAAATGATGTGAATTGTCATATATGTTGTTGTAAACCTTATGCTATCATGTATGTTGTAAATCCTATGTTATGTGATGATGATATACTATATGTTGTAAATCATGCTATAATGATATTATATATGTTGCAAATTTCTATGCCAAGTTGCGATGTTACAAAGCCATGATGTTATTATGTTGTAGTTAGCTTATGAATCATGATGTTGATTATATATATTTGGGCTATGATGATTCACATGATAAATCACATGTACCTATGCAAGTTTAGATTTATTAGTATGTATAATCTCACATATTGTATGACATCTATTTAGATCTAGAATTATGATATCTATTTAGATCTAGAATTATGCTATGACATGTGTGAGTTCTATGTGTTAGATGCTAGTTCACACCATCATTATGCTGCATAAACCACATATGCAAATTTATACATGAACTTGGGTTATGATCATATTATGTAAGTTGTGACATTTAACCAAACAAGTTGACACCTTTAGATCCATGACATGTGTAGTTTTATGCAAGTTTCACCCCTATTATGATTAGATCTATTTTATTTGTCTATATGTTGTGATAATTTATCTTTGTGCTATGAGTTAGACTATTCGAGTCTAACGTATATTTTGCGTTGAATAAGCGAACGTATAGTGGGGTACGGGTAAAAGTAAGGATTTAATATTAAGAAATTGGGGTGCAATTGATATGATTTTGCATACCGTAAGTGGATGGCCATAATTGAGTCAATTATGGACATCATTAAAATTGGAATTAATTAATGATTTGAATAGGGATATATTTAAAACTGGGGTAAAAGATTATAAGTAATAATCAATGCTTAGGACACGAGGTTGGACTCGTTTGTGACGTAAACCTGCCCGGACCCGACCGACAAATCCAATAGTCACACATGTTAGCCCAATGTGAGAGGTCCTAGGCCCAAATTAAAGCATAACAGTTGTAAAGACACGAGGTTAGACTCTTTTATGGTGTAAGACTGCACGGACCCGCCCGACAAATCCAGCTGCCATAAATGCCAGTCTAATGTGAGAGGTCTTTATGAGGTTATGGCCTGAATGAATTAAGAAATACTTAATCAGATAAACATGTGAAGTGGGGCATGGGGGCTAAGTAGGTGCCTTGGGTGGCATGAGGAATCTAGTGGGTGCCTTTAGTGGCATGTGAAATACGATTAGTAAGACTTAACCAAACACACATGTAAATGAACATGACTAAGAAGAGGGTTAAGTGGGATATACTAGTGGGGACAAGCTTAGGTGGATAGCTTATGGTAAGTAATTGGGGGCCCATTTCAACCAGTAACCCAAACGTATCTTTGTGAGCTCGACCCAAGTCGAGGACGGGACACGCATACTGGGCTTGACTATAAGAGGCCAAACGGGTTAGCGGTGGCAGCGCAAGTCCAACGGGTTTCATATGCGTGTGTGGACCCGGGCTGGTAGGTAAGACGTTGTTGCATCGTGTAGGTATAAGCCGTGCATCCTCAAGTTGTATCGGGTTGCCACTTTAGGGGAGTGATACACCCCACTGTGGGACCAACACGGGTATCTACGAGTAGGGAGCCGATCGCAAGTGGGTAGTGGGGTACACCTAGCGGAGATAGGGGCAGGCGGCACCTATGTAGTCAGCTAAGGGTACACAAAGCTATTTATATAATTTCTAAGTTCGGTGAGGGGTACACCTAGCGGAGATAGGGGCAGGCGGCACCTATGTAGTCAGCTAGGGCTACACGAAGCTATTTATAAAATTTCTAAGTGAAGCAAGTGGGATCAACCTTTAGGGTGACTGGTGTGGTGCAGTGTAGTAATTATTCGTTAGTATTAGGTGTGCCTTTAACGTTATCTTTATCTGCTCTTCCATACCCAATAGTTCATAGACATTTCCTTATTTTCCAGCTTGCGCCTCAGTCTAATTATTTTGATAATAGTATTGTTAGAATTATCATACTCGCCAGACTTTATGTCTGACCCCCTCTATTTCTATCCTTTTCCCCCTCCAGGTCCTCAGGGTGGGCCCAGCTCTAGTGGAGCTTGATTGGATTGCTTTATCTCTCTTTTGGAAAGCTTGGACCGTTGAAGTAAAGTCCAGCTTGTTATCTTCTTTAATGGCTATTTATGTAATGGGGTTATGTATTTTGTTTATCAAGATGGATATTGTACTTGACTCCGATTTATGGTTTTATGATGTAACAAACATGTTTAATTTCAGCTGCAATGAAATAAAGTTTTTGATTTCCAAGTACTACTTATTATCTGTTTTGTTGTAATTTTTCTGTTCTATATTCACTTAAAACCTCCATGGAAGTTAATGCATTCCCTTTGTGAGTGACATTAATGGACGTGTGGTGTTACATTTTCTTTATCATAATGATCTTCATCAACCATTAGAGAACAATGGGGAGAAACCTAGAAATTTATCTGAAGCAAATTGGGAGACTTTTGGTAAGAAGGCTATTGCATCTATTCGTTGTTTTTTGGATAATTCAGTGTTTCATATTCTTGCTAATGAAAATCTGCTTATGCAATATGGAAGAAATTGGAAGGAGTTTATGCAAAGTAATCCGCAACAAACAAGGCTCTTTTTATGAGAAGATTGGGGAATCCGAAACTTAAGGAAGGTGGATCAATTGGAGAGCATCCTAAAGATTTTCAGGAGATTATGAATCAATTGGCTTTCGTGAATTTTAAGGTGGATGATGAAGCACAAGCTGTAATGTTAATGAGTTCATAATCGGAGAGTTGGGAAACACTTGTGGTTGCATTGAATAACTCAAATTCGGATGATGTTGTTTCATTGGGGTTGGTGGTTAGTAGTTTTCTTAATGAGGAGATGCGGAGGACGAGCATTATGGAAGGCAAAGATAAGGAGGCAACGGAAATTGGAATTCCAGTTGAAAAGGCCTATATTGCAAGGAGGGTTAACCATTGAAATATGGAAAGACAATCGAATAGACCAGACATGAAAAGGGAATACATTTGTTTTTATTGTGACAAACCTGATCATCAACTGAGATTTTATCATAAGCTTAATAGGGATAAGGAGAAGATGAAGACATTGGAAGAAGAGCCGGATGAACAAAATAATAATGGTAATGAGGTGAATTTTGATGAGGAACTTGAGGGCAATATTTTATGCATTAATAAAGGCAAAAGCAAAGATTGGGTACTTGATTCAGGCGCTCGTTTCCATATATACCATTAAAGGGAAGCATTTATTGACCATGAAGAACAATCTGATAAACTGGAATCTGCGATGGTAGGGATTTGCATGTTAAAGGCATAGGTTCAGTTAAGTTAAAAATGAATGATCGAAGGGTGGTGAAGCTAATGGGAGTTAGATACGTCCCAGAAATTAAGAAGAATCTTACTTTAATAGGACAGTTAGAACAAAAATGCTGCAATTTCTTGACTACAGGAGGAGTCACAAGGGGTTGGACGGGTAATAAGGAGCTTCTGCGCAAAACGGGGAAATAATAATATATATACATTGCTTGGAAAAATGGTGGAGAATATTATGTGTTCTCAAATTGGATCTGGAGAGGCAAATTTGTATGAATTAAGGTGGAGTCAGCAACGTAAAGCCACAAAGCCTACATAGAGGCTATTGTGGTATTACAAACAAATTTGAGACCATTTTTGTATGGTGCATCTCATTAGGGAGATGCATCATTTGTAGGTGGTTTTTGGATTTGAAATGTGGTTTTGTTATGAGATTGGTGATTGTTGGAATGCTGATGTGATTTCATATCAAGGTGCAGTGTTGTGATTTGTGATATTCAATCACATGTGCTGAAGAAGACGATAGATGGACGTCCTTTGAAGCAGAGAAGAAAACTGGAAGAAGCTGCAAAGTGGCAGCAAGACGTATGGAATTGATTCTAGATGTCTGGATGAGTTCATGGATATTTTTGAATTCATTTTCAAACGTCCGGTTTTCAATTCCAGGTGTCTGATTGCTATTTCAGACGTTTGGAATTGAATCCAAACATTTGAATTGGGACCTTTCTGTTTTGACCAGGTTTTAGAAGATTTATGTTCAGATCTTTTAGTACCCAATTAGGGTATTGCTCTAGATTTCCTATTTGCCTATATAAGCAACTTTTTAGAGATAGATTATTGGTACTAGAAAGAAAGAAAAACTTGTTTTTGTTTAGGATTAAGATATATTCTCAATTTTTAGGTTTTCTTTTGTAGTCAATTGGTGGATTAATAAAGGATTTTTTGGAATGAATTTGCTTTATGGATTTTACTCCAAGTGAAGTCAAAGAAACAATTTTGTCCCATTTCGAATCCTATCTCGACACTCCCTCCGTCTTAGTCTCCGACCTGATCCTGTTAGCTTTCATTCCTAGATTGGTTCTCGTTTCGAATAGTTTTGATCTTGCCACACCTCCTTCCTTGGAGTAAAAATGTGCTTGCGTATTTTGTCTAAGTAAGCACTTGGCGAGTGGGCCTAATGGTTTTAACGGGGTTTTTTTAAGAGTGTTTGGACGATTATTCAGGTAGCTTTTTGTCTTATTATTCAGTTTTTCTTCTCCGGTGGAGAACTTCCTCTGGGATGGACTTCCACCAACTTGGTCCTCATTCCAAAATGCAAACATCCTCGTACTTCCGTGGATTTTTGCCGATCATCTTGTGCAATTTCTCTAATAAGGTTATCTCTAAGGTAATAGCCACTAGGCTAGCACCGTTTCTCGAGCGTATTATTTCTTCCTCTCATGTTGGGTTTGTGAAAGGACATTTAACCACTAATATCATCCTTTTTACCTAGGAGCTGGTTTCTCAGATCGATAGGAAGGTATGAAGTTCTAATGTGGTCGTTATGCTGGATATGGCTGAAGCTTACGATCGTATGTCTTGATTTTTCTCATCAAGGTTTTGAGGGCTTTCGGCTTTCCTGAACCCCTTATCGATATTATCTAGAGGCTGATCTCCAACTTGTGGTTTTCCATTCTCATCAAAGGATCGGCCAACAGTTATTTCAAGGCAGGCAAGGGTCTTCGCCAGGGAGACCTTCTCTCCCATCTCTGTTCGTCATCGCTGCCGGGGCTTTCGTACGTGGTTTGTACTCACTTATAATAGATAGGCAGTTTCATAGGTTTGGCATCCCCCGGGGCTACCCTAAAATATCTTCCTTATCTTTCGCTGACGACATCATCATTTTCACTAATGGAAGTCGTCTCTTTGTCCATCACCTTATCTGTCTTATCCAGCAGTATAAGGGATGCTCGGAGCAACTCGTTAGCTCTGCTAAAAGCTGCTTTATCCCCGCAAAAGATCTGTCTTCGATTAGATCTTCCTAGATCGAGACTTTCACAGGTTTCAAGGTTGTCTCCCTTCCTTTACCTTACCTCGGTATTGTGCTATATCGAGGTAGGAAACTTAACGCTATCTTCGATCCCCTGACTGACAAAGCCAAGGTAAGATCATTTATTGGAATGCGACTCTTCTCTCCGAGGCAGGTAGACTTGTTCTCATAAAGTCTGTGCTAGACTCTATAGGATCACATGTCTTTGCTGCTATGACTCCCACTTCTTTCTTGTTCCATTCTTACCGTTCTTTGGCATCATCCTTTTTTTTGGGAAATAAGGACAACGCTAATCGTCATCACTGGATTTCGTGGAACATCATATGTCGTCCCAAATGTGAGAAAGGCCTGGGCCTCCGTAACCCTAAGGACATTTGTACTGCTTTTGTGTGCAAGCTTTAGGCGAAGTTTGGAGTGAACGACTCCCTTTGGGCAATGTTCCTCCATGCTAAGTACCACTGGATTTTAGGCATGAATTACACAACGGCCCCGTCTTCCACAAATGAGACATGGAAACAGATGCAATCCATAAAGATCTTACTTGGTGATGGGTCCGATTTGGATGGAAATCCCTTCTTGGTTAAGGCGGCGTGGAATTCATCGAGGATACCAACTCCACGTCTTCATCTTTTTCTTTCATCTAGGATGTCTGAATTCCCCTAAAGGTCACTTTATTTATGTGGAAAACCCTGCATAAGGGTTACCAATAGACGAGAACCTTCATATGATCAGTATCCCAATCGTTTCCCGATGTAGGTGTTGTAGTTATGGTAGTTCGGAATCCATTGTTCATTTGTTTTTCTTTGGCTCTTGTGCCAAATCTATCTGGAATTACTTTGGGAATTTGGTGGATTGCCGAGGTAATGCCACTTTTCTAGTAGATTCACTGAGAATCTGGTGGACCGACATCTCAGGTAAATCTTTTCGATCGATCCTATTTTGTCTGATCCCTTGTCTTATCTGCTAGCATATCTGGTGTTCTCGAGGAATAAGGCAATATTTGATGAAATTCCTGTGGATCATCCTATCATTATCTGGAGGGTAAGGAATGACGTGTTCCTTGCATTTTGGGGTTGGCCTTTCAAGGGAGCAATTGGCTCCCACTCTAGGAGATTGGCTCCTACCTTTGGTGTTTCCTCAGTATCTACTACTCCTAGGGCGAGAATTGGTTGATACCTTAGTTTTAGAGCTCATCGCAGTTGTCTTCACACTCTACATTCTACACTATACCCCCCTTTTGGATCTTATGTTGTTTGCTAGTTTTGTAGGGTCTAGATTATTAGGTTTATGGATTCCGACTCTCTTTGGACTGGTAGTTGCTGAAGGTGCTATTGGGCAGTTAGTACTTTTGGAGTTGGCGCTTTCGGAGCATTGGTTTGGTGTTCTTGGCCTTTGCTTGTGGTCCTCTCTACATTTGGCCTTCCGTTGTTCTAGCTTTATGACCATCAACTGTAGAGCTATAGGTTTTTTCGGCATTGTCCTTTTCTTTGTCGACTGCTTTCTGAGGCCTCGTCTGCCTGGCATGTGCTCTTGTTCTTTTGGTTAACCGTCTCTTTTATTTGACTGTCTTTTTTATTTGAGATGTAGTTTGCTTTGTATTTTTACTTGTGTATGTTCTCGGTTTCTTAAGCCATTTCTACAGAAACTGTATTATGAGCCGTTGGAGAATGACTAGATTCTCCCTTTTGTTATATATATATTTATATACATATATACACACATATACATATATATCTTTATCTAAAAAATGTTTGTTTGTCTTGCTTCTTTCATCTTTTAAAATTTAATTGTGTAGAGATCCTCAGGGAACCCTAACAAATAATTCCTTTTTATATAAAATAAATAATAAAAATTTTGAATCGACATGTAGTACGTGAGATAATTACAAGTAAACCAACGTATAATGGTTTCATGTAACAGAAGACGATAATGCGTATAATTGTTTCCATCAACAACGTATTGCTTTAGCTCTAAGGCTAAGTTATATAATAAAATCTCAAAACACTTTAAAAACAACAAGATGGAAACACAATATCAATATATAGAACTCGTCCAAGAGTTCAAGGCATCATAAATGTAATCATCGTATAAATATATAATCAATAATAGCTCTAAGGCTATGTAAACACAATCAACACCAACCACAATGGTGAAAACATTTGAGATCAATGATATCTAGTAAAGAATATGGATCCATATTTGTTGTGTGGCAAGCTGAAGCAACACCACACGTGCATCAACAATAAATGGATGAAGCCTATTAAGTACTATTTATTAAGAGACCCAATATTCTCAATTTGGATCCAACAGTCCAACAAATTGATTAAGAAAACCAACAGTCTTAAATAGGACCCAATAGTCCAACGAGTAACCTAACAGCTTGATAAGAGAATTAACCATCTCAAATAGGACCTAACAAACCAATGAATATCCCAACAACTTGATATATATATATATATATATGGGAATTAGTCGAGATTATTAGGTCTCTAATCCCAACAATATATATGTGTGTGTGCGCACGTGCGCTGTTGACGTCAAAAATTGGTCACTAGTGATAGTCAACCCCAATCGTGTGGAACACTTGAGTAATAATCACAGAATATGTTAAAATAAAGAAAACAGGGGACACGTAGGACTTTTTATAGTGGTTCGACCAAGATGGTGCCTACGTCCACTTTGTATATATTGATTTGTCTTTTATTACAAGTACAATATGTTTTGTCTTTTGAAGAAAGTGGGAAATGGAAACAAAAATGACTATGTTTCAGAAGGAGACAAGGCTATTTTAGAGTTAGCCATTGAAAGAAGTCGGAGTTTCGAGAGAGATTCCCAAGAGAAATTGGAGTGGGAAAAGGTCCCTTTCTTCTTTGAACATGGAGGTATTTATAGATGGAGAAGTGGGTTGATGGAGGCGTAATATGGCCTGCTATTTTTGTGGAGCTTGGAGTCTTGGACACATGGAGCTCGGTTATTTGAATTAGTTGTGGCGGTGGGCCCCGGTCTACTGCTGATTAATAATATCCTCGAAAATTGTGGCTTGCGTGGCATTGGATCAAAAGTAGAGCTTTGGCCGGAAGTGGTTGACCTCTTTTAATGCCTTGAGAATCGAGCTAAGCAATGAATGATTCATCTGAATATTTCCACGTAGATATGGTGATATCTGGTCGACCCAATCTTTAAGGGAATGATTGACTTGTTCGGTCGGGGAGATCGATTATTTCGGAACTCGTTAAGCGGCTATCTAAGGGAGGCCGGCTTGGTCCAACTCTTATTCGGGATTTCTGGAAGGCGGGTTGTCCAGACGTTTGATCGATTAACGTGGAATGGTGAGTTTCTGAACATTGGGCTTCGGTTCGTTGAACCGTGATAACTTTTGCCAAAAAGTTGGTCAACACTTTGCCCCCCAGAACACATCTTTCTTGGTGAAAAGAAGGTGTGTTCTGGATAATACACCGGAGCTCAATGTGAGAGTTGAAATGGTTACGCCGAACCATACTAAGGCCAAAAATCTGATGGTCCTGATGGTTGTATTAAGACCAGAAAACCAACGATCGGTTTAGATCGTATTAAGGCCGGAAAAACGACAACCACCGAAGACCATATTAGGCCGAGAGATGCAATATCCAGTACTTGCAAAGATTAGGGATGCCATTCTTGGTTTAAAGATGGTTTTGGTCTCGATTGGGCGAGTAATAACCATACTCGGCTTAAAGAGTTGGCAAGTAGTAATCGCACTTGGCTTAGAGGAGTGGCGAGTATCAACCATACTCGGCTTACAGAGATGGCAAGTATTAACCATACTCGGCTTACAGAGGTGGCGAGTATTAACCATACTCGGCTTACAAAGGTGGCGAGTATTAACCATACTCGGCTTCTGGCAAGTGTTAACTGTGCTCGGCTTGTATAATTTTATCCGTATTCGACTAATGGAATTGGATATATATATATATATATAGTTCTGGCAAGTGGGGGGTTATACCCGACTCAAAGAAGGGGCAAGTATATTCCATACTCGGCTTAGAGAAATATGACCATACTCGGCTCGAGGAGTATGCTTAGAGATGGTGGCAGGCTTTGACCATAACTTATAGATGGTGGCTTAACGCTGACCATATTCGGGTTGGCGAGCACCAATCACACTCGGCTTAAGTCATTCAAACATAATCCATGTTTGCAAAAGAGTTTATTGCTGCTAAAAAGCTATTACATGGAAATGAAGATAATCTCTAAATGGATGATAACTGAATCCAGAGAACGCCTAGGGGCTAAATCCTAACCCATACGTGTGTACTTCGTCATACCCATTTTATTGAAAGAAAAAAAAAATACGTTCGAGAAGAAAAATCTAAATCTTATTAATTAATGATGCTGCTGCAAGTACTGGGCTCAGGTACCTTTCCGTTTCTAGGAGCTCGAGGACCGGCCTGAGGAGCTTGGGCAAAAGATTGTGGCGGCATGGCCTGCATAGGTTTCTTGAAGTACTATGGTAATTCCCCCCATCTAACCATATCCTCGATGAGATCGCGCAGGTGTCTGCATTCACTGGTGCTGTGACTGGCTATGTTGTGAAACATGCAGTTTTTTCCAGAGTCGAGCTCTTTCTCGGTCGGTTCTTTTTGAGAAGGTTTTGGGAAAGGAAGGGATCCTCATACGTCAAGATAAATGTCGAGCAGGGAGGAAGTGAGATCGGTGTACTGATCATACTTGTTCTCTCTCTGAGGTCGCACGTTGCATTCATTCTTTTTCAAGGCCTTTCCTCTTCCTTTATTCTAGTCATTGGTGTTGCATGAACCAACATCTTTGGCGGCAAGGACCTCGAGGCTCTCCATCTCAATACTGGCATCTTCTTATCGGAGGAACCTTTCGGCCTCGAATAAGAATCTTCAATGTCTTTGGGACGATCCCTGGTTAAGGACATCCTGATGCTACGGCCATAAGCACCATCGATGGCTCGGGTTGATCGACTGATGCTACGACCGCGTTGAATCTTTCTAGAAAGGACTAGAGGGTTTCACTGGGTCGCTGCTTGATGGAGGTCAGGAACATGACACTCTTAGGTCGAGAGATATAAACTCTGAATTGCTTGATGAAGCGGGTGACCAGCATGTTCCGGCTGCTGATCGACTCTGTTGTTAGCCACCGAAACCACATGTCGACTATATCTGTGAGAAAGAGTGGGAAGCACTTGGCTATAACATTGGTCGATGCAGAGAGAAATTCCATATGACGCATATATGGCATGAGATGGATGGTCGGATCAGTCCAGCCATTGTAGGGTTCAATGGCTGGAAACTTGAAATTTGGGGGGTTCCCGGAGTTCCTGATCTCCCTAGTGAACGGGCTACGGTGGATATCATCTATATCCTGCTGAGCAGATGTACCCCGAACGAAGCATCTGATGATACTTGCAAGTTGGCTTCCATCTTCAAGGAGTCGCTGCCATGAATCCAACTCTGTTCAGGGGAGGACTGCAGTACAAGGATCCGCCAAAAGCATGCTCGAAAAGGGAGCCGTGGGTTGGGCTCGACCTCCGAGAGTTGAGTGTATGTGAGGGTGATTCTAGGCTGGTGGTTCTGGACAGAATGGCCCCTCTCGAACCTGTTGAGAATTGGTTCGGACCATGACCGTGGTAGAATGTCCGGGCTGATCCAGCATAACATGTGATGTTCGGGCTCTGTGTTGCCCCCGCTCAGGGTGATATTAGAAGGGTTAACAGTAGCGTTTTATTCCTCCATGGTGAGAACCGGTATGGTAATGTGATCTTCCAGGTTCGAAGGGAAGGCTCCACCAGCTCTTCATTGGAGGGGAAGAGGCATTAAATGAGTCTATGGTAAGATACCGGGTTGTAATGGAAATGGCACTGTTTCTGGTCTACCCAGCTGTTGTTCGGTCAATCCAGGGAGTTGAGTCGTTCCCCAGAGTGGAGGCAAAATGGTCGAATGACCTAGATCTCGATCGCGGGCCTCCTGTGAATCTGAAGTTGTGGCTGCGTTGGTCGCTGGAAGTGATACTCCTGGCAATGGTTGGTCAGGAAGTGAAGACGAGGCAGGAGGAGGCAAAGGCATGGTTTGATATGTGGCTTGTACTTGTGCAGACCGAAGATCAGTTGTTGCCCTAGCTTCTCCCGGTGGAGGAATTGATGTTGAAGCGATAAATCCCATTTCCACCTGGCCGAGAAGGTGATCCATCAACTATTGTTGACATTCGAGGAGCTCACCCTAAGATGTCATCTGGTCCTTGAACTCGGCCAGAATCTTGTCCATGTCGTCCCTGGTAAGATATCGGGACATGTCTTCATTAGAGGAGACTTCCTGCCTTGCTTCTGCAGCGTTTATCTCGGCTGCATCGGCGTTTATGGGACGGGAAGATGTTGCATCTTTTTCGCTTGTTTGCCATTGATCAGGGAAAGCAGAAGGTCGTGGAGTATGTCGGTGCTGCGCTCCCTTACCTGGCGCGCCAAAGTGCTGATGTCAAAAGTTGGTCACTAGTGAAAGTCAACCCCCAATCATACATGTAACACATGAGTAATAATCACATAATATGTTAAAGTAAAGAAAACAGGGGACACGCCGGACTTTTTATAGTGGTTCGACCAAGATGGTGCCTACGTCCACTATATATATATATATATATATATATTGATTTGTCTTTTATCACAAGTACAATATGTTTTCTCTTAAAGAAAGTGGAAGATGAATAAAAAAATGATGGTGTCTCAGAAGGAGACTTGGCTATTTTAGAGTTAGCCGTGGAAAGAAGTCGGAGTTCCGAGAGAGGTTCCCAAGAGAAGTTGGAGTGGGAAAAGTCCCTTTCTTCTTTGAGCATGGAGGTATTTATTGATGGAGAAGTGGGCTGATGCACACGCAACATAGCCTGCTATTTCTGTTGAGCATGGACACGTGGAGCTCGGTTATATGAAGTAGTTACGCAGTGGGACCCGGTCTACTACTGATTAATAATATCCTCGAAAATAGTAGCTTACGTGGAATTCGAGATGAGGTATGTCAAAAGTGGAGCTTTGGCTGGAAGTGGTTGACGCTTTTAATGCCTTGAGAATTGGGCTAAGCAATGAATGATTCATCTGGATATTTCCGCATAGATCTGGTGATATCTGGTCGACCCAATATTTAAGGGAATGACTGACTCAGTCGGTCAGGGAGAGTGATTATTCTGGAACTCGTTAAGCGGCTATCTATGGGAGGTCGGCTTGGGCCAACTCTTGCTCGGGCTTTCTGGAATGCGAATTTCCGGACCGTTTGATCGATTAATGCGGAATGGTGAGTTTCTGAACATTGGGCTTCAGTTCGTTGAACCGTTATAGCTTTTGCCAAAAAGTTGGTCAACCGCGCGTCTATGTAGTTAAAGCCTTGCTAATGCCCTATAAAATCCCCTCTATAGCTCGTAGCGCTCTTCAACTGCTACGCTATTTCGATTTAGCACTGATGAACACTAGATCCGCTTTTAGCCCCGCTATTTCCCGCTGCATCCGCTAAATCAAGGCTTTTTAGCATCCGCTTTAGCAATATTAATATGTAAGGCTTGATTTGACTGGTTTTCTTTTTTCTTTTTAAATAAAAAGAGTTAGTGTAAAGAGCTAATTTTAAGGAACAAATGTCCAGTATAATGTAGAAATCTATTATAATCATCAAATCTAGTATGCGTAAACATGATATTATTTTATTTTGTTTTATAAGATTAATTAATATCAATTTCTTCTACACATATAATGTTAGAGCGTTAATTAATTAATTTTAAATATTTTTTCCCATCAAATGGACCTTTTTATGCCTCCGCTATTTCTCTGCTTTATCCCTTACACCTTTTTGCACATCCACCCCTGTAGTACCACTAAGTGCTTTAATTACCCAGGTGTGCGTATGTATGTATATATATAGGAACCAACAACCATATATACTGGAAATAACAACAAGATGTGTAACAACTCCCAAATAGTGGTATCAATACGTCATATATCGTACCTTCTCACTTATCATTTACTGCCAGACAGCCAATTCCATACAAAATAGCTTTAATTGAATAAGTCCAAAATTAACCGATATAATATACATGTGTTTCTCATACCACATGGCTTGTTATATCGTTTAATTCACTTCCTCTTTCTCTCGAAGAGTGCAAAATCATGTAATCTTAAAAGAAAAATAATTAGTTTGAGAAAAACGAGTTATCAAAATGACTTTGGAAATCATTTCTGTCAAAATTTCCTTATATTGGAAAATATTGGTATATTATATAGCTTTGAGATACTTATAGTTTTAAAACATATTTTAAAAACGTTTATATTAAAGTGATAATTATATATAGATTTTTGTTTGAAAATGGTTTATAAATACATGCACTATGTTGGAAAATTCATGAAAATGTTCATGAAACAAACACATAAAATTCACAAGAAATCTCACGAATTCGGAGTATGGATTAGAGATAATGTTGGCTTTTCCATTGTAAGTTTAAGCACACCAAAACTAGCTTCAGAAATCAATCGAATTGGTGTAAGAATTATTTTAGCAAATAGCTTAGAAATCATTTGAAATAAAGAAAAATAGGCCCTATTTAGTAAGCTATAGGGGTCGACCTATATTGCTTCACAGGTTGACCCTTAGGTCGACCTTTCACTTTTATAGGTTGTCATATAGGTCGACCTATATGTCGGGATTTTCAACAGGAGGCTTCCGGGCTTCGACTCAAAGTTTCAAGCGTGTTTCCGATAGGTTACAAAGGTCATGTAGACTTGAGACTTGACATGCACAAACTATAACATATAGGTAATGAATTAGAAATGATAGAATACAAATTTGGTAAGAAAAAAAAATATAAGATCACAAAGTTGGACCTACAGTCACATTTCACTATAAACATAAAAACATAATATTTTATGTTTATAGAGACATATTATCATCACAAAATCTTACTAAAACACAGATAAAACGCCATAAACACATTGTTTAAACTAAAAGGTGAGGTTTACTCACCTTTTTGGCTTAAAGAAGCGAATTTGGCATAAGAGTTGAAAATTTGAACTTAATTTGGCACTATAAAGCTTCAGCAACCTAAAGGAATGTAATACAAACACATGCAAGAAAGAATAAACTTACAGTAAAAGATAAATTCTTAAACCTGAAACAAATCATGGGTTTTGCAAAGATTACTTGTATATACTTTAGGTTAACAACTTTTCATTGATTTAGTCTGGGGTTTGTAGCTTTGATTTGGATGATTGAAGATAAATTTACAAGTTTTCTCTTGGCCAACCGCCTACACTCCGCCTCCCATCAGTTCTCAGGCAAAGCCTTGATGCCGTATGATGAAATTATCAACACCAGTAAGGTTGAGTGGCAAGACTATCTGGTAGAATATTCTCTTGGCCAACCGCTTAGCTACTCAACGACCATTACACGTCTTAAGCATAAATGGAAGCCTTCAGGAACAATCAAAGTCAAATCTATAGGTAAGATGTTTTTCTTTCTTCTATCCACCTTAGAAGACAAAGAAAGGATAGTTAGTGTCAACCAAGTAATAATTAAAAGTAAGGTCAATATAGTCAGGCTTTGGAGTGAAAATATTGGTGAAAACAACATTAAGAAAGTGTATGTTTGGATTAAGCTCACCAACCTGTTAGATTTTATGCCCTAGAGGCAATCTATTTGATGTGATTAATAACACTGTTGATGTTATTATTTTATTTTGAATAAAAGATTCTATTATGTTATATTTACTGTGCAATATAAATATTAATATAATATAAGTCCTTAGAATAATAATACAAAATTATATAGTTCAAGTAAGTGACTTGAACATGAGATTATGTAATATAATAATAAGTATTATAATTCTTAAATGTCCCTAGTCAAGTTTTATTGTTTATATAGGACAACAATAAAACATTGAGACTACTATGTTGATTGATTGACAATCATATCTCATTGATCATTGATATACATGATATTAATGTTAATACATAAATATGTATTGGAGAATAACGTATTGGGTGACCCAACATGAGAAAACTACATGGAATATAATTAACAGTATCATAAGTTATTCTCATAGTGAAAATGATGTAATGGTCCTTAGTCCTGAAGTCATTATAATTTTATTCGAGGATATTTTTGTTTTGATATCATAAAAAGTTACTTTAAACCGAGTAGACGATAAATGTGGTTATCGGATACATCTCAAATCAATTGAAAATTATGAATGATCTAGATGGAATTTAACCCTATAATATAAGTAGTGATATCCATGGGCCTCTTGATTGAGTGAGACTATGAAATACATGGTTGTGCTCAAATATTGATTTGTTTTATATAGTCTACTCATCGATCAAGATAAAAGCATTAAATTATAAAGAGGATGATACGTTCCATGCCTCGAGTTTAATCTTGGATATATTGGTTAAAAGGATTAAATTACATTGAAATGCCAATCACAAAAAAGGTTGTATTGAATCGTTGATTTTATTATAACTTGGGTAGCAGTGATGTATTACTGTATGTCGCTCACTGTTTATAATTTTAAATATGATTTAAAATTATTGCCAAAGTTATAGTAACCTATAAGGTCATACACTTAGAACGTTATAGTGGGGAAACCATTCTTCGCAAAAATAAAATATCATTCTGTTGATATTTTATTTAGCATTCAAAAATTATGTCGTTGGTTCCTTAGTTCATGGTACACGTTTGTTTTAAATGGGTTTCACAT
Organism: Allium sativum; assembly: GCA_030737875.1. Taxonomy (NCBI): domain Eukaryota; kingdom Viridiplantae; phylum Streptophyta; class Magnoliopsida; order Asparagales; family Amaryllidaceae; genus Allium; species Allium sativum. Next base: position 726,121,877 of record CM060919.1, on the reverse strand, counting down.
TCCTTTAATAAACATACAGACAATATCCATAAAAAAGGGAGATTAGATCGAATACGAAAAGAACCATCCATAATATCTTTTTCAATTAAAACCTAAAAGAATAGCGCCTAGTACCCTTTTTCCCCTTTCTTCTTCAAATGGATCGAAGATAAAGCATTCATGTGGATACCAATAGAGGACCAGGTTTTTGTTGCGCTTAAGATTCAATCCATCCATACTCTAGCATCGTTCCAAAATCGAAGCAAATCGGATTCAATGATTTCGTAAAACATTAGAAGGTATGAATTTTTGATCTATTGACTTTTGCATAGATCCTTAATTTTAAATTGTTTAAAATGCTATAATTGGTTACTAATTAGATCGTAGAAACCCAACAGTGGTATCAGAGCATCAGGCTTGAAAAATCAGTAGTTTGAAATATGATATTGATTCATGCATGCTTGAATTCCTAGATAATCAAACTATTGTAAACATTGATGTTAGAATTTAACATAAATTCATTTATGGAAGTAATATTGTTTTACTGTAATTAAAAATCTGTGTTTTATATAAGATGTAAAAGTGTTTATAGGAAATAAAATTTGATATTTGATATATAATTTCAAAAGGAATTCATGCTTAATTCTGAACATTGTTTTTAGTATTGAATCTGAATTACTTTATATTAATTTGGTTATGAATATTCAAAATTTCATTCTTGTTAAAATGTACGACATGGTTTAATCTATAGACTATATGTTTATTGGTATATATTTGGATCTGAAAATATAGTTGCTAAAATTTTGTGACGTCTTTGTCTGTAATTTTGAATGGGATCAAAAACCATATTTTAATAATAACTGTATGTTAAATAATACCACTGGAATCTACTACGTAAAACCTGTTTTCCCCACATATCCATTGGTGCAAGTATATATATATATATACATACATACACACACACATATATATATATACATACATACACACACACACATATATGGCAAGTATGATCTGCCTTAATAATATATATGTATATCCTGAAATCTAGGCAGAGATTTAATTTATTATATTTTGATTTTGGAGTTGTATCTATGTGCAATTGTATATTGAACACAACTATGTGTGTGTAGCTCATATTAATATATGAAGGTGCATACATATATTATGTTGAATTGCTGTTGTAAATAATGGCATGAAAGTCATGCCTGAAATGATTATAACATTTCCCTTTGTTCTTACATTTGTTTTGCTATAACACCCCACCTCTATATTCGCATTAGTCAAGAATATTGCAAGCAATGATGTCAACTAACCCGAAGAATAAGGTTGTTGAGGAGCGACCATCTGTATAATAGCTTTGATCAAGGGTTAAATATGCCAGATAACATGATCTTACTTTCAAGAGGATATCTGATACATCTAATTCAAGTTCAAAACTACTACACAATGGCTATATATAATTCAGAAATCAATATAACAAAACATAACAATAATCAGAGTCCGACACAAATATTCACATCACGAGGGCGGAAGTAGATATGAATATAACACATAAGTGTGTATACAAAGTTAATGGTCATACTCGATCCACTATAAGACCAAATAATAGGTACAAAGGCTGCAAAAAATAGTATATATACAAAATAATTTTAGTCTCATATACATATAACCCAAATGGTACAAAACAAAAGTAAATTGACAAAAAGTGGAGGATAGTCCATGCTGGAGTCAAGAAAAATCACCTGAAATACCTCGGTCTGATGCAAGTATCATTTACATGAAGATAAACAATAAACGGATCAATCAAGCCATACTTATCTCATAAACTAGGATATAATAAGAGATATAAATAAATGTAGACATGCATACAATAATAACAGTGTCACGCATAATTGTGTAGCCCAGAAAAGTCTATAGTATATCTCAAAAATCTATATCAGAGCCATAAAAGAATATCTCATTCAAAATTATACAACTATTCATAGGAAATGATAACCTATATCAAATCAAATCAAAAATTGATAACAAAATATCAATAAAACTCAAATTGATAATAGATTATCTACAAACTAAAATTCCAGAATTTAATAATAAAAAATCCAAACATCACAAATGGAGGAGGTAAGGCCGATCTCAAAATAGGAACCCGAAGACTCGCCAACACGAGTATCCCAAATAAGACGTGGTCTCCAGGTAGCTAGCATATAATATTAAATCGAAGATCCTCAAATGGTCCAAAGACCGCGGGTCGCGACCTTGCATAAACGGTTCGAAGGCCATCAAAAGCTTAAATCCACAAAATGAACTAAAGTTCCTAAAAATGAGCCAAAGACCATTAAAATACTCAAAATGATACAAAGATCGTTAAAATACTCAAAATGAACCGAAGTTCCTCAAATGATCCGAAGATCCGAAGTTCCTCAAATGATCCGAAGATCCGAAGTTCCTCAAATGATCCGAAGATCCGAAGTTCCTCAAAATGATCTGAAGTTCGTCAAAACGATCCGACGATCATTAAAATATAGAATAAAGTCCATTATTCAACGACATCGCATAAAGCTAGTCTAAATCTTAAAAGATTACAATTGATCAAAGTAGTGTAAATTACTACAGGCTAGTAAATATAGGAGTCGAGCTACATGTCCCATAACAACTTTCTCTACTCAATTATTTACGAATAGTTGTATAGTCCACTAAAAACTTAAGATGATCATTGCCATAATTTTCAATCGAATGAGTTCAAGAATTAACCGTCGAAGCAAACAAGGGGGATCATACTCCTGGTTTTTTGTAACAACCCGGAAAATCAGAACCAATTTAAAAAATTTATTTCAAGTAATTTTGTCAGAAAATGCATCAACATTTAAAAATTGGATTTTTAAATAATAATAAAGCCCTTAAAAATAGCCATTTTGCCATGGACCTCCATTTTCTACGAAACCAATTTGGTTGGATCCGGAATGTCAAATTATTGCTAGGTTTAAAATTCCATAATTTTTGGAATTAATATGTGAGCGTGGTAAATTAAAACGCGTTTGGTAATTTCATTTTAATTTGGATCGACTAGAAAATGACCATTCTTCAAACGGTCTCCAAATTCGATGAAATTAGTTTTATGAGGACCGTATCGTCCAAACATAGCTAGATTTATTTTTCGGGAATTTTTGGAATCAGTATGTGGCCCCGGTAATTTAAAATGTATGTTCAAATCTAATATTGAATGTTTTATATTTTAATTTTGAGAATAACTAATCGAAACAGTCGAATGGGCTTGCGAAACATATTCCATTGTGTCCGGAATGGGGATATTTAGCTAGGCACAACATTCATTGGGTTTGATTTGGAGTTCGTTCGATTAACAGATATTTTTGGAATTAAATAAATTAAATAATTTAAAAAATATATACATGGACAATGAGAATTTTCTCTAAACCCTCGCTCATTAAAAATCAGCCGCTCTCACTATTGAACGACGGAAAACTATTCAATTCATTCTTCCTCGATTACTTGTGATTCCCTCAACTAAATTCAATGATTCAAAAGGGGAGTTTGTAGAGATTTTTATCTTCTTCAAATCCATATGAGTCGCGTCTTCTATTGTCGTGTGTATCGCTCGAACCACCTCCACAAACTTCCACCTCATCACCTTGATTTTAGCCTCCATTTGGAGCTCGACATGGAGAACAACGCCGGGAAGCTCGTGCGAAGCTCTACGCCGTGGTGTAGGCCGATCACCCCCTAGCTACGCGGTTTGATCGAAAGATCAAAACTTAGTTTCTAATCAAAGTTTGAGGTACGGTTTTATATATCTTGAAAGGTTACAACACTTAAAAACATTGCTAATTCAATTATTAATTATAAAAATCATATCTTTTTGATACAATGTCAAAATCCGATGAAATAGGAGACATCGGGACTGTGACATCGTACACTACATTCTAGAAGAGACTAGAACGCATTTGGAGCTCTCTACAAAATTAGAAGGAGTTGAAACCAAAGTGTTATTTCTAAATTCAAATAAATTAGAGAAAAATATATTAGGTTGCAGACGGAGCTTAGTAGCTCCCGACGCTACTTTCTGTTAAACCATGGACGATTATGTGATGATTGTAGTGTGAAATTGATTGTGATTGTGAATGGTTGATTGTGGTTGCAACAAAATTGATTGTGAAAATGAATTGTATTATGGAAATGAAATTATTGTAATGCTGCAAGGCCTAGGATAGTAGAGGAGCCGTGCTGGACACGGTGCCGGTGCTAAATACCCTGCCATTGTAATGCTGAAATTTTCTGTAATCAACTATATAAAATAGTTGATGTTATGAATAAATTGTTTAAAGAATAAAAATAACATTTTTATTGTATGTGTGAAGTATATAAATATTCATTTTTGAAAAAAATTGTTTGAACAATAAAAATAACATTTTTATTGTATGTATGAAGTATATAAAATATTCGTGTTTGAAATAAATTGTTTGAACAATAAAAATAATGTTTTTATTGTATGTATGAAGTATATAAAATATTCATGTTTGAAATAAATTGTTTGAACAATAAAAATAACATTTTTATTGTATGTATGAAGTATATAAAATATTCATGTTTGAAATAAATTGTTTGAACAATAAAAATTAACATTTTTATTGTATATATGAAGTGTTAAAATATATCTTTATTCACCAAAAATATTATTTTTATCATGTATATAAAGTGTTAAAAATGACCGTGTGTTGAAATAAATATTTGTTTTCTATAAATATTATTTTTAACATGTATATGAGCTAAATAAAATGGTCATGAGTTGAAATATATTTTTGTTCGCCAAAAATATTATTTTTATCATGTATGTAAATTAATAAAAATGGTCATGAGTTGAAAAATATTTTTATTTGCCAAAAATATTATTTTTATCATGTATGTGAAGTAATAAAAATGACCAAGTGTTGAAATATATTTTTGTTCATAAAAAAATTATTTTTAACATGCTAATGAAGTAATAAAAATAGCCGTATGGAGAAATATATTTTTATTAGTTAAAATATTATTTTTATCACATGTGTGAAGTGTTATAAATAACCATGGGTTGAAATAAATGTTTGTTCATTAGAAATATTATTTTTAACATGTATATGAAGTGTTAAAAATAGTCATGTATGGAAATAATCATTTGTTCGCTAAAAATATAATTTTTAGCTTAGATATGCATATATATACATATGCTAAACAGGTAAATGGATTTGCTGCTGAATAGAGAATTCATTTGTGTGCTCGACAAATAGGTAAACCTTAATGAGTTGGCTGCGCAATTTTATTTATTATATAAACTCCTTTGAATGCCATTGGATGCGGTGTGATGGTTATTCTATGTGAGAATATAAACGTCGCCATAGGATAGCAACAATTAATTTTGGACTACACTACATGGCATACTTCGTGAAGATAGCATACTCTATCATATTCCATATAAGCATTTGGTGCTTGTATGATGAGGTTGGAGTTACCATACAAGATAGACGCTTGTATGGCGATGACTATATTTCAGGTTGGACCGAAGACGAACTATTGATGTCATAGCGTATCATATTCCATATAAGCAATAGGAGCTTGTATGACGAGGTTGGAATTACCATATGGGCAAGGCGCTCTTACGGCGATGACTGAATTACAGGTTGAACCGAGGACTGATATGGATTGAATAAAATATAACGTTAAATTGCCGGATTAAATTAAAATCCCATACGGGTCTGGAGTTGACAATAATCACGTCTCTCTAGTAATCAGATACGACACATGGATTATTTATTTCCAACACCGGACAAGGTGAAGAGATTTATCTCTGAGTTACCTTTGGGCACAGATAGGTCACTAAAAATTTTATGTGCTTTTTCTGGATTTATTGGGTGCCTAATACGGCCCAATAAATTTCCAAACCCCTCCCCATACAAAGGAGGTTATGTCGAAATTTTTCGAAATTTAAAGGCGTTAGCCAAATTTTTGAAGTGAAAACGGTTTAGAAATTGTCGAATGAATTATATTTATATATATACACACAAATATAAAATAAATTAAACGAATAATGACGCTGCAGTTCGCATTTTGGAATCGTAATTTTAAACGATTATAGCTGGAGATCCGACCATCGAATTTTCCCGAAACTGGAACCTTGGGTTCACTTTGGAAAGAACTTTCCAAATATATAAAATTCATTAGGATTCAACGGTTAGATTTTGTGAAATGTTAAATTCAAATTTGGAGAAGAGTAGCGCCAGTGCCATCGAATGACTTGAAACGTCGTTCGATGGGAATGGACTATATATATATATATATATATAAATAGTGATAAATCATTATAAAATATTATAAGCGATATGGAATGGAAATAAACCGATTTTACTTGGTTTATTGGATATTCTGATGGTTAGATGTATTTGACATGAAATTATTATATTGAATTGAAACGTGAATGTTGAATAGTTTAACCATGGAAAAGAATTAGCTTGAATTCTATGTATACGTGAATTATTTGAAAAGACTGAGTTAATTCTCATTTCAAATAATTGATCGACGATTAAAAGTCGAAGTTACGAAGATGGTGCAAGACTGGTGATCTTCACATCGAATGGATTACTACTGATGCCCTGGATCGGTTAGCTCCCAGGAGAGGTTACAGTGGTAGTAGTCCGGATGTATTTGTTGATTCTCCGGATGTGCGAGGGCCTCTCTCCGGTATTGGACATATGAGACGAGGAATTAGGTACCTCCGGTTTCGTTCAGACCAAGAACGGACTAGTAAATGGACGTGTGTTTGACATTGGATTTCGTTCTGTGTTGATTTATCTCTATTAAGTATATATCTGTTTGGTGGTGGAGAATTTATTCCCTTGCTTAACACCCTTCTCTAAGACATACGAGCTTAGAGGTTATATATTGATAGACATCAGTCGCATGGCATGGAATGTCAATGTGACATGCTGAGATGCAAGCGATCAAGGATTTTGTTGAAAAGCAGAGCCTTGTGGTTGATGATCAAAGCACGGCTTTAAATAACATAGCTTTGTGTATAACAATAATTCGCGAGCCTCACACCCCAGTATGAACCAGAAACAGGAGAGGACGACAGAGAGGACATGCGTTTATTTCTAGCTAGGAGTGGTGTCATGGTATGCAGCCCAGACATTTTTAGTTATGTGGTTGTTGGAAAGCGAGGTACCTCGGATATATCGGTCACTACGGTGTCGATGGATGAAATGGTTGACATACTGACCAGACTTACGCCCCATAGGGCGGGAAAACGTATTGTTCAGGGATTATTAATCCACTTAATGTGGACCAGCCCTGCATTTTCCTAGGTGTAGTTGCGACTGTGTCATGAGACATGGACTAGATTGTCTCGAATTCGGTAAGGACGGTCCCTTGCCTTGGTTCATGACGGAAATCCAACTTCCAATACGACATTGTGCGGTTTTGATTGTAAACCTATATCGACATGATATATGGTACCCATGCCGTCTATGATTGATAATGATTGAAATGGTTTTTGAAACATATATGCACTAGCGATAATATCAAAAGATTTTTTTTACGTATCAAGCATATTTTGGCCATTATAAGGCAAAATTCTATCCTCCAGCTTGCGTTGCATTGTGTGATGGGATCTGAGTCTTATAATGGGTTCATTTTTCTAAAAAACATTGCGATGTTTAAATGATTTACTTGTTTTATGCACTGGCAATCCTATGGAGTAAACCCGTTCCGCATTAGCGGCGTGGTCCTGTGATTGATCATATTATTAAATAGGTTAAGTAAGATTTCTCATACCAGTCCCATGACTGACTTGTAGTTTGTTACACTTTGCAAACTCGGGTGCCCCTATTTTCCACACAGGCAGCCTTGTATTCAGGTTTTAGCAGGCTCATTCTGGATAGCTATGGAACCGAAGATGGATTCTATCATTTCTATTATGTTGTTCAGAATTTATCATGTATATTATGTTTGATTCCGCTGCAGACATTTTAGATAAAGCTGAAACTGTATTCTGTACTAAGTATGATCCTGTTATGTTGTGTAGCTCTGATGATTATATTATTTCTATTTTAATTTGATGTACATTATCTGGTGTAATGATATATTTCTGTTCTGCTATTATTGTTTATGTGTTATATTCCATTGATTATCCTTGCTTTCATGGCACAGGGGTTTGGACTGTCACATTTTTACTAAGACGTTTAATTATATTTCTCATACGAACGAGAAACGGTTTATATAAATGTATCTAGTAGATTGGAAAACGGTTTATAAAACGATTGTGTAAAATGACTTCGCATCTCAGAAACCACTTAAGTAGAAGAATTTGGTATCTACTGATAATATAAAATCCTTTATATATAGTTTTGAAGTGACAAATCTTGTATAATAGCAATCGTAATAACGATAGAACTAGGAATTCACGTTTTTATAACGTAAATTAAATCTCATAAATATCAATTGTAAAATTCATTCACAATGAATAAGTCGAAAATCCATAAAAATCGAGCTATAGAAATCTGTGAATCCGAGAAACTAAAAAGCCAGAAAAAGGCCAAACGGTCTGAAACTCGGTCGGGAAAGAGGCTGATTGGACCTAATCTATTGACCATGGTCTCCACTGGTCAACAATAGGGATTCAGTCGACTGGGTAATAGGGTCAGTCGACTGACCTGTAACAAATAATTCAAACAGTGATAGTTAGAATTTCAGTCGACTGACCTGTCTCAATTCAGTCGACTCCCCTTGTGGTTCTGTCGACTGAATTGGACAGAAATGCCCAATTCTGATTTTTGGAGTAAGGAAAGTCGATATTCAACGGTCTAAGATAATTGATTGCAAATGGTGAAGACTTAGAGCATTGCATAAGTTCCAAACGAAGCTTCTAAGGCTTGCCAAAACAACTAATATCATAAGAATCTACACATAGATTTACATAACGAATCATCGAAATGAAATCAAAACTCATAAATTGGATAGTTCACACACAAAGAACCCAATTCACTCAATGCATACGCAACATAAACAATCCAAGGGCACATTAGCCAAGCATATAAGCTTGATTCAAATATGTGAGTTCCCAAGAACTAAACTTTGGTTGTTGGAAATCAAAGAATCGATCCAATAGCAAGCTAGAACAACCTCTTGTCCAATATAGCTTGCTAATCTTCAATCTAAGAGAATATCAACAAAATTCCCAAGAGTTAGGTTTAATAATTCTCAAAAATAGAAGAGGAGATAACCTAGAGAAGATGGAGAAGCTTACCCAAGTCTCTGTGCTTTATTTCTTCAAGGATTGAAATTCCTAGGACTAAGTTAGGTTTAGGGAATTTTAATTTCCCTTTCGCTCCACCGTTTCCTATTTTTGATGTAGCGTTTTGAGCAGATGAAGAGAAGAGGGTTGTGGAAGGCTTAAAGGAGTAGGCTAGGTTGGCTAACCCAAGCCCGAACCAAAGTCCTAAAATTCCCAAACTCTAAATATATCGATGTTTACAGTTTTTCATGCCATAAATGGCATTTTGAACTCAATGGAAGTGGTTTCGATTCCAAATTCATACGTATGAAAAAAGTGAATTTTCGGACGTACACATGATTATAGGTGTTATATTTAAATAAAATATTTAAATACATTATCTAAAAATATGCGGGTTGTTAAAGACTTCTCCCCTTAAAGAAATTGTATCCCCGTAATTATTAAGGAAAGACTCGTAAAGTAACAACCGAGCATCAACACAATCTATATATAGATTAACTTAAGAAATTAGCTTTTGTTTTTATATTTTGTATATCATTCTTATACTAATATTCACTTATGAATAATCTCAAGATTTTAACTTTAGTTATAAATCACTATATAACTTAAGACTATATATGTATAATGTTCAAATAAAATTCACGGACATATATAAGAAACTAACTTATTTTAATCATAAGGGGTTTCAAAAAAGTAGAATTTCCTTTACTTAAATTCTAAACCTCAATTTCAATCATTATTTAAATTATAATTTTTAAATCGCGAACTACTACATTATGATTTTTCTAAAATTTGGTTTAGGCATATCTCAAAATTTGCAAGGAGAAATTCAAATCTTTTTCTTTCATGAGAAAACTATAATCCAATAGATCCGGATGATTCTTGTTTCCAAATATTCTGACTTATATTGGATCATATACACTCAATCGAAGTTCATTTCTCAAAATCACGAACTACCACTATGTCAAGCTCGTTTTAATAAAAAATTATTTAATTTATTTAAATCTCAATAAGTTTTTAAATTATAAACCTATTATCTTATGTTCTGAACATAAACTAATTAAACATTCAGATTCAAGCTGGAAGTATCGATTATCCAAAATTGTCAAGCTTTCCCTATCACATTTCAGCTAGAAATTTTTATTACTTAGAAATTTCCTAAAAGTACTCTAGATTACAAAGTTTTCTTATATTGAAAAGGAAGTATATGATGGTGATATTAATCCCATTCACAATGATAAGCGATCTCGTTGGGGAAACAAGATCAAGAAATATAATTTGGGTTACATACCCTAAATTGGAAATATTAGCATGTCCTCTAATATTTCACGATCAAATAAATTATTGCTTTAAATTTCCAATAAACCCCTAAAATCTCAAATTTGAAATATTAGCACATCCTATAATATTTCGCGAACAACTTTTAGTTCTTGGAAACATGATAAATGGTAGAAGCTGAAAGAATTTCATCAAACTTGAAAACTTTTGGTTTTCATATAACAAAAATATCACCAACATTGATGAGGTCGACCCGTCGGGATATAACCTCACAAATTTGGTTCACTAATGGTTAACAAAATAAACTAGAGTAATTGTTAACCTCAAATGACAAAAAATAAAAAATGGAGCCAAAGAGAATCTATCCTTTTCAATTAAAAAGTTAGTGATAACCAATTGCTAGGTATAACAGTGAAACGACTATAGCACAACTAACTTATCGAATAGATCATCAATCCGATGTAAGGAATTTATTAAGCTTGCCGTAGTCGCAAGGCTTAAACATTCCATCGGATTTCTCCCCAAATAGCTCACATTTATCCTTAGTGATTGGTCACTAAGGAGACCAATCAAATAATTAGATTGAGCCACAAAAATGAAAATTAATTTCGAACTCAATTACCCATCAAGGTGATCATCATAAAATGGGTGCAAAGTTCCCATTGCTATGAGAATTTTAGAAACATAAGAAAGTTAACGAATCTAAATTAGAATCGTTAAAAAAATATGTTTCACAAATTTGGGATGTTTAAGATAGGTGATATTCTCATAAAACAAAATGCAAGCCTCAAATGGTTAGGTCAATCCCTCCCGAAAATCACCATGAAAGTAGAATAAAAAAGACATGCAAATAAGCATAGAAAGTATGGCCACACAAAAAAGAGTTCATCATCCATAAAAACATGATTTTAAAAATCCACTGAAGTTAGCCTCAAGAATAATTTCATAAAGGAATGACAACTTTTTGCAAAGTTGATCTATCGAAATAAAAAAAACCCAATTTAGTATACGAAGACAAAAAGTAGGAATTTAAGCAAAATCCCCAATTACAAAAGCCGGAGATAGCAAATCGAAATCTGGAAACAAGAGATTATGTCCAATAAGCTAAATGTAGCTTATCACTTTCCAAAAGAAGATCCGAGGTAATTTTTAATGAAAACTCAAATCTCCCATATTCTAGAAATCACTCAGAGATATCTAGAAAAATATAAAATGGAAAGACACTCAAACCATAACAAGTTCGAGCGTACACGTCCATAAATAAAAATGTTATTCAAAAATGGTTCTCTTAACACAAGAATGGGCACACACAAAAGTTCACAAAAACACAATCGAGGACATATCTCCATAAATAAACACGTAAGTAATTCGTGCCACAAATACAATATATGAATCACTGAAATCACCATATAAACACAAATACTTCGATAACTTTGAAGCAATGTAAATATATATAGGGTAGTCATCACGAAAATGGTGCAATCATAAGTAACACAAAAATACACAAACAACATAAAGCGGATCCGCGCAGACTATAATGTCCTCAACAAGGTCGTTGACACCTACCTAGGAGCATTGGCGGAGCCATGTGAGGCCCAGTGGGGGCCGCTGCCCCCACTAAGTTTTTTTTAAAAGATATTTTCCCCAGCCTTGTCACTTTCTGTCTCTAGCCATGCAGTTACTTTCTGTCTCCAGCCTCTACTTTCATTTTGTTGTATATTAGCAAACCTAATATTTTCCCTCATTTCTTCTTTATTCAGTTTTTGGTTCAATTTTGCCCCCGCTCAGATTTTTGCCCCCACTGGATTTATTTCCTGGGTCCGCCCCTGCCTAGGAGTTTGGCCTTAACGACAAGGTTGCTAACACCTACCAAAGCAGTTTTGCCTTAAAGGAAAAAATCACAAAGTTGATTATAGAAAATCAAACATAAAATTCACATTTTAACAATATAAATCCACTCAAAGAAAAACCGATATTCAATGAATCAAGTGATTGTCAAAAGTTGATATATACTTAAGAGGCTTAATTCATGTTTTTTAAAGGAAAAGTCACTATCACACGATTCCGGACAAGCTCGTATGAATTGTGAAGATGTAGAACGTAATCCAAATGACAATGAAGCTTCTAAGACTCATTTAAACATTTTATAGCACAAAAATTGAAACTCCACAAATGATCAAAAGATCAAAACCATAAAATGATCATCAATGATCATTAATGATAGCGTAGTTTATATTAAGCTAGTGAATAGGCGAATTTAGGCAAATGACCCATAACCAGTGACTTAACTCGATTATTTATGAACAAATTACAAGATGCACTATATAAAACACAAAATGATCACAACAAAATTTGCAAAAGGCGTAGCCCATAGGTTACTCAAGAAAGTTCAAAATGGCCATCATAACCGAGCATAAGAAGAATGGAAACCAATTCAAACAATTCTTACTTAGAGATTTGAAAATGAATCTCGATGATGCTATAGTCATCACCAACATTATTTTCCTTAAATATCAAGGTTAACATCGAATGATTGCAAATTAGCAATCAATATTAATGATTTGCCTCACCACCGATTTATAGAAATTTACTAATACTAGGTTCAATGGAGATGCACATCATTAATGTTTAGAATAAGTGTTGCGTCAAAAATTGTCTCACCAAAGTGTATAGAAACTCCTACCGATACGGTGGTGTCCCACGTCTTGATCAAAATTCCTAATGTACCCAATGGGCAACTTAACGTAATAAAATAAACTACGTCCATTTAAGGATGAAAATTCGTAAAGGAATAATTAAAGAAGCAATTATTCTTTCATAGATTAAATTTTTAATCATAAATAAAAAACAACTGTTTCATAGTGCTAAGCGGAAATAATTTATCCGCTTTCACCTCGCAAAACTAATCTCAAATGGATTTGTATTTTACTTGGACAAAATTATTTTATTAAACTGCTTTATAAAATAATTTAGAAAACTTCACAACTGAGTCCTTAAAAGTTATTTCAACTCAAATCTGTTTCATAGTTATAAATCTCATTCACAGATTACACTTGCATATTTCTTGTATAAATTTAATTTAAACAATTCTCTTTTAGGTTGAATTCCTATCTAACATTATCCTCAAATACCCCATAGTCAAATCATGAAACTAAATTCAAAAGGTGTTCGTTTTCAATGTTCCCGAATTATTAATCAATTCAACCCATGCATGCATATGCATAAGATTACTCTCATCCAAACACAATAGTCAATAACCACAAAAACAAAAGAGGAATGATATTCTCAAAATGAATTCAAATAAATTTGGTTTAACGATCAAGGGACCACAACACAAAATAGGATATCACTTTGAGTTCCTACTCACAAAAGGGATGAGATTTTAAGCTTGTCTGGGCCAAGATTCCACAAACGTGAACTCAAATAAATTGGATTGGTAAAACAAGAGATCATAAAATAAAATAGGATATGGCGGGTCCTAAGACTCGGTGTATATCCTAAAGAAAGATTTCCTAAGAGAGACTTAGGACAATGATCCTCGCCATAATATCTTATATTGTTCCGAACTTGGCTCTGATACCAAGTATAACGCCCCACCTCGCATTAGTCAAGGTCATTGCAAGCAATGATGTAAACTAACCCGAAGAATAAGGTTGTTGAGGAGCAACCACTTATATAATAGCTTTGATCAAGGGTTAAATATGTCGGATAATATGGTCTTACTATTTCAATCTCAAGAGAATATTAGACACATCTAATTCAAGTTAAAAACAACTACACAATGGCTATATATAATTCGAAAATCAATATAAAATAACATAACAAAATAACCAGAGTGAGATACAGATGCTCACATCACGGAGGTGGAAGTAGATATGAATATAACACATAACTGTGTACACAAAGTTAGTGGTTATACTCGATCCACTATAAGACCAAATAATAGGTACAAAGGCTACACAATATACTATGTATACAAAAGAACCTTGGTCTCATATACATATAACCCAAATGGTACAAAACTAAAGTAGATTGCCCAAAAATTGGAGGATAGTTCATGTTGGAGTTAAGAAAAATTACCTGAAATACCTCGGTCTGACCCGAGTGTTATTCACATGAAGATAAAAAATAAACAAGTCAATCTAGTTGTACTTATCTCATAAACTAGGATATAATAAGAGATACAAATAAATGTAAACATGCATACGATATTAACAATTTCACGCATAAGTGTGAATCCCAGAAAAGTCTACAGTATATCTCAAAAATCTATATTGGAGCTATAAAAGAATATCTCATTCAATATTATATAGCTACTCATAGGGAATGATAACCCATATCAAATCAACTCAAAAATTGATAACACAATATCTATAAAAACTCAGATTGATAAAAAAATATGAAAAAACTCAAATTCAAGAATTCAATAATTAGAAATCTAGAAATCACAATGGGAAGGGGTAAGGTCTATCTCAAAACGAGAGCCTGAAGAGTCACCAACATGTATATCCCAAATGAGATGCAATCTCTAGGTAGCTAGCCTATAATATTGAGCCAAAGCTCCTCAAATGGTCCGAAGACCATGGGTCGAGACCTCGCACAAACGGTCTGAAGACCGTCAAAAGCATAAACCCACCAAAATGAACTGAAGTTCCTTAAAATGATCCGAAGATCATTGTAATACTCAAAACGAAACAAAATTCCTCAAAATGATCCGAAGATCATTTAAATACTCAAAATGAACAAAGTTCCTCAAAATGATCCGAAGATCATTAAAATACGGAATAAAGTCCATTACTCAATGACATCGCTTATAGCTAGTCTAAATCTTAGAAAGATCACAACTGATCAAAGTAGTGTAAAATACTCCAGGCTAGTAAATATAAAAGTCGAGCTACATGTCTGATAGCCACTTTCTCTACTCAAATATTTATGAACAGTTGTATTATTCACTAAAAACTTAAGATGATCATTGCCACAATTTTCAGTCGAACGAGTCAAAGAATTAACCGTCAAAGCAAGCATAAGGCTCATAGTCCTTGTTTTTCACTAAGACGTTTAATTAGATTTCTCATACGAACGAGAAAAGGTTTGTATAAATATATACAATTAGATTGGAAAACGGTTTATAAAACGATTGTGTAAAATAACTTCGTATAACGAAGTAGAATTAGAAACCGTTTAATTAGAAGAATTAGGTATCTACTAATAATATAAAACCCTTTATATATAGTTTCAAAGCGGCAAATCTCATATAATAGCGATCGAAATAACGATCGATCTAAGAATTCACGTTTTATAACGTTGATTTAAATCTCATAAATATCAATTATAAAATTCATTCACAATGAATAAATAGAAAATCCATAAAAATCGAGCTGTAGAAATCTGTGAATCAGAGAAACTGAAAAGTCACAAAAATTCCAAACGAACCGAAAATCGGTCTGGAAAGAGCTTGGATGGACCTAAACTGTTGACCATGGTCTCAACCAGTCAACAGTAGGGATTCGGTCGATTGGACAATAGGGTTAGTCGATTGACCTGTCGCAAATAGTTCAAACAGTTCTAGTTTAGAATTTCAGTTGATTGAACCTTCTTTTCAGTCGACTAAATTCCCTTTCAATCGACTGAATAGAAATTTCAGTCGACTGAAATAGACAATGATTTATCCCGAGAGTATTTGTCTCAATTCAATCGACTCCCCCTTAAATTTCAGTTAACTGAATTGGACAGAAATGGCCAATTCTGATTTTTGGAGTAAGGAAAGTTGATATTCGACAGTCTTAGATAATTGCTGCAAGTGGTGAAGACTAAGAGCGTTGCATTAGTTCCAGTGAAGCTTCTTAGGCTTCGCAAAACAACTAATATCACAAGAATCAATTCTATACAAAGATCCACACTAGGAATCATCGAAATGAAATCAAAACTCATAAATTGGAAAGTTTACGCACAAACAAACCAATTCACTCAATGCATACACAACATAAACATGCCAAGGGCACACCTGCCAAGCATATAAGCTTGATACATATATTTAAATTCCCAAGAACTCACCTTTGCATTCTGGAAATCAAAGAATTAATCCAATAGCAAGCTAGAACAACCTCTCGTCCAATATAGCTTGCTAATCTTCAATCTAACATCATATCAGCAAAATTACTAAGAGTTAGGTTTAGGAATTCTCAAAAATAGAAGAGGAGATAAGCAAGAGATGGTGGAGAAGCTTACCCAAGTCTCTACACTTGATTTCCTCAAGGATTAGAGCTCCCAAGATTAAGTTAGGTTTAGGGAATTCTAATTTCCCTTTCCTTCTCCCATTTTTTATTTTTGATGAAGTGTTTTTAGTGAATGAAGAGGAGAGGGCTGTGGAAGGCTTAAAGGAGTAGGCTAGGTTGGCTAACCCAAGTCCCAAAATTGACAAACTGTAAACATACCGATGTTTATAGTTTTTCTTACCGTAACGACATTTTAAACTCAATGGAAGTGGTTTAGAGTCCAAATTCATCCGTATGCAAAAAGTGACTTTTCAGACATACACACAATTGTAGATGCTATATTTAAATTAAATATTTAAGTATGTCATCTAAAAATATGCAGGTTGTTACAAATTTCCCCCTTGAAGAAATTGCGTCCCTGCAGTTACTTAAGGAAAGACGCGTCAAGTAACAATCGAGCATCAATACAATCTATGTAGGAATAGATTAACTTAAGAAATTCACTTTTGTTTTTATATTTAGTATATCATTCTTATACTAAAATTCTCTTATGAATAATCTCATAGATTTTAACTTCATATATAAATCACTATATAACTTAAGTCTATATACGTATAATGTTCAAATAAAATTCACGAACATATATAAGAAACTAACTTATTCTAATCATAAGTGGTTTCAACAAAGTAGAATTTCCTTTACTTAAATTCTAAACCTCAATTTTAATAATTATTTAAATTATAATTATTAAATCGCAAATTACCGCACCATGATTTTCTGAAAATTTGGTTTAGGCATAACTCGAAATTTACAAGATGAAATTCAAATGTTTTTCTTTCAATAGAAACCTATAACCCAATAGATCCAGATGATTCTTGTTTCCAAAAATTCCAACTTATAGTGGGTCATATACACCCAATTGAAGTTCATTTCTCAAAATCACGAACAATCGATATACGGTAAGCTCGTTTTAATAAAAAATTAATTAATTCATTTAAACCTCAATAAGTTTATAAATTATAAACCAATTATCTTATGTTCTCAACATAAACTAATTAAACGTTCAAATTCAAGATGGAAATATAGACTATCCAAAATTGTCATACTTCCCCTATCACGTTTTAGCTAGAAATTTTTATTACATAAAAATTTCTTAAAAGTACTCTAGCTTACAAAATTTCCATATATTGAAAAGGATGTATATGATGGTCATATAAATCCCATTTACAAGGATAGGTGATCTCGTTGGGAAATAAGATCAAGAAATAAAATCCAGGTTACATATCCTAAATTAGAAATATACCATGTCCTCTACTATTTCACAATCAGATAAATTGGAGCATTAAATTTCAAATAAACCCTTAAAATCTCAAATCTGAAATAATAGCACATCCTCTAATATTTCACGGACAACTTCCAAATCATGAAAACATGATAAATGGTAGAAGTTGAAAGAATTTCATCAAACTTGAAAGCTTTTGGTTTTCAAATAACAAAAATATCACCAACATAGATGAGGTCACCAGTCGGGATATGACCTCGCAAATTTGGTTCACTAGTGGTTAATAAAATAAACTCGAGTATTTTAGAAATACAAGAAAATTAACGAATCTAAATTAAAATCTTTAAGAACAACATAAATCTGTTTCACAAATTTAGGATGTCTATGATAGGTGATATTCTCAGTAAATAAAATGCAAGCCTCAGAATGGTTGGGTCAATCCACCCCGAAAATCACCATGAAAGTAAAATAAAAAAGACATGCAAATAAGCACACTACAACAAAAAACACTTTTCGCAACAGGCGACATCTGTTGCAGTAGACCTATTGCAACAGGCCTGGGCCTGTTGGTATAGCCAAAGTTGCTAAAAGTCTGCAACAATTTCTGCCTGTTGCAATAAGATGTTGCGGTATCCTTTTTTGCAACAGGCTTTTGCTGTTGCAACAGATCATTTTGCAACGGTATTTGCCTGTTGCAATAGATCCATAAATCTATAAAAAAAAACATTACAGCTTAAATATATTACATATTAAATGTATTCGTTTTAGTAATAGTGTATATAACAAAATAAAATAAATAAATAAAATTTTTATTTTAACAAAGTTTTAACACTACAAACAATTACAACAAAAATTTACAATTTTCATACACCACTCATGTATAACAATTTCTTCTCTCGCACAACACATTTTTTTCAAATAGAATATTTTCTAATCATATTTCTGTTTGTTCGCAACAACTACGGAAGCCTCTTTTTTTTTTCTTGGACGGCGTATCCATATCGATCGATATTAGTCTACTTCGGTCTCATTATCAATATCATGAACAACATATGTAGATTGCGCCTTTCTTCAAAAGATGACTTTCTTTGGGGATATTCATCCTTAAGTGCATCAGGATCAACATCAACATCAAGGTTAAGCACTAATATCCATATAGGCCTGCCCAGCATGATTCGCTAATATACAAACTTACCTGAAATAAATGTGATGAACAAATAGGAACAATAAATATAACCTCATATATTAATCTACTACTGCATATAAAGCCAGGTGATGAGGACATGGACCACCTTTTCAATTATGATGATGATCCAGACTTAGACTCTCTTTAGTTGAATATGCAATATTACAATCTGAATTTGAAAGAATAGTTTTACTACTTGACTTTTAAGGCTTTGTAGACAACCCTTCAATGGTATGTGGAAAATTGCAAACTGAATGTACAGATGTATTACATGCAATAAACAATTTAATCGATGTAACAAGTGTGTTATTCAAATGCCCAAAAAAAACTAATATTTATAAGGTAATTTTTATTCTAATCCACAATTTTAGTAAGTTAATCCATGTTATAAAATAGGGTCATTGACTTCTACTAAAATTTTAATTAGTGTATCCACCTAAAAAAAACAAACAATCAGTTAACTGGTCCAATACCTTCTACTATCCCACAGATTCCTAACTTGAAGACATTGTAAGTTTCTTTACTTTCCCTCAGAAATTTCTTTTAATTTTTGTTCATGAAATTCAATATGTCACATTGTAATTCTAATTTATCCAGTCGTTTTTACACAGGGATCTGGCACAAAACCAGTAAAGTGGTGACATACCTAGACTCATCAATTGGAACGAAGTGCTTCAGTATCTGTAAGTGAAAATTTAGTGCAATATTATTTTTTCCTGACACTGCATTGAAATTTTATAGTCAATGATCTCTGGATTTCACAGAAGGCTGCGTGGTAATTTTTTTACTGGAACCTTGTCTCCTGACATATGTCAACAGACTAGTTTATGGTACTTGTAAGTAATGGCTTTTGGATATTTACTTAATTTTGATCTATGTAAATGTATTTCTCTAAAATTGTTGTAATGTTTAATTGTGCAGTGATGTGAGGAGAAATAATCTCACAGGAAAAATCCCAGATAGTATTGGCAACTGTACTAGTTTTGAAATCTTGTATGAGCCTTTACCTTACACTTTACTAATTTATTATATATTCTTACTTTGAAAACATATAATAATTTTGTAGCACAGGGACATATCTTATAATGATATCTCAGGAGAAATTCCTTACAAATTACAATATCGGTGTTTTGCAAGTTGCTACGCTGTAAGCCCTTTTGTATATTTTTTGCTTAGGCGGTTTTATTTATTAATGTGATTTTTTCTTCATGTGCAAAGTGAGTGTATGGCATCTTACCTACAATTAAAGATGTTTAACAATAGACACTTCATTATTCAACATCCATCAAACTGAAATCACCAAAAAGTTGATCAACAACATTTAATGCAGCATTCACCATTTTAACTAGATTTCATATTTGTTGTAAGAATAAAGCAAACTTTTAAAAAATATACAGGTCAGTTCAAGGAAATAGACTTACAGGGAAGATACCGGAGGTTTTAGGCTTGATGCATGCAAGCTGTTGCTGTTTTGTAAGTTTTCACTTCATCATTGTACCGGCATCAATGACATATATTTGCTCTGCATAGTACTCACTATTTCAATGCTAGAGAATTATTTGTACTTATCACTATTTCAATGCTAGAGAATTATTTGTGCTTATCAATAACATCCAATAAACAAATCACATCTATCAACGAATAGCTTCAGCAACATGAAGAGGATTTCATGTGATATGGTGCTGCTTATCAGATTTTGCACAGCAAAATAAACTCATTTGTTTTAGCCATTGACAATTTAAGTTTATCATGTCCGTATTTTGGTATTGATAACAATTCGGAGCTGAGTCCTTAAAACATAACATATCTCAACTTAAACTGCAATGCTATTTTATGCTAATTGTTATCGGCTTGTGCTTTCTGTATTTATTTGATTTTTCATCTATTATGCATTACGGATAAGTGTGTTATGAAAAATCTCTCTGTACTCATTTTCATGGTCTCTTAGTAATGGAGCAAATGTTTCATCAAATGAAGTATTCACATCATAAAAATATTATGAAATTCCCAAAATTATAGCATATGTTCAAAATTCCAAATTAAAATATACAAAACACAAGCCTAATACGATTTCAAACTCACGAATTGGCAAATTAATAATAAATGAAATCATACCGAGCTTTTATGTTGACGCCTTTCGCCCATGAGTTCGTAGATGCCTAATTGTAGTTTATACCATGCCTTTCTTCACATAGTAAGCGCGATCTGGTGCCCTAAATTATTTCAGATGAAAAGAACGGGATGGAGGACAGGACGGAGAAGCGAAGCGGAACTCAAAAGGAAGGTAGCGAAGGAGCAACGGCGAGCTAGGAGGAAACTGGTTGCTTGGAACAAGTTGGTCGAGGAAATTGTGACGGCCACGGGGAAGAAAATAAAACGAGATCTGAACTTGAGAGTGAGATCTGGAAATTTCAATAAATTGTGAATTGTGAAGGTGGAGAATGAGATCTGGAAACTGCGGCTGATCTGGATTATTGGGTCTGGGAGGGTGAAAGAGGGAAATGAAATTTTCCTGGGAAAGGGGGCGCGAGTACAAAGCTGCAAACCAAAGTACTTAGATCTGGAGGCTGGAGCCACAAAGTTGGGTTAAAACTAAAAATATGGTAATATTTTGTGTAATCCTAAATTGTAAACTTTTTTGGTAAAACTACTGAATAATATTATTAAATATAAATATCAATTTATAATAATTAAATTTATCATCAATTAATAATAGTATTAAATTGTAATCTTAATTATTATGTAATTACTAATGGTTAATTATTTAGTAATTATTATTATGAATATTTTATTAATTATTTAATACTTCGAATATTTTATTAATTATTTAGAGTTTGTTGTTAATTAGATTTATTTATTATTAAATGTAGTTAATAATTATTAAATATAATTTATACACTATTAACAACTAACAATGATAAATTAGTAAAATATTAATTCATATTAATCAATTATTATTGCTTAAGAACTTATTATATTATAACTAAACATTACATATTACAATACGTACTTTTGTAGTAACTATGCTTACCAAATATTAATTATTAGTTAATTAATAATTATTATTTAATTATATGTTATAAATATCACTTTATAATACTTAAATATTATTATTAAATATTAATCTTAATTATTATATAATTACTAGTAGTTAATCATTCAATAGTAACTATTTAAAATTAATTAGTAAAAGTTAATCATTAAAAGCTGATACTAATTTTCAATAGGTGTTTTTTGCAACTGGCTTTACTAGTTGTTAAAAAAATACAGTTATTGCAAGAGGCGAAAACAGTTGCTAAAGATATTTATTCGCAACTGGCTTGGAAGCGCAGTTGCAAATAATATGTTGGTTGCAACTGTTATGGAAGCACAATTGCTAAAAGTATGTTTTTGCAACAGGAAAAAATTGCCTGTTGCTAAATCTCACATATTGCAACTGCTATAATCGGTCTGTTGCTAAATATTATTTACTGCAACTGGCATTTGTCGCCTGTTGCAAATAGCTAGTTGCAATAGGGTATTTTTCTTGTAGTGGCATGAAAAGAATCGCCGGACAAAAGAGGGTTCATCATCCATAAAAACACGATTTAAAAAATCACCGAAGTTAGCCTCAAGAATAATTTCACAAAGGAACGACACCTTTTTGCAAAGTTAATATATCGAAATACTAAACCCAATTTAGTATATGAAGACAAAAAGTGGGAATTCATGCAAGATCTCGAATTACAAAAGCTCGAAGAACGCGAATCAAAATCCATAAATAAGAGACTAAGTCCAATAAGCTAAACGTAGCTTATCACTTTTCAAAAGAAGATCCGAAATAATTTTCTATGGAAACTCAAGTCTCCCATATTTTAAAAATCACTCAAGGATATCTAGAAAAATATAAAATGAAAAAACACTCAAATCATAATAAGTTCGAGTGTATAAGTTCATAAATAAAAGTGTTATTCAAAAATGGTTATCTTAACACAAGAATAGACATACAAAAAAGTCCACAAAAACATAAACGAGGACGTATATCCATAAATTAACACGTAAGCAATTCATTTCACAAATAAATAAAGAGAACACATGATCACTGAAATCACCATACAAACACAAATAATTCGATAACTTCGAAGCAATCTAAATATATATAAGGTAGTCATCACGAAAATGTTGAAATCATAAATAACACAAAAACAAACAAACAACATAAAGTGGATCCGCATAGACTACAATGGCCTCGACAAGGTCGCTGATACCTACCTGAGCAGTTTGGCCTTAACGACAAAGTTTCTTACACCTACCAAAGAAGTTTTTCCTTAAAGGACACAATCACAAAGTTGATTACAGAAAATCAAACATAAAAATTCACATTTTAACAATACGAATCTACTCAAACAAAAATCTATATTCAACGAATCAAGTGATTGTCAAAAATTGATATATACTTAAGAGGCTTATTTCATGGTTTTTAAAGGAAACATCACTATTCGACGATCCCAAACATGCTTGCATGAATGGTGAAGACTTAAAAGGTTATCCAAATGACAATGAAGCTTCCAAAACTCACTGAAACATTTTATGGCACAAAATTTGAAACTCCACAAATGGTTAAAAGCTCAAAACTACAAAGTGATCATCAATGATCATTAATGATAGCGTAGTTAACATTAAGTTAGTAAATAGATGGGTTTAGCCAAATGTCCCATAACCACTGACTTAACTCAAATATTTATGAACAAATTGCAAGATGCACTATATAAAACAAAAAATGATCACAATAAGGTTTGCAAAAGGCATAGCTCAAAGGTTACTCAAAAAAGTTCAAAATGTCCATCATAACCGAGCATAAGAAGAATGGAAACCGATTCAAACCATTTTTACTTAGAAATTTGAAAATAAATCTCGATGATGCTGCAGTCATCATCAACATTATTTTTATTAAATATCAAGGTTAACATCCAATGATTGCAATTTAGCAATCAATATTAATGATTTGCCTCACCACCGATTTATAGAAAATTACTATACTAAGGTTTAATGGAGATGCACATCATTAATATTTAATATAAGCGTTGTGTCAAAAATTGTCTAACCAAAGTATTTAGAAATTCCTATCGATATTATGGCATCCCACATCTCGATAAGAATTCTGAACGTACTCAATTAGCAACTTAACGCAATAAAACAAACTATATCCATTTGAGGATGCAAATTTGTAAATGAATAAATAAAGATGCAATTATTCTTTCACGGATTAAATTTTTAATCATAAATAAATAAACAAAAATTTCATAGTGCTTAAAGGAAATAATTTATCTGCTCTCGCCTTGCAAAGCTAATCTCAAATGGATTTGTATTTTACTTGGCCAAAATTATTTTATTAAACCATTTTATAAAATAATTTAGAAAACTTCACAACTAAGTTGTCAATAGTTATTTCAACCCAAATCCTTTTCATAGTTATAAATCTCATTCACAAATTATACTTGCATACTTCTTGTTTAAATTTAATTTAAACAATTTTATTTTTGGTTGAATTCTTATCTAACATTATCCTAGAACACCCTATAGTCAAATCATGAAAATAAATTTAAAAGGTGTTTGTTTTCAATGTTCCTATATTATTAATCAACTCAACCCATGCATGTATATTGATAAGATTACTCTCATCCAAAAACAATAGTCAATAACCACAAAAAACAGAATAGTAAACGAAATTCTCAAAATGAATTCAAATAAATTTGGTTTAATGATCAAGGGATCACAACACAAAATAGGATATCACTCTAAGTTCCTACTCATAAAAGGGACGAGACTCTAAGTTTGTCTAGGCTAAGATTCCATAAAGGTGAACTCAAATAAATTGGATTGGTCAAACAAGAGATCATAAAATAGGGTAGGATATGACGGGTCTTAAAACTCAGTTTAAATTCGAAAACACGATTTCCTATGAGATACTTAGGACAATGATCCTTGCCATAACACCTTATATTGTTCTGAACTTGGCTCTGAGACCAAGTGTAATGCCCCACCTCGATACTCGTATTAGTCAAAGTCATTGCAAGAAATGATGTCAACTAACTAGAAGAATAAGTCTGTTGAGGAGCGACCATATGTATAATAGCATTGATCAAGGGTTAAATATGTCGGATAACGTGGTCTTACTTTTTTTAGTCTCAAGAGGATATCTGACACATCTAATTCAAGTTCAAAACAACTAAATAATGACTATATGTAATTTAAAAATCAATATAAGATAACATAAAAAAATAATCAGTGTTAGACACAGATATTCACATCACGAAGGCGGAAGTAGATATGAATATAATAAATAAGTGTGTACACAAAGTTTGTGGTCATATTCGATCCACTTTAAGACCAAATAATAGGTACAAAGGCAACACAAAATAGTATGTATCAAAAGAATCTTCGTCTCATATACGTACATACAACCCAAATGGTACAAAACTAAAGTATATTGCCTAAAAGTGGAGGATAGTCCATGCTGGGGTCAAGAAGAATCAACTGAAATACCTCGGTCTAACCCAAGTATTATTTACATGAAGATAAACAATAAATAGAGCAGTCTAGTTGTACTTATCACATAAAATAGGATATAATAAGAGATATAAATAAATGTGGACATGCATACGATAATAACAGTATCACACATAAGTGTGAAGCCCAGAAAAGTCTATAGTATATCTCAAAAACTATGTCATAGCTATAAAAGAATATCTCATTAAAAATTATATAGCTAATCATAGGAAATGATAACCCATATCAAATAAACTAAAAAAAATCGATAACACAATATCAATAAAAACTCAGATTGATAACACAATATCAAAAAACTCAAATTCCATAATTCAATAATCAGAAATCCAGAAATCACAAAGGGATGGGTAAGGCCTATCTCAAAACGGGTACCCGAAGACTCACCAACATGTGTATCCCAAATGAGAGGTGATCTCTAGGTAGCTAACCTATAATATTGAACTGAAGCTCCTCAAACGGTCGTATGACCGAGTGTTGCAACCCTGCACAAACGGTTCGAAGGTCGTCAAAATAATAAATCCAAAAAAATGAACCAAAATTCCTCAAAATGATTCAAAGACCATTAAAAATACTCAAAATGAACCAAAGTTCCTCAAAATGATCCTAAGATCATTAAAATACTCAAAATGAACCGAAGTTCCTTAAAATGATCCGAAGATCATTAAAATACTCAAAATGAACCGAAATTACTCAAAAAGATCCGAAGATAATTAAAATTTGGAATAAAGTCCATTACTCAGTAACATCGCATAAATCTAGTTTAAATCTTAGAAAGATCACAATTGATCAAAGTAGTGTAAATTACTCCAGGCTAGTAAATATAAGAGTCGAGCTACATGTCCCATAACTACTTGCTCTACTCAATTATTGACGAACAGTTGTATAACCCACTAAAAACATAAGATGATCATTGCCACAATTTTCAATAAAACAAGTCCAAGAAATAACCGTCGAAGCAAACAAGGGGTTCATAGTCCTGGTTTTTACTAAGACGTTTAATTTGATTCCTCATACGAATGAGAATTTTTTTATATAAATATATACTAGTAGACTGGAAAATGGTTTATAAAACGATTGTGTAAACTAACTTTGTATAACGAAGTAGAATTATAAACCATTTAAATAAAATAATTTGGTATCTAGTAATAATATAAAACCCTTTATATGTAGTTTTAAAGTGGCAAATCTCGTATAATAGCGATCGAAATAACGATTGAACTAAGAATTCATGTTTTTATAATGTTAATTTAGATATCATAAATATCGATTATAAAATTGATTCACAATGAATAAATCGAAAATCCATAAAAATCGAGCTATAGAAATCTGTGAATCAGAGAAACTGAAAAGTCACAAAAAAGGACAAATGGGCCAAAACTTAGCCGGGAAAGTGGCTGAATGTAATTAAATTGTTGACCATGGTTTCCATCGGTAAACAATAAGGATTCAGTCGACTGGACAATAGGGTCTGTCGACTGAAATAAACATGGATTTATCCCGAGGGTTTCTGTCTCAATTCAATCGACTCCCCCTTATGGTTTAGTCGTCTGAATTAGACAAAAATGACCAATTCTGTTTTTTAGAGTAAGGAAAGTCGATATTCGACGGTCTCAATTAATTGCTTGTGAATGGAAAAGAATTAGAGCAATGCATAAGTTCAAACGAAGCTTCTAAGCCTTTCCAAAACAACTAATATCACAAGAATCAATTCTACACAGAGATTTATACTAGGAATCATCAAATGAAAACAAAACTCATAAATTGGAAAGTAAACACACAAACAAACCAATTCACTCAATGCATACACAACATAAACGTTTCGAGGGCACGCTAGCCAGGTATATAAGCTTGATTCATAAATATCAGTTCCTAGAACTCACATTTGGTTGTTGGAAATCAAAGAATTGATCGAAAAGCAAGCTAGAACCACCTCTCGTTCAATATAGCTTGCTAATCTTCAATATAACAGCCTATCAACAAAATTTCGAAGAGTTAGATTTAGGAATTCACAAAAAATAGAAGAGGTGATAAGCTAGAGAAGATGGAGAAGCTTGCCCAAGTCTCTACACTTGATTTCCACAAGGATTGGAGCTTCTATGGTTAAGTTAGGTTTAGGGAATTCTAATTTCCCATCCCCCCTATTTTCTATTTTTGATGAAGTGTTTTGAGTGAATGAAGAGGAGAGGGCAATGGAAGGCTTAAAGGAGTGGGCTAGGTTGGCTAACACAAGCCCCAACCTAGGTCTTAAAATTCATAAACTCTAAACATATCGATGTTTACAGTTTTTCTTGTCGTAAACGGTATTTTAAACATAATGGAAGTGGTTTCGAGTCCAATTCATTCGTATGAAAAAGTGACTTTTCATACATACACACGATTATAGATGTTATATTTAAATAAAATATTTAAAAATATTATCAAAAAGTATGCGGATTATTACATTTACTGTCTGATATGATCCAGTTCTGAAAATTATGTATGTTTATCTGCTTTTTCTAATAAGCATCTGAAAAACCTGATAAGATTCTATTATGATCTGCCAATGAATCGTATTCCTAGATGTAATTTACCATTGTTTAGATATAGTTTTAGTTTGATATCTGGGAAATTTGGTTTAACCTTATTATCTGGTTTGTATGCATGTCACCCACTATATGTTTCAAATCAACATCTGGATATATGATTGTTAAATAATATCGTGTTTACGTGAAATAGACCAACATATACATTATGCAGTGTGTATGTATACTGATATATGAATCATTATTTTAGTTAGTGTTAAAATATATATTGATATATGTATCACTATGTATATTATAAAAAATGGGTAATGTTACCACGTCATGTAATTTTGATTATATAGTAGTCCATACAATATACCAATTTTTGTGTTTATTCAAAATATGGTTCGTGGTTTGTACTCTAGGCTATATTTATATGAAATGCCTTATTTTATGTACTGCATTTTAAACTTACTTCTTGTAAAAGTATTATAGCTAGATAGTAAAAAGGGGGCCGCCGAAGGAAGGTCATAAATGGCGAGATGGCGTCTACCTATCATGTAGGTAATAAGTGACAGCTTACTATCTCTTGTCTTACGCGGGGCAAGGTTGTATGTGTGAATGACGAAAGCCTTGAATTGTAGGAGTTAGTAGTTAGTGTCCTCTAATTTATATTAGGGTACGATAAACCACCGTAAAGTATTAAGTGACCAACTGGTCTGCCTTGGGTATTAAGTGATCGAAAGGATTCGCCTTTACCTTACATTGGTAGCGAGGTCTTAAGTGGCTAGTAATAAAATAAGTACCCTCCTTATGCGATAGCCAAGAGTTAGTTGCCTGCCTTTTACTTAGTTAATGGTGGTTTAAAGGCTTTATACTTACGCGTAAACGTTCTATCTTTGTATTGCGATATTGTTATGTTTACCTTGGGTTTAGAGGTTGGTCGTTGTGCATATATTCTAAATGGGTTAGGTTAGAATTACTAGCCCTTTAGACATATCTTCTGGTTTCGACCAAACATAGTACATTTGTGTATTGTAGACATTGTTACACATTTTCTACTCAGCCAGACTTATTGTCTTGACCCCCTCTTGATAACAACTCTCAGGTTTATCTCGAGGAAGACAGGTCTTAGTCGATGTTCAAGTTTGGTTTCGGTTCTCGTTCTCTCATGCTCGATATCGATGCGGTGGCATGCCATAAGGTAGTCATCTTAGTCGGTATTCGTTATCTTATTTCATTTCTGCTGTGAGTTAGTTTTACTTTACTCTGATTATGCTCATGCTCATTTATTAAAAGTAACAGATTTATACTATCCATGCTTGAATTGGTTTGAGTTTCGATTTTTGTCAAAATTCAGGCTCAAAAAAGTGTGTAGGTTACAACATTTTAGCATTATTTTTTACTAGGGGTATTCTATAAGTAAGCCAATTAATTTTAGACTTTTGTATATTATTAGTAGATTCAATGTTAAGCTTTATGATAAAATTTTCTACTTATAGTAAAAATTATTGATTTTCGAAGCTTCAAAGTTTTTAAAATCAATGTCATTTTGAAGAATTTCACATTCTTTACCAATAATCTCTTACTAACATTTCATTTATTGAGATTGGTTTTAGCCGTTTCCAGGGACGACCCTGGACCTGTGCAAACCGGGCGACGACCCAGGGCCCGATTAGCGAGAAGGGCCCAATCGTACCATTTATATTCATATATAATTCTCATATAGGATGATATACGAAATCGTAAGAATACTTTGCAAAGTCGTAAGTAGCTTGGGTGAAAGAAGGTTTGAACTATGAGTCAAGCGTGCAGCGATCCTGGAATCATCAATTTTTGCAATGCTTCTGTTTTTTACTGGCCTAACTCCCTCTTACTAGCCTTTCTCCTTTTTTACCGCCCAGGGCCCAAATCTTAGCTGGACCGGGCCTGGCCGTTTCAATAAGCTTTCTAAGTTTAAACAGGGAAACGCTAGTAAAAGTAATATTGAAACTGCTTTTGACCTCTTCTTTATAATTTTCTTCAAATACCCATCCGTTTTTGGATCTAAATGAAAATTTGTTATAGAAGTAAAAATAATTTGATGGGTGGTAAGATCACTAGTGCCCTAGGGTAAAATGTAACATTTGAAACTAGGAAAAGAGCTTAGTAAATTTTGGTTAAACAAAACTCCACCATTTAAGGGAGGCTCAATAAAATCAGTTTTGAGAAGAAAATTAGAGAAGTATTCCAATTTTTTAAAAAGAAATTGGAATTCCCCCCTTTTCTCAGTAGCATGCATAACAGTGTTAAAGTTACCTAAAATAATCCTAGTAATTTTAGAATTAAAACTGTATATTTCAAGATGATTCACTACAAGAAAAATGCTTTTAACCGCATATATTTTCAGCGTTAAAATTTAAATGTCGTAGTTTGGAGAATAATTTGTGTTCAACTGATGAGAATGCTTTAGGTCAGTATCTTTATAATTTGCTGCCTCTATCGTTATTATACTTCACCAAAAAATTTAGTTTCTCTCTTCTATCAAAATTACACTCCCTCATTATTCCCCTTCAACTACAATTCCATGAAATTTTGCTTGTTTCTTATTTCTCCTACGGTGGAGTATTTCGTCACTGCCCTAATCAAGTTTTCATACTTTAGGTACAACCATAGTTCCCTTCTTTGAATCTTTATCTGATTCTTCAATTTTGGGTTTATTTTGATTTTTGATTTCGATTCGCATATTCAAATACTTATTTTTGGATTTTCATATGTCGAACTTCGTTGGATACTAAAATGTAAGAATAACTTTCAGAAAACTTGGTGAAGTCAAGTTGCCGGTAAAGTTTGATTGTTATAGGTAACTTAAGATTTCATCAATAGATGAAAAAGTAGATTTAGGGTGCTATTATTCACACCCCTATTTACACTTCTGGCCACCAAAACTAAAAGCATCCTAAATATTTCGAATTTCCTCTGCTGGCCACCGTCTAAATTAATAACAAAAAAATGTAGAGGCCACCATCTCCTTCCTCTACCCTTCCTCTACGCGAACGCTTACTTCCTCCCTTACGTTAATGTACTCTACGAATCAAATACCTAAAATCAAATAGCTCAAGAAAAATTAACATAATCCATTTTCATAACCACATTAGCAATTTTAATTTTTATAAATGAGTACTTACTTCGTCGGTTGTGAAATGATTCGTCAAATCAATATTTATGTCTTTTGAGTCATTTGATCGAACATCTTACATTATATTATCACAAGATCATGTTTATCGTCGAATTTATCATCATTCAAATACTCCATTTATTAACAAAAAAAGTTGTTGTATTAATCTGTAAAAGAAGATACGTAAGTTATACGGATAAAAAAGCAACAAGTCAAAACTTACATTATCATTCTCTATTACGACGTCGTCAAATTTAATGTCCTCCAAACTTGAAATTTTCAACGGAGCGGAAAAAATATACTTAAACGCAATGGAAAACCCTAACCATTAAATAAAACCCTAACAACATATTCTATAACATAATAGAAAACAATAAAAATCAAGCAATTCTAACCACTTTTTTATCTTCATCTTCCATTTCTACTAGGCACAAAAGAATATCTGTTTTTGTTAGGGTTTAGAGTTTGAAATGGTAGAGAAGTACATGTTTTTCTTAAGAGAAGTACGGTGGTGAATAACTGAGTGAAAGAATAACATATGGTGGCTAGAAGAATGTAAAAAATAATCATTTGTATTAAATTTAGGAAGCTGGCCGGAAGTGTAAATCGGGATGTGAATAGTAGCACTCTAAATTTATTTGATTACGCGTTTTATGAGGGTTATTCTAACCTTCTAACCTTTTTTACTTGTGTTTGATTTATCATTATTCGTTATTCGTTTTAAATGAGGGTAAATTCATCCTTTCAGTTTTGGGTTTCAGAATGATATTTCATTAGTTGTAGTTATTAAAATGTTGTTTTAGTGTTTAAAAATGCAGTTTTAGTTAGATGACGGCTGCAAAAAATTTAATCTTAGGATACTTCCTACATAATCTATTAGGTTCCTTTTGTTAAACGCTGATTTCTTTTCTTAAATATCCGATATGATTTTAATAAGGAAAAGGCAAAAAATGCAATATTTTACTCTTATACAAACGTTATCAATGGATTTGCTGCCAATATTGAAGAAGAAGCAGTGATGCAAGCATCAAGTAACAAGATCTTAATTTACATACTTTATACCTATCTAATTCATTAAGATATCAAATATATAATTGGATTGAACGTGATCATTGTAACTCAATTACATGAAATGTTTTTTTTTTTCCAGATCTTCATGGATTATTTCTGTATCTCCAAGTAGAGCATATAAGTTTCATACAACTCATTCATGGGAGTTCATGGGGCTTGAGAGGAAGGGAAAAGTTGCAAAGAAATCTCTATGGACTAAAACTAAATATGAAGAAGACGTGATCATTGGAAATCTTGACATAGGTAAGCTTAATAATGCACTGCCATGTTCTAGCACCTTTCTAAAAGGATTATATTACTATCATATTTAAAATCTATTGTTACACCATTACTATCATAACTACCATCCATGATATCCTTGGCATAATATGTTATACATAAGAATATTTTGTGTAGGGATGTGGCCAGAATCATAAAGTTTCAAGAATAATGGTCTAGGTCCAATTCCTTCAAGTTGGAAAGGCCTCTGTGAAGATGACATTGACCAACATTTTCCTTGTAATAGGCAGAGCCGGCTCCGGCACTTTTCATGCCCCAGGCCATAAATAAATTTGTTGCCTCTAATAACCCAAAAAAAAAAAAAAAAAAAAAAAAAAAAAAATCTCAATGCCGATATCTCAAAATGTTCACATTCTCCAAATATCAAAATGCCGATATCTCAAAAATTTGTAATAAGCAGAATTTCCACCGCTGCTCCAAAAAAGAATTTCCACATTCTCCAAAGATGTTCTGCTTCTCAAAATGTTGCTGAGTTCCGCTGCTCCGCATTCTCCAAATATCTCGATGCCGATCTCGTTTCCTTCAGAAGCCAAAACCTAGTTTTTTTCTTTTCCTTGTTCAGGTAAATTTGATTGCAGTTGTTATTTTAATTGTTGCTGATGTTAAATTTGTAGCTTACGCTATTTTAAATGCAGTTGATGTTAAATTTGCAGACTTGCAAATTGCAATTTGCAGACTTGTTTGAATATTGAATATCAAATTCAGTTTATGTAATTTTATACTCAAATTTGATGATTAATTTGCAGATTTTTTTGAATTTGCAGTCTTGAAAATTGAATATTGTATTTCATTTGTTCTTATTTACTAACTGATGTTAATATGCTTACTCCACTTACAGAAAAATTTCAATTTCAGAATTCAAGGTTTCAGTCTGCTTCAACGAATAAAGATGTTGCAATTAGGGAATGAGGTGCGCTTATGCAAGACAATAAAAGAATCTTGATATTGTTTGCCATGTAAATTTCAGTTCTATTGCATTGCTAATGTTTTTTTATCACAGTTTTACTCCTTTCTTGTAGATTTTGCTTGTTGTACTTTATGAAGCTTGCAAATTCAAGCGATGCTTATGTTTGTCAGCCCTGCTATACTATAAGAGGTGCGATCTTATGTGTATATCTCATTTTTTATGATTTATTTCATATGCATTTACTGTTGCACATTGTTTTACCTGCTATTTACCAGTATATGATTTCCTACAATCTGTCCATCATAATTTATATGTATATACTGATTTATTTATTTATTTATTATTTATTTTTTGGGTTATTAGAGGCAACAAATTTATTTATGGCCTGGGGCATGAAAAGTGCTGGAGCCGGCTCTGCATAAGACTATGCAGATGCTTGCATGCACACATGTGTTGTGTAATATTTTTTTTTTGCAAGGCTTACGGGGTTGAGTGGACCCCTACCACTTTATTAAAGAACCGGAGAAAAAAAGAAAATACAACACACTCACAAGAATACATAGGAACACGGTTCTTCGAACACAAGAAGACAACACAACAGAAGACAAAAATAATTACATAAGGCCATATAGTATCCCAGGATCGAAAGTGAAACTCAACAGCCGAATACCCTCTCTGATTTCCATCCTTATCTTCTTCCTAATTTGGTCCTTGCTCTTAGCGCAGCCAACATTAAAGACTATTGCATTTCTCTCCCTCCAGATCGTATGCAAGAACTTTTTAAGCACGAAATTGAGTAGTCTTCCACGAGGTCTCTTCCTTCCAGTTTGGTTAAGTAAGATGTTCCACTGAGTAGCATTGTTATGACAAGCATCCTTCCTACCAATATTAGTCATCACTTCATTCCATAGTAAGAATACAAATTGACACTGAAAAAATATGTGTTGTGTAATATTCAATGAATGCATGTACTCTAGAGCAATATTTACTATGTTTTCCTTTCTCTAGATCCAAAGTTTAGAGGAAAATGTATTAGAAGATGGTCTAATTCTTCAAAATTGTCTGCAGTAAACTGATAGGTGCAAGATATTTCATCATAAGTAGTGCATCCTTTAAACAACATATGCATATATATATTTGCCCCAATTTTGTAAATAATGCAAGCACACTAATTAATTAACATATGCAGTGCATCCGTTAAACAGCAGGGAACTGTTCTTAGTTTTGGATTATCATATGCAGAATGATCATATTAGGATTTTCACTTATTCATGGGGCCATCAATACTGCAATATTTTAATGAGTATACTTCTGTCGCTGGATATGGCAACACTCATGCTCATTGGGTAAGTAAACTAAACACTGCCTTTCTTTTTTGTAACAATATGATACTCGTGCCCACTGCGTAAGTGAACTGTCATTTTACTGACCTGGGCTTGTTACTACCGTGATTGCCAATTTTGATTTTTGCTTTGATTTTGAGGTGCATACGGAGTTTGTGGTGAAGAGTTTGGTCGGGCTAAAGTGATGTATAGGCGTGAAGTTTGTGGGTTGTTTTGATGTTGCTTGACGATTGTAGTGGAAGTCAGAGAATTGTTTGGAGGGTGAAGGAGTTGAAGAATTGGTGAGTTTCTCAGGTTGTATTGTGATTTCAACTTGGTATTTCGAAGTAGGTGGTTTCAAGTGGAAGTTTGAATGATGTAGCAGTTTTGGTGCACTGCTGATGTGCAGCAGTTTTGTGGATGAGGGTGCAGTGGCAGGTTGTGGGTTGTTTGGAAGTGCAACTTGGTGGAGTGCTAGTGGTTTGGTTATGCGATTAGAGATGGCAGCAGGGGAAGGGTAGCTGACTTGAACATTGTGGAATCGGTGTTGGTTGTCGAAGTCGTCAATCTGGTTTGTAACTGCAGTTATAAAACCGCAGGCCATGGCTTTGTTTATTTTTGTCTTTAACCATTCTCATTTTTCCTCTTCTTTTCTTAATCTAGTTTTCACTTCTTCAGACATTGTACCATTTAACCAAATATTGTTGTTATACAGGTAATCAAGTGAATGTAATGGTCTGTAGTCATACAGTTGTTAGTGGATTCGTCGCAAGTGTTATCGTTTATATTCCTGAGTGCCAACCGATAAAACTTGTGTCTGCTTAAAAATAATTCCCATGACTCTGCTGCCGTTGTCATGCTTTATTTGCTTCAGAAACAACACATGTGTCTGCTTAACATAGTTAAATAGTGTATACTTAGCAGTATTCTCTATATGAATAGATGACATGCCTAACTCCTTGTAAATGGTGAGTTGACTTGCTTAATTAAGTGAAGCGCATGGTTTTGTTGTACAAGTTTCTTGCTGTAGTATACAAATTTTGTAAGTTCGAGCTTATAGAGTGTGCTTGGTAACATACAGAACGTATCCTTTACTGCAATAGACAACCAAGATGTCCTTGACCGGATTAAAAAGGTAATTCCGTTATACAGGGAAAATTCTGTGTTTTTATTTTTGAATTGGAGCAGAAGATGAATCATTACGCTAGTTCTTTACATATGTTATACCGAACGCCGTCTTGAAGCCCAGAATATTCGAAAACTTCAGTGTTTTGAATCAGCTGAGATGCGGAGTGAGTAATTCCCTTTAAATGTTTTTAAGGGATATAGTGTGAAGGACAAAAACACCAACAAAATTTGTCTAAAAGGACAAAAAGCAAAAAGTTTGCCCAAAAGGACAATTTGTAGTGCAAAGTGGAAAAACATGGGACCTCCCTGAATTTCACCATTTGCACTAAAAGTTGTCCTTTTGGACAAGTATTTTGTCTTTTGTCCTTTTGGGCAATTTTTTCGATGACTTTGTTCTTGTGGCAAAAATCCCCGGAACAGGGAAAACCCCTTCAGTTTTGAAGTATAAGCATGAAACATTGCATGCATCATGTCAGCGCATTTGTCTTTATGTTGAACTACATATCATACAGAAACACTGAAAAAGAGTATTTATTGCTCCGTGAACAAAAGTGAAGGGTTTGACGGAAGTTAGTAACTATGAATGTAAATGAAGCTTCTGCAATTGCAACTGCAGGGTGTGTTACAAGCAATTAGGATTGGTTGTGCAGGTTATCCTACTAAAAGGGCATTTGATGAGTTCATTGATAGATTCAGTATGTTAGCTCCTGATCTTGTGGATAATTAAGTGAACGAGTATGTAGGAAACATCTTATTCTATTAGTTATTTATGTTTTATATGTTTCATTGCTCTTTTTTTTTTTTTTTTTTTTTTTTTGCAGCCCTTATTTATGATATATACGTTTCATTGCTTATTTTTATGCAGCTATGATGAGAAACTAGCATGTGCTGCAATTTGTAATAGAATGGGACTGAAAGGATATCTGTTATTAAATATGGACGCTTATCGTTTTATTATGGTCTAGTGCAAGTACCACAGTGGTGCAGTCCACCAGTATTGCACACATTAGTGGTGCCGATGCATCACATAATGATGTTGCTGCCATTTTCAAATCTCGCAGATATAACCCGGGATCTCCTCCGAGATCTCGTTTTGGGCTCCTTCCGGGACGAAACAGCTAACATCACTCTGAATCTCCTTTCGAATGTATCGCCAGAGATATTGCAATATCGAACGATATATCAACCGAGACGAAATACTGGAATTTCGTCTGAAATCTTAGTCTTTTTGGGTAAAATTTAAATATGTGCCTAAACTAGAACAATGATTAAAAAACTCAAATCTAGCCATGATAATCTTTTGTTATTTTACAATGCTTATGATTTTCATATTCGTCTTTGTTACATACATGTTACTTATGAAATTATGTATTTCATGGTCTACTTATGCTGATTTTTTTAATGTTTTGGATCATTTTAATATTTTATGTCTAACAATATTTCTGTTTCAAGCATATTACGATTTAGAGTATGAATGATCTTTTGCTTTAATTATAATAAGTTATTTTGCAATTCAAGTTTAAGTTACTATGTTTTTAATAGCATTTATAAAAATAATTTTGTAAAAATATCATTTTTGATCATATCATGTACCCCGAGATTGTTCCGATATGAACTTTCAGACCTGAGATGGAAATCCGAGATGAACTCTGTAACAACCCATATTTTTATCGATTAATTTTAAAATATTTAATATTTATTTTAAATATTTAGTTGATAATATGAATCGATTTTATATTGGGTTATCAATTTAATAATCAATTATACGGTTTATTTCGAATACATATAATTATCGAAATAATAGAACTGAAATAATCCAATTCAAAATTTAAATTCTGAGTCAAAACAATTCAGATGACCAGTATAAATTTTATTTGAATATATACGAAGATAATAATAATTTATTATCAAAGAAATTGATTGTTTTGATTTAAATTTAAATTATATCAATTTATTTATTTTTCTTCTCTAGACGATAAAATTGAGCTTCGAAAACTGTTCCATTGTGTTCAGAATAGTGATACAACCCTATGAACATCGGTTGCTGTGTCTAATTGGAGTTCGGAACCGCGGATTGTATTATTTTAAAATTTGAATGGATAAGAACGAAGTCATATCAAATTCAATACAAATCTAATCGCATTAAAAATCAATGTACCACAGCTACCCTATGCTTTGTACCATCACTGACTAAATTCCTTACTAGCTAAGTTATACATCTCTATAAAATCGTGCTTATCATCTTCCCTGTATTTCTTCTGAAAACAATTCAATGGAAGCCTCATTATTTAATGAAACCACTACCCCAAAATCGCACATACCCCTTTTATTCTTTCTGCAATCTAAAACTAAATTACTCAATTCATTCAGGTCCCTCAAAAATCGAAACCCCCTCTCAAATCAAAATCCAACCGGTCGTATAAAACAAAAACAAGAAGAAAGAGAGAGAAAATCGATTTTGAGAAATCGCGAGTATCTCCTGTCTCTCGAAGTCAACTCCAACAACGTGGAACTAAGGTACTCGCGATCGTTTTTTTGGGGGTTTCATGGAGCTCGAATCAACTGAACCCACTCGCGATTGGGGCACGCACTGTCGTAGGTGATGCGAAGATTCCAGAAGGGTTCTTCGACTTCATGAGGGGCACTGCAATTTTAGAGTGTTCGAACTTCTGTGGGATGATGCGATGGATGACTGGCGTGATTGGGGTTTAGAGATACAGTGCAGGAGGAGTTCGATTTTTGTTATTGTGAAACGGTAATCAGAAGAGGAATTGGGGTCGACTGGTATCGCTATTGCTACTGTAGCTTGTTGAAATCGCAACCTGTAACTTGACAAAGTAGGTTTCGCGAGTTCAGAAGAAAAAAAATGATGGATGGTGAGGCCGACGATGGTGATTAGTAGCTGAGATAAAGGGAGAGTGAGTTTGTTGACACCACTTTATGTGGTGTCACCATGACTCCGGCCTCCCATTAGTGGAAACCAGGGGGCCCAATATGAGTCCACCTGATTTCCACCAATCAGGTGGTGGAGTCACGTTGACACCACATTCAACAAACTCGTATTGAGATAAAGGAGTTATAGGCAAAACTTTGGGGTTGAAAAACAGTGGGAGGACACTGATTTTGAGAGGGGGGGGGGGGAGGGGAGGAGTCAAAAAAAGAATTAAGGTAATTTATGTTTTAAGTTTGATTAGTATATCATTTAAAAATATTTATACTGTGTTGGAAAGGAAATATCATTTTCAGCTAAACTGAATTTAGAAACTGAAAGTAAAATATTTAGTAAATCATTATATGGATCATAAATTAGATGGTTGTTTATTTTAATACTTAGATTAAATCGAAGTAGTTTAATCATTAAATAAAATTAGATATATATCCTGTTTATATAAATAAATTAGTTAGATTTATTTAAAGGATTATATATATTCATGTTAACTTAAATACAATATTAAAACGTAATTAAACGAGATTAAGGTAAATAGAAAAAAAATAGTTACTATACATTAATTAATAATGTTTAATTATATATATTTTTACATTCAAACCGGTATAAGGAAAAATATGATATCATATCCATGCTAGGTCAAAAATCAAACATGGTTGGTTTTGTTGATTCGCATTATCGTTATCTACATGTAGGAGCTGTACCGGATAGATATGCCGCTTAGTGGAATCTGCTAATTGCAAATGTAGTTAAGAATCCAATAGAATAAAATAGCGCAAGATATGGAATTTAAATCAGGTATTCGACAAATAAAAAATCTGGTGAGTAAACACACTCTCTGGTTCAATTATAATTTATTATAATCGAATTTTTATTTAATCTGTTTGTTGGTTGATTGGTTGCATTGCTGTTTATTTATAAATTGTGGTTATAAATATATATTAGTTATTTAGGCTTGTTGTTTGTGGTTATTATATATATATATATATATATATATTGGTGGTTGGATATTTCCCGCAGTACCATTAGCGGATGCCCGTAGTATCATTAGCGGATGACCCTATGCGCCCCACGCTATGATAGTGGAGGACCTTCTATACCGCGGTTGTTTTCATCGAAAATGGTTCAAACACCAAGGGTACAAGGATCGTACTTCACCATTATGGTTAGAAAATAAATGGAGTCGCACTCAACAACAATTGAAAGTAAAAATGTAAAGGAAACAAAATGGATACGAGGTTTTAGAGTGGTTCAGCCTTGTGTTAGGCCTACATCTACTGTGAATGGAGTTTTCATTATCATGATGATGATTACAAGACATATCAACTCTTGTTCTTTATACATCTTCTTATTCTCTCAACATATTCTCAATTTTACATACAAATATCGCTTAGATTCACGAGATTCAGTGGAGGAATGGCAGGATCTATGATGAGGGAGGATGAATAGGCGACGGAGCAGGAGGATGTCTCCGGTCTTTTGCACTTATAGGATTTTAACGGACGCCATGGCCAAATGGATGAAAGATCTTCGGGTGATAATGATGGTCATGGTTGAAATGTTTAAGGAATGGCTAAGGACGGAATTTAGCAACACTTCGTGGTGGTCGGAGCTCCCCCATTCCAGTGGCATCCATGGCCTATTTATAGTTGAGTCATGATGAAAGTTTGAACTGGAATTCATACGAGTCTGTTATCCCATTAATTACTAAATGCTACTGCCTTGTTGCAGCTAGATGCCAGTAATCGTTTCTGGCTGTCCAGCATAAGTGACTTTACAAAAGTGTGACACCCCACATCCATTATTGTCACTCACAAAGGGAATGCATTAAGTTTCGTGGAGCATTATAAGTAAACATAACAGAATATTACAAAACAGATACATAAAGTAGTACTTGGAAAATTTATAACTTTATTGCAGTGGAAACAAAAATAAGTTTGGTTACATCTTCAAACACCAAAGCCAAGTACATAATATCAGTCTTGTACAAAAGCCATCAGAGTACATACTTTTTAAAATCACAATCCCACTCCAAAATGCCATATGTAAGAGAAACAAAGCTAAGCATTACTTTCAGCACTTTAAGCAGAAAGAAATCCGAATCAAGCTTCTACATTCCCACCCTGAGAACATGGGGGAGGGGGGAGGGAGAAAAGGAAGAAAAGAGGCGAAACAAAAAGGGTCAGACATAAAGTCTGGCGAGTCCGGTGAATTTCAGCATAAAAATAGATAATAGTATCATGACATGTAAATAAAACTGGATGAGAGATAACAGTAACAGGAGTAACAGGTATACATAGGTTAAAAGGAGGAAACAAAATGATATAGACCAAGCTACGCTTCTTACTTACTTTTCACTTCTTTGGACTAATACTAGTATAACGGGATTAGTTGTTACCCTAATGTCTAAATTGAAATGGAAACAGAATGATCTTTATAGAAACAGAATGCTAGTAATGGGCCTTTACCACCCCAATAGAGACAGACGGTACAGAAACAGAAGCAGAAACGGAATCAGAGACAAAAACAGAACAATCCCTACGGAAACAGAATGTTAGAATTAGGTGTACACTATTGACGGGCCTTTACCACCCCAACAGACGGTACCGCACAGAAACAGACAGGTGTTACCACCCCAACAGAAATAGACGGTACCCCAACAGAAACAAACAGAACTAGATGTACCCTAAATTCTACCCCAAGCAATAGGCACCCTAATACATAAATACCCTGAGTCGGCCCCACAGAAGGGTATATCACTCCCTAAAGTGGCAACCTACAGAAAGACACAGACCTATTTACAGATGTCACGACGTCTTAACTTCCCCACAACAGATCGGATCCATGCACGCACATGACTCGGTTGGAACAAGCCATCAACACCCCTCGCCATTATCAGAATGGACCTCTTATAACCAATTCAGTAAGCGTGCCCTGACCCCTACCTAGTGTTGGGTCGCCGTTTGATACCAGAAAAGGTTACTGACTGATATGGATCCCACACAATAGGTGACACAAGTAAATACCGCTCCTAACCTTGTGTCCCCAGACTAACAGATTTCAGACGTACAGATTCCAGATAACACGTTTGCAGACTAACAGAGCATATTTACATATTCACAGGTTTACAGATTAATATAGTAGATTTACGAATTAACATGTTTACGGACTAACAGGTTCGCAGATTAATGGATCAGATATACGAATTATCAGATTTACAGATTAACAGATCAGATTGTACATATTCAACATATATAATAGGTTAAGTTTATCGGGTCTATATACATATAACCCACCCCATCGGTTTATTAAGATTAACTTAACCCCTCCTACTTATTTAAGAAAGTTTACTTAACCCTACTCAATTTAACAGGTTCATGTAACCCCTATAGATCCAATTAGGTTAAGTGTTCCAAGTTGACAAATTATCATCATTTCTGGTTAATGCACCAGACCTCTCACATTAGATTTACCACCTGTGGTTGCTGGATATTGAGGGCGGTTCCAGGCAGACTTCTACCACAAGTGTTATCTAACCTCGTGTCTGAGTACTATCTCATATGTACGCACTAGTCCCCTCACATTAGATTCACCACTTGTGGTTGCTGGATATGCCGGGCGGTTCCGGGCCGACTTATACCACAAGTGCAATCTAACCTCGTGCCTAGGCATAGTTCAGTTTTAGGCATATTCATTCTTAAACAATTATTCATGTTTATCGTAGGCTTTCCAATTACAGTATTTAGTTCCAACAGAATTCAGAAGATTATCCATTTTAACAGATTAAACCTCTCTGTAAGTTACAGCAGGTTACTTAAAATTCCATTATCATGTTTTGCTCAATCGTAGATTGAGCCTACAGATTTACATACCAAAATTATGGTCCTAATTCACAATATAACATTCGCCCAAGTTTTATTCAATTTTGCACAACACAGATTGTGCGCCAAAAACCCCAGTCATGATTCAAAAAACAAGTTATGCCAAATTATAGTCTTTGATTACAGTATATGCCAATTACCCAAAATCCTATTTTAGGCTTGTTCACATATAACAACTATCCCTATTCCATTATAGGATCCCAAGTCATATATCATTATGCATAATAATCCCCTTCTTCTAAGTCATAAATCATCATATATAGTATGCCCCAAATTTAGGTCTTAAATTACAACATGTGTTATGCCCCCAAATCCCATATATACAAGTTATACCAAATTATACCCAAACCACTTTTCATGGTTATTAACAATTTATGCCAAGCCTCACTTTATTACATATTCCCAACCTTTTCCAATCATTCCAACATTATTCGTACGCAAATCTCAATGCAATATGTTAGGCTCGAAGTTAACCTAATCTCATAAAAAAAGGAAAAGAGGAGGAGGAGAGAATCAACATCAAAATTGGCATAAACACATAATTAGGCATGTGATGAATAGATTTGATGAACATAAATAGGCATAGTCTCAGATTCAGGTTTATTAACATGTCAGGATTACAATTAAATTTCAGATCTAAAAGTAACATGAACTCACCGTGGTTGGCTTTTAAAAGAAATAGGTGTTGCTAGATCTATTCTCTTTTAATCCTAATCTGACTTGAAGAAGAAGGACTTATTTTAATTTAGATTTGAGCAGCATGGAGACGCCATGAATTTGTGTGGAGAAAACAATAGGTCTAGGGTCCTTTATATAGCATAGGAGTCATGAACCAGGCCAAGAAAACAGTCCAGAAACGAAGAAACGCACCTACCCAGATCTGGGCTGGGAGGTCGACACCCTTGTCGACACCCCCTAAGTGGGGTTGACACCCATGTCGACACCCTTGAGCGGGAAATTTCCCCCTCATCCAGTTTTGGTCAAATTTGATTTTTGAATCTGTTTTATTATTTTAATTTAATTCTGTTTTAAACTGAAATCTTCTAAGCTTCATAACTTCTTCATACAATATCCAATTTACAGAAACTCGGACTCTATCCCAAGCAGAATTCCGAGTCGAACGAAATAGCGGAGCCCATTTCCCTTAATTCTTCTTATAAAAATTAAGTATTCTTTAATTATCTCTTATGTCATGTTTTAAAATTACGGGGTGTTACATTCTCCCCTCCTTAAAGGATTTCGTCCCTGAAATCTCCAAGTTACGAAGAATGTATATCCTACCATCCATCATCCATCTACTCATCCATTAATCACAGACATCCATTGTCCTTAGAAAATTTCTAATGTTGTATGAACATATGCAAAGGTGTGTGTATATGCCACTATGCTAGTGCAGAAATCAGGTGGTCCGCTGATTCAGTTGACCTCCTTAATGGACATTTATGTCAGTGCCATGAGTCCAATCATGTATGCAAACAATCCTAATGCATCATATAGGTACTATATGCGTGCGCAATC
Source organism: Allium sativum (assembly GCA_030737875.1). Taxonomy (NCBI): domain Eukaryota; kingdom Viridiplantae; phylum Streptophyta; class Magnoliopsida; order Asparagales; family Amaryllidaceae; genus Allium; species Allium sativum. Next base: position 726,077,397 of record CM060919.1, on the reverse strand, counting down.
ATTCATCCAAATGCAACACTCATGTGATGATACATCCAATTTCATCCATAAAAGAAACAAAAATATGCACACGCATCCATATGCAATATGAGTGTTTTTGAGCCGATCTAGTGCCTAGTGTGTGTATATGCATCCACGAGAAAAAACTAGAAATCATTTGCATCCGCTTGCAATCATCAAACATAACATGTCTCAAACACATGTTTACACCCATTAGTTTCTAACTAAAGGTCGAAGACTCGATCGATAGGATACAGTCGAGTGATAGAAGCAAGTACAAATAAAACAAAAAAATTGTTCTCATTAGGCAATGTCAATACTGGAAATCCATCTCACGCCTCAAGGTAAGTCCCTAACCTTGTCAAGAAAATCCGGAAACTTACGGACTACGGGTACAGATCACAGATTCTAGGAAACTAAGCATGATAGACCCTTTTTGGGTTAGAAGAAATCCCTCCCTAGAACCAAACCTTATCCCACAAAACCCAAAATGTGCGCGTCACAGTCAACTCAATGGCTAACATAGGTACCCTCAAACCCCAACATATCACAAACAGGTGAGCCGTAACCCTTTGAAGTTTGAGACTATAATGGGATCAGAAACAAAGACCAGTATTAAGGTACAGAGACTCAACTACAGAATCAAAAATAAAGAATGAGAAGCGCTAGAATCAAAAAGTGTTCTAACTCGATAATCAGATAGAGACATTAATCTTCCTACAGAAATTTTTTTCCTACCTCTATCCTGTCCTCCAGCCACGAGAGCATTCACTTGCCCTCCAGAAGATCCTGCCCTTTGCCCTTGTACTCGTTTCTTTGGGCAGTCCCCAGTGAAGTGTCCCATTTCACCGCAGTTGAAGCAAGCGCCCTTCCTCTTTCTGCAATCCTTGTTCAGATGACTTAAACTTCCACAAGTAAAGAACTTTTCTCCTTCTTATTCTCAGTCTTTTGATCCTTCTTTTATGTTTCCTTCTGGGGCCACACTTTCTTTTTATGTGGTTCTTCGAGCTTCTCCTCTTTCTTCTCACCTTTGGCTTCCTCATGTAACAACGCCATATCAACAAACCTTTCAAAAGTTGCGCCCATTAGGACATGGGACATAGCCAATCCATGTAACGGTTCGTTCAATCCTCTAGAAACCGCAAAGCTTTCTTGTGTGGAGTATTTACCAACTCCAACCCAAATCTCGCCAACTGGTTAAACTTGTTAACATATTCTTTAACAGACATGCTTCCCTGTTTGAGTGCCAAAAACTTCTCCATTTGCAAACTCTGCTCGGCTTGCGAAAAAAACTTCAGCTCGAATCTTCATCTGAAATCCACCCAAGTCTCTACCGGACGTTCAACATTAGTAACCTCCCACCAAAAACAAGCTTCGTCCTTCAGTTGCCAAACGGCTAACTGAATCTTTCTTTTATCGTCGACTTCAAAGATATCAAACAAATCCTCTGTTTCCTTGAGCCAGTTCCGAGCTTCCACAAACGTCTCAGTTCCATTAAAGGTTTTTCCGCCCATAGCACGGAAATCCTTACATATCTTTGAAAAAGCATCTACACGCGGAGGAGGAGGTGCGGCTGCGGCTGAGGGAGGAGGAGCGTCTGCTGGGCCTGCGACAGTAGCCCTAGCCTCCAGATACCTTCGGAACCATCACGGTATATGTACGCCCTCTGGAAGATTAAGATCCCTAGACATGCTAAAAGGAAAAAGGAAGAGATTCAAAACAGAGAATCGAAAGATAGATATATGGCTTTTTGGGGATTATGTTTTTTCATAATAAACTTTTCTCATGAAATTACCCTCTTTAAAACATGTTTTTAAAAATACTTCTTTCTAAAAATGCTTTTGAAAACGATTTTTAAAATCTTTTATCTGTTCTGGTAACCTTCAACTCTGATACCTAGTGTGACACCCCACGTCCGTTAATGTCACTTACAAAGGGAATGCATTAAGTTTCGTGGAGCATTATAAGTAAACAAAACAGAATATTACAAGACAGATACATGAAGTAGCGCTTGAAAAATTTATAGCTTTATTGCAGAGGAAACAGAAATAAGTTTGGTTACATCTTCAAACACCAAAACCAAGTACATATTATCAGTCTTGTACAAAAGCAATCAGAGTACATAATTTTTAAAATCATAATCCCACTCCAAAATGCCATATGTAAGAGAAATAAAGCTAAGCATTACTTTCAGCACTTCCAAGCACTTTAAGCAGAAAGAACCGAATCAAGTTTCTACGTTCCCACCTTGAGAACCTGGGGGGAGGGGGAGAAAAGGAAGAAAAGAGGCGAAACAAAAAGGGTCAAACATAAAGTCTGGTGAGTCCAGTGACTTTCAACATAAAAACAGATAATAGTATCATGACATGTAAATAAAACTGGATGAGAGATAACAGTAACAGGTATACACAGAGGAAACATAATGATATAGACCAAGTTATGCTTCTTACTTACTTTTCACTTCTCTGCACTAATACTAGTATAACGGGATTAGGTGTTACCCTAATGTCTAAACTGAAATGGACACAGAATGATCTTTACAGAAATAGAATGCTAGTAATGGGCCTTTACCACTCTAACAGAGACAGACGATACCGAAACAGAAGCAGAAACGGAATCAGAGACAGAAACAGAACAATCCCTACGGAAACAGAATGTTAGAATTAGGTGTACACTAGTAATAGGCCTTTACCACCCCAAAAGACGGTACCACACAGAAACAGACAGGTGCTACCACCCCAATAGAAACAGAAGATACCCCAACAGAAACAGATAGAACTAGATGTACCCTAAATTCTACCCCAAGCGATCGACTCCCTAATACATAAATACCCCGTGTCGGCCCCACAGAAAGGTGTATCACTCACTAAAGTGACAACCTACAGAAAGACACAGACCTATTTACAGATGTCACGGCGTTTTAACTTCCCTAGAGCAGATCGGATCCATGCACGCACATGACCCGGTTGGAACGCGCCATCAACGCCCCTCGCCATTATCAGAATGGACCTCTTCTAACCAATTAAGAAAGCGTGCCCTGACCTCTACCTAGTGTTGGGTCGCCGTTTGATATCAGAAAGGGTTACTGACTGATATGGGTCCCACACAACAGATGACACAAGTAAATACCCCTCCTAACCTTGTGTCCCCAGACTAGCAGATTTCAGATGTACAGATTCCATATTAACACGTTTGCAGACTAAAAGAGCAGATTTACATATTCATAGGTTTACAGATTAATATAGTAGATTTACGAATTAACATGTTTATGGACTAAAAGGTTCGCAGATTAATGGATCAGATATACGGATTATCAGATTTACAGATTAACAGATCAGATTGTACAGATTCAACATATACAATAGGTTAAGTTTGTCGGGTCTATATACATATAACCCACCCCATTGATTTTTTAAGATTTGCTTAACCCCACCCATTTATTTAAGCAAGTTTACTTAACCCTACTCAATTTAACAGGTTCATGTGACCCCTACAGATCCATTTAGGTTAAGTGTTCCAAGTTGACAAATTATCATCATTTCTGGTTAATGCACCAGACCTCTCACATATGATTTACCACCTGTGGTTGCTGGATATGCCGGGCAGTTCCAGGCAGACTTCTACCATAAGTGTAGTCTAACCTCGTGTCTGAGTACTATCTCATATGTACGCACTAGGCCCCACACATTAGATTCACCACTTGTGGTTGCTGGATATGTTGGGCGGTTCTGGGGAGACTTATACCACAAGTGCAATCTAACCTCGTGCCTAGGCGCAGTTCAGTTTCAGGCATATTCATTCTTAAACAATTATTCATGTTTATCGTTGGCTTTTCAATTACAATATTCAGTTCCAACAGAATTCAGTAGATTATCCATTTTAACAGATTAAACCTCTCTGCAAGTTACAACAGGTTACTTAAAAATCCATTATCATGTTTTGCTCAATCTTAGATTGAGCCTATAGATTAACATACCCAAATTACGGTCCTAATTCACAATATAACATTCGCCCAAGTTTTAGTCAATTTTGCGCAACACAGATTATGCCCCAAAAACCCCAGTCATGATTCAAAAGACAAGTTGTGCCAAATTATAGTCTTTGATTACAGTGTATGCCAATTACCCAAAATCCCAATTTAGGCGTGTTCGTATATAACAAATATCCCTATTCCATTATAGGATCCCAAGTCATATATCATTATGCACAATAATCCCCCTCTTCCAAGTCATAAATCATCATATATAGTATGCCCCAAATTTAGGTCTTAAATTACAACATGTGTTATTCCCCCAAATCCTATATATACAAGTTATACCGAATTATACCCAAACCACTTTTCATGGTTATCAACAATTTGTGCTAAGCCTCATTTTCTTACATATTCCCAACCTTTCCCAATCATTCCAACGTTATTCGTATGCAAATCTCAACGCAATATGTTAGGCTTGAAGTTAGCCTAATCTCATAAATAAAAGGAAAAGAAGAGGAGGAGAGAATCAACATCAAAATTAGCATAAACACATAAATAGGCATGTGATGAACAGAAATAGGCATAGTCTCAGATTCAGGTTTATTAACAACTCGGGATTACAATTAAATTTCAGATCTAAAAGTAACATGAACTCACCATGGTTGGCTTTTAAAAGAAATAGGTGTTGCAGTTGTAGATCTATTCTCTTTTAATCCTAATCTGACTTGAAGAAGAAGAAGGACTTATTTTAATTTAGATTTGAGCAGCATGGAGACACCATGAATTTGTGTGGAGAAAACAATAAATCTAGGGTCCTTTATATAGCATAGGAGTCATGAACCAGGCCATGAAAACAGTCCAGAAACGAAGAAACACACCTACCCAGATCTGGGATGGGGGGTCGACACCTCTATAGGGGGGTCAACACCCCCTAAGTGGGGTCGACACCCATGTCGACACCCCTGGGGGGGTCAAAACCCTTGAGCGGGAAATTTCCAGCTCACCCAGTTTTGGCCGAATTTGATTTTTGAATCTGTTTTATTGTTTTAATTTAATTCTGCTTTAAATTGAAATCTTGTAAGCTTCATAATTTCTTCATACGATATTCGATTTACGCAAACTCGGACTCTATCCCAAGCAGAATTCCGAGACAAACGAAATGGCACAGCCTATTTCCCTTAATTCTTCTTATAAAAATTAAGTATTCTTTAATTATCTCTTATGTCATGTTTTAAAATTACGGGGTGTTACAAGGAGCAAACGACTTTCTGAGAGTGAGCGACTGCTTTCAATCCGAACAGTTTAGACTAGCGACGCCAGGAATGCGAGCGGGCTGGTTTGGAGTGGTCGTGTTTGATTGTAGATGATTGGGAGACCAATCTCAATAACTGGAGAGAAGCTCCTAGTTGAAATAGTAATGACAGATTGAGCGAGTGACTAAGGCTGTAATCTGTCGGCAGACATTGAGCATGTGTGCATTCCCAGATATCTCGGATCCTCGGCTGACTAGTCGGGAGTGGGATTTGCGACCGAACTCTCTGAAATGGGGGATGAGCGGAGCAACCCTTCGAGGATGTGCAAGTCTTTCTGTTATTATGTCATATGTGGTCGGTCATGACTTTTCACAGACTGTTTGAGTGTATTGGATAGCTCTTTGTATGACCGAGCCTAATGATGCTCGATCCATAATGCTAACGCACACTTAATAGACCAATATATGTGTGGTTTTTTTAGGGATAAACAATGTCCCCGCTTAGTCGTAGCCAACTAGTGACGGTTGTTTCCAGCTTCCTGTGTGAGCGACTTTATAGGAGCGAGTGGTTGAATAAGAACGAGTGATTGCATAGGTCTTGGCATATTGAACGGGCGGACGTGCAACGAGTGCACAGGCGTGTCTTGTCAAAGCTTTCTGGTCAGTGTAGGAACGGCCGAGTAGATCATACTAAGCCTTTTGTAATTGTCTGGTTGGTGTATCTGTATTTGATGGTGGATGGGCGACCGATCGAAGCTTGTAGGGCTGCCATATGTGCGAGTGTTTTAGAGTTGATATCTGTCAGGCTAGTAGATAGCGTATGATTGTAACATTAATGATTGATGGACAAGAGACTGAGGTCACAGTCCATGAGCGGTGCATGGGGTACATGTGCGACCTTTTTTAGTATTCTTGTTTCCCTGATGGGAGCGACTTCTTTCTTTGGTCATATACGGCCGGTCCTATGGGCTGTGCTCGTTTGTTGCGCTCTTGGTTATATGTAAACAAACGTCGGATATTAGAGCGGGCAACCCTTACTTCGAGTACAAATCTCCTAAGCTTGCCTGGGCTGTATCATCCTTTGGCGTAGTCGAATCAAGCTGTATGACCGGTGTGAGACTTATTAGTGTTGATGTTGTGTGTTCCTCCTTGTCGATCTATTCAGAGCGATTCGAGCATCTTGAATTGCTCATGCATGTCTAAGCTCTACAGTGATCGTTATGTATATCTTATGAAGATTTGATGTACCAGTTAGGGATAAACATTTGCCCCTCGAAGTTCGTAATTTCCTAGTTTCACGGAAGATTATGGACTCGAACGAAACTATAGTGATTTGGTGAATTAATTCTTCATTGTCCAAGGAGTAATTGTTCATGGTTCTCGGTTTTTTTGGATTGACCAAAATCAAAGCTTCCTTAAGTCGCTCGCATTGCCAATCATAATATGGTGGTTCGGGCGAGTTAGTTTTGGTGGGTCATTATACCCGCTTAGCTGAGCAGTTTTGAATTTGATGAGGCTGACGTGGCAAGAACATCTCGGACTAATTTACTTTATATGCCTTCCCCATCTCACCTCTTTCCCGAAGAAATCTTCTCGATGGTAACATTGTTCTAAAGAGCTTTACAAGGTAATCCACACCCTTTAATTTTTTCCTTGATTTTTCTTTAAAAAAAAATTCTCAACACTTTTAGCCCACTATCTTGCTTAATGCTTCTAGTAACTCTCGATTGATTAAGGCAACTTTTCTTCAGATCCAAAGAACCATAATTGTTTTAGGTGAGTTCTTGCTTTTTACTTTGTCTTGTTTTGCTCGAGTAGTTGCCGATTTCATAAATAGTTTCGAGCTAAGGTACTCATAAGTGAGCTTTGACCAGCTCGAATATGGATTGGGATTTTGGCAACAATTAGGCCTGTTTGATGAGGGTGTTGCTCCAATATGAACCTAAACAGCATGATTTTTTTCTTCAAAACTTTGATTCTGATTTTGCCTATTAACCGTTTGTCGGAATGCCTCAAACATTATTGGCTTAAACCAAATGTGGCTTCTGCTCACATTTAAACCTGGTTGGGCTGTTTTGATTAACATCTAATCTTCAGCCTGAAATGCCCCTTTGATGTTCGATAGACCCTGAAATATCTTTTGATCTTTTCTTTAGGCTCAAGGTTGAAATCTTTTATGTTAAGAAGATCAAGGAAGAAGATAATGAAGAAGGTTGGCAAGAATAGCAGGCCGAAGAGTCGAAGTAACTTGGGCAAATGTGTCCCTCGGAGAGGTCGTACACTGGATGAACCTCTCGTCCCGGATACTCACACTGCTTTTGACCAACCACCCTTGGCTTTTCCATCCATCACCTCAAATTCTACTGATCTTCCAACAATCGTACGTAGGCATCTTTATGTTCCTAATCCGTGTCATCCAGCACTTGCTGAACGATTCGAAGTTTGGTGTTTAGAAGGCTCGTGCTCTGACTTGAACATAGATATGTTTGACAAATGGATTATTGCTGGTAAGATGGATGCCATGAAAGACTGCATACTGGCTGAATTTAACCAGCTGGAGGCGCGTCCAAGTTTGGTTGGAGGCCTTATTGTGGAAGCCAGGGATTACATTGTGAGGCAATTGGGTGTTTGGCATACTCTTGCTGGTGATCTTTAGAGGTTGAACAAAGAGAACATCGACCGAATCCATGCTTTGGAAAAAGACAAGTTTGAGCTTATCAGGGCCCTTGAATCCTTGGAAAGGGCCACTGCCTTTTCAACCTGAAAATCATAATTAGCTAGCTTTATCTTTAATTATTTCCGCTGTTTATCTTAGTGTGTTGCGCTTAGACTGGTTTGTTTATACGGGTGCCAGCCCTGCTTATTATCACATGCTTATGTTGGTGACTTTATGCCTTGGTTCATGGTACTGCAACTTTTCTTTATGTATATAATTTAGCTACCTTCTCGTTGGTGCGTCGCACATTACACCTTTATCGCTGTTCACTTGTATGGTTGAGCATTTTTGTTAATCGTACGACTGCGCCCGAATTATGGTGTGTGATGTTAACAGTAGTAGTTCATTTTAACGTTAAGGTTAAACCCCCGCACCAAAGTCCATTATAATCTTAGACGTTCACGCATTTACCCGTGTTTTAGTAACTTGTTAATTCAAATCCCTCGGGGTTCGAACCTGAAAACGTGCCTCTCGAAGAGGTTTATATTCCCCATATTTAATTTGCGTTTTTTGTTGACCTGATGTCTCAAACCTTTCAGAGACTGGATTAAGTACGCATTCTCATATATATATATATGTATATATACATGTATTTTTTAAATGTATTCAATCCTCATCTGACTGACTCGGTGACCAAAGCCCTTCAGAGACTGGTCTTGAATACATGCCCCCAGGGGAGGACTTGGGTTTCTAGTTTTCGATCCATCTTAGGTCCTGCTTGATCTTGTTATTTTGAGTTCAAGAAAGACCTAGAATGGATACCCCTTTTGGCTAGGATTTCTGATTTTTGTTACCCCATTTCGGTTAAGATTTTTGATTTTTGTTACCCCCTTTCGGCTAGAATTTCTAATTTTTGTTACTCCCTTTTGGCTAGGATTTCTGATTTTTGTTACCCTCTTTTGGCTAGGATTTCTGATTTTTGTTACCCTCTTTTGGCTAGGATTTTTGATTTTGTTACTCCCTTTCGGCTAGGATTTCTGATTTTTGTTACCCCCTTTCGGCTAGGATTTCTGATTTTTGTTTTTTCATGCTTCATCCCGGGAGGTGGACACTAATTCTTCTCATCGAGTTTTTGTTCGATTTAAAGAATTCGTATCCTGCACCTAACCTGTGCCTCTTTTGGGACTAACAATTTCCATCCGTGGGACAAATTTGATGCTATCTTTGTATTTTCCTCAAAGCTTGACGCCAACCCTTCCAACGGATGCTTGTTAAGAGTTTGGCATGTTTCATAATGAAAAGTGTAGTCTTCTGACTTGCAGCTTGCTTACTACGCCTTTCCAAACAATTTATTCTTTTGAAGCGAAGTGCTTATTTATCTGACTTAATTCGCATGATGTTTTTGGCTACCAAGTTGTTTTGCTTGAAACATGCTTTTGGAAGCCTTCCGGTGTGGTTTAGTTGTCAATGAGTGACCACTTCTATTATGCCTGCATTTTAAGAAACCAACTTTTAGTATGAGCTTGGAAGTATGTTACTCAGGCAAGCACATAATTCTTGGTTTGTGAGGCATTTGCAGGTAAACTAGTATCGATTACTTTCATGAATATAACATGTTACGAAGTAGAATAGAGTAACTACTGGTTTTTAAGTAATAAGGCAAGACAAGAATAATAGAGCAAGGTAAATTCAGGGTCGCTGATACCAGAAGGCTGGCTTCTGGTCCTTAAGTAAGTACCGGCTTTGGATTGGTTTGAACGATTTACTCATTACTTGTTGCCCCTTGCATGTAGGGAGTTGGGGCAGTGCTCATGAACTCGTATGTATTGCTATAAACGATTCCTCCTGATCAGTTCCTCAATTAATGATTTTAAGTGCCTGTCGTTATCTGTATCGTTCCCTGGTTGGTTATGAAACTGACAAAACATTCTTGACCTTAGAGCAACATTTTTAACCTGCGTTTGTTTCGTGATTGGATATTTCTTTGTATCCTTAGTTTACATGAAAATGTTCCCTATGGTGTCATTAAGGGGAGTGAGCTCAGAGTTCTTAAAGAAGCGTAGCTTCTTCTTAGCCCGATTATCTTTTCCTTCATTATTCCTCTTCTAACTGCTAAAGTAACTTTGCGCACCACTTTTCCTTTTTTGTAGTTCACATATTGGATTCTCTTCAATATTCATATATTCCTCGGCTTTACTGAGGAGTTGCACGAGTGTGCTTGGTTTCTTCTTCTTAATCCACCGTCCTAACCTGGTCTTTTTACGTGTTCCCCCCTTCAAGGCCATCAGCACTAGTCGGGGTTCATAATTTTCGACCTCAACCACTGCCATATTAAAGCGAGTGAGAAAGTCTTTGACGGACTCTCCTAGTCTTTGTTGTATTTCACTTAGCTCCATGACATCCCGGATTCTGGCTGCTTGGAATCTGAATTGCATACTGAATAATTTGGCCAAGGTAGAGAAGTCGTCCACAGACTTCGGTGGTAGCTTTGTGAACCAAATGTAGGCCACCCCCTCTAAATAAGTTGGAAAGTATGGGCATTTGATCTCGTCAGTGGCGCGCGCTCCGTCCATATGCTGATCATATTTGCACAGGAATACATTGGGTTCGCTTGTTCCTTTATAGGATTGCAATGTTGGAGGCTTAAATTCCTGTGGATATATAGCCATTTCGATTCTTTCGGTGAGTGGGGTCTTAGTAGGAAAAAAATTCCCACTCCTTACGATTATCCTCCTGTTTCATGCTCTCCTTCACAATTTCACATACCATTTTAAAAATATATTCCTGCTCTTTGCTCCGACCCCTCGAACAATCGCCTTATTCCTTGTCAACTCCTTGCCCAAGTGTGTAATTACAATCTGGAGACGGGGAATATGGGCTCTCATTTGAGAGAGACGCCTCTTTTATAGGATTATTTACCCTTTGAGAAGTTGTGTCACCGGGGTGGTTGCGCATGGGCACTTAAGCTATTCCATGGTCCAGATCAACATGATATGTGACTTTCTGAATGGAATTTTGTTATTTTACACCTGAAGCAGAGGATTCTGCACCGTATATTTGGCTTGTTCGAGCGGATAGAAAACAAGCGGCACTTAGTGTGGTTTTTGCGGTAGCGGCTTGAATAGGAAACACTGATTCATGTTTTTACATTATTGCATCATTTGCAATGGTTATCTGGCTCGTCAGTCCCGCCATTGCTTCTTCTAATTCTCTTCTGGTTATTGCTTCTTCAATTTCTGATGATTCTCCGACTTCAAAATCGGATGGTGGGCGATTCGACAATATTGACACTGTTGGTGGGGTCGTCGGTTTTACCAATTGCTTCCTTTGCCATGCTCATGATTCAAGCAAAGTTTCTCTCAAGGAATCTCGTTGGACTTCAACAAGGAAAGATGTAAATTCCGGCCCCATGGTGGGCGCCAAATATTTTCACCGAAAATGGTTCAAACACCAAGGATACAAGGATTGTACTTCACCAATATGGTTAGAAAATAAATGGAGCCGCACTCAACAACAATTGAAAGTAAAAATGCGAAGGAAACAAAATGGGGATGAGGTTTTAGAGTGGTTCAACCTTTTGTTAGGCCTACATCCATTGTGAATGGAGTTTTCATTATCATGATGATGATTACAAGACATATCAATTCTTGTTCTTTATACATCTTCTTATTCTCTCAACATATTCTCACTTTTACATACAAATCTCACTTAGATTCACGAGATTCAATAGAGGAATGGCAGGATCTATGATGAGGGAGGATGAATAGGTGACGGAGCAGGAGGATGTCTCCGGTCTTTTGCACTTATAGGATTTTAACGAATGCCATGGTCAAATGGATGAAAGATCTTCGGGTGATAATGATGGTCATGGTTGAAATGTTTAAGGAATGGCTAAGGACAGAATTTAGCTGCACTTCATGGTGGCCGGAGCTCCCCCATTCCAGTGGCATCCATGGCCTATTTATAGTTGAGTCCTCATGAAAGTTTGAACTGGAATTCATACGAGTCGGTTATCCCATTAATTACTAAAATGCCACTACCTTGTTGTAGCCAGCTATCAGTATTTGTTTCTGGCTGTCCAGCATAAGTGACTTTACAGGAGCAAATGACTTTCTGAGAGTGAGCGACTGCTTTCGATCCGAACAGTTTAGACGAGCGACTCCAGGCATGCTAGCGGGCTGGTTGGAGTGGTCGTGTTTGATTGTAGATGATTAGGCGACCAATCCCTATAATCGGAGAGAAGCTCCTAGTTGAAACAGTAATGACAGATTGAGCGAGTGACTAAGTCTGTAATCTGTCGGCAGACATTGAGCGTGTGTGCGTTCCCTGATATCTTGGATCCTCGGCTGACTTGTCGAGAGTGGGATTTGCGACCGAACTCTCTGAAATGGGGGTGAGCGAAGAAACCCTTCCAGGATGTGTGAGTCTTTCTGTTATTGTGTCATATGTGGTCGTTCATGACTTTTCACAGACTGTTTGAGTGTATTGGATAGCTCTTTGTACGACCGAGCCTAATGATGCTCAATCCATAATGCTAACGCACACTTAATATACCAATATATGTGTGGTTTTTTAGGGATAAACAATGTCCCCGCTTAGTCGTAGCCAACTGGTGACGGTTGTTTCCAGCTGTCCTATGTGAGCAACTTCATAGGAGCGAGTGGTTGTATAAGAACGAGTGATTGCATAGGTCTTGGCATATTGAACGGGCGGACGGGCAATGAGTGCGCAGGCGTATCTTGTCAAAGCTTTCTGGTCAATGTAGGAACGACCGACCAAACCATACTAAGCCTTTTGTAATTGTCTGGTTGGTGTATCTGTATTTGATGGTGGATGGGCGACCGATCGAAGCTTGTAGGGCTGCCATATGTGCAAGTGTTTTAGAGTTGATATCTGTCAGGCTAGTAGATAGCGTATGATTGTAACATTAATGATTGATGGACGAGAGTCTGAGGTCGTAATCCATGAGCGGTGCATGGGGTACATGTACGACCTTCTTTAGTATTCTTGTGTTCCCTGATAGGAGCGACTGCTTTCTTTGGTCATAAACGGTCGTTCCTCTGAGCTGTGCTCATTTTTTGCGCTCTTGGTTATGTGCAAACGACCCTCGGATATTAGAGCGGGCAACCCTTACTTCGAGTACAAATCTCCTAAGCTTGTCTGAGCTGTATCACCCTTTGGTGTAGTCGAATCAAGCTGTATGACCGGTGTAGGACTTATTAGTTTTGATGTTGTGTGTTCCTCCTTGTCGATCTATTCAGAGCGATTCGAGCATCTTGGATTGCTCATGCATGTCTAAGCTCTACAGTGATCGTTATGTATATCTTATGAAGATTTGATGTACCAACTAGGGATAAACAGTGATATCCGGCCTCGAAGCAGGATGGTATTATTTATGCTGGCTGACGTCTGTGGATGCAGGAAAACAGGTTGGAGGAATCCAACTGGATTCCTCAAAAATATTATTATTTGTTTGTTTTCATATATTATCATATATGATTTGTCGGAAGACCTGTGATTAATAATTGAGTGTTTTGGGTATTTAAAAATCACTGGGCCTGAATGTTAATTCATTAAAATATCGTGATAAGGATATTTTGAGATTTAAAAGGTAAATATATTTTTCTAAAATAGAATTTGAATTTCGAATGGGCTAAGAAATATTAACTTGTTTTGAATAAATAAAACAAGTATTGAAATTTATAAACAACGTTTATAAATTGAATGATGCAGGAAATTGAAGTGAATTTATAAACAGTGGTTATAAATAAAGCGGAATAATTTTCATTGGATAATATTGGGAATTGGGATAGATTTATAAACGTGATTATAAATGAAATGGATAATGATCATTGGATAATTGGGAATTTAAATTCAAATGTGAATTTAAAATGAGAATTGGTAATCGTTTTAAATAGAAAACGGTGAAATCTATTTCGATGTTCGGAAAGTAAATTTAATTGGATAATTAAATTTGATTATGCTGAATTAGTAAAATAAATTATATCCAGATAGGATATTGGAATTATATTAATTAGAAGCTAATATTTAAATTAAATAATAAAATAGATTTATTGTTCTATATAGATAAGCTAAAATAAATAGAATATCCCAAAATAAGATTTTGGGTTCTAAATAGATTTCAAAATGGAACTTATTGAATATATAAAATAAGTAAATTATAAACAACATTTATAAATGTAGTGAATTAATTATAAAGAGATAATTTGTATTTTTAAATTCAAGTATGAATTAAAAATAAAATTTGAAATCATTTGGAAAAGGACATGACGGTTTTTATTCCGGAATTCAAAATATAACATGAATTGAGTTTCAAATAGATTTTTGAAATGAAATTTGTTTTAAATTATAAAACATGGAAGTTAAAATTATAAAACTGTTTATAAATTAAGTAAGATAATCATCGTGGGATAATTTGGAATTTTAAATTCGAGTATGAATTTAAAAGTGAATTGGAAAATGTGTTGAAATAAAGAACAATTGATTATATGTTGGAATTCAGAATATAAACTGAATTGAGTAAATTGAAGTTAAAAATTGGAATTTGATTATATCGAGTTTTATAAAATAATTTATTTATTCCCATATGAATTAGAATTTAATATATAACATTAAGTTGTAAATAAGTTATAACTAAGTTATGAAATAATCGACGATTGGGGATAATCAGAATATTTAAGTTAGATTTGGAAAACTGGATCTATATATTAAAATATTAGAACGAGATTGGGATTTAAATTAAACAAAATTTAAATGTTTATATTTAAATATAATTAAAACGAAATCGCCACAATGCGGTAGTTCATAAATTGGCGTTTCGAACTTCAATTGAGTATATAGAACTCAATTTAAGTCGGAATTCTTTGAAATAAGAATCGTCAGGACCGATTTGATAATAGTTTTCAAATGGAAGAGAAAACTCTGGATTTCGCCTTATAGATTTTGAGTTATGTCAAAATCAAATTTCCAGAAAAACAGCGCCATAACCATTTTAAAACCATAACGGTTTATTTAAATTAATATAAGGATTTAAAGTAAATAAAATCCGAATTTCCATTAGAAAAATCCATATTTAAGTTATAAAATAATTATAAACTGAAGTGAAGTAAATCGGGTGATTTTTGAAACAAAAATCAGATTTTTATATATTGAATAGAATTAACTAATTTGAAGAATAATTAGTTAATGGAATTTTGAATTGAAATTGGGCTTTGGTTAAGTGAATTGAATTCATGAATTCATATTCGAAATCGAATATGAAACTCGAGTTGAAAATGGACTACAATAAGTTTATAAACAAATTAAAATACATATGAACATGAATTGTTCAAATAAAAAGGTTAAATGTGCAAAATGGCTAATTAAATGATAAATTAGCGAATTGAGTTAAAATGACCGGACTGAGTTGGGATAAATTGGAAACAGGTTAACATGTGTTAAACAAGTATGGAACTAAGAGAATGAAGTTTATAATTTAGTGCCCGACAAAAAGGTACATGTTTAAATTACATATGGGTTTTATGCGCCGAATCAACAAGCCGCTTGGCTTTTTGATTTTCTTTTTGAATGGAAAGAGCCCAGAGAGGCATTTTGTAGTTGTACCGAGTGACCCGTACAAAGGAGGTTATGGCGAAATTTTCTGGAAATTTAAGGAGTTAGAATATTTTTAAGAAAATTGGATAACTAGAAAATCAATATATATTGAATTCGATAAGGAAACGAATTTAAAATAGAATATTATAAACAAAAAGGAAGTCTATAATTAAATCTGGTAAAAATAAAAAGAGAAACATATACACATTTTAAAAATGAATAATTGGATTTTACGGTGTTAATTATTCGAGGCAACTGGTCTTGTCGTTTTGAAGTTAAGATGTTATTCAATCAAGGTCTGAGAGGTAATCAATCATACCCCAACTTGATTGATTTCATTTTTAACAGATAAATAACAAGATTCGGTCTCGAAGATCAATGTTTGAATAAAATTTAGTTGAATGAAGTGATTTGGGTTGTTGTAACGATGTTTTACACAACATCCATTTTCAACCAAATAAGTGGAATTTTGGAAATATAATAATAAATATTTACTGAGGATAGAAATGAATAGTCGTGAAAGGAAGGAGTAATTGGAAATGAATTCCAAATATAAATAGAAGGTATTTTCTAAGTATAAAAAATAAAATAAGACGATATATGAGAAATGCTTTCCCAATAGCGTAAGAGGGCAGGATGACTACTGAAAATATCATGTTAACAAACATCGATAAGGAAATGGAGAAGCAATTTAATTAATGAAACATTAATTAAGGCGCTTAGTGATTGTTTGATGTTATGGATGAATGTTTGTTTATTTTTCTTCGATAGTTAAATAACTGATTATCGAAGTATTGGCCAATATCATTGTCAATATGGAGAGACCGGTTGGATTTTTATCCGAGAAAGATTTTTAACCGAGAACCACCCCGTACTGGCAGTAGAGTTACAAATCAGATTATATAAAGTCAATCGAAGATGGAGTGAAGTGCAAAGGCTTTTTCTGTTATCCTAGGTAGAAATTGCCAAAGATGAATTTATGGAAATTGTGCCTTCGGTTTCGTTCAGTCCCAGAACGAACGTGTATGAACGAATGTCTGACAGAGTATTTCCAATGATCGCATATGTTGGTATGTACAAATATACATCTGGTGGCGGAGAATTTATTCTCTTAGCATAATATCCTGAATATCTTTGTGCAAATCAATTATTGATTAACAGATCTGACAATGTGGCATTCAAAGAGATGGTGCTATCATGTAATCGTAACCTCAAGCCTCACAACTGGGAAATGGTATAAAATCGGGTAGGTCGCATGGCTAAGTGGTTAGCTGCCATGTAGGGTGTATTTTCACCTGATCTAGAGAAATTCTTTTTGCTTCTTAAATCTATCGATGTTGTCCCTTTCAGGAATGGTTGTTGATCCCAACCATTGGTGACAATACATTCGGTACTCTCAAGCGAAGTGTGGGTCCGATCATATTTAACCTGGGTTGCAAGATGTTTTTGTTGAACCCGGTGTATTCCTCTCTAGAGATACACTGTCGGAAGGTGGTCCCATACCTTGCTAGTTGGAATCCATTCTCCAATAAGAGCCCGCGGTTTTTGATTGTGTACTATATATGCAGAGCGTGAGATGCAAGCGTTCTGCTAGATTGTTATTTGGGTGCGTTTTTTACAGGTCCCTATTAACTTTTTAAATTAGGCTCACATCCGGTCATAAACTTATTGTAAATTTAGTCCCTATTTTTTGAAAATTCAGGAAAAAAATATAAAAAAATCACATAAATTCATATTAAAATAAAATAATGAATCAGAAAAAAATTCAGGTGAAAAAAATATCAAAAACCACGTCAAAATCAAGAATTACACAAAAAACAACGAAATGCAGTAAAATGCATCAACAAATGCATATATTTCATATAGTTGCATACATCTATGCATTTATTTCATTTTCACGAGAAAACTGCAGCATAAATACATACATGTACGCACATACTGTGAGTACATGCATCTTCTGATGCATTTACTTAAAAACTTAATACACACGTCCATATTTTTCACATCTGCATCGATTTTTACATATCTGCATACATTTATGCAGATATATATGAAAACATCATACATGTACGCAGTTTTTCAACAAACATGAAAAAATATGTGCATGTGTATACAGATAGTTGCATACATTTGTGCAACTATTGGTAAAAGTTGTACAGATGTATGCAACTTTTTTTTTTCGACTTGCGTAGATTCCTGGGAATATTTCCTGATTTTACAATTTTTTTTTTACGTGAGAGCGTTTTTTTTTGAAAATTGTGAAAATGCGAAGGGAAGAACATGGCAGGCGGAAGAGGACAAATGTTTTGGGCGGCATGTCAATTTTAGGGACCGAAAGTGAAAGTTAAACTATGGCTGGATGTGAGGTGTATTAAGTTTGTAAATAGGGATGTGTGCCTAATATTCACTTGTTATTTACTTGTTTTAGACATTATTATAATATCAGAAAAGTATTGATTTTAAAGAATACTTTGGGTTATCGTAAGGTAAAAACCATCCGTGTTTATGTGTGGATCGGTCTTACGATTATCTTTTCTTTCGAAAAGGATTTTTAAAAGTTAAACCAAGTGTTTGGCGTTTACTCACACTAGTCCCATGACTGACCCAGAGTTTATTTGTTTTGTTTTACCCTAAACTCTTGGATGCCCAAATTTATACGGGCAGTCTAGTAGTTTAGGTATTTACAGATATATTTGGAGGAGCTTAGAGCAGGAGGCTTCAGCGTTAGTTATCTAGTATTATTTTCCGCTGTGTTGTATTGTACTCTGAAAACGTAATGTATATGTATGTATAGTAAAAAATTTGTATTCCAAAAGTTGTTCTACATATTATATTTTATTCCGCTGCGATTTGAGATTCTGTGTTGTTATTTCTGTCTTTTCTTCTATTCTAATATTTCTTTCTTTCTATTTCTCACCCTCTAACTTCTTTCAATTGATGACCGGTAATTTATGGTGTTTGGTTAGTCGATATGGTATTTGTATCGATAATCAGGATCGGGAAAATGACGGCTCGTTACAAACTTCCGAGTTAGATTTATCTCATCTGAGTTCTCCCCCGATACGAGATTAAGTCTATAAAATCCCCGAGATGAAACGTGACCGATATCCGAGATTTAAAACCTTGGTTGCTTGACTACTGCATGGTGCTGTTGCAGCACCACTCTGTGGAGCTAATGTTGCAGTGGTGTAGCAATACCATTATGTGGTGCATCAAAACAACTATTGTGTGCAAATGCACCATATTGGTGCACTACACCAGTCAGTGGTGCAGCCGGATGGCTGCTTTGGTTTGTGGTGGGATATTATACTAGTCATAGAGCTGTTTGGTTGCGTTGTGATTAGAATTGGCTGGATTGAGTGGTGAGTGGTGAGTTTGTATACAGGTTGTTGTATATAGGTTGCTGCAGCCTGTGCAATGTGGTTTCAGTATTATATATGGCTAAAATATATTTACTTACATTATACCATTGTAAACATGTTATCTCTCTGTTCCCTATACAACTTGTGGATGCTTCCACTCTAAAAAAAGAGGTTGCCGATGGAATTGACTGTATGGTTGTTAGAGAGCTCACTAGAGGTATGTTTATCCCATAACTTGTACTTATTATAATTTCTTTATTTGGTTTTCAAGCTGATAATCTATTGAGTTTTTATTACATCGTCCCTAAGTTGAAACATTAATCGTCCCTAAGTAGAAGATGTATTAATAGTGGCTGTGTATTACATCGTCCCTATGTAGAAAATGTAAAACATTTAATTGCCCTATTTTAGTCTACTGGTTCTTGATGACAAAAAATTGATAACTTAAATCTGAATATGAATCAAGTTAAAAATTTGTTGGTGCAATAGATTTTGTGCAATTTTTTGATTGTTGTAGGTAATTGAAGACTTTCGGAGAAGACAACAAGCATGCGTTTGCATCTTAAGTGTTTGAAGTCTTTTTTGTAGTAAGTGAATGATTTTCTTTTGGTTGGTAAACTTTGATACGTAATAGATATGTGCAAATATAGTGTATGAATATTTTGCAAATTTTAATGTTTACTATAACGTATTGAATTATCATAGTTTGTTCCCATGATTATCGTTTGAATATGTTCTTATATATTTTGATTTCTATGATATTGTCATATAATGTTATTTTACTATTTAACAACATCGGATAATAATGAATAATGTCGGGTAAATGCAAAGAAAACAGTATAGTATATGCACAACGTTTAAGAAATGTTGACAAAAAGAAATAGAGAGATATACATAACGATTCATAAATGCTAAGAAAAGATATGGTGAATTATAAACTTCATCTAAAAAATGCTGATAAAGTTAATATCAATGTATATACTGCGTTTATGCAATGCTGAGAAATTTATTTATAATAGCACAATATAAACACTGTAAACACTGGTGTTTTTACAACGTTTCTAAAAGTGCAGTTAAAAGTTGAGGACCTATCACCCCATGTCGTTATACGGCGTTCTTAATTCCAATGTTAAAGCTTTCGCATTTTTCCAACGCTATTAAAAGCATTTTTTTCTTGTAGTGATTCCAAAAATACGTTCTATTTTTTTTAAAGTTAGAAGCATAAATGAAACTAACATCAATAAGAAAACTACCTTTATTAATGAATTGCAGTGGATATACTGCATATCCAAAAAATAGTTGTCCAAGCTCCAAATAATTATATCCCACAAAATAAGGATTTTATCATTGCCACTCATACTATTATTAATTACTAAGTTCTGGTTTTTATTGTAATTAAATAAAACCTGGTTATGGCAGTATTGTTAAGCTTATGCTTAACATGTCCAATAATAACGAGCTTATAACTAGAGAGAAGACTAGAAAAATCCTATTTTCTTTCGGGGGAGTTTAATCCCCTAACATTTCAAGATATAATCATCATGAATAATAAATCCTATTTCCATTGAAGAACTAGAACAACCAGCCTCTATATTTTCTGAAATTTTCTTCCCTCTTCTTTTAGCTATTGTTTTGTCATGAACTTTTAGGTCATCCTCCTATTTTGGATTCTTGACAATGTATCTGTCTTCAAAAAGTTTCCTGCTAACTATACAGTTATTATCCAATATGTCTTATTTGTTCTTCTTCATGGATTTTTTTTTAAGTTCATAGGAGAAGATGAAGAGAAAAGTAGATGTGCAACACTCTCGATTAGCTTACCTGAATTAGTAGTGATTGTTGTTTCCAAGCCTAGCCTAACCATATAAACTACTTCAGGAGAAATTTTATCTAAATCATTGAATTTGTATTTGTGTTTGTAATAATGCTTGGTTTTTCTTGCTTGGGTGGTTGAGCCATAACCCGTATATTATGCCCCATGCACATATTTATATTTCATCTGAATCTTGATTCTGGTCAACGCTTCTCTGAACATCCATGTATTTAGTTGAGAATTTTTTATTTCTCTACTGAGTTGTGTCAGTGGCAATATCAACATTTTCTTACGTTGAACTTGCATAATTTTGGACACTTTCTGCACTATTTTCAAATTGTTTTACTTCATTGTCTTCTCCAGTTGGCTTCGTTGACACTTCGTTTCGAAATGTTTCAAAGAACTGAATTATTCAGGAAATGACATTGTCTTGATTTTCAAAAATTTTGATTGAATTACTCTGATCATCACCCTTTTCGATTTTTGTAGTATCCATATTTTTTTAACTAAGCATCCTTATCTCAAGATTTTTCTCCTTCTTTATTTGAGGAAGGAACTTCTACTGGTTTTTCAAAAAATTTTGGTAAAATTGTTTCTGGAATGATTCTCGGGTCCGAAACAGGCTCTTGATATACTTTTTCTCTCAAAACTTGTTTTGATTGACATGCATTAATAGAGTTCCCAAAACAAATGCATTTCATATATTTAGGATGGATTCCTTCGTATTCAATTTTCTATGTAATATTCTGCTTATTGTATATCGTAATATACACTTCATTTGGAAGATTAGAATCAATCCAGATTTCAACAACGCGTAACTGAGTCTTGACTCCGTTGTTGTTGGCTCGTTTAGCTTAAGACAAATTCCTATAGCGCTGGTTATGGCTCCAAGTGTTTCTATATCCCAAAGCATCAATCTCAATTTAGGCCACCTAATCCATATGGGAAAAGTGGAGCGTAAATCTTTATCAAAATTCATTTCCTTTGTCTACTTTTTAACAATTAGCTTCCCATTAGTTGTTGGAAACAATGGCTGAGGCGTGTATTATGTCACTTTCTTGAAGACATTCCGACAATCTACTAGGAGGTGCAAAGCAATTCTCAAAATTTCACCGTCGCCTCTAAAACAAAACAACCTCTCTAATTTAAAAAATATTGAACTTTTTTGCACCGACAAAGTCGTTCTGATTTGCACTCTGAAATACTAATCAAGTTTTTTTTTAATTTTGTTGGAGGAAGAAAAAAAAGTGTTTTGTTATTCATGTGCTTTCTCTTCTGTCTATCTATCATTCAAATAGGTAGAATGAAAATTATATGCGTTGCTAAATTGATGGAATGCTAATGAAATTTAATTTATTCTTATTTAAAACAGTATTGTAATACCATTAACTTTTTTAATGGCACAATAATAATGTCACATAAATATATAACCATCGTACAAGTGTAACAGCGCAACTATAATGATGATTCATAAATATATTACCATTATGCAAGTGTAACAACTCTACTGTAATAATTATTCATAAATATATTACTGTTACAAACTTGCAACGGCTCAATTACAATAATTGTTTATAAATAAATTTCCATTAACATGTTTTTTAATAAATTCACTTAATAAACAGAACGTTTATAACAATCCCCCACTTGATATTTTTAAAAATATTTTTTGAGTAGTTTCTAAAAAACATAGGATTGTGCACATACAAAGATGTTTTTCAACGTGAGCCTTTGCATATTGGCAATGATTCAGTTTTAATAAGAGTGGCACATGGTCTTGAACACTATTCTTGACATCAGATCACACATAACCTTTCTACAGTGTAATCAAATAATCCCTGTGTCTATGGCCATGCATGTCTATCCCAGTTTAGTGACTGCTCTAAGAATTTTTCACAAAACTGTATATAAAATTCCCTCATTTCCACATTCACATAGGTGAGTCTATCAAGGGTACTCCTGAAGATAGGTACTCTACTCAAAATAGAGTATAGATTTCATTAATAATTTCTATTAACTCATCCTCTAATCACTTTAAGAATTCGTGCTTCATAATATAAAGTAGCATGTTTACTAATATCACTTCACAACTTATTCTTACCCATTGAACCTTGTTCTTCGGATCTTCGCTCATTTGGTCCGGTTACCATTGTGCGTGACTCAATTATCTAACGACAATAGTCCCATTATTTTAGAAGTATTAAAGACTTTCTCTTTGGCTAGCCCTTTTTTCAAAGGATTTGCCAAATTACCATCACTGCGTATGTGATCCAATCTAACAATACCTGAGGTGTGTAACTCTCTAACAGTACTATGTTTACGACGTATCTTTCGTCTCTTATTGTTGTAATAGCGGTTCTGTACTTTTGCAATAGCAACGGTACTATCGAATGGATCAACACAGCTGGTATTAGTTTTTCCATAAAGGAATCTCAACTAGCAGATTTATTAAGTACTATGCTTCTTCACTAGCTGTGGCTAGTGCTATCATCTCAGATTCCATAGTAGACTGAGCCAAAATAGTCTGTTTTTTGGATTTCCAAGAAACAACTCCCCTAGCACTACTAAAGATATGGCCACTGATAGTTTTTGAATCATCGGATCAGGTATTCCAGTCTGCATTAGAGTAACCTTCAAGAACAGCGGGAAACATTCCATAATGTATCCCAATGTTCATGGTTCATTCTAGGTATCTCAAGACCTTCTCAACAGCGTGCCAGTACTCTATATTAGGTCAACTGGTAAACCTGCATAATTATCCCACGACATAGGCAATGTCGGGTCAACTACAATCAATTGCATACCGAAGGCTGCTAGTGATGCCCGCATATCAGATTGTCTTACACCTTCACTAGTGTTCTTATATAGCTTTACACTAGGATCATAGGGTGTACACACCAGTTTACATTCAAAGTAATTGTATTTCTTTAGAATCTTCTCAATATAATGAGACTGACCTAAAGAAATGCCCTTTTCGGACCTAGTAATCTTAATACCAAGGATTAAACTCGCCTCACCTAAATCTTTCGTATCAAAATTGGCACTTAGCAAGGATTTAGCAGTATTTATGGCATGAATGTTTGACCCAAATATAAGTAGGTCATCTACATATAGACATATGATAGTACAAATGCCATTCTCAGATTTATAATAGTGTATTTGTCACTTTAATTAACTTTAAAACCTTATGAGATATTAAGTGATCAAAGTTTTCATGTCATTGCTTAGGTGCTTATTTTAAACCATAGAATGATTTGTCTAATTTGCAAACTTGATGTTCTTGACCATGAACTACAAATCCTTTTAGTTGATCCACATAAATTTCCTCTTCCAACTCACCATTTAAAACGCAATTTTAACATCCATTTGGTGTATTATTAAGTTGTGAATAAATGCAAGTGAATTTAGTAGTCAAGTGGATGTAATTCTAGTTACAGGTGAAAAAGTGTCAAAAATCTACATCTTCTCATAGTTTAAATCCTTTAGCTAATTAACGGGCTTATTATTCATCAATTATGCCATCAAGTTTCAATTTCTTTTACCCATTTACAGCCTAAAGACTTACAGTAGTAAGTCCACTAAATGCCAAGTCTTATTATATTCCAAAGAATTCATCTTATCACTTATAACCTCTTACCAAAAATCAACATCTAAGAAAGATGAGGCATCTTGGAGGTTTAAGGGATTTTCCTCTATAGTAAAAGCACAATAATCTGACCTAATTTTTTTTGTTGTTCTTACTTTTTTATTTTTTCTAGGTTCATTTTCAGAATATTCATTAAGTTTTTCTCTAATAAACATAAGTTACTTGATGTGCCCCCACTATTCCTTAATTTTAAAGGAAAATTTGATTCATAAAAATAGCACCATTAGAGTCAATTATATTATGTGTATTGAGTCATAAAATGTGTATGCTTTGCTATTAATTGCATAGCCAATAAATACACATTCATTGGTTTTACTTGCTGATTTTATTCCCTTATAGTCTGGAATACGTACATATACTAAACATCCCTAAGTTCTAAAGTAGGACAGATTGGGTTTATAATTTTTCAAAATTTCAAAAGGTGAAATTTTACCTTTTGATTTAGGGATTCTATTTAATACATAACATATAGTTAATAATGTAACCCTCCACCAATGTATTACAACACTAATTTAATAAAATGGCTACAACTAATTTAGTAAAGGTATTTTTTTTCTATCAGCTTTACCGATCATTTCAGGTGAATAAGGAGCAGTTCTCTCATAAATTATACCGTGTAGTTTATAGAAATCAAGAAATGAACTAGATTCATATTCTATTCCTCTATTACTACGAAGTCTTTTAATTTTCTTATTAGATCGATTCTCAATTTCAGTTTTGAATGATTTAAACATGTCAAATGCATCACTTCTATTTTTCATAAGATATACGTAAGTAAAATTAGAACAATTGTCAATAAAATTGATAAAGTAGAAGTATCCTTGTCTAGTCAATGTGCCATCAAGTTCACATATACCAGAATGAATCAAATTTGGAGGTACAAATGTTCTATCAACTGATTTATGTGGTTTCTTGTGATTTTAGCTTGAGTACAAAATTCACAATTGTCAAAATCAGTTAGACATTTTAGGAATTAGATCTAAGGTGCTCATGTTGTGAATTATACATTTATTAACATGACATAATATAGTGTGCCATATATTAAAATCGCACAACATATAAGCAGAACCATTCGCTTTATTAGATTCAACATTAAGCTTAAACATACCATCACAAGCATAACACTTTCCCATAGAAATGCCTTTATAAGTTAAGGTATACAAATCAACCCCTATCACTTGAGTAAAACTTGCCTTATTGAGAAGAAAGCCAAAAACCAAAAATTTCTCATCTATGGAGTATGCATCACATCTTACAAAAGAACTGCCTTTCCAGAGGTAAACTTGATTTCTACATTACCAGTTCCAGGAACTTGTGAGAATCCCGCAAGAGCACTTTCTGATTATCTACAGCCATGTATGTGCTGAAGATATCATGGTCATAGCAGACATGGCAGGGAACACCAGTGTCTAGCTAACAAACCTCTGATCCACCAACAAGGTGAACCTCAGAAATCATAGTCATAAGAGGCTACTCAGTTAGATTTGCCTACGGTGCAGGGCCTGATCTGTTCCAACGCCTACGTGCCATATGACTAACTTTTCCATAGTTTTAACACAAGAACAACCTTTTAGGATCACTCTTTTGGGCTGGTTGTTATTGTCCTTTTTTGTTCCCTTACCGGTTCCAATTCTGTTTTTTTGGGTTGCAGATTTGATTCTTAAATGATTTCAGGTTTGGTTTCAATACATTGGGTTTGGTCCTTTTAGTGATGTTGTTTGTGACAACCAGCCTTTCCTCTTTTTGGTCTTGCTTGCGTGCCTCCTCCGTAATATGGAGGCAAGTGATCAAGCTCTCTAAGGAAAATTCCTTAGTCTTGTACCTCAGCACATTCTTAAAATCTCTTTATCCTAAGGGCAATTTGTCAATAATAATAGCAATCTGAAATTGTTCGTTTAAACTTGTATCT
This sequence comes from Allium sativum, assembly GCA_030737875.1. Taxonomy (NCBI): domain Eukaryota; kingdom Viridiplantae; phylum Streptophyta; class Magnoliopsida; order Asparagales; family Amaryllidaceae; genus Allium; species Allium sativum. Next base: position 726,051,172 of record CM060919.1, on the reverse strand, counting down.
TCGGAGATGATCTCATGAGCTGTTTTCTGAAGCTTGTGTGATTGCATCTCTATTGATATGTCATCCATGATATAATACTTGGGGTAGTGACTGACAACATACTTATTCGCTCCTTCCTCCTCTGTTTCATACTTCTTCTTCAGATCCTCTCATATTTTCTTTGTTGAATTGTCCAAATTGTAGTTGTGTAGATAGTCGCTGAGTCCATTGAGAATGAAATTTTTGCATAAGTAATCCGGCTCTGTCCAGATTGTAGCTTCTTTGATTTTTTTTTTTTTTGTCTAGAATGCCATTAGATCTGCATTAGTTTCATTAGTTTTGTCTGGAAGTTGTGGTTTGTCAGTTGATAGCGTGCCAATGACTTTTCTCATCGTCCAAAAGGATTCCATCTTCTGACGCTTATGTTTGAAGTGCATTCCTTCGAATCTGAAATGTGCAGCAGATACAATCAGAAGTTGGGAATGGACGATGGGGGCGAAGTCATCTAGATTTGCATTCAAAGCCATTACTTTGTGTATAACATCTTTACATTGTTTGAAAAACAATGGTCGAGTCGTGTACGTGGTAACTTTGTTGAAGATGTTCCAGCAATTTGCTCGGAGGTGCAAAGCAGTTCTAAAAATTTCACCGCTACCTCTGCGATAAAATAGCCTCTCTAATCAGAAAAATATTGACCTTGTTTGCACTAACAAAGTCAATTTACATTTGCACACTGAAATGCTCCTCAAGGAGTTTTTAGTTTGTTGAAGGAAGAAGAAAAAGAAAAGTGTTTTGTTATTCTAGTGCTTTCTCTTCTATCAATCTATCGTTTAAATAGGTTGAATGAAAATTGTATATGTTGCTAAATTGATTGAATGCTAATGAATTTTAATTTATTCTTATTTAAAACAATATTGTAATGCCATTAACTTTTGTAATAGCTCAATAATAATGTCACATAAATTTATTACCGTCGTGCAAGTGTAACTGCTCAATTATAATAATGATTCGTAAATATATTACTACTATGCAAGTTTGACGACTCAATTTTAATAATGATTCATTAATATATTACTGTTATAAAATTGCAATGACTCAATTAAAATTATGGTTCATAAATAAATGACCATTAACGTACTTTTAATAAATTCCCTTTATAAACAAAACATTTCCAACATTAGTGAAATAGGGGCCACCTTTAATAACTTTGATGCAGTCACTAGGGCTGAAGAATCTAATGATAAAACTCCATTATCGTTTGTGTAGGTCTCAAATTTAATTGTAGGGTTCCATGTTTTCATAAAAACACTCTAAATGATGATAATAGGATCCTGATCTAAAGATGTAAGCAAAAACAGAATCACTCCATTTTCTTTAGTTTTCTTTTCCAGCAGCTTCTTTGATTGCAACAATTTTCTTGTAACTTAACTTAATAACATCGGTAAAATCAAGATCAAAAGAAGTAGGCTGCATACCCTCAATTTTTTGAAGATCTGGATAAGTAGATAAAGAACCCTTGCTGAATCTCAGATTAGCATTCTGCCCAGTGGATTTAGCATATTTTGGTTGGACATTCCCTGACTTTGGTTTAGAAGAAACTAGATTTTCCTTCTTTTGGTTATAAATAGTCTCTTTAGATGTAAGAGGTCTAAAAAGCTGTGCAGATTTCTAAAAAAAATTTGTTTGAAATATTTTACAATTTCGAACAGTTTGAAATCCATCTTTATCTATATCAAGAGCCTTCTTCTTGAAGCTAGAAGAAAGGGGGGAAGATTAGAGGGGTAAGGATGAAGGTTTAGAGAACTACTGGAAGCCACTAAAATTTCTTGAGAGAGACGTCAAGGGGATGTTATTGCACTATTTACTTATTTAATAGTAATGTAGCATGCTTAAAGTAAGTTTCATTTTTAGTTTTTTGTCATTTTCATGAGAGTATATAAGAAGGTTAGAGGCCGCATTAAAGGTTGACGGTTTAAGTTGCTTCAATTGATAACACAACTAATTAGGCCATACATATGATAAATACATCATTTAATTACCTAAGTGTCTAAAACAAGAGATAATAACTTAATTTTATGTTGATTTGTGTGATCATTAGAGATGAGTTGCCTTTAAATTGCTTTCTAATTTCATAAGTTTATTCCAAAAAAATATTCTACTTTTTAGCCATTTTTTTGCAGTTAACACAATTTCAAAATTTTGTGTTTAATTTGGTTGAGTAATTTTAAAAACTAAAAAAGTTTCCCAAAGATTGATCCGTACTCACATACATACTACACTATACGTCTTGCAGTTGAAGTTTAATAACTATATAGTTCGAACGTATTTTAATTAATAGAAATAACGTTTTGAATCATGCACCAACTTCGAAAACGAAGGACAATTATAAAATTCATGTGTTAGTTGTATGTCAATCTTCAGGGAGACATATTTCCTTCATTTTTCTCGACTAAAATCCTAGAAACTAGTGAAAAATTGAAGGTATAATAAAGGGCTATACATTTGGAATAAGCCTAAATTTTAGAGCATGTGTAATAACCCAAATTTCAGCAGGCCCCGATTTTTCACAAAATGATAAAAAATTCAAGTCTATTGGAACCCAAGTTGGTTTGTCTAATATCCTGCTGAAAGGAAAAGAGAAAACATATCAAAGTTCACAATAAAGTATCTCACAGCGAAACGAATAAAATATAATAGTAAGTAAATATTTATCCTAATAATGATACTCTCTAACAAGTGTTTGCAAGCTGTATAATTCCTGCCACCTGTATAACCTACGGGTTTGTTATGAGGAGGGGGTCAGAACAAAAGTTTTGGTGAATGGACAAATTATAATTTCTGTAAATAACACCGCATACCGTTCTATCACTAGTTTACTTTATTAAGTTATTTTGGGTTTATTACACATTACACTTCCAATTTCACGCATAAATCATACTCATATACTCCTAAGTAGATTAACCTAATAAACCATATATATGTAGTTATATGCCCAACATATCAAGGTACTCCCCATAGTACCCTCTTCGAGTGATCTCCATCACCGTACTATGAAAATGTACAAGACCTCCAATGCCATGCTATGAAAGCGTACCAAACCGTGCTACGAAAGCATATTACGTCTCCATTGCTATCCCACGAAAGCGTATTAAGCTGCGCTACGAAAGTGAATAAGCTTGTATCGTTATGCTATAAAGTAACCCTAAACCCGAGTTCTTCCACAAAACTCGGTTGGGGGCTTCTATATCTGTCAAGAATGGCTTCGTTAGGCTCATAATATGGATATTAAAGATTGGTCTATCCCTTTCGGTGGCTATAGCCCCAACCACCCCCAACTAATAAAAGACCATCCAAAGAGCTAACCTATTGTGCCCCAAAAGAACAATCTATGCATCCAAATTGGCGTTGTTCTTCATCTGATGTCCCGATAGTAAAATATCATTGGCCTCTTGGTTTAGCTCCAGTGTTTCTGGTACTCGCTCCGACTGACGATGATAGGTTTCCGATGAACTATTATCTTTGTTGGGTCCTGATCACAAAGCCTCCCATGCTGAAGAAGCCATCAAATCATCCTAGAAATTATCCCAATTAGTCGTTAGGCTGCCCTCAACACTAGGTGCAACCAGGGAATTCTCACCGATGGATCCGTACAGACCATGCCTCTGTGGGTATAGCTTCGCTAGGCCTACAACAAAGGGCCATCATAGAGTATCCTCACGTTCCTCCGAAGTCTTCAACTTTCTTCTAGTCCCATCGAATAAGTTAGACATGCTCCCACCGTGCCTCTCGATACCTACGATGATTTGCCTCGTTGGGCTCTTCATCCCCACGGACTGGTCCAAACGAATATTGTTATATTAATTAGACCTTATGTCTAATTTATTATTATGCGATCCACTTTTCCTTTACGTTGATTTACAATATTCATTAATCTATTTAATTGAATATTGTTTATTTATAAATCAATTTTACTAGTTGCCATAGATTTTTAGGCTCGTAACTTACACTTTGTAACTCAGTACGTTCATATTAAAACCTAACGCCCTTTAGGCTCGTAACTTAACCATTTTAAGTCAATATATCTGTATTAAAGCCTAACTGTTCTTCTAACAAATTCCTGTCATATTCATGTTTGCAAATGAACCATATCTATTTATTATGATTTCACAATTTACATATTTATGCAAATATAAGTTGCGGTTATAGGTTTATAATAAACCTCACATATTCCTTTCACCTTTCATAACGTCTTTCAATTATGTTACTCCTTTTCTTTTCGTCTTTACAATTGACTTTTTTAGGAAATTAGACCTATTCATAATTGATTGGTTATTAAAACTGTACAAAAATCTATTTCACATGGCTTAAGGTAATTACTGCAATAGAAACCCATAATTGCAAGACATCTTTTTCAATTATTTTTAGGCTATTGAATTGTACGCAATATGACTAAATCCTATTTCACACTAATCCACACCTTTATTTATTTTTAAATTTGCAATTTTATTTTCAACTTCTTTTTCAAACCAAACTATGGAGATATATTCCCTCTTTCCTAACCAATCAAGCAGGGCTATTTATGACTTCCTATTTTAATTGGTTTACTTTAATTCATGTTTTTAACTTATTTCCTCCTTTTTACATAATTACAATAAATTTGGATAAAATTGGGTTATGTCCCTTAATTATAACAATCTCTATACTCATTCCATTCTAAATTTGAGAGGTAATTTTTGCAACTAACATAGAAATTTCCATTGTACCATTTAATTGCAAATTTACTGTCCATAATATTATTTATGCCATGCCCCCAACGATCAAATCCTCTTATGTTCATACTTTCAATTAAATTATATTTTACAACGTGCGCAAATAAAAAGGATTATCGTTAACTGTATAAATTTGGCGCACAATTCAGTCGTGTGTGTGTGTATATATTAGTGTTTCAAGTTTATGTATATTTTATGCATAACCAAAATTCAACATAAAACTATATATTTCGACACAGAAAGGGGGAAGGCATAAGAAGAGAACACATCATAATTTTAAAGGAATCAAACGATATTATATATTATTATAAGAAAATATAACTTAAATCCACTCACCTGAGATCTACGCTCTAACTTCTGGATCTGATTTGGATCTACGTCTACTTTCTGTTTTCTTTTTATCAATTCAGATTTATAGATCTATCTGGACAGGGGATCTGGGCATCTATACCTTAAATCTACTAAATTTTCCTTGAATTCTTGAATTAAAAATCATAAATCTAAAATATAATTTATTTCTAGAGAGTTTGGAAAAGGAAATGGCAGAGCTCTAGTGCTTTCTCAGAAAATATGAGTTGGAAGCTATCCCCCACAGGTTTATCTATAGTTGTCCAAAAGAACCACGTTCGTCTGATTCAAGAGAATGAAATCCAAACCGTACAAAAATATAAAACACGTCATCTTTGGCTCGAATGGGTCGACACAACTCATAAGTGTATCAAGTCAATTTTTGATGCGTGATTTGCGTTGTTTTAAACGTTACCTTTAACGTTATTACTCCTAACCATTCTCATTGATTTTCAGGTATTATTTTTGTTTTGACGCCCATTCTAATTTAAATGCAATTGTGCAATCAATGTGTGCATTAATAAATTTTTTCGTTTTAAATTCCTGCATTCTTAATTCCATGAACGTCATTTTTAAAGTACCATTTATTAGCTTCCATTCTTTGTATTTATTTCCACATATAACATTGCAATGTTATATTTGCATAATGGTAAATTTTTGTTTATTGCTCATTTTATAACATGCATGTGCTCTGAATTTCAAACACATTTACTCATGTAATTATTTTGTTAATTTTATAACTTAAAATGTGGGGTGTTACAATATGGAAGTACATCAGGTCCGTACAAAGAAGGTAATGATGGAATTCCTTTTTACAATTTTTTCCGATAACATCAAAGTTCAAATTAATATAACTTCCACTTCTAAATGGACTTCACCGTCTACCCCTCAAAATAATTTCATAGATGAGCATTTGGATATGGCATATGAGTTTGGATTAAATATGAAGCTTCCTAGCCGAAAGTTGAAGAACAATGAAGGCAACAAACAATATTAGCATCTCTGCGAGTGATCAACGCTCCAATCTTTATATAATACACAACATGATATGAAGGCTATTTTTGGTGTAGTAAAATTATAGTTACCTACAATTTGGCCTGACTTAGGAAGGATTTGAATAGTAAATTAACTAAAAACTTGGTAATAAGTTATTTTCTGAAAATCGACAACAAACCCTTATACAATTGATATAATTAAACTTAAAAATGTAATTAAGGTCTAAGAACTTTCTCTGATAACTTATAGTAGAGCGGTGGAGGCCAGAGTCGAAACTGTAGTGAAAACTACAAATTTTCAAACGTGGAAATACACAAAATAATATGTATTCAAATTGACTAGTGGCCATGACCAGTGCACTGTCGCAAAGTTCAAACTGAAATCTAAACCTTGGCTGAATGACATAAATTAAATTCTATTATAGAATATGGTTAATGCTTCCCCTTATGTTATGGAAGGTGTTCTGAGATGGGATAGGGTAAGGGTATATAGTATAAAAATAATATGAAACAAACGAACAATGAATGATTTGGTTGCTATTAGCACTACAAAACACGGTAAATTGCAATGCTTTTTGGCATTTGTGACCGTTGCAAGCCAACGCTAAAAGTCGTTGCAATTTACTCCATTTTCAAAAATAACAGCAACGAGAATAGCGATGGCTCCATCAGCAATTTAGCAACAGCTAGTAACGATAACTTGTCCACATGGCAGCCAACGTGGCAATTAGTTGGTCCCCTCGGGCATACATTGCAAGCCATTACAAAACTTGACCAATTGTCGTTGCTAGCCATTGCAAAACAACGTTATTTTTACTGTTCCAACCAACAACTCCATCCTCCTCAAATCACACAAACATTCGGTCAGCATAAATATTACTATTTCATCATTCTTCACAAATAATATCATTCCATCATTCCACAATATAATCAAATAATCAATATCCACACAACTATATCATCAATGAGCATATATTCCACTAATAACAAAACAAAATACCAACATCCACCAAACAAAATACGCACATAAGTCATCATAATATACATGAAACAACTACTAAGTATCAAGTATCAAAACCATCAAAACACTCCAAAGTTCACCAAACAACTACTAAGTATCAAACCCATCAAACAAAAAAACTAAGTATCAAAACTATCATAATATGTACATAAATCATACTCATAGAAGAAAAAAAATCCAACTACACATCATCATCATTACCATAACCCTCTGCATCTCCCACCTTGGGCATTGATCCATACTCTTGGTAGTAAGCGACAATGCACTCATCTATCTGTTGCACCAAGTAGCTCTTTATCAATCATTGGGCTCATTCAAATGTCTTTGCAATTGAGCAATCCCCTCCTTATCTATGGATCTCCTATAAGCCGTTTGGAAATTAAAAGCTTGTGAAATAATTCAAGTTAATATTCAGACACAAAACAAATTGGTATTGTTTAAATCAACAAATTCTCCATGATGATCCTGTTGATACCCAAAAATTGACACAACACTCAAGAGACAGATTTGTAGAGCTTAAACGAAGACAAATAAATGAAAAATGTAGAAAAGAACTATCACATGCAGATTTATAATGGTTAGGCATTAACGAGCCTACGTCCACTTTATAATTCTTCTTATATCAGATGATCTATTACAGTCAAATAGTTACAATAATGATATAACCTGAAATTTGCCAAAAGATCCTTCTTTTGAGTCAAAAATGTCTATTTATAAGTGTTATAAAATTTAAATTGGGTGAGATACCTGTCCTATGATCCCAGAATTTAGGAAATCCAAAGAGAAGTTCTTTTCGAAGATGGTAGCGTGATTTAAATTGGGTGTGATTTTTTCAGATCTTCCATTCTAACCCTCGCCGCTTTCAGTAATCGAGCATTCCGCGTCTCCACATCATTTGTGTCCTTGTATATTGATGTGTATATAATTTTGAGTTGTTTATTATTAATTTTTTTGATGTGTTCCCAAATCAAATAAAATTCGGTTGATGTACTAAAGGGGCAAAAATAGAATTGCACTTTGTGTTTTCTAGGCCTAAACTTTCATGTGGTTGGTTGTTAATTTGTAGGGAAAGCGATGTTTTTTTTGTTTTTTTTTTGTTTGTTTTCAAGAACATAGCGATCAGTGCTGGTGTAGCTCAAGGCGGTAGATAAGCACTATTCTGAAGCAGCCGCTGATACGATAGATTTTGGGCGTAGAAAATTCTATAGAGATGAGCTTAAATCTTTCCTTCCCACACGTGTGACCTATATTGGTGTTCCCTAGAAACGAAGCGCGACTAGCATTAGCCTCATTATGTAATTCGTTATGCGCCAATCATATTCAACTATTGGCTTCTAATGTTTACTTTCGTTGATTGACATTCAACTACAATTATTGTATTGGTATATCATTCATAGGTTGTCTGCTTTGTGTAGTGAGCTGTCTCTGTTTTGTAGGCACTCCTTAAGATGTTGTTATGGCATTCACGTATGTGGATAAGTTTATCCTTGGGAATCCATGAAAGCATTAGGTCTGCCCATTATTCTATAGAGATAATTGCCTTACTATTAGCTTCACGATTCATGACTTTTTCAAACTGTTGTTAGCATGTTTCGAAGTCAATTAGTTAGTCCATGGAAGGATGAAATTGCTGACCTGAAGTGCTAGAGGTGCGTTGATGGAGAGCTTCGCACGAATGATGATTTGGAGCCTGGAATAGGTTTTTGGAACCTTGGCTCGCGTGCAGTAGAGAAATGGGTCAAATCCCATGTGGGATTATGGTTCAGTACCGAACAGTAGATGATTTGATGTTAAACCATAGACTTAGCAGAATTCACCACTACTTCCAGGGTTATCATTTTGGCTTCTTCTTTTGAGTTTGCTTGGACTTTCCTTCGTGGCTTTTTGGTTATCCCTCATGGCAGCTTGCTTGATAACCTTCATGTCTTTTTGTCCAGCTTACCCGAATATAACGTGATATAAAGGCTAAATAATATATTTTTTCCATAAAGTACATCTTGTAAAAATGAATTGCTTTGTAGTTTGGATCAATAGTTTGGATCAAGGTGAATATGGAGTGTTAAATCAAATCTCAGTTCGTGCTTTAACAAACTATCATCCTTCCTTAGAACCCTTTCTATGAAGAGCTATGCCTTTTTTCATTTGCGATGTTTCAGCAACATCTGGGATTATAAACCATAAGGATGATATCTTGATCGGTTATCCCGATATTTAACATCAAAAGAAGATCATAATTATTGATGTTTCACATAAATTATGTTTCAAGTAAGGTACATATCGTAATTATTAAACTGCCAATATCATAATTAAGCAGCCTAACTAGTACTATTATCAAAGAATTTTATCTTTTAACCTCACTGGGTGCAATAATTTATTTTTGGTTTGGACGTAATACACAAAACTACGGTGGATAGGTAAATCATGTGAAGGTTTTAAAAATAAAAGACAGAGAGCATTTCTTGGAAATTGATGTTTCTATAGTTATAGGTTATGTAGTTCCCGTGTATTTGTTAAATATATAGTTAATATTATCGTAGTACGTGAAGGCAACAAAGCCATTTACATGTGATGTACCCTCTTCTTCATTATGCTTCTTTGCTTGTTTTATTCATTTCAGTTCACTTGCTCTGCCACTATAGATATAAATGGATTTAGGAGCTTAATATAGATCGAGATGAGTAACTTTATGCACTTACACGAAATCCATAAGCATGAAACACTAGATAGTCTAGATTACACCATATTTGCCACCGATGCCACATGCGACTTCATATAAGTACATGTTTTGGCTGTAAGTGTTTTACATGTGCAGTTTTGAGTGCATGCATGATATGAGGGTAAATCAGAACATTTATGTGTATTTCTCTACTTCAGCTCATATTGTTGTTGTTTCGACATTGATATCATGGTATATCTACATAGTTGATATGTTCTACTTGTACTAATTTTCTACAAAAATTAGTAATCAATGCTCATTATAAAGGTAAAGTTAAAATTGTTCCATATACTTTGGTTTTAGATAGCCGGATCAATAGTAGGTGTTAAGTTAGTTAAGAAGATATTTCTTCATATAGGCAGTGGGACTAATTTAAGTGTAAATATTTTGATCAAGGTGTGTTTATTTCAGGGAATTGGCTCTTCAAATTTCTGATGAGTTTAAAGCTATAGGTTTTGGAATAAGACTTAAGTCAAAAGTGGTATGCGCTAAACCATTAAATTTTATCTTTTTACATCATGAACAGTCGTATATTTTCTAATCTACAATTCATGCAGCTCATTAAGCTATTTATTCTCAGTACACCTTGTACAATCATGTGAAGTTCACTAGACAAACCTAAAATAGGTATAAAATGAAATCAAATTTGAAAATTTTGAACAAATGCAAGCTATAAAGGACAAGAGCTTTCTTGCATGGATTAATTAGATAAAAAAAATGATATAAATATATAGTTATAGGTTATGTAGTTCCCGTGTATTCGTTAAATATATAGTTAATATTATCGTAGGACGTAAAGGCAAAAAAGCCATTTACATGTGATTTACCCTCTTCTTCATTATGCTTCTTTGCTTATTTTATTCATTTCAGAGTACTTGCTCTGCCACTATAGATATAAATGGATTTAGGAGCTTAATATAGATCCAATGCACTTACACGAAATCCATAAGCATGAAACACTAAAGTACACCATATTTGCCATCGATGCCGCATGCAACTTCATATAAGTACATGTTTTGGCTGTAAGTGTTTTAGATGTGCATTTTTGAGTGCATGCATTATATGAGGGTAAATCAGAACATTTATGTGTATTTCTCTACTTTAGCTCATATTGTTGTTGTTTCGACATTGATATCATGGTATATCTACATAGTTGATATGTTCTATTTATACTAATTTTCTACGAAAATTAGTAATCAATGCTCATTATAAAGGTAAAGTTAAAATTGTGCAATATACCTTGGTTTCAGATAGCCGGATCAATAGTAGGTGTTTAGTTAGTTAAGAAGATATTTCTTCATATAGGCAGTGGGACTAGTTTAAGTGTAAATATTTTGATCAAGGTTTGTTTATTTCATGGAACTGGCTCTTCAAATTTCTGACGAGTTTAAAGCTATAGGGTTTGGAATAAGACTCAAGTCAAAAGTGGTATGGCTAAACCATTAAATTATATCCTTTTACATCATGAACAATCGTATATTTTCTAATCTACAATTCATGCAGCTCGTTAGGCTATTTATTCTCAGTACACCTTGTACAATCATGTGAAATTCACTAGACAAACCTGAAATAGGTATAAAATGAAATCAAATCAAAATTTTTTGAACAAATGCAACCTATAAAGGACAAGAGCTTTCTTCCATGGATTAATTAGATCAAACAAATATGATATCACTTGTAGTATATTGCATTACCTCCCTACTAATTTGGATGGAATTAATGTAGGTACTGTAGCCTTAAATTTCACATTTGAGGTAAGACCCTTATAGCTGGGACTTTGATACATAGTATTTGGGCACCATTAAGGGACATCGCTTAAGCTAATACAATTGACAGTGGAATTCAGGTAAAGGTTCACTCTAGCCATTCTTTTATTGCTTGAATTTATACACATCATGTATGTTCTCATCATGGGTGTTACCTGCCAATTTATTCAACTTGTTAAATATTCTTACCTACCATAACATGTAAGAATGAGCAAGACATTTTACTAGTTATTTTATGATATATGTGTACAATTCATTTTCAAGTGGGATGCTTGCCTAGACTATATGTGTAGATTAATCGTTTTATACACAACTTAGGCACAAACCACAAACCGAAATGATGTTCACGTTTTTTACTTACATTAAAATTAGTTTGTTAAAATTAGTTTGTTTTACTTATGAATGATGAATCGAATTTTTTTCCCCGAGCTAATCAAGTAGATGGTAAGATGTATGATATAAACTAGTCAAATAGGTATCCACTCCATTTTTATATGCTTGCAAGTTATATGCTTGCAAGTTATATGCTTGTCATGTTCATTAATATAACTTATAGTTTACTGATTATACTTGATGGAACTTCATGTATTCTCGTGCTTTTACCAATCTATACTGAAGAATTTGACCGGGAGTAAAGTGAGTAAAGCAGTTGGTAGGGAAATGCCTACCGAGCTGTTACGTGCGTGCATTCCTCGTACTAATGATGTACCGCGAAGGCAGCTGCTTGATTTTGCGCAACGGTACATGCCTGCAGTAAGCGATGGTCCGTTAGCTTCCGAGTTTGTGCAAGATATTTTATCAATTTTGCCTTTATTTATTCGTTATGTTATTCAACATTAACTGGGTTTTCCATATAATATAGAAGGAGACATACAAAAGTGTAAAAGTAAGCCGTGTTAGAAAATGCATGCCTCGTAATTTCATGTTGTATCAAGTTTGAAATCAGACGTCGTTACTTGTTTGTTTTGGTCTTTGATGATAAAACGTTGATTTCTGCCAGTAATATGACAGTTAAATAGATTTCTTTTATAATTCTTGAAGGTGTGTCATTGTATACATAACAGTAATGGTAGTAGCAATCATGAAAAATAATAAGAGCATTCATAGATGCATCTTTTACTAGTGGATAAAGAAGGATCAAAGATTTGAATAACAACATTTTGATAGATGTGCGCTATTTTTGGACCATGCAGTAGTTGTTGTCCAAAAATAGTTGCTCCTACTTATCATATAAATTTGCGTATAGTTTATAAGTTTTGCCGCTAAATATGCTTTAGGTTAATTAGCAGGCTCGTACAATCCAGGCATGTTAAAACAAAACTCGTATTGATCCACTGACATATATTTCGTATTTGCAAACGTGGGCCAAAATCATTGTACAATATCTGACAGAAGGTGCACTTGGACCGATGCATCCAGGACGGACGGTAATGGATACTTAAAGGCAAGACATTTGAATAAGATATCTGAACGGTAAAGTTAAAATGAAAGAGAAGGCATTTGACTTTGCGATTGCTATAATATTTAAGGTGGTAGCTTGTTTTTGTTATCTACCGTTTTAGTCTTTAAGAATTACTAATGGTGATATTCATCCGTTCTTGTGTTTTTGTAGAGATTCAAAGTCACATACACTGGAAAGATCAATAAAAGTATTGAATTTGAAGAAGTTCGATCACTTTTGATGTATGTGCAGTACAACTATGGTATGATTGTTTTAGTTAATTTTATTACTATTTTAGTTAATTTTATTGCTATCACATTATGCTTATAAATGGGTTGTCCCACTATATGCTTCCAACAAACTTAGCTTCTTAATCAGAGGAAATTGGTATCTAGTTTCCATTGTATATCATTTAAGGTTGAGCACATAGATAGGCTTTCTACTGCATACAAACCAATAGGTTTATTTTACGGTGGAAAATTGTGAAATAGCTTTCCAAAAATTGGTTAGAAAAAAGGGAACATAAATGAAAGTAGAAACTGGATTCGGGACTGAGCCGGTACAAGAATGGATGCACAAGCCAATCTGGGAAGGACAACCATTTAAAACTACATGTGTTTGGAAGTGAAATAAGAATATGTTTTGATGAAATTATATTCACTTGCCATCATTGTAGAATTCATATCTGAAAATGAAAGACCGTGTTTTAATAAAATATTTTTGTTGATATTGGCAAGATTATTAAATATATTAATATTTTGATATTTATTTGGATTCAATGTGTTAGTGTTTTTCCAGACAATACACTGGTTAGTCAAGCGTATATTATTTCATACATCTGTTTGGAACAGTTGAGTGCATGATTTCTCTGGTGCGCAACATGTGCACAAACTATGCACTAAATCTCTGGCCTAAGTATTGTCCTTGTTAATCTAACATTGGATGTTGTTTTGTGGTAATACCGTAGGTACTGCTGTTTTTTAAAAGGAAAGGGTGATGAGTGTAAGTCTGGGACATCACAGTTTTCTGTAACCCACCAAAAAAACTTAATTTACCTTCCTAGTAATATAGTAAAAAAATTATGTCATTGATATTAACTATTTTCCTAGTAAGTTTTGTTGTGAATAGATTCTTTACATGGGGTATCGAATTTATTTTCGATAACTTCCTGTTTACTCATTTTAGTTAAAAACAATTGTGCAGTTATGTAGGTATCTTGAAGATTTGGAAAACGTCCTTGATTTAAACCGAAATGAAACATTGGAGGAGTTCATTAAATCGCATGGGTACTCTCTGTTGTTTCAACATGCATATTTGGTAATATCCACTGGATCAAGTTTCCTTAAATCCTTTTTCTACCTTTTTCCTTTGAAAATAAAGAAATAACAATAGTAGTCTATAAAACTAATGAATGTATCAATTTACAGTTTGTGCAGGACCCAATTTGTTCGTTAATTTTGGTCAGTTTCTTCAGAGGGAGTAACTAGATTTCCTGCATTTTGTCTTATCATTTTGTCACAATCACCACTTCTTCAGGTTTGTTTACCTTTTACTTTTGCATTTTTTTCCTGTCTCTTTTGGTCTCCTATTATACAACTATTCAACATTGTGCATATGTAGTATAAAGAGCTCTTATGTGGATCAGTAGTTCAACTGATCACAATTAAATGTTAACAATATTATCAGTTCAAATTTGGAAGAAAATCAATCAAAGATATAAAGGTAAAACGGGAAACTGGGTACCATTTCAGTTCAGGCATTCAAAATGTTTTGATATTAAAATGGAAACTAGTTATATATGGTATTATTGGTAAACCATGTTTATTTATGTATACTTGATGCGAAACTATTCAAGGCAGAAAAAAATCCAATAGAGTTAGACATCCAATTTTCAATCTTTTTAGGGGATTTGTTAAGGTTATATATATTTATTGATTTATTGCATGTGTAGAAAACAATTTATAAATGTCTTAAAATCATAAACTGTAACCTTCATTTTTCCTTGATTGTGTTACCTACCTAGTTCTAAAATCAGTCAAGTTTGAATTATAATTCAATGGTTGAATATGTTAAAAATATTTTCTTGATATAGATTTTATTTTGACCATTGTCACATATTTTTGTTTTCATTTATTTGCATATGTTATGTGCATACTTTTGAAATCATATGAAATACAAGTTTTAAAATACGAAGTTGAAAATAAAACTAGCACCATTAGATTCTGACTAGCACAAAAGTGAGTGTTAATACAATTTACAAGAATTTGGGTAAGTATTTATGTAGCCGTGTATAAGTTATATGAAGCTTTATTCAGATTTAAAAAAAAAATCCAGTAACAACATTAGATTCTGATATTTTTCAAATCGTTTTGGTGCAGTTATGGAATTCAACAGACAATATGATGAACAAGGGTGCGTATAAAGTACTTACGAGCATGTTTGGTTATCTTTGTTTATTATTTTATTATATTTTCAATCTCATATTTTTGTAACTTCAATTTATTGCATTATATTTTAATTTTGTTTTGTTCGTCTGGAAATATGGTTCATCTTTGTTGTATATTAATTTGTTTAAAGTAAATTTGCTTGTGGGATTTCTTTTCATATTTTTTAGCTTGTAATTAGAAGAATGATTGAATCTATTTATGTTACCAAAGTATCAATTATATATTTTAAAATAATTTTCATATTTCGAACCCGCAACACGTTAGTGGTGTCATAAATTATCAGTTTGAAACAAGCATTTTTGAGTGTTGTAGGTTATCAATTTGAAATACTCACTAAGTGTTGCAGACTATGAACTTGAAACACTCATTGAGTGTTGTAGACAATCAATTTGAAACATTCACCGAGTGTTGCTAATTATGAACTTGAAACACTTAGTAAGTGTTGCTGATTATGAACTTGAAACACTCATTGAGTGTTGTATATTATCAACTTGAAACAATTACCGGATGTTGCAGATTATCAAACTGAAACACCTGTTAAGTGTTTCGCTTTGTCAATCTGAAGCACTTGTTAAGTGTTTTAATTGTCGATATGAAACATAATATAAGTGTTTCAAAAATCTGCAACATACTAATCTGCAATTCTAAAAAGTGTTTCTAAAAAATTTGGCAACATTTTCTTACCGTTTCAAATTGACCATATTGGTGTTGTGACCGTCTCATGATTAGGGTTGCTTACCTCGGTTGTAGCTCGGTTAAATTGACTAAGATAGTTTCTCAGGGATTCGCCCCTGCTTTAGTGCGGAAAGGGCCATGACATGCTTCGATTTCGAAGCGTAGAGGCGGAACTGGTTTAGGAATTTCTCACTTAAGTCTTTGAACCTTGGGACCGACCTCGGGGGTAAATGAGTGAACCACATGAGCGCTATCCCGCTCAGGAAAATTGGGAAAGCCTTGCATTTGATGGTGTCTGGAGCTACAGTCACCTCCATATGCCAGGAACATCTCATCAAATGCTGCTATGGGTCGGTGGTTCCATCGTAATGGTTAATTTAGGGCATATTTAATCTTCTAGGGAATTCTTCCTGTAGAATGTCATCTGTGACAGGCATATGGCTTCGGTTGATTCCCTAGTCTTCATACTTGTAGCCCTTACTATCATTCATAATCTGGCATACCATGGTGGTTAGTTCGGGAGGAACGAGTGTGTTTCGATCATCATTTTCAACCGACCGAGTTCTCCCTACTCCCTCCCTGGGGAATGTTGTTTGGGCTACCGTCCGGGCAGTTCTCCCCCTTCGTCGAGCATCCTGGTCAGTCACAAGATGTCGGGGAGGAAGAACAGGAGATTGATCTATCTCAGTGGTGTTTTGATGAGCTAAAGGAGAGGCACTTTGATCTCGTCGAGCCACTAGATTGGCGTTTTCTACATTAGCCTGATCGACTCGGGTTTGATCAGCTGTTCCGAGCTGGTTGTCGTGCCTTTCCAATTGCAATTGTTGTATGTTCTCTGGTCTTTCCAGCGAGCGTCGTGACTAAAATCTATCCTGGCTTCCTTTAGACGATGATGAACCTTTCGAGTTTTGGTCCAGCACGTAATGGGGAAGACTGTTGCTCCCTGAATTCCTCCCTCGTTGCAGCACTTTCCCATGCTTGAGCGTTTAGCTCCCCCATGGTATCTTTTAGTTGATTCAATACGGTCATAAATTCATGATATGCAGAAAAAGCCGAGTGAGAAGTCGGATCTGCCGTGGGAGGTTGCTCAGAAGGTGGTAGCATAGGTTGGTCCAGAGTATTCCTCGGATCTTCGACCCCTCGGCCGCATCTGTTGACGTTGTAGCCAGAGGCTGCTTTCCAGCAGCACAGGTTGAGGATTTGGAAACCATGATTCAATAATGCAAAAAAAACGCAAATTTATAGTGGTTCGGCGTTAACGATCCTACGTCCACTTTATAATTTTTCTTATATCATATGACTATTACAGTCAAATAGTTACAATAGTGATATAACAAGAAATTTGCCAAAAGATCCTTCTTTTGAGTCCAGAAGGTCTATTTATAGGTGCTATAAAATTTAAATTGGATGAGATACGTGTCCTATGATCCCAGACTTTAGGAAATCCGAAAGAGAAGTTCATTTCGAAGATGGCAGCGTGATTTGAATCAACCATGATAGGTGGCATCTGATCCAATCATAAATGATTACTAATGACGTTCAAATAGGAGCAACACCAACTCTTTAGGAGGATATTTAGCGTAGTATTGGAATGAATTGGACCCAACCGGTCCAAAGGTCATGGGTTCCAACTGGCTCGCACATTGGGTCCTTGTGTCTGGTTCGGGTCTTAGATGTCGGTTGACTCGTCCCTGAATCGGTAGGTTCCGTGGTCAGGATTATGCGGGATTTCTCGGCTTTTAGGTTGGCTACTAAGTTTCCAATGAGTTTTGATGGCCTTGCCAAAAGGCTGGTCAATAGATTACATAAGTAATAATTGGTAGAGAATTGAGTTTTGATGTCAACAACCTTATTTCAATTATCATTATTAATTGATTATAAAATATATACTAACATTTCTATCTAGAATTATATATATATATATATGTGTGTGTGTGTGTGTGTGCAGGGTTTATATACAAGAATTAAATATTGAAGACTGTACAGTTTTAGAGTTCCAAGAGATTTAGGATTCAGAAGAGATTCAAGACTCATGAGTAATCAAGATTTCAAGAAAAATATAGTAATAGAGTTTAGTTTATACGTAAGACTCTGAATAGCACTCCAGGTTCAAATTCTATTTTTCAAATTTTGATTTTCAATTTTCAAATTCTATTTTTAAAATTCAAATTCTGATTTCAAAATATTTTCAAATTGTTTTACCTTACTTATGATTTCAAACATATAAGTTTAAAGTTTTAATATATATAAGTTTATATAGTTATATAGTTTCAACCTTATAACTTTAAAATATGTTTATATATTACATTATTATGATTTCATATAATTTTACACTTTACAATATTCATTCATATTACTAAGTTTTGATTCAAGAATTTCCAGAATAATATATATATATATATATGTTTAAACACTTGAAAATTAGTTTTAAAAATCAAAATGCAAGGCATATGTCAGCATATGTTTATACCTATGTCGACATACAACTGCCATTTTTTCAATTTTCAAAGGAAGCGTCTTTTCACTATTTGTAATGTTCTTAAAACGTTGCAACCATTGAAATGCTATAAATAGGGGCTGATTTCAAATTTTTAATTCATTCATCTTCTCCATCTTCACCCCTTTTCGTACCACCATTAAAATATATCATTTTCTTGATTTCTGCAATTATACTTTGCCGATTTCTACTCAAATTATATAAAACTTCATCTCTTCTCAATCTCTATCTACTATTATCAATTTGGAAGTGCTATTGAAGAGTTATAGGGCTATTATAATCATTTGGGTTGGGAAAGGGTATGTTCTTTGTATCCTTGAAATCAAGGAAATGGAGCGATGTTAACCTTGTAGCCGTGAAATCAAGGGTTTCTGGAGCGATGTTAACCTTGTAGCCGTGAAATCAAGGGTTTGTACTTGGATATTGATTATAATTAAACTCCGCGCAATCTATCATTGCGTGGGACTGGATATAGCAGTAATCCGAACCAGTATAAAATCCGTTGTGTTATTTCCTTTTCTGCATTTTATAATTATTTGTTTATGCGTTTGTGTTTGATTATGTGTTTGTGATCTTCTCTGATGTGCGATTCATATAGTAGATCATATAAGTTTAAGATTTTCATAAATTCCTCATGAACGCTATTCACCCCCTTCTTGTGTTTGTTTTACCTTAAGATCTACATTCCGCAATCCCTAACAATTGGTATCAGAGCAAAGTTTTCAAAAAGTTCATAATCTGATTTTTGGAAATATTAAATGGAAAATTTTGACATTATTTATAACACTAGTTTCAATTCATGCATTGCATCAATGTTAAAAGAGTTTGCATTCAATTTTGTTGAAAATTCAAGTGATCTACTGAATTGTTGTCCAATACGAGAAAAGATGTGTTATATGGCTATTGGAAATTCAAAATCTGAAAAGATGGGTGACATGGCTGTTGAAATTTCAAATTCTAAAATGGTGTGTTACATGGCTGTTGAGAATTCAAATTCTGATGAAAAAATGGTGAAAATCAAAAAGGACAAGTGGATATTGGATAGTGGTTGTACAAGACATACGATGAGAAATTCAGAATTACTAAATAATATAGTATATGAAGATGGTGGAATGGTCAACTTTGGTGATAACTCTAAAGGATATATAGTGTCCATCGACAATGTCGGTAATTATGAAACTCCTACTATTTTTGATGTTTTATTAGTTAGGAGTCTAAAACATAATTTATTATGTATAAGTCAACTTTGCAATTAAGGCTATAAAATAAACTTTGAAAAGGATAAATGCTTTATGGAAGATAGGAATTAAAAAATAATATTTGAAGGAGAGAGAAAGAAAAATATCTATATATTAAGTATGAAAATTTCAAACACATTTCTAGGATTTCAAAGTTAGATTCAATTAGGGGATTACCCAAAATGAAATTTAAAGTAAATAATTTATGCGACGCTTGTCAATTCGGAAAATTGAAAAGGAGTTCATTTAAATCAAAAGAGGAAATTACCACCTTGAAACCATTAGAGTTAATTCACATGGTTTTATTCGGTCCACCTCAACTCAATCAATAAATCACAATAAATATGTCTACGTAATAGTCGACGATTTTTCTAGATTTACTTGGACTTTGTTTCTTAAAAGTAAAAGTGATGCTTTTGATCAATTTAAAACCTTTGCTAAAAGAATTCAAAATTTATTATGTTTAAAAATCAAAACAATACGTAGTGACCAGGGTGGAGAATTCGAAAATGAAAATTTAAAAAAAAAATTGTAATAAAAAGGGAATAACCCATAATTTTTCTTTTCCTAAAACCCCCCAACAAAATGGAGTAGTTGAACGTAAAAATAAATCAATTCAAGAGTATGTGAAAACCATGTTATCTAATAGTAACTTACCAAGTAATTTTTGGGCTGAGGCAGTTGCAACAGCACGTTGTATTTAAAATAGAATTTCAATATGACCCTTAACTCATAAAACACCATATGAACTTTTGTATAATAAGAAACCAAAAGTGTCATATTTTGAAATATTTGGAAGTAAATGTTTTATTCTTAATACTAAAGAAAATTTAGATAAATTTGACTCGAAATCCGATAAAGGAATATTTATTGGATTTTCAGAGAGAAGTAAGGCATATAGAGTTTTTAACTTAAGAACTAATACCATTGAAGAAACATTAAACATATCCTTTATTGAAAATTATATAATAAAACATAACGAAGATGAAAGTGAAAATAAGATAGGTGAAACAAATAGTGAAATTGATCAACCAAATAAACAAATTAAATTACTAAGAGATCACCTGTAGAAAATATCTTAGGAGATATTGAATCTGTTGTTAGGACTCGAAACTAATTAAATAATACGAGTAATTCAACATTTATTTCAACTATTGAACCTAAGAATTCAAAGGAAGCATCATCCGATGATTCATGGATCCTTGCTATGCGAGAAGAATTGAATAAATTCAGCAGGAATGATGTATGTGAACTTGTTCCTAGTCCAGAGGATAAAACTGTAATAGGAACTAAATGGGTTTATAAAAATAAAATGTATGAACATGGCGAGGTCATAAAAAATAAGGCATGATTAGTACGCATGTTTTACCCAAGAAGAGGGAATAGACTATGATGAAACCTTTTGCCCCTGTAGCAAGATTAGAAGCAATTAGAATCCTACTAGCTTTCGCTAACCATAATTTCAAATTATTTCGAATGGATGTTAAAAGTGCCTTTCTAAACGGATATATTAAAGAAGATGTATATTAGAGCAACCACCTCTTTTTAAAGACGAAAAATTACCAAATCATGTATATAAATTAAAGAAAGCATAATATGGATTAAAACAGGCTCCTAGAGCTTGGTATGTTAGATTAAGAATTTTTTTTGATACAATTTAACTTCGAAATTGGTAAAATAGATAATACACTTTTTATTAAAAGAAATAGTAATGATATACAATTACTACAAATATATGTTGACGATATAATCTTCAGATCAACAAATGATAAAATGAATAAAGTATTTTCAAATATTATGACCCAAGAATTTGAGATGAGTCACATGGGAGAACTAACATTCTTCTTAGGCTTACAAATTCGTCAATTAAAGAATGGAATATTTATTAATCAAGAAAAATACGAAAGAAATTTAATTAACAAATATAATTTAACAACAACAAATGGAAGAACAACACCAATGACAACTAATATAGCCTTAAGTAAAGATGATACATCAAAAGATGTTGATAAAAAAACTATATAGAGGTATGATAGGATCATTGTTATATATAACTGGTAGTAGACCGATATATTGCATAGTGTATGTCTCTGTGCAAGATTTCGATCGCAACCTAAGGAAATACATTTAGAAGCCGTAAAACATATTCTAAGATATGTAAAACATACATTAGATTTTGGATTATTTTATCCTAAGACTTATTCGTTTTATTTAATCTCTTATTGTGAAGCTGATTATGCGGGATGTAAATTTGATCGTAAAAGCACTAGTGGAACATGTCATTTCTTAGGACATTCATTAGTTTCTTGTTTTAGTAAAAAGCAAAATACAGTATCCTTGTCAACTACTGAAGCAAAATATATATCAGCTGCTATGGCTTGTTCACAAGTAATATATATGCAACAAACTCTAAATGATTTTGGATTAAAAATATATAAATAACCAATATACTACGGTAATACAAGCACTATAAACATATCTAAAAATCCAACTCATCATTCAAGAACTAAACATATTGATATATGACATCATTTTCTCAGAGATAACATAAGTAAAGAGAAAATTTCACTCTAATTTATAGAAAAAGAAAAAAGAATAGCAGATATATTAACAAACCCATCAAATGAAGCAACATTCAATAAATTTTGAAGAGAATTATGTTTTTTTTCATTAAGTGAATTAGAGTAATTAAATATATTAATATATAATAGAGTATAACAAAAATCAGAAAAATAAAAATTTAAATACACATATGTCGACAAACATTTTTTGACATATCGACATATAACTACTAGATTTTCAAAAATTAATTCCCATAAAAAGGTAGTTACAACATCTATTTAAACTTTCTTTTTCGAAATTTCTTTTTCATTCTCCCATTTCATTTTTGGAAAAACTCAAAACTAAATTAAACAATGGCCTCCACTAACTATATTAATCAAATCAATTCCGAATCGTCCGCCGAACCATCCGAAGGTCCGTTTCAACGCTCTACTCTCACTCATGTGATGAAATTAGAAGAGAAAATGGAGAATGTACTACAAATGATCACTGAAATCCAAGTGTTACAAATTAGGATGAATTAGGAGCATGTGAAACAAGGAAAAACCATGCGAAATCTACCAAAATTTATTATGGATAATCAAACAAATCTGACTATCATCGAAGATGATAATCCAATAGTGGAAGAGGAAGAAGAGGAAGAGATGATAGAAGAGGAGGAACAAGAAAATGCACAAAATGAAGGCATGGAGGAGGACGATCAAGTCATAGGCATTGGCGAAGTTTATTTCGATCGAGAAGGGAATGCAATTGGGCAAAGCGGGGAATTCTATCTCCATTATCCGCATTTCCCAATTCACAAATCCCTAATAGTTAAGAATAATTAAACTTTTTTGTTTTCTTGCTTATTCATTAATGCGATGTAATACGTACAATCCGTGTAATCGTAGATGTTTGTATTTATGTACAATGTTTTTTCTCTGGTTAATTTAATGATCATATTCTATGCTTCTGTTAGTGCAAATAAAAAATATATAGAATAAGTCTTATAAAATAGTATAATAGTGTAATCCCTAAGTTAGATATATATATATATATAGGCATGGATTTATGGGGAGTTATGTATACTAGTATAGCATTAAGTATTATAACTTTAGAATCGATAGATAGATATATGATAGTGATTTATGGTATAAATTTAAGGGGAGTATATTTAGAATTTCTTTTTGTTGATAAAAAAGGGGGAGAAATTATAAAATAAGAATTAGTTAGGCTTAGTTTAAGGGGGAGCATGTAGGATTCATGGTGAAAGGGGGAGTAATCGAAGGACCAGATCAAAAAGTATCAACAGGCATGAACAAGTATAAATATGTTATAAATCAAGGTTGTCATCATCAAAAGGGGGAGATTTTCGGAGAATGGAGTTTTGATGACAACAACCTTATTCAGTTATCATTATTAATTGATTATAAAATATATATTAACATTTCTATCTAGAATACATATACATATACTTACATACATGCATGCATGTATACATATATACATATATGTAGGTTTTATATACAGGACTTAAATACTGAAGACTGTACAATTTTAGAGTTCCAAGAGATTCAGGATTTAGAAGAGATTCAAGGCTCATGAGTAATCAAGTTATCAAGATATTAAGAGTTCAAGAAAAATATAGTAATATAGTCTAGTTTATATGTAAGACTCTGAATAACACTCCAGGTTCATATTCTGTTTTTCAAATTCTGTTTTCAAATTTCAAATTCTATTTTCAAAATTCAAATTCTGATTTCAAATTATTTTATCTTATTTATGATTTCAAACATATAAGTTTAAAGTTTTAATATATATAAGTTTATATAGTTTTAAACCGTATAACTTTATAAATATGTTAATATATTATATTATTATGATTTCATATGATTTTACACTTTAAACACTTGGAAAATAGTTTTAAAAATCAAAATGCAAGGCATATGTCGACATACATTTATACCTATGTCGACATACAACTGTCATTTTTTCAATTTTCAAGCGAAGCGTATTTTCACTATTTGTAACGTTTCTAAAACATTGCAACCATTGAAATGCTATAAATTTGGGCTGATTTCGAATTTTTATTCATTCTTCTTCTCCATCTTCACCCTTTTTCATACCACCATTAAAATACATCATTTTTTGATTTATGCACTTATACTTTGTCGATTTCTACTCAAATTATATAGAAGTTAATCTCTTCTCAGTCTCTATCTACTACTATCAATTTGGAAGTGTTACTGAAGAGTTATAGGGTTGTTGTAA
Organism: Allium sativum; assembly: GCA_030737875.1. Taxonomy (NCBI): domain Eukaryota; kingdom Viridiplantae; phylum Streptophyta; class Magnoliopsida; order Asparagales; family Amaryllidaceae; genus Allium; species Allium sativum. The sequence continues at coordinate 726,026,468 of CM060919.1, read as the reverse complement.
TTATTTGGGAATTGTCTGGGAAAGGGTTTGTTTCTTGTAGACTTGAAATCAAGGAAAGGGAGCAGTGTTAATTAACCTTTTAGCCGTGAAATCAAGGGTGTTTGGAGCGGTGTTAACCTTGTAGCCATGAAATCAATGGGTTGTACTTGGATATGGATTATAATAAAACTCTGCGCAATTCATCCTTGCATGGGACTGGACGTAGGAGTAATTCAAACCAGTATAAAATCCGTTGTGTTCTTTCCTTTTCTGCATTTTATATATATATATGTCTTTGTGTTTGATTCTGTGTTTGTGATCATCTCTGGTGTGTGTGATACATATAGTAGATCATATAAGTTTAAGATTTTCATAAATTTCTCATAAACACTATTCACCCCCTCTAGTGTTTGTTTTGTCTTAAGAACAATCCCTAACAATAATTCAGCGCAAAACAAGATTTATACAAATGTACTTCTACGATATCTGGTTTCCAATGCTTCTCATGTTTGCACTTACCACACGGATAATGAATATCTACGTTATTCTAGTTATTAGATTTAGTGAATCTAATAAATTCATGTACACCGTTACATAAATGTTTCGTTATTGATCCTTTTATACCAGTTTAGACTTCATACGTCTAACAACGATCGAGAAAATAACCGAACATTTTTCCTGATTTGAAAAAATATGTTAGAAAATTCAAGTAAACACTTCACTTCATATTAAAGTTTTGTAGAATTCATTTATAACCTTCACCATTATAGAAAATTCAGATAACTACTTTATTTTTTATTTTTTACTTTGATGATCGCTCATCCTACTTCTCATTACAAACATAATGACGCAATCACATTTTATGAATCATTTCAGGTTAAACAATTCAATAAAATTTCGGCAACACTTCCCTTATTCCTTGTATCATGCACAAATGTGTGTGCACCATTGAAATTTTGTAAACCATTTAAACTGAAATGATTTATAAAATGTGATTACTTTATTGTGTTTGTAACTTGTCCAATACTAGAACAAATCCAACAAATATTGTATCAGATAAATATAGATGTCCTAACTATGAAAAAAAAAATCCATATAATAACCATATACAACACTTGTCATATGGGGCCAAAAAAATCTTTAAGGGGTTCACATAAATGAAGTACATTTATTCAACTATTCGAATATTTGTTAACCAAATTTTAAAATTTAACAAATAAAACACATTTTTTATATTTTAAAAGGTTTTATCTTGTTGATAAACCTAGTAATGTGTCTGCTTCTATATAAGTCATATCTTAAAGTAAGTTGGTTTATTGTACATTTATAAATTTTAAATCGTGCATTAACTTTATTTAACTGCTATCTATTCCTATAGAATATTTTATTGTTGTTCTGCTCATTTCAAAAATTTACAACTCATTCAACTATTTATATATTACTTAACAAATCTGAAATTTTAAAACGTACTTTAAAATTAGAAAACTATTTAAAATTTTAATTTAAAGATTTTTTAGATTATAATTAGAAGCTAACACTTATAATAAACTAAATTTTATTAACTCTAAACTACTAACGCTTATAATTAACACACGCTAATTAATTATAAACCTGTTGCTTATGATTAATTGTACCCATCTACCAACATTTATACTAAAAAATACTACATAACTTTTCGTCTAAACTATAACGAACATTGTTTTAAATTAAAAAAAATATCCACACAAATTTATCAACAAGTATGTTAATCAATAATATACACTAATTTTCAAATCAAACCACCAAGCAGTATCTCTACATCAACTAACAAAATATTATGATAACTAATACACAATAATAATCATTTTTAGTCTCATAATAAACTAATTTTAATTCTAATCGGGTTAGAACACTATCATCATCAATTAATACCACAAAACTATCAAATTCGAACCCATAAACAACCAATTCTCCAAACAAGGATTTTGGATTTGAACCTTAAATAAACCTTAAATTAAGGTCAAATTGAAGATAGAAGCCACATGGAAGTGATTAGGAAGTGGTTGAACGACTTAGAGGCAGGTGGTGACGAAGGGAGATGCAGGAGGGTATTGGTTGGGAAAAAGTGCGTAGGATATGAAAATACTGGCTCGTGGGTTTCTTCCTGTATAACCTAACGAAATAATGGGAAAGCAACAGTCACATGCCTATTATAACAATAAAACAGTCACATTCCCGTTATAATAATACAACGGTCACATTCCCATTATAACAATACAACAGTCACTTTCCCATTATAACATTACAATGGTCACATTCCCATTATTCAAGCCTATTTGTATTTATTTCTTGTATTATAAATAGAGTTCATCTATATACAGTTTGTATTATCTTACAATTGCAATTCATAAATAATAAAAATTCTCTTCAATCTTGTTTCTTCTATTTTATTTTCTAACATGGTATCAGAGCACCAAATTGCCGAAAGGCATTAAAAAAAAATCCTGAGCCATCATTCCTTTTTATCTTCGCTGTTCTTCACAAAGCTGCAATCTAATATTGCCTCGCCATGGCCAACGATAATGAAGAAACTTCTGCTGTATCTGGCAGCAATGCTAAAGGCTTCTCTCCAAACATCATGAACCTGATCAAACCCAAAAGCCAAGTTATTACCACTTCGTTAGACGAAGATAATTATATTTTATGGAAATATCAAGTGGAGATTGCTCTCAAAGGTTACGGACTGCTAGATTACATCAAATGGACATTAATTATTCCACCTATAATGATCACTGATGAAGAAAGAAATACTGTACCAAATCCAGAATACACCAAATACCAAAGACAAGATAACTTATTATCATCATGGCTTTTATCTTCTATAAATCCTAATCTTTTGTCACAGATTGTTGGGTGCAACTCGTCATATGAAATTTGGACTATTGTCAAACAAATTTTCATCTCGTAATCCGCAACTAGAATCATGCAATATAGAAGGGAACTTCAAAATTGCAGAAAAGAAGATACTAGCATGAAAGGTTATTTGGGAAAAGTTAAAAACATATGTGACAAACTAAGTGTTGTTGGGCATAAAATCAGCGATAGTGAACAAATAATTTTTATTACCGAAGGGGTTGATGAAGAATATGAATCGTTAGTAACGGTCCTAACTATGCAACAAACTTTACCTGATCTGCAGTTCATTCGATCTGCACTCCTTGCTCATGAAGGAAAATTGATCAAAGAAAAACAACACAGGGTAAGAAAAACAACAGAGGGTAAGTTTTCTGCAAATTAATCAATCACAGAGAAGCAATAACAACATTAATGCAAACATATAAGAAAATCAGTATCCAAGGGGTCTTCAACATCAGAGAGGAGGTTTTTAGCCACAAATAGGTCGAGGACGAGGAAGATGGAACAACAACAATCGAGTAAAGTGCCAAATATGTCAAAAATTTGGTCACATGGCAAACAAAAGCTATTTCAGATATAATAATGACAGTGGATAGCAATATAATCATGCAAATTCAATACACAAGGCATCACAAGTCAATATGGTCGTGATGAACTCAAATAGAAACAATAATGATGCTAAGAAAAATCAAAATATTGGCAATGATGATACTAGCAAAGGTGAAGACAACAATTTTGAAGAATGGTCCCCGAATTTGGGTGCCACTCATCACATAACTAGCAATCTCAAAAATCTCAACATTGGAAGCAGTGACTACTTGTAACGGACCGTATTCTACGCATTGAAGGATCGTAGAATATTTATTTCTTTCACATACGAAGTCGTATGGTCATGTAACTTTGGGAGACAACTATTGGGGTCATTTCCCATGTTCATGATTTTTACCGATTTTTAAATGACCATTTTACCCTTAGCTGATCTTGTTTCGGCCATAACTTTTGTTTGGTAAGGGGTTTTGACTTGAAACCACTTCCATTAGAACCGAATGATGGTTTACCTTTCCGTAGAGTGGTCACATTAGCCAAACAGACTCATCGTTTGGGAGATATGGCTGAAACAAGGTTTAGAAGGTGAAAAACAGCTTAACTGGGCCTAATTAGGGTGATTAGCAAGAGGACCCATAACCCATTTCGGGATTAGGGTTATGGGAGGGCTGAGATGAGTTAGTAAATCAGTTTTTATTTCATTTCTTAGCCGCCACTTACAACCTTTGAACCCTAGCAATGGCCTCCACTTGCTAAAACACCCCAAATAACCTTCTAATCGCTAATTAAGCCAAATCTACATCAAATCAAAGTGGATTAGCACAAAAATCGAAATAGCGCTGCTGGAGTGTATTGGAATCCGAACCATTTTGTCCAAAAGTTTCAGATCTGAGTTTAATTGTGGCAAATGTGAGTGATTAGCCTTATTTTTACACTAATTAAGGCTAATTAAGAGTAATTAGTGATAATTAGTGAATTTATACATGATCAAATTCGGGAAAAATATTTATAAATCTCGAAGTGTTGATTTAGGCCTCTTTTATAAATTTGGATTATTTGGTTAAGTTTTGCTAATCCTAAGGTTAGTTACGCTTAAACATGATTATGGGGAAAATAAGGGTTTTTGGGTATGCTTGATCTATATTATCATGATTATTTGTTGTTTTGGTGTTTATGGTTGATCATACATGTTGCTATGACTATTTGGAATGATTTGTGATTGCACAGAAAAGTTAGATTGATCGAAAACGTCGTCGAGTGGCGTAAATAGCTTGCTGGAACGAGTTGCAGGAAATTTGCCAATCCCGTTCGTGACTAGGGTATCACGACCCGACCCGACCCGACCATGGAGAGCTATCATGATCCAACCCGACCGTGGAGAGCCATTACGACCCGAGCCTCGACCCGACCGTGGAGAACCATCTTGACCCGAGCCCTCCATTCGTGAGATATCCTCACGAGCCAAGCCAAGCAGGGAACCACGATCCGCGGAGCATCCATTATCATGAACCAGAGAGTCCCACGATCCGAATGTGGTGTCACGAGCCATGGGTCACGAGTGGAGCATCATCATGAGCCGAGGACAGGAGGGCGAGCCACGAACCGATGCCTAGGGGGATTCACGAACCGATCTTCAAGTCTGGACAGCAAATGAACTGAATGGAACTGAAGTACGAACGGGATGATAATGACCAAAACCCGAGACGCAAAGGTAGTCCAAATGGAAAGATTGTACTCAGTATCCAGTTGGGAACCAATGAGTCAACTTCATGATTGGGCTTTACTGCGGGATGTGTGCTAAGGGGTTATCGACGTCCATAACTTTCACCACCAAGACGGATGTTAGGCTACGTATTAGTGCATTGGGGTAGTTATTACTCCATGGGGCAAAGTGATCGTAGCATGGCTATGAGCCAGTGTAGTGGAGTCGTTATGACTTCATGGGGTAGAGTGGATATAGAAATGACTAGTGGCTATGGATTAGTGCAGTGGAGTCGCCATGACTCCATGAGGTAGAGTGATCATAGCAAGGATTTGGGTGATTAAAGTGGTGGATATCATATGCTTTATGCACTAAGTGAGAGATGTGAGGATGGTTGCTATGCTTGATTGTTTGCCATCATTATAACATGCACACCGCCACCCCGTATCTTTACACCATATGTTAGTGTCACCTTAGAGTACTGTACATCCTGTTGTGCTAACTCTTTGGTTGCAGGTTCAGGTATGTTTTAGTATACCTGTTATTGTTCTGTTTTGCTGCTTATCGCTCATACCATACTTTTGTCTGACCCAGAGTTTTATGTCTCTTCCTATTACTCTAGGTGATCTTAAACGGGCAGACTAGAGACAGGTTAGCTGGTTGTGCGTGAGTAGCTGTCCAGAGATGAGTAGGAGGCTTACACGTACTATTCTCTATATATTCTCCCTGTGTCGCTGCTGGTCACTACTTTGGGCATTAGTAGTGTACCTTCCTTATTTTTCTTTAGAGACACTATTTAAAAGTTGTAATAATGATGAAGTGGAACATAAGCTGTATTTGGATTTTCCGCTGCTACGAGTTTAGTTTTCAGCTTATGCACTGTCTCACCTGTTTTATGTCAAAGTATGTTATTATTATATTTTATTCCATGCGCTGTGAGACATTCCACAGGTTCTTTGTTAGTCCACTGTTAAGTTTCCTTCCCTTTTCTTTCTTCGACGACCGTCCCATGCTAGTTAGACATTGGCACAACGCACTTTCATGGAAATGTCGGCTGGTGCGGGGCGGGCCACCACATTTGGTATCAGAGCTCTAAGTTGCACAGTTAACCTAGTGAAAGACACCAGGGAGGGATAGTACGTATATGGGAGCGCGTATTTGTGATATTTTGGTTTTCAATATATATATACTATTAGTACATTTAAGGATGAAGTCGCACTGCACTGGCACCACTGAAGAGATGGTTAATCGTTTTCTCCTTACAGATTGAACGATGAGCCGATATACTAGGGGTACTGTAGAGGAGCTAATAATGGGATTGCTCCTGATATGAGGACAATGTTCACTGACTTCATGAGAGAGATGCTTAGAAATGTGCAAGGAGCAGTTCCCAATGCTGCAAATGGTGGTGGTGCAGCGATACAGGCGCCTAGAGCCGATTTCGCCAAGCTTTGCAAGGATTACACTAGCCTTGGTGGGAAGCTGTTCCACGGAACGGAATCGGCTATAGAAGTTTAGGATTGGTTGGATAGCTGTGAGCGTATCTTCGAAGACTTGGGTATTGAGGATGTGATGAAGAGAAAGCTAGCATCCCGTCAGCTGCAAGGACGGGCTATGAATTGGTGGAATGATATTAAGACAGCTACTCCAGAGGATCAAGTTACATGGGATCAGTTTAAGGCCCGATTCGGTGAAAAGTTTATCCCAGCTGCTCAGAAGTCAGAGTTTTTTAGGAAGTTCTAGGATCTTAAGCAGAATGGTAGGGCAGTCTCGGAGTATATTGTTGAGTTCAATACTTTATCGAAGTATGGATTGTCTCTTATTGACACTCCCGAGAAGAAGAATGAGAAGTTCATAATAGGCTTAGATCAGTACTTGGGGGAAAGGCTTGTTAACCACATCGATGAGACGTTTGAATCGATTGTGGGAAAAGCTTTGAGATCAGAAAGTTTATACCCTAAGTCGAAGACTGAGGTTGCATCTGTAGAGGAGCCAAAACCGCAAGCAAGCGGTGGAGGCAAGAATGGTTCTCATAATAAGAGAAAGCAGAATCAGACGAAGGATCCAAAAGAAAAAGAATAAGAAAGATGTTGAGTGCTTTAGCTGTGGCAAGAAGAGCCATTATGCTAAAGAATGTCGAGCGAAGCCAGCGGACAGGAAGTGCTTCAACTACGGCCAAGTGGGACATCACAAGGTTAAGTGTCCGCAACTCCCTAAAGAAAAGCAGATTGTGAAAGCATATGCTATCAATGATGTTCCTTCTTCGTCGAATGCCCCGGTTGCGGTGGGGAAAGGAAATAATGTCATCATTCAAGGTATGCTTTCTATTTATGATGTTCCTGTTCGAGTATTGTTTGATACCGGAGCTTTTCGTTCCTTCATATCTAGTGAACTGTAGATAGGTTGGGATTGGAACCCGAGATAGTCGATAGACCTTTAGCGGTGATGAACCCGATTGGTGGTTTGACTAGCCTTAGCATGATTTTTCGTAATGTGGTCTTATCGAGTCATGGATGTATGTTTGCTTGTGATTGCTTTGTTTTGGGCTTTACTGGGTTTGGCATTATTTTGGGAGTCGATTGGCTCCAAAGGTACGGGGTGGTGGTAGACCATGAGGGATTTTTGGTGACAGTTAGAGCGGATGATGGGCGGAGGGTAGTGTTTGGTGGTCTACCTAGTGATGGGGTAATAGCTAGTTTTATAAATTCCCTCGACATCCCGCATGATGAGTTATCAGTTGTGCTCATGGCTGGCCAGTATCCGGACGTCTTCGAGGAAGTGACTGGACTTCCACCACACCGAGAGATTGAGTTCCGTATTGATTTAGTGAAAGATGCCAGACCTATAGTGATGCCACTTCGTCGTATGACACCAAGGGAGCAGCGAGAGCTCGGGGGGGAAGTAAGCGATCTTTTGAAGAAGGGATTTATCAGAAGAAGTGTTTCTGAGTGGGGAGCACCAGTTGTGTTTGCTACCAAGGTCGATGGTTCCCTTCGATTGTGTGTGGACTACCGTGAGCTGAATAAGGTGACGAGGAAGAATAAGTATCCTCTACCGCGGATAGATGATTTGTTTGATCAGTTGTGTGGCGTGAGAGTGTTCTCCTAGTTGGATCTCGCGACAGGTTTCATCAGCTTAGGGTGCAAGCCGAGAGTATAGCTAAGACGGCCTTTCGGACGCCGTCTGGATTCTATGAGTGGTTGATCATGCCATTCGGGTTGACCAATGCACCAGCATATTTTGTGGATCTTATGAATAGGGTATTCAGGGATCAATTAAATAAGTTTGTTCTTGTGTTCGTGGACAATATCTTGGTTTATTCGAGGACAAAGGAAGAACACAAGGAACATCTGAGGGTAGTGATGGAGGTGTTGAGAAAACACCAATTGAAAGCAAAGTTTTCTAAGTGTCACTTCTGGAGGAGGGAAGTGAGATTCTTGGGCCATGTTGTTTCAGAGAATGGTATTGCCATGTACCCTACGAAGGTGGCTACGGTACAGGATTGGTCTACACCCAAGAATGCAACAGACGTAAGAAGTTTCCTGGGATTAGCTGGATATTATCGTATGTTTATCCAAGACTTCTCCAAGATAGCAGCACCTTTGACTCAGTTGACCAAGAAGAATCAAGCTTTCGTCTGGGACGAAAAGTCCGAGAATGCATTCAAGTGTCTAAAGGAAAAGTTGACATGTGCACCAGTGTTAGACATTCCTAAGGGGAATGAAGAGATGACGGTATACACAGATGCATGTGGTACCGGGCTAGGTGCTGTATTGATGCAAGGAGGTAGGGTTGTAGCTTACGCTAGTCGGCAACTGAAACCACATGAGAAAACATACCCTACCCACGATTTGGAATTGGCAGCGATCGTGTTCGCATTGAAGATGTGGAGACATTACCTCTTGGGAGAAAGATTCGAGTTGGTTACCGATCATAAATCGTTAAAGTATCTTTTATCTCAGAAGGATCTCAATCTCCAACAGCAAAGATGGTTAGAATTCTTGGCATCCTACGATTTCGATATCGCATATACACCAGGAAAGGGCAACGCGGTAGCTGATGCATTGAGTAGAAGACATGCCAGTTTAGGAGCTATGTTTCTAGAATGGAAGCAACTGGAGCATATCGCTGGGTATGATTTCAAACCAAAGTGCGAATTGGATCCATAAGTATTAGCAAGTTTGATGATCAGACCCACTTTGATTGAGCGGATTGGTTCCAGTCATAGGAATGACCCTAACTTATTAGAAATCATCTCCAAGTTAGAGATGGGTATCGATAGGGAGATGGACAAGTATGGGCTTGATCGAGAGGGATGGCTTAGAAAGAATGGAAGACTAGTTGTACCTAATGTCAATGGCTTGAGAGACGAAGTGCTTAGAGAATGTCATCACTCAAAGCTGACCATACATCCCGGTGGTAACAAGATGTATCGAGACATGAAGAAGACTTACTACTGGGAAGGGATGAAGAAAGACGTTGGGACGTGTATATCCAAGTGCATGAATTGCTAGTTAGTTAAAGCTGAGCAAAAGAAACCTAGTGGTTTGTTACAACCATTAGAAATTCCAGAATGGAAATGGGAACAAATCTCAATGGATTTCACTGATGGGTTACCAGGGAATAGATTGGGCCATGATAGCATTTGGGTGATTGTGGACCGATTGACTAAGAGTGCAAGGTTTATACCCGTCAAGTCGAATAGAACGACAGCTAAATTGGCAGAACTGTATATGAAGTGGGTAGTGAGATTTCATGGAATACCCAAAGGCATTATGAGTGACCGAAATCCGTTGTTCACTAGTGGATTTTGGAAGCGCTTACAAGAGGCGTTAGGATCAGAATTACATCTCAGTACCGTGTATCATCCTCAAACCGACGATCAAACAGAGAGGGTGAATCGAGTATTAGAAGATCTCTTAAGAGCTTTCATATTGGATTTTGGTGGATCATGGGATGACCATTTGCATCTAGTAGAGTTTGTATGTAATAATAGTTAGTATTGGTATGCCCCCATATGAAGCTTTGTACGGAAGATCATGCAACTCACCGTCATGCTGGTTAGAAATCGGTGAGAAATTTGTGCTTGGGCCAGATGTGATAAGAGAAACCTCAGATAAGATCAAAGTTATCCGACAACGAATGAAGGCTGCCCAAGATACGAAAAAGAGTTATGCTGATAAGAGGAGGAGAGATTTAAAATTCTCCATTGGTGACTTGGTATTTGTCAAGATTTCTCCATTAAAGAGCGTGATACGATTTGGTAGGAGAGGCAAGTTAACACCAAGATTTGTCGGTCCATTCCCAATCCTCGGGCAAGTTGGGAATTTGGCAGATAAATTTGAATTACCAGAAAAGATGGTAGGAGTTCACAACGTATTTCATGTTTCCCAGTTAAGGAAATTCGTGCACGATCCCGATATGGCTATTTCACCTGATCAGTTGGATGATATCGAAGTAGAACCCGAGGCGATTGGGAACCGCAAGCCGATTTGTATTGTTGAGCACGATACGAAGCAACTTCGAAGGAAAGCGGTGGATCTAGTCAAAGTTCAGTGGGGCGAGAATGAGAAAGACTGTACTTGGGAAACAGAGGAGAATATGAGGAGGACGTATCCAGAATTCTTTGCCTGGTAAGATTTTAATTGCGACTTAGTTTTCCGCATGCTAGGATAGACTTGTTTGTTTTTGTATGTTTGATTGTTGTGAATGGTTGGTAGGCATGCAAGATCCTTTGCTTGTTTCTTAGTTAAGGAATTTCAGGGGCAAATTTCTTGGGGGGAAGAATGTAACGACCCGCCTTCTACGCATCGAAGGATTGTAGAATATTTATTTCTTTCACATGCGAAGTCGTATGGTCATGTAACTTTGGGAGACGACTATTGGGGTCATTTCCCATGTTCATGATTTTTTCCGATTTTTAAATGACCATTTTGCCCCTAGCTGATCTTGTTTCGGACATAAATTTTGATTGGTAAGGAGTTTTGACCTGAAACCACTTCCATTAGACCCTGATGATGGTTTACTTTCCGTAAAGTGGTCACATTAGCCAAACGGACTCACCGTTTGGGAGATATGGCTGAAACAAGGTTTAGAAGGTGAAAAACAACTTAACTGGGCCTAATTAGGGTGATTAGCAAGAGGGCCCATAACCCATTTCAGGATTAGGGTTATGGGAGGGCTGAGATGAGTTAGTAAATCAGTTTTTATTTCATTTCTTAGACGCCACTTACAACCTTTGAATCCTAGCAACGGCCTCCACTTGCTAAAACATCCCAAATCACCTTCTAATCGCTAATTAAGCCAAATCTACATCAAATCAAAGCGGATTAGCACAAAATCGAGGTAGCGCTGCTGGAGTGTATTGGAATCCGAACCATTTTGTCCAAAAGTTTCAGATCTGAGTTTAATTGTGGCAAAGGTGAGCGATTAGCCTTGTTTTTACACTAATTAAGGTTAATTAAGGGTAATTAGTGATAATTAGTGAATTTATACATGATCAAATTCTAGAAAAATATTTATAAACCTCGAAGTGTTGATTTAGGCCTCTGTTAGAAATTTGGATTAATTTGGTTAAGTTTTGCTAATCCTAAGGTTAGTTATGCTTTAACATGATTATGGGGAAAACAAGGGTTTTTTGGTATGCTTGATCTATATTATCATGATTATTTGTTGTTTTGTTGTTTATGGTTTATCATACATGTTGCCATGACTGTTTGGAATGATTTGTGATTGCATAGAAAAGTTAGATTGATCAAAAACGCCGTCGAATGGCATAAATAACTTGCTGGAACGAGTTGCAGGAAATTTGCCAATCTCGTTCGTGACTAGGGTATCACGAACCGACCCGACCGTGGAAAGCTATCACGATCCGACCCGACCGTGGAGAGCCATCACGACCCGAGCCCCGACCCGACCGTGGAGAGCCATCACGACCCGAGCCCTCCATTCGTGAGATAGCCTCACGAGCCAAGCATGTCACCAAGAACAGATCACGAGCCAAGCCAAGCAGGGAACCACGATCCGTGGAGCATCCAATATCACGAACCGGAGGGTTCCATGATCTGAATGTGGTGTCACGAGCCATGGGTCACGAGTGGAGCATCATCACGAGCCGAGGACAGGAGGGCGAGCCACGAACCGATGCCTAGGGGGATCCACGAACCGATCTTCAAGTCTGGATAGCGAATGAACTGAATGGAACTGAAGTACGAACGGGATGATAATGACCAAAACCCGAGACGCAAAGGTAGTCCAAATGGGAAGAACTCAAGATCCAGTTGGGAACCAACGAGTCAACTTCATGATTGGGCTTTGCTGCGGGACATGTGCTAAGTGGTTATCGACGTCCATAACTTTGGTTCACCACCAAGACGGATGTTAGGCTACATATCAGTGCAGTGGGGGTAGTTATTACTCCATGGGGCAAAGTGATTGTAGCATGGCTATGAGCCAGTGCAGTGGAGTCATTTTAACTTTATGGGGGCAGAGTGGACATAGCAAGGACTAGTGGCTATGGATCAGTGCAGTGGAGTCGCCATGACTCCATGGGGCAAGTGATCATAGCAAGTATTTGGGTAGTCAAAGTGGTGGATATCGTATGCTTTACGCACTGAGCGAGAGATGTGAGGATGGTTTCTATGCTTGATTGTTTGCTATCATTATGACATGCACACCCCCACCCTGTATCTTTACACCATATGTTAGTGTCACCTTAGAGTACTGTACATCCTATTGTGCTAACTCTTTGGTTGCAGGTCCAGGTTCAGGTATGGTTTAGTATACCTGTTATTGTTCTGTTTTGCTGCTTATCGCTCATGCCAGACTTTTGTCTGACCCGGAGTTTTATGTCTCTTCTTATTACTTTGGGTGCTCTTAAACGGGCAGACTAGAGACAGGTTAGCTGGTTGTGCGCGAGTAGCTGTCCGAAGATGAGTAGGAGGCTTACACGTACTATTCTCTATATATTCTCCCTGTGTCGCTGTTGGTCACTACTTTGGGCATTAGTAGTGTACCTTCCTTATTTTGCTTTAGAGATAGTTTTTAAAAGTTGTAATAATGATGAAGTGGAACATAAGCTGTATTTGGATTTTCCGCTGCTACGACGTTTAGTTTTCAATTTATGCACTGTCTCGCCTGTTTTATGTCAAAATATGTTATTATTATATTTTATTCCATGCGTTGTGAGACATTCTACAGGTTCTTTGTTAGTCCACTATCAAGTTTCCTTCCCTTTTCTTTCTTTGGCGACCGTCCCTTGCTAGTTGGACATTGGCACAACGCACTTTCATTGGAAATGTCGGCTGGTGCGGGGCGGGCCGTCACACTACTCAGGTACGAAATCGTTACATATGGGAGACGGTAAAACTGCACATATAACACACATTGGCAAGGGCACTATCTTAGGAAAAAGAAACTTAATCTAAACACACTCCTTAGAGTACCCTCTATTAATAAAAACTTGCTAAGTGTATCAAAATTTGCTAATGACAATCATGTGTTTTTTGATTTTCACCCAAAATTTTGTGTAGTTAAGGATTTACTAAGCCACGAAATATTATTACGGGGTAATCTACATGATGGACTTTACAAATTTGACAACTTGAAGACTAGGGATACTAGTGGAAAATTCTGGTGTAATAATGTTGAGTCAAGTAATAATGATTGTAATAGGAGTATTAATGTTAGCAGCATTAATAATGAATGTAATGAAGATGGCAAACAATGTAATCTTGATTTATGGGATAGGAAATTAGGACATCCTAGTATTGAAGTTGTTAAAACTATTTTATGCAATAATAATATTTCTTTTAATAATAGCGTACCTTCCAAACACACATGCACACACATCCAAATTGGCAAAAGTCATAAACTTCCTTTTTGAGATTCTGAAACTAGATACAATAAACCTCTCGAGCTGATTGCTGTTGATTTGTGGGGACCAGCACCACTGAATTCATATCAAGGACATAGGTACTATCTTTTCTTTGTGGATGCCTATTCAAGGTATACTTGGATATATATGCTAAAGAATAAGTCAGAAACATGTAATACTGCCATACATTTTATAACTCATGTTGGAAAACAAACAAACTGTAGGGTTAAAAATTTTCAAACCGATGGTGGGGGAGAGTTTAAACCATTAACTAATTATTTTGCTAAAAGAGGAATAAAACATAGATTGACTTGCCCTCACACATTTGAACAAAATGGTTTGGTAGAAAGAAAACACAGACACATAATAGAGATGGGTCTAACATTAATGTCTCCAGGCTCAGTGCCAATGAAATATTGGAATGAAGCTTTTTACACTTCAGTTTTTCTCATTATTAAATTGCCAACTAAAGTTCTAGATAACAAAACTCCATATTAGATGATATATAATGTTAGACCAGACTATAATTTTTTGAAAACATACGGTTGTCTGTGTTTTCCATGCCTAAGAGATTACAATAGGCACAAACTAAGCATGAGATGAAGCCCATGCACTTTCATTGGGTATGCACAGAACCAAAAATGATATAAATGCTTAGACAAAAATGGGAGAATTTACATTTCCAGACACGTTGTATTTGATGAAAATACATTTCCCCTTGCAGGTAAATAGGTAATCAGGGAGAATCATTGCAGAAAATCTTGTCAGGGGGAGCAATTCAAGAAAGTTTTTGTAGAATCATTGATTAATAACATTAGTGAAGATCATCAAGACATAATTAATAAAAACTTACAAAATGACTCCATGGAAGAAACAAATGCGCAAATAGCACGGCCAAATGATAATTCATAAAGTATGGACACAAATCAGATCAATCAAGACATGCAAAGCAGTAATAATGCAGAAATCAACCGCAATGCAGACACAGGAACAAACAACATTACTAAAACACATCAGCAGGCACAGCAAATGCACACATGACATCACATGACAACAAGGTCGAAAAGTGGGATTTTCAAACCTAAAGTGTACAATACCCCAGTTATTGAAGCAGAACCAACCAATTTTGAACAAGCAATAAAATCAGAAAAATGGAAAGAGGCCATGAATATTGAATATCAAGCACTCATGAAAAATAATACATGGAGTTTGGTAACACCACCAAAACAAAAAAACATTATTGGATGTAGATGGATATTCAAGATTAAAAGAAAAGAGGATGGATCTATTGACAAATATAAAGCTAGATTGGTTGCTAAAGGTTATGCATGTCAGTTTGGATTTGATTTTAATGAAACTTTCTCTCTAGTCATAAAGCCCACAACAATTAGAGTCATATTAACCATTGCTTGCTATAAGTAAAGGATGGAATATAAGGCAACTAGGCGTCAAAAACGCTTTCTTAAATGAAGAGTTGACTGAAGAGGTTTACATGTATCAACCTGAAGGCTACAACTATGGCAGTAAAGTATGTAAATTACATAAGGCTATATATGGTTTAAAGCAAGCTTCAAGAGCTTGGTATGAGAAACTTAAGTTAACTTTGTCCAACATGAAATTCACACAAGATGTTAACACTATTAAAACACAGTTCAAAGTGCCGAGTCGGTCCATTCAAAACGGATCGGGTCAGTTTCAAGACATTGGATCGGTCTAGCCAAATTTGGACCGGGTCGGTACTATTTTCGGGTTGGCCTCAATTATATGGGTCGGTCAGCACAGAAGTATCAGTTCGGTCGGACTACTCAAAGGCATTGGGTCGATCCATAACAATGGACCGGTCACTACAGAGTGGATAGGTCAGTATCGAAGAACCGGATCGGTCGTTATTGATGGACCGGGCCGATCAATTCCAATATTTGGATCGGTCACATTATAAACTACGGTTCGGATGGCTTCAATATGAAGTGGATATCAAAACAAGATAGTGACAAAATTGGTTTGGCTATTAACACTTGACACAACAATGAAGTTGATCAACACATTATATACTAACATGGAAAGTTAGTGTCTGCTTCTTGAAACCTGAGAGAAGGGCAAGAGTCCTTACAACTAGTTACGTGAATAATTCAAAGAAGAAGCATGCATGGACCAATATTATAAAGAATGTTAGGACAACGTGATGGCATTAAAGTAATGGCTCGGTATTAAAATGATAAAATGGATCAGACTTATTTAGTTGAAGCTGAATCATTCACGAGTTAAACAAAGTTTATGTGGTGCTAGTGTTTACATGAAGACCAATGACTTGTGTGCTCATATACAGTAATTTCCACACTTGAATTGTGTACATACAGCAAAATGACGTTATGACTAGACACGAAATTTGGCTTTGGGTCACATAAGCTGCGCGATGCATCAGTCCATACATATGTGTAGTAATGTTCACAGGATGAAGCGGGATCATTTCACTATATTAGCACATATATTAGTTCCAACAATGATATAACTTGTTATGGATAATATGAGAAAAACATTAACCTTCATGGAATTCATGTACATAAAACTTGCTGAGCAACTTGGATAAGCAACATACAAGTGGCGGCAGCTTTAATATGGGACACGTGAATTGGCATTGAGAAACAAAGCAATTTGGATTGGTATTAACATGAACGCATGGTCCATGATTAAGTTGCTGTGTATTTGAAACTGGTCGGTCCTAAAAAGAATGAAGTGGATCGGCATGTGATAGGACACGTGGACTGGGAAGAAAGCATTAGACAATGGAACGATCAATATGAGACAGGTGGTGGCAAGTGTTGTAAATAGATGGTTCGATACAGTAATAAAACTGGATCGGTGTCTAAATAATTGCTTGGATCGGTCAAAAATATGCAAAAACGGACCGGTACTGATTGAAGCTAATTTGGATCGGTGCATGCGTTTAAGAATGGACCGGGACATTTAAATAACAAAGGATCGGTATATTATAATAAAGTGGAGCGGTGACAGAACTGTAAATAGCTTACGCCCGATCCAAACATACGCCCGATCCAAGTTAATGTCCGATTCAAGTTAGCGCCCGATCCAAGTTAGCGCCCGATCCAAGTTACTACCCGATCCAAACTCTACACTCTATAATTACAAAACTTCCACTACCTTCAAACTTCTTCTATAAATAGCCCCTTGCTCCACAATTCAAGGGACCGATTCCACTACCCCGAAGGGCTGCCTAAACCGTTCCTACACCACTCTAAAGCTTCAAAAACATCATTAATGGCTTCGTAACTTTGCTTGATCATTCTCCAACAATATGAAGATCAAATCAATTCATTTCTCCATTCAAAGTTGATCTAACTCGATTCTAATGCTCTCTAATCGCTATTAGCTATCTCTAAAAACCCGGATCTAGCACAAACTTCATCGTCAAATCGAGGAAAAGAACCTTCATGCTAATGTGATCGACGATTCACACATCCTCCATCATAAAGATAGAAATCCCAAAAATTTCTTGCCAAATTCAAGTGTAATTAGATCATAAAAAATGAGGGAAGTGAGAAATGAATGTATAAGAGATTTCATGTGTGTTGTAAAGCAAAATCCCGTAGTGAGAAGTGATTGAAAAGTGGACGTAGATTCATAGTGAATCGAACCACTATAAAAATCCCATGTCCTTTACTTGTTTTTCTTCGTTTATTTTTGCGATTGCGGCCCGTTTTAATTTCTAACCATCATTGGTGAAGTGTGATTTCACACCCGTGGTGTTGATTCCAATTTTGAGATAAACATTTGGCACCCACCTGGGGGCCGCGATCGCTTCTTCTTCCTCCTCTCACACTCTCACAAGGTTAAATGCTTTTCCATTAAAGTTCTAAGTTGCATCCTTCTTCAAAATTATGGCCAAGTCTAAGAAGATCGTTAGCAAAACCGTGGTAGAAGCCGATGATGTCGCTAATGAAGAAACACCGCTCGCAAACAGCTTTGAGGTTGGCGAAAATTCAGAAAGCGGAGCCGATGTGACCAGAAATGAATTAAAAATCGCTATTGCCAATGTAAACAACCGAATGGATGCCTCTACTAAAATGATGATGGAGAAACTTGACGCCATTCTTAACGCTCGATCAAATCTAACCCCTCCGAAAGTGCATGTGGATCTCGAAGAGAATGAAAAATCGCCTGCTTCCGATCATCACCGCAACGGCAATATGGAAGACGATTTTGATTGGGCAAGTGACAGGAACGAAGCTAACATTGAAGAATTAAGATCAAAAGCTAAGAATCATTTCGAAGTGGATGCTCGAAAGATCGCTAACCCTATCACGGGGGCACCCCCTAGTCGAGAAGGCAAAGCACCTAAGCTCTCTAATCGAGATCATATGCCTAGACGGACATTTGGTAAAGAGCTCAGCTTTACAGAGCGCCATAACACCGAAGAATACATTTTGGATATGATAGAATGAGTCATGAAAAAGAACCAAGCTAGCAAAGACGATGAAAGAGAATGGGACTTCTCCCCCGATAGGACTCCGTTCACCAAAAGGATCCTCAAAGCAGAATGTCCAAAGAAATTTAATCCTCGGACTTTGCCTCTATACAACGGCCTCGTTGATCCAAACTACTTCCTGTTCAAATATGAGTGGCATATGAGCACAGCTAAAGAAACAGACGAAATGAGATGCACCTACTTTCCCCTTTATCTAGAAGGTGCCGCGTCATTATGGTTCCCAAAGCTACTACCCAAATCCATAGACCGTTTCTCCGACCTAACCAAAAAGTTCAAGGAGCAGTTCCGCGTGTATGCTACCAAAGCCAAGGATGCTATAACACTCTCGACGATGAAATAGAAACCAGAGGAAATTGTCAAAGCCTTCCTCAGTCGATTCAATGTTGCCTTGTCTGAAGTGAGGAATCCAGAGCCACGCATAATTCTCATGGCTTTACTCGACGCTATAGAAAAAGTAAGCGAATTTGGGAAGTGGATAAAGATGAAGGAACCAACTACGCTTGACAAGTTCTATAAGAAAGAGGAAGAGTACATGAAGGTGGACGATAATCCTATACCTCTTTAGATCAATGGTGGTAACCAACTTCTTGAAGCTCCTAAAAGTGCAGCTATTCAACCTAATCAGAAGAGTAAGCAAGGGTAGAAGCGAGCCAACAACAAAAACGTCAACAAAGCTAATAAGAAAATTCGTCCTCTTGACTCATCTGATCTAACTGCTCTGAATGATACTCCTGAGAACATTTATCTTGCCACAAAGGATGCGGATGGTTATCCAGAGCCTCGGCCAATGAGAATGAATGACCATCTGACCAAATCTAGGAAGTTTTGTCGGTTTCATAATCAGCCAGGCCACAACACCAACGAGTGCAGAAACCTGAGATCATTGATCGAAGAGCTGATTAAGAAGAACCGTTTGCAACAATATGTGAAAAATTCTCAAGATGCAAATTCTTCTGCGGCTACCCAAGGGCAAGGGGCATCAAATGACTAATCCGGTCCAAGCAACGTAGCTTCTGCTCACGCTATGCCAAGGCGGATAATCAACTGATGACCGTTGATGATGATCTAA
Source organism: Allium sativum (assembly GCA_030737875.1). Taxonomy (NCBI): domain Eukaryota; kingdom Viridiplantae; phylum Streptophyta; class Magnoliopsida; order Asparagales; family Amaryllidaceae; genus Allium; species Allium sativum. The sequence goes on along the minus strand of CM060919.1, from coordinate 726,006,898 downwards.
TATCTACAGCTCAAAATAAGCGATTTCTATCACATTTACTTTACTTCTCGCATTACTTTACTTTCTGCTATGTTCTACTTTCCGCTATGTTCTACTTTCCTGTAAATAGTCTGTAATGATTTACATGCATTGTACCGAACAATAACTCTATGAATGAAGTATTACCTGTCTGTATAAATCTTTGTCTTGCCAAATTTATACGAAAATTTGCTAACATACGATTTTTCATTACAGGCTATCCGACGAGCGCTTGCTTCCTCACAACCCGACCAAGTGAGACGACCCCGATTCAATGGTAGATTGAGAAAGTCCCGATAAGTCAAACGCCCTGGAACTTAGCAAGTAGCCATGGATCCAAAACCCTAAAGGTTTATGGGAGTCTAGGGCACCTCAGTCGGGTAGCGATCACTTACTGAGTTAAGTGACTCCGACCGATGACTGAGGTTCGCTCTGCGGATCGATGCAACCTTAACCTTTACCTCATGGTTCATGGAGGTCCAGGATGCTTCAGTCGGGCAGCGATCACTTACCGAGTTAAGTGACTCCGACCAATGACTGATCACCGCTTCGTGAATCAACCTAACCTTTACCTCATGGTTCATGGAGGTCCAGGATGCATCGGTCGGGCATCGATCACTTACCGAGTTAAGTGACTCCGACCGATGACTGATCACCGCTCCGTGAATCAACCTTAACCTTTACCTCATGGTTCATGGAGGTCCAGGATGCTTCAGTCAGGTGGCGATCACTTACCGAGTTAAGTGACTCCGATCGATGACTGATCACTGCTCCGTGAATCAAGCTTAACCTTTACCTCATGGTTCATGGAGGTCCAGGATGCTTCAGTCGGGCAGCGATCACTTACCGAGTTAAGTGACTCCGATCGATGACTGATCATCGCTCCGTGAATCAACCTTAACCTATACCTCATGGTTCATGGAGGTCCAGGATGCTTCAATCGGGCAGTGATCACTTACCGAGTTAAGTGACTCCGACCGATGGCTGATCACCGCTCCATGAATCAACCTTAACCTTTACCTTATGGTTCATGGAGGTCCAGGATGCCTCAGTCGGTCAGCGATCACTTACTGAGTTAAGTGACTCTGACCGATGACTGATGCCCGCTCCATGGATCAGCTCAACCTTACCTCACGGTTCATGGAGGTCCAGGATGCCTCAGTCGGGCAGCGATCACTTACCAAGTTAAGTGACTCCGACCGATGACTGATGCCCGCTCCGTGGATCGGCTCAACCTTAACCTTATTCCAAAGGTTCACGGGAGTTCGCACTGCAAAACGATGCAACAACCAAAAATCATTTCCATAAAGAAAGCAATTTCTCTACAGGGAAAATCAACAACGCTCAATGAGCTCCATCATGTTGACTCAGTCGATAGGAAAAGACACAACATTGGATTAAAATGACCTCTCCAAAACACAGGGCGTTCAGTGGAATCTCCAACGTCAAAACTGATCAACAAAGCAAATAAAAATTGAGCTATAGAAAAAATTCTTCTCGTAATGAAGACTGGTGATGACCTCCAGAGCCGAGGCACCAATAATCAGAAACTTCTCCGAAGAAAGGCAGAGAATAAATCACCAACACATATTTCTCAAAGGAAAAGTATCAAATACCATCATTAAAACGATAATGTTTGAAATTCACGGTCGGCTCTAGTCAACTAGCATATTTTAAGCATTAAATGCGAATTCGAATTCGAATATCTTATTTGTACAGATAATATTCAGTGAGTTATAAACCGCTGAGTAGAGCAATTCTGTGCAGATATTTTATTCAATTCAAAATGAAATTCGCTATATTTCATTCTCTAATGATTAACTAATCCTCTATCGTTACGGACGACCAATAGTGAAGTATAAGTCCAAAATTGCATGAATGTTTATTTTAATTACAGAACAGGAAACACGAACCATATGAATTCAAAGTATGGTTTGACATAGCAAGATAAAAGCTATAACAGGATCTTAATGCAGAATGTATCAACAGCAATATCTATTTTGAAGCCCGCATTCCTCGCAAGCAAAAAATACAAGCTTCGAGGAGCAAATGTTAACACTGTTAAAACACAGTTCAAAGTGCCGGGTCGGTCCATTCAGAACGGACCGGGTCGGTTTCAAGACATTGGATCGGTCTAGTCAAATTTGGACCGGGTCGGTACCATTTTCGGGTTGGCCTCAATTATATGGGTTGGTCAGCACAGAAGTATTGATTCGGTCCACTACAACAAAAACACCTTTTAACAACGTCTGATTTACAACGGGCACATAATGCCCCTTGTAATAGTGACGAAAAACAACGGTTCTCTAGAGGACCGTTGTAATAACAGGCCTGTAGGAGGACTTTTTGACAACGGGCTTCTCACGCCCCTTGTAATAAACCCTATTACAAGTGTCATTAGCAACCCGTTGTAAAAGGCTTCAGGTTTAGATCACCATTTACATATTTTACAGCGGGCTCTTCTTGCCCGTTGTAATAGGATTATTTTACGACGGTCTCCTGCCACTTGTAATAGAGTTCTACGTAATCTCATTTTGACATCGGGCTTCTTTTGCCCGTTGTAATAGGGTTCAGTTTGACTACTAGGATATATATACTTTTACAACCTATTATACCTAACGATAATTAGATGTCCGTTGTAACAAATGTATGCTATCAATTTTGATAGCCAATAATTTATTTTTATAATGCTTTATTAATTTTTTTTAAATAATTAATCATTAATGATATTATATTAATTAATCATATGCTACTAATTGCTAATTATATTATTTTAGTACTTATGACTAATTAATAATATTATATTAATCGTAGGTAATTAATCGCTAAATATATTACTTATATTAATCATAGGTTATTAATCATTAATATTATTATTTTATTATTTATTAATATTTTATAATTAATCATTAATGATATTATATTAATCATATATTCTATTAATTGCTAATTATAATATTTTAGTACTTATTACTTATCATTTATTATATTATATTAACAAATGTATGCTTTCATAGTTTAATTATGGTGTTAATTAATTTATACTTATAACTAAGTAATACTTAATAAGTAATAATCATATATATTACTAATTTTAATAGTTTTGTTTGATATCACTGTGGTAATTTTATCAGGTAGGATATATATTTATCAAAGTTTTTACCTAACTATATTTTTATTTTTTTATTTTTTTAAAAGAAATAGTACTTAATCAACACTATACAATAGTTGAAATTTGGCCTCTTCGCCGCCACTTACAACCACATTACTCATCGCTCAACCTAAAACTTTTCAACTGAGCCTCCCTCCATGCCTTTATAGCCCTACCCTCATCGCTATCACCACCTCCGATTGCCTTAGTCCCCTTCCGTCCAATCATTGGTCAGTTTCTTAGCCATCGTAAGCTTCTGTTTCATCACTGGAAGGTAACGTACCAACATTTGATGATCAAATGTATTTCAATTCTTAGCCTATGCAGTAGCCATCCATTTCAATTCTTAAAATATTATGACATTCTTAATTAATTTACAATATGATGATCAAATTTTAAGTGATTGTTATTAGTTTGAAAGGTTACACACTTACTATAGTCAACACTTAACATAATTTCATGCTCGTTGTCGTCATTCATTTCCCCATTACTATCTTTCGATTAACACATACCGTATCCCGTTAACCAAAACATAATTTCCTCTCGAAAATCAATCTTCCCGCAAAATCGATCATGGCGGCTCCAGCGTTTTGATTTTTCCACAGCAACCGCATCACTTCTCCGAATCTACAATCCAGATCTACTTCTCTCGCTTCGAAGTTAGGGCAAACGAAATCGGGATCCAGATCTACTTCTCTCGCTACGAATAGGTATGGTTTTAGTTTAGTTTTCTATCTGTTGATTATGTGATTATGTGATTTAGGTTTTCTATCTGTTGATGATGTGATTATGCGAAAAGTTAGGGTTTCGATTATGTGATTTAGGTTTTCTACCTGTTGATGATGATTCTTGTGCTTTTGATATCGTTTAGCTTGATTTATTTGCATGTGAGTAAATCGAACCAAAACCATTGCATGGAACTATATTACCTTGTCAGCGTTGTACTGCAATTATGTGGCAAATTCGTTGCATGGAAACTAAATATGAGGCTTTGTCATTTAAATTGTATGCTTTAGGCCTTCTACCGTGTTGGTGGTGTTGATAGTGGCAATCGTGAGCCACTATATAGTTAGGGTTTGGATTTTGATCAAATTAAAGAGGAGTTACGTAATTTTGAGTGTGCAGATGGATTGGTTAATGCTTGGAGCTGTTGTGGTAAGGTTTTGGGTATATCAAAAGAGTGGTAGAGAGGACGAAGGGGAAAACACATAGGAATATATATATATATATATATATGATCTTTTCTTCTTTTCTGCTTTAATAATAACTATTAATACAATCAAATTATTCAGTCAATCGTATAGCTCTCAAAATATCGTTGGATTCCAAGTGAAATAAATGGTTTGTATTGAATAGGATCTAGTGACATTCTTTTTTAAGATGTTAACTTATATTTGTTTCCATGGGTGGAACAGTGATAATAAAGACCAATGGACGCTGCTAATCCCAACAATCAAAATATGATGTTGACTTATTGCCATGAACAATAGTGTTAACGAAATTGAACTCCTTTGTGTACAAGTCAAATTTGAAAATGTTATTCAACATCATCCGTCTCTATCACTAAAATCAAATCCTAATGACAAAATACAACCGACATAATTAAGTTGAATTTATAGATTATATATATTATATAGCAGGCGACTTGGAAGACACCGTAAGCTATTAGTGATAATTAAAGCTGAACTACTGAGCTTATAAAATATATATTACAAAACCGTACATATATTGTGAAAATTGGTTCGCACTTTTCCATCGTGCATGCGTATGCAAATCATAATAGACTAGTGTAACTGATCCGCAGAATATCTTGGGGGATACAGTTAAAAATTTGCAGAGAGTTAAGTTGTTGTTGTTCTTTTATGAAGGGGCATATTGTACACAGTCCACCCCTCACGCCAGGTTATTTAAAGTGATATCGATGGGTAGGTTTTGGAAATAAAAGGACTATACGCATATATAACAGTAATAAGTTAATTAAAATCTATCATACAAGCCAATGTATGTTGTTGAGTAAGAGAAGGACTTAAACAGGCGTTGCCAATCTTAGTACAGTATCTACATTAATACATATAATACTTACAAAAAAAGATAAAGATAAACAAATAAATACCTGGGTATAAGGATATTCAAGAATTGTCTGAAAATATATGTTGTTGAGTAAGAGAAGGACTTAGACAGGCGTTGCCAATCGACCTTGTAGTTTACAAAAAACAGCACCTGCATCTGGAAATAATTAGCCCAACTGGTATGAATTAATAAGTTGAGGTCATTTTGGCAGGCATAATTATTAACAAGGTAAAGTTATGTCTTTGTTATAAGACGTAGCTGGTGCATGCTTCCATATATTAGTTTTCATTGAGGGAAAAAGTGAGTGAGTTAGGGTGGAGTGAAGATCCCACTCTTTTGGGTTCCAACATGTAGTTTAAAGTCTGCAGTGAGAATAATTCAGAGAAGAAAGGTTATAAGATTAATTAAAAACTAAGTGTAATTGGTGAAATCTTAGTGAAATGATTGTAATTAGTGAAATTTGATATTTAGTATGAATTACCCATTAAAATTATTTTTCAAATAGTTAAACATTTTGTCAGCGTAACAACCATACGTATGATTTGTTCTATATATAATTAAATAATCAACTACGTATTTGTATGATAAAAAACTTCTAATTTTTTTTTAAAGTTCCAAAAGCATTAGACATGAATAAAAAAATAGCTAATTAGACATGAATATACATATATATAGGCATTTGCAAAGATTTTTAACCTACGATTATAATGTTGTTAATTCCGTGAAGCATCAACGACTCCAAGTGTAAGAGTTGGAGTGATGTCTAAAGCGATATTCCATCATGAGAAGGACTCATAATTTTTTGGACATAACATCTTTTCATTAGGTTTTAACATCAGAGGATTATCAAGATGGACAAAGCATGGATCCACCTACCAAGGTTTTGTCAATTTTGATTATTAGTTTATACTTGTAATTATTTGTATACTGATTGTGCCCTGGTTGTGCAAGCCACACAAAGTTATCAGCGACAATACTTCTTTACAGGCACAAGGCTCGAAATGGTGTATCTGATACGGCTTTTACCGAACTCCTTAAACTTCTCAAAGATATGCTACCTATGGAAAACACGCTTCCTGATTCTACATATGCAACAAAGAAGCTGTTGAAATCATTTGGTTTAGGCTATAGACAAATACATGCATGTGTAAATGATTGTTGTATTTCAGGAAAGAGCTTGCAGATAGTGATTTTTGCCCAAAATGTGGAAAATCTCGTTGGAAAAAAATAAGACGAAGGAAGATGGAAAGCTAACCAAAGTAGCTGCAAAAATATTGAGATACTTTCCAATAATACCAAGACTGAAAAGAATGTTTATGTCTTCAGAAACAGCAGAGCAATTAAGATGGCATAGCACTCATAAGAGTGAAGATGGTAAATTACATCATCCAGTAGATTCTTCTCAGTGGGCTACAATTGATAGTATGTATACTTCATTTGCATCTGATCCACGAAATTTAAGGCTTGGTCTTGCAAGTGATGGCTTTAATCCCTTTGGAGATTGGAATTGTAAATATAGTTGTTGGCCAGTATTTCTTGTTGCATACAACTTCGCTCCGTGGCTTTGTATGCACAAAGATAATATGATGTTATCTTTATTAATTCCGGGACCACGACAACCAGGGAATGATATTGATGTGTATCTACAACCACTTATCAAAGATTTGAAAAAATTATGGAATAAAGGGGTGAAGGCATATGATGCATACACTTGCAACGAATTTAGATTACATGCAGTTTTAATGTGGACAATAATGATTTTCCAGCTTATGGAAATTTAGCAGGTTGTACCGTAAAGGGTAAGAAGGCATGTCCTGTTTGTGGCGTTAATACATGCTCAATATGGTTACCATTTAGTAAGAAATGTGCATATTTAGGACATAGGCGATTCCTTGATCCTAATCATGAATATCGTCAAAGAAAAAACTTGTTTGATGGAACCATAGAAAATAAACAAAAGCCTCCAATACAAACCTGTATCCAAGTCTTTGATATTGTTAAAGATATTTGTAATGACTGGGGGAAAAAATCAAAGGAGGAAGAGAAAGAGAAGGAAAAAAGGAAAAGAAAAAGGGGAGAAGAGAAGGAAAAAAGAAGTCAAATGTGGAAAAAGAAGTCTATTTTCTTTGATTTGCCTTATTGGCAGGTAAAGTTTAATTAGAAATTGCTTCTTTTTTATCGATATAATCATTACTTTATTATTAAATAGTTATAATTTATTTTTGATTTTCTTAGGTACTTCCTTTGCGTCACAATTTAGATGTAATGCATGTTGAAAAAAATATCGGTGAAAGTATTCTTGGTACGTTACTTGATATTAAAGGAAAATCTAAAGATGGCATTAATTCACGTAAAGATCTAGAAGTATTGGGTATTAGGAAGAAGTTACATCCTATAGAGATGGGAAGCAAAGCATTGCTTCCAGCCGCCCCATGCACCTTGACTGATCAAGAAAAGGAGATCTTTTACAATAGAATGAGGAATTTGAAAGTACCAGATGGGTATAGCTCAAACATTGGGAAATGTTTTGCTAAAGAAAACAAAATTTCAAATCTTAAGTCTCATGATTATCATGTTTTGATGCAACAACTGTTGTCTGTATCACTGAGAGAACTTCTACCTAATGGGACAAGGAATGCATTACTACGACTATGCTCTTTTTACAACGACATTTGTCAAAGAGTGCTTGATAAAGATAAATTAGAATCCATCGAGAATCAGATCGCATTAACACTATGCGATCTTGAGAGATTTTTTCCTCCTTCATTTTTCGACATCATGATTCACTTAACAATACATTTATCATGGGAAGCTAGAATTTGTGGGCCAGTACAATATCGGTGGATGTATCCATTCGAAAGGTAAAATTTGAAATTAGTACGTATAGTAGTTGATAACATACGTGCTTGTGAAAATATTTTATTTACGCATCTTGATTATAGATACATGAAAACACTAAAGGGGTATGTTAAAAATCAAGCACGACCTGAAGGATGCATAGTTGAGCGTTATTCTGCTGATGAGTGCATGAAGTATTGTGCTGGCTATATTAATGGTGCATTAGAAATTGGACAAAGAAAAAATAGAAATGAAGTGGAACGAAGTGATTCCATGCTCGAGGGGCGTCCTATATCTAAAGGAAATCCTATGGTACTCAATAAGGAGGTGATTGATGTTGCTCATCGATATGTGTTGTTTAACATCGAGGAAGTAGAGCCTTATATAAAGTAAGCACAAGTTTAATTCAATTATTTTATATGAAATAAATTAGATTGACTTGTATGATTACGTATATAGGATGCACAATGAGGAGCTGAAACGTTTGCATCCTTGGCTTTCACGGGATGATTTGGAACTTTCAAAGTTGCATTCAGAGACTTTTAGTAATTGGTTTAAAAAAAAGGTTAGCAATGCTATATCTTTTAGGATGGATAAGTTCGGCATAGAAGTATATGTTATTGTAACTAATCTTTATGTATAACATTATGCTTTTTCAGGTTCGAGATGATAGAAAAACATCCGATGTTAGTGAACTAATAAATTGGCTTTCACATGGACCTCGTCATCAAGTAATTTCTTATACTGGCTATATAATTAATGGTCGCCGTTTTCATACTAAAGACAATGATAAATCTACACAAAATAGTGGTGTTTCAATTGAGGCAAGTACTGTTCGCATAGATGGATCCATTGAGAAAGTACCATACTATGGTGTTTTGCGTGAGATTTTGTTGTTTGACTACCGCCAGTTCCAAATTGTCTTGTTTAAGTGTGATTGGGCAAATATTGACCGTGGGGTTAAGGTCGAAGATGGATTCACATTAGTCAATTTACATCAATTTCAAAATCAATTTGCAAACGACCCTTTCATCTTGGCGACACAAGCTATACAAGTGTTTTTTTGTAGAGAAAATAGTTCTTCAAATTGGTATGTTGTGCTAAGAGCACCCGCTAGAGGTTTCCATGAGTTGGAAAGCTATGATGAGGAGGATGAGTCAACTAGCAAACCGGTAGATGAGTCACTACTTGATGATAGAGATGTCGATGATGGGGACGAAAGTTATATAAGGAAGGATTGTGATGGTATTTTGGTATGATATAAGCACACTTTATTGATATTTGCATTACACGTATTTATAATTTTAAAGAGGGTAATTATACATAAGTTGTGCATAGTCATATTAATTAATCATGCATTATTGACCATGAATTTTGATTTTAATTTTGGGGAAAAAAGTTAAATTTTCTTTTGCGGGTATTGCTATTGTATGTTAGGATTTTCATATTTTGCAATAATGACTAATTAGTATGATGTTCTAATTATTTATATATATTATGATTTTTTTTCTAGGTTTCTCCCTTAGTCGAAGATAGTTGAACTTGAAACATCTGTGGGTAAAATGGTGCAAGATCAAGGAGAGGTACTTTGCACTTCTATTTTCATAATTACCTGTTTTGTTTTGGCCCTATATGTGCAGTAAAGTTAAGACAACTTATGTATATGCATATGTTTCTACTGTCCATGTGTGCGTTATGATTATGAATATAATTATGCAGTTTACTTAATTAATTCATCTAATTACTTAGATTAGGATGGTAGGGATTGACTTTGTGGTAGAAGAATACAGTCCGGTTCCTTCCTTATTATTTCATCTGTACTCACGCAAAACCTTCCGTTACGTTGGTTTAAAGTAACACGGTCCGCATTTTCCTTTTATTTCGGACCTTTAGAACAACAGTACAAGCCGACATTTAAGACTGCTCCCTTCACAACATCGTTCAAGCCACCATCCTCCTATACAAATGTTACGTTTTAGTTAGTATAAATTGACTAAACTAATTAATTCTTAAACATTTATTTTAATTAACTAAATTACGGTTAGGAGGAAGATTCGGCCAAACTCAAAATGTTTTCATCCCAGGTTTGTTCATTCGTTCTGTGCTTTTCGCCTGCAACACACTCACAGACCACGGTTTCAGTAAACATTTTATAGTATAATTGATTTAATTACTAATTAACTTCTAACTAATGAAATAAATAACTTAATTACTCAGTGATTAAGAGCCAAATAGCAGATTTCGTCCATTCAGGTCCACTGTCCCCGATCAGCTGTAACATTCCTGTACAAGCCCCAGTGTTAATGAAATAGTTTTAACTTTTAATTAATAAATGTTATAGTTAGTATGATTACTTGATTAACAAATTTTAGGCCCAATAATACTTCCTTTTCACGTAGGTTTCAAACAGCCTGCATACCCTTTTCATATTTTTTTGCAAAATACTTCATCACGCAAATCCCGTCTTCTTCGCCTGTATACCCAGTTCTTCTTTGCTCTTCTTCACAAACCCACTTCCCGACGTTATACTGTACACACAGCTTCACTCTATCTTCTACCCGAACTATTGTACACACCACGCAGCCTCGTTCTGACCTGTATCTTGTATACATTCTGCCGTGTCAAACAAATGCCCGATACTTTGTTTGTTCCCAACATTTCCTTTTTGTTAAAACACTCAGGTCCGACCACTTTAAACTGCCTGCACAGTCCACGATTCGTTCTCAAAGTTCATGATTATATATATATAATTATAGATTAATTGATTGTGCTAATACGTACTTAACCTGCCATTTAGAATTGAAGAGAATAAAAACACGGGTCCATTGTCTTCCTCATTCTTGCAACAGAACCCAAACCGCATATACCCATTTCTCTGCTCCGTCCATTTGCTTGACCGCCTCCATCTTCTCCGACGATCCCACCAACCGCCGTATAAGTAACCCAGATCGACTTCTTCTCCCATGCTTGTCATGCCGACGCCATTACTCCCCCTTCCGGTGGCCTCCAGCGCCATCCAATGTTCAACATCCGTTGTCAGGTCCGACAAAAATTTTCGCCAAACATCACAAAAAAATCCCATTCGAGCGTCGTTCTTTGCTGATCGTGAATCCGCACTCCAATTTGCATCTCGACCTCTAGAACTCAAGATAACGTTAAACCTAGATGATAATCTTTTAGAAATAGTATTGTGATGATGCTCCAACTGACTACTGTGTATTATTACTATAATTTGTAACAGCAGTTTGACAATCTTTGATACACGCCCGGATTAATTACCATTAAATTTTGGCACTAAAATATTCTTTTAACCCATTGTAGACGTGGCGAGGAGCATTTCATCACTTTCATATATCTAGTTTGCTAATGGTTGGACTATAAATTTTGCCTAAATCTTTGCTAAAAATTACCTTGTGTCCTACTTTAGTATGCTGCACAGTTTATTATGCTGCACAGTTTAACTTAACTAACTCAATAACCCATCAAACCCAAACAAACATTTCAGAATTGTACTAGAATTTATGTTGACTATGTATGCTAATTTCAGATATCAAAGGTAGCAATGAGATATTTGAGGAGGCAATCTATAGCTGCAGTTGCAACTTCACATGTAAAAGATAAGACTGCTGGTGTGAAAATCAATGAAAAAAGATGTGCTGATGTTGCTTTTCAAAGTTTAAACAGTAATGTTAGAGGATCTCCTCGGAAGCGTATTGGAATGCAGCCTCTACCCGATGATATTCAGTCTCCGAATCTCAATCCGGTTAGAAGATCGCCTCGCAAGCATAATGAAATGCAGCCTCCACCCGATAATATTCACTGTTCGAATCTCAAACGGGTTAGAACATCCCCTCGGAAGCATAAGGAAATTCAGCCTCCACCCGATAATATTCACTCTCCAAATCTCAATCAGGTTAGAACATCCCCTCGGAAGCGTAAGGAAATGCAGCCTCCACCCGATAATATTCACTCTCCAAATCTCAATCGTGGCCCTAATTCAATCGGATCTACAAATATCACCCCCACAAACATAGGTCCACACGACGCCATCGTTGCCTTGAACAATCCGAATTCTAATGATGGTATTCAACAAGAGACGGCAAGAAAAAAAAGAGGGAGGACGATGATGAAAAAATTTTCTTTGACGCCGAATGAAAAGGCCGAAGTTATATTCAACGATCGAGGTCAACCAATAGGCTCCAACTCTAAACACTTATCATCGTATCTTGGTACCTTAGCAAGGGAGATGATACCTTTGACCGTTTCAGAGTGGAAAAAGGTTGACATAAACTTAAAGGAAGATGTATGGACTTGTATTCAGGTATGATTTTGATCTGTGCATTTAGTTTTTGGGTTTTTTTTCCTTGGATAAATGTTCTCTTTTTGGCTTTAAACTACGTATTGAATTTCTATTGTTCTTCGGCGTACTCTGACTTGCGTCCACATCAATAACACATACACGGGCGGATCCAGAAATACTAGTGTTTTCTATTTTAATTTTTTTCTTCTGAATTTTTTTTCTGGTGCAAATTCCTTCTTTATGACCCTGGGTTGCAGCCCAGGGCCAGATCCCCCCTTGAACACATAGAAGAAATAAATAATTGAAGTTAATCCCTCGGAAAGATTCATCTCTTCAAGCTTAGCTCGGGTATGAGTTCAATTGCGAAGCACAAGAACATTGAAACGTTGACCATTTTTGATTAAAAACCATAAAACAAAGTTTGGAATATTATAATGGTTTCAATACGTATGCAAAACCTAATTCATAAATTTTTATTGAAAAATAAAATTATTTACTTCCTGACTGAGTTTAGGAATTTATAACAAATTATTACATGAAAATTGCAACAAAAAGATTATATATCTATCGTTCATTGTGTGAAATCTGAACATGTGGATATGTTGGAAAATGAAGATACCGTGTTACAAATTTTGTAAGATGCAGCGGCTCGAATAGATAGTATCCACATGCTGTAGAAAGCTGACTGGTGACAGTAAACTACAGAAGTAAATTCCATGGAAAATATTTTCAAATAGGCGTACACCAAATTGGTTATCCTTCTTAAATTAAATATGGTAAATATATTTAAAAGGATAACTTATAATTATTCTAAATATTCAACATTCTACAGTTTTTCAATGATATCATTATTTAGTTAGACTAATTTATCTTTATTAGTTTAATGCCCAATTGCCCAAGCAAGATCAAGAATGTTGGTAATTGGCAGGGACGCACGCAGAGATACTACACAGTGGGGGCGGATTTTACATTTTTTTCAATTTTGAGTAACACATTAAATATTATAATTAAATATATATATAGATCAAACACATATATGTTACCATTTAATAAAAAATCATACAAAATATCACCATAAAATATAAGTTTTAAAACACTGGGTTACGTTTGGTTTTTATTTTTAGTTTTGGGTTTTCATACGTACAAAGTACGAACGATACACACATATCGTGGAAAACGATTGTTTTACTAAATGAAGTTAGCACACAAAACCAAAAACAACTTTTTACAATTTCCCTTATTTTAAGAAATAATTGAAGAACGACGACAAATTTATCTATCGACCATAGAGGAGTCATGATACTTTTCATTATAGAAAACTATTTCGAGTGTTACTCTTGTAATGGGCAGTAATAATGTAAACTTCTGAAGGAAAAAAAACAGGATATAGACGTTACTAACAGGTTTGAATGAACTTAATCAAAATGTTGAATATTGAATTTAACAATTCAAGTAAAAATTCAATAAATACCATACATAAACATATCTTATGAGAAAAACAAAGCAATTCCAATTCCAATTCCTGTGTATTTAGTTCCTGTTTCAGGATTTTAACCCAAAATATACGGGTTGGGAGAAAAATATAAATACTGTACAACACATCATTTACCATTTTACCTAGGCGGTAACTCATCGTCTTTTCCTTTAAAGTTGAAACAACCAATAGGAAAATAATTAAGGCAGATCATTTACGGTAGGTAACCCGTTCTCTCAAGGAAGATGTTGAACTTTTCTTTAATCATTGGAGCCTTACTGTAATTAGAATTCGCTACTTTTTAATTTGGGGTGAATACTAAGGCTCTATTATTTATTGGTTAATATATAATTTTATTAACCAAGTAAAATGCTCATATTAGATTGATATAAGATTGGTTAAGTACCAATTGTATTTATACCATACATAAATAGGAACAAAATACTTATGTTTAATTTAAAGAAAAAAGAAAGAACAAATGAAATCTGTCTCTGCTGCTCTACTGAAACTGAAAACAAAGCATGAAAATACACACCTATATGCAACCTTTTCTATTGTATTTTTTACAAAATCCAGTGGGGTCGGCCGACCCCGCTGGGCCTATGCTCGGTCCGTCATTGGTAATTGGTAAAGTTGCTTGTCATCCCAACTTGAATTCCCAATTCATTCTTCGACCATTTCTAAATGCAACTATAACATTTCAAGTCATTTCAATTTGGTTTGAATTCCCTAAGCGTAGTTAAAGCTGTTTTGTCCCAAAAGCATAGGATAGCACCCCATCAACATAAAGACAAATTATAATGGTTTATTTCACCTCGTCTATTATGAATGAATTTTTTTTGGCATAATAGAAGTAACAATTGCCATTATTTTGACCCCATCAACAAAAAGACAAATACTGGTGTTTGGACTCCTTTATTTTTACTTCATTTCATTCCAATGGTTTATCCATCATAATTCCTCCAAAATTACTTTATGCTTTGCCTGTCAACTAATCTTGTATTAGGTAAGAACTGAAATATTCTTATTTCTGTTTCCAGTATGTATAATAGATAACATGTATAGAACCATACAATTCAATACAAGGACATAAAAGATCCTGGAATCACCTCGTCTATCCGTCCTTGTCAAAATATCATACGTGTTATTTGTTTTAATTGTATTCATCTTAGTTTTGGTTGCTACCATCTCAGCACCGAGTCTTACCTTTGCTCTCTCAGTTCAGATTGTCAATGCAGCTCATTTTTTTTTGTAGTTGTGTGGCATACGTGTTTTTTTTGCCATAATGGGCAGTTCCAACCAATTCATAGTTGTTGGCTAAAAATTAATAATTGTTTGTTGTGCAGTCAAGATTTGTGGTGGATGAAGCATATAAGGGTCTGTTGCTTCAGATGGTGGGAGTACGATGGAGAGAGGCGAAGTCAAAATTAGTTTCCGCTATTAAAGCAGCTTCTCTGTGTTCTGACTCTTCCACTATATTGGCGATGCTAAAACCAGATACTACAGAAGATGTTCAAGAGTGGAACGACTTTGTTAAGGAAAAACTATCGGAGAAATTTGGGGTAATAAAAGTTGTATTTTATTCATTATAAATTAAAAGGTATATTATAGTTTATGAATGAATTTCTCCGATGTAGGAAATTAGCAAAAAATACAAAGCATTGAGAGATAAAAATAAAATTCCACATACAATGAGCAGAAAAGGTTATGCGAGATTAGAAGAGGATATGGTAAGAAATTCATGTACGTTTTCCTTTGGTTCTTCCTTCTTACCATTGTTATTTGCAGAAAAATGAATCTGGAATATCAAATATTACCAGGGATGAGCTATGGTGCAAAGCCCATACCAAAAAAATGGAGACCCACCGAACTCCGTTGTTGCCGATTGCATTGTAAGTTTTTTATTTATTATCAAATATTTCGCTGGATCTATTTTTACTACCATTGCATTCAGCATGCTGCTTGTCAGATTTTCCTTCAGTTGTTGCAACAAAGTAGTTTATTCATATTTCCTTTTTCTTGGAATGGACGTCTTCCTGTTTCTGCTTACTTGCTCTTTTGGCAGTCAAATTTGTTTCATGTAGCAATTTTGGCATATTTACGGACATATAATCTAATGCACTTGTCTTCAACTGTGCATTGAAATCGGAGGACTGAACTTGATTTTTTAACTTTTGAAGATGCATGCATTTTTATGCGATGTGGTAACGTACACAAAATACATCGGTATACTGTTAATTAAACTATGGAACTCTAATCTTAAAATGCTCCAAATTCAATTTTGCAAGCTTGAAAATCATATACTGTAAAGGTAAATTAAAGCACTTGGTTATCTGGTTGCTGCAGTATTGCATAATACAATGTTAACCATTTCTTCAAAAGAATATTAAGGAACAATCCTCATACAACTTAAAATTTAATTTGTAGGCTAAGATAAAAGAGCATAGTGGTGCTCAGAGCTCAAATGGAACAACATCGATGAGTGGGGATGGAGTGTCACATCTTTTTGGAAATGAACATAGGGGAAGGGTGAGAGGACTAGGTTTTGTTGTAGTACCATCTCAAATTGGTGCTTATGCAAGTAATTCAAAAACGGTGATTGCATTGAAAAATCAAATAACTCATTTGTCCGCTAAAGTAGAAGAGCTGACTAATATCGTCATGACGGTAAGTTTACAGTTAATTAGTTATTTGTTAACAAATATGTAGTATGTGCTTATGAATTACCAAGTCATCTCTTGTACTTTTACAGAGAAAAAATGATACTGTGGCGGATAAGGAGATTCCTCAGGCTCATACACCTCAGGTTAGAATATAAAACTGGATTTTTATTTTTATTTTAAAAACCATATTAGGATATAATACTTAAAAGTATTATGATTTTTGATAGGATTGTTACTGTTTAGTTATCACCTTTTCTTGGTCTGCTGAAACTGTATATTGAAAAATTTGTGATCTGCTAAATTGTAGCTCAGATTTGGTTATAATTTGTTGGATTACATAGATAAATCATCAAATAAAAAAAAATGGAAGCGTATCGAAAATTTTGCTAAACCACTATAAAAGTTATATAATAAAACTGGTTTGCTCTCACCTCCTTCATTTTTATTGTTCAATATTCGGTTAGTTTATTTTAGACAAATACTAGGATGTTCGTGTCAATTTTAAAATAGTCGATGCATAATAGAGTATCGCTTCTTCTTTTATTTAAAAATTAGTCAGCTAGGTTTTTGTCTTAATTAATTGGCCTGAAGGGCATCCCACAAAGTTTGTCTTCAAGCCAATTGAGTTTAGTCACTTTTATGATTTCATTCTGGTTTTGCCTGGAATACATGTTAGCTGTTGTGGTAATTTTTTTGCTGCAATTAGTTTAGTGAGTGTGTTAGTGGGTATGTATGAAGTTTGAGTACTATATCTCCCTGCGTGGTGTTATTGCAATTTCCTTGGCAACAGATCTTGTTTTTTTCCTTTGTGTCGTCTTAGGAAACCAATCTTGTAATGTAACACCCTTCGTGGTGTATGTGTCCACTTTAAAAAGCATTTTAGTGGCCTGCCCACTTTATATATATATATATATATATATATATATATATATATATATATATAACCATGGATGTTAAAATAAGGGTTGATGGAGTGCAAAGAGGGATATGTGGCACATGGCATTTAGGTACCGATCTCATCTTCTTTATTTCCCCATCTTTGCGATAGAAATGGATTTTCTGTTGGTTTTTAGGCTTTCAATTGGATCATCAAACTCTTTTTTTCTTTTTTTGGTGAAATTATTTTTTCAAAGATGCTTTTATCAGATTGATTATGGGAGGATAATTGGACATTGAATATGCTGACCCCCCTCCTCCTCCCAACACACACACACCCCAGTTTTATGTTCTTGTATATACTCACTGGTTTGTGGACCTTATCATCCCATCAACTAAGTTGAAGCCTTTGTGAGATTTAGTATTCACTTCAGTTGCTTGAAACTTAACTGTCAGCCATTGATGCTGTGACATAATGTTGGGAGGGATGAGTTCGGGCAATAAATTGGTTATAATTAGGATCTTTGTTCTTCATCATTATTTGTATGTTGCTCCACATACACAAATCAAATATACACTAGGATTTCAGGTCGACTAATTTTGCTGTCTGATTTTCACTAGAAGCTATGGTTAACCTTTTCATAGTGAGAAAAATATTTCAAATTTATGCACTACTTTCTGCATTTGGTTAACAACAATTACTATTTGTATTCAAAAATATTATCAGAATTTAGTGCAATGCTGTATAATAAGTTCTGAATGGTGTATTTGGTTAACAGTTTTTTCTGCATTTTGTATCCATGTTGGAGTGATACGAGCAGTCGAACGGGTTTTGTGCTGCAATAGATACATTCTTAAGTCCAATGAGAATATCAGTGATTAGAACTAGACTTAAACCAGAATGGTTCATGCGTCATAGTGGTTCATGCGTCATTGTTGTTGAAAACAAAGCAACTGACAGGAACTTGTATTTCTGAATGGCGCAGTGCAATGCTGTAAGGTTACAGCAATATATTCTTTCTGCATTCGGTTCACACTTTTTTTTTTGCAGTCACACCGTGCTAGTAACAGTATGCATGCTCAAGATCAACGGGATCGGGTTACTATGAACGGTTTGGTGAACAAAAAGTGCAATCTATTGGGTTGGGAGAGAAACATAGTTGCAGAGGGGACAATAGCAAGTACCGATCCCGATGCTTTGGTACATTTTAAAAAGCTTGGTGCTGATGCTTGGAAGATATGTGTGAATGTAGCGGTGGAACCGGAAGCTTTTTTGCTTAGGCCAACTTCGGAGATGTCCACTATCGGACAGGTCGTTGGATCTTTCATCGCGTGGCACAAAGATCACATTTCCTTGGTCTAGGGTTGGTACTTATGAAACTACTTATGTACTTATGTTAGAACTTAGAACTAAGTGGCTGGAAAACTAGTTATGTACTTATGTTAGAACTTAGTACTATGTCGCTGCAACTTATCTGGATCTTTTGGGTTGTAAACTTATCTAAATCTTTTGGATCGGATGTAAACTTATCTAACTTTTTGAAACGTGTTGGAATTTTAAGACTTTTGCTTTAGTCTATTATTATGCGTTGAAATGTGTTGCATCACAATATTTACTGCATGTTAAAATATTAATATTATTATTATAAATCAATATGGCGTCAGGTATGTATATAAATCTATAATTTCGCAACGGGCAAACCCTGTTGTTATATGATATTGTAGACAGTCTACCAAGTAGTATATTACAACGGTTGAAGACTCTTGTAATTTCGCAACGGGCAAAACCTGTTGTTACACGATACTGTAGGCAGTTTAGAAAGTTGTATATTACCACGGTTGACGACTGTTGTAATATAATGTATTACAACGGGTACAAGCCCGTTGTTATTAATCAGCTATTACAACGGGTTTACAGCCATTGTCATAGAGCCCGTGCACGTGATAGAGGCACGTTATTACAACGGGTATTTACGACAGTCAATGACCGTTGTAAACTGGAAAGGATCTATAACGACGGTGCATATTAAGACGGGCTACTGCCCGTTGTGAAAAGCTTATAACAACGGTTTTTGCCCGTTGTAAAAGGACTGCTTTGTTGTAGTGGTCGGACTGCTCAAAGGAATTGGGTCAATCCATAACAATGGATTGGTCACTACAGAGTGGATCACTCCGTATCGAAGAACAGGATCGGTCATTATTGATGGACCGGGTCGGTCAATTCCAATATTTGGATCGGTCACATTATAAACTACGGTTCGGATGGCTTCAATATGAAGTGGATATCAAAACAAGACAGTGACAAAAATGGTTTGGCTATTAACACTTGACATAATAATGAAGTTGATCAACACATTATATGCTATCATGGAAAGTTAGTGTCTACTTCACGAATCATGCGGGAAGGGCAAGAGTCCTTACAACTAGTTATGTGAATAATTCAAAGAAGAAGCATGAATGGACCAATATTATAAAGAATGTTAGGACAACATGATGGCATTAAAGTAATGGCTCGGTATTAAAAAGATAAAATGGATCAGACCTATTTAGTTGAAGCTGAATCATTCACGAGTTAAACAAAGTTTATGTTGTGCTGGTGTTTACATGAAGGCCAATGACTTGTATGTTCATATATAGTAATTTCACACTTGGATTGTGTACCTACAGCAAAGTGACGTTATGACTAGACACGAAATATGGCTTTGGGTCACACAAGCTGCACGATGCATCAGTCCATACATATGTGTAGTAATGTTCACAGGATGAAGTGGGATCATTTCACTATATTAGCACATATGTTAGTTACAACAATGATATAACTTGTTACAGATAATATGAGCAAAACGTTAACCTGCAAGGAATTCATGTACATAGAACTTGCTGAGCAACTTGGATAAGCAACATACAAGTGGCAGCAGCTTTAATATGGGACACGTGAATTGGCATTGAGAAACAAAGCAATTTGGATCGGTATTAACATGAACGCATGGTCCATGATTAAGTTGCTGTGTATTTGAAACTGGATCGGTCCAAAAAAGAATGAAGTGGATCGGCAAGTGATAGGACACGTGGACCGGGAAGAAAGCATCGGACAATAGAACGATCAGTATGAGACAGGCGGTGGCAAGTGTTGTAAATAAATGGTTCGGTACAGTAATAAAACTGGATCGGTGTCTAAATAATTGCTCGGATCGGTCAAAAATATGTAAAAACAGACCGGTATTGATTGAAGCTAATTTGGGTCGGTGCATGCGTTCAAGAATGGACCGGGACGTTTAAATAACAATGGATCGGTATATTATAATAAAGTGGAGCGGTGGTAGAACTGTAAATAGCTTACGCCCGATCCAAACATATGCCTGTTCCAAGTCAGCGCCTTATCCAAGTTAGTGCCCGATCCAAGTTAGCGCCCGATCCAAGTTACTACCCGATCCAAACTCCACACTCTATAATTACAAAACTGCCACTACCTTCAAACTTCTTCTATAAATAGCCCATTGCTCCACAATTCAAGGGACTGATTCCACTACCTCAAGGCTGCATAAACCATTCCTACACCACTCCAAAGCTTCAAAAACATCATAAATGGCTTCCTAACTTTGTTTGATCATTCTCCAACAATATGAAGATCAAATCAATTCATATCTCCATTCAAAGTTGATCTAACTTTATTCTAATGCTCTTTAATCGCCATTAGCTATCTCTAATAACCTGGATCTAGCACAAACTTCATCGTCAAATCGAGGAAAAGCACCTATATGCTAAAGTGATCAACGATTCACACATCTTCCATCATGAAGATAGAAATCCCAACAATTTCTTGCCAAATTCAAGTGTAATTTGATCATAAAAAATGAGGGAAGTGATAAATGAATGTATGAGAGATTTCATGTGTGTTGTAAAGCAAAATTCCGTAGTGAGAAGTGATTGAAAAGTGGATGTAGATTCAGAGCGAATCGAACCACTATAAAAATCTTG
The DNA here is from genome assembly GCA_030737875.1 of Allium sativum. Taxonomy (NCBI): domain Eukaryota; kingdom Viridiplantae; phylum Streptophyta; class Magnoliopsida; order Asparagales; family Amaryllidaceae; genus Allium; species Allium sativum. The sequence continues at coordinate 725,985,530 of CM060919.1, read as the reverse complement.
TATCCTTTACCTATTTTTCTCCGTTTGTTTTTACGATTGTGGCCCTTTTTAATTTCTAACCATCATTGGTGAAGTGTGATTTCACACCCTTGGTGTTGATTCCAATTTTGAGATCAACACAAGCTAAATCAGATAATACACTATATATGAAGAGAGGCGCATATGGAAATATCTATATCTTGGTATATGTTGATGATATGTTGATCACAGGAGATAACAATCAAGAAATAGTTAACATCATATGAAGACTTGATCAAAACATTGCCATAAAAGACATGGGGGAACTAAAAAATTTCCTTGGAATACAAGCCATTAAGAAAAATGACAGAGAATTAATTTTATCTCAACAAAATTACATTTCAGAAATTCTTCAAAGGGCAAAAACGCATCAGGCTAATTCCTTGCTGACACCTATGATTAGCAACCTAAGACTGTCAAAATATAAAGGTGAAGCTATCGACAATGCCAAACAATATAGAAGCATAATTGGAGCACAACAATATGCAACGATTACATGACCTGACATTATAGTGTTAACAAGCTTAGTCAATACATTCGGAACCCCCTATCAGAACACTGGAATGCACTAAAATGGATTCTACGATACTCAGGGGCGGAGCTGTGGCTATGATACCCTGGGCTACAGAACGGGTCCTCATTTCTAGGCTTCTAGCATTCAATATTTATATGATGATTATAGTTTAATACTTGATCATAGTTTAATAATCTAGCTAATAAATAGTTTTCACGTTGGAAAATGACAAAACAGAATAACTGATGTGATAAAAGCTGAGCAAATGGATAAACTGTAGCACATTATTTATCATGATTTCATCCCCATTTATCTGTTTTCTCCGTATGTTCTAGTTCAGCAAATGACAGAACCTGAGCAAATGACATCAGGGAGTAAATGGAAAACGGCTCACTTTTGGATGTTATGAAATCAATATGCCCGAGTTCAGCAATTATTTTCCACCGTTTTCTCCATTTTGTAAAGCATTAGGGTGTGTTTGATTTTTAAGAAAGGGGTATTTGAAAGGAGTTGGGGAAAAATTGGTGAAAGGAGAATACGTTTTTATTTTATTCGGAAAAGGCACAAGAAATAGGCAAATGGGTGTGAAACTGAACGAAAAACGAAAGGTTGGTTTTGTAGCGTTCGGCTGCAAAAGGCAAATGTGGTGGATCCCACGTCGATGCGTCGGATGCTTCGGGCATTTCCGATGCATACATGAACGTGGACTGGGCAGTTTGAAAATCAAACGGTACCTCAATGTTACCACAGCCCAGAATAGTGTCAAATCCTAGCTCCGCCCATGACGATACTTGCAAGGCACAAAAAATCATGGCATAATTATAAAGCCTAAAAAAGAGCTCAACTTATAGTGTTTTAGTGATGCAGATTGGGCAAATGATATTGATGATCGAAAATCTATTTCAGGGTATTGTTTCTACCTTGGCTTCAATATTATTTCTTGGTGTACTAAAAAACAGTAGACCACTTCCAGATCTAGCACAGAGGTGGAATACCGAGCGTTAGCAAGTGCGACATTAGAAGTTACTTGGATTGAATCGTTGTTGCAAGAATAAGGTTTTGCTCTAAATTGAAGACCCGTCATTTGGTGTAATAACAAGAGCATTGTTTCTTTATCACTCAACCCGATTCAACATTCGAGGATGAAGCATCTTGAAATTGACCTTCATTTTGTTAGAAAAAAAAATCAGATAGGAAAACTGGCAGTTTGTCATGTCCCCGCATATTATCAGCGAGATGATACACTTACAAAAGCTTTTTCTACCAAGAATTTTATGAGATTGAGGGAGGATCTAAAAGTCATTGATGGAGGCGGAGATAGAAATGGGAACCCAAGTTCAGTTTAAGGGATAGTAACGAAATAATGAGAAAGCAACGGTCATATGCCTATTAGAACAATACAACGGTCACATTCCCATTATAGCAATACAACGGTCACATTCCCATTATAACAATAGAACAGCCACATTCCCATTATAACATTACAACGGTCACATTCCCATTATTCAAGCCTATTTGTATTTATTTCTTGTATTATAAATAGAGGTCATCTATATATAGTTTGCTTTATCTTACAATGGAAATTCATCAATAATAGAATTTCTCTTCAATCTTGTTTCTTCTAATTTTTTTTAACATAACCAGGTCAAGAAACGGCTTGCAAAGACTAGCAACGACCACTTTTTGAGCCATCGCTGGTCGTTGCCCTCTTTAGTCACTATACAGGCTGATCCTAGTAGCATAGAAGTATTATGTGTTATGACATATGATATGGTTACAATATAATATGCAATAGATATTGAACATGGATGGGAATGAGGCTAGTCCAGGACATGATATGGCGATGGAACTTGTGGTGGAGAAATGCTAGGCTCGTGCTTGTGTTATGTTATAATATAAATTTTGTATCATACTTAGGCTAGAGTATAGCTGACTCACTACATTTATGTTTGACCCACACCTGTTTTTTCCCTTATTCGTTTATTTATTCAGCTTAAGGAGTTCGGAGACTGCATGATATCATAGATAATGGTTCACTGAATATAGTGAATATGATGAAGTTTGTGTTGTGCCATGATTTACTTTGTGTGTGGGTTTTGGATAAACATATTTTTTGGACATATGTATATGAGATTATATATATATATATATATATGGTAATGTGACTATATTATTGATTATTGATTACATTTGATTTATTCTGCCGTTATATTTTAAAAATAGTTAAGTTGGTTAAAAATTATACTGACATCCATCTTTGACTACAACCATATGTAAATTTCTAATCTTACCCTAACAACTCATATTTTCGGTTTTCAGGAGTTGATGTCGGTTCGAGAGTTGGATCCGAGGGTCAAAAACATAGGTTCTAACATGTTGAGAATTCTTTTTATTTAAATTGAATCAATCAAGTAATAATTCTGGTTTCGGAACGAACGTACACAAAAATTATAATCTTATTAAAATAAAACATGACTCACACTACCATTAGTATGATCTTTTTATACTAAGAAAACAAGCACTACTAGTTTAATATGTTACATATTCATCTCTATAATGAGATAAAGAAAATTGATTGAGTATTTTTTAAAGGAAATGCAAGATTTACATTTGGTGAAAAGAATGTTGCAAACGACAAAGCTTATCGGGAAGATCTTAAACAAAATAATGAAATAATAACAGCTGAAGATCATATTATTTTAGGACTTCTTAATGAGGTTCTTGTAGAAGCATGTGAGAATACAAAGAAAAATCATACAGAGTACGAATCTGAGTCTAAATCTGAAAACACTGAAACCGACTCCAGATCACACAAATCAACATAAAATGATTTTATGATCTCTCTTTTTAGTCTTTTGTATAATTAGCGGATGTATTTATCATAAGCATGACTTAATTGTATTACTAATTAACATACTTAAACCATCAAATTCTAATATATTCTTTAACCTGCTTTTCAAGTCTCATGAAAATGAAATGAAACTAAAAATGAAATCTATTTTAAGCATGCTCTATTTACTATTAATCAGTAAGATAAATCATTAAATTTTGATTTCACTCTCAATTTAATTACATAATCATACGATGATAAAGAAGTATTTTTTGTTTATGTTTGATTAAGCATAACTTATTTGTTTTGAACAACATAGGCTATAAAAGTTAATGTTAAACAATAAAATTCACATACGTATGCAACTTCCATTAAGAGCAAGAAGATATCATAATTAAATCACTTATATTATTTTTGTTAATGATTCATGAGATCTTCATTACCTCTAAAATGAAGGGGTTTAGCCACTCATAGATAAATAAACCATAACATAAGTCGATTTGCAAGTAAAAAAGGAAAAAAGAAGCGAGTTATGAACAAAAGCAACTAACTAGCTTGCATGAAAATAAAATAAGCTACTAGAATGAAAGAAAGAACATAAAATAGAGTAGCATAAATGAAAATAATGTAACAACCTGGAAAATACGAGCCAATTTAAAAAAATTAAATTGGTTATTTCAAAGGAATTTGAACAATTGAAATAGAATATTTCAATAAAATAATGAATTAGAAATAGTGTGGTAGTTTGAAAATTTGAATTCAAACTTTGACTGACTGTACCAGGTGCAAAATATAACGGATTTTAGTGAAACCAAAAATATTTAAATCTGTTTATGAATACCTTTCTAACGAATCTGAAAAATCGAAGTTTCATAGCGGGAATCAAAAGTTATGGCCAAATGAATTTTCAGAAAGGTCGCTATATAGAATATATAGCCCTTGAAAATAGACATTTTGCAAGCACCTCGGAATTCGACGAAACCACTTTTGTTGGGTCCGGGATGTCAAACTATTGCTAAGTTTCAAATCTCATAACTTTTGAAGCTAGTATGTGAGCGTGGCAAAAGAAAATGTGTTTGGTCAATTTCTGTTAAATTGGATCGACCAAAAAAGGGCCATTTTTAAAATGATCTCAGAATTCGACGAAACTAGTTTTGTTGGGACTGTAGCGTCAAAACATAGCTAGATTTATTTTTCTGGAATTTTTCGAATTAGTTTGGGGCCCTGGAAAATTGAAATGTACGTTCAAATTGAATATAAAATGTTTTATACTTTAATTTGAAAAATAACTGACTGTAACAATCGAATTGGCCTACGAAACATATCCCATTGTGTTCGGGATGGGGGTATTTAGCTAGGGGCGACAGTCGTTGGGTTTGAATAGGTGTCAGTGTGGGGAAACAGTATGTTAAAATTTAATAAAACCCACGGGCCAATCAAAATTCTTCATTCATTAAAAAAAACCTCAGAAACCCTCACCGCCCCCTCGCGATCGACGATAACCCACTTCACCCCTTCCCAGCCCAATCGCCACCGCCTCAGCCACCTTCAAGCACCGCCACCACCTGCAATCGACGCCGTCGCCTCCCCTCCACAAATCCGACCCACCCTCGTCTTCTCTCTCCTCCGCATCGTCGAGCACGAGCCCCGTGAACGTCGACACTTCCCACCGCCGCCCCGACCAGATCCGACCACCGAGTTCGCATGGACCACCACCGACCGACTCCCCTCTCTTCCCTCTTCCACGCCGTACCTTCCGATCGTAGTATCGTGCCTTGGTTTTTGCGAAAACTGCAAACCTAGTTTTGAACCATCATGAAAGGTGAGACCTTTATTATATTTGAACTTTGAAAAATCATATCTTTATGGTGTGTTAACGAAATTCGATGAAACAGGAAACATCGTGACCGCAAGGAGGCTCTCTACCACATAGAAGAGACCGCGGATTTTTCTGAGCCATCTACTATTTTTAGCACTTCGAAAACCAATGTGAGAAATCTAAATCTAATGAAATTGAATGGAAAATGTCATGTATAAATTGTATAAGTGAAATATAAATTATATACGTGTTGTATACCACATATACATGCGTAGTATAAGTTGTATGAGCGAAGTATGAACTATACATGCATTGTTTAAATGATATGTGTGTTTGAATGGAAAATAAAATATATATATATATATATATACTCCCCTCGTCCACAAACCATGGACGATATTTATTGTTTGTAAATTGGTGTGAAAAATTGGGTGAATAATGCGAATGGTTGATAGAATTGTTTGTGGTTGATATTGTTTGGTTGTGGTTGAAAAATACCCATTGGTGATTGAAACAAATTTGAAATAATTGTGGAAATGAAAATAAAACATGCCGCCTGCGTGCGAACTAGATGCATGAAATCCCCATTGTCAAAAACCATGAGGTTTTAAGGTAGAGCGAGGAGCCGTACTCAAGACGGTGCTGGTTTTAACTACCCTGCCGTTATGCTGCCGAAATTTTGAATAATATTCATGTGTTAGAATTATTTTCATATGTTGAAATTATTTTCAGGCGTTGAAACTAAAGTCATGTGTTGAAACTATATCCATGTGTGGAAATGCTCAGGTGTTGAGAAGTGATGTGTGAAAATTAAATTCATGTGTGAATGAATAAGGTGTTTAAATAATAAAAATCACATTTTTATAATATATATGAAGTATGTAAAATATTCGCCTTATATACAAATAGTTTCAACAATAAAAATTTCATCTTTCTTATATGAACAAACTATATAAAATATCCATTTGTGGAAATGCTCATGTGTAGAGAAGAGCGTATGTTGAAAAGTTTCATGTGTTGAATAAGAAGATCGAACAATAAAAATTACATTTTTATTGAAATTATGAAGTGTTAAAGGCATTCATGTGTTGAATAAATATTTTAGATGATGAAAATACTATTTTTATCATATTTGTTATTTGCTAAAAATATGCTAGTGTGAAATAAATATTTGTGAAGTGAATATTATTTTTAACATGTATGGGAACTAAATAAAATAGTCATGTGTTGAAATATATTTTAGTTCACCGAAAATATCATTCTTATTGAAATGTGAAGTGTTAAAAATAACCACTTGTTCAAATAAATATGCATGAGTTGAAATATTCATTAATTAGCTAATGATATGATTTTTGCCTATGTATGCAACATTAGAATGAATGGCAACTTTAAACCAAATTGAATCAAATTTGAAGTTGAATGGAAAATGATAAGTGATAAGAATTGCATATATGTGCATGCATATTTATTGAACAGGTTATAGCAAAGTGGCTAGAGAAGAGGAATAAAATTTTGTGCTCGACAAATAGGTACACGTTTACTGTTTCGTTTGGGTGATGATTTTATGAGCCTATTGGCTACCTTCTTGGCTTTTTCTTTTTCTTTTTGAGATGAGACGCCCATGTGACTATTTGGGAATTTTCCCAGCCCCTCCCGTACAAAGGAGGTTATGGCGAAATTTTCCAAAATTTAAAGGCGTTAGTGAAATATTTGAAGTGAAAACGATATTGAAATCGTCGAATGAGTTATATTTATATACATATATAAATATAAATAAAATTAAAATGAATCGTGGCCGTGCAGTTCGTATTTTGAAACCGTGATTTCAAACGACTAGTGCGGGAAATCCGACCATTGGATTTTCCCGAAACCGCAACCGTTGGGTTCGCCTTGGAAATCTCTTTCCAACGGCACCAACTTTGTAAAGATCCGACGGTTGGATTGTCTGGAATGTTTAATTCAAATCTGAAAAAAAAAAGCGCCAGAATCGATTATATTTATATATAAATATAAATATAATTAAATTAAATTGAATAACGACGCTGCAGTTCGTAATTTGAAACCTTGATTTCAAACGACTAGTGTGGGAGATCCGACCGTCGGATTTTCCCAAAACTGAAACCGTTGGATTCGTTTTGAAATGATCTTTCTAATGATATAAATTTTTTGAAGATCCAACGGTTAGATTTTCAGATATGTGTAAAACAAATTTAGTGAAGTGCCTCGGCACGACCTGAAATGTCGTTTAATTAAATATGGCCGTTTTTAAATAAATAAAAATGGCGATATATCGTTATAAAATATTATTGACGATATAGAATGGAAATAATCCGATTTTACTTGGTTTGCTTGATATGTGATGGTTGAATGTATTTAACATGAAAACTATATTAAAGAACTGAAATGCGAATGTTGAGTGATTTAACCATGTGAAAAATTGATTTGAAAATCTAAATATACATGGATTATTTGAAAAGCTGAGTTTATTCTCATTTCAAATAATCGATCGACGGTGAGAAGTCGAAGAGTTGAAGACGGCTGAAGACCGACGATCTTCACATTGGATGGATGGGCGCTACTGATGCTCATGATTGGAGTAGCTACCTTGAAGGAGCTGAAGTAGTAGCCGTCCAGACGTATTGTTGATTGTGCGGATAAGCGAGGAATTTGGTGCCTCCGGCTTCGTTCAAACCCAGAACGAACTTGTAAATGGACTGTGTGTCTGACATTGGATTTTGTTCTGTGCTGATTGATCTCTGTTTAATATATATCAGTTTGGCGGCGGAGAATTCATTCTCTTGCTTAACGCCCTTCTCTGAGACGTACAAGCTCAGAGGTTATATATAGATAGAAATCAGTCGCATGGAGTGGATTGCTTGTGTGGCACGCCTAAGTGGCATACGATCAAGGCTTCTGTTGCAAAGCAAAGTCTTGTGGTTGATGATCAAAGCATGGTCTGTGTGACGTAGCTTTGTGTATAGCGTGGATTCGCGAGCCTCACACTTCGGTATGAGTCAAAAACGGGATAGTGACTGCAGGGAGAGCACGACGTTTCTTTCTAGCTAGGGTGGTGCCAGTGACCTACCAGCCCTGACATTATATATACTTTTCACCTGTGTGGTTGTTGGAATGCGAGGCGCCTTGATATAGGTCTGTAAGGACCGAGAAACGTGTGTTCAGGAATAACTAATCCTCAAAAGTAAGAGAGGACCGGCCTTGAAGATCCAAGGATTGCTGTGTGCGGTCTTGAGAGTGTCTCGAACGGAGAGGAGCTTGCTCCTTGCCTCGACTCATGATGGAATCCAATTTCCAATACGAAATATGCGGATGTGATTGTATTACTAGTATGGTGACATAGTAGATGGTAGCTATGCCGCCTAGGATTGATATTTATGACTAAATTCGCTTTTGAAACTTATATGCACTAGTGATAATATCAAACACTTTCGTTTTGTACGTATGAAGCATTTTTGGCCATTATAAGGTAAAACTCTATCCTCCGGCTTGCGTTGCATTGTGTGATGGGACCTGAGTCTTATAATGGCTTCATTTTATAAAAAGCATTGCGATGATTTAACCGTTTACTTTTTTCATGCACTAGCACTCATTGGAGTAAACCCGTTCCGCGAAAGTGGCGTGGTCCTTTGATTTGCCTTATTATTGTTGTTTAGTAAGTTAAGTAGATTTCTCATACCAGTCCCATGACTGACTCGTAGTTTGTTTCACCTTGCAAACTCGGGTGCCCTTATTTTCACATGGGCAGCCTAGTTACAGGTAGCTGACATATTTTGGGCATGGCACTGCAGTAGAGGTGCACTTTTGGCTTATGGCGAGGCTTGACTACATTGCGATGATTGTGACTTTTCCGCCATTATTGTATATGTATTATGATTCCACCACAGGCGATGTAGACTGATGTTTAGTTTATGTACTCTTTATGTATTATGATTCCGCCATTGGCGATGTTGACTGATTATGTATTATTATGCACTAAGTAGTATCCTGCACTGTGCTCTCTGATGTGGTGATATATATGATTCCGCTGTCATATTTATGTAAATTATTATATTTCTTGTTTATGCTATTATCTTTACTCTGCTAATGATGATTAATGTGTTATATTCCAATGATTATCCTTAACACCGTAGCACGGGGTTTTGGGATCGTCACAGCTGGTATCAGAGCTTTGGTTAACCTTAGTTCTAGAATTTGACACATTAAACACTTCGTCAGAATAGAATCAGTAGTATTCTAAGGCGAGTAGCTCATTAGAGATAGGACTAGTAACGTCCTAGAATGAGCTAAGCAGAATAGCAAAAACAATTTGATCAGCCCATCGTTATCTTTCCTTAAGTTCTTCTGCTTTACCATACAATAAAATTATCATTTCTGTAGGCTGACTCTTTTCTTGCTTATACAGAACTTGAACAATGGCTACCCGAGCAGCCGCTGGTAGAGGAGGCCGAGCTGGCCATGGCAGAGGACGTGGTGAAGTCCCAGCAGAAGATGGACCTTTAATACAACCCCCGGCCGCTCAACAATTCGAGCTGGACCGCGTGGCTAAAAGGTACAAGAACCTAGGAGGCAAAACCTTCTATGGAACGGGCACCGTAATTGAGGCCTTAGCATGGCTAAAAACATGCGAGAAGATACTTGGAGGCCTGAGGCTGGGCGATCAAGATAAAGCTTTCATGGGTGCCTGGCTTATGCAAGAAGAAATCGAATTATGGTGGGAAGCTCTCACCGCAAGGAACAGAAATGCTGGTAGGACCTGGGACGAATTCAAAGAATTATTCAAAGAGAAGTATGTCCCAGAACAAGCCCTGGAGCGCATGCACGATGAATTCGCAAACTTCCAGCAGGGGGAACTCTCAGTGCAAGATTATCTGAACAAATTTACACAATTAGCCCGCTATGCTCCCGAGCTCGTCGCCACCGCAAAGTCCAAGAATAAGAGGTTCATCCTCGGGCTGAAGCGAAAGTACCAGGATAGGGCAATGGCCCACATCAAACTGGGGTTTAATGAATTAGTGGAGATGGCGTGCAACTATGAAGACCTGGATCAAAGGCACCTGGATCAGGATCGTGCTAAAAGCCAAGCCGGGAATAAACGCAAGCCTGCTGCGAATCAAGGTGAGTCAAGCCAAGCGGCATCCTCGAATCCACAGACCAGTAAGCCGCCAAGAGGAAACTGCTATAACTGTGGCAAGGTGGGGCACTACTCAAATGTTTGCACAGCCCCGAAACGGCAGAGGACCAATTCTCAAGATTCAAGCCAAGGCTCTCAGAACCCTCGCTCGTGCTTTAACTACCGCAAGACAGATCATCTTGTCAGAGACTGTCCTTTGCTTAAGAAGGCCGCAGTAGCTCACGTATATGACGGGTCGAACCCGCCAGCTGCTTCCGATGGAGCAGGTAAACCAGATGTTTTGGGAGGTACCCTTACATTTAAAAATATTCCTGTTTCTGTATTGTTTGACACGGGTGCATCACGTAGTTTTATTGCTAGTAACACAGTGCACAAATTAAAGTTAAAACAGGGAAAGCTCAAAGAATTGGTTAAAGTTCATAATCCAATAGGGGGTTCTATTATTCTCAGTTCATGTTGTAGAGTGCCAATCTCTTATTCTTCCTACAAATTTTCTTTTAATTTGATCACCATGGATTTTCCTGAGTTAGATATCATTCTCGGGCTAGATTGGTTAACGAAGTACGAAGCCGAAGTAAAGTGTGCGGAAAGGATAGTAAAAATTCGAACGAGGCTTGGATGTATTACTGTACCATGCCATGGTTCGAATCCAGATAGAGAATAATTTTGGTATGCGTTAGAAGTTATCCCCACTTCCTTAAAAAAGATTCATGTTGTTAGAAACTATGTGGATGTGTTTGAAGAAGTTGAAAACTTACCTCCGCAAAGAGAAATAGAATTCAGAATCGATCTAATTCCCAATGCCAGACCAGTGGTTCATCCAATTAGAAGAATGACTCCAAAGGAAAAGGAAGAATTAGGTGATCAAACTCACCAACTGCTATGGAAGGGTCTGATCAGACCTAGCTTTTCTAGTTGGGGTGCAGCTGTAGTGTTTGTCCCAAAGTCAGACGGCACTCTTCGATTGTATGTAGATTACCGAGACCTCAACAAACAGACGCTCAAAAACAAATACCCATTACCCCGTATCGATGATCTGCTAGACCAATTAAAGGGGGCGAGAGTATTTTCTAGAATGGAACTAGCTACAGGTTTCCATCTATTGAGAATTGCAGAAGAGTGTGTTCCTTTGACAGCTTTCAGAGGTCCAGACATATTTTATGAATTGTTAGTAATGCCGTTCGGCCTATGCAATGCTCCAGCATACTTCGTCGATCTAATGAATAGAGTGTTCAGGGGAGTTCTGAATAAATTTGTCCTCATATTCATCGATGATATTTTAATCTACTCCAAATCAAAACCCGAGCATGAAAGACATTTAGAACAAGTATTGGAGATTCTGAGAAAGAACGTCTTCAAAGCCAAATTCTCTAAGTGTGTCTTCTGGCAAGAAGAAGTAAAGTTCCTTGGCCATGTCGTGTCAAAGGAAGGGATTTCTGTAGATTCGAGTAAAATTACAGCAATTCAAGACTGGAAACAGCCTACCACACCCACAGAGGTTAGAAGTTTTATGGGGTTGGCTAGTTATTATCGGAAATTCGTTAAGGATTTTTCGAAGATATCCGGTCCATTAACGAAGCTTACAAAGAAGCATGAGAAGTTTAAGTGGACTTCCGACTGTGAAGAAGCTTTCCAGGAATTGAAATCAAAACTGACAACTGCTCCAGTGTTAACCCTTATCGATGGCAATCAGGATTTGATGGTTTGGACAGACGCTTCTATTAGAGGTCTTGGTGCAGTGTTAATGCAAAGAGGCCAAGTAATCGCTTATGCAAGTCGCCAACTGAAACCGCATGAGAAGAATTATGTAACTCATGATCTTGGGTTGTTAGCTATCGTTTTTGCTTTGAAAATTTGGAGGCATTACTTGCTGGGTGAGAAATTCGAACTATTTACTGACCATCAATCATTAAAGTATTTGTTCACCCAGAAAGATCTGAATTTGAGACAGCAGCGTTGGCTAGAATTTCTTGCCGCGTATGATCTAGATATTCTGTATACGCCAGGAAAGGCTAATGTAGTAGCTGATGCACTTAGTAGAAAGAATGAGATCATCGCTAGCATAACTGTTACATCTTCGTTGATTGATAAGACTTCAGTCCTTCAAAAAGACGATGAACTTATTCAGAGAATCAGTCAGAGGATCAAGGAAGGTGAAACTACAAGTTTCCTTATTGATGATAAGGGGGTTCTCAGATTAAATGACAGGATTTGCATCCCGAATATTCCAGAGCTTCGTAGAGAAGTCATGGACGAATGCCATAAGTCCAAACTTAGTATGCATCCTGGTGTGAGCAAAATGTATAACGATATCAAGCGCACTTTCTGGTGGAAGGCAATGAAGAGGGACATTTCTTTGTATGTTAGCAGATGCCCCACTTGTCAATTAGTCAAGAGCGACCAACAAAAGCTAGCAGGATTGTTGCAACCGTTGGAAGTCCCAGGTTGGAAATGGGAATAGATTTCCATGGATTTCATAGATGGTTTGCCTCGAACCAGAAAAGGTAATGACAGTATTTGGGTAATCGTAGATCGCTTCATGAAGACTGCCCATTTCATACCTGTCAGATCCAATAGAACCGCTCAAAGTCTAGCACATATATATTTTAATAAAATTGTTAAGCTACATGGAATTCCCATCAGCATAGTCAGTGATAGAGACCCAATTTTTGCTAGCAAATTCTGGGAGGCATTCCAGAAAGAATTGGGAACGAAACTGAATATGAGCACCGCCTATCACCCTCAGACAGATGGCCAAACTGAGCGTGTGAATAGAATTCTAGAAGATCTACTGCGGGCTTGTATTATTGATTTTGGTGGGTCATGGGAAGATCACTTGCATTTGGCAGAATTCTCATATAACAATTGCTATCAAGCAAGTTTGAAAATGTCGCCATTTGAAGCATTGTATGGCAGACAGTGCAGATCTCCAGCATGTTGGGTAGAACCTGGCAACAGACTTGTGTTAGGACCCTATGATTAGAGAAGCATCTGATAAAGTCGATTTCATTAAGAAGAGATTGAAAACCGCACAAAGCCGACAGAAAAGTTATGCAGATTCCAGAAGAATAGATTTGACATTTGCTGTTGGTGATCATGTTTATTTGAAGGTTTCTCCGATGAGAGGAGTGATCTGATTCGGTAAAACTGGGAAGTTAGCACCCAGGTTTATTGGTCTCTATCCTATACTTGAACGAATTGGAACTCTTGCTTATAGGGTTCAATTACCTGATTGGTTGCCTGGAGTACATGATGTGTTTCACGTATCTCAACTTAGAAGACATGTGCATGATCTGGAGCTTGTTGTAGAAGAAGCAGCGCAACAGGATATAGAAATCACTCCAGAATTAGCAGTCAGAAGAGATCCATTAAAAGTTGTTGGCAAAGAAACTAAAGAGCTAAGAAGCAAAAAGGTTCATTTAGTTAAAGTGCAGTGGAGCAGTGATCCTAGAGACTGTACTTGGGAGGCGGAGGAAAGCATTAAGCAAGCCTACCCCAAATGCAGAGTGGACATCTCTGACTAACTCCGGTGCAAGGTACCTTCATAATACTTTGCATTTACATTTTGTTTCCTACTTTACTGTTGTTTCCTTTTCGGGGACGAAAAGATTTAAGTGGGGGAGATTGTAACAACCCGGAAAATACGAGCCAATTTAAAAATTTTAAATTGGTTATTTCAAAGGAATTTGAACAATTGAAATAGAATATTTCAATAAAATAATGAATTAGAAATAGTGTGGCAGTTTGAAAATTTGAATTCAAACTTTGACTGACTGTACCAGGTGCAAAATATAACGGATTTTAGTGAAACCAAAAATATTTAAATCTGTTTATGAATACCTTTCTAACGAATCTGAAAAATCGAAGTTTCATAGAGGGAATCAAAAGTTATGGCCAAATGAATTTTCAGAAAGGTCGCTATATAGAATATATAGCCTTTGAAAATAGACATTTTGCAAACGACCTCGGAATTCGACGAAACCACTTTTGTTGGGTCCGGGATGTCAAACTATTGCTAAGTTTCAAATTTCATAATTTTTGAAGCTAGTATGTGAGCGTGGCAAAAGAAAATGTTTTTTGTCAATTTCTGTTAAATTGGATCGACCAAAAAAGGGACATTTTTCAAACGATCTCAGAATTCGACGAAACTAGTTTTGTTGGGACCGTAGCGTCAAAACATAGCTAGATTTATTTTTCTGAAATTTTTCGAATTAGTTTGGGGCCCTGGCAAATTGAAATGTACGTTCAAATTGAATATAAAATGTTTTATACTTTAATTTGAAAAATAACTGACTGTAACAATCGAATTGGCCTACGAAACATATCCCATTGTGTTCGGGATGGGGGTATTTAGCTGGGGTGACAGTCGTTGGGTTTGAATTGGTGTCCGTGTGGTGAAACAGTATTTTAAAATTTAATAAAACCCACGGGCCAATCAAAATTCTTCATTCATTAAAAAAAAACCTCAGAAACCCTCGCCGCCCCCTCGCGATCGACGATAACCCGCTTTGCCCCTTCCCAGCCCAATCGCCCCCGCCTCAGCCACCTTCAAGCGCCGCCACCACCTGCAATCGACGCCGCCGCCTCCCCTCTACAAATCCGACCCACCCTCGTCTTCTCTCTCCTCCGCATCGTCGAGCACGAGCCCCGTGAACGTCGACACTTCCCACCGCCGCCCTGACCAGATCCGACCACCGAGTTCGCCCAGACCACCACCGACCGACTCCCCTCTCTTCCCTCTTCCACGCTGTACCTTCCGATCTTAGTATCGTGCCTCGGTTTTCGCAAAAACTACAAATCTAGTTTTGAACCATCGTGAAAGGTGAGACCTTTATTATATTTGAACTTTGAAAAATCATATATTTATGGTGCGTTAACGAAATTCGATGAAACAGGAAACATCGTGACCGCAAGGAGGCTCTCTACCACATAGAAGAGACCGCGGATTTTTCTGAGCCATCTACTATTTTTAGCACTTTGAAAACCAATGTGAGAAATCTAAATCTAATGAAATTGAATGGAAAATGTCATGTATAAATTGTATAAGCGAAATATAAATTATATACGTGTTGTATACCACATATACATGCGTAGTATAAGTTGTATGAGTGAAGTATGAATTATACATGCATTGTTTAAATGATATGTGTGTTTGAATGGAAAATAAAATATATATTTATATATATACTCTCCTCGTCCACAAACCATGGACGATATTTATTGTTTGTAAATTGGTGTGAAAAATTGGGTGAATAATGCGAATGGTTGATAGAATTGTTTGTGGTTGATATTGTTTGGTTGTGGTTGAAAAATACCCATTGGTGATTGAAACAAATTTGAAATAATTGTGGAAATGAAAATAAAACATGCCGCCTGCGTGCGAACTAGATGCATGAAATCCCCATTGTCAAAAACCGTGAGGTTTTAAGGTAGAGCGAGGAGCCGTACTCGGGACGGTGCCGGTTTTAACTACCCTGCCGTTATGCTGCCGAAATTTTGAATAATATTCATGTGTTAGAATTATTTTCAGGCGTTGAAACTAAAGTCATGTGTTGAAACTATATCCATGTTTGGAAATGCTCAGGTGTTGAGAAGTGGTGTGTGAAAATTAAATTCATGTGTGAATGAATAAGGTGTTTAAACAATAAAAATCACATTTTTATAATATATATGAAGTATGTAAAATATTCGCCTTATATACAAATAGTTTCAACAATAAAAATTTCATCTTTCTTATATGAACAAACTATATAAAATATCCATGTGTGGAAATGCTCATGTGTAGAGAAGAGCGTGTGTTGAAAAGTTTCATGTGTTGAATAAGAAGATCGAACAATAAAAATTACATTTTTATTGAAATTATGAAGTGTTAAAGGCATTCATGTGTTGAATAAATATTTTAGATGATGAAAATACTATTTTTATCATATTTGTTATTTGCTAAAAATATGCTAGTGTGAAATAAATATTTGTGAAGTGAATATTATTTTTAACATGTATGGGAACTAAATAAAATAGTCATGTGTTGAAATATATTTTAGTTCACCGAAAATATCATTCTTATTGAAATGTGAAGGGTTAAAAATAACCACTTGTTCAAATAAATATGCATGAGTTGAAATATTCATTAATTAGCAAATGATATGATTTTTGCCTATGTATGCAACATTAGAATGAATGGCGACTTTAAACCAAATTGAATCAAATTTGAAGTTGAATGGAAAATGATAAGTGATAAGAATTGCATATATGTGCATGCATATTTATTGAACAGGTTATAGCAAAGTGGCTAGAGAAGAGAAATAAAATTTTGTGCCCGACAAATAGGTACACGTTTACTGTTTCGTTTGGGTGATGATTTTATGAGCCTATTGGCTAGCCGCTTGGCTTTTTCTTTTTCTTTTTGAGATGAGACGCCCGTGTGACTATTTGGGAATTTTCCCAGCCCCTCCCGTACAAAGGAGGTTATGGCAAAAAAATTCCAATATTTAAAGGCGTTAGTGAAATATTTAAGTGAAAACGATATTGAAATCGTCGAATGAATTATATTTATATACATATATAAATATAAATAAAATTAAAACGAATCATGGCCGTGCAGTTCGTATTTTGAAACCGTGATTTCAAACGACTAGTGCGGGAAATCCGACCATTGGATTTTCCCGAAACCGCAACCGTTGGGTTCGCCTTGGAAATATCTTTCCAACGGCACCAACTTTGTAAACATCCGAGTGTTGGATTGTCTGAAATGTTTAATTCAAATCTGAAGAAAAACAGCGCCAGAATCGATTATATTTATATATAAATATAAATATAATTAAATTAAATCGAATAACGACGCTGCAGTTCGTAATTTGAAACCGTGATTTCAAACGACTAGTGTGGGAGATCCGACCGTCGGATTTTCCCAAAACTGAAACCGTTGGATTCGTTTTGAAATGATCTTTCTAATGATATAAAATTTGTGAAGATCCAACGGTTAGATTTTCAGATATGTGTAAAACAAATTTAGTGAAAAACAGCGCTAGTGCCTCGGCACGACCTGAAATGTCGTTTAATTAAATATGGTCGTTTTTAAATAAATAAAAATGGCGATATATCGTTATAAAATATTATTGACGATATAGAATGGAAATAATCCGATTTTACTTGGGTTGATTGATATGTGATGGTTGAATGTATTTAACATGAAAACTACACTAAAGAACTGAAATGCGAATGTTGAGTGATTTAACCATGTGAAAAATTGATTTGAAAATCTAAATATACGTGGATTATTTGAAAAGCCGAGTTTATTCTCATTTCAAATAATCGATCGACGGTGAAAAGTCGAAGAGTTGAAGACGGTTGAAGACCGACGATCTTCACATTGGATGGATGGGCGCTACTGATGCTCATTATTGGAGTAGCTACCTTGAAGGAGCTGAAGTAGTAGCCGTCCAGACGTATTGTTGATTGTGCAGATAAGCGAGGAATTTGGTGCCTCCGGCTTCGTTCAAACCCAGAACGAACTTGTAAATGGACTGTGTATCTGACATTGGATTTTGTTCTGTACTGATTGATCTCTATTTATTATATATCTGTTTGGCGGCGGAGAATTTATTTTCTTGCTTAACGCCCTTCTCTGAGACGTACGAGCTCAGAGGTTATATATAGATAGAAATCAGTCGCATGGAGTGGATTGCCTGTGTGGCACGCCTAAGTGGCATACGATCAAGACTTCTGTTGTAAAGCAAAGTCTTGTGGTTGATGATCAAAGCATGGTCTGTGTGACGTAGCTTTGTGTATAGCGTGGATTCGTGAGCCTCACACCCCGGTATGAGTCAAAAATGGGATAGTGACTGCAGGGAGAGCACGACGTTTCTTTCTAGCTAGGGTGGTGTTAGTGACCTACCATCCCTGACATTATATATACTTTTCACCTATGTGGTTGTTGGAATGCGAGGCGCCTTGATATAGGTCTGTAAGGACCGGGAAACGTGTGTTCAGGAATAAATAATCCTCAAAAGTAAGAGAGGACCGGCCCTGAATGTGATGACCCCCAAACTTCCACAAGTGAAAGCAGGGAGAAATCATATGGAATACAACATAAATACAATAAAACAGAACACAGATACAATATAGCAAAGGAGATTCATAGAGTAATAACATTATAGCAGCGGAAAAATATAATGTCATCAATCACAGAAATTCCACAGTCACAGAAAACTAAGATTATTACAACAAGTTTGCAGAAAAGAAATAAATTTGATGTCTAAAAAGAAAAGAAAAGATGCCAATAGAAACAAAAAGTCTTCAAGCTCCAAGTCATCACCTCTTCTCCCAAGCAGAATCCAAGAGAGAGAAAATAAGCAGCTACAAAGAAAAGCTCCAAGCAAAGAATGAACCTATCTACTTGGCTGCCCGTGTAGAAGAGAGGGCACCCAAGTTTGCAAAAAGGTGAAACAAACTATGGGTCAGTCGTGGGACTGGTGTGAGAAATCTTAAATAACTTATACTAATAAGGCAAATCCAAAGACCACGCCGCTAACGCGGAACGGGTTGTACCAATGGATTGTCGTGCATAACTATAGTGTCAATACAGATAAGTAAAACGTAACAAAACGCAATGTCTTTTGAAAAATGGAACCACCATAAGACTCAGGTCCCATCACACAATGCAACGCACACCAAGAGGATAGAGTTTTACCTTATGGTGGTTAAACATGCTAAATACGCCAAATACGTAACTAATACTATTATTAGTGTATATGGTTTCAAAACAATTCAAATTATAAGTATCAATCCTAGGAAGCATAGGTACCATATATTATGCCTCCAATACTAGTAATACAATCAAATCCGTCGGGGTCGTATTGGAAATTTGGGTTTCCATCATGAGTCCAGGCTAGGGAGGACTCCTTACCGATTCGAGACGCTCTAGTTAACGTCTCAGGATTACCCGCAGTTAACCCTTGGATCCTGCAGGGCCGGTCCTCACATACAGCTTAGAGGATTGGCAATTCCTAAGCACACGTTCCCCGGTCCTATAGGACCTATCCGAGGCGCCTCATTTCATCATCCTTCAAAAGTAAAATGACTACTAACTAGAAAGAAACGTGCTACTTTCCCTGCGTTCCCTTCCCCCTTTTTAGACTCTACCGGTTTGTGAGGCTCGTGAAGTCATGTTCTTCATACCACAAGGTTCTGCTTTTCAACAAGTAACCCTGATCATTGCATCTTAGTATGCCACACCGTCACTCCATACCGTACTATTGATCGTCCGTCACTATATAAACGGGTGTTAAGTAGAGAATAAATTCTCTACCACCAATCGTTTGTATATTAACTGAATATCAACAATATAATATTTTGTGGGGTACGATGTCAGACACACTATCCATTTATACCCATGCTCTAGGTCTGAACTAGGGTCAAACCCGTGAAATCAACACGTACGTTTGGGCAATTATCCCGACCCTTGAATTGGGATCAAACCAATTCAGAGCCTTGATCGTTGTCCATTCGAGGGGAGATTTACGGTCTTCATACGCCGTCTTCATACTTGAATTCTTGAAATCGTACGATCATTTGGAATGGGATTAACCCGGACTTTCCAAATAATCTCGCATTCATATATTTTGAGAAAAACATATTTCATATCGTTATTTTATTTTATAACGATTAATTCTTGCCTTAATTATTTAATATAATTAATTTCCTTATTTAACGACGCTTCAGGTCAAGGGCGACCTTGGCGCTGTTTCCAATCAATTTTGTTTTTCACTTTCCTCAAAATCTAACCGTTGGATTTTAGCGTAGCATATACCGTTGGAAAGATTTTTCCAAGACGGTCCTAACGGTTTCAGTTTTGGGAAAATCCGACGGTCGGATCCTCCGGTATATTCGTTTAAAAGTTCGATTTCAAAACACGAACTACTGCGCTCGATTCGTTATGTTATAATTATATATATATAAATATATATAAATAATTCGCTTAGTTTATCGTCCCTACGTGCAGCTTACATTTTTCTTAACTTTCACCTTTCTACTTACATGACAATGTAGTTTAGGATTAGACGATAATTCTTCCCTTTTTAATTCATTATTATTTATTTTATACTTTATAATTTTCATTTAAGAATGTAAATTATAATGTGCCATCCCATTCATTTCTTTATATATTTCTTTTCCAATTTCATTATGAATAATGAACACTTTCCTATGGTGTAAGTTCCCTTTTACCTACATTATAAATAATGTTAATGTTTCAATACAGTTCCTTACCTTTCATTTAACATTATAAATAATGTTATTCTTACATACGTTTCATTTCTTTTATTTAACATTATAAATAATGTTAAACCTTACATACAGTTTCATTTCTTTTTTATTTAACATTGAAAATAAATGTTAAAACATACTACGGTCAAATTCTTTATATATTTACATTACAAAATAATGTTAACTTCCCTACGAGGTGAATTCTCTTTTAATAACCATTAAAATAAAGTTACATTTACATGCCATGCATCTTCCATTTATTAACATTGAAAATAATGTTAAATTTACATAAAATGGAAATTCTTTTCTTTTAACATTAAAAATAATGGTGAATCATCCTACGGTGTACATTCTTTCATTTTAACATTAAAATAATGTTAAATTATCATACGGTGTACATTCTTTTATTTTAACATTAAAATAATGTTAAATTATCATACGGTGTACATTCTTTCATTTTAACATTAAAATAATGTTAAATTATCATACGGTGTACATTCTTTTATTTTAATCATTAAAATAATGTTAAATTATCATACGGTGTACATTCTTTTATTTTAATCATTGCAAATCATGTTAACCATCCTACGGTGAAATCTTCTTTAATATTAACTTTAAAAAAAAATGTTAATCTCATCATATGGTAACATTACTTTTATTATATTAACAAAAATGTTAATGACATCCTACGGTGTATCTTTACAATATTAACATTAAACAAAAATGTTATTTTACATACAATGCATTTTTATTATTTTTATGAGATGACAAAAATGCTATTTTCATACAATGCACTTTTTATATTTCCTATATTAACATTCGACACAAATGTCATTTTCATACAATGACCGTTTTCTATATTAACGTAACTAAAAATGTTAATTTAACATGCGGTGGCATTTTCTTTTATTAACATTAATAAAAATGCTAATTTAACATGCGGTGACATTAACATACAAAAATTTTCCAATTAACATACGATGGCAATTCCATTTTAATATGGACAAAATTCTATTTTCATACAATGAAGTTTCTCATATTAACATTGACAAAAATACCATTTTCATACAATGAAGTTTCTCATATTTTCTAACTTGACAAGAATCCTATTTACATACGATGGAGTTTTCTTGTATTAACATTAGCAAAAATACTATTTTCATACGATGGATCATTTCTATTTTAATATTGACAAAAATTGTCATTCTTACATACGGTGTGTGTAATTCTATTTTAATATTGAACAAAATTTGTCCATTAACATACGGTGTGTAAAATTCTATTTTAATATGAACAAAAATAGTGACATATTCTATCTTATAAAGACAAAAATTTGTTCATTTCATACGGTGCATAAATTCTATTTTATAATGAACAAAAATAGTTCATTTCATACGGTGCTTTTCTTATTTTAATAATGAACAAAATATTATTCATTAACATACGGTGCTCTTTATTTTAAAATAACACAAATTTGTTCATTCAACATACGGTGCTCTTTATTTTGATAATGAACAAAACATATTCACTTACATACGATGTTTTCTTATTTTGATAATGAACAAAATATTAGTTCATTACATATAGCGGCCAATTCTATTTTGTAAATGAACAAAAATATACTTATCTCAAATGGCGACAAATTCTATTTTAAAATATTGACAAAAATGTCAATCAACATACGGTGTTTATTTTCTTATATAAACATTGACAAAAAATGTCAATCATCATACGGTGATTATTTTCTTATATAAACATTTACAAAAAATGTCAATCATCATACGGTGTTTATTTTCTTATATAAACATTTACAAAAAATGTCAATCATCATACGGTGTTTATTTTCTTATTTAAACTTTACAAATAAAATGAAAGTTTTATTTGCTAAACATTTCTACTTAACAAAAATAGTATTCTTGTTACCTCTATTCTATGTCAACGAAAGTGATTCCCATTACAATAATAATGAAATCCTTATTTTCTACCCCCTTTTTTTTTCCTAATGGTTCATATTTCAATAAATATATCCTTTTTACTTACACTCTTTCCTATTGGTTCATATTAACATAAAAAATATGATTTTTATGTTGCTTCCTTTCTAACGTTTCACATTAACATATAAGGATATTTTATGTTAAAACATTTCTAATACCTAATCAAAACAAATAAAAAGAATAACTTTGTTTATGTCGCCAGTTTTATTTCAACAAGGACATATAAAGTGATATATGTGTTTTCAACAATCCTACCTTAACAATCATGATGTGATTATTCTTAACAAATATGATATCATTATTATCAACACGACGATTATCAAACAAATAGATCAACGTATCAATGACAATTCAGGATCAATCACATACGATAATCAATTAGCGTTCAGCAACGGATCAAAGGAAAATCACAATCACAGTTAATTATTTTTATTTAAATAAATAAATAGAACTCTCACATTGAATTTTTGGCCAAAATTTTACTGTCTCTTTTTCAGCTGCGGTCTGCGCCATCGCGAAGCTCTTAATTTTGTGATTCCAACGCAATTTACGGTTCGTCAAACGGACCTCGTATGAAAGAGTTAAGAATTTTTAAAGATCGGGTAATTAAATAATTAATTAATATTCGTGAAAATACCTAAAAATTTCACCGTCTCAGAATTGGACAAAATTAGTGTCCCCGCGTCCATCTCGTCGCCACGATCCCAACGCACCTGAAATCGTCGATTTTCGACTTCGTATGAGTGAGTTATGCAATTTTAAAGTTCTGTAAATTAATTAAATAATTTAAAAATAAAATAGAAAATACCCTCAGCCCATTGACCGAAAAACACTGTTCACCGCCGAACTTTGACCGCACTTTGCCGCTGCCTCGGGCCACCTGACGCCACGGGACCACCGCCAATGTCTTCGTCTTGGCGAGACGCACCACCACCAGAAAGAGCCGCCCCTAAAGCTTCTCCGATCATCGGGAAATCGCCTAGAAAGGATTTCGCCTCGCGGGTCCCACAGGCCGCCTCACACCTCCAAACTGCCTGAAATTTGGCGAGCACCTCCACCTCACGTAGACGAAGAACTTCCGTGTTCGTGACTTCGTCTAATTCTTCCTCGATTCACGGGAATTTCTTGATTTACGTTTTGAGCTTCTGAATTTCGAAAACAGCGAGCTTTAAGACGAGATTCCGGCGAATCCGAGCGCTGTTTGACAAAACCGACTACACCATTAGCTTCGTATCGTCGAGACCTTCGAGAGGACATATAATTTGCTATGGTTTGAAGAGATTTTATTTTCGACAAATTTTAGAGCAAGAGAGAGCCGCCATGGAAATTGAGAAAAATGATGGAAAATAGAAGTGGCTGCTGAGCATTTCGAATTTCAGCCCTAAATCTCAGAAAAAAAACAATATATACCATGGGTTTAATTTTGGTTTGGGCCCAAATATCATTACGTGCCCAATTACTCAATTTCCAACTGTTTTCTTCAATTCAGAAATTCTTATAAATACATGTTGATTTCAAAATTAATAAAATTTTAAACATAATTATTTCAGGTCATTACGAACCCAACGAACCTGATTTCGTAATTTTCCGATTCCGTATGAATTTATTATAAATTTCCGAAGTCTGAAAATAGGCTGTATTTCCACTGTAAAAATTATACAGGCCACAAAATAATTCCAAAAATTATAAATTTTATAATTTAACCTTAATTTAATATTCCGAATCCATAGAAACTGGTTTCGTCGAATTCGGAGTTCGTTTGCAAAAATTCTATTTTTCAGGTGTATATTTTAATATTTAAAAATACCAAAAATAGTGGAATTTTTCCGAAACTCAAAAATATAAGTTCTTATAGTCATTTTTATATGTAAACAACATTCTAAAACCAATGGAGATGGTTTCGGGTCCTAATTCCTTATTCTGCAAAATGTAGCATTTTGGCCCTTATAAATTTCATAGCGACCTTTCTAAATATTGAATTGGCCATAACTTTTGATTCCCGTTATGAAATTTCGATTTTTCGGATTCGTTGGAAAAATATTTTAAATAGATTCCAATATTTTTGGTTTCACTAAAATCCGTTAAATTTTGCATCCTGTATGGTTAGTCAAAGTTCAAGTTTGACTTTTCAAACTACCGCGCCATTTCTAGCTCTTTTTATATTTAAAATTAATTTATTCATTCTAACTTCGATTTGAACCAAATTTGTGATCCTTATTATTTAAAATAGATTATTTTAAATATCAAAACTCATTTAAAATCACTTAAAATAAATTTTAACTTGGCCCCAAAATTCAGGGTCGTTACAGTCTCCCCCACTTAAAAACTTTTCGTCCCCGAAAAGGAAAAAAGAAAAATAGAAGAGGAAAAGAGGAAGAATAAACACAGAGAATGTTTTTAACAGAGATGGTACCGTCTATAACATCAGGCTTTCTACCGAAGAAGTTGGTCCTTTCGCTCCTTCGTAAACATGTGCCAATTGAGCATCGCCACTTCTCTTAGTCTTCTTCGAACGTATGATCAAGGAAAGAGTCAAAACAACATAAAAGGTGATTCTAAAAGATCGAAGGATGAATGAAAAGATGACGATAAAATGACTGGCTATTATGTATCTCATGAACTGTTCGCCATAGAATATAGTGATTCTATGTAAACGAATTATTATAGATATGTTGTACTCCGCTTTGTAAACCAAAGCTCTGATACCAACTGTGATGACCCCCAAACTTCCACAAGTGAAAGCAGGGAGAAATCATATGGAATACAACATAAATACAATAAAACAGAACACAGATACAATATAGCAAAGGAGATTCATAGAGTAATAACATTATAGCAGCGGAAAAATATAATGTCATCAATCACAGAAATTCCACAGTCACAGAAAACTAAGATTATTACAACAAGTTTGCAGAAAAGAAATAAATTTGATGTCTAAAAAGAAAAGAAAAGATGCCAATAGAAACAAAAAGTCTTCAAGCTCCAAGTCATCACCTCTTCTCCCAAGCAGAATCCAAGAGAGAGAAAATAAGCAGCTACAAAGAAAAGCTCCAAGCAAAGAATGAACCTGTCTACTTGGCTGCCCGTGTAGAAGAGAGGGCACCCAAGTTTGCAAAAAGGTGAAACAAACTATGGGTCAGTCGTGGGACTGGTGTGAGAAATCTTAAATAACTTATACTAATAAGGCAAATCCAAAGACCACGCCGCTACCGCGGAACGGGTTGTACCAATGGATTGTCGTGCATAACTATAGTGTCAATACAGATAAGTAAAACGTAACAAAACGCAATGTCTTTTGAAAAATGGAACCACCATAAGACTCAGGTCCCATCACACAATGCAACGCACACCAAGAGGATAGAGTTTTACCTTATGGTGGTTAAACATGCTAAATACGCCAAATACGTAACTAATACTATTATAAGTGTATATGGTTTCAAAACAATTCAAATTATAAGTATCAATCCTAGGAAGCATAGGTACCATATATTATGCCTCCAATACTAGTAATACAATCAAATCCGTCGGGGTCGTATTGGAAATTTGGGTTTCCATCATGAGTCCAGGCTAGGGAGGACTCCTTACCGATTCGAGACGCTCTAGTTAACGTCTCAGGATTACCCGCAGTTAACCCTTGGATCCTGCAGGGCCGGTCCTCACATACGAGGATTGGCAATTCCTAAGCACACGTTCCCCGGTCCTATAGGACCTATCCGAGGCGCCTCATTTCATCATCCTTCAAAAGTAAAATGACTACTAACTAGAAAGAAACGTGCTACTTTCCCTGCGTTCCCTTCCCCCTTTTTAGACTCTACCGGTTTGTGAGGCTCGTGAAGTCATGTTCTTCATACCACAAGGTTCTGCTTTTCAACAAGTAACCCTGATCATTGCATCTTAGTATGCCACACCGTCACTCCATACCGTACTATTGATCGTCCGTCACTATATAAACGGGTGTTAAGTAGAGAATAAATTCTCTACCACCAATCGTTTGTATATTAACTGAATATCAACAATATAATATTTTGTGGGGTACGATGTCAGACACACTATCCATTTATACCCATGCTCTAGGTCTGAACTAGGGTCAAACCCGTGAAATCAACACGTACGTTTGGGCAATTATCCCGACCCTTGAATTGGGATCAAACCAATTCAGAGCCTTGATCGTTGTCCATTCGAGGGGAGATTTACGGTCTTCATACGCCGTCTTCATACTTGAATTCTTGAAATCGTACGATCATTTGGAATGGGATTAACCCGGACTTTCCAAATAATCTCGCATTCATATATTTTGAGAAAAACATATTTCATATCGTTATTTTATTTTATAACGATTAATTCTTGCCTTAATTATTTAATATAATTAATTTCCTTATTTAACGACGCTTCAGGTCAAGGGCGACCTTGGCGCTGTTTCCAATCAATTTTGTTTTTCACTTTCCTCAAAATCTAACCGTTGGATTTTAGCGTAGCATATACCGTTGGAAAGATTTTTCCAAGACGGTCCTAACGGTTTCAGTTTTGGGAAAATCCGACGGTCGGATCCTCCGGTATATTCGTTTAAAAGTTCGATTTCAAAACACGAACTACTGCGCTCGATTCGTTATGTTATAATTATATATATATAAATATATATAAATAATTCGCTTAGTTTATCGTCCCTACGTGCAGCTTACATTTTTCTTAACTTTCACCTTTCTACTTACATGACAATGTAGTTTAGGATTAGACGATAATTCTTCCCTTTTTAATTCATTATTATTTATTTTATACTTTATAATTTTCATTTAAGAATGTAAATTATAATGTGCCATCCCATTCATTTCTTTATATATTTCTTTTCCAATTTCATTATGAATAATGAACACTTTCCTATGGTGTAAGTTCCCTTTTACCTACATTATAAATAATGTTAATGTTTCAATACAGTTCCTTACCTTTCATTTAACATTATAAATAATGTTATTCTTACATACGTTTCATTTCTTTTATTTAACATTATAAATAATGTTAAACCTTACATACAGTTTCATTTCTTTTTTATTTAACATTGAAAATAAATGTTAAAACATACTACGGTCAAATTCTTTATATATTTACATTACAAAATAATGTTAACTTCCCTACGAGGTGAATTCTCTTTTAATAACCATTAAAATAAAGTTACATTTACATGCCATGCATCTTCCATTTATTAACATTGAAAATAATGTTAAATTTACATAAAATGGAAATTCTTTTCTTTTAACATTAAAAATAATGGTGAATCATCCTACGGTGTACATTCTTTCATTTTAACATTAAAATAATGTTAAATTATCATACGGTGTACATTCTTTTATTTTAACATTAAAATAATGTTAAATTTTCATACGGTGTACATTCTTTCATTTTAACATTAAAATAATGTTAAATTATCATACGGTGTACATTCTTTTATTTTAATCATTAAAATAATGTTAAATTATCATACGGTGTACATTCTTTTATTTTAATCATTGCAAATCATGTTAACCATCCTACGGTGAAATCTTCTTTAATATTAACTTTAAAAAAAAATGTTAATCTCATCATATGGTAACATTACTTTTATTATATTAACAAAAATGTTAATGACATCCTACGGTGTATCTTTACAATATTAACATTAAACAAAAATGTTATTTTACATACAATGCATTTTTATTATTTTTATGAGATGACAAAAATGCTATTTTCATACAATGCACTTTTTATATTTCCTATATTAACATTCGACACAAATGTCATTTTCATACAATGACCGTTTTCTATATTAACGTAACTAAAAATGTTAATTTAACATGCGGTGGCATTTTCTTTTATTAACATTAATAAAAATGCTAATTTAACATGCGGTGACATTAACATACAAAAATTTTCCAATTAACATACGATGGCAATTCCATTTTAATATGGACAAAATTCTATTTTCATACAATGAAGTTTCTCATATTAACATTGACAAAAATACCATTTTCATACAATGAAGTTTCTCATATTTTCTAACTTGACAAGAATCCTATTTACATACGATGGAGTTTTCTTGTATTAACATTAGCAAAAATACTATTTTCATACGATGGATCATTTCTATTTTAATATTGACAAAAATTGTCATTCTTACATACGGTGTGTGTAATTCTATTTTAATATTGAACAAAATTTGTCCATTAACATACGGTGTGTAAAATTCTATTTTAATATGAACAAAAATAGTGACATATTCTATCTTATAAAGACAAAAATTTGTTCATTTCATACGGTGCATAAATTCTATTTTATAATGAACAAAAATAGTTCATTTCATACGGTGCTTTTCTTATTTTAATAATGAACAAAATATTATTCATTAACATACGGTGCTCTTTATTTTAAAATAACACAAATTTGTTCATTCAACATACGGTGCTCTTTATTTTGATAATGAACAAAATATATTCACTTACATACGATGTTTTCTTATTTTGATAATGAACAAAATATTAGTTCATTACATATAGCGGCCAATTCTATTTTGTAAATGAACAAAAATATACTTATCTCAAATGGCGACAAATTCTATTTTAAAATATTGACAAAAATGTCAATCAACATACGGTGTTTATTTTCTTATATAAACATTGACAAAAAATGTCAATCATCATACGGTGTTTATTTTCTTATATAAACATTTACAAAAAATGCCAATCATCATACGGTGTTTATTTTCTTATATAAACATTTACAAAAAATGTCAATCATCATACGGTGTTTATTTTCTTATTTAAACTTTACAAATAAAATGAAAGTTTTATTTGCTAAACATTTCTACTTAACAAAAATAGTATTCTTGTTACCTCTATTCTATGTCAACGAAAGTGATTCCCATTACAATAATAATGAAATCCTTATTTTCTACCCCTTTTTTTTTCCTAATGGTTCATATTTCAATAAATATATCCTTTTTACTTACACTCTTTCCTATTGGTTCATATTAACATAAAAAATATGATTTTTATGTTGCTTCCTTTCTAACGTTTCACATTAACATATAAGGATATTTTATGTTAAAACATTTCTAATACCTAATCAAAACAAATAAAAAGAATAACTTTGTTTATGTCGCCAGTTTTATTTCAACAAGGACATATAAAGTGATATATGTGTTTTCAACAATCCTACCTTAACAATCATGATGTGATTATTCTTAACAAATATGATATCATTATTATCAACACGACGATTATCAAACAAATAGATCAACGTATCAATGACAATTCAGGATCAATCACATACGATAATCAATTAGCGTTCAGCAACGGATCAAAGGAAAATCACAATCACAGTTAATTATTTTTATTTAAATAAATAAATAAATAAATAGAACTCTCACATTGAATTTTTGGCCAAAATTTTACTGCCTCTTTTTCAGCTGCGGTCCGCGCCATCGCGAAGCTCATAATTTTGTGATTCCAACGCAATTTACGGTTCGTCAAACGGACCTCGTATGAAAGAGTTATGAATTTTTAAAGATCGGGTAATTAAATAATTAATTAATATTCGTGAAAATACCTAAAAAATTCACCGTCTCAGAATTGGACAAAATTAGTGTCCCCGCGTCCATCTCGTCGCCACGATCCCAACGCACCTGAAATCGTCGATTTTCGACTTCGTATGAGTGAGTTATGCAATTTTAAAGTTCTGGAAATTAATTAAATAATTTAAAAATAAAATAGAAAATACTCTCAGCCCATTGACCGAAAAACACTGTTCACCGCCGAACTTTGACCGCACTTTGCCGCTGCCTCGGGCCACCTGACGCCACGGGACCACCGCCAATGTCTTCGTCTTGGCGAGACGCACCACCACCAGAAAGAGCCGCCCCTAAAGCTTCTCCGATCATCGGGAAATCGCCTAGAAAGGATTTCGCCTCGCGGGTCCCACAGGCCGCCTCACACCTCCAAACTGCCTGAAATTTGGCGAGCACCTCCACCTCACGTAGACGAAGAACTTCCGTGTTCGTGACTTCGTCTAATTCTTCCTCGATTCACGGGAATTTGATTTACGTTTTGAGCTTCTGAATTTCGAAAACAGCGAGCTTTAAGACGAGATTCCGGCGAATCCGAGCGCTGTTTGACAAAACCGACTACACCATTAGCTTCGTATCGTCGAGACCTTCGAGAGGACATATAATTTGCTATGGTTTGAAGAGATTTTATTTTCGACAAATTTTAGAGCAAGAGAGAGCCGCCATGGAAATTGAGAAAAATGATGGAAAATAGAAGTGGCTGCTGAGCATTTCGAATTTCAGCCCTAAATCTCAGAAAAAAACAATATATACCATGGGTTTAATTTTGGTTTGGGCCCAAATATCATTACGTGCCCAATTACTCAATTTCCAACTGTTTTCTTCAATTCAGAAATTCTTATAAATACATGTTGATTTCAAAATTAATAAAATTTTAAACATAATTATTTCAGGTCATTACGAACCCAACGAACCTGATTTCGTAATTTTCCGATTCCGTATGAATTTATTATAAATTTCCGAAGTCTGAAAATAGGCTGTATTTCCACTGTAAAAATTATACAGGCCACAAAATAATTCCAAAAATTATAAATTTTATAATTTAACCTTAATTTAATATTCCGAATCCATAGAAACTGGTTTCGTCGAATTCGGAGTTCGTTTGCAAAAATTCTATTTTTCAGGTGTATATTTTAATATTTAAAAATACCAAAAATAGTGGAATTTTTCCGAAACTCAAAAATATAAGTTCTTATAGTCATTTTTATATGTAAACAACATTCTAAAACCAATGGAGATGGTTTCGGGTCCTAATTCCTTATTCTGCAAAATGTAGCATTTTGGCCCTTATAAATTTCATAGCGACCTTTCTAAATATTGAATTGGCCATAACTTTTGATTCCCGTTATGAAATTTCGATTTTTCGGATTCGTTGGAAAGATATTTTAAATAGATTCCAATATTTTTGGTTTCACTAAAATCCGTTAAATTTTGCATCCTGTATGGTTAGTCAAAGTTCAAGTTTGACTTTTCAAACTACCGCGCCATTTCTAGCTCTTTTTATATTTAAAATTAATTTATTCATTCTAACTTCGATTTGAACCAAATTTGTGATCCTTATTATTTAAAATAGATTATTTTAAATATCAAAACTCATTTAAAATCACTTAAAATAAATTTTAACTTGGCCCCAAAATTCAGGGTCGTTACACTGAAGATCCAAGGATTGCTGTGTGCGGTCCTGGGGCATTTGCTAGAGTGTCTCGAACGGAGAGGAGCTTGCCCCTTGCCTCGACTCATGATGGAATCCAATTTCCAATACGAAATATACGGATGTGATTGTATTACTAGTATGGTGACATAGTAGATGGTAGCTATGCCGCCTAGGATTGATATTTATGATTAAACTCGCTTTTGAAACTTATATGCACTAGTGATAATATCGAACACTTTCGTTTTGTATGTATGAAGCATCCTCCGGCTTGCGTTGCATTGTGTGATGGGACCTAAGTCTTGTAATGGCTTCATTTTATAAAAAGCATTGCGATGATTTAACCATTTACTTTATTTCATGCACTAGCACTCATTGGAGTAAACCCTTTCCGCGAAAGTGGCGTGTTCCTTTGATTTGCCTTATTATTGTTGTTTCGTAAGTTAAGTAGATTTCTCATACCAGTCCTATGACTGACTCGTAGTTTGTTTCACCTTGCAAACTCGGGTGCCCTTATTTTCACACGGGCAGCCTAGTTACAGGTAGCTGACATATTTTGGGCATGGCACCGCAGCAGAGGTGCACTTTTGGCTTATGGCGAGGCTTGACTACATTGCGATGATTGTGACTTTTCCGCCATTATTGTATATGTATTATGATTCCGCCACAGGCGATGTAGACTGATGTTTAGTTTATGTACTCTTTATGTATTATGATTCCGCCATTGATAATGTTGACTGATTATGTATTATTATGCACTAAGTAGTATCCTGCACTGTGCTCTCTGATGTGGTGATATATATGATTCCGCTGTCATATTTGTGTAAATTATTCTATTTCTTGTTTATGCTATTATCTGTACTCTGCTAATGATGATTAATGTGTTATATTCCAATGATTATCCTTAACACCGTAGCACGGGGTTTTGGGATCGCCACAAATAACATGACTTAACAGAACATGTAAGTAAATGACAAGGCTTAGGAATCTATTAAAAAAAACTAAATTTTATTCTCTACTTTGAATTACAACTTTCATGAAAGGGAAGTTTGCATAACGAAGTGTTGCATTTACATGAGACATAAGAGGATATTTATATATGCCTAAAACCCTAATTTTTTTTAGCGTGTTGCCCAAAATACCCAGGAGAAAGTGTAGGCTCCAAGTAATCATTAGTCACTAAGTAATCCTCCACTAACCTTGTTTTTTCTTTTGATTTGTTTTAATGATAAGCGATGGATACGTTGGATCCTCCATGCTGTCGGAATTATTTATTTCTTTATGCTTTTGGGCTTTAATACATGTATATGCATATATCTTCATGTAGCCTCTTCTATGTGAATTCATTTTCTTACAACTCAAAATAAAATATGCAAGTAAATTTTCTTTAGATTAATTTATGCATAAAATTGATGTATCGCCCTTATGTAAATGAATGAATGACTATTTGTAAATATTTTTATATTTTGGTACATGTACAAAAACCCTAATATGATATGTAATTATTTAAAACAAGAATAAGTATATGCGTAAAAATATGCATTTTTATCTGCATATCAAACACCCTCACACTTATCTTTTTATTCGTTCTCGAATAAACTAAACTAAGATAAATCCACTTTCGTAAGAAGCACGATTGCACTAAGCAGTGTCGGCCCTAGACAGAATCTGAACAAAATCAAGGCAGGGAAGGGAAAAAAATATGTTCATGCCAAGAATTGAACCTACAACAACAAGGACAAAAAGACTAACTCAAACAACAACACTACACATGCTTTTAGAAATATGTTGCTCTATTATTATTTTAAGTCAACTATCATAGAAGTAGTCAGAAAATTTTGGCGCCCCTTCCATCTACTCCGGCCATGTTCTCTAGGCAAAGGACTCGCTTGCCTTTGGGCTGGGTCTGGCACTGAGCATATGCAACAAGTCGTCAAAACCCTGAGTGTACCCAGTAGGATGAGTGTTGTCTCGTAAGGGTTTTCATCGGATAATATGACCCACAAAGTCCATATGCAATTCTAAAAGATATGAACGCAAGTTTTTTACAAATTGAAAATGTTACTCTTAAATTGGAGCGACATAGAAGAATACAAGCTTGGATCATTATCTGAAAATTTCGGTTATTTTACAAGTCAAAACTTCAAATAGAAATTAAGATTTTATTATATTTCGACTATAGTTTGGCTAATTATTTTGGTTGAATCACGATGCAAATACGAAATGATTTCTTTAATTGATTGTCAAAGTTTTCGTAGTGGTATCCCCATTTCTTTTCGTATAACAAACTAAATTGGTAGAGTTAATATAATATTTGAGTTTGAATTGCTTACTCTCTCTTCTCATTTTTATTTTATAAAACATATTGATATTAACATTATATATATATGCCTAACTCAGTCAAACTGAGTAAATTATCAGGCATTTTCTTACAATGCATAACCGTAAGACTTTTAAATGAGATAAGGAAAATACTTAGGCATTTATCTTTCTCTTATATGAGTTCCATCCATGCATAAACATAAGGACTTTTAAATGAGAATGGAATCACATATACTGAGATTGTGGCTATTTACCTATGCATAACCGCAAGGACTTTTAAATGAGAGTAAATACACAACCATTAGGACTTTAAGCTTTTATTATTTTTCATAAATTTATATACCTTCTATCATTCTATTATATGAGTTT
The DNA here is from genome assembly GCA_030737875.1 of Allium sativum. Classification (NCBI taxonomy): domain Eukaryota; kingdom Viridiplantae; phylum Streptophyta; class Magnoliopsida; order Asparagales; family Amaryllidaceae; genus Allium; species Allium sativum. The sequence goes on along the minus strand of CM060919.1, from coordinate 725,951,010 downwards.
CATCCATGCATAACCGTGAGGACTGTTAAATGAGAATGGAAGCACATTTAGAGATTAAGGTATTCATTCATGCATAATTGCGAGGACTTTTAAATGAGAGTGAATAACCACGAGGACTTGGAATTTATTATTTTCTAAAACAATATGTATATATATACAATTTTTATTCTTTGCAAAATCACCTTAGCATAACTTAAAAACAAGGATTTAAATTGTTAACTCGTTTACTTTAAATCAACCACTCCTTTGAACAATGACTACAATTTAAAGAACATTTCATAATTATCACCTATGAATATCCCCATACATTAGTCATGCTAAAGTTTATTGTAATTTAAACTTTTATTTCATTATTTGATAAGACACGTAAATTCCCAAAAGTTTCAATCTAACAACTAAACTTGTATGCTTACAATATCATGTCTATTCAAAAATAAATTATGATGATATTTTATTTTGGGTCTTTTGAGATAGAAAATTTTATAGACAAATAAAAGAAACTGCAAAAAAACAAACCAAGTAAAATCAAAGTAACTGTGAAACTTTCCCCCACACTTAGTTTTGACAGTGTCCCCACTGTGAATGCATTGTTTAATGAGCGTAAAAGGGAAAAATATACGCATCTCTGGGTAGTTAAAGCGCTCAGTGGTCACATAGTGGTCGAGGTGCGAAAAGTCACAACGGGGATATATCAGGGATATAAGAATGAGTTTTAAGTAACACATAAAACATCCGTCTTCAATTAAATGCAACATATAATAAATATAGTCTTGACTTTATATGGTTGAAATCAATATATCATTTATTTAATAGGTATACATGTATTTATTTTGAAATATGATAATAACATCCCATACTGGAAATTCCACTTGTTGTTAGTGCACCACTACTTAGTTTTCCAAATAAATTTCCAAGTACAAGAACATGTCAACTAAAATCACAAACATAACCAAATATACAGAAAGATCCTTTCTTTGAAGTAATGAAAATAATACAATTAGAAATCAACAATTATATTGTACATCCAGTGCTTCTTTAACATAAAATATGAACATGAAATTTCCTAACAAAATAGAAGAGCATGTTGTATTTGTTATTTCTAAGCAAAGTGATAAACATTAAAAAAAAACTAACACTTAAAGCATAAAAGCTACCCGTAAATAACCAATAGTACATCACATTTGTTACATAAGCACTAAACTAACATAAAATTCAAAAGCAAGGCATCGAGCAAAAAGAAAAGACATTAGATGCCAATATCATACAATAATTTCTTTTCAACTAAACATGTACATCCACCAAAACACAAAAACATATCATGCCCTAAGACATTACATGTTGATATCAATAGATTCATTGTCATCTTCTTCCTCTTCGTCTGAATCTTGTCCAAGTAGCTCTTTAATTTCTAGGTAAACATCTAAATGTTGATCTTCATTGTTGTTATCTTCCAGAAACAATATTCTCCTTACACGGCTTCTAGCATTTGGACCCTCATTTTCATCTTCATTCCTTCTAGAATGAACTTTCTCTAATGTTAGGTCATTGCCTTTAACAACAGAATCTTGGAGTTCTTCCTCATTTGGAATAATCCATTCGTCATATTCACCAATTTCTTTTAAAATAATTGGATCACCATTACCTTCAACAACCCATTTGTTAAGTCTTCTCTCTAGTTTTTGGTTGTATTGAATATAAACAAGATGGATTAACTTTTCTTGATGTAGACAATTTCCCTTCTTAGAATGCAGTTATAATTTTAAGAAAAACTTACAAATTAAGTTTCATATGACTTGAAAATAAAACTAGTGAGGATTGCATGAATGTATGATTGTATATATGAAAATATGATTGTGAATGCAGCTACAATTTTAAGAAAAAAACTTGCAGATTAAGTTTCATATAACCTAAAAAACAAGCGAGGATTGCATGAATGTATGACTATATATTTGAAAATAGGACTATGAATATATATAAAAACAAAAATAGTAAAATATGCAAAAAAGAAAAAGAAAAACAAATATCAGCTCTCTAGAATGAATAATAGTGTAGTTCAAGTTTCTCATGTAAATTTTGGTTTCTTAACATCAAAACGGCAACCCATAGGTCTCTTACTTCTCAGAAAATATGCATGTATGACCTACATGTATGAAACACAAACAAGCAATTTTTGAATTCACCAAAAGCATGACCTGCATGTATTACTACGCATATATAAATGAGCAAAAACCAAAATGTAAGTAATTATGAAAATAATATGGTTTCAAAACAACAATTTTAAACATAAATGAGCATAAATGAGAACTATTTTAAAAAATTCAAAACTAAGCTGTAGGGAAAAAAAATAATGACGTAAAATGAACATAAATTAACATAAATGAGCATTAATGGTGATTACCAACATAATTGAGCAAAATCCAAACATTATTTCCTGATACAAATTCAGAACAGAGCCGACGAAAAAAAATAATGACATAAAAGGGAAACTATTTTAAAGAATTGTTTCAAAAATTATTTTCAAAATTTATACCACTTTAAAATAATTGTTTTCAAAATTCTAAAACCACTAAGAGACCATTTCATTTAAAAAATTGTTTTAAAGCACTTCAAAAAATTGAATTTATAGAAAAAACATTTTTCAAACTATTTTCTAGTATTACAATAAAACATTACATGATCGAATGCGCTCCAATTGCGTTCACATGGTAAGGCACTACATGTGACAAAAATCTAATCGCAAATTTTATGAGATTCGGCGTGTCACTCCCGTATTGCATCCACCACTCATCTATAATGTAAGAAAAATCAAATTAGTGTGCAATCTGCAAAGTAAGATCAACTGATATTAAACAAAAAGATATTTGCTTACATGGTTGCATTTTATACCTACGACTTATGGCACCTTTCATTCCAATGCACCGATCTCATCTCTGTAGTTTCTTAGTTGATCCATAGTAATGTCAATTTCAAAAATCAACCTCTCCAAAGTTTTAAAAAACCCTATTCTAATAACACTATTTGTTTCGATTTGAGTTTGAGCCTATTTAAAATAAATGCTTGGATTCAAATAATATACATCTTCAAAATAAAAGATACATTAGAAACAAATAAACAAAAATAAATACTAGGACATAGAAATAATTCATTAAGATACCTGCACATAATGGTCGATGAAGTTGATCACTCTATCTGTTCTCAATAATATTCCAGACTCGTGCACATGCTCTATGATCACTGTCTAAATTTTTCTCTATAACGTCCTAAGCTTTGTGCATAACCTTATATACATATCCCATATATAGCTTTTCTTCCATGTCAACCATTCTTAATACATCAACAATTGGGCTCATAATTTGACAGGCGTATAAAGCATTATCCTAAAATAATTTTGTCCCTACATTCTTTTCCTCTCTTTTACCATCTTCAGTTGATGAGAATGGACTCTTGTCCCGCAATTTAGAAACAAATAACACATGTACATGTACTTTATTTTCAACCATGCTTTGTAATGTATAAAATGAAGAGGAAAATCGAGTTACACATGACTTATGCAAGTCTCTCCCATTGGTTAGCTTCCTTGACCACGCTAACACTCTTCCACGATTATAAATAAATCCCACCACAAATTTTGCATTACCTAATGCTAATTTGACTTTATCAATTAGTTCGCCAATATATTTTAGCATTAGATTGAGGCAGTGAGCCGCACATGGCATCCAAAATAACTTTGGATGTTATCCTTCTAATATTTCTCCAGCTTGTTATAGCTCGATCCGTTGTCGGTTTGAAACTATTGGAAAATTAAAAAAAAATTGTTAATTGTGCCATACTAAACTATAAAGTTTTAAAGTCAAAAGAAAACTTACTGGAACTTTATTCTCCTTTCGAAATCACTTCATTAATCATTTCCACAATTAAATTTGCGTCTTTGACAAAGTCGGTTGCATCCATCGATTTCAAGAAGATCGTTCCTTTTGTTGGGATAAACCAATATTAAATGTTTAAGTGAAAAGTCATGTCTATTAGAATAAAGAGTCGTGTCTGTTGAAATAAAGGGACGTGTCCATTGAAGTGAAAAGTCGTGTCCATTCAGTGAAATGCCATGTCTGTCTAATGAAGTGTCATGTCCATTCAACGAATCGTTATGTTAGTTCAACAAAGGGCTATGTCCATTGAAATGAAAAGGTGTCTATTAGTGTTTGTAAGGTCATGTAGTCCACTATATATAAGTGTGGTCATTTTGTAAGCAAGTAAGAAGGAAAAAAATGAGAAAGTAAGGAGAAAAGAAAGCAAGCAAGAAAAGAAAGAAGTTGAGTTATAAAAGAAAGTAAAATCATTTGTGTATCCTCCTTCTCTATAAAATTCCCTCCTATTCTATTTTAACAAATTAGATCAGAGCTTGGTCGAAATCATGGGATTTCTATTTTGCATGCCATTCGTTCTCACAAAAGAAAATTATGAAAAATGAGTAATAGAAAGAAAGAAGAGTTAATCTCCAACGGGCTATGGGAGATCATTGAAAGTGGCTATGAATGGTCAAAAGATATTAAAAATATGACGGAGAAAGAAAGAAAGTCATTTACAAGTATGAGAATGAAAGATCTTCAAGCTTTTATGATGAGTGAGAATGTCGACAAAGAAGCATGGTGTCATATTAATGGGGAAAAAACCACAAAAGATTCGTGGAATTTATTGAAAGAGGTATATGCAAAGAATGACACAAAAATAAAAGAAGAAGAAGATGAGGAAGAGTGTGATGCTGAAGCTGAAATGTTGGGAGTAGAAGATGAGAATGTCACAAACAAAGATAAGAAAGTAGGTGAACAGAGCAATTCAGAAGCGGATGATGTGGAGACGACGAACATAGAAGAAAACAAAAGTGAAGTAAAAAATGGATGCGGAAAGAGAAGACAGAAGCGAGAATGAAAACATGATTTCCAGAATGACTGAAGTTGAGGAAGCTCAAGCGGAAGACAATCCAGAAGAAAAAGAAGACCAAATTAAAAAGAAGGAGAAGGAAACAAATGGTGGATCAAAGATGAAAAAGAGATCTAGAAGTAGGAGAAAAGTTTCTTAAAGAACTGGAGCAAGAGACAAGAAAGCGAACCAAAAGAAGAGGAGAAGAAAGAGAGTGCGAAAAAACCAAAAGTGGCGATGCTAAGCCCTCATACTCCAAAGAAAGTATGAAAAAACCGAAAATGGCGATGCTAAGCCCTCATACTCCTTCGATTGAACATCCGATTAAAGAGAAAAAGTCAGTGGAAAAATTGGTTGAAGTCATCGAAAAGAAGCGTAGAGAGGAAGAAGAGGCTAAGAAAGAAAGGTTGAGAAAAGAGGAGGAGGCAGTTGAATTGAGAGAAAAATTGATAGATGAAGAGATTGAAAAAATCAGAATGGCTGAGGAAAGAAAGAAAAGGAAGAAAGCACAAAAGGCCCAGGAAACAGCTAAATACAAAGTCCAAAAGGAAGCTAAGGAAAAAGAAAAGAAGAAAGAAAGCTTGGATGATTTCTATAGTTCTACTAAAGCACGTAAAATACCAAAAAAAAAAACAAGTGGTTTCGTGTTCAACAAATGTTGCTGCGTTGCGAGTTTGAAGGAATTTTGGTTTAAGAGAGACATTTGTTGGGGTAAACCAAAATTAAATATTTAAGTGAAAAGTCATGTCTATTAGAATGAAGAGTCATGTCTGTTAAAATAAAGGGTCGTGTCTGTTAAAATAAAGGGTCGTGTCTATTGAAGTGAAAAGTCGTTTCCGTTCAGTGAAGTGTCATGTCTGTCTAACGAATCGTCGTGTTAGTTCAATGAAAGGTCATGTCCATTGAAATGAAAAGGTGTCTATTTGTGTTTGTAAGGTCATGTAGTCCTCTATATATAAGTGTGTTCATTTTGTAAGCAAGTAAGAAGGGAAAAAATGAGAAAGTAAGGAGAAAAGAACGCAAGAAAGAAAAGAAGTTGAGTTATAAAAGAAAGTAAAATCATTTGTGTATCCTCCTCCTCTATAAAATTCCCTCCTCTTCTATTTTAACACCTTTTAGACAACTAACTAAAAAGTTAATCAAACACGGATGTTTTGTGTCGGTCCAAAAATCATACATGATAGAGCATCCATAAATTTCTCGGTGTTTCCTAGAAGAATCAGCAAACTCCTTTGTTTCATTGAATACTTCCTTTAATAGCATCACACGATAATGAAGGTAACTAGGTGGAGGCATTCTAAAATATATAATAATCATTAATAGTAGTGTTAAAAATGGAGTAAGCAACATGTCTGATCTAAGTTAATAATACCTCTTCCATAGTCACTAACGGAATGAACCACATCATCAAAGCTAGACATTCGAATGACAATAAAAGGTAATCCAACCTTATATCCCTATTTACAAAATTTCTTCAATGCAATTTTCTATAAAGTCGTCTTATGCGGGTTAGTATTATCTAAAGATGTTGCTTTGTCTTCTTCATGATAAGATCATGAGGACCACTAACATTTGTATGTTTTTTTTTCTTATTTGTACCAACATTTCCAATATTTAAATCATTAATTTCCTGCTCTTAAGCAATATTGTCGTCTTCGTCTTATTCTTCAAGAATATAACAAAATCTAGCATTTTCAGCTTTTTTCTTTCGAGTTTCAATTACCGAGACCTAACTTTTCTTTTGAACCTCTATATTTATTGATGGACATGTAGTACAATTTCCATTGATCTGCTCTTTTAAATGAAAATTCCACCTCCGATTTTTTTGTTTCATAGCGTGCACCAAACATTGTGTTTTTTTTGTTGAATCTCAACACTCTCATCATTCCCATGCTGGATGGGAAGAGTTTAGCTTTAATGTAGTAGATAATGCACTAGCTGGATTATTTGAATCATCCGAAGACATATTTAAATGGCAAATATTAAAACAAAAGTAGTCAAAATACATAGAAGATGCAAATTTCATACACAGGTAAAACATGTATCTATAGAACTACATATGAAAGCAGCTTATGCTATAACCATTAAAAACTAAACGCTTAACAAACTTAAGTGATGGGTGCATTCCAGTTCCACGATTTTAGGTTGCCTAAGGAAACCAACTTTGCCGGCCTTTATATTACTGCATACGACAGCAGTCTATGATGTAACAAGAGTATTTTAAATTTCTTTATTTTGTAAATTTTAAAATAGAGATGCATTGTTAGATTTTATTTTGGTTTCCATATACATATACTCGTACAAACATACACATGCACATTACATTTATACGAGCCATGTACGTGCTGAAAATCAGACCTATGTATGTGCTCCATATTGGAATTTTGGTGATACAATATTTCCGAAATTAATTAGATTTTGGAGATATTCAGGGTAATTTGATTACCCGTTTTGTGCAAGAAAGAAATGGAAAGGAATATTAAAGAGATAGGGATATTGGAGATATTCGCCATTTACTTTGTTGTCATATTTCATGGAAGAAGAAACGGAAATAAATTAAATTGAAAAAAAGAATTGACTGATGGAAAAGAGAAAGTTATCAAACAATCATATGACAATAAAATTAATGGGAATATTAGTCTTCCATGAATTGATTTATGTACATAAATCAATTACTTCATCTCAAGTATTTTTTCCTTTATATAAAGAGCGGCATAAAGGATGTTATTTTTATGAGATCATCTGTATTTCTTCATTTCTTTGCTCTAATGTAAAACTCTATAATCTCTTGAATATTAATAAAATCTCTTCCCCATTGAAGTGGACGTACACTATCTCGCGATAGTGGAACCACTATAAATATTGTGTGTTCTCTGTTTCCTTTTCTATTTTTTCTGTGATCTGTGATTGATAATCATTTCAATTTGTTTGTTCTATCACATCATGCAAGATACTATTGAGGTTTTTCCGATGAAAGGGACTGATCACCCCTTACAACTGGTGTTAGAGCTAGATTCGCAAAGACGGTGTTTGGTAGAATGGTAGGGGAAGATGAAAATAGGACAAATAATAGGTTAGTGCCAATAGTTGCTCCATACGTTAGAGACTCTATGTGGCATCATGATCCCAGTTGACAATAGAGAAGTGGAATGGTGAAGGAGATTTTGAAAAGTAGCAGTGGATGATGAAAGCAGTTTTGAGAAGAAATCGCATTCATCGAGTATTATTTTATACATAGGCATTGCCTACTAATATTTCATCAGTGGAATTAGAAGAGATGGAAGAATGGTCCTTTACTGCTCCTCAATTTGTTATGGGAAAGAATGTAATTTTTGAAATCAGTCAGGAAACAACAGGTAAAGGCATTTGGAAGAAGTTGGAGGACCTCTACATGAAGAAATTCCTAACTAACCATCTGATACTATTGAAGACTTTCTTCACTTATAAGATGAAGTAAGGTTCTTCAACTGAGACACACCTAAGTGTGTTTAATGACCTGTTGATGAAGATGAAGTCTGTTGAGTTGAAAATTGATGAAGAACAGAAAGCAATGGTTTTGTTGTGTTCGCTCCCAGAGCGGTACACTGGCTTCGCTAACTGCCTTATCTATGGTAGAGATACATTGATATTAGATGATGTGAAGACATGTTTGCTCAGTGAAGAGTTAAGAGATCAGATGAAAGAGTTTGGTGTTGGTGATAGTAGTGGAGAAAGTAGTAGTTCAGGTTTATTTGTTGAGAGAGGAAGAGCAGAGAACAAAGTGAAGAATAATAGGGGAGTTCCAATTCTAGGAAGCCTCATTCGAAGAGTAAGTCTAAAGATGGAAAATGCTATAATTGTAAGAAACTAGGCCATTGGAGAAGAGACTATCTAGATTTGGAAAAGAAGACTGATGGTTCTTCATTTATTGCGATGGAGAAAGATGGTAGCATTTATTTATAGCGGTTGTATCAGATGTTGCAGACCACTGGGTTTTAGAGCATCATTTCACATGACTCCTAATAAGGATTATTTTTCTTCCTTTGATGCCAAAGAAGGAAGTTCTATCCTTATGGGGAACGATGCAACATGTAGTCTATGGGAGTTGGTTCAGTTTGCATTCGCATGTACAATGAGATTGTTCGCACACTTTAAAATGTTCGCTATGTCCAAGGTCTTCGGAAGTCATTGATATCATTATGCCAATTGGCATCAATGGGATGCAAGATAACCATTTCCAGAGATGGTTTGAGAGTTTCTATAGAGGCACATATTAATGAAGATTGTTATGGTGCGAAATCTGTATTTGCTAATGGCTACCACTATCCATGGAGTATTATGTGTTGGAGTCGATAGTTCTAAAAGTTTGGATGCTATCAAGCTTTGGCAGGTTCCTACTTCGGAGAAGAAATTAGAGTTGCTTTGTAAGAAGAAAAAGATCAAGGGAGAAATCTTCAACAAATTGGACTTTTGCAAGGAGTGTGTATTGGTAAAGTGAACTAGAGTTTCTTTTGGTGATGGCATACATACTTCTATGAGGGTACTTGATTATGTGCATTCAGATGTTTCGGGGCCATACTCTACATCTTCTATTAGTGGAGCTTATTATTTTGTTTCATTCATTGATGACTACTTGCGCAAGGTTTGGGTGTATGTAAAAAAGCTAGTGATTCGAGGAGTTTAAGGTTTGGTTAGCTCTTATTGAAAACCAAACAGAAAAGAAATTGAAGATTCTTAGATTCGACAATGGTGGCGAATATGTCTCCAAAGAGTTCCTCGACTACTGCAGACAACGTGGTATTCGAAGACATTTTACTACACCTAGTGATTCGTAATCCAATGGCGTTGCTGAGAAAATGAATAGGACTCTACTTGAAAAGGCTCGTTGCTTGGAATTGACTACGGGTATGTCTAAGGGTTTTTGGGCTGAAGCTATTTCGACTGCAGCACATATTATTAATCGGATTCCTTGCTCAGCCATTAATGGGAAGATTCCAGAGGAGTTATGGAGAGGTAAGAACACTTTATTAAGTTTTTTTCGTATATTTGGATGTCCAGTTTATGTTCACAATACAGGACATGATAAGTTGGAGCCTAGGGCCTCCAAATGTGTTTTTCTTAGTTATACAGATGGTATAAAAGGATATAGAATTGGGAATCCAAGTATGAAAAAGTTATACATTTCAGACATTTGACTTCTGATGAGTCAGCAATGTTTAAACCTTTGGAAGTTTTATCATAGGGTTCAGATTTAGTTGATGAGAAGCCTGAAAAGACCGAGATTCCCAGTTTTCAAAACCGAAGTAGAGCTATTACTATTGATAATAGTGACAGAGCAGTTGATGATACATCACATGATAGTCCACATATTTTCTCTAGTAGTGATGGTGATGGTCATGAAGCTAGAGAGGATTCAGCTCAAGGTGTAGCTGAAGGAGAGTCAGGCGATATAGCCATTCGGGCTAGTCAGAGACCAAAAAGAGCTCCAATTAGATATGGAGATTGGTTGTATGCAAATTTGAGCCTTGATGATCAGTTTGAATTTTCTTTACATGTAATTCATGATGAACCATTGAGCCTTGAAGAAGCCATGAAGTCGAGTGACATCTCGAAGTGGAATTGCACTATGGAAGAGGAGATACAGTCTTTGCAAAAGAACAAGACTTGGGATTTGGTACCACTACCTCAAGGAAGTCGAGCCATAGGTTGCAAGTGGGTGTTCAAGGTAAAAGATGATGGTAGATACAAGGCAATATTAGTAGCCAAAGGGTTTTCACAAAAAAAGAAAGGGGTTAGAGTATGATGAAATATTTGCTCCAGTTGTTAGACAAACTTCAATTAGAATCCTACTTACAATAGTTGTTGCTCACGATTTGGAGTTAGAACAACTTGATGTGAAAACCGCTTTCTTGAACGGTGATTTGGAGGAAACCATTTACATGAAGCATCCGGAAGGATTTATTGTAGATGGAAAGTCTGATTGGGTATGCAAGTTAAAGAAATCTCTTTATGGTCTAAAATAGTCGCCTAGACAATGGTACAAAAGGTTTGATTCTACTATGCTTTCACATGGTTTTAATCGTAGTACTAAAGATGCTTGTGTTTATTTCAAGCATGTGTTTGCTTTTGTATGTGGATGATATGTTGATTACTTCCAAGGATAAAGCTGAAATTGATGAGTTGAAGTTGAAATTAAAAGCGGAATTCGATATGAAAAATCTTGGAGAAGCAAAGAAAATTTTGGAGATGGAAATCCAAAGAGATAGAAAGCTTGGACTTTTGAGACTTACTCAAAAGGAATACATTCAAAAGGTGCTTGCTCGATTTAGCATGGATGGAGCAAAGGCTATCAGTACACCCATGCCTTTGCATATACAGCTTTCTAACCAGGGCTCTTCGATCTCAGAAAAGGACAAGGCCTATATGAAAAAGGTGCCTTATGCCAGTATAGTAGGTAGCTTGATGTATGTTATGGTGTGCACTAGACCCGACATTGCTCAAGCTGTTGGATTAGTCAGTAGATATATGGCAAATTCGAGAAAATCACATTGGGAGGCAGTGAAGTACATTTTTAGATATCTTAGAGGAACATCAGATTATGGGCTTGTTTTTTTGGGACAGAAATAAGGATTTCAACTTGGTCGGATTTTGTGATTCAGACTATGCCGGAGATAGAGATAGAAGGAAATCAACCTCAGCCTATGTGTTCACTCTTGGAGGAACAACTATTAGTTGGAGAGCGAGGTTGCAAACTATGGTTGCATTGTCTACTACAGAGGCAGAGATGATAACTGAAGTTGAGGAAGCTAAGGAGGCACTTTATTTGAAGAAGTTATTGTTTGATTTGGTCTTCATATAAGATGCTTGTTTGGTGATTTTTGACAGTCAAAGTGCAATTCATTTAGCTGAAAATCAGGCTTTCAGTTCTAGAACAAAGCATATAGAGGTAAGAGAGTCTTTCCTTATCTCTATGAACGAGGAGAAGTTAGTTCGTCTTCAGAAGATTCACACAAGTGACAATGCAGCGGACATGTTTACGAAGGCATTACCTGCTACTAAATTTGAGCATTGCTCGAACTTGATTCACTTGATGAAGTGCTAGGTGCCACGTGGTGGCAATATGGGGAAGAGAGTGACTTGGATGAATTCAAGAGAAGATGTGGTATTCTTCTGGTATAAAGAGATAAGAGTTGGTTGTACGATGTCTACCTTATTTTTGATTGCTTCCAACACTTTGTTGGTGGGCGGTGGCCTTGCCGGAGTTCATTAACAAAGTGCAATGAGGGGTGGCTTTTGCAGGAACTCATTGGGAAGCATTCACATTGGAGTTTCTTGGTTGCAAGAGATATTGTATCAAGGTGGAGATTATTGGAATTTTGATGATACAATATTTCCAAAATTAATTAGATGTTGGAGATATTCCGGGTAATTTGGTTACCCGTTTTGTGCAAGAAAGAAATAGAAAGGAATAGTAAGGAGATAGGGATATTGGAGATATTCTCCGTTTATTTTGTTGTCATATTTCATGGAAGAAGCAAGGAAAGAAATTAAATTGAAAAAAAGAATTGGTTGATGGAGAAAAGAGAAAGTTATCAATCAATCATATGACAATAAAATTAATGGGAATATTAGTCTTCCATGAATTGATTTATTTACATAAATCAATTATTTCATCCAAAGTAATTTTTTCCTCTACATAAAGAGAGGCATAAAGGATGTTATTTTTATGAGATCATCTATATTTATTCATTTCTTTTCTCTACCGTGAAACTCTGTAATCTCTTGAATATTGATGAAATCTCTTCCCTATTAAAGTGGACGTACACTATCTCGCGATAGTGGAACCATTATAAATATTGTGTGTTCTCTGTTGCCTTTTATATCTTTTCTGTGATCTGTGATTGATAATCATTTCAATCTGTTTGTTCTATCACATCATTGCAAGATCCTATTGAGGATTTTCCGTTGAAAGGGATTGATCACCCCTTAAGCTCCATTTTCCTAAACTTAGTTTCAGATATTTTCGATACTCCTTTTGTTTTTGGTTTGGAATAAGCCGCTAGGACAACCTACTTTTCCGAACCGGCCCTACTTAGTAATACATGTTCAAAAGACACAACAAACTTAGTAATTAAAGTCATAACAATTATCGTATTCATGTGAACTTAGAAATATATGCACAAAAGATACAGTAGCCTCAAACATAATCGACATGCTTGAAATTCAGCAAACTCACAATGGCTTCAAACACAATGGGCGCAGCCGCTTCAAATATAATGGACATGCTTCAAGCATATAATCACAGTAGCTTCAATCATCCAAAATAATGTAAAATTTGAAAGTATATATTTTGCGGAAAATTCAGTAAGCTTTCCTATGTATACTAAAATAATGGAAAAGGACCTAAAAATATGAATTTCGACTACCTGACAACAACAAATTCTTTTGAACTTCAAAAGCAAGAGGAAAGTGGAATTTAACATCGTTCAAAAGCCAGTTGGCGGCGGCAAAACAACACGATGTGATTGCAGTCGAGTGGTGAAAGACGCTCGGCAATGAGGACGCGGAAAGACGATGATTAACAATAGAAGAAAGGGAATGTGATGCGAGATAACAATGGGTGTGAGAAAATTTAAGGCATTGGAATTAGTAGCAACATCCTTCCGTCGAGAGCCACATGGATTGGAGTTGTTTTTGTTTAGGTTAGAATTTTGTAAATTGATCTAGGAAAAAGAAAAAGGTTTAATCTGTATGTTTTAAATTTTAGGCCAATCGATATTTTTTTTCCAAAGTAGCGTAAGGAAAATACAAGTTTTGCGGATTAAAGCCGTTATTCTTTCGCTTTAAGCGGATCGACTAAGAATCAACATTTTTCTATAAAACCATAGCATCAAAATACAAGGAAAATACTAGGAGACGTTTAAAAGGAAGTGTTTCTTCGATCACGTTTGGAATGTTTTAAAATAATTTTTTGTACCCGGCCTCGCGTTCGTTATTAATGTCAATCGCCTTATTTTTGAAGTTTTCTTGAATTGCACTAGCTTCCGACAGCTAATCGATTGGTTTATTTGATTGGTTTTTAAAATCGAAGATGTTAAAATCCATGGACATGTTACCAAATAAAATGTTCATTGAACCATTTCGACAATTGATCAAAGCGTTCAAGATGGCATAGAAAGATCATCCTAAAATCAAAGGAATTTGATTCATATGATTATTTACAGGTTGCGCTTTAAGGAGACGAAATCGGCAGGAAAAATGAATTGCCCAGTTTTAACGAGAACGTTTTCGATCGCTCCCACTAGTTTCTTTACACTCGCACCTAAGTCAACCAAGCATTTATTAATTGTCTTGTCTCCTATCGTACATGAGACTATAAGGCAATCACATCTTGTATTTAACGGGAATGGATTGAGACAGGACTTCACATAGGCTGGCTGCTAAGAAGACCTTTTTAGGTACTTGCATGTGTCGTTTTTGCACGCACAAGTCTTTCAAAAAATCGACGTAAGTTAGGACATTTTGAATGGCATCTAAGAGATGTACGATGATTTTAATTTGTTTTAAAATATAGAGAATATTCTCCATTTATTTTGTATGTTTATTAACATGAAGTCTGTGTGGAAATGGAGCTCGCAACTCAGTAGATCGGTCTATTTGAGTTGGTGAAGAGTGAGATTCGAAATTAGACTTGATGGTTGACTCGATATTTTGATTAAAATCATCTGTGGTTTTTGATGTATCGAGAGAAATTGGAGTTTTGAAGAAGTCTTAGGTATGTATTTAGAATTAAAAACTTGGTTATCGATTTGTTTACCAAATCACAAAGTGGTGATTGCATTAGTTTGACTAACGTCATTATCTTAAATGGATAGAGCTTGGTTCAAGATAGAATATTGATTTATCTAGTTTGGAATTGGCTGACTCGAGAATGTGTCTCTTTCCCGCTCATTCACAGAGGTGTCTAGTTGACTCATTTGTATTTCAAGTTTTGCGACTGATTGAATTGCAATTTGTATGTATGAGGTTAATGAAATTTGCAAATTATTGTTTGATTGAGTATTTTGAGTGGTCACTTTAGCCAATGTTTTCAAACTTTTTTCAGGAGAGCTCATTTATTTGTCATCTTGAGAAAAGAAAGATTGTTGAGCTTGGTTTTGAGAAGGTGGCACAAAATTTTGAAATTGATTTGGTTGAAAGGAAGGATTCAAAATATTGTTCGAAAATGCTTGAAAAATGATCAAACCAAATTCAGATTGTTTTTATTCCGAGCAAAGTTAGTATGATTTCTTTAGCCGGGATTGTATGTTGGAGAGAAGGGATCATTCCTAACTTTGTTAAAATCATTTATTTGTTCTGAAAAGTGATGGCATTAATTAGTGATGTGATTAGGGTCGTTACATTTGTAACACAAGGGTTGAGAAGTGGTTTTATAATTTGTTGAAAGAACGTTATCAAATTTATTTATCATGGCATCGATTTTTGCTTCTAAATCTAGAGATTATCCTACGAAATGAGTGCTCGATCTCGAATTGGTCGATTTCTCATTAGATCATTTCCATTGAGCCAATTTTTCAGCCAAATTTTCTAGAAATTGCCAAGCGGCATCGTGATGTTGTGCTAGGATGTTTTCTTGGCACATTGAATCAAGAATTATTCGAGAACATTTTTCGAGACAGTCGTATAGAATTTGGAAAAAAGTCTGTTTTTTAAAATTGTGATGTGGACATTTTATTAAAAGTTCCTTAAATCTTCCAAAATATTTTCCAAAAGTTTCACCTTCAAATTGGAGAAAATTTACAACTTCATTTCAAATTTTGGTTGTTTTATCAAGACGGCAAAATCTCTAAAAGAAAACTTTTACTAATTCATCCCAAGCTCTGATTGAGTTTGAATGCAAGCTAGACAACCATTATTCGGCATAATCGGTAAGTGTGAATAGAATTAACCTAAGTTTGACTCCGTCATCACGTAACTGTTGACGTTAAATGGTTTTCCAAACTAGTTCGAACTTCGATAAGAAGGTATAAGGATCATCAGTTTCAAAATTACCAAATTTTGGAAGTGCGTTGATGTGACTCGAATGAATTTCAAAATGATTTCTTGTTGGAATGGGAAAAGTGATGCAAGGAGAGACAAAAACTCAATCGGGGAAAATTCAGTCCATGAGAGTACATTTGGCATTTTCGTTAGCCATCACAGGAATGTTTTATCGAATTAAGCGGTTTGTCGAAGTGTCATTGTTGAGTCGAAGCGTCGATGGTTATTTTGATTTATGACAAGAAGAAGCTTCTACATCGACAAAAAGAAGACAAGATGACTTCATAGGTTAGAAGTTGATTATTTAGAGTTATAAAATGTTAAAATCTATCCTCAAATAATCATACTTCTAATTATTTGAAAATACTACTCATGAAGACATTTTTTATGCATATGACCGAAAACATGTCGACCTACAATTTTTTATAGGTCAACAGGTTTTTAAATTGTAACGGTCAAAAATAGGTCGACCTATAAAATTTTATAGGTCAACAGGTTTTTGAATTTCCAACGGCTAAAAACATGTCGACCTATAAAATTCTATAGGTCAACAGGTTTTTGAATTTTGACCGTTATATTGAAAAGTCATCTTCTTTCTTCAAGAGTTGCATCCATTTTTCTTCATGAATAATCACTCCTTTTAGATGCATCTTTTCACCAACATTTGCAACCTCTCGATCTCTATAAATACATGATTTTACAATCATCCAAATTACCGAAATTTCTCTCTATTTTCTGATCTATCTTGCAATATTCTTCTCGTTCAAAAAGCACTCAAAAAGCATTCATTTTATCGGTTGAATCTCCAAGCATATTTCATACACTTGTGATTCAATTCGATATTATACTTCCTAATCTTTCTAAACATCAAATTTCATTTGAGGATAAGATTATAGGAAGGGTGTACTCAATCGTTGGCTAATCAGTGTTGAAAGAAGAACACAGTCAGAAGTCAAACTCTTGTAATTGTCCTGTGTGGGTAAGCTTGTAGCCCGTGAAATCAAGTGGGTAAGCTTGTAGCCCGTGAAATCAAGTGGGTAAGCTTGTGGCCCGTGAAATCAAGTGGGTAAGCTTGTGGCCCGTGAAATCAAGTGGGTAAACTTGTAGCCCGTAAATCAAGTAGTTGTGAACCTGTTCCTCCGGGTGAAGCGAGGGTGTTGTTTAGTGAAAAGCCGAAGAGGAGCTTCGGGACTGGACGTAGGACGGGAGGTCCGAACCAGTATAAAAATCCTGGTGTCGTTACTCTACTTTACTTTACTTTACTGCATTTATAGCTATTAGTGATATATTTCTTGTTTGTGAATTTTTATCTGTGTAACTATTGAATAGCTTAAGTTATCACATACATTCCGCATAGCCATATTATAGATCCTGCACAAGTCGTGTACTAACTCGACCTTTTCAATTGGTATCAGAGCAAGGTTATCTTATAACCGTAACACAGTTATTTGATATATTCGAGTAATATGGCAAATAACTCAAGCACTAGCACTAACACTTACACTGAAGGTCAATCTACACAAAGACCTCCTTTCTTTAATGGCCTAAACTATAGTTATTGGGCAACACGTATGGCTTTCTATATGCAATCAACAAGTTATGATGCTTGGAATGCTACTCAGAAAGAAATAGTTAATCCAACTACTGAGTATGCAGAATGGACTCCTGCTGAGAAAACAGCAGCAGCAGTAAATGCAAAAGCAATAAATATGTTGTTTTGTGCATTAGACCAAAATGAGTATAACCGTGTTAGTATCTGTACCACTGCTTATCAAATTTGGCAAACGCTAAAAACAACTCATGAAGGTACTAACAAGGTTAAACAAGCAAAAATAGCTTTGTTGAAAAGTCAATTCCAAAATTTCAAAATGAAGCCAAATGAAACAATCAATGAGATGTATTCAAGGTTTCAAACTATTCATCATGCTCTTATTGGGTTAGGACAAAAATATTCTGACTTTGATGTAGTTTCAACAATCCTACACTCACTGACTAATGAATGGGAAGGAAAAGTATTAGCTATAGAAGAAGCTAATGATCTTTCTACCATGAAGCCAGATGAGTTGATAGGAAATCTAATGTCCTATGAAGCAAATTTACAGGCTAGAAGAGAACAAAAAGAAGAAAAGAAAAATGTCGCTTTTCATGCCGAAAAAGATGAAGACATTTCAGATTCTGAAGATGAAGACTTAGCACTTATTGCAAAAGGCTTTAAGAAGTTTTTGAAGCAAAGAAAAGCTAGTCGATACGACAAAAGGAAGTTTGGATCAAATAAACCATCATCTTCAAATATGGAATGCTTCAATTGTCACAAAAAGGGACATGTGCATAAAGATTGTCCGGATAAAAAGAAGAATTCCGAAAAATTCAAGAAGGACAAATCAAAGAAGAGAGCCTTCTCAGTAACCTGGGATGATTCAGACTCATCTTCATCTGATAGCGAAAGTGACTCAGACACTGAACAAGCAAATGTATGTTTTATGGCAACAGAGGATGAGGTACGAATTCCTACTCTTGAGGATATGCTTGATATTTATGATAAAGTAATGATTAAACTTAAAGATACAAAATATCAGTTAAAAGAAGTCAAGACAATGTTGAATAGATCCGAATTAGAACGAGATATGTTAAAAGATGAGAAGAAAATATTAGAAGAAGAACTTGAAAAGGCTCAAGAATCGTTTTCTAATTCTAATTCTCAACTATCTCTTTTGACTCAGGAAATTGAAGTTCAAAAAGAGAAGAATGATGTTCTCATTACTGAAAATCATGAGCTTAAAACAAAAGTCAAGATTCTAGACCTTGAAAAAGCTAGTCTACAATCAAAATTAGATGACATTACAAAAAATGTTTCTAATTTTAACAAAGGTCGAGAAAATTTGACAAAGATCATTGAGAATTCACAATCTACTTCAAATAAGAAAGGTTTGGGATATAAAAACCAAGAAATTAAGAAGCATCTTGGTTATGGAAAGAAGAAAATAATGCAAAAGAACAAAGCTAAGAAAAATCTTAGTTTATCTTCCAAACCAAAACCTATTGTGAAATCTCAAAAGAAAAATGTCAATAGCGACTTTGGAAATAATACTAATCTTAGAAATAGTACTAGATATGCTTTCATGTACAATAAGAATATCACTGCTAGTACTAATACACATCCAAGACCCAATTATTATAGAAATTCGAATACTTCTATGACTAGAGATCTATATAATAGATCTAGAAGCACGAAAAGGAACATCAATAGAGATTACTTAAGTATTTGGGTTCCTGTAAGTTGGAAAAACAGAGAAAAATATATCGATGATTATTTTGATTCGGTAGTTAATAACGAAAATTTTATCTTTAAAGGTTCCGTTAAACCCTCTTGGGTTTGGTTACCTTCCATCTAACCCATGGACCCAAACAAAGCAAGTGGGTACCAAAGGTATATACATCATATTCTTTGCAGGTACACCACAACAAAAAGAAGACAATTTTGATATCTTCCGAATGTACTTTAAATTATGTCTTATATTCGATTACTGTTCTATCATGATCTTTATTCTTTTTTATCAATGACAAAGAGGGAGAAATATGCATATATAATAAGTGTTGTTGGAGTTTGAAAATTCAAAAGAGAAGGAGAAAAACAAAATTATTCAAAACCTGTCGACCACCCCAAATTATGCTGTCGACCGGTCTTGTCCATTATGTTCTTTATTTCCAACCAGAGAATTAATCGGTCGACCGCCTATTTTCTTACTTGTCGACCGGTCTTAGTTAAAATTGTTTTTTATTTTCAATCAGAACATAAAGCTGTCGACCGCCCCTAATAAAGCTGTCGACCGGTCCAGGTAAACTGGCCTATATAAATTCATTCAGAACTATTTCCTGTTGACCGCCTTTAAACTTCCTGTCGACCGGTTACATATGCTATTTAAAAAAAATTATATGCTTAATATGTTAAAAGTATATGTGTGCTAACATTTGTTAATGCAGGAATCAAAAGGTTAGATATTTTATTATATAACAAATGTTGCAGAAATTCAGGGGGAGCTTTATATTCAGAGGAAGAAAACCTTATAGTAATATTGTTGTTACTATCATTTTTGCAATACTATATACCCTTTTTGTCGATGACAAAGGGGGAGAAATATTACTAACGATTGTTATGCAGATTATATATATAATTCAAGGGGAGCATATATACAGGGGGAGCAATATACAAGGAACAATACCTTTATTATGCCAGGTTGTCATCAATCAAAAAGGGGGAGAATGTTGAGTCGAAGCGTCGATGGTTATTTTGATTTATGACAAGAAGAAGCTTCTACATCGACAAAAAGAAGACAAGATGACTTCATAGGTTAGAAGTTGATTATTTAGAGTTATAAAATGTTAAAATCTATCCTCAAATAATCATACTTCTAATTATTTGAAAATACTACTCATGAAGACATTTTTTATGCATATGACCGAAAACATGTCGACCTACAATTTTTTATAGGTCAACAGGTTTTTAAATTGTAACGGTCAAAAATAGGTCGACCTATAAAATTTTATAGGTCAACAGGTTTTTGAAATTCCAACGGCTAAAAACATGTCGACCTATAAAATTCTATAGGTCAACAGGTTTTTGAATTTTGACCGTTATATTGAAAAGTCATCTTCTTTCTTCAAGAGTTGCATCCATTTTTCTTCATGAATAATCACTCCTTTTATATGCATCTTTTCACCAACATTTGCAACCTCTCGATCTCTATAAATACATGATTTTACAATCATCCAAATTACCGAAATTTCTCTCTATTTTCTGATCTATCTTGCAATATTCTTCTCGTTCAAAAAGCACTCAAAAAGCATTCATTTTATCGGTTGAATCTCCAAGCATATTTCATACACTTGTGATTCAATTCGATATTATACTTCCTAATCTTTCTAAACATCAAATTTCATTTGAGGATAAGATTATAGGAAGGGTGTACTCAATCGTTGGCTAATCAGTGTTGAAAGAAGAACACAGTCAGAAGTCAAACTCTTGTAATTGTCCTGTGTGGGTAAGCTTGTAGCTCGTGAAATCAAGTGGGTAAGCTTGTAGCCCGTGAAATCAAGTGGGTAAGCTTGTGGCCCGTGAAATCAAGTGGGTAAGCTTGTGGCCCGTGAAATCAAGTGGGTAAACTTGTAGCCCGTAAATCAAGTAGTTGTGAACCTGTTCCTCCGGGTGAAGCGAGGGTGTTGTTTAGTGAAAAGCCGAAGAGGAGCTTCGGGACTGGACGTAGGACGGGAGGTCCGAACCAGTATAAAAATCCTGGTGTCGTTACTCTACTTTACTTTACTTTACTGCATTTATAGCTATTAGTGATATATTTCTTGTTTGTGAATTTTTATCTGTGTACACGACTTGTGCAGGATCTATAATATGGCTAAATATTACTAACGATTGTTATGCAGATTATATATATAATTCAAGGGGAGCATATATACAGGGGGAGCAATATACAAGGAACAATACCTTTATTATGCCAGGTTGTCATCAATCAAAAAGGGGGAGAATGTTGAGTCGAAGCGTCGATGGTTATTTTGATTTATGACAAGAAGAAGCTTCTACATCGACAAAAAGAAGACAAGATGACTTCATAGGTTAGAAGTTGATTATTTAGAGTTATAAAATGTTAAAATCTATCCTCAAATAATCATACTTCTAATTATTTGAAAATACTACTCATGAAGACATTTTTTATGCATATGAACGAAAACATGTCGACCTACAATTTTTTATAGGTCAACAGGTTTTTAAATTGTAACGGTCAAAAATGGGTCGACCTATAAAATTTTATAGGTCAACAGGTTTTTGAAATTCCAACGGCTAAAAACATGTCGACCTATAAAATTCTATAGGTCAACAGGTTTTTGAATTTTGACCGTTATATTGAAAAGTCATCTTCTTTCTTCAAGAGTTGCATCCATTTTTCTTCATGAATAATCACTCCTTTTAGATGCATCTTTTCACCAACATTTGCAACCTCTCGATCTCTATAAATACATGATTTTACAATCATCCAAATTACCGAAATTTCTCTCTATTTTCTGATCTATCTTGCAATATTCTTCTCGTTCAAAAAGCACTCAAAAAGCATTCATTTTATCGGTTGAATCTCCAAGCATATTTCATACACTTGTGATTCAATTCGATATTATACTTCCTAATCTTTCTAAACATCAAATTTCATTTGAGGATAAGATTATAGGAAGGGTGTACTCAATCGTTGGCTAATCAGTGTTGAAAGAAGAACACAGTCAGAAGTCAAACTCTTGTAATTGTCCTGTGTGGGTAAGCTTGTAGCCCGTGAAATCAAGTGGGTAAGCTTGTAGCCCGTGAAATCAAGTGGGTAAGCTTGTGGCCCGTGAAATCAAGTGGGTAAGCTTGTGGCCCGTGAAATCAAGTGGGTAAACTTGTAGCCCGTAAATCAAGTAGTTGTGAACCTGTTCCTCCGGGTGAAGCGAGGGTGTTGTTTAGTGAAAAGCCGAAGAGGAGCTTCGGGACTAGACGTAGGACGGGAGGTCCGAACCAGTATAAAAATCCTGGTGTCGTTACTCTACTTTACTTTACTTTACTGCATTTATAGCTATTAGTGATATATTTCTTGTTTGTGAATTTTTATCTGTGTAACTATTGAATAGCTTAAGTTACCACATACATTCCGCATAGCCATATTATAGATCCTGCACAAGTCGTGTACACACCCGACTTTTCAGTCATGAGTCCAAATGCTCAAGCACAAGCGAAAAGGTTAAGAAATGAATAAGGTGAAAAATAAGGTTAAGAGAATGAAATTGAAGTGGGTTTTATTTTTATTTTTTTGAACAAGGAAAAAAAAGTTACTTGGAAAAAAGATTATGATCAAAAGAAGATATTTTATTGTTTCTTTTTAAGAAAGTTTAAATGATTTTTTTTTTAAAGATTTTTTCTTTTTTTTTTTTGAAGAAAGGAAAGAAAAAACAAAATAGAAATATATGTTCAAAGAAAATAATTTTTTATCTATTTTTTTATTTCTTTTTGTTTTTTATATATACATAATCTAATGCGACTAAATGAATGCAAAGACTTAATTAGAATTTTTTTGTCCATAGTAGCTCCTAACCAAAATCTGTATTAAATACTTTGATTTAAATTAGCAAAATAATTATTAGCCAGGTAACAAACATGGGTTATTAGTGTAACATGAATCACCGTAGTAATGCAACTGAAGGTTTAAGTACCTACATATAAACAATCACTATAATATTGATGAATCATCATGGGAAATATAAGTGATCAACCTTAAACACCAAAAGAGAGTTTCGGAAAATTATGTTATCCAAACACAAACTCGTCTAATTGAGCTCGTGATTCCCTTATGTCCAATGTCTAATCTTTATTGTTTAATCAAATTCTACGATGACATACAATTTTCTAGGTTAAGGAAGGGTTATGAACTCCACACCTTATATGAATCTAGGTGTACCCTTAAGAAAATAAAAATAAAATATGCAAAATGGAAATTAACTAGCACTTTGTTACCCGACCCTTTGGCCCGACTACCAGAAGCAGCCCGGGCCCACACGACTCGGCACATCACATGGTTAAATGACCCAGAAGTGTCGCTAAAACATCCAGGAATCAAGCTCAGGTGGGGTCATTCAAGTATGGTCGTCTCGGCTCTTCAGAACTGCTCTCAAATGCCTAAGTACTCAGGGATCAGTATAAAGCATCCTCCAGTTTTGTATCCTCGAGTCCTCAACATTACGTATCACATGCCTCTTCACAGTTTCTATCCCTGGTTCCTCCAATGATTTCGTATCACATAAGTGATAACTCCCCGAAGAACCATCGAAATATCACAAATCCCTGGGATCGATATAGAATCACGACTTTGGGATCGGTATTAATAGGAGCATTCCAGATTTGGTAAGTTCATCAGGATTGGTACATATAGTTTCATATCGTGGGATACGAAATTAGCAAAGCAGAAGGATTCATGGGCTTTGTTGTAGAGACAGAAAAAGCTGAGTCCCTCCTCGACCGGTACCGATCCTAAGAGATGAAAAACGTGGGTTGCGTGCCCATGCTTCCTTTGCTCCCTTCTACTATAAATACAAACCATTCTACTACGAGAAAAAGGTTGGCTCTATTGACACTTTGGGAAGAAGATATTACATATTTGACAATCAAGCTTGCTCCATCACTCCGAGAAGAAGAAATCTACCTCTTTTCGGATACTTGGACTTTTTGGGATGCGTTGGCAATTCGGGAAAAATGAGAAAAGCTCTAACTTGGACCTTTTTGAGCTTGCTTTTCACCATTACCAGCTTGAAATTATTGTTTCCACCATTGTACTATTGACGTTGAAGTGAATAAAAGAGCAAAAACTTCAAAGTGGACGTAGGTTCTCATGGACCGAACCACTACAAACACTATATTGATTTATTTTCTTGTATAATTTTCCGTACTCGACGTTTAGTTTGTTGTCTTAGAACTCGTTGGGTGTTGTTTCTAATTTGTGGACATCAACACACTTCTAACAAGCAATCCTGAGTTATGTAACCTAAAATGGAGTGGAAATCGTTTTTTTCTTTTTAGTTTTAGGAAAAAAATAAAGGGGAAATTAAAATGAAATTTGAAACCTAAACAACAAAATCTAAACAAATAAAAATTAAAAATTAAACATGAATTACCCTAGATGAAAGAAAAATGATTTGCAATTTTATTTAACACGAATTTCCTAAGACTAAAAAGTAAACTTGAATTACCCTTGAGGAATACGATAAGGCTAACCCTTGCTTTCTCCTATGTTTGTAAATCAATCTTGATGTCTCCATCTCAAAGCCTAAACGACTTTTTCTCAGATGTAAAGCGCTGTCACTCTTAGTGTTCGTCTTCGACGCTTCTGAGCCCACTCAACCCTTCTGTTGGTTGTTGTGGTTCAGCTGATATACCAAAGCGAAGCTGGCTCTATTGTTCGCTGTGCTTTCCGATATGGACATTTGCTTTAATTCGGAGATGCTGGTTTGCTTCTTCGTCAGCGCTGTAGTTAGGCAGCCTTTATTCGACTCCTGGATTATTGATGACCTTTCTAATGCTCCTGAGCCCCCCTCCCCAGGACAACGTGGGTATCTCTGCCTCTTTAGAACGAATTTCCAAAAGAAGTTCCTCGCCTTCTCTCTGAGTGAAAGGCTTGGAATAGATCATTCGCATTGTTATATTCTCCTTTTTCCTGCTGGTATGTTTTGCTTTGCTGGTCCTTGTCTTGGTTCGACAGTTTTGTCGGTACACATGTTTTTTCAAGTATCTGGGTGTCATTGCACTGGCGTGAAATCTCTTTGGTTTATGATGGAGTTTGTGGCTTACGCCTATGTCAGTTTGAGGTCAATGTCAAATGCGAGCATGGTATTAGTACCAATTTATTTGTCTGGTATTTTGTTAAGGAATGCTAGATGCAATTTTCCCCTTTGAGTTCTTCACTTCGGTTGTTGAGAAGTTATAGGTTATGGGCGTGCTATGTCAAATTTTCCAGTAATTATCGGCTTTGCTTGGCTTCCTTGGTTGCTTCCCTGGCCAACCTTTATGTCATGCTCATGTTATTTCCTTGTCTTGAGGGATGAGTGCTCTGCTTTCTCAGCTGTTGCAGTTGTGGCCGTGCTAGTTTTTGTCCTTTTAGCTAGATTTTAGCGTGTTTGAAAGATAATGTCAAGCAGCAAAGAAATATGGCATTGTGAGTTTGTTCACACCACTTTATGTGGTGTGAACGTAACTACATCACCCCATTGGTGGAAACCAGAGAGACCCATATGGGTCTCCTGATTTCCACGAGAACCGGTGTTGTGAACAAACTCGAACTCGAAATATGGGATGTCTGCAGCTTGTGTCCTCTTTCGAATGCTTCTTGTGACTTGAAGCTACACTATCAGTGGTACTGTTGTGATGATGTAATCAGTACAGTGGAATGGTATTTTTTTGTACTGTTTTTTTAGTGTCTGCTTTTGTGTATTTTGTTATTCGATATGTTATTTACACTTTGTTGAAGTATGTTATGTGTTATGTCATGTACTCCCTGTATGGAGTCTGTGGTCATATAGTAGTCTAGAAATATTGTCTAGTTCCAATGTTGTAACCTAGATAGGACTATGGTGGATGGTCCACCTTAAAATTCGAAAGTAGTAGGTTGGTAATTTTCCAGTCTTCTATAATATTGTAATTATTTTTTATGATAATAAGTTTTTGTGGTCACCTTAGAAACTGCTCGGCTCTGCCATGAAAACAAATAAGATAAGACTAAACTAAAAGTAAAAAAAGAAATCAAGGCTAAGAAACCCACAAACCCAAATCCAAAGTAAAACAAGATAAATGCCCACTCTTTCTACGTAAAAAATGGGCATCATTCTCTCCGAAAAAGAAAAGAAAAATGCAAAACTAAATGGAAATCAAGTTTTGATTCTGAAATCGATTCTAAGTCGCTAATCGGCCAAGTTAAAATTATGATTTTGAGTTCGAATAGCTTTGGGTTGTAAAGGAAGACGATTTAGGATTGTCGCAGGTCTCAGATGGAAGGTCAGGTAATTTGTGGTGTTTTCAGGTGGAGGTTCTTGGAGATGAGGCAACAGAATGATGGATGCATAGGTGCATTGTGGATAATTTGTTGAAGGAGGTAGTGGATGTTGTATGTTGGTGCTGGTCTTTTGTGATAAGGATTGACATAATCTAAGTCAATCTCTGCATATATGGTATGCCATAATATGAAGAAATAGAATAAATATCATTAATGATATTATTTCACAAATATCGTTAATGATATTATTCCATAATTTTTGTAGTGTGTATGACTGTATCTTGTAACTTTATATATTTGTGATTCATGAATGGAAAAACAACCTTCTCTTCAACTCTTCATCATGGTATCAGAGCCATGATCCAAAACAGTTCAACTTCCTCTTCTTCAATGGCTCTCATTAACCAAACTTCATCCTATCATATTTTTAATGGCAGTGATCCAACAAAGCCCTACGCTTTTCTAGGAAAATGTCAATGGTGCCGAGAGAAAGGACATGTGATTGCTCATTGTCCTTTATTTAAGCAAAAGTTCCCTAATGTCATTCCTCCTCCTTCAAATTCTCAACCTCCGTTAAACCTATTCCCACCAAAACCTCAAGCAAACATCGTAAATCCCTCTGCCTTCTCATCCTCTTCAACATGGTTTCTCGATAGTGGTGCTTCCCACCACGTCACGACAGATCTGAACAATCTATCCATCTATGCTCCTTATGATGGAACCAAAGAGTTGATCGTCGGTGATGGCAAAGGCCTTAAAATCACTCACGTCGGTTCTTGTTCTTTATCATCACTCAAACTAAATAATGTCTTAGTTGTTACTGCCATGTCTAAAAATATAATTTCTGTTTCCCAACTTTGTCATGATAACAATATCTCAACTGTCTTTTCTTCCACCTCTTTTCATATGAAGGATCTCAAAACGGGGGGAAGCTCTATTCCAGGGCTGGTTGCAACAGGCATTTATCATCTCAAATCCACAACCCCTACAGTCTATGCAAACACAACTAGTTCACTTGATTGGCATCATCGTTTAGGGCATCCGTCGCGTAATGTTTTTAGGCAAATTGTTTCCAAAAATAAACTTCATGTTCCTAGTATCTCCACTTTAGATTATAATTCATGTGCTTGCAATAAAAGTCGTAAACTTCCTTTCTCTACTTTCTCCATTGTGTCTACTGCCCCACTTGAGTATGTTTATTCTCATCTTGGACATCACCAATTTACTCTCATGATGGCTTTAAATATTATCTTATTTTTGTTGATCATTTTTCTAAATACATTTGGTTGTATAATTTGAAACGAAAATCAGATGCAAAACATATATTCATTCGCTATAAAGCTCCAATTGAAAAATACTTTCACAAAACTCTCTACTCGGACAACTATGGTGAGTATGAAAGCCTACGTAACTACCTGTCCATTGATGGAATTTCGCATCTCACAACTCCACCCCACACCCCTCAACACAATGGCTATTCGAAGCAACAACATCGACATATTGTTAAGACATTTCTATCTCTCTTAACTCATGCTAAAATGCCCCTTGAATATTGGACATGTGCTTGCTCAACAGCTGTTTGCTTGATTAATCGACTTCCCACGCCAACTCTAAATAATGTGTCACCCTACTTTAAATTAGTTGACCAACATCCTAATTATTCCAAGCTTCTAAGTTTTGGATGTCTTTGCTACCCATGACTTAAATCCTACAATTCTCACAAACTTGAAATCAAATCTCAACCATGTATTTTTTTTTGTTATTCACCTACTCAAAGTGGATATTATTGTCTCGAATTAAATACTAATCATGTTTATGTTTCTCGTCATGTTCATTTCAAAGAGAACATTTTTCCTTTTTCTAAACTTAAAAATTCAATTGCCTCCTTGTCTGACATAGTGGAATAATGAGAACCTCTCACATTATCTATATTATCACATACTCAATTTTCCTCCTCTCATTCATTGCAAACTAACTCACCTTCCAGCACATCTCCTACCTCATTTCCCACTTCACCCCTTTCATCTCCCATGTCCGCAACAAACTCATCTCAACCTCCTAATACCACTGTTGAGCTTTCCTCTACTTCATCCCAGTCAAACCCGATATATCCACATCTACAAATTCAATACCCAACAATCATGTACATTCTCCTCAAATGACCACATGACTTCAACATGGCATTAGGAAACCAATCAGTAAACTGAATTTAAATGCGGAGATCTATGAAATCGAGATCCCAAAAAATATCACCCAAGCATTAAAAAGCTCCGTTTGGCGTAAGGTTATGGATGAAGAGATTAATGCATTGGTGAAAAATAGAACTTGGGATGTTGTACCTTCATCTATGTCACAAAATGTAGTGGGATGCAAATGGATTTTTCAAATTAAAAAGAATAAAGATGGTAACATTATTCAGTACAAGGCTCGCTATGTCGCAAGAAGTTTCAATCAGGGAGCTTGCATTAACTATGGTGAGACTTTTAGCCTAGTAGTTAAACCTTCCACGGTTCGGCTTGTGCTCTCACTTGCGGATAGTCAAGGTTGGTCATTGCGCCAACTTGACAAAAACAATGATTTTCTATAGGGCACACTCACTGAAGATGTATACACCATACAACCTCCTGGCTACACAGATCCTATACATCCAACACATGTATGTAAATTAAACAAGACATTATATAGGTTAAAACAAACTCCAAGAGCTTGGTATAAAGAATTACAAAAATATTTCACTGAGTTGGGGTTCAAGAATACAGTCTCTGATTCATCCTTGTTCACATTGCACAAAAATGGTGACATCATTTATCTGTTGGTTTATATGGATGATATTATTATTACAAGTAATGCAATTCATGCACTGGAAGCTTTTATAAAAAATTTGGCGACACGTTTCTCACTCAAAGACCTTGGAGAATTGTCTTACCTATTAGGAGTGGAAGTAATGCCTCATCCAAAAGGTATTTTCTTGAATCAAAAGAGGTATATTGCTGATATTTTGTGCGAAGCTAATATGGACGATGTAAAACCAGTTGCAACACCATTAGAAACTCATCCTCTGTTAATTATACATGGAAATCGTCTTAACAATCCTACTGAGTATCGTACTTTGATAGGTAGTTTACAATATTTAAGCCTTACAAGGCCTGATGTGGCATTCGCAGTGAACAAGTTAGCTCAATACATGCAGCGTCCAACTGAGGAACCCATGCAATCTCTACATCGTCTTCTTTGGTATCTAAGTGGTACATCTAATATTCGTTTAATTATACACAAAGATTCACCTCTCACTCTCCATGCTTATTATGATGCAGATTGGGCTCATGACAAAGACGACTACATTTCTACAACAATATATATAATCTATTTGGGAAAAAATCCTATCTCCTGGATGTCAAAGAAGCAGCGTACAAGAGCTAGAGGCCATGTACAGGGCAGTGGCAAATGCTACTGCCGGAAATTCTTTGGGTAGGAAATTTATTCAAGGAGCTTGGTCATAACCTCACTCTCGCTTCAGTCATCTATTGAGATAATGTTGGTGCTACATACATGAGTGCTAATCCAGTTTTCCATTCTAAATGAAGCATCTGGGATTGGATTACCATTTTGTCAGAGAAAATGTGCAAAGTGGAAATTTGAGGGTATCTTACATCTCCACTAATGACCAGCTTGTGGATGCCTAGGAGTGAGCGTTTGGTTGGTTTGGTTTATCCAATGATGAAATTTATCAAACCAAACTAGAACCAATAAAAATGAAAACCAAACCAACCAAATTAAGTTTGGTTGGTTCGGTTGGTTATCCGATTAAACCGAACTAAAAATATTTTACACTTTATGCTTGGAATGTTCACTATAATTTGAAATAAATTATGAATATATGATTAGAGTATTATTATTTATGATTTTTATGCTTTCAAATATCAATTTTGACACACAGGCGATGATTAAAATTTACTTAAATAACTGAACTAACCTAACATATTTATTACAATATCAATAATTTTGAAAATATAGTAAAAGTTCGGTTAATTTGGTTAAACCGATAATCGAACTTAGTAATTTTCTGGGCCGATTACAGTCCATTTTAATTTCAGAACCAAACCAAACCAAACCAACCAAAATAAATTGGTTTATTTGGTTTAACCGAACAATGCTCACCCCTATGGATACCCTCACCAAGCCACTACCACGTACCTCCTTCACAACATTGGTTAGCAAAATCGGTTTTTCATCTTGGTCGTCCGTTTTGAGGGGACGTGATAAGGATTGACATAATCTAAGTCAATCTCTGCATATATGGTATGCCATAATATGAAGAACTAGAATGAATATCATTAATGATATTATTCCATAAATATTATTAATGATATTACTCCATAATTGTTGCAGTGCGTATGACTATATCTTATAACTTCATATATTTGTGATTCATGAATTGAAAAGCTTCCTTCTCTTCAACTCGTTATCATTTTGTGCTTACGAACAGTGAGTTTTAGGGTGGATACAAAGCTATTGTGGTATGATGTCGATACATAGGTGAGTTGTGGCATATGCCAATGATATTATGGTTGTTGAGTGGTTAGATGGTCGAAACTTTGGTTTTGTTTGATTTAAGTAGGGCGGCGAGGGTCAGTTGATAATGGTGAAGGAACCGTGGTGTGATGATGAAGGATCGATTGATTACATTGATGATGCTGAAGGTGCAAATGTGGGAAGATGAGGGATGTGGGTAGTGAAATGGTAGCGTAGAAGTGCTTGGTATGTGCTTGATTGTGGGTGGAGTTTCAGGTTGTTGTGAGGTTGATGCAGGGGTAGTTAAAGGCTATGAACATGTGAACACAGTATGGTTTAAGGTTGAGAAGGTTATATATGGAAGGGTGTTAACGGTGATGTATGAGTATAGGTGATGCAAAATTGTGAACAGGTGAACAAGTGATGTATGGAAGTTTAAGGAGGTATAGGATTGTGATGCTACAAGGCAGTTTTGTGAATGGTTGATATCAAGTGTAATCTTTTATTATGGGTGCAGGTTTGAGGATGTTTGATTGAGATGATGAAGTGGTAGTTCTGATAGTAAGCAGTAGCAGTTGGTGAAGTAGAGAAGCAATAACAGTAATCGGTAGCAACTAGAAGATAGTAGCAAAAAACAGAACATATATGTAAAGCTAAAAAAAGGAGAAAGAAAAGATTTTTTTGAGAGAGTGGTCTATGTATGCAAAGAGGAATAGAATGTAACCAAAATGTTGTCATAAAAAGTTGATTTGCAAAACCTCTGTAGGTGTGAAATACATTTGTGTAAAAAAGAATAACAGGGAACCGAATTAACAGTAAGGTAAATGTAAAGTTTTCTTTTGGAAGTGAAACACAGAAAGAGTAAGAGCATCCCTAGCAGTGTCAAAAAATATAAATTGGGGATAATTGCCATTCTAATTCATCTACTCATGCTATAGCAGTAGTAACCCAAGCATGGGGAAGAAAGCTAAATTGGGATTTTTCCCATTATTATTTTTCAAGCGGTGGTGTTTAAACGGGGTTCTGATTCCCGTATATGAATCAAACGGCAAAAATAAACCCTACGAAACTTATAAATGGAATTCAGATCCCAATTTACAGCTTTTTTGGCCACTCACTAGTAAAGAAGCGATGATTATTGGCCTTTTTTTCTTGGTCTTCCTCCAGCTTTTAACAAAGCTGCTAGAGATATGCTCTAACCAGGATTGGAAAGAAACAAAATGTTGGAGATGAAAACAGAAATTCAAGATGATTCTCTCTCTCTCCCTCTCTCTCTCTCTCTTTGTTTTTTTAAGGAAGAATCTAAGAAGGCAACGCAAGAAAACAAAAGTGAAAACAAACAAAATATTAAAAAAATGAAATGTAAACAAGGATAGGAAAACTACTTTTTTTGTGTTGGAAATGCAAATGAAAGTAAAATGGAATGCAAAGTTTTTTTTAAGGAAAATCTAAAAATAA
Source organism: Allium sativum (assembly GCA_030737875.1). NCBI lineage: Eukaryota > Viridiplantae > Streptophyta > Magnoliopsida > Asparagales > Amaryllidaceae > Allium > Allium sativum. The sequence continues at coordinate 725,918,536 of CM060919.1, read as the reverse complement.
AATATGTACTAATGAAAACAAGACATCGCAATAAAACATAAATTCTAAAATCATTTCACAGAAAAAACATAAAATAAAAACAAATGCACAATGAAAGCGAACACACTAAAAAAACAAACACAGACAACAAATGCAAATGAACACAACAAGCTAACAAACTACAAAATGAAACAACACTTCTTTTTAGTATAACTAATACAACGTAAAAAATAATCCGAAGAGTGAAATAAAATTAACAAACTTTCCTCGGCAATGACGCCAAAAACTCGATTTACATGAATTTTTTATCATTTTATATTGTAATAAACCACAACCACACGACGTACTATTGTAGCTCATATGCGGGTACAGGTCGATTCGAAGGGAAAGTTTCCAATTTATATATTTACTCAATCAAATTAAACCAAACTTTGAGGTTGTATTAACTGGGAAAAATTACCAAAAACTTGAATTTGAGAATTAACTATGATATTAAAGTGCAATTTAAAGGCAAAACCCTCATGACCACAAAAATCAACATACATAGATTTTGTGGTCTCTCTTTTTAATCTTTTGTGTAAGTAGTGAATGTATTTATCATAAGCATGACTTAATTGTGTTATTAATTAACACACTTAAACTATCAAACTTTAATACATACTCTAACCCACTTGTCAAGTCTCATGAAAATGAAATGAAACTAAAAAACTAAATCTATTTTAAGCATGCTCTGTTTACTATTAATTAATAACATAGAGCATCAAATTTTGATTTCATTATCAATTTAATAACCATAATCGTATGTTGATGAAGAGAAATTTTTTTGTGTTTATGTTTATGTTTGGTTAAGCATAGTCTATTTGATTTGAACAACATAGACTATAAAATTTAATATTAAACAACAAAATTCACATATGCATGCAACTTTCATTAAGCACAAAAAGAGATTATAGTTAAATCACTTATGTTATTTTTGTTAATGAATTTTGAAAGTTTTATTACTTCTAAATTGAAGGGGTATAGCTACTCGTAAGTAAATACATTATAACATAAGTAGATTTACACATAAAAAGAGAAGAAGAAAATGAGCTAGGAATAAAAGCAATTAACATAACTTGCATAAAAAAAATTAAGCTACTAACATGAAAGAAAGAACATAAAAGAGACTAGAATAAGCGAAAATAACATAAAAGAAAATAACATAAATTAAAAGAACATGCTAGTAAATGAAAAGGAAACTAAATTTTATTCTCCACTTTGAATTAAAACTTGCATGGAAGAAAAGTTTACATGATAGAAGTGTTGCATTTACACGAGACATAGAGGGTGTTTATACATGCTTAAAATCCTAATTATTTTTAGCGTGCTACCCAAAATACCCTTGATAAAATGTAGGCTTCAAATAATCATTATTCGCTAATTAAGCCTTCGTTAACTTTGTATTTGCTTTTAATTTGTTTTAATGATAAGTGGTGGGTAGGTGGGCTCCTCCATGTTGTAGAAAATATTTATTTCTTTATGTTTTTGGGTTATAACACTTGTGTATGCATATATATTCATGTAGCATGCATTTTTCATGTACATCCATTTTCGTACAACACAAAATAAAATGTGCATGTAAATTTTCTTCAAAATTAATTCATGCATAAATGATCGTAACGCTCTTGTGTAAATGAGAGAATGATTAATTGTAAATATTTTTGTATTTTGGTTTAGAACATTCAAAAATAACTTAATATGACATGAAATTATTTAAACAAGAATAAATATGTATGTAAAAATATGCATTTTTATGTGTATATCAGCTATTTAAATACATTTTCGTAGAAGGAAATTTATGTGACTATCAACGTTACAATTTTCTCATAAAATGATATGTTTTCCTGTAATAAAACGATATATTCTTGCTTAGTAAACGAAATATATATGATAGATATTACTTTTCGACATCATATATCTTTACATTCATTAGGTTCTCCATCTTTTAGTAAAAAAGGGAACGACATAGGAAGCAATGGAAGGGGTCCATCATCGTGGCTTGGTCGCCCAATATTAGTAAGCAAAATGAGTTAAGTGTCAAATTTATTGCTGCATCTGCGGATGATATATTATTATATATGATTTATGAAATGTGGTGCTAAGGGCACCCTAATATGTTCTTTCTAATACCATGACTAAAAAATACCACAAGAATTAGCATTACACTCTTATTAATACCACACACTTAAAAAGTAGGGGCTACCACATTGTTTTACTCTATTTCTATTTTGCTCGATATTTTTTCGTGCTCATTTGCAAAACCGATCAACCAGCTAAACCCTAGATCTATAACCGATCATTGAATTCGATGCAGCAATATACAAAAGTCGCGAATAAGATTTGAATTAAACAAACTAGAAGAGGAAGTGAGAGACTAGGGTTTTCAGATCACCAAACAATTGAGAGATTACCGTACGAATTCGAATTTTTTCGTGAGAAATGCGAAGAAGACAGCGAATTACGAGAGATTAGGGTTTTTAGATTAGTTTAATACGTGATTAGTTCAGCAAATAAGGATTGAATGAGAGATTAGAATGAAGAGGTAATGTGGTATTAGGAAGCATAAATTTTTTAATGAGTTTTATTTTTTTAATTGCGGTATTAGGAAAAACATATTGGGATGCCTTTAGCACCACACTTTATAAATGTTTATGTTGTAATTTATACAAAGGCTTTGAGCCAGATCCTTCGGATGTTGTGCTTGATGTTTCCAAGTCTTTTCATAGAGTAAAATGACAACATCTTGTCCTAGGTCAGATAATATCCCAATCCACATTTTAGAGTATACTTGGCAAGATTTCATTATAGGTATAAATATATATTTCATTTCGTATATATCCCACTCCACAAGAATTAATTATAGGTATAAATATATATTTCATTTCGTATATATCCCACTCCACATTTAAGCATATTTATTTCAAAGTGTAGGAGGCTATAGATTTATAGGAATCTGACCTTCCCTTCACATAAGTTGTTGGATTTTAAATTTTTTTACATACAAGCTACCATGATGTGATGTTAAGCATAAAAAGAGGGAAAAACTCAATTGGTGGAGTGCAAGCATATGGAAAGCTTGGGTTGAACGATGGAAAAACCAAAAATCAATATTAAGTTTACTAGATATAATTATAATAAATAATTGCATCAACTTTTAAATACGAAATATAAAGTTCAATTCAAATTTGCAAGTAGAGTTAGAGAATAATTCTGAAAATAGAAACAAAAATCATGTCGCACATCATGGAGGTTTGAAGTCATCCCAACATTACAATCATGATGGTAAATTTAGTAATTGCGATTATAATTACTTATTACATCATACGAATATATATATATATATATATATATATATGTGTGTGTGTGTGTGTGTGTGTGTGTGTGTGTGTGTGTCAATTGATGGTAGAGGTTGGCAAGATTTGCCTCACAGCCACAGTGTGGCAGGCATGGCGAGAACGAAACACCCGTACTTTTAAGAAGAAAACGAGAGATGTGTTAGTGATCTCGAATCCAATTAGCAGAGAAGTGGCGATTTGCATTGGAAGAATCAAGAAAAAAATACTCACCAAGTCAACGGCACAAAAACGATTGCAATTGGAGAGGTGGAACTGGAAGGCAGCGAGCGGAGGAAGGCACAAAGAGAATTTACATCCGCCATAGTTGAGGAATCTAATTTTGACTTTGGCTTTGTTTTATTACTTTTGACAGAGAATGTTTTCATAGTGAAAAGCGGAGTTTGTTTGTATTATGTTGACCCAATTAGATATTGGGCTTGTAACTGTGGGCCGAGCCGGCTTTGGGCTTAATAATAGATTTACCCATTTTCAAAAATAAAAAATAATATATATATATATGTGTGTGTGTGTATATATATAATAATGTATAATGATTATATTTTAAATAAGAGTGCTTGGTTATATTGTCTTCTATGTAGAAATGTTAATGCATACACATGCGATTGCCCATGTCAATGATGCCGCTCAATAACATACACATGGCCTGACATCAAAGCACAAGAGGCCATGGCAAACCTATTTTAAACTATAAGTTATTAATAATAACTTTAAATAATAAGTTATAAATAATTAAAACAATATATATAATATGAATTTTAGTCGTAATTATGTTTGGAATCGTTGGAACAATTCATACAAAAGCAAGAGAAACTAGTCGAGGGAACTGAAGGGGAAGCGCTAACGTTGATGAGAAGGACTGGAATTTTGACATTGTCTTGAAACCGCCAATGTGAAATAGTCGTTCTGGTTTTAGAAATCAAGACGTAATTTATGTGTCTAATATATTTATAAATAACGTATAACGCACTAATTTTATTGGTCATACTGTATAAAAATCATACGCTTTGCTAAACATTGTTACATGTGCTAAACGTAGACAAAGCGGTAACATAAATGCTCTAGACACCATGGAGATTGCAGAGTTGAGAGATGGGATTGTTGAGCTGAAGGAACGAGTTAGATGTCATTTTGTAGAGATGACATATATGTGTGTGTGTGAGAGCGCGCGCGCTTTTGTGCTGAGACATTGTATATGGTGCACTTTGAGATAGTTTGACTTTACTGTTATGGTGGTTGAGAGTTACATATAATATGAGATGGGGGACAATGATACGACTTAATATTTATTACACATTTCGGTATGTTGTTGGATGTGTGTGTATTCTTGATATATCTTTACATGTTTACAGATATCTACAATTTGTGGTATATAGTTTTGGTTTGTTGTACGTATTGATGTTTTTATTGTTGATGTGATATATTGTGATTTGGCCTTAATTTATATGATTTATACGTTTAAGATCGAGTTATATTATATATTTTTATATATGCATTGTTGAGGTTTAGGTGAAAATGAAAAAAAAAACAAGTTTTAAATTTCAGATGGTTTGTGGATGTGACGACTGCCCATAACTTCTGCACTTAACAAGAGGAATAATGCTTCGACAGATGTGTCAGGCAGCCATGTACAATCATCAGGGTATAATAACATGAGCGGAACCCGTCGTATAACTCACAACGCAGAGAGAAAATATAACAGAACAAACACAACAGGCATGAAGTAGATTTGAGCAGAAACTTAAAATTCCATATCAACTTGAAAGAATATCGATACAACAAAGGATTTCATCATAAGAATTTGAACAAAGGTGCCTCACTACAATCACTCAGAGAATCATACAACAAACATAACAACGGAAACAACAACTAGATATGAATAGTAGAAAACTGATACGCAAGCTCCTGCTCATCATCAATCCGCAACATCATCCACTAAGATATGCTACATGTGACCTGCTACTCAGTCTTCTCATCCGCAAATGGATGAACATCCCAAGGTAATAAGAGGAAACATAAAACCTTGACTCAGAGAACAGTCTTAATGAGCGATAAAACAACTGTCTAACATCATTAAAAAAGTATATGAGAATAGGCAGGTTAATCATCTAATCTACCAATCATATCAATAGAGAAGAGCCCAACCCGTCTCCTCCACATCCGATAGTGATATCCTTTATAAATAACCAAATAGAAATAAACAGTACATACATGGCAATCAGTTATCAAGCTAGACCATCCTAATCGATACAGACATCCCCCAAGCACATGCCGCGAAGGCCTCAACCAACATCAGACAAGAACTCAAGAGATATCTCCTACGATGTCGGACAATCTACACAAGACGATACAGGTAAAGCAATCATCATCCATGACTCTGGCTATCAGCGTCAATCCTGCCTTGAAACCATCGTTAATTGTATGACTAGCTAAGACACGCCATTTGTCAAGGGCTAATGGTAATCTCGGCTCTAGCAAAACTCCATACACCCTTCCACGATACGTATGTTTGCCTTACGCAACAAAGACAACTAGGCCTTTCCACATTACCGAGGGTACTCAATCGACCAGCTAATATCTAGTCTTTTGGGTGTCCCCATTATACTTCTGCTTTAAGTCTGCTAGAATCTTCGATTAACGATAATTACATAGCCTTCGATATCTCTAACCATCTAACCAGATGTGTGTTCAAAACCTCAAGCGACTTCTCGAGCAAGCATTATCCATAAACTCACAACCTTGAGTTGTCTTCATATTCGTTGCATTACGATGATCAACGAACAATTTAAAATACTTTGAATATTCCTCCTTGAATTGACTTCGAAGCCACAACCATCATCGAACCCAAAAGCATACATCGTTTGGTCAGTGGTTGATACATAGCATTTCACCCTTCTTTGCTACAGCTTTTCATCTTTTTCCATAAGTCACAATCCACAGCGTTTCACAAAAGCTGCGACCATTCCCGCGTCATTCCACGACCCATCAGTCCACTCCTATGACAACCCATTAATAATAGCGACCCATTGAAGTGTTGCAACCCACTGTCACCGATCCATCAAACGCTACCTTAACCGACTCAACTCCAAGTGATTCGACCCAACTAGGACGACCTGACCTGTAACACCCCGCATTTTTAACTCAAAATAAGATTAATTAATTAAATATTCAGAATTAAGTGAAGCGGACTGGGCCATTGCGTTTGTCTCAGAATTCTGGTAATAAAAGACACCTGATTTGCGTAAAACGGACACCGTATGAAGAAGTTATTAAGGTTTGAAGTTTGTTTACGCATAAGAAGAATATATATGAATAAAATAAGGCCAAAATTCAAAACAATTCGAATTTCACACAGAAAAGGGGAGCGGGAAAAATCCCACCCAGGGGTGTCGACCCCTGGGTCGACCCCCTGTCAAATCCGAGGCAGAATACATTTTTCTGAACGTAGACATCTTTCTTTACCAAATTCATTGATTCTAGGCTATAAATAGGACCCTAGACCGATTGTTTTATTCATCTAATTCAATGGCGACGACAAGGTGCTGCTCCAATGTAGTTTGATCTAGCCTTTTTCTTCTTCAACAATCAAGATTTAGACTGATTCAGAGAGCTGCGATTCGACCTCTGTAGTTACTCTTCTATTTCTTAGATCCAATCAAAATAACGTAACTTTCTAGATTTGATCTATTCAATTTTCCTCCTCTTTCCCTTTCTTTCTATTTTAGTAAAAATGGTCAATCTATGGTTGTTAGGTTCTGAATCCTGTTAGGGGAAAACCATGAAAGATTAGATCTGGACCAGATCCAGGATTTGGAAAGCTTACGAGGTGAGTGGGTTTAACCTGTAGCATTTTAGATAATAATATGTTATCGTTTACCATTCCCCATTTGTATAGTTGAATTTTCCAAAATAATTAAGAATTACTGTTATAACAAGTTGAGATGTTAATATAAATAATTCATATGTTGAATCAGTTAAAGTGTTGAATTGATTACATGTTGAAAACAAACTTGTTAGAAATGGGTAATGACTACTGTTGTTATAATCACATGATTTACTTATGGTAAATTATTGAGTAAATGACATGTTTAACTTGTTGGATTTGAACAATTACCCGATTAAATATTTGCATGTCAAAATAGAATTAAACACGTGTTAAAAAGGAAATGCAACAAAATATAGGCATAATTTGATGACATGTTAATTGGATTACAATAAACATATGAAAAGGACAATATGCCTAAAATTTACATGAAATAGGAACAATGGTTAAAGAACGAACATGCCTAGATTCACAGTAATTTGACGCTGTAACGCTCTTAGACACGAGGTTAGATTGCACTTGTGATAGAATTCTGCCCGGAACCGTCCGGCATATCCAGCATTCACAAATGGTAAATCTAATGTGAGGGGTCTAAGTGCATAATTAAAACATGCAATGGTACTAAGACACGAGGTTAAGTCAACTTGTGGTAGAAGTCTGCCCGGACCCGCCTGGCAAATCCAGCGTACACAGGTGTGGGCTTAATGTGAGAGGTCGAGTGCATATATATAAATATATATATATATATATAACAAGATACAAATAAATGGTAATGATGGTAATTAAATATTTAACTCAAAAAATAAGAAAGGAAGGGACGTAATAGGCTGAGTCAGTGTGATGTGAAGGAAAAGTGATGTATTTCCCTAAATGACCTATTTCTGAGAACGTGGTTGCAAGTAAGCCACAGTGAATAAATTAAGAAAGAGGAAAGAAATTACTTGCCACCACGAATTTAGATGGGAATACATTATGAAAATAAATCACTGATTCCTTCTATAACCAAACCGTTAAGGTGCATGAAGTGTTTTCCTTAATAAAATAAGGAACATATATTACAATGAATGAAGAATAATGGATTACAATAGTAAATGGTTTAAACGAGTAATGATTACAACCTATTATAAATAAATAACATTAATGAAAATTTTGTATAATAGGTAGACTTGTCTTAGGGACAAGTGAAGATTATAACTTAGATTATAATAAACTAGTATGGAAATGGGATAACTGGTGAAATGATATAAGGGACAATTAATAGTAAATTAAGTAATCAGTAAATGGGGAACATCGGAAACCAGTTGAGAAAATGGGGAAAATATATGAAATATAAGAAGTTGTACTTAACTATGAATTAAATAATCTGTAAACTTGGAAGTCTGAAACCCGCTAATAAGAATAACAAGTTTGGACTTGTCCAAGGGATAAGAGGATATTATAACATAGGTTATATTAAATGGGTAGAGAAACTTATTAATGGACCTTAGTTAAGAGAACTAATTTAATAAGTAAACAACGATAAGTTGTAGTAACGGTGTAAAATGGAATTATGATTAAATAAGAAAGAATAAGGAAAACTTATGAAATAACTTATATTTAATCATAAATAATGACTGACATGTTAAACAAGAAAACATGTGAATTGAGATATACTTAATTACATATTAAGTAGAACATGTTATTGTAACGATGCAAACAAGAATATAAAAGCGATTGTGGATTATAGACCTTGGGCCAAAATCTAGAGAATAACATGTGGTGGGCTTATTAATAAACTTAATTGGGTTAAGTTATATAACTAAAATTAATAAGCAAGAGGAATTTAGTAACTTGATTAAGAATTCAATATGAATGGGAATAACCAAGTCAAATGGAAACCTGATGAGGTAAGGCAAGCGCCTAAAAGAATGTTCAGACATAGGGTCTAACAACATATTAAAATGAGGCGCTTGGACCAGTCTGCACGTTTGTGGGTGGATAACCCAACGGGGTAGATCATCGTGGTGCTATAAGGCACAACGGGAGCGCACATTCATCTGATTATTCTGTCGGTTCCGAAGGACTGAAAGGGGAAGCATGCGGCTTCCTGAGTTACGTAAAGTGCTCCTAGTAGTCCTCTGTGCGGTGGCAGATGTTTAGGCTGTACTCGCAGAGGTTGGGTCTGCACGTGACTACTAGGTGGGTGGGCCTTGACTGCAAAAGTAGCATTGCAGTCAGAATGTTGTGACGCTGTGACACCAGGGTGATTCGGCAGTCGTCTCAACGGGAAGGCGAAGGGTCACGACCAAAAAGGATAGTAGATCGTCGAATACCCATCATCGGTAGCCAGTGGGATGCGGAAAGACTAGAGTTAAACCAATAGACTATTCACCTTTCACTATCGAGGTACGCTGTTTGAGGGAAGACGCCAAATGGATGTTTAGATTGTTTTTTTAGGGGCAGTCATTTAGCTCTTGTAGTCTTTACTAGTTGAGGGAGGGGCCGAGGTAGGGCCATAGTCACCATGAAAACAGACCCTAGGAGTATCTGTATATAGAAGCTCTTAAAGACGAGCCTGTATAGGTATGGAAAAGCCCCCGACCGAGTTCCATGTTTCTTGTATCGCCCTACCACGGAAATCAATGCACATTAGAGGACGTTTGGTTAAGGCATCGAGCTAAAATTGAAGATATATAGGTGGGACAATCAAGATACATGCATGTCGACTTTGGGTGGTGTATCGTAGACTTGAGGGCATTACCCGGTATGAATTCTGATTCGATCGACGATGGCAGTCCTGCACTTACGTAGCGCAGTAATGACAGATATATGCGGAATGTAACATTGTTATGTAGAGATTCGTATGTCACTCCGATGTAGGATGAGGGACTACATTCACTTCTGTGGCATTACGCTGGAGACAATGCTAGTGGGGTACCATGGGGTGTACCTCAGTATCGAGGGATAGCTACATAAATACTGTATTAGGTTAATCCACTAGGAAGTAAATGGGTACGACGTGTGTGTAAGCCTTGAGTGTTGCTAACCCAAGTAACCTAATAAATAAGAAAATATGATTGAACGGTATATGTAGGATTATCCAAATTGTATAATTTAAATCTAGTCACCAGAACTTGTGTTCTGACCCCCTCCACATAACATACTCGCATGTTAGATTTGTGGCAGAGACGTGAGACATTATAGCTTTGGATACTGGTTAGGCAGTATTATTAATACGATAAGGCTATACTTTAATTATATTATATTTTATCCATTCCGCTGTGAGATATTTTCTGAGCTCTGACATATTTTATGTCTCTGTCTTTTCTACAGGATATATAAGCACAACAACTTGAGTTTCGAAATATTGGAATTTTGAAAAAAAATCGGTCTGTCGGAATTCGGGTTATTAAATCTAGTATCAGAGCTTAGGTTTAGGATTCCTGTATAAATAATGAGTGAACGTATTTGTAAATTTTTTGAAATGTAAATATATTATATACATACCTAGATCCATAGAGAAACCCACTAAATAGAAAGAGTATAATATGATAAGAAATGGGATGTTTATTTTGTACACTAAAGGAATGAATATGGAAATCGGAGACCCATAGGTAATTTGGGTGGAAAGTGTACAATGTACTTTGTATGGAAGGAAAGGGAATCCCATATGATTAGTATTTCGGGTTAGTGGGCTTGAAAACCTTATAAATTGGAAAAAGTTGAAAAGAGAAAAATGGATTAGATATATATATATATATATATATATATATATATATTTGACAGAATTGACCTTGGGGAGTGTCTATGAAAGCCAAGAAAATTGGAAACCCGCTTTGAGTCTAACCCCATTGTTAACTTTTAATAACTTGAAATTATAAAAAGAGTTTTGGGAAAGTGATTTATGGTGTTTTCAAGTTTTAATCTTAAAAGTTGTAGTTTTAGAATATATATGGAAGTACGTATTGGGTTTTAAAGTAAAATGGGGTATATTTTGTAAATAGTGATTTCTTGTGAAAACTTTGTCTGAAACAAAATTCTCACTAAAAGGTGCATATTATAGTGTGTGTATAGCTCGTTAGTTTTCTTGTTATATTTCATACAATTTTTTTTTAATAAAGAAAGTTTTGAAGTCTCTATTCTTTTGACAATCATTTTTGATAAATTATTTAAAAGAGAATTTTGTTGGGTGGACAAAATAAGCGTAGAAATTAAGAATAGTGGATGTTTGCACCTTGTAGTAAGAGACTGAACTGACCTTATAGGTAAGAACAAGTCATAATCCCGATTGACAAAATAGTTGTCCTTATCTACTCCAGTTTTCGTGATTTGAAAAAAAATTTGATTTAATTTTTTTTATAACATGTTTTATGGTTTGGAAAAAGTAAGTTTTCATGAGGAAAATAAGGCTTTGGCATTTTTAAATTTTTGGAAGAAAGTTTAAATGAAAAGGTCAAACCTTGTTTTAAAGTATGGATTAGGTAAGGATTTGTGCCTAGGGAAGACGGAAAATTTTTTGAGGCTATGAAGCAAGTAGCGAGAATTATCTTGGGATAATAGTAAGTTCCCGTAGAATGCGTAAGCTTTGAAAAACCTAGGGTGTTGCTTGAAATAATTATTGATACATAGGTAGGACTAGTGGTGACTACTTGATAGTAAAAAAGGGCAAGTAAGTGTTTAGATCCTGTTGCTAATTTTCACATTAGAGGTAAAACCTGTTACTGCATTTCTGCTGAGGTTGTTCAGTTATTTTATTCTTGTTGGGTGGTTAGGGTAACACCTAAACCTATCGTGGATCCCATAGTTTGGACTTTTCTGTCTGAAGGGGACATAGTCCCGAGATTCTTGGCCCTTAGTAGTAGCTGTGTAAGGGTGTCTGTTCTCCTGTTTTAGTAGAAAGACTAGAAGCTTATTTAGATTTAAACTAAGATCAGGTAATTAAATAAGCTAAGAAAACAGAAAATGTACAACTAAAAAGGAAACAACAAATTCAGTAAAGCAACAAACATGATAAGTTATGAGAAAAGATGGATAAAGATAAAAAATTCCAAGATAAGATGAAGAAGAAAATCAATATCAAAAGAATATTTTCTTACGTGGGCTGTGATTGGATAGGAAAATAGGGAATCTTTATAAATAGTTACATAAAATCCAAGTACGGTTGGAAAAAAGGTACATAAAAGAAAAATGGTAAATGTGGAATTTTCTATTTTCTACCTTTTTGTAACATAAGAAATCAAATTTAGAAAATTAGATTTTTCTGAAATTCGAAAAATAAAGTTGGTTGGTAGGATTTTGGATGAACTACGCTTCTACTCAGAAAGAGTGTAGGAAAATTTGGATGAAAAAGCTTTTTTATTTTCAAAATACTGCATTCATATAGATCTGCCAGTATATTTAGGATGTGAGCATCATATTTTCAAAGGATTTATGACAAATTTGCATACATATAGGAGGTACCGTTTAGGCAGACATGCATTATTATGTTTATTTCACTTTGCATAAGTGCACGAAGTTTGCAAAAATTGGATGCGCACATGATGGATGTATATTATGCGAGAGGCTAATTGATTTTACCCTTATTAAATTTCAGGGACGAATTTCCTAAGGGTGGGAGAATGTAACACACCGCATTTTTAACTCAAGGTAATAAAATAAGAATAACATAATTAAATATTCAGAATTAAGTGAAACGAACTACACCATTGCGTTCGTCTCAGAATTCTGGTCAAAATAGACGCTTGGTTGCGTAAAACAAACACCATATGAAGAAGTTATTAAGGTTTGAAGTTTGTATACGCATAAGAAGAATATATATGAATAAAATAAGGCCAGAATTCAAAACAGTTCAAATTTCACGTAGAAAAGGGGAGCGGGGAAAATCCCGCCCACTAAACCATAATGGGAATTTCGCAACCCCCCAATGCGGCTGCTTAGCAACAGCTTTGAGTCGTTGCTAATTGGCAACGGCCTAAAGTCGTTGCAAAGCTCTTTAGTGATATTGGTCCCCTGTGTTTTATAGTTTGCAACGGCTTTAGGCCGTTCTAACTGGGAATTGTACTTCCTTACCCCCCGGTCAAACCAGTACGCTCCCCTTTTCTTCAAAATACACCGTATCCAAAACAATACGCTCTCTTTCCCAAAACATTCCAGCAAAAAATAAAAAAAGAAACGAGACCAAAACCCTAAGATCAATTGTCGATCCTGAATCTAAGCTGATTTCGTGTCTGATTCCCAAGTGAAGATTTCGATTTCAAAAAAGTCAAGGTATGGAATCTCGATTAACGAAGTATTTCGATTTGTTTTCTAACAATCTCGATTAACGCAGTATTTCGTTTAGTTTTCTACCGATCTAAAGGGGGATCTGAAGATCAGTTGATTTTTCTCCAAAAGATTGCGTCCGTTGCTTCTCTATTTGGTAAATATGTCGTTTATCTGTATATTTTTGAATGAACAAAGTGAGAGTAAAAATACAAATTTTGTTTAATTCAATATTTGATTATGAAAGTTAGGTTAATACAAATGGCGAGTTTCTGATCAATTTCCAAATATAACATGCTGAAAATAGAGCTTGGTCGTAAAAGTTATGAGCATTTAAAGTTTCTAGGTATAAATTAATTTTAAAATCAAACCCAGATTCAAATTCAATCCAGATGTTGATACTTGATAGTAACCATTTGCAAGCATATGTTGTAGTTTGGAAACAGTTTATGTAAATCAAGTTTTTAAAATACTATTTTTTACTTGGAAAACAATTTGAAGCTAATTGTACTTGTTCAAGTTTAATCCCATTCGATATTTTCAAAGATGGTTCAAATCTAGTACAAATAATCCATCTATCCTTGTTCATTTGATTTAACAGGACAGGGCTACCGTTGTATTTAAATTGATACCCCAGCAAATTTAAGAAAACTCTGTCAGAAGGGTCTAGACCTCGTATTTAATCCATACCTACTTTTTAGAGCTCCTATTTAATTAATACCTACTCTTTCTTTCTTTAATGTTTTGGTATCAATTTTTATTCACTCTATTATATTTTTAAAATTTTACTTGTTAGGTTATATTTGCAAAGGACGATAAAAGAAATATGAATATGTTTAATTGATTTATACATTGTTAATGAATGACCGATCTTTTGCTATAAATGTCGCGTGTGGCGAGTTGATTGAACATAAAGCAGAAGCTATAGTATTATATGATGTTGTTCTATATGTGAAGATATGTTATTAATTATAGTAACTATCTATTAATCATCACCACACAATCTGTTATCATATTCGTGTATCATGGATGTTCATATAATATGTTGTAAATAAAAACAAAAGGATAATTAACTTTTATTAAGTAGCCCAGGTAAAACGAAGTTAAATACGCGTTCTTTAATCGTTGATATCTCTTATTAAATGGCATGATACAGTGTACAATAAAACATGGTGAATATATGCTGAATTGTTGACTTTCTACGTAAATGATAATTTATAGAAATGTTTCGTATGAAGTTTGGATATATTTTTACGTCTTTGTTCATTTTTGCTTTTATTGTTATTTGTTGGTTCTTACAAAGGTACAAGGATGAGGCACAATGCATATATTCTTGACGTTCTTCCTTGAAATGTAATTGGAGAATCATTTATTGCTTTGGCCCAATAAAAAGGTATTATGGCGGCATATGTTAATGCCTTAAAGTCTGGAATAATATGGGAAAGAAACCGCAATCTTCTCAAGTTAAATCTATTAAAGTAAAACTGGTTCAAAATTATTGCAATATTTCTTTATATCGTTTAAATGACATATTAAGTAGTTGATGTGTAAACTGGTTCAAAATTATTGCAATATTTCTTTAAATAAAACTTCAACTTTAAATTCCTAAAACAAAAAAAAACAAGTTCTGGTCAGGCCAAAGACAATTTTCTTTGGTAATAATTTCAGTAAGAAGAGAACTTAAGATGATGATCTGCAATTTCAAGATAAAACCATTCTATTATTGACATCAAATTATACCTTTTTGTACAGTATTTCAGAAGATCGATGATATATTAATTTTCCCATAATATTTTATCATTTTTTAAATCTAACGACGCATTTTGAAAGCATTATAATTTTTTTCTAAGAGTAAGATGACACTGACTGCTTGTTCTAGGAGTAAGATGCTGTGTGTGTATAAACTTACATACATATGCATACACACACGTGTGTGTATACATGTCTGGAGTTTGCGGAGAAAATAGCCACCTGGCCCACCCCCCATTTGATGTTTGTATGAGTTTTTAACTTTTTATTTATGCATAATTTAACAATCCTATATGAGTTTGTTAAACCTATTGCATCATGACCCTTGATAGTAGCATAATAAGCGGTTTTTCAATGGTTAATTAATCTCCTGAGTTCAAAAGCCATGTAATTTGAAGAATTTGTTTAGCTTTTCATGCTCTAAAAAGACATTCATACTACTATTATTTGACATAGACATGAGTAGCTTTTTTCTCCGTTCATGGTTGCTCACTTCAAAGTTAAATAAAGTAAGGTAGTGCAACTTAAGTGACCGTTGCGCTAAGTTAGAGGAAGACTGATCGAGGCAAGTGTAATTTAGCACTAATGTTGGACTAATTTTAGTGCAAAATAAAGTAGTTTGCTCTCTTTTAAAATAAAGAGAAGTGAAGAGAGTCATGGAAAATAATTTAAAAGTCTTGATATCCTCCATTCTTTATCTATCTCTAGTTTAATTAATTTCTTCTTTCCCTTAAATCAGTTGCTTTGTTTAAAGTTCAGACTCAAGTTTTTATCAACATGACAATGGTCTGCTCTCTGTGCTTTCTTTTGCATATCATTTATTAAATTTCCTAAGCAATGTGTAACAAAATTACAGGTATTGTAACAGGGAATTATCTAAGATTTTACCAAGCATAAAAAATAATAAGATAAATACTATTTACTGCTTAGATTTGAAATGCACAAAATGGCGTTTGCGAATAAAATATATTGATTGATAATTTGATATATCATAATGATAGGTATGCTTCAGAATTTTAGACTGAAAATTTAATCAGTTTCTAAGATCATAAGGAACTTGAAAGTGATTATGTGCATCATTTGCTCAGTGATTGATTAAGGCTTCTCTATAATTATTTTTATGCTATTCTCTATCATAATAACGGTCAATTGCATGGCGAGTAACATGGACAGTCACTTGAAAACAACTCTTTCCAAGTAGACAGAGGTGGTCACTTGGAAAAACCCAAATGTATAGGGACTTGAACTTAACGCGGTCCACTGCTATGTTCATGCCAGCCTAGGCTGGATACGTCAGGGGTAAAACAGTGAACTGGATAAAAGTAAAGAGGGGTAGGATGTTCAGGTCAGGAAGAACATTGGTGTGTGCAGGAGGCAAGAGCAAACAAGTTTGGTCGCGTGACCACATGTATACGACGAATGATGCTGCTGCTTTCTTTCTTAGCTGTTGCCAACTGCTAATCCTAGTGCACATTACTACTCTTTTTGCATCTATCTATCTATTTTCCCACAAACTGTTGCTTTCTTTTCCTATTCCTTATCACTTAAAAACCATTTCAATCATTTTTATGCAAAATGAAGAAAAATAATTCATGACCTGTTATGTTTGATACATAGGTCGGTATGTCTTCTAGCGTTGACAAACAATGGATGAAAGAATCCAATCGTAGAACTCCGCGATATTTGGAAGGAGTGAAGGAGTTTGTTAATTTCGTTGAAGTAAATGGTGGTAATAAGGAAATCTATTCTTGTCCTTATGCTAAATGTCAGAATATGACGAAAAAGATTAAATTAGAGGATATTCATTTTCATTTGCTTAGATGGGGAATTGATCAAACATGTACCATTTGGCATTTTCATGGAGAAGAACTGACGGAAAAGGAAAAATAACCCGTCAGTCAAGCCATGCATGTCGATGATGGCGAATATCCCAGAATGGAAGATCTAATCAATGATGCCGATAGATTTCATAATTTTCAATCGACAAGTCAATTTCACGATAATGTTGACGAACCGCCTATCGTTGATGTTGACTGGCAGACTGATCAAAGTAAGAAGTATAAATCACATTTTGATAGTGCAAAAGAGCCATTGTACCCTTCTTATCCAAAAGGGATAACAAAATTATACGCCATTGTGAAGCTGAATAGTTTGAAAATGCAATACGGTTTTTCCGACAATGGTGTTACCGCGCTCCTCGAATTTATAAACGAGTTAATTCCCAAAGGTAACAAACTACCAACAAAATATTCAGACATGAAGAAGATAATTAAACTAGTTGGGATGGATTATGAATCTTATGATGCTTGCATTAATGACTACATGCTATATTGGAAAGATGATGCAAACAGAGTTTCTTGTAGAATTTGCAACAAACCAAGATATAAGACAACATTTAGCGAAGAAAAAAAGGCCACCAAGGTAGCACAAAAGATTTTGAGACATTTTCCTTTAATTCCCAGATTGAGGAGACTTTATACAATACCATTGATAGCAGAAGCTATGACTTGGCATAGTCGTGCAAAATCAGATCCAGCTGTAATGCGTCACCCATGCGACACTTCGCAGTGGTGAACTATAGATTCTTTTGATAAAACATTTGCCGTTGAACCACGAAATGTTACGCTGGGAATCTCAATGGATGGTTTCAGTCCACATGCATCTCTAGGTACCCGCTATAGCTGTTGGCCAGTAATTGTAGTACCATATAATCTTCCTCCATCAATGTGCATGAAAAGAGAGTTTTCAATGTTATCACTGTTGATCGCTGGACCAAAACAACCAGGGAAGGATATTGATGTTTATCTGCAACCATTGATAGACGAGTTAAAGCAGCTATGGGAAGGAGTAATGACTTTTGACTTATGTAACAAAAATGATTTCACAATGAGAGCTAGGGTGTTGTGGGCAATTCACGATCATCCTGCATTTGGGACATTATCGGGGTGTACAACTCATGGCTATTTTGCGTGTCCTACGTGTGGAGAAGAAACATGTTCTTATTATCTTTCTGCTAGTAAGAAGATGTGTTACATGGATCATCGAAGGTTCCTTCCTTCCAAACACAAGTTTCGTGATGAAAAATCAAATTTTAATAATAAACTTGAGCATCGTCGTCCTCCAAGGGCACTGAATGGTTCAAGTTGAAAAGAAGGTAGTGAATATCAAGATGAAAGTTGGTAAAGATAAACCTGAAATTGGTCGAAAACGAAAAAAGGAAGTTGAAGAAGAAGAATATGAAAATGTTCCTGCATGGTACAGGAGGTCCATCCTCTTTGATTTGCCGTATTGGAAAGCAAATTTGGTCCGACATAATATTGATGTTATGCATACAGAAAAGAATGTCATTGAACATCTCATTAGCACAATTTTAGGTCATAAAGACAAATCAAAAGATGACATCAATGCACGGAAGGATTTGAAAAACATGGGTATAAAACAGAAATTGTGGGTGATGGAAGATCCTGAAACAAAAAAAACAACTATGCCAAAAGCTACTTTCACCTTAAACATGGAAGAAAAATTACAATTTTGCACCATTTAGAGAAACTTGAAAGTACCGAGCAAATTCTCTTCGAACTTCCATAATAATGTGAGCATCAATCCCGTTGAACTGATAAATATGAAATCACATGATTATCATGTCATAATGCAACTATTACTTCCTGTACTGCTTCATCATTGTTATCCAGAACATAAGGATCTACGTAATGCTATACATCGCATTAGTCTATTCTTTTACATTTTATGCTCAAAGGTGATAAATAGGGAACATCTATTAAAAGCAAAGGCTAGTTTGGTAGAAGCCATTTGTGTGCTTGAGAAACATTTTCCACTTGCATTTTTCGATATCAGCATCCATCTTATGGTCCATTTAGCCGATGAAGCATTGACTTGCGGTCCTGTTAGATACAGGTGGATGTATCCTTTTGAACGGTAAAATAATAATTTCACTTTTATTCACCATCGTTCGATTTAAACAACTATTGGTTATTTATAAATTATATTTTCATAGGTTGATGAAAATATATAAAGGATATGTTCGCAACAAAAGATATATTGAAGGGTGTATTGCGGAAGGATATATTGTTCAAGAATCTAGTCATTATTGCATGGAGTATATGACGAAAGGAGGCGATGACACTCATAAACATACCCGTGAGTTGTTTTTAGACGATGATGACGAGTTTGCTAGTGAGATGCCTGTAGATAATGGTAAAGATATTATTTTGACCCAAGTGCAATATGAACAAGTTTGTAGATGGGTCCTTAATAAGCACGATGGGTTGGAAGAATGGGAGAAGTAAGTTCAAGAATTTGTCTTGAATTTCCATTAGCGTAAATCAATTTACTTATACGTTTTAAAATTTATGTGTTGTAGGAGGTATGAAATCTATGTGAAAAATAATAATTACAATCTCATGGTGGAGTTATTCCAACAGAAACTTGTCAAAGTTTTACTCTATGGTTACGTGATGAGGTAAATATAACATTGTATTAAATATTTCACGTGCATTTAACTGATCTTACTCCTTCATGACCATACTTCCCACATATTAATTTTTTTTAGTTGGCAAGGATCGACGATGCTAATCCAATTCTTTGGCGGTTGGTGAATGGGCCGATGTTCAAGGCACGCAGTTATGTGAAGTACCAAGTAAACGGATTTAGATTTTCCCCGAAAAGTTATGAAGAGCGGTTGTTAACATAAGATAGTGGTGTATGTATGAGAGCAATTACCAAATTTAGAGCGAGCGGGAAGGACAAAAATTACAAGGAAGCAGAAACCAAGTATTACGGAGTTATTCAACAAATAATTGAGTTGGATTACATTGACTTTAAACAAACAGTTTTCTATTGTGATTGGGTAAAGGTTGAAGACAAGGTCAATGGTTGCAAGATTGATCCCATTTCAAACTAGATCACGGTTAACTTAGGAAAA
This sequence comes from Allium sativum, assembly GCA_030737875.1. NCBI lineage: Eukaryota > Viridiplantae > Streptophyta > Magnoliopsida > Asparagales > Amaryllidaceae > Allium > Allium sativum. The sequence goes on along the minus strand of CM060919.1, from coordinate 725,898,411 downwards.
TTGAAGAGTAAAGACAGAGTGAACGATGAGCCGTTTATTCTTGCATCGGAAGTGACTCAAGTGTTCTACTCGAAAGATTTAAAACATGAGGGATGGTTTGTGGTTTTACACACACCAAAACGGTTGGCTAGTAATGTGGATGACATTGAGTTTCCTACTATTTACCAATCAGCTTTTGAAGATAATGAGAAGTTAGAAGACCTTATAAAATGTGTTTGTTGATATTAAATGAATTTGTTACGGGAATTGAGTGGAATCATTTCTTTGATGTATGAAGTGAGTAGAAATTTTGTGTAAAAAATGTTGAATTCTACTTGTTATTTTTCACTTCAATTGTTAATTTTCATTTGCTATTTTTCACTTATGCGTAATAGGGGCATTAGTAATTGATAAGTTTCTTGAATTGACCATAGTGGAAGCATTGACCTTCATAATTGAATAATAAAATGTACGTTTCAATGTGACATTTTATACGGTAACGGCAAACTTTTCTTTTCATAATTGAATAATTCGTGAATGATAATACAATATTCACCTCATACACTTATCACATGATATAAGTTGATCACCAAATCAGGATAGCATTAGCTTTAAATATGCCTTATTATTACCTATAGAAGATTTTATTGCCAAATATGTTAACGACGTTTGTGATTTTTAATTTCGCACTTAAATATTATGTAACAAATGCAGTTTAACTATTTTCCTGTTTTGTTTAACATTGTAGTGTTGACCTTCGTAGCTCGGACCGTAATGCACTTTATTAGACTATTAACAAGGAGATAGAACCATTTTATTTGTCAACATTCAGCCACGTTAACTTTTACTACACCTCAAACGTCGTGCACATGATATGAAAGGTTTCTTTATCAGAATTATAAATTATAAACAGAGAATTTATATTGGATATGAATTCTCGACTTCGCCATGTTAACTTTTATTTAGAGAATTTATATTGCCTTGAGGAAAATTTCCATAACAACCGGCAAGTTTTCAGTTTCTTTCGATTTTTAACTGAAAACTACTACATGTTCTGTATTCTGTACGTTAACCCCGGAATTCCAATAGGTGGAAGCCGGAAGAAAAGGAATAAAAAAAGGAATTTCATCTTTTTCGGACAATAGAATTTTAGAGATTAATTGTTCAATATAAATTCTCTAAATTAATGATTCTCTGAAATGAGCAACACGAGTTTATAATTTATAATTCTCTGTTTTAGTATGCTAGATTTCCAACACATACATCATTATGTACTAACCCTACATTTCATTAACTATTTCATTGCTTCCTATGAAAGGTCCTTGGTCATTTTACCTTTAAGAGGAAATTTTTTAGTTTGTTGAATCATTTCTTACTAATATAATCCAACTTACAATGGCAGGGGTGACTTTTGCTTATGTCAACATTAGAAGAGTTGCTCATAACATATATGTAATTTTGTGTTAATCTCATAGGTATCGTTATCTAAAATATCATCACATGTTTTTTTAACTATTCAACATAATGTTCATAACATTATTGGCAAAGCGAAATTTATAACCAGTTTCAGGAAATGGAGACACAGATCTGACCATAGGTAAGTCTCTAACATAATAATATTTACATAATATTAAAAATAATTCATTCGGTAAGGATCATTGACACTCCCCAACAACCATTTCATATTTTGGATATGGATATGGATAACAGAGAATTATAAACAGAGAATTTATATTGGTTTTTAGACTAATATAAATCATAAACATGCTTAATAATGAGAATATACAACATTTCGTTCAAACAATCAGTTACGTAATTTTGTCGTAATTTGTTTCAAATAGCTTTTGAATCAACGTATCTTCTCATTCATTTGGTTCAATGAAACTGGTAGTGACACTTTGGTCGGCTTTAGCATATCTTTTGATGCATGATATAGTATATGTTAACATCTAGTTAATAACCTCAGCCAATTTTCTAAAATGCTATATTTTTCATGCAGTCACAAAAATGCTCAGTTTTATTGTCAAAATTTCCTTTTTAAAATCTTTCTTCTTTTAATGCCTGTAATTTGGATAATTTTATATGATTTTAGTCATTTTAGCTTATGTAAATTCCAGGTTTATTCACCAGAAAGATCGGAAGTTTGATTCGAAGAAGAGTTCTTCCATTAACCTTTTGCAGTCTATTGCTATATACTTTTAGTAAGGTATTTCGAATGCATTCTTGATTTGCTAAACTAAAATATTACTAGTATGACTCTAGTTGAAAGGGGTTGAAAAAAGCGTAACTGTGATATGCCGTCCTATTTTCTGCTTCACGTTCAACTGCAATCCAAAGTTATTCAACTATTCGAATAGAAATATACATGCATGTTACAGCTGTTGTACCTACAGTAATACGCTGTCCACTTTTATTTGATAGTTCGAACCTAGTGCACATGTTGACAAATATGTTGTGGTCGTTTGTGCATTTTATATTTCTCTGTTTCTGTAAAAACTCATTTCAGCCATGTTAACTTTTACTTGATAAATTATTCAATATAAATTTTAACCTGCGTTTTGCGCAAACCGGATGTGAAATTTGCATACATACTAAAATTGTGAAAGGTTCTTCTTAACCTGTAATCTATATATGATTATGTTCATTAAATAAATGCGTATATTTACAGATGACAAGTGGTTTCTCTTTTGATTATTATTATCTTTCTATTTATAAATTGTCACCAATGTCAATTAATGAACTACTTAAAAATATGTGGCAGGTATTTAAAAAATTATGTATGTTCATTGTTGTGAATTTCAAATCTGAAAGCATTAGTTTATCTTCATTAAACATATTAATTATCATAATAATTGTATAGCTGGCATATAATCATTTTACTTTCAAGATAGGATTTTGATTAACACCTTTAAACACTACTTGTTTTTCATCTAACTTTGGGCATGTTTACTTTTCTACTAATTAATTTGCAATCACATTCAAACCTTCAATGACATATGTAAATCACAGCGAACACAAGATAATTATTTTAAACATATTTCCATTTATGTTTTATACGAGCCGAGATACCAATCATCGCTGCTGAACCAATGGATGTGTATACCCCTCTTTTGTTGTCTTGTTTTGTTGGAATATCTAAAATCGACAGTTCCATTAAATTTCCAATCAAGGAGTTTGCACTAGTACAAATAACCAGTGAGCATTGCATAAAGTTAAACTGCAAAAACTATTGACCAGTAAACCATACAAGAATCCGATAGGTCGCGGGACAAATATATGGATATATATCCAAATCGGGTTTTTCTTTTATATATACATGTATATATTGATGAGTTGTTCAATTTGATTTTCTTGTGTTATTATGGCATGTTAGAACAAGTTGAATAACATTAGAAGATCTATGACGTTTGATCATATTAGGCTGTTTGTACCTTTTATATACTTTGAGTACACGCGACGAGACCATTATGGGCCGCGTATGTTTACAGAATAATTATGTGAAAACAAAGTTTACAATGGAAGGTGCTGCTAGAGATCTGGACATATTGGTTCATTGTTTAGTATACCTTTATATCATGCATTCCATAATATATTACTGCTGGCCAATATACTGTCATTTACAAATTGATACATATCAAAGCATCAGGTTTGCTCTTGCATATTTTTTAAAAAAAAAATATGCATGTAGTGATTTGTTTTGAGTGTTGTCATGCGTGCCATGATGTTACAATAATTTTATTATTATTATTATTATGGATTTGGCTATGAATCCAGTATAAAGCATCCGCATTTTTTCCTACTTCTGCGGATATGGATTGTGACCATGTATTTTGACTCGGTATGGTGTAAACGAGATAATTCTATCTCATCCACCAGATCGAATATGAGTGGGTCAAATTATAGTTATTTAATTCATTCTCCATGCGTTTGAATGCTATGAACTCTTTCATACTAGAAGCACCTAGTCTGTTCTTGCACCTAGTTGAGCAAAGAGCAAAGGTATTATAATTCCATTAACAATCAATATTATCGTGTTTCTTGTCTGTATTTGATGCAGAAGTTTTCATGTCAGTTCCAAGAATGTCAGAATCCCGAGAAGCTCCAACCCAGTCTACGCAATCATCAACAACACAACCCGAAAAGGTTGACATAAATGCATATGGAGCTCCCATTTCAAAAAATGCGGGAAAAATAGGAAGCCGCATTGGTAAACTTGTGCGGATGCATGTGCCGATCTCCTACGAAAGCTGGGATAAGGTACCGCCAAAAATTAAAAATGACGTGTGGGTTGCATTGTTGGTAAGTGTGTTTATCACAATGTAAGTACTTTTTTTATTAAAATGCCCTTTTTAGTAAATAATTTGTAATTTTTGCAGAAACGTTTTGAACTTGATGCAAATACAAAGGAATTTTATTTCAAAAAAATGTGTGAGTCTTTTAGGAGACATAAGAGTGAGTTGAGGACGAAATACTACGACAAATTCAACAATTACGATGAAAGGTTGAAAAACTGTCCACCCACTATTAGTCAAGACGACTAGGAGGGATTTTTGAAGAACGAAGAGGAACCCGGTGTGAGCGAGCGAAGAGAGCTAGGAAAAAAAAACAGATCAGGATATAGCTATGGCCACCACACCGGTCGAACTAGTCATGCTGTCGTACAACATGATATGGTATATTTTTCAATTTCAGTACTTCTCTTGTGCATTTACATAAAATTTTGAGATGAATACAAATGTATTGTTTTCAAATTATATGGTCAGAAATTTCATTATTAGAGCATTTTTTCAATTTATATATGTATTGCACTCGAAATTGTAACTATCTTGGTTAAGGTTGATATTCAGATTATATTTGTAACATATAATAAGTACCTTTTAGTTTGACTATCACATACCACTACTTGGTAGCTGAATATAACAATTACAACACACTTTTCACTATCCCCGAGTTTATAACCAAAATTTGTCAGTTTTATTTGATGAATTAAAACATGCTATCTTTGCCTGTTTATCTTAAATATTGCTTTTAAGTCAACACTCCTGTGTTTTCATAACGAGATAAACCGAACGATCATCCTTGTACTGGACGGACTCTTTCCTAACCGGGTCGGATCTTATATATTGTCATCTGTAGCTGCACGAATCTATATTTTATTTGCATTTTATAGTAACATAATTTGTCAAAGATAGTGCAGCAAATGACATGTATGTGGCCGCTATATATTCCCTAGACAAACTTAGCATTTATTATCATAGATAACAGCTTAAAAAATATGTGGGAAGACAAACTCTATATCCATTTTCCACTTCATAATCAAGTCTGTATTATGTTTTAGTAAATTTTTGGCTCAAAAATAATGTTTTAGTAAATTAATTGGGAAAATGCCAAATAATATGGCTAGATCTTTCAAGCAGTCCATCACCACAAAATGTGGTGCAGATCGATACAGTTCATGTTTATTTTAAGTTAGGAATTATGTTAATTAGAAAATAAAGAGAAGCATTCCTTATTTGTTTGTGAACTTTCTTTATTATATGTAATTTCTATTTTAACGGATTTTCATGTAAAATTGCAGAATATTTCCGTTGAATTATTTGCAACATTGTTAGTTATTTAGTTTATAAATGCAAATACCATAATCTTAATAATCTATTTATAACCAAAATGCAGGTATGTACAGTTTAATAACCAAATACATAAATTCAATCCAATCTGATATGTTGTTGCATGTATGTTTGGATAACACAGAATGCTCTTGATTTCAGAATTCATGTGCATACATATGGATAAATATATGTTGATGCATATCATTGCTGTGATTTTGTTTCATGTTTTATTGCAGGCTGTTGCAAATCCGGAAAAAGAAATAACACGTCGTGAAGTATGGGAGAAAACTCATACAAAAAAGAATGGAAGCATATCCGATTCCACTTCTCCATACTTTGTAAGTTAGCCAAATAATTGCTTATTCGAATTATTCACTATTTCAATTTATATATTTAAGCTTCATGATTAGGATAAAATTAAGAAAGCAAAGGAAGCAATCAAAGACGGTGCAGAAGAGGAGTTGCCGCTGGAAGAAGACATACTTTCACAAGTTTTTGGAAAGGATAAAAGAGGCCGAACTCATCGTATTGGAACCAAGATATCAAGGACCCAAGTTAAGGCCTCCAATATTGCACGCAAACAAATAAAAACTGCTCAAAACATGGAAGATCGGATGACCAATGTAGAGGGTGCATTGTTGTCTTTAGTGGATTTGATTAAGGGAAAATATTAGAAGCCACCAGACAATGCTTTGAATGAAGGAGGAAGTAATGCATGTCACGATGCTTCGAATGAAAGACAGCCGGACAAAGACAATAGCACTCCACATAATTCTTCCGATTCAGTAAGCTTGAAGTGTGAAATCTTAAACTTTAATTTGGAGGTCATTGGGACAGGTACAGTATGCAGAGGTTCGATGGGTTCAATAATTCATGGAAAAGCCGTACCGCCAATGTATGAGAAGTTGGTTGTGGATAGCATACTGCTGCCAGATGAAAGCACAGCCAAGCAAAACCATCCTCTTGCTACGACCTTTGAAGAAGTTGGAGTTAGCGGTTTTGTGTGCCATCCGAAAAATCTTATTCGCTACCGTAGACACCGGTTCAGGTGTGTATTCTCAGTTTAAAGTTTTCAAGTGGTGATCATTTAGTAACTATTTTTTTGTGTGTGATCATTTGGTTCATAAACTAATGAATTATTGTCCCCCAGTACACCCGGCCCCCTCCCCCATCCAAACAGCAAAAACAAAATTGAAAAGTGTTTTTTTCCCCTTTTTGATCTTACTTTTATAAAATCAGAACTTTCAGTTCATTAGAGAAGTCACATATAAAAATGCATGATCAACCCAAGAATTGGAAAGAATGTTTGATAATTAATCCATAAGTGTTTGAAATGGAAGTTATGTGTATATGTATGTACAAATAAAATGGTAGGAGGAGCAGACCCTAAATATGTATGTACATAGTAATAATTAATCCACAAGTGTTTGAAATGAATGTTGGTTTGCATGGTTGGATTTTGGGTAACGGTGTTTTCATTTGTTGTTGTTTCACTAAGTTTTTGGAGCAGTTGTTTCTCATTTCACCATTCGGTTTATCCTGCTACCATTTCAACAGATTCATGAACTCTAATAATATTTTTTATACAACGATAACGCTTAGGATGTACATAAAGCCAACTGTGCTAAGAGCGAAAAGAGCATTTTAGCTTATCCAAATGATTAGCTCCGGTCTTTTAATAATTTTTAAGCCACCCATTTCATTTTAAACATTGCATTGATTCAAAATTATATTTAAGTTTAGAAAGGTTTCTACTATATTTTATAGCTGTTTAACTCTACTCTTTTATATAATTTTAAATTAAACACAAAATTAGATACCTGAATTATATATCATTGGATTTGTTTGTTTTTATAGGATCTGTGAAATTTAAAAAAGTCTAATACTTGAGATTTTTTATATTAATTTTTGTATTATCACTTTTTGTATATCAAACTTTTCCATTTTTAAATGATGAACCTGTTTTCAACACACAAACTTTGGGCAATTTACCATGTTCGACGTGTCGCACACCAATGGCTAATTGTTTGAATTCACTCTTAAGTACCATGCATGACATCTATATTTTGATATGTATATTTGATACTATAGTAGTACATGACATGATAGATATAGATATGTTGGATTGTTATAAGCTTAGACTGTTCCGGGTTTGTACAGAACTTGTGTAAGGTGTGATTTGTCCGATCAAAAATTGCACAATCATGTGTTGTTCGTCGGCAAATGGAAAGTGAATCATTGAAACGCACCTCTTCAGGCTAAAACCAATAAATTTTATCTCAATTATTCAATGCAGCGAACATTGAACAATAATCAAATAAAATGCAATATAATAATTAATCTATCAGAGAAAGGAGACACCATTTTGAACATGTTTGGTTGCTGAATTGTCATAATCTTGTCCTATGCTGTCATTTTGTGCATTTCTCAGTTGCGCAACTATGTTGCCGCTGTCTTTCAATTGGTTTGATCATTGATAAATCAAGAAATCAGTAAAATTCGTATATCAGTACCACTGTTTTCATTTTTACCATTACTCAGCTGTATATCATAACTAAAATAAATAAAAAAGAGTTACTTTTACCTCTTCTACTTCTGATGCTTGCTGATATTCGTCCTCCAATTCCATGATTTGGAAGACCATTATATTTTGTTTTACCTTTTTTGTGATGGTTTATCCATATTATCAGTATAATGGAAATTGATAGATGTTTAGTTTGCTTACTATGTATTCATATTATACTGAACTCACTTTAATCATTGGATCAGTATGAGTTTTTGTAGTCAAACACACACTGATAATTCTGAACTTAACAGTTAGACGATTTCGATGAGTTTTTGTATGGAATAGAATCTTAGCTTATGTACATCACCAAAGAAAATTATACTTTAGTGTCGGTGAGAGACAAAAACTTCGATCCCCACAGCTTGACACCGTCTTATTCCACCATGACTCTTCATTGATTCAACTTAATTTTTTTCTTAACCGTTCATTAATTAAACAGCTTACACTTTCACACTTAATTTTCTTGCCTTCGCATGCCTTAATAGTGGGTACAGCTTCATCAAATTTGTATAAGCCATGAATGATGAAACATAATAATGCATAATGGTAACTATAATATAGTTATATATGTTATAAATGCGACATTTAATAACAGACATATGCTATACTTCCTAACATGGTAGGTAAGGATAGAGGAAGAATGCCTAAGTTGACAATCAAATTTCACTCCATTCCTATGGATATATAAACAATAATTAAGAGTGCCTGTGTATTTTGACTTGATATAATTATAGACCGGCAAAATATTCTTCAGTTTTCATGACTGGGAGTGAAAATAATGAATGATTATTCAATGAGTGAGCAGGAAATTTCAAGTCCGAAAAGAATCTGAGTTGCATGATTTTGTCGATATGATCATCAATCATAATGATCAATGAAAAGGAAATGTTTCTTGATTTTTCAATATAGAGCATATTAATCATAACATGCTTTTCTTGGCAGGTTCATGGTATGAAGGGAGATGCAGTCAAACTTTCTTGGGCACCCAGGTCAACTATGGTTCATGGTATGAAGGGAGAGGCTTTTCTTGGCTTGTAGTATGATATTTTAATTATGACAATGGTTTGAAACTGTCAACCATGGTTTATGCTTGTAGTCTTAGAACTTTATGATGGTATGTGTGTATTATTAGTACTTTATGATGGTATGTGTGTAGTATTAGTACTTTATGATTGTATGTGTGGTGTAATATTGTTTTGGTGAACTCATAATATAAGATCGGAATGGTATTTGTACTTTATGAAGCAACATGTATTGAAATTATTGTTATATTATGACCAGTTGTGGTATTTATATCAAATATTAATAAATTAATGTGGAATACGAATTGCAAGTGAAGGAAAATTTAAAAAAAAAATTGGAAAATTTTTGACACAGCGACGGCCCAAAACCGTTGCAAAATGAATTTGGGAACGGGCAATAGCCGTTGCTAAACATGTATTATTGATTGTACTATAACATGTAGCAACGGCTTAAAACCGTTTCTGATTAAGATTCTGCAATGGCCTGAAACCGTTGCCGAATTTAATTCAGCAACGGCTTAAAGCCGTTGCTAAAAACAAATTTAGCAACAGCTTAGAGCCGTTGCTAAATGATTGCAACCCAGGTCGTAGCAATGGCTTAAAACCGTTGCTAAATAAATTAGCAATGGCCTAAAACCGTTGCAATATGATGAATTTGGTGTAGTGGCCCAGGGGTGTCGACCCCTCAAGGGGGGCGTCGACCCCAGGTTCGACCCCTCAAAGGGGTGTCACCCCTGGGTCGACCCCCTAAGGGGGGTCGACCCCCCATCAGATCCGAGGCAGAATACATTTTTTTGAACGTGGACTCCTTTCTTGACCAAATTCGTTGATTCTAGGCTATAAATAGGACCCTAGACCCATTGTTTTATTCATCTAAATCAATGGCTATGACAAGGTGCTGCTCTAATGTAATTTGATCTAGCCTTTTTCTTCTTCAACAATCAAGATTTAGAGTGATTCAGAGATCTGTGATTCGACCTCTGCAGTTACTCTTCTATTTCTTAGATCCAATCAAAGTAAGTAACTTTCTAGATCCGATCTATTCAATTTTCCTCCTCTTTCCTTTTCTTTCTATTTTAGTAAAAATGGTCAATCCATGGTTGTTAGGTTCTGAATCCTTTTAGGGGAAAACGATGGAAGATTAGATCTCGACTAGATCCAGGATTTGGAAAGCTTACGAGGTGGGTGGGTTAAAGCTGTAGCGTTTTAGATAATAATATGTTATCATTTACTGTTGCCCATTTTATATAATTGAATTTGCCAGAATAATTCAGAATTACTGTTATAACAAGTTGAGATTCACAGTAATTTGACACTGCAATGCTCTTAGACACAAGGTTAGATTGCACCTGTGATAGAAGTCTACCCGGAACCGCCCGGCATATCCAACATTCACAAGTGGTAAATCTAATGTAAGGGGTCTAAGTGCATAATTAAAACATGCAATGGTACTAATACACGAGGTTAAGTCAACTTGTGGTAGAAGTCTGCCCAGACCGGTCAGGCAAATCCAGCATCCACAAGTGTAGGCTTAATGTGAGAGGTCTAGTGCATATATATATATATATATAACAAGATATGAATCAATGGTAATGATGGTAATTAAATGTCTAACTCAGAAAATAAGAAAGGAAGGGATGTAATGGGCTGAGTTATTGTGATGCGAAGAAAAAGTGATGTATTTCCCTAAATGACCTATTTCTGAGAACGTGGTTGCAATTAAGCCACAATGAATAAAGTAAGAAAGAGGAAACAAATTACTTGCCACCACAAATTTAGATGGGAATACAATAAATCGCTGATTCCTTCTATAAATCAAACCGATAAGGTGCATGAAGTGTTTTCCTTAATAAAAGTGAATAAAGAATAATGGATTACAATAGTAAATGGTTTAAACGGGGAATGATAATAACCTACTATAAATAAATAACATTAATGGAAATGTTGTATACTAGGCAGAATTGTCCTAGGACAAGTGAAGATTATAACTTAGGTTATAATAAACTAGTATGGAATGAGATAACCGGTGAAATGAGATAAGGGACACTTAATGGTAAATTAAGTAATCAGTAAATGGGAAAACCGCAAACCAGTTGAGAAAATGGGGAAAATATATGAAATATAAGAAGTTGTACTTAATTATAAATTAAGTAATCTGTAAACCTGGAAGTCTGAAAGCCGCTAATAAGAATAACATGTCTGGACTTGTCCTAGGGGCATGACGAAATTATAACATAGGTTATAATAAATGGGTAGATAAGCTTATTAATGGACCTTAGTTAAGAGAACTAAGTTAATAAGTAAACAACGATAAGTTGTAGTAACGGTGTAAAATGGAATTATGATTAAATAAGAAAGAATGAGGAAAACTTATGAAATAAGTTATATTTAATCATAAATAATGATTGACATGTTAAACAAGAAAACATGTGAATTGAGATATACTTAATTACATATTAAGTAGAACATGTTATTATAACGATGCAAACAGGAATATAAAAGCGATTGTGGATTACAGACCTTGGGCCATAATCAAGAGAATAACATGTTGTGGGCTTATTAATAAACTTAAATGGGTTAATTTATATAACTGAAATTAATAAGCAAGAGGAACTTGGTAACTTGATTAAGAATTCAATATGAATGAGAATAACCAAGTTAAATGGAAACCTGATGAGGTAAAGCAAGCGCGTAAAAGAAAGTTTAGACATAGGGTCTAGCAACATATTAAAGTGAGGCGCTTGGACCGGTCCGCACGTTTGAGAGTGAATAACCCAACGGGGTAGATCATCTGGTGTTATAAAGCACGAGGGGAGCGCACATTCGTCTGATTATTCTGTCGGCTCCGAAGGACTGGAAGGGGAAGCACGCGGCTTCCTGAGATATGTGAGGTGCTCCTAGTAGTCCTCTGTGCGGTGGCATATGTTTAGGCTGTGCTCGCAGAGATTGGGTCTGTGCGTAACTACTAGATAGGTGGGCCTTAACTGCAAAAGTAGCATTGCAGCCGGAATGCTATGACGCGGTGACACTAGGGTGATTCGGCGGTCGCCTCAATGGGGAGGCGAAGGGTCACGACCAATAAGGTTAGTAGATCGTCGGATACCCGTCATTGGCAGCCAGTGGGATGCGGAAAGATTGGAGATAAAACCAATAGACCATTCACCTTTCACTATCGGGGTACAATGGTTGAGGGAAGACGCCAAATGGATGTTTAGATTGTTTTTTTAAGGGCAGTCGTTTAGCTCTTGTTGTCTTTACTATTTAAGGGAGGGGTCGAGGTGGGTACATAGCCACTGTGAAAACAGACCCTAGGAATGTCTGTATGTAGAGGCTCTAAAAGACAGGCCTATACAGATATGCAAAGGCTCCCGACTGAGTTCTGTGTTTATTGTAACGCCCTGCCACGGAACTTGGTGCACATTAGAGGACGTGTGGTTAAGGCATCAAGATAAACTTGAAGATACGTATGTAGGACAGTCTAGATACATGCATGCCGGCTCTGGGTAGTGTATCTAGACTTGAGGGCATTACTACGGTATGAATTCTGATTCGATCGATGATGGCAGTCTGTACGCTTACGTAGCGTAGTAATGACAGATATATGCGAAACGTAACATTGTTATGTAGAGATCCATACGTCACTCCGGCGTAGGACGAGGGGCTGCGTTCACTTCTGTGGCATTATGGTAGAGACCGTGCGAGTGGGGTACCATGGGGTATACCTCAGTATCGAGGGGTAGCTACATACATACTGTATTAGGTTAATCCACTGAGAAGTAAATGGTATGACGTGTGTGTAAGCCTTGAGTGCTGTTAACCCAAGTGACCTAATAAATAAGAAAATATGATTGAACGGTATATGTAGGATCATCCAAAGTGTACAATTTAAATCCAGTCACCAGAACTTGTGTTCTGACCCCCTCTTCATAACATACTCGCAGGTTAGATTTGTGGCAGACACATGAGACATTATAGCTTTGGATACTGGTTAGGCAGTATTATTAATACGATAAGGCTATACTTTGATTATATTATATTTTATCCATTCCGCTGTGAGATATTTTCTGAGCTCTGACATATTTTATGTCTTTGTCATTTCTGCAAGATACCAGAGCACAACAACTTGAGTTTCGATAGATTGGAATTTTGAAAAAGAAACCTGTCTGTCGAAATTCGGGTTGTTACATGACCCAACTTGGATGACTCGACTTCAATCTCGAATGACCCAAACTACCTGACCACTTTGACCCTGTTGACATGCTTTTTAGTCAAAGCCATCACATGTGGTATCATTGATTAACAATATGCTCACGTATTGGGAATATCGTCAGAAGACAAGAAACGATTTGGTTGAAGTCACATCACAATCATAAAGTGGCCAGGAACTCCTAACAGATGACCTCATTTGGGCCTGAAAACATCAATTACGAAGCTTTAATCTGTACCCCTGTAGCCCTCCAAATTTGCTTCAAGTAGAGCTTTCGATTGGCTAAAATGGATTTATTGTTTGGAAGTTACGCCCTTTTCTGTGAACACGCGCAGAACCGGAATAACTTGGACTTTGGAGTTGACTTGACCAAACCGGATCGGATCGGAGGAGAACCGACCCGTACGAGATATCGCATAAACGTGGCATCTTGATCACCCCACATCGGTTCAGATTGGAGAGGATACCCGATCCGACCTGCCTTGCACCAGGAGCCCAGGATTGCACTATGTCTTCGGTTGGAAGGCTCCAGTTCGGATTGGAGAAGGCTGAACCGACCCGCCTGGAGGCTGCTCCTGCAAACACATCAGCTTTGACCTATTCTCTTGGCTTGTTTTGCTCCCACGACCATGGATCGAACTACATCAGTTTTCCCACTAATTACCGGAGACTTTCTCCACTTACTCACTACGTCTTAGCAACGTATTGGACTCATGACACATGTCATTCATCCGGGAGACTCTCTACATCTATAAATACACGGATTCGTGGACTTCTTGAGGATGTTTTCCCATTCTAACTCCCCTCCTCCATTGAAAACAACACAAGGACATTGTGCTTCTCCTACATCAATCAAACACGAGGATTTTGTTTATAAAACCGCTCTCTTTTCTCCACTTCTTGATGAAAAATACAAGAATGTTGTATGTAAATGAATCCTACGGATTGTAGAAAGGCATTGTACTTGCTCTTTCTTAGGGTATAAGAAACTATAAAGTAGACGTAGGCTTGGTTTGAGCCGAACCACTATAAAAACCTCGTGTGGTTCCCCATTTTTACTACTTTATCTGCATTCTGTGATCTGAGATTTGTGATTGTGAGGACTTCGCACTGAATTTGGGTGTTAGTACCAAAATTCGGTCTAATAGACCCATCATTTCTTAGAGCACAAGCCATGCGATCCAACTCAAAACTCTACCGATCCATCCAAAATGTCAATGATCCATACTCGAAACCAAATCCACTCTAAACTCGCATGCTTTCAAACAACCATTCAACAACATAATCAAGTGATCATTAATCAAACACTAAAACATTAAATGATCATCAATAATATATGAAATTCACCCAAATCATGATAAATTAATGAATAAACAAAATAGTGGATCTAAACTTGCATAAACATATGAATTGACATAAGAATTACCGATTTAAGTTGCTAAATTATATCCTATGGTGATTCAAATGAAAATATACTTACCATGATGAAGATCTAGGTGAAAACAATTTGAAATGATGAAAATAAGACCAAACAACCCATATACTTCATTAAATCCGTGTGAGAGATGCTTATCACTCACCAAATCTTCAAATTAGCTTTAAACCAATGATCCACAAATCCGAACAACGAAGAACGATCTACAAATCACTCAATTTGATGCGATCTAGCCTTCCTTGATGTAGATCTACAATCCTCTAATGTAGATCAAAGATTTTAATGGAAGACAGATGTATTTGATTGAGCAAGGAGGATCACGAGATCAACCAAGTGAGAAATGAAGAAACTAAACCATTCTCCTTACCTCTACCCCTCTATTTATAGCCATCCAACCAGCCCACTAATGGGCCTCACCAAATCAGCCCATTAATGACTAGTTAAGCTATCATTGTATAACACTAAAACAACAATTCCTTCCAAACTGCTGAACCAAATTTGTAATGTGACCAGTCTATGGAATTGGAAACACCATTTCCTTTCCAATAAAATCAATATCAACACCTGATTCGATACAAGTCAAAAGTTATGCCATGTACAAAACTGACAGGGGAAATGGTCGCAAATAAAATTGGTAAAAATTATGGACATGTCTCACATCTCCGTAACCAATATATCAAAATAAGAGAATGATCTGATCCTCAAGGAATTGAATAAAATTATTTTACGATCATCTGATGCTTAAAATGCGGGTCGTTATATTCTCTCCTCCCTCCTTAGGAATTTCGCCCCTGAAATTCCAAGAAAACACAAGCAACCAAACACAATTTCGCATGCCTACCATCTAGAAGCAGCGAATTTATCATCCAAACTAGTATCCATCAAGCCATGCATCAATAGCCTTAGCCTAGCATGTGGAATTCTAAGATAACAGTACAATCTGCAATTGTGTAAGGTGACATAACATTTATGGGTCATACCAATGAAGAGTTCAAGATGGATCGTCTTCATACTCTCTTCCATTTCCTACATACATTTGTCATCATCCTCACTCCAATGCACCTTGGCTAGCTTAACGGTTTTCCTTCTAAGTTGTTTCGTGTCATTCCCTACAACACGGAGCAGCTTACGCACACACAACACCTTCTCAGGTAATTCCAATCTAAATGCGGGCTTTCATATTTTGTTCAACTATCGGAAACGGTTCAACGAATGTTGGTGCCAACTTTCCTTTACTTCTGAATCGAACAACATTCTACAACAGTAAAATCTTCATGAAAACCATATCACCCACGTCGAACTCCAAATCTTTTTGACGTTTATCGGCATAACACTTTTGACGATCTTAGGCTGCCTTCATTTGTTGTCGAATGATCTGGATACAATCTAATGACTCTCTGATCATCTCTGGCCCAAGCATCAACTTATCTCCATTTTCTAACCAACTTACTGGAAAATTACATGGTCTTCCATACAACACCTCGTATGGTGCCATCCCAATGCTCGACTGGTAATTGTTGTTATAGGCAAACTCAACTAGATTTAGATGGCCTTCCCATGATCCCCCAACATCCAATACACAAGCTCTTAGGAGATCTCCCAAAACTCAGTTAACTCTCTCGGTTTGACCATCAGTCTGGGGATGATAATCCATACTCAAGCATAACTCGGTTCCCAAAGTCTCTTGCAAACTTTTCCAAATTCCACTTATGAAAAAAGGAACCCGATCACTCACGATGCTCTTCGAGATACCATGGAATCGAACAATCCATTTCATATAAAGTTCAGCCAACTTCGATGCTGTCCTAGATCATTCATCAAATCATATACCAAAACATACAAATCTAATTCATTGTTTATATAATTTGTTTAACATCCATCATCCATATTTTACAAAACATACAACAAATTGTTCAAAACATTCCTAACTAACACGGTGCAAGTTCAAATGCGCATTTACCTTAAATAATCAACATATATAAATACTAACAAAATACGAATTTGGACATTTTAATACTAATAATTGTAAATAACATTCCATTGGGTATAACAAACAATCAAGGGTCTACCAAAGCAACAATAATAGCTAATTTAGCGTTATTTCATAAATCCAAACTAATTAGGGCTTAGGAAAATAGCCTTGATTGGGAGGTGGTTGGAAGTCATAAAGAGATCCCTGCTAGTGATTTGGAGGAGGATAGTGGTTTCAGTCCGCTGATAGGAAAAGGTGGTGGTGAAATTTAAGGAGAAACGTATAATGACCCGAAAATCCACGCCCTTTGAATCGACCATAAACCTCATAGGCCTGATCCAAAAATTTGAAATCATCAAATGCACTAACTCTGGGCATACAACACATCAGAACAAATAACAGAAGACTTTTATTACATCATTTTAATAATGTTACATCAGAGTACAGAATATCATAGTACATCAAAATAATACAGCAGAAAATAATTTACAACAAATTTAATACAATGCAGTGGAAACTATCATTGCTTTGGCCACAGCTTTAAGCTTTGATCCAGAATCCTGCGCAATATATCTGCAAAATAAGCTACTCGACTGCCCGGGTGGAAAAGATGGCACTCGAGTTTGCAAAGTGAAACAAACTACGAGTCAGTCGTGGGACTCGTAAGAGAAATCTTTCCTAACTTATTTAACAATATGGCTAATCGCAGGACCATGCCGCTAACGCGGAACGGGTTTACTCCATTGGATTGCCGGTGCATAAATTAAATAAATTTTTGTTCAAAACAACGCAATGCTTTTTAGAAAAATGAAATCATTATAAGACTCAAGTCCCATCACACAATGCAACGCAAACCGGAGGATAGAGTTTTACCTTATAATGATCAAACATGCTTGATACGTAAAAAAATAATATTTTAATATTATTATTAGTGTCTAATCAGTTTTAAAATACTTCAAAGTAAATGTATCAATCCTAGACGACATAGTACTCCATCCTACTATGTCGCCATATATAGGTTTACAATCAAAACCGTAATGTCGTATTGGAAATTGGGTTTCCATCATGAGTCAAGGCTAGGGATGATCTCCTTACTGATTCGAGACACTCTAGCAAATGCCTCAGGATTCGAACACCGGCGAACCCTTGGATTCTGCAGGGCCGGTCCACAAATACTTTAGTGGATTGACGATTCCTGAACACACGTTTCTCGGTCCTATTGAACCTATAAATTGGTCACTATCGACCAATATAACCGAGGCCTCGTAATCCATCATCCACATAAGTAAAGTGTCAGGGCTTGCAAAACCCTGATACCACTTCTAGCTAGAAAGAAACGTGTGCACTCCCTGCGTTCCCTTGTCCCGTTTCTGACTCTTACTGGGGTGTGAGGCTCGCGAAGTAACGTTATACACAAAGCTAGGCCTAAATAGGTCGTGCTTTGATCATCAACCACAAGGCTCTGCTTTTCAACAAAAGCCTCGATCATTTGCATCTTGGCATGCCACATTGACAAATCACGCCATGTGATCAATAACATTCAATATAACCTCGGAGCTTATGCGTCTCAGAGAAGGGTGTTAAGCAAGAGAATAAATTCTCAACCACCAAACGGATATATTTTAAATAGAGATCAATTTACATGGAATGAAATCCAATGTCAAACACACAACCATTTACATGTATGTTATTTGTATTTCTATTTTTAACTTTAACAAATAAAAAGAAATATTTTATTTGTATGTAGTTTCAATGTATGTTTTGACAATAACAATAATTCTTCAACTGACATACAAATTCTAACGTATGTTGTGACAATGAAAATGATTCTTTAATTAACATACAAATTCTAATGTATGTTGTGACAATAAAAATGATTCTTTAGTTAACATACAAATTCTATTGTATGTTGTGACAATAAAAATGATTCTTCAATTAACATACAAATTCTAATCTTTGTTGTGAAAATGAAAATGATTCTTCAATTAACATACAAATTCTAATGTATGTTGTGACAATAAAAATGATTCTTTAATTAACATTCAAATTCTAGTGTAAGTTGTGACAATAAAAATGATTCTTTAATTAACATTCAAATTCTAATGTACGTTGTGACAATAAAAATGATTCTTTAATTAACATACAAATTCTAATGTATGTTGTGACAATAAAAATGATTCTTTAATTAACATACAAATTCTATTTCAACAAACGCATAAAAAGTGATACATTCATTTTTGTTGACAATTCTATTTCAACAAAATGATAAAAAAAAATGATCCATTCATTTTGTTGACAATTCTATTTCAACAAAATGATTAAAAAGTGATTCACTCATTTTTTTGACAATTCTATTTCAACAAAATGATTAAAAAGTGATTATTTCATTTTTGTTGACAATTCTAATTCAACAAAATGACTAAAAAGTGATTATTCATTTTTTTGTTGACAATTCTAGTTCAACAAAATTAATATTTTTGCTCAAACACAAACCTATTTAACCAAAATATTATTTTTGTTATAACTCCAATCTATTTAACAAAAATGTACTTTTTGTTATAATTCAAATCTATTTAACCAAAATGTAATTTTTGTTTTCAACCATCATATTTTGGCAAAGGTAATTTTTATTTGTATCCGCTGTTTTATTCTGTTAATCCACATTTTCTTTTTATTCAGTATATCCACGTGTTATTATTCTATACATCCACCGGTGGATAAACTTACTAATTGTAAAAAGTTTATTTTTACTTATGGTTTTTTTTCTCTAAATGCAATAGTAAACTAAATATGACTATGAAATATAATAATAAAAACACTTAGCACACATGCTTAAACAAATTTTCTAGTTAAACTCCTGCATATTTTTGTACAACATGGTTCTGATCAGATCAGCATCAGGTCAAAAACAATCTTCGTGCCAAGGCAATATGATGATAAATTTTAATTTTTGAAACTAGATTCAGAATACTTTCTTTCTTCTATACTTGTTTTGGACCTGTAAAATTACATGCTATCATACATTGTTAGAACAACAAGACTGCAATCAAACACGGTGACAAAGTCGCACAAGTCACACCTATGTATTCACTCTTACCTAAAATGTAGTATGCTTTCGGTTAATTAAAGTAATGAAGGTTGACTATTTTTATCATTAAGTAACTTCAGTAGTCAATAAAATTATAACCTGTTTTAATTTGAGAACGAAGTTCTTAAAAGAATAGAATTTGTATAAAGAGCATAACTAATAATAAATGCGGATTAACTAATTAATTTTTAAATAATTATTTCATTCACATTAAACATAAAAATTTGGTGGATGAAGAGAATAATCATGTGGATGTGAATATAATTTACCTTTGACAAATTGTAAATCTTTGTTTCAACTAATATATTTTGACAAAAATGTACATTTTGTTTCAACTAATATGTTTTGACAAAAATGTACATTTTGTTTCGACTAATATGTATTGACAAAAATGTATATTTTGACTCAACTAATCTATTTTGTCAAAAATGAGTATTTTGTTTCAACTAAACTAATTTGACAAAAATATATATTGATTCAACTAATCTACTTTGACAAAAAGATTCATTTTTGTTTCAATTAATTTTTTTGACAAAGATGTATATTTTGACTCAACTAATCTATTTTGTCAAAAATGACAATTTTAATCCAATAATTATATTTTGACAAAAATGATAATTATAATTCATCTATTCTATTTTGTCAAAACAACATTTTTATTTCAACAATTCTAATTTGACAAAAATGTAAACCATTCTAATTTGACAAAAATGTATATTTTTGTTTCAACAATTCTAATTTGACAAAATGTTCATTTTTGTTCAACAATTATATTTTTACAAAAATGTATATTTTGTTTCAACCATTATGTTTTGACAAAAATGTATATTTCTGTTTCAACAACTATAATTTGGCAAAATGTTCATTTTTATTCAACAATTATATTTTGACAAAAATGTATATTTTGTTTCAACTAATATGTTTTCACAAAAATGTACATTTTTATTTTCAACTATTCAATTTGACAAAATGTTCATTTTTATTCATTAATTATATTTTGGCAAAAATGTATATTTTGTTTCAACTAATATATTTTGACAAAAATGTACATTTTTATTTTCAACTATTCTAATTTGACAAAATGTTCATTTTTATTCAACAATTATATTTTGACAAAAATGTGAATTTTGTTTCAACTAATATGTTTCGACCAAAATGTACATTTTGTTTCAAATAATCTATTTTGACAAAAATGTATATTTTGACTCAACTAATCTATTTTGGCAAAAATGTACATTTTGTTTCAACTATTCTAATTTGACAAAATGTTCATTTCTATTCACTTATTCTAATTTGACAAAAATGTATATTTTCGTTCAACAATTATATTTTTACAAAAATGTATATTTTGTTTCAACCAATATGTTTTGACAAAAATGTATATTTTTGTTTCAACAATTCTAATTTGACAAAATGTTCATTTCTATTCACTTATTTTAATTTGACAAAACCGTATATTTTTGTTCAACAATTATATTTTTACAAAAAATGTATATTTTGTTTCAACCATTATGTTTTGACAAAATGTACATTTTGTTTCAACTATTCTAATTTGACAATATGTTCATTTTTGTTCAACTAAACTATTTTGACAAAAATGTATACTTTGGTTCAACTATAAAAATGATAATTTTTGTTTCACTATCTTCTTACAACAAAATGTCCATTTTTATTGGGTGTTGTTATTGACACTCCAACTATTGTTAAGGGGAGGCCAGTTTTTAAACACTTCACTCTTTGAAAAATTGTTAAGGGGCTACACAAACATATTTTTTCACACTACTCAATATTCCTAGATTGCCCCTTTAAATTAAATTAAAAAAAAAACTTACTCGATAAGTGAAACCAAATTAAAATAAGCAATTCGTCACCACTGCAACGAATGCAGCATGTAATCAATTATATATGTATTCGACAATGATATGTCGAAAATTATAATTATTTCGGTGCATTGCCTCCGTAATTATAAAATTCGGCATATTTATGTCATCAAAAAAAAAATAGTTCGATCATACTCCACCAAAAACGCCTATCCTTTAGGGTTTAAAAAAAAAAAAGATATATGCGAATCGAAAATAAATTACTACGACCCTTGCAATATTTGTTAAGGTAAACTTACCTTTCTTTGTTAAGGGGCTACTTTTCTCATTGGTACTCTCCTTAATAATTTTTGAAAAAGAATAAAATGGCCCTCCCTTAACAATACTTGGAGTGTCAATAACAATGCCCATTTTATTTTCAATTATTTTGTTACAACAAAAATGTCCTTTTTATTTCAGCTATTTTGATTTAACCAAAAATGACAAATTTAATTCAACAATTATATTTTGGCGAATATGTCAATTTTTATCCAATAATTATATTTTGACAAAAATGATAATTTCAATTCCATTATTCTAATTTGACAAAGATAATAATTTTTGATTAACTCAATTCTAATTAACAAAAGTGTTAATTTTTGATTCAACCAATCTTATAAACAAAAATGATAGTTTTTGTTTAACTCAATTCTAATTAACAAAAATGTTAATTTTTGATTCAACTAATCTAATAAACAAAAATGATAATTTTTGTTTTAACTCAATTCTAATTAACAAAAATGTTGATTTTTGTTTAACTAAAATCTAATTAACAAAATTGTTAATTATTGTTTCAACTATTATATTTTGTCAAAATTGACAATTTTATTTCAACAATTCTAAATTGACAAACTTAATTCAATAATTCTAATTTGTCACAATGAAAATTTTTAATCCAACTCTTTTTCTTTTTCAACAAAAATTGGTATTTTTGTTTCCAACAATTTCATTCAACACAAACACCATCAAATCAATGTATCTACATAACAACATCAGTTCTAGATCAAATCACATATCATACAAATAGAATTTAACAGCGTAGGGGTAATATCACAATCATGGTTAAGTAACTTTAATTATATGTAAAAAAATAGAATTTCTCACATTGAAATCAATAATAATTTTTATTTTAAAATTAAAGATCTTACAACAACTTTCTACATCGCATACAAAATTTTATCACACATACAGTTTTCTACATCGCATTAATATTTTATCGCATTTACAACTTCATAGCATGAATATTTTATCGCATTCACAACTTCATAGCATGAATATTTTATCGCATTCACAACTTCATAGCATGAATATTTTATCGCACACATATATTTTATAAGCAATATTCAACAATCAATGAACAAGCAATTAATTTTTAATAAAGCCCTTCAATAGGTGAGTTTAAATTTCTCACAGGCAATTCTATATATTTTCAATTATGTAAATAAATAAATAACTATGCAGAGTTTTTAATAAGGATTTCTCGCTGTGCTTTTGCGATCAAACCACTCGACTTCGTGATAATCGGAGAGTGCCACAGTGGAGAGAAGAGAGAGGCGCACAGAGGGGCCCACGGGGGCGGGTTCGATCCTCCCCAGGTGGTGCGGCGGCGCTGCAAACGACGGCGGTTTGGGGTGATGTAGCGCTCAAAATACGGGGCTCCAGACACTTCCACCGTACAGATTTGTAGAATAAAGGGAGAGCTACAAAATTCTAAAAAGAGTGTAGGGATTTTTTTGAGAGGATAAGGATTTATTAGAGGAAGAAGGAAGCAGCTTTCTGGCTATGAAAAGAAGAAGATGGCAACAACTTATGTTTTGTAATTAGGGTTTTAGGATATTTTATAGTAGTGCTAATTTATTATTATTATTCCTTATTTAATTAATATTTTTATTTATTTATTTATGAGGTCTGAAGATTGTAAATATAAAAAGGAGAGAGAACAAAAGGGGAATTAAGGGAATAGTTTCGTATCTAAAACTGAATTTGAATGATAAATAGAAGAGGAGAGAGAGTAGAGAATAAATTCACAAGTTATTTTCCCTATATGCCACTTTGTATTTACAAATGAATTAAATGCTTGCTTTATTTTATCTAATTGTTTGCATTGTGCAACTTTTTAAATTTCAAAACACACAATGTTAAATATCATAATTTAAGGAACCTATTTAGTTGTAAGAAAGAATAAATAGAATAGAAATATATATATATATATATACACACACATATAGTTGATTTAAAGGAAAGTATTAAAGATGACATTTTTTTTAATTTAACAATGCCAAATTATAACATAATGACATGTTGTCATATTTTATTTAGAATCTTCCTATTATTTTAAATCAACATCAATGCTCATGCAAGAATAAATAAAATAAATAAATAAACATACATGGAGTTGAAATTTTTTTTTTTGAAGAGAGATAATAAAAGGGGAAAAAACAAAGAGAAATAAAGGGATGTAAGTTTAAGAAATAAGAATACGTGTGTGAAAATAGAATGAAGAGAAATAAATTAACAGAATAAAGGATAATAAATTAATAGGTAAAGGGAAGAAATGAATGCGTAATTAATGAAAACAATGGAGTAGAGAGAAAAGAGGTAATGAATTTGATGAAGTTAGAAAATGAAAAGAAAGCATACTAAACTTGCATGAAATATGAATAAGCAAAGAAATTATGTGTTGATTTTATTATTAATTATCATAAAACTCTCATATTAAAGTTTTTAACAAAACAATGACTCAACCACTGTTTTCTTTTATTATCAATTGTTTGGAGTTAATTATTACAAATATACTTACAGTTTGATACTAATTTCAATTGTTATAGACCACTGTTTATCTAATTACAAATAATTGTTTATTAGAAATAAATTAGAAATCATACATAAATAACATCATAAATTTATTTAAATTTTTTTAATTTAATAGTTTAATTTAATAATGGAATTTTTAATTTCTGACGCATTTTCTAACAAAATTTCCTTAAAATAAAATTTTAAATTGGTTCTGATTTTCCGGGTTGTTACAAAATGTTTGGAGAAGATAATGAAATGGCTCCTGGCCATCAGGATGTATGCACAATAATTTCCAACAGTTATCAATGGTTTCGAATAATTAAATTATTAAAATAACATTTTTACCATGAAAACAACGAGTTGTTGCCAACCGGTAGAAAACTCATTAGCGGCGATCGGAAACAAGGCGTGCAGTACGAAATACTTGAAAACAAAAGAAGATCAAATTTGTAACTTTTAGTCACATCAGACAGAAATTAGGTATGAAATACGCTGAAGAGATTGCAGTGGAGAAATGCAAATGAAAAGGTGATTATAGAAAGAATTGTAATCTTCTCTTTTATTCAGAATTGTAATTGAATAGTTGTTAATAGGATGCCGTGTAATATATAGACAAATACATTGGCCTATCGTTATAGGTTTTGGAAAAGCAGAAATACAAAAAATAAATGGACTGTGCCCATGCCCAATGTAATTACATATAAAATATAGTTAATACAGTCGTTTGGCCGACATTTCAATACTCCCCCATAAAACTTAGGGTCTATGAAACCCTAATTTTGCATCTTCATGCCAAACATAAACAAATATGAGATGTGATTCAAGCTTTTATGCTCTCGGACTTCTTCCTAAAGCTGGATCTGGTAGATTGAAGACTCGACGATGATTTTCCTAGTCTTGTTGTTGAGTCTTTCGATGCTTTGTCCTCGGATTCTCTGCAAGGTTGAGCTTTGCCTCTTTCTGATTCTTCTGGGAAGGCTTTAGGTTCCTCTTTTCTTTCTGATTTGCTCTTCAGTTGGTCAGAAACATTAAGCTCCAATCTAAATCTTGTATAATTTTTAACCGGAATAGCTTTAGTTGAAATATCTGCTCTCTGGTATGACCCAGATATATGATTCACTTGAATTCCTCCCTTTTGCACAAGTTCTCTGACAAAATGAATGTTTATTTCTATATGCTTTGTTCTTGCATGTTGAATATGATTTTCAGTCATGTATACAAGACTCTTATTATCACACCAGAGAATTGATTTTTTAGTTGACTTTAATCTGAGCTCATGCAACATAGATTGTAGCCATTTTATTTCAGATGTAGCATTAGCTATGATTCTGTATTCAGCTTACGTGCTGGATCTGGAAGTTGCAGGTTGTTTCTTTGAGCACCATGATATTAAACTTTGACCGAAATAAATACTGTTCCACTGGTAGATCTTCTATCAACTGGGTCATCATCTGCATAGCCTGTTAAATGTAAATGTTGACTTGTCTTCAGAGTTAACCCAAAATTGATAGTTCCTTTTAGATAGCGAAGAATTTTTTTAACATCCTTCCAATGAGTATCCATGGGTTTCTGCATAAACTGAGATAGTTTATTAACACTATATGATATGTCAGGTAATGTTATAGTTGCATACTGAAATGAACCTATAACACTCCTACACTATGTTACATTTGAAATAACTTCTCCCTCATACTTAGAATAATTCTGACTGCTTATCATTGGAATAGGTTAGGGTTATCATTTATCATTTTGGTTTTGACAATTAGCTCGATTATATACTTTTTCTAACATAGAGTCATCTATGATTCAGATCTCTATTGACTTCTGTGCCAAGAAAATAACTTAATTCACCTAGATCCTTAATAAAAATATGTTGATTTAAGTACTAAGTTAGCTTGTCAATATCCTCAGGATACCAGTCACAATTAAATCATCTACATATATTAGTTTAACTGTTGATGTGCTATTTATTTTTGTGAATAATGAGTTATCTGATTTGGTATATTGATATCCTAATTTTATTAAGGTGTTTTTCAGTCTATCAAACCAAACTCGTGGAGCTTGTTTCAGGCCATAAATGGCTTTATTCAGTTTATATACTAAGTTCTGATTGTGGTTGTAACCCTGTGGTCGCTTCATATAGATTTCTTCTTCAAGAATGACATTTAAGAATGCATTGCTAAATGTTTAACATGCCACTTCTTACACAAGGCAATAGTTAGAATAAATTTGATAGTAGTAAATTGTAACAACTCGGAATTTCTGAACCAATTTAAAATTTTTATTTTAGATATTTTAATTGATTTTGAATATTTAAAATGATTTATTTTAAATAATAACGAATAAAAATTTATTTAAATCGAAGTTAGAATGTATAAATTTATCCTAATTATAAACAGAGTTTGAAATGGCGCGGTAGTTTGAAAATTCGATTTTAAATTTCAACTGAATGTACAGGATTCAAAATAAATCGGATTTCGTTAAAACCAGAAATGTTAGAATCTGTTTAATTATATCGTTCTAATGAATGTGAAAAATTGAGATTTCATAATATAAATTGAAGGTAATGTCCAGTTTAAAATTCAGAATAGTAGCTATGGAATTTATATATATTTTAATATAATATATATCTCTAAAAATAGCCATTTTGCAAACGACCTCCTTTTCAACGAAACCACTTTTGTTGGATCCAGAATGTTAAATTATTGTTAGATTTCAAATTTCATAATTTTTCGATTTAATATGTGAGTGCAATGAATTTAAATGTGTTTGGTAATTTCAGCTTAAACTTAATCGACTAGGAAAAGACAATTTTTCGAACGGCCTCCAAATTCGACGAAATTAGTTTTGTTAGGACCGTATCGTCAAAAAATAGCTAGATTAATTTTTCTGTAATTTTAGGAGTCAGTATGTGGCCCAGGTAAATTAAAATGTACGTTTAAATTCACTATATATTAATTTATATTTTAATTTTGATGAAAACTGATCAAAAAATAGTCGAGTTGGCTTATGAAACATATCCCATTGTGTCTGAAATGGGAGTAGTTAGCTAGAGGCGATAGTCGTTGGGTTTAATTTGGAGCTCGCATGAAAAAATTCATTAGAAAGAAAATTAGGAAATTAAATAATAAAAATTAAATATATAAATACCCCTTTTTTCACAGCAAACCCTAGCCGCCTGTGACAATTTAAATGGCCAGAATGCTCCGATTTAAAATGACAATTTTTTTTCAAATCCGATTCAAATTAAACCCATCTTTCAAAGGGAATTTTGTAGAGATTCTTGCTAGCTTCAGTTCTATACGGTTTTGATGGAGACTAGTGTGGGGATGTGCATGAATTTCTGACGTGCACTGCCACCATTCATTGGCGTTTCCAGGGAGGAGGGCTGATCGAACTTGACTGGGTACTGGGGGACGGTCGGCGACACTTAGGAGGAAGGGGTGGCGAAGTCTGATTGATGGCGGAAAGTCTGTGGTGGCGTGCGACAGGGAGAGTTGATGACGAGGTTGGGTTTTCTCGTTACCGACGCGGGGAGAAGATGAATCAAGGGATTAGAAACTAATTAAAGTTTAATTAATAATTTGTTTAATTAATGATGTTTAAATTCGTGTCTAAATTTGTAAAAATCATAACTTGTTCAAATGAAATCAGAAATTGACCAAACGAATTGCGTTGCAATCGTCTTGAAGAGCACTACATCGGAACTGACCAAAACGAAAACAGAAGTAGTTGCATTTTTTGATAGAATTAAACGGACGGTTTAATTTTATTAAAACAATTCAAAATTAAAGAATGGCGGAGTGGAACCCAATGTGAGAATTCTCTCACTAAAATATTTGTACAGTTATTTAATTTACTTTATAACTGTAAATATATAGAAATTGCCAGTGTTGATTTTTATTTGTTGTATGTGACATTGCTTGAGTTCAACACATGAACTACTCACGACTCATCTGCACAAAAAGCTTTGTTTGAATATCCGACACTCGTATTTCAAACAATATGGATACACTTTGTGGTTGTTGAAATGTGATATAAATATCCATTTATAATTTGAATAGTTAAAATTGGTTAATTAGAAAAATTATTCAAACCAAATTAGAATTGGTTAAATTTATTAACTAATGATTTATTTAAATAGACTGTTGTTGTTTGAAAATGCCACAGGGTATTGGGATGAATTTGACATACACTAATCCCAAAACTTAGCTGTATGTCAATCGATGGGTTGACAGGCTGTGATGAGCTTATTTAAATTTTTAATGCTTATACAGTTGTAAATTTCACTCTGGATGATGTTTGAATGTTTAATGATTATTTATCATTATTGGTGAATACATGCGATGTATGAAACCCATATAACTGAAATTATATGCTAATTGATTCAGTCGCATTCCGATGTAGAAATAACGAATATTTTAAAATAATGAATATTTTAAAATAACATTCAATGAATAATCAAAATATGATTTTGATGTTCGATTTGGATGGACACGAAAATATTGAAATATATGAAGCAGATTAAGTAGATATACGCCATTTTTACTCGAAGAATTTTTCTATCGATTTTATTCATTTTATAATGAACATCGAAAAGAATTGAGTTCAAAATATGATATTTTGAAAATATAATCATTTTAATATTATAATGATATAGAATATTCAATTTTGATCTAAAATTGAAAATGAAGTTGAAATCGTTTTAAAATGGATTTATAAACGATTTATAAAATACGTTGTAAATAGAAGTCGATGATATATATATATATATATATATATATATATAATGGCTTGAATAGAACGCGCCGCGACTGTTCGTGAATTTCGACAATTAACTTCAAAGTGATATAATGGGAGATCTGACCGCCGGAAACCAGAACCGGTGGGTTCGTATCGAAAAGATCTTTCTAATGAATATAGGAGATTTAAATTTGAACAGTTGGATTTTAAATTATGTCCAAATCAACTTCAGAAAAGGTCGCTATGAATGCAGTTTAGTGGCCGATATTGGAAACCGACTGTAAAGGCCTTAATAGAATTGTTAAAAATATGGAAAAATGTTGTAAATCCATAATAAATGATTTGGAAAGATTTTGGATGAAGAGTTCCGTATTTGAAAAGGTAAAAATATATTTTTATCGAAATGAACTAGTTGTTAACCAGAATAGAAGTCCAATGGATTTTAGAAATAAATAAATTGGATTTATTAATGGTTTTTAAATAACCAGAGTTTCTAACGAATAAATTGGAATGGATTTGGAATGGAAATTATCTTCAGATATTTCGATATTGAATTCCATGATTATACGGATATTGTTGAGGAATTTGGAAGATATATATATCGTTATTCCCAATACGATATTTATTGGTTTCAGAATTCGATATTGAATATAAG
The DNA here is from genome assembly GCA_030737875.1 of Allium sativum. Classification (NCBI taxonomy): domain Eukaryota; kingdom Viridiplantae; phylum Streptophyta; class Magnoliopsida; order Asparagales; family Amaryllidaceae; genus Allium; species Allium sativum. The sequence goes on along the minus strand of CM060919.1, from coordinate 725,868,480 downwards.
CGATATAATTTCTATTTAGAGCCTTGTATTTAATATCAAATTGGATTTTGGGTTTGTCGTGAATGGCGTCTTCAATAACACCATTCTTAAACCCCGTTGAGAAAGGAATAAATCTTTTGATTAAGATTTAGAGAAATTTACCAATTAATTAATTAAATCAGAATTGAAATGAAAGTTGATTTTGGGGTTTATTGTAAACGATGTTTTAAATGACATTTGTTCTTCAACCCAAATTAGCAGTAAAGATATGATTTGGAATTTATAAATCTTTTATTAAGAATTAATGGAAATTTTCCAAACATAAGATTTTCCAATTTAATATATTAAATTGGAATTGAATGGAATTCGATTTGGTAATAATCGAAATGAGATTCTGTGAAGATCCCATTTTGATGGAAGATGATTTTGGGGTTTATCATGAACTGTGTTTTAAATGACATTGGTTCTTTAACCCAGTTAATGACAAGATTAATTTTCCTAAAATTGAATAATCACAAAGTAATGATTTTTGAGATTAGAACCAAGGTTGAGTTTATTGAATCACTACACCATAATGGCCATTTGGCAACCCTTTTTTTCCAATTGTCAACACTTATTTGTGTTGCCGTGTAATAACAAAAATAAGCGTTGCAATGGTCAAAAAGTGTTACCAAATATACATTATTTCAATTTTTTTATTGCCAACGCTTATTTGTGTTGTTAAGGCTGATTTATTGGGGGTAAAAAAGTAAACTTCCACCCTTAACCCTATTTCCCATTTCTCCACCGCTTGCCAACGCTTTTGCTAGATTCGGCCGCCAAAATCAGAAATCTCAAATCCCCAATTTCAGAACGAGGCAAAAAAAAAAATTAGGGATCCATTTGTGCTCGCTCTTCTCTAATCGGTTTTTGGGGGTAATCCGCTCTTCTCTAATCGGTTTTTGGGGGTCACATAGCAACTCACGTTCAATTTTAGGGATCCATTTGTGCTCGCTTTCAACTGGAATTCATCACATCAGTCGCTTCATGTGAATTTTGTTCCTTTGTTTTGTGGCTAGGTTTCTTTGTTTTGTGGCTAGGTTCCTTTGTTTTGTGGCTAGATTTAAATCCGAGACTAGGTTTCTTTGTTTTGTGGCTGTATATTTCTCATTTGTTGGTGTGTGCCTTGCTATTTATTTTGATTGTCGCTTATGCTCGGTATAAAGGTTTAGTTGGATCCTGATATGGCAAAATGTACATAATTTGAAAGTGACATTCAACATTATTCCTTCATAAAGCACGTAGGGAAAGATCTGACAATGAAAATTCAGAAGAATAACCCCTTTATGAATAATGTGACGAATACCCAACTCACAGCAACAGACAGACTATTGGATCGATCAAATACTGCTACTGTAATTATCAATTCATTCAAGTTTAATTTTACTATTGTCGGTCTCCGAGTTTTTGTGAGTTCAACCTGTATGACACACACACAATGAGATAATATGCTTAAATAGTTTAGTCGAGCACAGCTATATTGTGGTTTTCTACATTATCATCTGTTTGTGCTTCTTTGCACCAACTTATAAATTGGTTAAGTATGCGTGTTTGCCATATATAATATAAATTTTGTTAGATAATACTAATCATGCACGATCAGATTGATTGTGTGGTTTACTGAAAATTAGTTTCTAATATAGGTTCAGTTTTCTGAGATATGCATATAGTTTGCTTTTTAACAATGAAATAAAATTGGAAAGGAAATATGTAAATATTGAGGTTCTGCTTGAGTTATTTATCTACAGTTTTTAGCTGGTGGTGGGTGATTTTGTGGTGGTGTTTAAGCTTTGTTGGAAGTACTTGTCTGATTGCTTCTTATTGGCTATAAAATTGTGCGTAATTTTAACAATTTGTGTTGAAAGTGGATGTAGACTGATACAAACCACTATAATTTACAATTTGTATTGAATCGTGACTATAACAGTTACAAATTCTTAATACATATTAGGCTATCAAGGTCTCATTTTCAACTTTATGATTCCTTCATCTCATAACTATGATTTTTACAAAAACTTTTGCTCAAAGAGCTGATCCCTATAACGAAATATTTTCCTTTATAGCATATATGTTTGGGTTTCCTTTATAGCATATAGTCAGAATTTTAGAAGGGAAGAAAATTACTAAATATCAGCGCACAACTAAATATCAATGCATGAAATACTAAATTCAAATATGCATGATGCAACATATACAGATATTGAAATTTAAACCTCGCGATTGAGTACATGTAATGGTATATGAAGATATATAAATAAATAAGGATAGGCGTAATAGTTTAATATCTAGCTTGCACATATTTCTTCTTTTTCGCACATTCTTTGTTGTAGAGACATTAAAATGTTTCTCTTTTTTGTTAAAACATATACTCCAATGTATGGCAGGTGATATGCCTTTTTTTTATAAGTAAAAATTTCTTATCATTTCTATTATTTTTCTGTTGGTATACTGAAGGCTAACACTTGATGAACTAGTAATCATTGCATTAGTAATAGTAAATTGCAGTTTACCTAAATAATCAATTTTTTTTGCTTATTTTCATGCTTTAACGATGCTTTACTGTACATTTCATTGCTTTACTTAAGTCATCATCATTGAATAGTAAAAGTAATGTATTTAACATCACACCATAAGACGCACTGCTTATAGTGAAAGTCCGGGAGATGGACGCCAACGACTTCCTTTATCATTTTCTTCGGCTAAGGACAGTTAGTCCTATTTTTAATTACTTCATTAACAAATTAATTTGTCTGATTCTATTTACACTTTAAAAATGTTATGAATAATATTTTGACTCTTAAAAAATATGCAAGATATTCTTGCATAATTGTTCAACGTAACGACTGTTATGGTCGGTTAAATTGGTATTTTTGATGATCCATCTGTCTTCCCGTAATTTGAATATTTAACGGTATTAGAACGCTAACTCCGATGATAAATCTATGCGATTTTTGTTGATCCATTAAGCAACTTCGATAAACCTAGTTTTGTGTGACGTTTTTAAAAACTAAAATATTTTTAGAACCATGCTTGTGCAAAAAATATTTTTAAACACCATTGATTAATTCCTTAATTCTTGTGCAAAAAACTAAACATCTTATATTTATAAACAAAGCGAGTATATAATGTAACATTGACAAACTTAGAACAATACAAGCATCAAACTTATAAGCTACAGAGTGTTTCTCCGAGATTAGACACAAATCTATAGTTTAATATAAAAACTTTTCAAATGCATTGTCGATGACTTCGAAACCTCTAAGGCTTGGATTGTTGATTGGAGAATCCTTTTCTGCAGTGTTTGATGTCGTCGAGTCTATTAGAACTAACCCGTCACATCGCTGCAGAATTGTAGATAAATAAGATGTTTGAAATAATGAGCTACGTATTTGTACTGAATTGCTAGCCCAGATCATGAAATGTAATGCTCACCCTAACGAAACAATCATGAAAATGCATTCTAATAAGGCCAGCAGCAATTCCAGCATTACCAATAACCGCTTTAGCGACTTCATTGCTTACTATAAGTTCTGCTTGAGGACATGTACTTGCATAGAACCCGACTTGAAGCTGTGCTTCCAACTTGTCACAACTCATAAGCGATATTACCAAATAGAATATAATGCACTCATATTTTGAGAACTCCAGTCTTATTCAAAACAATTAGTTAATCTTAAACTGATTTTGCATGTATTTTGAGTTGTGCACTTGGTTATAAGAAATGGCATAAGCACATCTCTATTTATATGAATTGCAAAGCAGATATGCATGCACTATACTTTGAATCAGTTTGTGATACCGGATGACTGTTTCTTTTTACGCATGTGTTATTGATAAAAAAGAAAGGCAGTATTCTTTTTTACATATCCGGGGGAATTATGGGATTCAGAAGATTAACTGAATAGAGTAGAGAAGAATGGATCAAAACGAGTAATGGATTCCAGCACGCATTAGTCTTTATCATTGCAACATGTATGCACGAACTGGGTAGCAATTATATGCTAAAATTAGAAAAATTCACCATGCTTCTGTGGAAGTAGCCTAGAAGCATGATCAACAATGCATCCTACATAAACTAAAGAAATAAATATGCTAGAGCTAAAGTGTGAAAAATCTGGAACATAAGTTAGCTGTCAAAATTTGCATCATGACGGCCATTAAGTTTTACTTAAACAATAGAAACCAACTATGAAGAAAATTCATAAAAGAACTAAATAAATAGCGTAGTAGATGAAAGACATGCATGATAACACAAAAAACATGCATCGGCAAAGAAATATTAGTGTATACCGAAACAAAATTTAATGATAATTTTTTATAACGTATAAACAATTCAAATTCATCGCATAGAAATACTCCTATCTAAAGTACTAAAGTTCCGGAAGTTAAGAAATCGTTGTATCTAAAAAAAGGTTTTCTTATCACTTCCCTTAACAATCCGTTTTAATCCTCACCCTAAAGCCTAAATTTGGACCTAAAATAGAATTAAGGGTGGTTGAAGGAGAGGGGAAGAAGTACAGAAACGTCGATTCCTTAGTTTGAGGGGGCAAAACTTTTTTATGGGAAATGTCAGGAGTAAAAGGGCAGCGTTGAATGAAAGCATTTATGGGGAGACCTTTGAGTTTTAGATATCGAGAAAGCCTCTGTGCACTCCAAATCAAACTAAGTAATTATAATATAGTATAGATAACAAGTGCAGTTTTTTTTTTTATAACAAGTGCAGTTTTTTAATAACAAGTACAGTTTTTTTTTATATAACAAGTGCAGTTTTTTTATAACAAGTGCAGTTTTCTTATAACAAGTGCAGTTTTTTTATAACAAGTGCAGTTTTTTTTTTATAACAAGTGAAGTTTTTTTATAACAAGTGCAGTTTTTTTATAACAAGTGCAGTTTTTTTTTAACTAGTGCAGTTTTTTATAACAAGTGCAGTTTTTTTTTTTAACAAGTGCAGTTTTTGCTGGTGCCGTTGTTTTTCTTTTTGTTGGGAAATGATTTTAGAGTATCATATTATTTTCGGGTACAGCTGCTACCCCAGAAATGGAATGCCTCACCCGCATGAGGCGTGCAAAGGGGGAAAAACACCTACATGAGGTGTACGATTCTGCAGTAAAACATTTTTTGTGCTTTGAGGCTCTATTGTTTGCGCCTCTCCCGTTTTTAATACGCTGATATGTGTGTGTGTGTGTGCATTGGCAATTACATTACCTCATTTCTATCACCGGTGCATTGGTCGCCTATAAGATGTCGAAGATGCTCTTCAAACTCTTCATCAGGAGCCTAGAATAAAAATAGAAGAGCTACTAAGTTACTTGGCTAACATCTCAAAATGAAAGGCAAAATCCAGGTTTGCCTTTATAATATTTTATCACTACAAATTTGAAAACTATGTTCTCCACCATAATAACAATAAAGTCCCAAAATAGATATAAAAGGAAAATTATAGCACTTCGATTTCTCTCTTGATCTATTGTTTCCACAGAAAATTATCAAATCTCAACGACTTCAAATCATCATTTATTACTTAAAAGTCTTCTAATTAATTTTTCCAGATATTTGTTTCATGCCCAAATATTAAATACCCATTTCTTTAAAACTGTGTAATTTGGAAGGCCAATAGTCATCACTTACAACATTATGTCAGTAGCCATAAACTAATACTAAAAATCACATGTCATGCATGCCTTGTTATTTCTTTCACATGAAAAAATATTTATCATCGAAGTTTCAAACTGTCAGTTACATCTTGTTTTACATGAAGGAAATACAGTGGAATATAATATTTTTGGTTGTGATTGGTTTGTGCGAATTCTTGCTGTTGTCTATTGCTGTGAGTTTGCTAGTGGTCGTACTTAGTTTGGTCTTGATGGTTGCTGGAGCTGTGTACAAGACTGAATGAATACATGGATGGATTGGGTTGTATATATACAATTGTGTAGGCTTTAAAATAGGTATTTGTTTGAACAAATGAACATAAGGAAACCATATGGCTGTGGCACCCCTTGACTGGGAAATTTATATATCCCTTACCGGTTATGTGACAGAATTCATGTGATACTATAGATTTTAGTTGCATGAGTTTTTAAAAAGGGATATTACTATGGGGAATTCATGATTTACCAGCTTTTGGCAACTTATCTGGCTGTGTGACTCATGGTTATAAAGCGTGTCCTGTCTGTGCTACCAAGACAGAATCAGAGTACATCGGCAACACGATCATCTATTCAAAATATAGAAGGTTTTTGAAGAATGATCATCCATATAGAGCATTAAAACACGGATGGTATAGGGATGTTGAATATAAAGAGCCTCCAACTCGGCTAAGAGGCTCGCCTCTTTTAGAAAAGCTTGAGCGTATCAAATATATTCGTGGCAAAATACCACCAAGCAAAGAGAGATTGATTTCTGAAGCTTATGATAATGTAGATTGTCTTGTCGATGAGGAAGGAAGGCCGACATGGTATAAGAAGTCAATTTTGTTTGACTTGGATTGTTGGAGCAATCATAAAGTTCGTCATACTATTGATGTGATGCATACTGAAAAAAATGTTGTTTAACAAAGGAAAGCAATCTTCTAAACTTGCATTTGATAAGGATCACAAATTGCAATGTTGTCAAGTTCTTAAAGATGCAAAACTTCCATCATGTCTTGCAACTAAGTTAAACGATCTTATATGTCTTCAACCACCCGGTTTGCAAATTAAAAAGACATATGATTATCATATTCTCATCCAATACTTGCTTCTTATCATGGTTCAACATGCATATCCAAAGTGTCGTGAGTTAAGACGAGCGCTTTTACAAGTAAGCTTGTACTTCAACATAATATGTTCAAAAGTTCTTGTTCGAGAACATGTGCAAGCGGCTAAAGATATGATTGCTGAAGCATTATGTGTATTGGCACACTATGTTTCAACGGATTTTTTTGATATAAGCATCCATTTGATGGTACATTTAGCAGATCAAGCTCCGCTTTGTGGACCATCGAATTATATATGGATGTATCCATTTGAAAGGTAAATATTGTTTTTGCATTCAAATTATTTTACCTAAGGGTTATGAAATAACTAACTGTAAGTATGCATATTAATTTTTGTGTGCTAGGGCTATGAAAGATTGCAAAAACATACCTAGTAACAAAAGGTATATAGAAGGATCAATTTCTGAAGCATACCTTGTTTCAGAATCAGTTCGATACGCAATGGAATATATGCCAAATCCACGTGATGGAAATCATAGCTCTAAACAAGCATCCTTTTTAGATGAGAATAGTGATGATATATATGAGCGTTCCATCGTTGAAGGTAAACCGTTAAAATTATCTAGAGTGCAACGATCACAGATTCGACGATGGTTACTATTTAGAATTGATATACCGGAACGAGATGAATACTACAGGTCATACATTTTCACCTTTTTCAATACGTATCACATTAGTCAAGAATATATATATATATTTATCACAATATTGAATTTGTAGTGCATACCGCTTATCTTTAGAAGACGGTCTTCGTGGTAAAGGGAAAACTATCACAAAAGCAGTAGTAGTAGTCCAATCTGAATTTGTTGATTGGCTATACAATAAGGTGTGCTAAATTTACTTGAGAGCAGTATATTTCTTTTTAACTAATGTTATTATATTAATTTTGTTAATTCTTAACAGTTAGTGGACGAAAAATGCATGAACACAATGTTATGGTTGTATGTCAATGGTCCAAAGTGGGAAGTCAGAACTTTTCTTAAGAATAGAGTGAACGGCTATACATTCTCTCCTCAACATTATGACGATAGCATTTCAATGCAAGATAGTGGTGTCTGTATGGATGCGATCACTACATTTGTTGCAAGTTCAAAAGATTTAAATCCTACGGATGATGATACTACTTGGTATGGTGTTATTAGAGAGATCATGGAAGTTGATTAATATGATTTTCAACATGTGGTATTCTATTGTGATTGGGTGAATGTTGCAGATAAGACAAATGGTTGTAAAGTTTGCCCGGATACGAATTTGTTAATTGTACAATTGTGTTTTGTTTTGAAATGTATGATTTTCTTTTATTGATGTCTTTTGAAACTATTGCCAGTTTGATATGTTAATTCATGTCTTGTAAGTATCTTTTACGTGTTATGTTAACTTTACATTTTGTTTGTTTTTTGATGTAGATTTTTCATTAAAATGACAAACAATAGCGCAAATGCAAATTTAAGTACAACACAGACTATTGAACCTCAACCACCCAAAGGTAAAAAGTACTTTATAACGGTTGGGGTTGAGGGTGCAGTAGGGGAAGATTCAGCTAAATGGAGTACACGTAGTGGTGAGTTAATTCGTTGTCATATACCCGTTGGCTACAAAGAATGGAGGGCCGTAGATAGCTTCTACAAGGATAAACTATGGGAAGGGCTTTTGGTATTTTCACTCATATCGATTTCATCATCAAGTTTAAATTATGATATATTTGATTGTTTCATGATTTCGTTTATTTTGTTTCTTTTCTCGTGATAGGAAGAATTTGACATGGATGTAGACCCTAGCATAGCTCGACCATTATTAGAGAAACATTTCCCACCGTACTATAGATCAATGAAGTCAACATTAAGAAAAAGTCTTCTTAAAGTTGATGACACTATGATTCCTAAACGTGTTTCCATTGACAGACGTCCAGATGATATAGATAGAGTGTGGTGGGAAAAGTTCCTTGATATTGAGTATACGAATGAAAAGATGGAGCAATGTAAAAAAAATGCAAAAAACAAAGCGAAAAACCAAATTACTCATACTCTAGGAAGGAAACCTTACCATAGAGTGCACCATGAAATGGTAATAAAATTATCTTTTGTAAATGGTTGTTTGTAGAATGTTATATTAATTATGTGTTGTCAACTTTGATATTTCTTGTAGGTCTTATCCAATCCAGAAGCAAATATTTCATGAACGACGATTTGGAAGGTTGGACATAAAAGAAAATCGGGAGAAGTACTACCATGTGCAGCATAAACATATGTAGGTTTGCATATATGTTGTTAAGCTCAGTAAATTATTTTAATTGATCATTATTTGCCTGAACTCATGATGTTTTGCCTGAACAATGTTGAGTACATAAAGTTGGGTTTCTACAAATACCGAAAACATATACAGCTTTGCTGAGCCTAACCGCTCAGCTTTGCTGAGCCACAGGCTCAGCTAGCTGAGCCTTGCCGCTCAGTAAAGCTGAGCCGTAAGGCTCAGCATTTGCTGAGTTTTGGCTCTGCAAAGCTGAGACGTAAGGCTCAGCAAATGCTGAGCCCACGGCTCAGCAAAGCTGAACCGTGGCTCAGCATTTGCTGAGCTTTGGCTCAGCAACTGCTGAGCCTTACTGCTCAGCTTTGCTGAGCCACAGGCTCAGCATTTGCTGAGTTTTGGCTCAGCAACTTCTGAGCCTTACCGCTCAGCTTTGCTGAGCCACAGGCTCAGCATTTGCTGAGTTTTGGCTCAGCAAATGCTGAGCCCACGGCTGAGCAAATGCTGAGCCCATGGCTCAGCAATTGCTGAGCCTGAGGCTCAGCATTTGCTGAATGCTGAGCCTGAGGCTCAGCAAATTCTGCTCAGCTGTGGCTCAGCATTTGCTGAGCCAAAACTCAGCAAATGCTGAGCCTTTTGCCTTAGCAACTGATGAGCCGAGCCTTACCTAATTTGCAAGAAATTACCTAATGCTGAGCCGAGCCTTACCTAATGCTGAGCCGAGTCGTAAGGCTCAACATTTGCTGAGTTTTGACTTTTGTGAATTCGGTATTTTGTGCGAGATGTTTTTCTGTTTTTAACAAGAAACTGAAATTTTCAATTTAATGTGATATTCAATGAATGCAGGCACTTCTAGAGGCAGCGGAGGAAAAGAGAAAATTGGATGGTAGTTCTAGTGGCGCAGTAGATGATCTTGATAATGATCCAATTGCAGAAGTTTTTGGTTCCGACATGAAGAAAAATTATTGTCGAGCAATTAGTTCTACTTCTTCTATAAAACAAGTAAAGGTGGCTCGAGCTGTAAAAGCTGTAGCTGATAAAAAACAAGCCGTGGATTTGTCCGTTTGGAAATTAGAGATAGAAAGGCAAGTAGCTACTCAAGTTAATAACGCCATCAATTCAATTACTTCAACTTTTATGAAATTTATACCTAATTTGCAAGAAAACTTGTTGCAAGTCCTTCCACTCCTCGTACAGAAGGTGCTTCTAATTTAAGGGATTCTCCTATAAGTAATAATGTAACCGTTACTCCAAATGTGTCACTTAATGATCTTCATTCATCTACAATGGAAAAGAAATACGTAATGCTATTGTCAAATGATCTAGAGAAGGAGGTAGCAAAAGGTTATCTTGGAACACAAACAGTTTGTCATTTTAGGAAAGTGGTAACGAATATAGAGAAAGTAATTTGGGTTGTTGAAGTTCTTGAACCGGATGCACCAATTTATGATGGTCCTCAAAATGGAATGTACAAGTTATGTGAATTTTCAGATGGAGGCTTCGTTATATGGCCAGAGTTTCGTATTCGTTATTTGTAGAATCTTATTTATGTATTGAATTTAGCAAACTAATTATGTATTATTGAATTTGACATTTTAATTATGTATTGTGTTTGTTTATTGTTAACTGATATTCTATGTCGTTAAGTTATGAATGTTATCTATTAGTATGCATTGAGTTTAATATTAGTTTTTGATTCATATTAAATATCGTCTATATTATCATCATGTTGGTTATTAATTGAATATTAATGTTAGAATATGCGAGTTGTTAATACATATTTCTGTTATTATTAAAATTTATATTTGTTGTGAATTAAAATTTTGTAATATGTATAGGCGTTACAAACAAATGTATTGCAACATGTATAAGCGTTGCAAACAAAAATCTTACAACGATTATAAGCGTTGGTAAAGAAAATCTACCAACGCTTATAAGCGTTGCTAAAGAAAATCTACCAACGCTTATAAGCGTTGCGACTGAAAATATACCAACGCTTATAAGCGTTGGGACAGAAAATCTACCAACGCTTATAAGCGTTGGTACTAATTTGCCACCCCTCCATAGCAACACTAATAAGCGTTGCTGAAATTGTTTGCGACGGCTATACTCGTTGGGAATCACCTGTTTTGGTGTAGTGAATCTTTAAATAGATTGGAATGAGATAAATAAATTTATCAAATACATGAAATGATCAAGAATGGAGTATCACCAAATTTACTCCAGGCGATAGTTAAATCTTTAATTAGATTTGAACGTGAAACGGTAATTAATTTTACCGATAACACAGTGGGTGTTAGACATGGAGGTACTACTAGTTTTGCTCCATGGGATAAATATGTTGGGATTGGAAAATAAAATAAATGGTTACTTTGGTAAGGCCCGATAATCCCGACTAGTTAATAAATCTTTTTAAAACGGTATCAAAAGGAATATTAAAGAAAAAATTTAAAAGAATTTATCTTTGATAAAATTAATGGGAACCTTGCCCCTAAGATGTGAATATTTAAATAAAAGAATATTCTGAATTGGAACGAGGCATATGATGTGTTTTTATATCACTTGATTATTGATTATAAAATACGTGAATTATTCGGAGAGACCAGGTTTAACCCATTTTGAATAACTGATACACTAGAAGTCGGCGAGGAAGATGGTGGTTGAAGACCAAAGATCTTCACATAGTTTGGATGATTACTGATGTCTTGATTGGAATGTACACCCAAGATAAGGTAATAAGTGGTGATCGTCCAGACGTACTTCGAGATCGACCGGTATGCGAGGACCTCTCTCCAATATTAGACATATGGGACAAGGAATAAGGTGCTTCCGGTTTCATTCAGACCCAGAACGGACTTGTAAATGGATGTGTGTCTAACATTGGATTTCATTCTGTGTTGATTGATTTCTATTAAATTTAATATTGTTTGGTGGCAGAGAATTTATTCTCTTGCTTAACACCCTTCTCTGAGACGTACGAGCTTAGAGGTTATATATTGATAAACATCGGTTACATGGTGTGGATTGTCAATATGGCATGCTAAGATGCAAATGAACAAGGCTTTTGATGAAAAGCAGAGTCTTGTGGATGATGATAAAAGCACGGCTTTAAATAGCATAGCTTTGTGTATAGCGTTAATTCGCGAGCCTCACACCCGGTATGAGTCAAAAACAAGATATTAAACGTAGGGAGAACTTGTGTTTCTTTCTAGCTAGAAGTGGTGTCATGGTATGGAGCCCAGACATTTTTACTTATGTGGATGATGGATTGCGAGGCGCCTCAGATATAGGGTTATATGCTCATAGGGTCGACGTACTGACCTGTTCAGAGGTCCGACAGGACCCGAAAACGTATTGTTCAGGAATAATTGATCCCCTAAAGTAAGTGTGGATCGGCCCTACCGTTCACAGGGTTCACTACGGGTGATCCTAAGACATATGCTAGAGTGTCTTGAATCGAAGAGGAGTCATCCCTTGCCTCAACTCATAGATGGAATCTAATTTCCAATACGCGACTTTTCGGTTTTAGTTGTAAACCTATATGGCGACATAGTAGGATGTGGTATTATGCCGTCTATGATTGATACATTTATGTTTGAAGTTGATTTCTTCACTTATAGTAGTAATAAAAGATAAATTTCGCGTACTAAGCATATTTGGCCATTATAAGGTAAAACTTTATCTTCCGGCTTGCGTTGCATCGTGTGACGGGACCTGAGTATTATAATGGCTTCATTTTTACATTTTAGCATTGCGTTGTTTGTTTATGGTATTCTTGGGAGGAAACCCGTTCCGTATTATACGACGTGGTCTCTTGATTTCCTAACTTTAAAAGTAAAATTAATAACTGTTTTAGTTCTCACACCAGTTCCATGATTGACTCGGAGTTTATTGTTTCCACCTAAACTCTGGGTGCCCATATTTTCCACCTAAACTCTGGGTTTACAGCTGGAGCTATATCCGGAAAGCTTTGTATCCGTGTATTTCTTTCAGTTGTGGTAGTTGATGTATTTCTGCTGCTTTGTAATTTGTAAAATCTCTGATATTTATTTTTCCGTTGCGTAATATTTATTCGTACTATGATATTCTTGTACTCTGATGTAAATTGTTGCAATAGCAATGAAATGTTCTTGTGTTTGTGTTCTGATGCGTCATGTTCTCAAAGCAATCCGGGCTTCTCGGTCTCTTCGGGGATCAGGGAAGTCTGGGTCGTTCCATTTTCTACTACAGGTGAAAATGTTTGATTAAAATCAAACCTATATTCCCCAGTAAAACCTTTGCTACTAACCCGGCTTTGTACTTATTAATAGATCTATCTGGGTTTCTTATTAATTCGTATGTCCATCTGCACCCTACCACATTCTTATTGGAAGGTGGACATACTAATTCCCAGGTTTTATTTCTAATGAGAGCATCGTACTCCTCATCCATTGTTATCTTCCAGTTTTTGTTTTTAATTGCCTGTTCAAAAGAATCAGGTCCACTATAACTGGACGATGTAGTATATGTCTTTGGTTTGAAAATACCTCTTTTTCCCTAGTAACCATTGGATGACCAGTCTGAATTGGTGATTCATTTGGTGGCAAGCTATCATTATTATCTGATTTTGATGAGTATTCTGATCTTGTGCTTTGAGACTTTGTATTTTCTTCTAATATCCAATTTTCTGAATTTGCAGGATTGTGCGTGGCGTGGCTGGGTTGCTGCGAATTATCATAACTTTCAGAGTTGAGTTTAGATGATTGACTAGATTTAGCCGCCTCACTTTCAAAATTTTGATGCCACGTATTAGAATAAACTGGAATCTCAGGTATAATTGCATTTGGATTCCTTATTTTGCTAGTAGTATTGACTTCTCTGCTGCTAAAAGGAAACACGGGTTCATTGAAAACAACATGCCTATTTATGTATATTTTATCTGTCTCATCAAGACATTTGTAACCCTTTTGGTTAGTAGTATACCCCAAAAATGTACAAGGTCTAGACCTGAAATTCAACTTGTTAGTATTGTAAGGCCTTAAATATGGAAAACACAGACATCCGAAGGGTTTTAAACTTTAACACTGTACATTTTCTCAGTTGGAGTTAGGTCCTTTAATACTTTGGTTGGTTGCCTATTAATTAAGTATATAGAAGTATTGAAGGCCTCTGGCCAAAATTTTAGTGGTAACTTAGCTTGCGCCAACAGTGTTAAACCAGATTCTACGATATGTCTGTGTTTTCGTTCAACAAGACCATTTTATTGAGATGTATAAGGACAAGTAGTTCTGTGAATTATTCCTCTGTTGGTAAAATAATTATTCATATTTTTAAATTCACTCCCACCATCAGACTGTATAATTTTAACAAAAGTATTGAGTTGTTTTTCAGCCATGTAATGAAATTAACAACAACATTGTTAGTTTCGGATTTTGATTTCAAAAAGTAAATCCATGTAAATCTAGAATAAGCATTAACAATAGCTATATAATATTTATAACCAAAATCAGAATGTACAGGTGCAGGACCCCGTAAATCCGTTGTAATTAACTGCAACGGTTCAATATAAATAGTTTCTGAGTCAATAAAAGGAAATCTGTGGCTTTTTCCTACTTGACAAAAGTCGCAAATATAAGGTAATGAGACAAGATCATACTGAATATTATTTTCAGCCAATCTTTTCACTACAATTTTAGCACTTGGATGACCAAGTTTGCAATGCCAAAGATCAAAAATATTTTTGTTGCTATCAGCATTATTCAGTACATTCTAATTATAGTGTTTATCTCCTTTTATATCACTGTTGTTCATAACAGTGTTGAACTTGTATAGCTCTCCAGTCATGTTACCTTGTAAAATGAGTTCCTTAGTTAGAATGTCCCTAAATAAACAGTATTTAGGGTAAAATTCAAAAAAGACATTGTTATCATGAGAAAATTGAGAAATACTAATTAAGTTTTTCTTGATCTTTGGTACTCTTAATAAATTATGTAAATATAACTGTCTCTTGCCATTTATAACTAGCATTACCAGTATGAGTAATAGGAATGCACTTACCATTACCTAAAAAATTAGAATGATTACCTTGTAGTCTTTGCTTCCAAGATTCAGGTTGTCTAAATTCTTTATGATATGATGAGTAGCTCCTGAATCTGGATACCAACTATCATCTTGAAATGTGTCCAATTTTGCTATGTCATTCTGATTGTTGTTCCTGCTAGCATTATCTTAATTGTTACTTTCAGATTGAGATTGGGCTATGTTGACATTTGGATTTCCATTGTCCTCTGATTTTGGTTTGATGTATAGTCAGTGTTGAATCTGAAATAGCAATTCAATGCTGTGTGGCCCATCTTCTCACATATTTGACACTTTGGACTATTGGAGTTATTCCACATGCCTCTACCTCTTGCTCTTCTTGCACCACCACCTTTCTAGTAAGATTGATCATTTTTGTTATAGTTTTTTTGATTCTTGCCTTTAAACAAATGGTGAAGTTAACAGAGTAATTTGTTTCTTGAGATTTTTTGGCATTTATTGCTACATGAGACAGTAAAATTGAATGTACTTCATCTATAGGTGAAACAATTTTTTGAGACATTATAACTGCAACCACAGCTTCATAATCATTATTTAATCCATTGACCAGATATAAAACTTGATCATTATTTGGGACTTTATTCCTAGTTGCATTCAACAAGTCACACGTTTTTTAACTTTAGAGATATACTCTCTCATTGACAAATTCTTCATTTTTATACTCTGCAACTGATTCCTGTAGTGCAGAACTTCTGCCGAAGATTGATTATTGAACTCTATTTCAATAGTAGCCCATATATCATGTGCAGAACAACAACCAATAACTTGGGGTAATAAACTTGCACTTATGGAAGATAGTAACCATGAACTAATAAGTCTATCTTGTCAATGATACCTAACATACCTTTCATTGGCAATAGTTCTATTGTTTTCATCAGTAATAAACTTGGCTGGTATATCAACAGTGCCAAAAATATACCCCTCTAAACCATAACTTGAATAGCTGTCTCAATTTGTAATTTCCAAGAAGTTAATTATCTTCTTTAAGATGTATAGTGATTAATTGGCTTTTGAAACTAATTACAGTTTTTACTGATTTATCAACAGATGCATTAGCAAGGGGAGGATTATTCATATCATTGTATGATGCCATTGAAGTTGTTATGATGCCATTGAAGTTGTTTCATCACCAATTGATATCAGGTACATGATGACATAGGAATTATTCAATAGCAATAATCAACATCAGGATGAAGAATGCTGAAACTAATCAAGAATTTAAGTTTAATCACTCAGACAGATATGTAGCAGGCGACAAATTTTAATGATGGATGAATTTTATATTTATACCTTTCTGAAAGATTTTCCTGAAACGGCTCTTACTTTGATGATTTCTTGTATTCTTGGTTGTTTTCTTGGCGATTTTTGTTGCTGATAACATGGGATATAACCGATTGATCAGATGTAGCCTGGTCTTTGATGATTTCAGGCGTGACACTGATCAGTAATATTATGTCCTCTCTCAAATGATGAGGAACACCCTCTGATGAGCTATACTAAGGTGATGATACAATAATTTGATGAGTGCGTTGACCCACAAAATACAACAACAGAATCGATGTGCCATTAGGCGATAAGCTCTGATACCAAGATAGAAATTGGATATGAAATATGTTGAAGAGATTGCAGTGGAGAAATGCAAATGAAAAGATGATTGCAGAAAGAATTGTAATCTTCTCTTTTGTTCAGAATTGTAATTGAACGAACAGTTGTGTACGGGATGCCGTGTAATATATAGGCAAATACATTGGCCTATCGGTACATGTTTTGGAAAAGCAGAAATAAAAAAATAAGTGGGTTGAGCACAAGTCCAATGCAATTACATATAAAATATAAGTAATGCAGTTGTTCGACCGACATTTCAATAACATCGATAACCAGTGGATGATGGAAGAGTTCAATTGTCCTTCGTGCTTTTGTTATGTTTCAAAATACTAAAAACAAAATAAATTTGTTTTTTATTTTATACATTAATTTCATTTTAAGAAATCGCTTGTTTTCCAACAATACACCTATTTTTATTTAGATAAAAACACAAAACTATGAAGATAAACAATGCGGGCTTAAACTTTTCCCAAACTCAAGTTTTGTGTTTTTTTTTTTTTTTTTTTCCCAATTACAACCGTACAATATTGTGCGAAGTTTCCTGGAAAGTAATTATTTGCTAAGATTTATTCATATGCATTCCTCCTTCTCAATGGGCAGCATGTATTTCTTTTGCTCTTCTCATTCTGGCCAGCCTTCTGTGTACTGACGGTGAGTTTTTACTCTCTCCATAGTTGGTGGGAAAACCATTGATGAAATAACACCTATCTACAATGTGATTGCTCTTTTTACAGTTTGAGCAGAATAAAATCTTTTTGTCTCCTTCTCCTCATTCACATCGGCCTCTTTGTTCTCCATAAGTGGAATTTTTGAAGGATTTGTGTTGGACATGCATAGAAGAGAATTATGAGTTTAGCTGTGACTGAGGTTGTATCTCTCATTGTCTTTCTTGCTGCAAAACAGGAGAATATGCTAGATCTATGTCAGGAGACGGCTTCAACATAAGAATAGATCCCCTACCTGATTTGAAAGATTCACTAATTCCAATAAGAAATTGCAAAAGCCTGTCCTCTTCAGACATAGTGAAATCAGTAATTCTTGTACAAGTGGATCTGATTGGATGTTTCAAACTCCTAATCTGATCCAACAGAGCCTGCATCTTGGTGAAATATGCCGTGACAGAATATGATACCTGAGTCAGGGTGTTAATATCTTGCTTTATTGCAAAGAGACGAGCAACATTTCGTTGACCAAACCTGAGATTAAGACTCTCCCAAATTTTGCTGACTGTTTCAATGTAGATAACGCTCCGACGGATTTCTGGACTCAAACTGTTGGTGAGCCGTGACTTCACCATATCATTGCAACGAATCCACCTCCCAGATTTGGATCACCAGAAGGAGACTGAACCAGAGTACCATCAATGAACCCTAGCTTGTTTTTGCTGACAACGACGTGCGAACAGAAATCCTCTAATCACCAAAATTATGTCCATCGAACACATCGATGAGGAGTGAGAGCCCTGAATGATCGCTGTTGTAAAGAAACAACAGATCAATGTTGTCAATCGCTACAGTGGTTCTAAGATCGTCATTCACAATAGCGATTAGGTATAGGAAATTTCAGAAAAGTAAAAAAAAAAAATTGAGAGTCAAAACTCAAATCGATCACTATGGATCGAAAAGAGAGAGGAATCGTAACCTTTAGTGCTCTGATACCATATTATTGTGTGCAGAAATGTATAACTAAGGAGCCATGAGAGTGAGAGAGAAAAGCTTTTGGGAAAGAGAGAAAAAGTATTCGTGTAAAATATAGCGTGCTGCTATTCACATCCCAATTTACTCTTCTGGCCACCACACAAAATTTAATAAACTTGATTATATTTTTTACACTTCTGGCCACCACATCATTTTTCTTCATTCGGCCATAATCAACCGAATTAACAATATGAATTCGGCAGGAAGCAACCGTACGGCTACTACCAACCGAAATATGATTGTAAATTCGGCAGGAAGAAACCGAAGCTTTCATTCCGTAGTGGGGTGCATGTTCATATTAATATTTTTAACGTACGGTAGCTGAAAGAAGAAAATGATATTCTTTATGGTGGCCTTTAGTTTTGGTGGCCAGAAGAGGAAATTGGGGTGTGAATAGCAGCACATAAAATATATCTGTGAAGTTGTTTACAAAAGCAGGCTTTATATAATAGCCAAAACAGAATAAAGAAAAACTATATAATAATTCCATTATTATCAATGGTTTTGAATGATTAAGTTATTAAAATAACAATTTTCCCATGAAAACAACGAGTCGTTGCTAGCTGTTAGAAATCTCGTTGGCAGCCGTCGGAAACATGGCGTGACCATACGTAATTACTTTATAGTGTTTGTAACTTGTCCAATACATGGACAAATCTGATAAATATTGTATCAGATGAATATGAATATCCGTTTTGTAATAAAGATGAATATCTATATGACGATCATAAACAACACTTATTAAACGGGGCCAAAAACTCTGTAATGGATTTAATATTTATTTATTTAAAAAAAAATTAAGCACATTATGCATTATTTTGTTTATGTTCTAGTGTTTTATTACATATGTGCTAAATTATAGTATTCTTACTATTTCATATAACATATGATTCATGTTTATTTATATACAAAATTAAATGCATAATCATATATATATATATATATATATATATATATATATATGTGTGTGTGTGTGTGTGTGTGTGTGTGTGTGTGGGAAATTCTATTTAGACATAAAATTTTGACACAAATAGTGACACAATTGATTTGCACCATTTGATCACCCCATGAATTCCACATCTCTACATAAAGACAAAATGATCCAACGGTTGAGCTTTGTGTCTCTCTATTTGTGTCTAATTTTGTCTCCAAATAGCCGCTCCCTATATATTTATATATATATATATATGTATGTATGTATGTGTGTATATATATGTATATACACACACACTAATCTAGTATAATGCTAATTAAATCATTCACCAAATCATACACCAAAACGTACAAATCTAATTCATTGTGTATATAATTCGTTTAATCTCGATCATCCATATTTTACAAAATATACACCAAATCGTTCAAAACGTTCCTAACTAACTCGATGCAAGTTCAAATGTGCATTTACACTAAATAATCAACATATATAAATACTCACAAAAAATGAATTTGGACATTTTGATTCTAATAGTTGGAAATAGCATTCCATTGGGTATAACAAACAATCAAGGGTCTATCAAAGCAACAACAATATCTTATTAAGCGTTGTTTTATAAATGTAAACTAACTAAAGTTTAGAAAATTAACCTTGATTGGGAGGTGATTGGAGGTTGTAAAGAGATCGCTGCTAGTGATTTGGAGGTGGATGATGGCTTTAGTCTGCTGATAGGAGGAGGTGGTGGAATTTGAGGAGAAATGTTTTGAGGAAGATAATGAAATGGCTCCCGGCCCTCAGGCTCTATGCACGATAATTTCCATTGGTTTCGAATGATTAAGTTGTTAAAATAACATTTTTATCATGAAAACAACGAATCGTGGCTAGTCGTTAGAAATCTCGTTGATGGCCGTTGGAAACAGGACACGACTATACGTTGTTCTTGTAATGCTTGCACTTCACGTCCTCGATTTGCATTACAAAGAACTTGAAAACAAAAGAAGATCAAATTTGTAATTTTTAGTCACATCAACAACCAATGGATAATGGAAGAGTTCAATCGTCCTTCGTGCTTTTGTTAATTTTCAAAATACTAAAAGCAAAATAAACTTGTCTTTTATTTTATACGTTAATTTCATTTTAAGAAATTGCTTGTTTTCCAACAACACACCTATTTTTATTTAAATAAAAACACAAAACTACAAAGATAAACCATTCGGGCTTTAACTTTTCCCAAACTCAACTTTTGTCAGTCTTTTTTGTTTTCCCCAATTACAACATTTACTGATGCAGAAGCACACAGTACAATATTATGTGAAGGGGGAGATAAAGCTTCCTGGAAAGTAATTATTTGCTAAGATTTATTCATATGCATTCCTCCTTTTCAGTGGGTAGCATGTATTTCTTTTGCTCTTCTGGTGTGGGCCAATACTCCATGCCTCTGCGATTTGAGATCCATAGACAAGCCCCAGCTTTGTTGCTATTAGTTATCAGCTCAAATACACCTATATATAGTTTACAATCAACTTAATATAAAGATAACACATTTATGCATTCTTCTTTGCTATCTTCTCCATGAGTTACAAAACATCAAACTTTTGTTACTGAACTCATATCCTAGTGGTTGCGATTTGGTTAATTGGTAAACATACAAGTAGCAAAATCCTAAGAAAAGGAATGACTTTTACATATCAACATAACATGCATTCATTCTGCCTCTGCCTCTGTTGTAATGGGGTGCAAGAAAAAAACAATATTCATATAGCAGAGTATCATTGTTCCATTATTACACCAGAGACCATGTGATCTGAATCCACATATTAGCTCTACTTATTAGAGTAAAAAAGTGTCATTATTTATTCTAAAGTAAAATCAAAAAGTAAAATTTCGGAGTTTAATCAGTTTTTTAACCTGCAAATATACCTACCCACTTTTTTTTGCATTTTAGTAGAGATATCTTAATTCATGGTTCAACCAGACACCCGAATGAACATGGTGATATGCCAGTATTAATGAACATTGGTTAACGATTACAATGAAAACCAACATGCTAGTTTTGAAACAAAAAATATGATATGGCCAGTTTTCACTATAAAGGAATGGAATATACCAGATTAATTATGTAACAATGGATCATATTAACCCTTAATTTCTTTTTCTTTAGAAACAAAAAAAGGGAGAGGGGGCACTGCTATATATAGTGTGATTATTCATGTTGGAAATTGGAATGCAGATATTTAATAAATATATATACCTTTCACGACGATATCCATAGGCAAGAAACCACCAAGTGCAGCAACATCTTCCTTAAGCTCATTCGGAACTATGTCTGTATCAACATACTGTAAAATGCATTATCGTTATTATTATAAATATATCTTTACTGAAAACAACCCTTAGTAAGGGAGCAGTGCAAGGTCTTTGATTTCTTTATGCAAAACGGTATGATACATTGTAGATATTTAACATTTTTTTTTTTTTTTTTTTTTTAACTTAGCCATCAGTTGATCTAGGGGTTTGGCTTATCCATCCCTCTACAAGAGTTAATTAGTTGTTCACACCATCACCAAAAACTAGAAATCTTGATTTTGAACTGTATTTATGTACCATTAATTTGCAAAATTACACTCTATCAATATTTCACCCGTCATTTAGAGCTTAATCCTTCTGCTTTGGAAACAGGGAAAGTCTATTTACTTTCGGTTCACACGTGATAAATGCTTGTTGATGACAAATTGGGTGAATACCGAGTTCTACACAAAACTGTGTTACTATCTTTTTCGTTAATTTGTTCTTTAAATTGCTACTTATATAATATAACTAGCATTATTTTCAGTTTTTACATTATACAAAAATCCTAGTTATAACAAATATTATATTTAGTTTTACATAATACAAAGAAAGACAAGGACTCCATAACTAAATGAAAGAAAGAGCCATCTCCACGACTGATTATAAAGTCTCATTGGCACCATTGATTAATACAAAGAAAGACAAGGACTCCATAACTGTATTTATGCACGAGAAAAAGGACACTCCTTATGTCATCTTCTTTCAAAATAATAATGCGGTTTCTTGTCATTTTCACCAATGAAAACCTCAAATTGATCACTGGAAGATTTGAGATAAAATCTCATTGGCACCATTGATTAATATTCAAAAACTACTTATTCCTACGTAATCTCCTGTCCCTGAACAAACAGTAACGTTATTTTTTGGAATAATTTTGTTACTAGCTAATCATTCGGTCAATTATACAAAAATAATAAAAGCAAGACAACTAAGGTTAGAAACAAAATATTGTAAATATTAACCTCGGGACAAAGGACATTAACACGGATTCCTTCAAGAGCTAAAGGAGCAAGTGACCTTGTAAACGAAACCACGCCACCTGCGATTATTCAAAGGTGTGAAATTATTATTCTAGTTTAAATGTCGATATGGCGAAGTAAGACCGAGCGATGAAATGAATAATAGTACCTTTGCTTGCCGAATATATTGACTCAGGAACAAGTGGATAAAGTCCTGCTGCAGAACCAAGGTTTACTATGACACCAGGTTTTTTTGCCTTGCGCATGATCTGAATCTGCTTGCAATATGGTTTACATTCATATAACAACATGAAGTAACAAGATTTTGATCTATACATCAATACTTTCCGCTTTGCACTCTTAATTTACGGTACCAGAATTAAGAAACTCACATGACATTTTGGATGTGTATAAGTGGTGGAATAATATGCAAATAAGGATCTTTAGGAAGACATTCCAAGGAAGGAAAACAAAAACAGCAGTGCTGAGTATGAGTTGACAGTCAAATTTTGTTCATGAAGTTAACTAGACTGATATTTAAATCGACGTATTATAACTGTACAATCATATTAAGTCAAGGTAAATATTATACTCAACACTAAAGAATTATTCCTAATTATGACCACTATAAAAGGAAGAGGAGAAAAAGAAGAATAATATGAACAGATCCTAAACTAAGATGCATAGGCTACATAGTATAGAAGCAGACAAGAAGCCATACAAAGAGGATAGTTTGAAGTTTTAAAATTTGTTATAAAATTTACAAGTTCAACATCTTAATCTCTTACCGCAACTCTAGTGCAGTCAATAACAGCAACAAGATTTATATCGATAATACGCTTCCATGTTGCACTTCCATCGGTTTCGTCTTCATCGAAAGTTTTGAGTGTCGCACCAATTCCGGCGCTGTTTATACAAATATCAAGACCTCCATAAGTTTCCAAGTGCTTCTGAAACGCACTGGACACATCTCCTACATTAATTCAACCAAAACCAATTTCCTTTAATCCGAATCAAAGTCGTCATGATGGTATTTACTAGTTAACCACAAATTACATAATTTGTCGATGGTATATCCCTGTATAGCATTTACAATTACAATAGCTAAAAAGAAGCGAATATATTACTTGTATTTGAAACATCGCATTTGATGAACATTGCAGAAGGAAATTTCATATCTGAATTGACTTTCAGATTTTCTTTTTCGATTAAGGAAGTTGTTTCCTTTCCCCTCTCTTCAGAAATGTCGACAACAGTAACAAAAATACCATTTTGTGCAAGAGCCAAGCTAATTGCTTTACCTACAACATACACAGAAACATCTAAATAATACTTCTGTCATCCTATCAGGAGCAATTAGTAAGTAGTAATTCTTGATTTCCCTGCTACATAACCTATAATGAAACTTCAGTATTTTTTTTTTTTTTTTTTTTTTTTTTTTTTTTTTTTTGGAAACACAGTTTAGCAGTAGTTCATCACATGTGTTTACAAGTATATTTCCTATCACAAAATCGTACTTGAATAATAAATTGTTTACATACCTATTCCGTTGGCGCCTCCAGTGACAAGAGCAGACATGCCTGGCTTGATCTCCATCCAGGCTTTTGTAGATCAGAGTTGTCAAAGAAATGAGTTTTTGGAAGCTGTGGTCTGCACAATGGCTTTTGTAGTTGATGTTTTTTCACTGTGTCGTTCCCAAATTTTTTTAATTAAATGGTAATTAAATTATTTATACATATAACAAAGCACTGACAGATACCATGTTCTGGAATACATTTGTTTTTGTTTATTTTAGAGTTTATCACTTTTCAAAGGAAAAATATGTATTTGTTCTAGAAGTTGACTATGATCGGTATATATAATTGAGAAATGGAAACAATAATACAAATTTCGCATAGAATTGCGTTTCGTTTTCACCAATTCCTTTGACCAATATATTAAACTAATGGACACGGATGTTGTAACAAGACTTCATCAAATTCGGAACACAGAATTGACTCAGCCAAAACACTCAAATTAGTAGCCCAAGAAACGAAATTAAAGATATCTTGAATCTTCATATCACGTTCTAAGGATTAGAAGTCCTAACTACTAAACACGAGAGGGGAAGGTTTGTTGTGTGATGGTGCGGTGGGGGTGGTGAGAGGAGGGGGGGGGGGGGGGGGTTGAACTACTTACAATAGCAGGTATTTTCTGTGGAATTGAAAATTATTATGATTGGAAGCTGTTGGTCAAATGCTATTAAGGACCATTGGTAGTTGTTGCAAAATAAGAATCTGCTCCTTTTCCATTCGGCTTTCAATCGAGATTTGTATCCAAAATTCTTTTTCTTCTCCAAAACCGCCACCCACGGCCATTCTGTTCTTCCCTAGCCTCCCCAATACCTGAAAACTCCCTCTCTTTTTTTTAGCCATTTAATCTCCTTAAAAAAAATATAAAACCTAATATCCTCTTTGATTACATTTATTAATTTATTGCTAAGTTTTTAATTTACTTGTTTATATTGCCTTATTGTATGTACAGGGTAGTTTATTGAGGCATAATTTTTGTCATTAACCTACGTATTGTAAGTTTATATAGTTTGTACGACAATATAACTATGTGCATATAAGTTGAATATTTAAACGATTTTAGGCTTATTTGGGGACGTTTAGTGTAAATAAGGATAATTTAGTTTATATTTTCTAGAAATTATCGAAACCAATATTTAATTTTATAACATACAATTAATTTGATTGAGCTTTGAAAATGTGCGTATAAGTGATAAACTCTGTATATATACATTAGATTGGAATTAAGTTGTTTAAGGCTTATTTAGTTTAAAATTTATGGCTTTACGCATACAATTCATAATAAGAGCAACAACCGTATAAGTCGATTTTTAATATACACATCTTTATTATTAAATTATTGAAAACCGTAGAAGAAGATATTTTTTTTAGCATGAAAACTTACATGATTTCATATAGGTCGAACGCCAATTTTTTTAATAAGTATTAAATATGTAATATATTATATTCACAAAATTCGTAGTGTTTTTGGCCCCATCCGATGAATGTTGTATATGATCGTTATATGAATATTTGTTTCTTTAATAGAACAGACATCTTTATTCATCATATGCAATATTTGTTAAGTTTGTCCCTGTATTGGACAAGTTACGAACATAATAACGTAATTAAATCTCATAAAGCATTTCATTTTAAACGATTCACAAAATTTCGACATCGCTTCCTTTATATTTGATGTGCACATGCAATTGTGTATCGTTCAGTGAGCTAAAGCAAAGTGTTGTCGAAATTTTGCTGAATCATTTAAATTTAAAAAATTACGCGATTTAATTACGTTATTTATTTGTAACGAGTGGTAGGATGATCCATCTGCAAAGTGTCAATGATAAATTAAAATATAACATTCACCAACAAAATTATTTTAATAAAATGTCAATGCAAATTTATATCAACCTTTTAATTTTATACTTAGGGTGGATGGACAATTATTTTACTGATCGGAGCTGGATGTACAAACAACGAAGGGAAATTGAAGGCTCAATAATTGAACATTTTAGTAATGGTGTTCGTGTGTTTATTGGTTTCGCTTTAAGTAATAACGGAAATAATGAAGAAATCGGTTATCCATGTAGTAGATGCAAACCGTTAAAGCATTTGATACCAGAAATGGTTAAGTTCAATTGTGTTAGTACGGTTTCGTGCTAAATTATTTGATTTCGGATCGTCATGGAGAACTACTAACATCTAATCTTTGTACAAGTTGAAGATGTAATGAGTAATGAAATTGCTACGACGAATCTCGTACAATATATGGTTGAAGATGTTGCATGTTCACTATTCCATGTTCCTTAATTACTGATGACGATGGTAATGCTGAAGAAGAACCAAATATTAGAATAAAAATATATGATTTATTAGATGCCACGAAGAAACCCCTTTGAGAAGGTTGTACAAACATAACATAATTATCAGTAAGTGCTGAATACATTGCCATGAAATCTAAATACAACCTCACAGAAATTGGATTTACAGTTGTTGTACAAGCTGCGAAGCGGCACATGCCTCCCAATAATTTAATATGCAAAAATCATTATGAAGTAAAATAACTGATGTCGGCTTTTCGTTTACCATATGAAAAAAATAGATACATGTTTAAATGGTTGCATGTTATTTTGGAAAGAAGATATCAACCTTAGGAATTGGAATATATGTAATCAGGTGTTTACACAAAAAATTGTACAAATACCCCCTAAGAGGATTCCACAAATTCGCAAGGAATTGTATCTAGGAGATGGAACCACACTCACAAAGTAAAGAAAAGCAGAAAAAAGTAAAGAACAGAGAATTTTAGAGTGGTTCGGCTTAGAGACAGCCTACATCCACTATAGAAACACTTTTCATTATCATCATGGAGATTACAAAATACATGGTTCTCTTAACTTTATACTTTTCATTCTAATCTCTTTAATATCCCAAACTTGATGGAAAAAGTCCTCTTGGATCTATGAAATTATGGAGAATAAAGGAATGAATCTTGACAACTTTGCATTTGAATGATCTTTGTCGGTTCCATGTTGAATGAGATTGTAGATTGGAGCTTAGATGGGCTCTAATGGAGGTTAGAATGGCTTATAACAGTGGAGAAAACAAATGAGCAGCACTTCGTGGAACTAGGAATCGATCCCCCAAAATATGGAAGCCATGGGGTATTTATAGTTGGAGTTCAAGCGAAGTGGTGAGCTGAAACTCATATATGCAGGCTATGGGTCGTTCATGTTATAATTACGGAAGTGCCACTGCCAGCTGTTGCTAGGTGTATGACCGATCGACCATAGGAGTGCTCGACCGTAGGAGTGCGCGATCGACCATATGAGTATGCGACCGACCATATGAGTGTGCGACCGTTCAGACTTATGTGCGACTGACCAGACTTGTGTTTTACTTTAAGAGTGCACGACCGACCAGAAAACCAAATGATGACTGACCCAATGATGACATGCTCGATCCATGATTTGAGCATAGATTCAATCTATCAATTGTGTGTGTAATTTTTAATGGATAAACATTTGCCCCTCGAAGTTTGTAATTTTTGATTTGTAAAAGTTACATGCTTCGAAATGAATGAATGAATTTAGTACTATTTGATAGATTGAAATCTGATTTTTCATGGGTCAATAAAACTTATTTCATTGTAGGTCGAGCGCTAGCAACTTAGGTGGGTCGGGTTTGACATGTCAGTTTGGGTCGAGCAGCCCATGTGAGCTCGAGCGATCGGTTCGAGTGTGAATGGTCGGGTTTGGCGTGTCATTTGGATTGATTAGGCCCGTTCGTCTTCTGTACTTCATATGTCCTCTTACCCTTCATTCCTATGCTTCAACTCTTTCTACTGAAGGAAAACTTTTAATGGTGGCTGCCTCTTCCTGAGAGATTCGTTTCAGCCTCAAATCAATTAGAGTTTGTTCCTTTTCAGATTGAATCCGCGCCGACGATCATCTAAACCACCAAATTCCTCAGCAATTCTCACTTCCGCAGCAAGTCCTATCAATTTTCAGTCAAATTGAAGCCAATCGCCTCAGATTTGGAACACCACACCTACCACAGGTGATTACTTCCTTTTAATGTTGATTTGGTTTACGAAACAGTTAGGGTTTCGAATTGATATAGTATTTGGGGTACGGTTTGGAATTTGAGCTGAATTTTTGTGGGTTGTAATTATTGGAATTTGGAGTGGATTTAATTGGATTGGATTTGGAGTTGTGTATGTAAGTGTTTGAGGAACTCGAATTGTACAGGATCCCCCAAATTTTGATTTGAATCGGGTGCACATAAGGTGTCTGACGAAATGCCTGTGACGTTGAACCTTATATGCTTTGTTGATTTACTTTTGTATCTGAATTTGATTGTTTTGTAGTTTGTGTTTAGGTTAGAGGCTCACAGCTTTAATCGAACTTGGCAATATTATACTTTTCAAGTATTGTCTTCACGGCTATGAATGGTCTGAGACTTAGAACTTTACATATTTTGATTTTGATGCCGCCTAGAATCTCTTATACAAAATGATTTTAAGCTTTGTCAATAAGATTAGTAATTAATCCATGCATAATGAGTTGCTGATGATGTACTTTGCTCGTTGAAACAATCTCCGGTCTTGGTGCCAACTCATGCTTCGACTTGGTTTGATGTTGCATCAATATGAATATGAGTACTCCAATTTTTGGAATAAAATTTGCGTGTTGAACACGACTTGAATTTGTGTCTATTGCATTCACTGTCGGTAATGATCTTCGTATAATTCGGATTGTAACTCATTGCTTTGATCAATACTTTCAATTGTCCTTTGCTGTGCGAAAACTCTCAGTTTGAATTCGACAACATTTGTATAGTCATGTAGGTCTGTTCTTCTAGAAACCTTTGACACAGTTTTGGAATCTCTTAACATGTCTGCTCGACCCATCATGGTCGAACATGCTCGACCCATACTAGGGCATGTCATGCTCGATCCAGTCTGGGTTCGAGCGTGCTCGATCCATATGGAGGTCGATCATGTTCGACCCATTCTGGGTTCAAGCATGCTTGATCAATATGGGGATCGGTCATGCTCGACCCAGTCTGGGTTTGAGCGACTGGATCGAGCATGCTCGACCCACATAAGGGTCGGTCATGCTCGACCCGGTCTGGGCTCGAGCATGCTTGATCCATATAGGGATCGGTCATGCTCTACCCAGTCTAGGTTCGAGCATGCTCGACCACATGGGGGTCGGTCATGCTTGACCCAGTCTGGGCTCGAGCATGCTTGACCCATATGGGGATCGATCATGCTCGACCCATTCTGGGTTCGAGCATGCTCGACCCACATGGGGTTCGGTTATGCTTGACCCAGTCTGGACTCGAGCATGCTTGACCCATATGGGGATCGATCATGCTTGACCTAGTCTGGGTTCGAGCATGCCCGATCCATATGGGGGTCGGTCATGCTCGACCCAGTCTGCATTCGAGCATGCTCGACCCATATTGTGTCTACATGGTCGCATTATTTGGAGATTTTCACGTGTTTGGGGCCTATATTTATTGTTGAATTTTCTTGCAATGCTAAACCTGCAATAGCTAGAGTACTCACATGTTTTTGAGCTTAATATTTTGTTGTTGACTGCTCACACCAACAACAGATTAGTATAAAAAGTTAAGAATATGCATACAGTGTAATCTTTTTTCCGGATTGAATGATATATTTGCATAGGATTGTTTTTATTTGATTGTTTATAATTAGGTTGAATATTTCCTGCACGAATATGATCATTCTAAAATCAGCTTTCGACAAGACCTGAAATCGATTAATCGATTTATGCTGATTATAGATCCTCAGCCTTGCCCTTATGATAACACATATAATTATGCACACCATTCCCTTTGAATTAGAAAGTGCTTACCTGCGATTCATTTTTCCAGCACAGTTACCTATGTGGAAATGGTGACTAGGCAGTAGTTACGCCAAAATCCTGAGGAAGCAACTATGTCTAACGAAGTTGGAACTTCCGTTCAGGTTTATTACGATGGCTATTGGCCCAAGAGTAAATGTCAACAAATATTTTCCTCAACCCCGGCCTCTTTCCAATGCACCTTCTGAGAGACAAGAGACGACACTTTCTGTAACAACCCGGAAAATCAGAACCAATTTAAAACTTTTATTTTGGCAATTTTAATGAATTTTTAATATTTAAAATGATTTATTTTAAATATAAACGACTAGAAATTTATTTTGAATAGAATTAGAACGTATATACTTATATAAATCGAAGCTAGAATATAAATATTTATTTTAATTATAAAAGGAATTGGAAATGGCGCGGTAGTTTGATAATTTGATTTCAAATTTCAAATGAATGTACATGATTCAAAATAAACCGGATTTTAGTAAAACTAGAAATATTTGAATCTGTTTGAAAATATCTTTCCAACGAATGTGAAAAATCCAGATATCATAATGGGAATAAAAAGTTATGTCCAGTTGAAAATTCAGAATAGTCGCTATGGAATTTAATACAATATATAGCCCTTAAAAATAGCGATTTTGCAAACGACCTCTGTTTTCGACGAGACCACTTTTGTTGGATCCGGAATGTCCAATTATTGCTAGATTCCAAATTTTCATAATTTTTGGAGTCAATATGTGAGCGCGGTGAATTTAAAGGTGTTTGGTCAATTCAGTTTGAATTTAATCGACTGAAAAATGACCGTTTTTCAAACGGTCTCCAAATTCGATGAAATTAGTTTGTTAGGACCATATCGTCAAAACATAACTAGATTTATTTTTCTGGAATTTTTGGAGTTCGTATGTGGCCCCGGTATATTAAAATGTGCGTTTGAATTTAAAATATAATGATTTATATTTCAAATTTAGCGGAAACTGATCGTAACAGCCGAATTGGGTTACGAAACATATCACATTGTGTTCGGAATGGGGGTAATTAGCTGGGGGCGACAGTCATTGGGTCTCGTTTGGGGTTCGGATAAAAAGTCAACCTTTTTTGAAAATTAAATAGAAAAATTATATACAATATAAAATCTTTTTACATAAGCCCCCCTCCCCTACTTCATTCTCTCCGATCAGAACCCCCTCTTTTCAAATCGATTTCGGGAATTAGAAAATGGCGGCTCTCGTCGCTCCCTCCACCGCAGACGCCATCGCCCCGCTCCCCTCCTCCTTGCAACGTCGACCTCCCCCCTTCCCTCGCGAAGCTCCACTCCTCCTTGCGACGTCAGACCACCGTGAGACCCACACCCCTCTGCGTCGGAATCGCCTGAAGCCACTCCACCGATGATCGTCCTCCGACCAACTACGATGGCGCGAGCACCAGTCCCCCCCTCTGCCACCAACGACCAGCGACTTCCCTCCATAGAAAAACATTGAGTTTTTGATTTATTATTATAGAAAAACTGATTTTTTTATTATAGAAAAACAGCCAGTTTTTGATTTATAATTATAGAAAAACTGATTTTATTATTATAGAAAAACTAATTTCTTTTATTATAGAAAGGTATAATTTTTATTACAGGAAAAAATATAATATATATATATATATATCTTCGTTCTAAAAATGTAATCTTTATATAAAAGACATAAGAGAAAATTGAGATTTTTTTCATATAAAGATGAGATTTTGAATCATAAAAAGAATCGATTTTTATAAATAAAAAGTTTGATTTTTATTTAAATAACTTCGTTTTAAAAATGTGATTTTTATCCACTTAGCGTTGTTATAAAAATATGATTTTTATCAATATGAAGTAGGGTTAAAAATTGGATTTTTATTATATGAAAGGCGAGATAAAAATATGATCTTTTATATGTATGTAACGACATGAAGATTGGATTTTTATTTATATGAGTAACATATAAAGTTTTAATTTTTACATACATAACGTTCGAATAAAGAAGTGATTTATATATATAACAAAGATATAAAAATGTGATTTTTATTTTAAAAGTAGTGGTATACAATTTTGATTTTTATATATGAAGTAGCGATTTAAAATTTTGATTTTTATTTAGATAACTTAGTTTTAAAAAGGTGATTTTTTATATATACGACATTGAAATAAAAATGTGACTTTTGTTTATATATTAACAGTATAAAATTTTGATTTTTATATATATAGCGATGGATAAAATTGTGATTTTTATTATCATATAACAAAGTAAAAATATGATTTTTATATATGTAGAGAATATAAAAATATGTTTTATATATATATAACGTTAGAATAAAAATGTGATTTTTTTTATATAGTAACAGAATAAAAATGTGATTTTTAATATGAAAATCGTGTGAAACAGATTGCGATGGAACTGGTAGAAAACTTATCCAAATCTGAAATGTTCAGAAATATAGAATGGAGGAGTGGATCCCAAAGGTGAGAACTTCTCACTCTAATTTCATTTTCTAGTTAAATATATGTACTAGGATGCAGACGGTGCTTAGTAGCACCCGACACCTTCGTTTGAAACCATGTTTGTTTGGTTGTTTGGTTGATTGGATTATTTGGTTGAATTTGGGATGTGAATTGAATTGAATTGAATTAATTAGAATTTGGTTTGTACATGGAGCGAGCCATTATTAGGCGAGGGATAAGGCTAGACCTTATTCCGGTTCTAGTATCGTGTTGTTATGCTGCCGAAATTTTCTAAAAATGTTAGAACAATAAAAATATCATTTTCTATTGTATAAATATATTGTATAAAATATTCATGAGTGAAATATATATTTTATAGTTAAAAATATAATTTTTAACGTGTATATGAGTAAAATAAATATTTATTTACAAATCGGACGATTTGTTTATGTACACACATTAAATGATATGGATTGGGACGATATATTTTACACATCGCCCAACTGCACAAATAATAATCAGTGTTTGTCGTTTGAAAACCCCACAAGAGTATTGGGATGATATTAGACATACATTAATCCCAATATTTAGTTGTATGTCAATCGATTGGTTGACAGACTGTTGTAAGCATTAATTATTTATATTTAACGCTTATGCAGTTGTGTAATGCACTCTGGATGATGGTTGACTGTGTTTGATTATTGCTGTGTACATGTGTTTATGAAATCCATATAAATTGACTATGTCTAATTCCAATTCGGAAAGAACGAATATTTTAAAATAACGAATATTTTAAAATGGCGAATAATGAATATTTTAAAATAACTAATATTTTAAAATAATATTCAGTAATGGATCAAAATATGATTTGATGTCCGATTTGGGATGGACCCGAGAATATTAAAATTTATGAAGCCGAGTTGATTAGAGATGCGCCATTTTGACGCAAATGATATTTATATCGATTTTATTCATTTTTATAATGAGTATCGAAAAGGAAGTGATTTCAAAATCTATTGTTTTGAAAATATTATCATTTATATATTAATGATATGGAATGTTCAATTTTGATTTGAAATTGAATATGAAGTTGAAATCGTTTTGAAAACGATTTATAAAATACGTTTTAAATGGAAATCGACGAAATATATATAATATATATATTATATATATTTAATGGCCTGAATAGAACGCGCCGCGCCGCGGTAGTTCGTGAATTTCGACCATTGACTTTGAATTGACATTACGGGAGATCCGACCGTCGGATTCTCCTAAAACCGGAACCGTTGGGTTTTTATCGAAAAGAGCTTTCCAACGAATATATGGAATTTGAAATCTAACGGTTGGATTTGGAATTATGTCCAAATCAAATTTGGAAAAGGTCGTTGTAAGTGCAGTCGATGACCATTTATGGAAATTGGTTATGCGGGCCTTGATAAAATTATTAAAAATATCAATAATTTGTGTAAAATCATAATAAATGATTTGGAAAGAATTGAGATGAAAAATTCCATATATAGAAAGATAAAAATATATTTTTATCGAAATGAACTAGTTATGAACTAGAATTATAATCCAATATTTTTAAATAAATAAATTGGATTTGACATGGTTTTAAAAATAACCAGAATTTCCAATATATGAATTGGAATGGAATTGAATCGAAATTATCTTTGGAATATTTCGATATTGGATTCCATGATTATACAGATATTGTGGAGGAATTTGGAAGATATATATATATATATCGTTATTCCCAATACGGTATTTGAAACACCACGCCTCCGTTAAGGTTACTCACAAAGGGAATGCCTTAACTTTGGTGGAGCATTATAGGTAAAAGATGCAGATAAATTACAAGACAGACAAATAAAGCAGTGGAAAATAAAGTCATTTTATTAAAACCTTAATTCAGTCAAGCTTTTACAACAATTGTCTCAATCATACTTAAAAGTAATACAAAGAAATTCTGGATTGATTCAAAAACTTCCAAATATCAAAGAAGCATAAAAAACAATGATATTCCCCAATAAAGCGTGAACCAGCCATAGCAGTGGAAGAGAGAGTCCAAAGCAATACATCTACTTTCTTCAAGCTGGAAATGATCCGATCTAAGCTGAAGTATTCCCTCCCTGCGGACCGGGGGGGGGGGGGGGGGGGGACGGAAGAAAAGAAGACGAAAGAAAATGGGTCAGACATGAGTCTGGTATGTCCAGTGACTATTTAGCATGTAAACAAGAAAAGGGTTATGACATGAACAAACTGAATCTAGGACATCACCCTAAAAATAAGATAATAAGGCTGAATATGTTACCCATTTTACTTCTCTACACCACCTAACCAGTGTCCCAACTAGTAATCTGTATAAAATGATAACGTGATCCCAATCCCCGTAATTGTGGTAGCCTTCAGGTGTGCATCTATCGTGAGGATTCCACCTCAATCGGTCTAATTTCCATGAACATGTTAGATGTACCCTGAATACCCTATCGATCGGCTCCTTACTCGTATTAATGTTCTATGTGTCTGTGTCAATCGGCCCTCTCTTGCATGTAGATACCCTGTGCTGGTCCCACCATAAGGTGTATCGATCCTTATGATTGTAACACCCCGGATTTTTGAATAATCGAATTAACTAAATTAAAGAATAAATGTTTAGCATTGTTCTAAGGTTTGTAAGCAAAAGACTAAGTAGCTCATTTGGTTGGAACATGTGACTTGCATACAAGAGGTACAGGGTTCGATCCCCGCCAACGCCATATCTTTGTTTTAGGGGAATGGCTAAAAAAATGGCTTAGTGTGAACGCAGTTCAAAATGTGGTTTAGTGTGAAAATGGTTAATTTGGAGGATAGAAATATATATATAGATATATATATAAATAAAATAAAATTCAACCTAAAATTTAAGAAAAAATTCAAAACAGAGGAAGCGGGAAGGCAAAACACCAAACCGACCTATTTTATGGGTCGACCCGAGTCTCACTGGGTCGACCCCAGGGTCGAATCAGGAGGTTTGGAATTGGTCCCGTCGGCCCTAAATGGTCTATGACGAAATTTTATGTTTTAGGGCTTAGGTGGCGATTTCTGGTTGGTCTGTTGACATCATTTTTGGTTTCTAAGGCCTAGATGGATCCTAGAGTGATCCGACGGCTTAAATTAATTCAAAGCTCTATAAAAAGACCCATAGACTCAAACCCCTAAATCAGAATTAAAACTAAAACTATGGCCGTCATGCTGTCGTCTTGAACCCTAGAGTAGTCGCCACCAATTAGAAGAAGATTAAAGCAACTCAATTCAATCCAACAGCAAATTCAACTACAACAAAGGGACGCTAATAAATTCTAGAACTTCGTTGAATGGCGAGTTCGATCACTTTAACAAAATAATTGCTAAATTAATTATGATGTGATATACGTTGGATTATAAGTTGTGGTTGTGAATCAAATTCATATGTTTAATCATGTATGTTGGCTTGATTCATATGATATGATGTTATGCAAATCTTATATATGATGTTATGCAAGTTCTATATATGATGTTATGCAAGTTTTATATACGATGTTATGAAAGTTTCACATATGATGTTATGCAATTTTTATATATGATGTTATGCAAGTGTCATGTATGATGTTATGCAAGTTTCATGTATGTTGTTATGCAAGTTTCATGTATGATGATGCAAGTTTCATATATGATGTTATGCAAGTTAATATGATTATGCAAGTTGTATATAGGATGTTATGCAAGTTAATAAGATCACGTAAGTTGTATGCAAGTTTGGATCTAAAATATATGCTAGTAGTTCATGATGTTAACTTGTGTCAATGAATCCCTTTTTATAATCCAATCACCTAGGTTTATAACATCAGTTTCTATGCGAATATGGATGTGGAACATATGCTAGTTCGTATAAGTATTTTGTTCATATGCATGTTTAAGTGATAATTTGGATTCATATATATACAAGTTCACACCTTTAAAGTTTAGATCCATATTCAAGTTGACATTTTTATGTTGAATCTATGACATGCCTAGTTATGCAAGTTTACACCTTTATGCGGATCCATAGTTTACTCAAGTTAACACCTTTATTGGATCCATAGATATGCAAGATGACACCTTTATGTTTAGGTTGACGACATACATAGTTTATGTAAGTTTGTGATAATTACCTAGGCTAGTTGGGTGTAAAACTATGTTCATACATGCAATTTCACACCTTTTAGATCTATGATTTTTGGATCCTTGATAATACAAAGACTATGCAAGTATGTTGTAATTCTTAATTGCAAGTTAGATGCAAATTAGATCTATTATTGTGTGTATGTGACTTTGTGACGTTTATTCCCTTTTTTTAAGTATTAGACTATTTGCTAGTCTAATATGTATATGTCATGTTAAGCGAACGAATGACGGGGGTACGATGGGGATAATAGTGGATACACACATATTGTGAATTTGGCATGTAATGGCCTTAAAAGGCATGTAATTAATTTTAAGGAATAAAATTAATTAGTAATGAAATTGGTATAATTTATATACCATAAATAGATGAGCACAAATGCCTTAAAAGGCATAAAATATAATTGTGGTGAAAATTGGTATGATTTTACATACCATAAATGGATGGACATAATTGAGTCAATTATGGACATCGTTAAATTTGGAATTGATTGATAATTTGAATAAGGAAAGTAATTCAAATTGGGGAATGATTAATTAGGAGTAATTAATCGTCTAAGACACGAGGTTAGGCTCGTTTGTGGTGTAAGACTACCCGGACCCGCCCGGCAAATCCAGCTGCCACAAATGCCAGTCTAATGTGAGAGGTCTTAGGCATAAATTAAATACGTAACAATTGTAAAGACACGAGGTTAGGCTCTTTTGTGGTGTAAGACTGCCCGGACCCGCCCGACAAATCCAACTGCCACAAGTGCCAGTCTAATGTGAGAGGTCTTTATGAGGTTACGGTCTTAATGAATTAAGAAACACTTAACCAGATAAACATGTAGTGGGACATGAGGGGGTTAAGTGGGTGCCTTGGGTGGCATGTGGAATCTAGTGGGTGCCTTGGTGGCATGAGGAAATACTATTAGTAACACTTAACCAAGGTAAAACATGTAAGTGGGACATAGGGGTTAAGTGGGTGCCTTGGGTGGCATGTGGAATTACTAATGGAAACCCTTAACCAAATTTAAAACATGTAATTGAAACATGAATAAGAAGTGGGTTAAGTGGGATGTACTAGAGAGGACCAAGCTTAGGTGGATAGCTTGTGTCAAGTAATGGGGGCCCGTTTCAACCAGTAACCCATTCGTATCTTTGTGGGCTCGACCCAAGTCGAGGACGGGACACGCATACTGGGATTGACTGTAAGAGGCCAAACCGGGTTAGCGGTGGCAACGCAAGTCCAACGGGTTCATATGCGTGAGTAGGCCCGGGCAGGTAGGTAAGACGTTGTTGCATCATGTAGGTATAAGCCGTGCATCATTGGTGGTATCGGGTTGCCACTTTCGGGAGTGATACACCCCACTGTGGGGCCAGCACGGGTATCTACGAGTTAGGGAGCCGATCGAATGGGGTAGGGTAGTGGGTACACCTGGTGGAGATAGGAGCAGACGGCACCTATGTAGTCAGCCAGGGGTACACGAAGCTACCACTATTATTAATAATTATTAAGGAGGTACACCTAGTGGAGATAGGAGCAGGCGGCACCTATGACGTCAGCTAGGAGTACATAGAATTACCATTATTACTTATTGAAGGGGGCACATCTAGTGGGGATAGGTACACACTGGGTACCTATGATAGCAACTAGAGATATACAGTCAAACATGGAGGATAGTGGGTACATCTAGTAGTACACGAAGCCATCATCGTTCTATTTAGCCAAGAGGGATCAAATTTCTAGAGTGACTAGTAGGGGTGCAGTTAGTGTTAGTACAGTACAGTACAGTACAATACGGTAGAGTATAATAATTATCCTATATTGATTAGGTAGTGCCATTAACGTTATCTCTGTTTCTCTAGATTGCCTTGCCATACCCATGTGGTTCACACAGTCATTACCTTATTCTCCAGCTTATATCTTATCATATTGCTTTAATAATTATGTTGTTAGAGTTATCGGACTCGCTAGACTTTATGTCTGACCCCCTTTGTTTCCACCTCTTTTCTTCCTTTCCCCCCCAGGTTCTAAGGGTGGGACTAGTACTAGTGGAGCTTGACTGGGATCTCTTTGGGAGCACTTAGATTTGGATTGCTGAAGTAAAGTTCAGCCTATCATTTTCTTTATGGCTATTTGTAGTAGTGGGATTATGTACTTTGTTTTATCAAGATGGATATTATGTACCTGACTTTGGTTTATAGTTTTTGATGATGTAACCAAACATATTTACCTTCTGATGCAATAAATAAAGTTTTAAATTTTCAAGTACTGCTTTATATCTGTCTTATTGTGATTTTCTGTTCTATATTCACTTAAAATGCTCCATGGAAGTTAATGCATTCCCTTTGCGAGTGACATTAATGGACGTGGGGTGTTACACGTGGTATCGGAGCTGAAGGTTACCAGAACAGATAAGATATTTTGAAAAAACTATTTTTCAAAAGCATTTTTTTATAAAGAATACTTTCAAAAATATGTTTGTAGAAGAGTATTTTTGAAAGAAAGGTTTATTTTAAGAACATAATCCCCAAGAGCCTTATATCATTCCTTCGATTCTCCGTTTTGAATCTCTTCCTCTTTCTCTTTTTGAGTTCTTCCCCCCTCCGCGTATAGATGCTTTTTCTAGGATAAATAAGGACTTCCGTACGAAGGACGGAAAACCACTTCAAAGGACTTAGACGTTTGTCGGGCTAGAAGTTAGTCCAAGGAAGTGGTGGGCTTGTTGGTACCTTTAAGATAAACGATGGGAGGAAGGTTCAAATAGCTGTTTGGTTAACAAAGGACGAAACCTCATCTTGGTGGGAGGTCACGAATGGAGAATGTAAAGAAGAAGGCTAGTTGTTTTGGATAAATAGGACACCTTAGGATTGTCCAAAGAGGCAAGGACAAAGTACAAGATCTTCTAGAGGGTAGCTGTATTCCCTCACGTCTGGTATACCTAATGGGGGTAGGACCGTCTAGGTTGAAATTTGGTTTTCTTTATCATCCTGTTTGAACTTTGTTTGATTCTGGCGCTTCATACTCGTTAGTATCTGCTTCGTTAGTTGAAACACTGCACCTAAATACTAGTCTAGCTAAGGATCCCATCCTAGTCTCAAATCTTGTTGGTGGTTCGGCTCATCCTTCAATGGTTTGTCGGGATTTGAGAGTGTCTATCTTGGGCGTTGGATTTGAATGCAACGCCTTCGTCCTTGGTTTCACGGGCTATAGTTTGATTCTAGGGGTGGATTGGCTAGCCAGGCGGGGTGCCATCCTAGATTGTGAAAGGAGGGTAGTTAGACTATTGATTCGTTATGGAAAGACCCTCATATTTCTTGTGGCCCTAGGGGTTCAGTGATGCTTAGCTGCGTAGAATCTTCTGACGCATCCAACAATGATTGGGAGTCTGTTTGTGTGGTCCGTGAGTATGGAGACGTCATTGATAAAGTGCGGGGTTTACCCAGAGGCGCGAAATAAGTTTTCGTATGTGCTTAATAGATTAAGCAAAGCCAGTTATGTAATCAGCGGTGGTTTTGGAGCAAGACTGGCAAGGACAGCTAGAGTCAGTCAAGTGCTCAATTGGTTAGCCGTCTTACTAGTATCATCTCACGTAGGTCGTCTGAATTCAAAGGAGGTATCCCTTGGGTGTTTGTCTGATATTGGTTTAGGCCTTTGGGGCTTGCACTTGGGGGATGTCGAGTTCGACTAGGATGGTCTGTGTGAGAGATGGATAGTTGTGATGATTTTGCATGGGATAATATCCTAGTTTTCTCTAGAAGCAGAGAAGAGCATGCCCTACATCTTAGGGAAAGCTTAGGGACCCTACAAGTGCACCAACTTAAAGCTAAGTTCTCCAAAATACCATTTTTGGAGAAAAGAAGTGAGGATTTTAGGGCATGTGGTCTCTAGGGAAGGGTGATATGTTATGGTGGATGGAGTTCTTGGCGTCCTATGATTTCGAGATAGCATATACCCCTGACAAGGGTAACGTTGTGGCGGATGCCTTGAGTAGGAAAAAGTTGACATTTAGTCCTTTGTTTGTCGAGCGGCATAGATTAGAGTTTATCTCTACCTTTGACTTTAGACCATCCATTGATTTTGTACCCAGTTTGCTAGCGTCCTTGAGGTCAGACCTACGCTTTTGGGATGGGTTGGAGAGGCACAGCGTGATGACCCACAGTTGATGGAGTTAGTAGAGAAGCTCATAAGAGGGGAGTCATCAAGCCGCCTAAGTAGGTATACCATAGATGATAAGGGTTGGTTGCTTAAGGACGGTAGACTTTGTGTACCAAAAGACGATGACCTAAGGAAGACCATTCTTGATGATGCACATCGTTCGAAGATGACCATCCATCCCGGCGGGGACAAGATCTACATGGACATGAGACGAGTTTACTTTTGGGCCGGTATGAAGAAGGACGTGGCAGAGTTTGTCGCTAGATGCTTGGTGTGCCAACAAGTAAAAGCAGAGAAAAAGAAGCCTGGTGGATTGCCTCACCCATTAGAGGTCCCACAATGGAAGTGGGAAAGTGTTTCGATGGACTTTGTTAACGGATTACCGAGATCGAGGAAGGGTAATACGGGGATTTGGGTTGTGGTAGACAGACTTACTAAGAGCGCCCATTTCATTCCCGTAAAGAGTAAGAGGACTGCTCCATGGTTAGCCTCCGTATACATTCGAGAGATAGTTCGTTTGCACGGTGTTCCTTCTAGCATAGTGGGCGACCGCGATCCTATCTTCACTAGTGAATTTTGGAAGAGCTTGCAAGAGGCGGTAGGGACTCAGTTATGTTTGAGCACCGCATATCATCCTCAGACGGACGGCCAGACCGAGAGGGTGAATCGTATTCTAGAGGACCTATTGAGGTTGTGTGTCTTAGATTTCGGAGGTACATGGGAGGAACATCTTCCGTTGGTAGAGTTCGCATATAATAATAGCTTTCAATCTAGCATTGGCATGGCACCGTTCGAAGCTCTTTATGGACGGCCGTGTCGTTCGCCTACATGTTGGTGGGAATCTACGGATAAGATCTTGCTTGGACCCGATATGATTAGAGAGACTTCGGAAAAGATCGATTTGATTCGAAGGAGGATGAAGACGGCGCAAGATAGGCAGAAATCTTATGCGGACAAGAGGAGGACAGATCTTGGGTTTGATATTGGGGACATGGTCTTTGTCAAGGTGTCTCCATTACGGAACGTCGTTCGCTTTGGGTCCGTTGGGAAGTTAGCACCAAGATTCGTAGGACCGTTTCCTATAAAGGAAAGGATTGGGCAGATGGCGAATAGAGTGGAGTTGCCCGAGAGACTTAGTGGCGTACACGACGTATTCCATGTATCACATTTGAGGAAGTGCTTGCACGAGACCGCGGAAGTGGTAGAGCCGAGCTTGCTTAGAGAGGTGGAGATCGAGCGTAATGCGACGATTCGACGAGCTCCTACGCGCATTCCTGGGTCAGAGATTAAGAAGTTGATGAATCGAGAGGTCAAACTAGTCAAATTGCAATGGGGAGATGACGAGAGCAACGCTACTTGGGAGACGGAAGAGAAGATGCGTTCATTGTACCCTTTTCTTTTCGAGGGTATGTCTTTTAAATTTCTCCTTTATCCCTAACCTTGTACTTATCTTATCTCTAGTATGTCCTCTCGCTAGTATCTTTGACCTTTAGATAGGGTAGTCCTATGGTTGAAACATGTGTTTGAGACATGTTATGTATGATGGATGCATGTGGATGCAAGTGTTTGCTAGTGGTTGCTCGTGGATGCATATACACACACTTTAGGCACTAGATCGGCTCAGTCACTTCATATTACATATTGCATATAAATGTGTGTGCATATTTAAGCTAATGGATGTATAATGGTTGTGCTATCATATGGATGTTGCATTTTGGTGAATGGTTGTGCACACATGTAGAAATAATATGTATCGATAGGGTTCTTTCGCATACATAATGGATGCATGGCACTATCATGGTTTGCATTAAGGAGGTCAACTGAATCAGTAGACCGCCTGATTTTGCATTAGATAAGGAACATATACACGCACTTTTTGCATATGTTCATACAGCATTAGAAATTCTATGAGGACAATGGATGCATGTGTTTGATGGTTGAGTAGATGGTTGTTTGGATGTTAGGATATGCATTCTCCTTAACTTGGAGATTTCGGGGGAGAAATCCTTTAAGGAGGGGAGAATGTAACACCCCGGATTTTTGAATAATCGAATTAACTAAATTAAAGAATAAATGTTTAGCATTGTTCTAAGGTTTGTAAGCAAAAGACTAAGTAGCTCATTTGGTTGGAACATGTGAGTTGCATACAAGAGGTACAGGGTTCGATCCCCGCCAACGCCATATTTTTGTTTTAGGGGAATGGCTAAAAAAATGGCTTAGTGTGAACGCAGTTCAAAATGTGGTTTAGTGTGAAAATGGTTAATTTGGAAGATAGAAATATATATATATAGATATATATATATAAAAATAAAATAAAATTCTACCTAAAATTTAAGGAAAAAATTCAAAACAGCGGAAGCGGGAAGGCAAAACACCAAACCGACCTATTTTATGGGTCGACCCAAGACCCGCTGGGTCGACCCCAGGGTCGACTCAGGAGGTTTAGAATTGGTCCCGTCGGCCCTAAATGGTCTATGACGAAATTTTATGTTTTAGGGCTTAGGTGGCGATTTCTGGTTGGTCTGTTGACATCATTTCTTGGTTTCTAAGGCCTAGATGGATCCTAGAGTGATCCAACGGCTTAAATTAATTCAAAGCTCTATAAAAAGACCCATAGACTCAAACCCTAAATCAGAATTAAAACTAAAACTATGGCCATCATGCTGTCATCTTGAACCCTAGAGTAGCCGCCACCAATTAGAAGAAGATTAAAGCAACTCAATTCAATCCAACAGCAAATTCAACTACAACAAAGGGACGCTAATAAATTCTAGAACTTCGTTGAATGGTGAGTTCGATCACTTTAACAAAATAATTGCTAAATTAATTATGATGTGATATACGTTGGATTATAAGTTGTGGTTGTGAATCAAATTCATATGTTTAATCATGTATGTTGGCTTGATTCATATTATATGATGTTATGCAAATCTTATATATGATGTTATGCAAGTTTTATATATGATGTTATGCAAGTTTTATATATGATGTTATGCAAGTTTCACATATGATGTTATGCAAGTTTTATATATGATGTTATGCAAGTTTCATGTATGATGTTATGCAAGTTTCATGTATGTTGTTATGCAAGTTTCATGTATGATGATGCAAGTTTCATATATGATGTTATGCAAGTTAATATGATTATGCAAGTTGTACATAGGATGTTATGCAAGTTAATAAGATCACGTGTGTTGTATGCAAGTTTGGATCTAAAATATATGATAGTAGTTCATGATGTTAACTTGTGTCAATGAATCCCTTTTTATAATCCAATCACCTAGGTTTATAACATCAGTTTCTATGCGAATATGGATGTGGAACAAATGCTAGTTCATATAAGTATTATGTTCATATGCAAGTTTAAGTGATAATTTGGATTCATATATATACAAGTTCACACCTTTAAAGTTTAGATCCATATTCAAGTTGACATTTTTATGTTGAATCTATGACATGCCTAGTTATGCAAGTTTACACCTTTATGCGGATCCATAGTTTACTCAAGTTAACACCTTTATTGGATCCATAGATATGCAAGATGACACCTTTATGTTTA
The DNA here is from genome assembly GCA_030737875.1 of Allium sativum. Lineage (NCBI taxonomy): Eukaryota > Viridiplantae > Streptophyta > Magnoliopsida > Asparagales > Amaryllidaceae > Allium > Allium sativum. The sequence goes on along the minus strand of CM060919.1, from coordinate 725,824,055 downwards.
GGTTGACGACATACATAGTTTATGTAAGTTTGTGATAATTACCTAGGCTAGTTGGGTGTAAAACTATGTTCATACATGCAATTTCACACCTTTTAGATCTATGATTTTTGGATCCTTGATAATACAAAGACTATGCAAGTATGTTGTAATTCTTAATTGCAAGTTAGATGCAAATTAGATCTATTATTGTGTGTATGTGACTTTGTGACGTTTATTCCCTTTTTTTTAAGTATTAGACTATTTGCTTGTCTAATATGTATATGTCATGTTAAGCGAACGAATGACGGGGGTACGATGGGGATAATAGTGGATACACACATATTGTGAATTTGGCATGTAATGGCCTAAAAAGGCATGTAATTAATTTTAAGGAATAAAATTAATTAGTAATGAAATTGGTATAATTTATATACCATAAATAGATGAGCATAAATTCCTTAAAAGGCAAAAAATATAATTGTGTTGAAAATTGGTATGATTTTACATACCATAAATGGATGGACATAATTGAGTCAATTATGGACATCGTTAAATTTGGAATTGATTGATAATTTGAATAGGGAAAGTAATTCAAATTGGGGAATGATTAATTAGGAGTAATTAATCGTCTAAGACACGAGGTTAGGCTCGTTTGTGGTGTAAGACTGCCCGGACCCGCCCGGCAAATCCAGCTGCCACAAATGCCAGTCTAATGTGAGAGGTCTTAGGCATAAATTAAATACGTAACAATTGTAAAGACACGAGGTTAGGCTCTTTTGTGGTGTAAGACTGCCCGGACCCGCCCGGCAAATCCAGCTGCCACAAATGCCAGTCTAATGTGAGAGGTCTTTATGAGGTTACGGTCTTAATGAATTAAGAAACACTTAACCAGATAAACATGTAGTGGGACATGAGGGGGTTAAATGGGTGCCTTGGATGGCATGTGGAATCTAGTGGGTGCCTTGGGTGGCATGAGGAAATTCGATTAGTAACACTTAACCAAGGTAAAACATGTAAGTGGGACATAGGGGTTAAGTGGGTGCCTTGGGTGGCATGTGGAATTACTAATGGAAACCCTTAACCAAATTTAAATCATGTAATTGAAACATGAATAAGAAGTGGGTTAAGTGGGATGTACTAGAGGGGACCAAGCTTAGGTGGATAACTTGTGTCAAGTAACGGGGGCCCGTTTCAACCAGTAACCCATTCGTATCTTTGTGGGCTCGACCCAAGTCGAGGACGGGACACGCATACTGGGATTGACTGTAAGAGGCCAAACCGGGTTAGCGGTGGCGACGCAAGTCCAACGGGTTCATATGCGTGTGTGGTCCCGGGCTGGTAGGTAAGACGTTGTTGCATCGTGTAGGTATAAGCCGTGCATCATTGGTGGTATCGGGTTTCCACTTTGGGGAGTGATACACCCCACTATGGGGCCAGCACGGGTATCTACGAGTTAGGGAGCCGATCGAATGGGGCAGGGTAGTGGGTACACCTAGTGGAGATAGGAGCAGACAACACCTATGTAGTCAGCTAGGGGTACACGAAGATACCACTATTATTAATAATTATTAAGGAGGTACACCTAGTGGAGATAGGAGCAGGCGGCACCTATGACGTCAGCTAGGAGTACATAGAATTACCATTATTACTTATTGAAGGGGGTACATCTAGTGGGGATAGGTACACGCTGGGTACCTATGATAGCAACTAGAGATATACAGTCAAACATGGAGGATAGTGGGTACATCTAGTAGTAAACGAAGCTATCATCGTTCTATTTAGCCAAGAGGGATCAAATTTCTAGAGTGACTAGTAGGGGTGCAGATAGTGTTAGTACAGTACGGTACGGTAGATTATAGTAATTATCCTATATTGATTAGGAAGAGCCATTAACGTTATCTATGTTTCTCTAGATTGCCTTGCCATACCCATGTGGTTCACACAGTCATTACCTTATTCTCCAGCTTATATCTTATCATATTGCTTTAATAATTATGTTGTTAGAGTTATCGGACTCGCTAGACTTTATGTCTGACCCCCTTTGTTTCCACCTCTTTTCTTCCTTTCCCCCCCCCCCAGGTTCTAAGGGTGGGACTAGTACTAGTGGAGCTTGACTGGGATCTCTTTGGGAGCACTTAGATTTGGATTGCTGAAGTAAAGTTCAGCCTATCATATTCTTTATGGCTATTTGTAGTAGTGGGATTATGTACTTTGTTTTATCAAGATGAATATTATGTACTTGACTTTGGTTTATGGTTTTTGATGATGTAACCAAACATATTTACCTTCTGCTGCAATAAATAAAGTTTTAAGTTTTCAAGTACTGCTTTATATCTGTCTTGTTGTGATTTTCTGTTCTATATTCACTTAAAATGCTCCATGGAAGTTAATGCATTCCCTTTGCGAGTGACATTAATGGACGTGGGGTGTTACAATGATAGCGACCCGACACGATTCAAGATGCATAGTGTATAACTACTGGTACTCAGTGCCTGCTTTTTCCCACTCCGGAGTACGTGCACGCCCGTAAACCGTCGGAACCTACACTTACGTACCCCCTGCCGCTGTTTTGACCGCTTGTGATCAGCCCAGTAATCGTGCCCCACCCTGCCTAATTCAGGGTACCGTGATACATCTATGTGGGTTACGGCTGAAATGGGTCTCTGTTACTAGGGTTTCCTTATTGGTTAAGTTTGTGGGCCTATATTTACTAATATTACCCACCAACCCGATATGTACTTAACCTTCCCACTAATTCAAGCATGTTTATTTAACCGTTAAGTTTATGGGCCCATATGTACTAATATTACCCACCTACACGAGATGTACTTAACTCTCCCATCGATTCAAGCATATTTATTAAACGGTTAAGTTTTGTGGGCCTATATTTACTAATAAGCATGTTTATTAAACGGTTAAGTTTTGTGGGCCTATATTGACTAATATTACACACCTACACGAGATGTAATTAACCCTCCCATCGATTCAAGCATGTTTATTAAACGGTTAAGTTTTGTGGGCCTATATTTACTAATATTACCCACCAACCCGAGATGTACTTAACCCTCCCATCGATTCATCGTGTCATGTTGGTTAAGTGTTCCTTATTTACTTAACCCCGTCCGTTCATCAAGTTATATTGGTTAAGTATTTTCTTGTTAACTTAACCCCACGTGTTCATCATGTTGTATTGGTTAAGTGTCATCAATCAATTCAAGTTAACTTAACCAACCTACTTGTCATGTTACTTTGGTTAAGTGTTGCCTTCTTGTGTTAACTTAACCCCACCACAAATCAAGTTTTATTGGTTAAGTGTTGCCCTCTTGTTTTAACTTAACCTTACCACAAATCAAGTTATATTGGTTAAGTGTTTCTTATTACTTAACCCTACCCATTCATCATGCTATACTGGTTAAGTGTTTTCTATTAACTTAACCCTAGTCATTTATCTTGTTATATTGGTTAAGTGTTACCTTAATTAACTTAACCCTACCATTCCTGTCTTAGCTTTAATTCATTCATTAAAGCACCAACCACTCACATTAGAGTGGTATTTCGCGGTTACTGGATGTGCCGGGGGGTTCCGGACAGTTTTACACCGCAACTCAGTCTAACCTCGGGTTCTTTTGGGCTTGATGCATTAACCTCTCACATTAGATATATATTGTTACGGTTGCTGGATGTGCCGGGCAGTTCCGAGCAGTCTTACACCGTACCTCAATCTAACCTCGGGTTAGGCATATTTGTCTTTTCTAAATTTACATATTTACCTTCTATATTTATATGTAAATTATTGTCATTCAAGTCATGCCCAATTTCTCTCTAAATCATGTTCATAATTTTTGGTATATAAATTATACCATTTCAATGCCACTAATCATTTAAAATATGCCAATAACATGTAACTTCATGTTTTTCCCAACGTTACCCCCGCTAAACGTTCGCATAAATTTCATAGAATGTTAGGCTTCGCAATTTAGCCTAACTCAAAATCAAGAGGGGTAAAGGAAGAGACACGTTGCATTCAAGACAAGCATAATATGGATCCAACATATGTCACATAAATTTGGCATAGAATAAATATATGTTTAATTATGAACTTGCAATTTTGAACCTAATCAACATGAACCATAAGCATATGGATGGGAGTTTACATAGAACTACACAATTCCAATTAGTCATATAAAGGTGAACTTGCATTTTTGGATCTAATTAACATGGGTCTTAAACATATGAAATTACCCAAATCCAACTAGGCATGTAAATGCAAACTTTTATTTTGGGTCTAATGAACATAAACCTTAAGCATATAGAATTGCACAAGTTCAACTAGACATGTGAATGTAAACTTTAATTTGGATCCAATAATTAGGAATCTTAAACATATGGAATTACACAGGTTTAACAAGGCATGTAAATATGAGCTTTAATTTTGGATCCACGTTTTCATAGATCTAAATGTGAATCTAAACATAATATATGTCTTAGCCTAACAACTTGCATGATTCAATAAACATAGATCTAAATGTAGATCTAAACATAATACATGTCTTAGCCTAATAACTTGCATGATTTAATAAACATAGATCTAAATGTAGATCTAAACAACTTGCATGATTCAATAAACATAGATCTAAATGTAGATCTAAACAACTTGCATGATTCAATAAACATAGATCTAAACAACTTGCATGATTCAATAAACATAGATCTAAATGTAGATCTAAACAACTTGCATGATTCAATAAACATAGATCTAAACAACTTGCATGATTCAATAAACATAGATCTAAATGTAGATCTAAACAACTTGCATGATTCAATAAACATAGATCTAAACAACTTGCATGATTCAATAAACATAGATCTAAATGTAGATCTAAACAACTTGCATGTTACATAACATGAAAAAGTCACCATATTTACATAATATACGATTGGTTTAACATCAACATATAACCACAACAATCTCACAAGCATATACGATAGAATCGTTACAAGAATAGGCATAAATCAGCAACGTCATTATCTTACAACTAGGAATTACTCTAGTTTTCATTTTATTACAAATCACAACTTTTAATCGTTCACATCTAAATAATAACAGGACTTACAAACAAAAGAAAGTCTTGTTTTTCTAGGATCTGTATTCTGAAATTGATTAGCTCTCCGTTGTTGTAGACGTTGGATTCTCTTAGTTGAATTAGATTTGATTTGTAATTCCTAACTTGCTTCCTAGTTGAATGAGAACGGCGGCTACTATAGATTGAGTGTTGACAGCATGATGGTCTTAGGAATATTTTTGTGTGGCTTAGGGTTTAGATTTAGGTTGCTTATATAGAAGTTTGATTTAATAGGAGCCGTCAGATTAACCTAGAGCAAATCAAAGTCATTCAAACCTAAGAGAACCAACCAGAACTTGCCACACAAGCCCTAATGACACAGCAGATCGTCACACAAAGAAAAACGTCAGATTTCAGATCCGACCCGAGAGGGAGGTCGACCCCCAGGTCGACCTGTATATAGGGCGGTCGACCGCCTGGTCGACCTGGCCTGGGGTAGGTCGACCCCCAGGTCGACCTGCCTTGGTATTTAATTTTCTGAATTGTTTTATATAAATTTCTGAAAGTTCCGAGGGCCATAACTTTTTCATACGAAGTCCGATTTTCGAAAACTTGGACTCTATTCCAAGCAGAATTTTGAGACAAACGCAATGGCGCAACCTGTTTCACCTATTTCTCACATTTGTAATTAATTATTCTTTAATTCGTTACTTTAATATTCTCAGAAAATACGGGGTGTTACATTCTCCCCTCCTTAAAGGATTTCGACCTCGAAATCTTCGAATCAAGGAGAATGTATATCCTACCATCCAATCGTCCATCTACTCATCCATCAAACACAGGCATCCATTGTCCTTAAAAAGATTTCTAATGCCTTCATGATCATATGCATAGTGTGTGTACATGTCCTTATCTAATGCAAAATCAGGCGGTCTACAGATTCAGTTGACCTCCTCAATGCGAATTATGTCAATGCCATGAGTCCATCATGTATGGAATTATTCCTGATCGTACTTTATAACTTCTACATGAGTGCACAATCATTCATACAAATGTAACATCCATATGATAACACATCAAGTTTCAGTTCATATGTATAAAAATTCACTCATGCATATGAAATATGAAAGTGACTGAGACGATCTAGTGCCTAATGTGTGTATATGCATCCACGAGCAACCACTAGCAAACACTTGCAACCACTTGCATCCATCAAACATAACATGTCTCGAACACATGTTTACATCCATTGGCTTCTACCTAAGGATCGAGGATAGGACCGAGAGGGTATACTTTAAAGATAAAGACTAGCATGCAGATAAGCTTTACAGAAAAAGAGGAATCAAGGATATACCCTTAAAAAGGGTATGATGCGCGTATTTAGTCTCCAGTCTTCTAAGTCGCATCTTCTTGAACTTCACTCCACTGTACTTCAACTAATTTAACTTCACGGTTGTGAAGCTTCTTAACTTCCATTTCCAAAACCCACTAGTAAAGATAGGACCTCGATCACTTACTATGCTAGAGGGTATCCAATGTAGTCGAACTATCTTTCCAAGATAAACAGATGTTAACCATGATACCAAGTGTATATACTAAGATGATTAGAGGTCTCTCTTCTACATAGCTTATCCATCATGTCACAAATCTAAGGGTCGATATCTCTCACGCAAATCATCCTGGTCGAACTTGACATTCCTCAAGTACAAGCCCCAAAGGCCTAAACCAATATCAGACAAGCACCCGAGGATTACCTCCTCCGAATTTGGATGATTTATGTGAGATGATACTAGCAAAACAACCAAACAATTGAACACTTAACCGACTCTGGCTATCCTCACCAATCTTGCTCCAAAACAGGCTTTGCATCGTCAACTAGAGATATGCGGAGGTCTATCTCGAATTTTAGGGGGAAAACCCCTAACTTAATCAAAAACATCTGCGTACTCATGGGCTACTCCAACGGATTGAAAATCGTCGATAAGTACATAAAGTGATTCTAGGTAGCTAAGACAAACAGATCTTTTAGGATCGCACGAAATCTCGAGGGTATTCCCGAGGCAAGTCGAAAGTCTAACTACCCCCCTTAACCAACCAATGCCTAAAATCAACCCATAGCCTATGAAACCCAAAAACATAAGTATTACACTTAACATTGCTATTCTCAACTCTTTACAAACCAAAGATAAATGAGCCGAATCACCAACCGGATTTGAGACAATAATGGGATCTTCTTATTATACTAGTACTAAGGTGCAGAGACTCAACTACGGAAGCAGATATAAACGAATGTGAAGCGCTAAAAACAAAAGAGTACTAACAGGATGATCAAAAAGGAAAACACTAAACTCTTTCAACAGAAACCTTATTACCTCTCTCTCAGGTACGCTAGCGGTGAGAGCATGCATTTGCCCGCCTGAAAATCCTGTCATTTGTTCTTGCCCTTGCCCTTAATTATACGACCCGTTATACCATAATAAAGATACTTCATCTTGTTTTAAGTTTTACTATTCTTTCCTCCCATCCTTTGTGAACCAAGTCTATATCCATGAGTTCTTCATCCTTGGGTTGTGCTCCTTAGCCAAACTCCCTCATTCTCATATTTGCCATCCTTGTGTAACTTGTTGACAGGTCTCTTGAAAGCTGCCTCCATCGCACATAAAATCCTACAAAGCTCGAAAGAAAACTAGCCGCAGGTGAAACTACAGCGGCTATAGATGGAAGTTGGGCACTTCTTCGCCCCTTGACAGATATCGTAGTCTTATCAATCCTACGAAACCGTGCCGCGATGAGGGTACCTCCGAGAAAGCCAGGAGCCCCGGAGACTCAGGAAAGAAGGAAACAAGGATTCAAACAGATGATCAAAAGATAGTGCATATGTCTTTGGGGAATATGCCTTTAAAACAAAACTTTTCTTTTGAAAATGCTTCTTTTAAAACCGTTTTGAAAATAAATTTTCAAATCTTTTATCTGATCCGGTAACCTTCAGCTCTGATACCAAGTGAAACACCCCGCCTCCGTTAAGGTCACTCACAAAGGGAATGCCTTAACTTTGGTGGAGCATTATAGGTAAAAGATGCAGATAAATTACAAGACAGACAAATAAAGCAGCGGAAAATAAAGTCATTTTATTAACAACTTAATTCAGTCAAGCTTTTACAACAATTGTCTCAATCATACTTAAAAGTAATACATATAAATTCTGTCTTGATTCAAAAACTTCCAAATATAAAAGAAGCATAAAAAACAATGATATTCCCCAATAAAGCGTGAACCAACCATAGCAGTGGAAGAGAGAGTCCAAAGCAATACATCTACTTTCTTCAAGCTGGAAATGATCCGATCTAAGCTGAAGTATTCCCTCCCTGCGGACCCGGGGGGCAGAGAAACGGAAGAAAAGAAGATGAAAGAAAATGGGTCAGACATGAGTCTGGTAAGTCCAGTGACTATTTAGCATGTAAACAAGAAAAGGATTATGACATGAATAAACTGAATCTAGGACATCACCCTAGAAATAAGATAATAAGGCTGAATATGCTACCCATTTTACTTCTCTACCCTACCTAACTAGTGTCCCAACTAGTAATCTATATAAAATGATATGTGATCCCAATCCCCGTAATTGTGGTAGCCTTCAGGTGTACATCTATCGTGAGGATTCCACCTCAATCAGCATAATTGCCATGAACATGTTAGATGTACCCTTACTACCCTATCGATCGGCTCCTTACTTGTATTAATGTTCCATGTGTCTGTGTCAATCGACCCTCTCTTGCGTGTAGATACCCGGTGCTGGTCCCACCATAAGGTGTATCAATCCTTATGATAGCGACCCGACACGATTCAAGATGCACAGTGTATAACTACTGGTACTCAGTGCCGGCTTTTTCCCACTCCGGAGTACGTGCACACCCATAAACCGTCGGAACCTACACTAACATACCCCCTGCTGCTGTTTTGACCACTTATAATCAGCCCTTTAATCGTACCCACCCTGCCTGGTTCAGGGTACCGTGATAAATCTCTGTGGCTTACTGCTGAAATGGGTCCCGTTACTAGGGCTTCCTTATTGGTTAAGTTTGTGGGCCTATATTTACTAATATTACCCACCAACCCGATATGTACTTAACCCTCCCATCGATTCAAGCATGTTTATTAAACGGTTAAGTTTTTGGGCCTATACTTACTAATATTAACCCTCCCATCGATTCAAGCATGTTTATTAAACGGTTAAGTTTGTGGGCCTATATGTACTTAACCCTCCCATCGATTCAAGCATGTTTATTAAACGGTTAAGTTTTGTGGGCCTATACTTACTAATATTACCCACCTACACGAGATGTACTTAACCCTCCCATCAATTCAAGCATGTTTATTAAACGGTTAAGTCTTGTGGGCCTATATTTACTAATATTACGCACCTACATGAGATGTACTTAACATCCCATCGATTCAAGCATGTTTATTAAACGGTTAAGTTTTGTGGGCCTATATTTACTAATATTACCCACCAACCCGAGATGTACTTAACCCTCCCATCGATTCATCGTGTCATGTTGGTTAAGTGTTCCTTATTTACTTAACCCCGTCCATTCATCAAGTTATATTGGTTAAGTGTTTTCTTGTTAACTTAACCCTACGTGTTCATCATGTTATATTGGTTAAGTGTCATCAATCAATTCAAGTTAACTTAACCCACCTACTTGTCATGTTACTTTGGTTAAGTGTTGCCTTCTTGTGTTAACTTAACCCCACCACAAATCAATTTATATTGGTTAAGTGTTGCCCTCTTGTTTTAACTTAACCTTACCACAAATCAAGTTATATTGGTTAAGTGTTTCTTATTACTTAACCCTACCCATTCATCATGCTATATTGGTTAAGTTTTTCCTATTAACTTAACCCTAGTCATTCATCTTGTTATATTGGTTAAGTGTTACCTTAATTAACTTAACCCTACCATTCTTGTCTTAGCTTTAATTCATTCATTAAAGCACCAACCACTCACATTATACAGGTATTGTTGCGGTTACTGGATGTGCCGGGCGGTTCCGGGCAGTTTTACACCGCAACTCAGTCTAACCTCGGGTTCTTTTGGGCTTGATGCATTAACCTCTCACATTAGATATATATTGTTACGGTTGCTGGATGTGCCGGGCGGCTCCGAGCAGTCTTACACCGTAACTCAATCTAACCTTGGGTTAGGCATATTTGTCTTTTCTAAATTTACATATTTACCTTTTATATTTATATGTAAATTATTGTCATTCAAGTCATGCCCAATTTCTCTCTAAATCATGTTCATAATTTTAGGTATATAAATTATACCATTTCAATGCCACTAATCATTTAAAATATGCCAATAACATGTAACTTTATGTTTTTCCCAACGTTACCCCCGCTAAACATTCGCATAAATTACATAGAATGTTAGGCTTCACAATTTAGCCTAACTCAAAATCAAGAGGGGAAAAGGAAGAGACACGTAGCATTCAAGACCAGCATAATATGGATCCAACATATGTCACATAAATTTAGCATATAATAAATATATGTTTAATTATGAACTTGCAATTTTGAACCGAATCAAAATGAACCATAAGCATATGGATGGGAGTTTACATAGAACTACACAATTCCAATTAGTCATATAAAGGTGAACTTGCATTTTTGGATCTAATTAACATGGGTCTTAAACATACGAAATTACCCAAATCCAACTAGGCATGTAAATGCAAACTTTTATTTTGGGTCCAATGAACATAAACCTTAAGCATTTAGAATTGCACAAGTTCAACTAGACATGTGAATGTAAACTTTAATTTGGATCCAGTAATCATGAATCTTAAACATATGGAATTACACATGTTTAACAAGGCATGTAAATATGAGCTTTAATATTGGATCCACGTTTTCATAGATCTAAATGTGAATCTAAACATAATATATGTCTTAGCCTAACAACTTGCATGATTCAATAAACATAGATCTAAATGTAGATCTAAACATAATACATGTCTTTGCCTAATAACTTGCATGATTTAATAAACATAGATCTAAATGTAGATCTAAACATTTTGCATGATTCAATAAACATAGATCTAAATGTAGATCTAAACATTTTGCATGATTCAATAAACATAGATCTAAATGTAGATCTAAACAACTTGCATGATTTAATAAACATAGATATAAACAACTTGCATGATTCAATAAACATAGATCTAAATGTAGATCTAAACAACTTGCATGTTACATAACATGAAAAAGTCACCATATTTACATAATATACGATTGCTTTAACATCAACATATAACCACAACAATCTCACAAGCATATACGATAGAATCATTACAAGAATAGGCATTAATCGGCATCGGCATTATCTTATAACTAGGAATTACTCTAGTTTTCATTTTATTACAAATCACAACTTTTAATCGTTTACATCTAAATAATAACAGGACTTACAAACAAAAGAAAGTCTTGTTTTTCTGGGATCTGTATTCTGAAATTGAAAGCTCTCCTTTGTTGTAGACGTTGGATTCTCTTAGTTGAATTAGATTTGATTTGTAATTCCTAACTTGCTTCCTAGTTGAATGAGAACGGCGGCTACTCTAGATTGAGTGTTGACAGCATGACGGTCTTAGGAATATTTTTGTGTGGCTTAGGGTTTAGATTTAGGTTGCTTATATAGAAGTTTGATTTAATAGGAGCCATCAGATTAACCTAAAGCAAATCAAAGCCATTCAAACCTAAGAGAACCAAGCAGAACTTGCCACACAAGCCCTAATGACACAGCAGATCATCACATAAAGAAAAACGTCAGATTCCATATCTGACCCGAGGGGGAGGTCGACCCCCTGGTCGACCTGTATATAGGGAGGTCGACCACCTGGTCGACCTGCTTTGGTAATTAATTTTCTAAATTGTTTTATATAAATTTCTGAAAGTTCCGAGGGCCATAACTTCTTCATACGAAGTCCGATTTTTGAAAACTTGGACTCTATTCCAAGCAGAATTTCGAGATGAACGCAATGGCGCAACCCATTTCACCTATTTCTTACATTTGTAATTAATTATTCTTTAATTTGTTACTTTAATATTCTCAGAAAATACGGGGTGTTACAATATTTTTTGATTTCATAATTTAATATTGAATATAAGCCGATATAATTTCTATTCAGAGCCTTGTATTTAATGTTGAATTGGATTTTGGGTTTGTCGTGAATGGTGTCTTCATTAACAATATTCTTGAACCCAGTTGAGAAAAGAATAATTCTTTTAATTAAGATTATTAGAGTTTCCAGTTAATTAACATTTAATTGGAATAAAATGGGATGTGAATTGGGTTTATTGTGAACTGTGTTTTAACGACATTCGTTCTTTAACTCGATTTACAGTGAAATGTGATTTGGAATTTATAAATATTTTTATTAAGATTTAATGGAAATTTTTCGAAAGTAAAGTTTTCCAATTTAGTATATTAAATTGGAATTGAATGGAATTCGATTTGATAATAATCGAAGTGAGCTTCTGTGGAGGAAGACTGTTAATACATATGGAATTTAAAAGGCTTTGCCGTTATTCGATTTATATTATTAGTCGGATACGGAAATTGATATCGATTATATATTGATCTGTTTTCCGTGAAGATTTCATAATTTGTGACTTGGGTTTATCGTGAACTGTGTTTTAAATGACATTAGTTCTTTAACCCAGTTAAAGGTAGGATTACATGTCTAACATTGTATTTTGAACTGTATGGTCGATCTCTGCTTAATAAATATATATATATATTTGGTGGCGAAGAATTTATTCTCTTGCTTAACACCCTTCTCTAAGATGTACGAGCTTAGAGGCTACATATCGGCAGAAATCAATAGTACGATGTAGATTGTCGATGCCGCATGTTTGTGTTTCCAAAGTTAAATAATCATTAATATTGATTTTTGGGAAGATTAAAACTAAGAGGAGTTTTAATGAATCTTTAATTAGATTGTAATGGGTAATTTAAATTATTAAATTTGGGATATGATCGAGAATGGAATATCACCAGTTTTGCTCCTAGCGATAGTTAAATCTTTACTTAGATTTAAACGTGAAATGGTAACTAAATTTACCGATAGCACAGTGGTGTTAGATATGGAGTATGACCATTTCTGCTCCATGGGATGAATAGGTTGGGATCGGGAAATAAAATAAATGATTACTTCGGTAAGGATCGCTAATCCCGACTAGTTTGGAAAACCCTAATATGGATTGAATGATATCCAAAGGAAGATTAAAGAATAAAATTTAAAGAATTTATCTTTGATAAAATTAATGGAAGCCTTTCCCAAAGGATATGAATATTTAAATAAAATAATATTCATAATTGGAATGAGGCGTATGTTGTGTTTTTATAGCACTTGTTTATTATATACGCGAGTTATTCGGAAAGGCCAGGTTTATACCCATTCTGAATAACTGATTCGACGATAAGTCAAATATGAAGACGGTGGTCGAAGACCGGAGGTCTTCACATCGTTTGGATGATTACTGATGACTTGATTTGGCGGTACACCCAAGACAAGGTAATAAGTGGTGATCGTCCAGACGTACTTGGAGATCAACCAGATATGCGAGGACCTCTCTCTTGCATTGGACACGAGACAAGGAATAAGGTGCCTCCGGTTTCGTTCAGACCAAGAACGAACTTGTGAATGGATGTGTGTCTGACATTGGATTTTATTCTGTGTTGATTGATCTCTATTAAATATATATCTGTTTGGTGGCAGAGAATTTATTCTCTTGCTTAACACCCTTCTCTGAGACGTACGAGCTCAGAGGTTATATATCGATAGACATTAGTCGCGTGGCGTGAATTGTCTGAGTGGCATGATGAGATGCAAATGATCAAGGCCTCTGTTGAAAAGCAGAGTCTTGTGGTTGATGATCAAAGCACGGCTTTAAGATAGCACAGCTTTGTGTATTGTGTTAATTCGCGAGCCTCACACCTCGGTATGAGTCAAAAATGGGATCGGACCTTTGGGAGAACATGACGTTTCTTTCTAGCTAGGAGTGGTGTCATGGTATGGAGCCCAGACATTTTTACTTACGTGGTTGTTGGATTGCGAGGCGCCTCGGATATATCGGTTACTACGGAGCCGATGGATATTGAGTCATCAGGCTAATAGACGCCCCATAGGGCGGGGAAACGTGTGTTCAGGAATTGCCAATCATCGAACATCAGAGAGGACCGTCCCAACCGATCCAAGGGTTTCCCAGAGTGTGTTGTCCCGAGACACTGGCTAGAGTGTCTTGAAGCGGTGAGGAGCCACCCCTGGCCTCGACTCATAGATGGAATCCAATTCCAAATACATGATATTCGGTTTTATTTGTTGAGCCTAGTATTGGCGACATGATAGATGGTACCCATACCGCCTATGATTGATACATTTATATTTGAAGCTTTTTTTGACACTATACACTTATTATAGTATCAAATGATTTGTTTTAAACGTACCAAGCATGTTTGGCTATTATAAGGGAAAACCCTATCCTCCGGCTTGCGTTGCATTGTGTGATGGGACCTGGGTATTGTAATAGCTTCATTTTTTCAAAAAGCATTGTATTGTTTATTTTATGCACGGGTATTCTTAGGGGTAAACCCGTTCCGTGTTATACGGCGTGGTCCCTTGATATATTTGATTTTAAAGTAAAGTTTTAAATAACTGTTTTAGTTCTCACACCAGTCACATGACTGACCTGAAGTTTATTGTTTTAACCTAAACTCTAGGTGCCCCTATTTTCCACACGGGCAGCTAGTAGTTTTGGTTTTGCAGATTTATATTCATAGGATCCTGGTTTATAGCTGGAATGATATTCGAAAAGCTCTGTATCCGTGTATCTCTTTTAGTTGTGTTTTGTACTATTTTCCGCTGCATTGTAATTTGTAAATCTATGATATTTATCAAATGTATATTATTTCTTCATACTCTGTATATTCTTGTACTCTGATGTAAATTGTTGTAATAAGCAATGAAATGTTCTTCTTTTTGGTGTTCTAATTTGTCATGTTCTCAACTCAATCCGGGATTTCCTTTACGGGGAAGTTTGGGTCGTGTCAGCTGGTATCAGAGCTTTGGTTTAACAGAGCTCGAGAACAAGACATTTTAGAACCAAACGAAAGAATTAATCAGAGATTGGATTAGTTATATCCAATGTGAAAAACTCGTTAGAGATAGGATCAGTAGTATCCTAGAACGAGTGTGAAGAGTGTAGTTTTAAAATAAAAAATGAAAACAAAATTTTGTTTTGAAGGTTTAAACCATTTTATATGTATTTGAATATTTATTTTATATTGAATTTGGACAATCGAATGCAAAAGATTTTGCATATACGCCTTGCAAACGTGTATTCAAAGTTTTAATATACTGGATAGATATAGAATCACACTCTAGTCGCCCAGAGATGATTCTGATGATTGAAGCTTCATCATCAGAATTTATGTCCGAGTTTTGAAAGTGAGATATCTATATATTTCCAATTGACTGGTGTGAGAACCAAAACATAATTAGAATTTATTGTTGTGATTTGGCACCAAAAATGTGATTTTGACTATGTAAAAAAGTTATGTGTTTGAAATGATAATCAACTAATTGATTGCTGATTGTATTGTTTGATTATTGGTTTGATTAATTAAAATTTTGAACCATTAAGCCAAATTGAGTCAAATATTGAACTGAATTGAAAATTGATTGCAATTGAATACATGTACATGCATATATATTGAACAGGTCATAGCAAGGAGGCTAGAGAAGAGGAATAAAATTGTATGTCCGACAAATAGGTACATGTTTACAAATTTATTGGGTTTGGATGATTTTTTGAGCCGCTTGGCTTTTTGTTTTTATTTTTGGATGATGAGGGCCCTACGTGGCTAGTTGCGGTTTTAAATGTCTCCCCGTACAAAGGAGGTTATGGTGAAATTTTTCGAAAATTTAGGGTGTTAGCCAAATTTTTGAAAAATTTGTGAATTCTTAGAAATTGAAAATTTGAAGAATGAAAGTCAAACTGAAAGTTGAGTTGATTAGTTAAACAACTTTCAGCTCCTTCGAGGACGAAAATATTTTAAGTGGGGGAGATTGTAACAACCCGGAAAATCAGAACTAATTTAAAATTTTTATTTTGGTAATTTTAATAAATTTTAAATGATTTATTTTAAATAAAAACGACTAGAAATTTATTTTGAATAGAATTGGAACGTATATATTTATATAAATCGAAGCTAGAATATAAATATTTATTTTAATTATTAAAGGAATTGGAAATGGCGCGGTAGTTTGAAAATTCGATTTCAAAATTCAAATGAACGTACAGGATTCAAAATAAACTGGATTTCAGTAAAACCAGAAATATTTGAATCTGGTTGAAAATATCTTTCCAAAGAATGTGAAAAAACCATATTTCATAACGGAAATAAAAAATTATGTCCAGTTGAAAATTAAGAACAGTCGTTATGGAATTTAATATAATATATAGCCCTTAAAAATATCGATTTTGCAAATGACCTCCGCTTTCGACGAAACCACTTTTGTTGGATTCGGAATGTCAAATTATTGCTAGATTCTAATTTTCATAATTTTTGGTATCAATATGTGAGCGTGGTGAATTTAAACGTGTTTTGTCAATTCAGTTTGAATTTAATCGACTGGAAAATGACCGTTTTTCAAATGGTCTCTAAATTCGATGAAATTAGTTTTGTTAGGACCGTATCGTCAAAACATAACTAGATTTTTTTTCTGGAATTTTTGGAGTTTGTATGTGGTCCCGGTAAATTAAAATATGCGTTTGAATTTAAAATATAATGATTTATATTTCAAATTTAGCGGAAACTGATCGTAATAGCCGAATTGGGTTACGAAACATATCCCATTGTGTTCGGAATGGGGGTAATTAGCTGGGGGCGACATCCATTGGGTCTCGTTTGGGGTTCGAATAAAAAGTCAACCTTTTTTGAAAATTAAATAGAAAAATTATATATAATATAAAATCTTTTCACATAAACCCCTCTACTTCAATCTCTCCGATCAGAACCCCCCTTTTAAAATCGATTTTAGGAATTAGGAAATGGCGGCTCTCGTCGCTCCCTCCACCCTCCACCGCAGACGCCATCACCCCACTCCCCTTCTCCTTGCGACGTCGACCTCCCCCTTCCCTCGCGAAGCTCCCCTCCTCCTTGCGACATCAGACCACCGCGAGACCCACACACCTCCGCGTCGGAATCGCCTGAAGCTGCTCCACCGATGATCGTCCTCCGGCCAACTACGATGGCGCGAGCACCAGTCCCCCTCTCCACCACCAACGACCAGCAACTTCCCTCCATAGAAAAACAGTGAGTTTTTGATGTATTATTATAGAAAAACATTGAGTTTTTGATTTATTATTATAGAAAAACTGATTTTATTATTACAGAAAAACTGATTTTTTGTTTATAGAAAGGTATAAATTTTATTATAGGAAAAAATATAATTTATATATATATATATATATATCTTCGTTTTAAAAATGTAATCTTTATATAAAAGACATAAGAGAAAAATGAGATTTTTTTTTCATATAAAGATGAGATTTTGAATCATAAAAAGATTCGATTTTTATAAATAAAAAGGTTTGATTTTTATTTAAATAACTTCATTTTAAAAATGTGATTTTTATCCACTTAGCGTTGTTATAAAAATATGATTTTTATTAATATGAAGTAGTGTTAAAAATTGTATTTTTATTATATGAAAGGCGAGATAAAAATATGGTCTTTTATATGTATGTAACGACATCAAGATTTGATTTTTATTTATATGAATAACATATAAAGCTGTGATTTTTACATACATGACGTTCGAATAAAGAAGTGATTTTTGTATATGTAACAACGATATAAAAATGTGATTTTTATTTTAAGAGTAGCGGTATAAAAATTGGATTTTTATATATGAAGTAGCAGTTTAAAAATATGATTTTTATTTAAATAACTTCATTTTAAAAAGGTGATTTTTATATATACGACATTGAAATAAAAATGTGACTTTTGTTTATATATTAGCAATATAAAATTTTAATTTTTATATATATAGCGAAGGAAAAAATGTGATTTTTATTATTATATAACGAAGTAAAAATATGATTTTTATATATGTAGAGAATATAAAAATATGATTTATATATATAATGTTAGAATAAAAATGTGATTTTTTATATAGTAACAGAATAAAAATGTGATTTTTAATATGAAAATCGTGTGAAATAGATTGCGATGGAACTGGTGGAAAACAAATCCAAATATGAACTGTTCAGAAATATAGAATGGAGGAGTGGATCCCAAAGGTGAGTACTTCTCACTCTAATTTCATTTTCTAGTAAAATATATATACAAGGATGCAAACGGTGCTTAGTAGCACCCGACACCTTTGTTTGAAACCATGTTAGTTTGGTTGTTTGGTTGATTGGATTATTTGGTTGAATTTGGCATGTGAATTGAATTGAATTGATTAGAATTTGGTTTGTACATGGCGCGAACCATTATTAGGCTAGGGATAAGGCTAGACCTTATTCCAGTTCTAGTATCGCGTCGTTATGCTTCCGAAATTTTCTAAAAATGTTAGAACAATAAAAATATCATTTTTTTATTGTATAAATAAATTGTATAAAATATTCATGAGTGAAATAAATATTTTATAGATAAAAATATAATTTTTAACATGTATATGAATAAAATAAATATTCATTTACAAATCGGACGATTTGTTTATGTACACACATTTAACTGATATGGATTGGGCCGATATATTTTACACATCGGCCAACTGCACAAATAATAATCAGTGTTTGTTGTTTGAAAACCTCACACGGGTATTGGGATGATATTGGACATACACTAATCCCAATATTTAGTTGTATGTCAATCGATTGGTTGAAAGGCTGTTGTAAGCGTTAATTATTTATATTTAACGCTTATGCAGTTGTGTAATGCACTCTGGATGATGGTTGACTGTGTTTGATTATTATTGCGTACATGTGTGTATGAAAACCATATAAATAAAATTATATGGTAATTGACTGTGTCTGATTCCAATTCGGAAAGAACGAATATTTTAAAATAACGAATATTTTAAAATGGCGAATAATGAATATTTTAAAATAACTAATATTTAAAAATAATATTCAGCAATGGATCAAAATATGATTTTTGATGTCCGATTTGGGATGGACACGGGAATATTAAAATTTATGAGGCTGAGTTGATTAGAGATGCGCCATTTTGACGCGAACGATATTTATATCGATTTTATTCATTTTTATAATGAATATCGAAAAGGAAGTGATTTCAAAATCTAATGTTTTGAAAATATTATCATTTATATATTAATGATATGGAATATTCAATTTTGATTTGAAATTGAATATGAAGTTGAAATCATTTTGAAAACGAATTTAAAATGATTTATAAAATACGTTTTATATGGAAATCGATGAAATATAATATATATATATATATATATATATATATATATATATATATATATATAATGGCCTGAATAGAACGCGTCGCGCCGCGGTAGTTCGTGAATTTCGACCATTGACTTCGAATTGACATTACGGGAGATCCGACCATCGGATTCTCCTAAAACCGGAACCGTTGGGTTCGAATCGAAAAGAGCTTTCCAATGAATATAAGGAATTTGAAATCTAATGGTTGGATTTGGAATTATGTCCAAATAAAATTTGTAAAAGGTCGTTGTAAGTGCAGTTCGATGTCCGTTTATGAAAATCGGCTGTATGAGCATTGATAAAATTATTAAAAATATCAATAATTTGTGTAAAATCGTAATAAATGATTTGGAAAGCATTGGGATGAAAAATTCCATATTTAAAAAGATAAAAATATATTTTTATCGAAATGAACTAGAATTATAATCCAACATTTTTAAATAAATAAATTGGATTTGAAATGGTTTTAAAAATAATTAGAATTTCCAATATATGAATTGAAATGGATTTGAATCGAAATTATCTTCGGAATATTTCGATATTGGATTCCGTGATTATACGGATATTGTGGAGGAATTTGGAAGATATATATATCGTTATTCCCAATACGATATTTGTTGATTTCAGAATTTGATATTGAATATAAGCCGATATAATTTCTATTCAGAGCCTTGTATTTAATATTGAATTGGATTTTGGGTTTGTCATGAATGGTGTCTTCATTAACATTGTTCTTGAACCCAGTTGAGAAAAGAATAAATCTTTTAGTTAAGATTATTATAGTTTCCAGTTAATTAACATTTAATTGGAATGAAATGGGATGTGAATTGGGTTTATTATGAACTGTGTTTTAACGACATTCGTTCTTTAACCCGATTTACAGTGAAATGTGATCTGGAATTTATAAATCGTTTTATTAAGATTTAATGGAAATTTTCCAAAAGTAAAGTTTTCCAATTTACTATATTAAATTGGAATTGAATGGAATTCGATTTGATAATAATCGAAGTGAGCTTTTGTGGAGGAAGACTGTTAATATATATGGAATTTAAAAGGCTTTGCCGTTATTCCATTCATATTATTTGTCGGATATGGAAATTGATACCGATTATATATTGATCTTTTTTCCGGGAAGATTCCATAATAAATGGAATGTGATTTGGGTTTATCGTGAACTGTGTTTTAAATGACATTAGTTCTTTAACCCAGTTAAAGGCAGGATTACATGTCTAACATTGTATTTCGAACTGTATGGTTGATCTCTGCTAAATATATACATCTGTTTGGTGGTGGAGAATTTATTCTCTTGCTTAACACCCTTCTCTAAGACGTACGAGCTTAGAGGTTATATATCGGCAGAAATCAATAGTACGATGTAGATTGTCGATGCGGCATGTTTGTGTTTCCAAAGTCAAATAATCATTAATACTGATTTTTAGGAAGATTAAAACTAAGAGGAGTTTTAATGAATCTTTAATTAGATTGAAATGGGAATTGATAATTTAAATTATCAAATTTGGGAAATGATCGAGAATGGAGTATCACCAGTTTTGCTCCTAACGATAGTTAAATCTTTAATTAGATTTAAATGTGAAATGGTAATTAAATTTACCGATAACACCATGGATTTAGATATGGAGTATGACCAGTTCTGCTCCATGGGATGAATAGGTTGGGATTAGGAAATAAAATAAATGATTATTTCGGTAAGGATCGCTAATCCCTACTAGTTTGGAAAACCTTAATATGGATTGAATGATATCTAAAGGAAGATTAAAGAATAAATTTCAAAGAATTTATCTTTGGTAAAATTAATGGGAACCTTTCCCAAAGGATATGAATATCTAAATAAAGGAATATTCAGAATTGGAATGAGGCGTATGTTGTGTTTTTATAGCACTTGTTTATTATATACGCGAGTTATTCGGAAAGACTAGGTTTATACCCATTCTGAATAACTGATTCGACGATAAGTCGAAGATGAAGATGGTGGTCGAAGACCGGAGGTCTTCACATCGTTTGGATGATTACTGATGTCTTGATTGGGCGGAACACCCAAGACAAGGTAATAAGTGGTGATCGTCCAGACGTACTTGGAGATCAACCGGATATGCGAGGACATCTCTCCTGTATTGGACACGGGATGAGGAATAAGGTGCCTCTGGTTTCGTTCAGACCCAGAACGAACTTGTGAACGGATGTGTGTCTGACATTGGATTTTATTCTGTGTTGATTGGTCTCTATTAAATATATATCTGTTTGGTGGCAGAGAATTTATTATCTTGCTTAACACTCTTCTCTGAGACATACGAGCTCAGAGGTTATATCGATAGACATTAGTTGCATGGCGTGAATTGCCTGTGTGGCATGCTGAGATGCAAATGATCAAGGCTTCTGTTGAAAAGAGAGTCTTGTGGTTGATGATCAAAGCACGGCTTTAATATAGCACAGCTTTGTGTATAGCATTAATTCGCGAGCCTCACACCTCGGTATGAGTCAAAAACGGGATCGGACCATTGGGAGAACATGACGTTTCTTTCTAGCTAGGAGTGGTGTCATGGTATGGAGCCCAGACATTTTTACTTATGTGGTTATTGGATTGCGAGGCACCTTGGATATATCGGTTACTACGGAGCCGATTGATAATGAGTCATCTGGCTCATAGACGCCCCATAGGGCAGGGAAACGTGTGTTCAGGAATTGTGAATCCTCAAACGTAAGAGAGGACCAGCCCAACCGATCCAAGGGTTGCCCAGAGTATGTAGTCCAGAGACATTGGCTAGAGTGTCTCGAAGAGATGAGGAGCCATCCACGACCTCAACACATAGATGGAATCCAAAAAGCATTGCGCTGTTTATTTTATGCACTGGTATTCTTGGGGGTAAACCCGTTCCGTGTTATACGGCGTGGTCCCTTGATATATCTGATTTTAAAGTAAAGTTTTAAATAACTGATTTAGTTCTCCCACCAGTCACATGACTGACCTGAAGTTTATTGTTTTAACCTAAACTCTGGGTGCCCCTATTTTCCACATGGGCAGCTAGTAGTTTTGGTTTTGCAGATTTATATTCACATGATCTTGGTTTACAGCTGGAATGATATTCAGAAAGCTCTGTACCCTTGTATCTCCTTCAATTGTGTTTTGTACTATTTTCCGCTGCATTGTAATTTGTAAATCTCTGATATTTATCAAATGTATTTTATTTGTTTATACTCTGTATATTCGTGTACTCTGATGTAAATTGTTGTAATAAGCAATGAAATTTTCTTCTGTTTGTGTTTTGATTTGTCGTCTTCTCAACTCAATCTGGGCTTTTCTTTACGGGGAAGTTTGGGTCGTGTCACATTCTTTTCGTTCGTACCAGCTGATTTGTACACAGTTTGGAATCTCAGAAAATGATGAGGCTATTGCCCCATATTAGTTGCACCCGAATGGCTATTTCATTCTAATGGGACTTTATGTACTTTTTATGAGGGTTAAGCAGCGTGCGCCTACCTTTTAGGATATTTGTTCTTTATATGCTTTTAAAAGGAGGAAAAAAGACCGTCCATTAATTGTATTTATCGTAAGTCGGAGCTCCAAGATTATTACTAATTTGGTAGAAAGTGTTCGAGGGTTTCCGAATCAATATTTCTATGTCCGGTGCCTTGAAAATTTTTACGGCCAATGGATGGAAGGAGGTGAATATATTCGTCTATAACCTTTTGTTTCTTTCTCCTTTTGAGCCTTAATTCTCAAGTCTGCATTTATTTTACAGAAGTTCCTTCTGATCAAGATATTGCCCTCGATCAGACTCTTCTTGAGTCTTTAAAAGCTATCAATGAGAATGAAAGGAGCAGAAAGTTCTTACTTACAGAAGAATCCCTTTGCCATTATCATTTGCTTCATCCTTCACGATCTCTCGTACTAGATTCAACCACTAAGGAAGATACTGCTGGTAAATCCACTGCTAATAAGGCTTTTTAAGGAAATGCCCAGACCCTGCGGGCAGCAGTAAGACACCTCCTAAGACTAAGCAGGCTCCTATTGTGGAAGAGGTGTTTAAATAGAGCGAGGGTAACAATCTTTGACTTAGTCTGAACAGATTGAGAAGGAAGGTACAACCCTGGATCCTACGGAGGAAACCGAATAGATTGAGGTGGATGAAACTACTTCAAACCTAATAAAGGAAACTGAGCAATCTAGAGAGGCTGGAGTGACTTCTAAGGATAATTTGGATGCCGAGAAAATTGACAAAAACCCCACTATTCAAGATACTCAAGAGGAGATCTCTACAGACACTTATAAGAATCTGAGTGATCTTAGCTCAGCTAGAGATCTTATCCAAGGTGACATTGTTATCCAACAGCATAAACCCAGGCCACAAAAATAGGGATTGATATAGTTGTAGCTTCAACTCCACCAGCAGGGAAGACTCTAGCAGACATAGGGATTGACTTAGATTCACCACTTAAGATTGGTTCGTTACTAGATGCATATTAACACATATTTTACTTGTGTTATAAGTTTGTGATATATTGCATCAGCCTTTAAGTTTACCCCAGTACTTTCCAATCTAAGTACTGAAATTCTGCTTAACTTTTTTTCCAGGTCCTGAAATGACTAATTTGCGAAGAGTATTGACCAACACACCAAGTATTACAATCCAAAGCACCTCCTAAAATATCGTACTTCACAAGACTCAAAGCATTCTCAACAAACTCAACATTTTCAGAAGTCACAACCTTCTTATCAGCCTCAACAAACTCCTGAGCTCCCAGAAACTGACAAGCAAATGCGGTGGAGGCATGACCACCTAAATATGCTAGAAGCAAAGAAGAAGAAAGAAGAGGGAAAAAAGAAGAGGAAAGGAGAGAAGAAGAGAGATAAGGGTGATCAAGGCAAGGATGACTCTCAGAAGCGTCATGGGTCGGATGAACTTCTTATACCAGATATTCTGACTACTTCTGATCACCTGTCTCTGGCTTCTCTATCTGTCACCCCAACTTCTGCTGATATTCAGGCGATCATAAATAGGCCTAGCTATATTCCTAGACCAGCCAATTTTGGTCTCGCTGACCGATTCTAGGGTTGGTGTTTAAGAGGAATGTACCTCAACTTAGACATATACACCTCTGACAAGTGGCACATTCTTGAAGCACTTGATACCTTGTAGAGTCGCATGTTTACACAATTGGATACAACCAAGAGTCAACTTGAGGTTCAGTTGGATGTAGTTAGAAGTCATGCTGAGAAGCAACTGGGCTTATGGTATACTTTTGCACATGAACTTCAGAGGCTCAATGGAGTCAACATTGATCGAATAGCCACATTAGAGAATGATAAAGCTGAGTTGGTCAAGGTCCTTGAATCTCAGGAAAAAACCATTGCATCTTTCACTCAAAGAGTTACAGAGTTGGCAAATTTAGGGGTTAAGAATAAGAAGCTCAAAGAAGAGCTTTCCGCCGCAAAGCAGAAGGAGAACATGCAAGCTACATGAATTCAAGAGACTCAATCTGCTTGATAACTGGCTGAATCTCAATTATCTATAGAAAGAAATGCTTCTGCTACTTATCAACAAGAGAATGCCACCCTTCAGGAAAAGATTACTTCTCAAAGTATGGGTCTTTCCTGCTAAGTACCAATATAGAATTTCTTGAAGAGGATAAATCCAAAACTGCGACTGCCTATAAGAAATCTAAGGCGAACATCAATACCACTTTATTCAAATTCTACATTTTCAGCGTAATGAGCCATGGGAGCCTACGCTATTTGGGAAAGGATTTTCTCCTGACCTTGGCTTTAGTCTGGGAACATATACTTATATGTTCTGAAGGCGATCATGATGAAGACTACCTCTTGGAAGCTCTCTTAGATGAAGAAGATCTTATATCCTTGGACGAGGGCAAGATCCAGTTGATGGAAAAGCGAGGATTGTTAGGTGATGGTGCCAGGCCTTTTGGGGACCAAATTTAGGACATGAACAATATCGATTCCTCTACCGATCCTGCCATTGCTGAGGCCTCTAACTCTCAAACTCTGATTAATCCTCCTATTGATCCCCCTACTCCTATTAAAGAGAAAGACACAACTGATGAGGAGCATACTGCCATGCAAGATGTTGTCGAGGAGCACAACGGAGACGGGGAAGGTGATGATGACGACAATGCTGACAAGTACGAAGCAGAATACAAAAATCCTTCGGCTCCAGGTAATACTGAGATTAGTCAGACTGTGTCATACTTGGATTCTATTTTTAGTTCTCCTGGATCTCTTACATTCCTTACTTACTATACCTTTACATTAGACTTAATATCATTACAACTTTCTCCCGCTATAGGCAACATGACGACTACTGAGGTTATCATCACCGATTCGATCCTGATGTCGATTCCTCCTACCCCAGTTGTTACTCCTCCCCCGGGCAATGCATCTTTACTAGGAGTTGCGACTCTAGGATCACAAGACATACAGATTGCTGCACTTGTTAATTTGGGCGATGATGCTGACTATATTCCTAGCGATGATGTCGACTATATTCCTAGCGATGATGCTGACTATATTCCTAGCGATGATTCTAAGGCTACGAAAACAGATGAGTGTCCGAGGACAGATGTCGAGAGCCAAGAGAAACAGAAAACCAAATCTCTGTCATCTTTGAAACGCAAAGGAGGAAAGCGCACTGCTCAGAAGAAATGAATTATCAATCTATCCTCTCAAGAGAGTCCTAGTGGCATGATGGTTAAAGATGGGAAGCAGCCGGCCGGTACTCCTCTTCCTTCCTCTACCAAATTATCTCTAAGGTCTGGTGATTCCAAGAATGGGAAGAAGAATAAGTAGTGCTTGTGACCAGCTTTCTTTACTTTCTGTTACTTCCTTTTATGCACTTCATTTAGACCGGTTGTATATGCGAGTGTCGATCCTCGCTTATCACTTTATGCACATTTGTGTCTGAGACTTTTGTGTTTGGCTTGAGTTGTTGTTGTAATGAAACTGTGTTCTACATGTTGTACTTTAGCTTCTTGCTTTAGCTTTATCGTACTTTTCTGTTTGCATTCTGCAACTGTTTCTTTTCACATTTACAATACAAGTTATTTTTGTTTAGTACAAAGTTGTGCTGATCTCGTGGTATGGTATGAAGTTGTGACGATCTTGTGGTATGTTTTGAGGGCATTATTGATATGTTTTAATGCGATGGTGATGCCCCCATACCAAAGTTCGTCACATACTTTCATAGGATGGGTGTGAACAACTATACTAGAGTTCCTCGATTATGGCTAAAACATTGGAAGCTCCTGTTTTAATGGCTAAGGCTGTTGCTTTTGCCATTGTACCTCCGAGCTTCTTAGTTTGCTCACTATTCAAGGATTCTTTAGCTTAGTTGACCAAACTCAAGCCTTTTAGTTGAGGGAAATTTCTTGTTTTTGTTCCCCTGCTTGAGAGGTCTTATATTTTTGGCCCAAATTTTATCAATTTTCTGACTAGTTAATTAAGACATAGGAGACTGCCGTCTGCACTAGATTGATGTATTCTAACGTCGGTGATTTCATTGGTTGCCTCCGGAGAGGTCTTTGATTGAAACCCAACATTCATCGTGGCCCGAACGGATCGAGTGCTAATCAAATTAATTGGGCGCCTTCGAAAAGGGCTTTTGAGTCCGCCGAGTCTGAGATGATCAAACTCTAATCTATTCAGATTCCCCCGCAGAGGACTTTTGAAGCTTGTTAATCGTTGAGTCTGTGATCAGCAGACTTTAATGAATTAATCAGGTGCCTCCGAAGAGGTCTTTGTAGTTCGCCAATTTCCGAGTCTGTGGTCAGCAGACCCTAATAATTTGATCGAGAGCCTCGAAAAGGTCTTTGATTAGCTTCATTATGAGAGGTTTGGTTATTGTGTAGTGCCATGAGGCGGACGCCAGTTTCATTATCGGATGCCTGTCGTAACAGTCTATCCTAGTAACGGGGATAGGGTCGTATGTCTCCCTTTTCAGGAGTTGCCCCTTTGGTGAAATTTGCAATGAATCTGTCTTTAAATTTGATGTTGCACCGTTTAACTATCTGAATCTTGGTGGCCTTCATTTTTCTTGGCAAGGTGGTGCTTTACACCTTCGTATTTGCTGCGAATGGTGTTTACGGCACTCATTGCTTGAGATGTCCCTACCAGGATTTGCTGTAAAAAGGTCAACAAGTCTTGTTTGAGTTGTTGATCGACAATCATTTAATGGTTTACAGTCAAAAATTGATTTTTAGCAACTTCGATTAAACAAAAGTTTGCAAATATACGATTCAGGCATGCAAGTCTATTCCTTTCATTTGTATGCACACAGTTTGGTTACAATACTTGCATAGTATTCATAACTTTCTACAAAAGACACGAATGAAAAATTAGGTAAAGTAGCGGCGGAGATGGTTAGCATTCGAAGCCCTGAGAATCTGAAGTCCATATGTTGTCTTCAATTTGAAGGTGCCATCGAAGAGCTTTTGGCTTATAATGAAAGTTCCTTCCCTATTGGGTTATAAAGCACCGATTCCAATCATTATCCTTTTCAGTACAAGGTCCCCAATCTTGAAGGTCCTCTGCTTAACTCTAGAATTGAAATGCCTTGCGATCCTTCCCTGATGAGTAGCAACTCTAAGTTCTTCTTCATATCTTCTTTCCTCGAGTTGATCAAGTGCTTCAAGCTGCAGCTTCTCATTATCTTCTTGGCTGAAGTGAATCCTTCGGCGAGTGGGAACTTCCAGCTCTACCGGGATCATGGCCTCGAATCAAAATGCTAGAGAAAATGGAGTATGCCCAGTCGCAGTTTTATGAGTGGTGCGGTAAGCCCATAGTGCAAATGGAAGCTCGTCTACCCAACCACCTTTGGCTTTCCCAAGACGCTTTTTGATGGTTGATTTTATGATCTTCTTTACAGCTTCGACCTGCCCATTGGCCTGCGGATGGGCTACTGCTGCAAAACTCTTCTGAATCTTATATTTGTCATAGAATTCCTTAAACTCATCGCTTTCAAACTTTGTCCCATTGTCGGTGATTATCTTCTGTGGACACCAAACCTGCAAATAATGTTCTTAAAGACAAAGTTGATAACTTTCTTTGAGGTGATTGTGGCCAGTGGCTCTACATCAGCCCACTTCGTGAAGTAATTGACAATGACAATGGCATATTTGAAACTGGATTTTGCTGTAGGTAATGCCCTAATCAGATCGATGCCCCAGACAGCGAATGGCCATGGGCTGACCATTTTAGTCAATTCAATAGGTTGTGCTCTTGGAATCTTTGTAAATCATTGACGTTTGTCACATTTCTTAGTGTAGGTCATGGAGTCTAAGTTTACATCTGGCCAAAAATAACTATATCGTAGGATTTTCTTGGCTAGTGTCTGACCACCAGTGTGTCCTCCACATTCTCTTTCATGCAACTCTGCCAGGATTGCTCTTGATTCCTCTTTAGTGACACAACGAAGTAACGACATAGAGAAACCACGTTTATATAATCGACCATCTTGAATAAGATACAAAGGAGCCTTTCTGAGTAGGTTTGTTCTCTTCTTTCTATCATATGGGAGCACACCTTTGAGGATATAGTCTCTAATTGGAGTCATCCACGAATCTGGTTCTGTGATAGCTTCCATGATCCAATCTATATCTCGGTCTTCGATACTAGGGTTTGGGAGAACTTCAACAAAAACTATTCCAAGCAATTGTGCATCCCACGTGATGGCAAGCTTTGAGATTGAGTCATCCTTTAAATTCTCTTCCCGAGATATATGTGAAATAGTGTAGTAGTCGAAGTAATTGAGCAACTCCCAAGCTTTGGATATGTAGGCTAGCAGGTTTCCTCCTTTAGCCTGAAACTCTCTCTTGACTTGACAGACCACTAATTGTGAATCACTAAAAATGTGTAAGGCTTTTAACTATAATTCTTTGGCAATTCTCAATCTAGCAAATAGGGATTCACATTCTGCTTCGTTATTTGTCGATGGAAATTCTAATCTCAAGGCGTAACATAGCAAGTGTTCCTTAGGGGTCTCAAGCATTACCCTGCCCCAGAGCAATATTCGTTCATAGTGTCATCAACAAATAACTTCCACCGGGTAACCACTTTGGTAGTTTCCTCCTTGTCATATCTCTATCCATGAATTCAGCTACAAAGTCTTCCAAAGTCTATCCATTAATTGCCCTTCTAGGATGGTAAGTGATGTCCTATTAACTGAGCTCGATGTTCCATTTCAGTAACCTCCCTGAAGTTTTTGGATGAAACAAGACTTGCTTCAGCGGCTGATCAGTGAGAACCATGATAGGATGAGACTGAAAATATGGCCTTAACTTTTTAGAGACAATGAGCAGGAAGTATGCAAGATTCTCCAATTTGGGATAGTTTAATTCGGCCCCTGATAACCTCTTGCTGATGTAATACACTAGCCTTTTAACTTTCAACTCCTCTCTAACCAAAGCAGCGCTCAATGCATGAGATGATATTGCCAAATACAAAAATAGATCTTCTCCGTCTTTAGGTTTGGACAACATTTGCGGTGATTCCATGTGTTCGATTAACTCTTCAAAAGTAGTTTGAAATTCCAGAGTCCATTGGAAATCTTTCCCTCCTTTTCTTATAGCATCAAAGAGAGGAATACAACGATCTGTTTCCTTAGAAATGAAACGGTTCAAAGCAGCAACTTTCCCATTTAGACATTGTAGTTCTTTCTTAGTTCTGGGGGCTCGCATTTCTCTCAAAGTGGTAATATGTGAAGGGTTGGATTCGATGCCCCAATCGTTGACCATAAACCCAAGAAACTTTCCCAATGCGACCCCAAACGAGCATTTGAGAGGATTGAGTTCCATGCCATATTTTCTCAGGATATTGAACATCTCGGCCAAGTTTTCCAAGTGATCATTAGCTCTTTTGGATTTTACCGATATGTCGTCTACATAGACCTCTATAGCTTTTTCCTATTTGGGATTTGAACATGAAATTGACAAGACTTTGGTAAGTTGGCCTAGCGTTTTTCAACCCAAATGATATCACTTTATAACAATACAAGCATACATTTGTAATAAAACTCGTATTTTCTTGGTCAGGCTCATGCATCAAGATTTGATTATAGCCAGAGTATGGATCCATAAAAGATAGAAGTTGATGCCCCGCTGTTGCATCAACAAGCTGATCAATTCTAGGCAGTGGGAAATTGTCTTTGGGACATGCCTTATTAAGATCGGACTAATCGATGCATACTTTCCATTTGTCATTTGTTTTTTTTTCACAATTACAGGATTTGAGACTCAACTAGTATAGGTAGATTCTCATATGAACTGGTTTTCCATAAGTCTGTCCACCTCTTCTTTGAGTGCAGCTAACCTTTCTAGGCCTTGCAAGCTCCTTTTATGCTTAATTAGAGTGATGCTTGGGTCAATGTTGAGTGCATGAACCGCTACTTCGAGGGATATGCCACACATGTAGGAATGACTCCAAGAAAACACATCAAGGTTAGCTTTCAACAATATGATCAAATCTTTTTGCAATTTCAGGCCCATTTAAGAGCCTATCTTCAATACTCTATCCAGATATTTATCATAAACTGGAATTGTAATTTTGACTTCTACTAGTGTTGCTCTCTCCTCTATGTACTGGCCTTTTTTGGATGGATCTCCTTTTGGGACCCACCATGCTCACCAGTACAGGGGCCATGCCTTAATTGCTATAAGATAGGATTGCGAATGCGGATGGGGACCTACACATTCTTTCCTTTGTCCTTTTTTCTAGCTTCTATTAGCTCATTGATATAACATTCTCCAGCGATGTCTTGGTCAGCTTGAACTATCTTGGTCCCCTTGTCTGTCGGAAACTTCATCGTTAAGCACCAAGGGGCTAGCACAATTCTGAAAGCTGCTAGAGCTAGCCTTCCTAGAAAAGCATTATAGGCTAACGACACATCTACAAGAATAAAAGATTGTATCAAGGTAACTTTTCTTACGCCTTCTCCAAGTTCCACAGGTAGATCAATAACTCCAATGGGTTGTCTGGCTTCCCTGTGAACCCTTGGATTTTCTTTTGACAAGCCCGCACATCTTCCATAAAAAGCTTCATTTTATTGAAATTGTCTTTGAATAACACATTTTCTGAAGCTCCATAATCAACTAGGACTCGCTTCACCATTGCCGAGCCCATTTCAATGGTTACCACCAAAGGGTCTTGGGTTGGAGCTACCATCCCTTCTTCATCCTTTCCATTGAACATGACATCCCTAAATGAAGTTTTTTGTTGTTTAATAGAAATAGCATTGCTGAGAACCAAACACCTTTCATCTCTTGTAGAGTTTTTGAATGCATGAGCATATTTCTCGATGCCTCCCTAAGTTGCTTCTGATGGGTGAGGACCCCCAGTACAAGCCTTTGAACAACTGGTGCCGGAGCTTCCTCCCCCAATGCAGATGCATTCTATTCTTGAACAGTTTGGGGAGGATTGGCAGTTTGTTGCTTTTTCACATATTGTTAGAGACGATTCTTCCTAATCAGTTCTTCAATCAAAATTTTAAGGTGTTTGCACTCATTAGTATTATGGCCAGGCTGATTGTGGAAGCAACAGAACCTTCCCAAATTTGCTTGATTATCGGTCACCTTCTGATTCTTTGGCTAGGGATAGTCCTCCGTATCCTTTGTGGCCATAATGATATTCTCCAGTGTCTTGGTTAATGGGATCAATTCAGCAGCCTTGAAGAAACGGAACTTCTTTCCATTCCAATTGTTTTTGTCATTATTTCCTCGCTTTTGGCCCCTATTCCCATTTTTGGCACTCGGAGCATCATCTTCTTTCTTCGAAGGGGCCTTACTATTCTCAGAAGCATCTTAGCGAAGGCCGGATCATCTTCCACATCGATGTATTCCTCGGCCTTTGCATAAAACCAATCTACGGTGTCAGGCTTCTTCATTTTCAACCACCTTCCAAACTTTGACTTTTTGATGATTGCGCGCTTCAATGCCATTAGAACCAGCCGAGGCTCCGAACTTGCAAACTCTGCTGTTACAGCATTGAATCGAGTTAGGAAGGCTTTGATCGGCTCGCCCGGTCTTTGCTCCATGTCATTAAGTGACATTACATCCTTGACCTTTGTTGATTGCAGCTTGAGATGTTCCCTGAACTTCTTAGCAAGAGAAGAAAAGTTATCCACCAACCTTGGCGGAAGCTTAATGAACCAGAGTGAAGCTATGCCTTCCAAATATACAGGGGAGTATATACATTTGAGTTCGTCGATGGCCCTGTCACCGTCCTTATGTTGATACTATTTATACAGGAACAAGATAGGATCACCAGTCCTATTGTAAGCTTGTATTGTCGGCGGATTGAACTTCCATGGAAACTTGGTTAGCTTGATCCTTTCGTTGAGTGGGGTTTTAGATGGTGCAAACTCCCATTCCTTCTCGTCATCATTCCTCTCAGCAGTTTCCTTCATAATTTACCAGACTATGTCCTCAAGACGTCCCTTTTCGTCGCGGTGATCCACGGGGCAGATGTCGTCTCCCTCACCGGTTGTTCGCTTACGTAAATGGTCACGGCTAAGGATCTGGGGCCCTGCCCTCATGGGGAAGTGTCCCTTTGGCAGAACTTATCGCTTTACGAGAAGTTGGTCTTTCCACATAGTTCCTATCAGGTGGTTTAGAGTCGGCATGATCAGCTTCATCTAGTTCATCGATCTCCTGAACAGATTTGTCATGATTTGGACTAATCACTACCACAAAAGTGGGCAAATTGGATACAAGTTTTATGTGGCCTTAGATCAAAAAAGCGCTGCATTTCCCCCTTTTTTAAGTATGCAACACCGGAAGGGTGGGGCATCCGCGGGCGTTGCATTAGCCCTCTAAGGCAACGCTTTTGCCCATCTACTGCCATGGAAAGAAAGTCCTGCATTATAGATGTAATGCAACACTATTTGCACATAATGCAACAATATTCATTGTTGCTTGAGCATTGTTAGAGATGGCTATCAGGTCACGATAGCGGGGCCACATCAGCTGCCTTCGTGTCACACGATACGTCAGCTCTCCATGTCAGTTTCCCACGTGTCACACGCCATGTCAGTTGTGGGGTCTACGTGTAATGCGGAATTAATTCTATTTTATATAATGCAACACCACTGTATTATGGAATGCAACACCATTATCTTGAAATACAAC
This sequence comes from Allium sativum, assembly GCA_030737875.1. Lineage (NCBI taxonomy): Eukaryota > Viridiplantae > Streptophyta > Magnoliopsida > Asparagales > Amaryllidaceae > Allium > Allium sativum. Next base: position 725,790,333 of record CM060919.1, on the reverse strand, counting down.
ATCAGGAAAAAAGTAAATGCAACAGTAAAAAAAGGTTAATACAACGCTTTAATTATAAATTTTGCAATACCAGTTTCGTACATAGAAGAAACACATTTAAATATTCTACATACCACACCAATTCTTCAAATATAACACATACGATCAAATATATAATTTAAAAGTACAATTCAAATATTCTACATACCACAAGTGCCAACATATACCACCTTCAATACAAGTGCCAACACATACGATTGAATGCATTCTACAAAATTACAATGCCATGAACCAGAAACTGTATCTCTCCACGTCATTTCTGGTTCTCCACCTGCCGATGGTATCTCTACTTGTCATTTCAGATCCCGCAATTTGATTGTCACAAGTTATTTGATAAGTGCATCTGTGCATGTATTCATATAAATATATCATAGCAATTAACCATCTGGCCATCTTAACTTATAAATCTTATGCATACAATTATAACAATTGACCATTCACCATTGGTCACTCGTGCCACCTAAGAACTGAGTATGCTTCCTCTTCTGTACAAACATTTCCAGTTCGCATATTTTGTGACACCCTATAGTTGGTCCGTAGCATACCTTTTCAATCTTCAGAACATCATCATCTCCATATCCCCTAAAACCCGATTTTTGAAAGTGTCAAAAAAAAAATCAATGGAGGACTCGTCGATATACATCACTGTCACTGTTCTTAAAGGATATTGGAATGTTGAAGCTGTGCATCACACGTTTTAGGTGACTCTGAATCATAATTCGTGGCCTATGCGGGTAATACCCAATAACTCTTTTCTAGTATCATGCCCATCTTACAATAAGCGTGATCTTGCGCTAATATTGAAAGATTTAACAAAACCTGGAGGTGCTATTTACCTGCAAGCATGGTCTGATGAAGAATTTGAGCCTGAACCAGCGTTAGAAGTGGAATCATGGGCTAAAGTTGATGGCCTTCCCGAGTTCCTAAAGAAGAATGTTCCTTATATTGAAGAAATAATGAAGCTAATGGGACGTGTGCTTGCAATTGACGATTGTAACTGGTCTCATTATGACCACAGACCTTTCTACCTGAAAATGCAATTTTACGAAGGAATTAGAATTATGAATACTTCTGGTGCTCAATTCAATAACAAGATTCACCTCATTAAGGTTCAGCGCTGTACCCATGCCCATCCTGGAACAAAGCCTGAACTTCTTTTTGTGAGCAATAAGGAGGAACATGTGGTTCCATGCTTGTGTGATGACAGAGTGGAAATGGATGAAGACGAAAGATTTGACGTAATGATGCATGAAGCTGCCTTGCTACTCCATTGCCAAGCTTATTTCCTAAAGCCACCTTTGACATACATGTTGATAACCAAGCCCCAATAAACCAAAGGAAAGATAAGTGGGTAGATTTGGAAGTTGATCAAGAATATGATTAGCCAAACTACCTCACCCCTTGTCCTGATGATGTTGTCCATCACATGCAGCTACTTGCTTCGGACTGGCTGTCCCATAGCCACAAAGCCCTAATGAATCTATTGGAAGTTTCATAGCCCCACAAAGCCCTGATCTGGTATGAACTGATGCTACTATAATATCATTTTTTGGGTGTCTATATATGTATGTATTAAGTTAACTTTTGCTGCCCTTATCTGGTATGAACTGATACGTAGTATTATGTATGACCGCTTTATGATACTTTTGCTGCCCTGATTTGGTATGAACTGATACGTAGTATTATGTTTGATTGCTTTATGTATGAACTGATCTGGGTGCATACCTGAAATTGGTCGGAAAACTGAGCAAAGTATGTATGATTGCTTTATGAGCATAGTATATATGATTGCTTTATGATACGTAGCAAGGCATAATATGTATGATTGCTTTATGATACGTAGCAAAACTGAGCATACGTTTCCAAAATAGAAACATTGAAACTGGTAGTTTCCAAAATCAAATGGAAAATACTTGTGCGTGTAGCAGATTAGATACGGGTGAACGACTGGTCTGGATCGGGAAATTGGTAGTTTCCGATGCCTCTACACAAACACACCGCAGTGCAAACACATTGTAGTAAGTCATAAACATCAGTATTTGCTGACCTATGTATAACACATAAGTTTACTCACATACCATATATAACATATAAGTTTACTCATATACAAATGTTTGTGTTTGAATAATAAACTATGAAACCTTTGTTCAAAAATAGAACTGTTTGCTACACATGTGTTTGTATCACAAAACCTCGAGCATATAATTATATGTTAATGTAAATGAACCCAAGTTGCTAATCAATTTTGACGGTAAAAATACCCTTACTTCAGAGGTTTTTGCGTGGTATGTTAGTGTACTTGTCAAGACTCTTCGTATTTCATAATCGGCGTATAAAAAACCGAAAACATGTTGTTGATAACCATAAACTCACCCAAACTAATGAAAACATGGTTCACATTTATGAAATCAACTTCGGGAACAATATCCAGCTAAATGTTAATCCCAAATCAATGGTCAAATCTCAACTAATCACTCATAATCTAATCTTTCACCGACTAATCTCTCATAAGAGAATGAGTTTTTCTAAGTTTTGGATGTCCACACAACTAATTACTTATAAGCGAATGGGTTTTCCAAAGTGTAACAAATGAACTAATTACTAATTACTCATAATCTAATCCATATAAAGCGCAACTAATTCCCAATGCTATCCAAACTGAACCTGAGGGAAATAACTGGTGATGTCAACTCCCTGAGCAATCAAAGCTAGAAAGTGTTTCAAAGCTTCAACCTTTTCAGAATAAAATTTGTTGTCGAGGAGAGAAGCGATACTAACATGAATTTAGGTTTAAATTTTTGTCAATAGTAAAAAGGGGGAGAGAACGATTAAATGATAGAGAAGAACAACGATTTGTGATCAGATTATTTTTACATTATTTCGTAAAGGGGGAAGATTGCGCCAAAATTCCTTATAAAGAATGCAATGAGGTGGCTGTCAATGATTGGATGATGGCTAATTTTTAGAATTATTGGAACCATAGATGGTTTGAAGCATTGGATTAATCATGCCTCTACGGTTGGGGTTTTTTATGCTGATAATGTGGATCGCTGAGCTAGTTATATATACGTAATGCTATGCTTTAGTAACAACTCGCGATTTTTAACGTCTCGAATCTGTAATAAAACCGACTCAAGACACTCAAAATGGAGGATCGTTATTTAGCTTACGGGTTTAAAAGAAATATCATACAGAATCACATACAGAAAATAGTAGCGGAATAAATTTTATATATAAATATCGGAGTTTACAAATAGAATTTATTATACAGCAGAAGCAATTTATAAATACAGTACATGATTTTAAATAAAATAAAAGTTTAAAGTTTTGTCGATCGCACGTGTATGCATCTTCAAATGCCTCTCCAGTTTTGCGAGCTGAATATCTAAAATCTGCAATGCTCGAAACTGACCCGAGCGTTCCATGCAAAACACAAAACACTCGAGTCAGGATTAATCATTATTCAAGTAAAATAATTTCAATAAACACTAAAATGTGATAATTAATCTTAATAAAATATAGGTTAACCAACTTCTGAATGAATGAACCCAACCCAACATGTATGGAAAATTTGAAAACATAGGCATGTACAGAAAATGAGACAACACATACCTTATGCATTCACGGGTTTAACACAATAAGACGTGGTACTAGCATGGCCTAACGATAGCATGTACAAATTTAAGTGGATAGGTTCAAGTCCACATTGTATACACAGCAAAAGAAATTGATGTATAGTAAAGTAATTATGCATACATATTTCGAGCATGTAGGTCAGTCAACCATGAGGTAACTGGGTGATTTTAAAGTTAATGCATGGTAATCAATGAAAGGCTGCATGGCCAAACAAGATAGAAAATCATTCCAAACACAAAATTTTAAGTTATTTAACAAATGTTACAGACTAAGTACACGATGCAGACTAAGTGATATAATCAACCTTTAAGATACCAAATCTAGTACATGCAAGTTAAGAAAACAAGAAATTAAAGGTGATGACAAAATATGTGCCAATTACAAGTGAAGGACGTACCAACCAAAATTAAACAGAACTGAAAATGAACTAGGATTTTTAGAGTTAGCAGCCAACTTAAGGTTAGAAACAGTAATGAATACTTGTACGCATGTGCATATTTCAGGGTGCCACAACCTTTCAACTAGGATAGAATATACATTAGACTCGTACTGGCATTTTCATCTATATTTTAATGCAACCAAGTTCCAGGTTTCGACCAAAACAAATGGGTTTCCAAATTTATCTTATATTATCATCTAAGAATGTATGGGTCTGTTGATACCGAAAATTGGTATAACAACCAAAATGGAATTTCTAAACACGTTACCTAATCGGAGGCGAGATGCTTAGAAAGCACGTCACCTTTTCAGAGGCGGGGCGTTAGAAAACCATTAGAGTTGTGTGAGGCCATATCTAACATTCAAAAGCATCAAAATACCAATATAAAGAAAGAAGACAAGAATTTTATAGTGGTTCGACTCTTATTCGAGCCTACGTACACTTTGAAGATTGGGTTTCATTAGTAGCCACAAAATTACAATGTTTGCTCCATTATGCATTCATACAAGCTTCTTTGACATGCATTTGTGCTTACAACCAATTGAAAGAACGGATAAAAGCTTAAAGCATTTTATGCCAATCCCTCCATGAAAGCTATAGATGAAAGCTCCTTAGATGATCAAGAAGAGATGAAGAAGTGCATGGAATGCTTATGCTCGTTCCTCCATGAAAGCTATGCTCCACATGCTCCAAAGCTCCATAGATTTGATAGGGAAGAGATGAAGAAATGCTTGGCGAAATCTCGAAAGCAATTGGGCAGCACCTCCTCGTCGTTCCAGCCAAAAGTCCCCTTAAAATGATGGAGGTAGGGTCCTATTTATAGGCGGAGAAATGGCTGAAATCTTGTATGCAGGGGTCTGGTCGGTTTTTTCGGTATTTACGAAAAGGCCACTGCCAGTTGTTTCCAGCTGTCACGCCCTCACAGGTCGCTTCTAGCGCTTTGGCCGACCAGGAGCTTCCGCCAGAAGAAAGGACGACCAGGAGGCTAGAATGCGGAGCGGACCGACCAATGAATACCCTCCAGAATTGCGCGATCAGGATTGAGGATACATCGGAATTAGTTCCCTCGAACAGGGGATCGGTCTCCAGAGAAGGACGATCAGCGGCCCTTGGTATTTGGAGCGATCAGAGACTAGCGGGCGACCAAGTTTGGAACAACCAGCTTTCTTTAGCTTTTGGAGCGACCAAGTCAGTATGAAGGTTGGAGCGACCAGATCTCTTCGGTACTTTGGTGCGACCAGGTCAGTATGAAGGTTGGAGCGACCAGATCTCTTCGGTACTTTGGTGCGACCAGGAACTTGTTTGCCATGACCGATCCCTCTCAAGTATTACGGAACTGACCCCTAATTTAGATATCCAGAAAGGGCCCATACACATTTGTTGATAATAAACCGATCAGGTGGATAACATTTTGCCCCTCGGAGTTTCATAATTTCTGAGAAAAATACGGACTTCGAAATATTTGAGGATCGGTTTGATTCAACTAAGGGTCAGTCTTGGATGCAATTCCCAAGGGTCGGCTTTGTTTTTGGCTCGAGAGGTCGGTTTTTGCGAAATGACTGGTCGTCCTATATATAATCCTCCGGACTCTTCGTGTTCCTCACTTTTTCTACTACAGGAATTTTTGCATTTTAATGGCGGCGCTTCTCTAAAGGAAATTCTTCACTCCCAATCTCGTTCTACCGGTTCAATTCAGGAATTCAATTCAATCTCGACTACAATCGCTTGTCTCGATTCTCTGCCACTTATTCGAAGTCTGATCGTTCAAAGCCTGGAAGTTCGATCCCAATTTTCTTTTGAAGCCTTGAATCCTGATCCATCCCTCCTCGTTTACTTGATCCGATTGCAGGTAATATCTTTATTTCTTTATTAATTTCGAGAACGATGAATGTTGGCTCTTTGGCTTTGGCTGAAGTCTTTGAGATTGAACTGTATTAGAACCAGCATTGATGTATGATTGCAATTTGTAGTAGAATTCTTGAATCCGAAATCCATTGAGCATTGATACGTTAATCAGTAATGTAATATTCAATTTTGAGTTTATGGATGACAATCTTTGAAATGAGAATCCCTATGGTTTTCTTTTGCTGCGGTGACGATCACAATGTGCTTGTGTATATGTCTGAGTGATCTTCTTCTTAAGTCATTATTTTTGTGATAATTTCATGATGCATTCATATTTTTGATGCTTTCTTCCGGCTATGCCACCAGCACGGCTGGTTTTAGAACAATTAGGCGATTGGTTTGAGATGAGCAGGCCCCCTCTTGACCGACTAGAATAGTTTCGTTTATTGAATTAACTTCACTTGATAGGACCGACCCAGGCAGATTTGAATTTCGATCCAATAGAAGCCAATCTTACACGACCAGAATTGGATTAAATTTTGACTGATTTTTAAGCGATCAATACTTTCTGTGTTGAGAGCGACCAGGATTCGACCAACTTTAGTGTGATCAAATGTTCCTGGTTCAGAGCGATCTGAGTTTTGCCTTTTCTGGCACGATTGGATCCTTACCATTTTAGAGCGACCAAGGTTTGACCGATTCAGAGCGACCAGGTGCTTTTCTCAGTTTTGAGCGGCCGGGGCTTGACTGGTTCAGAGTGACCAGGTACCTTTCCCAGTTTTGAGCGATCGTGGCTCGACTGGTCCAGGGCGACCGGATGTTTTTTCCAGTCTTGATCGACCGGAGCTTGACTGGTTTAGAGCGGCCAGGTGCTCATCGGTTTGGAATGTCCAGGTGCTTTGCCCTTTTTAGCACGACCAGGGCCTAACCATTTTTAGAGCGACCGGAGCCTGGCTGTTTTTAGAGCGACCAGGCGCTTTTCCGATTTTGAGCAACCAGGTCTCGACCAGTTTTTGAACTTTATTAATATTCCTGTAGTTTGTTTTTTCAACATACTTGTTTGTGTAGAAATGACAACCAGACGAAAATCTCTCCATTTTGTTGAGGGAACCTCTCCAACTAAAGAAGCTGGGACCTCTGATCAAAATATTGAAACTTCTTCTGTTGCCACCACCGAGATGAATGTTGATCAGAACTTCCCAATCGTTCGATGTCTTTCTTATACACCTACAGATAGTTGTGTGTCAAAACTTGACGTTGATGTGTATCATAGAATATGCAAACAATTTAGTCTTTCTGAAGATGAAGTCAAATTCCCAGAAAGAGACGACTTATCTGATCGCCCTCCTGTTGGATACGTAACAGTTTGTAAGGGGATGTTACAGAGTGGAGCGATCCCTCCCTTCAATCCTTACTTAGAAATGATTCTGAAAAATTTGGCTATCGCTCCCTACCAACTGACTCCCAATGGCTACTTTATTGTTACATGCTTATATGTGTTATTTATGAGAGTTTTAAAGCGCGAGCCTACCTTCAAGGATATATGCTCATTATACTCTTTTAAGAGACGAAAGAAGGAGCATCCCTCCTTTATCTTCATGGAAAGCAGGAGATCCAGGGTTATAACTGGCTTATTTGAGAGTATCAAAGGATTTCCTGATCAATTTTTCTATGTGCGGTGTCCCGACAACTTTTTCGGTCGATGGGCCGAAGGAGGTAAATGTTCATAGGAATTCTATTTTACCTCTAATGATCATGTATTGATTTTTGTTTTTTCTCACAGAGACTCCTTCTGATCAAGACACGGACATTAATGAACCTCTGCTGGAATCATTGTTATCCGTGAGCGAAACTGAAAGAAGTAGACAGTTTTTAATTTGCGAAGAATTCCTTCGACAATACAAGCTGCTTCCCCCATCCCGTACCCTGACGGCGAAAAGAACGGCCAAGAAGTACTTGACAAAATGTGCACAAGTCGGCAGTGGTAGTGGTAGTAAAAAACCTTCGAGTGCCCTTAAGGAACATAAAGATTCTCTTAAAAAGCAGGCCGATATCTTGATGATTGCGGAGAGAACCACAGAGGTCGTTTCTGAGGAACAAACTGTCATCCCGGAAATCTCGGAGAAAACTACTGGGGATCAGCCTCCCTCAAATACTGAAGAAGAACTTGTTCAACGTGAGGGTAAGCAACTCGCGGTAGGAGAAACTACCTTAAATGTTGAACAGAACATTGGGGATGCCCTTGAGGATCCGACTATGGCAAGTACTCAAGATAGAGACTCCGCGGGTACTTTTGGCGAACTTCCTGATCTAGAGTCTATGCGATTCCTTAGCAAAGATGATACCCCTGTTTCAGGTTTCGCAGCTCCTAATGTTCAATCTGATCCCAATATTCCGGAGATTCCTGGACCAGTTCCAGATACGAGAATAAACTTAGGATCGGAGTCTAGCACCGGCTTATTAGGCATGTTTTTGTTTTTAGGACTAAGCTTGCTTTTAGAGTTGCACTTTTAACTTCTTACTCTATATCTTGGTTTACTTCTATGTTCTCAGGTGCTAAATGAACTCATTATTATTTTTCTTTTTAGGAATGAAGTCATCATTCATCGACGATTTCCGGAAAAGGAGGCAAAGTTCCGATATACTTGCTCGGCCAAAGAAAAAGATTAAGCAAGTTCCTCCTCAACCCCAAAAATCACACGGCCAACATCCCACTTCTTCTCATCCATCCTATGAACAGCTTCTAGAGCAAAGAGCCTGGCTTGATGATTATGAACAATCGGCAGAGGATGAGGCAAGACAACCAAGGGAGGAGCCTCAAAGGAGAAGACGAAGGAGTGGAGATGACCCTCTTACGGAGGTCCCCCAGAAGCGTGCCCCAGGGTACGTTCCTCCTTATCCAACCCAGGCCGAGCTTCAAACTATCATGTCGAGGCCACGTGAAATACTCGATGTGGAGAGGGAACTTGGATGCCCCAGCCCCCTTCTTAGTCATAGATTTGGAGATTGGGATTTGAGGGGTTTGAATTTTGATGTGGACGTCCATCCCACGGATAGGCGGGACATGACGGAGATGGTGGCAAAAGCTCGGGGATTCCTGGATGATATTGGCAAAACCGTTGATCAGCGCCTCAAAGCATGGGAACAATTTTGTTATGATTTTCAGAATCTTAACACCAAACGGATTGAAAGCATTAAAACCCTGGAGGATGAAAAGGCTCAACTTATCCAAGTTGTGAAAGCTCAGGACACGAAGATTTCTGTTTTAGAACGGGGTTCCAGGGTTAATGAGCTAGAATCCGAGATTGAAAAGCTTCGCAAGGAGCTTGAAGATGCCAAGAACACAGAGGTCGAGCTTAATAAGCGGGCTGACGATGCTGTAAAAGCACAAGAAGAAGCTGAAGCTCAGCTGGCTTTGAGCAGAAGGACCGTGTCTGTTCGTGAATCTGAAATTGCCTCTCTTCGCGATAAGCTTGAAGTCGAAACTGCCAAGTCCTCCTCCTTAGAAAAAGAGAAGCAAGAATCTTTGAACCAAGCCCGCAGAATTAAGGAAGAAGATGAAGCAACCTTCCTAGAATTTTATGTCTGCAGCGTTATGTATGGGGGAAGCCTCCGCTTCCTAGGAGAAGGCTATGGAGATACGCTTGCTCGTGTTTGGGAGGAGGTTTTGAAGCATTACAAAGATTCCGATGACTACCAGCTCCAACTTGAGTTGCTGGATGAAGATGATCGAGAGGCCTTAACCGAAGGCAGAAATTCTCTTGGGATCCATCGGGGGGAATCATCCGGGGTTAAATCTTCAGGTACATTTATTGAGGATACTTTCACCAAATTAACTGATGGTACCATAATCTCAAGCCATGTATTCCATGCAGATATTGCAATTCCTCCCTCTGCAGCTGGAGGAAACAGTGATTTGGAGGAAACAATAAACCTTGATGATTATGAAATCAGCACACATCCTCCTGTTCCAGGTAGAGATGATATGGATGAAGTGGTACTAGATTTAGATTACTTTTTTGCTTCTTTGGAGTATTCTAGGCTCACGAGTTGCTATAATTATGCAACGAATTTGCTTTCACCATCACTTCCTGCTGGCGGGTATACTGCTATGGTGATGGATGCCGTTGAAACTGACTTGCCTTTATTCAATACAGGCTTACTTGCTGGTGCTTCCAAAGGACTAACATTCTCCCAACCAGGTTCGCAGGAGGAGAGAATTGATGCCATCGAAACCCTTGACCGAGATATCAGTAAGCTCCGTGAGGAAGAAGAGCTTGATTCTGAGGCAACTATTGATGACATCATTGTTGATTCAGGTACGGAGGAAGCTTCTCCTTCTAAGCGGAAACATCATAAGCATGCTGTCAAGAAGAAGAAGACCGTTGATTCGCCAACTCTTAGGGGTCCTTCATTGAGATCTGGAGACCCAAAGAAATAGTGGCTTGGATTCTTGCTTTGCATTTATCAATCTTTCATTCAGACCGGATGTATATGCGGGTGCCGACCCTCGCTTATGACTTGAACCATTTGTACTTAATAATGTTGTGACTTGATTCTGTGTTTGAATGTGGTGTGGTGGTGCTTTGTGTTTCTGCATTCTAAACCTTGTCCTTACTTTCTTCTGTATATTCTGGGTTATACATCATGCACGCACACCATACTTTGCCTATTTTGCTCATTTATGAATTTCCCACTTATAAATGGTTGAAATGATCTTTTGGTATGTGAGAAATCAAGCAGCTGCTTTTTGCTTTGTGTCGTGATATGTGATATGCCCCCGTACCAATGAATTGTTTCAACCTTTATATATTGGAGGTGGATATTTGGATGCTTTTGAATGTCAAAGACTCAGTAATATCGTAGTCAAGTTTTATCTGACTTTGATTTATCGACTAAGCACCCCTGGAGAAGACTCAGTTTATCATTCGACTGAGAATCCTCGGAGAGGGTTTGGGTTAAGAAACTCGGTTATAACGCGATCAGATTTTGTCTGACTTTGGGTTATTTGACCGAGCACCCCTGGAGAAGACTCAGTTTATTATTCGACTGAGAATCCTCGGAGAGGGTTTGGGTTTAAGAAACTCGGTCATAACGCGATCAGATTTTGTCTGACTTTGGGTTATTTGACCGAGCACCCCTGGAGAAGACTCAGTTTATTATTCGACTGAGAATCCTCGGAGGGGGTTTGGGTTTAAGAAACTCGGTCGTAACACGATCAGATTTCGTCTGACTTTGGGTTATTTGACCGAGCACCCCTGGAGAAGACTCAGTTTATTATTCGACTGAGAATCCTCAGAGAGGGTTTGGGTTAAGAAACTCGGTTATAATGCGATCAGATTTTGTCTGACTTTGGGTTATTTGACCGAGCACCCCTGGAGAAGACTCAGTTTATTATTCGACCGAGAATCCTCGGAGAGGGTTTGGGTTAAGAAACTCGGTTATAACGCGATCAGATTTTGTCTGACTTTAGGTTATTTGACCGAGCACCCCTGGAGAAGACTCAGTTTATTATTCGACTGAGAATCCTCGGAGAGGGTTTGGGTTAAGATTGCGCCTTCTTTTGGACCATATTTCTTCAGTAAAGCTATGGCGAGTTTTATGCCGGAAAACAGGATGACGGAGGTATTGTATCCTGTAACCATAGCTGTGCATCTTTTGGATATATGATCAAAGGCATGCGAATATGAAGCTTTGACAGAGTCAGAAGTGCTGCTGGATTTATATTCATGTAATTTCATACAAGGTATTTGCTATATTCATAGAAAAATACAAAAGTACATGAGTTAGAAAATCATTTGAGATAGCAACGAAGGTGATTACTGTTCTAGGCCCTTGGGGATTCTACTCCATGTGTAGCTTCGAGTTTAAAGGTACTGTCCGGAAGCTTTTGATTGAAAATAGACGGTCCTTCCCAATTGAGGCCAAAGACTCCCGTATGTCGTTATATGCTCTAGCGCGGGGGAGGTCTTTAATTGCTTACAGAGGAGTTTCATGGATGGAGAGAGGAGTCTCCATATCCTTCTGAATTTCGTATTTCCGGGCTTCAATCAGTTCTGCCATATAGCATTCTCTTGATTCCTGAGGATCCCCTCTGATAATTCCCACCCCATTTGCGGTCGGGAACTTCATCATCAAGCACCAAGGAGCAAGAGCGATCCTGAAGTTGGCAAGTGCCGGCCTTCCCAAGAATGCATTATACCCTGAAGGTGAGTCTATTATAACGAAAGATTGTATCATGGAGACTTGCCTCCTTCCCTCTCCTATCTCTAGAAGGAGATCAATCACGCCGATTGGCTGAGTTGGCATACCAGCGAACCCATGTATTTTGTCTTTGCTAGCTCGCACATTATCCATGGATAGACCCATTTTAGAGAAAGTACTGTAAAACAGAACGTTCACGGATGCTCCGCTATCAATTAAGACCTTTTTTACCATTGCTGGACCCAAGCCAATAGTGATTACCATCGGGTCAACAGTTGGAACCAACATTCCATTGGAATCCCGATTCCGGAAGATAACATCTTCACAGGATGTTTTAGGCATTTTTCGACGAAGAGAATTATCGCAAACCTCAAAACTGTCTCCTTTTAGAATGCTTCTTGGTTCACTAGTATACCTGATCATATCCTTCCAAGCGTCCCCTGCAGGATGAGGACCACCAATAATCGTATTGATGATTGGTCGGGAGTCACCTGCAGGTGTTCTCCCCTCTTGAGTCGGACGAATCTGCTGCCCCTGAGTAGGCTCGACATCTGATGAACGCTTTACGTACTCCTGGAGACGATTTTGCCTTATCAATTCTTCAATCAAGTTTTTCAGGTGTCGACATTCATTAGTGTCGTGTCCCGGTCGATTGTGAAATCGACAGAACCTCCCTGAGTTCGCAGCTTCCTCGGACACCTTTACTGGCTTCGGGCTCGGATAGCTCTCTGCATATTTTGTTGCCATATATATGTGCTCGATTGTATCGTTCAACGGAGTAAAATCCGTTGGCTTGAAGAAACGCCGTTTCTTGGAATCCTTATCATTTCTAGCATCATTACTGCTTCCTCTCTTTTGACCTTCCCCAAAATTTTCTTGACTAGTCTTTTTGGGAGCTTCCTTCCTTTCTGGGACCGCCTTAGCTTTGACATTGCCCAAGGAATAGATAGGATCGTCTTCAAGACACATGTATTCCTCGGCTTTGTCATAAAAATTTTCTAGCGTCTCAGGTTTCTTTCTTTTTAGCCACCTTCCGAATTCAGACAGCTTATCAATGCCCCCCCTTTAAGGCCATTAGAATTAGTCTTGGCTCTTGGGTCCCTACTTCTGCAGTAGCAACATTAAAACGATTCAAGAAAGACCTTATCGTTTCGCCAGGAGCTTGTTCTAGTTCGTTGAGGGACATGATATCTCTGACCTTTGTTGTTTGGAGGCGGAACTGGTCTCGGAAGCATCTCGCCAATGTGGCAAAGTCATCAATAGATCGGGGAGGCAACCTTGTGAATCATAATGACGCAACCCCTTCCAAATACACCGGGAAGTACAAGCACTTAAGTTCGTCAGTTGCTTGTGCCCCATCCATGTGCTGATCATATCGAAACAAGAACACGTTGGGGTCGCCCGTCCCGTTATAAGCTTGGATTGAAGGGGGTTTGAATTTGCGTGGGAAAGTTGTCTTTTTAATCCTTTCAGTGAGGGGGGTTTTGGACGGTGCGAATTCCCATTCAGCCTCACTATCGTTTCGAGATTGGCTTTCCTTCATACGCTGTTGAACCATTTTCTTGAGGCGTTCCTTCTCAGGGAGGCTATCTGCGGGGCGGACACCTTTGTCTTGACCGGAGGCTTGCCTGAGCAAACCATCGTGGTTGAGACTTAGGGGCCCTGGTCTTTCTTGGTTGGAAAGTGCCCCTTTGGCAGAATTAGCCGCTTGATGAGAAGTGATTCCTGCAATGCGGTTCCGATCAGCTTGCTTCGAAACCTCATGCTTTCCTTTATTTGGATCGGAGATTTCTCGAAAAGATTTTTCCCGATTTGGACTAGAAGAAGAAGAACCAGCATCCTCTGCACGAATGGGCTTAGAGGCCACCTTTGCCGTAGCGGCCTGAAGAGCAAAGAGAGAATCAAGTTTTGTCAACATGGCTTTGTTAGCTATCTCTAGCTGTTGCGTCAATCCAGCGACAGCCTGATCAAGCTCGCCTCTTGTGACATTCACACCTCCATTAGATGTCTCTCCCACTTCAAATCGATTAGCCACAGGGGTCTCATCCCGATTTTCTCCGTTAGAGATTCTAATTCTAGCTTCCTTATTTTCTTTTGGCGGCATTATTTCAGAAAGCAATTTGAACTTTGCAGAAAATTCGTCAGAAGGTCCAAATCGCAAGCTGGAGCGAGCTATTTTAAGGCTTAGCTTCAAGATCTCAAGATCTGCGTAGTATACTTGATGCCAGAAAGTAGATCTGGCCCCACGGTGGGCGCCTAATCGTTGATACCGAAAATTGGTATAACAACCAAAATGGAATTTCTAAACACGTTACCTAATCGGAGGCGAGATGCTTAGAAAGCACGTCACCTTTTCAGAGGCGGGGCGTTAGAAAACCATTAGAGTTGTGTGAGGCCATATCTAATATTCAAAAGCATCAAAATACCAAAATAAAGAAAGAAGACAAGAATTTTATAGTGGTTCGACTCTTATTCGAGCCTACGTCCACTTTGAAGATTGGATTTCATTAGTAGCCACAAAATTACAATGTTTGCTCCATTATGCATTCATACAAGCTTCTTTGACATGCATTTGTGCTTACAACCAATTGAAAGAACGGATAAAAGCTTAAAGCATTTTATGCCAATCCCTCCATGAAAGCTATAGATGAAAGCTCCTTAGATGATCAAGAAGAGATGAAGAAGTGCATGGAATGCTTATGCTCGTTCCTCCAAGAAAGCTATGCTCCACATGCTCCAAAGCTCCATAGATTTGATAGGGAAGAGATGAAGAAATGCTTGGCGAAATCTCGAAAGCAATTGGGCAGCACCTCCTCGTCGTTCCAGCCAAAAGTCCCCTTAAAATGATGGAGGTAGGGTCCTATTTATAGGCGGAGAAATGGCTGAAATCTTGTATGCAGGGGTCTGGTCGGTTTTTTCGGTATTTACGAAAAGGCCACTGCCAGTTGTTTCCAGCTGTCACGCCCTCACAGGTCGCTTCTAGCGCTTTGGCCGACCAGGAGCTTCCGCCAGAAGAAAGGACGACCAGGAGGCTAGAATGCGGAGCGGACCGACCAATGAATACCCTCCAGAATTGCGCGATCAGGATTGAGGATACATCGGAATTAGTTCCCTCGAACAGGGGATCGGTCTCCAGAGAAGGACGATCAGCGGCCCTTGGTATTTGGAGCGATCAGAGACTAGCGGGCGACCAAGTTTGGAACAACCAGCTTTCTTTAGCTTTTGGAGCGACCAAGTCAGTATGAAGGTTGGAGCGACCAGATCTCTTCGGTACTTTGGTGCGACCAGGTCAGTATGAAGGTTGGAGCGACCAGATCTCTTCGGTACTTTGGTGCGACCAGGAACTTGTTTGCCATGACCGATCCCTCTCAAGTATTACGGAACTGACCCCTAATTCAGATATCCAGAAAGGGCCCATACACATTTGTTGATAATAAACCGATCAGGTGGATAACAGGGTCATACCAAAATTTACACACCTTGGAATCTCAGCATAATCGATTGGGTATTAAGGTTAGAGGCACAAACAATCCAATTTTCAGGCTTAATCATCACATGTATATGGAAATATACATGCAGATTGTATGGGTATATGCATATAATGATAATAAGGCAACTAAAATGTCAGCTCCATAAATTACGTAAATGCATGCAAATAAAAATCGACCGCAAGTATACATCTATACTTATGAGTTTTTTTCCTTTTTTTTTTAAAACACATGGCAGACCAAAATATGCACACACCAACTGTTTATATTAACTAGACCAATATATACATGGTAGGAGAAGTGATACATTCTTATAAGTTTACTCCTTTAACTGCATATGTTTGTTTTTAATGAATAAAAAAAAATTACAAGCATGTTAGATAGAATAGAACGAATACTGAGGAAAATTTGACCACTAAACTGAAATGATATGCAAATAAATAAAAAATTGTTTGTTTATCATAAATTGGACGCCTAACTGTAACTGTAATATAATGATATTTCAACTATGACCATGGTAACACATAATATATGCACAAGCCAATAACCCACTAACAGTTTAACATCTATTATTAGTTGACCACAAGAGTAGTATCGGTTCTCATCAGCACAACTTATCCCAACCCAAAATCAAAATTTTCAAGGTGACGAAGCAAACAACAACAAACATAAGAATAAAGGGAACTACTTTGTTTAGTACAACTGAAATCAAACCACTTGAACAGGATGAATCGTGAGTCGAAACTCAACTTAAACTGTAGCAAGGAAATGCAAGCGGCGGCGGCGGCTTTCTGAAACACAGGTTCGCGGCTTGGGTGGATATAGATGGCAGCGCGGTTTGGTTTAATTTGGGCGAAGAGTCTGCGATTGATCAGAAGGCGATTTGATTTGCGGCGTGGTGGAGCAATTTGTTGGTTGCGGGCTTGGTTTCAATCGTCGAAGGTGATGACTATGCAAGGCAGCGACAGTGCGTCGGTCTCGATTCAATGGAAGGCGGTGGTGATTTAATTTAAGCGATGAAGATTTTTATTTTATTTTTTTAGGGGAAGGAGGCCATTGTTCTTTTGAAATGGTGCTTTCAGATCTGAGAAGATGGGTATGAGAATAGAAAACGGTAATAATTCAAGTAAAGGAATAGGGATATAAATAGAACTGTTTGGCCAAAAGATTCGGATGGCCTCTCACCGATTCAAAACTCCTTTATTTCATCGCATCTTTATATATATACGGCTATGAAGAGGCATTGGTTACAGCCTTTCATTTCTTTTTTTTCTTTTTTTTTTGTAATATGCATTAACTTGAACAATAAACAAATGCAATAAAAGTGACAATTTTTAACAGTTACAAGACTTGAACCATTCCATACGTATTTAATTATTTATTTAATTTTCTTAACCCTTTTATATAAATAAATAAATATATGACGTGTGTTTCCAGATTTAAAAGGGTAAAAGTTTCACATAAATGGAAGTATATAAAACGTGGCTTGCATTCATTTTGGACGTGGACCGCATGCATTAAATTATTAACAAAGGAATGAATGTATTGCGTTTAATTATAAAAAAAGTGCCTGAAAATGAAAGGCCAATGGAATAAAGTAGCATATAAATATATTGTACAACATAATTTCCATTTAAAACAGATGCATATGAAAGGAAGAGATATAACATCAAGGAAATAAAAGGACCTGAATGAGATGAAACCAACATTTATTATTAATGTTGTCATTATGTTTTTTTATATATATGGAAGTGACAATTCAATATTAAATGCATAAATATGCACATGGAATTCAAAGCAATTAGACGTGCAAGTTTCACGCCCTGCAAACCAAACGAAGGGAGAGAAGTTCAAAATTTTAATGTATGAATTTATTAGCAAACGTGTCATAATAGCATGTTACCATGTTTAATAGTTCATCCTTTCAATAATTTAGATTCAAATGTATACGTGTTATATGGTGTTTATTTTTCATTTTTTTTTATATAACCAGGAAAGCAAAATATATATATAGGTAGATTATTTGTTTTTGGAAAAAATAATAATGTTAGATAAAAGGAAAAGAAAGAAAAATAAAGAGATGAAAATAAATTTAAGGAATGAGAATAAGTACATGATGTAAGATGCATGAAAATAGAATGAAGGGAAATAAATTAATACAATGAAGGGAAGTAAACTAATAGAACGAACGAAAGGAATGAATGCGTTATTCACATTGCAAATTAAATGAATTAATAAAGGTTTAATTGGACATGTAATCCATGTTATGAATTCCTAAACATTACATTTTGAACAAACACAGAAAGAATCAAAGACGGTAAGCAAAGATATATACATATATGTATTCAAATTTATTACACCTAGAATGTACACAAGATTTTCAATCAATCTTTTAGCAGAAATTACTAAATTTCATTAATAATATCATAAAGTTTATTTAAAACCATTTTAATTTCAATAATTAAATTAAATTACATATACTTAAATAATCGAAATATACGAGATGTTACAATCTCAGTTACTTAAAACTTTTCGTCCTAAAAAAGGAGAAGTTGTAAAAAAAATGCTTATGCATATAACAAAATATTCATAATTATGTGAATTTTACAAAGTTTGGAACAATAAATTATAGGATTTTAAATTCGAAAATTCGTCCTTACATTTTTAATTAAATTCATTTTTTATAAATCTATTTATTAAATTCGAAATCTTTATTTCAAACACCTTTTATTAAAGTTCAAGTTTTCTTATAGTCACGACTTAAACTATTTATAACAAAACTTAAATTTGGAAAATATGATTCTTGTGTTTGAAAATAACTTTTAAAATTAGAAATAAGTATTTTATTGAAAATTCAAAGCTATTATATTTCTTAAGACATTTAAAACTTTTCTTTCTTAGTTTATTAAGTTGAAGTTATATGAATTTAATTGCAGGTTATTGATTTGTTATTTAACGTTTGAAAATACTTGATAACTCAAAGTTTAACAAGTTTACTGTCGTTCTTACAGACGTTAGGCATACGCTGGCCAGGCGCATGACTAAAATCTCTAAGTACTAAATATACTTGTTTCAACTCCCAGTGAAAATACTTAAAACATTATAAAATAGATATGGAAAATACATTCCCCCATGGATCGCGGTTACTCGGCGGTCACGCTACTATCCCAGTAGAATCGCTTGTAACCATAGGTATCACACCCCTCGAATTTCGCCATGGTTGATTCCATAGATCGCAGTTACACGACGGTTACGACCACAATCTCAATGGAACTGCGCGTAGTGTAGGCATAGAGCCCTTCGAATTTCGCTATGGCGTCTAGATCACAATTACACGGCGGTTACGACCACTATCTCAGTGGAACCGCGAGTACTGTAGGCATCGCGCCCCTCGAATTACGATAGAACAGATAAGCAATAATAATTAATGTAATCCCACCGAGTGAGATTCCGATATCGATGGATACTCCAATCAACGGAGCACCAACGTAGCTATGATTTTTCAAATTTCAATTCTCAGTGGAAGGCACTTCCCATATCTTCATTTGGAAAACATACATACTAAATATGTAGTACTTCATTTCACGTTTCACATATATTGCACATACACAAGTATTAATTTATATAAGATTTTCTTTTCAAATCATGTTTTTTCCAACAAATCATTCTCATATAAATTCTATTATATAAGACTATTATTTCAATCAGTGGTTTTCAGATTAATCTCATGCTTATATAAGTCATATAAGTTTCGAACATTTCAATGACAATATTCATAAGTCGAAAAATCTTCAAAATTTTCATTCCAATATCAATTTAGTTTTGATTTCACAATTGATTTGAATATTCAATATCATTTCAAATCTAGTTCATATTGACAATTAGTTCATTATTAAAATTTCACCTTCAATTTGGGTTACATATCAAAAATATCATTAATCAATTGAATACTTACATTCAATCATTTCTTATCAAAACATCTCTTCAAGATGTACAATTATACTATCCTAATACATATGATTCCATTCGACTAAACTCAAGAATCAATTCCAGATTTTCTTTCAATCACTAAAAATATACATATATATTTGCATATCAAATCGTGCTTCACAAATCAAGCTTTGTTTAACCAAGATAAACAAGTAGCAAAGCTATTAAAGTGGTTTCCCCCACTTTGAGACTTGAGAATAAATTCCAATGAAGTAAAATTATCATTGAAATTATTTTCTAGCGACAAAAGTAGGTTCTCCATTCATTTATTTTCCTTTTTGAAAAGATTTCAGAAATTTACCTCAAATATTTTTATTTGAAAATACTTGTATATACTACTAGTCTTTTTCTTCAAAACATTAGGAAACAATTTCACAAATTTCAGGAATCAAATTCTCAAATTTTAGTCAAAGGATCCCCTTAATTTTAACTAAATCAGTATGTTATTTTTTCACGATATACATTTCATATTTCATCAATGGTTTAACATTTGTAATATATTAACCTGAATATCAATTATCACCCATCAGTATATCTTAAACATACTTCAATAAAGACAAGCGTCAATTTACCCCTATGAATATATTCTTCGAAAATACATAACATTCTTTATATTTAACATCGATATTTTCTATATGCAATTTATATAATAAAATTCATTTGTTGACAAAAACAATCATTTTCTAAATCATTAAGAGATTTCAAAACACATAGTTCAATATAAGTTTTGTTAATCGTACGCATACTATATTACTAAATTTTTTACAAAACATAACTTTACTTATGAAGGCTTATCTAGATTCCCATTCAATTCAAATGATATTTTATTTGATATACAAATTCATTTTGGTCACATTAACATCCAAAAATTTATTTGGATTCAATTTTTTTTTTTTGCTCCAATTTTTTTCAACTTATTTCTCATCATAAGATATCAAAATTTCAAAATACTTCATACTTCATGTTAACTTATATTCCAAAATGTTTTATGTTTCATGTCAATTTATACCACTAAACGAAGTCTATTTCCAAATCAATTTATACATCTAAATACATTATATTTTCAATTAATATACACTTCAAAAGAACTTTTGATTTCAATTCCAAAATAATTATTTTTTTCAAATTAATTTACAAAAAAAAATACTTAAATTTTCAAAATACGTTGTCCCTAGAGATTCCGGTGACAATTTTAGTTAAACCTCATACATTAAGCTTTGTATAAACCAAAGCTCTGATACCACAAGTAAAAACTCGCGATTTTTTTAACGTCTCGAATCAGTAATTTAAACCGACTCAAGATGCTCAAAATGGAGGATCGTTATTTAGCTTACTGATTTAAAAGGAATATCACACAGAATCACAGACAGAAAATAGCAGCGGAATAAATTTTATATATAAATATCAGAGTTTACAAATAGAATTTATTATACAGCGGAAGCAATTTATAAATGCAGTACATGATTTTAAATAAAATAAAAGTTTACAGTTTTGTCGATCGCGCGCGTATGCGACTTCACATGCTTCTCCAGTTTTGCGAGCTGAATATCTAAAATCTGCAACGCTCGTATCTGACCCGAGCGTTCCATGCAAAACACAAAACACTCGAATCAGGATTAATCATTGTTCAAGTAAAATAATTTCAATAAACGCTAATATGTGGTAATTAATCCTAATAAAATATGGGTTAACCAACTTCCGAATGAATGAACCCAACACAGCATGCGTGGAAATTTTGAAAACATCAGCATGTACAGGAAATGAGACAACACATACCTTATGTATTCACGGGTTTAACACAATAAGACGTGTTACTAGCATGGCCTAACGATAACATGTCCAAATTTAAGTGGATAGGTTCAAGTCAATATTGTATACATAGCAAAATAAATTGGTGCACAGTAAAGTAATTATGCATACATATTTCGAGCATGTAGGTCAATCAACCATGAGCTAGCGCATCCTACAGTGTGGTTTCATCCTAAAGCAATGGAGGGTAAGTATTATATTTCAAAATTAAATTTCATTTCTGTACAATCTATTATAAATATATATAGTAGTCATAAATATTTTTTCCTGTCTACCACAGTGTATTTGAGCTACAACCATCTAACATAGTATTAGGGATATCACGACAGTCATACATGAGTCGCATAACGACATGTTGGCATAAATGGACGTTAATTTCCGATATTGTGAAGGAGACTACTTGATAGGATTTTTTTGGTATATTTTACTTCTTAGGTTTAAATATCAATTCATGTTTACAGGGAGAACACTATAAATTGTCATGTTATTTATATAACACTTTATATAATGTCATGTTACTTATTGAACACCGCCATGTTTATTAGATAAATTTATATAATGTTGTTATATACATTAGGAACACATTATATCAATTCATTTTTATAGAATAAGATCAATTTATGTTATACCATTTGTAAAAATGTATAACTCTTATTTTCTCAAACGTACAAGGTTCAGTGCACCTTCAAGATGCTGATATTTCCCTCGTAAAGCACCATTCGAATAGTAAAGTTGCAAATAACTATAGAGAAACAATTAACAACATAAAAAAGCTGGAAAGAAGCCTAATTGGATGAGCGCTAATGTGTGGGATGATTTTGTCAATTAATGGAGCGACGAGGGGTTTCAGGTAAATTTACTACGTATTTAATTTAAATTGTTCTATACAATTAAGATTATAAATTAGAACTGTAAAACATTTTTTTTCAACTTAAATTTATAGAGGGAGTCGCAGAAAAAATCAGCAAATAGGAGAAAGAACCCCGCCACACATCGTACCAGAGGGCTTGGTATATTTATTAACTAAGATAAGAAGTAACAAAAAAATAAGTTTTAAGCTGTTAAAAGATAGATAATATAACCATATATAACATATATTTGTATGTGTATATTTCAGGAAAGACAACATAGTGCTTCTATGTCTTATTGGGATGTTTTTGTGCATACGAAGCAGACCGATAGTTTAGGCTCAGTGTCGTACTCTTGGGATCATGACCGAAACTGCATATGTAAGTATACCATAATTAAATAAAAGTTATAAGTTAATTAAAATAACGTAATCTAAATTCAATTGTATTTTACATAACATCAAAGGTTCCAGCAAGCACGGGCACAGCTCCACGGGGACACTGGACAAGCCGACTTGACTGCTGGCAAGGAGGTTATCATTTTTAAGTCTGTCATGGATCCATCGACCTACAACAGAAGCTATGGAATTGTGAACCAAGTATTAATTTTAAATTTATTATTTTGATGCATTCTCAAAACTGTTGCCATTCGTTTACAGGATAGGATATCATAGAATGCGTACTAGAGGGCTTGGGACAAAGAGGAGATTGCATAGCTACGAGCCTAGATCGCCACGCTAAAGGAACATTATCGCTGCTATAAAGAAAAAATGGAGCTGCTGAATCAACATTTGGTGGAGTTCATAGCCCAGTACGGACAATTTCCTTCATTTAGTGGTTTCGAAGTAGAGTGATTTGAGGTGTGATTTGTTACTTTTTTTTAGCAAAGCCGACCGGTTTTTTAGTGTTTCGTAACACTTATTATTATAAAAAATAATAATTATAGTAGTTATAAGAGTTTGGCAGATTGTCAGACTAATATTCAATTATTAAATTAGATTGTCTACTATAGACGACATTTATAATGGGTCGTCAACTAATTCTATTCTAGATTATAGCACAGGAGCTAGCTAAATACTAGACTACTCTATTCTCCACGTAGGTCGCATTTTGTTGTTATGTTCGTATGTACATATACGCTTTGAGTGGGTGAGGATTTGATTGATACATAGTGATGGATTGTATATATTGTTGTTGCTTTGAATGTTGGTTTAGACGTTATTTTGGATGATGGTTATATTGATTTGGATGAAGTTGTTTTCAATTGTTTTATTGGATGTTTTATATATGGGTTTATATTGTGTATATTGGACTATATGTGTATGATTTGAGTTTAATATTATGTTTGGGTGTATATGTGAGTGTTATTACTATATATATATACTCGAAATGGAGCTGTTATGATATATTTGAGATTGTGGATGGCTGGAAGTAAGCTATCTAAATTCTAAAAGAAAAAAACCAGACTTTCAATGGTTGACAACGACTTACAGTTATTCATTTTCAATGGCTTTCAATGACATCCAACGATATTTTCCAATGATTTGTAATGGTTTCCAACGGGTATTTGATCAAAAAATTCTTCCACATGCCCACTTTAGACATCGGATGCGACTGGAAAAAACCCATTGATGGCATTGGAGTGTATATCAATGGGATTTCCAATGGCTACCTACGACTTAAGAAAGGCCGCCAACAGCTGTTCGCCGTTAGAAAGCATTGTTTTTTGATGCAAAAAGGTAGTGAATCGCTAGATTCACGCCTTCATTCATTCATTAAACATAAAACGAGTACAACGTGATCAGCATGCATAGGACTAGCTACTAGTTACAAATATTTACATAAATATGTACAACCAAAATACATGCACGCAGGCATGTTTACATAGTGCCTAAAATATATATGAAACAACTACATAACAGCATGCAGACCCAGTAAAATGAAGCATGGCATCATCAAGCTCTGCTACCACAAGCCCTATCCATCACTCGAGCGCCGATTGTGTCAACAAACTTGATCTCTTCCTTGCCTGACCAAAGAGAAACAAAATTAAGGATGCGAAAAATAACTGAGTTAGGCCGTTTCATTTTGCATTTAAACTTTCGTGAGTTGCGTTCATGCCAGAGGGTCCAAACATAAGCAAAGTTCAAAAGGGCAAACATATGGCGCATGTTAGTGTCAGGTAATGTAATAATAGTGCTATGCCAGAAAAGAAATTGATCAGTGATGAAGTGAGACCAGTCTAAGCAGATATTAAGGCTAACTAAACACTTCGTCCACACGTAAAAGGCGAAATCGCAATCAACAAAAAGATGCTGATAATCCTCGTCGTCGTCAGTGCAAAAAACACATTCCCCAGTAACATGAACACCTTTTTGCCGTAATCTTTTCACTGTATTAAGCTTGTTGTGCATGATCATCCACATATGAATCTTGACCTTAGCAGGTACAGCCTTAAAACTCCACATTCTCATGAATCCATCATACTTTCTTCCTGCGAAGTTCATCAACTTGTAAAGTGCGCTCACGCGAAAGTTATTTCCACCAATCTTCCATACAAATTCATCCTCCTCATTACTATGAAGATGTACATCTTCTAACAAACGAATCAGGCCACATAGCTGAAGCAAAGCATTACCAGCCACAATGCGACAGAAGGACAGGTTCCATTTAAAAATGGCAGAATTCGCATTAAACATTGCACAGACTGAAGCACTTTTGTTGCATGCAATAGCAAACAGATCGGCAAATTCATCACGCAAAGGGATAGGGAGCAACCAGCAGTCATACCAGAAAGAGACGCTACGGCCGTTTTTAACTACAATCTCAGTCCCAATCTTCATCCAGTGAACGTTTGCCATAACACCACGCCAGAATATCGAGCAATGAGAAACGTCCGCATTCCAATCAAAGCTACCACCATAGCAAGTGTTTAAGATCCACTCTTTCCAGAGAACTTTCTTTTCACTAAGCATAATCCACAGCCATTTACAAAGCAATGCAGAGTTCATGTTTTTCAAGTTGATGACTCCCAAACCTCCTTGATCTTTGGACTTGCACACCTGGTCCCACGACACTAGACAACAGGCTTTACGCGTGTCCATCGTACCAGTCCAGAAAAAATTCCGACGAACAGCATCAATCTTCTAAACTACCCAACCTGGACACGAATAAAAAGAGAGCCAGTACAAAGGGATAGCCGACAGAACAGAGTTCACCAGCACCAGACGTCCAGCCCTTGATAGACAATTTCCTTTCCACCTCGCTAATCGCCTGTCAACTTTATCAATCACATATTGCCAATCACTCTTCATCAGTCTTTTTGGACGGATGTAAGCTCCAAGGTATTTGAGGGGGAAAGAATCCGCCATGTAGTTGAGCATTTCAGCACATTTCCTGTTCACATCAACGCTACAGCCCAAAGTGTAAACACTGCTCTTATGAAAATTAATCTTTAAGCCAAATAAACTTTCAAAAGCATAAAGCAAAAATTTTAAAGAGGCAATATACTTGCAATCAGGGTTGCAAAAAATAATAGTATCATCAGCATATTGTAGTGAATTAATACCCCCAATGATGTGATCACGCCCAAAGCTTTGAATAATCTCATTAGCACTTGCCACCTGAAGGATCCGACAAAAGACATCGGCAGCCAAGTCAAAGAGGAGTGGGGAAAGTGGGTCACCCTGGCGCAGCCCTCGCTTGGATACAATAGTTTTGCCAGCCACTCCATTCACACAAATATTGGATCTGCTTGATGTTAAAATGCAATGAATCCAGTTTAGCCATCTACACGGAAAGCCTCTCGCGCCAAGAAGATCCATGCTAAACCTCCAGTCAACTGTGTCAAAGGCCTTAGCGAAGTCCAGCTTCAGGATTGCGCAAGGCACATTATGTCTATCACTATGGGAGATAACTTCCTGGACAAGTACCGCTCCATCAAGAATGAATCTTCCCCTAATAAATGCTGTCTGCGAAACATCAATCAGGTCATCCATCTTCGCTTTCAGTCTGTTTGCGAGAACCTTAGTGATCAATTTGAAGCTACTATTCAAAAGACTAGTAGGTCAAAAATCTGCAGCAGAGACATTTCCTCCTCTCTTAGGGATCAAGACTACATTAGCGTACCCCAACATATCCAATCTCAGGGAACCAGAATGAAATTCTTTGAATATGTTGATAACATCATGTTTAATCACATCCCAATTCTTATAAAAAAAGTTTGGAAAACCATCAGGGCCAGGGGCTTTATCACCAGGCATTTCGTTTAAAGCCGCGACGATTTCCTCTTCCGAGAACTCAGTATCAATGCCACTAAGATCAACAGAAGAAGGATACAGCATCTTCCAATCAACATTCACACGATTCTCAATTCGTTCACCAAAGATTCCCTTATAAAATTCGGTAAAAACCTCTTCTATCCTTTGATGATCACAAATTTCAACTCCGTCTTTCCAAATGCTACATATTGTGTTAGTACGCCGTCTACCATTTGCAACTTTGTGGAAGTAACTTGTGTTACTATCACCAAGCTTAAGCCACTGAGTTCTCGACCTCTGTTTCCAAAAAATCTCTTCTTGGTCAATCACCGTTAGAAGTTCCTTTTCTTTAGTTTTTAACAAGGCTTGCTCAGCATCACTTAGATTACGCCCTTCCTCAAGCACATTAAGCTCCATAATCTCAGATTCAAGTCTCTACTTCTTAACTCTGATGTTCCCAAAGACTTCTCGATTCCATTTGGCTAAAAATTTACGCAATAGTCTCATTTTCCTACAAAAATTGCTAGCTGCATCCCCAAAGCTGCGAAATTCTACCCACTTCTGGCGCAACATCACATCAAAATTTGGCTCAATGCACCACATATTCTCGAACATAAAAAAAGATTTCCTTCTATGATCGACGTTAGTGTTAAGAACAACAGGGCAGTGATCAGAAATAAGGGAAGTAAGACCTCTTTGAAGAGTCGGGGGTGCAAGTCATCAAAAGCAGAATTAATGAAGAAACGATCGAGGCGAACTAAAGTAGGAGGGGTCCTACCGTCAGTCCACGTATATTTTCTATTCGTCATGGGTAGGTCAATAAGGCCACAGTTACCAACAAAGTCACTGAAATCATTCATGTCGCCCAAGCCCGCATTTTTCACTACATTACGTTCAGACATAAATCTTGTAACATTAAAGTCGCCGCCAATTACCCAGGGACCATACATGAGTTTATAAAAATCCAAACCCTCAGCCCATAAAGTCATTCTTTCTCGTCTTGTATTGGGTCCACAAACATTAGAAAAGAAGTAAAGTACATTTGTAGATTTACATTCAAGGGCCAAATGCAGACAGTAAGTTTGTTTGATTTCTTGCTTAATCAACCAAGAATTACTACTCCAGCCAGTAAAAATGCCACCCGAGGTTCCCACAGCAGGTATAAAAGCCCATTCATCAATAACACCCCACCCCAGACATTTAAAAATAAATGGTTCAGGGTTCTCAAGCTTAGTCTCTTGAAGCATAATGATGTCGGGTTTTACAGACTTGAGATAGTTCTTAACCCTAAGACACTTATCAAAAGTTCCTAGGCCTCTGACATTCCAAGTGACAATTATCATGATGAACCATTAGCCCTCTCATTTTCTTTGTTCTTAATATCACTTATCACATCATCATTCAACACAAAACCAGATTTACTTGCAATATCATGAAGTTGATCACTAGACAAAGTATTAAGTATAGCAGGAACAAAAATGCTACCTGCCAATGGATGACCCATCCCTCTTGCGCTGCGGCGTAGCATGACCACTCCATGATTCATTGCACGCTTGCCTTTACCACTTGTAGCCGAGCATTCCCCTGAGCTGGTTGGGGCCAGCGCCAAATCTCCAGCCAAATTTAAATCTTGTGATTCGTTGTCCATGACCTGTTCTTCCACCGCCTCCCTGGCACCTTGCATGTTGCCTCCCTCCCCGAAATCTTGCAAGCCTACTCCATCATTTTCATTGACAGCGATAATCTCCCTGGAGTTTGCACCCACTCCCACAATGTTGCCAACATCATCAACCTCCACTGCCACCCCATCATCAAATCGAACCACATAATTGTCATTATTCCTCCTTGCGTAAACATCCCCTTCTCCTTCATTAGCCGAATCTCCCACCGAGGCAATAACTTCCTCCACATGCATTTTGGCTCCCCCATCCTTGCTACTCAAAACTTTAAGCTTCCCATCGCCATCGGTTGCAAACACCCTTTGCTTGAAAAGAGGGACATTGATTTTTGGCGGTGAGTCTTCCTCGCATCTTTCAATCTGCACTACATGAGAAAAACCCTCGATTGGAATTGCCACTGAATCCGGCAATGGGGTGCCCACCTCCTTCGTAAATTTGGCTCGCAAACAGGTATAATCCGCGTCATGAATTGCAACATATTGGACCCTCTCCACGTATCCATAATCTTCCAGAGCTGCTTGGAGGACATCAAGTTTACGACATACTAGCGGGGCATTTTTCAAGAGGATCCAAAAGGTTTCCTTCTCCCTCGAGACACTGCCGAAACGCGGACTCCACCTCCTCAGGTTAATTCTCCCAATGGTAAAATTGAAGTTATATTGGAAGTTTACTGTCAGCAGATGCTGTGGGAACCGAACAACAAAGACATCTCCCATTCGCTTGACGTTCCAGTCCCAGGATGGGGCACGGTGGCCATATCTGGCCTTCAAAATCTCCTCAATCTGCCGTATAGAGAAAGATCCACTCACAATGGAGATGATTACCATCGATCGAGCCCAATCAAAAGAATTTTGGTAACGATTAGCAGAAATTTGTTTTCGGGATCTTTCTGCCATTTTTGGGGGTGGAGAACGAAAAGATTTGCAATTGAAACCCTTATGCCCTGTTTTATGACATTTAAAACAAATAACTGGATTTCGACATGATCTCGCCCAGTGATCTGCCGATCCACATCTGAAGCAGCCATTTTTTGATTTGATGTTATTGAGATTTTCATTATAGCTGTGGAGAATGCGAGGAGACGGTTTTGACAAAGGCCTTTTATTGTTTAAAAAAATCGGATCTGGATTTCGCTTTACAGCTGGCCTGAGCAGAATATCCTTAAAAGATGGATTAGCAGAAACGTTTTTAACGTTATCATCTTGGTCAACGTGTAAAGAAGAGATTTGTGAGGAGAAAGACGATTTGAGAGAAGAAAAAGCGTGTTTTGAATTTTCGAAAAGAGATCGCCACGAAGTCGCCATTAAACCATTTTTCCGCCGACTTAATTGGTTAGAAAGCATTGTTATTCTTGTAGTGCTTACATTTTGATTAGAAATCATCAAGTAATTTATAATCATATATATATATATCACTAATAGAACTACAATATATAGTAACATCTAGTTTCCAACGGCTTGCAATGGCCCTTTATTCATGGTAAAATTATTATTTTAATAAATAAACCATCAAAATCCATTGAAAGCCATTACTATACAGACCGTTTGTGGCCATTGATAGCCATTGCTATGTTGCTGGTATATGTTTCTTCCAACCCGTGACCCGTTAATTCCATTTCTTCCCTCAAATGTGTAAAACACCTAAACCCTCTTCCTCCCCAAACGTTGTCAGCCCTACAACCCACCTCCAAACCACCTCCGTGCCACCAAACTGCACTCGCTTCCCCTCTCCACCCTTTAATCATCTCAAAATTAGGTTTTCTAATAAAACCCGAGTTATTTTAGTTCTTTAATTTCAGCCTAATTATGATTGTACTTGTTCCTAATAGCAAGTGGATGTTTATTACATCATATTGCATGCTAATTACTATTATTATCATCGAAATGTTCAAATTATTATTAATAGCTAGATTTTATAATTTATCCCTATTATACATGTTTTGAATTATTTTGTTAGGATTGATCGTAGAATACGATAAGTTCTGCAAACGGTATGGTTTACGCGAACACGAGAGTTATATATTATGTAAGGATTGATCGTAGTTTTGGATAATTTATGCGAACACAAGTTATATATTTATGCGAACACATGAATTGATTTGATGTGTATAATAAGTTTTGGTTAATTTCGTTAGGATTGATCGTAGTTAGCGAATTCCTTAAATAGTGTATAAACAAATTATATATTTAGTTTAGTATATAATGTAGTATATAAGCAAACACGAGTTATATATCTTGCGCAATAGTAAAAATCATATAATTAAGTACGTATTTGATATAAAACAGTAAAATATAAACAAATTAATGCATATAATATGCTTTATTATTTAAATTTAATATAAATAAACATAAATCCCTTCGATATTATTTAGCCCCATCTGACATGTGTTGTATATGTTCATTATATGAATATTCATTTTTATTGCAAAACGGACATCCATATTCATCTGTACAACATTTGTCGGATTTGTCACTGTATTGGACATGATACAAACATTGTAAAGTAAGCACGTTACATAAATCATATCATTTTTAAAGTTCACAAAATTTCGATGACATTTCCTTTTTGTTCCTTGTGTACATGCATTTGTGTATGATACAAGGAGCACGGGGGAAGTGTCGCCGAAATTTGGAAAATCGTTTAATATGATATAATTTAAGGAATGTAATTACTATTATGTTTATAATGGAAAGTTGATGATCGACCATCATATATGGCGCAAAAATGTCAATGAACCCTTAATCGTTTATTTACTTTAATAATTTGCGAAGTTGTAAAAATCATATATAATTCAGTATATGTTTACTAAAACAGTAAAATGTGAATAAAATATAAAATGAACTATTAATATTTTTTTCTACTATTTATCATATGTTTTAAAGTAAAAAAACAAAAGATGGCCACTTATTTTATTGATCGGAGTTGGATGTATCAAAGAAGAGAAATGGGAGGCTCAATAAGTGAATATTTTCTTAACGGGGTTTATGTTTATCAAATTTGCTTTAAGTGATATTGGAAACAGTAGAAATTCACTGTCCATGTAGTAGGTGAAAATTGTTGAAGCATTTAATATTGGGTATGGTTAGGGTTCATTTGCGCCAATATGGTTTTATACCCAATTATTTGGTGTGGGATCGTCATAGAGAAATTAAAGCCTCTAATCAAGAACAGTCAGTGGAGGTTGTTGGTGATGAAGTTAGTACCATGAATCTCATAAAAAAAATATGGTCAAAGATGCAACGTGATCAATGTTCTCTACTATTGAAACTGATAATGAAGATGTTAACGTCGAAGAGGAACCAAATGTTAGAGTGAAAAATATATATTATTTATTGGATGCTGGTAAGAAACCCCTTTGGAATGGATATACAAGCAGCACTAATTATTGGTCACTACAGAGTACATTGCACTGAAATCACAATACAACCTTACGGAAGCCAGAATTATGGCTATTGTTCAAGCTGTTAAACGTCATATGTCATTCGAAAATTTAATGTGCGAAGATTATTATGAAATGAAAAAACTTAAGCCATCTTTCGGTTTGCTGTATCAAAAAATACATGTTTAAATGATTGTATGTTGTTTTGTAAAGAAGCTATCAATATTAGGAATTGTAAAATATGTAATCAAGAAAGATACAAACCAAGGAAAACGAAGTTCCGTACAAGCATATACATTATTTACCTATCACTACTAGACTTCAAAGGTTATATGCATCATTTGTAGCAGTGAACCATAAAAGATGTCAGAGTGTAATAACAAATGAAGAAGGTACTTTAACATACCCATCATATGGAGAAGAATGAAAGTATTTTGGTAAGAAATTTCCTGATTTCGCAATGGAGAATCGTAACGTTGGACAAGATTTATGTATGGATGGATTTCCACCATTTTATTAGTTTGGTTCTAAATATTTATCTTGGCCTATGATCATTACATCTTACAATCCAACTCCGTAGATGTGTATCAAAACTCCATATATATTTCTCACAATTTGTCGTCCCCATCCCTGACTATCCGATAAAAGGGATTAATGTCTATTTACAACTGTTAATCGGAGAGTTGAAAACATTATGGTATAAAGGAGTTAAAACATACGATGTATCAAAAAAATATGGATGTCAGCCTCTTTGTTATGGAATATTAATGATTTTCCTGCATATGCAATGCTTTCGGGTTGGAGTATGGACAGTCATTTTCTTATTGTATAGAAGAAACACAAGCATTTTCTTTACCACAGGGGAAGAAAATTGCATGGTTTGATTGTCATCGATGTTTTCTCCATATTAAACATCCTTTCAAAAGCAACAAATAAAAACTCACAGCAAATAGACATGAGACTTTACGAGCACCAACGATTTGCTCAAGCGAGGAAATATATGAACTTGTAATGATTATCCAAAGATACATGAAATCAGACAATAAACTGAAATCTAAGGTAAATCGATGGTTCATAATTGGTGCAAACAGAGTACATTAAGTGAGTTGCCTTATTGGAAAAATATTTCAATCTTTCATATTATTGACGTGATGCATGACGAGGAAAATGTATTTAATCATGTATTTAATACAGTTTTGAATGTTAAGAGCAAGAGAAGGGACGATCTGAAATCAAGACGTGATATGTAAGAAATATGTAATCATCCCTGAGCTTCATATGATGCTAAATAATAGTAATAAACCCAAAGCATGACATGAGCTAGACAACAACCAAGTTTGTTACAGTTGCTTTCAAAGAACAGTTGTCTTCAAAAGTTTGGAAGGTCATAACAGAACTTAGTTTATTTTATAAGGAGCTTTGTTCAACTACTCTAAATATTGGCCATCAACGTAAACCTAAGCAAAAAAACCCTAACTGCTCTACAAACTGAAAAAATATATTTCTTTGAAGTTTCTTTAATGTAATGGAGCATTTACCTATTCATCATCCATATGAAGCACATTTTTGAGGTCATGTGCATTGTGGATGAATGTATCCATTCGAGGGGTATGTTATTAATACTGAGTATCGAAATGTTAATTTAATTATAAATAGAAGTTAATACTGGATTGATTTTTTTTGTTAGGTACTTAAAATATTTAAAGAAAAAAGTGAGATAAAAATCTCGAGTGGAAGGTTCGATTTTCAAATCATATATCAAAGAAGAAGCTTCATTCTTTTTCTCTCATTATTTCAATGATCATGTGAACTTATCATTTAAAAGTGCCACGCACAACGATGAGGTCATTAAACAAGATTCTTATTATGATTCAATGTTATCTATTTTTAAACTACATGATTTACATGTTTGAAAATGTTTGGAAGTATGTTTAGATGATAGAGATTACCATGTAGCACACACATATATTCTTCTTAATTGTCCTGAAGTTGCACCATTTGTTAAGTAAATATCGGATAAATTGCAAATTTTGTTAAAATTAATTTAATAATGCATGTGTAAATTGAAATTAATTCAATATATTATGTCTATGTTTGTGGTGTTCATGAATCACAAAATCCAAGCGGCGTTTTAAGCAAAGATTTCGCTACTTCGATTTTAAACTACATTTGTAATCCCACAAATAATGTGGTCGATGATGGACTGAAATATTTGGCATTAGAACCGAACAGAAAAGTTAAAACGCATCCAATATTTTTCGTTAATGTATAAATATTCAACACCAATGAATATGTTGCTGAAAATTTAACAAACAACACCGGTGTATTTTTTTAAAGTCAGTGATGATCCTAATAATCATATAAATGATTTTTATGGCGTGTTAACCGAGGTTTTGCAATTGACATATTCACAAGACTAGCGAAGGAAGTTTTCTTGTTTTGTTGTAACTGATTCAGCAATGTTCCAGGTTCTACTATTAACGTGCATCCATATTATAATCTTATAGAAATAAAATATAACTTGCATTATCAAAAGCACGATCCTTTTGCACTAGCCAAACAAGCCCTACAGGTTTATTACACCCCTTATCCATTCTAAAAAGAGATAAAGAAGGCTTGACTATAGTTGTTAAAACTAAGGCAAAATTTGCATTCGATGGAAAAAATATTCCAAACGAACAAGCCTATCAAGCAGATATTGAAGAAAATATTCGAATAACAATTACAGATGATCAAAATGATTTTTGGACCTTTAAATGATGAGGCAAATGTATTTGTTGGAGCATTTGAGAGTGTAAAGGAAATTAATATAGAATACAAGACTGAGTCTGAATCAGAAAATGACGAGGATTGAGTAATATCCTGTAACAACTTCCCATAACTCTTGCACTTAACAAGGTGAAATAATGCACTGAAAGGCATGCCAAGAAGCTATGGACGATCATCAGGGCAGGATAACACAAGTAGAACTTGTCGTATAACTCACAGCGTAAGGATAAAACATAATAGAACATATACAACATGCAATAATAGCGAAGCAGAATTGAGCAGAATCTTAAACTTTTCATATCATCATGAATTATCCATAGAACACAGGAATACCATAAGGGTCTGTACAAAATGCCTCGCTACAAGTCACTCAGAGAATACATCAAACAGCGAAAAACAACAAAATATGTATAGTAGAAAACTGATACGTAAGACTTCATCCCGTCATTGATCTCTGGCATCGTCCACTGAGATTGCTACCTGTGACCTGCTACTCTGTCTTCCCATCCGCATCAGGATGAATAGCCCAAGGTATTAAGAGGAAAAATAAAACCTTGAGTCAGACAATAGTCTTAACGAGAAATAAAACAACTATCTAACACCATCAATAAAGTATATGGGAAACATGTAGATTAATCAACCAATCTACCAACATCAACAGAGAAGAACCCAACCCGTCTCCCCCCCACTTCCGACAATGATAAAAAGATAAAAACAAACAGCACATTCATGGCAACCAGTTATCAAGCGGAGACCATCCTAATCGATATCAACATCTCCCAAGCACAAGCCCCGAAGACCTAAATCAACATCAGACAAGCACCCAAGAGATGTCTCCTTCGATATTGAACAATCTACACAAGACGATACAAACAAGGCAATCATCATCCATGACTCTGGCTATCACTTCCTATCCTGCCTTGAAACCATCATTAATCGTATGACTGACTTAACTTGTCATATGTCAAGCGCTAATGGTAACCCCGGTTCTAGAAAAACTCCATACGCCATCGTGACTCATATCTCTAGGCTCATTGTGACTGCCCAGGGTACTCGACCAACTAACTTTTAGTCTTTTGGGCGTCCCCATTATACCTTTGCTTTGATTCCGCTAGAACCTACGACAATGATAATTCCTCATCCTTTGATATCTCTAGCCATCCAACCTGATGACTGTTCATAAGCACACGCGACTTCTCGAGCAACCATTATCCAAACTCACAACCTTGAGTCGTCTTCACATTCATCGCATTTCGATGATTGATAAACACTTTACAACACTTCGAATATTCTATCTTGAATTCACTCAAAGCCACGACCGTCATCGAACCAAAAACATACTTCATTGGGTTGATATTCGATTCACAATGTTTCAACCTTCGATATGAATCTTAATCACAATGTTTCAATCCACATTCATAGCGTTTCTTAGATGCTGTAACGTACCTTCCGTTGCATACCAATCGAGTATGCCCGATCCATTGATGTCGGATCCATAGAAATGTCTGATCCATGGAAATGCTCGATCCATGCCACAGTGCCATATCTGATCCATGTATGCCCGATCCAGAGAAATGTCTGATTCATGGAAATGCCTGATCCGTGCCACAGCGCCTTGTCTGATCCATGGATGCTCGATCCATAGAAATGTCTGATCCATGGAAATGCCCGATCCATGCCACAACGCCCTATCAGATCCATGGATGCTCGATCCAAAGAAATGTCAGATCCATGGAAATGCCCGATCGATCACCAGCAATGTCTGATCCATCAATAATTTGCACGTTCGATCCATCCTACTTTGCATTGTCGATCCATCCTTTCTTGGAGAAGAAGCCAGGCCGATCCATACGATTTACCGCCCGATCCAACTCCAATCTAATTCAAAACTCGTGCAAAACATTCGATTCACCAAACAAACATACCAAACCATCAACAAGCATTAACACAACGATTATTCATCATTCAAACAGGAGAAATTCACCAAATTCATGATAAACAATAAACGAATTAAACAAATGGGTCTAACTTGCAATAACACATGATTTAACATAGAAAATCACTGACTTAGGTTGCTAGATTATATCCTATGGTGATTTGAATGAAAATATACATACCATAATGTAGATCTATGAGAACGAAAATAAGATCAAACAACCCATATATTCGATTGAATCCGTGCGAGATATGCTTATAACTCACCAGATCTTCGAAATAGCTTGTAAACAACTAATCTCTAATCCGGACAGCGAAGAACGATCTTTAAATCTATCAATTTGATGTTGATCTAGCCTCCTTTATGTAGATCTTCAATCTTCCAAAGTAGATCTAAGATTTTAATGGAGCAGAGATGTATTTGATTAGAGTAAGGAGAATCTCAAACCCCAACCAACTGAGAAATGAATAAAGTAACCCTCTCTCCTTGCCTCTATCCCTTATTTGGGCTTCACTAATCAGCCCACTAATGACTAACTAGTCTATCCAAAAATTGTGTAGCACTAAAACAGCGATTCCTCCCAAACCGCTAAACCAAATCTTTATTGTGATCACCCTACGGAATTGGCAATACCATTTTCTTTCAAATGAAATCGATCTTAGCACCTGATTCAATCCCAGTAAAAAGTTATTCCCTATACAAAACTGATAGGGGTAAAATGGTCACAAATAAAATTGATAAAAATTACGGACATGTCTCACATCCCCATAACCAACATATCAAAATGTGAGAATGATCCGACCCTTTGGGAATTAAATAAAAATATTTTATGATCCTCCGATACATAAAATGTGAGTCGTTACGTTCTCCCCCCACTTTTCGGAATTTCACTCCCGAAATTTCAGGCAAATACAAGCAACCAGAAATAATTCCGCATGCCTACCATCGAAAAGCAGCCAATTTATCATCCAAACTAGCATCCATCAAGCCATGCATCCATAGCCATAACCTTGCACGCGGAGTTCTAACGAATAATACAAGTTACAATGGTGTAAGAGTGACATGACATTAATGGGTTGTACAAACGAAGAGTTCTGGATGGATCATCTTCATACTCTCTTCCGTTTCCCATGTACAATCATTATTGTCCTCACTCCACTGCACCTTGACTAGTTTAACCGTCTTCCTCCTAAGCTGTTTGTGTCATTCTCTACAACCGAAGTGGCTTACGAGGTATTGAAACTATGGACTCGACTTCTAGGTCTTCGTACTTTTGGATAATCTTGACAAGCTTTGCATCACGCTTTTGGCTCTCGCCAATCCTTTCAATGCGAGTAGCTTTTATCAATAAGCTTGCCAACATTTCAGGTTCCAACTCACACCGTGGTCTGAAATCAAATCCTGCAAAGTATTCGAGGTGCTTCCATTTTGAAAACATCGCTTCCAAACTTGTGTATCTTCGACTCAACGCATATGCCGCTGTGTTACCTTTACTAGAAGTATAGGCTATACCAAAATCATATGATGCCAGAAACTCTAACCGTCGTTATTGCTGAAGATTCAATTCCTTTTGGGAGAAAAGATACTTCTACGACTTGTGATCCATAAACAACTCGAATTGAACTCCCAACAGGTAATGTCTCTACATCTTCAGAGCAAACACGATCGCTGCCAACTCCAAATCATGAGTCGGATAATTTCTTTTGCACAGCTTTAGTTATCGACTAGTGTGGGCCACAACTCTATCCTTCTGCATCAATACTGCTCCAAGTCCAGTACCACATGCATCAGTGTATACCATCATCACTTCATTCTCGCTTAGAATGGTCAAAACATGAGTACTCGCCAGTCTCTCTTTCAGGATCCCAAAAGCTGCTCACACTTCACGTACCATATGAACACTTGATTCTTCTTCATCAATCCTGTTAATGGTGCAACTATCTTGGAGAAATCCTTGATAAAATGATGATAATATCCTGTCAACCTAAGGAAACTCCGAACACCCATCGCATTCTTAGGTCTATCCTAGTCCTGGATTCCTGCCACTTTAGTGAGTCAACTGCTATTCCATTTCTAGAAACTGTTGGATCTAAATTAACCCTAGAGGGGGGTGAATAGGGTTTACTGAATTTTAGCAGGATATTAAAAATTATCAGATCACAGAATGCAACAGAAATAAAAATACAGAAAGTAAATAACACACAGAGATACCCAGCTTCGGCAAAACCCTGCCTACTGCTGCATTCCTAAGGTTTCTACTAGGTAGAAGAATATATCCCACTTACAAGACCATGTAAACTCATGAACCCCTCGCTCCTGTTCTAATCCTATGCTCAAAACCCTAGACTGATCTAAACCTCTAGATCAGATTTCCCCTGACTACAACCCAATAACCTGTAACCCTAGATTTTACAGACTCTAGTAAACTACCAGTTAACACCCTAACTGGTTTCACCCTAGATTTTACAGACTCTAGAACTGATCAGATGTTTACAAAAGAAATTATAAAACAAAACAATAAAAAAAACAAAATAAATAGAAACCCTAGGAGTTTAAATTAAAATGGTCATCCCCTTTAATGTTGGCTTGACTAAACATGAGTATGCTGGTCCATTTTGATCGTGTTGCACCCTCTTTTCATTTATCATGATCTCTTTGCTTTATTGAGAAAAAATGGCGGCTGCTCTGGTGAAATTCTAGGGTTTGCTGAAAATCCCTAAATCAGATCGATAGCCTCTTGGAATTGATCGAATCCTTGTAGCTTTGAATCAGATGATGTTTGGCTCTTGATTGTTTTGTGTTTTCTCCTTCTTGCCACCGATTTGGGATATTACTCAATCGAAAATCTGTGAGTAAAAACGATTTTGATTTCTCTGTTTTTCTTTGAAGTGATTGTGTTGGATTTTTGATCTCTTGCTTAGTAGATGATGATGGGTGAAATTATATAGGGTAATAGAAAACCCTTTAATTCCTATGATTTCACAAATGATTCGATCTGATTTACTTGCTTTCCTCTTTTGGTTTCTTGCGTGAAAAATGTTGCCTTTTGTGTTTCCTGATTGATTTGAGTTGAATTCAAATGCTGTTCTTTGAAAATGTGTGTATCAATTCACGAATGTTATGGAATATGTTTTGTGGCCCCCTTAAAAGATCTTGACCAAAAACAGAATATCAATTTCGAAAATAAATATTGCCTGAAACATTTGACCAAAAACTGGAAAGATATAATTTGATTTTCTAGAAATAAATTGTCCAAAAGAAAAAGATTCTTGGTCTTCCCAATCTGTTGCTATTTATCGAAGTGCTTAATTTCTAAATTCTTGGCCAAATCCGAATTGTTGATTCCAGCTGGAAATATGAAATCTTGCCATATATACTTTCTCTGATGGATTCCATTTCTGGAAAGCTTTTAATCCTCTGCAAATGTTTGTATGGCCATAAACAAAACTGGAAATGTATTTGTTCACATGCTCGATCATTTTGATGTTGACCTGAGTTGATCATACTCTTTGTGTTGAACCACCATGAAAATTTCTTGGTTAAGTGTATATAAATTGGCACTTGCTTATATATGAACTGTCCTGCTTATGCACGTATTGATATTCCATCTAGCTCCAAGTATAATGCTGCATGTACATTGCATAGCCTGTTTCACACATTCTTGTGTTGAACTTTGATGACATTTTTGTTGCTCTCACTTGAAACTGCATGATGCTTTTAAAAACTGAATAACATGTTTATATCACCATTGTTTTGAGCTACTCGTTGCTGATATGATCCATGTAGTTGAGTGCACCTTTGTGCACATGCACCATTGTGTGTTTGCTTTGATCCTTCTTGTTCATGCTATGGTGTGTACCACCTTTGCTCATTCATGTTTAAAACTGAACCTGCTTTTTTGCACTACCCTTGAACTTGCATGTTGCCATACCATGTTTAATTTGTTATGTCCATATGAAAAGTACTCCATATATATGCTGTAGCCTTGTAAATGTCAACCTGACTTGTGCATTTGTGTGCTATCTTTCACCATGCTGAGATGAGTTACTATATGTTGCACATGTACATGTTGCACTTGCTAGAATTGGATTATTATTTGAACTATCCATGCACATTTGTCCACTCTGCACTTGATCACTTCTAAACGCTTGATCATACATTATTGGGCTGCACCATTGTTACACTGTCTCGACCATTTTGAACATGCTGACTTGATCACTGTTGCACCCTTGTATGTTGTTGCCCCACTACTGTGCATGCATGTATGCTATTTAGCTCCACCATTATGCTTTGTCCCCTTTGCTGTTTTTGCTGCTGCTCTTGAAATGATTCATACTCTCGACCATATTCATATGTACATTTATGACTCCACTAACTTGTATGTGAGAACTGTACCATGATGTCACTTGTAAAATCTGCATGAGTGTTAGCACATTAGCTCGGCCTCTTGTTTGACATGTATTCATTGATGTTTTTGGGTTACTTGAGTATGCACTGAGTCGAGATGGTCCACGTGGATACTCCTCAGTTGCTCGCTACATTCTGATGGGCGAGGCAGTGCACACGTATATATTCATGCATGTGTGTACATGCAGTCATCTGGATGGATTTTCCTATCCCTGCACAATAATATGTGTATATACATACACATGTGTGTGCATACATATATCGTGCACATGCTACATTCACATATTAGATCAAGTCATGAAAAATGATGAGAAACACACTGAAATTCTGAGGCAAATAAAATTTTAAAAATAAAATTATATTTGCATGTATGAAATTATTTCTGTTCCAGATACTATGTGTGTGTTTCTGTAAATTACAGGTTTGAAGACTGGACTGACTAAAAACTGTGAAGACAGAAGACCGAGAACTGAAGACTGTGTCAGTGGATATGTCAAAGTGTCTGTATAACAGTGAAATCGTATATGAAATGTAACTATGTATCTGTTGCGTATGTATAACTGAGTGAATGAATCTACCGAGTGATGAGTGATGTAGTGAGGAGTTATGTATGTATATGAATTGTACTGATGTTTATAATAAACAAATTTGATTGAAATAAAATATTATTTTATTGTTGTCAAACAAACTTATCTATTTTATTCAGTTTATTTATAAGTACAAATTCATATGAAGTGTTTAAATAGTGGAGATGTAAATAGTTGTACTGTTTCAATGTTTGAAATATAATATTCAATTTAAATAAAATACTGTATGAATATATGATGTTTGTACAGTCGTATTCTATTTAAATATAAATATTATATTCATGTCTGTGATGTATATATAGAATAGTACAGTAACAAACACATTTAAAATAATATTTATTTGGTTGTTGTCATCAAACAAAAATCATATAATTGTGTATACAACTACGTCATATACAACAGAAACAACCTGGCCTAAGAACCTCACTTCGCTCTTCCAGAAGTGACACTTCGAAAACTTAGCTCTCAGCTGATGCTTTCACAAGATTTCCAAAACAACTCGCAAGTGTGTCTTATGCTCTTCCTCATTCTGGGAGTAAACCAGAATATCATCTATAAACACAAGCACGAACTTGTTCAACTGATCTTTGAAAACCCTTTTCATAAGATCCACGAAATATACTAGCGCGTTGGTCGACCCAAATGGCATCACCAACCATTCAAATAAACCGGATGGTGTCCTAAAAGCTGTCTTTGGCACACTATCCTTAGCCACTCTCAACTGGTGAAATCCCATTGCCAAATCCATCTAAGAAAACACCTTGGCCCCATGAAGCTGATCGAACAAGTCATCTATCCCTGGCAACGGATACTAGTTCTTTTTGGTCACCTTGTTCAGCTCACGATAATCCATACACAATCTCAAAGATCTGTCAGCCTTGGTTGCAAACACCACTTGTGCACCACATTTGGACACGCTTCTCCAAATGAATCCTTTTCCCAAAAGGTCGCGTACTTGCTCCTCTAACTCTTGCTGTTCCTTAGGAGCCATCCGCCTAAGAGGCATGATGATAGGTCTAGCACCTTCGACCAAATCGATCCTGAACTCAATCTCACGATGTGGTGATAACCCTTTGACCTGTCAAATACCTCATCAAACTCACTAGCGATCGACACAGATGACAAGTCTTCCCATGGAATCACCAGCGAATATATACAGCTTACGAAGACCCCGTCTTCTGGCTTACATCTAATCACAACCTTTCACCCTTCCACATTCCCGACTGTTACCTCGAGCTTCTCGCAATCCACTTTTGCCGCATACCTCTTGAGCCAGTCCATACCTAAAATAATCTCAAACCCAGCGAAGTTCAAAATAAAGCAATCACACACAAAGGAGCAACCATGATCGACAACACTAGACCACGACAAATCATTCACAAACTGGATGAACCCATCAATGGTCTATCACAAATCTTGGGTTCCAAACCCAAGCAACACATAAGCTCATTACAAATGAAGGAATGCGATGCTCCAGTATGAAACAATACATG
This sequence comes from Allium sativum, assembly GCA_030737875.1. Lineage (NCBI taxonomy): Eukaryota > Viridiplantae > Streptophyta > Magnoliopsida > Asparagales > Amaryllidaceae > Allium > Allium sativum. The sequence goes on along the minus strand of CM060919.1, from coordinate 725,747,526 downwards.
AACCAAAACATTTCTAATGGAAACAATACCTTGAACGACGACACTCTTCACTTTCTCCTCCATCGTAGGAGCCCTTGAAGAAGATGGCACAACTTCCAAAGCATAAGCCTTCACAACTTGCTTACTCTTAGCTAGTTCTGGACAATCCTTCTTCTTATGCCTAGGCTTTCCACACTTAAAGTGCTTCCTTTCAGCTTTCGGATTCTTGCAATCCTTTAAGAAATGGCCCTTCTACTAGCAATTAAAGTAAGTCACTTCGCCTTTCTGCTTTTTATGACCATCCTTCCCTTTCTGCTTTTGTTGCTTCCTCTTTTTGTTATTACCAACCTATTGTGGTTTTGGTTCCCCTTTAGCTGCAACAACAGTCTCTTCCTTGAGAAACAAACTCCCATGCCTCAAAGTTTTTTCCACGATCTTCTCATAAGTATCATCCGGATGATCGACTAGCTGATTCCCAAGATACTTTTCCAAGCCCATGACAAACTTCTCGTTCTTCTGGTAAGGAGTCTCGACATATGAACGAGCCTACTTAGACAAAGCTTTAAAATCCAAAACGTACTACAACACAGGCCTACCATTCTGCTTGATCTCAATGAACCTCTTGAACATTATAGACTTCTGAATGGTAGAAATGAACTTCGTCTCAAACTTGACTTGGAACTGATCCCTTGTGATCTCATCTTCTGGGGTCTCTAGAGTGACAAAGTTCCACCAATCCATAGCTATGCCCTATTGCTGTCTTGATGAAACTTCCTCATAGTCACATCATCAATATCCAAGTATCTAAAGATCCGAATGCAAGCATCAAGCCACCCTTGAATCTCTACAATCGGCTTCGTCCCTTTAAACGACTTCCCTCCTAGAGTAGCGAAGTGTTTGCATAGCTTCACGAAGTCCATGGCCCTAGGCACTTGCACTTGATCTCCTACATCTAATGTGGTTGTCTCCTAAGCGGGTACCCTTCTCATGATTGCTGCCACTATGGCCTCAAACATCGCTGGGTAATCTGGTATACCGCCATCACCCCTTACAGGAACAGTCTCATCCTTAGCAATGTGTTTTGATGTTTGACGACTCATTCTAAATCTAAAAAATAGAATGATTAGTCCACAAATGAGAAAAACTGCAAATGGAGTTCATCCGTTATTATACTATACACTAATATATAGTATACATCCATCATAAATCTACAAATACGTCTCTCATACGTTATTACGTCTTCGAACTTTGGCTAAAATTGATTAACCAGAGCTCTGATACCAAATGTGACGACCGCCCATAACTCCTGCACTTAACAAGGGGAAACAATGCGCTGAAAGATGTGGCAGACAACTATGGACGATCATCAGGACAGGATAACACAAGAGGAACCTGTCGTATAACTCACAGTGTAAGAATAAAATATAATAGAACATATACAACAGGCAATAATAGTGAAGCACAATTAAGCAGAATTTAAACTTTTCATATCATTATGAATTAACCATACTACACAGGAATACCGTAAGGGTCTGTACAAAATATCTCACTACAAGTCACTCAAAGAATACATCATACAACAGAAAACAAGAAAATATGTATAGTAGAAAGCTGATACGTAAGACTTCATCCCGTCATCGATATGTGACGTCGTCCACTAAGATCTGCTACCTGTGGCCTGTTACTCAGTCTGCCCGTCCGGGTCAGGATGAAAAACCGAAGGCAATAATAGGAAACATAAAACCTTAAGTCAGACAACAGTCTTAATGAGCGATAAAACAACTATTTGACATCATCAATAAAGTATATGAGAAACAGGTAGATTAATCAACCAATCTACCAACATCAATAGAGAAGAACACAACCTGTCTCCCCTACAGTCGACAGTGATAGCCTTTACAAATAAACAGATAGAAACAAACAGTACATTCATGGCAACCAATTATCAAGCATAGACCATCCTTATCAATATAGATATCTCCTAAGCACAAGCCCCGAAGGCCTAAACCAACATCAGACAAGCACCCAAGAGATGTCTCCTTTGATGTCGAACAATCTACGCAAGACGATAAAAGCAAATCAATCGTCATCCATGACTCTGGCTATCAACCGCCAATCCTGCCTTAAAACCATCATTAATCGTATGACTAGCCTTACATGTCGTATGTCAAGGGCAAATGGTAACCCCGGTTCTAGCAAAAACTCCATACGCCATCGTGACTCGTATCTCTATGTCCATCGTGATTGTGACGAACGCCATAACTCCTGCACTAAACCAGAGGAAAATTGCGCTGAAAGATGTGCTAGGACACTATGGACGATCATCAGAGCAGGATAACACAAGCGGAACCTTTACATATAACTCACAGTGCAAAGATAAAATATAATAGAACATATACAACATGCAATAATAGTGAAGCAAAAATATGCATAATTTTAAACCTTTCATATCATCATGAATTATCCACAAAAAAAATTGGGTACAACATCAAATCCTGTACAAAGTGTCTCACTACAAGTCACTCAGAGGGTACATCAAACAGCAGAAAACAGAAATAGTAGATATTAGAAAATAATACGCCAGCCTCCTGCTCGTCGTCACTCAACAGCATCGTCCTCATCAAGATCTACTACTTGTCACCAGCTACTCAGTCTTCCCATCCACAACCGGATGAACAATCCAAGGTAATAAGAGGAATACATAAAACCTTGAGTTTGACAACAGTCTTAATGAGTGATAAACAACTATATAACGTAATCAATATAGTATATGAGAAAAGGCAGATTAATCAACTAATCTACCAACATCAACAGAGAAGAACCCAACCCCGTCTTCCCCATATCCGATAGTGATAGCCTTTACAACAACCAAGTACAAACAAATAGTACATTTATGGCAATCAATTATCAAGCGTAGACCATCCTAATCATTATCGACATCTCCTAAGCACAAGCCCTGAAGGCCTAAACCAACATCAAACAAGCACTCAAGAGATATCTCCTTTGACATCAAATAATCTACACAAGACGATACAAGCAAAACAATTATCATCCATGACTCTGGCTATCACAGCCAATCTTGCTTCCAAACCATCATTAAACTTATGACTGGCCGTATCGCATGCCATCGGTAAAGGGCTAATGGTAACCCCGGTTCTCACAAAAATTCTATACGCCTTTCATCGCTACCCAGGGTGCTTGACTAATCGTCTAGTCATTTAGGTGTCCCTATTATAACCCTGCTTTGAGTCCACTAGAAACCGCGATAACGATAATTCCTCACCCTTCTTTATCTCTAGTCGTCATCATCAGCGACCATAAACAAGCTCAAATCATCTTGAGCAACCATTATCCACGAGCTCAAACATACTTGAGTCATTTGCATATTCGTTGTATTTCGCCAATCAACGAACTCTTCATATCACTTCGAAAATTCCTCCCTAAATTCACTTCGTAGCCACGTCATTCTCAAACCAAAATAATCATCAGTTTTGGTCGAATTTCCATCCATAGCACTTCAGCCTTTCCGCTATGAAAAACAACCCATATCCAGGAAAAACGACCCATAGCCAGGAAAAATGATCCATAGCCAAAAACGACCCATAGCCAGGATAAACGACCAATAGCCAAAAACGAAACATAACTAGGAAAAATGACCCATAGCCAAAACGGCCCATAGCCAGGAAAAACGACCCATAGCCAAAATCATCCCATAACTAGGAAAAACGACCCAACTACATTTCATGCTCCGCAAGTCACGATCCATACTTCGAACGACCCGACCTCGAGCGACCCGACTTCGAGTGACCCGATTTCAAACGACCCGACCTCGAGCGACCCGACTTCAAGTGACCCGATTTCAAACGACCCGACCTTATTCCATGTTTTCAATCATCATTTCTTGCTTTCCAAGCCATGTGACCCATGCAAAACGACCATAAAAAGAACGACCCGACTCCAGATTTGACCAATCTATCAACCAAACCATCACCCAACGACAACGTCGATGCAAACAACTCATCTAAATCATCCAATCCAACCATCAACACTTTATGAAATCATCAACAGTACTTAAATGAAAATTATTCATCATACAACCATGTGAAACTCACCAAATCATGATAAATCAATCAATAAATAAAAAAATGGATCTAAACTTGCATAAACATATGAATTAACATCATAATTACCTATTTAAGTTGCTACATTAGGTCTTATGGTGATTCAAATGAAAATATATTTACCATGATGTAGATCTAGGTGAAAACAACTTAAAATATGGAAATAAGATCAAACAACCCATATACTTGATTGAATCCGTGTGAGAGATGCTTATCACTCACCAAATCTTTAAAATAACTTGAAAACGCTACATTCCTAATCTGGACAGCGAAGAACGATCTTCAAACCTCTCAATTTGATGTGATCTCCCTTCACTCGATGTAGATCTACCTTTGCTTGATGTGGATCTTCAATCTTCTTGCGTAGATCTAGAATTTTAATGAAGGAAAGATGTATTTGATTGAGCAAGGAGGATCACAAGCTCAACCAAATGAGAGAATGAAGAAAGTAAACTATTCTCCGTGCCTCTACCCCTTATTTATAGCCTCTAACCAACCCACTAATGAGCCATACCAAATCAACACATTAATGACTAGCCAAACCTGTACAGAAATTATGCAGCACTAAAACAGTGATTCCTCAAAAACCACTGAACCAAATCTTTAATGTGACTACTCTACGGAATTGGCAATGCCATTTCCTTTCCAATGATATCAACCTCAGCACCTGATTCGATTCCAGTCAAAAGTTATGCCTTGTAAAAACTGACAGGGGAAAAATGGTCACAAATAAAACTGGAAAAAATTATGGATGTGTCTCATATCCCTATAACCAACATATTAAAATATGAAAATGATCCAACCCTCAGGGAATTAAATAAAAATATTTTACGATCCTCCGGTGCGTAAAAACGCAGGCTGTTACATTCTCCACCCCTTTAGGAATTTCGCCCTCGAAATTCCAAGCAAACACAGGCAACCAGGAGCAATTCCGCTTGACTATCATCCACAAGTAGCCAATTTATCATTCAAACTAGCATCCATCAAGCCATGCATCCATAGCCTCCTAGCACGTGAAATTCTAACAATAATAGTATAAGTTACAATGGTGTAAGGTGACATGATATTAATGGGTCATACTAACGAAGAGTTATGGATGGATCGTCTTCATACTCTCTTCCATCTCCCACATACAATCGTTATCATTCTCACTCCATTGTACCTTGACTAGTTTAACCATCTTCCTCCTAATATGTTTTGCGTCATTCCCCACAACGCGAAGTGGCCTACGAGGTTTCGTAGCTATAGTCTCGACTTCTAGTTCTTCGTACTGCTCTGGAGATACCACTACGTTTGATTCATGCATACACTTCCGTAGAAACAACACATCTAAAATATTGTGCACACTCGACATCTTCTTAGGTAAATCCAATCTATATGCGAGCTTTCCAATCCGCTATACTATTGGAAATGGTCCAATGAACCTTGGAGCTAACTTTCCTTTACTTCAGTACCGAACAACATTCTTTAATTGAAAAGTCTTCAAAAAAATCATATCGTCTATGTCGAATTCCAAATCTTTTCAACGCTTATCAGCGTAACTCTTATGTTGATCTTGGGCTTCCTTCAATCGTTGCCGAACAATTTCGATACAATCTAATGTTTCTCTAATCATCTCTGGCTCAAGTACCAACTTATCTCCAGTCTCTAACCAACAACCTGGAGAATTACAAGGTCTTTCATAGAATGCCTTGTACGGTGCCATCCCAATGCTCGACTGGTAGCTATTGTTGTACGCAAACTCGACCAAATGTAGATGGTCTTTGCATGATCCCCTGAAGTCCAGTACACAAGCCCTTAAGAGATCTTCCAAAACTCGGTTGACTCTCTCGGCTTGACCATCAGTCTGGGGATGATAAGCCGTACTCAAACATAATTCGGTTCCTAAAATCTCTTGCAAACTCTTCCAAAATCCACTCATAAATAATGGATCTCTATCATTCACTATGCTCTTCGGGATACCATGGAATCGAACTATCCACTTAACATAAAGCTCATCCAACTTCGATGTTGTCCTGGTCGATCAGATAGGAATAAATCTCGCACTTTTGGTCAAACGATCCACTATAACCCAAATTCCTTCATTTCCTGCCTTGGTACTAGGTAGTACATTGGTAAAATCCATCGATTTCTTCTCCCACTTCCATGTAGGAACTTCCAATGGATGAAGCAATCCACTCGGCTTCCTTTGTTCAGCTTTCACTAACTGATAGTTCATGCACTTAGAAATGAATTTTCGAACATCCCTCTTCATACCTTCCCAGTAGTAGGCTCGCTTCATGTCCTAATACATCATATTACCACCAGGATGAATCGTCAACTTTGAGTGATGACATTCCCTAAGAACCTCATCTCTCAATCCGTCGATATAAGCAATAACCAGTCTTCCTTTCTTTCGAAGCCAACCTTCTTGATCGACCACGAATTCCTTATCCTTTGGTTTCAACTTCTGGAGAATCTCAATAAGCTTTGCATCACGCTTTTGGCTCTAACCAATCCTTTCGACGAGGGTAGGTCATATTGATAAGCTTTCCAACATTTCAGGTTCCTACACACACCATGGTCTGAAATCAAATCCTGCAAAGTACTCGAGGTGTTTCCCTTCGATTATCTCTGATTTCATCGATAATGACTTGGTGGATTTGCATTGATTTCTCGAGTTTCCCCTTTTTGATTTAATCACCTCGGCTTTGAAACGAATTTGAATTGATTGCCTTTTAAAACATATTTTCCCTTTTTGAAATTAAACAGCCTTAGCCCTGATTGAATGTGGCAATTCTGTAAAAGATTAAACTCTTCCCAAATCAAACATATTTCTCTGGAAAAATTGCTCATTAAAAAAACGATTTCTCCCTAAAAAAAATCCCTGCATGATTGTTGATTTGATTTGTTTACGACTGAAATGAATTTTTTTCCAAAGAAGCTGTTTGCTTATTTCTAGAATAAAACAAAAACTTTCTTGCCACATATAAGCACTCTAATTTTTTGCTGAAATGAAGACTGTTCATTTTTGGAAATATTTCAAATTGCATTCTGATTACTCTTGCGTGTTTTCTGAAATGCCAATCATGTAAACTCTTAATTGTGCCACTGTCTTCTGAAAATAGAAATGAATTTTTAGGCAAGAATCAATGTTTTCCATTTACTGTTTGCATAGCTATGTCCTTCAGAGCATTGTGTATTATTGGTGTCTCAACCATGACCATTTGAGTTGAACCAATTTAAAAATTGCCAAAAATAACTCTGTAATTCAAAAGCTGATTTCATCATGTAATTCTGGAACTGTTTTCTTGAATTTGAAATTCCATATTTAACACATTTGGGCTTGACCATTGGCAATATGTTTCTGAACCATTTGTTTAGCATTGCATTTAAGCTACTGGCTTGAACTCTTGTGTTGTATTCCATGCATTTATTTCTTGCTGCCATTCATGCTTGTGCACCACCAGTTTGCACCTTGAAATTGTACTGTGTTGACCTGACTTGGTGCTGGGCCCTTTGTGTACTTGCACCTGATTTTGTAACATTTGCTTAAGCTGTCTTGCCTTATTCTTGCAGTGCATGCTTACTATACTTGATGATGTTGTTATGGCACTTGATCATTTGAATAAGACTCGAGAGTGTTTGCACCATGAACCCATCCATTATAGTTTAACTTGCATATGCATGTTTCTTCATAGTTGCTGCACTTCAAATTTGCTCGGCCATTTTGGATTTTCTTGAACAATGAACCGTGCATGCTCCACATTTTTGTTGTGTAGTTCACTATGTTCACTTTCATTTGCTGAATTGTGAGATGTATTGTTGTGCGCATGTATACATGTACTTGTGTATGTTGAGTTGCACCATCTGATTTTCCATGATCCATTGCTTAGCTTGAACCTGAATGAAACAACTAGCTCGACCTGTTTGACCTTGCATACTGTCTTGCCATGAACATGTATAAATGAGTTTATACCATCCTACTGCACCTGAAACTACACTTGTGCACACACAAGTTTGTCCTTCTTTGTCATGTATTTGTATCACCACTTTTGCTGATTTGAAATGATGTACCATGCTCCAACATAACCATGTATTTCTGGCTTGAGTTTCATGCTCTAAAATTTCTTTTTCTTTTTTTTTATTTCTCTTTTGATTTTTGACCTGTCTTGTATGAATATGTGACACAGTGATACACATCAGCAGACTGACTATACTGTGTTGGGGCTGGTCAGAATCATCTGAGTTTAATGCTGGTTTTGATCAGCAAACCAGTATGGTTATGTCGAGGCTGATCAAGTCAGAAATATGATGAGAAAACACACAAGAAAACTGAGGCAAATAAAATTTTTAAAATAAAAAATATATCTGCTAAAGTTTAAAAAAATATTTCTGTTCCAGATACTGTGTGTATGTTCCTGTATATGACAGGTATGTAGACTGGACTGACTGTGCAGTGTAAAGACAAAAGACTGAAGATAGTTAATAGTATAAATCAAAATGTCTGTATTGAGTGTTGAGCGTTGTAGTGAGAAGCTGATGTATAGAAAAACAAATTGTACTGATATTTGTAATAAACAAATCTGATTGAAATAAAATATTATTTCATTGTGTTTAAACAAATTTGTTTATCGTATACTGTTTATTGACAAGTACAGTCTCATGTTGTAATATCTGTGAATGTGTACAAATAGTGGAGTCATATAATTTGTACTATTTAAATGTTGAAATATAATATTTTATTTAAATAAAATACTTTATGAATATATGAATGTCTGTACAGTCGTATTCTATTTAAATATAAATATTATATTCCTGTCTATGATGTATATATAGAACAGTACAGTGAAAAAACACATTTAAAATAATATTTATTTGGTTGTCGTCATCAAACAAAAATCATATAATTGTGTATACAACTACGTCATATATAACAATCTCCCCCTTTTGATGATGACAAACAAATAAAAGATTTTGAGCATTATATATGTCTTTGAGAGTGAATATTGAACTCCCCATATTTATTAGCTCCCCCTATAACTGTGCATGAGTGAAATGAATGAATTTAACAAATTTTCAAAATCAAAAATATTTATAAAATATTCACTCATAAATCAAAATCTCAACCCATTCTCTCCCTTTTGTTATCATCAAAAGGATTAAGAATTTAAAATATAGATGAAAAATGACTAAAAAATATAATTTCAGTTTAAGAGGAAGAACGGTCATCAAAAATCTCAATCAACCAAACAAAAATCATAATATTCTAAGAATTAGTGGCATATTTCACGTTGCAGAGAATGACGATTTACGACGAAGTTTATATAAAATGGGGAGAGTTATAAAAATACGAATATTTTCCAATAAAAATTTATAACTTGAAGCACAAAATAGTGATAGATTTGGACTGTAATTAATAATTCAATTTAAGTGATAGAAACATATAATCTCAAATCCCAATAGCTATCAATCAATAAATCATAATATTTCATAAGATTTTAACACATTTCACAAAATAGAAAATGGATTGATAGGCTGGTTTTTACACACCAAGGAGAATTTCATATAAAAATTTATTTGTTGCAAATTATTTTCTTTTCTTTTTCTTTTGATTTAAGTGCACACTGACCACCATAACCAGATCTTGGATTTTTAAATGAGATCAGTTGCAGCTTAAAAATAAATAATCTCATAACCATGCATAACAAGAGCTTGGATTTTTAAATGAGGTTAGAGAAACACTTATGAATTAATTATATTTATCATTTCATTTTCAGCTCTCAAAGAAAAAAAAAGTCATCAGTATATAAAACCAAAATGGATGATAGAAATGTGGTAGGTACAGAAATGGACTGTGAAATAAATTTCTAAATTAATTATATTATGAAATATGCTCGACTTTACTGGGATCATTGAAAATTTTCAATTATCACTAATTCTGAATAATAACATATTCCAATTTCTATCACAAATATTTTCACTGTTTATTCAAGAAAAATTAAACTCTCTACATTAATATAAAAGGCTTGATGGATAGCAGAATGATGATAGATAAAGGAGATGGTCGTGAAATAATTGCCAATTCAAAGATATTATAATAAATGTTCAACCATCATGAAAATCCAAAAAATCTCCTCTTATTGTGAAATATACTGTAGTCACAATTCATCACAATTTCAAAATCTAATAATAATTTTGATGAATTATAAATACAGTTCAATTTGGATATTGATTTCAATTTCTGAATGAATAATCAATAATTGAAAATCAATTACAATAGGAAATTGAAAAGTTCTATACAAAGCAAGAGGGAATAGAAAAAATTATATACAAAAAAAATCAGCACTTTTGATACCACTTGATTTCTCAATTAATGAGGATTGTAAAAAAGAGGCACTGGAGACAAACCGGGATATCAGATACAAACAGAAATTCAATCATAAGGCCCAAGTTGATAAGACAAGCAAATTAATTTCATTTATCATAGCAGCAGTCAAAACCAAGCAGATTTTTGAAAACATTAAAAAAAACAGTATTAGAGCAGCACAGAAACCAATAACACAGCAGACTCGTCAAAGGATGATGGTCATGTAAAGATGATTCATGATCCAAGATTAAAAATACCGTTTATTTGAAATCATTTGAGGAATATGAAAAACTCTAGATTTAATGAATCAATCACACCATATTATTAATTTCAAATTCAAGGTATGTGTGAGATCCAATAAATCAATAATTTCAAATGATTTTAAACAAACAAATATTTAAATCAAATAATCATGAAATAAGAGTAAATTTCAAGACCGAATTTTCAAAGGAATTTTCCAAAATATTTCTGACAAGCCAAGAATATTTTAGATCATTTACATCAAACTTGAGTGATATTCATGATCCAGGAAATTAGAAATAATTTATTTGAAATCACTTGAATCAATGTCAAGATTTGAGATATAATGAATCAGTCACACAAGATTGATAATTTCAAATTTAAGAGGTGTGTGATATTCAGAATATCAAGAATTTCAGAGGATTTTCAAACAAACTAATTTCAAACATAATGATCATGAATAAAGATGAATTTCAAGATGTATCACTGAAACAAGACAAAATAAAATTTCCAAGCCAATCTGAAAATCAATGAAATTATCACAACTAAGAAGTAGCAGTGTGCTGTAATGAGTATAACATTTCAAGCCTTTCTAAAATGAATTGGAAGAAACTCAAAACAGCAGAGGTGTGTGAAACTTCATCAAATTTTCAGATCTTCAAGAATTTAGAATTCTAATTAACAGTGTTCAAGATATGACAAGAATACATCAACACCCTTATGAATTCAGAAAATTAGAAAACAAATTTCAAATCAAATGCAGATATTTACAAAAATAAATTCAAGTTCTGGAAATAATTAAAAACATCAGAGTTTTATACAAATTAAGCGAATTTCCAGAAAAATATGAATTCTGCAATTGGAAGTTAAGGGAGCCCAAAGAAGGAAAATATAGCAGTGACAAATCGAAAAAAAATAGAAGGAGGTAGAAGGAGAAATAAACAAGAAAAAAATATTTACAAAGACGAGTTCAGAGATCATACCTGAGATCAGTGTAAACCAGAATCTCTGACTCAACACACCTTGGCTAAAGGAACTGTAAATGATACAGAAGTATAAACCAGCTTGATTTCAAATTTCTTTTCAGCACAGTAGTTCCTCAGCCATCCTTCGGTACCTAGAAATTTAAAGGATCGAGTGGTCTAACAAAATTAGTAAAACCACTCACAGCTTTGTTCACATCTTTTGGTACCCAAATCTGTTTATATAACAATCCATTCGGATCTATCTTTGTACCTTTTGGAACCCAAACTTGTTTGAATTTAAACGAATTTACTTTATTTCCTTCCGGGGTCCAAAATGAATTAAATGAATTGTTATCAACCCAATTCTTATCTCGATTGTGATTCAAAAAACTTTTGGAATTTTTAAAATTCAATTTTTCTGAATGACCCTTCTTGAAGTAGTTTGAAGGATTTTTGAAATCATAAGAGTTCAAATTTTCAAAATCGTTTCTTTTCCCAAAACCAAGACCAGTTTTATTACCAGAAGAAAATTGATTTTTCAACAACATATTCAAAGATTTTTCACCAGTTGAAAAATGTTTCAAACTTAATTCAAGATTGTTGATTTAGGATTTAAGATCAGAAATTTTTTCCATTAATTTCGAATATCGATTAATGCTGATTTTTCTCTTTTCAGTATCATTTTGTTTCAAAATAGAATTTTCGTTTTCAAGCAATTTGATATTGTTCTTGGATTCAAGAATCTCAGATTCAAACTGAATTTGCTTTTCAAATTGTTGTTTTTCAGAAAGCTTGAATTTTTCAATTTTGTTTTCAAGCTCTTTCAAAGCAGATTTAGTTTTCAACAAGTTTTCTTTTTCAAAAAATTCAAATTTGGAATTTTCATATGTCTTGAAATTATCTAATTCCTTTTGCAAAAAATTGCTTCTATGAGTTTGCACATCCTCACTATTTTTCAAAATCAAGATTTGGTTTTCAAGCTTTTCAAAATTTTCATTAAGATGAGCAAGACTATTTTCCAAATTTAAACAATTTTCGCACTTAGAATTAGAAAATTCTCTATTTTCAAATTTCAATTCCAAAACATTATTTTTGCATCGCAACTCAGAGTTTTCAGATTTCAAAGTTTTAATTTTCAGTTGGAGTTTATCAACGGATTTAGTCAAATCAACACACATATAAACTAAATCTTCGTATGTGAATTTTTCTATTTCAGTATCTGTTGGTTCTCCATCATCTGATCCATCTGAAATTTCATCCACGTAACCTGTTATGCATAGATCTGAATCCAAGTTGCCATTCTAGGGTTTTGAGCAGTCGTCAGATTTTCCATACAGCGTGTTGAGAGTTTTCCAAATATCCTGCGCAGTTAAACAATGAGAGATAAATTTTAATTGATCATTACCAAGATAGGAATTAATAATATGCATAACACGAGCATTCAAAACCTTATTCTTCTTATCCAACATATCTCCCAAATTTTCAATAATATTCCAATATTCAAAATTAACAGATTTTAAATATGATTCGAATTTTGATTTCCATATTAAAAATCTGTTCCATTGAAAATAATTGGAATATCACTGGACTGGCTCTCTATGGCCTGACAACTAGGAATCACCATTTCTCTAGAGTTAAACAAAAATACCTTCTCTGATACCACTTGCTGGATCTAGATTAACCCTAGAGGGGGTGAATATGGTTTATCACAGTTTATCGCTGGGTTAAAAAATCTGACAAGATATTAAATAATAAACAGAAAACAGAATGCAGCAGAAATAAAAAGCAGAAAAGAAATAACACACAGAGATACCCAGCTTTGGAAAAAACCTGCCTACTGCTGCATTCCTAAGGTTTCTACTAGGTGTTATAAACAGATCCCGCTTACAATCCCATGTAAACTCGCAGCGCCTGCTCCTGTCCTAAACCTACGCTCAAAACCCTAGACTGGTCTATATCCCCTAGACCAGATTTTCCCCTAGTTTTACAGACTCTAGTAAACTGCATAGTTTTACAGACGAAACTAGGAAACCACCTAGATTTTACAGACTCTAGCAACTGTCAGTTAACCCCTAATTGATTCCCTTGATTTTACAGACTCTAGAATTGTTCGGACGGTTTACAGAACAAATTAAAATACAACAAAATTTAAACCAATACAAAATAAAAAACAAATTAAACCCTAGTTTAAAAAGGATTTAAACTCCCCTTTGAACACTAGAACTAGGCCGGCCATCTCAACATGGTTCCACCATTATGTTATTCCCGATCACTTTTGTTTCTCAGATTAGAAATGGCGGTCGATCTCTAAAAGGGTTTTCTACAAATCCTCCTGATCAAAACTCGATTACTTGATTGATGAAATCTGATTCTCTGAAGCTTAAATCTTTGTGGCTAGATGCTTCGATTTGTGATTGCTTTCTAGCGATCAAACCCTTAAATGTATGTGAGTGATTTTCTCTTGAGTTCTTTTAATCAGTTGTGTGGATTTTCGATCGATATTGCCTATGATGTATGTGGTGTTTTGTAGTGGTTTCAAACCCTTCGATTATCTCCGATTTCATCGACAATGACTTGGTTGATTTGCGTTGATTTTTCGAGTTTCCCTTTTTTTATTTAATCACCTCGGATTTGAAACGAATTTGAATTTGTTGCCTTTTAAAACATATTTTCCCTTTTTGAAATTAAACAGCCTTGGCCCTGATCGAATGTGGCAATTCTGGAAAAGATTAAACTCTTGCCAAATTAAAAATATTTCTCTGGAAAAATTGCTCATTAAAAAAAAGATTTCTCCCTAAAAAAAATCCCTGCATGATTGTCGATTTGATTTGTTTATAACTGAAATGAAATCTTTCTAAAGAAGCTGTTTGCTTATTTCTAGAATAAAACAAAAACTTTCTTGCCACATATAAGCACCCTAATTTTTTGATGAAATGAAGACTGTTCATTTCTGGGAATATTTCAAATTTCATTCTGATTACTCTTGCATGTTTTCTGAAATGCCAATCATGTAAACTCTTAATTGTGCCACTGTCTTCTGAAAACAGAAATGAATTTTTAGGCAAGAATCAATGCTTGCCATTTACTGTTTGTATAGCTATGTCCTTCAGAGCATTGTGTATTATTGGTGTCTCGACCATGACCATTTGAGTTGAACCAATTTAAAAACTGCCAAAAGTAACTCTGTAATTCAAAAACTGATTTCATCATGTAATTCTGGAACTGTTTTCTTGAATTTGAAATTCCACATTTAACACATTTGGGCTTGACCATTGGCAACATGTTTCTGATCCATTTGTTTTGCATGGCATTTAAGCTACTGGCTTGAACTCTTGTGTTGTATTCCATGCATTTATGTCTTGCTGCCATTCATGCTTGTGACCACCAGTTTGCATCTTGAAATTGTACTGTGTTGACCTGACTTGGTGCTTGGCCCTTTGTGTACGTGCACCTGATTTTGTAACATTTGCTTGAGCTGGCTTGCCTTAGTATACCCATTCTTGCGGTGCATGCTTGCTGTACTTGATGATGTTGTTATGACACTTGATCATTTGAATAAGGCTCGAGTGTGTTTGCACCATGAGCCCATCCATTATAGTTTAACTTGCATATGCATGTTTCTTCATAGCTGCTGCACTTCAAATTTGCTTGTCCATTTTGGATATTCTTGAACAATGAACCATGCATGCTCCACATTTTTTCTATGTAGACCACTATGTTCACTTTCATTTGCCGAATTGTGAGATGTATTGTTGTGTGCATGTATACATGCACTTGCATATGTTGAGTTGCACTATTTGATTTTCCATGATCCATTGCTTAGCTTGAACCTGAATGAAACAACTAGCTCGACCTGTTTGACCTTGCATACTATCTTGCCATGAACATGTATAAATGAGTTTATACCATCCTGCTGCACCTGAAACTACACTTGTGCACACAAGTTTGTCTTGCTTTGTCATGTATTTGTATCACCACTTTTGCTGATTTGAAATGTTGTACCATGCTCCACCATAACCATGTATTTCTGGCTTGAGTTTCATGCTCTGAATTTTTTTTATTTCTCTTTTGATTTTTGATATGTCTTGTATGAATATGTGACACTGTGATACACATCAGCAGACTGACTGTACTATGTTGGGGCTGGTCAGAATAAGCTGAGTTTAATGCTGGTTCTGATCAGCAAACCAATATAGTTATGTCGAGGCTAGTCAAGTCAGAAAGATGATGAGAAAACACACCAGAAAACTGAGGAAAATAAGATTTTTAAAATAAAAATATACCTGCTAAAGTTTTAAAAAATATTTCTGTTGCAGATGATAGGTATGAAGAATGGATTGACTGTGCAGTGTAAAGACTGAAGAAAGTTAATAGTATAAATCAAAAGGTCTGTATTGAGTGTTAAGCACTGTAGTGAGAATCTGATGTATAGAAAAACAAATTGTACTGATATTTGTAATAAACAAATCTGATTGAAATAAAATATTATTTCATTGTGTTCAAACAAATTTGTTTATCGTATATTGTTTATTTACAAGTACAATCTCATGTTGTAATATTTGTGGATGTGTACAAATAGTGGAGTCATATAATTTGTACTGTTTGAATGTTGAAATACAATATTCTATTTAAATAAAATACTGTATGAATATGTGAATGTCTGTACAGTCGTATTCTATTTAAATATAAATATTATATTCCTGTCTGTGATGTATATATACAACAGTACAGTAAAAAAACACATTTAAAATAATATTTATTTGGTTGTCGTCATCAAACAAAAATTATATAATTGTGTATACAACTACGTCATATACAACAAAGGCTTTAGCGCTCCTTTTGATCTTTTGATCCCCTCTTCTAAATAGGACATAAACGGAGGCAGTGTGTGCTCATGCCGAAGCAGAGGTAGGGCTTGATCATGTAATGAACAGAGGCAGAGCGTGCTTCATTTGGGGTCGGGCACATGTCCCCAATATTATTGTCCTTCCTCTAGGAAGCTCCTTAACCTAGTCCTTAGACGCGGTTAATGACTTTGTTGCATCATTCTTACCCTTAGGCGTGGATGATGGCTTACCCTCCTCCCTCTATGGGCCACCAAGGATATACCCTGAGCTTGGGGCCAGACACGCGATTTCCTGGGCTTACCCCCTTCTCTTTTCGAGGGAGGGACCCAGGATATACCCAAGAGTTTCTAAACAAATCAATTGTAAGAAGGGCATTTCTCCTCCAATCAAGTTGAAATTCTTATATTTATATTTTTTAGGAAATCCTATCCACAGTAGACCCTCTTTTGTGAATTGGTTTTACTTTAGAATGGTTTTCAATTCATAAGATACTTCCATAATTTCCCTTGCTTACAAAGGTGGTACTTTCTCTTTTCAAGTGTCCTACATTGATTGGTTTCATGATAATTCATTAGGAGATAATAGCAATATTTTCCTCCTTCATTTCCTTCTTTCTTGTTGGTCGGTAATCAAGTTTCTCTTTAGTCAGGAGGAAATCATTTTTTCTTGAGGTGGTTAACTTGTATTCCATAGTTGGGTTGGATTTTCCCCATTTTCTTAAGGGCTTAGCTTCTTATTCCCTTTCTTCGGGTTGCCTCCTAAACTTCTACAAAATGTTTTCCCTTTTGATCGTATTACAGATGGATGTTGTGAAGATTCTACTGGTGATACTTATGTGTTTTCTTGATTGATACTGGTTTTGACCCTCTTAGGGATTGCCGTAATATCTTTCCATTTTTGGGTGCAAGCCTCATAATCCTCGGTTATTTCTTTCTCAAAGATTGAGCCTCATGAGAAAGTTTGTATATTCGTTCTTATCTGATGGAATAACAAGTTGATGTGATTGCTAAAGGATGAGGTTGATTCCCCTTGGGATGAGCTCAAACATACCTTACTACGGTCATAATCTTTTATCTCTTTTGATCAATCATACTCAGAGCTTGCATTCACAAATTTTTCTCCTTGTGAAACCTTGAATCTACATAAGATGTTTCTTTCTAAACTGGTTCGGAAGATCCTTGTTCTGATTTAGTTGATTGAACATCCGGACCTAGGGGTTGTTTCACCAGGTTTAACATCCTCTCTTTCTCAAATGATTGACTCGGCTTTTCTTTCAGTTTTCCATGGTTATCCTTATGTGGATAATAAAAAAGAGTCGCAACCTCTTTTCTTTTATTGGACTATTGAGATGTCCGTGTAGCCCTATTGGTTTGATACCTTATCCTACAGGGAAGCTTTCTCATTTCAGCAGGATTTTCGTTCTTCCCACGACCTTTGTCCTTTGGTTCATATGAAAAATTGTTCGAGGTTTTCACGATCATTTGTAATCCATTATAGGTTCTTTTATTTTATTTACCACTGGTTTATATCTCATTACGGATAAAATTCTAGTAACACTTATAGGAGTAAGTAGTACCAGAGGTTCAAGCCCTCCTTCTAGCATCAAAAATATTAGCCAAATTTATTGTTAACACCCCAAAGACGATATTTGACCGTTGAAACTTCAATTTGTGCTAGTAAAAAGCTTAATCTTAAGAACCACCAAAATTTTGGAATTTCTATCAAAAAGCTACCGCAAAACACTGAAGGTAAATTCCTTGTTGAGAACAAAATAAGTTGCGAACTTCATTTTTATTTCCTAAATGGGAGGTATATCCTTTTATGATTTATTTCATTAGAAGTGTCTTGAGATTTTTTTTAGTAGTTTTCTCGGAGTATTTCACGGTCATGAAACTGAACTCTATGAAGTTAAATACTATTAAAGATAATCAGATGTTAGGTTATGGAGAGTCTTCCTTAGTTTCATAAAGATTTGGCGAAATGGAAGAAATATATTCCTAAGTCCAATCAAGCATTTAAATCCCATAAGTCTCTTGGTAAGGATATCTTAACACAAATTTTAAGTCATAGCTACAACCATTAAACTAAGGATGGTCTTTGTTTCATGATCTAAGGATCCTAGGGGTGATCACATGTCTGGTAGATCTAATTATGCATGGGTCAGATTTTGTACCTACAACATTAGTGAGTAAAGTAATTATAATATTTTAGTGAAACAAGATTTCTCGTAATTACCTTAATCGTTGTGTATTCCCCTTTATTAATTATATACAATGTTAAAAAGAATCCCCAAGCTGATTTAGTAATGAGCATTTTTTTCCTCACCATAAGAAATTACAAATGTTAAAAATGAACTGAATGTCGGAACCCCGAACCCCTTGCTTTGAGTCTCTGGGGTCCTATTTATAGTTGTGAATTGATCCTTCCTTGGACTTAAATGCTTCATTTTGGTCACCCAATCGGGTTTAATCACAAAGGCTTTGATAGCGCACTGCCGGCTTTCCTTCGAGAGCTAATTCAAATAACCTCTTTCAAAAGTTGTAACGAAGGGAGCTCTCGGTTGAATGTGAGAGGGATGGTAATGCAGGGGCTCTTGGCTCGCTTTTAACGTTCGTCATGTGCTTTGTCTCTAGAGCTTAGAGGTTCTGAACCTGGATTGTTTTCTTCGCGTTGTGCCAAACGCATCTTGTCCTTCCTCGGCCTTGAAGGCATGCATCTAAAGCCTTGCTTTAGTGTTTTTCAAAGAGATCCTCGGGTATCCAAACTGGATTATTCTTCCTGGTGTTGTTTTCAGCTACTTTTAGAAATCATCTCCTTCTACATGTCCATCTTTCCTTTTATTCGAGTGATCTTCAGGTTTCGTACTGTTATTGCCTTAGAGATCTTCCGAAGGCTTTTCTGGTATCAGTTATTCTTCTTCGTTCGCATTTTTAGGAAAGATCCCTTCGGTTCCACTTTTTTACTAGGATAGGCCTGAGTGCTCCTTCCTTACAATCACTTCCTTTGACGGACTTCCTCTCCGCCTCTTTTTTTTTTCTTGTGTGTCTGTTGTTTTGCCCTTATCTTACTTTCATTGTTCTTTCTTACAAGGCCAACTTATCTAAAGTCAATGCCCTTTTAGTTCAAACCAAAAGGGGCTTTCGTAACTGAAAAGAAATCCCCCTATCTCTCCCTTCTCCTAATGCAAAAGAATATCACTGGAAGTCTAACACTTCCTCCTTCGGAATGTTGCTAGTTTCCACACTCCTTCACCTCGATTTTCATTCTTGATTTACCTTGGTTATTTTTTGTGCTAAAAATATGTAAATACGGTTGCAATCGATCTATAGCGGTTCATACTACCCTTCCTATCTCCAGTCCCTGCGCTCCTCTTTAGAGTTTCACTAACAAAATCCCTCACTTCAACCGGAGGAATAGGTTTACAAACACCACGTGAACAACCGAACAAGACTTGAACATTTCCTTTTATAAATAATATCTTGACTATATATTATATCTTCAAAACATTGAGTAGTCACATGGTAATACTATTCTCATATAACTCACATAAATTATATTTTATAGGATGTGCATGGACTAGGATTAAAATTAGATCGATTATATAGGATGTGACTGGAAATAATCCTTTGAATAGTTGAATTTTAGAAAATAGTACTAAGAGAGCAATTTTAAAGCAACTCCATTAGATTTGATCATATAAAGCATTACGAGATTAATGGAGATGTCTAAGATGTATAAAATGAAGATAGGATGTCATTCGCATAGACAAAGCCCTTCCAAAAGGTTGAAAAAATTCGAATAGGAGAATTGAAAACGAAGCGTCTTTTCATAGAATATAGTTATTATTTGAACTTCAAACACAATACTTAAGACAGTAGTGAACAATAACATTTTCTTCCATAGTTGTTATGAAAAATCTCTAGTTTGAAGCCCATGATACCACTTTTGGAAATAACACTATGCTTCGCTGATGTTAAATATAGCTTTTAAAATTTGCAACTTTGGCTTTTTTTAATCGTTTTTATTACGTTAAAAAATTCAAGAAAATTATGGGTTTTTTTTCAAAAATATAATATGATATTTCAAATGTACTAAAGAAGTTTGGAGTGATTTGAAAATCATTCATGGAGTTTGAAAGAGAAATCCAAATTATAAGGACATGGTAAAACAACATACTCTGTTTTTAACTACACGAACATGTATAAATATGTAAATGCAATAAACGGTAGAGTAGATCTAGTAATAGATTTATACTTGTTTGGATGTACCATTCTACATTCAGTCCCAAAGTTCTCCTTTATCCTTTGGCTAATCAAAACAATTACTTCACCCCGAGGAATGGGTTTACAAACAGAATAAGACATCATCCTTTTCTTTACAAAGAGATAACTTGACTATATATTATGTGTTCAACACACTAAGTACTCGCAATGTAGTAATATTTACCAATAATTCTCAAAAATGAAATTCTAGTGGATATCTAGAGGGTAGGATTAGGATGATATTGATTATAAAGGATGTAACTTGAAATAATCGATCGACTAGTTAAATTTTAGAAAATAGCAGTAAGAGAGCATTTTTAGAGAAAAATCAATAGATTTGATCATGGAAAATGTTATTCGATTAATTAAGAGATTTGAGGTTCATATAATGATGATAGGATGCTTCTAGAATAGTCATAACCCTTCCAAAGGGTTGAAAAGGCCAACAAGGACTAATTAAAAATGAAGTGTCTTTTCATAAAATATAACCGTAATTTGACCTCCAAACACAACACTTAAGAAGACAATGAACAATAGCATTTTCTTCTATATCACATATGAAATGTCTTTCTAATATGTATTCTTTTGAAGCCTATGCAAGCACTTTTGGATAAAAAAGCTATACTTAGTTACTGCTAAAATATAGCTTTTAAATTTGCAATTTTGGCATGTTATTCATTTTTCTTACATTAAAAAATTCAAGAAAATTATGAAATTTTTCCCAAAAATATAAATGATGTTTCTGATGTTGTAAAGAATTTTATCGTGATTTGAAAATCATTTGTAGGGTTTTAACAAACCTAAATTAGAAGGGCTCGATAAAATGGCGTACTTTATTTTTAGCTATTTGGTCCATACGAGTGCATATTTTTGCTCTGCTTGATTTGCTAACACCAGTGTATGTTTTTGAGTGTTTGTACTCCACAATGTAAGAATGTTTTCTCTAGCTTTGAAATCCCTTCATGTATATTTCATACCCAAATACTTTATATTTCTTCTCTGTATGTTGTGGCTTCTTATTAATCAGTAAAACCTTGAAAAAAATCATTAATAGCATTGTTGTATAGTTCTTATCATCAGAACATCATTAACCATGGTCTTACCATGGTAGTTTTTCCACAATCGACCTTGGTATTTTCATCCATCCTACTAAACTTACTAAAGAAGACCAGCGCCCTCTTACATTTAAGATCTTCAATCGTCTCTTTACCTAATAGCTAACTGTCGTTCTTAAGTTTGTAGACTCACCCTAATTAAATTTGTCCTTTCTATTGTTCCCACATATTAGCTCTCTTTCCAAAAAGCTCCTTTTTGGATTATTGATAAAATTAACATACTCTATCGTAACTCTCTTTCTCTCTCCTGCTAAAATGCTAATTGTTGGTGTACAGCCTACAAATCGACTTATCAAGGTGGCTTAGGCATCGTTGGTCTCAATATTCTTAACACAACTTGTTTAAAACTCGGCTTGGCATTTCATAGTGGACATCTCCCCCCTCTAATCTAAGTGGATTTGTTTCCTTTACCAGTATGCCCTTTCAACCAAGCACCATCATCTTGCCACTCGTCACTTTCTCCTTTCTACACCGTGATCCTTTCCTACATCAATTGGATTTAATTTTTCATCTCCACTCACCCTGCTTAAGGCAACAAATGTTTATTTTGTTTTGATTCTTGACTTGACCCCTTCCTTTCAGTTAAAATCCTAAAGGACTTATCTTCTATTATCACCTATTGGAAATAATAATTTGAAATTTGTCTTTATTATTTTATGAAGTTTAGGCGTCAGTTCGTAAGTGATGTGTCTTTTATGGTTAAGAGTCATATTAAAGTTTGTGTGTCTTTTAGTAAAGTGTGATGTCTATTAAATGAAGTGACATGTAAGGCTCTCAATATAAAGCCTATCATTTTGGTTATTATGTAAGAAGTAAGTAAGAAGTGTAAGAAATTGCTAAAGAAATTAAAAAAGAGTTTTTCCTCCATTAAAATTTCAATATCCTTCTCTTCTTTAATCCAACAAATTGGTATCAGAGCGTCAGGTTGAAACTATGGCTTTTTTATTCTTCTCACCGTTTGTTCTCACAAAAGAAAACTTCAAAGAGTGGAGTAATAAAAAGAAAGAAGAGTTGATCTCCAAAGGGCTTTGGGAGATCGTTGAGAATGGCTATGAGTGGCCAAAAGATGTCAAAAATATGATGGATAAAGAGAGTGAGGCATTCACAAAGTTGAGATGGAAAGATCTTTGTGCACGTACTGCAATGAGTGAGAACGTTGATGAAGAAGCTTTTGATCATATTATTGGAGAAAAATCCACAAAAGAATCGTGCGTTTTATTGAAGGATATTTATGGTAAGGAGGATAAGAAGAAAAATAGTGAGGAGGAGAAAGATGTTGAAGTCGAAAATTTAGAAGATGAGGCTGCTGATGAGGAGTCAGTACAAGTGATCATTGCAGATCATGTTGATGAGGCACAAATGGAGAATAAAAAAGAGAGGAAGCTATCAACGATGAAACAAAGGAGGAGTTGAAGAAATTGAGGATAGAAGTAATGAAAGAAATGAGTGTGATCCCTGTAAGCTCGAGACCAGAAAATTGAAAGCACCATCAGATAAAGACCGTGTTAGTAAAGTTGGCAACAACCAAAAATGCATGTGGCATAACCACAAGAGCAAGTGTACTAGAACTTTCACTTTTGTAGAATTGCAAGCTTACAAAGCGGATAAAGTGAATTCAGACGAAGACGTGGCTTCAAATGGTGCATGTAAAAAGGTTACAGTGCCTGATGGAACCAAAAATGAAGAAAGCAAGGATGTGGTCATAGGCAATTTGCTTGATCCACAATTAAGGTCTGCACTTAAGTCGATCGGATGGCAAGACGGTGACATTAATGCTCAGCCTTCTATGAAGGAGGAGGCGATAGTGGATGTGGCTGAAAGGGAAAGAAGTCGTTTGGAGGATATGATCAAGATGGAGAAAGTTAGAGCGCTTAACTTGAAAGGGAAACAAGCTGGAGCTATAGAAATTGCATTGAGAAAGGGAAGTAGAGTAGCTTTGAAAACTTCACACTCATCCAATGTTAATAAAGATGAAATTAAAGAATCATTTGTCAATAGGAAAATTGTTCAGCCAGTGGAACTCATGCAGTCAGATGATAAATGGTCAACTTCTAAAACAAGATTTATTGCTGATGTTGCAGAAAAAGTATTGCATGGTAAGATGATGACAACAAAGAAAGCAAGAAAAGAAGAGGGGCTTAAGACATTCAACCCGAAAGAAGTCAGAAAGAAAATTTCAAATTAAGGGGGAGTGTTGGAAATAATAATTTGAAATTTATCTTTATTAGTTTATGAAGTTTAGGCGTCAGTTCGTAAGTGATGTGTCTTTTATGGTTAAGAGTCATATTAAAGTTTGTGTATCTTTTAGTAAAGTGTGATATCTATTAAATGAAGTGACATGTAAGGCTCTCCATATAAAGCCTATCATTTTGGTTATGATGTAATAAGTAAGAAGTGTAAGAAATTAATAAGAAAATTAAAAAAGAGTTTTTCCTCCATTAAAATTTCAATATTCTCCTCCTCTTCAATTCAACATCACTAACATTTTATCTTCCTTAACGAAGGTCGTTCCATCAACCATAAATGTGTCTCCCAACCTTTTTCTGCCACTGGCACTACCCTAAATCAATACTCATTTCTTCTTAATCCCCTTAACTCTCCTCCCCTAGATTCCTTTCGTAGAACCTCACTTCTTCATGCAAATTCATTGTTCGTTCACTTCACCTTCAACTATCTGACTCTTGCAGATACTTCTTCTTCCCTAAACTCTTGAAAGCCCATTACCATCTTAGAGTTAAGTTCCTAATGTGGCCTTTTGTTCATGATAAACCCAGCACTTATATAGACATATCAAGAAAGGGATTCAGGTCGACCCACTTTGTTCCTTCAATAGCGTTTCCTTTGATAATTCTTTACATCTATTTTTCGGTTGAGATGTATCCTACCCAAACTTGTGTTTTTGCGCCTCCTAACTCCTTCACCATATCCCCATCATTCACTCGTTTTTTGGCTATTAGCAATACTCCACACCTTTCACTATCCTTGAATCTCTTATCCTCGCCTTCTCTTGGACCATTTGATCTGAACGTAACAGCTGTTCAGTTAATGCCCCGCTATATCCTTGCTATACTTGTAGCGGATTTCTATTGCTAAGCTATTTCCAAATAACTTTTGAAATAGCCTTTCTGCTTTAATTCTCGCTAAATTTCAATATATCCCATTCAGCTATATTCTGTTATTCCCGTTATGTCTTCTATAAAAGAAAAGAACTGAAAAATGGCATTTATATGATATAAAAATTATAAAAATAGTTATTTAGTTGAATATTTAACATATACATTTTCAGAATAAAAATTATAATATTCGATTCAATTTAATGAAGATAAATAAAAGTTTATATTTATTTACATATATTTGCATAAGTTTTTATTATTAAGAATTAACTGATTGTGATTAAATTAAATGTCAATTTTTCATTTATTATAATTTATATATTTGTAAAAGCATTAAGAACAAGTTTTATATGCTATTTTAGAGTCGTCTACCATATCCCGCTATTTCCTCGCTTTATTCCAACAACAATTCTTTGCACCTCCACCGCATTGAATCCGCTGAGCGTTTTAACCGCACAACGTAACAGTACTTGCTTTAGGAATAAATGCCACTCATTCACTGCTATTTGTAACACCATTTTACACTTGCATTTCTGCTAGTCAGGTGGCAAATCTTATGATAGCAGACCGTTATGTTGTATCTCTATCTTATGTGGAATAAAATCTTTCTCCTTTGGACTAGATGTGCACTATCTTATTGATGATAGTGGAACCAGTATAAATATTTTGTGTCTTTATTTTCTTTTTATAGTTATTTACTATTTATTTGGAGTATTAGAATAATAATAATTATATTGATATTCAATTGGAAAATCTAGATCCTGTTCGTTGTTCTTCTGCACCTGTGCAACCTTTTTTGCATAACAGGTTGGTATCAGAGAAATTTATGCAATTATTTTCACAACCCTCTACCGTAAAAAGTTGTATACAGTTTGGTTATCCAACTAATTCTATCAAAAAAAACATTAGCATTCTAGGAGTTATACAATACATTTATGCTATTCTTTACTGTTTATCTAACTGGAGATATATTTGTCGCCTAAAATAAGTAGCAAGACAGGCTGATATTTGTATGTGTAACTAATAAATTACCAACACTTGTTTCTATATTTCAATGTTGGCTAATGTTTATGAATTTTATCATATGATTTTGTTTTGATTTGGTTCTTATTTCGTTTAAACCTAAAAATAGGTATTCATATTATGGTCTCTATTTATAAACTTCGTATCTTTACTTGGTAATGTAGTTATTTGCCCAAAAAGATTGCATTTACTTCTTCTTTTTCTTTCCTACTTTGTATTATTGTTAATTTAATAGGTTGGTGGATTTATAACATCAAAATTCTGATATTTAGATTATTTGTTACTTATTATTCATTTCACAAAAATTCGCTATATTATATAGATTTTTCACGATAAAATTTACGAAAGTTTATATGGGAAAGGAGCTATGATGAGTTCAGACGAATGGGGAAAATCAAATTTGATCCAAAAACGTCAATTCAAGTATTTTTAAGTCGATATATTTTCCTATTAAGATTACTATTTATTCAAAAAAAATTGCGTGTATGGTGCACTAGCGCTTTGGACGAAATGTACTCAGTCATTTTTTTTGTTAATGTTTGAGTTTGAAGGCTTCTTCAGATTTTGAGTTAGCTCATTAATATATGTTGACATTCACAAATTTTGGATTTAACTTTAGCATTTGATCACCATTATTTTACTTCCACGAATATGGACGGCATACAAAAGTAGACGAACATAAGCAAGTAATTCAACTCAGTTATGCAAGTTCTTCATCTATAAAGTTTCATCTGAATATGTTCATATTGCATATTTATGCGGAGTAGTGATCTCTTTATCATCTCTAAACTGTGAAATTGGGAGATAATTATTCTTTAAATGTGAAGGTTTCTAGAAAGGGTAAGATTTTTTTTCTTTATTGTAATCTTTTTATTCTTTTTCTCCAAATGAAATTTTTATAAGCTAGCATCCCAACTTTTACATAGGAACTTTTAAGTAAAGATGTGCTTCCAATGCTATATTTCCTCTCGATGACAAGGAATCAGTAAAGAAGTTGTAGCTCATAACAAGTGTCCCTATTTGCATTCCTTTTTCTTTCAAACAGATGAATGAAATAAGTAAAAATAAATGGTTGATGGTGTATTTATTCAATTCAGTGGAAACTATGTTGCAGCTGTTTCTTTAGCAGCAAAACTATGTGGTCCGTGGACTCCTTGCTTATATAGATTTATCAAATAGTGCACAAAAATGTAAAATAGAGAACGTGAAGCAGTAAGGTGGGCATGTTATTTGGTGTGAACCAACCCTTGAATTCAAAAGAGAAAACTGCAGGCAAAGTACAAAAAGAAACAGATGTTGCACTCATTGATCCATTCAATGATAAACTTATAATAATGTATGTGGTTGCAGTTGATAAGTAATAGCAATGGCTTCTCTAATATCAAGATTTAACTGACCATAAAAAGATGGTATTTGTTATCGACTTTATGTAGGATTTCTATATAGGTGTGATTTACTTGATTTGGTCATCTTCAATAATGATACATTATATTGTAATTTGCAATGACTTAAGCATTAATGCTCTGGTGAAAACATGACAAATTTCTTCAGTATTTTCCAAGCCGAGTACTTCATATTTACTAGGATATACATCAAATTGCCTGATGGAGGTTTGGAATCAAAGCGGTCGTGATAACAACAGTGATGGATATACATAAGTATATGGGTTATAGCTCAGGTTAAAATTTGAAAGTGAGTTAACCACATGACACATTTAAATCTGCACAGACCGTTGTTTTTATTGTTCACAACTTTTTCAACTATTATTTCGTACTTGAAAAAGAACTAGGTATTATATGTACCATTTTTAGTAGGGCTGTCAATGGATACCCGAAAAATTCGATATCCGTCAGCATCCGTATCCGAAAAGAGGATAAATATCCGATATCCAAAAAAACAGATGCGGATTCGGAAACATAGATATTCGCATCCGAAAATTATCCGTCCGATTTTTTTTAACATTGTGCTCAAAATTATATGTATTTTAGTACAATAAATCAGATTTATTTATTGCCACTACAAGAAAATAATATATTGATAGCAAGTAAGGATGACGCAATAATTGAACTTGCAATAATTAAGCATGCTAGCCGTTAATTAAAATAAACCATGACTTAGAACATTAACCATGACTTTGGCTAATGTAATAGAAAATAAACCATTGGTTTGAAAAGTAAACGATGACATAAATGGCAGGCAATAACAAATACTAGGAGATATTTTTTTAGCCGCCTTATTTTCGCTCTTCCCTCCCAATTTTGGCCGTGGAAATTTGCTTTTCACGTTTTCCCCAAATTCTAATTTTCATGCTCCTCCAATTTCTTCAGGTTTTCCCCAAATTCTAATTTTCACGCTACTCTAATTTCACGCTTCCCTCCAAATCCAATTCACAAAACCTAATTTCACGCATCCCCTTCCTTCCACATTTCGCTCGCTTCCCTCTGGTTGTCTACTCGATTGTTCGACATTCACGCAAATAATAAGGCATCGATTCTTCGACCGTCGCTCCATTTAGGTATTAAATTGCGAACTCAATTGTTTTTTTCTTCTGTAAATCATTGGGTGACTGTAAATCTAGAAAGTCGATTTTTTTTTCTTCTGTAAATCACTAAGTGACCTGATTCAACATGAAAATTTGATTTTTTTTTTTTAGGTTCTAGATCTGATTGAACTTAAATTTATATGTGTGTTGAATTATTTGTTGCTGCTCAAGCGTATTTGTACGTGTGATTCCAACTTGGTATATACATGTGTTTTAGTCGTGAATGAAGTTTGCAAAATTCTTAAAATATATTTATTTTCGCATGATTGTTGTTTATTTCCTGGTATGTTCATTGTATTTCTCTGTCATGTTGCAATATAGGTTGGTGATACAATATAGGTTGCCCCATCTTTAGATCCAGTATTTTCCAGTCTTGGTAAGGTGAAACAATGTCTAAATTATTTTAATTGATGTTTTGATCTAAAAATATAATATATACAATGTTGTAATATTCAGTTATTATTCCATTCAACCTGCTTTTTAATTTTGAAAAGCACTAGATGCTTACGTAAGATCTAAACATAATAAGTACTATATTTTTTGTCTTGAATCCGCAGTGTGTCTCTGGGCTAAGAGAGACTGGACACAAAAATGTGTTAGATGCACCAATTAGTTGTTTATTCAAATTAAAATATATATTTTCTTGCATATGTAACATACTGCTACATGGCAAGTTGGTTGATTCCTGTAAATTTTAACCTATGAAATCTCGCATTTTATCGAAGTGTCACTTGAACAATAATGTTTGTCTGAATTGTTTAAGTTGTTCATTTACAAATCAAGAGGCAATTACTTCAATGCATATCCTTTTTGTAGTTTGCATTGTATTGAAGACTGCTACCCAAAGAGGTAAAGTTTGAAATATGTAGATTCATGTGTCTCAAATCCTGGACTTGTAAAAGAAATTTCTGCAGTTCTGTTTGATTCATCTGGAGCTCTACAATTGTTTTGTAAAATAAAATATAATTAGAAGTTTAGATCCTATATATACATAAATAAAATTTAGTAGTACTGGCATAAGTCCATCGCCAATGTATGGATGGCAGATGGCATAAGTCCGTCGCCAATGCACTTCAGATGTTGTAGTAAAATTATGTGTGAAACAAATCCTTTCATTTTCTTTTAAAATTCCAAGGCCAGCTAATGCATGTAAGAAGTATGTAAACTTTTTTAAATAATCTGTATTTATCCTTTTGACATTTAACGTGTAGTATCTAGTAACTAAGCATGAATATCTTCGTAAGATGATAGTTCGTCTTAGACACGGAAATGTGCATACATGTACATGTAAGTCTATCAAGCATATGTGCCAACCATTATTAATAAAATCTCTAGGTTCAATTTTTAAGTGTACTTAATGATTCATGGATATTATACATTAAAACAATTCATGCATCTGTGTATACATATTACATGCAGACTTGTACCTGAAATCTGTATGTCCATATCCTATCCTTCTTTATTCTTTATGCCTTGTTATCTGTAAGGTAAAGCCTTGGTCTTTCTTGCAAAAATGGTCAGTATCGGTGTCAAACTTGTTTTCTTTATAATATTTCCCCTTAATTTTGTGATTTTTCTCAATTATGCACGCTATATTGAGACATTCCGTAGTATGTTATGTTTTGACTAAAAGGACCCACCACCCGCCCACAATACAACCCCCTCCACCCCCCCGGTCTTTCCCACAACTCTCCAACCAATCCCACCAGTACCCAATGATTATAAGAATAAAGTTAATAGTTTTATGGTTGGAAAACAACCCTGCTTTGTTTCAGAGAACAAACAAGCAAATCCGTCCAATTCATACACGGATTATGGTTAGTAAATAATTTATCGGCTGTGTAGCACCATGCTACACATCCGTCTGCTAAAAAAAAAATGGTTAGTAAATAATTTGAAAAACTTTATAATAGATTTGTAATTTCATAAAACCTTTACAAAGGGAAAAGAAAAATAAAAAAAAGTCACTAACCTTTTCTAAATACACAAAACTCAATACTACATCAAACGCATATGCAATATTCTACAAGAAAATAATATATTGAAGATATCCGGTTTTAAAAAAAAACAAATGCTGTTTTTTTTTTTACAAATGGAGTTTTTTTTTTGAAGTTTTGAACAAATGCAGTTTTTTTTAACAAATTATGTTTTTTTAAAATCAGTGCACTTTTTTTTAAAACAATTACAGTGCAGTTTTTTTAACTAATAGGACCCACTACCCGCCCACAATACAACCCCCCCTCCCCCCGGTGTTTTCCACAACTCTCCAACCAATCCATCCAGTACCCAATGATTATAAGAATAAAGCTAATAGTTTTATGGTTGGAAAGCAACCCTGCTTTGTTTCAAAGAACAAACAAGCAACTTCGTCCAATTCATACACGGATTATGGTTAGTAAATTTGGTATGGTCGCAAACTCTATGTTTCTGTACGTATATTTGGCTCTTTCCCACCAATAAAATCATATCATGTCTCGTTATAAAAATTTGTATTCAAAGAAAGCCATCATTACAAAGTTTATATAGCAAACATCAATGCATAGGGCCTTCTGCTTTATATCTACTACTTCATTTGTATGTATGGATTTTATATATAATATTCTAATGTATTTAAACTGTATATGCGACGTAACACTGAATCTGGAACATGGATAGTTGGCCATATCGATTAAGATATAAAGTCGTCAACACTCTACCTATTTTTATTTATTATTTATTATACATTTATCTTTTGTTGAATGCAATGGATGAATGTATAAGACATACAACACTCACCTACACTTATTCAGTGCACTGCAACCTCAACAATACAGTGAATAATGCCTGGATTTGAGTATCAGTGCTGCTTATTTTATTTATTACCGTACTAGAAATAAAACCATTGAAATAATCCGAAAAACTTTATAATAGATTTGTAATTTCATAAAACCTTTACAAAGTGAAAATAAAAATAATAAAAAAAGTCACTAACCTTTTCTAAATACACAAAACTCAATACTACATCAAACACATATGCAATATTCTACAAGAAAATAATGTATTGAAGAAATCCAGTTTTTTTAAAAAACAAATGTTGTATTTTTTTGTTTTTACAAATGCAGTTTTTTTTTTGAATTTTTGAACAAATGCATTTTTTTTAAACCAGTGCAGTATTTTTAACTTATAGGACCCACCACTCGCCCACAATACAACCCCCTCCAACCCCCCCCCCCCCCCCCCCCCCCCGCCCCCCGGTCTTTTCCACAACTCTCCAACCAATCCCACCAGTATCCAATGATTATAAGAATAAAGCTAATAGTTTTATGGTTGGAAAGCAACCCTGCTTTGTTTCAAAGAACAAACAAGCAACTCTGTCCAATTCATACACGGATTATGGTTAGTCAATTTGGTATGGTCGCGAACTCTATGTTTCTGTACGTATATTTGGCTCTTTCTCACCAATAAAATCATATCATATCTCGTTATAGAAATCAACAAATGACAATCCATTCATCAAATTCCTTGTATTCAAAGAAAGCCATCATTACAAAGTTTATATAGCAAACATCAATGCATAGGGCTGTAACACCCCACCTCCGCCAGGGTGACTCTTGCAAGCACTCTGACTTTGGAGGGGCGTTTAAATCAGGTAAACATGCATAATGATATATCAAGGCAGAACAAGAACATATGTATATGTGTAAACAGAGTAAATAACATAGATAAAACAGCGGAAGATTTCAAACCATTTCTAAAACAAGTCTGGTACAACATAATGTCAATTTTCCAAATACACAAGTCTAGATGAAAACAACATCTCTGAAAAACTGAAATACATAAGTACTATCCCCAAATAAGTGATAACCATAGCTAGCTTCATGTCAAGACCGTACATGAGCTAAAATCCCACAAGCAAGCGATCAGAAATCCAGCTAAGCTCCAATATTCCCTCCCTGAGAACCTGGGGGGGGGAACGGAAGAAAAGAGGCGAAAGAAAACAGGTCAGTCAAAAAGACTGAGTAAGCCCTACTACAATCAAGGTAAACTGATAAAGTTAACTGGCATGAGCAGCAGGGATGAACATAAGGATAACAACATACTAGCATGATGATTAACTAACAAGGTAGATAAAGGTGTCATCGCATAATCAGGATTAAGGTTTTGCACCACAGGTGTACTAGCAAACTAACATGACTTGAATAAACTAGTATTGATCCCTTGGCCCAAGCTTTGGCCCAATAACATGAAGTGACCCTCATACGAGGTCCAATAACATGAAGTGACCCTAACACAAGGTCCAACCCAACGGTCTAATCGATCGGCTCCCTAAGCCTAACTCGTCACGTGTTGGTGTCAATACGGCCCAAACATAATTGTAGTCAGACTGTGCAGGGTCTCCCGTCGGGTGTATCAAGCCCTAGGGTGGCAACCCCTGGACACCATAAACATGAGTGCACAGTCTCGATCTACTTGTACCCGTGCATGATTTCCCCGGCTCCGGACTACGTGCACGACCATAGTCCGTCCGGAACTACACCGGCGTACCACTCTGCCGTCGCTTTTGGTCGCTTACCTCCAGTTCAGTAATTCGTGCCCCACACCCTAGCCTAGACCCTAGGGCCATAATGATACGAACTTGGGATCACTACTGGAGTGGGCCCCCATTGCTAGGATTTTTCTAGTGGGTTAAGTACGACTTAACCCTCTTGCTAATCATGAATTAACTTGGTTAAGTGTAATGATGAGTTCACGACTTAACCCTGATTAATCTACCAAGCCCAAATTGGTTAAGTATTAAGTCGACCATGACTTAACCCTAATCACGAGGCATTAATTAATTTAATGCGCCTTAACCTCTCACATTAGACCTTGTTGTGGTTACTAGTTAAGCCGGGCGGGTCCGGGTAGCTTTACACCACAACTTGGTCTAACCTCAGGTTCAAGGTACAACATGGCCAACTTCTCACATTGGGTCCTATTGTTTGTAGCAACTAGTTAGGCCGGTCGGTTCCGGGTAGGTTTATGCTACAAACTCAACCCAACCTCGAGTTGGTCACACTTATATTTTCTAAGTGTCATGTCCATCATGTTTCCAAAACACATTACAAGTTTTCAAGCAATTTGGTAGACCTAACTTAATAGGTAAATTCCCAATGGGTAGACCTAACTTAATAGGTAAATTCCCAAGCTTATATTTTTATGTCTTTTAAGTTTACCCAACCCCAAACGCAATCCCATCGCTTACATATCGCAATAGCGCATAAAGGATAGAAAGAGGGAACTTGGCATAATCATGACATAAAAGTGTTAAGCCACAAGTTTAACATGGTGGCATATGAAATGTACATATGTTCATATACTTGCATTAGGCCTCAAAAGCATGCATAACATGATAGCATGAACAAAATGTTCAACCCAAACTTGCATAACATACTTGCATATCATAACATGACATACTTGCATATAAACTTGCATATTATAACATGACATACTTGCATATAAACTTGCATATTACAACATGACATACTTGCATATAAACTTGCATATTACAACATGACATACTTGCATATAAACTTGCATATTACAACATGACATACTTGCATATAAACTTGCATATTACAACATGACATACTTGCATATAAACTTGCATATTACAACATGACATACTTGCATAACACATCATAGTAACCTTGCATATCACATCATAGTAAACTTGCAGATCACATCATAGTAAACTTGCATAACACATCATAGTAAACTTGCATAACACATCATAGTAAACTTGCATATAAACTCGCATATCATACATTTAACTTTAAAGTTTAAGTATGAAAGTAGAATAGGGCTTACAATGCTTATGCGGACTCAAATGAGTATAGCAAATGTAAGAAAACCCTTATGCAACCAATTAAACCCCAAAAATGCAAGCAAAATTGATCAAAAACTCTTTCTTTATGGTGCAAATATAGAGACTTGGCTTGAATGCAAGCTAATGATGATCATACAAGTCTAAAAACACTTGTATGCATGGAAAATCTCATAAGAATTGATTTAGGAATTTTATGAAGAGGGTGGAGGCCATGAGAGGTAAAATTTTGCCATAGTTTAGTTGCTAGAATGAATAATGATGATTTAGGGTAGGTTAGGGTCTTATTTATAGATTAGGCAAGTGTTTTAGGCCATAGGATTAAACCCTAGTTGCAATCTCAGCCCTTAAAACCGAATCTGGCCCCCAAGCTCAACACAAACCCAAAATGGTGCACCAGGCTAAACAGCCCGGCTGGACCAAGTCGACAGCCAAGTCGACAGGGCTGTCGACTTGGGTCCAACCAAGTCGACTCCCAAGTAGACAGGGCTGTCGACTTGGGTGCTCTGGCGGGATTTTTCCCGCCTGGCCCAAACTGGCCCAAATTTCCAATTTCAAACTTGACTTTGAAATCTGTTTTTACTTAGAAATTTTCTGAAAACTTCGTTGGGCATTAATCGGGTCATACGGACTCCGATTTTCGAAAACTCGGACTCTATTTCGCGTATTTTTCCGGGACGAACGCAATGGCATAGCCCGTTTCCCTTGATTCAGATTTTAGAATTAAATTCTGCCTCAATTTACGTTATAACAGGTTATTGAAAATACGGGTTGTTACATTCTCCCCCCCTTAAAGGATTTCGTCCCCGAAATCTCCAAGTTAGGAAGAACGTATCCTACCATCCAATCATCCATCTACTCAAAATCATCATCCACGAGCAATCATTGTCCTTACAAGATTCTAAATGTTGAATGAACATATGCAAAGGTGTGTGTATATGTACTTATCTAATGCAAATATCATCAATGCAAATTATGTTAGTGAAATGAATCCATATGTATGCAATTCCTAACATAATGTATAACATCTATATGTGTGCACATAACATACATCCATATGCAACATCCATGTGATAACACAAAAATTTTCATCCATGAATAAGCATAAACACTCATGCATATGCAATATGAGGAGTGTGTGAGCCGATCTAGTGCCTAACGTGTACAATGCATCCACGAGTAACCACTTGCAAACGCTTGCAACCACTTGCAACCATCAAGCATAACATGTTTCAAACACATGTTTCATCCAAAGGGTTTCTACCTAAGGTTCTCATGACAAGATTTACACGAAAAACTAGATAAACATGGATAGCAAAGATATGCTACAAAGAGATCGGGAAGATAAGCAGGATATACTCCTTTCGGATTACAAGAAATCCCTTCCTAACCCAACTCTAATCCTATAAAAGCCCAAAAGGTTTAGTCAACCTAACGGACCCCTTCAAATCTTGACATGTATTACTAACCGATGAGTCATACCCTCTTATGGAGTTTACAACAGAAATTGAATCGAGAGGATATAAAAGATAACATGCGAGTAAGTTCCACAGGAAAACAAGGATCAAGAATATACTCTTAAAAAAAGAGATATGATGCGCGTATCTAGCCTTCAGTCTTCTAAGTCACATTTCTTTGAGTTTAACTCCACTGTGCTTTGACCGTCTTTTACTTCATGATTTCTTAGCTTCTTAACTCTTATTCCCAAATATGAGTTGGAACCCATCTCATTGTCGCCTCTCGTCTTCCTCTTTCACTTACTCTACTATCATTCTTGGCTTAAACATAACCATGACTTCATGATTTCATGCAAGCTCTCCAAAATTCACTAGTGAATCCTGGATCTCGTTTACTTACCATAAAGTATTCCACGCAGCAGAATTTTTCTTGGAAATACCAATCCACGTTGCCAATTGCTCTTACCAGCGTGATTTTCTATAACTCATGCTTGGAAGAAATGAACCATCCGCCTGCGAATGATAGACCGTTCTTAGATTCAGTTGCTTGCCCATGACTTCTCGTAGACTATCCCAAAACTGGGTAGTGAAGATTGAGCCATGGTTACTAACTATCCTTTATGGAACCCTGTGCAACCGCTTTATTTCTTAAAAATAAACTGTCGCTAGCTATGATGCAGTCCTTTCGTTCTTTACCGGAGTGAAATGAGCACTCTTCGTGAGTCTACCTACTATGCCCCACATGCTCGTATTCCCTTTCTTTGATCTAGGCAGTCCATCCACGAAATCCTTCGTGACGCTTTACTACTTCCATTGCGGGGACCTCCAATGGATGTAATAGCCCACCGGGCTTTTTATGACTCGGCCTTAATCTGTTGGCACAACATGCACCTTGGAACAAACTCGGCCACTTCCTCGAGTGATGTGCATCTTCAAGAACCTTCTTCCTCTCATCGCGTCTTAGCCATCCCTTGTCATCTATAGCGAGGTGTCTTAACATTTCGCCTCGAATCAACTTGTCCATGATCTCGTCTAACTGCGGGTCTTCCTTCTGTGAAGTCCCTACTTGATCCGAAGGGTAGGTCTAAACTCAAGGGACGCTAACTAACTAATTAAACTGAGAGAACTTCTTACTTCAGTTGCATTCCTTGGAGTCTTCCAATCCTGAACTGCAACTTCCTTAGCGGGATCCACCGCTAAGCCTTGCTTAGAAACTAGGTGCCCAAGAAATCTAACTCCCTTTTCTCCAAAATGACATTTGGAGAACTTGGCTTTCAACTGATGCGCTCTAAGCGTATCCATCACCTCCTTGAGATGTCTTGCGTGCTCTTCCTCATCCTTTGAGAAGATCAGAATATCATCTACGAAGACTACCACAAACTCGTTCAGGAACTCCCTAGACACCCTACTTATCAAGTCCACGAAGTAGGCGGGTGCATTAGTCAAACCGAATGGCATGACCAGCCATTCTAAGAATCCATCCGGAGTTCTGAACGCAGTCTTGTCTATACTATCCTCAGCTACCCTGAGCTGATGGAAATGAGTAGCAAGATCAAGAGAAAACAGATGTTCCTACAAGCTAATCGAATAAATCATCGATCCTTGGTAACGTTGTCTATTCCTCTTGTTCTACTCACGATAATCAACACACGGGCGAAGCGTACTGTCCACATTAGTAGCGAATACTACTAGAGCACCTTCCTTGGAAACGCTTCATCGAATGGAGTTCTTCTCAAGCAACTCCTTCACTTGCTTACTTAGCTCCCGTCTTACGGGACCATGTGCCTTTCCGGCCACATAACTGGCTTGGCATTATCAACCAGATAAATACGGAAACCTATCTCTCGTTTAGGGGTAACCCCCTTCACTTCACCCAAGATATCAGGATATTCTCGGACCACCCTCACCGATTGCAAACTATCGATAGACGAGTTGAGGGATTCAAGATAACACAACATGACGGGACTCATAGGGTTACTAGAAATTTTTAGGGTATCACCGAGGTGAGTCATGAACCTCCCAACCCTATGCTCAAAAATCAAGATTGGCTCCAAAACTGGACAACCAATCCATGCTCAAAATCAACCCATACCCCATGAAACCGAGAATACAAGTATCACACGAGAACTCTACACCAAAGATAGAGATTTTCAAATCCACGTAGATAATAGAGACATGGGCGGAACCCCCAATTGGATTTGAAACACACACGGGATCATAAACTAGACTAGTACTTAGGTGCAAACTTTTAACTAGATCAGATGAAATAAATTATGTGATGCACCAAAATCAAACAAGGTACGAATAGGAAAATCAGAAATATATACAAGGCTCTCAACAGAAATACTACCTCGATCGGGAACTGGAGCGGCATTGAGAGCATGAACTTGCCCTCCCGAAGGTCCAGCACGCTGAGTCTGACCCTTGCCTTGCCCTCGCTTCTTCGGGCAATCCCTAGTGAAGTGTCCCAACTCACCACAACGATAGCATTCACCCCTTTTCCTTTTCCTCTTCTTACAATCCTTAATAAGATGCGCAACTGCACCGCAATAATGGCACTTCCTCTTGTCGTTATTGCCCTTGTTGTTGTTCCCCTTGTTGCCTTGACTCTTGTTCTTATTCTTATTGCCTTGACCGCTCTGACCGCTTGGATTACCCTGGTTTCCTTTCCGCTGGGAATCAGTCTTCTTGGCTTGAATATCATTCATCTTGATCTCCATCTTGTCACTCCTATTCTCTTCATTGAGTAGGGCCATATTCACCAAGCTTTCGAAAGTTGCCCCCAAGGGTACATGAGTCATGGCTAAACCATGTAATGGCTCGTTTAATCCTAGAGCAAAGTATAGGGCCTTCTTCTGAGCTGTGTTAACCAAGTCTAAACCGACCTGAGCCAGTTGATTAAACTTATCTATGTATTCCCTAATAGTCATGTCCCCTTGCTTCAGTGATAGGAACCTTAGTCCAAACTTTCCCCGAAAGTCATCCCAAGTCTCAATTGGCCTAGTAACGGTGGTAACCACCCACCAACGTGCAGCTTCTTCTTTTAGCAACCACACTGCTAATAAAACCTTCCCACGGTCATCTATATCAAAGAAGGCAAAAAGATCTTCGGTTTCTTTCAACCAATTCCTTGCCTCTACATAGGTCTCGGTTCCAATGAAATTCTTGCAACCCATCGCCTTAAAGTCTTTGCAAATCTCCGCGAAGTCGGCTTGAGGATGCTGAGGGGGAGGAGGAAGAGGGACCTCAGCGACAGAAGGAGGAGGAACATCAACAACCGGAGGAGGAGTAATATTTGCGGGGCCGGCTTCGGTCGCCCTAGCCTCCAAAAGTCTCCTATACCAAACAGGTACGTGTACTCCCTCCGGAATGGCAAAGTTATTGGCCATTCTGAAAACGAAGAAAAAGATAGATTCAGAATGGAGAAAAAAGAAGGAATTTTGCTAATGGCTTTTTGGGGAATAGCCTTTAAAATAAACTAGACTTTTCTTTGGAAAATACTTTATACTTGGTTTTGAAAATAGTTTTTTTTTTCAAAAGTTTTCTAAAAACCTTTTTGTTCCTTCTCGTAAACCATATGCTCTGATACCAAATGTAACACCCCACCTCCGCCAGGGTGACTCTTGCAAGCACTCTGACTTTGGAGGGGCGTTTAAATCAGGTAAACATGCATAATGATATATCAAGGCAGAACAAGAACATATGTATATGTGTAAACAGAGTAAATAACATAGATAAAACAGCGGAAGATTTCAAACCATTTCAAAAACAAGTCTGGTACAACATAATGTCAATTTTCCAAATACACAAGTCTAGATGAAAACAACATCTCTGAAAAACTGAAATACATAAGTACTATCCCCAAATAAGTGATAACCATAGCTAGCTTCATGTCAAGACCGTACATGAGCTAAAATCCCACAAGCAAGCGATCAGAAATCCAGCTAAGCTCCAATATTCCCTCCCTGAGAACCTGGGGGGGAAACGGAAGAAAAGAGGCGAAAGAAAACAGGTCAGTCAAAAAGACTGAGTAAGCCCTACTACAATCAATGTAAACTGATAAAGTTAACTGGCATGAGCAGCAGGGATGAACATAAGGATAACAACATACTAGCATGATGATTAACTAACAAGGTAGATAAAGGTGTCATCGCATAATCAGGATTAAGGTTTTGCACCACAGGTGTACTAGCAAACTAACATGACTTGAATAAACAAGTATTGATCCCTTGGCCCAAGCTTTGGCCCAATAACATGAAGTGACCCTCATACGAGGTCCAATAACATGAAGTGACCCTAACACAAGGTCCAACCCAACGGTCTAATCGATCGGCTCCCTAAGCCTAACTCGTCACGTGTTGGTGTCAATACGGCCCAAACATAATTGTAGTCAGACTGTGCAGGGTCTCCCGTCGGGTGTATCAAGCCCTAGGGTGGCAACCCCTGGACACCATAAACATGAGTGCACAGTCTCGATCTACTGGTACCCGTGCATGATTTCCCCGGCTTCGGACTACGTGCACGACCATAGTCCGTCCGGAACTACACCGGCGTACCACTCTGCCGTCGCTTTTGGTCGCTTACCTCCAGTTCAGTAATTCGTGCCCCACACCCTAGCCTAGACCCTAGGGCCATAATGATACGAACTTGGGATCACTGCTGGAGTGGGCCCCCATTGCTAGGATTTTTCTAGTGGGTTAAGTACGGTTTAACCCTCTTGCTAATCATGAATTAACTTGGTTAAGTGTAACGATGAGTTCACGACTTAACCCTGATTAATCTACCAAGCCCAAATTGGTTAAGTATTAAGTGGACCATGACTTAACCCTAATCACGAGGCATTAATTAATTTAATGCGCCTTAACCTCTCACATTAGACCTTGTTGTGGTTACTAGTTAAGCCGGGCGGGTCCGGGTAGCTTTACACCACAACTTGGTCTAACCTCGGGTTCAAGGTACAACATGGCCAACTTCTCACATTGGGTCCTATTGTTTGTAGCAACTAGTTAGGCCGGTCGGTTCCGGGTAGGTTTATGCTACAAACTCAACCCAACCTCGAGTTGGTCACACTTATATTTTCTAAGTGTCATGTCCATCATGTTTCCAAAACACATTACAAGTTTTCAAGCAATTGGGTAGACCTAACTTAATAGGTAAATTCCCAATGGGTAGACCTAACTTAATAGGTAAATTCCCAAGCTTATATTTTTATGTCTTTTAAGTTTACCCAACCCCAAACGCAATCCCATCGCTTACATATCGCAATAGCGCATAAAGGATAGAAAGAGGGAACTTGGCATAATCATGACATAAAAGTGTTAAGCCACAAGTTTAACATGGTGGCATATGAAATGTACATATGTTCATATACTTGCATTAGGCCTCAAAAGCATGCATAACATGATAGCATGAACAAAATGTTCAACCCAAACTTGCATAACATACTTGCATATCATAACATGACATACTTGCATATAAACTTGCATATTACAACATGACATACTTGCATATAAACTTGCATATAACAACATGACATACTTGCATATAAACTTGCATATTACAACATGACATACTTGCATATTACAACATGACATACTTGCATATAAACTTGCATATTACAACATGACATACTTGCATAACACATCATAGTAACCTTGCATATCACATCATAGTAAACTTGCATATCACATCATAGTAAACTTGCATATCACATCATAGTAAACTTGCATAACACATCATAGTAAACTTGCATAACACATCATAGTAAACTTGCATATAAACTCGCATATCATACATTTAACTTTAAAGTTTAAGTATGAAAGTAGAATAGGGCTTACAATGCTTATGCGGACTCAAATGAGTATAGCAAATGTAAGAAAACCCTTATGCAACCAATTAAACCCCAAAAATGCAAGCAAAATTGATCAAAAACTCTTTCTTTATGGTGCAAATATAGAGACTTGGCTTGAATGCAAGCTAATGATGATCATACAAGTCTAAAAACACTTGTATGCATGGAAAATCTCATAAGAATTGATATAGGAATTTTATGAAGAGGGTGGAGGCCATGAGAGGTAAAATTTTGCCATAGTTTAGTTGCTAGAATGAATAATGATGATTTAGGGTAGGTTAGGGTCTTATTTATAGATTAGGCAAGTGTTTTAGGCCATAGGATTAAACCCTAGTTGCAATCTCAGCCCTTAAAACCGAATCTGGCCCCCAAGCTCAACACAAACCCAAAATGGTGCACCAGGCTAAACAGCCCGGCTGGACCAAGTCGACAGCCAAGTCGACAGGGCTGTCGACTTGGGTCCAACCAAGACGACTCCCAAGTCGACAGGGCTGTCGACTTGGGTGCTCTGGCGGGATTTTTCCCGCCTGGCCCAAACTGGCCCAAATTTCCAATTTCAAACTTGACTTTGAAATCTGTTTTTACTTAGAAATTTTCTGAAAACTTCGTTGGGCCTTAATCGGGTCATACGGACTCCGATTTTCGAAAACTCGGACTCTATTTCGCGTATTTTTCCGGGACGAACGCAATGGCATAGCCCGTTTCCCTTAATTCAGATTTTAGAATTAAATTCTGCCTCGATTTACGTTATAACAGGTTATTGAAAATACGGGTTGTTACAAGGGCCTTCTGCTTTATATCTACTACTTCATTTGTATGTATGGATTTCATATATAATATTCTAATGTATTTAAACTGTATATGCGACGTAACATTGAATCTGGAACATGGATAGTTGGCCATATCGATTAAGAT
The DNA here is from genome assembly GCA_030737875.1 of Allium sativum. Lineage (NCBI taxonomy): Eukaryota > Viridiplantae > Streptophyta > Magnoliopsida > Asparagales > Amaryllidaceae > Allium > Allium sativum. The sequence continues at coordinate 725,704,902 of CM060919.1, read as the reverse complement.
ATAAAGTCGTCAACACTCTGCCTATTTTTATTTATTATTTATTATACATTTATCTTTTGTTGAATGCAATGGATGAATGTATAAGACATACACCACTCACCTGCACTTATTCAGTGCACTGCAACCTCAACAGTATAGTGAATAATGCCTGGATTTGAGTATCAGTGCTGCTTATTTTATTTATTACCATACAAGAAATAAAACCATTGAAATAATCCGAAAAACTTTATAATAGATTTGTTATTTCATAAAACCTTTACAAAGTGAAAATAAAAATAAAAAAAGTCACTAACCTTTTCTAAATACACAAAACTCAATACTACATCAAACACATATGCAATATTCTACAAGAAAATAATATATTGAAGAAATCCTGTTTTTAAAAAAAACAAATGTTTTTTTTTGTTTTTACAAATGCAGTTTTTTTCTTGAAGTTTTGAACAACTGCATTTTTTTTAAAAATTAGTGCAGTTTTTTTTTAAATAATTGCAGTGCAGTTTTTTTAACTAATAGGACCCACCACCCGCCCATAATACAACCCCCTCCACACCCCGGTCTTTTCCACAACTCTCCAACCAATCCCACCAGTACCCAATGATTATAAGAATAAAGCTAATAGTTTTATGGTTGGAAAGCAACCCTGCTTTGTTTCAAAGAACAAACAAGCAACTCCGTCCAATTCATACATGGATTATGGTTAGGAAATTTGGTATGGTCGCAAACTCTATGTTTCTGTACATATATTTGGCTCTTTCTCACCAATAAAATCATATCATGTCTCGTTATAAAAATCAACAAATGACAGTCCATTCATTAAATTCCTTGTATTCAAAGAAAGCCATCATTACAAAGTTTATATAGCAAACATCAATGCATAGGGCCTTCTGCTTTATATCTACTACTTAAATGTTAATAGCTATTTGTACAATATTTTTATTGCATATTGCAGCATATTATAGCTATTTGACTTAAATGTTAATTTTTTAAATATAATGTAAAATGTTGATTTTCCCTTATGACATTATGGACAGAATAATAAGATAAATTCACATCTGAGATATAATAGCTATTATGAAGTGTTGAATTTTCTTACCCGTGGAAGTTTATTTAGGATGCATTAACCAATTTTGCTTTAGCCATGTAAATATTTCATTATTTTGAGCCTGCTAGAAATATAATTGATTTCAACACAAATGTGATGATTGTCCTATATAAATGTACTATTTTTTTTGTTTTGATAGGGAAAAGAAAGCCAAGATGAAGCAAATGTGCATCAAGTGGTAAAAATTATTTATGGTAGTAGTGTGATTTCATTATATTTGACATTTAATTTCATTATTAATATAATTTGTTTTTGATTAATAATAGAACGAACATGGTGAATAATATGACAAATGTGACTTATTGGATTGGAATGAGATGGACAAAATTATTGCGGAAGGAAGAGTTGTGCCAAGTAACCCAAAAGAGATTGTTCAACAAATCCCTTTAGGGAATGATGCAAAGAAAATTATAATAGACACTATGAGAAAACCAAATGCTTTCTTGTGGCGACCTTCACTTTATTCGGCATACATTGAAGATGTTGTTGGTGAGATAGTAGCATGGCCAGTTACTAGAGTTGTTATGCGCAACTTTGATAACTTTGAAAAAGAAGATAATGCGGTAATCTTTCATTTTTTTTTACTAATTATTTTTTAATTTTCTATGTACAAAAATAATAATTTATCCTTTCTTATTAGAGTAAAAGTAACAGCGTAGATCATGAATGCAAACTAATCGATTGGAGTGGTAGTGAAGAATTAGTTGCACATGGACGACTGCATTTGAGTGATCCAAAAGAACTTGTGAATGATCACCCTCTTGGTCCGACTGCTGTTGTAGTTTGGATAGATAATCCAAAAATCGAAGAAGCTTTTCTATGGAGGCCCACTAAAGGATTGGCACGAGTTGGAGAAGCCATCGGTACCAAAGTTGCATGGCCTGAATCAAAAGTAGTTATCAAAACAATTTGCACAACATCGTCAAATAATCCTACAAGTACTGTCAGAGTTGTCGAGAAGGTAGGTATCAAACTTATATGCGATTCAATTATTTTTTCATCGGATAAATTATTGAAGCACATAGTAAAATAATCTTTTTGTTTAATTATTAGAGTAAAAAATTCATGGAGAAAAGTAAATGTCAGTTAATTGATTGGTCGGGAAATAGAGAAGTAGTTGCACTAGGCCACATATCTTCAACCGATCCAACTTCGATGGTTCATTGTGTCCCTTTGGGTATAAATGCAGTTAAAGTTTAGGTAGATATTGTAAAAAAATCCAAAAGCCCGTCTATGGAGAACAACGTCCGATTTAGAAGTCATTGAAGATGCTCTTGGTACTACGATAGCTTGGCCTGCTGCGAACATTATAATAAATTCAATTTCTAGTAAGTATAGTTCAATATATTTTTTAAATATTAGATTTATTTGGTTGTACGTGACGCAGTTTTACCTCCACCGAATCTTTCGAAACTAACCTTTTTTTCTTCTTCATATTTTCATCTCGTTATTGAAAACCCTTATCTCAGAATTTTAATTAATATTTTTTCTGATCCTATAATGTCGAATGATCATTTAGACCAAACGCCAGGAGCCATCAACCGTCACGTCGCGAGAATCTGGTCGTAACCCAATTTTCAATAATTCTAGAAATTTTCTTCCTATATACTTCCAAAAATCATGAAATTCCCACTAAAAATCATCATTTCTTATAACAAACATATATATATGTATTTAAATGTCAAAATCATGATGTTCGAATATTTGAATTTTTAAAAACCCCTTACTGTACAATGCCTATATATACCCCTATGAAGCGTTCTTCTAACTGAAATGATTTTTAAAATAATCTCCATATATATAAGCAGCTTTCATATAGAGTCCAAGTCTTAATATTAATTGGAATTGATGTTATAAATCTTTGAAACATGTGGTATGCACATATCTCATGATTACACCTGCAGACTATTTAAATTTATTAACAGTAACTATTCTTAACCATGCAACATTATTATGCTTGGATACAACCAAAACTTGTATAAGTATGTATGAGTATGAATCACCATCTATAAATGAAATAAAAAAAGGATTTAGATAGGTTCATGGTTTTTAGTTTCCAGGTTCCAGATTTTAGCATTTCGATTTCCAAGTTCATAGTTTTTAGTTTGCTTCTAGGTTCCAGATTTTTGTTTTTTTATATTCCATTAAAGAAAAGGTTTTCATTCCCAGAATTTTGATTCACATATTTGATAACTTGCAAGTATATATGTAAGTGTAGTCACTTAATAACCTACCACATATTTATATCTATATGGCAAGTAATACTGACCCTCAAGTTCAGGCGCAGTAAAACTTCAAGAGGGACTACAACATTGTTACTTGCCATGAAAAACAGCCAATGCAAGTTGTAGTTCACTAAATTGGCAATAAGGTTAACTATTTGCATGATAGGTCGAAACAAAAGCAGAGCACTAAGAAATTGACAGTTTGATATTTTTACCGAACATTATGTCTCTAACATAGGATCATGTCATTTTATATATTTTCCTATTAAGATTACTATTTATTCAAATTTTTTTGCGTGTATGGTGCACTAGTGCTTGCTTTGGACAAAATGTACTCGGTCATTTTTTTTTGTTAATGTTTGACTTTGAAGGCTTATTTAGATTTTGAGTTAGCTCATTAATATATGTTGACATTCACAAATTTTGGATTTAAAATCAGCATTTGATCACCATTATTTTGCTTCCACGAATATGGACGGCATACAAAAGTAGACGAACATAAGCAAGGAATTCAACTCAGTTATGCAAGTTCTTTATCTATAAAGTTTCATCTGAATATGTTCATATTGCATATTTATGCGCAGTAGTGTTCTCTTTATCATCTCTAAACTGTGAAATTGGGAGATAATTATTCTTTAAATGTGAAGGTTTCTAGAAAGGGTAAGATTTTTTTCTTGATTGTAATATTTTTATTCTTTTTCTCCAAATGAAATTTTTATAAGCTAGCATCCCAACTTTTACATAGGAACTTTTAAGTAAAGATGTGCTTCCAATGTTATATTTCCTCTCGACGACAATGCATCAGTAAAGAAGTTGTAGCTCATAACAAGTGTCCCTATTTGCACCTTTTTCTTTCAAACAAATGAATGAAATAAGTAAAAATAAATGGTTGATGGTGTATTTGTTCAATTCAGTGGAAACTATGTTGCAGCTGTTTCTTTAGCAGCAAAACTATGTGGTCCATGGACTCCTTGCTTATATAGATTTATCATATAGTGCACAAAAATGTAAAATAGAGAACGTGAAGCAGTAAGGTGGGCATGTTATTTGGTGTGAACCAACCCTTTAATTCAAAAAGAGAAAACTGCAGGCAAAGTACAAAAAGAAACAAATGTTGCACTCATTGATCCATTCAATGACAAACTTATAATAATGTATGTGGTTGCAGTTGATAAGTAATAGAAATGGCTTCTCTAATATAAATATTTAACTGACCATAAAAAGATGGTATTTGTTACAGATTTTATATAGGATTTTTATATAGATGTGATTTACTTGATTTGGTCATCTTCAATAATGATACATTATATTGTAATTTGTAATGACTTAAACATAAATGCTCTGGTGAAAACATGACAAATTTCTTCAGTATTTTCCAAGCCGAGTACTTCATACTTACTAGGATATACATCAAATTGCCTGATGGAGGTTTGGAATCAAAGCGGTCGTGATAACAACAGTGATGGATATATATAAGTAACTGGGTTATAGCTCAGGTTAAAATTTGAAAGTGAATTAACCACATGACACATTTAAATCTGCTTAGACCGTTGTTTTTAATGTTCACAACTTTTTCAACTATTATTTCGTACTTGAAAAAGAACTAGGTATTGTATGTACCCTTTTTAGTAGGGCTGGCAATGGATACCCGAAAAATTCGATATCCGTCCGCATCCGTATCCGAAAAGTGAATAAATATCCGATATCCGAAAAAACGGATGCGGATTCGGAAACATAGATATTCGCTTCCGAAAATTATCCGTTTGATTTTTTTAACATTGTGCTCAAAATTATATGTATTTTAGTACAATAAATCAGATTTATTTATTGCTTTACTAAGTTGAAGGTTTATATTATATGCACTAAATGCATATTAGCTACTAAAATCTATATAATTTCATTATATATGCTTATTTTTAACACTTTAATTTCAAAGAAACTGAAAAACAATTATGTTAAACTACAATTTTTCATTTATATTTCTTGATTTATCGATTGTTGGCGGATAGGATAATTATCCGATATCCGTCCGTATCCGTGAATACGGATATCCAATATCTGCAAATGATTTCGGATACGAATACGGATATAGCACTATTCGTGTCCGAAAGTATCCGTTGACAGCCCTAATTTTTAGTCAAAAATCTTGAACGACATAAAATTGATTACTATGACTATAAGCAGTGCTGTCAGTTACACATGCAAAGTTATTAATTTATGATATGATTGTTCAATGCAATATTGCTAAACCTTTTTTTATTTCCTTTTCATATTGAATACTGTGAGAGAGCTAATCCTTTGTCCCCAAAGTTCTCTGTTCCCCTATTCCCAACCAATAAAAATTTCTGATTTTTATTCTTTTGCAATTAAGTCCAAGAATAAAAGAGGGTTTAATTGCAAAAAGGTGGAATTCAGGGGGCGCTGATTGGTTAAGTATAGGGGGATAGAGAAATTTAGGGGCAAGTGATTTTATTTGCTACTGTGATATGGCTGCTCAACATTTCCTTTTAGAACGTCCGCATTAACACACCTAATGCATGCATTGTTTTTACAACATCTTTCATTTTTGTTTACTCTTTTAAAAATAATTTTGTACGTTATTGGGTCTGGTATGTCTGTTTATTTTCACTGTCACCACTGTACTTCCTTTCTACTAAATAAATAAAATTTTCTTATGCTTCATTTCCTTTCATAATATTACACACCATTTTTTTGAACATTCGCATTTATTCCATTCATAAGGGTGACGGGTTGAGTTGAGTGTGATGAGCAATCCAAATTCAGTGATAGTGACATGTACTGAAATATGGTTGGAACTTTTTGGTTTAATTAAGAATATACTGAATTTTTTCACTACATGAAACAAATGGTCTGCTTTACTATACACTGTCTTAGGGCAACTCCAGTGGATTCAGGGCTGAATATTCAGGCCACTGAATATTCAGCCCTGAGTCAAAGAGGTTGGGGCAGTGGTCTGACGCCTATTTTATAGGCGCCAGAATCCTGGCGCCCTATAAATCCCTCTGTCTGCCATTTTTGTTCATTTGTTTCCTCTTCAAGCTCTCATTTTATTTTGTTTTTAATAGAAAATTGAGTTGAAATGCCGCTGCAACCCACTAAACTTTGCAAGGAGAGTTGCTCGGAAGCAGTCAGACGAGCAAGCGGTCCATTACACACACCTTCGGGTCCCAGAGTAACAGCTGATAAGCTTCGTGTCCTTCATGATCTTCCGGAGGGCTACCAGCATAGAGCTGATACTGCATTGTCCACGATTCAGGTATAATTAAAACATTAACGATTTCTAGTATTACGCAAGTTTTATCTTTGTACAATCTAAATAGGTGTTATTGAATTGAAAAACATTGCTTATTTCGTTATATATAGGACAAGTACATTCATTGCAGAGGTAGTTGGCCGAAATGAATTACATTTTATGATGCACTTCCGACTCCTATTAAGGATAGGCTGCAGCACAGTCCATTTGGTCTGTTTTTATCTATTAGACTTATTCAGTCATTCGACAGACCCCTGTTACAGGCATTATGTGAGCGGTGGTGGCTGACTACATATACTTCCAATTTTCTGACTTTGAGCTTTGTGTCACTACTGTCGATTTCTATATGCTCACCGGTATAGAGATTGGTCATCTTGATCGTAGACCGGTTCCTTTTGATGTTTTGTATGAGTCACCCAACGTGTTTTCCGTGTTCTTACCCCTTTTTGATGATTCCAATGTTATTAGTGGGGCATTTCCGTTGACTTGTCGGCAGCAGTACATCACTTCTTATTCGAGTTGACTGGATATTATAGATGGGGTGACTAGGGCGTTTTTACTGTACTTGTTTTGTTCGACCTTTTTTCGAACCATAAAGTACCATTCGCTTGGGTTATCTAGCTTCGATTACTATGTTGGATCGGCTTGATATGATAGACTGGGGCACAACTATACTAGGTACTCTGTATACCGCTTTAGATTCATATGTGCTGCGAGACGTCAGAGTGATGCAGGCTTCTTGGTATATTTTGCCCATTTAGTATTATAAGTTCACGGCTAACATGCATCCACGCATGGTAGAGATGGCTGCTCAGGTAGGTGAGCAGTTCTTTCCGCGGATGAGACGGTGGGAGAGTATTCATTGCATACCTTGTGCTCCATAGGGTGTACGTCATGATTTGATGGAGTCTAGAGCACAGCTTGATATGAGAAGTCGGGGGGAATCTCATACGCACTCCTTGGATCGCACATTTGGACCATTTGACAAATGTTGGCCTTATGGTTGATGGCCACCCGATGGTGATTGCATACACACTCTCTACTCGTAGGGTGGCTTTACACACCCCTTCTTATATGCCTATGTGGTACTTGGGCGAGAGGTGTGCATATCAGATCAACGCTGATTTACATATACCGGGAGATCCGTTATCTTGCGAGGACATGTCTGGCAAACGTAGGTTTATTGGGGTGCAGTACATACAGGCCCTATGGGAGGCTGGTTGGGTTGAGATTAGCCCATTTTTCATTGATGGAGATTACGATTCTTATTGGGCTAGAGTTGCACCACGTAGACTGATATGTCCTGATTATGCCCGGGTGGTTAACTCTGATCATTTTGGGCCTCATATGGTAGCCGGTCGAGTTCAGGTACCTTAGGTTTCGTTTGACCCTATTCCATCCCAGTTTTCCCAGCCTCCTATGCAGATAGAGCCTGATTGTACTTTCAGAGCTTACGACATTATAGGCACCGTTATTGAGCAACCTGTAGTGTTTCCCGATCCACTCGACTTTCTAGGAGTACCCTCAGCCGGCTAGTACCCTTCATACCAAGTATCTTTGATACATATGTCAATTTATGTACAAGTTTTATTTATGGTACTTTACGTAACGTTGATCACATGTCTTTGTAGTACGCACACTAATTGGACCAGTCTAGAGCTACCTTCACGTTTATCGTGATATGACTCTTGCACTCACCCACACGATGCATGATTTGTACCTTAGTCAAAAACAGATGTTGGAGTCTTAGATCGATCAACTATCAGCCAGACTTGCCGTATATGAGCCTTTTGCACCTGCAGATGTTGCGCCCAGTGGGTCTACGACTAGAGATGTTGGTGAGGACATTGGTCTCGATGATCCGCCGAGCCATGACACCGATGAGTATAACGCTGTCGCTGAGGATGACGATGTTGATGATGATGATGATGAGGACGACGGTGGGGCTGACGATGTCGATGTTGATGATCATGACAGAGATGATGATGGAAGCGATGATGATGGAGGCATTTCTATGTAGTGGTATTGATGTATTATTAGCGTACTGTTGTATTTTGTGGACTTTGGTATTACTATAGTTTCTGTGGACTTTGGTATTCCTTTTGTGGTTTATTTGTATTATTAAGGGGACTGGTATATTTTGTCTTCATATTGTCATGTATTTTCTACTAGTACTTGTTCAGTGGACTGTAGAACTGTTTTGTAGTTGTTTTGATGTATTATTAGCGGACTGTTGTAGTATTGCTAATTATCATAATGTTTTAGTACGACTCCTTACCACATTAAATTGTGTTTATAACTAATTGTATTATTTTGGTTAAATGTTGTTTAGTCAGAACGTGGACAACATACAACTATGATAAAGGATACATCATTATAACAAAATATAGGATACAACATCATTATAACATACAACATACAGCGTACAACATAATTATAGCCAAGTATGTTGTCATGCAGCATTTCATAAAGCATTGATGAAGCTTACAGCTCATCTAGTGAACAACACGGTGGTTCAACAATGGGTCAAAAATACTTTCACCGGGATCATGCAGCATTTCATAAAACACTGATGAACGATTATTTCGTTTCTAATCGACTTATGGTCCAACGATTTTTCGCAGACGCTTTAGAATGAGTCGACCATTATTCTTAAGAATCCTTAAAAGTATTCAAGCGACTAATAAGTACTTTGTTTATAAGCAGGATGCTGCCAAAAAACAAGGTCTGACTGGACATCAGAAGATGACCGCGGCTCTGAGAATGTTGGCATATGGCGCACGCGCTGACGCTCTTGATGACGCTTATCGTATTGCAGAGAGTACTGCTTTGGAAAATCTAGATGAATTCTGCCAATCAGTGGTTGACATATATGGGGATGAATATCTTCATTCTCCAAATGAGGTTGACGTAGCTAGGTGGCGTGAAATGCACGAAAGTAGAGAGTGGCCTGGGATGTTAGGGAGTCTAGATTGCATGCACTGGGAGTGGAAGAATTGTCCTAAAGTTTATCATGGAGCGTACAACGGTAAAGAAAAAAAAGCCAACCATCATTTTAGAAGCAGTTGCATCTCATGATCTTTGGATATGGCATGCTTTTTTCAGTCTGCCTAGTTCACTTAACGACTTAAATGTTCTTGAACGATCTCATTTGTTAGGTGATTTGGTGCAGGGTAAATTCCCCCCTTGTTTCATTTACGATTGGACAAAACACATACGATCACGGATACTATCTGGAGGATGGAATTTATCCTAAATGGAGCACGATTGTAAAAACTTTTGCAAATCCACTGACCCCAAAACAGAAACAATTTGCTTCTATGCAGGATGGTCAGCGTAAAGATGTGGAAAGAGCATTCGGAGTACTTCAATCTAGATTCGCAATGGTTAGTAGTCCATGTAGGTTATGGAAACGGTCGAAAATGTCAAAAATTATGTTCTGCTGCATAATTCTGCATAACATGATACTCGAAGATGAACACGACATCGTTCACCCAGATTACGAGTACGAAGGATCCAGACAGCCCCCACAAATTTACCGAGCTTCCGATGATGAAATTGAAGGACAATTCCATATGTTTCAAGTTGATCAACATGAAATATATCGTAATTCAGCTTTGCACAACCGCCTTCAAAAAGATCTAATGGAACACATTTGGAACCTTACGGCGACCAGTAGATTATATTTCATATGTTATGTTTTATTACGTTTGTTTCCACTTATATTTATGAATGTTTGTTTTATGTTTCTTGCAATGAAGTGCGTTTGCTTTCTCATGCGTACTACATTGAATTATTTTTATGTGGTAATCATTATTCGATACAAACAAACGGTCTAAAAGAAAATAAGATACCATTATTTAATTCAAACTAAAAAACAATACATAGAGGAAACCAGTACAAGCACTAAAACCTACATAAGCAAACTACATACGCCTAAATCCAGCATGACTATCAATAATATGCTGTTTATAATCCATCCAATACTGCGTCGATAGTGGATCCATTCCGGTGACATCTTTTCCATTACGAAAGTCTCTTGCTGTTGCCGCTCCAACTCAAACCTACCGCGTTCAATCTCGGTTAACTGTTTTAACACCTCCAGTTTTTCTGCACTATTTCTTGTCCGTTCTTCATTTTCTCTAGCATGCTTCTCGTGCATCTGTGCCAATCGAGAATAAAGTTGGGTTTGAACAGTATTTTTCTTCTTCGCAGCATGCTAGCCCATAGGTCTTGCATATTCATCAAATTGAGTAGTTGCATCTTCATCCGCATTAGAGTCCCTCTGCGAAGATTCTTCTGGACTTGAAGTATAGGAATTTCGGCTTGCTTTTTTCTTTGATTTTGCCTTCGTTTGTACATCTGTTAAGCTCTTCGCATTGCTAGAACTCCATTTCGGATGACTAACGAGCAATTCATAGCAATTAGCGAACTGGTAGTAATGCGGTTTTTTCGCACCATTTTCTCTAGGAAATAATTTCAAGAATTGGTCGTTCGCCATCCACTTCTACAAACGGTAAAATATTGAATATTGGTATACTTTCATGGTAGGTAAATAAAATATCGACAAACGAATTAGAGAGTTATAAATTATTACCAATTCGCTTCGCCACCCATTCCGCTAGGATTTGCGGTTCTTATTTTGTGAACTTGAGACCCAAAGAACTGGGTTTGTCGATTAATCTTCCCAAATCGACCTGAAAGCGCAGACATTGATCTCGTCCTTTCTACGTGCTTTTTGTTGTAAGCAGACACAACTTTTCCCTAGAATGTCTCCCTACTTTGATCATTTCCCTTGACCGAATCATTTGAAAAGTGGCAGTACATTAAACAAAGATATTTATCTTCATTCCCGGTCCACGGCGCAGAAGAATGAGACGAGAGTGGTGGAGAAGAATGAGGCGTAAGTTCTTTGACTGGTTAAAAACTGTAATCCCAAATATTCTATTCCTCGATTCGTTGTCGAACTGGAATGGATATGACATTGTTTGTTGGTAGATAAAGAGTACGGTGAATTTGAAGAAGTTTGTGTGTTTTACAATAAACTACTCATACCGGTATATATAGAAAATATATATAACCGTTTATGGCCGTTGTAATTTCCGTATGACCGTTTATAGCCGTTGATAGTTCAAATATTTGACTGTTTATAGCCGTTGGAAGGAGTAATAGGGTCTGAATAAGGGTTTAGCAACAAGCATGTATGGGGGAGGGGGTGGGTTTCTGGCGCCTATAAAATAGGTGTCAGAACCTGGCGTCTATAAAATGGGCGTCAGGAACTGATTCAGGATCCTGAAATGGATCTTGATTCATAGCCTTAATTTTAAGGCGTAACTCCGCCACTGGAGAGTATTCCCTTAATTTTGCACCCTTAATCCAGACGACTAGAGATGCTCTTATAATATGGTGAACTATTTCTTTTACTTAGTTGTCGCCTAATTATTATACCGTACATGAACCAACATTATTCAGCTTTGACAACAATGTATTCACATTAGAAACATTATTTTTCAAGATGTTTTATTAACATGTTCTCAAATTATGAACTGACTTATTTTCATATTCAATACTGCATAACCACTTTTTTACACTTTTACTCCTACAGTGGCAATGTTGATGTATAGCTTCATAGTTATCATATTTGTTACCCTTTCAAAATCCATCATTGACTCGTCATAACGTAGCAGTCCATAATGAATAGGTTTTGGGTACGTCTACATCTGTCGACTTCTCCACTTTGGTCAATGCCAATCTGGCATATGTAGAGAAAAAAGGTAAATTTAAACCAATCTGAAGCTCCATTAAAACGATGAACAATGAGCTCATCTACTATTACATGATTATGGATCGTAAATGTGGGGTATGAATGCATAAGCTTTCAACCCCTTCAAAACTTTTTTTACTCTGTTTTGTGGATGCCTGAAGAGTCTTAGTGTCGGGAACAAGTTTAGGTGATAACCAGATTTGTATTGATGTGATATTTAAATCCTGTCATGGAGTTGATAAGATGATTTCAATTTTCTTGGCAGAATGTAGGTAGGCAATGGTACAAATGTTATTGTAGGTTTAAAAAGGAACGACTGGTTCGTTTATGGTTTTATAGTACTCAGCATTTTTGTATTTTTGTGTGGTATACAGTTGCATTCTTACATTAGGCTGGCATTTCAAAGCTTAGTATATGCTTCCACTGTTGACTGAGGCATTTTTCCATTGTGGTATACAGTTGCATTGTTGTCTCTGAAATTTCTTTTGCCATAATCATATGTGGTTGTCGTGTTATATCTAAAACTATCCTTAACTTTTTATGAATGTTTTCTATGTAGGATGTATCAGTTGGAGATGCAGGTAAAGAGGTATATTGTTCTTTCAGTTTTGATATATAGAAGGACATGTTTTACTGTTACGAAGCATTTCTGTTCATTAGCTCCTTCCAGGTTTGCATAGAGCATTTTAAGTATTTTAGGATGTTAATCAACAAATGAGAATGATTTCTTTAAGTATTTTAGGATGTTAATCAATGAATGAGAATGATTCTTAATGCGTCTTTTAAATATATTTTTTTAATAATTTTGTGTTATTTTGTCAATTGGCCATGAAAATAATTCGGAACTTTGGAATTTGGTTCTTAACTAAATTGAGGTCCATACGCATAAATAATTGGCTATGAAATGTTGTGTTTGTATTCAACATTTAAAACTTGATGTGTCTTAAATTTCCAGACTAAAAATGATGCGAAAGAGCTGTTGACACTTGACTTTTGAACAATTATGTTAGCTATTGGTAGCGAAAAGCATGCTATTTTTTCATGCTATCGAATATTGATTACGTGCTTGAACTTCAAATAAGCACCACTGAGATTCTGGGGGGACTGTGGACATAGGATAGGGCAAGTGCCACTGAAATTTTGAACCCGAACAGCCAGTATACTTAGAGAAAGCCTGCAATAATAGCAGGAATTTAAGCAGGTCCTGGGCCAGTTTGAAGAAGGCCAATTTTTTTATTTATTGCAAGTTTTATACTACATAGTGATATAATAATAAAGAAATGTAATATTTATGTTATACAATCATATAGTAATGGTGAGTTACTGCAATCTAATTAGAGATGTAGCTTTTATATCTCTATGATTTTGTGAAAGTTTTGTAGGTCTTTTGCATTGTTACCATAGTTTTCATGACCGTGCCGTGTCTCGAACCGTGATAGCTCAAGGTCGGAGGTTTTGAAGGTCGGATCGGTCGAACCGTAAGAACCGTGCGGACATGAATTTTAACTAAAACTAGTATATTAATACATGATATTAGGAATTTGGCACGAAAAACAAAAATTTACTGCCATTCATATAAAACAGTGTCTCAGTGACGCATTTAATCATAACAAAACAGTCATATGCTCTTTTATTTAATTTGCAATTATTACAATTTACAGTTGTCTCTCTTTCTTCCTTCTCCAAAGCAATCTTCCGCCTTCCCAGACTTTCTTCTATCTCTTTTTCTTTTGCATCTTCTCCCTCGCCCAAATGGAACCAATCTTTGCAGGATTACAAACCTAAGAACCGCAATTTTCCAACCCTAAGAACCGCGATTCTCAAGGTCGAACCGCGGCTAGCCGTGGTTCGCGACTAAACACGGCTATTCCACTTTCCGGGCCGTCGAAGGTGATGGCTCGAGGTTTTTATGGTCGGACCGAGGGTTGGGTCCGGTCATGAAAACTAGGATTGTTACTATAAGCGGACGCTGTCTATTATTTCATTTGGTTTAATTTAATAATTTTAGAAATGTAGTTAACATGGTATTTACTTTGTATTACTATTCTATTCAACTCACTTCTGTTGTGAAATGTATGATCCCAATGGAAGTTACGAAAATGTCAGTTATATTGTAAATTTTAAAAAGAAAATGACATTTGAAATGAATTATATTACCTTTTATACTTAGATAGATATAGTAAAAATTATTGGTACAAACTTTTGATGCACAAACTTCTGATAGAATTTATATATGTATGTGTGTTCACACACATACGTACAATATATTAACAATATCTATAATCTTTATAATAACAATATCTATATTCTTTATCTACGCACTATAACTAATATTTCGATAGCAACCAATGTGTACCATGTAAATTAACAAAGTATTAGTTCATCAAAACCTCAGCCACACACTATAACATATACTACCTTGCATAATTGTGTTTATTTGTATCAATACATTATCCATGCTTATGAGATAAAAAAAATTCACACTTCATAAATTACTCTTGATTATCTTTGCACACGTCTAATGGACGTGCCTAACGTAGTGGTAAAATATATAAAATAACATATCCTCTGAGTTTTTGAAACCTTGCATAACCAGTAAGCTTACGCTTGGAAATAATCAGCATTTATTACACAAAAAAACTATACGCAAAATGTTTGGAAACCTAAATGTAATTACAAATAAGATGTTTACTTGGAAATAAATTGGTGTTTGATTTGAAAATTTTCATATCCCGTCATGTAGGTTTACTGTAAATAGTCCACATATTGTTAAATTAATGCATACATATTATGATTAGATGCAAGCTAACCAAATGCAAGCCCATCTGGGCGTGCCTATATACTCATTTGAATAAAATATCAATTTATGTTATAAAATAAAACAAAATAGATAAAACAGAAGAATCCATTAGAGAGAACACAAAGATATTAGGAGAGGCTTTTCATTTCTATTGATTCAGGTGTATTATAGAATGTAAACAATCTCTCTATTTATAGAGTCTACATGTCATGTAAATTGCAGTAACGTCCCTTAGCATATTTACCTTTATTACTTTTATATATTACAACACCCCCTTGAATATGTGTATGCAAAGATGATAAAATTAATTGTATTTTTTATGAAAAACCGTGTGGGGAAAATCATAAACAAGGAAAAAAGTACAATTTGATATCATCTTTAGGTAACATGTTTTACAATATTACAATGAAGGTTGATACTTCAGGATGAAGATAATGCCTCATTAAAAACCTTACTAACAAAAACCCAGTGGGAAAAATATTAGTGAAGGAAAAGAGTACACTATAGCATAATAAAGAGATGTAATATTTATGTCATATTACAACACCCCCTTGAATATGTGTATGCAAAGATGATAAAATTAATTGTATTTTTTATGAAAAACCATGTGGAAAAAATCATAAACAAGGAAAAAAATACAATTTGTTATCATCTTTAGGTAAAATGTTTTACAATATTACAATGAAGGTTGATACTTCAGGATCAAGATAATGTCTCATTAAAAACCTTACTAACAAAAATCCAGTGGGAAAAATATTAGTGAAGGAAAAGAGTACACTATAACATAATAAATAGATGTGAAAGAAAAGAGTACACTATAACATAATAAAGAGATGTAATATTAATGGTCCTCGGCCAGTTTGAAGAAGGCTAGTTTTTTTATTTATTGCAAATTTTACACTACATAGTGATATAATAATAAAGAGATGTAATATTTATGTCATACAATCATATAGTAATGGTTGAGTTACTGCAATCTAATTAGAGATGTAGCTTTTATATCTCTATGATTTTGTGAAAGTTTTGTAGGTCTTTTGCACTATTACTATAAGCGAACGCTGTCTATTATTTCATTTGGTTTATTTTAATAATTTTAGAAATGTAGTTAACATGGTATTTACTTTGTATTACTATTCTATTCGACTTCACTTCTATTGAGAAATGGATACACCCAATGGAAGTTACGAAAATGTCAGTTATATTGTAAATTGTAAACAAAGAAAATGACATTTGAAATGAATTATACTACCTTTAATACTTAGACAGATATAGTAAAAATTATTGGTACAAACTTTTGATGCACAAACTTCTGATAGAAGTTATATATGTGTGTTTGTTCACATACGTACAATATATTAACAATAACTATATTCTTTATCTACGCACTATAACTGATATTTCAATAGCAACCAATGCGTACCATATAAATTAACAAAGTATTAGTTCATCGAAACGTCAGCCACACACTATAATATAGGGTTGTTAACCCAGTGGAAAAAATATGAGTGAAGGAAAAGAGTACACTATAGCATAATTTTATATATTTCCCCTGATTTTTAACGCATTATGCATTTAGTCTATTGATGTGGTCGATGCATTCCAATTTCGTACTTCATCTACTTGAAACGGTGATTTGGAAATTGCTGTTAAGAACAGATCTACCTGCTTTTCTTGAAATTTGATTTGTTTCTCCTTTTTCTTGTTATCCTCTCATAGTTCATATGTGAAGAGAAATTTGAAAGAAATGTGCTACATCTTATCATCCATGATGTAATCTATTTGAATCTAAGCTACGCAAGTTGTATTATCTTCATAAATAATTGTTTGTTGCATCAAAAGATGTTTGATTCTTCTGGATCAAAATGCTACCTCGTTAAAACCTTATTAAGAAAAACTCGATGGGAAAATTTTAGTGAAGGAAAACGAGTACAATATAAAATGTCATATCTTTATTAATATTTCTCTTGGAAACACATATTTTTGGTCCGACCGTGAAGTACCAAAATTACCCTCTTTGTATTCAAATTTTAAATGCGTAATCAACGTGCGCATTAATAATTCTACTGACATTATTTTTACGTTTGTTTCTATACTCATTTTAATTAAATCTTCTGCCATTTTTAATGCACAATTTATTTCAATTTCAAACGTGTACCATCAATATGCGCATATTTAATTTAAAATAGAACATCGCTTAATTAGCATAATCAAACTCCCTTTTATTTCTTGAATTCCCACATTATTTCTCTAACTTATATCTATACATTTTCATTTTAAATTTACCTACATGTATGTTTACGTCAACCTTCAAAATTTTGATATTACTCTCATTAATTCCATTTTATTATCTTCCTTTTTTAGTATACTAAAATTATCCTCTCCATATTTATTTCTTTTTTAAAAAAAAATCTTTTCTATTTATTCTTTCTGTTTTTTGACGCGCGTTCAAATTTTAAATGCGTAATAAATGTGTACATTAATAATTCTATTAACATTATTTTTTTACGTTTGTTTCTATACTCATTTTAATTAAATCTTCTACCATTTTTAACATACAATTTATTTCAATTTCAAACATGTACTATATCTTAGGCTTGCGTGTAGGTTTGAATCAAATGTACTTGGGTCAAAATACCTTTTCTTTCCAGATATTTCCAATGCATCAATATAAATACGCATGTCCCTTATCAATTGTTACTTCATTTCATTTTATCATTCACTAAAAGCTTATTCGGTTGCTTCATTCTGAGGCAATAAGGTATGGGAATGTTTTTCTTTTTCTTTTGTAATATGATTTCTAATTGATTCAATTTGTTACACACTTACATAATTAACACTGACTTTACCATTGTTATATTTAATACATGCATATGCATTAGTCACTCGCAAGTCACAACATTATAGAACTCACGTATGATTACTTTACATTCAGTTACGTGTGCAACAAACCGACATCACTATTAGGCGTGATGGAGTTAGAAGACACAAAAAGTTCTTCAATGGCTAAACGGGATGGCTTGGCCCAGATGCAAGCCTACCAATGTGTAACTACAACAAAAACATAGAACGTTGAAGGAAGTATGATCTATATTTCATATCATAATCAACGTGCGCATCAATAATTCTACTAATTAACAATATTTTTTACGTTTGTTTCTATACTCATTTTAATTAAATCTTTTGCCATTTTTATCGCATAATTTATTTCAATTTCAAACGTATATCATCAATATACGCATATCCAATTTAAAATGGAACGTTGCTTAATTAGCATAATCAAACTTCCTTTTATTTCTTGAATTCATACCATTTATGATGCACATTATTTCCCTAACTTATATCTATACATTTTCATTTTAAACTTACCTACATGTATGTTTACGTCAACCTTCGAAATTTTGATATTATTCTCATTAATTCTGTTTTATTATCTTCCTTTTTTAGTATACCGAAATTATCCTCTCCATATTTATTTCTTTTGGTTTAAATATTTTCTATTTGTTCTTTCTATTTTTAGATGCGCGTTCAAATTTTAAATGCGTGATAAATGTGCACATTAATAATTCTATTAACATTATTTTTTACGTTTGTTTCTACACTCATTTTAATAAAATTTTCTGCCATTTTTAACATACAATTTATTTCAATTTTAAATGTGTATTGTATCTTAGGCTAGCGTGTAGGTTTGAGAACAAATCAAATGCGCTTGGGTCAAAATACCTTTTATTTCTAGATATTTCCAATGCATCAGTATAAATACGCATGTCGCTTATTAATTGTTACTTCATTTTATTTTATCATTCACTAAAAGCTTATTCGGTTGCTTCACTCTAAGGCAATAAGGTATAAGATATATTTTTCTTTTTCTTTTGTAATATCATTTCTAAATGATACAATTTGTTACACACTTACATAATTAACACTGACTTTACCATTGTTATATTTAATACATGCATATGCATTAGTCACTCGCAAGTCACAACATTATAGAACTCACGTATGATTACTTTACATTCAGTTACGTGTGCAACAAGCCAACTTTACTATTAGGCGCGATGGAGTTAGAAGACACAAAAAGTTCTTCAATGGCTAGACAGGATGGCTTGGCCCAGATGCAAGCCCACCAATGTGTAACTACAACAAAAACATAGAACATTGAAGGAAGATGTTTTATATTTCATATCGTTCCCGAGGAAGGAAAAAAAACTTTTGTCAGGCTGTCAGCCAGTAATATCTATATTTAAAAAATATCCATATTTTACTAACAATCATTCAACTTTTACTAACACCAAAAAGTATTTAAGAAAACCTAGGTACCAACCTTCTGTAAATTAACTTAAATGTTACTATTTTTTAAAACTTAAATATGAGAAATGACTGAAAAATGGTGACGTATGCAGGTCTTTAAAAGCTAGTGATATTCTGAAGAGAGTATATGGATGTGTTGTGCTTGGTAAATGGAGAACGTTAGAAACTTTATCGGGTAGAATATTGGTACGTAGGCACAAGCTTGGTTAACATTCTCTGCTGTATACAGATAGAGATCTCTATGTTAATATTGTATGCTCATGCATAACAAATGTGTCGTTTTCTCTTCTTTTGTTTGGGTGGATCACTTTATACACTACAAGAAATCTGATATTTACCTACCAATATTTTACCTACCAATATATATGGGTAGGTAAAGATAACTTTTATCTACCAATATTTAATGGTAAAATTTATTGTTAGGTAAATAGTGTTAGTACTATAACATTTTAGAAGAATGATTATATACCGATAAATATGAGTAAGTAAAAGGTGTTATCTACCTATATACTGGGTTTGCTGCTATTCACACCCCAATTTCCTCTTCTGGCCACCAAAACTAAAGGCCACCATAAAGAATATCATTTTATTCTTTCAGCTACCGTACGTTAAAAATATTAATATGAACAGGCACCCCACTACGGAATGAAAGCTTCGGTTTCTTCCTGCCGAATTTACAATCATATTTCGGTTGTTAGTAGTCGTACGGTTGCTTACTGCCGAATTCATATTGTTAATTCGGTTGATTATGACCGAATGAAGAAAAATGATGTGGTGGCCAGAAGTGTAAAAAATATAATCAAGTTTATTAAATTTTCTGTGGTGGCCAGAAGAGTAAATTGGGGTGTGAATAGCAGCACACATATACTGGAGGGAATGTTTTTTTTTTTGTGATTATCACCTACGTTTTTGTGCTTTCATTTTAACTTTTCATTAAAATAACGCAAAGTTGTGTGATGATGTGTCGCCTCCCTCATGACAAATTAAGTCATACTTGCTAAAATATTATTATTAAATAATTTATAATTAGCAATAATTACTATTGATAATAGTTTATTAATAAAAAAATTAAATAGTTGCTATTAACAATAAATATTTAATAATCATTATTGATTAATTAATTGTTACTATTACATAATTAAGAGGTAATAATTATAATTTAAGACTAATAGTAAACATTTAATTTTGTTATTAGTACTTAATGATTAATAAGTAATTTTTGATATTTAAGAAATAATATTTATTATTTAGCATCTAACATACCATAATTATAATTATATTTAAAATTGTAAGTTAACACTAATAATGTATAAATAATATGTATAGAAAAGGACATATACCTAGTATTTAAGAACATATATAAATAATAATAATAATTTATAATTTATAAGCATTGGTTTTAAAAAGATGTAAGAACATTGTCCTTTACCACTATATATTAGTTAATTACATGATTTTTAAAAATGGTTATCAAAATATAGTACAACCTAGTCACCAATCCAAAATAACACGCATAAGCTTATCTCAACCATTAAATCACCATCTAACCATAAAAATCGTTTAGCCTTGAATCTCCTTTCCACAAACTTTTATTTCTTCTGTTGAACAATTTAAGGCAAAAATGCATTTTAAATATATTAGTCTCAATTTAAGGCTAAAAACCTATCTACAAATTTATATTGTTCTACATATTTAAGGCAAAAAATATTTCGACACATAACTTCTCTCCATCTTCCCTTCTCTCCTTCCCTAAAAATTCCAGATCTATTTTTAGGGTTTCTCGATTTTACAATTGTCCTCTTCAATTCGATTTCAGAATTGGTCTTTTTGCATCTGATTTCGCTTTGGTTCTAAATTTTTCTTTTTTTGGTTGCTGATTGATGTTAACTGTTCGATCTTTGCTTTTAGGATTTCTATATTCTGAATTGCGGGTAGATCTAAGTCGTATACAATTCCGTGTTGTTGGATTGGATAATAAGAAGTCGAGCTTCTGCAATCATTTGTAGGATGAATCTTTTCTTATCAGTAAGTCTACTTTATTACACACCAAATCCCTTTATTTTTCTTTAATTATTTTGTTTTGTTGTATAGCAAATGCTTCTCAATCGTTGGTGTCCAGGAAAAATCTTTTCTTATCGGTAAATCTACATTATTGCACGCCAAATCCCTTTATTTTCTTTAATTATTTTGTTTTTCTATTTGATGGCTTTCATAATCTGAATGCTTCATTACCTTATTTATTTTGTTTTGTTGTTTGATGGCTCTCACTGCAAACAAAATTGATTGTATTTACATCTTATTAAAATTCATTTTTATTTTGACAAATTTGATTTGCAGTACAAAAACTGAACTCGAATAGAAGTGGTTGCATCAAATCCAAACTATTATCATATTTTATGGACATGTGTGTATAGATCTTACACATAGAGAAACAATGCAATTACATTCATTCATATATACTATGCAATTATATTCATAATTAAACCAGTTAAAAATTAGACGGTATAAGCATTATCCATAATACATGATGTTACACCCATTACAAGTATTCATGAGACATCAAAAAGTTTACAATCAATCTCCAAAATCAACTATGAGCTTTTTGTTGGTAAATTCCTTCCTAAGCATAATATGCATGCAGGCTTATTCTGACTTGTATTTTTTACAAGTGGGTTTGGCATATATCTTCTGAATACATACATGCTTAACAAAATAAGAAAACTTTTGAGTGAACTGCAAAAGATCATGCTGCACAACACGAACATGGTCGGCTTGACCTTTGGCTATCAGAGTTATTTGTTGTTCAATAAAAGCACGTATGTTAGGTAAGCAAAGGTCTATATCTATACATTGGTATCCTCTTATCAGAGTAGTTCCTAGGTTAGTTGGGGATTATAGAAGGATATTTTTTATTATTCTAATAGTGATCTTTTTTAAACTGTCCCATATACAATAGCAGTATACAAACAACTTTGATCCACTTCAAATGGTAATAACACTAAGCAAAGGTTATTACATTTGGTTGGTTAACTACATTATACGTTGAATTTAGGTCTGTTTCAAAGGTGGTGGCAAGGGTTGCGAGGTTTGGATCCGTGCTGCAGATTTCAGGCTCGGATTTTGTTAGGGGAGGTTACACAGGCACCTCAGGATATTTCAAGCTCGGATTTTTTTATTATTCCAATAGTGATTTTTTTAATACTGTCCAATTTACAATAGCAGGTATAAACACCTTTGAACTGCTTCAAATGGTAATAGAACTAAGCAAAGGTTGTTACATCCGGTTTGTTAACTACAGTATATATTGAATTTAGGCCTGTTTCAAAGGCGGTGGTAAGGGTTAAGAGGTTTGGATCCGTGCTGCAGATTGGAGGCTCGGATTTTGTTAGGGAGGTTACACAGGCACCTCAGGATGTTTAGGTTATTGTATTTTTGTGTAAAGACGGGTTCCCAGATGTGTTTTACTTCTAAGCTACTTGGAGGAACTGGCAACAAGGTATCCAACCAAAAAATTGGTAAAGATAATCTCGCCAGACTGCATTCCAAATTATCCAGATTGTAACCTTCCGAACATATTGGTATATAATAATGGTGCTGTGACGGGAACTTATATTGGATTGCATCAGTTTGCCAATCAGATCCAGATAGGTGAGGTGGGGAAGCTTCAAAAGATGCTATCATACAAGGTGGACGCCAGAAATTCATTGAGAAGGTTGTAGATGATCGAGAGAACATTGATGATGATTATTCAAGAGATTAAGACCAATAGCATATTTCATGTAAATTAATGTTATGATCAGTATGAGATTTAATGTTGTGATCAGTATGAGATTTAGTTTGTTTACAAATCTTACTCGTTCTTTTTGGATTTTTTATTTAGTAGGTCTAGTAACTATTATTTGTACTGGGTTTACACTCTTGTAGAAATGAGCCAGAGGCTATTGTTTTGGAATAAAAATTCTAGTTGTTGAGCTGGCCCATATATTATTTTCTTTATGTTCAAAAATACCGTTATATGCAATGGTTGAATATTCATTAACCTGTTTATGCTCATTTAATTGCTAGTTTGTTATTCTTTCTACTTTTGATGCAATAAATAGTGTTACATCATTGAGATTTATGTTTAAATTGTATTGTTAATAATTATTAATCATTATTATAAGTATTAATTATTAAAATAGAAAACATATAATGATGCCACATGGACAAATCGTTATTTGACACATGGACCAACCATAAGATGCCAAGTGGCAGCAATTATGTATGTCACGCATGCATTAATGTGGCAACCATGTCAGCAGCCACATAGGATGACACACCATCAAGCACATCAACCGATGATTCATCATTTGATTCACAATTTAGTGGGGTCCACCGATCCCTTTACCTACCAATATTAACAAATGTAGGTAAAACTCTTTCTCTACTAACCTTTGCCTATAAAGGTTTACCAATTCAACATTGGTAGCTAAAACATATTACCCACCATTAGATTAGTTTTTCCTACATTTACAATTATTAAGTAAAGACCTCATTTTCTTGTAGTGATAGTGGAGAGCTTTGCATAAGGAGCAAGGAAATACGTCACATGCATGTGTATCCAACAAGGAAAATAAATAATGCTTTTCGAATCTTCTTGATTAGCAATGCAACTAATTCGGATCTATAGGTTAGTAGTCTGAATATTTAACAGATGAATTTTACAACTTTGCTTCCATACCGAAGATGGAAATCATAAAATATATTCAGATTTAGCACGGATACACCTTCTTTATTTCAGTTTATACAAAACAATATTTATCACATGCAAGTAACCGCTCTACATGTGTTTGCTCTTTCTTAACTTTCTAGGCATTTTTCTTAATATTAAGACAAAATGGTGGAATAGCTTTAAGCAGAAATACTTCCGAATTTATTTATATTTTCGTTTAACACTTATTATATTTTTAGTTCTATATAATATTTGCAAAATACACAAAATTTGACAAAAAGCGCGTGCGGTCATCACGTGCAGAGCGCGTGCCGTCATCACGCGCGCAGTGCGTGCTGTTACCACGCGTGAAGCGCATGCCACGACGCTCGTTTCAATCATTTACACGTCAAATGGAGTATGATACTTGTGGATCAATGTAATGCCTTGTTAAAACCTAATCTCTACGGGAAACCTTGAATCTTACATCTTTTTTATCATTTCGATTTCTTAATTAAACAAACTTCCTTTTGCGATTTGTATGCTTCTAATATTCATTTATGAATACACTTCACGTTCTTATAATTTTGTGTTTCAATTAGGTTTGCATATTGCAATACACATTTGATGAATTATAAGATAAGTTTCACTACAACAACACTAAGCAGGAAGTAATCTACACATCTCGAAGTATATCAAGATTTTCATTACAACAATACTTAGAAGAACATTGTAATCTATTGTTCATGTCATTGTCATTCTTTATAACCACAAATGTTATTTATATCCTTCGAGAACATATATATTTTAATAAATTTTGCATATCACAATTGCCACTTCAATGGATATTAAGAGTTTCATTATTTCACATAGTTTCAATAAAGCTTCACGCTTTTAAATTATGAATTACTTCAATTTCATTGATCTAGCAACTTGGAGGAATTTTCTAATTATATTGATAGTTTTATATATTTCTAATTTTAGTGTTATAAAAAAAGATAAAAGTGGAGATGTCATTAGAGAGAACGTAGGATACTAAGGAGAGGCTTTTCATTTTTATTGATTTAGGTGTGCCATATAATGTAAACGATCTCTCTATTTATAGAGTCTACATGCTATGTAAATTGCAATAAAGTCCCTTAGCATATTAACATGTTCACCCTTATTTCCTTGACATATTAAAACAATTTCAATAAAATTATGTAACAATTTGCTGTTTTCAACTATTCAAATCAAAAATAAAACCAACTCAAATCGTTCGAAACAACAGATTGTTATTGCTTTGGGATTAATAAGAATCAGTTACAGAATCACAAACACAAAATAATACAATATCTCACTACATAATAAAATAAAATAATATATCAGAGTTACAAAATTTACCACAATAGGAGGCTAATACATTAATTTCATTAATACAAAAAATGACATAAATAAGTGAATAAAGATGAGGTCTTAACATATCTCCAGCTTTGCCAGATGCAATCTCAAGCTATAATACTCAGTCTAACCCGAGCATAAAGTAAAAAAATACACTCGAGTTAGGCTTAATATCATATAAGCAAATTAACTCAAATGAAATGCTCATAAAGGTGCACAAAACATAAAGAATATTTTATTTTTCATTTTCTTAGGATCAATGGAAATTTATATAACACTATGCGCCAATTCAATATGGTTATTTATAGGAATCACATCTATTATATTATATGAAAGCACAATCTTTCTCGAAAGACCTTTCCGATCCAGATTCTTCAAAAAAATCACATATCGACATGTGTACTGTGTTTTAATCCTCGCCATTCAGTACTATAGCCGTCTATCTCTTCAGTGACTGCTTATGCCTTTAAATCGAGTTCTCCATACCTCCGAACATACCATCCGCCGCATGTACGTCTATTTTCTTTGAATTAGATCTGACATATACTTCAGTTCGCATAGAACGTTTCATTCCTCACACTTGAACCCTCTTCCCCCGCTGCGATTATCGAAATCGAAGTAGCGGAATTCTCAGGAGTCGAGCGGCCATTCTATGCAGCCCACACGTGATTCAGAAATGACCAGGACATCAACTTCAGTTAATTCAGAATTGGGTTCATTTTAAATTCAGTTTCTTCTTAATTTGTTTTTTTACATGTAAATTGATGGCTTGATTCACAGTTCAATTCCTACAGATTGCTCATTGAAATTATCGCCGTTTTTTATCTCTGTTTATAGATTTAAATTATCACTCTTTTTTACGTTTTGTTGTATACAAAACGTATAACTTGATTCATCGCCCAATTCCTACAAATTTCTCATTGACCTTATTTCTGCAATTCTTATGTTTGTTTTCAGTTTTAA
Organism: Allium sativum; assembly: GCA_030737875.1. Lineage (NCBI taxonomy): Eukaryota > Viridiplantae > Streptophyta > Magnoliopsida > Asparagales > Amaryllidaceae > Allium > Allium sativum. Next base: position 725,678,396 of record CM060919.1, on the reverse strand, counting down.
CTTATGACACTTAATTTGCGATTGGTATGTATAAACTGATTACCTAACTTAAGGTTCAGTTGATATGTTTTGTAATTACTACTGATTTTAGTTATCACGTGTACATGTACATATTAAATGATTACTATAGATTAAAGTAAAAAAGGATCTTCTAAAGATACATGTTTGTTAAGCCGTGTGTACATTGGACATTATAATTGTTGAACGCATTGAATAATAAATCTTAAAGAGCCCAGCTTAGAACATTACCTCTATGCCTCTCCTACTTAGCTGTGAGAAAATTATGCATTTAAAAATCTTTCAGGACAACAAAAATCTCCTTTTAAACCATGTTTAAGATCATAATTTTTCTTTACTCATAATGGGAGGTTAGTTAAGTAGACAAAAGAGTGTTAATTCATTTTACCCTAATTGTTTTTAAGCTTAAATTTCAGAAAAATGTTGGTTAATGCATGCTTAATTGTAGTGTACATTTCTTTTTTTGACTGCCATGTTCTCATTTTGGAACCATTTTAATATAGTTTCCATAATTATGATTTACTGTACAAATGCACAAAAATACAATCTTTACCATTCAACTTTTGGTTTCTTTTCGTGTAACTCCCATATATTAACTCTATTAAATAGCAAAATTTATGAGCAGAAGTCCAGATTATTATATGACCCTCTCTTTCTTTCTTTTTTACCATGAATCCAATGACATGGTGGAATTATGATCGACCAATTGATCTCATAGTTTTTCGGGTGAATATATAGTTTGTTCTATTCAGTTATTTTATCCAATGATAATAAGACAAGTTCCATCTCATTTTTTGAATTTAATATATTAGGCTAACTAATATAAAATAAAAAAATTCAATTATTTATGGCATGAATTATCAGAAGTCCTACTTTCCCAACATAAATCATGCCATAACATGCTTTGTTTACAGTTTAAAGTAACATGGTCCTAAATTATATATCATTTCAAAATGGATAGAGTCTAATTATGTAATGTATTATTTATAATTTTGCTATTGTAATTGATGGGATTTATTTTCTAGGAAAAGGGATACTGGATGGTCACGCTTCATTCGTAGATGTGGACGGATGTCTGACATTTAATGCCATACTTGACTTTTGTTCTTCAACATATGTAGTTGATTTTTTTTTTTAATTTGCACTACATCATGGGGTTCAATATTAAAGTGATATACAAGGTTTGATAAATTATCATGGGAATGATTTTTTCTTATTCTATTAGGCGTGATGAATTTGTTTTCCTTAATTAATTAACTTAAAATTTTTAAGTCTAAGAACTTTTTTTACTGTATGGTTCCTTAGTTTCACTTCTTAACACTATTCATTCGGATACAAATTGAACAATTAATATTCAAATGTTTTCACCTCATTATTTTTATCATCGACAAATTCAAATTATTGTCAGTCACGTGTACCTATTATAGTACACGTATGTACATGCATACATGGTTACATGCATAAATATGAGGACAATTCCAGTGAGTACGTTCAAAAGTAATTCCACTCCCTGCCAAAAATTGAGCTTAATCTCTATTATAATTGTTACCATGCTTTATTTATGATAAGATATTTATGTGGATACTAAAAACCGACTACTTGGAATAACAAAATGTATGATTTTTTTTATCCTTTGTATTTCTATAAGTTTTTGCACATTGTTTGGTTTAAACATCGATATTGGGTTCAATGATATTTTTAGTCCGCTTAATTAGCAATGGTTTGTTTTAGATTTCTTAAAATTGTATATGCTTTTTAAAACCTTTTAACTTTTCCTTTTTTGGTTGGTGATGCTGCATTTACTTATATATTTTCCATTTTTTGCATAAAATCCCATCTTGAAGTTTTCAGATGACCTCAATGCTCATGCTTTTACTATCTGTTAATTATTTGCATGTAAGAAGAATGTTGTTCAGTGTAGTTACCATGTACATCCTACCTGCATCTAGGAATCACTACAATAATGTCTTCCCTTCCACTTCAATTCCCTCCAAGTATATGCTTTAAATTGAATATGAAAATTTATCTTTACAAGGCAAAATTTAATTTAAAAATCATGACTACAACAATGATTGGTTCTTATTTATTGCATATAATTGTATGAATCAACTTAATTTGCTTCAGTGAACATTATAAGAAGGTAATATTAATTCGTAGGTTGATAATTTATTGCAAATATTCAATGCTATTTTATATTTTTCTTTCTTTTTTCAACAGAGGAGAATTACTTGTTGTGATTTTCTACCAATTTGTAGTGAAATATATTACAATCTCACTAATGACAAGGTATTTGCTTAGTCTTGAATGTTTCAAAATATTGTATCAAATTTTCACCTTTATTATTTATTACAAACTCAGTTGGATTAGTTATATCGACTCTTTGAGCAGTATGTACGTCATTGATTAATGCTTAAAATTGAACAACTACAGGTTTGTGACTTTAATCATCAACAGGAGTGAAGTCAACCAAACACGAAGTGAAAGACTGAGAATTGGGAGATTAGTCAAAAGCGTATGGGAAATCATTATTGATGGAGAAAACTAAATTTCAGGAGTTTGTGATTCTGATTTCAAAATATTGATACAATATTTAGCTGCGTGGTTACTATGGAATTTTTGAATAGTTTAAGTGGAGATGGGGTAAAGTATTATTTTCTATTTCACTTGGTACTTTCTCCTATGCTTTTAATTATCTCTATACTCATTTCAGTAAATGTGTTTAACCTTATACTTTGTTTTAACTCCTTTAGTTTGTGCACTAATGGTCTTCTGAAAATATTGTACACTAATTGTTTTCGTTGAAAGATTACGCGAATACCCATTCAAACAATCAGATATAAGAGGATAGATTAGTCATTTCCATACCATGTACTATAAACTTTCCACATTTTGACTGTACTTGCACCCATAACCCTCATCTTTTCCTCCTTGGTTGTTTCCAAAAATCAAACTCATTTCAATTTGTGACCAAAAAATTTTGAATAATCTAAATGCGATATACAGACAATAACCAACTGCCTCTTCCATTCTTTTTTGACGTCAATTCATCGGTTTCAACTCTTTTGGCTTTACTTTGCTTCCTCTTCTTGATACTAGATAGAGATTGTGGATTTCAGGCATTGATCTTAGAAGTACTACTTTATGGGGTGAACAAGGAAACAATTTTAGTTTGATTTTAATAAGGGATTGCTCTTAGAAATACTACTTCATGGGGTGAACAAGGAAACAATTTTAGTTTGATTTTAATAAGGAAATATTTTTAGTTTATCACTTATTTGTTCTTCATTATTTTTTAATTAGGATGACCACTTTACAATTATTGTTGCGCTGCAAGCTTAGATATGGTCAGGAAAGATAATTGACGTTTAAAGATGCAGTTAGACAACAATTTTTTTCATTTCGTCTGCTTTTTTTTATCAGCATTCATTATCAGTTCATTAGCATTTAGTTTAATTTTAGAATGAATTTTTTCTAATTCTAGCGTTTTAATTTTAGACTATCTAACCCATACTATGTGTATAAGCACTTCTCCACTGTCTATTACTCATTATACATTTCGATATGTCAGCTTCTAAACTGCAGTTCAAGTGGATTAATGAGGTTTTCTGGTAGTGGTTATCAGGATATGTTTTTACCTTAAACATATTTTATGCCCTTGATAAAAAATGCATATTAGGATTTTTGTTACTAAGACTCTGTTGTCTCACGTTCAAATATTTTATTTTTTGGCATTGACCCTATGCCACTTACAAAAACAATTTACTTTGTAAGGGAAGAAATTGTATGTTTTATACACCCCCCATATGTGTGTGTGTATATATATATATAATGCGATCTTATGTTGGGTCTCCTTGAATGCATGCCTGAATGTAGAGTGATTTGAATTGTAAATGCTTATTTAAAAACTTCTCCACAACAATACGTACTATCAACTATCACATGATACTAATTATCTTAATGGTAATGAACTCTAAAAATCTAATATAAATATTTTCTTCTCTATGTAACACATGAACTTATAGAAAATAATACAGATTTAGGTTATTTTAACCCAAACTTGTTTAAGTGATTTAGATGTGACAAATCAACCTTCCAACGGTTGAGTTGTCTTCGTAATTAACTTAGTGCTTTAATTTGTGAACAATGCATTAACAAAAATTTATGAAATTAGGAAATACTTATGATAATTCTTTTTAAAATAAGAAGTGCAGTTAAATTAAACATTATTTCTTCTTTTAGTGATATATATATATATATATATATATATATATATATATATAGAGAGAGAGAGAGAGAGGCTTTCATGTTTAGCTGGATTTTAAAGGTTGGCACTACGAGGTCTAATAGAGACATAAATTTGTGGCATGTATTAGAATATTAAATCAAAGAATCCTGTTGAATGGTACGTGAGTTACTATTTAAAATGTAAACATATAAAATCTAAGATGAAATATATGATTCCCCGTATTCAATTTATAATGTTTATCCAGTATATAATGTTATGCCATATATACTATAATGGGATATATGATGTTGTGTTAAATGGTACATGTGTGTTACTGTTTGAAGTATATAATGTAATACATGTGATGTCATGCATAGCTTTAAGGACACATGTTAAGTTTACCAGTTTACCAATATATCCTTTGAATTCAACCCTTCATTAATTATACACTGTCAACTGAGGTACTTGAAATAATTTTGTATGTCTTTTAGTATGTAACTCTCATCCTTAACATGTGCCTTTAGGGCACACATTAATAAAATCAAGTAAAAATTGCATTGCCATATATAAATTTCTATACGTTGTATATTGTCAACTTTCACTTCATAGTTCCCAAATTTTATGTTAGGATGTTATACAATTGTGGAAGAAAGTTACAGTAATACTGGGCAATATACTTAATGTACAATTGAATTTAAACAAATTGAACACAATAAATTAACATGGACTTCTGCTGTATGTGAATAACTATAGAAGCGTCTACATCTTATATATGGTGGAAGACGGTCCTAAATGAACGTTGATGTCTGTGATAACATCCAGCACCCATTATTGTAGACAACGTCCACATTTAAAGCATACATTGTTGTGTGGTCCCTTGACTAACAAACAGATAATTTCTACAAACTAAAGTTCATGTAATTACCTTTTCCATTGCTGATATATACGTGTATGTCTTTAATGGTGGTTTTATAATATTTCACTCAATTTAAAATTTAGAATATAGAGATTTTGAGATTGATGGTAATTTAACAATGCAGTAAAAGACATACAAACTTTATGAGGTTTTTTCCACTTTATAACAATGAGAGAAGAATGAATTAGTAAGTTTATAAATATTTTATTGCGAAACATCATTAAAGAGTAAGGAGTTAACAAATCTGGCATTGTTGTTATATTCCATTATACATCGGGTATCTACTTTTCTTTTTACTTGCAATTATGAATTTAACGAAATCCACAATTTCAAATAAACACATGTATTATACTTAAAATGTTTTCTACTTGAATTAATGCTCATAGGACCAAAAAGCATATAAATTTCTTATGCACAAAATAATTGAGTTTCAAATTTACGCAATTCGCTATCTACCTTATTGAGATTTCTGTTTAATTCAATTTGATTATTTTACTGTTCTGCATTTATTCAAATTTAGATTTGACTGATAATGCTATGCCAACAGAATTTGATCGACTATTTTGATGATGCTATGCCAATAGGATTTGAATTTACTAGATATTTGTGTATATTAAGAAAAGCCAACGCATCTGCAATTGTGATGTTAGTGACATCATTGAATTGTTCGAATTTAAAATCATTCAAGGTTACAAGGAAATAGTCTTATAGTGCAACACTGCTACACATCCTTCCCAAGATCAATGACTTTTGTTATTATTTAATTCAATGGTCTTTTCCAACTGAAATGATGCTACAAGAGATATTGTAACACGTTTATGCATATACTTCTATCAATAATGCTAAAACACCCGAATAATGTTTTGTCACTTCTTGCGACAGAGAGTTGGAATGAGGTAGGACCCACCGTGAATTACGGTTTTGCCCCTCCTGAATTTAAAATTTTAACGCAGCCGCAGTTTTTGACAAAAGATTCTATCGTGCATTCTAGCATTGTCCTACTTCTATATTATTTCAAATTTTGTATTCGTTTGTGAATTTAATCTATTATTTATCTCTTTGACTTCGCTTAGTAAGATTGACTTGCTATATAACATATGTGCAAATTTACAGTGCATCATCTTTGTAAAATAAAAAGTACTGCTTCATGCACATGGCGCTTCCATTTTGGCTTAGCCTGCTTATAGATGAATTCTGCACTTTGTTACTTTCCTTTTATTCTATATTTTATATTTAAAGTTCTACATTTTCCATTATGCTGCTTTACTCTGATCATTCCTTTTTTTTAAAACTTACTATTATTCTTCTTCTTTTTTACTCTTCGTGGATAATCTATCAACATAAATTTGTCTATTACGGTAGCCTGTTTGTATGTTGTGTTACAGGAGAGACTTGCTAAATCACTGAGACATAACTTGATAAAAGGGGTATAAAGCATAGTCATCTGCATTTTCTATGGAATGCTAAGCAAGCTACAAAAAATTGGGAATGCAAGACAAAAAGTGTGCAAGTATGCGATATGGGTTGATGAAGGTTGCAAAGAGTATTAAAGATAGAAGATGTTGTAAATTGGAGGCTTGCGTGATTGTTAAAACAGTAACAAGTAGGCTTTTATTTCTTTACTTTGATGTATTTAAGACTGCTAAGTCTGAAATTCATGTCTGGATAAGCACTATCATTCCAGATAGGTTTTCCAATATAATTTCATATACTGCAGCCTATATAATAAGTTGCTTAGAGTTAACTATAAAGACAGAAATGGTTCAGATTTATAATTTGCAAAGGCTTTAGGTGGTTGACTGTAATTATCTCACACCAACCAGAAATATATCCTGTTAAATCTCCATCAACGTGTTTAATCCCATTGTATCATTAACTTTCCAAAACAATCTTCCTCATGACTGCCTCTGCTAGCACTTCAATTTATTAGAATTTTTTTATGTAAAAGCCTATGGAAAGTCACATAATCTACTTTAGCCAATAATTTACTTTTTGCCTTACCACATTTTTTTTTATTTTCCACCTCAAACTCAACAAAAGGCAAAGACATGAATTTATTTTAATCTTCTCTCCATAACTACTTAAATTACCTCATACTAAGCCAAATGGCAAAGATACAAAATTATTTTAATCTTCTCTCCACAAACATTAAAATTAATTGTTATCTGAAACATTGGGTGAATATTCATTATATTATTTCATAGTTTATTTTTTAATTAATAGTTAAAATTTCAACTGATAATCAATTCATTTAGTTCCTAAGATTTAACCGTTACGAATCATGTTTACTATCTCATTTTGGGAAGTTTGAGCATCTTGATCATTTCTTCATTTATTGTTGGAAAACGTTCTTGATTTGTTTTTTTTCTTTCACTTTGATTAACTATCTGTTTTTTCCTACTGTTAAATTATTGTTTTGATAATTTGTACAAGACCTAGAATAGTACATTCGGAGAAATCAAGATTTGGAGGACTATTGATTTCTCTTAAATACTTAGAAGGCAATACCATTAATGGCGCACTGATTTTGTGATTTAATTGACAACTAATTCATTTACTTTCTAAGATATAAAAGATATGAATCATGCTTATTTTCAAATTTTGGAAACATGAAGCATCTTTCTGATCTCTTCGTTTATTTTATTGAAAAACTATCATGAATTTCTCCCTTTTATTCTCAGCACTTTCACCACACACACACACACACACACACACACATATATATATATATATATATATATATATATATATATATATAGGGGCGGCTATTTGAACACAAAATTAGACACAAACTTAGAGACACAAAGTCTCAACCGTTGGATCTTTTTGTCTTTATGTGGAGAGGTGTAATTTACGGGGTGATCCAATGATGGAGATGGGTTGTGTCACCAATTGTGTCTACATTTTATGTCCCAATAGACTTTCCCTAGGAGCAGCTACTGAGACACAAAATTACACACAAATTTATGTATACAAAATTTCGACCACAATATTTGTTTGTCTTTACGTGTGAGGTGTAATTCATGGGTAGATCCAACTGTTCAGATTTTGAGTGTTTAATTTTGTTCCTTTTATTCTCAGCACTTTCACTACCTATATATATATATGTGTGTGTGTGTGTGTGTGTGTGTGCGTGTGTTTATATATATATATATGTACATATATATATATATATATCCTGTAGCATAAATATATACACTAGCCTTTCTGTTTTTTCCCTACTGCTAAATTATTTGTTTGAATAATTTGACCAGGACTTGGAACTGTCCTTTGGGTTAGATCAACTAAATTGGGAGGATTATTGATTTCTATTAAATATTTGGAAGGTTATCTCATAAACATGTATTGATTATGTGTTTTAAACCGAAATATGGCAATGATGCATACAATTTCTATTACACATTATGCACATGAGAAGCTCTGTGCATATGAGAGTAAGTAAGTGACATGTATGTCTCTATTATTAGATTTTTTTAGTAGCAATTTCAATATGTATATGTTTGTTTTTGATGCTTAGTTTCCTACATTTGTGCTCCAAAATGGACTGTCCATTTTGGTCTAGGAGTGCTTATTCAAAATTACACGTGTCATGTAACCTGCAAAACTGGAGCTTTGCTATGATACCGTTATTCCTAATAATATTATTTTATGTTTCTTCCTTTAGTGCTTTTGAGAAGCATATGTCATGTAATCCCTATATTAGATTATGTCAGAAATGACATGATTTATTCAGTGGGTTTTTGATTATTTTTAAAGGGATTTTATTGTGATAGACAAACTATACAACTTTTTCAAGCTTAAGGACAACCCATAAAAAATTTATTTTTAAGGATAATGCGCATCGTAAAACTGATACAATACACACCGTAAAACTTATACTTAAAAACTGATAGTTAAATTCCGATACTATGCACATTCTAAAACTGATACTTATAAATTGGTAGTTAAATTCTGATACTATGCACTGTAAAATTGATACTTAAAAATATAATGATTTGTCCTTTAAAATAAAATTTCAATAGGTCGTCCTTAAGGCTGATAAATCCCGTAACTTTAACTTTGACACTACTTTCCTGTATTTTAAATTGCAAGTTTCATTATTGAATGCGTAATTGTAGGAGAACAAAGTTTAACATCGTGCAGGTCATGGATATGCTTTTATTGATTTAGATACTTCCACTTAACTTTGATATGAATTGACTTACCAAAATTTGCTAGATAAAGACTGCTTTAATTAAGATGGTTTAAAATTCAAAATGGAAGCAAAAGAATTGTCAGTATTATAAATTGCTGAACGAGGATAACTGTAACATAGGCATTTCATATTCCATGGAAACATGCGGATTGCAATAGTTTGAAATTGATGTGAATAATTTGCGATAGTTTTATATTGCTGAAAATTCTTGATATACGTAGAAAACGAAGAATTGTGTGCAATTATTACATATATTCCTACAATCGGTTTGAGAGTAAAAGTACACGTCAAAGAAGTGGAAAGTGAAAGATTGATGCAGTAATTCTTCATTTTATAAAAATCGTGTTCTACTTTTGTATTTGATACCATGATTATTATGTATATAAAATTGGAATAATTTTTTATGGTTTTATTTCTATTTTAAACATAAGTTCTTAACATACTATGTAGTTTATTTCATATACACACGAAAACTCTATTCATTTTCTAATAGTATATGTAAACGCATATAAAACTTTGTAATAAAAGTGGAAGCACATGCTTCTATAGATCTGGAAGTTGTTATATTTTAAATATGATTGGAACCAAAGAGGGTATGTAATATGAAATCGAGGAAAATGAAGGCTATTTCTTCCCAATGTTAAGATATATCAGCATTTACAAAATGTTGATTTTACGATTATTAACTGTAATGAAGTTACAGAAGACGTGATTATTTATTGTATGAGAACATAATATAAAATGAAATGTATCAAGGCACGAAATCGTAGATTTAATTTAATATTTGAAATTTTCTTAAGTTTGATAATGCGGAAGTTAAAATCTAGACTGTCTTAGTGCTTCTCCAACCCTTGATAATATATTAAAAAAATGTAATATGTACACTCATTTGAATCTCCGACAGTGAATTTTATAATTAGTTACATTGCAACTGATCTTGATTACATTTTCGTAATCAAGCATCATATGTTGAGTAAATGCATGATGCCAAGTCTATTGGAAAAGCATCAAGTTTAAGAAGTCTCTTCAACCAGTGTTTGAAATCATATTCGAAGTAAAAACATATAATTTCCATACATACATAGCTTTCAATGTGACATTAGCAGTTGCAATACATGCCAAATTTCATGTCCCACATCTTCCTACTCACTACCTGTTGTTTTCCATGCTACTTCTATCTTATTATGGTTCAATGAAGTACCCGTACAAGTTATTTCTTTTAAATGACAAAAAAGTTTATATACAAAACTACCAGCGACCCGTGTGCGTAGCACGGGTTCGCACTAGTTTTAATAAAATCATGATTCACAAAACCAATTCTAAAATGTCTGACTTCACTATACTTTAAATCCAAACCATTACTTGATAAATTCATATCACATCTATTATTAAAATCCATATGTCATATCTAAATTCATTTTATCTTTATTTAATAAACTTTAATACAATAATTAACTTAATTTCACCATATTAATTTCACTTTTTTTTTTTGAAATTGGTTTAACTTAAACAATATCATTTATTAAGTTTAACAATTTCAAACTAATGAGTCAGTTTAAAGCAAAATATATTTCAAATTATCGTAACTTAATAAGTTTAATAATGCAAAATTCATATTAAATCAATTTATTTATACATATGTTTACAAATAAATTTGACTTATTAATTAAATTTCAATAGAGTTATATTATTTAGATCAATTTCATATTGTTAACTTTAAATTGAATTTGAAATGGGTTTAACTTAAAGCAATTGAATTCGTATACATACATTTTAATTTCATTAGTCAAATTATTAAGTTCCACTTAAATCAATTTACGTATATTCCAAAATGTCATATCTTAATTAACTTGACAATAACTTTACAAAACTTTTAACTTAACATTATCATTTTATTTCATTGTATTAAATTTATGAAAACTTAAATTTCATGATAATGTTAAAAAAATTAATCTTTATGTAAATAAGGATCTTAAATTATTTCATATAAAGTTAAATTTACATTATTATTTATCAACTATTATGTTATAAAATATTTGCTTACATTGAATTATTGTAATCAAAATTTAAAACCCAACAATCTTAAGTTACAACTTCTTACAATTCTTGTTTCATTTTCCCATTTGCAAAAATTAAGTTATAATTCAACCTTACTCCTCTTCCAGATATAAAGTATCCGTAAATCTATGTTTATATTATTATTCTAAATATATATATGTATATATATTAATTACTTATTAGCTTACTTTATTATAATAAATTAGTATATAGACTCGTTAATGGCGACAGGAGAATTTTTTTCTCCTGATTTCGATGTGCGTGAGTCTTCTACTACTCTCTCACTTCTTCTTCTTTCATGTTCGATTTCTATTTGATAACCTTCAACGCGTTCTACAGTTTGTAGGCGGTTGATAAGACTTTATTTTTTCCTTCATTTTAATTTCACTTTGGATTCAGATCTGTTACTTTATATTTCGTGGATGGCTAAATTCTTAGATCTACCCTATTTCTTCATGCATCTATGATTAAAACACAGATCCAGAGCCTATTCGAATTTGTTTGAAAGCCGGAGAACATGATACTGGGAGATTTGGGATCTGGCCTTGCCAGCGCAAGTGTTGATTCACTTTCGATTTTTCATAACTGTTTCTTCAATTTTCCATCATTTTCGAGCTCTGGTATGTGTTTAGATCTGATTATTACAACGATTGCGTAAGATTGGGGCTGACAAATTAGGGTTTAGTTTGTCTCTGCTCTGAAGTTATGTTGAGAATAGTTTTGGTTGCGATTTTCAAAGATTTTTTTTCCAGCGTTGTCAAGATGAAAAGGGATATGGATTAATATTATCCCATTACATATGGATTTATCAGATCTATACGCTATATGCTGATAACAGAGGAGCATGACTTCTTCATTATTCACCTCCTTATAGATTTTGTTTTCTACACTGTATGTAACATTATACAACTTTCTTGGGATCAGGCATTATGCGTGTTTTTGATTTTGCATTTGGAATCTATTTTTTTGGGATTTTGATGCAATTTTTTGGATTAAGGGCTGATGGATTTCTGGAGATGAGTTGTTATATTCAGTGTTAGGATTAGAAGGATACTAGTTTCTAAACATTAAGGGGTGATTAAGTTCATGGATTTCAATATTCAGTTTCGGCAATCAGAACTTAATGGTATTGCTTTTGTTTTTTGGCGAAATTGATAATATTTGTGAATTCATGAGCTGTTGGGTCTGCTTATCCACGAGAGTAGCACTACTGGATTCTAAAAGTTTACTGGTGCTATTGTCTTATTGTCCATGGTTATCATATGAAACTCGAATCAAGATGAATCAATTTTACTTGGTATGTAGCCATTTCTTCAATCTCATGTGAACCCGCTTATGAGTTTGAGTATGTATCATTTCAACCTATAGTGATTCTCCCAAATCTACGAAACCTTGCATTGTGAGAAAAAAATACATGCAACATAACAGGTATCACACATAAATCAGCACATATAATAACAATCAATTATACAGCTTTTGTGTCATGTATGTCATAAGTGTGTGTATGTCACATGTGCACAAGTTACATGGCAACTAGTTGCGAAATGTTCTAAACAATCCCAGAACTCTAAATACCATCTCAATAATGTTAATTTACTTAATGTAAATGTTAATAGTGAGTAAACTCACCTCGATTTTAGATATTGCCAAGTAGTTGGATTAAAGACGAGCGTTTGATTTAGCATAAATTCCGAAAGACTTGGAATTTTTCACTAATTCAATTCCAAAATGTAGATTTTAGCCATACAAGTGCAACACAACGAATGACGTTAGATTTGGATTTGGTATGTGCAAAAGGTTGAATATATAAGATCCTAGATTAATTTAATTATTTTTTATCACTCTAATTAAATTAAGTTAATTACCCTGTCATCTTCTTTCTAGTTAGCTTTTTTTGGCATCTATCTATTAAGCTTCACAGCACAGTCGAACTTTCAACAAACAACATCTCTTCAATCCATGAACATTCAATCACCTACACGACATCTCCTCAAACTGAATCTCATACCTTGTACTTGCCTTCCCCAAGACATCTTTCCACGCGCTGCACTAATCTAAAGCAGCAACCATCCACCTGAACCGAATTAAAGCCTGAACCAAATGACTTCTAAATACAACCACCTATTATCTCAAATCACAAACTCCCAACTTCATCAACTACTGCAATCGCCACTTCCACGCATGTAGTAATTGTTAGATCAAAATTTGGCTCTAACACCCAAATTGTTCTGATTCGTAGAGAATTATAACTGAAAAATGAGGAAAACACAAAAAACACACACGGTTTATAGTGGTTCGGCGTTAACGAGCCTACGTCCACTTTATATGCTATTGATTATACTTTGGATGATAGTACAACCAATGATTTCTCTCAAACTCACTCTTACAACTACGATTCCTTTCAGTTATCTCGAAGTAAATCTGGTATGATATAGTGGTATGACAGTAATGGTGGAATCAATCCTTAAAACTGCCAAAAGATCTCGAAAAATGCCAAGTTCTGGGCTATTTATATTTGATTTCTTCAGGCGGATCGCGGTCATACGTGGCGCAAATCCCGAGAATATCGGCTCGGATCGTAGCTTGATCAAGAATTGATCAATATGACAGTTGGTGACATGTGTCGCGAGATCCATACTTCTCGGATCGTGATAGAATGGGTCATGGTCTTCGCTGGATCTTCTGGGCTTGGATCGGGTTGAGGTGGTATAGGTGGATCGATCCGCATAAGGGTTTAGCGACCCGGTAGGTCGATCCAAAAAGGGGCGATCCGACCTGAGGATGGTTGAGCGACTGCGTTCTGACTTCTCGTGAACTAGAGGAATGAGACTTCATATTTTCTTCTTGTGTGTGAACCTTGATGGCTTGGTCAAAAAGCTAGCCAACATTTTGCCCCCTCGAAGTATGTTTTATCGAGGATAGAACATGCTTCGAAACTGTAGAGACATCTTTTCATAGGGAGATGCAAATCAATGGTTGCGTCTGTCTAAAATGTCGTGTCACTTCGTAAAGTCGCATTCCTTGATTGATATAAATATCGGATAAATCCTTAATCATTTCTCTGGTTATCGGGTAATTTCCATCTCTGGAATTCTTGAAAACGTCATTATCAAATTACCAGGTATACTTCTGAACTTTCCTTCTCCTCCTTTTTTTTATCAAGTATTTCTGGAGATTTACTTCTACCCATCCTTAGTAGGCTCGGATCGCTCCAGTGTTCCACGATTCGTGGGAGCGTCCTTTGTCACGGTCCAGCGATACGAGATACTCGTTTCGTTACAACCTTCGTGTGGGCTTTACGTATGGTGGGCCATCCTTCGTAGCGAGCCGACCCAGGGATCGGCCTCTTTCTTCTTTGCTGGGCCCGATGGGCTTGCCTCCACGATCCACTGAAGCCCACGGTTCGAATAAGACAAAAAAGGGGAGACCAACGGACATCATTCGTTCTATATAAGCCGAACCCTCCTTTCCTTTTCCCTTTCTTCTTTCTTTCGCTGCCATCGAATCTCCTGAGTAAAAGCCTAGTTCTCAAATTACCCCCCATCCATTCGTCTCTTTGATTTAGAAAGGTAATTACATATAAATAATGTCTTCGCAATCTCTCACTCATTTTCCTTGTGTTTTTACTGGCTTGAGAGGGAAGGTGAAGGAATTTTGTGGCATTCGAAGTTCTGGTGTCGAGGCACCATGGATGTCAGTTGCTCGAGCTCAGCAATAGAGAAGAAGAAGAAGAGGAGAGGAAGAAGAAGGAAAGGAGGAGAAAAAGGGCTGAGCAGATCGCGTTGTGAGCATGGTTTGGATACGGATCGGGTCGTGGACACGGAGGAGTAGAAATGGAAGTATGGATCGGATCGTGGTGATGAGGTACCGGTTTGAGTCGTGGAAATGCTGGTATTTAAGTCAAGTGACGGATCGGGTCGTGGCTAGTCTGTAATTCATAGGAGGAGGGAACGGATCGTGGGTAGTCTTTGCGATCCGCTCCAGTTTCGCGATCCGACACTCTTCCACGACCTGGCGACTTCGCTGCGAGTCCCTGCTTGTCTCGTGATCCGATCATGCACTGCGACCCGAAACCTTCTATGCGATCCGAGTGACACGATGAACTTGTTAAATACTCAATGCAACTTAATTCTAACATACCAATGGACAGTTAGGTTAGAGCCCTTGAGACGAACTTTCTGGACTGACCAGCAGCTTGACTTAACAACAAGCTATGACTAATATCTCGATGATATTGTTAACTTCCATGCTTTTCTTTAATGCAAACACAGGCACACACTTGCACTTACACACACGGGGGACGGGTAATTATATTCTTATTTCTCATGTTTACTCGCCTAAACAGTAATGTCGGATAACCGTTCCCCTTCAAGATCTGATATAGAGATGGATCCCGAGACGTCTGAGCACCACAACCCCGAGGTTCTTCCAATTAATCCAGGGGTGAGGATTCTGGATCCGAATATGAGGCAGAAACGGAATCGGATTCATCCGAGAGTACCTCGCTTGATGAGGAGTCTGAAGTAGACGACCGAGCTCCCGACGAGATTCCTGGTGCACTAGAAATAGAGAAATTCACTGACTCTTTTGCTCCCAAACTTGATGACATAAAGCTTAAGAAAATTTGCTTGAAACGCGGGATCCCCTGGGATGATGTGAGAACACCTGGTAGCGAAGATAGACCTCATCTGGCTCCGGAGGGGTATATGACAGTTAGCCGACTCATGTGCTGGGTAGGCGCTATTCCTCCGTTTCCTCTAATCGTCATTGAAACCTTAAAATGATTGGGTATTGCTCCGATGCAACTTCATCCCAATGCCTATGCAGCCCTATACACTCTATACATCGCATATGCGGAAATCCTGCAAACTGAGCTCACGTTTAAAGATTTGAAATTCTATTACCTTTTCAAGCATCGCTCTATGGCAACCCCAAATTTTTCTTTCTTCGAATCAGTAGCAAATAGGAAGGTCTTATCTGACGGTTACAGCAACACAGGTGATCCCAAGGCCGATTGGTTCTATATAAAGAGACAGGCTGGGTGCGCAAGAAGATGGCTTAAATCAAGTAAATTTTAAACCTTTGAATAAATAACCTGTTTAAGAAATCGAAGCGCTAACATGCTTCTTTTCTCTATGCAGATCACACCTTTCCAAAGACGGAAGGCTCGGTGTACAGTAATCGACTACCCCTTCTTCTGAAAAGCAAATCCGACTTCCTAAAGATCAGGAAATGTATTACTGAAGAGAATCTTCACAAGCACCGCCTTCTGGATATAAGGTTTGGACTTGGCGCTGGTGGCAATCCTTACAAATACGTGCCCCCGACCGAGGGAGAAGGAACGTCACAGGCAGCAGAGACAACTAAACTTCATAAGAGTCCTTCGCCGATAATTAACCAGGACGACGAAGATTTAAATGTATATAGAGGAGATGAGGCCCGTGCTGACGAGTCTAAGGAAATCCCAGCCTCTCCGAGGGGTTCCCCCTCAAGGGCCTCTCTACCGGTTGAACCTGGCGCTCCCGATGATTTAACAGAGCAGCAGTTATTTAAAGAATTGAGCAAGATTCCTATACCCGACGATGTATATACACAGGAAGACTTCGAAGGGGAGACATTTTTTCCTATCTCTGAGGAAACAACTGTTTCAGTTGAAGAACGAGAGACTACCCAGACGAGCCTAACTTAGGGCCCTGGTCTATTAGCGTGAATTATATGGGATGCACAAATCACATGCACTGTCTGACCCCACACTTTTATACCAACAGTTCTCAAGGTTTTAATATGTACTTGTTTCTTTTGCAGGAAAGATGTCTCGCAAACGATCTTCTTCTTATCGCTCTCTTCGTGAAGGCACACCTAGTCTTCATCCAAATCCTAAGAGTGCTCGTAGCAGCAGCCGAGGGGGAGACAGCCATTGGTCCCGGGATTCTCACAAGTCTCATTCTTCACAGTCCAGATCTCCGTCAAAACAAACCTCTAGAAAGCCTCATAGTCATCCAGTGCCACCTACAGGGGGAAAACAACATCCCAAAGACTTAACTCCTCCGAAGAGCACGCCGTCTCACAGCAGATCATCCAAAAAACACCACGAGCCTAAGGATAAAAACAAAGATCCAAACAAGGATTCTGAGAAGGAGAAAACTGACATCGTCCCCTCCAGTCAACAAAGTTTAAGTGCCCCCGAGGCGCGAGACTATGTCCATGGTCCTGAGGCTCAAGCTAAGCTGGGGAAATTACGAGAACAATTCCCCAATATCTTCTTCGAGAGGATGATGTTCGTTCCAGCTCTGGAACCAGTTCCTGGGAATTGGGATACTGAAGTCATCGGACATGTTCGCCATGTAGCCAAGCAATATGAGGCGATGAAGAAACACGCTGCCAACCTTTCAGACGTTATCCGAACGTTAGAGATGGAAGCGCACAGGTCCAAAGTGAGGATAGATAACAATGATAGGGTGAAAATGGAAAAGGACTTGGAAGATGCACAATCTTTTCTTGCCTTAGCTCAACGAGATGCTAGAAATTATAAGACAGAGCTGGAGGAGGCCAGGCAACGTTTTCATAATGAGCTCGATTCTAACAGCAAAGAGCGTGTGTCGTTGAAGAAGGAGGTGGAAGATCTCAAGATGGCCAACACCGAACTGAAAACATCACAGGATCATTTCGAAGCTGAAAAAGCTGCTTGAGAGAAAGAAAAGGCAAGCTTGAAAGACAGTTTAGCTCTAGCCGAAAAACAGAGGGCGATTCTGAATGATCAACTCGCGCAAACGGAGAAGCGCGCGGTTCTTGCTGAAAATAATGTGGAAAGTGCCATTGAAATGGCTACTGTTTCTAATGAAAAGCTCCTCGAGAGAGAGAAAGATATTGAAGGATTTGAAGAAATGTTGTTTGACTTCCTTGGCCAGGTCATCAAGACCCATAACATCTCCTGGATCCCGGACTACCATGTCACTTTAGCCAACATATGGGATGCTATCGTCGAGGGCTAGAAACGGCGATTAGGAGTCGATGAGATTGATGAGAATGAGTTGATGCGGACCATTCTCAAGGATAACGAACCTGAGGATTTGGAGGAGGGGAGACGCCTAATCCGAGAAGAGGTGGAAAGGGAGAAGACTGAGGCTAAAGGTAAGAGCAAACTTGATGAGGGTTCAAGCTCAGCGGCGGAACTCAAGGCCCCCGAAGTCGAGGAATATAATCCTGACGATCCGTTAATTCCCTTACACCCAACTCCTCCGGCTGTCGGAGTTTCTACTGTAGGCTTAGATGAAATATCAGCTGAAGGTATATCCATATTTTCCCCGCAATTTGCCAAAGCAGTTATGACTTTTCGCCATTCAGCGGAGCAACCCATTGAGTTACTAACATGTGCCTTTCGCAATACAGGTGATACATTGACCGAGAAAAGGGCAGAAAAGAAAGCAGAGGCAGAGAAAGTTGATATCCCCTTAGGCACTGATGCCGAAATTTCTGAGACTTCAGAGCGACTGAGGGTGATGAAAAAGTAACTTTGGTATCTGTGGTACCCAACACTGATGTTCCTACAGATGCCGAGGTCATTGCTGCTTTGAAGGATACGGAAGGTGGTCACGGGGACGAAGAGGATGATGTTGTTATTACAGACGAAATCACGGGTGGTGGTGAAACCTTGGCTGATCAACAGGCTGAAGAGGAGAGGCAGTTGCTCCTTATGAAAGGGGAACATGATCCAGTATATGTGCCCCCTATTTCCGTGATTGATCCCAAAACTGGGTTGGTCATAAGATTTTCCTCCTGATCAATAACTTCACAACTAGCCTCTCAATCCTCTAGTTCTTCGCCAGAGCCTCTTGTCGATAAGAGGAAGAGGAAAAAAGGTGATCGTTCGGATGTTGATAAGGAGGAGTCGGGGAAGCAGAAGAAGAGCAAGAAGCCAACATAGCCCCCCCCAGCATGAGTAGGATGCAGATATTAGTTCATATTTTGTCCTTAGGATTTTTAGGCTTTCCACTGGCCATGAAATGTAATTGTGAGAATGGCCCTCACTTTTGTTTAGGTTCCTCTTTATCTTGTAAGCTTGCAGTTTATGAATGAAAGTTTATTTCTTTTGCATCATCGTGTACCTGCATTCAATAAACTCTTCACACTTAGTCACAAGTCATTTGACTATAATCAAGTTGAAATTATATTACAAATCCTTCAAGCGACAGAAAAAATTTAAAAATTTCTATGCACGTTGCCCCTATCTCTGAATACGGGGGACTTGGAATTTTTAGTAGGATTATAGTCCTTGAGGCGCCAAATCTCCGGTACCTCTATACTTTCCCGATCCATCAGCGGGTTAAAGTTCGAACTCGTACCATGATCCGCTCTCCGATCCTTCAGCGGGGCAGAAATTCAGGGGGTGCTGAGTCTCCAGCATCCTTCTCAGCGCTTGATCATAGACGCCTTTATACTCTCCTGGCGGTCGCCAAGGTTAGAGTTCGAGCTCAGCTGTTCAGTCGCCCCCCGATCCTTTATCGGGGTAAGAGCTCTTTCTCAGCGCTTAATCATAGACGCCTTTATACTCTCCTGGCAGTCGCCAAGGTTAGAGTTCGAGCTCAGCTGTTCAGTCACCCCCCGATCCTTCAGCGTGGTAAGAGCTCTTTCTTAGCGCTTAATCATAGACGCTTTTATACTCTCCTGGCAGTCGCCAAGGTTAGAGTCATGTCAAGGCGGTTCTTATCATGGTGCGTTGCCTTACCATGTGGACGTTATTTTCGCGTCCTTTACGTTCTCTCTCGGCTCTGGAGAGTTAGAGTGCAATCAATGGTGTGATTCACTTTATTGCACCTTCAGCGTTCTGGCTGCGGATTACTCTCCATTCTGATGGAATGCACTTAGAATTACATGTTTCTGTGATCGCTATATGGTTTTACAACAAACTTTATAGAGATAGAAGAGCAGATAAATAATAGTGCCAATAAAGGTAAACGACACACAATATTTTTATAGCGGTTCTGTCAAATCGTGACCTACGTCCACTTTATAATCCTTTGCTCAAAACATTGGATTATTCTAGGCAAGTCATGCCTTTTACATGATCTATGAAACAAAAGGATAAATTTGACAACTTTACGTCAGATAGGGCCACAAATGTTGGGCATTCCACACTCTGGGGATTTCTTCTCCATCTACGGTTGCTAGCTTGAAGGTTCCATTATCAAGCCTTCGTAGAACGGAGTATGGTCCTTCCCACTTCGCACCCATATGAGTTGGGGGTGGAAAGACACGCTTCAGAACCAAGTCTCCGGGTTCAAAGGTTCAGGCTCGAACTCTTTTGTTGTAGTATCTAGCGACCTGTTGCTTGTGTCTCAAGGCACGCAGGTCTGCTTCATCCCTCTTCTCCTCTATTGTATCTAGGGATTCAAGGAGCAACTCGTTATTAGTCATCGGATCGTAGTAAGTGACTCGGTGAGATGGTACTTTTAGCTCAACTGGGATGACTGCCTCTGCTCCAAAAGCAAGAGAGAAGGGAGTATGGCCTGTCGCCGATTTATACGTTGTCCTGTAGGCCCATAATGCCAAGGGTAATTCATCGACCCACATGGCTTTGGCCTGCTTCAATCTTCTTTTGATAATGGACTTAATCACTTTATTTGCTGCTTCGACCTGTCCGTTCGACTGCGGATGTGCCACAGAGGTGTACCGTTTCTCGATGTGGTACTTCTGGCAGAAGTCCCTGAACTCTTTGCTATCAAACTGGGTTCCATTGTCAGTTATGACGATCTTTGGGATCCCAAACCGGAAAATAATGTTCCTAACAACAAAATTAATCACTCGCTTGGTTGTGATTGTAGTTAACGGCTCAGCCTCGACCCATTTGGTGAAGTAGTCTACAGCTACAATAACGAACTTTGCTCTGCCCTTCGCTATAGGGAGGCTTCCGATGATATCAATTCCCCACATAGCGAAAGGCCATGGACTCACCATTGTCTTTAACTGGCCAGGAGGTGCCCTGGGAATTTTTGAAAATCTCTGGCATGCATCACAACGTCGTGCGTATTTTGCCGCATCTTTGTTTATGGTAGGCCAGAAGTAACCATACCGCAACACCTTTTTTGCCAATGTTTGTCCTCCAGTATGGTCACCACATTCACCCTCATGTACTTCCTGCAGTAAACGCTTGATGTCGTCATAGGCTATACACCGGAGAAGAGGCATCAAAAATCCCTGTCTGTACAAGACTCCGCCTTGCAGAACGTATCGGGAAGCTTTACGGATTATTTTACGCCTCTCGCTCTTCTTGGTCGGAAGCGTTCCATTCATCAAGAAATTCTTTAGAGGGGTCATCCATGACTCCCTTTCTGGCTCAGTCTCTAGTATCGGATCAATTTCCATCTGACCTATGCTAGAGAACTGAAGTACTTCAACTGGGGCTAGCCCGGCTTCTTCAGGATCGTCGGAACTAGCCATCTTCGCTAACTTATCCGCCTGTTGGTTCTCTGACCACGGAATATGAGATATACTGTAGTGATCAAAGCCAATCAGCAACTCCTTCTCTTTCTCCAAATACGAAATCAATCTTGGGCTCTTAGCTCGGAATTTTCCAGTGACCTGATTTACAACCAACTTGGAATCACAAAATATGTCCAGCTTCGCGATCTCTAATTCCTTTGCGATCCTCAGCCCGACTATCAGGGCTTCATATTCGGAGTCGTTGTTAGTGGCGTGAAATTCCAACCGGATAGCATAGGGTATCAGTCGTTTCTCAGGATTTTCTAGCATCACTCCGGCACCGGATCGTTTATCATTCCTAGCACCATCAGTATACAATTTCCATGCACTAGGATCGAGAAGTAGTTTTGGTGGGTCAGCCTCTTCGTTTACTATGTCATCCTCCAGGACAGTAAATTCTGCTATGAAATCTGCTAGCACTTGCCCCCGTATCGATCGTCAGGGCTGAAAATTCAGATCAAATTGACTCAATTCAATATTCCATTTGAGCAGTCTCCCAGAAGCTTCTGGTCTCTGTAGAGCTTGCTTGAGCGGATGATCAGTGTACACGGTGATAGGATGAGCTTGGAAATAATGTCGAAGCTTCCTAGATGCAATCAATAAACTGTACGCCAGCTTTACTATCCTCGGATAATTGCGCTCAGCTGCCGCCAATTTTTTACTCACGTAGTACACTGGCCTTTGAACCTTGTCTTCTTCTCTCATTAATGTTGAGCTGATCGCGTGGGACGACACTACTAAGTACACGAATAAATCCTCGTGGTCAACTGGCTTAGACAGTATCGGAGGCCTCTCCGGATGATTCAGCAGGTTCTGAAATGCTTCTATGCAATCAGGAGTCCATTTAAAATTGCGTTTTCCTCGCTTTATCAATTCAAAGAATGGAATGCATTTGTCTGTCGCTCTAGAGATGAATCTGCTTAATGCTGCTACTTTCCCTGCAAGGCTTTGCGCATCTTTGATTTTTCTAGGCTCCTGAATGTCTCTGATTGCTACGATCTGGTCTGGATTAATCTCAATCCCGCGCGAGCTGACAATGAATCCCAAGAATTTCCCGGAGGCAACCCCAAATGAGCATTTCGTTGGGTTGAATTTCATCCCATACTTTCGAAGGATACCAAATATCTCTGCCAAGTCTGTAGTGTGATTGGATGATTGTCTGGACTTAACCAACATGTCGTCAACGTATACCTCCATCGTTTTCCCAATCTGGTTATAGAACATTCTGTTCACTAACCGTTGATATGTAGCGCCTGCGTTCTACAAACCAAAAGGCATTACCACGTAGCAGTATAATCCCAGATCCGTAATGAAGCTAGTGTGTTCTTGATCTGGAACATGCATAGGGATCTGGTTATATCCTGAATAAGCATCCATGAAAGAGAGAAGCTCATGACCCGCCGTTGAATCTATCAACTGATCAATTCTGGGTAACGGAAAGCTATCTTTTGGGCAGGCTTTATTCAAATCCGAAAAATCCATACACGTACGCCACTTCCCATTGGCCTTCTTTACCAAAACTGGATTTGAAATCCAATCTGGGTAGGTTGAGTCTCTGATGAATCCGTTACTTCTTAACTTTTCAACTTCTTCTTTCAAGGCCGCGGACCTCTCTGGGCTCAGCATTCGCCTTTTTTGTTTTACAGGGGGATGCTTTGGGTTAATGCTCAATGAGTGGCTCATGATTGATGGAGATATCCCACACATGTCCGCGTGGGTCCAAGCAAATACATCCAAGTTATCTTTCCGGAAATCCATCAGTTCTTTAGCTCGAACTGGATCCAACTGGGATCCAATCTTCAGGACCTTCTCTGGGTCACTATCATCGATCGGTACATCCACGGTCGTTTCGTTGGGAGCCGCCATTCTACCCCCAGTCTCTTCGTCCTCTCTGGGATCTATATCCTCGGGCAGTTCTCTGGGCGACTCACCAATAGTCATTCTCTTTAATTGCTATGACGTCTCCTCCCTTGTGGGGGAAGAAGCGTCTTTAGTTTCTATATCTCTTCCTTTACGGAGTAGCTTTAGCTCTGCAATGCAACATGCTCGTGCGGCAACCCGATCTCCTCTGACTATGCCAACACCAGCTTCCGTAGGAAACTTCAATAACAAGCACCAGGGGGCTATACAAGCTCAAAACTTTGCTAGGGCCGGTCGGCCCAAGAAGGCATTATAAGGAGATTCAATACCCAAAACCACGAAGGGAAGAATTCTCACTCTCTGGCGTTCTCCTACCCCAAGTGTTTCCGGCAGCTCTACATATCCCATTGGAGCAGTTGAAGCTCCGTTAAATCCACGGATCCATCCTTCACACGGCTTTAAATCTTTCAATTCAAGGTTCATTTGATCGAACGTCTTTTTGAATAGAATGTTGACTGAACTCCCGTTATCCACTAAAACTTTATGGACAGTGGCCGGGCCAATAGGAACTGTGATTACAAATGGATCTTCGATCGGAGCGTGGACTCCAGTACTCTCTCGGTTGCGGAAAATGACGTCATCTGACATCATCTTTTGTTGTTTTACCGGGACATCGTCCTCAGGGTTGCTACACTCTCCTACCTCAAGATGCTTCTTTGCTGCGTTTACGTACTGATCCATCGCCTTGAAACTATGCCCGGCTAGGTGAAGCCCTCCGATTATGGTATTGATAACAAGATCCTTTCCTTTTTGCTGGACTGTTGGCCTGGCAGTAGGCTAATTCTGGTTTTGGTTTGGGGTCTGAATAGCTTGCCCCCTGTCTCTAGGAGTCACCCTGTACTCATCCAACTTCCCTTCCCGGAGCAGCCTCTCAACTACGTCTCTCAGATGACGGCATTCATTTGTAGAGTGGCCGTGAGTCTGATGGAAGAGACAAAACTTCCCCGTCTCACGTTCTTTCTCCGTCGAATCTCTTGGAGGATGCCTTTTATGTTGGAGAACATTGTACGAGTCTACGAATATATTCTCCAAAGTATCATTTATTGGCGTATAATTTTCGAAAGACCTGGGACGGGTCCTTCTCCGGGAGTCGTTCCCCCAATTTCTCTTCCGATTATTGCCATTACTGTTGTTACCATTGTTTCCTGACTGGTAGCCGTCGCCCTGGTTTCGGTTTCCAACATTGACTTCAACCTTCCCCGAGCTGTCTCCGGTTCGCTTGACGGCCACATTACTTTGGATTTCCTCCTTATTTGCCATTTTCATCTTCTGGTTAGCATATACCTCCTCCTGACGTAAGCGTACGTTTGTTTTCTCATAGAACAATTCTCTAGCATGAGGTGGCTTGCCGGCCAGGTATCTCCCAAATTCAGTATCTTTATCTACCCCATCAATCAGGGCTGCCACAACAGTTGGCTCATGGGTATCCTTGACTTCAGTGGCGGCTAGGTTGAAATGATCCAGATGCACCCTCAAGCTCTCGCCTGGTCGTTGTTTGACAAGGAATAGATCAATCACACTCTTTGTCCTCTGTGCATAAATGCGGAACTGTTCCACGAACCTTTCACTCAACTCCCTGAAACTGGAAATTGATCTTGCTGGTAAGAGAGTAAACCATAATAACGCTACATCCTCCAGGAATATAGGAAATGCTTTGCACTTTACAGCGTCAGAGGCTGCGGCAGCGGTCATTGACCAGGAATATCTCATTAGATGTTGGATTGGATCAGATCTACCCGCGTATCGGTTCATCTGAGGCATGTTGAAGCGCCTTGGGAATTTTACGTCTAGAATGTCATCAGTAAAAGGGGTGTGACTGCGGTCAATTCCCCAATCTTCATTCCTTTGTCCACGGCTATCCGCCAGGATTTGATGGACCATAGCTGCAACATTTGCACTGGTCATCGGAGGCTCGGGATCAGTGCTTCTAGCTCGGCGGAATTCTCCGATCTCTCTTCTAGGAACAACCACGTAGTCCGGAGCTCGGATTGGGCTTCGTTGCCTCCTGTTACCATGAGTATTTGTACGACAAAGGGGCTGAGGTGGTCTATTCTCAACAAGATTGTCCACAACTCGAGCTCTAGGAGTTGCGACACGATTATTCAAGTTGCGGTTTGAGGGTCCTACACCAGGTGTCTCTTCCTCTCGTGATGGCAAGGTTCCAAATCGGAGCCGCTCTATGTTTTTAGCCCTCTCATACGGTCGCCGCAGGGGTCTTGGCGATTCCTCTAACGAAGAAGAGTACTCTGGGGTGAGTGGGCGAACTGGGAGTGTTCTTTGTCTTGCGAGATCATCGAGCCTTCTATCCATAGCAGTTAAGTTCTGTCGCAGCACAGAGCTTTGCTGCCTTTGAGCAGCTAATTCATCAAACAGCCTATCCCACATTTTAGAGAAGCGAGAGAGATCTCCTTCAGTGACCGGAGCAGAGGGGTCATATTGGTCATCAACATTTTCTCTTATGCGCAGGGAACTTGAGCCAGGTCGAGCAGAGGTACCGGGATGGGAAGAGTGAGCCATAACCTCCTTTCCAGGTCGAGATGTAGTCTGGTCATCACTTCGGATCGTTGTTGACCTGTGTCTGTGGATCGTAGCGCCCCCGGGGTCGGACCGTGGTAACATTAGGTGGAGGGTTCGCGGCGTTGTCGTGGGATCGAGTGACGACCCCTTCAGTTTGGATCGTGGCGCCCCCTTCAGATTGGTTCGTGACGCCACGTTAGGATCGGTCCGCTCCTATGTCACCGCGATCCGCGAGGCCCTCCTCAACCTGCTCATGTACACTTTCTTCAACTGCTTCATTCGCGACTTCAATCACCTGCGAAGCTCGCACTTCCTTAGACTTCTTTCCGGCCATGATACCAGATGCCGCTGGAATCTTCAAAAATCTGAACAGTGAAGTTTCGGGACTGTTTCCTTCGGACTTGAATATCCAAACAACGGAGCAACAATCCAATATGCCGAGAAATCAGTTCTTAGTGAAAGCACCAAAATGTTAGATCAAAATTTGGCTCTAACACCTAAATTGTTCTGATTCGTAGAGAATTATACCTAAAAATGAGGAAAAAACAGAAAACACACACGGTTTATAGTGGTTCGGCGTTAACGAGCCTACGTCCACTTTATATGCTATTGATTATACTTTAGATGATAGTACAACCAATGATTTCTCTCAAACTCACTTTTACAACTACGATTCCTTTCAGTTATCTCGAAGTAAATCTGGTATGAAATAGTGGTATGACAGTAATGGTGGAATCAATCCTTAAAACTGCCAAAAGATCTCGAAAAATGCCAAGTTCTGGGCTATTTATAGATGATTTCTTCAGGCGGATCGCGGTCATACGTGGCGCAAATCCCGAGAATATCGGATTGGATTGTAGCTTGATCAAGAATTGGTCAATATGACAGTTGGTGACAGGTGTCGCGAGATCCATACTTCTCGGATCGTGATAGAATGGGTCATGGTCTTCGCTGCATCTTCTGGGCTTGTATCGGGTCGAGGTGGTATAGGCGGATCGATCCGCATAAGGGTTTAGCGACCCGGTAGGGCGATCCAAAAAGGGGCGATCCGACCTGAGGATGGTTGAGCGACTGCGATCTGACTTCTCGTGAACTAGAGGAATGAGACTTTATATTTTCTTCTTGTGTGTGAACCTTGATGGCTTGGTCAAAAAGCTAGCCAACAGTAATATTTCTGATTTTGTGGATGGGGAAGACAGCGTCGGTATGGCTTCCATTAGGTGGTGCATGGCCAAAGAGGCTGAGGTAGAGGGCAGTTGTTACCTCACTATCATACAAATCATTTTCCACACAAGATAAATGCAACATACTTGATAATAATAAAAATTTAGTTTTAGAAGGATTTAGAAATGAAAACATATATATCCTAATTTTGATTTATGCTTAACCGTACATCGTGATTGTCCTTGGTTATGACATAAACATTTTTGTCATGTTAATTTCGAATATATTAATAAGTTAGCAAAATATGAGTTAGTTAAAGGATTACCTAAAATAAACTACAAAGTATAAAAAAAATGTGATGGTTTTCAAATTTGCAAATTAAAGAAAAGTTCATATAAATCGAAGAAAGATATTTCTAAAAAGCAACATTTAAAGCTTTTACATTTAGATTTATTTGGTCCGATTCAAGTATGATATATAAATCATAGTTGATATGTTTCTGTAATAATTGATGCTTTTTTAGATATACATGGAAAATATTCTTACAACATAAAAGTGATACCTTTAGTATGTTAAAATATTTTCTAAATGAATCAAAACTCTAATGGATTTGAAAATAAAAAAAATTAGGAGTGATCATGGCGGAGAATTCGAAAAAGATTTATTCACATTTTTTTGTGAAAAGAAATGAATAAATCACAAATTTTCTTTTCCTCGCACACCTCAACAAAATGGTGTAATGGAAAGGAAAAATCGTACGTTATGAAAATGCACTCATACACTTTTAAATAATAGTAACTTACCAAAACATTTATGGGCTGAAGCCATTGCAACAGCTTGTTATATTTTGAATCGAATAGCAATACGACCCATGACTAAAAACACTTGCTATGAAATATTTTTTGGAAGGAAACCCAAAGTTTCATACTTCTGAACTTTTAGATCTAAATGTTTCATATTAAATATTAAAGATAACCTAGGAAAATTTGATCCAAAAATCAACGAAGGAATATTTATTGGATATTCAGATCGTAGTAAAGCTTGTAGAATTTTCAATAAACGAACTAACACTATAGAAGAATGTTTACATGTTTCTTTTGATGAAACCCTTTTTACTAATAAAAATAACGATGAAGAAGCGGATATGATACAATCGACTAAAAATAATACAATTTCAAATAATGAGTCAACAAATACTTTAAGATCACCTCCTCGTAATTTAAAAGATCATCCTTCAAATAATATTATTGGAGATTTAAATACAAGAGTATCCGCTCTACATTGATTAAATCAAATGAGTTATATTGCATTTATTTCAACTTTGGAACCCAAAAATTATAAAGAAGTTGCTAATGATGATTTTTGGATATTAGCAATGTATGTAGAATTAAATCAATTTGAACGTAATAACATATGGGAATTAGTTCCGCGACTGGAAATCAATCCGTCATTCGAACAAAATGGGTATATAAGAACAAATCAGATGAAAATGAAAATATAGTTAGAAATAAAGCACATTTAGTAGCTTGGGATATAACCAAGAAGAAGGGATCGGTTATGACGAAACATTTGCTTTTGTAGCTTGATTAGAAGCTATATGAACTTTGTTAGCTTTTGCATGTCATCATGAATTCAAATTATATCAAATGGATGTTAAAGTGCCTTTTAAATTGTTTTATTAAAGAAAGTGTATATGTAAAACAACCACCGCATTTTGTTCATGAAAAATATCTCGATCATGTTTTCAAGCATACTAAAGCCCTTTACGATTTAAAACAAGCTCTTCGGGCTGGGTATGAAAGACTTAAGAATCATTTAATATCATTCGATTTTCAAATAGGAAAAACTGATACCACTCTTTTATTAAACGAGAAAACAATGGTATCTTGGTTGTACAAATATATGCTGATGATATTATTTTTGGATCGAACAATGAAAATCTATGTATTTAATTTTCAAATATTATGAAAAACGAATTTGAAATGTCACACATGGGAGAATTGAATTTTTTCTTATGTTTACAAATAAAACAACTTAAAAATGGAATTTTTATACCTCAAGAAAAATATTATAATAATTTATTTAAACATTTTGGTATGGAGAAAAACATCAAGTAAACCAACGCCCATGAGTACTAGTATTCATTTAGAAAAAGATGATAATGGAAAAGATTCTGAAGAAAAAATATATCAAAGTATGATAGGTTCTCTAATATACTTAACGGCTAGTAGACCTCACATTACGATGAGTGTATGTTTATGTGTAAGATTTCAACCAAAACCAAAGGAATCTCATCAACTGCTGTTAAAAGAATCCTACGATATTTATCGAATACAAGAGACAACGGTTTGTTTTATCCTAAAGGTTCATCTTTCGAATTAGTGTCCAATAGCGATGCTGATTTTGGCAGATGTAAAACAAATCGTAAAATTACTAGCAGAACCTGTCATTTTATAGGACAATCGTTAATTTCATGGTTTAGTAGAAAAAAACAGAATTGTGTATCCTTATCAACGTGAGAAGTCAGATATATTTTAGCTGCCTTAGCACGTAGGCAAGTAATGTACATGCAACAAACCCTTAGAGATTATGGAAAGATCATGGATAAATCAGGAACTTATTGTGACAATATAAGTACCACTAACATGTCTAAAATTTTGATTAATCATTCTAGAACCAAACAAATGGATATATGACACCACTTTTTACGAGACAATGTAGAAAAAGGTATTATAAGTGTAGAATATGTAAATATCAAAAATCAAATAGCAGATATTTTTACTAAACCCTTGAACAAACGAACATCTGTTAAATTACATCGTGACCTAGGATTTTGCTCCTCCTCTGAATTAATACAACAAAATCAATATACTACCTAAAAAATAGAACACCATTATTTCACGGATAAATAAGGTCCATTAACCATTCAATTTTCCAAGAAGTTTTACTCCACAAAATTTTAAAAAATTTAAAATGTATAAATAGCAACACAATACAAAATGGTCAATCCTCCTATACATCATGAATTATAAACAAATCGTCTCTCCCGACTCAATCCCAATAAGAACTCCATCACCTCCACGATTTCTTCTAACTCCGGATTTTCAAAAACAAAAATGGGGTTTGTCTCCACTACTTAAATGATTAAAACGGAATGATAAGTAGATGATCAATGAGAAGTTAGATGAAATATCTCACTATAAACGCGAAATTATGGATGTACAAGGAGAAATTTATTACAAGCAAGAAGGAACTATGATATACACAAACATATTTATAAAACAGACATCTGAAATTTACTCCAAACGTCTGGAAATGCTTTTGGTTTTAAAATTCACCGAAATCAGACATCTGAAACTATTACCAGACGTCTAAAAAATGTTTTAAGATTTCACTCTGAATCCCAAACATGTGCCTAAAATATAAACCAGATGTCTGATATTTTTTGGGATTGCATCTGTCCCTAATCCAGACATTTGATCTTCAATCTAGACGTCTGAAATACGAAATGATAGTTTTTTATATACAGGTAACTGTTACATTTCTTCCATATTTCCTCATTTCACCAATCAAATCGAAATTACCCTAACCCTAAAATCTCGATTTCGTTCAAAATCATAGCCCCTAAAACTAAATCTTCATCAAAACAAAAGAGACAAGAAGAAGAACCGGCAAATCTTCCTTCAACTACTGAAGAAACTCCTCGAGCTGTCTCACAATTAAGAATTGATAAATGGATGAATAAGGAACCTTTGGCTGTTGAATAATATGGACACATACTGAAGAAGATTCTACATAATGGTCCATTCTATAATCTACTCGATTTTCCGCTATATGGAATTAATAGTTTATGCCAAGAGGCTAGACTTGTTTCTCTTCTTTCATTTTCATCTAATAATTTACAAATCAACCAACTAATTTATTTTAGTTATATCTGAATCTAGATAGTACTAGTTTTTGGAATCCTCAAGTTGATAATGATTGGGTTTGGTCGAGTGTATGTGGGGTTACAGTTAGATTTTTAGCTAAAGTCATAAAGGAAATTTTGCAATGTTCTAATACCGGGACAAATAACTATGAAATCCTGGATATGAGATATAAGCCAAGAGATAACATCACCCACCAGATTTGGGAAGATCATATGCCCCAATTTTCTACTAAGTAATTAAGGTAAAAAAGAGACTCGTTACCCGAATCCTGATCAATACGATTTTTCCTCGTCTTGGTAGTCATGAAAATGTTCTTGAGCTTGAACATAAAGACTTTCATGCTATCTAGGGGTGAGCATTATTTGGTTAAACTGAATAAACCAACCAAACCAACTGAATTTGATCGGTTTGGTTTGGTTTTGAAATTAGAACGGTTTGTAATTGGTTTGGAAAAATATTTAGTTTGGTTATCGGCTTTACCGAATTAATCGAACTTTTATTATATTTTCAAAATTATCGATATTATAGTAAATATTTTAGGTTAATTTAGTTATCTAAATTAATTTTAATCATCACATATGTAACATAATTACTTTTGAGAAGCAAAAAAATCATTAATAATAATACTTTATTCATATATCTATAACTTATTTCAAATTATAGTTAAAATTACGAGCATAAAGTCTAAAATAGTTTACATTCGGTTAAATCGGATAACCAACAAATCTTAATTTGGTCGGTTTGGTTTGGTTTTCATTCTTATCGGTTTTAGTTTGGTTTGACAATTTCCATCATCGGATTAACCAAACCAACCAAACACTCACCCCTAATGCTATCTTCAATGGTGTTCAAATAAATTGGGCTCAGTTTATCTCTGATGAACTAAAGGAATTTTGGAATTGTTCTCGACAATTAATTATATATGTGCACCTTATATTATGCAATTATTGAAGGGAAAAGAAGTTCTGACCTATTTATCGACATTTGAGGAAATATCAGTTAATGAGGCAGCTAAAAAATTATTTTCCTTGATGCATCTTCCACAAGAACCACCAAATTTTTGTACTCACGATGAATGGAAAGAAATACATCAAGGACAACAAGTCCCACAGCAAGAGCACCATCAAGAAGAACAAACACATGATTTATCAGAATCCTCCTCTCAACGTGCTTTCAATATCAAACAGTCGAAGAAATGACTTCTCCCAAGACACAAATACTTCCAAATGAATCGTTGCAAGAAGTTGTGATTCATAATTAAAACATCCTATGTCCTAATCAAATTGCCTTAGGAAATCGTATCGCAAACATGGAATTAACTCTAATATCTCATCTTGCGATAATCAGAAAAGCAATGAGTACGAATGCACTATCATTAAAAAAACCTTTTGCGCCGCACTCGACCTAAGTCATTATCTCCATTATCTCCATTCTCCTCAACAAAAAAAGCTTCTAAAGAAGAACACTCTAAGGAATCTGGTGACAAAGATGGAAAAAGTGGAAGATAAGGATAGAAAGCGAACTAAAAGACCCCAATGTTTAACTATTAACATATTTTAAAATATATGTGTATAATGCTTTTCAAACTTCTATTTTGTGATGTGGTTGTGATAACTTCATGATGTTGTTTTGTGATATGGTAGTGATAACTTTGTAATGTCGTTTTGTTATGTGTTGTGGTTGTGGTACTTTAAGTTTTGTATGACTACGGTTCATCTCTATAATATGTTATGCATACATTCTTGTATCTTCTTTATGTTATGCTTGGTTATATTCTTGAATATTACTGCATACGTGCTATCTAAAGCATGAAAATGCTTTATCACTCTTGAAATAAAGTGTGTACATGATATCTAAAAACAATACTATATATATACTCCTTTTCGACAATGACAAAGGGGGAGAATACATTCAAGGGGAGATCATATATTAAGGGGGAGTTGTAGAATTTATATTCTTAAGTACATTGTGTTGTCATCATAAAAAAGAGGGAGAATGTTAGAAACCCATTCTTTTATTCTAACGACGACAAATACACAAAGGAAATCATATACATATGTACAATAAGTTGATGCGGAATATATCAAAGATCGACTCAATATAAAGCTTTAAGTCCAGCTCAAAAATAAGGAAAAGAATACATAAAGAAGTAAATAGGATATGCACAAGAATGAAGATGAAGAGGTTAGACATGCACAGGTGATACAAGCATGTTAGACGTCTACGTATATTATTAGACATTTGATTTCAGAATCAAAAAATCATCTGAAGGACATCCAAACGTCTAATATTATTCCCAGGCATCTAAATTCTCTCTTGGCTCAAAAAACATACATGTCTGAATAGCTTTCAGACGTCCGACCTGATGGTCGGCAAAAAAATAAAGAGCAACTGTCATTTTACCAAAAGTCACTTTCACTCCTCTTCAGCACAACAAAATAACTCTTAGATGAAGATCAATGCTCACTACTCATCAAATACTACTTCTCAACACTATTTAAAGAATCAACACTTCAAGAGAAGTTCACCTTTCCACACTCTCTACATTCTATTGTAACTATTCTATATTCCATCAACAATCAAGAAATTTAAGCGACTCACAACCATATACTACTTCCATATACATCTGCACTTCAAAGCAACTATTATTTGAAGATACTTTGGAAAATCGTGTACCGATTAGTCAACGTTTGTGTGTTATATTAGAACTCACCTTTGACAAGAAACTTTATTGTAACTAAGCCTATTTCTCTGGGCAAAGCGAGGGTATGTTGAGAGTAGAATACCGAAGGGGAGCTTCATGACTGGACGTAGGATAGGAGGTCCGAGCCAGTATAAAAACTCTGAAGTGTATTTTCCTTACAAGCATTTACTTTACTATATCACTCTAGTAAACACATTCATACTTTCCTACACACGATCCGCTCATATAGACTTTCAGGAACACATCTATATTCACTTCTATTTGGACCATCTTGCTACCTAGCCCAGCATGGTGTGTGCTAGCATCTTCTAGTGTGAGACCATATGTGATTAAAGAGTATGTTGACTGGTATGGATCCCAACAAACAAATCCTACTTGACGCAAATCCCCCTCGAATAGAACCTCCATGGATTAACCATAGAAGCCATAGCCATAGAATAAACACAAAATTAGGCTTACAACTTAACATTAGTTCGATTATTATATTAAGCCCATTTGTTTGTTTAATTACCATCAGACACCTAATCACAAGGCCCTGTGGAACAATCAATGTCTGATCACAAGGCTATCA
The DNA here is from genome assembly GCA_030737875.1 of Allium sativum. Taxonomy (NCBI): domain Eukaryota; kingdom Viridiplantae; phylum Streptophyta; class Magnoliopsida; order Asparagales; family Amaryllidaceae; genus Allium; species Allium sativum. Next base: position 725,643,700 of record CM060919.1, on the reverse strand, counting down.
TATAATAATCAACGCCTAATCACAAGGCCCCATAGAATTATCAACGCTTAATCACAAGGCTACCATAGAATAATCAACGCTTAATCACAAGTCTCCATAGAATAATCAATATTTTATGCTTTTGAGTTTAATTTTCATCTTAAGCCTGTTTATCCAATTACAACTTCATGCCATACTCATATCTTCAAATAAACCATGTTTATTTATTATGATTCTATGCGTTACCACAATCTATCGTATTTATGCAAATATGTTACAAACCATTTTTCTATCATAACCCATGCCATAGACAAATTGTAAATTTCATCAAATCTGTATATTTTTGGTCCAATATTGCCTTTTGTTACAAGTATATCAATTTGGCCCTAAATTATCGAATCCTTTTTCTTTCATAATTCCAGTCTAATTAAATTTCCTAATGTGTGCAAAATAAAAAGGATTAATCAGTCGCATAAAATTAGGGATATAAACCTAGGCCAGAATCAATCGTGTACAATGCATGCAAAATAAAGGATTAATCAGTCGTGTACAAATGACAATGTTGCAAATTTAGGCATATTTTGAACGTAACAACAATAAACTGTAAAATCAGACACAAAAAGGGGAAAGAATACTGAAGGAATAATCTTACAGTATTTTTACTATCAACTAACTGAAAACTATAAGAAAGACAGAAAAACTACAAAACAACTTATAGAAAAGAATATTTATAGAAAACTATAACTTACAGAAAAATAAATAAAAACTGTAAATAAAACTACAAATTAACAACTACAACTACTATTAAGCCTATTTTCGTAAACATAACGAAATCTGAATGATTATAAACACTCACTTGAAAGCTTTCCCCGTAGCCTCAGAAGAACCCACCTCTAGAAGAAAATAAAATAGAAAATATCTCAAATACCCTAAATTTTAGGTTTGCCCTGTCTCTAAAAAAGAAGACTATCCTAGGCAAGGAAGTGATGTGTTGTGAAGGGGTTAGAGGTTTATTTATAGTTGGGCTAAAGGATCCTCAACCGTTAGATTTAGGGTTTAAATCTAAACCAATGGTATTCTTGGACCAATCCTAGGTTACCACGTCAGCCCTAAATTAAAAATAGGCCACTAAGAAATTAGTATATCAGCTGGAAAACAGATGGAATATTTTGTTCGTTTGATTTGAATACATGCCAAGCACGTAAAAGTGCCAGACACGACATGGGTTGACCAAACTAGTAATTGGGTTGACACATGGGTAAACCCATTTCTCACCTAGATCGACCAATGGGTCGACCTGGTGACTTACTGGATCGTCCCATGCAGTATGTGTATTATTTTTTGTTCTGATTTGAATTTCAAACTTCAAATTATCATAACTTCTTTTTTTTGTCTGTATCTCGCAAATCATATATATATATATATATATATATATATATATATATATATATATATATATACCGGAAAATCGTAGTGGGCTCAAAAGTGCAATTCCCATTGTCAAATTCTGACAATTTTAGAATTTATACTTTAATTAATTAATTTGTTAATTAATTATTATGTATTAAAATTTGGGTTGTTACATTCTCCCCTCCTTAAAGGATTTCGTCCTTGAAACGTATAAGTATAGGAGTACAAGATAAGTGTTTTTGTAAAAATATCTGCAATCATCTACTCAAACCTCATCCATTTGCATTCATTGTCCTTATTTTCTTTAGTGCTTTTCATGTAGTTATGAAATAGTATAGTGTATATGTCCCTAACTAATGTAAAAGATTAGGTGGTCTATTGATTTAGTTGACCTCCTTTTTATGAAATCATGTTAGAGACATATGTCCAAATATATGCAAAAGATCCTAATGATAATAGATAATTCTATCGTATGCTTCAAACATCATTCATATGATAACATCTATTTATATCATCCATAAAAATAATATAAAATGCACACACATCCATATGCATAAGCAAGTGCCATATTTAGCCAATTAATAGTGACTAGTGTGTATATATGCATCCACTGCATCACTTACAAACACGTGCTTCTACTTGCAAACATCAAACATAATATGTTTTAACAACATGTTTCAACTATATCCAACCATCCAAGGCTTAAATTCTATGATCCAAAGGATAGAAATGATAGAAACTATTCAAAACTAACAAGGGAAAATGGAAGATCGAAGCAGATCGTCAAAGAGAAAAGAATAAGAAATACGCATCTTCTCTTCTGATTCCAAAGTAGTTTCACTAACATCATCTCCCCATTGGACCTTTCCAAGTCGCACTTCCTTACTCCTCAGCTTCTTGATCTCATATTATAGAATCCTTGCAGGTGCTTGACGGACGAATGTCTCTCTTTCCATCTCTACTTCCTCCAACTGACTAGGCTCTACCACTATTGCTGAATTATGTAGGCGCTTTCACAAGTACGGAACATGAAATACATCATACACTCTCAAAAGTCTCTCTGGTAGTTGAACCCTATAAGCCATCTTCCCCACTCTCACAATAATAAGGAATTGTCCTACGAATCTCGATGCCAACTTGGCCATGGACCCAAATCTTACTACGTTCCTTAATGGCGATACTTTCACGAAGGCTAGGTCTTTGACGCTAAACTATAGATCAGTTCTCCTCTTATTTGCATTAGATTTCTACCGATCCTGTACCGCTTTCATCTTTCTTCTAATCAAATCAATCTTACTAGATCTCTCTCTGATTGTATCCTGCCCAAGAAGCAATCTGTCACTCATCTCCCACCAACACGAGGGAGATCTGCAGTGTCGTCCATATAAAGCCTCAAAGGGTGTCATGCCAATCCTTGTATGTGAACTGTTATTATATGCAAACTCCACTAAGGGTAGATGCTCCTGTCGTGTCCCTCCGAAGTTGAAGTTGCACAGTCTCAAAAGGTCCTCAAAAATCATGTCACCATTTCAATCTCTTTGTCAGTTTGAGGGTGACATGTTATACTCCATCTGAGTTGTGTCCCTAAAACCTCCTGCGAAGTTCTCTAAAATTCACTAGTGAAAATCGGGTCTTTATCGCTCACTATGGTAGTAGGAACACCATGGAGTTGGACTATCTCTCTCACATAAACAAAGACTAACCACAAAGCCTTCCTCGTAATCTTGACTGGAATAAAGTGGGCACTTTTAGTCAATCGGTCTACTATAACCCCAATGTTGGTGTTTCCTTCCCTTGATCTAGCACTACACCATACGTGGGCATATTCGACGCTTTTCTAGTGTGGACGTAGATCAAAATAGCGTTGCCTTAAGCCATTTTTTCAAATAGGCAACATTAGAGGGATGTGGCATCCGTGGCCGTGGCCGTTGCTTTCTAAGGCAATGCTTTTGACAATCTACTGCCACAGAGAGAAAATATTGCATTATAATTGTATTGCAACACTACTAGCAAGTAGTGCAACAACATACAGTGTTCCCATAAGCATAAGTCAGAGCCTGGCTTCTAGGTCATGATAGTGGTGCCGCATCAGCTTTCCACATAAGTTGTCCACATGCCACACGCCATGTAAGCTTTCCACGTAAGTTCTCCGCGTGTCACACATCACGTCAGCTCTAGGGCCTACGTGCCATATCATAGTGCAAGTAATAATATTTTATTTAATGCAACACTACTATGTTATGTAATGCAACACCATTATCTTGAAATGCAACATCAGAAAAAAGAAAATGCAACAGAAAAAAGCAAATCCAACGCATTAATTAAAAAATTTGCAATACAGTTTTGTACATAAAAGAAACCCATGCAAAACATTCATCATCACATTTAAACCATCCAAAATATTTTACATATCATACCGATTCTTCAAATATACCACAAATGCTAACATATACGATCAAGTACATAATTTAAAAGTACAATTTAAATAATAAGCTCATGCAAGTAATCTATTAGCAGTATTCTGCGCATGGATGTCAGTTGCTCTCTTTTTTAACATGAACCTGCAATAGATAAAGAGCTACATCATACACGAAGAACAATTATACCTTTATTTTGTCTATGGCTATCATGAGGTAGTTTTGAGTATGGTAAAGCAGTGTCAAAGTTGTAAACCCAAAGTACCCGACAGTGTATGGATATAATTCAGCAACTGGGCTACTGTAGAACCAATCTTTTGTACTTTATTGGCTTGCTGACTGGAGTTGTTTATGTAAACCAAACCCAACCCATTAACCTGCCATTGGAAAAAACTGTTAAACATGAAAATTAATTAGTACTTTTAGCTTTCAGTTATTAGCCATAACAAATTAGATATTAAATTTCAAACTTTGAAAGCTACAGAAATATTTCAATCTTAAGTCTGATTTGGTTTGCATCATCAACAACTACAACAACACAAATATTACCTCATCACCAACAACTTAGTATTCAACATCAACACATGCAAGTGATTTTTTATAGAAATCTTACCTGAATCAGTTTAGCAAATCCAAGTACAAAATCTTCAATTGAATCTCAGATCACATCTCCATATTTCAAATCACAGAAAATGACTCTTGGGAAACAACAAACTCCCAATCGGCCCACTGTTATGATTATTCAATATTAGCATTGATACTATTGTGATTATTTAATATTAGCATTGCTGAAAATTTCTTCCTTTGCCAACATTATGTCATCAACAAATTTTAAATAAACAAATTCAAATTTTAAAAGCAGAGAAATACCATAAAATTCGAACTCAATTCATGATATGTAAAAACATAAATCCAAGTCTAACACTTATTTTCCACGGATGCATCTTTTGCAAATAATCCACATCTTCTGCATACTGTTGCAAAGAACAAAAAATTGCATTGAAAATATATTGACTTCAAGGTAATTAAGGAATAAATTCATATCTTTAAGAACGTAGTTTCCGTATATCTATTGTTGTGTAGTATTTATCAGTTGGATAGCTAAGAACACAACATGACTGCCCAGCAATATAAGCAATATATCTCCAGAAATCATTAGTAACGATCAAAGGAAGTTAGAACAAGTTAATTTGCAGCAATATGGAAGAACTCAACAACTAAAGGCAGTCACCTAGAAATATAAAATGGAAGATTGCAACATTGTCACAACTCCTGTTGCTGCAGATCTTCATTTAACAAAGAAAGGTACAAGTAAACTTGTTGATCCAACATTATACAAAAGCCTTATTGGAAGTCTCAGATATTTGAAAACAACCCAACCTGATATTATATATGGAATTAGTTTTCTCGGCAACCAACAGTAGCTCTATTCCTCTACCATGCATTTATGCTTAGTTGTTCTATTCTTATGTTTTCTTTTTTGGCACTTTTCTATAGTAGTTTGATCTTTATAAAATGAGATCTTATGAGTGAATAAAAATCAAGTTTGTTGGCTGAGTGACTAAATCCATTTTTGTTTCTCAATTTCATCTCTTTTATCTTGTTAGTTTTATAGCTGCCACCATTATCAAGGCATTCAATAATAATTTATACAATGTATATCCTGACACTAGACTGAATTGACATAATATGTAAATCCTAACACTAAACTGAATCAAACATGTTAATATTACACAAATAATGTGCACTCCATCCAACAAATTATCAGAACATGGAGTAGGCAAGTTGATCACATGTGTACAATGCAACCCATGTTTCAGCAAAAGCATCAACATATCTATGCTCAATCCGCACCTAATAAGCATCAACCAAATTTGAACAAATTGCATCCTTCATTATCATAGATGCTTGGTAGGTAATAAAGTATTGTATTGAAATTATTTTTGGAAATTTATAACCTCTGTGCTTGAATTTTAATCTTCTAGAATCAGGTACTACTTTAAGAAGTTACATATTAAAGATGCTTGACATTCTAAGCTTCTAGAATCAGGTATTACCGAGGGAGTTAAATATAAATGAAAAACAACATATTAAAAATATCAATTCTTGGCACTTCCAAAATGTGTACTTTTGTGTGACCTTTAGTTTACTATAGAGCATGCAATTTTAATTCTTTTCAGGTTCCTGAGCATTAGCACAATATAATCAATTTGGGAAGTAAACTTTCACGAAAATGCTCAGATCCTCTGTAGACATTTTATGCTCAAACAACGCAACTACCTCACATTCCAGAATAGATTTTATGCTCAAACAGCGCTACTACCTCACATAAACAAGCCATGATGCAATATCTGTGAAGAAAATAGTATCTGAGCAATAAATAGGAAGCTTAAACTTCAAGTTGTAAATACAATTTTATTGAAGTAAACATAACATACATGCTTGCCGCCTAATGATGGAAAAAGCCATAGTATCACTGCTAAGTCAAATAGAAAGTAACCCAGAGAAAACAATAAAAACAAATAGACATAAATGCTAGTCGAACCCATGTGTACTTTATATTTGTGTATAAGTAGATTTAAATATGAAGAGCGATCTCTATTTCTGTCTGTACTTTATATTACACTCTAGTTATATATTTATTTGACACGTTTGTACATATTTTTATGATAAAACTCCAACAGCAATAGGTTATATATTATGGCAAAATTAACAAATTAACAGTATGATTTGAGAATCTTTCTAGGAACACGACAAACTCTTCCCTATATTTAAATCTCTCCATCTATTTGTTTCCACTATCTACGTTTAATTTTCGAGTTTGAGGATTTTTAGAATTCAAGTGAAATGGCAGAGGAGGGTTATAAAGTTACCTTGTATGTTTACGATCTTAGCAATGGGCTTGCTCGACAGCTTTCTATAGCATTTCTTGGAAAGGCTATTGAAGCAATATGGCACAAAGATATAATTGTGTATCAAACAGAATACTTCTTTGGTGGTGGGATACAACGGTCCCAAAAGCTCCACAGTTCCTCAGTCCTATGACATTACTGGCAGTTGAAGAAAATGTAACGACAAATGGATGTGTCCCTTCTGAGCTGAGCTACTAGGAGAGTTATGGAAAGACGTGGCAAGTTCAACTCTTCTACTGTTAAGCATGGTTGACATGATGATATTATATCTAGTATATACGATTCATTCTTCTATGAGATTGGGATGCCGAAATGTGATGTTTATTTGATATATTATAATTGATGAATGGTGGACAATATTTGGTGCATCTTTACCTGTAATGATTTATTATCTACCACTAGGTTTTTGTAATTCATCACCATTTTAAGCTTTCTGCAACGACTGGAAGTGTTGAATTGGCGCTTCAATTGCTTCAGTTGTCGCTCTAGTGAGCATTTTCATGGACTGATTTGTCGACTTGTTTATTGCTGTTCACCTTTTCTCGGACTGCAATATAGATCTAGTGGAAGGAAAATAAGTTTAAAAAACAGTATGGTTTGCTTAACCAGGATTGAAACCATAGGATTTTAAGAGATTTGTACCTATTGAAATAATAGGATTTTAAGAGTTTTGTACCTATTGTTACCAATTCATTTTATCAAGAAAATATAAATGAGTGGACTTGAATTGAATCACGATTCATAGTACACCTCAAAATTATGGCCATCTCCCAATGCCACTTCAAGTCGATCAACAGTGAAGTGCTGCAAAATCATAAGTTTTTTGCTCAATAAAACCAAGCAAGGATAGGCAAAAATTGAATACTTTTCCATCTTCAAATTTCGGCTATGTCTAAAATCCAACCAACATTACCACAATCCTGTTCGTAGCAAAGGAAACAAAAATCTTAAGCAACCACCATAAAACAAGAAGTCATCCCATCCTCGACCATATTTCCTGCTCCTACCTGTCTACAGTAATCACTTTTTGGGAAATTAAATTAGCTCCTAGTACTTTAAATTTATTTTGTAGACCCTCTGATGATTTATGGAAGCCGTATACTAATTTCAGGACATTTCGACAATTTGGTGTTATTTGCACCTAATGACGTATCACTTTCCTAACTATACAAAAACGACTAGCAAATGCATCAAAGTAATTCATCCTAGAATCAAACAATATTCTACACCATCCAAACAACATATTTATGACATCCAAACATTAATTACAACACTAGAATTGGGAAAGTTAAAGAGCAGCATGGTATTCGTTTTCTTTTGTTACAGCGATTCTGCTTTGAATCAGTGAAAAAATCAAAATTACCAAAAGACTCCTAGAATTTAGTTGACGAGGTCATTAATGCTGGAGCGAATCGATGTGGCCGTTGCTGATAGAGTGAACTGATGAGGTAGATGCGGGAGGGAATATATGCGATGAGGGTGATGGGAATCGAAGCTGACGTGAATTTAGGTTGAAATTTTGGTCAATGGTAAAAAGGGGAAAGTGAAGAGAAGAAGATATTAGAGGAACGATTAGTATTTTCTGAAGGGGAAAACATCATGCCAAAATTTCACATAGCCGAAGAATGGAATGAGGTGGCTGTCACCGACTGGATGATGGGGTAATGTTTAATTAGGGAACATGGATTGGTTTGAACCATTGGATTAATCATGCATCTACGGTTGCGGCTTTGTTTATGCTGATAACACAGATTGATGAGCTGGATTGTATATATGTAAAGCTACACTTTTAACTGGTGTTGCATGTCACAGCACTAGAATTTCCACCGCAACAGTGCATTCACGTCTAATGTAACTACTTTTGAGTATTGTTGCAGAAGATCAAAAAAAGCATAGCTTATGCAACGCTTTTGCAACCCCACAAATAGTGTCGAATATGCTCACTTATGGCGTAGTGTAGGAAACTAGTTAACGAAATCCATAGATACGCTCTCCCACTTCCAAAGTGGTACATCCAATGGCTGCAACAATCCACCAGGCTTCTTTTCCCTCACCTTTACCCTTTCACATGTTATAAGCTATGTCACAAACTGGGCCACATCCTTTTTATTATCGGTCCAATAGAAAACTCGCTTCATATCTCGGTACATTTTATCACTGCACGGATGGATAGTCATCCGAGAGTGATGCACCTCAGCCAAAACCGCACTCATCAAATCTCCCGTGTGAGGTACATAAAGTCTGCCATCTTGGCGCAACCATCCTCTACTATCAACAGAACATCGAAGAAGATGTCTAGAAGTCTCTACTCTACCAAGCTTATGCAAGGTATCCACTAGCTAAAGATCCTCTTGCAACCTCGACCATATCTTCTCTAACAAGGTTGGCTAACCTCCAAGGATGCTAACAATCCAAGGGTATTATCAGTAGATGGTCTAAAGTCAAATGTGGAAATATATTCCAAGCACTGCCACTTACGAATAAGGGACTCAACGACGCTCGAATAAGGGACTCAACGACGCTCTCTAACTGCTCAAGCCATCCGCAACCACATTCCCCTTGACTGGGTTATAGGAAACCTCGATGTCATATGATGCCAAGAACACCATCCATCGTTGCTACCTAAGATTGAGGTCCCTTTGCGAGAACAAGTACTTCGAAGACTTATGATCCATGTAAATCTCAAATCTCTCTCCTATTAGATAATGTCTCTAAGACTTGAGTGCAAAATCTATCATAGCCAATTCCAAGTCATGGATAGGGTAACTCTTCTCGTGAATCCTCATATGTCTGCTCCCGTAGCAGACAACCCTACCCTCATGCATCAAAACTACACTCAAGGGAGTCATACATGCATCGGTGTACACATTAAATGTCTTAAAACCATTAGGAAGATCAATGTTGGTGCACTAGTAAGAGCCTTCTTCAATATCAAGATAGAATCCTCACAATCAGCATCGCGTGAGAATACCAAGTTTTTCTTAGTTAGGAGGGTAAGCGGTGCCAAAATCCGCACAAAGTCCTTGATAAACTTTCAATAATAACCTGCTAATCCTATGAAGCTGCTTACTTCTATCGTGTTCTTGGGGGTCTTCCAATCATTTACCACCACTACCACTACAAGAAAACATAAATTTAGTTACATTTATTGGCAGCGTTTGTAGTGTGAATGCGTCTAATATTAGTATTTTTGGGGCACGTTTATGTTTCTTTCCCGGTTCCAAAATTTTTAGCGGATGCATTACATTATTTCTGCCCCTTTCCCTCCACTTCGCTTTCTTTTTCCGCTTTCACCAAAGTCCACCTTCTCTTGTGGTTTTTCAATCCTCTGGCTTCAGCTTCCATCTTTCTTCAGCTTCCTCCACTTATATTTCTACCTACTGATTCGTGTACGCTTGTTTTTCCCTTACCGCAGCTGTCACCTCATTTCATTTCATCCTCGTCGATCCTAGGGTTTACTTCGAGGAAATGATTCAAGATATATAATATTTGATTTATTTTATGTTCTAAATCATTCTATTTTTATACAAATTGAATTTCGGAGTAGATTTTAATCTTGGTCAAAAAGTCAGGAAACCAAGGAATCAGCAGATTGAAGCTTGGTTACTAGAAGATTATTGCTTTGTATAAGTTAGAAGGTTTCTTTTATACTTTTCTTGCTTTGGGCTTTGTCCTCGTTTATCTTTTTTGTTTTGAGTTGGCTAGGCTGTTATTATCTGTATGTTTGGCTGGACTTTGTGATTATAACTTTGTACTTCCCTTTATTAGCCATGTTAGATTGTAAGGTAGACTTTTGCAGCTTTATGATGCTCATTAGATTTGGCGACAAAATTCTTAGTTTGGCACATTGTTAGCAGTTGTATTTATGCATTTATTTGTATTTTCAAAGATTTCCCTAGTTTGGTTATGTTGATTGTGGTGTCTCTACACTCATTTAAATAAGCTTAGTGATAGTTATAGGACTGCTTTGCAGCCTGATGTCACATGTTAATGTTGTACGTATTGTTTTCGAAGTTTGCGGTTTAAGTAGTAGTTTTCCCTTCCAGAGAATGTATTCTAGAGTTTCTGTTGCTTGCTATTCACCCTGCATGGTGTTTTCGGACTATCGTGCAATTGTATTGTCAGTGCAAAGCGATATGAAACTATGGCTCCAAAGTGGTTAGACGGTTCACATCTTACCTCACATCAATCGTCTGAATTAAAGATAGTTTTTTTACGTGCCTGAGATTTGGATGTGTCGCCATTATGCGGATTCTGGCTAGAAATGACTGGTGCAGACACTCGCAATGCTTGGAGGCATGCTCAGAACTGGACTGTAAATACACTATCAAAATAGTGTGAGTATTTCTAGTTGGATAAGTTAGGGATAATCAATTTTCTAATCAAATCGCTTTGTAACTTTTTTGTAGTGTACAAGTCATCAATATTTATGTGATTAGAAAAAGCTTTGGCTATGCCGAAGCTTTAAAATTCAGGCTTGCTGCATGTTCAGATTCCAATATCAGTAGAAAAGCCTTTTAGAGCTTCTACTCAACACCATTCAACATTGAAGATCTAAATTTTGCTGAGAACTATTTCAAGGTAATTAACATAATTTTCTTTTAAAATGAGTACTGATTTTGAGTCCTGGTGGTTTTTCTATGGTTTATATTAACAAAATGAACAATAAAAATAGACATTCATTCATCTTTTACTAATATTTTTTTCATCTTACCATTACTTTTGTTTTATAACTAGATATGTCATAACTGATATCCACAGTTACGTCAGTGATGGCAAAAAATATATGTTATGCGAAGATATGTCTTGGCGAAATGGTTCATAAGAGAACTTGATCTCCGTTGCTATAATATATTAGATAATTGTGTTATCAAAGCCTTCATTTATTGATATAAAATGCTGGGCTTATTTGAGACAGGTTTTAAAAAGTAACAAGCCAGGTATTTTATGACTTACAACAACAAGAATATGATTTGTATCTAGCATATGACTTATATTTGTATTTCTAATGGAGATCTAAAATGTAAGCTTAATGTTTTTAAGCAACATAGATATCAAACACTTTTTTGGTTCTTTTTGTTTTTTGTATTTTAGGATAAATTACAAAATAACATTACTGGGAAGTGTTAAGAGTTAGTAATTGAGTCTTAATGGAAGTTGATTTGAGGCATGATTATGATTTGAGTTAGTAGTTGTGCAGCCTTTGGTGGCTGTAATTTGAATGATCGCTGATGTGTTCACATGTTAGCATGTGGTTGTCTGAGTTAACCAAATGTAACCTTGTCCATGTTCAAACTCTAGGTTTGTTGCAGTTTGAACTATATCTACGTGTATTATGGGGGTGCTAAGTGTTTATGTGCACAAGTTGATTTGTTTTATGTGCACAAGTCACATTGTTTTTAAGCTTTTCAACATCTTACTAGATATCTGTTGAGTATCCAGTTTTACGAATCATTGGTTTATCTACATTCTTTTAACATGTAGAACTTACAAATAATGCTGTTGTGAATGGTTCCATGGACCTTCTTTTGGCTTGCTAATATGCAAAAGCCCACCAAATGTCAATACAAATGTATCTAATTATTCGGTAAGTTATCGTGTACACATTTGTGCATAGGTAAATATCAGCCATTACATCATTTCCAAATTCTTTTATAGAACAAAAAAGACTTGACTTCTTAATATGAATATCCAGGTATTACCGCAAATGGGTAAAATTGTATGTAATCCTAATTTTTGATTGTTATACTTGTGTACAGGTAATTAGCATTTATGAAGTAAAGAACAACCGCATCAAAGAATTGTCAGTAATTATGCCATGAGCATGACTTTAACAACTATGTTTTATAATATTTTGTTTGTATTAGTTGTGTAGACTTGTTTGTAAATAGTTGCGGTACATGAATTCATTTATTTTGTCGAAATACTGTTATTGACATGATTATGGATGCCATACTACATTATGCAGTAAATGTGCTTTTTAATTATTTAAATATGATGATTATCGATGTTGATTTGAAAATGATAATTATGTGATTGATTATTTGTTTTAATATGGTTATTATATATACGTGATTGTTGGAAATGATATAAGCCGTTAACAGTATGTGGTTACTGCTAAAATGTGTTGTACATCAATTATTAAGTTTTAGTAGCATTCCAAAGGTGCTACAAAAAGTTAAAAACAAGGGTGTAAGTACAAATTTGGTTACATTTTTAAGACGCTGCCAAAAAACCTTTTGTAGGGTTTTAGAAATGTTATAATATGTTTATTTTTGGTAGCGTTTTCCACAATGCAACTAAAGTTTTCAGACTTTTAGTTGCATGTCGTGTCGCAACGTTTATTAAAACGATACTACAAGCTTTAGTAGCATTTTTTCAACACAAAAGGCTTTTTCTTGTGTAGTGTACCTTGGTTTGGTCTACATCCCATCCATCAGGCATAACCATGCGCTCTAAGAAACGCAGTTCCTTCCACCGAAAATGTCACTTAGAAAATTCCTCCTTATGCTGATGCGCTCAGAGAGTATGGAGAACCCATCCTAAATGAAATACGTGCTCATCCTCACTCCTAAAAAATACTAGAATATCATCCATGAAGACAACCACAAACTTGCTAAGAACATCCCTAAATACTCTCCTCATTAATAAGTCCACAAAACAAACTAGTGCGTTGTTCACCCTAATGGTATAACCAACCACTCGAAGAATCCATCATGAGTCCTAAAAGATGTCTTATCTATATTGTCCTTGGCTATATGGAGCTGATGAAAACCAGTGGTCAAATCCAAGTGAGAAAATAATAATGTGCCAAAAGCCTAGTCAATAAAATCATTAATTTGAGGAAGTGAGTAGTGATTCTTCTTCATGAGCTTATTCAACTCTCTGTAGTCCACACATAGTCAGAGAGAACCGTCTGCCTTGGTAGCAAAGACGATCAGTGATCCCCACTGGAAATACTCCATCTAATAAATCCATACTCCTAGAGCTCACCCACTTGCTATCTAAGATCCATCAGTTCCATCGGAGCCATATGACAAATAGGCAAAGCTATAAGATTCACGTTTTCACAAAGATAAATCCGAAAATCAATCTCTCGCTTAGGAGGTAGTCCTCTCACCTCCTAAAATGCGTCCAGTACTCGCGTGCAATGGGTTGAGAATCAATGTCGTCAATGAAGAATCTAAGGAATAAAGAAAACTCAACATGATTGACCCTCATGGGTGGGTCGATGAAATCTCATGGGTCCTACTACTACTATTCATCAAACAAATGACCCTCCTCTGGTAGTTAAAAATAGCCCTATATACGGCTAACCAGTCCATCCCTAAAATCTTGCCATACCCAGAGAATCCTAGTACATAGGCATTAAAGTCGAAATCAACACCTAATACATAAACTTTCAAACCCCTAAAAAACATAGATAAGTGCGGTGAATCACTTATTCGGATTTAAACTACTATGGGATCAGTGACAAGTGAGATAACTAGTGCAAACAATCAACCAATGTGATACAAATAAATGAATGAGATGCAAACGAATTGAAAAAAGTACGAATGGGAAAGTCATATATAGAAACGAAACCTTCTACAACCACTTTCCTACCTTGATCTGGACCACTGCTAATCGAAGCTACCTTTGACACATGAACCTACACTGCCAATGTACCTGCTCCTTATCATGCCTGCTATGGACATGCATTACTAAGATGCTCGGGCTTCCCACAATTAAAGCACTTTCTTCTCAATGTTCCTTTCTGCAATCCTTGATAAGATGTTCCGGTATCCCGCAATCGTGACACGTAAGCTTTGTCTTAATTTGTCCTTTCTGAGACACACTAACTTGCCTTTTCTCGCCTTTCCAATTTCCCTACCATTTTTTATTTTGTCTAACAGTCTTGGGAACTTCTTCTTTAACATCTTTTACCACTTCTTTTCAATTTTCGTGCATGAAAACCATTTCTACTAATGCATTAAATGTTCCTTCCATCAGAATATGAGTCATAACCAATCTTTAGATAGGCTGATTCATCTCTCCCACAAATTCGATGGCTTTCTTACTAGCTATATTGACCAAATCCATTCCAAATATTGATAGCTCATTGAATTGATTGATGTACTACTTAATAGAAAGATTTCCTTGTATTAGCCAAGGAACCTCTTTAGCTGCAGACCTTCCTCTGCTTGCGATAGAAATTTCACTTCAAATCGGCATTGGAATCCAATCTAATCTAAGTCTTTACCCTTAGCCTCAATAATCTCCCACCAGAATGATGCTTCCCCTTTAAGTTTCCAAGCGAGTAACTGAACCCTCTATCAAACTCTAAGCTTTACTAATCCAAAAATCCACCTATCTCTTATCCAAGCACGGGCTTCCAAAAAAGTCTCAGTACCCGATAAAGTCTTGTCATCCATATCTGTGAAGTCCTTACAAAGCTTAGAGAAACAAATAGCTGCTGGTGGATTAGGAGGAACCACAACAGTAGATATGCAAGAACTTGCGCAGGCCTTTGTCCATCGGCTAGTGCCATAGCTTCTAAGTATCTGCGAAACCAAACTAGGAATTGGGTAGCCTCAGAAATATTGTGGGCCCTATACATATTGCATAAAAGAGAGAAGATATTAGAATTCGAATGAGTTAAAGTAAAGTTATAACTGACTTAAGGGGATATAATTTTATTTCCTAAAACATTTTTTGGTTTGTATATGTTTTTTTTTGAAATGTATTTTCTTTTTAAAACAAAACCTTAGTGATCTTGTAATCTTAGGCTCTGAAATGAAGCACCCTACACCCCTTAACATCCCCTAAAATAGGGATATATTAAGAAATACGAAGCCTTTTAGATATGAAGGCATAAATATACATCACAGAGACTAAGATTCACAATATACATAATTAAACACCGCAATAAATAAATTATTCAAAACATTAACATTACATTTATTCAAAACCAACTGTCTAAAACTAAAAATACCATATGTCTCATGAAATGAAAATAAATCTTAGTCATCAGAGTGTCATTAGAGTACAAGTACGTAGTAATATTATCAATGAATCATCCATACAACCAAACCACGGAATAAGATAAAAATAGCAATGAGAATCCATCCGCTATAAAGCTAAGCTGGCAAGAGGAATTTGTTGAACAATCCACACTAAGCATTTCCGTCCTGCGAGCCTGAGGGAAAGAAAATGGGAAGAAGAAAGGAAAGCAGGTCAGACGAAAAGTGTGGTGAGTGGTATAATTACTAGCACGATTGTTTGGAAGAAGAAAAAGACAACATAACTGTTCTAGTGTCAGATATGGTAAGTGTCTATGCACAACTAGTATACGAATATAAATGAAAGATGTGCAAGGATTACAAGTAAGCTCAATTGACATCACTAGCGTTTGATTGCTTGCATTTCTACAATTTCAAAACATAATATAATTAGGAAAAATTTCATAATACTACCCATTGATTGACCATAATAATCATAGAGTGATAACTTATGCCTACTATAGGCCCTGATCTTATCAGGCCTGACCCATCAGCAAACAACATAGCATTAACAATGGAGTCTCAATGTCTTATTTTCCCTAGTCGTTTCAATGCACACACATTGACCTATCGAAATGCACCCTTACCTACCTTTATTTGGACCATCTTGCTACCTAGCTTAGCATGGTGCGTTCCCTCGCCTCCTATTGTGAGACTATATGTGATAAAAGAGTATGCTAACTAGTATGGATCCCCAACAAACAAATCCTACTTGACCCAAATCCCATTGATTAGGCCACCCATAGATTTACCATAAAACCATAGCCATGGAATAAACACAAAATTAGGCTTACAACTTAACATTTGTTCGATTATTATATTAAGCCTATTTATTTGTTTAATTACTGTCTAACACCTAATCACACGGCCCCATAGAGCAATCAATGCCTAATCATAAGGCTATCATAAAATAATCAACACCTAATGGCCCTATATAATAATCAATGCCTAATCATAAGGCTAGCATAGAATAATCAACGCTGGCCCCAGAGAATAATCAATATTTTAGGTTTATAAACTTATTTTTTAATTTAAGTTTAATTTTAGTGTTAAGGCTATTTATCCAATTACAACTTCATGTTATATTCATATCTTCAAATAAACCGTGTTTGTTTTATGATTCTTTGCGTTTGCAAATATGTTACAATCCATTTTCCTATCATAACCTGTGCCATAGCTAAACAGCAAATTTCATTAAGTCTGTATGTTTCAGTCCAATATCCCCTTTTGTTGCAGTTTAACTTTTTATATCAATTAAGCACTAAATTATCCAATCCTTTTTCTTTCATAATTCTAATCAAATTAAATTTCCCAATGCACGCAAAATAAAGAGGAATAATCAGTCGCATAAAATTAGGCATATAAATCTATGCCTAAATTAGTTTTGTATAACGTGCATAGAATAAAGGATTACTCAGTCGTATGTGTATGCCTATGTTGTAAATTTGGGCATATTTTTGGTGTAACAACAATAAATTGTAAAATCAGATGTAGGAAGGGGAAAGAAGACTAAAAGAATAATCTTATAGTAATTTAATTATTAATTAACTAAAAACTGTAAAAAGAGGAAAAAGAAACTACAAAATAACATACAAAAAAGATATTTATAGAAAATTGTAAATTACAGAAAAATAAACAAAAACTGTAAATAAAACTGCAAATTAATAAATACAACTACTAGTAAGTCTATTTTCTTAAATAGAACGAAAATCGGAACAATTATAAACACTCACTAGAAAGCTTCCCTTGTGGCCTCAGAAGAACCCACCTTTAAAAGAAAATAAAATAGAAAAAAATTTAGTCCTCTAAAATTTAATTTTGGTTAGCGTTGTTTCTCTAAAAGGAGGCTCATCTAGCCGAGAAAGAGATGCGTTGTGCAGAATGAGGAAGAGGAGGGTTGGGGTTTATTTATAGGTGGGCTAAAAGATCCTCAGCCGTTAGACTTAGGGTATAAATATGAACCAACTATACCTTTGGACCAATCATGGGTTTCCACATTAGCCTTAAATTTTAAATAAGCCACTAAGAAATTGATACATCAGTTGGAAAAAGTGGAAATATTTCATTTTATTCAAATACATGTCATGCACGAGATGGGTTGACCCACCCATTAACTGGGTCGACACATGGGTCGAACAACTACTCACTTAGGTCGACCTGATGACTTGCGGAGTCGTCTCATGCAATATGTGTATATTATATATTTTGTTGATTTGAATTTCAAACTTGGAATTATCATAACTTCTTTATTTTTCGTTTGTTTCTCACAAACCAAATATTTATCTAAACCGGAAAAATCGTAATGGACTCAATGGTGCAATTTTCACTATCAGATTTTGTCAATTTTACAATATATTACTTAATAAATTAATTTATTTATTAGCTATTGTATATTAAAATTTTGGTTGTTACATGAACCGTCAGCCGTATATGAATGACCTTACAATAAGCTTAACAAAGCATTATTTTCCTTCACGTCCAGTACCATGGTTGTGTTCGTTTTGATCCTGAAAAAGTTTAAATTCTACGACTGTCTTTTGAGAATTCAAGCCTTCAATATTATTATATAATCGACCCAGCACACACTAACGTAGATGCCCTGATTCATGTAGAGTATCCCACATTTACCACCAGTTGTCATTTATAAGATGTGGATATCATTAAAAAACATTGTTATAACCTTTTAATGCTACTATAGTCATGCATTATATTGTGCACCAGAGGAATGGAGTAGGTCTAAGTCCAAACAATTGCATTAATTCTTAAGTTACTCAGAATTAGTTTGCATATTGATCCTAGTCTGTGGGTTCTTCATCGCTAGGATAGGTTTTCGTATAATATTACTATTGTTGGTTTAGGATTTCAAACCCATTTCTCCTGATGCACGACCAATTTTCTCTCTTGATAAACCTTTAGTAAATGGATATACTAGGTTATCATTGTTCACATGTAATCAATGAAAATAGTTTGATCCGAGAGTAGTTGCTTAGATGTGTTATGGCATCGATGAATGTTTTGTAAATTTCCATTATACACAAAATTTTGCACCCTACTTAAGCTACTTCGTTGCCATAGTATATGCATATGGCCGATTCAGGTTAAAGCCAAAATAGAATATCATATAAAAAAATGATGAAACCATTCTCCTTCTTCGCCTACTTTATCTAAAGTGATGAACTCTGATTCCATAGTGGATTGAGTTATGCATGTTTGTTTAATAGATTTCCATGACACTACTGCTCATGCAAGGGTGAGGACATAAACATTAGTTGATTTGAATTCCTTGGAATTAAAAATCCAATTTGCATAGATATATCATTCTAAGACAGTAGGATAATTTTTGTAATGCATGGAAATGTTTGTGGTATTCTTTAAATATCTCAACACTCTAATTAGTGCTTTCCAGTGTTCCTTCCTTGGATTACTTGTATTTCGCTTAGTCGGCTTACTACATAAGCTATCTACTCTTGTGAAATTCCTGAGATACATTAGACCACCTATTACACAAGAGTATTCTAGGTGCATTAAACTCTCATTAAAGTGTTTTTATGCAGTACTCCTAACAGATTAAAAGTGTTTTAACCCTTTTAGTTACAAAATTTAGAACATTTCAATCACTTTGTCTACATAGTATGATTAAGATAATCCAATTCCATCTTATTATATTGATTGCCAAAATGACATCTATAACTCCTAAGTCTTTCGTATTGAAATTGTTGATTAACATTTTCTTTATAGTCTCTATCACCTTACTATATGGACCAAAGATTAACATATCGTTGACATACAGACAAATCATCACGTATGATTGTCCAACACATTCAAATTTATCACACTCATTAATGCAAAAACCACTTTTCACTGTTACACTATCAATTTTTTCATTCCATTGTTTTGAAGCTTGTTTGAGTTATACAATGATTTGATCAGTCTATAGACTTTATTCTCATTTCCATTAGAGATAAAAAATTCAGGTTCCTCCATGTAGATCTCCTCGTCAAGTTCTCCATTTAAGAATGTTGCCTTCATATCCATTTGATGGATTTCTAGATTATAGATGGATGCAACTGATATTAACATTCTTAAGGAGGATATTCGTGTAACTGGGAATAAGTATCAATGATGTCTACACCTTTCTGATGACATTCTTTGACTACCTATCTTACTTTATATCTTTTAATAGAGCCATCTAGTTTCATCTTCTTCTTGAAGATCCATGTACAACCAATTGGTTTTATTTCTTGTAGAAGATCAACTATTTCGCAAGTAATATTACTTAGAATTGAATAAAGTTCACTTTTTTATTGTTTCTTCCCACCATGAAGATTTAGAGGATGACATTGCTTCCTTGTATGTTTGAGATTTGTGTTCTAACATGTACGTTAGAAAGTATGAATCGAATGTCTTGGAAGTTTTTACACTTACGCTTTTACTGGGTTTAATGTCATGATGAGTTTCATCTTCATGTGGTTCATCTCTTTCTTCTCTTGTCCTTTAAGGAATATAATTTCCATCATTCTTTCTATATGGAAACACATAATGAGAAATCTCTTGACTCCACGATAGTATTCACATTAATATCACCTATATCAGACTTGGATATCAAAAATCTGTACACACTACTGTTTTGGATTGGCCCTAAATAGTAACAATCTATAGTTTTTGGTCCAAGTTTGTCTTTCTTGGAAGGTGGAACAAGAAATTTTCCAAATAGCCTCATATTCGAGGTATTTAAAGCTAGGTATGTGTCCTTTCCATAATTCATATTGAATTGTTCCTGTTTTACCTTAAGGAACCCTATTTAGTATGTGCTTAAATATATTTAAGGCTTTCCCATAAGTACATCAATAGGTCAGAAGTCAATAACATTACATTAATCGTATCTTTTAATGTTTTATTATTTCTCTTGGCTATACCATTTTGTTGTACTGAAAATGGAGTTATTCCTTGATGAATTATACCATTTTCTACACATACCGGTTCAACTATTGATTCATAATCTTCACCTCAGTCAGATCTCAATATTTTGATCTTTTTATTTAATTGATATTTTACTTTAGCTTCGAATTTTGTAAACGATGTAATTACATTATCTTTATTAGCCTAAAACTTATACATATCAACATCATGTATAGTCATTGATATAAGTGATTAAGTACTCTTTCTCACCTCTTATAGATAGTGATCTGAAATCACATAAGTAGGTGTGAACCATTCCTAGAGGTTTAGTGCTTCTACCGATAGTATGAAATGGCTTTTTGACCATTTTTTGCTTCTACACATGTCTCGCATTTGTAATTTTTATCTATTGGAAATTAAGGAATTAATCCTAAGTTTGCAAGTTTTTTTATTTTTTGGAAGTTTACGTGTCCGAATCTATCATGCCATAATAAATTTTCATGCTGAACCAAATAAGGAACTTCATTTTTATTCATTGTACAATAAAAATACATAGTTTTATTGATGATTACAGCTATATTGTCCTTGAATAGTCCATCACATAAGAACCCCTTCCTATATAAATTCCAGCGTTAAACAAAACTACTTTACTGAACTCGAAGACAATTCGGAATTCTTTATTTGAGAGCACGGGTCCAGAGTGAAGTTTCTTGTGAATATCTGAAACATAGAGAACTTCATTCAGTGCACTGTTTTTACTTGCGTAAATTTGAGGGCGACGGTGATATTACCTTCGATTTGGGAAACAGAAGAATTACCCATGTATAATCGTATTTCTTGTAAGTAGAGAACACAGATATGTCAAAACAGACATGACGAGTAGCGCCTGTATCTACCTACCATTGTACACGATTATGTACTAAATTGCATTTTGAAACCACATTTGAAATTCAACTTCTCAATGCTTGAACCCAAATTTTCCACTATATTTGGCATCGATTTGTCATTATTCTTCATATCTTGGCGATCTTTAGCGACATGCCTAATCTTTTCGCATACTCAACATCCACCTTTGAACTTCTTGGTTTGCTTATATTTGGATTAGTTATATGACATCTTTATCTTATTACAAAAGTTTATCTATTCATTTTTGAAGTGTCCTTTCTTCTTCGGCCCTTCTCTAATAAATGCCTCTTCGTCTTTACGTTGTGTTATTCCAGAATTTCTACTTTATTTTTTAATATGATTTGAAATATTCTTAGGACAACCTCTTTTTTCTATGTTTTAGATAGCTGCGGTAGTGTCTCCATGCTGGTGGTAATTTTCTTGTTATCACTTCAATAAGGAACGACTCTCCGAATTTATCTCCTACCTATCCAAGTTTACGGATTATAAGTTGGAGTTCCAGCATTAAGAGTTTTTGCACTTAAGTAGTTACGGATTTAGAAACCACTATCTTATATTCCATAAATTTATCTACTATGAACTTCTTCAAACTGACGTCATGCATCTTGTATTTGTTTGGAAGTGCAGCCCATAGGGGTTTTGCTATTTGGTGTGGCTGATACACTTTATACAACATTTATCCAAATAGTTCAAAATACAATTTCGACACACAAAGTTCAATGCTTCCATGAGTCAATTCCGAGAAGCACATCTGTGTCTATTTCTCTAGTTTTTCATCTCTTGGTTTTGATTCATCCTCCTCAACGCACTTTGGCAACCAAATGTAGCGAGATAAAACAACTTTGATTCATCCATATCAAAAAGTCATCACCGTCTCTTCTAAACAGACCAGACTTGTTGTAAGCAGCGATTTTTGCTAATAATTCAACTACCACCAACTTTTTTAGTAAAAACAGGCAAGTCTTACGATGTTATATAATGAGTATACAAAAAATTAAGGCCAATGTTATAAACTCCTAACATAACTTTACAGATCAAATTCCCAATACATTTAAATTCGATATTAGTATTTTCAACAGAATGAATGTACAACAACCAATTGCAATAATAACAACATCAAAGTGTTGTTTTAAATTACAGTAATAATTTACATTCTACTATTCTTTAAAAATAGTATATCTTCTAATGTGAAAGACTGAATATATATATATATATATATATATATATATATATATATATATATAATTTGTCTAGTCGGGATGTAGAAGAAAATTCCATCCAAGGATTGCCGTGATAATTTACTTAAGATTTTTTTCAATGTCTTCCAAGATACATTAGATAGTGATCTGCTCGAGATTATGGTGCATATGATCTTCATTGTGATATATAGGACTGCCTAGATTTTTTTCTAAAACGAAGATGATGAAAAGAATTATTGGAGATGGGCAGTGGTCAGGTTTTCTTCTCCTTTTGTACGTAACTTCCCAATGGCTACATCCGTTGGGAAAGGTCATGTCTCTTTGTTTCAAATTTATTTGAATTTGCAGCAGTAGTTTTTGTGCAAAAAGCAGCATCCATTTTATCAATTGCAACGACCATTTCCATTAGGAAAACCCATGTCCGTTCAAACATATGCAACTATTACGACCAACAGTCATCTCCATTTGAATTTTAAACAATCAAAAAACTATCCACTTTTATCCAATGAAAAAACATTGTCCACTCCGATTGAACCCATACCCGCATATGGCTTGACTCGGCCCGGTTCGGTTTGGTAAGGGATGGGCAGGCGGCAGTGCATGCGATGTGTGTATTGGATCATTGCTATATACGTCCTCCCTCTCATAAAAATTACCCGACCTTAAGGGCCAATATTGGTTTGAAAGTTTTACTATATGAACATGAAATTTTACAAATTTTTGGTAACATGATACAATAACTCGTTCATAAATTCAATGGCTTCTTACAATGAAAATATATGCCTCCTCCACACAAAGTGCAATTTCACACGGTTCATGTGGAAATAATGCTACATCCAGGATAAGTAAATATTTCACCTTGAACTTTCGAATATACTCGGCTAGTAAGTAAATTATTTCATCTTAACCGTCAGTGGTTTATGTATAACCAGACAATAAGATTTACAAAGCATTGGTTCCCTTTACATCCAATCTTGTAGTTGTGTTCATTTTGGTCCTAAACTAATTTGGTTCCATAAGTACTTTTAGAGAATTTATGCCTTTAATATTATCATAGAGCCAACCCAGCTCACACTAACATAAAGGATCACATCCATATAAAGTATTCTACATTTATCCCACTTCTCATTTACAAGATATGAACAACATTAAAACCACTGTTTTAACCTTTTAATACTTCTATAGGCATGCATTATATTGTGCACCATAGGAATAAAGTAGGACCAAGTCCAAACAACTACATTACTTCATAGGTTACTCAAAACAGGTTTGCTTACCGATCCTACTTATGCGATCTCTAGTCGCTAAAATAGGTTCTCATATGAGATAACTATTGTTGGCTTAGGCTTTTAAAACCATTCCCCTTAATGCACTGCCAATTTTCTCTCTTGATATACCTTAAGTAAAAGGATCTGTTAGGTTATCATTAGTTCTCACATAATATATGGAAATAGATCTAGTTGAGAGTAACTGCTTAATTGTGTTATGACAATGATGTATGTGTCGTGACTTTCCATTGTACACAAAGTTTTACACTCTTCTTAATGCTGCTTGGTTGTCAAAATGTATGCATACGGCCAGTACAGGTTTAGGCCAAAATGGTATATCTTTTAAAAATAATGAAGCCATACTACTTCTTCGCCTTCTTTATCTAAAGCAACAAACTACGGTTCTATAGCGAATTAAGTTTTGCATGCTTGTTTAGTAGATTCCCATGACCCTATTGCTAATGCTAGGGTGATGACATAACCCGTAGTTGATTAGATTTCTCAGAATCATAAATTCAATCTGCATCAAAATATCCTACTAAGGTGGTAGAATATTTTCCATAATGTGGGGAAAAGTTTGATGTACTTTTTAAGTACCCCAACACTCTAATTAGTGCTTTCAAGTGTTCCTTCCTTGAATCGGTTGTGTACCTGCTTATTTGGCTTGCAACATTAGCTATATATGTTCTTATGAAATTCATGAGACACGTTAGACATCCTACTAATCAAAAGTATTCCAGTTGCATTACCCTCTCATTAGTGTTTTTTGCATCAATTCTGATGGATTAAAAGGTGGTCTAACCTCTTCGATTCCAAAATTTTGGAATTTTTCAATCACTTTGCCAACATAGTGTTTTTGAGATAATTCAGTTCCATTAGATGTTCTTATTATTTTGATTTCCAAAATAATGTCTGCAACTTCTAAATCTTTCATATCAAAACTATTAACAAAAAATTTCGTTATCGTCTCTAATACCTTACTATTCAGACCAAAGATTAGCATATTGCCTACAATAGACAAATCACCACATATGATTGTCCAACTTATTTATAATAAACATGTTTATCACATTAAATTATATGAAAACCATTTTTTATCATGACACTGTAAATATTTTCATGCCATTTTTTGGAGCTTGAATCTGTTTAATGATTTGATTAGTCTATAGACTTTGTCCTCATTTCCCTTGGTGATAAAACCTTCTGGTTGCTCCATGTAAATCTCCCCATCGAGGTCTACATTTAAAAATGTTATCTTTAAATCCACTTGATGAGTATCTAGGTTATATATGGATGTAATTGCTATTAACGTTCTTATAGAGGTTATTCATGTAACAAATGAATAGGTATCAAAGAAGCCTGCATCTTTTTGAGGATATCCTTTGGCTATTAATCTTGTTTTATATTTTTCATTAGAGCTGTTCGGTTTCATCTTCTTTTGAAGATCCATGTATAAACAATTGGTTATATTCCTGGTGAAAGATCAACTATTTCCCAAGTTTTATTACTTAAAATTGAGTCAATTTCACTTTTGATCGCTTCTTTCTAGCATGAAGATTCACAATATGACACTACTTTCTTGTACGTTTGAGATTTTTTTTTCTAATATGTATCTTACATATTATGAACAAAATTTTTTGGAAGTTCTTTCCCTTAATCTTCTTCTTTGTACAATGTCGTGATGAGTTTCATCTTCATGTGGTTCATCCCTTTCTTCTTCTTCGTACAATTTCGTGATGAGTTTCATCTTCACGCGGTTCATACCTTTCTTCTCATGTCCTTTTAGGGACATAATTTCCATCATTCATTTTGTGTGGAAAGCACGTCTTCAAAGAATGAGGCATCGCTCGAACCCGTGATAGTATTTACATTAATGTCTGCTATATCAGATTTGAAACCAAAAAAATCTATAGGCATTACTATTTTTGGGCTAACCCTATGTAGTAACAATCTATAGTTGTTTTCCAAGTTTGACTTTCTTGGGAGCTGGAGTTGGTGCTGGAACCTTTGCCAAACACCCCTACACTTTGAGGTATTTGAAGTTTAGCAGGCATCCTTTCCATATTTCAGATGGAATTGTTCCTATTTCATTGTGAGGAACCCTATTTAGTATATAATTAGACATATCCCAAACAAGTTTATCGGTAGACTAGAGGTTAATAACACTGCATTAATTATATCTTTTAAAGTTCTAATTTCTCTCTCGGCTATATCATTTTGTTGTGGTGAACATGGAACTGTTGTTTGATGAGTAATACTATTTTCTACATAGAATTGTTCAATAGTGATTCATATTCTTCAACTTGATCATATCTCGGTATCTTGATCTTTTTTATTAAACTAATTTTTTGCTTCAGCCTTACACTTTATATACGTTGTAATTGCTTAGTCTTTACTATATAAAATATATACATAGAAATATCATGTATTATTGTTAATTAAAGTTATAAATTACTCTTTTCCACCTCTTGTAGGTAATGACCTGAAATCACATAAATCGGTATGAAACATTGATGTGCCCGTAAAAATGCACATTTATATTCACATATTTATTCTTGTTAAATAAATAAATGAACATTTTTGGGTGTTTTATACGATCAAACCATATTTTAAATATTTTCAAAATCATCACTCATTTTGGGAAAAATTGATCACTTATGCATGTTTTATTTTGTGATTGCATTTACTTGTTTTTTGTTGTTTTCTCTAATAGGAATTTTGGAGCACAAATAATGCATACACTTGAAGATTTGGAGCACAAATGCATGCATACAAAGGAATGAAGAGGAAATAATTCTCATACATGATCATGGAGGAACCCACTTCTCAAATTAACCTCTTTCTCTTAAGATTCTTATTAAAGACTAAGTGAATGAGACAAAAGACCTCATGCATCCTACATGACTCATTAGTGGCTAAGAGAGGATTAGAAGCTTCATGAAGGGCCATTTTGGGGATTTCCCATTATGAGTGATTAGGGTTTTAGGGTTTGTGATCTTGTATATATACCCCCTTTATGTTCTTTTATCCTCCTCTCTTTTATCTTTTAGTAGTTTAGTTTAGATCATAGCTCTCTTTTATTTTAATGGCTACTTAGCCATTTTCTTTATGTAACTTCTTTGCTTTAATGCAATTTAATTTCTATGCTTTTTACTTTCATGTTCATAGCTTAGATTTACTTTCATGTTCATAGCTTAGATTTACTTTATGTTCTTAGTTTAGTTCTCTTCTTGTTTTACTTAGTTTTTCTTTCATTTTGCTTAGTCTTCTAATGTTGAAACTTACATGTGTTGATATTACAACACATATGAGTGGCTAATCCCTTGATTTAGGGGTAATGATGCTCTCTAACTTTGTGTAAGTTCAACATGTGTATGATTGTGATCTTTAATATGTGCTTCATGTTAGTGAATATTGATGTAAGTTTGTACATATGGGTTTGATAGGTTATGTTGCATTTGCAAATGATCTATACTTATTCAATACAAACACAAGTTACATCAATATTTACTAAGTGATTATTGATTTTGAAATGAAAGTATGAACAAAATTTGATGGTCTATAATTCTAGCCAATAGTTCATAGACCATACTTAGAATAGTTTTGCTTTAGTTTCATTTTCATGAGAATCATAAGTGGTGTAAATGTTGCATTTATATCACTTGTTGAGATCATACATTGTATGTTTGACAACTTACATAAATGTGAGAGTGGATTTACCTCTAAATTACTCTCTAATTTCATATTTAGCTCTCAACTTAGTTTCTAGTTTCATAGTTTTTATTAGAACAATTCAAAGTTTGGTTTAATTCGATTGAATAAAATTGAAATCACTTCTTTCCCTGTGGATCGACTCGCACTCACTACGTATTACAATAGTACGTCGTGCACTTGCGGTTATTTCAATATTCGTGCGACGGTTTTCTATTTTAATAGAAATTACGTTGTAGCGAACAAGTTTTTTGCGCCGTTGCCGGGGAAGGAATTTGATTTTAATTTCATTCTTCGGATTAATTTTCTTTTTGTTGTTTTCTTTGTTATTGAAAAATAAAAATAAAAAATTGTGTTGTTCTTGGTTTTGTGTTTGTTTGTGTGTTAGTGCATTTGTTTTTATGTTTTGTTTTAATCTTGTGTTGCTCTTTTGTGTTTGTTCAATTGTGTGTGTGGTTGCATTTTGTGTGTTTGTTCAAACTCTTCTTCATTTGTGTTTTGATCTTCTTTTGTATTGGCATTGCATTTCCATTTAAAAAAAAAAGGGTTTTCTGTTCACTGTTATTATTCTGTTCATATTACATTCTATTTGATATTGCATTCTGTTTCATATTTCATTCACTGTGCTGTTTTGATTCCCTGATATATATATATATATATATATATATATATATATATATATATATATATATATATATATATATATATATTAAAAAAAAAAAACCTGTTGCATTATCGATTCATTTGTTATCTGTTTCTTGGGTGAAGTCTTTTGCATTTTCAGGTTGTTTTTATCATTTGTTGAACTTCGGTTTTTTTTTTAAGTCATTCTTTTTCTGTTGCATTTTCAGGTTAGTGTGTGTCTGCATTTTCAAGTCATTTGTTTCTCTGTTATATTGTTTCTGCGGTTTTAACAGTTCAGACATTTCAGTTTTATAGAAGTCCTGTTTTCATACATTTTCACTACAAGTGGTGATACAGTTCAGTTTTCACACATCTTTCTCCACTTATCACAAACTGTTTTCACACTTTCTGTTTTTACACATGAAACTGCACACTCACATTACATAGAATTGCTCCATTTCCACTACATTTCACCACCTCTCAACCATCCATACACACTTCAAACCAGCCCAGTTCAACACATATTTCAACCACCTTCCTCCATCAGCCAACAACTGTACATCAGTCGACAACTGCCTTCATCCCTTTCTCCAAACCCCAACTACAAACTGACCATCTTCATTCACCATCCCGTCATCGTGAATCACCCTCAACAAAACAGTGCTGCTACTGTGTACCAAGTTTCACAACTCTGCTGTTTCTATTGATCATTACTTCATTTTGTCCATCAACCACCCCTCAACATTCAAACTTCCACTCCACCACTTCTGTTACATTTTCAACCCACTTCATATTCCTCAATTCACCTCCTCCTTCCAGAGCCGTGTATCACCACTTCCACAAACCCAACAAATCAGCTCCATTACACCCTCCTCCTAACCCAGTAAAACATTCCATCACATAAAAAACAACCTCATCACTTCGCAAGCCAGACAGCCTCGAGCACTTCACTATCCAACATCACCTTCCAACAAGTCGCAGCCTTCACTCCCCCAAAACCCAGTCAAAAATCACATCCACAACCACCATATTACCATCCTCCACTACTCCCCGACCACACTTCAATACCATCACAAAACTGTCAACTGTGATGGACCACAATTCTACATAGACACTACTTCACCACCATATACACTACTTCACCATATACAAAACTATCAACTGTTACAGCTGAACAGGACCACATCCCACCTTCATTCACCAATCACTTCAAATTCATCAAACTCCCCATACCAAACCGCATAACCCTACTGCCTTACACCATTCACTGTCCGCCACCTTTCACAAGAACTCAGCAACACTTCTTCATCACTGAATTCACATCTCCACAGACAATCACCAAAACCCCTCTATTGAAACTGATCTTCCTCAAACAACAAAATCCGAACTCCTCAAGCCGAGCGTCTTCCCCAATTGTCCCTCGTCATCACCTGAAATCCCAGTTGCGAACTCAACCCTAAATTGCCCTAGTCACCAAATCAGCCTCGCCTGAAAAATCAACCCGTCGCCTTCTGCTTTTAACCCATCACCGCTTCACCTCAGATCAATCCTGACCCCAGTCTCCCCCAAAATCATCCGAAATTTCAGCTAGACAAATCACTGCTCTCTTCACGCAACCCCCAATCCGAACCCTTCACAATCGAAATCGCCCCTTTACCAAATCACGATGTGCCTATTTCCGATTTGCCTAACAAGAAATTTGTGATTTTGATTTTCTATTTCTGTTTGGGGATTTGTAATTCTGATTTTGTTTTGCATTTTTCTATTTTCTTTCCTTTCTCTATCTTGAGAACAAGAACCGTGTTTTGGAGTGAACAGAAAGCTTACCGAGTTGATTAGAATTTAGAACCGATGTATTGTTGTAATATATATGAGTGAATATGCTTTTGTCATGTTCTGTTTAGTCCCAAATTGTGGGATAAGTTTTACTCTAAGCTCCCAAGCCTTTATATAAGGAGCTCATGTAATGTAAATAATGTACCAATTGATGAATGAATAAAAAGTATCATCTTTCTCCTCCTTTAATGGCTTTCATATTGTATATTATTTATAACACGTTATCAGCATGATATCTATATAAAAATCAGATATATTTTGTATCAATTTGGAAAATCAATTATTGAAATCAGATCTAGGGTTTGGTCAGATATTGGAAGATCACACCAGATTTATCTTCTGTTCACTGACAAACTATGGATTCAGGTACTTGAGTTTTTCGATGCTGCTAATGAAATGAAAAACAACCAGCATTTGTTTATGAATATGTGATATCTTAATTTCATACTTTGCTGTTATACAATCCTTAACCTCTTCTTTCATACTTTCCTGATAGCTATGTAATTAATGAAGACATGACATGTTATGTCATTTTAATACATGAATTGGTTGTTTAGTCGAACACTTGATATGCTCAAATTTTATTATTTTGGAAAACATGTTTTGTTGTATAATTACATACAGACTCAGTTGCTTGACAAGTTATTTCTTTTAGATCCACTAATTTTGCATCATGCGTCTACATCCTTAAATATCTGTATCAGAAGGCCTTTGCATTTTGAATTTTTCAACCGTGTTCCAATTTTAAACGGGAAAATTTTACTGCTTAATAACCGATTACATTATTCTACCTGAATATGCCAAACTGCAGCAGTCAAACTTTGCTCGGTAATATCATAGAAACCTTTAGATTTTGGTTTTCTATTGCATGCTTTTCATATGCCTGGCCCCCCGACAATAAATTTTGCACCATTATCACTTTATCATTGCATATACAAAACGTAGCATCATTGTACATAATAAAGCCTGCTGCTATGAAAATTGATGCATGGTAACATATATTACAAACATTGATAAACATACCATTTATCTGGATCTCTTTGTGGAATGGGATAATTATTTGATGTTTGTTCTTACTAAATTTATCTAGAAAAAAATAATCCAAGTATATAGTTGTTAAATCCAAAGCTAACTTTTATTGGGTATGGTTTGCCTTTTCTAACGAAGCATAATAAATTTCTTTTATTTACGAAAGAAGTCTATATGAATAATATGATAAAATGGTTAGTATGATTTTGGATTTTTGAAGGAATTGTGATTGCTTGATTTTCTATTACTTGACTTTGATACATCTATGCTCTGTTGTCTTCAAGTCCGTCACATATAGCACTATGGTATATATGCATGTCCCATGCAAAATTAAGTAATAAATTCTTTGATATTGAAACATGGTTGCGATAATGTAAATTGCCCATCACATGAAATCATGCTTCTGTTTAAGTACATACTCATTGAACTGAAAATTTATAACCATCAAGAACATATCATATGTGTTGAAAATTCGTGCTTCTAGTTAATAAATATCTTGCTGATGGTTTCCTACATTTATGCGTCCAGCATTTTTGTTATAATTTGTCCTTTGATTTGAGAATTGGTCACTCGCTATGTTAATATTTTTATGTCTTGCATCCCTTACTATTGCATGAAATTGGAACCAACCACACATTCAATTTTGCTTCATTATTTTAACTATGGTCTGTAGCTTGAAAACAAGACTATCAATGTTTATTTATTTTCTGCAAAACATCCTATTTTCATGGTATACATGTACCACCGGCTTGAACTGCAAGGCAGTATACATAGCCAAATGCCTAAGGGCCTAAAAGTCTAATCGGTCATCTTATATAAAGTAACCATGACTCATCTTGTAAATTAAAACCTTTTTCTACGATCTGCACATAGCATGCTTTGAATAGGCAAAATCCAACCTAAACATATTTTGATATAATAGGATGATTCTAAGTGTGATAATTTGGACAACCTGGTTTTATTGTTTAAATAATTTAAGTATCTAAAGCTGGTATAGTAATATGTTTTTACTATGTTTTTATTAGTATTTTCACCATTACATAGATTGTGTGAGTATAGTATCAATAAATGTGCCGATATAAATGAGCCAAGCACCCAAGTTTGATAATTTAAAGACAATCATTGTTGTTAAATGTGAAATCTTTTATTTTATATATAAGCAGTCAACTATACCATATCATTAACCTGCAGCAGCTGTATTTTTTGTAAAATAATCAAATATGCAATCACATTTGGATAAATATAAGCCTCACAGCCTCAGTGTCGGTGATATATACACCTTGGCCTAGATTTGGGGTAATGTAGCTTGTTGTATCCCATGTTATGGAAGCTACAGACATATCTTGTACTAAATGCATCATGCATACAGATTAATTTATTTTCCATTTATTTATTAAGCATTGTGATCTCTTATGTTACATATGTTGTGTATTTTCCATATTATCTTGCAAATGAAATAATCAAAAAATACGAATCATGAATCATCAATATAAACAATAAGACTATTTGCCAACAAAGCGAGGATAATATCGTACCTTTATTTTACCAATTCCAAAACAGTAATTACCTGCAATGCTACGTACGTTACTGCTCAATATTGGTTGTTGCTTAATGTTTGAATCATTTCCTTAAAGTGTTTTCAGACTATTAATTAATGACTTTGTATTACTGTGCAAGTACATGAAGTGGGAAAGGAAAAGGGATTTTCTCCTGATTTTTTTTAGCACATATATTTTATTTATTTAAAATTTTGTACAACATTTCAAAGGTGGTTGCAAATGACCTGAAGTTCATATACAAAATTATTTCAAATGAGAAACCTGAAGTTCATATACAAATGAAGAACTTGAAGTTCATCATAAATTAATAAACTTGATATATATATATATATATATATATATATATATATGCATGCATATATGTGTACATATGTTCATAGGAACCTGAAGTTCCTCAATCAATGAACTTGAAATACTTCAAAATTTAAAAAGCCTGAAGCTTTATTGAAACTATGTGAAATAATAACATTAATAAAATTGATATCCAAAGATTTCACAATTTTCAAAATGAGTTGTATCTTTCTTATATATTTATATTTACATATTATACTGAAGAATAAATTTTAACAACTCGAAGTTGTTATATTTTTTTTTTGAACCAGAAGTTCAACACAGTGGAATCAGAATTTCAATATAGTGGAATCATAAGTTCAATACAGTTGAACCAGAAGTTCAATACAGTTTAACAAACTTGAAATTGTTTATATATTATTTGAACCAGAAGTTCAATATGGATTAACAACTCGAAGTTGTTCATATATTTCATTTGAACCAGAAGTTCAACACAGTTCCAAATCAGATATTTTGGATATTATGAAATGATCTTTAAGATTCACGTTGACATTGCTTGATAAGCAAAAATTAATGATTGGAACATTATAAAAAAAAATGTTTTAAAATCTATAATTTGAAATAGAAAGGATATGCAAATCAATTACATATGTAATACGTGGACGCACGTATATACATATATATATGTGATATTTAATTAACAACCTGAAGTTGTTATGAACTCATATTATAATTTATGAAGTCGATTGACATCAATATTGAATGACCTGAAGTCATGTGCATATTCAAATGATAGAAAATTCCTCCAAGTCATTAGATCATTGAAAGGGAATAAGAAATACAATATGAATGCATCTTATCAACTAATAAGTGCATTATCCTCCTATAACTGAAATACAACTAATGTATTTGCTAGCTATGATGCTATAATGGATCAAAAATGAATCCAAAGTAGGTTTATTATTTAAAGTGACAATGTTTGTCAACATTGATGGGGAAGATAAAGGAATCATCGATGTTAAATATTTGCTAACATATAGAATTATGCAAAGTATTACGTAACTTGCATAAATTATTAATTATGTCCCTGATAGACTTTCTCCTATATACATTTGAATCCCCGAAGGATCAAAAGGTGTAAATCACAGCTGAAAATGTGGTATAAAAGTCAGTTCAAAATATCTTTGGAGTAAGTCATAAAGATGCAAAATAAAGGAGGTAAGTGTTCCTGAAGAAACACTTAAAGGTGCTTCAAAAGAAACCCATGACATGATTGTAAAAATAACCCCAGAAGTGGTTTAGGTACCTAAAGTGTGATAATTTTCTGAGATCTCAATAAATCATGTATAGAACTGATAGAAAATAATCATCGATGATAAATTAATAAATAATAAAGCGCTTACAATTATAAATGGATTAAAATCCCATATTAGAGAGAAACATGATTGGCCATCATGAAATTCTCCTAAATAAGATATATCATAAGATATGAACCTGTAGTTCATAAGATAAAATAGAAATACAGATAATGACAAAAGCACATGGAAGTTACTGAAACACCATAGAGTGTCAAATGCTATGAGCATTGTATTTTTCAGAGATAATTGAATTGATTAAAGTGGTGGAAGTGTTTTAAACACTTACAATACCCTAAAGGTATAAACGATGAAAGTATACAAATTCTAGAAGAATGTGAATAACTTTGATAGTGATAAAGAGCAAGAAATGTAGATTACAACATTCTTTTAAGTATTGCTGTGATGAAAATCTTGAAATAATTCAAGATGAGTAGATTACTTCCTGCTTAGTGTTGTTGTAATGAAAGTTGTCTCACTCATCAAATGTGTATTGCAATATTCAAGCCCGATTGAAACAAAAAATTATAAGCACCTGAAGTGTATTCATAAATGAATATTAGTATCATACAAATCACAAAAGGGAGGTGTTTTAAATAAGAAAACATGCATGAAGCATGGAAATGCACATGAAGTTTTAAAAGAAAAACTTCATTAAGAAGTATTTGTAAGCAATTTGAGTTATTGAAAGAAGAATACGAATTCAGAGAAAATTATTAAATCAGGGGGAGCATCCATAAGTATGATATAATGCACTCTTTTTCCTTAACTAAGTTTTTCCCCACTGGGTTTTCTTAGTAAGGTTTTAATGAGGCATGGGTCATGATCCAGAAGTATCAACCCAAAAATAACATACAAAAATAAGTTATAATGTACTCTTTTTCCTTATTTAAGATATTTCCCACTGGATTTTTTTTAATAAGGTGTTAACGAGGCATAACATTGATCCAGAAGTATCATACTATTTTTTATGTAGTAAATATAACATTGTATGTTGTACTCTTTTTCCTTCACTAAGATTTTTCCCATCGGGTTTTTCTTGGTAAGGTTTTGACGAGGCAACGTTTTGATCCAAAAGTATCAAACATATTTTGATGCAATAAACTATTATTTATGAAGAAGACAAGACAGTTTGCATGGCTCAGATTCAAGTGAATTATATCAAGTATGAAAGGATGGAGCACATTTCTCCTAAATTTCTCTTCACATATGCATGAAAGGATAACAAGAAAGAGGAGAAACAAATTCAGTTTCAAGAATAAAGGGTAGATCCGTTCTCAAAGGCAATTTCCAAATCAACATTCCATAAGATGATATACAAAATTGGCATGCGTCGACTACATCAATAGACTAATTGAATAATGAGTTATAAATAAGGGGGAGCATATAAAATTATGTTATAATGTACTCTTTTCCTTCACTAATATTTTTCCCACTGGGTTTTTGTTAGTAAGGTTTTTTTAATGAGGCATTATTTTGATCTTGAAGTATCAACCCTAACGGTAACATTATAAAACATGTTACCTAAATATGAAATAAATTTGCACTCTTTTCCTTGTTTATGATTTTTCCCACAGGGTTTTTCATAAAAAGGTTTGTAATGAGGCATTGTTTTGATCCTGAAGAATCAAACTCTTGTAAGGAATATCATTTTAATATGATATTCATAATGTCAGATGATGTACTCTTTTTCTCATTCAAATTTTTTCCCATTGGGTTTTCCTGATAGAGTTTTGAAGACAACAGACAATAGTTGTATCAGCTGAACGGATAATCTTAAGGGGGAGTAATCATCATATATGTTTTTAAAAGGAACAACTTCAAGTTAGTAGAGCATTCAAGATTTTGAAGACGCATATTCAAGGGGGAGTGTTGTAATATATATGAGTGAATATGCTTTTGTCATATTCTGTTTAGTCCCACATTGTGGGATAAGTTTTACTCCAAGCTCCCAAGCCTTTATATAAGGAGCTCATGTAATGTAAATAATGTACCAATTGATGAATGAATAAAAAGTATCATCTTTCTCCTCCTTTAATGGCTTTCTTATTGTATATTATTTATAACATGTATAACTTTTTATGAATTAAGATAGTGGGCCGGGCTTTGTCTGTGTCTTTAAGGGTAGAATTTTTTTTAGTTTGTTCTCAAAAAAATAAATTCTCTTCCTTTTCTCCTTATTGGTTTTCCTCCTTTATCTAAAAAAAAATAAAAAAATCCTTTCCTTTGCCTTTATTTTGATCTTGTTTTGTTTTTCACAAATTTTGCTTTTAGTTTCATTTTGAATTTCTCTTAAAAAAAAGGGATCATCACTGGCTTTTCAATTGTACATATATTATCTTCGCTTTTCAGGTAGCACAAGGAAGGGAACCGCTTCGCTTTGCTTGCTTAAAACTGCTTTGCCGCGCTTAAAAATAAAAAATTACTAATAAATTTAGATGCTGTGGTATTGTTCTCTTCTCCCTTATTTTTATTTCATTGCATTGTTGTTTGCTTGCATTTGCATTAAAGAATCCAAAAACAAAGCAAAAATTCATTCGTAGTCGCATCGTTAATTCACGTTTAATTTTTGTTTTGCATTCATCTCGTTTAATTTTCATTTTTTAAGGACTTTTTATATTTTGACAAATTGGTTTATTTCTAACGAACTATTTCTCGGTGTCTAGACTACGACAGAGTAATAACCGTTTATAAATATTACGGTGATTCGTAAATATTATATCGGTTGTTCCTCTAAAGGTACTTAAACCTTCGGCTGCATTGCTAGGGTGATTCCTGGTGCACCGATAACTCCTGTCCGTTAACTGGCTGAGAAATCTTTTATTGAAATTAATCTAACCGTCATTATATTATTTTAGAAAAATTGTAAATACAGAATTTGCATTTATATAGTTGCATTAGGTTCATGCATATGTGAAAAAAGAAAAACACAAAAAAAAAATTGAAAATCAAACATAAAAAAAAACTTTCTCTTTCGTGAATTTTTTCTTTTTCCTTTTAAAATTTCAAAAAAAAAACAAGAAAAAAAATTCCAAGAAATCATAGATCTTAAAAAAAAATCTTTTGTGAATATTTCCTTTTCTCGAAAACAAAAATTCAAAAAAAAAAAAAAAACAGTACCAATTTTCTTGAAAATGTCCGAATTTCCTTATTTCCACGAATTTTATGATAGTTATGAAAATCAATACAATCCATATAATTTTACACCAAATTCATATGGATATTTTAATAATAACGATCGTACAAATAACTCTGATTTTGCACCACATAATTTTCAAACTAACGATCAACCTTCAACTCTTGAAACACAAATTGAATCTTTACTTGAAATGAGCACACAACAAAATCAAAGAATAAATGAATGGTGTAATTCATATTTATGCAACAATTCAAATCAAAGTTTTCAAAATATTCAAAATTTGAATTCACTTCCAAATTCAAATGGTTTTGATTATAACCCTTGCCAAATGAATTTCGAACTCCAAAATGAATTTCAAATTCAAAATGAAAATGTGAATAATTTTTCAAATGATTTTGGCAATGGGAATAATTTCAATGACGGTGCGATTAACGATTTTTGTTCTCAACAATTTCAAACTACTCAAGTTAATAATTATAAGTTTGATTTTGTCGAGCAAATGAACGAAATTTTTGATAATCT
The DNA here is from genome assembly GCA_030737875.1 of Allium sativum. NCBI lineage: Eukaryota > Viridiplantae > Streptophyta > Magnoliopsida > Asparagales > Amaryllidaceae > Allium > Allium sativum. Next base: position 725,605,603 of record CM060919.1, on the reverse strand, counting down.
CATGGATTTGTTATTTGAAATGTATTTGAAACAACGTGAACAACAAAATCAAGTCTCAACATGTGACGATTCGAACGATAATCCATCATTTACCAAAATTGATGATTTTGAAATAACAACTTTCGAAATAGAAAATGACGATCTTAACGAGGTTGTTAATAATACGGTAATTGAGTTGGATTTCAATTATTATGAGACGGTGGAACAAAGTTTAAAATTCGATCTTCCTTTTTCTGAAAATTTGAAAATAACAACTTTAGACTTTGAAAATGATATAAGTAATGAAGTTGTTAATAATTCAAAGGAAGATGAATTTAATGAACACAAAATTTTTGGACTTTTCGAAGAAGAGTTGAATTGTGAAAGAGTAGATTTGAATCACCAATTGGATTTTGAAATCGTTATTTTTGAACAAATTTTCAATGATAAATTTGAAATTCAAATTGGTGAAATTAAAGATGAATTTCAACCATTTATTCAATCTACCCGAAGAATCATCGAAAATAAACCAACTCATTCGATTTTTAATCGAACAACATTTATCTTTCCAAATATACGTCTAACTTCAAAAGCTTTTACAATTTGTTTTTTTGAGCTTAAGCTGTGTCTCTCACACTTGAAGATACAAATGAATCGGTCTTTAGAAGACCATTTCATTTACTTCTTGTCAATATATTTTCTGATATACTTTAATTTTTTCTTTTTTGTAAATATAGGGCATATTTTCAAAATTTTCTTTTTCTTTTCTCTTGCCACTTGGGTTGACTGTGGGGACACAGTCAAATCAAGTGTGGGGGGAGTTTTATATTTATTTATTTTTGCATAGATTTCAACTATCGTTTCTTTTTTCATCCCAAAACAAAATTTCAAAAAAAAATTGCATTTTAATTTACTTTTAAATGGGCACGATGAAGTAAATATACAGTTTTGGTCGTAATTAAAATATTTGGAATTTTACTTCTCTTAATGGATAAAAAAAGAAAAGTTTGAATTATGAGCAAATTTGGTGTAACTGGTTTATAGGGAGATTCGTAGGTGATGAGTATGAAGTGTTTTCTAAATTGTAATCCGATTAAATGAATGGTTGATTTAGATTACTTACGTTAACATTTTAGATCATTTAAGTGAAGTTGTACTAAGATATTCTCGCTAAACTCTCTCTCTCTCTCTTAAATTTAAAAAAAAAGAGGTATGTATATAGATATAATAATCCAAGGGTATCCACCATTGCTGGTACATCTGGCATTGGTGTGTAAACCCGCCAAGCTCTTTCCGACACCTTGTTGACAAAGTCAGCGTCGATATATCTTGGTCTCATTTTATGAGTTGGACACCTTAGGATTACCGACCTTCACGTAAGTCGTAGTGCAGTGTAGGGGTGGTATACCTAGGTATTTGTAAATAATAATAATGTAAATATTTTGTAATAAAGAGAGAGTTAGCACTTGAAATCCAAGCACACTCTTCACTTATTTGACCTAACTTGCTAACCAAAAGTAAATAAAGATGCCAATGTACGATTGTTGATATTGATTACAGAATTCATTTCATATTTGCACTATGTTTCTACCAAAACAGCTGGCCAAGCTGGAGGAGTTTGTAGCGATAACTGACTTTTGTTTGAAGTTTTGATTAGTAACGGACTTTAATTTCATAGTGACGACCCGAACTTGTGTTAACTCGTTCGTGTAAAATTTAAAAGTAAATTACCCATTTGTAAATAATCTTGCATTCATCTCGTACATATCTTCTAATCTTGCATTTTGTAAATATTTTTTTGCATCCAACATTTGGATTTTGTGGGTAGTATCCGCTGAAAACCCTCACGAGACAACACTCGTCCTACTAGGGACACCCAGATGTTTAACGGCTTGTTGCATACGCTCAATGCAATCGTGCTCCCTACGAAAGTGGATTTATCTTAGTTCCTTTACTTTATTCGAGGACGAATAAAAAGATAAGTGCGGGGGTATTTGATGTGCACGTAAAAATGCACATTTATATTCACATATTTATTCTTGTTAAAAAACTAAATGAACATTTTTGGGTGTTTTATACGATCAAACCATATTTTAAATATTTTCAAAATCATCACTCATTTTGGGAAAAATTGATCACTTATGCATGTTTTATTTTGTGATTGCATTTACTTGTTTTTTGTTGTTGTCTCTAATAGGAATTTTGGAGCATAAATAATGCATACACATGAAGATTTGGAGCACAAATGCATGCATACAAAGGAATGAAGAGGAAATAATTCTCATACATGATCATGGAGGACCTCACTTCTCAAATTAACTTCTTTCTCTTAAGATTCTTATTAAAGACTAAGTGAATGAGACAAAAGACCTCATGCATCCTACATGACTCATTAGTGGCTAAGAGAGGATTAGAAGCTTCATGAAGGGCTATTTTGGGGATTTCCCATTATGAGTGATTAGGGTTTTAGGGTTTGTGATCTTGTATATATACCCCCTTTATGTTCTTTTATCCTCCTCTCTTTTATCTTTTAGTAGTTTAGTTTAGATCATAGCTCTCTTTTATTTTAATGGCTACTTAGCCATTTTCTTTATGTAACTTCTTTGCTTTAATGCAATTTAATTTCTATGCTCTTTACTTTCATGTTCATAGCTTAGAATTACTTTCATGTTCATAGCTTAGATTTACTTTCATGTTCATAGCTTAGATTTACTTTATGTTCTTAGTTTAGTTCTCTTCTTGTTTTACTTAGTTTTTCTTTCATTTTGCTTAATCTTCTAATGTTGAAACTTACATGTGTTGATATTACAACACATATGAGTGGCTAATCCCTTGATTTAGGGTTAATGATGCTCTCTAACTTTGTGTAAGTTCAACATGTGTATGATTTGTGATCTTTAATATGTGCTTCATGTTAGTGAATATTGATGTAAGTTTATACATATCGGTTTGATAGGTTATGTTGCATTTGCAATTGATCTATACTTATTCAATATAAACACAAGTTACATCAATATTTGCTAAGTGATTATTGATTTTGAAATGAAAGTATGAACAAAATTTGATGGTCCATAGTTCTAGCCAACAGTTCATAGACCATACTTAGAATAGTTTTGCTTTAGTTTCATTTTCATGAGAATCATAAGTGGTGTAAATGTTGCATTTATATCACTTGTTGAGATCATACATTGTATGTTTGACAACTTACATAAATGTGAGAGTGGATTTACCTGTAAATTACTCTCTAATTTCATATTTAGCTCTCAACTTAGTTTCTAGTTTCATAGTTTTTATTAGAACAATTCAAAGTTTGGTTTAATTCGATTGAATAAAATTGAAATCACTTCTTTCCCTGTGGATCGACTCGCACTCACTACGTATTACAATAGTACGCCGTGCACTTGCGGTTATTTCAATATTCGTGCGACGGTTTTCTAATTTAATAGAAATTACGTTGTAGCGAACAAACATTACCAATGGTTCAGTACTTCTACCAATAGTATAAAGTGAATTTTTTTACCATTTCGGCTTCTACACATATCTCACATTTGTAGTTTTTATCTGTTTATAATTTATGAATTAATCCCAAGTTTGCAAGAATTTTTGTTTTTTTGGAAATTTACATATCCTAATTTATCATGTCATATTAGAGTTTCATGTTCAACCAAATAAGAAACTTTATTTTTACTCATAGCGTTACTTTTGATATGGCTACATTTTCCTTAAATAGGCTATCACACAAATAACTCCTTCCTATATAAATTTCAGCCTTAGACAAAACTATTTTATCCACCTCGAAGATCATCATAATCCTTTCTTTGAGAGCGCTGGTTCATATATAAGATTCTTCTAGATATTCAAAGGTTGAAGAAATTCTATTGGTATCACGATTTTTCTTGATGTAAATTTGGTCATGGAAACTGTATAATTACCCATGTAAAGTTGTTCTTCCTGATCATATTTCTGAAAAGTGGAGAACATAGATATGTCAGAACAAACATGACAAGTAACGCCTGTGCCTATGCACCACCATGTAGTGTCGTGTAGTAAGTTGCATTCAGAAATAACTCCAAGAAAATTCTACTCCTCAATGTTCGAACTCAAATTCCATTATACTTATCCATGATTGGTCACTCGTCTTCTTGTGCCGATAATCTTTAGTAGCGTACACAATCTTTCACTGGATCTAACATCCACCTTTGAACTTTTTGGTTCGCATATATTTGGATATTTTATTAGAGAAGCTTTTATTTTTGTTGTTAACATGTCCTTTTTTATGACCCTTTTATAACACAGGCCTTTTCAGTTTTTAGCTGTTTAATTCTATGATTATCTACCACATTTTTTAATTTAAAAATGAGATATTCTAAGGAAATCTTCTTTTGCTTATGTTTTAGATAGTTGCAGTAGCCACTCCACAATGGTGGTAATTTTCCAGTCATCACTTCAATAAGGAGTGACTCTCCGACTTTATGTCCTTTCGATTCAAGTTCATGGACTATAAATTGCTGTTCTTGCACCTGAGTAATTACGGATTTGAAATACACCATCGTGTATTCCATTATTTATCAACTATAAACTTCTTTAAACTGACATTCTATGTCTTATATTTAATTGCAAGTGCAGCCCATATGGATTTTTCTATCAAGTGTAGTTGATACACTTTATACAGTATTTTATCCAACCAGTTCGAAATGTAGTTTCAGAACATGAATTCCAAATACTTCCATGGGTCAATTCTAAGAAAAACATCTATGCCTTTTCTATAGTTGGTCGGTCTTTGGGCTTTGGTTCATCCTCCTAGATTTACTTTTGCAACCTTGATGTGGTTAGATAAAACAAAATTTGATCCTTCCATAGAAGCCTTCAATATCTCCTCTAAATGGGTCAGGCCTGTTGTGACTAGTAGTTTTTGCTGATAATTCAACTGCTTTCATCTCTATTTTAGTAAAATAGGTAAGTCTTCAGATGTCATACAACTAGTATACAAAAAAACAGAGACCGATTAGTTATAAATTCCTTACACAAGCTTACAAATTTCTAGTAATTTGGAATTCAATATTTGTATTCTCAACTATAACTGTTATTGGAATGAATGTACAATAATTTATTACAGTAATAACAAAAACATTAAAATGCCAAGTTAAATTAAAGTAATAATTACTATTCCATTAGTCAGAAAAAATAGTATATCTTCTAACAGGAATGATATATATATATATATATATATATTTGTAAATGGGTGTAAAATTTTATTAGGCACTTCAGCCCAAGATGCAAATACAACATAAGACGCACCCGATACCCATTAGTGACACCAATACATAAAAAAGGAAACTTAACAGTCCAACTGGCTTCACTAACAGAATCATTCCCAAATTACTCCCGCAAATTACGCAATTAGCCTTAAATCATGGCGGCCAATAGCAGCTCCACCTATCTTGGTTTCCAGCGCTTATCCCCCTTCGATCCTCGCATGTCTTGTCACCTTCACTGTGTTCCAAGCGCGATGTACGTCTCCTCCTTACTCTGATTCTTGTCGTGTTGTTAATTTCGTTTATAATGAGAGGACTGATGCTTTCCACTGTCTTGCTTCCTTTTTGATAAACTCTGCTGCTGCGTTCTTTCCATATCCACCATGTGGTAGTTGTGAAGGAGATGCTATTTACATCGGACACCACATCTTTGCGCTTCCAGGTGCAAAGCAGGTAAGCGATGATTTCCTCTATGCTGTGTCTTGTGTTTTGTTCACCATAAATGCTTTGTAAGACTTGTTTGGAGTAATTACACTGATAGAACAAGTGCGAGTGAGATTCATCAAGAGTATTGCATAGAACACAAACTGGGTCAACATTTAATCCCCATTTGCAAAGCCTATCCTTAGTTGGCAGTCGTTGCATGATCGCTTTATACGTTGTGCTAGCCATTTTGGGAATATTGGCTCTATTCCACACTAGTTTTGACCATTCTACTATAGGATTTTGATTTCTAATATTGTCATATGTCTTACGCAAAATAAAGTTATCATCTTGATTCCAGGTCCATATATCATTACTTTGTAACTCAAAAATGGGGGTATGAAGTATGTCATTTCGAATATCTGTAGAGATGAGGAGTTGATTGATTTGCCAAGTCCCATTATTGAAGATTTCATTCACTGTTTTGTATGGACAACCATAAGCTGAGTAGGTATCCCATCCCATACGTTCAATAAGAGATTTTCCATGAAACCACGGATCACGCCATAAATCTGTGTCATTTCCATTGGCTATTTCTTTCATGCAGTTTGAAGCAAGAATGTCTCGTGACTTCAGAATTTCTTTCCATGTAGCTTATGAATTGTTATCAACTCCTATTGTCCAAAAATTGTCTTTAATATACTTTTTCCTCATCCATCTAGCCTATAATCCTTGAGAATTAATAATTTTCCATCCCAGTTTAGCAGCAAAAGTGTCTCTCATAACTCTTAAATTTCTTAATCCAACTCCTCCTTCCTTCTTTGGTCTACATAGATCAGAGTATTTTATTTTGTGAATACCCCCTCTCCATATGAAATTAGCACACACACTTTCAATCTTGTTTATAGTAGCATCAGGTAATGGAATGTTTACAGCCAAAAATATATCTTAGCTGGTATCACAATATGTACTAACTCAACTCTACCAGCAAAGGATAACAATTTAGAACTCCAACTTTGCAGTTTATCTCTAATAGTTGTAACAAGAGATGCACACTCTCTGTCCGTAATTTTGTTAGATGACAAAGGAACCCCCAAATACTTAACTGGCAAATCACTTTCATTGACATTAAGTATGCTCAAAATATCCTCTCTTCTGGAATTAAAACTATTAAAATAACATTTAGTTTTCTGCTCATTGACTTTAAGACCAACATACCTGTCCAAAATATTAAAAATATCTTTCACAACATTAGTTGCTTCACAATTTGATTTTATGCAAATGATAAGATCATCAGCATATAACAAATGATTGATTAAAGGCTGGAAACTGTAGATGGACTGAATTCTCTTTTTGTGTGTGGCTATTTCCATCTGAAGGGAGAAATACTCCATTGCAACGGCAAACAAATAGGGGGATATGAGATCCCCTTGTCGGATTCCCAGGTTGCTTGAGATAAAACCTTTTGGCACTCCATTAATCAATATGGAGAAGGTAGGCATGGTAATGCATTCTTTAATTAAGTCAACAATTTTCACCGGAAACTCCATGCATTTAAGCGTATGAATAATGAATGTTCTACTAATTTTATCATAAGCTTTCTGAAGGTCTACTTTCAAGAAAAAATTGTCTGCTCCTAAAGTTTCTTATCAATTCATGAGCCAACAACGAGTTTTCTGAAATGTTCTGTCCTTTAATGAAAGCACTTTGACACTCGGCAATCAAGTCTGGTAGCACTTTTTTCATTTTGTTGCATATTACTTTGCTCAGTACTTTGTATATAACATTGCAACAAGCTATCGGTCTGTAATCCGCAATACATGAAGATTTATCTTTTTTCGGAATGAGACAGAGGAAAGTATGCTTTATTTCTTTTATGATTTTACCAGTTCTGAAAGCTTCCTCAATAGCTGACACAACATATTTTTTCAGGTCTCGCCAGTGGTGAATATAGAAGAAGGACCCGAAACCGTCGGGGCCGGGAGCAGAATCCCGATGTATGGACATCATCGCAGCGGAAACCTCATCATCAGTGACATCAGCAGTCAACATCCTCCTCCCGCTGGTATTAATGAGCCTTCTGGGCTTGATACTAGATAAGATGTCATCATTGCGTTCGCCATTATATAATTCGTTGAAATAATTAATAGCTTCTCGTTCAAGAACTTCAAAATTGGTGATAGGACTCCCATTCTGGTTAAGCAATTGAAAGTAATAATTAGTGTTACAACGAACATACATTTTAGTATAAAAAAATTAGAACAAGTGTCCTCGTCAGAGATCCATTTTTCTTTTGCTTTCTGTTTTAGTTCCTCCGCTTTGATGTGTAGTGCAGTTTTGAGCTCCTTTTGATTATCAACATAGGTTTTCCATGCCTGGTCAGTATTGTCTCCCTCCTCAATGTTTTTAAGAGCTTTAGTGCATATCTGCTCCCGTCTTTCAATATTTTCATTGTTTTTTGGTCTAGTCCTGCTCCACTTCTTGATTTTGCTTTTGGTACTCTTCAAAAACTCCAGAAAATTGTACATGTAGCTGTCTCTAACAAGAATCAATTCCGAGAAGCATAAATTAGAGTAATAACCATCTAAATGATGCCAATGATTTGCATATCTAAATGGTTTACCTTTCACTTGCCTGTCTCTAGTGATTAAAGAAATGTGTATGGGGCTATGGTCACTAGTTGATGGAGGCAGAATACTTACTTTCATGTCTGAAAATTTAGTCATGCAATAAGAGTTGAAAAGAACACGATCTAGCTTGCATAGTATTTTCTTGTTTTGACGTCCTGCCCATATGAATTGCAGACCAAAACTAATGGGTTCCATCAATCTGTGGCTAGCACAACATTATTGAATTAAACTAATTGGGAGGTACGAATATCATTGCCACCTTGTTTATCATTATCATTTAAATTAGAATGTAAGTCCCTCATGATGATTCAAGGTAAATTAGTATTCGCAGATATGTCTTTAACTTTATTCCACAAAGCAATTCTTTAATCAGCTAGGTTATTAGCGTAAACCATAGTTATTTGCAATTTAAATCCTCCCAAATTATCAGCACTTACTGTGATTTGTTGGGAGTCCATGCAAATAGTTTGCATATGCCATGTGTTTTTATTCCAAATCATCATGATTCTTCCTTTAACATTGTTATCATCATTATGAATGTACTCCCATTCGTTGCCCAAATTGTTAGTTAGAAAATTGATATTATCTTTGTTCAACTTATTTTCCAGTACACCTAAAATAAAAGGAAGATATTTCCTTCTTAAATTGTAGAGTTCTAACAGTCGGGTGTCGTTATTTAGACCTCTATCATTCCATGAAATTATGGACATCTTGGTTTGAAATTCCTCTTCCTCAGCTGACGAAGAGAAAAGTCTCTTACCTTCGATGCTGCTGACGTAGCTTTAGTTGCATCTCCTTCACTAAACTGTTTTTTGTACTCCTAATAGGTCTTAGTATATAACTCTTTGTCTTGTTTTTCCTCATTTATGCTTTCGCTGTCTGAACTTGCTAAGTCAATATCTAACTTACTTAGATCTTCTTTAGTTTCAGGAAAGTCCTCTTCTTCAGAATCTTCCTCAGAATCTTCCTCAGACTCTACAAGACGAGTTGACTCCATTGTTGATGCCTTTTCTACCAGCTGCACCATCTGGTCAGCCAGTTGTGCCTGCTGTGGACTCGCAGATGGTGCCTGTTCTGCTATTTGTTCGTGGTGTTGATCAACCATCTGTGTCTAAAGCTGTTGGGGAGTCTGGTGATCCTCTACAATAATTAAAGTATCACTGCTGTTCGTAGAAAAGTTATTAGTAGTTAGGGGGTCTTCAGCAATGATGTTTTGATCAGCATTTTGACTTGTAGATATATCATTGCTGATAGTTTTGTCTTTAATTACCCAAACCTGTTTAACTGGATTTGCAACGGTCACGCACTGTGCATCAGAATGGCCAAAACACTTGCATGTTCTTCACACTGGGGGAATGTAGTCGTACTCCACCTCTTGTAAATATATGTTTCCACTACTGTCTTTTGCTCTTATGGTATGTATAATCTCGCTATCTGCTTTCATATCTACTAGGACGTGGGCGTAGTTTAACCTTTTTACATTTCGTGTGTTCTCAGCCATGGTAAGAGGAGTACCAATCATACTCGCTAACTTACTAATGCCTCTGGCATTCCATAAAGGTAAATCAAGATTTTTAATTTAATCCAGACCGGATGAGATTCTAGCATGTCTCGTTCAAGTCGTAAATTAGGTTCCCATCGTTTAATAAAAATTAGCTTACTATCCATGAACCATGGGCCTTCTTTTAACACTCTTGAACAATCATCTTCCCTCTCAAATTTGATTAAGTAAAAACCATTTTATCTCGCAAAAACATCCCATTTGCCTACTGACTTCCATTCACGTCTATTATACGCATTCAGGTGAACATAAAAAGACATCTACCCACTAAATAGATGTACAAAGAATTTTTCCACATCGATTTAGCTGCTTCAAATACCTCGTCATCTATTTCCATAAATTGACCTTCCTCATCAGCTGCAGTTTCAAACTGTTCTACATCACCAGTTACTAAAGTGTTACCTACTACTGCGTTAGCCCATGAACGAGTGCCAGATCTAAATGTTGGGCCTTTGATTTCGTTGTTCAACATTATATTTTGTTTAGATCTGCTATGATCCATCATGTGCGCCGTCCTTTTCCTTTGGCCAATTGGGTTTCTAATAGATGGGGCTTGGTTTCCATAATTCATAGCCACGTTACCAGTTTTCCTTTTGGATCTAACCTCCTGCCATTCAGAGTCATCATTATCTTCATCGAGATTAGCTGATCCAGTTATGTCGGCAAAATTAGGGTTGACGCCTTCCGCCATGGTTCATATACATACACACACACACACACACATATATATATATATAATCTAACAAGGATGTAGAAGGTAATTCTGTCTAAGGACTTCCATAAACTCCCAGGATACAACAAAAAGTGATCTGCTCAAGATTGTGGTATGTATGATCTTCTGTGTGATATGTAAAACTGCTTGGATTTTTTTAGAAAAAAAGAAGAGGAAAAGAGTTGTTGGAGATGGAAAGTGAAAGGTTTCCTTCTCCTTTTATAGACGACTTCGCAATGGCTACATCCATTAAGAAAGGTCACGTCTATACATTTCTAATATGTTCAAATTTACAGTAGTAATTTTGGGTTGAAAAGCAACGTCTACTCAAACTATTGCAACGACCATTTCCATTAGTAAAATCCACATATGTTCAAATATATGAGACTGTTAAAGAAAACAGTCATTTCCTATTGAATTTTTAACAATCATTGTTCACTTTTATCAAGCAAAAATATAACATTGTCCAACTCTTAAGCAGTCGGTCCGACCTAGTTCGACATGGGATGGACGTGCGGGTGACTGAGCATGCCTATGTGTTAGGTCATGGCCATATAGGTCCTTCTCTCGCACAAAATTACCCAACTCTAAGATCCAATATGAGTTCAAGAGGTTTACTATATAAACATGAAAATTTACATATTTTTGGCAATGTGGGGAAATATATCATCCATCAATGCAATGGCTTCTACCTTTCCCCTACATGAATGATGATATATTTCTCTACCACAAAATGTGTAATATCACATAATTCATAAGGAAATAATGCTATACCGAAGATAGGTGGATATTCCACTTTGAACATTTCATAGTTAGTCAGGTATAATTGGCTTATCAGTGAATTATTTCATACTGAATCGTCAGCCATTTATGTATAACATGGCAATATGATTTACAAATCATTATTCCCCTTCACATCCAATCTCCTGGTTGTGTTCATATTGGTCCTGAACAAATGTGGTTTGGCGAGTGTTTTCAGAGAGTTTAAACACCTAGTATTCTCATGGATCCTACCTAGCTCACACTAACATAGGTGACCACATCCACATAGAGTACCATGCATTTATCCCACTTGTCATTTAGAATATATGGACGTCATTATAAAACATTGATTACCTTTTAATAGTTTCATAGACATGCATTATATTGTGCACATAGAAATGGAGTAGGGCTAAGTCTAAAAGACTGCATTACTTCTTGAGTTACTCAGAATTGGTTTGCTTATAAATTCTTGTCCGTCCAACTCTGGTCACTAGGATAGGTTTCTATATACGATAGTTTTTTTGTTTAGGCTTTTAAACCCATTCCACCCGATGCACAGCTATTTTTCTCTCTTGATAAAACTTTAGTAAATTGATCTGCTAGTATAATCATTGGTTCTCACGTAATCAACATAAATAGTTCCATTTGTGGGTGACTACCTATTTGTGTTATAACTTTGACAAATGTGTCATGAATTTCCATTATACATAAAATTTTGTGCTCTACTTAACGCTACTTGGTTATCACAGTGTATGCATATGGGCGGTACATGTTTAGAATAAAACAAAATACCTAAAAAATAAATAAAAATCATTATGCTTCTTCGCCTTCTTTATCTAAAGAGATGAACTTTAATTCCATAGTGGATCGAGCTATGCATACTGTATAGTAGATCTCGATGACACTGCTGCTCCTGCTAGGATGAAGACATAACTATTGGTTAATTTAGATTCCTATGACTTGGAAACGCAATTTTCATCACCATGTCCTGCTAAGATGGCGGGATATTTTCCATATTGCAGGGAAAATTTTGTGGTATTCTTTAAATATCCCAACACTCTAATTATTTCTTTTCAGTGTTCCTTACCTTGATTACTTGTATATCTGCTTAATCGGCTTACTACATAAGTTATATCTGGTCTTGTGTAATTCATGAGATATATTGGACATCCTATTACGTGAGAGCATTCCAGTTTCATTACATTCTCGTAAATGTTTTTATGTTGTATTTTTAATGGATTAAAAGGTGCTCTAATCCTTTTAATTGCAAAATTTAGAAATTTATCAATCACTTTGCCTACATAATGTAATTGAGATGATTCTATCCAATTAGGAGTTCTTATCATTTTGTTTCCCAATATAACGTCTGCAAGTCCTGTGTCTTTCATATCAAAACAGTTGATTAACATTTTCTTTATAGTCCCTATTACCTTACTATTCAGACCTAAGATTAGCACATCGTCTACATATAAACAAATCATCATGTATGGTTGTCCGTTTATTTATAAGAAACACATTTATCATGTTCATTTATACGAAAACATTTTTCATCATGATACCATCAAATTTTTATGCCAATGTTTTGGAGATTGTTTGAGTCCGTATAATGATTTGATCAGTTTACATATACCTTTTGAGATTAAACATCCAGGTTGCTCCATGTAAATATCCTCATCAAGATTTCCATTTAAGAATGATGTCTTTACATCCGTTAGACAAACTTCTAGATTAGAGACAGATGCAATTGCTATAAACATTCTTATAGAGGTTATTATGTAACTTGTGAATAAGTATGAAAGATGTCTACGCCTTCTTTTTGACGATATCCTTTAGCTACCACTCTTGCTTCATATTTGTCAACGGAGTGATCTTGTTTCATATTTTTTTGAAGAACTATTTACTACCAATCGGTTTTATTCTCGGTAGAAGACCAACTATTTCCCAAGTTTTATTACTTAGAATTGAATGAATTTCTCTTTGATCGCTACTTTCTAGCATGAACATTCAGAAGATGGCACTGCTTCCTTATTCATTTGAGGTTCATGTTCAAACATGTCTGTTATAAATCCTGAACCAAATGCCTTTGAAGTTCTTGCCATTACGCTTCTTCTCGGTTCAATGTCATGATGAGTTTTATGTTCACGTGGTTTATCCCTTTCTTCTCTTGTCCTTTCAGGGGCATAATTTCCATCATTCTTTTTGTGTGAAAGCACATGTTCAAAGATTGAGGCATCTCTTGACTCCACGATAGTATTTGCGCTAATTAGTGCTTTCCAGTGTTCCTTCTATGATTACTTGGATACTTGCTTAGTCGGCTCACTGCATAAACTATATTTGGTCTTATGCAATTCATGAGATATATTAGACATCCTATTACATTAGAGTATTTCAGTTGCTTTACACTCTCATTAGTGTTTTTTGTGCAGTACTTTCAATGGATTAAAAGATGTTCTAACCCCTTTAATTTCAAAATTCTGGACTTTTTCAATCACTTTATCTACATAATGTGATTAAGATAATTAATTTCCATTAGGGTTCTAACTATTTTGATTTCCAAAATAATGTCTGCAAATCCTAAGTCAATCATATCAAAACCGTCAGTTAACATTTTCTCTATTACCTTACTATTTGGGCTAAAGATTAGCATAACATCTACATACAGACAAATCATCATGTATGATTCTCCAGCTTGTTTATAATAAACACATTTATCACATTCATTTTTATGGAAACCATTTCTCATCGTGACATTATTAAATTTTTCATGCCAATGTTTTGAAGCTTGTTTGAGTTTATATAATGATTTGATTGGTCTGCATCTCATTTCCATTGGAGATAGAACCTTCATTTTGCTTCATGTAGATCTCCCCATTGATTTCTCCATTTAAGAATGTTGTCTTTACATCGATTTGATTAATCGAAAGATTATAGTTGGTTGTAATTGCTATTAACATTCTTATACAGATTATTCATGCAACTGGTGAACAAGTATCAAAGAAGTCTACACCTTCTTTTTGATGATATCCTTTGGCTACCAATCTTGGCTTATATTTGACATAGAGTCAACTAGTTTCATCTTCTTTATGAAGATCAATTTATAACCAATCAGGTTTTTTCCTGGTTGAAGATCTTTTATTCCCCAAGTTTTATTACTTAGAATTGAGTCAATTCCACTTTTAATCACTTCTTTCTGGAATGAAGATTAAGAAGATGACATTGCTTCCTTGTACGTTTGAGGTTAATGTTCTAACAAGTATGCTGGGAATTATGAACCAAACGTCTTTAAAGTTCTTACCCTTACGCTTCTTCTAGGTTTAATGTCATGATGGGTTTCATTTTTATATAGTTCATACCTTTTTCTCTTGTCCTCTTAAGGGCATAATTTCCATCATTCTTTTTGTGTGAAAATACATCCTTAAATAATGAGGCATCGCTCGACCCGTGATAGTATTTACTTTAATATCAACTATATCAAACTTGAAAACCAAAAATCTATAGGTACTACTATTTTGGGCTCGTATTAGATAGTAACAATCTACGGTTTTGGTTCCAAGTTTGACTTTCTTGGAGTTGGAACTGGACCCTTTGTCAATCACCCCCACACTTTGAGGTATTTGAGTCTAGATAGGTGTCCTTTCCATAATTCATATGGAATTGTTTGTGTTTTGCTGTTAATATGTGGTTAGACATAATTGAGGCTTCCCTCCCACAACTTCTTTGGTAGGTCAATTGTCAATAACATTGCATTAATCATTTTGTTGTGCTGAATGTGAAGCTGTTATTTGATGAATTATACCATTTTCTGCATAGAATTGTCTAACTGATGATTCACATTCTCTACCTTGATCAGATATCAATGTCTTAATCTTTTTATTTAATTAATTTTATATTTCAGCCATATATTTTATAAATAATGTAATTTCTTCATCTTCATTATTTAAAAGATATGCATAGCAATATCGTGTATAGTCATCAATAAAAATGATAAATTACTCTTTCTTACCTCTATTAGGTAATGATATGAAATCACATAAATTGGTATGAACCATTCCTAGTTGTTTGGTACTTCTATCAATAATATGAAATATTTTTTTGACCATTTTTGCTTCTACACATGTCTCACATTTCTAATTTTTATCTATTTGGAATTCAGGAATTATCATGTCCTAATTTATCATTCAACGATAGAGTTTCATGCTCAACCAAATAAGAAACTATAATTTTATCCATAGCACAATCAGAATATGTAGTTTTAACGCCGATTACGACTACATTTTCTTGAGTTTGCAAGTTTTTTCATTTTTCGAAAATTTACATGTCCTAATTTATCATGCAACGATAGAGTTTCATGCTCAACCAAATAAGAAACTATAATTTTATCCATAGCACAATCAGAATATGTAGTTTTAACGCCGATTACGACTACATTTTCTTTGAATAGGCCATCACATAAACAACCCCTTCCTGTATAAATTTCAACCATATATATAACTACTTTATCTGGCTCGAAGACCATTCAGTATCATTTCTTTGAGAGCACAGGTCTAGAGAAAAGATTCTTTTGGATATCTGAAACATGAAGAACTTCATTTAGTGACATGGTTTTTCCTAACAAAAATTTAATGATGACTGTACCATTACCTTCGATCATGAAAACTGTAGAATGACCCATATAGAGTTTTCTTCCTAGCCGCATTTCTTGTGTGGAGAACTTTGATATATATGACAGAACGGACATGAAGATTAGTGTCTGTGCCTACCCACCACTGTGCATAGTTCTTCACTAAATTGCATTCTGGAACAACTCCTGAAAAATTCAACTCCTCAATGTTGGAACTCAAAGTTTCCACTGTATCTACCATCGATTTGTCGTTCGTCTTCTATGTCGACAATCTTTAGCTCTGTTGCCCAGTTTTTTTGTAGACCCAACATCCGCCTTTGATCTTCTTGGATTGCTTACCTTTAGATTGGTTATCTAATGCCTTTCTCTTATTAGAGTTTTTTTTTCTTTTTATTGTTGAAGTGTCATTTCTTCTTTGACCCTTCTATAACAAATGCCTCTTTGCTTTTTCGTTGTGTTATTCCGCAGTTATATGCCTCATTATTTAATCTAATGATGATATCTTCTAAATAAATCTCCTTTTTTAATTATTTAGATAGTTGTAGTAGTCTCTCCTCCATGGTGGTGGTAATTTTCTTATTATTGCTTCAACAAGGAATGACCCCCCAACATTATGTTATTCCGATTCAAGTTCATGGATTATAAGTTAAGAGTTTCTGCATTAGAGTAGTTACGGATTTGGAATCCACTATCTTGTATTCCTAACGTGGAGTGATAAAATAACATTTGAAAATTGCTAAGTTAATAATAGCGTACCAATTTTCAAATATATATATATATACACACACACACACATACATACATACATACATATATAATAGTAATCTAATCAGGATGTAAAAGAAACTACTGAGGATTGTCGTAACAATTTTCTTAAGACCTTATTCAAAGTCTCTCAAGATACAACAGACAGTGGTCTGCTCTAGATTGTGGTACATATGATCTTCTGTGTGATATGTAGGATTGCTTGGATTTTTTTAGAAATGAAGAAGGGGAAGAGAATTGAATATAGATATCTAGGTTGAGTCAAAGTATCTTCAGAGATTTCATTTTTTTTTTCATTGAGCAGTGAGCTACCAAATGAATTGAATATAAATATCTTATTTTCACTGGCTTTCGCATTATACACCCCAGCCCCAAGTTTACTAATGAGAAGCATTGCTAATGAAATGGATCCTTCTTTTGATTTGGTCTTAATGTTATCTTCATAATTTACTGTAACTTATCATCCCAATACTTTACCAAATCAAAGTTCATAAGCACATATTCACATGTAGGCGCATCCAATTTTGATATTTCTACTTTCTGAATTATAGGATTAAATCCATTTTTATTAATCAACATTTTTTGTTCCCCGATTAAAGTATCAAGCGCTACAACCTTTCTAGCTTCTTTGGCTATCGGAACTATCACCTCAACATTTTTTTGCTTGTTCTACGACAGGATCGGACTGGTGTTTGAATTCAACTTCAACTTTTCCATTTCAACGATTGAATAATGCAACCCCTATTCTGATACCACAACAACATTTTTGACTTCCTCAACTATCCTATCGAACTATGGAAACCTGCATCCGTTGACATACCAAAAATGTTCATATCAAAGTAGAGATTGTCAGTGAAAATAAAACGACCATACACAGATTAAGATGTTAACCTGTCGTTCGTAGATCGGGTGGTTTGGGAGTCGGGAGATGAGAATTAAAGCACTGTATGGAGACAGGTTTGAATCCCGTTGCAAAGCACTTTGAAAATTGGACATTAAGCATCTATGTGCGACGACTAAACAAAACGGAGTAAACACACAACGCTAATCATAAAACTATATAAAGGAATGCTTCTAAGCTAAATAAAAGCAAATGTATTGTTAGAAAGGAAAGAAACACAATAATAACGGAGCAATTGTTGTGATTTGTGACATGAAATCACATATGTTGATGAAGACGAGATATGGATGTGCTTGGCGATAGTGGAGATGGTGTAGAAGCAAAGATAAGGCAAGGAGAAGCAGTTTTGTGCCGCGTTTCAGCACATACGTCTGATAGCATTTGGTCAGACGTCTGTTGTCAGGGTTTTGGTAACCTGAGAGCATGGACAGACGTCTGACATATATTGGTCAGACGTCTGAGTGGGTTTTCTACGGTTTTGACTTGGTCTTTCTGTGACTTATTCTACAAGCAATGAAGGGGCAAATTAGGTATTTGCCTAGGCCTTCTATTCTCCTATAAAAGCAGCATCTAGGGTTGGATTAAAAGCATGGGACTGAGACCGAATTAATTAATCCAAGGGTTAGCCGTCGTTCTTCATTGTTCTCCTTCTCTAACAAAAGTGTCAGTCATCTAGATATTCTTTACCTTTCTCAATAAGGTTATTGATTCTTGTAGTTTGTTTATTGTTGGTTGTTGATCCAGTGAGTGTAAACAATTCGTTTTGAGAATCAATAAAGAGGGTGGTTGGGTGGAATATTTTATGTTTGCGCGTGTGATTTCATATCTGTGTTTGTTTCCATAAAAACCAACTTTAAGTAATTGGGTGAAGAAGATCCTGGACGCTTCCGCAAAGGCGCAGTTTTCATAACAGTTGGTATCTGAGCTAGATCATCGCAAAGCTTAGAGTGATTTTGGATTGGAAAAATAATTTTTTTTGATGTCAGATATGATGGCGTTTCCGAAGATGACTGTTTTGACGGAAGAAATTGGGGGATTTGGAAGCCTAAGATGGAGGATGTGCTTTACCTCAATGATATTCACGATCCGATTGATGGAGATGAGAAGAAGCCCTCGAGTGTGGATGAGGGAAAGTGGAAGAAGATGGATAAGAAAGCTATTGCCCTATTTCGGCAGTACCTTGATGATTCGGTATTCCATCATGTGGCTAATTGTGAATCCGCGGATGATTTGTGGGACAAGTTGGTATCTTTGTATGAGTCGATGAGTGCTACAAGTAAGGCTTTTCTGGTTCGAAAGCTTGTTCAGCTGAGATTGGATGAGGAGAAGTCTGTTGCAGGGCACCTGACTGAATTTCAAGATGTAATCAATCAATTGGCAAATCTGAAGGTCAATTTTGATGATGAGTTATAGGCTCTTTTGTTTATGAGTTTGCTGTTAGAAAGTTGGGAGACTTTGGTTGTTTCATCGAGTAACTCCAATGTAGGTGGAGCCATCTCTTTGGAAACTGATCGTAGCAACCTTTTGAATAAGGAACTAAGGAGAAATGGGTCAGGTTTTAAATCAGTTCAAGGTGAGGCCATGGTAGCAAAGGACTCGGGGAAAGATACAAGAAGAAAGAAGAAGTGGGCTATTGGTAAAGGTGTTTGTTATTATTGTGGTAAGGAAGGTCACATACGCAAGAATTGTTATGCTTATCAGAGGGATAAGAAGAAGGTTGCGGATGGTGATGGAAGTAATGAGGCACAGGCAGATATTGCTGCAAGTTCCATTAGCGATACTTCTAATCATGTCCTGTTTAGCGAAGTTAATCCTTAGAAGATGGATTCAGGAGCCGGTTTTTCACATTTGTAAGGATGTGAAGTATTTCTCTTCTTATGAGAAGAATGTCGACGTGATTAGAACAACCAATGGAGTAGAGCTACCAGTTTGTGGTATTGGATCTATCCGGTTTCGTATGCATGATGGTGTGGTAAGGGAAGTCTCTGAAGTTAGACATGTGCCCGCTAGTTCGCATAACCTCATTTCTGTTGGTCAGTTAGATTGCCGTGGTTGCACTTATGATGTTCGAGGTGGAGTTTTGGGAGTGAAGAAGGGTGGTTGTGTTGTGATGAGAGGTGTCTTGGAGGCGGGAAACCTGTATAGATTAGTTGGTTTTGTGGCCGATAGTGGAAGATGAGTGACGGTTGAAGAACCTAGTCCACAGCAAGGTGGAGAGGTTAATTTGGTCACTGCTGAGGTGCTAGTGTAACAACCCGGGAAAATCTGAACCAATTTAAAAATTTTAAATTGGCTATTTTAGTGGATTTTAAATAATAACGTTGAAAACTAAGTTTGAATCGATGTTTGAAAATAAATATAATTAATTCTAATTATAAACAAGGCCTGAAATGGCGCGGTAGTTTCAAAATTTGAATTCAAACTTTGACTGACTGTACCGGGTGCAAAACAAAACGAATTTGAGTGAAACCAAAAATATTTAAATCTGTTAGTGAGTACCTTTCTAATGAATCTGAAAAATCGAAGTTTCATAGCGGGAAGCAAAAGTTGTGGCTAAATGAATTTTCAGAAATGTCGCTATAGAGTTTATATAGCCCGTGAAAATGGCCATTTTGCAAACAACCTCGGAATTCGACGAAACCACTTTTGTTGGATCCAGGATGTTAAATTATTGCTAGGTTTCAAATTTCATAATTTTTGAAGCTAGTATGTGAGCGTGGCAACGGAAAATGTGTTTGGTCGATTTCTATTAAATTGAATCGACCAGAAAAGGGCCATTTTTCAAACGGTCTCAGAATTCGACGAAACTAGTTTTGTTGGGATCGTATCGTCATAACATGGCTAGATTTATTTTTCGGGAATTTTTAGAATCAGTATGTGGCACCGACAGATTGAAATGTATGTTCAAAATAAATATTGAATGTTTTATATTTTAATTTGAAGGAAAACTGACTGAAACAGTCGAATGGGCCTACGAAACATATCCCATTGTTTTCGGAATGGGGGTATTTAGCTAGGGTCGATAGTCGTTGGGTTTGAATTGGTGTTCGTGTGTGATAAGGGGTATTTTCGGATTTTTAAATTTATAAATATAAACAAAAAAATTCATTGGTCAAAGGCTATCTCTCTCTCCCCCGATTAAAATCGCGAACGGCGGAACCCCCTTCGTAACTACCCCCTCCGAATTCTCCTTCCACACTCAATAAAAACCCATGCCCCAGTTGAAGTTTTTGTAGATCGTCTCATGAGCTTCACATTCATATGAAGTTTGGATTTTTTTCGTGACCTGTAGAGCTCGAATCGAGCTCGGGAAGTTCGTGACTTTCAACCGCCGCCGCCATCACCTGGGACCACTGAGTTCATCGCGGCTAGGGTCCTCTGGCACGCCTCTTACCCCTCTTTAACGTGGCGAAGGCCGATCGACGTATCGTTGCGCGGATTTCGAGAAAAATCTAAACCTAGTTTAGAACATCAAAACGAGGTAACGGCTGATTTTAAATTAAACTATATTATAGTAGTTTAAAGCGCTACGGTTTTTGATTTCACTGTAAAAATCATATCTTTTTCGTTTCTTGACGAAATCCAGTGAAACAAGAGATAGTGGACTCGTGTGGACGTCTTCTACATTCTAGAAGAGACCGCATATTTTTCCGAGCCTTCTGCTATTTTTGGTGGAGTGGAACCCAATGTGAGATTTCTGAATTATAAACGATATGGAAAACGACGATGTATAAATTATATAGTCGATGTATGAGTTATATAAGAATTGTATACCTCATGTATAAGTGTTGTATAAGTTGTACGGTCGATGTATAAGTTATATATGCGTTGTAAAAATTATATATGTGTTGAATAGAAGTGAAATTTGCTTCTATATATATATATATATATATGCCCCTCGTCCACAAACCATGGACGATATTTATTGGTTGTGATTGGTGTGAAAATTGATTGATAGCGAATGGTTGATTAGAATTGTTTGTGGTTGAAAAATACCCGTTTGTGGCTGAGAATTATTTGGTTGAAACCACATAGGATTAGTTTGTCGAAATGAAAAAAATATACATGCCGCCTGCGTGCGAACTAGATGCATGAAATCCCCATTGTCAAAAGCTGCGAGGCTTTAAGTTAGAGCGAGGAGTCGTACTAGGGACGACCCCGGTTTTAACTACCCTGCCGTTATGCTGCCGAAATTTTGAATAATATTCATGTGTTAGAATTATTTTCATGTGGTGAAACTATATTCATGTCTTGAATAGAAAACATTCATGTGTTGAATAGAAATTCATTCGTTGAATAAAAATTCATGTGTTGAATGGTATTCATGTTTTAAAGAAATTGCCTTAACAATAAAAATCACATTTTTATTATATACATATGAACTATATAAAATAGTCGTGTTTTGAATCCGTGATTTCAAACGATTAGTGCGGGAGATCCGACCATCGGATTTTCCCGAAACCGAAACCGTTGGGTTCGCCTTGGAAATATCTTTCCAACGACACCAACTTTGTGAAGATCCAACGGTTGGATTGTCAGGAATGTTTAATTCAAATCTAAAGAAAAACAACGCTAGAATCGATTATATATATATATAATTAAATTAAATAGAATAACGACGTTGTAGTTCGTATTTTGAAATCGAAACTTCAAACGAGTGTACCGGGAGATCCGACCGTCGGATTTTCCCAAAACTGGAACCGTTGGATTCGTTTTGAAAAAAAATTTCTAATGATGTAAAATTTGTGAAGATCCAACGGTTAGATTTTCAGATATGTGTAAATCAAATCTGAAGAAAAACAGCGCCACGGCCGCGTTATGGCCCGAAGCGTCGTTTGAATAAATTGGCTATAAATAAATAAATAAAAATAGCGATAAATCGTCATAAAATATTATAAACGATATGGAATATGAAATTTAGAAACTAACAGAAGGTTAGCTAAGTCGAATGGTTTCGTGGGTTTTGATCTGATGTTGGTTTCGGCCTTCGGGGTTAATATTTGGGAAATCGTTCTCTTACTGATTTACGGTTAGTGACTGATGAATTGAAATGAGGCGTATGTTGTGTTTGTGTAGCACTTTTTATTATATATGCGAGTTGCTCAGAAAGACCTGGTTTATCCCATTCTGAATAACTGAATCGACGATAAGAAGTTGAAGATGAAGACGGTGGTTGAAGACCGAAGATATTCACCACGTTTGGATGGTAACTTATGTCCTGATTGGGAGGTATCCCGAAATATGGATAATAAGTGGTGATCGTCCAGACGTACGTGGATATCGATGGGTATGCGAGGTATATAGTGCCTCTGGTTTCGTTCAAACCCAGAACGAACTTGTAAATGGACTGTGTGTCTGAAATTGGAATTCATTGTGTGTGATTGATAGCCATCAGTTGCATGGTGTGAATTGCCTGTGTGGCATGCTAAGATGCAGTGATCAAGGCTTCTATTGAAAAGCAAAGTCTTGTGGTGATGATCAAAGCACCGCCTGTGTGGCGTAGCTTTGTGTATAACGTGAATTCGCGAGCCTCACACCCCGGTATGAACCCAAAACGGGAGAGGACCTCAGGGAGGGCATGCGTTTCCTTCTAGCTAGAGGTGGTGTCAGTGCTTGAACTGGCTGACATTTATATTATTTTCACCTATGTGGTTGTTGCTGTTGTGAGGCGCCTCGGATATATCGGTCGATCCGGGACCGATGGAGTCATTCGTTGGCTCATTTACGCCCCCAAAGGGCGAGGAAACGCAGTGTTTAGACATTTTAATCCACATCGGTGGACCGACCCTGACGATCCAAGGGTTTGACTGAGTACTTGCCCTGGGACTCGGGCTAGACAGTCTCGAATTAGGTAAGGACTATCTTTTTCCTTGGTTCATGACGGAAATCCAATTTCCAAATACGTGACTATGCGGTTTTGATTGTATACCTATATATGGAGACATAGTGGTATGGGGCATTAATGACGTCTATGATTGATACTTATGATTTGAAATTGTTTTTGAAACATATAAACACTAGTAATAATATCAAATGCTTTTGTTTTATTCGTATCAAGCATATTTTGGCCATTATAAGGTAAAACTCTATCCTCCGGTTTGCGTTGCATTGTGTGATGGGAACTGAGTCTTATAATGGCTTCATTTTTATAAAAAGCATTACGATGTTTAAAAGATTTGTTTGTTTTAAAGCACTGACAATCCAATGGAGTAAACCCATTCCGCGAAAGTGGCGTGGTCCTGTGATTAGCCATATTATAAATGTGTTAAGTAGATTTCTCATACCAGTCCCATGACTGACTCGTAGTTTGTTTCACTTGCAAACTCGGGTGCCCCTTTTTCTTCACGGGCAGCCTTGTCTTCAGGTTTTAGCAAGCTCTTTCTGGATAGCTGGAGCTGAAGATGGATTCCATCATTTATCTCTTTTTATGATGTTCAGCTCCTATTGTACATATTTTGTTTGTTTTCCGTTGTAGACATTTATGTATAGCTGAACTGTATTTGTACTAAGTATGATCCTGTATACTGTGTAACTCTGATGTTTACGTTTATCCAGTGTATTATTTGTACATTATCTGGTGTATTTATTTAATTATGTTCTGCTGTTACCTGTTTATGTGTTATATTCCAAAGATTACCCTTGTCACCGTTAGTACGGGATTTGGGGTCGTCACATCGTGGTATCAGAGCTTTGTTTAAGCTTAGTGCTGGAATATAACATATTAACGAACTTGTCAAAAATAGAACTAGTAGTGTTCTAGGACAGGTAGCTCAATACAGATAGGATCAGTAATATCCTAGTACGAGTATAGCAGAATCAGAATAACTCGTTAGAGATGGGGTCAAAAATGCCCCAGAACGAGTTGAGAGTTATATGTTTATAAATAACGTATTTGTGATTATATATTTAGGCTGGTTTTAGAAATATGATTTTTGAATATATAAAAGATATATATTTGAAAAGTAAAAGAGTATATGAATCGATTAGTAAATTTTTGAAAAGTTAAAAACAAATTGCTTGTTGTTTGGGTTGTGTGATAGTGGGTTAGATTAATTAAATTATTAGAACGATAGTTAATTTAATCAATAAGAGAATGAATGGTAGAATTTATTCGATTAAATCACGTATTGAACTGATTTAAAAATAGATAGAAATATATACATGTGCATTATATACGTTTGAACAGGTAAATGGATTAGCTGTTGAGTAAAGATTTTATTTGCGTGCCTAACAAATAAGTAAACCTTAATGAGTTGGATGTGCAGTTTTATTATTATATCAACTCCTGTGAATGCCATTGGATGCGGAGTGCTGGTTGTTTTGTGTGTAATGATAAATGTCGCCATAGGATAGTAACAATTAATTTTGAACTACGCTATATGGCATACTACTTGAAGATATGCATACTTCATCATATACCACATAAGCATTTGGAGCTTGTGTGACGAGGTGGAAGATTTACCATACGAGCGAGAGGCTTGTATGGCGATGACTATATATTACAGGTTGAACTGATGACTGATATGGACCATATAAAATTATAACGATAAATTTCCAGATTTATAAAACCCCCACACGGGTCTGGAGTTGACAATAATCATGTCTCTCTAGTTATTAGATACGGCACATGGATTATTTATTTCCCACACGGGACGAGGTAACGAGAATTTATTCTCTGGAGTTATTATCTATACACGCTCCCCTGTAAACACCAGAATATATCATTATAAATATGTGTATGCTTTATAGGATTTATTGGGTACCTAATACGGCCCAATAAATTTCCAAACCCCTCCCCGTACAAAGGAGGTTATGGCGAAATTTTCCGAAAATTTCGGGTGTTAGTTGAAGAATTTGAAAATTCTCAAAAGCTAAGAAGTTGGAGGATGGAAGCCAGATTGGAAGTAGAGTTGATTAATCAAACCACTTTCGACTTTGTTCCTTTTCGGGGACGAAATTTTTTAAGTGGGGGAGATTGTAACAACCCGGGAAAATCTGAACCAATTTAAAATTTTTAAATTGGCTATTTTATTGGATTTTAAATATTTAAGATAAATATTTTAAATAATAACGACGAAAACTAAGTTTGAATCGACGTTTGAAAATAAATATAATTAATTCTAATTATAAACAAGGCCTGAAATGGCGCGGTAGTTTCAAAATTTGAATTCAAACTTTGACTGACTGTACCGGGTGCAAAACAAAATGGATTTGAGTGAAACCAAAAATATTTAAATCCGTTAGTGAGTACCTTTCTAACGAATCTGAAAAATCGAAGTTTCATAGCAGGAAGCAAAAGTTATGGTTAAATGAATTTTCAGAAAAGGTCGCTATAGAGTTTATATAGCCCATGAAAATGGCCATTTTGCAAACGGTCTCAGAATTCGACGAAACTAGTTTTATTGGGACCGTATCGTCAAAACATAGATAGATTTATTTTTCGGGAATTTTTAGAATCGGTATGTGGCCCCGGCAAATTGAAATGTACGTTCAAAATAAATATTGAATGTTTTATATTTTAATTTGAAGGAAAACTGACTGAAACAGTCGAATGGGCCTATGAAACATATCCCATTGTGTTTGGAATGGGGGTATTTAGGTAGGGATGACAGTCGTTGGGTTTGAATTGGTGTTCGTGTGTGACAAGGGGTATTTTCGGATTTTTAAATTTATAAATATAAACAAAAAAAAAATCATTGGTCAAAGGCTATCTCTCTCTCCCCCGATTAAAATCGCGAACAGCGGAACCCCCTTCGTAACTTCCCCCTCCGATTTCTCCTTCCACACTCAATAAAAACCCATGCCCCAGTTGAAGTTTTTGTAGATCGTCTCATGAGCTTCACAACCATATGAAGTTTGGATTTTTTTCGTGACCTGTAGAGCTCGAATCGAGCTCGGGAAGTTCGTGACTTTCAGCCGCCGCCGCCATCACCTAGGACCACCGAGTTCATCGCAGCTGGGGTCCTTTGGCGTGCCTCTCGCCCCTCTTTCACGTGGCGAAGGCCGATCGACGTATCGTTGCGCGGATTTCGAGAAAAATCTAAACCTAGTTTAGAACATCAAAACGAGGTAACGGCTGATTTTAAATTAAACTATATTATAGTAGTTTAAAGCGCTACGGTTTTTGATTTCACTGTAAAAATCATATCTTTTTCGTTTTTTGACGAAATCCAGTGAAACAAGAGACAGTGGACTCGTGTGGACGTCTTCTACATTCTAGAAGAGACCGCATATTTTTCTGAGCCTTCTGCTATTTTTGGTGGAGTGGAACCCAATGTGAGATTTCTGAATTATAAACGATATGGAAAACGACGATGTATAAATTATATAGTCGATGTATGAGTTATATAAGGGTTGTACACCTCATGTATAAGCATTGTATAAGTTGTACAGTCGATGTATAAGTTATATATGCGTTGTAAAAATTATATATGTGTTGAATAGAAGTGAAATTTGCTTTTATATATATATGCCCCTCGTCCACAAACCATGGACGATATTTATTGGTTGTGATTGGTGTGAAAATTGATTGATAGCGAATGGTTGATTAGAATTGTTTGTGGTTGAAATCGATTGATTGTGGTTGAAAAATACCGTTTGTGGTTGAGAATTATTTGGTTGAAACCACATAGGATTAGTTTGTGGAAATGGAAAAAATATACATGCCGCCTGCGTGCGAACTAGATGCATGAAATCCCCATTGTCAAAAGCTGCGAGGCTTTAAGGTAGAGCGAGGAGTTGTACTAGGGACGACCCCGGTTTTAACTACCCTGCCGTTATGCTGCCGAAATTTTGAATAATATTCATGTGTTAGAATTATTTTCATGTGTTGAAACTATATTCGTGTGTTGAATAGAAAGCATTCATGTGTTGAATAGAAATTCATTCGTTGAATAGAAATTCATGTGTTGAATGGTATTCGTGTTTTAAAGAAATTGCCTTAACAATAAAAATCACATTTTTATTATATATATATGAACTATATAAAATAGTCGTGTTTTGAAACCGTGATTTCAAACGATTAGTGCGGGAGATCCGACCATCAGATTTTCCCAAAACCGAAACCGTTGGGTTGGCCTTGGAAATATCTTTCCACCGACACCAACTTTGTGAAGATCCAACGGTTGGATTGTCTGGAATGTTTAATTCAAATCTAAAGAAAAACAATGCCAGAATCGATTATATATATATATATATATAATTAAATTAAATCGAATAACGACGCTACAGTTCGTATTTTGAAATCGAAACTTCAAACGAGTGTACTGGGAGGTCCGACCGTCGGATTTTCCCAAAACTGGAACCGTTGGATTCGTTTTGAAAAGATCTTTTTAATGATGTAAAATTTTTGAAGATCCAACGGTTAGATTTTCAGATATGTGTAAATCAAATCTGGAAAAAAACAGCGCCACGACCGCGTTATGGCCCGAAGCGTCGTTCGAATAAATTGGCTATAAATAAATAAATAAATATAGCGATAAATCGTCATAAAATATTATAAATCATATGGAATGTGAAATTTAGAAACTAACTGAAGGTTAGCTAAGTCGAATGGTTTCCTGGGTTTTGATCTGATGTTGGTTTCGGCCTTCAGGGTTAATATTTGGGAAATCGTTCTCTTACTGATTTACGGTTTGTGACTGATGAATTGAAATGAGGAGTATGTTGTGTTTGTGTAGCGCTTTTTATTGTATACGCGAGTTGCTCAGAAAGACCGGGTTTACCCCATTCTGAATAACGGAATCGACGATAAGAAGTCGAAGATGAAGACGGTGGTTGAAGACCGAAGATCTTCACCTCGTTGGGATGGTACTGATGTCCTGATTGGGAGGCATCCCGAAATATGGATAATAAGCGGTGATCGTCCAGACGTACGTGGAGATCGATGGGTATGCGAGGTATATAGTGCCTCCGGTTTCGTTCAGACCCAGAACGGACTTGTAAATGGACTGTGTGTCTGACATTGGAATTCATTCTGTGTGATTGATAGCCATCAGTTGCATGGTGTGAATTGTCTGTGTGGCATGCTAAGATGCAGTGATCAAGGCTTCTGTTGAAAAGCAAAGTCTTGTGGTGATGATCAAATCACCGCCTATGTGGCGTAGCTTTGTGTATAACGTGAATTCGTGAGCCTCACATCCCGGTATGAACCAGAAACGGGAGAGGACCTCAGGGAGGGCATGCGTTTCTTTCTAGCTAGAGGTGGTGTCAGTGCTTGAACTGGCTGATATTTATATTATTTTCACCTATGTGGTTGTTGCTGTTGCGAGGCGCCTCGGATATATCGGTCGATCCGGGACCGATGGAGTCATTCGTTGGCTCATTTACGCCCCAAAGGACGGGGAAATGCAGTGTTCAGGCATTTTAGTCCACATCGGTGGACCGGCCCGGATGATCCAAGGTTTTGACTGAGTACTTTCCTTGAGACTCGGGCTAGACAGTCTCGAATTCGGTAAGGACTATCTTTTGCCTTGGTTCATGACGGAAATCCAATTTCCAAATACGTGACTGTGCGGTTTTGATTGTATACCTATATATGGCGACATAGTGGTATGGGGCATTAATGTCGTCTATCATTGATACTTATGATTTGAAATTGTTTTTGAAACATATAAACACAAGTAATAATATCAAATGCTTTTGTTTTATTCGTATCAAGCATATTTTGGCCATTATAAGGTAAAACTTTATCCTCCGGTTTGCATTGCATTGTGTGATGGGAACTGAGTCTTATAATGGCTTCATTTTTATAAAAAGCATTGCGATGTTTAAAAGATTTGTTTGTTTTAAAGCACTGGCAATCCAATGGAGTAAACCCGTTCCGCGAAAGTGGCGTGGTCCTGTGATTAGCCATATTATAAATGTGTTAAGTAGATTTCTCATACCAGTCCCATGACTGACTCGTAGTTTGTTTCACTTGCAAACTCGGGTGCCCCTTTTTCTTCACAGACAGCCTTGTCTTCAGGTTTTAGCTGGCTCTTTCTGGATAGCTGGAGCTGAAGATGGATTCCATCATTTATCTCTTTTTATGCTGTTCAGCTCCTATTGTACATATTTTGTTTGTTTTCCGCTGTAGACATTTATGTATAGCTGAACTGTATTTGTACTAAGTATGATCTTGTATATTGTGTAACTCTGATGTTTACGTTTATCCAGTGTATTATTTGTACATTATCTGGTGTATTTATTTAATTCTGTTCTGCTGTTATCTGTTTATGTGTTATATTCCAAAGATTACCTTGTCACCGTCAGTACGGGATTTGGGGTCGTCACAGCTAGACAGGGGTCTTCATGTTGATGATGCTCAAGGGATCCAGAGTGATCAAGGAAGTAGCTTAGATCAAGTGATATACGGGTGTCGATGCAGACAATCCACAAGGTGGAGATCCTTGTGGTATTACAAGCACTTTTAGACAGTTAGTATTGCATGGTGCATCTCGAGGGGAAGATGCATCTTTGGCAGGCGGTGGGTTGTGTTTGTAATGGTTTAATTGAGAGAAGATGTTGTTGAAGGAGCTAGATGACTTGTGTGTTGGAAGATCGTTTCGATGTGATGCGATTTCATATCAAGGTGGAGTGTTGTGATTTGTGACATGAAATCACATATGTTGATGAAGACGAGATATGGATGTGCTTGGCGATAGTGGAGATGGTGTAGAAGCAGAGAGAAGGCAAGGAGAAGCAGTTTTGTGCTGCGTTTCAGCACAGACGTCTGATAGCATTTGGTCAGACGTCTGTTGTCAGGGTTTTGGTAACTCGAGAGCATGGACATACGTCTGACATATATTGGTCAGACGTCTGATCCAGTTTTCTACGGTTTTGACTTGGTCTTTCTGTGACTTATTCTACAAGCAATGAAGGGGCAAATTAGGCATTTGCCTAGGCCTTCTATTCTCCTATAAAAGCAGCATCTAGAGTTGGATTAAAAGCATGGGATTGAGACCAAATTAATTAATCCAAGGGTTAGCCGTCGTTCTTCATTGTTCTCCTTCTCCAACAAAAGTGTCAGTCATCTAGATATTCTTTCCCTTTCTCAATAAGGTTATTGATTCTTGTAGTTTGTCTATTGTTGGTTGTTTAACCAGTGAGTGTAAACAAGATTTCGTTTTGAGAATCAAAAAAGAGGGTGGTTAGGTGGAATATTTTGTGCTTGCGCGTGTGATTTCATATCTGTGTTTGTTTCCATATAAATCATCTTTAAGAAATTGGATGAAGAAGATCCTGGATGCTTCCGTAAAGGCGCAGTTTTCATAACAGCAATCCAGATTAGTTCCAAAACACGTTATTTGACGATGCTAATAATCATCCGCTGCCGTATCCACCTAAGGTGTGGTGTAAAGGGACAGATCAGACATTAAATCTGACTTAGAAATAATGTGAAAGAAAATGATCTAATATAACCAGTCTTAGATTCACTCTAAATGTGATGGAGTGACTTTTCTATTTTACATGTTAATTTCATTTTTTTTTCTTCCAGATTTCCAACCATAACTTAAACTTTTTCCAAATTCTTTTTTATTTATTTATTTTTTTTTTTGGGTCTTACTTGCATCATGAAGCAGAACATTTATTAATGCCGAAACAAGGACACAAAATAAGCACACAGTACAATATTATGTGAAAGGGAGGTAAAGCTTGGTTCATATGCCAACATGTTGGTCAGGTAGGTCTCGTACTCCTAACGTCTTACTTGGTAGGAACACGCATTTTCACCAATTCCTATTTCATTGGGCAGCATGTATTTCTTCTGCTCTTCAGGTGTTGGCCAATACTCAAGGCCCCTGCGATTAGTGATCCATAGACAAGCTCCAGCCTTGTTGCCACTGGTAATCAGCTCAATCACACCTATAGTTCACAGTTGAACTCAATTAAAAGATAACGCATACATGCAATTTTTCAAAGGTAAACTTAATAAAAACATCAAACTTTTGTTATTACACTTAGATCATTGCAAACAGGATCTACAAATTTAATCCGACTTTTTAAAATCTGAACAAGGCTTTTATCAGACTTTTTGATCTTGAACTCATATCTTGATAGTTGTGATTTGGTTAATCGATAAACATACTAGTAGCAAAATCCTAAGAAAAGGGAACAACTTTCGCATGTCAACATGACATATATTTATTTTGCCATAGGGCACAGAACAAAATAATATATGTTGTATATGTAACTATCGAAGTTTCATGCTTTTTAGTGGGCAATGTTCTTAGCAGATATGTTTATGTCAAACATAAATCTTAATGGTAGAGTTTATTCAGAAATTTTGTTATTATTAATAGTTTAGTACACACAGTCTTTTACTTTTTAGCTGTAAAATGGTTAAAATTAACCAAATCAACCATGATTAATGATTACAATTTTCACCATAAAGGAATGAAATATTTCAGATTGCTTATCCAACAATGGCTTTTTAATAAATATGTATACCTTTCACAATCACATCCATCGGCAAGAAACCGCCGACTGCAGCAACATCTTCTTTAAGCTCATCCCAAATGATGTCAGTATCAACAAACTGTAAGGTATTTTATCATCATACATGTATATTATTATTACAATTATTATTATTAATAATATTGTTGTTATCATTTTTAATAATAAACTGGGTGAATACCAAGTTTTGCACAAAATTGTTTTAGTATCTTCTTTGTTGATCGGTTCTTTAGACTGCTTCCTATCTAAACATTTATTATTTACGTCAAATCATATTGGCAAGTTTAAGCAGATACTGACATATAGTAGAAAAAAATAGAATGATAAACATAAATTAAAAAAAAAAAAAAAAAAGATTTTCAGCTGCACGTTTTAACAGGTATGTGAGTTAAAAAAAAAAAGGAAGTTGCTTATTAATTACTTGTTACATTAGTATCATGCAATAAGAAGCAATAAGTAACCAAATATGTTATTAGTAGTATGTTATTGTTTCAATTTGATGAATTGTACGAGGATTGAAAGGAATGAAATGAAGAAAATAGAAATACATGTTAAAAACTCAAAATACACTTATATTGGTGTTCAATTATCAACAATGTATTTTCCAAAATTTGGTTAAGAAATTGTATTCAAATAAAATCATAATTTTCTTTTGTCAATAATCTTGGCAAATGTCTAAGGTATGTTTCAATCATGAAGACAAGCAAAGGCCACCAGGAGAAGGAAAGAAACAATGTTTTTTTTTTTCCCCAAAATTCGAGCAAGAGAAGCATCAAGGAAAAAAAATTACAATACATGGACCTGAAACATTCAAATCTTCTATTGTGTACGAGAAAAAGGACACTTCTTATGTAGTCTTGTGTCAAGACTATAATGCTTTTTTGTCTTGTTCACCAATTATTGAAAACCTTAAATCGATCACTGGGAAGACTTGAAATAGAATCCCGTTGGCACCATTGATTAATGTTCAAAAATTATTATTTATAAATATTTTCTCCAACAAACAGTAATGTTATTTTTCTAGAATATTGTCTATACTAGCTAATTATTCGGTCAATTACATTACTAAAAAATATAGTTATGTGAGGCAACTAAGGTTATTATTTTTTTTTTATTTTTTTTTTGTAAATATTAACCTCTGGACAGAGGACATTAACACGGATTCCTTCAAGAGCTAATGGAGCAAGCGACCTTGTAAACAAAACCACACCACCTGCAGTTATTAAAAGGTGTGAAATTGCAAAGAGAATCAATGATCTGGACAAAGTAAATAAGTCTGAGGGATGAAATGAACAAATAATACTATAATAGTACCTTTGCTTGCTGAATATATTGGTTCAGGGAAAAATGGATAAAGGCCAGCTGCAGAGCCGATGTTTACTATGACACCAGGTTTTTTCGCCCCACGCATTGTCTGAATCTGCTTGCAAAATTGCCTTTAATTCATATAGCTACATGGAATTACGTGAATTTTGATGTGTACATCAACAGTTTGGCTTTGTGCTCTTAATTTGTTCTACACCAATCTTGGAAACTCATGTGAAATTTTGGACGTATAAGTGGTGAAATAATAGGCGAATAAGACACTTCAAGAGGACATTCCAAGAAAGGGAAACAATTTCTGCAGCATTTAGTTAACAGTCCAATTTTGTTCATATTGTTAATCAAATTGGTATTTACATCTACTTATTTTAACTATATAATCATATTGGTTAAGGTAAGTCTTATACAACATCAAATAATTAATCCTTATAACCACTAAAAAATGAGGCAAAGGAGATAACAGCACAAACAGATCCTAAACTAAGATGCACAGGTTATATAGTAATAAAGATAGGAGCAGTCATACAATCTGAATATTGAGATTTTTTTTGAAAATTAACGTAAAACTACGGGTTCATTATCTTAATTTCTTACCGCAACTCTAGTGCAGTCAATAACAGCAACAAGGTTTATATCGATAATACGTTTCCATGTTGCACTTCCATCGGTTTCATCTTCATCAAAAGTTTTGAGTGTCGCACCAATTCCAGCGCTGTTTATACAAATATCAAGACTTCCATAAGTTTCCAAGTGCTTCTGAAATGCACTGGATACATCTCCTGCATTGATTCAACCAATGTCAATTTTCTTTCGTGCGAATCAAAGATGTCGATGATGATATATAGTAATTAACCTGAAATGACCTAATTAACTTGTCGACGAATATAACAATTTCAAAAGCTATAAGAGGGAGGGAGGGAGGGAGGGAGGGAGAGTATTACTTGTATTTGTAACATCACATTTGATGAACATTGCAGAAGGAAATTTCAGATATGGATTGGCTTTCAGATTTTCTTTTTCTATTAAGGAAGCTGTTTCATTTCCCCTCTCCTCAGAAATGTCAACAATAGTAACAAAAATACCATTTTGTGCAAGAGCCATGCTAATTGCTTTACCTAAAATATAAAAGAAACAATTAGATAATATTTATGTCATCAAACCGTGAGCAATTTGTAGATAATTTAACACCCTGTATGAACCGGTTGCCTATATTTGTATATAGCACATGCGGTATGCGGATAAAGTAAACATACTTACATACATATAACTATGAACCAGGTTTAAAATTATTAATTTCCCTTCTACATAACTTATAATCAAACTTCAGTTTTTATGAAACAACAATATAGCATTAGTTACAATACATGTTTACAACTATATATTGGTTAGATGACCTTAAATTGATGTTTGTATATATGTATTCTCTATCGTATAGTCATAACCAGAGCAAACGTTTTTTTTTTAGAAAAAAAGGTCAAATATGCCTGAATTCCAAATGGGATGATGGTGATACTAATAAAATATTTATATACCTATTCCATTAGCACCTCCAGTGACAAGGGCAGACATGCCTGGCTTGAGCTCCATCAACGCTGAATAATGAATTAACAGATTAGAACTGTCAAAGAAATGAGTTCTGCTGTGGCCTGCACATATGGCTTTTGTAGTTTCTTTCCAATGTGTGGATAAAATATGGACGTACAAATCATGTTCTGGAATTCATTTGTTTTTATCAAAGTTTTAAAACGTGAAAGCTTACAAGAGACCAGACATAAATCACGAAACGTTGAGATGTAAATGTTTCGAGTAATAAAATGCAAAACTATATATATATATATATATATATATATATATATATATATATATATATATATATATATATATATAGAAAGTCTATTTTGACACAATTTGATCATACAATCGGTGACTCAATGAACTCTCACTATTGGATTGTCCCCAGAATTCCACCTTCCCATGTAAAGACAAAAAGATCCAATGGTGCAAACCTTTTGTGTCACCATTTGTGTCACCAAATTGTGTCAAAATAGACGCTCATATATATATATATATATATATATATATATATATATATATATATGACATTTTAGATTAATGTATGTAAAAAATTGAAAAACAAGTCATTTAGGATCTAGCTTTGAACAAGTATATATTTTTATTATAGATTAAAAATAATAATTGATATCAATGTATATGGTTAAATTTTGATTTACCAAAATTATTTGAAAACTTCACCAAACTCGGATATTGATTCCTTCTATCAATGCACAACGACTAGCAATATTTATTTTGAGATTTAACTCTTTTGATAAACGTTCTTCAAACAACAATGAGAAAATCCATAGTTCTTGATCGTTGTTTCATAATCTTACATGATATGGTCGATGTTCAAGAGGGAAAGCGAAAAATGCAATTTTTGTTCCTTTTTTATTTCAATTGAATAAGTGAAGTTTAATGAGTTATACCAGTGTCTATATTTGCAGTTAAAAGTTAAAAAGATTTTTGAGACGTATGGCTCAAAGCATGAGATGAGAAAGACATACGCTTTGTATATCACAACTTGTTGAGGCGTAAGTTTTAACAAGGTGTTTTAGCTTATTTTTTCGTGACGAGTGTTGATGCAAGGATTTCAAAACAATGGTTTCTATTCATAATAGCGTTTATTACTTTTTAGTAGAAATATATATATATATATATGATTGTTCTAAAAGTAGACTATAACTGGGAGGAAAACAATAATACACATTAGTACAATTCAGCAAGAGTTTATGAGTGTGATTGAAAAGAAAGTTTATTTTCAATCAGATTGTGAAAAGACCTAGAAATATTTAACTCTATGTTAAAGTAATGTAAAACTACATACACACTTACCAATTATCATGCAAATATGCATATGTATGTATTTATGCAAAACCTAAAATTTTCTATTGCAATCATTTTTGTCACAAACCTTCAAACTGTGAAAATTAATTGAATGTAATACAAAATGTAATTTAATATTTTATGTTCCTCCTTTTCAGTGGGCAGCATGTATTTCTTCTGCTCTTCATGTGTGGGCCAATACTCAATGCCCGTGCGATCTGTGATCCATATACAAGCACCAGCCTTGTTGCTATTGGTTATAAGCTCAAATACACCTATTGTTTACAATAAACTTAATAAAAGGATAATGAACATAAGCATTTTTTTTTTCCCTTTTTTTTCCACAAGTTGAGAGAACATCGGACTACTGTTCTCGGCTAGACCATTACATACGGCTGTTACGGTTGGACCGTTGAACCGTCAAACCGCACCTAACCGTATACACGGTTACCATCTACTACGGTAACGGTTGTGGATTTTGATAACCGCGGTAAACCATACCAACCGCACATGGTTTTTTTGTAGTATTTCATACAAAAATATGTGTTTTTTAATAGCTTAAGTCAGAGAAATAACATATGTATAAATTATTTGCGCTTTAATTTACAGACAACATGCACATGGATGGTTTGTTTAATAGATAAACAGACTGATTTTTAAGAAAAAAGTTAGAACTTGAATTATTTATGAATAACAATGTAAATTAACGGTAATGGTTGCGGTAACGGTTAGATGGTTACGGTAATGGTTATAAAATTTGTTAATCATCAACAACGGTTGCGGTTATGATTGGAGGTAAAACTGGCAACCGTAACAGTAACACCCCAACCATTAAAAGCAGCATCCGCAAATTAGTCCCACATATTAACATAACATGTGCAGTCTGTGTTGTACATTGGGTGCAGATAGAATCATTGTACAATTGTATTTATTTACTGAAGATTCATGCTTTTAGGTTGGTAATATGTCTTATATCAAACGTACAATCCTAATGGGATGTCAACGCCACCGCCAGATTCCTAGAATGTACTGACGTTGCTAGCAAATATCAAGTATGATGATACATTTAGCAGAGAGTATCATTGGTCCATTATTTCTTACACCACAGACCATGTGATCCTGAATCCACGCACTAGCGCTATAGATATTAGAGCAAAAGAAGTATAGTATGTTATAAAATAAACACAGAACAGAAGACATAAGGAAGAAAGGACATTTCTATTTATTCAGATGTGTATTTCTTTCTATTACATTGGCTCCTTTATATATAAACTTTGGAGCTGATGTTTAACTTTTTTCCATGATGTGGGACTAAACCGAGAACTAATAAAAGCATATTCACAACATTTATACATATATTACAACACTCCCCCTTGAATATGCGTCTTCAAAACTTGAATGCTCTGCTAACTTGAAGTTGTCCCTTTTAAAACATATATGATGATTGCTCCCCCTTATTATTATCTTGCTTGCATATATCCGTTCCGTCGATACAATCATTGTCCGTTGCCTTCAAAACTCTATCAGGAAAACCCAATGGGAACCTTGAACAAGAAAAAGAGTATAGCGTCTGACATTATGAATATCATATTAAAATGATATTCCTTAAAAGAGTTTGATTCTTCAACATCAAAACAATGCCTCATTAAAAACCTTTTTATGAAAAACCCTGTGGGAAAAATCATAAACAAGGAAAAGAGTGCAAATTCATTTCATCTTTAGATAACATGTTTTATAATGTTACCATAAGGGTTGATACTTCCGGATCAAGATAATGCCTCATTAAAAACCTTACTAACAAAAACCCAGTGGGAAAAATATTAGTGAAGGAAAAGAGTACATTATAGCATATTTTTTTATATGCTCCCCCTACTTATAACTCATTACTCAATTAATCTATTGATGTAGTTGACGCATGCCAATTTTGTATATCATCTTTTGGAATGTTGATTTGGAAATTGCCTTTAAGAACAGATCTACCCTCTTTTCTTGAAACTGAATTTGTTTCTCCTCTTTCTTGTTATCCTGTCATGCATATGTGAAGAGAAATTTAGAAGAAATGTGCTCCATCGTTTCATACTTGATATAATTCACTTGAATCTGAGCCATGCAAACTGCCTTGTCTTCTTCATAAATTATAGTTTACTACATCAAAATATGTTTGATACTTCTGGATCAAAACGTTGCCTCGTCAACACCTTACCAAGAAAAAACCCGATGGGAAAAATCTTAGTGAAGGAAAAATAGTACAACATACAATGTTATATTTACTACGTCAAAAGTAGTACGATACTTCTGGATCAATGTTATGCCTCGTTAAAACCTTATTAAGAAAAACCCAGTGGGAAAAATCTCAAATAAGGAAAAAGAGTACATTATAACTTATTTTTGTATGTTACTTTTGGGTTGATACTTTTGGATCATGACCCATGCCTCATTAAAACCTTACTAAGAAAACCCAATGGGGAAAAACTTAGTTAAGGAAAAAGAGTGCATTATATCATACTTATGGATGCTCCACCTAATTTTAAATTTTCTTTGAATTCGTATTCTTCTTTCAGTAACTCAAATTGCTTACAAATACATCTTAATGGAGTTTTTTCTTCTTTTC
This sequence comes from Allium sativum, assembly GCA_030737875.1. NCBI lineage: Eukaryota > Viridiplantae > Streptophyta > Magnoliopsida > Asparagales > Amaryllidaceae > Allium > Allium sativum. The sequence goes on along the minus strand of CM060919.1, from coordinate 725,566,744 downwards.
AAATTTCATGTGCATTTTCATGCTTCAGGCATGCTGTCTTATTTAAAATGCATCCCTTTTGTGATTAGTATGATACTAATATTCATTTATGAATACACTTCAAGTGCTTATAATTTTCTGTTTCAATCGGACTTGCATGTTGCAATACATATTTGATGAATAAGACAACTTTCATTACTAAGCAGGAAGTAATCTACTCATCTTGAATTATATCAAGATTTTCATTACAATGATACTTAGGAGAATGTTGCAATCTATCATCCATGTTCTTGATATTCTTTATAATAACAAATGTTATTTATTTTCTTCAGGAACTTATACATTATAATAAGTTTTGCATATCGCAACTACCACTTCAATGAATATTAAGAGTTTTATTACAACAATTCTTAAAGCAGGAAGTGATCTACTCATCATGAATTATTTCAGTATTTTCATCACAACAATACTTAAAAGAATGTTGTAGTCTACATTTCTTTCTCTTTATCACTAACAAAGTTATTTAAATTCTTCTGGAATTTGTATACTTTCATTGTTTATACCTTCAGGGTATTATAAGTGTTTTAAACACTTTCACCACTTTAATCAATTCAGTTATCTCTGAAAATACAATGTTCATGGTATTAATATGTTGTTGACACTCTATGGTGCTTCAGTAATTGTATATATATTTCTATTTTTATCTTATGAACTACAGGTTCATATCTTATGGACTACAGGTCCATATATCTTACTTAGGAGAATTTCATGATGGCCAATCATTTCTCTCTAATATGGGATTTTTAATCCATTTATAAGTATAAGCGCTTCATTATTTATTAATTTATCATCGATGATTATTTCTTGTCAGTTCTATACATAATTTATTGAGATCTCAAAACTTATCATGCTTTAGGTACCTAAACCACTTCTGGGGTTATTTTGACAATCATGTCATGAGTTTCTTTCAAAGTACCCTTAAGTGTTTCTTCAGGAACACTCACCTCCTTTATTTTTCATCTTTATGACTTACTCCAAAAATATTTTGAACTGACTTTTATACCACATTTTCAGCTGTGATTTACACCTTTTGATCCTTCGGGGATTCAAATGTATATTGGAGAAAGCCTATTAGGGACATAATTGATAATTTATGCAAGTTTCTTAATGCTTTGCATAATTCTATATGTTAGCAAACATTTAAAATCGATGATTCCTTTATCCTCCCCCTCAATGTTGACAAACATTGTCACTTTAAATAATAAACCTACTTTGGATTCATTTTTGATCCATTATAACATCATAGCTAGCAAATACATTAGATGTATTTCAGTTGCAGGAGGATAATGCTCTTATTACTTGATAAGATGCATTCATATTGTATTGTTTATTCCCTTTCAATGATCTAATGACTTGGAGGAACTTTCTATCATTTGAATATGCACATGACTTCAGGTCATTCAATATTGATGTCAGTCGACTGCATAAATTATAATATGAATTCATAACAACTTCAGGTTGTTAATTAAATATCGCATATATGTGTATATACATGCGTCCACGTATTACATATATAATTGATTTGCATATTCTTTCTCATTTAAGATATTGATTTTAGAACAAATGTTTATAATGTTCCAATCATTAATTTTTGCTTATCAAGCAATGTCAATGCGAATCTTAAAGATCGTATCAAAATATCCAAAATATCTGATTTGGAACTGTATTGAACTTCTGGTTCAAATGAAATGTATGAACAACTTCGAATTGTTAATCTATATTGAACTTCTGGTTCAAATAATATATAAACAATTTCAAGTTTGTTAAACTATATTGAACTTCTGGTTCAAATAAAATATATAAACAACTTCAAGTTGTTATTTTTTTATTCTTCAATACAATATGTAAATATAAATATAAACAAGATACAACTTATTTTGAAAATTGTGTAATCTTTGAATGCATCATCATTGCCACATATGATGTAACTTCTTTAAGAAGTATAATGATATTATTTCACGCAATTCCAATAAAGCTTCAGGCTTTTAAATTATGAAGTATTTCAAGTTCATTGATTGAAGAACTTCAGGTTCCTATGCATATATATACACAAACATATGTTTGTTGAGTTTATTAATTTATGATGAACTTCTGGTTCTAATTCTTTTAACATATTTCTAATTTAAAAGATTTTACATTCTTGTGTATAGTCTAGAATTCAAACTTGTAAACTTTATCAATTTTTTTTTATAATTCAAGACTTCGGGTCTCAGAATTTGAGTTATACAGCTTCTAGTTTAAAATTTTCTTTGCACAACTTCTGGTTGTGGTTCTAATCATTTTATTTCTTCCATTATACCTTGATTATTACTTTTGAACATTAATTATGATAACTTTAGAAGAGAATAATTTATTGCTGCATAAATAAAGTAATACGCATCTCTTCTAGAGAATTAACCAAAAGTGATGTACTTATAGCAAAGTAATAGTATCTTCCTGATACTTGGATTCTATAAATATAAATTAGTTGCACATACAAAATTTTGCTAAATGTAAATCAGTCCTATAATTCACAGTTTCAGTAATAAATGCTGGAGATATTGCCAAAAGATACATGAAATTCCAGCATGTGTTATGATTAAATGAGGTATAATCAAGAATATGACCGTCTACAAACTTAAACTTGGCTACCAGTGATCTCATTTTAACTTAATATTTGTTTCAAGGGATGTAGGCACCAAATGTTGAGGTGATATGGAATATTTATAAATATTTGTTGCTAGTGAATTCGTCAATGAAATTTGGACAAGGATCATTGGAACCAAACTATGTGACATGAATGGAATGCAAGCTAGAAAAAAGTAAATACGCTTTATTGCACATTAGCAGGAATGTTGGATTGATCAGATAGAATAATTAGAATAACTAGGTTTATAAAATAATGAATATAACCAATTCATAGGCCATAGCCTAGTATTCATATCTCAAATCTGTGTTTAGCTCTAATAGAAGATGACTAGTAATTCATTTCTCATTAAAGTCAATTAACCAGTAGGAATATACCAGCAGCTAAAGAAACTACTTTCTTCCTAGACATAAAACACTTCAGTCAATGCATTGTTCAAAGCCCAATTACTGAGCGAAAAATTACTTTAAACAAATCATGGATCCAAATATATTATAATCTTTTCAGCAAGTTGAAAGAATAACACACAAATTAAAGTTAATCGTACCACGCCATTGGAGAGGCGTAGTGAAATAATGGTTGCAAACTGTATCTCTTAACAAAGGAATACGCATATAAATTAATGTTATTGTTTTCTATGAAACCAAACCATTTCTCGTAAAATTATTATTGAAATGGTAAAACCGATTGTATAAAATTCATTTATGTTCTTGATGCTCACTGCTCTTACACAACAGTACAAACTGGGTTCACCCATTGAAAAAGGGTTTTAGCAGACAAACCATGTCTGGGTGTATACACTTGTATCCAATGTTTTATTCCATTTTAACGTGCCACCATTGATTCTATTTAGAATTTTCAGCTCATATGATAACGTGTTATTTGGGGTATGCATGCTTTGCAAAATGAAAAAGTAACATCTATGTAGTGACAGTTTATGATGATTAAGGTGTTCATTTTGCTTTCGCCAAAAGACTGGTGTATAATAATATACTCGTTTATTCTCATTTTCATTTAGAAATTTATTCAACTTCCAACATCCAAAGAAACATGCATCCTATGTGGAAATTAGTTTACATTCCTAGCTCAGTTCTACTACTTTTATTTTTGTTGCAAGCCTGCATGGTATTCAACAGTAATTTAACTAACATGTCTATTAAAGTTTTCAGGTTATATTGGGTCAACAATACGCTAAATGGGCATAAATCGAAATCTGAGTAAATATAGGATCTGAGTAAATATAGCATCTACAGTATGAAAATTTATAATTGCGGCCCCACCGAATCCATGTCGTCCATCTTATTTATATTAAACTAAATATATATCAAGTACGATTACACAAATTCAACTCAGCACATTATGATACTTTTAAACATATCTGAAGATGGTTTGGATTACAACTACGGATTTAATCCAAAATAGAATGGGAAATACTTAACAAAATCAATTACTAATAGATCTGGTAATAATCGTCAAATATATCAATATATTTAAGCAACGATCAATTACAAAACTTTGGATGCAAATATATAATCTCATTGATCGAGAAAAACTAGGAAATTAAATAAATCAACAGAAGCGTACCTGAATTCCTAATGAAGAGAAAAATTTTGTTCGATCTTCTAAATTAACACAAACCTTGATCTGATTTGTATATGAAGCATCGTGCTGATAACGTGTTATAAAATAAACACAGAACAGAAGACATAAGGAAGAAAGGACATTTCTATTTATTCAGATGTGTATTTCTTTCTATTACATTGGCTCCTTTATATATAGACTTTGGAGCTGATGTTTAACTTTTTTCCATGATGTGGGACTAAACCGAGAACTAATAAAAGCATATTCACAACATTTATACATATATTACAACATAGTATTATTATTACTATTATTATTACTATTGTGGTGATTAAGGTACAATTTTTCGGTATTTTTTATATCATATTGTGACATCAGCTATGTATGCACAATATATACGTATGTGTATAACCAGGCGACAATCGATTTCATTTAAAATAATTAATACACTGTTGTCAACAAATTTCAATTAATGTGATTTTAGAATATTAACTTCAACTTACAAGCGCATCTGCATATGTTTTACGAGTCGTTATGTTACGATTCGTAAGATTCAGGAGGAATTCGGGGAATCCTGCCAATAGGCGCGCACCGATTTTAACGGCGCACCCTGGTTTTATTAAAGCGCGCTGATATTATCGGCACGATAAGATAACGCGCCAATAAATTCGGCGTGCTATATCGGATTTTTTGTGTAAATTTTAATTTATGTTTTAGGTTTATTTATTAGTTTATGTTAATAAATATATTAGCCACTTTACTTTATTAATATGTTAAATCAGTTTATTAGTTTTATTTCCAGTTAATTAGCCAATTTAGTCTAATTTGCATTATCCACCTCTATAAAAAACCACCTACTTCTTCAGCTTCTTCATTCATTACTCTCTTCTCCTACTCAACTTAATCCACGTTACTCTATTTCTTTTTAACAATGTCTTCATGCCTATCATCTCTTAACTCTGATTTTGGCGTTCCGCACCACTCCATTCTGACGTCTAGTGATCACACTGATATCGATTGGAATATAAACTATCACGAACAACATTACAAGGAGCTTGGTGGTGAGTACGTGGATCTTGTCGTACTTACATTTCAACCGGAACATGCGAATTTCCCACGAGTGAACGAGCATACTGTTTATCAACCCCGTCAAGAACAAGAGGTTGAGCAGGTACCAATAAATCAACCTCCATCTAAACGTGAGGTTTATTCTTATCCAGTTTGTTGCCACTGTGGATATATGACTGAAGTTGTTAATCTCAATAAGATAAAACATAAAAACACTGTGGATATATGGCGCATTGTCCAATATAATGGGGGCGAGTGGGAGTGATTATGCATTTTGGTAATGAGTACATGGTACTAATCGATGGAAACGCAATTTCTTCTACATGCAACATTCCGTTACTGCAACAACTTCCATGTGAACATGCAATGACGGCTTGTTCAAATGTAGCCAATGGTGCTAATCGATTTCATCATGACTTTGCTTCAAAGCGGTACTCGGTTCAAAATTAATTCGCAGCTTACGAACTGGAATTTCATCCTGTTCCAGATAAACGTTACTGAAGCGAATTTGAAGAACCGGTTGTATTGCCGCCAACAATGCGTAGAGCACCTGGGAGACCTAAATCAACAAGAATTAAAGGAACCATGGATGAAATGCGGGCTTTTAAAACGAATAGATGTATTAAGGGATGAGGAGGAGAGTTATTAGAGAGGAACAATTGCGATTTTTATTGATGCAAAACATGATACAAAGAGCACATATATATAGTGCTATGAGCCCAATGGCTAGTACAAAATATACCAAATGTGTATGAGCCTAACAGCTAGTATTAAATATACCAAGTATGCATGAGCCTAACGGCTAATAGATAATGACAAAGCATGCTAAATATGATAAAAACGTGTTCACACTCTAACGGCTCTATTGTAACGGCTCTATTGTCTTCGTTATGCCCCCTCGGTTCGAACTAGGGTTTCCTTGCTCATTCTGGCTTCCGCCTGCACTGATAACGCGAAGTTCCTCTCTCATTCTGATAAATTTTTTGGTCGAAAGGGCCTTTGTGAGAGCATCTGCTCTCTGATAGTATGCGGGAACATGACATATTGCAAGTCTTCCTGATTGCGTTCTTTCTCTCACAAAGTGGAGATCAATTTCAAGATGTTTCGTCCTTGAATGTTGAATAGGGTTAAGAGATAAAGATATTGTGCTCTTATTATCGCACCAAATGACCGGCTTTCGTCTTGGAGTGAAACCAAGCTCCTCCATCAGTGATTCTATCCACATGATTTCGGCTGTAGCGCTTGCCAGTGCACGGTACTCAGCCTCTGTGCTAGATTTTGATGTGGTCTGTTATTTCTTCGTACACCAGGAAATGATATTGGAACCGAGGTAAACGCAGTATCCTGAGACAGACTTTCGATCGTCGATATCGTTGGCCCAATCGGCATCGCTAAAGCACTGTAAGTTAAGTTCCTTTTCTGAATTTAGGCGTATGCCGTAATGTTTTGTGCCTTGTAAGTATTGTAACACTCTCTTTAATGCCATCCAATGTTCTGATAAAGGGTTCTGCATGTACTGACTGAGTTTATTGACGCTGTAGCATATGTCGGGTCGAGTAATAGTTGTGTATTGTAACGCTCCTATTATACTTCTATATTGTTTGGCATTGTCGATAGTTTCTCCTTTATGCTTAGATAGTCTTAGGTTACTAATCATAGGCGTAGGTAATGGGTTTGCCTTGTGCATATTTGCCCTTTGCAGTATTTCAGTGATATAATTTTGTTGGGATAATATTAATTCACCATTGTTTTTCCTAATCACTTGTATTCTAAGAAAAAAATTTAGATCCCCCAAGTCTTTAATGGCGAAATTTTGATCCAGCTTGTGTACGATTCTGTTTATTTCTTCCCTGTTGTCTCCTGTTATTAGCATGTCGTCAACGTATACTAGAATGAACACAGTTCCATGTATGTCCTTCTTCATTTATAGAGAATTGTCCGATTTAACTTGTGAGAAACCCATGTTAGACAAAGTTGACTTTAGCTTTTCATACCAAGCTCTCGAAGCTTGTTTTAAGCCATATATTGCTTTGTGTAGTTTGCATACTTTATCACCAGTACCATATCCTTCAGGCTGTTGCATGTATACCTCTTCAGTCAATTCCCCATTCAAAAAAGCATTGTTGACGTCCAGTTGTCTCACATTCCATCCTTTGTTTAGAGCAATGGTCAGTATAATTCTGATGGTTGTGGGTTTTATGACTGGGGAAAAAGTTTCATTGAAATCAAAACCAAATTGTTGCGCGTAACCTTTTACAACCAGTCTGGCCTTGTATTTGTCAATAGATCCATCTTCTTTTCTTTTTATTTTGTATGTCCACCTACAACCAATCACATTTTTGTGTTTTGGTTGAGTCACTAAGCTCCAAGTGTTGTTTTTTATGAGAGCTTTATATTCAGTGTCCATTGCCTCCTTCCATTTGTTTGATCTTATAGCCTGAGTGAAATTCAATGGTTCGATCTCACTGGCAGAAATATTATATACTTTGGGTTTGAAGATGCCTCTCTTTGACCTGGTGATCATGTGATGTCCAGTTGATTGTGGTGGTGTTTGTTGTTGTGTATCATTGTTGCTGGTAGTGTCAACATGGTTGTTGTTTTCTGTATCTTCACTATACTGCATGTTTTGATTTGATTGATGTATGTTTGTATCTTCTGAGTCATTGTGTGTCTCATTGGTTTGCTCATTTGTTCGATCCATAGTTTCTTCCTGGGTGTTTAAATTGCTTGTGCGTTGTTGCTCTTCATTTCTATCAATTGAAGGTGGTTTAGTAATGAATGGCTCGAACCGTATGTTATTGTTTATGCTTTGTTCTCCATCCTTTTTGTCGATTTTCTTTTCTGCATAAGGAAACTTGTTTTCATCAAATATCACATGTCTAGAAACATATATTTTTCCATTTTTGTCCATGCACTTATAGCCTTTTTGGTTTTGTGCGTACCCGATGAATGTGCATGGGCTTGATATCATACTTAGTTTATGATTGTTATAGTCTCTCAAACATGGAAAACATAGACACCCATAGGCTTTCAGAAAACCATATTCTGGTCTAACACTGTATATCATTTCATGAGGGCTTTTATTATTTAAGACTTTGGTTGGCAACTTGTTAATGAGGAATACAGATGTGTAGAAAGCTTCATTCCAATATTTCATGGGTAATGAGCTTTGTGATAACAAAGTTAGACCAGTCTCTACTATGTGTCGATGTTTTCTTTCGACTAAATCGTTTTGTTCGGTCATATGGGGGCAAGTTAATCTATGTTTGATCCCTCTTTTGAGAAAGTAATTAGTTAGAGGTTTAAACTCAGCTCCCCCATCTGTCTGAACAACCTTAACAGTACTGTTCATTTGTTTTTCGACATGAGTTATAAATTGCATAACTGTATTGCAAGCTTCTGATTTAGTTTTCAGCATGTATATCCAAGTATATCTAGAATAAGCATCCACAAAAGAAAGATAATACCTGTGTCCCTGATATGAATTTAGAGGCGCGGGTCCCCACAATTCAACGGCTATAAGCTCCAATGGCTCATTATAGCTGGTTTCAGAATCACTAAAAGGGAGCTTATGGCTCTTGCCGAGTTGGCAGTGTGTGCATGTGTGTTTGATAGGTACATTTTTATAATCTATGTTATTATTACGCAGAACAGTCTTAACAGTTTCTAGATTAGGATGTCCTAATTTTACATGCCAAGAATTAATCACGTTACATTCACTGTTATTATTGTCATAATCAACGTTATTGCAACTATTCCTAATATAGTCATTGTCACTACTAGCATCTACATTATTGTACCAGAATTCTCCACTTGAGTTTGCAGTCTTGAATTTGTATAAACCATCGTATAGGTTACCTCAAAGTAATATTTCATGATTTAGGGAATCTTAACTAAACAAAACTTAGGATGAAATTCAAAGTAAACATTATTGTCGTTGGCAAATTTTGATACACTTAACAATTTTTTATTAATCGTAGGTACCCTAAGAAGATTGTTTAATTTGAGTTGTCTTTTCCCAAAGATAGTACCTTTGCCTATGTGTGTGATACTAGCAGTACTACCATTACCCATATGCAAATTTCTCATACCTGAGTAATTTCTACTCCCAATGTTTAAATTTTGAAGATTGCTAGTTATGTGTTGAGTCGCTCCTGAGTCAAGGTACCATTCTTCGAAGCCATTGTCTTCATTTTTTACTTCATCATCATCTGCAACATTATGTCTTCGGTTTGCGTTATTATTATTTTGAGTTGAATTCCCTGTTGTTGCCATATTTGCTTGTGCTCTTCTTTGTGAAGAGTAATTTTGGCTTACCTGTTGTCTACCTATGTCTGAATTATACCTGAAGTAACATTTGTTCGCCATGTGACCAAACTTTTGGCATATTTGACATTTCACACGATAGTTGTTGTTATCTCCTTGTATCTGCTTATTTCTGACTGTGGTATAATTGGCAGAGAACTTATTTTGTGTTGTTTTTCTTTGGTCGATTCTGCCTTCATGAGCAAAGAGTGTTGATCGAACGAACTGTAAATCAGGTAAGGTTTGTTGTATGGCTAACACAGTTACTAGAGATTCGTATTCTTCATCTAATCCACCAATAATAAATAGGATTTGCTCATTGTCGCTGATCTTATGGCCAACAGCATTTAGTTTGCCACACAGATTTTTAATTTTTCCTAAGTATTCTTTCATGCTTGCCTCCTTTTTTCTAGAATTTTGTAATTCCCTTCTATATTGCATGATTCTAGCAGCTGATTGTGAACTGAAAATTTGTTCAACTGTTTTCCATATTTCATAAGACGTGCTACATCCAACTATTTGTGATAATAAATTCAAACTTACTGACGATAGGAGCCATGAGGAGAGGAGGCTGTCTTGTTTTTGAAACTTTGTGTAGTCTGTGTTAGGCACAATTTCTCCTTCCGAATTGGTTATCGTCACTGGTGGGACTGTTATTGTCCCATTAATGTACTGCAGTAAATCATACCCTCTTAGAGCGATCTCTACTTGATATTTCCATAGAATGTAATTGTCTTCGTCTAGAGATGTGGTGATAATTTGGCTTTTTGGTTTAATCAGGTCATGATGGTTAGGTGGAGCGCTGTACCCCATACTTCCTGAAACAGCGGAGGTTACTTCATGGTTGTTGGCCATAAAACAAAAACAACTTTCTGCTTGATGATTAAGCCTTTCGGCAATTTGGCTCTGATACCATATTAAGGGATGAGGAGGAGAGTTATTAGAGAGGAACAATTGCAATTTTTATTGATGCAAAACATGATACAAAGAGCACATATATATAGTGCTATGAGCCCAACGGCCAATACAAAATATACCAAATACGTATGAGCCTAACGACTAGTATTAAATATACCAAGTATGCATGAGCCTAACGGCTAGTAGATAATGACAAAGCATGCTAAATATGATAAAAACGTGTTCACACTCTAACGGCTCTATTGTCTTCGTTAAGATGCAATAAGTGCGAAGTGATAGGTCATAAAAGAAGTCGTTGTAATTCAGTAAATTAGGCTTTAGTATTGTAGTTTATGTTTGAACGACTAGTATTATTGTTGTTTGTAGAAGAATTTATTCTTTCGTACATTGATGACAATTCGTAATGAGCATACATTCATCACATTTATTCGTACATTCAAGCAATACATACATTGACTAATACATTGTTGCAAGCTACATTAGCATTTGGATACATTGATGCATGCAACAAGTCCAAACTACTCTTTGGGATATCGTGGGAGTTTGGGCTCTAAGTCTGAGTTAAGTAATTTCAAACGGAAAATTTCCTTTTCCAAACGTAATTTTTGTTCCGCCATCTCCTTTTTTAGTCGTTCATTCTCATCCTGCATGTCCAATGCATACTCATGTCTTCTTCGGCACATCGTAGGATCAACCCACTCGCTACAGTTACAAACTCGGGAGGTGTTCGGATAAAGGAAGCCCATATCATAGCGACTACATTTGTAGATCCTACGCCATGTACTAACACTTCTATTTTTGTTCACAATCACGCAGCAGTCTGATCTGCAAAATTTTCTTTGTATTGACTCCCCGATTGCTGGTGCTCGGCCTCGATTAACTTATTTACCTCCACCCACCGCGACGAAATACTTTTGTGGTGCACCAAGGAGATGATATGGGAGTTCAACCAATTCAGATGTTTCCGTTTTGGGGCAAATTTCTTTACCCGGTCGATGAACAATTGGTGACATTGGAGCTTGTGGTGGAGAATCAACATCAATCATGTTCTCATACGATCCTGACTCTAAACTTTCCCAATACTTCATTAAAGTGTCATCGTCAATTTCCATTGATCCATCCTACCTAATGAATAAATAAAATTTAGGGGGAACCCATTGTATAACATTCAATGTATAAAAATAGGGGAAAATGTAAGTACCTTTGAATTTGAGCTAAATCTCGCTAAACAGAACAAGTGCACCAACCTTTGTTGTCTAATTTTTGAGTGGAAATGAAAATGGATTATTGGGTTGTTGGAGGAATATCAACACACATTAAAACCAATTGATAAAGAACATATCATCACATCGAAAAAATATCATATCAATAAAAAGCTGAGTACATAAAACTATTCAAAAAATACAATTAGTAGTCTCAAAACATAAGTGTTATGGTCTCCTGGAAACACCAGTATATATTTCAAAACATACAACTATTTTCCACTAAAAAGGAATGTCTCTAAGAAAAACGAAAGCAAATGTATTGTTAAAAAAGAAAGAAACACAATAATAATGGAGCGATGTAGATAAGTTCCAAAACACGATATTTGACGACACTAATCATCCGCTACTATATCCAAATCCACCTGAGGTGGGGTAAAAGAAAAGGATCAAACATTAAATCTGACTAAGAAATAATCTAAAAGAAAAGGATCTAATATAACTAGTCTTAGATTTACTCAAAGCGTGGTAGAGTGTGTCTTCTATTATACATGTTAACTAGTGTGTAACTCGTGTGTTGCACACGATAATGTTATATAATATAGTTTCTAAAATTTCAGTGTTAAAATTGGAAATTTATTATACAACATACGATGAATTCGACAAAATAAATATAATATAAATTATTATTGTTGTTTTTATATATGGTATATGTTATGTAACTTATATTTTTTGAAGTAAAATAGTAGTTTTATTGCTCTTACTACTATGTGCAAATATTCTTATTGAAATTGACATATTATAATTATTTTAGATGAATTAACAAATGTTATTTAACTTATTTCTTTTATATATGTTAAATATGAAATTATATAATTAGTTAAAATACGTTGACTTAAGAATAAATAATATGAATAAATTAAAAAATATTTTGTAATAGGATTATAGAGATTTTGATGCGAAGTTATTTGAAGTTATAAATAGATTTTTTTTAACGTTGAGTATGATAAATTTATTATTTATGTACATAAATGATTATAGTTAATTTACAAATTAACTTTGTTGTTATTGTTCATGTACATAGATATATGTATGTGATTTATAAAGTTAAACACAAATTTAGTTGTTGTTTTTATTAGCATGTGTGTTATACATATACGTCTGATATATAGAATATTGAAATACTTTAAATTTGAGATTTTGTAAGCAATTTAAATACATGGATCTGAATGTGAAAGATTTGGAAACAGTCGATGAAGTTGTACATAACTATATAAATGTCAAAATATGGATATTTCGAATCAAAACCAAAATTCTGCCATGCATATAAATTTATTGAGATAAATGAATAATAATTTAATTTTGTTAGTATTATTCATGTATATTATTTATGATATCTGGATTATATATCTTTATATTTAAATGAAAAAATATTTGATTATTTTTTTAATATGGATATGACATACAAATTGAACCATCACATTTAATGATTTATAACTGAATTAATGAATATATATTAATTAAACTTATCCAAATAAATTAAAACCAAAATTACATGTTAATTAAAAATATATTAATGTAAATGTACAAACTTATGTGACATTAAGGTGGGTTTTGTAAGCAACCATAGAAATTTCAGAATGTATTCACTTTTGTTAAAATAAGAATTTCACAATTAATACATCAATATATCGATGTAGATGAATCAAAAATTAAATTTGCAATCATTCCTTACGTACATAATTATACTATGTGACTGATGTATTTGTATATCGAAATGAATTTTATATCAATTTATTATGTAACTGAGCAGATAATGCATGAGGTCCAGAAGAATTAATGTTTTTTAAAAAGATGCAAAACGAGTTAAATTATATTATAGTAAGTGTTACATAGCGTGATAAAATGCCGTTGAAGGCAACTTTTTTTTTTATAGCAAATTCAGCTTGCCCAAATATAAATAGAAACCTGAAAAATAACAAATGCATCCATGCATATGAGTAATTTAAGTATAATGTATAGGCTACCAGCAGTCAGCAGAGCATGGTTGTTTATTAATTGGTTGCAGTTGAATACACTCCAAAACAATCGTGATCAAATACAGTGCATGCATATGTCTTAGTAGTTTATCAGTTTAAGGCGTAAAGAACATAATCAAATTCCTTCTATAATCCTATGGGTGAGGTAACTGCACAATATATAAGAGACAACTGAAGAAGGTAAAAAAGCTGAAGTAATGAGTATGAGAAAATATAATCTCAAATGGGAGACACAGACAATTGTAGAAAATGCAAAAAAAGTCGTTCTCATGTTATGCCTATGTAGTGTTGCTATCCCTACATTCATTTTGATATCAACGTGTGGTCAATAATTCCATCAATACAAATGATGTGGTCAACGAATGCTTTAGGATATTAAAATAAACATAGATCGTCATGGAATCAAGTTATGTGATGAAGCAAGATTTTTGAGTAATAAGATAAAATTATTATTTTTCGACATATTACTTGGTAGGAAATTGATTGTAAAAGCAAGTTTTTGCAACTGCAGCACACAGCTGGCTACCAGCATCGTTTGGGTTTAAAACCTACTCCGTTATTCTAGCTACTTTGTCGAGTTTGTGAACCGTTCACAGCCTCTAAGAGCATCCCCAACGCGGGGTCGATTGAAAAACAACCGACCCCCAACGCGGGGATGAAAGGGGGGACCAGGGTTGCTTTGGAAACCCTGGAGGTTGCTGGAGCAACCGAACGGTTGCTCCACCAACCGGCCGTAGTCGGCTTGGGGGAAGCCGGTTATGGCATGGCCGGCTTCTAAGAAGCCGGCCATGGTGGGGGAATTAATTTATCTCCCCCCATGGCCGGCTTCTATGAAGCCGGTTTAATTTCTTTTTTTAAAAAAAAATTGGCCGTTGCATTATATTATGACTGTCGCATTATGACCGTTGCGTTATGTAACCGTTTGATTTTACATCTATATCTACAGCACTCCTTTGTACATTATAACACACAACATTTCTACATCAAACCACACCTCTATTCCTTCTTCAATTTCTGTTCAGCTTATTTGCAATGTCAAACATTGGTAAAGGAAAGAAGGGTGTCTCCAATTCTGCACAGAAGCAACACACTAATCAATCCGACAACAATCAGTTTCCTATCCATTCGTCGTTCCAGCAGAATCAACAATCCAGTTATAGTAACTTCCCGAATGTTCCGAACTATAATTATCCTCAATAGAGCTCGAATTTCTATCAATCCCAGCAAAACTCCAATCATTATCATAGTACTCAAAATTCTGGTTCCAGTCAAAACGCGTGTTTTCAGCAAAACTGTAGTGAGCATCACTACGCTTCTCCAAGCAGCCAACAATGGTTAGTCCCGCCTGAAACTTCTCCAAATCTATCAAGAAATTTGAATTGTATGTTTACAGTGGCTTGAATGAAGAAACAGAAGTCGATGATATTGAAAATCCAGATGTTTTTCCCACCACACAACTGAGAAGATCAAACAAAATAGTGAAATGGTCTCCAGAAGAACAAGCAGAACTATCATTTTGTTGGGTGGAGTGCTCCAGAGACAATCTTAAAGGGACTAGTCAGTCCGATAATTCATTTTGGAGTTCTGTTTCAAGACTATTTAACGGCCGTAGTCCCAAAAACCCACCGAGAATAGTCGACTCTTTGAAACAGTCGTGGAAGAGAATCAACGCTAACTGTCAAAGTTGGAATCAGATTATGGCTGGACTACAAAGTAGACAGCAAAGCGGTGCCAACGAGACAGACTTGGTAAATTTTGATTACTTAAATAATGGTTAATATGCTTTACTGTATAATAATACCACCTTACGTTTCTTCAACACATACAGCTAAAGAGTGCGAATGAAGCTTATATGACAGAGCAACAAAATCAACCATTCAATTTACATAATTGCTACGCCATATTATCTAGAGAGGAAAAATGGAGCACTATACGCCAAGAACATTCTGCAGCGCGATTTATGCCAAGAAGGCCAATGGAGGAATCAAGCCCGGGAAGTCCAGATCCTCAAGAAAACACACCCTTTTCTACAAGTTCCGGTGGTAGGCCTCCTGGTAAATACAAAGGTAAGAAAAAAACGTTGCAGATTACAGTCCGTACTACAAACAACTACACAGTCGAATGGTAGCTTTAGAGGAATCAAACCAACTTTTGGCTGAAGTGAGGGAAGCTAAGAGAGATGAGAGATCCAAGGAGAAGCAGCGTAGACACGAAGAACTTCAAATATCAAGAGAGCGTGAGTTGGATGTTAGGGAGCGTGAATTAGCTTGCCTCGAACGAATTGATGACAGGGCACTAATGACTGTCAATTTGGATACATTAAATCCAATGCAACGATTGTTAATGGAGCAAGAACTAGAAGTGTGCCGCAGAAGACACATGGGATAGGACGTATTTATGTTTTGATCGTTTCCTTGTAGTTGTTTGTTGCTATGTCGTTATTTAGTTTTTAATTACTAAGTACTAATGTTGTAGGAGTAAAAGATTATTAAATGAGCGTGAATTTCCTTTTTTAATTGTCACTAGCAATCTTGCAAGCATGAACTTGTAATACGAGAACATTAACGTAATATTTCATCACTGTAGCAAACAAAGGTACATATAAGCATTAAGGAAAACATATAATTAAACAACGAACGTAATTTAACTTAAACATCCAGATAGAGTTCACCACTTCCTATTAATTGTCGGCATGCTCCCAATAGTGTTCGACTAATTCGTCCCTTAATTGTAGATGTGCTTGTGGATCTCTAACGTCCTGGATACGCTGCAAGTACTCGGCAAAAGTATTCGGGTCCTTGTACGGCATACTTCTAAACGCCACTGCTATATTCGGGTAGTTTTTAAGTTGCAGTTCGAATCCCCCTTTCTTCTTCAACTATCATATTATGTAGTATAATACAACAGTACATGATATCTGATATAACTGCTTGTTCGTGATAGTGCACCTCATTTCTTAAAATATGAAACCGTCCCTGTAGAACTCCAAATGCTCGTTCTACGTCCTTTCTCAGACTCTCTTGTTGTTGCGTAAATTTTGCCTCTTTGGCATTGTTCGACTTTTTAAATGTCTGCAAAAGTGTCTTCCATTTCGGGTATATACCATCAACCAAATAATAACCAACAAAATGGTCTGTATCACCAATTTTATAGTTGCACGGCGGTGACAGATTGTTGTACAAATCATTAAACAAGTATGATTGACGAAGAACATTAATATCGTTTAATGATACAGGAACACCAAAGAATGCGTGCCATATGTACAAATCGAAAGAAGCGACCGCTTTCTAACACCAACGTTGCCTTTTTGTGTGGCCTTTGTATTGGCCTTGTAGTGCAACTGGACAGTTTTTCCACGTCCAATGCATACAATCTAAGCTGCCCAACATACCCGGGAAACCACGTTGATCTCCCATTTTTAACAATCGATCGACGTCGCGTGCAGTGGGGGATCGTAGATACTCTTCACCGAAGACACGAACAACTGTTTTGCAGAACTCTTTCAAGCATAGAATTATCGTTGATCCACCAATTCGTAATTTATCATCTAACGAATCAGCTGAACTTCCGTATGAAATCATACGAAGTGCCGCTGTTACTTTTTGTAGCGGTGAAATTCCTAGTTCTTTGATAGCATTTCTTCGGTGAGTAAAAAAACATTGGACTCGGAAACCTTGTTGAGAACTCGATCAAACATTGTTCGCGACATATGAAATCTACGACGAAAGTAAACGTCGCCATATACTTGGTTTGGCACGAAGTAGTCCTTCATCAACTGATTGTGCCCCCTCCCCCCCCCCCGGGATAGTCACATCCGTAGCGTATATCTCTTCTACCCACTTGGCTGCCTCCTTGGGTTGATTTGGAGCTCTCTGCTATATCACGTTGCATCGTGTTTAAAGTTTCTCGTTGGTACGTTAGCCGCTGTTTGTTGTAGTTTTCTTCGATTTCATCTAAACTAGAAGACGAAGATGTTAAGAAATTTGTGAAGCCCCATAATCGCTTTAAACCATTCATGGTGTGAATGATGATTTCTAAGCAATGATAATTGGATGAGTTGGAAGAACAGCACTACGGTTATTATAAAGCAAACCCAGGGTCCCAGCACATGACATAATTGGACTAAGTTAAAAGTGTAGGAATTTTGGCTACTTTGTTATGTTTGAAGAAGTCACGGGTGAAGAAGAAGTGTTAAAGGTAGGGGGGCCTACGGAGGATGGTTGATAAAGTAAAAATGTTAACTAGGAGACGAAACATTGATTTGTTTTATATGCCAGTGTATAGTGTATAGTGTGGATTCATACAACATGAATGATGGCGTTACTTTATCTTTAAGTCACTTTATTGCAAAGTTATGTTGTATCACTGTCATGAAGGTAACGTGGGTGTACAGAGAGAAGACAATTACTCACTAGAAATTGCAACAAATCATTGTACATGAAGTATGCCCTTTCAATGTCCATAGTTATACAGTGAACAATGATGCCTACTGTTAGTGAACAATTTGGATTCCATCAACAAGAAATATGGATTCACTTCACCTTTCTGTCACTTTATCACGTTTCTCCAGAGCTTGGACCAGTCTTTATTGGAATTTGATACGGCAAAGTTTACAAATTAAACCCTACGCGGTTGAATTAAAAGTTCCTATTAAGTGTTGTTTTGAATGTGTTAACGTCTGAATCTATTGTTGAACAAGATTGCCCTCTTGTCATATAGAAATGCAAAATAGTTAAATATCACGTTGACATAATAAGGATTACAGATAACTCCATACTCTACGTACGCACATCAAATTAAACATACGTTCAAACAACATTAAAATCATAATACTGTAAGACTACTCCGTTCCATAGCGGGTAAACCAACTGTAGCGGAGTTTATACGCTTTGTAGCCGACAAATTCCTCACTGTACTCGAAAAGGTAACGAGAATCATATGTTGCTTGGTTTGTTTTAAAAATGTTTTCGTCTTCAACAGTTTCGATAATCTTTGTGTACCGATCACAAGCGTCTGCAAAACGACGATTAGCTGTTTGGAGTTCAACTGATGTTCGTCTAGTAGGCCGGGAATGATGGTTGTTGTACAACCTCGTGATCATTGCCCATATTTCTTCATATGTTAAACCCACTCCACCTTGCATTAGTAGCTCATCTCTTTCTTCAACGACGATATAGACTTTTACGAGGGCCAGCAAATCCTTGGAAGAAAATTCTCGAGTTGCAGAATTCATTGTTTGAACACTATCACTAGGTCGTTGATTTACTGGAGATGGACGTGGAGCTGTACTCAACGCTCGATGCTGATTCGGTCCAGGCACCTCTTCGATTTGTGTAGCTTGAACTACTCCAACTCCGTTAGCGTTGAGTAGGTTCCGTTCGTACTCATCAAAAATCCTTCTCATATGTTCATCACTTATTTCGGAATCGTCCATGTAACCTATGCATCAGTAATATAACTGGATTTACTAGAAGTACAAAGTATGTTGATAACAAAGATTACCTTTCAACAAAGAAGGAAATAGATTTCTCACTTCAGTCAGGAACGGTGATGCTTGAAGATATAAAAGGAATATGAAGGATTATCAAATATGCAGTACTTATAAGGATAATGTACTGCCTATGGCTACAGTTCAACAAGGTGGACTACTCCTTACTGCGTTCTCATGATATTTTATGGTAGATTCCCTGCAGTGACCATTCACATCACAAGAAATGTAGGCACTGACTAGTAATTTCGTATACTGTTGTCATTTATGTGGGAAAGGACTTGTCAATACAGCTAACAATAACATCACAAAAACTTTTGGCATTTATTTTTACCATCAACGGTCGCCTTCTGCTACAACTAAACACAGGGACAACAAATTCAACGCACAACAACAATGAATCTTACAAGCATACAACAACAACAGTTTTACAAACTACAACAACATTCAAACAAACTTCAACAACAACAACTTAGAAGCGTACGACCAAACCACAGTCATAGAAACTAAAACAACTAAACACACGAGAAGAAATTCCGAAATAAAATTAATATTAAACATGTACTAAACACAAACATCTACCACGACCTAGGGAAAGGTCCTGCTCGAGATTAATCAGCAACAATCTTGTTCAAGCGTCTTATTTCGGCTTGCGCTTCCAGTGCATATTGACGTCCACGTTCGCACATGGGAGGGTCAATCCACTGCTTAAAATTACAACATTCAATTTGATCAGGACAAACCTTGTGATTCTTGTAGGATTCACAAGCAAAAAAACGACGACCAGCATTTTTCTCAGTATTGGCAACAACCACGACTGATTCCTGTCTGCATCGGTAGAGAGGGTTGGATCCGATTGTATGTAGCGGCTAGGAAACCTTCCCTTCACGCACAATTTCTTTGCCAGGTCGTTGAGTAATGGAAACCTAGTCGTCATTTTCCCAGCTGTTCATATCTCAAATTGTGATTGTGTGGTAATTTACTTATGAGTTAATACAGCATAAAACTGGGCCATATAAATAGATCTTCAAAGCCTATAGTGAGTCATGCTCATTGACTGCTCCAATCTTGCACAGTTCCCATAATGCAGTCATGCTTTATCAGTCATTTGTCCTGTTTGGGTAGTCCTCAAAATATTCGAAAGGAGATTCCCTACAGTTGTATCAGTGTCCAGTTACATCAGTAATTATTTTACTGCCGACATAAGCTTTGATGTGTAGTGTATAGTGTTCAGTGGATAGGGTGGATTCCTTCTACTTGGAAATTGGCGTTACTTTATCTTTATGTCACTTTATTACATAGTTTGGTTGTATCACTTTCACCTTTCTGTCACATTATCACGTTTGTCCAGAGAATGGACCAGTCTTTATTGGAATTTGAAACGATAAATTTTACAAATTTAACCCTACAACGTTGAATGGTAAACGGATTCCCATAGTAGACAAGTCCTTATTAGGAATTGCAACATTTCATGTTTACTCCACATATTTTCCCTATAAATATATACGGTTACTATGTTGTAGTTAGCTTGTACCAAAATTTTCACCAAAATAAAAAAAAGTCTTCATGGTCATGGCCCTCGTCAATGGATTCGAACTATGATCAAAACTTTCCTAAGCGTCCTCCTTCAAGTCCAAGAACATACATTGATTGGAATATCGAATACCAAGAGCGGCACTATGAAGAATTGCGTCAAGTCTACCCGGAGTTGGCTCGCATGACGATTCGTCCACCGGTTGCTCATGTTCCAGATGTAGCTCATCAAGTAGTACAAACTGTAAATGAAGAACGCTTACAAGCGGCTATAGTTCATCGTCCTCCGACTGTTCCAGATGAAGGTCATCAAGAGGTATGACGAGTTTCAGTAAATCTGTGACGGCCCGCCCCGCACCAACTGACATTTACTCCAAAAGTGCGCTGTACACATGTCCAGTTAGCACGGGACGGTCGTCAGAAGGAAAGGAAGAAGACGAAGAATCAACAAGGAACCTGTAGAATGTCTCATAGCGCATAGAACAAGATATAATAACAACATACTTGACATAAAACAAGTGAGACAGTGCATAAGATGAAAACAAACTATCATAGCAGCGGAAAATCCAAATACAGCTTATGTTCCACAACGTCATTATTACAACTTTTCAAACTGTCTCTAAAAGCAAGATAAGGAAGGTACACTACTAATGCCCAAGTAGTGACCACCAACGACACAGAGAGAATATTTATATATATCATACGTGGAAGCCTCCTGCTCGCCTCCAGATCAGCTACTCGTGCATCACCAGCTAACATGTCTCTAGTCTGCTCGTTTAGGAGCACCCAGAGTAATAAGAAGAGACATAAAACTCTGGGTCAGACAAAAGTCTGGTATGAGCGATAAGCAGCTAAACAGAACAATAACAGGTATACTAAACCATACCTGAACCTAGACCTACAACCAAAGAGTTAGCACTACATACTGTACAACACTCTAAGGTGCCACTAACATATGGTGTACAAGCATACGGGGGTGGGGCGTGTGCATGTCATAGTGATGGCAAACAATCAAGCATAGCAACCATCCTCACATCTCTCACTCAGTGCGTAAAGCATACGATATCCACCATCTCGATCACCCAATACCTTGCTATGATCACTCTGCCCCATGAAGTCACAACGGCTTCACTGCACTGATCCATAGCCACTAATCCTTTGCTATGTCCACTTTTCCCCATGGAGTCGTACACACCCCACTGCACTGGTTCATAGCCTTACTAATCCTTTACTATGTCCACTCTGCCCCATGGAGTCACAATGGCTCCACTGCACTAACTCATAGTCTTACTACGATCACTTTGCCCCACGAGTCAAGGTGACTCTACTGCACTGATACGTAGCCCATCATTCCTTTTCAGTGGTGAATCGAAGTTATGAATGTCGACAACTCCTTAGCACACGTCCCGCAGCAAAGCCCAATCATGAAGTGAACTCATTGGTTCCCAACTGGATCCTAAGCTCTAACTTCCATTTGGACTACCTTTGCATCTCGGGTTATTGGTCATCACCGGATCGGTTCGGATCTCCTCACAGCCATCGGTTCGGTTCGGCCTTCAGTATCCCCCACTGGATCGATTTGTGCCAAGCTTCTTCGGATCGGATCGGAGGTCTTCATCTAATGATGGATCGAATCGGAGGTCTTCATCTAATGATGGATCGGATCGGATCGGCCTCCATCAGAGCACACCGAGTCGGGTCGTAGTCTCCAAGTCGCGTCGCCATACAACGTTGACGGATCGGGTCGAGGCTGCTTCTGGTGGATCGGGTCGGAGAACTCTAGGCGGTTCGGTCCAGAGAGATTAGCCACGATCGGGTCGGGTCGGGCTATACGATCCGGTCCGGTTTCCTGTATTTTCCTGCAACTTCCAGCGACAGTTTGTACGCCTCTCGACGACGTTTTCGACCATTCTATATATTCTAATCAATCACAAAGAATATCATACAGTCATAGCAACAAGTAGAAGTGACCTCAAACACCAAAACATCAATATGATAGGTTAGAATGGATCAAACATAGCCAAAACCCCATATTTTCCCTTAAGCATGTTTAGGCAAAACTAATGATAGAATTAGCAAAACTTAACCAAATTAACCTAAGTTTCTAACAGAGGTCTAAATCGTTATTTAAGATTTTATAAATAATTTTCCAGAATTTATTAATGCATAAATTCTCTAATCTTCACTTATTACCCTTAATTGACCATAATTAGTGAGGAACTATGCAAATCACTCACCTTAGCCACAAATAAACCTTAGGTCTGAAATAAATCTCTGATATGGCGTGAATACAAATGCTAAATAGCATCTCTAATCTTGATTTGGTGATGATCTCCCTCGATTAGATGTTGCTAAGCTTAATCCTTGATTAGAAAGTGATTTGGAGGTGATTTAGAGGTTGGAGGCCATTTTTAGGGTTTCTAAGAGGTAAGTGGAGGCTAGAAAACTGAAATGGAATGAAACCCTAACTCTTTTCAGCCTCCCCATAACCGTAATCCCGAAATGGGTTATGGGCCCATTCACTAATCACCTTATTTGGCCCGGTTAAGCAGTTTTTCACCTTCCAAACCTTATTTCGGCCATTTCTCCCAAACGGTAAGTCCGTTTTCCACATGTGACCACTCTATGGAAAGGTAAACCATCATCCGAAGCCAATGAAAGTGGTTTCAGGTCAAAACTCCTTTCCAATCAAAAGTTATGGACGAAACAAGATCAACTAGGGGCAAAACGGTCATTTAAAAATCGGCAAAAATCATGAACATGGGAAATGACCCCAATAGTCGTTTCCCAAAGTTACATGACCATACGACTTCGTTAGAAATAAATAAACATTTTACGATCCTCCGATGCGTAGAATGCGGGTTGTTACATTCTCCCCCCCTTAAGAAATTTCGCCCCCGAAATTCCCTAACCAAAACACACAAAGAGTCCCGCATGCCTATCAGCCAAAAAACAACGATCAAACATGCAAAACAAGTCTATCCTAGCATGCCGAATAACTAAATCGCAAAGTAAACCTTACCAGGCAAAGAGTTCTGGATACGTCTTCCTAATGCTCTCCTCTGTCTCCCAAGTACAGTCATTCTTGTTCTCGCCCCACTGAACCTTGACTAGCTTCACCGCCTTCCTTCGAAGTTGCTTCGTGTCGTGCTCGACAATACGAATCGGCTTGCGGTTCCCAACCGCCTCGGGTTCCACTTTGAAGTTCTCTAACTAATCAGGTGAAATAGTCATATCTGGGTCGTGCACGAACTTCCTTAGCTGGGAAACATGAAATACGTTGTGAACTCCTGCCATCTTCTCAGGTAAGTCAACTCTATACGCCAAATTCCCAACTTGTTCGAGAACTGGGAATGGGCCAACAAATCTTGGTGCCAACTTGCCTCTCCTGCCAAATCGTATTACGCTCTTCAGCGGAGAAATCTTGACAAACACCAAGTCACCAACGGAGAATTTTAAGTCTCTTCTCCTCTTATCAGCATAACTCTTCTGCTTATCATGGGCAGCCTTCATCCGTTGTTGAATGATCTTAATTTTATCTGAAGTTTCCCTTACCACATCTGGTCCGAGCACAAACTTCTCACCGGTCTCTATCCAACATGATGGTGAGTTGCACGGTCTTCCGTACAAAGCTTCATATGGAGCCATACCGATACTGGATTGGTAGCTATTATTATATGCAAACTCTACTAGATGCAAATGGTAATCCCATGATCCACCAAAATTCAATATACAAGCTCTCAAGAGATCTTCTAATATACGATTCACCCTCTCTGTCTGACCGTCGGTTTGAGGATGATACGCGGTACTGAGATATAATTCCGACCCTAGAGCCTCTTGTAAGCTCTTCCAAAACCCACTAGTAAACAACGGGTCTCGGTCACTCACAATGCTTTTAGGTACCCCATGTAATCTCACTACCCACTTCATATATAGTTCTGCTAACTTAGCTGCCGTTTTGGTCGATTTGACTGGTATAAATCTTGCACTCTTGGTCAATCGATCCACAATTACTCAAATGCTATCATGTCCCGATCTAGTTTTTGGTAAACCATCAATGAAATCCATCGAGACTTGCTCCCATTTCCATTCGGGAATTTCTAATGGTTGCAACAAACCACTAGGCTTATTTTGCTCGGCTTTAACTAGCTAGCAATTCATGCACTCAGATATAAACTTCCCAACGCCTCTTTTCATCCCTTCCCAGTCGTAAGTCTGCTTCATGTCTCGATACATCTTATCACCACCGGGGTGTATAGTCAGTTTTGAGTGATGACATTCCCTAAGAACTTCATCTCTCAAACCATTCACGTTGGGTACAACTGGTCTTCCATTCTTTCGAAGCCATCTTTCTCGATCAAGCCCATACAAATTCATCTCCTCACCGTCGATATTCATCTCTAACTTGGAGATGATTTCCAATAGATTAGAATCGTCCCTCTGACTGGAACCAATCCGCTCAATCAAAGTGGGTCTGATCGTCAAACTAGCTAACATCTCTGGCTCTAATTCGCACTTTGGTCTGAAATCATACCCTGCGATATACTCCAGTTGCTTCCATTCAAGAAACATAGCCCCTAAACTGGCATGTCTCCTACTCAAGGCATCGGCTACCGCATTGCCTTTCCCAGGTGTATATGTGATATCAAAATAATACGAAGCCAAGAACTCTAACCATCTCTGCTGACGGAGATTCAGATCCTTCTGAGAGAAAAGATACTTTAATGATTTATGATCGGTAAACAACTCGAATCTCTCTCCCAAGAGATAATGTCTCCACATCTTCAACGCGAACACAATCGCTGCTAGCTCCAAATCATGGGTAAGATACCTTTTCTCATGCGGCTTTAGTTGTCTACTAGCATAAGCTACAACCCTACCTCCTAGCATCAATACAACACCTAGTCCGGTACCACAAGCATCCGTGTATACCGTCATCTCTTCATTCCCTTTAGGAATGACTAACACTGGCGCACGCGTCAACTTTTCTTTTAGACTCTTGAATGCATTCTCACACACTCCGTTCCAGACGAAGGCTTGACTCTTCTTAGTCAACTGAGTCAACGGTGTTGCTATCTTGGAGAAGTCCTGGATAAACTTACGATAATATCCAGCTAACCCCAAGAAGCTTCTTACGTCTGTTGCATTCTTGGGCATAGACCAATCCTGAACCGTAGCCACCTTCGAGGGTCCACGGCAATACCATTCTCTGAAACAACATGGCCCAAGAATCTCACTTCCCTCCTCCAGAAGTGACACTTAGAAAATTTCGCTTTCAATTGGTGTTTTCTCAACACCTCCATCACTATCCTCAAATGTCCCTTGTGTTCTTCCTCTGTCCTCGAGTAAACAGGGATGTCGTCTACGAACACAAGAACAAACTTATTCAACTGATCTCTGAGTACCCGATTCATAAGATCCACGAAGTATGCTGGTGCATTGGTCAACCCAAATGGCATGACCAACCACTCATAGAATCCAGACGACGTCCTAAATGCCGTTTTCGGAACACTCTCAGCCGCTACTCGGAGCTGATGAAATCCTGTCCCGAGGTCCAACTGGGAGAAAACTCTTGCTCCTTCCAGTTGATCAAACAAATCATCTATCCGCGGTAGAGGATACTTATTCTTCCTCGTCACCTTATTCAACTCGCGATAGTCCACACACAAACGAAGGGAACCATTTGCCTTAGTGGCAAACACAACTGGTGCTCCCCACTCGGAGACACTTCTTCTAATAAACCCCTTCTTCAAAAGATCGCTTACTTACACCCCGATCTCTCGCTGCTCCCTTGGTGCCATACGATGAAGTGGCATCACTATAGGTCTGGCATCTTTCACTAAATCAATACGGAACTCAATCTCTCGGTGTGGTGGAAGTCCGGTCACTTCCTCGAAGACGTCTGAATACTGGCCAACCACGGGCACATCTAACAACTCATCATGCGGGATGTCGAGGGAATTTATAAAACTAGCCATTACCCCATCACTAGGTAGACTACCAAACACCACCCTCCGCCCATCATCGTCCCTAACTGTCACCGAAAAGCCCTCACAGTCTACCACCACCCTGTATCTTTGGAGCCAATCGACCCCCAATATAATGCCATACCCAGTAAAGCCCAAAACAAAGCAATCACAAACAAACATACATCCATGACTCGATAAGACCAAATTTCGGCAAATCATACTAAGGTTAGTCGAACCACCAATCGAGTTCGTCACAACAAACGGTCTATCGACTATCTCGGTTTCCAGTCCCAACCTATCTACCAGGTCACTAGATATGAAGGAACGGGAAGCCCCAGTATCAAACAAAACTCGAACAGATACATCAAGAATAGAAAGCATAACTTGAATGACGACATTCTTTCCTTTCTCCGCCGCAGTTGGGGCATTCGACGAAGAAGGAATAACACTGATAGCATATGCTTTCACAATCTGCTTCTCCTTAAGAGGTTATGGACATTTATCTTATGATGTCCCACTTGGCCACAGTTGTAGCACTTCCTATCCGCTGGCTTGGCCCGACACTTTTTGGAATAATGGCCCTTCTTACCACAGCTGAAGCACTCAACATCTTTCTTACTCTTTTTCTCTCCATCCTTAGCTTGGTTCTGCTTCCTCTTGTTCTGAGAGTTATTCTTGCCTCCACCGCCTGCTTGCGGCTTTAGCCCTTCTACAGATGCAACCTCAGTATTTGACTTAGGGTAAAGACTCTCTGATCTCAAAGCTTTCCTCACAATCGATTCAAAAGTCTCATCGATGTGGTTGATAAGCCTTTCCCCCAAGTATCCATCCAAACCAGTAATTAACTTCTCATTCTTCTTCTCAGGAGTATCGATAAGGGATAATCCGTACTTCGACAAAGTGTCGAACTCAGCAATATAGTCCGAGACTGCCCTACCATTATGCTTAAGCTCCAAGAACTTCCTAAACAATTCCGACTTCTGAGCAGCAGGGATAAACTTGTCGCTAAAGCGAGCCTTAAATTGATCCCAAGTAACCTGATCCTCTGGAGTGGCTGTCTTAATAGCATTCCACCAATTCATCGCTCGCCCTTGCAGCTGACGAGACGCTAGCCTTCTCTTCATCGCATCCTCGATACCCAAGTCGTCAAAGATACGATCACAACTATCCAATCAATCTTGAACATCCGTGGCCAACTCCGTTCCATGGAACGACTTCCCACCAAGGTTAGTGTAATCTTTGCACAGCTTGGCGAAATCGGCCCTAGGCGCCTGCACTACTGGACCACCACCATTACCGGCATTGGGAACTGCTCCCTGAACATCCCTAAGCATCTCTCTCATGAAGTCAGTGAACATCGTCCTCATGTAAGGAGCATTCCCATTATTGGCCCCTCTACCAGCACCCCTCGTGTCTCGACTCATCGTTCAATATGTAAAGAGAAAACGATTAACTATCTCCATAGTGGTGCTAGTGCAGTACAACTTCATCCTTATACTAATAATAGTATATATACAGCTTTTGAAAACCAAAATAATCACAAATACGCACTTTCATATACGTACTATCTCTCCCTAGTGTCTTTTCCTAGGTTAACTACGCAACCTAGAGCTCTAATACCAAATGTGACGGCCCGCCCCGCACCAACCGACATTTACTCCAAAAGTGCGCTGTACACATGTCCAGTTAGCACGGAACGGTCGTCAGAAGGAAAGGAAGAAGACGAAGAATCAACAAGGAACCTGTAGAATGTCTCACAACGCATAGAACAAAATATAATAACAACATACTAGACATAAAACAGGTGAGACAGTGCATAAGCTGAAAACAAACTATCATAGCAGCGGAAAATCCAAATACAGCTTATGTTCCACAACGTCATTATTACAACTTTTAAAACTGTCTCTAAAAGCAAGATAAGGAAGTTACACTACTAATGCCCAAGTAGTGACCACCAACGACACAGGGAGAATATCTATATATATCATACGTGGAAGCCCCCTGCTCGCCTCCAGATCAGCTACTCGTGCATCACCAGCTAACCTGTCTCTAGTCTGCTCGTTTAGGAGCACCTAGAGTAATAAGAAGAGACATAAAACTCTGGGTCAGACAAAAGTCTGGTATGAGCGATAAGCAGCTAAACAGAACAACAACAGGTATACTAAACCATACCTGAACCTGGACCTGCAACCAAAGAGTTAGCACTACATACTGTACAACACTCTAAGGTGCCACTAACATATGGTGTACAAGCATACGGGGGTGGGGGGTGTGCATGTCATAGTGATGGAAAACAATCAAGCATAGCAACCATCCTCACATCTCTCACTCAGTGCGTAAAGCATACGATATCCACCACCTCGATCACCCAATACCTTGCTATGATCACTCTGCCCCCATGAAGTCACAACGGCTTCACTGCACTGATCCATAGCCACTAATCCTTCGCTATGTCCACTTTTCCCCATGGAGTAGTACACACCCCACTGCACTGACTCATAGCCTTACTAATCCTTTACTATGTCCACTCTACCCCCATGGAGTCACAATGGCTCCATTGCACTGACTCATAGTCTTACTACGATCACTTTGCCCCTCGAGTCACGGTGACTCTACTGCACTGATACGTAGCCCATCATTCCTTTTCAGTGGTGAATCGAAGTTATGAATGTCGACAACTCCTTAGCACACGTCCCGCAGCAAAGCCCAATCATGAAGTGAACTAATTGGTTCCCAACTGGATCCTGAGCTCTAACATCCATTTGGACTACCTTTGCATCTCGGGTTATTGGTCATCACCGGATCGGTTCGGATCTCCTCACAGCCATATTCATAATTTTGATACATATATACAAAAATCATGTTTTGATGCCAATTCACAACAATGTACTCTAGCTATATTAGTTTTGGTTCTCACACCAGTCTAATGGAAATATACAGAAATCACACCTTCGAAACACGAACATAAATATTGATAATGCGGCCGCATTACCAGAATTATCTCCGGGCGACTAGAGTGTGATTCTATATCTATTCAGTATATTAAAACTTCGAATATACGTTCATGACGCGTATATGCAAAACCTTTATATACTGGATTGTCCAAATTCAAAATAAATAAATAATCAAATACGGATAAAATGGTTTAAATTTCAAAACAAAATTGTTTTCATTTGAAAAATATACTCTTCACACTCGTTCTAGGATACTACGATCCTATCTCTAACGAGTCATTCTAATTGGATATTACTAATCCAATATCTGATGAATTATTTCGTATGGTTCTAATGTGTCTTGTTCTCGAGCTCTGTAAACCAAAGCTCTGATACCAAATGTGACGACAAGGAATTTCGCTCGATCCGAATCAGTCGTTAAACCGACAATGACCGTTCGAAACCCCTGATCGTTTTGAGAACAGGACAAATCAGAACACAAACAGAAGAACATTTCATTGTTATTATAACAATTCCATCAGAATACAAGAATGTACAGAGTATGAATAAACATTATACAACAAAGAATGTCAGAGATTTAAATACAGTATTGCAGCGGAAAAATAATACAAAACACAACTGAAAGTAATACACGGATACAGAGCTTTCCGAGCATCGTTCCAGCTGTAAATCAGGATCCTGTGAATATAAATCTGCAAAACCAAAACTACTAGCTGCCCGTGCGGAAAATAGGGGCACCCAGAGTTTAGGTTAAAACAATAAACTCCAGGTCAGTCATGTGACTGATGTGAGAACTAAAACAGTTATTTAAAACTTTACTTTAAAAGAGAGTAATTCAAGGGACCACGCCGTATAACACGGAACAGGTTTCCTCCCAAGAATACTAGTGCATAGAATAAACAGCGCAATGCTTTTTCGAAAAATGAAGCTATTATAAGACCCAGGTCCCATCACACAATGCAACGCAAGCCGGAGGATAGGGTTTTCCCTTATAATAGCCAAACATGCTTGGTACGTTTTAAAAACAAATCATTTGATACTATAATAAGTGTATAGCGTCAAAACAATTTCAATCATAAATATCAATCCTAGGCGGCATGGGTACCATTTATCATGTCGCCATACTAGGCTCTACAAATAAAACTGAAATACACGTATTGGAAATTGGATTTCCGTCATGAGTCGAGGCAAGGGGCAAGCTCCTCTCCGCTTCGAGACACTCTAGCAAATGCTCAGGACTACACACTCTGGGCAGCCACTTGGATCGGTTGGGCCGGTCCTCTCTTACGTTTGAGGATTAGTTATTCCTGAACACACGTTTCCCGGTCCTTACAGACCTATAATCGAGGCGCCTCATTCCAACAACCACAAAGGTGAAAAGTATATAAATGTCAGGGCTGGTAAGTCAATGACACCACCAAAGCTAGAAAGAAACGTCGTGTTCTCCCAATGGTCCGTATCCCGTTTTTAACTCATACCAAGGTGTGAGGCTCGCGAATCCACGTTATACACAAAGCTGCCACATAGGCCGTGCTCTGATCATCAACCACAAGACTTTGCTTTTCAACAGAAGCCTTGATCTATGCAACTCAGCGTGCCACACAGGCAATTCATGCCATGCGATTGATATCTATCGATATATAACCTCTAAGCTCGTACATCTCCGAGAAGGGCGTTAAGCAAGAGAATAAATTCTCCGCAGCCAAACAAATATATATTTAACAAAAATCAATCAACACAGAATAAAATCCAATGTCAGACACACAATCCATTTACAAGTTCGTTTTGGGTCTGAACGAAACCGGAGGCACTTTCCTTGCATATCCATCGATCTCCAAGTACGTCTGGACGACCACCAACTATTTCCATCCTCTTGGGTGTACAACCCAACCAGGATCGTCAGTAATTATCCAAATGATGTGAAGACTTCCGGTCTTCGACCGCCGTCATCATCTTCGACTTATCGTCGAATCGGTTATTCAGAATGGGTATAAACCCGGCCTTTCCGAACAACCCGCGTATATTAAAAACAAATGTTACACAAACACAACATACGCCTCATTCCAATTCATTAGTCACTAACCGTAAATCAGTAAGAGAGCAATTCCCCAAATATTAACCCCGAAGGCCGAAACTAACATCAGATCAGTACCTAGAAAACCATTCTTCTTAACTAACCTACAGCTAGTTTCTAAATCTCAATTCTTAGGGAAAGGTTCCCATTAATTTTATCCAAGATAAATTCTTTAAAATTTATTCTTTAATCTTCCATTGGATGTCGTATCAAACCAAATTATGGTTTTTCCAAACTGGTCGAGATTAGCGAACCACACCGAAGTAATTATTTATTTTATTTCCCAATCCCAACCTATTCATCCCATGAAGCAAAACTGGTAATACTCCATATTTAACACCACAGTGTTGTCGGTAAAATTAATTATCATTCCACGTTCAAATCTAATTAAAGATTTAACTATCGCTTTGGAGCAAAATTGGTGATACTCCATTCTCGCTCATTTTCCAAATTTGATAATTTAAATTACCAATTCACATTTCAATTGAATTGCAGATTCATTAAAACTCCTTTTACTGGGTCAAAGAACTAATGTCATTTAAAACACAGTTCACGACAAACCCAAATCACCTTCTATTTATTATCGGGTTAAAGAACAAGTGTTATTTAAAACACCCTTCATGATAAACCCACAAATCAATTCTAATTCAATTCCAATCATCTATATTAGAAATTCCGATTATTTAAAACCCCTTTTAAATCTAATTTATTTATTTAAAAATAATTGGTTTTAAATTTAGTTCAAAACTAGTTCATTTCGATAAAAATCCATTTTTATCTTTACAAATGTGGGATTTTTCATCCCAGTTCTTCACAAATCATTTCTTATTATTTTACACAAATTATTGATATTTTTAATAATTTTATCAAGGTCTGTACAGTCGATTTCCAACAATGGCCACCGAACTGCACTTACCCCGACCTTTTCCAAATTTGATTTGGACGTGTCTCCAAATCCAACCGTTAGATTTCAAATTTATAATATTCGTTTGAAAGCTCTTTTCGATAAGAACCCAACGGTTCCGGTTTTAGGAGAAACCGACGGTCGGATCTCCCGTAATATCCGTTCGAAGTCAATGGTCGAAATTCACGAACTGCCGCGGTGCGGCGCGTTCTATTCAGGCCATTATATTATATATATAATATATATTTCGTCGATTTCTATTTAAAACGAATTTTATAAATAGTTTTAAATTCGTTTCAAAACAATTTCAACTTCCATTTCCAATTCAATTCAAATTTCAATTCATTCTATATTCAATTCAATTCGAAATTGGTTTATATTCAATTCAATTCGAATTTGCTTTATATATATTCGATTTTTATCTCTTTTCAATATTCATTATAAAAACGAATATAATCGATATAAATATCGTTCGCGTCAAAATAGCGCATCTCTAATCAACACGGCTTTATATTTCAATAATTCTGTTATCCTATTCAACAAATGAATATTTATTTTATTCAATACGTGAATCTATATATTTGTCAACACATGACCAATCTCAACGAATGAGTACTGTCCACGTGTGACTATGTTTGTTATTTAATATATTTTATAAAAATTATGGTATCTATCGTTTGATTTAAAATCAGACTCCAACCGTAAATTAGTAAGAGAATGATTCCCTGAATATTAACCCCGAAGGCCGAAATCAGCATCAGATCAATATCCAGGAGACCACTCATCTCATCTATTTTCCAGTTAGTTTCTAATTTATTTTTTTATATGATAAAGATGTAAATTTTATTGTTAAAATATTTCATTCAACACATGACTAATCTCAACGAATGAGTACTGTCAACACATGAACCTTTATTCTATAATATAAAGATGTAAATTTTATTGTTAAAATATTTCGTTCAACACATGACTATTCTCAACGGATGAGTACTGTCAAAACATGAACCTTTATTTTATAATATTCTTTATTTTCCCGATTGGAATGAGGCCCAATCAATTACCATATAAAGTTAATTATATGGATTCCATACACACATGTATAAAATAGCAGCGATAAATAATCAACCATCATCCAAAGTGCACTGCACTGTATAAGCATCAAATATAGATATCTAACGCTTATAACAACCTGTCGATCCATCGATCGACATACAACTAATTATTGGGATTAGTGTATGCCGTATTTTATCCCAATACCCGTGTGGGGTTTCAAACAATCAAACACAGATTTTATTTGTGCAGTTGGGCGATGTGTAAAATTTATCGTCCCAATCAATGTCCTTCAAATAGGTGTACATAAACAAACCGTCCGGTTTGTAAATGAGTATTTATTTGTTCATATTCACTATATTCATATTCACGTTAAAAATTATATTTTTAACGATAAAATATTTTATTTTAACACATGAATTTCTATTCAGTCCATTTACACAATAAAATGATATCTTTATTTTTCTAACTTATTTTAGGAAATTTCGGCGGCATAACGGCACGATACTAGAAACGGGACGAGGCCTAGCCTTATCCCCGGTCTAGTGATGGCCCATGCCATACACATATCAATCAAATCAGTTTCATTTCACCAAACAATTCAATTCAAACCAAATAATCTAACCAACTACACAACCAAACAAACAAGTCCATGGTCTGTGGACGATGGTGTCGGGTGCTACTAAACACTGTCTGCATCCTAGTATATATATATAACTAGAAAAAGAAATTGAAGAGTGGGAAATTCTCACAGATTGCTATCCTAACTCCACGACTCTTCATTTAGAGAAATCTTCATCGTGTTCGCCCTTTGTCACTTTCGTTGCCTGTAGCCACTACATATATAAAAATCGAATTTTTACTTCGCTATTCAATATATAAAAATCGAATTTTTACTTCGCTACTCAATATATAAAAATCATATTTTTACTTTGCTATTCAATATATAAAAATCATATTTTTACTTCGCTATTCAATATATAAAAATCATATTTTTACCTCGCTATTCAGTATATAAAAATCGTATTTTTATATCGCTATTATATAGATAAAAATTCTATTTTTACATCGCTACTATATAAAAATCATATTTTTAAATCTTCACATCTAATAAAAACATCGTCTTTCTATTTTAAAATATAATCTTTTATGTATTCCAAAAATAAAAACCTCATTTTTATTCCTATATCATTTTGCACAAAATCTGCAGTTTAAACAACGTTGTTACCTATTAAAATCTGAATTTAAACTACATAAAGAAAATAAAATAAAGACAAAAGAAGCTTACAGGTTTGGGCGAAGCAGGAGGTATGGGTTGCCGGCGGTGGCCAGAGCGGTGGGGGAGCGGTTGTTGACCGGCGGTGGTCCTTGGGGGGGGGGGGGGAGATTCCAGTGGGCTTCGGGGGGGAGGGTTTCGGTCTACTGCGAAGGAGGGGAGTCGGGGCGAGAGGGGTCTAGGGTGGGGTGCGGTGCCCTGGCGAGGTGGGCGGTGGCGATGTGGAGGCCACCGGTGGCGCCGTCGAGCGAGATTGGGGGGGGAAGCGATTTCGTTTTTTCTTCCTATTTTCTTTTTTTTCTGTTGATTTGAACGAATGAGAAAAGCAAAGGGGGGGGGCAGCGGTTTTGAAGGGGAGGAGAGGAAGCTTTTAATTTTTAATTATTTTTATTATAAAAAGTTGACTTTTTCATACGACCTCTAAACGAGGCCCACCGCCTGTCGTCCATAGCTAATTACCCCCATTCCGAACACAATGGGATATGTATCGTAGGCTGATTCGATCATTTCGATCAGTTTTCGTCAAAATCAACATATACTCTATATACTGAATTTGAACGCGCAATTCAATTTACTGGGGCCACATACTAACTCGAAAAATTCCAGAAAAATATTTTCTAGCTTCGTATTGACGATACGGTCCTAACAAAACTAGTTTCGTCGAATTCTGAGACCGTTGGAAAAATGGTCAATTTCCAGTCGATTAAAATCAACTGAAACTGGTCAAACGCGTTTTCCTTTGCCACGCTCACATATTGATTCAGAAAATTATGAAATTTGGAATCTAGCAATAATTTGACATCACAGATCCAACAAAAGTGGTTTCGTCGAAATCCGAGGTCGTTTGCAAAATTCCCATTTTTAAGGGCCTGAATTCCATAGCGACTATTCAGAATTTTCAACTGGACATATCTTTTGATTCCCACTATGAAATTTCGATTTTTTGGGTTCGTTGGAAAGATATTCCCAATTAGATCCTATTATTTTTGGTTTCACTAAAATTCGGATTGTTTTGCACCCGGTATGTTCATTTGAAGTTTGAAATCGAATTATCGAACTACCGCGCCATTTTCAATTCCTTTTATAATTATATATAATTATTATATTCTAACGATGACGTATATAATATAAATGTTCAAATTCTATTCAAAATAAATTTCTCGTCGATATTATTTAAAATATTCTATTTTAAATGTTCAAAATTCGCTAAAATTGCCAAAATAAAATTTTTAAACTGGCCCAGATTTTCGGGTTGTTACAGTTCGGTTCGGCCTTCAGTATCCCCCACTGGATCGATTCGTGCCAAGCTTCTTCGGATCGGATCGGAGGTCTTCATCTAATAATGGATCGGATCAGAGGTCTTCATCTAATGATGGATCGGATCGGCCTCCATCAGAGCACACCGGGTCGGGTCGTAGTCTCCAAGTCGCGGCGCCATACAACGTTGACGGATCGGGTCGGGGGTGCTTCTGGTGGATCGGGTCGGAGAACTCTAGGCGGTTCGGTCTGGAGAGACTAGCCACGATCGGGTCGGGTCGGGCTATACGATCCGGTCCGGTTTCCTATATTTTCGTGCAACTTCCAACGACAGTTTGTACACCTCTCGACGACGTTTTCGACCATTCTATCTATTCTAATCAATCACAAAGCATATCATATAGTCATAGCAACAAGTAGAAGTGACCTCAAACACCAAAACATCAATATGATAGGTTAGAATGGATCAAACATAACCAAAACCCCATATTTTCCCTTAAGCATGTTTAGGCAAAACTAATGATAAGATTAGCAAAACTTAACCAAATTAACCTAAGTTTCTAACAGAGGTCTAAAACATTATTTAAGATTTTATAAATATTTTTCCAAAATTTATTAATGCATAAATTCGCTAATCTTCACTAATTACCCTTAATTGATCATAATTAGTGAGGAACTATGCGAATAACTCACCTTAGCCACAAATAAACCTTAGGTCTGAAATAAATCTCTGATATGGCGCGAATACAAATGCTAAACGGCAGCTCTAATCTTGATATGGTGAAGATCTCCCTTGATTTGATGTTGCTAAGCTTAATCCTTGATTAGAAAGTGATTTGGAGGTGATTTAGAGGTTGGAGGCCATTTTTAGGGTTTCTAAGAGGTAAGTGGAGGCTAGAAAACTGAAATGGAATGAAACCCTAACTCTTTTCAGCCTTCCCATAACCCTAATCCCGAAATGGGTTATGGACCCATTCACTAATCACCCTATTTGGCCCGGTTAAGCAGTTTTCACCTTCCAAACCTTATTTCAGCCATTTCTCCCAAACGGTAAGTCTGTTTTCCACATGTGACCACTCTACGAAAAGGTAAACCATCATCCGAAGCCAATGGAAGTGGTTTCAGGTCAAGACTCCTTTCCAATCAAAAGTTATGGCCGAAACAAGATCAACTAGGGGCAAAACGGTCATTTAAAAATCGGCAAAAATCATGAACATGGGAAATGACCCCAATAGTCGTTGCCCAAAGTTACATGATCATACGACTTCGTATAAGAAAGAAATAAATATTCTACGATCCTCCGATGCGTAGAATGCGGGTTGTTACAAAACCAGTCTCTTAACGAGCAGGTAGTTAACTCCTATCCCGTTTGTGGCCATTGTGGTTATGCGGTAGAGGTGGTAGTCCGAGCGGACGGAGAGAATATTGGTCGCAGGATCCAGTTATGCTCGCTATGGCCTAACAGATGCAATTATTTCGAGTGGATAGACGAGCGTTTCCCTCCAAGGGAAATTTCTTATGCCAACGAGTTAGAGCAAGAGAATATGCGACTTCGAACCTCTTTGAATGAGAGTAACAATTAATGTGTTTGCGTACTGAATCTACTATCGTTAGTTGTTGTGTCTTTTCAAGCTTTTGTATCTTTACGCTTATGGTTGAATGTATCGGTGTTG
This sequence comes from Allium sativum, assembly GCA_030737875.1. Classification (NCBI taxonomy): domain Eukaryota; kingdom Viridiplantae; phylum Streptophyta; class Magnoliopsida; order Asparagales; family Amaryllidaceae; genus Allium; species Allium sativum. The sequence continues at coordinate 725,528,788 of CM060919.1, read as the reverse complement.
TATCCTTAAGTTTATTGTTTGATCTATTGGTGCTATTGATAAAAAATAAACAATACGAGTATTAACAATAACAAGATAAGTTACAAGGTACAACAGAAAGAGACATGAAGATAACAATACAGTACAACCACTAAACCCAAACGAGATGCTTTTTACACACATACAACTACAATACAACTATCACAGTCTAACAAATAAGATAACAACAAGATCGCACATACTACATAAAATTACTACTACACCACACTAAAGGATAACGTACGAACACATATAGCAATACTAACATATCACGTAAACTGAATCTAAGGTATATCACCAAATATCCACGAATCATCCGCAAGAGGTGATGCTGGTCCAATATAGCCATGGTCATCATCGCTGTCATCATCATCGTCATCTACTCATCATATAGGATGATATCGCTCGTCATCCGCAGCAGTTAGCTCGGTAATGCGAGCCGTCAACTCATCAACTGCGCTCTTATGCTCTCTATACAACGTATCTCGAAGACCAACATGCATAAGATATAGTTCCTCGTAGGGAAGAACAGCGGGATCTGGAAATTGTGTGACAGTAGGCCGTGAAATATCAACATACGTATCCGGATGTCCCAGGAATGCCCACGGTCCAACCATAACTCGTCGGCGTAGTCGAGTGAGGTGGCTGAGGAGGGTGTTGACGAGGAGGCTGAGGAGGCTGACAAGGATAGCGAGGCGGCTGAGGAGGCTGATGGCGAGGAGGCCTATGCAAAGTAAGGGTACTCTGAGACATGTCGCGTAAAACACATGGATCACCAAAAGGAGTGTAGGCAGAAGGACAAACAAAATCAACTCCAGCGGCATGTACAAACGTTGCCGTATTAGTACGCTCATAAAAAGATCCCCAAAAAGTAATGTAATCTCTACCGGTAATGATAAATCTATCAGCTGGCTACCACTCACCGGCATACTGCTGTAAATCAGCATTGGAATAGACCCGTAAATGACCTGTATCAGGGTGGGGATCACCGGGAACAACGTCGGCATCGAGTAACTGTCGCTAACAGTGCTCCCCCAAATACCAATAACATCCTAAAGCGGGTGGTGAAGATACCAAAGGAAATCGTCTACCAGACAGAAATAGAGCGTGCTGCTGCGCTGGGCCTAGCAAGAACGGGGAATCGACAAACGGACGCCACAGAACTGATTCTCGTGTGGTCCTCATCTCTATCTGAGTACGAGCCACTGCAAATACATGACGGCAATAACCTCCTGGTACAACTCGCCGATTCTCGGGCGCCCAAGCTTTCGCACGAGGGTAGAAATGTGAGTGTAGGATCCAATGTCGGAAATGTCATGTTATGAAAGTACTCAAAATACCAATACTGCAGAACCTCCCAAAAACCAGTAATCGATGAACCACGAGTCCTAACAGTGCACTGCTGGTCCAAACCCCTATACAAATGAGCTAAAATCGGCGTACTCCAGTCATATGTCATAGGAGTACTGTCGAACGACATGCCCGCAACAACAGCTACATATCCACATGGCAATGTGTTTGATGAATTCGTGAAGAATAAATTACCCATCATATATAATATAAACAATCTAAGAATCTATAAGTGGTGAACTGCTGGCTGACGTTCCACTAAGTCCATTACGGCTTGCTTCATGAAAGAGGTTCTGATATGATGATTGTTTGTTAAGCCTCCCCCTCGTAAGTTCAAATGTGGAAATATACTAGCCAATAAATCATACCGCTGATATAGCTCATCATATGGTAAAGTGGCACCCTGACCAATTGGTATGCCAGTAAGCATGGTAAAATCCAGTGGCGTAATACCCATCTCTCCAAAACTAAAGTGAAATGCATGTGTCGTTTTCCACTAACACACGGCTAAATCACCACATAATTGAACATCATTATTGTACAGGTTTTCAATACCTAAGGATGCAAATTAAAAATATTAAAATCAAGAAAATATATTTCATTTTCTAACATACGTAATATGTAAGTGGGTTCATAAAAATTACGTACTCAAGAAATCTCCAAAACCAATACTTCTAAGATATCCTGCAATAATTATGTATGTGTCGTACGCACGAATCGTCTTATAAAAACAGACGATACTAACCCACGATCCTCGTGTACGATCAGTACGAGCCTAAAACATACAAAAAATAACTAATGTTGGTACGACACACTTCTTGATCAAATACCGACTAATACACTAACCAGATTAAGAAGTTATACCTCAAACAACGACTTCAAGTTATCGGTAAGGTGTCTTTCCCCTTCAAGCAGTTCGCGAAAATCAGCCAACGTTTTATCTGCAGACAAATCAACATCGATGTGTGGATCCAATGCAGCATAAACACCGGCTTTAGCAAGCCGTCTTCTCTGAACGGGTTTTGAACGACAAGCGTCGGTTGGACAAGTGTCTTCAACCGGTTCATTCTCCCCTTGTGCATTGTTGTTGGAGGCATTATGACTTCCAAAACCAAAAATATCTTTACCCAATCTTCTCATTTTTTTTAAAGAGGAATGGAGCTTTCGGCGGAGGAAGAAGGAAGGAAGGAGTGGCGGCTGCGAGGGTTTGAGAGCAAAGTGAGACGGGTGCAAACAAATAGGGGAGGGGGACACACACGCGGTTAAGGGTTAAAACCCTTAACCGGTGTTGGGAAAACCGGTTAAGGGTAACCGGCTTTCCCAACACTGACCAAGGGTTTTAACCCTTGGTCGCGTTGGGGGGGGGGGGGTTTGCTCGGGTCAACCCCCTCGAATTGACCAGGAGCAACCCCCCTGTTGGGATGCTCTAACAATGCAGCACTGCCTAATTTACCTATTTCAATAAACGTATTTAATATGTAACATGCACCATGAGAAATACAATTATTAATAGCTTTACATCAAAAACATTGATAACTACGCCTTCTTAATTAAAGTAGAAATAAAGTGACAACTTCGTAGCCACCTGATGCTTTAACATGCTGCAGGAAAAAAGAGTTTTCCATTAAGCGTGTCAATAATTATCACAAGCGAAAAGAGTTAAGACTATTCTATGAAAAAAGAGATGTAAATTTTCAAACATCATGATATCTAGCGTCAATCAATAATGTAACATAGAACTCTGATCTTTTCTCCTAGCACTTGTATTTTTTGGTACTGCTTTTACTGAAAGAGTAAAAAAAAAAATCTATGGTGTTTTCAGTAGTCCGTGCATTTTAAAATACATTTATATTTCGGAAGCACAGAGGGAAAAAATATTTTGAAATGACAATTATTAAAAGGTTTGTTAATGTCTCTTGAAAAAAAACTACTGATTTAACGCACTCCCAAACAAATAAAAGCGCTCTAGACAACAGGCTAAGCAAATGTTTAAGTAATATATGAATGTAGACCAATGGAGTCCATCATAATCAGTTTATCGGATCAACACCAGCTCCAGTCAAATCATTCAAATCTCCATTAGAGGCAGCTTTGTTTACTTCGAGTTGCTTGATCCAAACATTTGATCCACTGCCTTGAATAATCAAATGGAGATCGTTTATCCTGCTTCGTCTGCACAAAACAAATTAAGTGTTAGCTTATAAAATAAGCTATGTGGTTCAGTAGTAATATGGTTTCCTCAATGCCATCTTTACTAACTCTAACACCCTAATAAATAAGGAACTAAAGTCACATTCGAATTTTCATTTATAGATTTACTTAAACAGTTGAGTGTTGTGGAGAAATTTTGATTCAAGACCGCTTAAATCAAAAATCCCCAACGCCGCGGAAAACGAGATCGTGGTAATAGTGCAAAAACAACCAATCGAACAATCTCAATTTTATCCAAGCCAATCACAATCACCAAACAATGGAAATAATAGAGCAATAACGAGAAGCTAAATCCCACAGGGATTTATAGTGGTTCCACCGACGTCTTGTCAGTGTACGTCCACTTTGAGAGAGAAACCTTTATTAATATCAATAGAAGAGTACAAGAGATTGATTACAATGATTAAATTTACTAGAAAAAATTGATTTTGTGGAGAAAGGAATTGAAGAAGATTAGGATTGCCTAAACCCTAATTAGAATAATCTTAGATCTAATCTCTTGATTTTTGTGATCCACCACCTTTTGTATTCGATGTAGCTTATATAGGCATAGAGAAGTATATGGAAATTCTCAAAATTTCCTCCAAAATATCCTCTAGATCCAAAATATTCTCCAGATCCAAAATATCCTCTAGATCCAAAATATCCTCCAGATCCAAAATATCCTCTAGATCTAACACATAGTATCGCATACTTCAACACTCCACCTCGATACTATATCCATCTGCATCACAAACTCCAATGCACCCAAGCATTTCCTTCAATCTTCAATCAAGAAAGCTTGAATGTTTCCCCAATGAACTCCGGCATAGCCACCGCCCATTGCACTTCACTAACGAGTTCAGGCATAGCCCCCACCCGTCAATGAAGTGTTGAAACATCCAACTCCTAAACCAGTCTTACCAAAAGACAATGTACTCGGGAGTGAAAACAAGTACTTACCATGAAGATAGAACACCAACCTCTCACCGATACTCTTCTACATCCAAGTTTCTCTCTCAAATGTGCCACCCCGTGGCACCTAGCATCTCTCCAACCGAATTAAGTTCGAGCAATGCTCGAACTTCCCAACCGGTAACGCCTTAGTGAACATGTCCGCCGCGTTATCCTTTGTGTGCACTTTCCAAAGGCATACTTGCTTGTCTTCGTCCATGGCTACTAGAAATGACTCCCTCACTTCAATATGATTCGTCCGTGAGCTAAATGCCAAATTCTCAGCCAAGTGAATAACGCTTTGGCTATCACATTGAACATCCACACTGTCATGTTCAAAACCCAAGTCACACAACAGTCGCTTCAAATATAATGCATCCTTTGCTGCCTCTACCGCAGCTATCAACTCCGCCTCTATAGTGGATAAAGCAACTACGGTCTGCAATCTCGATCTCCAACTTATGGTTGTACCACCAAGAGCGAAGACATTTCAAGAAGTTGATTTTCTTCGATCCCTATCACCAGCGTAGTCTGAATCACAGTAACCAATCAACATGCAATTCTTCTCTTTACTACCCCCAAAAACAAGGCCATGAGATGTTGTACCTTTCAAGTATCTCAAGATAAGCTTCACTGCTTCCCAATGCGATTTCCCCGGATTAGCCATGAACCGACTAACCACCCCGACGGCATTTGCAATATCGGGTCTTGTACACACCATGGCATACATCAAACTTCCAACCGCACTAGCATATGGCACCTTTGCCATGTAAGCCTTGTCTTTCTCCTCGATAGGTGATCCCTTACTCGAAAGCTTTATATGCAAAGGAAAATGTGTATTTGACGCCTTTGCATCCTCCATGCTAAACCGACAAAGCACTTTCTTAATATACTCCTTTTGAGCCAATTTCAACTCAAAATGCTTTCGGTCCCTTACAATCTCCATGCCCAAGATTTTCTTTGCTTCTCTAAGGTCTTTCATCTCGAACTCCGCCTTTAATTTCTCTTTCAACTTGTTGATTTCAGCCTTGTTCTTAGAAGAAATGAGCATATCGTCCACATACAAGAGTAAATACACCCAACAATCATTTCCTAACCTCTTGAAATAAACGCAAGCATCCTTGATGCTTCGATGGAAGCCACTTTCAAGCATGAAATGATCAAATCTCTTGTACCATTGCCTAGGTGATTGCTTCAAACCATACAGTGATTTCTTCAACTTGCAAACTAGCTCTGACTTACCTTCTACAAAAAACCCTTCTAGTTGCTCCATGTAGATGTCTTCATCCAAGTCTCCATGCAAGAAGGCGGTTTTCACATCTAGTTGCTCCAACTCCAAGTCGGGAATAACAACCATGGCAAGTAATATACGGATAGAAGTATGCCTCACAATCGGTGCGAAGATCTCATCATACTCCTTTCCTTTCCTCTGGGCAAACCCCTTAGCCACTAGCCTAGCTTTGTATCTTCCATCGTCCTTCACCTTATATATCCATTTGCTCCCAATAGAACGGTTTCCTTGAGGAAGTGGAACCAACTCCCAAGTCTGGTTCTTCATCAACGATTGCATCTCTTCCTCCATGGCGCAAATCCACTTCGAGCTATCACTCGAATCCATGACGTCATCAAGGTCCATCGGCTCATCTTGGACTACATGAAGAGCATAGTCCAAATTCTCACAAAAGCTAAGATAGTTCCAATCACCATATCTTTCGGGTGTCCTTATAGCACGACGACCAACCCGAGTAGCAATACCATCACCCGGTCTTCCTTCAGCTCCACCTTGAACTGAATCTTCTCTAGGCTCGTGCACATCACCAACACTACTAATGGAATCCAGTGGACTATGTGATGTAACATCAACCGCATTCACCTCGCAAGCACCTCCAACAACTCTACTCTCTCTAGGCCTAAAAGTGGGAATAACTTCCTTCGCCTTTGATTCACCATGAACCAAATCCGGAACATCCGATGGGCCTTCATTATCCTTGAACATAGCCGACTCATCAAAAGTAACATGACGAGAAACTGAAACCTTCTTCGTTTTCGGATTCCAAATCCGATAGCCATTGACTCCATCCATATAACCAAGCAAAATCCCTTTGAAAGCTCTAGGTGAGAGCTTATCATTCCCCGGATCATGCACATAAACAAGACTGCCAGATACACGAAGATAACTCAAGTCAATGCTCTTCCCCCTCCACACTTCCTCCGGAATTTGTTACCAATAGCCGAGCACGGAATTCGATTAATAATATGCACTGCGGTTGACAAAGCTTCGGCCCAAAACCCCTTAGACAAACCCGATGTCAATCTCAAGCATCATGCTTTCTCTAATAGAGTTCAGTTCATTCTCTCTGCCACTCCATTAGATTGTGGATCTCCCAGTGTAGTAAAATGCCTCTGAATACCATGATGCTTGCAAAAATTCAGAAATTCTCCGGAAACATACTCGCCGCCATTATCGGACCTAAGAACCTTCAAAGTCTTTCCACTCTCATTCTCAACAAGAGCCTTCCATTCTTTGAATCTTGCAAGTGCCTCCGACTTGGCCTTCATTACATACACCCAAACCTTTCGAGAAAAATCATCAATGAAAGAAATATAATATCTTGCTCCTCCCAAAGAAGATACAGGTGTTGGTCCCCAAACATTCGTGTGCACATACTCAAGAATCCCTCTTGAATCATGTTTTCCTTCACCGAATGACACTCTAGTTTGATTCCCCATGACACATTCCTCGTAAAACTCTAACTTGCTGAAACTCTCACCATCAATCATCTCCCTTCGACGAAGAACATCTAAACTCTTCTTCGAGACATGACCCAATCTCAAATGCCACAGCCGTGTCGCATCTAAACCACGAGAACTATCAATACTGACACAAGTTTCGCCTTCCACAGTCACTCCTTGAAGCAAATAGATACCATGAGTTCTAGCACCCTTCATAACCACAAGCGCACCCTTCGAAACCCTTAAGCTATCACTCTCAATGGTGATCTTGCAACTTAGAGAATCCAATTGTCCCAAAGAGATAAGTGACTTCCGTAGTTCCGGAACATAGCGCACATTAGTGAGAGTACGAACCACTCCGTCAAACATTTGAATTTGCACGGATCCAATGCCTTTCGACTTGCAAACTGCACCATTTCCCATAATAATTGAATTTCCTTCTCGATCAACATAAGAAGAAAAACAATTCCTATTAGGCGTCATGTGATATGAAGCCCCCGAATCAAGCACCCAATCGCTGCCCGAAACATCCGATGCAACAGCCGACAAAACATCTATGTCTTCCTCACCAACATCTCTCTCCACCGCACCTGATGAAGATGCTACTTCCTTCTTCCCCTTGTCTGGACAATCATTCTTCCAGTGACCAGGTTTCTTACATATAAAGCACTTGCCATTTCTTTCTTTCGATTTTCCTCTTCCATCGGGCTTCTTAGACTTAGAACGCCCCCGGTTTCCCTTCTTATCTGACTTTTCTTTCTCCGCAAATAAACCTTGACCATTACCAGCACCACTACTACCATCACTCAGCTCCTTCATCTGATCTCATAATTCCTCACTAAGAAGACCCGTCTTGACATCATTTAGAGTCAATGTATCCCGGCCATAGATCAAACTATTTGAGAACCCAGTATAGCGTTCAGGCAACGAACATAGCAATATCATCGCCTTCAGCTCCTCCTCAATCTTCAAATCTACCGCCTTCATCTTCATTAGCAAATCATCAAACACATTTAAGTGCGCCTTTAGCGAAGTTCCTTCCTTCATCTTGTAGGTAAAGAAAGTCTGCAACAAGATCAGTCGATTTGTGAGTGACTTCTTCATATACAACTCCTCCAACTTGTTCCAAATACCTTTAGCAGTCGTCTCACCACTAATTTCTGAAATAACATTCTCCCCCATGGCAAGTTGAAGTGTAGTGAATGCCCACTCTTTCATTTCTTCTCTCTCTACATCTAAGATGTCCTGTGGCAATAAATGTGTATCAAACGCCACCCGATGTACTCGATTCCGCCTAAGAACCGCTTTCATCTTCCATTTCCACTTTTCGAAATCATTATCGCCACTCCACTTGTCGATAACCAATTGTGAACCAGCGGCTGCATACGACCCACGTACATAAGGAGCTACACCACTTGGACCACCTGTTGATGGATTATTTTAACCTGATTCCGGCATTTCTACAACTATTTACCAACACCAATGCTCTGATACCAATCGTTGTGGAGAAATCTTGATTCAAGACCGCTTAAATCAAAAATCCCCAACGCCACGGAAAACGAGATCGTGGTAATAGTGCAAAAACAACCAATCGAACAATCTCAATTTTATCCAAGTCAATCACAATCACCAAACAATGGAAATAATAGAGCAATAACGAGCAACTAAATCACACAGGGATTTATAGTGGTTCCACCGACGTCTTGTCTGTGTACGTCCACTTTGAGAGAGAAACCTTTATTAATATCAATAGAAGAGTACAAGAGATTGATTACAATGATCAAATTTACTAGAAAAAATTGATTTTGTGGAGAAAGGAATTGAAGAAGATTAGGATTGCCTAAACCCTAATTAGAATAATCTTAGATCTAATCTCTTGATTTTTGTGATCCACCTCCTTTTATATTCGATGTAGCTTATATAGGCATATAGAAGTATATGGAAATTCCCAAAATTTCCTCCAAAATATCCTCTAGATCCAAAATATTCTCCAAATCCAAAATATCCTCTAGATCCAAAATATTCTCTAGATCCAAAATATCCTCTAGATCCAAAATATTCTCTATATCCAAAATATCCTCCAGATCCAAATTATCCTCTAGATCTAACACATAGTATCGCATACTTCAACATTGAGAACCCAAACGCAATAGTGGCATAATTTCACGTGGCTTTTTTTCAGTTTCAAAACTATATATAATTTTTTCCTGTTATAAGTCTCAAAAGTTACTTTATTTGTTATTACTTTAGAATACTGATCTAAATTCAATAAAGTTTCTTATTTATAAAAAAACCGTAAATGAATCAAACTGAGTGTTCAAAATCGAAAGGTTTCAAAAAATAAGGAGTTAACACCTTCAGACAACATGTAATACAGTAGTAAGGAGCCTAATTTCATATTGCATGCAAATACACATTTATCTTCCCAGTAATTGGATTGCTCAAAAAGCTATATATTGGTTAACTTTTTACCAATAGAACCAATAAAATGTACCGAAATACATTAACTACATTCTTTGAGATATAGCATTATATTGACAGAAAATACAACTGATTAATGAAGTAAAATAATCATACTCTTTTGTTTTGTTTTTGTTTCAATTTACAGATGGTTTCAATTTACAGATTGTTCTCGATTTCTGGGATGCGAGATGCTGATCTGCGTGCAAGTTTTGATTCTTCAGTACTTAGATTAGCAACGCACTTTGGCCTCCATCTAAGGTTTTCAGACATTAAAGGTTTCAGATCTGAACTTGTGTGCTTTGCTTTCTCTCCAAGGTTTGATCTTTCAATTACTTTGAGTTCGGATCTAAGCCTGGTAAAGCTTTTACTTGATAATGGCTTTGTAAGTATGTCTGCTATCTGGTAGTTTGCTGGAACGTGATTTATTTGCAGTTTACCCTTAAATACTTGTTCTCGAACAAAGTATAGATCAATTTCTATGTGTTTAGTTCTATAATGCAATATAGGGTTAGATGACAGTGACACAACACTTAAGTTATCGCACCATAGTATTGGTGGCTTTCGAATTGTTACTTTAAGTTCACTAAGAAGTGATTGTACCCACATAATTTCAGCAGTAGCATTTGCAATGCTTCTGAACTCAGATTCAGTGCTAGACCTTGAAACTGTAGGTTGTTTCTTAGCACACCAAGATATAGGATTATTTCCCAAATAGATGCAATAGCCTGATGTTGATCTCCTGTCGTCAGGGTCAGTTGCCCAGTCTGCATCACTATATCCAGTAATATTGAGTTGCTTGTCTTGTGTAAAATGTAAACCATAGTCCACGGTCCCCTTTAGGTATCTTAGCACTCTCTTCATTGCCTTCCAATGATCCTCTTTTGGTTCCTGCATGAATTGTGAAAGTTTGTTAACACTGTATGTTATTTCAGGTCCAGTGATGGTAGCATATTGTAATGCTCCAACTAGACTTCTATATAGTCTAATATTGACTATGTTTTCTCCCCTGTGTTTAGACAATTGATGATTTGTTATCATTGGTGTTGGCAGAGCATTAGCAGCCTCCATATTTGCTCTTATAAGAATTTCATTGATATACTTCTTTTCATTTAGAAATAACTCTGATTTGGATGTTTTTGTTACTTCGATGCCTAGGAAGTAGTTGAGTTCCCTAAGTCTTTAATTGAAAACTGCTTGTTCAAAACTTGAATGAGCCTTTTGATTTGAGCTTCACTGTTTCCTGTAATGATCAGATCATCCACGTATATTAAAATAAGAATAGTTATGTTATTAGCAAATTTGACAAACAGTGAATGATCTGATTTTGTAGATTGAAACTTTAGCTTTGTTAAAACAAGTTTCAATTTATCAAACCAGACCCTAGGAGCTTGCTTAAGCCCATAAATAGCTTTATTTAGTTTACAAACAAGCTCTTTATTCTTCTGACATCCTTGAGGTTGACTCATATATACTTGGGAAAATGTCTTTTCAAAATCAAAACCATATTGCTATGTGAAACCACTTGCAACAAGTTTGGCCTTGTATCTGTGTATAGATCCATCAGCATTCTTTTTTAACCTGTATGTCCACTTGCTATCTATTATATTCTTGTCTGTTGGGGCTTTAACAAGTGTCCATGTTTTGTTTTTTATCAATGCTTGGTACTCATCATCCATAGCCTGTTTCCAGTTTTGATTGCTAATGGCTTGATTATAATTTACTGGTTCATCAAGATCACTTATGACATTGTAAACTTTGGGCTTGAAAATACCCCTTTTTATCTAGTAATCATTGGGTGACCTTTTTGAACTTGTTCACTATGCTGTTCATGAGTTTCAACGTTATCACTTCTGGTATTTGATTGATTACTTCTAACTTCTGAACTTGAGTCATGCTGCAGATGTTCATGTTGTTGCTGATTGATATTGGGCTGATTGGAGGGCTCAAATGGCTCACTGCTTGATAATGATGTAGGTTGTTGAGAAGAATCTGAGCTACCATCACCAGTATATTCAGTAAAGCTGTCAGAGTAGAGAGGTATTCCTGGTATTGATTTCCTTGGATTGTATACCTTTTGTGTGGTAGTAATATCTTTACTGTTAAAAGGAAATACCTTTTCATTAAATACAACATGTCTGCTAATATAGACTTTACCTTTTTCATCAAGACATTTATAACCTTTCTGATCACTAGCATACCCTATAAATGTACATGCTGAGGATCTAAATTTTAACTTATGAGCATTATATGGCCTTAGATAGGGATAACATAGAAAGCCAAAAACTTTGAGTCTATCATAATCAGGTTTGACATTATAGTTAAATTACTCTGAGCTAATAAAGTGAGACCGCACTCCACAATATGTCTGTGTTTTCTTTCAACTAAATGATTTTTCTTAGAGGTGTATGGAGAGCTTAATCTATGAATTATACCTTTCTTTTGAAAGAATTCACTTAGAGGTTTGAATTCTGTACCCCCATCAGTTTGTAAGATTTTAAGTTCTCACCTGTCTGTTTTTCAGCTTGATTAATAAAATGAATAACAACTTTGCTAGTTTCAGACTTAGATCTCAGAAAATACATCCATGTATATCTTGAATAGGAATCAACAAAGGAAATATAATAGTTAAACCCATAATCAGAATTCGTTGAAGCAGGACCCCATGGGTCTGCAGCAACAAGAGCAAGTGGTTTTGTATAGTTAGTTAGGGAATTTGTGAAAGGTAACTTGTGGCTTTTGCCCATTTGGCAGAAGGTACATACATATGGAATAGGAATATTATCATACGAGATATTATTAGTAGCTAAAACTTTCTTGACAACATTCACATTAGCATGACCAAGTTTTATATGCCATAGATCAAATACACTGATCTTATCATTAATTTCTGATAAGTAGCAACTATTTTTCTCTTGGCCATTATTTGTAGAATTTACAACACTGAATTTGTATAGTCCTTTGCATGTTTTACCCTGCAAAATAATTTCATTAGTCACTAAAGCTTTAACCAGACAATGATATGGATGGAACTTAAAGTACACATTATTGTCTTTAGCAAACTGTGATACACTGAGTAAATTCTTTTTTATATGAGGAACCATAAGTAGATTGTTAAGGTATAGTTGTTTTTTTTTAACCTTTTATGTTTCCAAAGCCAATATGTGTAATATTTACACTATCACCATTACCCATAAGTAAAGAATTCATACCTTTGTACTCCCTTTGGCCTAGATTGAGATTATTGAGATTATTTGTGATATGATTAGTGGCACCTGAATCTGGATACCAATTTTCATCACCAATATCATCAGTTTGACTATTTCTTGAAATGTTGCTTTGACTATCAGTTTCAACATTTGCTAGATTTGCGGTAGGATTTGGTTTTCTTTGACTGTTTTGTGTCTGACCAGCAACATAGTTGTTATTAAATCTGAAATAACACTTCACGGCAGTATGAACCACTTTTTCACAAATTTGACACTTAGGTCTGTTATTATTATTGCTCCATCTTCCTTTGCCTCTGCTAGAGGAACCTCCTCTTTGATTAAAAGAATCCCCTCTGTTTTGATTCTTGTTTTTGGTTTCAGCAACATTAGCAGATAATTCATTTAACTGCGACTTTTTTGTTTCAATTCTTGCTTCATGAGCAAGAAGAATAGAGTGTACATCCTCCATAGAACTTGTCACATTTTGGGATGTAATAACTGCTACAGCAGCCTCATATTCCTCACCCAGTCCATTTAAAACTGATAAAATGTGCTTAGAATCACTAATTTTTTGACTTGTTGCCTCAAGATGATCACATATGCCTTTAACTTTTGTTAAGTATTCTCTTATGGACAAATTATCTTTTTTGGCTGTCTGTAATTGATTTCTGTAGAACATTGTCTTAGCTGATGATTGGGTATTAAAAGATTTTTCCATGGTTGTCCAAATATCGTTGGCTGTTTTGCATCCAATTACTTGAGATAAAATCTTTTTACTTATAGATGACAATAGCCCTGCACAAATCAGTCTATCCTGCCTATGATATTTGATATAATCGTCATTGCTAACTACCCTATTATCAGCATCAGTTATGAACTTAGGTGGAATAGCAATGGTACCAAGAATATACCCTTCGAGACCATAACCTTGAATGGCTGTTTCTACTTGCAATTTCCATAGCAAGTAGTTATTCTCTTCAAGATGAATGGTGATTAATTGAGTTTGTGTATTTATACTTGTTTTAACAAGAGATTCTGCACTGGACATGTTCTGATTTACTGATGTTGCCTGATTTTGATTTGCAGATGAATTTCCAGGGGGAATTGGTTGATTTCCAGGGGGAGTTGATGAAGAATTGTGATCGTCTACCATGATGATGACAAGGTAACAAACACTGATTCTTGAAACTTTAGAATTGAGGAATTCTTGAAAAGATTATACAGCTGATGATGTTGCAACCTGAAGAGCTTTAAATGATGATTGTTACACCTTTAAGTGATTTCCTTTCTGATGAAGCACTCTGGTATGGCACTTTCTTACAGCTGTTTGTCTTTTCTTGGATTTCTTGATCGGTTTCAAAGACTTCAGAAATTTCTTGGCAAGACTTGATATGGTAGTTTGATGCAGCCTACTTGAAATAGTGTGGCGAGGCACAAACTATTGTATTCGAGTAGCAACTCCTAAATGACGAGACAGAAATTCTATCTCTGATAGGAGGGATTCAGATGATGAAATTTAAACTGACGAATCTTCTGTTTTAAAACAGAATTGTAGCTATTCTGATGAGTTTAATCAGAATTCTTGATTACTGTTAAGCTTTGTAGCTCTGGTACCATATGAGATTTATTGCAGAGAAATTATATTGAAACAGAGAGCTAATATTTGTTATTATTGATGTAAAATGAGATATACAGAAACGTGAAGTTAACCGTGTATATATAAGCATGGCAACTTAACTACAAGCAATTGTGAATAACTATTGGGCTTTAGCCCAGGCCCATGTATTTGAGAAAATTATATACACCCGTATGCTTTTAGATGAACATTTTATACAGCCTTCGTGAGTTCCCACATATGTATAGGATGTCATAAAATAATATGTAGTGTGAATATATACTATCAGCATATGCCTTTGGATCAAAAAGCTCATACTGATTTCTTACATGTGTGAGATATGATGGGAAACTATGATGGCCAAATATATTGGATTAAATAATATATTTTTAAAATGCATGATTTATTTGAAAAATTATTTTGAGTGAAGTTTAGTACAGAATGTAAATCCTCAACAAATTTTGAGTTTTGTATTCTATTTCATATTTTATAGTAAATCCTTTTGTATTGCGTAACATGCTTGTAATTTTTTTAATGGTTGAATAAGAAATAAGATTAAAGTAACAACTCCAACTTCTATCTGTATTTTGTATCTTTGAACACATTGTTGTTTTAGCGATCAAATTGTGTAGCATATGCGGTCCACTCAAAATATACTGAAGTTAAACATATTAAATATATATTGTGCACGTTTATTGTTACTAAACAACGTCAAAGATATTTTGTATCGCTATATCTGGTGTATTATACAAATATTCCATTCAATGTCCTATTTGAACCTAACCTTACATGGTTAATGGTAATAATTTATCAGTAATGGAAAATTCTTAAAATTAATATTAAGTTTACTGAACACGGTCATTATACAAAAAGTATACCAAAATCATTCAACGTAAATATATTTAATTGATACTTAATGTATTTATCTTTATTCGTAAAAGTAAATTATATTTAGTAAATCAAACATAAACTATGCATATACATATATATCGTATATATATGCATATACATGCATATTTTATATATATGTATGTGCGTGACATTATGCACTTCCAAAAATACATACATAATTTAAAGTAGATGTACATGTACGTTTATTTCACAATACGTAATATTGAATTGAATATTTCATAATTATTTTTGTAATAAAATAATTCTTTTTTTTAACTGGTTAATAGTTGTCAATTGAAAGTTGAGAAAATGCCTTATACACATTTTTGTTTCATGAAGGGCCAATGACTGGAAAATCAAAGTTACGAAACACTATTTGTAATTTATTGAATTGAGGTAATTTGTACCTCCTGAATATATTGTTACATTTCTTAGTTTCTTTTTTGTTTCTACAGATGATATAAACTTAGAATGCTTAAAAGGATATAATTTTAATAATTAGTTTGCTCATATTATTTTATATTTCAGTTGCATATGCATTGTTCATTTATTATTTGAGTATTGAGTTAACTTTTATTATGTACAATTTCTCAATAATACTTAATATGTTATTGGATATGGAACCACGTAAAAAAATTGATTACATATAAGTTGATACTACTCTTTTGTTAAAATCAGTATAATTCAAGCACGCTTGTGAATGTAATGTTCTCTGCAGTAATAATTGCATCTGAGTTGTCGATTCCTCCAATTTTCGATGAAAATAGATTACTCTCATGATATGTTTTGTAGTGTTGAAATATGTTTGAATTGATGTATGCGTACTACATTCTTTGTGGTCTAATTTCCCTCATTGAACACATGAGAAGTCTATTCATTAATTAGAAAACTTTGATTTATCGTTGAAAGTTGAAAATTTTAGAACTGAAAATACCTTAGTGAAATTATTTTGAGTCAAGAATAATATTTTTACATTTTGAAAACACCTAACATATCGTCATAATAATGCAGGATGTCATGGATTTCATTTTCTAAGTTTGTGGTACATCAACAATGGCAAACATTGTACAAATTAAAAATAACGAAAAACGTAGAAATCGGACAGGGATTCCCTAACTTAGCGGTTAATGGGATGGTGATGGAGGATGATTTCAATACTCGAAACGGATATGGAGCGGGTACGGAGGTGATACCATTCGCCCCATATCCAACCCAATACATATAGTTTTTTTTGCAAGGCGTATATAATATATGTAGTTTCTTTTATATTTATAATGTGTATATACATACTTAGAAAAAAATATTAATTGGTGTATTAAGTATTGATTCTATTGACCATTTAACTTCCTTAATTATGTTCGATTAGAAAATATAACTAATATTATTGATGTGTTGGGTATTGCTTTGCCGAATATTGATTATGAAGTATAAGTAATATTTGTTTAATTTAAAATTAAATTTGTTGTTTTACCTTTTATTTTTATTAATTATCTTTTTTTTCTTCATCTTGACTTAATGGGTACCCAAAGAATTTCCCATAATCGATGGGTATTAAACGGGGATGGGACGGGGATGGAGGCCGTAAATGAGAAGCGGGGATGGAGGCGGAGGATGCGTTCCCCGCCCCATTTCCATCCCTAGTCATGTTTGATATCGAGAAGGATCATTGAGAAGCTATGAACTTCACTAATGGGAAATCACTCTAAATTAATGATAAAAGTCATATTTTTAGACTTATTATAGTGTGTGTGTGTGTGTGTGTGTGTGTATTTAATTGTGTGTGTGTGTGTGGGTGAGTGTCTATGTTAGGGTTGTAAACGGATGCAGTCGGATACGGATAGTGCCGTATCCGAATCCGTATCCGAAAATGAAAATCCGTATCCGAATCCGTATCCGATATCCGCGGATACCAGTTAAAAATATCCGTATCCGTATCCGCGGATATTTTCGGATATCCGAAAATATCCGTATCCGCCTTAGCGAATACGGATATCCGAAAATATCCGAAATATCCGTATCCGAAACTTAAAACTGTACATTGATGTGGTTATCCGAAAATATCCGAAAAATATCCGAAATATCCGAAAAAATATCCGAAAATATCCGAAAAAATATCCGAAAATAAAACAATAAAAATTTACAAATACATCACTCACATACAAATTTGGCTTATAAAATATTTTTTTTGAAAATGTGAATACGTCTAATTAAAAATTACAAGCAGAACATCAATCAAATAAATTTCTTACAACAAATATTTTAAGAGATAAAGTGTTCAAAATATGAAATACACAACCCTAAGACTAAAATAAAAAAAACATAAATCATAAAAGCACATACACAATTATGTTTTAATTATAACCATACCACAAAATAAAATGAGTACATGAATTAAAATGTTGCATAATACAAAATACAACATTCCTTTATAATTAAATAGTTGAGTTTAGGTTAGCTATTTTAAGGAAATTTATATATTAATTTAATTTTAAATATAAATTAAAAATTATATAATATATATATACATACATACACGTATCAGAAAATCGGACGGATATTTTTCGGATACGGATACCACTATAACCATATCCGTATCCGAAATGATTTTCGGATATCGGATATCCGTATCCGCATCTCGGATAACAGATATATTTCGTATTTTCGGATACGGATGCGGACGGATATCGGATTTTTCGGGTACCCGTTGACAACCCTAGTCTATGTATGTGTGTCTGTGTTTTTGTGTTTCACGGTCCAAATTGGGAAACGAAAGAAAATTGTAAGAATTATACATTTGGATACTATAATTAAGAGGAAACTATGAAATTTAACGTAAGGGTTCATGTAAGAAATACCTGGTGGGTAAGTATAAAAGAAATAAGGCATAGACAATTAGAACATAGATGCTTCCAATAACCTATAACTAAAATCTTCAAAGGAATTTCCAAAAACATGAGCTCATTAAGTTCATTCAATGTACGTTTGCCATCTGAAAGAAGAAAAAAATTGTTAATATGCATAACACATCAATATTTGGATTAGCATCTTTACTGCCAAAAGTTATATGAAGCCAATAAATTTCTTACAAATATTTCAGTTATGTCATGTTTCTGTTATATAATATTTGGCTTAAATCACGAATTCGTTTAGGAGCATCGACATATTGAGATATCGACTGAATTAAGCTTGCAGGTTTTTAATCAAATTAAATCATTGAAACAATGTGCATGAGATTGGGAGAAAATGCATCATTAATTGAACCGTGTGAATCTAAGTTTCCCCAATCCATTACGCATGTTTAGGACACTCAATGAAAAAGGTTTTTATAAGAAAAGCAATATTATATAGAGAAATCAGTCATGGATCAAAGTGCCAACACGCTAATAAATTGAACTTTTTGAACAACATCACTTATAAAAGTTAGATTAATAATGTACAAACCTAAAAACATAAACTAATCACTGATATTTATATAAATAAACCAACTACAATAAATATTTAGTAAACTCTACCTTATTCAATTTTTAAAACATAAAACTCAGCATATTGCTCTGAAGCAAAGTTTGTAAAATTTAGTTGCAAGATAGAATTTGAAAGGAAAGGAAGTGGATTTAATGAGCTTATTATGAAAAAATTACTAAATGTCTACTTCGTAAAAAAACTGAAAATCTAAACAATGTTGAAAAGGAATGAAACTAACAACGGATGTCTCTCTATTGTTCCAAATACCGAGCAACAGTTTCCGGTTTGAACAAAGATGTCACATCAGTATTTTTTGGTGAAATCCAAAACGTTAATAAGTATAAAGAATTCAAGTTTTAAATTAAATATGCCAAAATGTAAAATAATTGTAACTAAAAAGTTTTGAAAGTTTAAAATTCATAATGGTCAAACTGTAAATTTGAAACATAGATAAAACCATATATCACTAAGCTGAAATAACCTAGCTGTTAGTTAAATATTAGACAAAATTTTTCTCAAACTTACCTAAAACTACATAAAACTCATGTTTGAAAACATATAAACCTACGAAGCATAAGAATCGTACTTTAGGAGTTCAATACTTAATTCATGAAGTACTTTAAAATGGTGTTAAACTCGATTTCTTCGAATACTAACATAGAATTTGAAACAAATATTGTTAACCACTTAAACTAACCTGATTATATCTAAGATAGACATATCTTAGAGATAGAAAAGCAAAGCTGACAAATGAAGCATAAATAATTTTTAGGTATTAAAGACATCTTACCACGAACATAATCCATGATTCATTAATGAATTTTGAACCAATGTCACACATTTAGATAAAGGTTTGACATGAAAATTGATTATTGGAAAAAATGGCATTCCATGCTTTTTTTTCTGCGATAACAAAACAAAATGTAAAAAGAGATTAATTTCATGAAGGAGAAGTATATGAAGCAAACAGTATAATAATTATGAGAGATTGAATTTTTTATTGAATAAGATAGGTTACCAATACAAATGCATTTGAAAATTCTAACATATTTGGATGTCTATGTAAAAGGATGCAGTAGTAGGCAATTTATAAAAAAGTGTGGAGCTCGCCAAGTAAGAAAAGAAATTTCCAAAAATTTGTCTCTTGTTCTTAACTAGTGCGAACCCGTGCTACGCACACGGACCACAGTAAATTTTGTTGCAATAGATTTTAAATCTACTTCTTTTTAGTTAGCTGAAAGATTAATTTTTCCACCTTAGTTTCTCATAGATGTAGGGCGGTAAAAGAATGTAATTACCATTCCGCTTATTGACAGTGCGTTCGACTTTGCTGAAAATCTGTTGATATATCACTTGCTAGGTAATTGGCAAGCAGCAGTGCGCTATGCACTGATTCCCCGTGCATCTTTTTTGTAAAATCCATATCCTACATGCTTCCAAAATGAGAGCCCCAAAGCACTATGCAGTAAGTCTATAGACCAACAAAAGTTTGTGTGCTGAGTGATATTAGGAGTTAATATGTATACAACATTGGCTTACAGACGGATTTTTAACGATATGTAACCTCTTCTGGAAGATAGACAGAATTAATTATTTTTGTTGTGTATTATCGACTCTGCAATGAGGAATCCAAGCCCTCTTATCAATTCATTCATTATTTGTCTTTGAATCCTACATATTCGTTGAGGAAAGGACAGTAACATCTTGCATGATGATTCACTCATCGTATTTTGGCATTTCTATGCTACCATCAAACGTTATAGGGCAAACCCTCGAGGGTGATGCCATAAATGTTTTATATGTTACTAAAATCATTTTATGTATACTGAAATAATTCTGGTAATTTATTCCTATCAATTTTGAATATGAAGATGGAATTATATGTTACTAATATAATTCTGTTAATTGATTGGATATAATGAAAGTTCATTTTGGGGACTATAGTGAGGAAAGGGTTGCCAAGCTTTTTTGCTAGATACAACTCTTATAGAAATTAATTACATCTATTATGCAATAGGTTATATTACTATTAACGTTGTGCATATGTATTATGATTGAGTCTGGCATGAAACATAAACGCAGAACTATGGTGCAGAAGGGGTATAGGAGGATGCAGTTTAAAATTTTAAAACTGAAAGTTATCACATTTTTCAAGGATCACAGACAAAATTATCAACACAACAATGTCTACGCTGTTGAAAAAATTCTCTGTATACCAGACTGTTGTTTTTATTTCAACATATCAGTCAAAAAAAAGTATTGATATCATATTTGTTACAATTGACCACTAATATTAGCATACATGCAAACACATTCCTTGTACATGTAAAATAAAATATATTGCAAGTTTATGTCATTAAATTTGAAATTTGACAATTTATCAAGGAAGAAGCTAGACTCATATTTAGTGCATCTTCTATTTTCTTCCATGCCCATGTCTTGATGCATTTCACATGCTCTGCTCAGGCTATTTGCAATCTATCTTACCCACGTCGCCAACAAAAAAGCATTAGTGTCCATCTTAGGAAGAATGATAATTTATTTATTTCAATCAAAAGTAGATAGAAGCTATTGTTAAATGAAAAAGTAACAATAGAGTTGAACTTTGGTAATAGGTTTTATGAGAACATCTGGACTAATCTTATTTTTTATTAGGTCATATAAATTTGTAAAAGAATCGATGGACTGCCCTTTAGTTCCCAGTGGCATAATTCCAGTTTATATGAACATGTTGCATATCGCAATCAAAAGCATACTTCAGTGCATTGGTAAAATTCGCCCAATATCAGCGATAGGGACATTATATTCTAACTTTAGTTGAGCTTCTCCAAGTTGTCTTTAATCAATGAAATATATCTGGATAAGTATAAGATGATTTTTATTATTATGTAGAAGCATTAAGACTAAAAACTAATAACACTGACCAACCCGTCACTAACATGATATAAGTGCCAGTAAAATCATATTTTATTTTATTTAAACATTTAATGGAAGAATTAATGAAGCACTAAAAATTAATGGCAGAATAAAACCTTTTAACAGATTAGTTACTAATTGATATGCTTTAGTTTAAAAAAATATGGTTCGAATAGCATGTTATTGAAGAAGATTAAAGTAGTTTAAGTAGGCTTGTAGAATAGCTACCTAAGTATTAAAGTGGTTGTATGATGTCTATAAATATTATTATTACATTAATAACTTCAGTTTGATAACTTTAGAATCCATTTAACATCTTAAAAAACCAGGTAAATTTAAATATCCAGATAAAAGAAGGTTTAAATGTTTCTGTGCATGTTGAACATACATACATAAATAAGGAAAGAAATATGAGATTGATGCAAAAATATATAATCACATAAAAGAAAATAAATTTCTGATTGAAACAATATGCCATTTCACATTAACCTTGGAAGGCCTTCATATCAGAAAACTAAGCCATCATTGGGAAAAATCAAGACTGATTCCTACAAAACACCATTGAACATAATCAACTTATAGCTGGGAAGCTTCTGCAAGTATAAACTTGACGACACCCAGAGTAACAATGAACCGGATTCTATGTGAACGATTAAATTTCAGTCAAATCGATGTAGATAGGAAGGATGCAATAATTTTAAATTCAGAAACTATGGGTTTTAGATGGATTTTTTTTGGCAGCGGGATTGGATGGAATGCAAAATAACAATCACGTAATTGGTAAGCAGTGATAAGAGTTTATTTCACATCGCAAAATTAGAACCTACTACTCAAATAAGCTTATGAATCCATTATTGAAATTTGCGATTGAGAAAAATAATAAATTTATTCTGATTGATGGAGAAAATTCTCAGTCATTGCAAAATTTATTAGTGTTACCCGTCATATGTATTAAGAGTTAAAACATTACCAATGGAAATTAAATTAAGTTGTCAGTATTACCAAATAAAACAATGGAGTAAGGGGGTAAGAAAACTTCAGCATTCCAATAAATAGTAAAAAATATGATATTATCGGGTTTACATTGCCTTTAAAACTTCAAATTTTCAATGATGCATCACGTTTTGTCAATCGTTAAAGCATACATCATGAAATTATATTTTTGGAATAAATTAAAATCATTTAAGTCAAAATATTATTCATTCTTGGGAACTGCCAATCAATTTATGAAGATTTAGATGTTAATATATTTGAAAACCTGTCGAAAATTAAGAAAACGCCATTTTTATTTTAGTCGTTGGACATTGGATATAGGTTAGTGTAATTAATAAATTTTATATATGTTCCTAGATTTAGTCAGTAAAATATATTCTTAACGAATACGGAGATGTTGCATTAAAGAAGTTGACAGCACAAACCACATATTTAGGTAAGATCATTTACCTAAACCGAAAATATAGAAGTCAAACCCAAATGATAGAAGGTAGAAACATTATAATTAAACCATTATACTAATATCCATGAGTCTCAAAAACAGTTGCAATTACCAAATTTTCCATATGAGACAAACACAAAATGGAACATGACATTAACTAAGAAACTGCACAAATGGTTAGTTTAATATACAATACCTCCATTTAGCTATTCCTGCGTTTAGATCATTCGCACATCATAAAGGACGATAGTTGTTTATAAAAAATTAATAATATTGTCAAAATATTTGGTAGATCACTGTCAACAAATCTACATAAAATTTGATTATACATTAAATGCATATATTTCTAGATAATAAAAGCATTAGAATGCTAATTTAAGTCGACTCTTATTCGCTAATTAAATTATAATAAATATGATTAGATTGCACCCCTTTTTTGTAATTAATTAGATTCCATGCTGATGTCAAACTAATAAAAATAACTGGATGAATATCAGGAAGCCTGTCCCTGTGTATGTAATATGTGGAAATACATATGTTATAGATGATATCAGTATTAGGAATGAGACCAAAAAAAAATGAATTTGCAATAAATACAAATTGAGATTACATATGTGGAGCCAAACAACGATTGGCACAACATCGGTATTAAAGACCAATCAAGTATATCATGCTCTCTTTATCAAATTGTAGTTAGCAATATTTGTATCTACTCTTTCTTGTTGGCAACAAAAAAAAAAAAGATGGATACCTTGATTGAAGCCATTATCAGACAAAAAATTAAATGAAAAGTTGTATATGGCAAATGATATCTATAAATCAACAAATGAGGGTATAATCTACAGCTTCCAATTAGCTAAACCCAAAACATATATTAGTGATACAGAGGAACCAAGTGTGTCATGCTCTCTTTAAACCAGTTAGTAATATTTGTTTCCACTCTTTCTTGTTAGCAACAAAAATAAAAAGACAGATACCTTGGTTGAAGCCATAACCAAATAAAAAATTAAATGAAAAGGTGTATATGGGAAATGATATCTACAAATTAGAAAATAAGTGTATAATCTAAAATTTCCAAGTAGCTAAACTTAAAACATAGATTTGAACGTACAATTAAAAATAAATTAAATTGTTTAGCATGCAAAAGCAAAGCTAAACATGTGCAGACAACTTCGTTGAAGAGTGGAACTATAGAGGCTCCTTTTTATCCAATAGAAAAAAGAGGGAATACTACTTTATTGTACCTATACCTGGTAGTAACTGGTTGGACGGTTGTATATAGTCAACTGGTTGTTACTGGTATTTTTCCATGATCTTTTGCACAATAATATTCTTAATACATCAAGCAACTGACAATTCTAATTTTGTAATGAACTTCAAGTTAAACTTAATGTAGAAAAGCACCAGAACTACATTTAATATGGTAATACAATGTCACCAAACAACACAAGTAAAAAGAAAAAAAAAAACTGACCAGTTGATCGATTTGACATGAAAAATATATTTCACTCGGTAAATTTGCATGTTGTAAAATAGCAGCATGAAGTTTGAAATATTACATCCTTTTGCATGGTATAAGGGTGGTATATTGTCAAAAGTAAACCTACTTACTTTAATCAAAAAAGGATCAAGAATGAAGATGACGTGATTTTTTTTGTAACCAACCATGCTGGTGTAAAAGCGCAGTGCTATAACATTAGAATTCATGTATTTCTTCAATCATAACAGATATATGTAGGATACCGATATATATGTATACAGTTAACTACATAATTACATGAATAATTTTATATCTAGAAATGGATCTTTACATTTCAAGAGAGCATGAATAACCCCTACTTAATTATACAATAAATATCAAATAATACTGTGTAGTGCTATCAGTCTAGATTCAAGATGAACTTGAATAAAATGCTAACATAGCATTTTCTAGTCCAGAAATAACTATGACATAGAAATGGAAAAAATAGATATTTCCTCTCACCAAACTACAAAATAAGTGCTTGCATAAAAAGTCAAATTTATTATAGTATTATTAGATGCAGAACTTAATTACAAACATTCATCTAAGAAGTAAAACCATTTGCCTGTATTCTATCAAAATTAAAATCAGCAACTAATCATCTAATCCATATACCTTTGCTGAGTTGAACCTTGGCCAGGTTAGTCCCTTTGTATTTACATACACATACATCCAAACATACATGCATACATGTATGTATATGTTTTCATACGGCATAAAATGGGCACAATGGATGTATGCGTGTTAAGCAAAGTGAGCCGATTTTCCCTAGAAATTAGTAGCCTGGTATCATCTCGATATCATGTAAAGTTTATCTCCAGCCAGCCAAACAATAAAAGCAAAGATATATAATACTAAGTGCGAGACAATGTCCCTAGAATTTCCATTAACTAAAGTTTTAGTTCTCAACCCCTTATAGTTACATCTAAAGCAAAGTGGATTAAATATTATAAAATGCAGGGTGGCACCATCTCCTCGTTAACAGGATAGATGATAAATGATAGATGATCAATTATAGTTAACTCTTGTTTATTAGAATACTGCAGCCTAAAAGAAATTCAACAACAAAATAGAAGTACCTGTACATAAGGGCAACAAAAATAAATCGTTACCTTATTGAATCGAATGAAGCTGCGCTAACTTGACATTCAGACTTGGAAGTTTTGACACCAACTGGAAAGCAGAAGAGGAAAGGACAGTAACCAAATATCTGATCGTTGGTATTCCAGCTGAACGGGAAGGATTTATATCTAATCCTTATAAAAACAATAAATACAAAATAAACAAATAATGTTTATATGATTTGAGTTATTTTACATTGTGAACCATATCATATTGTTAAAAACAATTCTACAGACGGATATATGATTTACGACATTGAAACTATAATTTCTTTTTTGTAAAATCTTTTTTCGTAAAATAGTCTAAGGTAAACACCAAAACCAAGGATATATGATTTACGACATTGAAACTATAACTTCTACATGGTTCTCAAATTTCGTCAAAACTTAATTCGATTGATAACTTGCAGTTTTGTCAGGGATATTAATATTTTATCGTTGATATTTAGATTATGTGTTGATGATCGATTTTCTTCTTTTGTCTCGTCGAATGTTATTATGACACCATTCCCATTTTTAAATCAAAGAATGAATAAAAGGATAAATAGTAATCATCATCATTATCTAACTTATTTTTAATTAAATCAGAAAAAGCAATTTTTTATCCAATGTAAGCCTTTAGTATAACAATTAATAGGATTCTTCAATCCATCAGTAACAGAAGGAAGATCCACAAATTAAAGATACATTGAGCAAGAGGTAGAAACTGTTAGAAACTTAAAATCATAACAAATCAGAGATACCTGAAATTGAAATCCACTTGGTAAAACATCCGCAATTGGGTGCGAACAGAGGTAAACTATAATTAATAGGAAAGCGTTGAAATTAATAAAAGTAAATTAGCTTATTGATTCATGATTCATGAAGAACTTTATATCATTAAAAAATATAGCAGTACCTGAAAGTCTAATACGACGGAAAGGGAGATGCGAGATTGACAGATGAATCATGGGCGATTGGAGTTTGTAGGCATGAATTCGATAATAGATTAGGTAGTAAATCGAAATCCCTCCAGCGTAGAATCAAAGTGGAAGAAGGAGAAGCAAAGACAGGTGGTAAGAAGACACCAGCAGCTGCGATAGTTTTTTTGTTGTTGTAGGGTTCTGAAGCAGAAGTATAGGAAGATCATGGATACAATAAGAAGAGGAGGGAGTGATTGTTGCTTTATACCGTAAGAGGAAACGCACGGTAGTAATTCAGTGCGAAACTGAGGTCGAACGATCTTATTTTTAACAAAAGGAAACTGAAAGGACTTATACACGTGTTGACCTGCGAGTTATTTTGGAGAATGTGAAGCTGAAAGATCTTCGGATAGATAAGAACAGTTATTCTACTAAATTGCAAGGATTGAAATGATGTACACGTGTCGATTTGTGGATTTTTTGGAGAATCTGGATTTGAAAGGTCTTCGAAGAAATATTGTGCTTTCATATAATATAATAGATAATAGATAGTTCAGTGTGCGCAGGTTTGTTTTAATAAAGGGAATCTGCAGTGGAAGAGAAGAACACGTTAAAAAGGTTAAAAAAAATAGTGTGATGAATAATATTATTTTATTATTTTGAAAGTAAATTTTCATTTAATGGGTTGCATTCTATTATGGTAATGAATTTTGCTAAGTATTCAATGTATATATGCATATCAATTAAGATAATGAATAAAGTAAAGAAATTACTGGCTTTTTATGGTAATGTTAGATCAATAAATAGATGGTATGATAACTATTGTATGTTAAATACCTTGTCAAAACCAAGTTTAGCAGATAATTTTGGGCTTCCTAACCCATGTCAGTTATTACTCTCGTCTTACTGCATGATTCATGAGATGATAATTGTAAACAAAAGTCCATGTTGCATAAGGAACACCTGCCTATCTCATCAGGTCCCATGACAGATAACACATAGCCTTCATACTCTTAATGAAAATAATAATGAGAAAGAAAAACTTAATGCTTGATCAATTGCAACAAAAGCTCAATTTCCAAACACAAAACCATGAAAATTTACATATTTTCTTAATTTTTTTAATGAAAAGTAAGAAGAAAACTTCATATGGAATAAAACTGGAGAAACAGAAAAGCATTCCCAATAATGTATATGCTAATCACATCTTGCAGCAATTACACAGCTAAAACTATGATTTGAAAAAAAATAACTCATTCTTAAAGCATAAAACTACTATATCAATATCATTTTATTCTTATTCTATGAAATAAGGAAGCAAAATTTTGTGAGAAAAGGAGGAAGCCCAACTTGAAAAGGTGGAATATCAAAATTTCTACAGAAAATTTAAAGCAAAATTGCATCTTTTATCATTAAAATATTGGAAATATGAACATAAATAGACATTGATGCACAATGAGAGAAGATAGAGGAAGGTACATCTACTTGACAAATGATAATATCATTAATAACTCATGTTTGGAAACCTACAAAACCTACAAAACACAACAATTATACTTACTTTAGGAGATCGATGCTTAATTCGAGATAACAAAGTACTTAAAAACAATGTAAAATTTTATTCCTCAAATGCTGATGTAGAATTTGAAACGAACACCATTAATCAGTTAAAATAACCTGAATAAATTTGAGGTAGACAAATCTTAGGGATTAAAAAAAAAAAGCAAAGTTGACAAAAGAATCATCAAAATTTTTAAGGTAATAAATTGCTAGAAGTTAGCAAATCTGCATAAAAACAGATGACCACGAACCCACGAACATAATCCATGATGCATTAATGAATTTTGAACCAATGTCATACACTCAAACAAAGGTTGGACATGAAAATTGATTATTGGAAAAAATGGCATTTTGTGCTCTTTTTTCTGCGAAAACAAAACAAACTGAAAAAAGGAGATAAATATCATGAAGCAGAAATATAGGAAATAAATAGAGTATAACAGTTATGAGAGATTGATTTTTTATTGAATAAAATAGGTTACCAATACTAATGCAACTGAAAATTCTAACAAATTTGGATATAGATCTATGTAAAAGGATGCAATAGTAGGCGATGTATAAAAAAGTGTGGAGCTCACCTAGTAGGAAGATAATAAAATTGCACAAATTTGTCTCTTGATGGATCAATGTGCATAAATTAGTTCTAATAAACGGAATCTGCAGTGGAAGAGAAGAACACATTTAAAGAAATTAACAAATATAATGTGATGAATAATATTATATTATTTTGACAGTAAATTTTCATTCAATGGGTTGTATGCTATTATGGTAATGAATTTTGATAAGTATTCAATGTAAATATTCATAATATCAATTAAGATAATGAATAAAATAAAGAAATTAGTGTTTTTTTGGGTAATGTTTGATTAGTAAATATAAGGTATGATCACAACTATTGCATGTTAAATAACTTGTCAAAACCAAGTTTAGTAGACAATTTGGGGTTTCCTAACCCATGTCAATTATTACTCTCTTCTTACTGCATGATACATGAGATGATAACTGTAAACAAAAGTCCATGCTACATAAGGAACACCTACACTATCTCATCGGGTCCCATGACAGATAACACATAGCCTCCAAACTCCTAATGAAAATAATAGTACAAAAGGAAAACATATAATGTTTGATTAATTGCAACAAAATTTCAATTTCAAAACACAAACCCATGAACTGTTGCTGAAAGTAAGAACAAAATTTCATATGGAATCAGACTGGATAAACAAAAAGGCATTCCCAACCATGTATATGCTAATTACATCTGGCACCAATTATACTGCTTAAACTATAATTTGGAAAAAAAACAAATCACTCTCAAAGCCTAAAACTACTATATCAATATCATTTTATTCTTATTCTATGGATGAAGTAAGCTAAAATTTATTGGAAATGAAGGAAGCCTAAAATGAAAAGGTTGAATATCGACATAAAAAGGCATTCATGCATGATGAGAGAAGACAGAGAAGGATACATCTACTTGACAAATGATGGTATCATTAATAACTTGGAGTCCATTCATATTTCCATAACGTAATTTGTTGGAAAATATATAAAATTTACCATATTATATTACCTTGGCTTGTACCTAGTTAATGGCTAACCAATAGTAATTCTCAAATGTACTCTATGATAAAGAAACATACTTCATTTTCTGATTTATGCATGCAAAACAATCCACTTACTGAAAGTATTCAGTCCCTGTATACAGTACAACAAGTATAAATGTAAAAAGTACCAAAAAGTTTAAATTAATCAAGCTATTGATATGCTATCAAAATAATTGGTTGCAAATTGCTTTAGTTATTAGAATTAGTTACTTAACATCAGTAGCCAACTTTGATACCATTATTATCAAGCATAATTTAATCAAATTTAACCCCTAGCATCGGTTGTTTTTATATATAATTTATATAACTGTCTTAAATCAAAAGACTCGGTTCTAAGCAAAAGCCCCTGTAGCTGCATAAGAGGAAGATGGAAGGCAAACTGTTGGCACTGCGCAGCAAAAAACCATCCACGATGGAAGGAGAAGAGTGAAATCCCGCGATGATGGGAGAAGAACGAGGACAGAAAACGGCAAACAGAAAAGGCTAGCGTTGGATTGGCCACAGATCTGGAGTAGAAGGGTCGACGACGATTTGCAAGAGGAGAGGTCTACCTGGAAGTGGAGAGCCCAACTTGAACAAGATTTTTAGTCATGGGATTCAATTAGGGATTTGATGAAATTTTGGGGGTTTGGAAACTCAAATCACAAATGTTTGACGATATTGTTCTAGAATGAGGAAGCAAGAACAGTTCAACTCAATAAGGAAAACTTCCCAATTATGATTCAACTCACAATTTGATATGATGATGATGTAATAACAGAAAGAATCTAACCAATAATTAATTGAATAACGAATCAAGAACCAGAATTACTCCTAAAATTGGGGATAAACTGAACAATAACTAGGTCAGCGATTAAGATGAACAAATTGAACAAACACAGTATTAAAGGGATAAGAATTGACAACTGAACACTGAAAGCAAAGCTACGAATCAAAGGAAAAACAAGAATTAAAGTACTGGTATTAAAATTGCAGGAAATAAAATGATAAAGAAAAGAACTATCTAATTACAAATCGCCATTAAAGGAAAGAGGTACTTAGCTGTTTTACAGAGGTACAGAAACTGATAGCAAACATTCAAAATTCCCCACACTTAACACAATGATGATGCTCCTATTTATAACCCTCGTTAATCAGACTTGACCAACTGGCTAACCAAACCAAACAAATGGGTTCGGCCCATTATTACTCCTGAACAATCAAACTGCTTATGTATATACACAGACGTGCACACATGCACACTGATACACCACAGCTCCACATTTATTTCACTTCTGACCGATGCAACCCACCTTCCACTTGACTGACGGCCTCCAGCATGTGCTCTAGTGATCCTCCAGCCTCCAGTGATGTACTCAATTCTAATTTCCCTCTTTCTTCATACATGTTACCATCCTTATGCTGTTTCATCCACTGAAGTAATTTTAAGTTGTTACAACTCCCCTCCCCATATAAGAGGGACCTTGTCCCAAGGTCTAATGTTGGAAACCTTTCAATCATTGGCTAATAATCTTCCCACGTGGCATCCTCCTCTGGTCTATCATTCCATTTAACTAAGATTTGCACCACAACCTCATTATTTCGAGGCACTATCCTTCTGTCCAAGATACCTTCAGGTTATTCCACCAGTTCTTCCACATAACTAGGTATGTCATCTTGTATTACCACTTGTTCACCAAGCTTTTTCTTTAACTGAGACACATGGAACACTGGATGTATCTTTGCTGTTTCTGGTAGCTGTAACCTATAAGCTACCTTGCCAATTCGTTCCACTATCTTATAAGGACCATAAAACTTGGGAGACAGTTTATTTGTCCTCTAATTCTTAGCAGAAATTTGTTTGTAAGCACTACTACAAAAGTGGGCATATTCGACACTATTTTTATGTGGCCGTAGATCAAAAAAGCGTTGTCGTAGGCCATTTTTTCAAATAGGCAACACCAGGGGGGCGTGGCATCCATGGCCGTTGCATTAGCCACCTATTGCAACACTTTTGCCCATCTACGGCCACGGAAAGAAAGTGTTGCATTATAGCCATAATGCAACACTATTTGCACGTAATGCAACACTATTCAGCGTTGCCTTAAGCATTAGTTAGGGCCTGGCTTCCAGTGCCGTCACGTCAGCTTTCCACGTCAGCTGTCTACGTGTCACACGACACGTCATCTCTCCATGTCAACACTCCACGTGTCACATGCCACACCAGCTATCCACGTCAGCTGTGGGGTCCACGTGCGACGGGTAAGCAATTATATTTAATGTAATGCAACACCACTACAATATGTAATGCAACACCATTACAATGAAATGCAATATCAATAAAAGCTAACGCAACAGTAGAAGAAGGAAAATGCAACACTAATTTGATAGAAATACAATGCTTTAATTAAATATTTTGCAATACAGGTTTTGTACAAGAAACTCATCCAAAGCAATTGTTTTAATTATCCAAATATCAAAACTCAAAAATCAGCTACGCCGTTTTGTTCATTGTATACAGTAAGCTCGAACTACTTCAAGAATAGGTGCACGGCATAAGGGACATTATCCTGATCCATTCCTGGCCAATTCTTTAGCGAATTCTGAACATGTACACATGTGTCCACACCTGCAAAATGTATTACTCATTTATATATATGAATCATATATATGCAGCAATCCGATTGCAATAGGAAATATATATGTATGTTAGTATGTACCTATATATGAATCATATATATGCAGCAATCCGATCTGCAAAATGTATCCCTCTGCCTTCCAGAATTAAATATGCACCTAATCAAATGATAACAAGTTATTTGATAAGTGGTGGCATCGAATGGCCATTGGCCTTCTTAGTAAAATGTTATGAACACAATTATTACAATTGACTTACTGACCATTGGCGATTGGTCACTCATGCCAGCCAACAAATAAGCAATTTCATATGGCCATTCGTCTTCTGAGCAAAAAGTTTTCAGTTCCCATATTACTGCCACGTACAGTGTGTCACTTCATATCATGTCAAGCTTCAGAAGCATGTCGTCATCTACATCTTCAACTCCTAAACAAAACTCCATCGTCAAAAGTTAAAAAAAAACAATGGAGGACTCTTCACTATGCATCACTGCCACTGTTCTTTCAGGACATTGGACTTACGAATTTGTGCATCTCACGCTTAGGCATACGCTGAAGCTTAATGAGGAGTGGACTATACGGGTTATACCCAAAAACTCTTTTCTAATAACATGCCCATCTTACAGTACGCGTGATCATGCGCTAATGTTGAAACTTTTTACAAAAATTGGAGGTGCTTTTTATGTGCAACAATGGTCTGCTGAAGAATTTGAGCCTGAACCAGCGTTCGAGGCCGAATCATGGGCCAGAGTTGTTGGCTTTCCCGAGTTCCTGAAGACAAATGTTCCTGCAATAAAAGAATTAATGATGCCAATGGGAAATGTGTGTGAAATTGACGACTGTCATTGGTCTCGAATTGACCATAGATCATTATACCTGAAAATGGAATTTTATGAAGGTATTGGCTTGGAGAATGTTTTTGCTGCTCGATTCGACAACAAGAAATACATCATTAGGGTTGAGCGCACAACACATACTCATCCTTTGACGAGGCCTGAAATTCTGTTTGTGAGCAATAGGGAGGAACCGGTGGTACCATTTTTTTGTGATCATAGGTAAATTTTACTTCCATCCACAGTTTCTTATAGTGAGACACAACCACACATGCACACACTCACATACATACATACAAGATTATAATGCCCCACCCAAGATTCTGAAATAATAATACAAACTGGTGCTCTGTTAGTTGTACATAGATGTGGTTGTGTGGCTTGAATTTGAGACACTGTTATTGTATGGCTTGAATTTCCTTCAGATGTGGTTACATGTCAAATTGTTTGATAATTAATGTGTGTTACATGTCAAATTGTTTGATAATTAAGGCATATAAACTCGTAGGTGGATCACATTATTTGAGAATTGAATCATATAATATATTAGGTGGATCACAAAATGTTTACAGAAATAGAAGTTTGATCATATAATATATTAGGTGGGTCACAAAATGTTTACAGAAATAGAATTAACATACCTATTGAAGTTTGATCATCCAAAGATCACTTTGCCCTCCACAACAAGAAATTCTGGTTTGGTCGCTGACTATGCTCTATCCTTAACAGCCACTCTGACATAGACAATGACTCTGACATGGACAATGACTCTGACATGAATGCTGGTGCTGATGCTGGTGTGGATGCTGGTGATGACTGGTGATGTTTGTGGATGTTGGTTTTATTCTGCTGGTAATGATTTTTGGCTTGAAATTTTGTGAATATTTGTGAAACTTTGTGTGGTTGTGGAAGTTTGTGATGACTGGTGATGACTGATGATGGATGCTGGTGAATGTTTTTGAATGTTTGTGAATGGTACGTTGTTTTGTTTGTGAATGCTGGTGATTTTTTAAAATCTTTGCGTACGTCTCTGGTGTATACTTATGATACTTGTGCGTGTATACTTGTGCGTGCCTTCAGATGGCTGCCTTATGATACTTGTGCGTGCATGTATACTTGTGCGCGCGTGTATACTTGTGCGTGTCTACTTGAGCGTGTGTACTTGTGCGTGTATACTTATGATACTTGAGCTTGTATACTTGTGATACTTGTGCATGTATACTTGTGCGTGTATACTTATGATACTTGAGCGTGTGTACTTGTGCGTGTATACTTATGATACTTGAGCTTGTATACTTGTGATACTTGTGCGTGTATACTTATGATACTTGTGTGTATACTTGTGCGTGCGTGTATACTTGTGAGTGTATATATGCACTGCGTGTATGATGTGTATTGTAATAAAACGAAAATGCTTGAGTGCCCGCTTCAGATTTTGTCAAAATCTGCGGTAAGAGGCTTAAAATTCGGATGTCACCGCAGTACATACACACCGCAGTGCAAATTAACCTCAAGCATACAAATTAACAGCAGTGTAAGGTATGAACCTCAAGCAGTGCAAATTAACCGCAGTCCCCATTCCTTAACTAGCTCGACCTCTATAATAAACCAATGTCTTTTTCATGCCAGTAGCCCGGTTCTCATGGTTTATTGCTGGGTATAATTTTCGAATAAACCTCAGCATAATCCCAAATCCCAAATCCCAAATCAATAATAAGCGCAACTAATTACTCATAAGCGAATGGGTTTTCCAAAATGTAACAAATGAACTAATTACTAATTACTCATAATCCAATCTATAATAAGCGCAACTAATTCACAGTGCAATACAAACTGAACCTGAGGGAAAAAAACTGGCGATGTCAGCGCCCTGAGCAATCAAAACTAGAAAGCGTTTCAAAGCTTCATCCTTTTCGGAATAGAATTTGCTGTCGAGGAGAGGATCAATACTGACGTGAATTTAGGTTTAAATTTTTGTCAATAGTAAAAAGGGGGAAAAACGATTAGATGATAGAGAAGAAAACGATTTCATGAAGGGAGAAGATCGCGCCAAAATTTTGTCAAAAGAATGAAATGACGTGGCTGTCAATGATTGGATGATGGATAACATTAAGATCATCAGATCCATAGATGGTTTGAACCGTTGGATTAATCTTTCATCTACGGTTGGGGTTTTTATATGTTGATAACGCGGATAGCTA
Organism: Allium sativum; assembly: GCA_030737875.1. NCBI lineage: Eukaryota > Viridiplantae > Streptophyta > Magnoliopsida > Asparagales > Amaryllidaceae > Allium > Allium sativum. The sequence goes on along the minus strand of CM060919.1, from coordinate 725,493,193 downwards.
AGCTGGATTATATATACGTAATGCTACGCTTTTAACTGGTGTTGCACATCAGAACACTAAAATTCCCACCGCAACAGTGCATCCACGTATAATGCAAAAACATATGAATGCTGTTGCAGAAGCTCGAAGAAATCATAGCTTTCGCCACACTTTTCATGCAACGCACACAAATTAGTGTCGAATATGCCCACTTTTGTAGTAGTGAAGGTTGCAACTTCAGATATATAACCCACTTCAAATTCTCTCACTTCTTCTCAAGTTTGCATATCTTTTCATTCTCTGTTGTGACATAACTAAACTATCCTTTAGCATTTGCATCATAATGTCTCTTGAATACAGTTCCTCTTCAACTTGCTCTACTTTAGCTGTATTAGCAACATATGAAAGCAGATTTGGGGGTTCAATGCCATACACCACTTGAAAGGGAGTGGTATTAATAGGAGATTTCCAGGTGGTGTTATACCAAAACTCGGCTAAAGGTAACCATTTTACCCACTCATGAGGCTTATGACAAACATAATACCTTAAGTAACATTCCAATATTTTGTTTGTCACTTCGGTTTGACCATCACTTTGTGGACGATAAGCAGTATTTAACTTCAAAGAGCACCCCTGTAATTTGAAAAATTCCTGCCAAAAATTGCTAGTGAAGAGTGTATCCCGATCACTTACTATAAATCTGGGCATACCATGTAATTTGAAAACACCTTCAAAAAAAAAACATTTGCCACATCCTTTGCTGAATAGGGATTAGTGAGGGGAAAGAAATGTGCGTATTTACTCAATCTATCCACCACAACAAAGATCACAGTATGTTTGTGGCTCTTGGGTAAAGAGGTTATGAAATCCATCGAAATATCATGCCAAATCCTTTGGGGAATGGAAAGGGGTTGGAGTAGACCTGGAATCAAAATATTTTCAGATTTATTCCTTTGACATGTGTCGCAATGCTTAACATACTCTTCTACATTCCTCTTCATTTTCTTCCAATAGAAGGCATTCTTTAATCTCTTTAATGTACCTTTAACCCCAGAATGACCACCCAACGGTGCAGAGTGATGTTCATGGAGCAATGTCTGGACCAAATCAGTAAGGTGATGATCAATCATGATTTTTCCTTTATGAAAAATTATATTATCTACCACTTTATACTTGCTGTTACATCTTGTTTGCTCTCTAATATCTTTGATTTTTCCCTGGTACCATGCAGAATTATTTAATTGATCTTTTAAATTCTCTAACCACATTGTTTGTACAATGGAAACAACAAAGTTAGAAGTTTCTTATCGATCATCCTCATCTCGTCTGGACAAACTGTCAGCCACAATATTCTCCCTTCCTCTAATTTACTCAACTTTGTAATCAAACCCATGCAGCTTCATTAACAATTTGTGTTGCAAGCCAGTAGACAACTTCTGTGTTAGAAGGTACTTCAAGCTTTGATGATCAGTTTTAACTATGAATTGTCTGCCCAACAAGTATTGAGCCCGCCTCTTGGTTGCTATTATCAGAGCCAACAATTCCTTCTCATATGTGGACAAATTCAAATTCCTGCCATGTAGTGCCTTGCTCAAAAATGCTATGGGTTTCCCTAACTGCGTCAAGACTGCACCCACCCCATGTCCTGATGTATCACACTCAATAGTGAATGGTAACTCAAAATTAGGCATGACCACTATGGGAGGATTTGTGAGGCAGTCTTTCAATTGTACAAATGCTTCTTTAGCTTCGTCACTCCACATAAAAGCATTTTTCTTCAGCATTGAGGTTAGAGGCTTAGCAATCCCACCATAATTCTTGATGAATCTGCGGTAGTAACTAGTTAGTCCCAGAAAACCTCTCAAAGCCTTCAAACTTTTGGGCAGTGGCCATTTCTTTACTGCCTCCACTTTGCTAGTATCCACAGCAATTCCTGCACGAGAAACAACATGACCTAAGTACTGTATTTCCTTCATACCAAATTGACATTTAGATAGTTTAATATTTAAATCATTTTTTTCCAAAATTTTAAAAGTACTTTCGAGATGTTTTAAATGATCAGAGTATGAAGGACTATATACTAGGATTTCATCAAAGAATACTGAAATAAACTGGCGTAAGAATGGTTTGAAGACATCATTCATGAGAGCTTGAAAGGTGGATGGAGCATTCACTAATCCAAATGGCATGACCAGAAATTCGTAATGGCCTTCATGGGTTTTAAAGGCTGTTTTATGAACATCTGATTCAACCATTCTGATATGATGATACCCTGATCTGAGATCAAGTTTGGAAAAAATCTGTGAACCATGCAATTCATCAAATAAATCTTCAATTAATGGAATGGGAAATTTGTCTTTGATGGTTTGAGTGTTGAGACTTCTATAATCAACACAAAGCCGCCATGTTCCATCCCTTTTTCTAACCATTACCACAGGTGAAGAATACGAACTATTGCTGGGTCTAATGATTCCTTCTTCCAACATTTCTTTGACAATAACCTCAATTTCATTTTTTATGTGATATGAATGGCGATATGGCTTTAAACAAACTGGTTCGGCATTGGGTTAGAGGGGAATTTTGTGGTCAAAGGGACGAGCAGGTGGTAGGTTTATTTGAGTACTAGTTATCTTGGGGTATTTGTGAAGCAATAAGGTGATTTCAGGTGGGATCTCCGGACTTGAATTAGGATGTGAACTTGACTGATAACACAACATCATGGCTATTTGTTCTTGTGCACACTCCTTGCTCAACTTCTTTTTACTGACTATTTTTAATTCTTCCTGTTTGAGGCCTTGCCAAATATAGAGCTTGTTTTTATAAGTGAACTTCACTTGTAACTGTTCGAGATTAAGAGTAATTTTCCCTAGCTTCGTCATCCACTAAGCACCCAATACCACTTGACAACCTTCAAGAGGAAACAACAGCAAGTCCACTGGCATAGTGCAGCCTTGACATTTCAATATAACATCATGGCATAGCCTAGACCCCGTGAGTTTTTCTCCATTGGCTACTTCTACTTCAAACACTTTGGATTCATCAATTTTTAGTCCTAACTTTCTAGCCAAATCATCATTTATAAAACTATGGTTAGAACTGGAATCTATCAAAATCTGAACTGGTTTGCCTTGTATGTGTCCCCTGATCTTTATTGTAGACAAAGCAGGTATACCGCACATTGCTTGCAAGGTAATAGATGGGGTAGTCTCTACTGATTAATCTTCTACATCTTCAGATTCTATTGATTCATCATTCTCATCATCCAGATCTGTTGAGTCCAATGGCATCATTCCTTCAAGGATATATACTTGTGGGGTCTTGCATTTATGGTTCTTATGCCACTTCTCCTTACAACCATAGCACAGATTCTGCCTTCTCATCTCAATCAGTTCAGAGGGTGTTAACCCCTTACTTTTGGCCAAGGCTTCCAGATGAGAATCAGGGTTATTGGTCTGGTTAGTAGTGGAATTGGTTTTAGGGTTTATAACAATCGAGGTTGGTTGGCTATGATTCTTGGATGATATATTGGAATGAGTGTTTTTATAGGATTTCTTAGTAACATTCAACTTGCTTTCAAACATTTTTGCTAAAGATTTTGCCTCCTTAAAATTGGCAGGCCTGGATGTCATCACATCATACTTTAATTCATCCTTCAAGCCCCCTATAAATATGTCCAGCACAAATTGTGGAGGTAATGCTTCTATAGAAGCTTGCAACTGTTTGAACTTATTCAAATAAGCCAACACTGTAGTGGTTTGTTTCAAGCTGGCCAGTGCTTCAAATGGCTTCTCCATTTCTTCTGGATTAAATCTGACCATGATTTCCTCCTTGAATGTTGCCCGTGTGCCTGCATTTGGTACATTATTGACATACCAATCATACCATTGCAATGGTTCTTTCCTCAAATAAAAAGAAGATATGTCCACCCAGTATCTCTCATCCGTTTGATGAAACTTGAAATATTGCTCAACCTGTTTGATCCAATATGTTACCCTCTCCTCATTGTTGAATATAGGAAAATCTAGCTTGAGTGTGGCAAAAGGTCCATTTCTAGGATACATTTCAAGAGGTTGTGGAGGTGGGTAATAATAATAATTGGGAAAAGGTTGTCTGTAAACAGGTACAGGTTCTGGTGGGTAATAATATGGGTGGTTTGGTTGATTTCGAGGGGGAATACCTGGGGCTCTGGGTGGTGGAGGAGGTGGTTGAAATTGTGTCTAGGGTGCAGGTAAAGGTGCTTGTGGTTGTACAGGGGTCATAGGAAGCGGAATTTGTGGTGTTTGTGTTGGTGGTACAGGAATTGAGGTTGGTGGTGGCATATTTACTTGTGGTTGATTTCTCATTTGTTGAATTTCACCAAATTAGTAAGAAGATTTTGGACATCCTCAAATTTTGTGTTGAGCGATCTAATTCCAACACTAGTTTCTTGATTAAATGCCTCCTGTTTCTGATTCACTCCTGCTTGTATCTGCCACAAGTTTTCTTCCTCACTTGTTACAGGAGAGTGAGGGTTTACCTCTTGATCATGGAGTAGGTTAGAACCTCCCTTCGATCCGCGCTCTGATACCAAATTGGAGGGCCCAACTTGAACAGGATTTTTAGTCATGGGATTCATTTAGGGATTTGATGAAATTTGGGGGGTTTGGAAACTCAAATCACAAATGTTTGACGATATTGTTCTAGAATGAGGAAGCAAGAACAGTTCAAATCAATAAGGAAAACTTCCCAATTATGATTCAACTCACAATTTGATATGATGATGATGTAATAACAGAAAGAATCTGACCACTAATTAATTGAATAACGAATCAAGAACAAGAATTACTCCTAAAATTGGGGATAAACTGAACAAGAACTAGGTCAGCGATTAAGATGAACAAATTGAACAAACACGGTATTAAAGGGATAAGAATTGACAACTGAATACTGAAAGCAAAGCTACGAATCAAAGGAAAAACAAGAATTAAAGTACTGGTATTAAAATTGCAGGAAATAAAATGATAAAGAAAAGAACTATCTAATTACAAATCGCCATTAAATGAAAGAGGTACTTAGCTGTTTTACAGAGGTACAGAAACTGATAGCAAACATTCAAAATTCCCCACACTTAACACAATGATGATGCTCCTATTTATAACCCTCGTTAATCAGACTTGACCAACTGGCTAACCAAACCAAACAAATGGGTTCGGCCCATTATTACTCCTGAACAATCAAACTGCTTATGTATATACACAGACGTGCACACATGCACACTGATACACCACAGCTCCACATTTATTTCACTTCTGACCGATGCAACCCACCTTCCACTTGACTGACGGCCTGCAGCACGTGCTCTAGTGATCCTCCAGCCTCCAGTGATGTACTCAATTCTAATTTCCCTCTTTCTTCATACATGTTACCATCCTTACGATGTTTCATCCACTGAAGTAACTTTAAGTTGTTACAGGAAGGCGTGTAAAAGGCTAAGATGGAAATCATTCATAGCTAGGGTTTGGAAGTAAGAAAAGGAAAATTGTCGATTATTGAAGGTAATTATGAGAAGAGGAAAATACGAAGAGAATTAAAAGATTTAATTGATAATAGGCGAGAGGTCTGAGTAATTTAATTGATAATTAAAAGATTAAATATTAAATAAATATCAAGAGACAATTAAGCTAAATAGAGAGAAATCCTAGAATTAAGCTAAAAAGATAAAAATCCTAAAATTACGGAGAGAGCAAGAAATTCTTCTGCTTTACTATTATTTATTTAATAGATTTCGTTGTTTTAATTGTTTGATTTCCAACAGTACATACATAGTACGTATTTTTATTTAGATAATAACACAAAACTAAAATAAAAACACAAACCAAACAGACTTGAACTTTTTTCAAATTCTAGTTTTGCAAATCCCTTTTTTTTCTCACTTGCATCACCAAGCAGAACATTTATTTATGCAGAAACTAGGACACAAAAAAAGCAAGCAGTACAAATATTATCTGACGGGGAGATAAAGCTTCCTAGAAGTAATTATTTGCAAAGATTCAGTCGTATGTGCTCCTCTTTTTCAGTGGGCAGCATGTATTTCTTCTGCTCTTCAGGTGTGGGCCAATACTCAGTGCCCCTGCGATTTGTGATCCATAGACAAGCTCCAGCCTTGTTGCTATTGGTTATCAGCTCAAACGCACCTATAGTTCACGGTTGAACTTGATCAACAGATAAGATACATAAGATACATGCATTCTTCCTTCACAGGTAAACTTAATAAAAAATCAAACTTTTGTTATTACACTTAGAACATTGCAAACAGGATCTACAAATTTAATCCGACTTTTTAAAAGCTGAACAAGGCTTTTATTTTGCCATCTGGCACAGAAAAAAATAATATATGTTGTATGTAATTATCGAAGTTTCATGCTTTTTAGTGGGCAATGTTCTTAGCAGATATGTCTATGTCAAACATAAATCTTAATGAGGGAGTTTATTCAGAAAGTTTATTATTAATAATAGTTTAGTACACGCAGTCTTTTGCTTTTTAGCTGTAAAATGGTTAAAATTAACCAAATCAACCATGATTAGTGATTACAATTTTCACCATAAAGGAAGGAAATATTTTAGACTGCTTATCCAACAATGGCTATTTAATAAATATATATATACCTTTCACAATCACGTCCATCGGCAGGAAACCGCCGACTGCAGCTGTTGTGGAGAAATTTTGATTCAAGACCGCTTAAATCAAAAATCCCCAACGCCGCGGAAAACGAGATCGTGGTAATAGTGCAAAAACAACCAATCGAACAATCTCAATCTTATCCAAGCCAATCACAATCACTAAACAATGGAAATAATAGAGCAATAACGAGAAACTAAATCACACAGGGATTTATAATGGTTCCACCGACGTCTTGTCAGTGTACGTCCACTTTGAGAGAGAAACCTTTATTAATATCAATAGAAGAGTACAAGAGATTGATTACAATGATCAAATTTACTAGAAAATTTTGATTTTGTGGAGAAAGGAATTGAAGAAGATTAGGATTGCCTAAACCCTAATTAGAATAATCTTAGATCTAATCTCTTGATTTGTGATCCCCCTCCTTTTGTATTCGATGTAGCTTATATAGGCATAGAGAAGTATATGGAAATTCCCAAAATTTTCTCCAAAATATCCTCTAGATCCAAAATATTCTCTAGATCCAAAATATCCTCTAGATCCAAAATATTCTCTAGATCCAAAATATCCTCTAGCTCTAACACATAGTATCGCATACTTCAACACTCCACCTTGATACTATATCCGTCTACATCACAAACTCCAATGCACCCAAACATTTCCTTCTATCTTCAATCAAGAAAGCTTGAATGTTTCCCCAATGAACTCCGGCATAGCCACCGCCCATTGCACTTCACTAACGAGTTCAGGCATAGCCCCCACCCGTCAATGAAGTGTTGAAACATCCAACTCCTAAACCAGTCTTACCAAAAGACAATGTACTCGGGAGTGAAAACAAGTACTTACCATGAAGATAGAACACCAACCTGTCACCGATACTCTTCTACATCCAAGTTTCTCTCTCAAATGTGTCACCCCGTGGCACCTAGCATCTCTCCAAGCGAATTAAGTTCGAGCAATGCTCGAACTTCCCAACCGGTAACGCCTTAGTGAACATGTCCGCCGCGTTATCCTTTGTGTGCACTTTCCGAAGGCGTACTTGCTTGTCTTCGTCCATGGCTACTAGAAATGACTCCCTCACTTCAATGTGCTTCATTCGTGAGCTAAATGCCAAATTCTCTGCCAAATGTATAGCACTTTGGCTATCACATCGAACATCGATACACTCATGTTCGAAACCCAAGTCACACAATAGTCGCTTCAAATAGAGTGCCTCCTTTGCCGCTTCCACAACGGCTATCAACTCCGCCTCCGTAGTGGATAAAGCAACAACAGTTTGCAATCTTGATCTCCAACTAATGGCCGTACCACCATGTGTGAAGACATACCCGGAAGTTGATTTTCTTCGATCCCTATCACCAGCGTAGTCCGAGTCACAGTAACCAACCAACATGCAATTCTTCTCTTTACTACCCCCAAAAACAAGGCCATGACATGTTGTACCTTTCAAGTATCTCAAGATAAGCTTCACTGCTTCCCAATGCTATTTCCCCGGATTAGCCATGAACCGACTAACCACCCCGACGGCATTTGCAATATTGGATCTTGTACACACCATGGCATACATCAAACTTCCAACCGCACTAGCATATGACACCTTTGTCATGTAAGCCTTGTCTTTCTCCTCGATAGGTGGTCCCTTACTCGAAAGCTTTATATGCAAAGGTAAAGGTGTATTTGACGCCTTTGCATCCTCCATGCTAAACCGACAAAGCACTTTCTTAATGTACTCATTTTGAGTCAATCTCAACTCAAAACGCTTTCGGTCCCTTACAATCTCCATGCCCAAGATTTTCTTTGCTTCTCCAAGGTCTTTCATCTCGAACTCCGCCTTTAATTTCTCTTTCAACTTGTTGATTTCTGCCTTGTCCTTAGAAGCAATGAGCATATCGTCCGCATACAAGAGTAAATACACCCAACAATCATTTCCTAACCTTTTGAAATAAACGCAAGCATCCTTGATGCTTCGATGGAAGCCACTTTCAAGCATGAAATGATCAAATCTCTTGTACCATTGCCTAGGTTATTGCTTCAAACCATACAGTGATTTCTTCAACTTGCAAACTAGTTCCGACTTACCTTCTACAACAAACCCTTCTGGTTGCTCCATGTAGATGTCTTCATCCAAGTCTCCATGTGTAACACCCCACGTCCGCTAAGGTCACTCATACCAGGGGAATGCCTTAGTTTCGGTGAAGTATTTTGAGTGAATATAGAACAGTAAAATTACAGCAAGACAGATATAAGTAATACTTGAAAAGTTAAATCATCATTTCATTGCAACGGAAAGTAATACATGTTTGGTTACATCACAAAACCATAAACCAGAGTCAAGTACATAATATCCATCTTGATAAAATAGAAGTACATAATCCCACTACATAACTAATAGCCATAAAAGGAAAGATAAGCTCGGCTTCACTTCAGAGGTCCAAGCTCCATAGGATAGATACAGCAATCAGATCAAAGCCCACTAGCACCAGGCCCACTCTAATAACCTGGGGTTGGGGGAAAAGATAAAAACAACGGGGTCAGACATAAGTCTGAGTGAGTCCTATAACCCTAACAATACAATCATTAAAATAACCAGAGAAGACATAAGTTGATATACGGTAACGACTGGGGATGAATGGCTACACTAAGCAGCTTGGTAAACTCAGGATAAACTAAGATCACCGTAAAGACGCATTTACCCACCCAAGGATAATTACTAAATTACACCGCCCCAGACCTACTCAAAGATAATTCCTACACTGCACCACACCAGTTTTACCTACCTAAGATTAATTCCTACTTAAAGGTTGATCCCACTAAATGTACTTAGTAATTTTTACCCAGTAGTTTCTAGTACCCCTACATAGGTGCCGTCTGCCCCTATCATTACTAGGTGTACCCACTACTCCCAAGCGATCGGCTCCCTAACGTAGATACCCGTGCCGGTCCCACAATGGGGTGTATCATTTCCCCAAAGTGGCAACCTGATAATATCAACGGTGCACGGCTTTATATCTACACGATGTAACAACGATTTACTAACCAGCCCGGGTCCACACACGCATATGAAACCCGTTGGTCCTACGTTGCCACCGCTAACCCGTTTTTGGCCTCTTATAGTCAAGCCCAATATGCGTGTCCCGTCACTCGACTTGGGTCGAGCCCACAAAGATACGTTTGGGATATTGGTTGAGATGGGCCTCCACAAGCTACCCACCTAAGCTTGTCCCTTTTTCTAGTATATCCCACTTAACCCTTTAATCATGTTTTAATTACATGTTCCATTTTGGTTAAGAATTCTAATCGTATTTTCTATTGCCACCCAAGGCAACCACTAGATTTTCTCATGCCACCCGAGGCACCCACTTAACCCCTCATGTCCCTCTACATGCTAATGTGGTTAAGTGTTTCTTAATTAATTAATTAAGAACGTAACCTTTGTAAAGACCTCTCACATTAGACTGTCTTTTATGACCGCTGGTTAAGCCGGTTGGGTCCGGGCAGCCTTATGTCATAACAGAGTCTAACCTCGTGTCTTTACATTAATTACGTATTTAGTTTGTTCCTAAGACCTCTCACATTGGGCTAACATTTGTAGCAACTGGTTAAGCCGGTTGGGTCCGGGCAGTTTTACGCTACAACTGAGTCCAACCTCGTGTCTTAGTCAATTAATTACACCTAATTAATCACCCTCATAATTTTATATTAATTATCCCTAATTAATCAAGTTTTCTTAACATGGGTAGACCTAACTTAATAGGTAAATTCCCATGGGGTAGACCTAACTCAATAGGTAAATTCCCAACACATAGTATGGGTACACCTAACCAAATAGGCAAATTCCCATACTATGTTTATTTATTTTGTGTTATGCATAATTATATTAATTTCACACAATCTTATTAACTTATGCATTTAATTACCCCATCGTTCCCACGTAATTTCGTTCATGATATAACACATATAAAAGGTGTCAACTTGCATATGAATGAACATGTTTCAAAGGTGCCATCTTGCATATTAACAAACACATAACTTGCATATGAACTTGCATAACATGTCACATAACTTGCATATAATATGTCACATAACTTACATATTCATTTTGCATAACAAACTTGCATATTAGCTTATAGACTTGCATAATGTGTCATCATGAACTTGCATATTAATAAACATGTAACTTGCATATTTACATACATGTAACTCGCATATTAACAAACATGTAACTTGCATATAAAGAAACATGTAACTTGCATATTTACATACATGTAACTTGCATATTAACAAACATGTAACTTGCATATTAACAAACATGTAACTTGCATATTTACATACATGTAACTTGCATATTAACAAACATGTAACTTGCATATAAAGAAACATGTAACTTGCATATTTACATACATGTAACTTGCATATTAACAAACATGTAACTTGCATATTAACAAACATGTAACTTGCATATTTACATACATGTAACTTGCATATTAACAAACATGTAACTTGCATATTAACAAACATGTAACTTGCATATTAACAAACATGTAACTTGCATAGCATATCTTGCATATTAACATACATGTAACTTGCATATTAACAAACATGTAACTTGCATAGCATATCTTGCATATTAACATACATGTAACTTGCATATTAACAAACATGTAACTTGCATAGCATATCTTGCATATTAACATACATGTAACTTGCATATTAACAAACATGTAACTTGCATAGCATATCTTGCATATTAACATACATGTAACTTGCATATTAACAAACATGTAACTTGCATAGCATATCTTGCATATTAACATACATGTAACTTGCATAGCATATCACCATGAACTTGCATAACATGCATATGATTACATAGCCCACAACTTGCATATTTAGCATCATGCAAACATAACATACATCATATTAAACTTGCATAAACTTACATACTCAACATGCATAAACATAAGATTAATGCTAACATCATATCATATGATTCAAGACTCATTAATCCACATACAAAACCATAAATCTCATCATATCTCATCTACTTAGTTTAACAAAAGATCATCAAAGTGATAGAAACTCACTACTAGCAATTTTGAACACCAAATGAAGAAGATTAAGATGCTAAGAAGGGATTAGAAGTTGATTAGAGAGTGATTAGTATGCAACCCTCTTCATAAAATTAGTGGAGGCCATGAGAGCTAGCATTTTGCCATAGTTTAGTCACTAGGTTTAATTATGAATGGATTAGGGTAGGTTAGGGTCTTATTTATAGATTAGGCAAGTGTTTTAGGCCATAGGATTAACCCTAGATTCAATCCAAGCCATCAAAGCATGTCTTGGGGAAGAAGTCAAGTGTAGGAACCATCTAGGGCCTTTAGATTAAAGATGGACCATGAGAACCATTCAAATGCAAAATCTGCACTTGAGCGAATCGGCCCACGGGTTGACAGCCAAACACCCTGGATTAACCCCTAGTCGACCCAGCGGGCTCGGGTCGACTTCAAAAATCGGCCGGTTCGGTTATTCCCCTCTCCCAATTCGCTGTTTTGAGCATTTTTGCATATTTATTTATTAAATTTTCAATTATATATATATATATATATATATATATATATCAATATATATATATATATATCTACACAACCCATTTCACTTAATTAAGTATACTTTAATTTGGGAATTTTCGTGAAACTTCGCGAGGCCATATCTTGGTCATACGGACTCCGATTTTCGAAAACTCGGACTCTATTTCGCGTATTTTTCCGAGACGAACGCAATGGCATAGCCCGTTTCCCTTGATTCCCATTTTAGAATTAAATTCTGCCTCGATTTATGTTATTACAGGTTATTGAAAATACGGGTTGTTACATTCTCCCCTCCTTAAAGGATTTCGTCCCCGAAATCTTCAAGTTAGGAAGAACGTATCCTACCATCCAATCATCCATCTACTCAAAGCATCATCCACGAGCAATCATTGTCCTTACAAGATTCTAAATGCTGGATGGATATATGCAAAAGTGTGTGTATATGTACTTACCTAATGCGAAAATCAGGCGGTTACTGATACAGTAAACCTCCTTAATGCAAACCATGATAGTGCCATGCATCCAATATGTATGCGAAACCCTATTGACACATACAAATTTCTACATGCGTGCACAACCATACACAAAAATGCATCATCCATATGATAACACAGCCATGATACATCCATCAATCTAACTACCACATCCATTTACGCGATATGCAACATGAAGTGACTGAGCCGATCTAGTGCCTAATGTGTGTATATATGCATCCACGAGCAACCACTAGCAAACACTTGCATCCACTTGCATCCATCAACCATAACATGTCTCAAACACATGTTTCAACCATAGGTTTTCCCTATCTAAAGGTCAAACAGGACTAACGAGAGGACCTACTAAAGATAAGATAAGTACTAGGCAAGCGATAAAGGAGAAGTTAAAAGACATACTCTCCAAAAGAAATGGATACAAAGAACGCATCTTCGCTTCCGTCTCCCAAGTAGCATTCTAACTAGCTGAACTTCTCTGTTCCTCAACTTCCTAGTCTCTGGCCCAATGATGCGAGTAGGAGCTCGTCGAATCGTCTCATCGTGCTCTAACTCTACTTCTTTAAGCAAACTCGACTCTACCACCTCAGCGGTCTCATGTAAGCACTTCCTCAAATGGGACACATGAAATACATCCGGTACACCACTAAGTCTGTCAGGCAACTCCACTCTATATGCCATCCCTCCAATTCTTTCCTTAATGGGAAATGGCCCTACAAACCTTGGTACTTACTTCCTAACAGATCCAAAGTGAACCACATTCCGTAACGGAGACACCTTGATAAAAAGCATGTCCTAATATCAAACTCAAGCTCTGTTCTCCTCTTGTCCGCATAAGATTCCGCCGCTTTCATCCTTCTTCGAATCCAACCCATCTTCTCTGAAGTCTCCCTAACCATATCTGGCCCAAGCAAGATCTTATCCGTAGATTCCCACCAACATGTAGGAGATCGACAAGGCCTTCCATAAAGAGCTTTGAAATGAGCCATACCAATACTGGACTGAAAGCTGCTATTATATGCGAACTCCACCAACGGAAGATGCTCTTCCCATGTACCTCCAAAATCCAAAATACATAACCTCAAAAGATGTTCTAGATACGGTTCACCCTCTTGGTCTGACCGTCCGTCTGAGGATGAGATGCGGTGCTCAAACACAACTGAGTCCCTACCGCCCTCTTGCAAAATCTTCCAAAACTCACTAGTGAAGATAGGATCTTGATCACTCACAATGCTGGAAGGTACACCATGCAAACTAATAATCCCTTGAAGGTAAACTGAAGCTAGACATGGAATAGTCCTCTTGCTCTTCACGGGTATGAAATGGGCACACTTAGTAAGTCTATCTACCATAAGCCCAATCCCCGTATTACCCTTCCTTGATTTCGGTTATCCAACGAGGCACTATCCTACTTCCTATTTCGGAACTTCCAACGGGTGAAGCAACCCTCCGGGTTTCTTCTGTTCCACTTTCGCTTGTTAGCATACCAAGCATCTAGCGACATACTTGGCCGCATCTTTCTTCAGATTGGCAAAAAGGAAAACTCGCTTTATGTCTTGGTACATCTTGTCCCTACCGGGATGAATGGTCATCTTCGACCGATGTGTATCATCAAGTATAGCCTTCCTCAAACCCTCGTCTTGCGGTACACAAAGTCTACCGTCTCTACGCAACCACCCCTTACTATCTAGGGTGTACCTACTCAAATGGCTGGACGACTCCTCCCCCTTATGAGCTTCTCTCATAGCTCAACCAACTGTGGGTCGTCTTGCTGTGCCTCGCCACCCCGTCCCAAAAGAGTAGGCCTAACCTCCAAGGAGGCTAGCAAACCGGGTACAAAGTCAACGGAAGGTCTAAAGTCAAACATAGAAATAAACCCTAAGCTCCGTCGTTTAATCGATCAATGAACTCAAGGACAACCTTTTTCTTCTTAAGGCGTCTGCTACCATGCTTCCCTTGTTAGGGGTATACGCTATCTCAACTCATAAGATGCTAAGAATCCTATCCAAAATCGTCACAACTGTCCATCTCTCACGCAGACCACCCTAGTCGAATTCGACATCCCCCAAATGCAAGCCCCAAAGGCCGAAACCAATATCAGACAAACACCCAAGGGATATCTCCTTCGAGTTCAGGCAACCTACGTGAGATGATACTAAAAATAATAATAATAATGGCTAAACAATTAAGCCTTTGACCAACTTTGGATGTCCTTGCCAGTCTCGCTCCAAAACCACTGTTTTATCCCATAACTGGCTTTGCTCAACCTATTGAGCACATATGAAAACTTATTTCGCTCCTAGAAAAGACCAAGATGTCATCCACAAAGACCATCACAAACTTATTTAGGTACTCTCTGAACACCCTTCTCTTCCAATCAACAAAGTATGCGGGGGCGTTCGTCAAACCAAATAGCATCACCAGCCACTCATAAAACCATCCGGAGTCCTAAAGGCAATCTTCTCTATACTATCGTCAGCCACTCTCAACTGACGAAACCATGTGGCTTAGTCCAACTGCGAAAATACTGAGGCGCCAACCAACTGATCAAAGAGATCATCAATCTTTGGCAATGGGTGTCTATTCTTCTTTGTGAGTTTATTTAGTTCTCTTTAGCCTAAACAAAGTCTGAGGGACCCATCCGCCTTCATGGCAAAAACTAATGGAGCGCCCCACTCCGATATACTTCTTCTTATGAACCCCTTCTCAAGCAATCGCCTACTTACTTATGGAGTTCCCTCCTCTCACGAGGAGCCTTGTGGCACACTGGCCAAGTCACTGGTTTGGCATTGTTTACCAGATATATTCGGAAGTCAATCTCCCGCTCCGGAGGTAAGCCCTTCACCTTCTCAAACACATCCGAGTATTCCCGGACCACTTCTAACAGATCGCAAACTCTCGACCGGCGTGTCCAGCGATTCTAGATAACTTAGCATAACAGTCTCTATGGGATTACAAGAGATCTCGAGAGTGTTACCCAAGCGGGTCATAAGCCTAACAACTCTCTTTTCAAAATCAAGAATGGCATCCCTACTGGATAACCAGTCCATGCCCAAACTAACCCATAGCTCGTGAAGCCCAACAAGCATCACATCCAAACTCAATGCTAAGTATAGAAACTTTCAAACCCAAACACATCATGGAGCCCAATTGGGTTTGAAACAACTAAGGGATCATCTACTAAACTGGTGTCTAAGTGCAGTGACTCACTAACAATGATGAGATAAACGAACTTAATGCATCCAAATCAAATAAAGTTCGAATCGGATAATAAAGAAATCCAAATTCCAACCTAGACGGTCTTATCCCCATCCGGCACCCTAGTCGTGAGGGAATACAACTACCCTCCAGAAGATTCCATACCTTGTCCTTGCTTCTTTGGTCAATCCTAATAAGGTGTCCTATTCCTCCCAAAAGGATAACTACTAGCCTTCTCCTTCCCATTCTCCACTCGTAACCTCCCATCAATGAGGCTTCGTCCTTTATTAACCAAACAACTATTAGAGCCTTCCTCCCATCGTCCATCCAATAAGTACTTACAAGTCCTCCTCCTTCTTGAACCAACTTCTAATCTGATTTACGTCTAATTCCCTTGAAGCGGTTTTCCATTCTTATCTATCTTAGAAAGATCATCTACACATGGAGGGGAAACTCAAAACGAGAGAGAAAGAGATTCAAACGGAGAATTCGAAAGATAAAGATATGGCTATCGGGGATTATGCTTTTCTCAAAAACTTTTCTCTTAAAAGACATGTTTTTGAAAACATTCCTTCAAAAATTTTCTTAGAAAAATAGTTTTTCTAAAAATTTTATCTGTTCTGGTAACCTTAAGCTCTGATACCACGTGTAACACCCCACGTCCGCTAAGGTCACTCATACCAGGGGAATGCCTTAGTTTCGGTGAAGTATTTTGAGTGAATATAGAACAGTAAAATTACAGCAAGACAGATATAAGTAATACTTGAAAAGTTAAATCATCATTTCATTGCAACGGAAAGTAATACATGTTTGGTTACATCACAAAACCATAAACCAGAGTCAAGTACATAATATCCATCTTGATAAAATAGAAGTACATAATCCCACTACATAACTAATAGCCATAAAAGGAAAGATAAGCTCGGCTTCACTTCAGAGGTCCAAGCTCCATAGGATAGATACAGCAATCAGATCAAAGCCCACTAGCACCAGGCCCACTCTAATAACCTGGGGTTGGGGGAAAAGATAAAAACAACGGGGTCAGACATAAGTCTGAGTGAGTCCTATAACCCTAACAATACAATCATTAAAATAACCAGAGAAGACATAAGTTGATATACGGTAACGACTGGGGATGAATGGCTACACTAAGCAGCTTGGTAAACTCAGGATAAACTAAGATCACCGTAAAGACGCATTTACCCACCCAAGGATAATTACTAAATTACACCGCCCCAGACCTACTCAAAGATAATTCCTACACTGCACCACACCAGTTTTACCTA
This sequence comes from Allium sativum, assembly GCA_030737875.1. Taxonomy (NCBI): domain Eukaryota; kingdom Viridiplantae; phylum Streptophyta; class Magnoliopsida; order Asparagales; family Amaryllidaceae; genus Allium; species Allium sativum. The sequence continues at coordinate 725,475,990 of CM060919.1, read as the reverse complement.
CCTAAGATTAATTCCTACTTAAAGGTTGATCCCACTAAATGTACTTAGTAATTTTTACCCAGTAGTTTCTAGTACCCCTACATAGGTGCCGTCTGCCCCTATCATTACTAGGTGTACCCACTACTCCCAAGCGATCGGCTCCCTAACGTAGATACCCGTGCCGGTCCCACAATGGGGTGTATCATTTCCCCAAAGTGGCAACCTGATAATATCAACGGTGCACGGCTTTATATCTACACGATGTAACAACGATTTACTAACCAGCCCGGGTCCACACACGCATATGAAACCCGTTGGTCCTACGTTGCCACCGCTAACCCGTTTTTGGCCTCTTATAGTCAAGCCCAATATGCGTGTCCCGTCACTCGACTTGGGTCGAGCCCACAAAGATACGTTTGGGATATTGGTTGAGATGGGCCTCCACAAGCTACCCACCTAAGCTTGTCCCTTTTTCTAGTATATCCCACTTAACCCTTTAATCATGTTTTAATTACATGTTCCATTTTGGTTAAGAATTCTAATCGTATTTTCTATTGCCACCCAAGGCAACCACTAGATTTTCTCATGCCACCCGAGGCACCCACTTAACCCCTCATGTCCCTCTACATGCTAATGTGGTTAAGTGTTTCTTAATTAATTAATTAAGAACGTAACCTTTGTAAAGACCTCTCACATTAGACTGTCTTTTATGACCGCTGGTTAAGCCGGTTGGGTCCGGGCAGCCTTATGTCATAACAGAGTCTAACCTCGTGTCTTTACATTAATTACGTATTTAGTTTGTTCCTAAGACCTCTCACATTGGGCTAACATTTGTAGCAACTGGTTAAGCCGGTTGGGTCCGGGCAGTTTTACGCTACAACTGAGTCCAACCTCGTGTCTTAGTCAATTAATTACACCTAATTAATCACCCTCATAATTTTATATTAATTATCCCTAATTAATCAAGTTTTCTTAACATGGGTAGACCTAACTTAATAGGTAAATTCCCATGGGGTAGACCTAACTCAATAGGTAAATTCCCAACACATAGTATGGGTACACCTAACCAAATAGGCAAATTCCCATACTATGTTTATTTATTTTGTGTTATGCATAATTATATTAATTTCACACAATCTTATTAACTTATGCATTTAATTACCCCATCGTTCCCACGTAATTTCGTTCATGATATAACACATATAAAAGGTGTCAACTTGCATATGAATGAACATGTTTCAAAGGTGCCATCTTGCATATTAACAAACACATAACTTGCATATGAACTTGCATAACATGTCACATAACTTGCATATAATATGTCACATAACTTACATATTCATTTTGCATAACAAACTTGCATATTAGCTTATAGACTTGCATAATGTGTCATCATGAACTTGCATATTAATAAACATGTAACTTGCATATTTACATACATGTAACTCGCATATTAACAAACATGTAACTTGCATATAAAGAAACATGTAACTTGCATATTTACATACATGTAACTTGCATATTAACAAACATGTAACTTGCATATTAACAAACATGTAACTTGCATATTTACATACATGTAACTTGCATATTAACAAACATGTAACTTGCATATAAAGAAACATGTAACTTGCATATTTACATACATGTAACTTGCATATTAACAAACATGTAACTTGCATATTAACAAACATGTAACTTGCATATTTACATACATGTAACTTGCATATTAACAAACATGTAACTTGCATATTAACAAACATGTAACTTGCATATTAACAAACATGTAACTTGCATAGCATATCTTGCATATTAACATACATGTAACTTGCATATTAACAAACATGTAACTTGCATAGCATATCTTGCATATTAACATACATGTAACTTGCATATTAACAAACATGTAACTTGCATAGCATATCTTGCATATTAACATACATGTAACTTGCATATTAACAAACATGTAACTTGCATAGCATATCTTGCATATTAACATACATGTAACTTGCATATTAACAAACATGTAACTTGCATAGCATATCTTGCATATTAACATACATGTAACTTGCATAGCATATCACCATGAACTTGCATAACATGCATATGATTACATAGCCCACAACTTGCATATTTAGCATCATGCAAACATAACATACATCATATTAAACTTGCATAAACTTACATACTCAACATGCATAAACATAAGATTAATGCTAACATCATATCATATGATTCAAGACTCATTAATCCACATACAAAACCATAAATCTCATCATATCTCATCTACTTAGTTTAACAAAAGATCATCAAAGTGATAGAAACTCACTACTAGCAATTTTGAACACCAAATGAAGAAGATTAAGATGCTAAGAAGGGATTAGAAGTTGATTAGAGAGTGATTAGTATGCAACCCTCTTCATAAAATTAGTGGAGGCCATGAGAGCTAGCATTTTGCCATAGTTTAGTCACTAGGTTTAATTATGAATGGATTAGGGTAGGTTAGGGTCTTATTTATAGATTAGGCAAGTGTTTTAGGCCATAGGATTAACCCTAGATTCAATCCAAGCCATCAAAGCATGTCTTGGGGAAGAAGTCAAGTGTAGGAACCATCTAGGGCCTTTAGATTAAAGATGGACCATGAGAACCATTCAAATGCAAAATCTGCACTTGAGCGAATCGGCCCACGGGTTGACAGCCAAACACCCTGGATTAACCCCTAGTCGACCCAGCGGGCTCGGGTCGACTTCAAAAATCGGCCGGTTCGGTTATTCCCCTCTCCCAATTCGCTGTTTTGAGCATTTTTGCATATTTATTTATTAAATTTTCAATTATATATATATATATATATATATATATATATCAATATATATATATATATATATCTACACAACCCATTTCACTTAATTAAGTATACTTTAATTTGGGAATTTTCGTGAAACTTCGCGAGGCCATATCTTGGTCATACGGACTCCGATTTTCGAAAACTCGGACTCTATTTCGCGTATTTTTCCGAGACGAACGCAATGGCATAGCCCGTTTCCCTTGATTCCCATTTTAGAATTAAATTCTGCCTCGATTTATGTTATTACAGGTTATTGAAAATACGGGTTGTTACACCATGCAAGAAGGCGGTTTTCACATCTAGTTGCTCCAACTCCAAGTCGTGAATAGCAACTATGGCAAGTAATATCCGGATAGAAGTATGTCCCACAACCGGTGCGAAGATCTCATCATACTCCTTTCCTTTCCTCTGTGTAAACCCCTTAGCCACTAGCCTAGCTTTGTATCTTCCATCGTCTTTCACCTTATATATCCATTTGCACCCAATAGCACGGTTTCCTTGAGGAAGTGGAACCAACTCCCAAGTCTGGTTCTTCATCAACGATTGCATCTCTTCTTCCATGGCGCAAATCCACTTCGAGCTATCACTCGAATCCATGACGTCATCAAGGTCCATCGACTCATCTTGGACTACATGAAGAGCATAGTCCAAATTCTCACAAAAGCTAAGATAGTTCCAATCACCATATCTTTCGGGTGGCCTTATATCACGACGACAAACCCGAGTAGCAATACCATCACCCGGTCTTCCTTCAGCTCCACCTTGAACTGAATCTTCTCTAGGTTCGTGCACATCACCAACACTACTAGAGGAATCCTGTGGACTATGTGATGTAACATCAACCGCATTCACCTCGCAAGCACCTCCAACAACACCACTCTCTCTAGGCCTGAAAGTGGAAATTACTTCCTTCTCCTTTGATTCACCATGAACCAAATCCGGAACATCCGATGAGCCATCATTATCCTTGAACATAGCCGACTCATCAAAAGTAGCATGACAAAAAACTAAAACCTTCTTCGTTTTCGGATTCCAAATCCGATAGCCTTTGACTCCATCCATATAACCAAGAAAAATCCCTTTGAAAGCTGTAGGTGAGAGCATATCATTCCCCGGATCATGCACATAAACAGGACTGCCAAATACACGAAGATAACTCAAGTCAATGCTCTTCCCCTTCCACACTTCCTCCGGAATTTTGTTATCAATAGCCGAGCACGGAATTCGATTAATAATATGCACTGCGGTTGACAAAGCTTCGGCCCAAAATCCCTTAGACAAACCCGATGTCAATCTCAAGCATCGAGCTTTCTCTAATAGAGTTCAGTTCATTCTCTCCGCCGCTCCATTAGATTGCGGATCTCCCGGTGTAGTAAAATGCCTCCGAATACCATGATGCTTGCAAAAATTCAGAAATTCTCTGGAAACATACTCGCCGCCATCATCGGACCTAAGAACCTTCAAAGTCTTTCCACTCTCATTCTCAACAAGATCCTTCCATTATTTGAATCTTGCAAATGCCTCCGACTTGGCCTTCATTACATACACCCAAACCTTTCGAGAAAAATCATCAATGAAAGAAATATTATATCTTGCTCCTCCCAAAGAAGCTACAGGTGCTGGTCCCCAAACATCCGTGTGCACATTGTAACACCCCACCTCCGCTAGGGTCACTCTTTCGGGGGCACTAGCTTCTGGAGGGCGTTAGAACTGGGTAAGCATGCATAATGATATATCAAGGCAGAGCAAGAACATAAATATATATGTAAAACAGAGTAAGTGAGAATAAAACAGCGGAATATCTCAAACCATCTCAAAACAAGTCTAGTACATCATAAAGTCAACTGCCAAAATAAACATGTCTAGTACATCATAAACAGAAATACTGAAATACATAGTGCTATCCCCAAAATAAAGATGATAAACCATAGCGAGCTCAATGTCCAGACATACATGAGCTATCCAGCAAACAAGCAAGCGATCCAAGCTAAGCACCACTATTCCCTCCCTGAGAACCTGGGGGGGGGGGGGGGAGAAACGGAAGAAAAGAAGCGAAAGAAAACAGGTCAGTCAAAAAGACTGGTAAGCCCTACTATGATCAGTCTATAAACTAATAAAGTTAGCATCATGATGGAAACTGAGATGAACATACAGGCAATAGATAAAGGTGTCATCACATAAAGAAGATTAAGCTTTGCACCACAGTGTACTAGCAAACTAACATAACAGGTATTGATCCCTCAGCCCAAACTTTTGCCCAATAACATGAGGTGACCTTAATACAAGGTCCAGCCCAACGGTCTAGTCGATCGGCTCCCTATAAACCTAACACGTCAAGTGTTGGTGTCCATACGGCCCACATATGGTTGTAGTCAGACTGTGCTGGGTCCACCTTCGGGTGTATCAAGCCCTCGGGTGTCAACCCCAGACACCTAAGCAATAATGCACAGTCTAAACCTACTGGTACCCGTGCCTCGAGTTTGTCCAACACCGGACTACGTGCACGTCCGTAGCCCGCCTGGACCCGCACCGCTGTACCACTCAGCCGTCGCTTTGGTCGCTTACATCAGTCCAGTAATCGTGCCCCGCCCTAGCCTAGCCTCTAGGGTTGTGAATGATACCAAACTGGGATTACTGCTGGAACAGACCACGTTGCTAGGGTTTTCTAAGAGGGTTAAGTGTGGTTTAACCCCTCACTAATCATGGATTAAATTAGTTAAGTGTAACCAACAGTTCACCACTTAACCCCATTTAATCCCTCGTATCCCCAAAATTGGTTAAGTATTAGTGGGCCATGACTTAACCATAATCATGAGGCATTAATTAATTTAATTGTGCCTTAACCTCTCACATTAGACTTTGTTGCGGTTACCTAGTTAAGCCGGTGGGTTCCGGGTAGGTTTATACCACAACTTGGTCTAACCTCGGGTCTTGGCACCACATGACCAACTCCTCACATTGGATCTTATTGTTTGTAGCCACTAGTTAAGCCGGTAGGTTCCGGGTAGAATTACGCTACAAACTCAACCCAACCTCGAGTTGGCCACACTTATGTTTTCTAAGTGTCATGTCCACTTCATTTTCAAAACATAATTACAAGTTTAACAATTACTTGGGTAGACCTAACTTAATAGGTAAATTCCCAAGGGGTAGACCTAACTTAATAGGTAAATTCCCAATCTTATATTTTCATGTATTTTAAGTTTTACCCAAACACCCCAACGTCATTCTATCGCTTACATATTCGTCATAACGCATAAAGGATAGAAAGAGGGAACTTGGCACAACATACATGATGAATCTTACATATCATAATAAACATGCATAACATGTTGGACTTGCATAACTTAGCATAGTGAACTTGCATAAACATGCATAACTTGTTAAACTTGCAAATCATGGCATAGTGAACTTGCATAAACATGCAAAACTTGTTAAACTTGCAAATCATGGCATAGTGAACTTGCATAAATATGCATAACTTGTTAAACTTGCAAATCATGGCATAGTGAACTCGCATAAGCATGCATAACTTATTAAACATGTATAACATGGCATAGTGAACTCGCATAAGCATGCATAACTTATTAAACATGTGTAACATGGCATAGTGAACTCGCATAAGCATGCATAACTTATTAAACATGCATAAATCCCAACTTTCATCACATATTTACTTTAGAGTTTCTAAAATGAAGGTAAGAGGGCTTACAATGCTTTTGCGGACTCTAACGAGTATAGCAAATGTAAGAAACCCCTTATGCAACAAATTAAAACCCCAAAAATGCAAGCAAACTTGATCAAGACTCCTCCTTTATGATGCCAATAAAGAAACAAGACTTTAATGCAAGCTAAAGAGGATCATACAAGCCTAAATACACTTGTATGCATGGAAATCTCTTAGAAATTGATTTAGGAATTGTATGAAGAGAGTGGAGGCCATGAGAGGTTTGATTTTGACATAGTTTAGTTGCTAGAATGAATAATGAGTGATTTAGGGTAGGTTAGGGTCTTATTTATAGATTAGGCTAGTGATTTAGACCATAGGATTAAACACTAGTTGAATTAGGTCCATCAGATTTCGGAATTCTCCAGAACCAAGCCACACAACCAAGCCCAGATCAGAAATGGTGCGCCAGGCAAAACTGCCCGGCCACCCCGTGTCGACAGGGCTGTCGACAGGGCAGTCGACACCCTTAGACCCCTGTCGACATGCCTGTCGACTTGGGGGTCTTGGCGGGAGTTTTCCCGCCTGACGCCAGTTGTGCCCTAACCCTTGTTTTTAACTTAAAATTTAAATCTGTTTTTACTTAGGAATTTTCTGAAAACTTCGTCGGGCCTTAATCGGGTCATACGGACTCCGATTTTCGAAAACTCGGACTCTATTTCGCGTATTTTTCCGAGACGAACGCAATGGCACAGCCCGTTTCCCCTTGATTCAGATTTTTAAATTAAATTCTGCCTCAATTTATATCTTAACAGGTTATTAAAAATACAGGTTGTTACATTCTCCCCTCCTTAAAGGATTTCGTCCCCGAAATCTTCAAGTTAGGAAGAACATATCCTACCATCCAACATCCATCTACTCAAAACATCATCCACGAGCAACCATTGTCCTTAAAAGATTCTAAATGTTGTATGAACATATGCAAAAGTGTGTGTATATGTACTTATCTAATGCAAAGATCAATGCAAAATATGTTAGTGAAATGTATCCATATGTATGCAAATCCCTAACATAATGTATAATATCTACATGCGTGCTCAATCATACATCCATATGCAACATCCATGTGATAGCATACAAATTTCATCCAAGAATAAGCAAAAACACTCATGCACATGCAATATGAGGAGTGTGTGAGTCGATCTAGTGCCTAATGTGTATCATGCATCCACGAGTAACCACTTGCAACCACTTGCAACCATCAAACATAACATGTCTCAAACACATGTTTCATCCAAAGGATTCTACCTAAGGTTCTCATGATAAGATAGACACGATGAACTAGATAAACTAGATAGACATGGAAAGATAAAGAGATTGAGAGTGTACCCTCAAAGAGGAATGGATAAAGCCTACGCATCTTCTCTTCAGTTTCCCAAGTTGCGTCTTCCTCGGCTTCACCCCATTGAACCTTCACCAACTTGACCTCACGATTCCTTAGCTTCTTGATCTCTGTCCCCAAGATACGAATCGGAGCTCTCCTCAAGGTAGCTTCTTTCTCTACTTCCACATCTTCTAGAACACTTGGCTCAACCACCTCTGCTGACTTATGCAAACACTTCCGGAGATGCGAAATATGAAAAACATTATGCACTCCAGCTAGCTTCTCGGGCAATTCCACTCTATAGGCCATCTGCCCGATCCTCTCTACAACTGGAAACGGTCCAACAAACCTTGGTGCTAACTTTCCTACTGCTCCAAACCGAACCACATTTCGCAAAGGAGAAACCTTCACGAAAACCATATCCCCAACATCAAACTCCAAATCAGTCCTTCGCTTATCAGCATAAGATTTCTGTCTGTCTTGGGCCGCCTTCATCCGTCTTCTAATCAACTCGACCTTCTCGGATGTATCTCTAATCATGTCAGGTCCAAGTATAAGCTTATCTGTAGTCTCCCACCAACATGTAGGGGACTTGCACGGTCTCCCATATAAAGCCTCAAATGGTGCCATCCCAATGCTCGCCTGATAACTGTTATTATAAGCAAATTCCACAAGAGGAAGATGGTCTTCCCAAGTACCACCAAAATCCAGAATGCAAAGCCTCAACAAGTCCTCAAGTACCCTATTCACCCTTTCTGTCTGACCGTCCGTTTGTGGGTGATAAGCCGTACTCAGGTTCAACCTCGTGCCCATAGCTTCCTGCAAACTGTTCCAGAACTGACTAATAAAGATGGGGTCTCGGTCACTGACTATGCTAGAAGGGACTCCATGTAGTCGTACTATCTCACGAAGATATACTGAGGCTAGTCCAGATGCGGTCCTTTTTCTCTTCACCGGAATGAAATGAGCACTCTTCGTAAGCCTATCCACAATGACCCATATGCTTGTATTCCCTTTTCTTGACCTTGGCAATCCGTCAACAAAGTCCATAGAAATACTCTCCCACTTCCATAGCGGGACCTCTAGAGGATGCAATAGCCCACCGGGCTTCTTCGACTCGGCTTTTACTTTCTGACAAACAACACATCTAGAGACAAACTCTGCCACATCCTTCTTCATTCCAGGCCAGAAGAAAATGCGCTTCATATCCTTATACATCTTATCTCCACCCGGATGTATAGTCAACTTGGAGCGATGTGCTTCCTCAAGAACTTTCCTCACCAAGTCTTCCACCATCGGAACACAAAGCCTTCCGTCTCTCCTCAGCCAACCCTTATCATCTATAGAATATCGAGCAAGGTGACTAGATGTCTCCCCTCGAATCAGCTTATCCATAATCTCAATTATCTGAGGGTCTTCCTTCTGCGAAGCCCCAACTTGATCCAGAAGGGTAGGCCTGAGCTCAAGAGATGCTAAAGAACCGGTCATCGACTCAACTGCCAAAGAGAAATCAAAGGTTGCCAAGAACTCTAAATTCTTCATCTCAACAAATAGAGGACTTAGTGTCAACCTTTTTCTACTCAACGCATCCGCTACAACATTCCCCTTGCCAGGGGTATAGGCTATGTCAAAATCGTAGGACGCCAAGAATTCCATCCACCTTTGCTGCCTCAAGTTCAGATCCTTCTGCGAAAAGAGACACTTCAAGGACTTATGATCAGTATACAGCTCAAATCTCTCTCCCAGAAGATAATGACGCCAAGCCTTGAGTGCATATACTATCGCTGCCAGCTCTAGATCATGAGTGGGATAATTCTTCTCATGCACCTTAAGTTGCCTACCACCAAAACATATAACTCTGCCTTCTTGCATCAGAACGGCGCCCAATCCCGTGCCACAAGCATCAGTGTACACGGTAAACATCTTACCACCATCGGGTAAAGCTAGAACTGGTGCTGAGGTAAGGGCTCTCTTGAGTCTCTGAAAAGCAAGCTCACAGTCCATATCCCAAGCAAAAACTAAGTTCTTCTTCGTCAACTTAGTAAGAGGAGCGGATATCTTCGCGAAGTCCTTGATGAACTTCCGGTAAAAACCTGCAAGACCTAGAAAACTTCTCACTTCGGTTGCATTCCTTGGAGTCTTCCAATCCTGCACAGCAACTACTTTAGCGGGATCCACCGCCAAGCCTTGCTTAGATACTATATGCCCAAGGAACCGAACTTCCCTTCTCCAAAAGTGACACTTGGAGAACTTGGCCTTTAACTGATGCGCTCTAAGCGTATCCATCACCTCTACAAGATGCCTCGCGTGCTCTTCTTCATCCTTAGAGAAGATCAGAATATCATCCACAAAGACCACGACAAACTTATTCAAGAACTCTCGAAACACCCTACTCATCAAGTCCACGAAATACGCGGGTGCATTCGTCAAACCGAACGGCATAACAAGCCATTCAAAGAATCCATCTGGAGTTCTGAATGCAGTCTTGTCTATACTATCTTCAGCCACTCTGAGCTGATGAAATCCAGTAGCAAGATCAAGCTGAGAGAAAACAGAAGCACCAACAAGCTGGTCAAAAAGATCATCAATCCTCGGTAATGGGTGTCTGTTCTTCTTAGTCAGCTTATTCAACTCTCTATAGTCCACACAAAGTCGAAGAGAACCATCTGCCTTAGTAGCAAACACCACAGGCGCTCCCCATTCGGATATACTTCGTCTGATGAAGTTCTTCTCAAGCAACTCCTTTACTTGCTTGCTGAGCTCCCGTCTCTCACGCGGAGCCATGTGCCGAACGGGCAAAGAAACAGGCTTAGCATTATCCACCAGATAAATGCGAAAATCAATCTCTCGTTTAGAGGGCAACCCCTTAACTTCTTCAAAAACATCTGGATAATCTCGGGCCACCCTTACAGACTGAAGGGTTTCCTCTGACGAGTCGAGAGATTCAAGATAGCACAACATGACGGGATCCTTCGGATTGCATGAAATCTCTAAGGTGTTGCCAAGGCGAGTCACAAGCCTCACAACCCTATGCTCACAATCAAGAATGGCTCCATGTCTAGACAGCCAATCCATGCCCAAAATCAATCCGTATCCCCTGAAACCAAGAACATACGCACTACACAAGAACCCTACACTGAGTATAGAGATCCTCAGATCCTCACATATCATAGATAGATGAGCAGAACCCCCAATGGGATTCGAAACACAAACGGGATCATCCACTAAGCTAGTACTAAGGTGCAAACTATCAACAAGATCAGATGAAATAAAGCTATGTGATGCACCAGAATCAAACAAGGTACGAACTGGAAGATCGGAAACATAAACAAGGTTCTCAACAGAAACACTACCTCGATCGGGAACTGGAGCGGTATTGAGAGCATGAACTTGCCCTCCTGAAGGTCCAGCACGCTGAGTCTGACCCTGCCCTTTCTTCTTCGGGCATTCCTTGCTGAAGTGTCCAGTCTCACCACAGGAAAAACATCCACCACTAAGCTTCCTTTTCTTCTTCCTACAATCCTTAGCAAAGTGTCCAGGCACACCACAGTAATTGCACTTTCCCTTGCCTTTGTTGTTGTTCCCCTTCTTGTTCTTGCTCTGATTCCCCTGACTGCTTTGACCACCTTGATTGCCTTTATCCTGAGAATCAGTCTTCTTTGCTTGAGTATCACTCGACTTGACCTCTTTCTTTCCATCTCCCTGAAGTAGAGCCATATCGACCAAACTCTCAAAAGTAGCCCCATGCGGAATATGTGACATCGCCAAACCCTGCAGCGGCTCATTCAACCCTCTAGCAAATCGAAGAGCCTTCTTCTCAGGAGTGTTCACCATATCCAAACCAAAACGGGCCAGCTGATTAAACTTGTTCACATACTCCTTGACAGACATATCACCTTGCTTTAATGCAATGAACTTCTCCATCTGCAAATTCGCCTCAGTAGAAGATAGAAACTTGGCCACAAATCTAGCCCTCAAATCGGCCCAAGTCTCGACGGGCCTCGTCCCATTGGTGACCTCCCACCAATAGGCTGCTTCGTCCTTCAAAAGCCACACTGTCAATAAGATCTTCCTCTCGTCATCAATCCTAAAGATAGCAAACAAGTCCTCAGTGTCTTTCAGCCAATTCCTAGCTTCAACAAAAGATTCCGTGCCTAGGAAATTCTTGCCTCCCATCGCCTTGAAGTCTTTACAAACCTTCGTGAACTCAACCTGAGGATGCTGAGGGGGAGGAGGAGGAAGAGGAGCCTCAGCAACTGGAGGAGGAGGAACAGGAACCACCGGAGGAGGGACATTAGGGGGAGGGTTCTCAACTACAGGAGGAGGAGTGGGAGTAGGGTTTGCGGGGCCAGCTGCCGCCCTAGCTTCTAGAAGTCTCATATACCAGAGTGGTACGTTTACTCCATCCGGGATGGCAAGATTCTCAGCCATACTGAAACGAAAGATAAGATAAGATTAGGTCAAGGGAACGAAGGATAACGCTAATGGCTTTTTGGGGAATAGCCTTTTAAAATACTAGACTTTTCTTTGGAAAATACTTTATACTTGTTTTGAAAATAGTTTTTCAAAAGTCTTTTAAAAACTTTTTGTTCTTTCTTGTAAACCATATGCTCTGATACCAAATTTGTAACACCCCACCTCCGCTAGGGTCACTCTTTCGGGGGCACTAGCTTCTGGGGGGCGTTAGAACTGGGTAAGCATGCATAATGATATATCAAGGCAGAGCAAGAACATAAATATATATGTAAAACAGAGTAAGTGAGAATAAAACAGCGGAATATCTCAAACCATCTCAAAACAAGTCTAGTACATCATAAAGTCAACTGCCAAAATAAACATGTCTAGTACATCATAAACAGAAATACTGAAATACATAGTGCTATCCCCAAAATAAAGATGATAAACCATAGCGAGCTCAATGTCCAGACATACATGAGCTATCCAGCAAACAAGCAAGCGATCCAAGCTAAGCACCACTATTCCCTCCCTGAGAACCTGGGGGGGGGAGAAACGGAAGAAAAGAAGCGAAAGAAAACAGGTCAGTCAAAAAGACTGGTAAGCCCTACTACGATCAGTCTATAAACTAATAAAGTTAGCATCATGATGGAAACTGAGATGAACATACAGGCAATAGATAAAGGTGTCATCACATAAAGAAGATTAAGCTTTGCACCACAGTGTACTAGCAAACTAACATAACAGGTATTGATCCCTCAGCCCAAACTTTTGCCCAATAACATGAGGTGACCTTAATACAAGGTCCAGCCCAACGGTCTAGTCGATCGGCTCCCTATAAACCTAACACGTCAAGTGTTAGTGTCCATACGGCCCACATATGGTTGTAGTCAGACTGTGCTGGGTCCACCTTCGGGTGTATCAAGCCCTCGGGTGTCAACCCCAGACACCTAAGCAATAATGCACAGTCTAAACCTACTGGTACCCGTGCCTCGAGTTTTTCCAACACCGGACTACGTGCACGTCCGTAGCCCGCCTGGACCCGCACCGCTGTACCACTCAGCCGTCGCTTTGGTCGCTTACATCAGTCCAGTAATCGTGCCCCGCCCTAGCCTAGCCTCTAGGGTTGTGAATGATACCAAACTGGGATTACTGCTGGAACAGACCACGTTGCTAGGGTTTTCTAAGAGGGTTAAGTGTGGTTTAACCCCTCACTAATCATGGATTAAATTAGTTAAGTGTAACCAACAGTTCACCACTTAACCCCATTTAATCCCTCGTATCCCCAAAATTGGTTAAGTATTAGTGGGCCATGACTTAACCCTAATCATGAGGCATTAATTAATTTAATTGTGCCTTAACCTCTCACATTAGACTTTGTTGCGGTTACCTAGTTAAGCCGGTGGGTTCCGGGTAGATTTATACCACAACTTGGTCTAACCTCGGGTCTTGGCACCACATGACCAACTCCTCACATTGGATCTTATTGTTTGTAGCCACTAGTTAAGCCGGTAAGTTCCGGGTAGAATTACGCTACAAACTCAACCCAACCTCGAGTTGGCCACACTTATGTTTTCTAAGTGTCATGTCCACTTCATTTTCAAAACATAATTACAAGTTTAACAATTACTTGGGTAGACCTAACTTAATAGGTAAATTCCCAAGGGGTAGACCTAACTTAATAGGTAAATTCCCAATCTTATATTTTCATGTATTTTAAGTTTTACCCAAACCCCCCAACGTCATTCTATCGCTTACATATTCGTCATAACGCATAAAGGATAGAAAGAGGGAACTTGGCACAACATACATGATGAATCTTACATATCATAATAAACATGCATAACATGTTGGACTTGCATAACTTAGCATAGTGAACTTGCATAAACATGCATAACTTGTTAAACTTGCAAATCATGGCATAGTGAACTTGCATAAACATGCAAAACTTGTTAAACTTGCAAATCATGGCATAGTGAACTTGCATAAATATGCATAACTTGTTAAACTTGCAAATCATGACATAGTGAACTCGCATAAGCATGCATAACTTATTAAACATGTATAACATGGCATAGTGAACTCGCATAAGCATGCATAACTTATTAAACATGTGTAACATGGCATAGTGAACTCGCATAAGCATGCATAACTTATTAAACATGCATAAATCCCAACTTTCATCACATATTAACTTTAGAGTTTCTAAAATGAAGGTAAGAGGGCTTACAATGCTTTTGCGGACTCAAACGAGTATAGCAAATGTAAGAAACCCCTTATGCAACAAATTAAAACCCCAAAAATGCAAGCAAACTTGATCAAGACTCCTCCTTTATGATGCCAATAAAGAAACAAGACTTTAATGCAAGCTAAAGAGGATCATACAAGCCTAAATACACTTGTATGCATGGAAATCTCTTAGAAATTGATTTAGGAATTGTATGAAGAGAGTGGAGGCCATGAGAGGTTTGATTTTGACATAGTTTAGTTGCTAGAATGAATAATGAGTGATTTAGGGTAGGTTAGGGTCTTATTTATAGATTAGGCTAGTGATTTAGACCATAGGATTAAACCCTAGTTGAATTAGGTCCATCAGATTTCGGAATTCTCCAGAACCAAGCCACACAACCAAGCCCAGATCAGAAATGGTGCGCCAGGCAAAACTGCCCGGCCACCCCGTGTCGACAGGGCTGTCGACAGGGCAGTCGACACCCTTAGACCCCTGTCGACATGCCTGTCGACTTGGGGGTCTTGGCGGGAGTTTTCCCGCCTGACGCCAGTTGTGCCCTAACCCTTGTTTTTAACTTAAAATTTAAATCTGTTTTTACTTAGGAATTTTCTGAAAACTTCGTCGGGCCTTAATCGGGTCATACGGACTCCGATTTTCGAAAACTCGGACTCTATTTCGCGTATTTTTCCGAGACGAACGCAATGGCATAGCCCGTTTCCCCTTGATTCAGATTTTTAAATTAAATTCTGCCTCAATTTATATCTTAACAGGTTATTAAAAATACAGGTTGTTACACACATACTCAAGAATCCCTCTTGAATCATGTTTTCCTTCACCGAATGACACTCTAGTTTGCTTCCCCATGACACATTCCTCGCAAAACTCTAACTTGCTGAAACTCTCACCATCAATCATCTCCCTTCGACGAAGAACATCTAAACTCTTCTCCGAGACATGACCCAATCTCAAATGCCACAGCCGTGTCGCATCTAAGCCACGGGATCTATCAACACTGACACAAGTTTCGCCTTCCACGGTCACTCCTTGAAGCAAATAGGTACCATGAGTTCTAGCACCCTTCATAACCACAGGCGCACCCTTCGAAACCCTCAAGCTATCACTCTCAATGATGATCTTGCAACCTAGAGAATCCAACTGTCCCAAAGAGATAAGTGACTTCCGTAGTCCCGGAACATAGCGCACATTAGTGAGAGTACGAACCACTCCGTCAAACATTCGAATTTGCACGGATCCAATGCCTTTCGACTTGCAAACTGCACCATTTCCCATAAAAATTGAATTTCCTTCTCGATCAACATAAGAAGAAAAACAATTCCTATTAGGCGTCATGTGATATGAAGCCCCCGAATCAAGCACCCAATCGCTGCCTGAAACATCTGATGCAACAGCCGACAAAACATCTATATCTTCCTCACCAACATCTCTCTCCACCGCAACTGATGAAGATGCAACTTCCTTCTTTCCCTTATCTGGACAATCATTCTTCCAGTGACCAGGTTTCTTACATATAAAGCACTTGCCATTTCTTTCCTTCGATTTTCCTCTTCCACCGGGCTTCTTAGACTTAGAACGCCCCCGGTTTCCCTTCTTCTCTGACTTTTCTTTCTCCGCAAATAAACCTTGACCATTACCAGCACCACTACTACCATCACTCAGCTCCTTCATCTGATCTCGTAATTCCTCACTAAGAAGACCCGTCTTGACATCATTTAGAGTCAATGTATCCCGGCCATAGATCAAACTATTTGAGAACCCAGTATAGCGTTCAGGCAACGAACATTGCAATATCATCGCCTTCTGCTCCTCCTCAATGTTCAAATCTACCGCCTTCATCTTCATTAGCAAATCATCAAACACATTTAAGTGCGCCTTTAGCGAAGTTCCTTCCTTCATCTTGTAGGTAAAGAAAGTCCGCAACAAGATCAGTCGATTTGTTAGTGACTTCTTCATATACAACTCCTCCAACTTGTTCCAAATACCTTTAGCAGTCGTCTCACCACTAATTTCGGAAATAACATTCTCCCCCATGGCAAGTTAAAGTGTAGTGAATGCCCACTCTTTCATTTCTTCTCTCTCTACATCTGAGATGTCCTCTGGCAATAAATGTGTATCAAACACCACCCGATGTACCCGATTCCGCCTAAGAACCGCTTTCATCTTCCATTGCCACTTTTCGAAATCATTATCGCCATTCCACTTGTCGATAACCAATTGTGAACCAGCAGCTGCATACGACCCACGTACATAAGGAGCTACACCACTTGGACCACCTGTTGATGGATTATTTGAACCTGATTCCGGCATTTCTATAACTATCTACCAACACCAATGCTCCGATACCAAATGTTGTGGAGAAATATTGATTCAAGACCGCTTAAATCAAAAACCTCAACGTCACGGAAAACGAGATCGTGGTAATAGTGCAAAAACAACCAATCGAACAATCTCAATCTTATCCAAGCCAATCACAATCACTAAACAATGGAAATAATAGAGCAATAACGAGAAACTAAATCACACAGGGATTTATAGTGGCTCCACCGACGTCTTGTCAGTGTACGTCCACTTTGAGAGAGAAACCTTTATTAATATCAATATAAGAGTACAAGAGATTGATTACAATGATCAAATTTACTAGAAAAATTTGATTTTGTGGAGAAAGGAATTGAAAAAGATTAGGATTGCCTAAACCCTAATTAGTATAATCTTAGGTCTAATCTCTTGATTTGTGATCCCCCTCCTTTTGTATTCGATGTAGCTTATATAAGCATAGAGAAGTATATGGAAATTCCCAAAATTTCCTCTAGATTCAAAATATTCTCCAGATCCAAAATATCATCTCGATCCAAAATATCCTTTAGATCCAAAATACTCTCTAGATCCAAAATATCCTCTAGATCTAACACATAGTATCGCATACTTCAACAGCAGCAACATCTTCTTTGAGCTCATCCCAAATGATGTTGGTATCAACAAACTGTAAGATATATTATCATAATACATGTATATTATTGTTGTTGTTGTTGTCATCATCATCATCATCATTATCGATTTTAGTTTTTTTTTTTTGAGTGTGTGTGTACGTATGCGTGTGTTTTTTTTCGGGTTGTGGCTGTTTAAAAGTGAAAACCAAAAAAGATCGGCGAATAGATGGTGATTGGAGCTTTTATTTTCGGGTTGTGGCTGTTTTTGGTGATGAAAGGGGGAATGAAGGAGCCAAATATATAGATGGAGGGGAAGAAATCGGCTGTACTGGAAATTCATTGCGTCAGACGTGCGTCCGACACGTCTGACGCGTCTGACGTGAAAGCCACATTTTCAACCATTCGTCTCGAAGGGACAAAAGTGTGGGTCCCACAGGGACACGTCCGACGTAGGCGCGAACTTTAACTGTCCAGTTCATAAATCAAACGGTACTTAAATTATCAAGTTTAACCTATAGTTCACAGTTGAACTCAATCAAAAGAGATCACAGCTCTGTTATTGCACCAGAACACGTTTTGCTCTACTCATCAAAGTCAAAAAGTGCATCAATTTACGTTCTCAAGTAAAATCAGAAAGTAACTTTTGGAGTTCCATTAATTTTTACCTTCAAATCTACTTATCCACTTTTGCATTTTTGTACATTAAGCTTAATTCAGGGTCAAACCAGATAACCAAATCAACCATGTTTAATGATTACAATTTTCACCGTAAAGGAATGTAATATTTCAAATTGTTTATCCAACAATACATTCTTTATGCATTGCATAAATTGGCATTGATTTTTATCCATTGTTAATATAAACTGGGTGAATACCAAATTTTGCACAAAATTGTCTTATGTATCTTCTTTGTTGATCGGTTCTTTAGACTGCTTCTTATCTAACCATTTATTATTTAAGCCAAATCATATTGACAGGTTTAAACAGATACTGAAAATATAGCAGAAAAAGATAAAATGATAGACATAATTAAATAAAATTCAGGGAAACAAAACCACACCACCTGCAGTTATTAAAATTTTTCAGTAAATATTAACCTCTGGACAAAGGACATTAACACGGATTCCTTCAAGAGCTAAAGGAGCAAGTGACCTTGTAAACGAAACCACACCACCTGCAGTTATTGAAAGTTGTGAAAATATCTAATCCATAAACCAAAATAAAGGAAAAATTAAAGGTGAAATTGCAAAGAGAATCAATGATCTGGACAAGTAAATAAGTCTGAGGGATGAAATGAACAAATAATACTATAATAGTACCTTTGCTTGCTGAATATATTGGTTTAGGGAAAAATGGATAAAGGCCTGCTGAAGAGCCAATGTTTACTATGACACCAGGTTTTTTCGCCCCGCGCATTGTCTGAATATGCTTGCAAAATTGCCTTTGATTCATATAGCTACATGAAATTACGTGAATTTTGATCTGTATATGAACAGTTTTGGCTTTGTGCTCTTAATTTGTTCTACCCCAATCTTGGAAACTCGTGTGAAATTTTGGACGTATAAGTGATGAAATAATATGTGAATAAGACACTTTAAGAGGACATTCCACGAAAGGGAAACAAAATCTGCAGTTAACAATCTAATTTTGTTCATAATGTTAATCAAATTGGTATTTACATCTACTTATTTTAACTGTATAATCATATTAGTTAAGGTAAGTTTTATACACAACATTAAATAATTAATCCTTGTGTTATCCAGAGTATTATGTATTGATATAGAAACTGCAGATCACCAATAGCAATATGGAAACTTAGCACAAGAAAATATAGAACAGCAAGGAAGAAGTACCGCCGCAGTTGATCAGAGAATGTGTATATAGTAATCCGAGTCCAGTCGGAAAGCGACTGTTTCCGTAAATTGTATTTGCGCCCCTTTGTAGCACAAGAGGGCTTTGATGCAAATCGATTACCAAGATAAAACGGATGAACTTCATTGTACGGTGCAGTAGGCGAAGCAACGACGAACGCAAGGCAGTTTTATGTATAGAACAGACTGTATGAGGAAGAAGAGGGAAAAAAGAAGAAAATCAATGATTATTTGATTTTTTCGCTGCCTCTTATATAGGGTGTGAAGAGGTATTCATTCGCAACGGGGTGCCACTGTTCGAACTACAACGGTAATGACTGCTGGAAAGATTGCGACCCTTTACCAATAGTTATTTCCGTTGGTACTTGCGCGGCTATTTAAAAAAATAGTCCGTTGAACAGCGCAAGCAGGCCTAGCGGTATTCGGAGGCCCTATCCGATCACGAGACCCCAAGAGCCCCAAGGCCCAAGGCCCTAATCATTGACCTTTTTAAATTAATATGAAATATATGCATGCTTTGTTCATGCTATTCCGTTGCCTCTCTCTCTCTTCCTTTTTCTTTTGATATAACATATCAAGCTTTTGTATATGTAGTAAATTAAGGCACAAGTTTTCCCGATGTGGGACTTAGTGATTTTGCCAACTCCACTAATTCATTTCTAACAATCCCCCACATGAATGAGTGGTTGTCTAATCTGTTCTGATATTTTGTGGAATATTTATCATATCGGTAAAATAGCACAGAGGCCTTGAACTTTTCCTAGTGTTTTATCGTTATAACTAACTGGCAAATCAGTGGACTAGATTGTCTTTGAACTGTAAGCCGTTTGTGTAAGTCTATTAAGATAACACATGATTAATATTCTTTAACTCCTTGGTTCGCTGTTTGTGTTCGTTTTTGCCATGAACACCGTCTTGGTTTCATGAGTGCTTGAAGAATTTGACCTTGCAATTCTTCTTGAAGCGGCGCCTTCACACTCACATAGGTGATTCTACAATGAGTATCCCGTAATACCCTACTTGGTTCTTTATAACACCACAGTATAGACATCATTAAAAGCCATGCTTATCCTATTCTCCGACGGGTAGTGCACTGACTTATCATAGGAATGGTTTGCATTTAACAGCGCCATCAAGTTTATCTTAAACTTAGTTGTCCCTTTGAACCTAGATCTTGGGATCTCCAGTCAACTAGGTGTGGTTTCCGTTTTAATAAAATTTTAATTCATAGGTCTTAAACCCATTCCCATCGACAAGGTTTGAACTTTCTCTCTTGGCAAGCCTTTGGTAAGTGGATCCGCTTTGTTATCCTTTGACCTTACATAGTCTATAGTGATAACTCCATTAGAGAGAAGTTGTCTTATGGTTTTATGTCTACGACGAATATGTCGAGACTTACCATTATATAATGTACTATTTTCCCTTCCTATAGCAGATTGACTATCACAATGTATACATATTGGAGGTACAGGTTTTTCCCAATTTGGAATATCTTCCAAGAAACTCCTAAGCCAATCTGCTTCTTCTACGGCTTTATCTAGAGCAATGAACTCCGATTCCATTGTCGACCTTGCTATGCAAGTCTGTTTGGATGATTTCCAAGAGATTGCTCCATTTCCTAGTGTAAACACATACCCACTTGTGGATTTTGTGTCATTTGAGCTAGTTATCCAATTGGCATCACTATATCCTTCTACTACTGAAGGATACTTCTCATATTGCAACACATAGTTTTGTGTGTACTTTAGATAGCCTAGGACCCTGATTATTGCTTTCCAGTAATGTTTACCAGGATTACTGGTATATCTACTCAACTTGCTTATAGCGTATGCAATATCAGGCCTAGTACAATTCATGACGTACATAATACTTCCTAGTATACGAGAGTATTCAAGCTGATATATTCCATCACCGATGTTCTTTACCCAATTTTGGTTCATATCCACTAGTGATTTTGCAATGGTTATATTATACTGCTTGAACCTTTCAAGTAATTTGGCAATGTAATGGGACTGAGATAAGGCATATCCTTGTGGTGTTTTTATAATTTTCAAACCCAAGATTACATCAGCCTCTCCTAGGTCTTTCATATCGAATCTAGAGGACAACATATCCTTCATAGATTTTATTATGGCCTTATTATTCCCTAGGATTAACAAATCATCAACATAAAGACATACAATGACATATCCAATATCCGTATATCTTATAAATACGCATTTATCTGATTCATTTATTTTGAATCCATTTGATAACGTAGTTTTATCCAATTTCTCGTGCCATTGTTTCGGAGCTTTTTTAAGGTCATAAAGTGATTTTACTAATTTACACACCTTATTTTCATTTCCTGGGCTTAGAAACCCTTCAGGTTGCTGCATATATATTTCTTCTTCTAGTTCACCATTCAAAAACGCAGTTTTCACATCCATTTGGTGTATTTCCAAATTTAATATGGATGCGATTGCAATAAGCATCCTAATTGAAGTTATTCTAGTTACTGGTGAATACGTATCAAAGTAATCTAGATCTTCTTTCTGTCTAAATCCTTTTATTACAAGTCTCGCTTTATACTTGTCTATTGAGCCATCAGCTTTCAAATTTTTCTTAAATATCCATTTATACCCTAGTGGTTTTGATCCTTTTTGTAGATCCACTAGTTCCTATGCATGGTTTTGTAAAATGGATTCTATTTCACTGTTGACAGCCTCCTTCTAGTATGGAGTCTCAGGAGATGACATTGCTTGTTGGTAAGTAAGAGGGTCATTTCTATAATATATGCATAGAAATCGGGTCCAAAGGTTTTCGAAGTCCTTTGACATTTGCTCCTTCTGGGTTCCTCAGTTTCAACATTTCTCTCATTCGAGTTTTGATTAACATTATCCTCAGGAGTATCTGTATCTCTTCATCTCTTTTTAACAATTGTTTCAATAGAGGATTTTAGAGGATAAATGTGTTCAAAGAATCTAGCATTTCGCGACTCGATAATGGTGTTTTCATGAATGTCATCAATTTCAGATTTGTACACGAAAAATCGATATGCACTAATATTATGAGCATATCCAATGAATATGCAATCTATAGTCTTTGGTCCAATTTTCATTTTTTTTCATTTTTGGTATTTCTACTTTGGCAAGACACCCCCACACTTTCAAGTATTTGTAGGATGGCGGTCTATTTTTCCAAAGTTCATGTGGAGTTTTTGATGTTTTCTTTCATGGTATTTTATTCAAGATGTAATTTGTCGAAAGAATAGCTTCTCCCCAAAAGTTATCTGGCAATCCCGAATTAATTAGTAAGGCATTCATCATTTCTTTAAGAGTTCTATTTTTCCGTTCGGCTATACCGTTGGATTGAGGTGAATACGGGGATGTAGTTTGATGTATAATTCCAAACTCAGCACAAAATTCCTCAAACGGAGACTCGTATTCTCCTCCTCTATCACTTCTTAAAGATTTTATTTTCTTATTGAGTTGATTCTCAACTTTTGCCTTATACTGTTTAAACATGTCGATTGCTTCTTCCTTGCTTCTAAGGAGATATACATGAAAATATTTGGTACAATCATCAATGAATGTGATAAAGTACCTCTTTCCACCTCTAGTTTGACACATTTTCAAATCGCATACATCAGTATGTATTAATTCTAGAGGTTCGGTTTCTCGTTCAACGTGATGAAACGAGGTTCTAGTCATTTTCGCTTCTGCACAGATTTGACATTTATTTTTGGAGTTTATGTTACATTTTGGTATAAAGTCTAGATTAATCAATTTTCGCAATGTTTCAAAGTTAACATGCGCTAATCTAGAATGACAAATGTTAGAAGAGTCTACGATATAAACAGAAGATTCAACTTTATTCATATCATCTTTTGGTACAATGGTAGTTACATTAGCTTTAAATAAGCCATCACTAACATAGGCCCTTCCCACATACACCCCATTTTTGGATAATACAAACTTATCAGCCACAAATATGAGTTTGAAACCATGCTTGCTAAGAAGCAATCCAGAAATCAAATTTTTACGAATGTTTGGAACGTGAAGGACATCGGTCAAGGTAAGTTCCTTTCCAGAAGTCAATTTGAGCACAACCTTTCCTTTTCCTTCAACTTTTGAAGCAAATGAGTTGCCCATAATAACTGTTCCTCTTCGGTAGCCACTTTGTAAGTCGTGAACATCCATTTATTTGCATAAATGTGGTGAGTGGCCCCGGTGTCCACGAACCATTCCTTGTTGTTGCCAGCAAGGTTACACTCAGAAACTATAGCGCACAGGTCCATGTCAGTAATGCCATCAGAAACTTCAGCCACATTTGCTTCAGACTTCTTTTTCTTTCCGTGACATTCTGCTGCCTTGTGTCCTTTCTTTCCACAGTTATGACAAGATCCTTTAAACCTTTTAGCCTTTTTATTTGAACCATTTTCGTGCTTCCTTTTGTTGGGCTTTTCTTCTTCAACTACATTAGCCTTTGCTGCAATGTTGAAGAACCCCTTTTTCTCTGATTTTCAATTGTCTTCCTCAATCCTCAATCCTCAATCGAACCACCAATTCTTCAACAGTCATTTCCTTGCGCTTGTGCTTTAAGTAATTTTTGAAATCCTTCTATGAAGGCGGAAGTTTTTCAACTGCAGCAGCCACTTTGAATGATTCGCTGAGCGTCATTCCTTCGTCATTTATCTCGTGGAAGATGACTTGCAGTTCTTGCATTTGACTGACAACAGTCTTGCTATCAATCATCTTGAAGTCGAGGAATTTCCCTGCTATGAACTTCTTCATTCCTACATCCTCAGATTTGTATTTCTTGTCGAGTGCAGTCCATAGTTCTTTGGAAGTTGCAGCAACACAGTAGACATTATACAAAGAATTTTCCAAGCCATTAAGTATGTAGTTCTTGCACATAAAATCTGCATTTTTCCAGACATTGAGGGCTTCAACCTTCGTTGCATCTGGTTCCAATTCAGCCACCGTTGGAGCATCTTCCGTGAGATACTTCGCAAGGCCCAGAGTTGTCAAATAGAACAACATCTTTTGCTGCCACCTTTTGAAATCTATCCCCATAAATTTTTCAGGCTTTTCGCCATGGGATAGACTTATCGGTGGGAAGACAGGCGGAGGCTGAGTTGCAGTTAGCACTGGTGCAGAAGGGTTGGTTTGTTTAGCCATATTCGCCTGTACAATGCAATATAGCAACAACAAATACGATTTAAGTTGTTATCCAAAGTATTATGTATTGATACAGAAACTGCAGATCATCAATAGCAATCTGGGAACTTAGTAGAAGAAAATATAGAACAGCGAGGAAGAAGTACCGTCGCAGTTGATCAGAGAATGTGTAGATAGTAATCCGAGTCCAGTCGGAAAGCGACTGTTTCTTTAAATCATATTTGCACCCCTTTGTAGCACAAGAAGGCTTTGATGCAAATCGATTCTCAAGATAAAACAGATGAACTTCGCCGTACGGTGCAGTAGGCGAAGCAACGACGAACGCAAAGCAGTTTTATGTATAGAACAGACTGTATGAGGAAGAAGAGGGAAAAAAGAAGAAAATCGATGATTATCTGATTTTTTTTCGTTGCCCCTTATATAGGGTGTGAAGAGATATTCATTCGCAACGGTGTGCCACTGTTCGAACTGCAACGGTAATGACCGCTGGAAAGGTTGCAACCCTTTACCAACAGTTATTTCTGTTGGTACTTGCGCGGTTATTTAAAAAAATAGTCCGTTGAACAGCGCAAGCAGGCCTAGCGGCATTCAGAGGCCCTATCCGATCACGAGACCCCAAGAGCCCCAAGGCCCTAATATTTGACCTTTTTAAATTAATATGAAATATATGCATGCTTTGTTCATGCTATTCCATTGCCTCTCTCTCTCTTCCTTTTTCTTTTGATATAACATATCAAGCTTTTGTATATGTTGTGAATTAAGGCACAAGTTTTCCTGATGTGGGACTTAGTGATTTTGCCAAATTTGCCAACTCCACCAATTCATTTCTAACACCTTATAACCACTATAAAATGAGGAAAAGGAGATAACAGCACAAACAGGTCCTAAACTAAGATGCACAGATTTTATAGTAATAAAGATAGGAGCAGTCATACAATCTGAATATTGAGATTTTTTTGAAAATTATCGTAAAACTACCGGTTCGTCATCTTAATTACTTACCGTAACTCTAGTGCAGTCAATAACAGCAACAAGGTTTATATTTCCATGTTGCACTTCCATCGGTTTCATCTTCATCAAAAGTTTTGGGTGTCTCACCAATTCCAGCGCTGTTTAAACAAATATCAATACCCCCATAAGTTTCCAAGTGCTTCTGAAACGCACAGGATACATCTCCTGCATTGATTCAGCCAATGCCAATTTTCTTCCGTGCGAATCAAAGATGTCGATGATACATAGTAATTAATCTGAAATGACCTAATCAACTTGTTGATGAATATAACAATTTCAAAAGCTAAAAAAAAGATAGGAGAATATATTACTTGTATTTGTAACATCACATTTGTTGAACATTGCAGAAGGAAATTTCAGATCTGGATTGGCTTTTAGATTTTCTTTTTCTATTAAGGAAGTTGTTTCATTTCCCCTCTCCTCGGAAATGTCAACAATAGTAATAAAAATACCATTTTGTGCAAGAGCCATGCTAATTGCTTTACCTAAAATATAAATTGAAACAATTAGATAAAATTATGTCATCAAGCCATGAGCAATTTGTAAATAATTTAACACCCTTTATAAAACAGTTGCATGTATATGTATATAGCGCATGCAGATAAACGTACTTACATATTACTATGAACTTGGTTTAAAACTATTAAGTTCCCTTCTACATAACCTATAATCAAACATCAGTTTTTATGAAATAACAATATAGCATTAGTTACAATGCATGTTTATAGCTATATATTGGTTAGATGACCTTAAAATAATGTTGTATGTTTTCCCTATCATATAGTCATAACCAGACCAAAAGTTTTTTTTTTAAGAAAAAAAGGTCAAATATGCCTGAATTCCAAATGGGATGATGATGATAATAATAAAGTATTTATATACCTATTCCATTAGCACCTCCAGTGACAAGGGCAGACATGCCTGGCTTGAGCTCCATCCACGCTGAATAATGAATTGACAGATTAGAACTGTCAAAGAAACGAATTCTGCTGTGCCCTGCACATATGGCTTTTGTAGTAGATTTTTCTTTCCAATGTGTGGATACTAAAAAGATCTGTTATTGGAATGATTTACATAAATAAAACATGGACAAATCATGTTCTAGAATTCATTTGTTTTTATCGAAGTTTTAAAATGTGGAAGCTTACATGAGGCATTTCAGGTCTATGAGGCTTGACATAAATCTCGAATCGTAACTGGGTTTTGATTATAGGTTATATAGGAAACCGACCTTTGCACATGGCAAGCTCTTAGCATGTATTCTGGGTTTTGAACCCGCACCACTATTACCATGGTGCAAGTCCTTAACCGCTGGGCCGCTGCTGCAGAATATATATATATATATATATATATATATATATATATATGAGGAACGATCAAGAGCACCCCCAAATAGTCCAGCACCCCTTTAGGCCCCCTGATTTTCACCGCACATCCTTTTTCTCTCTCTCCCTCCACTAACTCTCTCTCCCCCACTAACTTAATAAATAATAAATGAGTGGCTATTATAGAGGTGCAAAAAGGGTGCCAACAAAATGGGGTGCCATATAACCTTCCTCTCTCTCTCTCTCTCTCTCTATATATATATATATATATATATATATATATATATATATATATATATATATATATGTGAGATAAGATCAAAAGCACCCCAAATAGTGTAGCAACCCTTTAGCCCCCTGATTTCCACCACACATTTCTGTTTCTCTCTCCTTCCACTAACTCTCTCTCCCCCCACTAACTTTTTTTAATATAAATATGTGGCTATTAATGGGATGCATTGGGGTGCTCCCAAATAGGGGTGCCATGGAACCCTCCTCTCTCTCTCTCTCTCTCTCTCTATATATATATATATATATATATATATATATATATATATATATATTTGACAATTTAAATTAATATATGTAAAAAAAATGAAAAAAATTATTTAGGATCTAGCTTTGAAAAAGTATATATTTTTATTATAAATTATAAATAATATTTGAAATCCATGTATATGGTTAAAATTTTGATTTCCCAAATTTATTTGAAAATTTCACCAAACTCCGATATTAATTCCTTTTATCAATGCACAACGGCTAGCAATATTTATTTTGAGATTTAACTCCACTGATAAACGTTCTTCAAACAACAATGAGAAAATCCATAGTTCTTGATTGTTGTTTCATAAACAATCTTACTTGATAAGATCGATATTTAAGTTGAAAAGTAAAAAGTGAAAATTTATATATTTATATATTTTGTTCTTTTTTATTTCAATTGAATAATTAAAGTTTAATGACTTATTCCAGTGTCAATTTTTACAACTAAAATAAAAGGATTCATGAGTCATATGCCCTATAGTGTGAAACGAGAAAGACATACGCTTTGTATGCCACATATTGTGAGCTTCAATAATGTGTTTTATGTTATTTCCTCCAAACGACTATTGAGGCAAGGATTTCAAAATAATGACTTCTATTCATAATATGTTGTAATATATATATATATATATATATATATATATAAATGTTGTGAATATGCTTTTATTAGTTCTCTGTTTAGTCCCACATCATGGGAAAAAGTTAAACATCAGCTCCAAAGCCTCTATATAAAGGAGCCAATGTAATAGAAAGAAACACACAACTGAATGAATAGAAATGTTCTCTCCCCCTTATTTCTTCTGTTCTGTGTTCTTTTTATAACACGTTATCGTCACGAAGCTCTATTAGAGCTATTGTTTGAAATATTCTAGATCTATATCTATGGATCTATCATGTAAGTAATTTTTATTTGAAGATATCAATTCATGAATTTATATTTTGTTATACAGTTATTTTCTATTTGAGAATATTAGATCAATGGATCTATGAATTTGTCATATCTTCAGTTCTTTTAGATCTGACTCAAACTTCTAGGTCTCTTTTCCTATTTTTTTTTTTTTTGCATATCTAGATTATATTCTAATGGATCTAACTTTTTAGATCTATTTTTTTTTCTTGTTGATCCTAAATATGTGTAGATGTATTCCTTCATTTCTGTACGGATCTAATTTTGAATTTTCCGTATCCAATTTGATGGAGGTTCGATTGTATATGTATTATTTACATTATTGATGATGTAGAGGTAGATCTAGTTTTATCCTTTCCGATCCACGATTACTTTTCAAATGTGATTCTTTGGATAGACTAAAGATAAAATATGTTTGATTTTTTTTAATGTACACCCAACAGAATTATGGGTATAAAATATGATGATGTAGCATTTAAACTCAATAACAATATTGATTTATCAGTAGAAGTGAAATTGAAAACACTTGATGTAAACAAAATATGCAAATAAGGAACCTGAAGTTCATATGCAAATGAGGAACCTGAAGTTCATACGCAAATGAAAAACCTGAAGTTCATATACAAATGAAGAACCTGAAGTTCGTATGCAAATGGGAAAGATGAAACAAAAGCCCGAAGCTTTCTTAAAAGTTGTGACATAAAAATATTGTACTTCCAGAAGAAGTTAAAACGACACACACATTATAATATGTAACAAAAACATTGGATTCAATAAAATCTCTAAACATGTTTCATCTAACTGACGTCTTTCATGTACATTTTATATTAACTGAATATCCTAAAGATATAGTATGCATATTAATCTCTTGAAGAGATTTTTTAGACATTTAATTTTATATAGCAAATCCAACATCCTAGAAGAGATGTTAAAGATTTTTTTGTTGCATTGCAATTACATAAATAAAAGTTATATTCCCTGAAGGAATATCATACACTCTGGAAGTAGTGATTTCTTTTCTCTCTTGAATCTTATTTTAATTTAATGTACCTAATTTTGTTACTGCATTTAAGGTTTGATATGTATTTTTGTTATGACATGTCAATAGTTTGTATATATTTATCTCTGGAGGAGATAAGTTCATCCCAGAAGCGGTGATAACAAAATATCTTTAGAGGATATTTGTATAGTTGAAAATGGTAAAATATCTCCAGAAGAGATTTCTACAACTAAAGGTGATAAAATATTTATAGAAAAAGTTCATAAATTTTTCCTAAAAAAAAGAAAGGGAAAATATGTATTA
This sequence comes from Allium sativum, assembly GCA_030737875.1. NCBI lineage: Eukaryota > Viridiplantae > Streptophyta > Magnoliopsida > Asparagales > Amaryllidaceae > Allium > Allium sativum. The sequence goes on along the minus strand of CM060919.1, from coordinate 725,446,363 downwards.
AAACTCCATAAATGGGTTTATGGAATATCCCAGAAGCGATATTATATTCTGATATGTCTATAAAAGAATTTTCATTGAAATATTTTCAAATATCAAATATGATGATACAAATTTAATGACTAAAAATAATATGCATCTCGAAGATCATATTAAGTTAAGATCTAAATAATGATCTTAATTTTGCACACCGGAAGTGAATGCAAAAGTAATTTTTGTTATAAAAATGGAAAACTTAGAATCTGCAGTTTCTATGATGGTAAGAAGTAATTTTGATATAAAAAGAAATATCTATATATGGATAGTATAATTTGAAACATGTAATTTTGTTGTTGTGAATTTTATGTATAGATCTGCAAGTTTTTCGAATCATTTATATTGAAGAATGTAAAATCTCGGTCCTATAATTATGCATTTCTACTCAATTCTTGATTATATATTATGCATATATACGATATTTTAGAAAATTTGATTATTGAGAAATGCAGTACAACTATAAGTTGTTTATTTCAGCTTTGTCGTTGACCAATTCTGTAGCTAGACCAAAATTTTATTCTGTTGATTTAAGTAAAATTTGTTTATTTGATTCATATATTTAGACTGTAAAATGGTTATTTCCGTTATTTTTATAATAAATGCATTATATGCATCGTTATGATAATATATATTGTATTACCATATTATTATAAATGTATTAAAAGCATTGGCTATTGTAAGTTAAATGATGTATGCTTGTGTTTGGAATAAGAATAGACATATGTAGTATTAGCCAATGTATTTGGCAACTAACATCTAATGTAATGGAAAAAGTTGTATAACTCAAATCTGAGAACTGAAGTCTTGGATTATAAAAAAATAATTTTTTTGATGAAATTTATAGTCTGAAATCTTGATAATTAGCAGGAATGCAAAAGCCTCTAAATTAAAAGTATGTTAAAAGATTGAAAACCAGAAGTTCATCATAAATTTATAAAATTGACATGCATATGTATGTGTATATATATGCATAGGAACTCGAAGTTCCTCAATCAATGAATTTGAAATACTTCATAATTTAAAAGCCTGAAGCTTTATTCAAACCGTATGAAATAATAACATTACACTTCTTAAAGAAGTTAAATCATATGCGACAATAATAATGCATCCAAAGATTGCACAATCTTCAAAATGAGCTGTATCTTGCTTATATATTTATATTTACATATTGTATTGAAGAATAAATTTTAACAATTCAAAGTTGTTGTATATTTTATTTGAACCAGAAATTCAATACAGTGGAACCAGAAGTTTAATACAGTGGAACCAGAAGTTCAATAAAGTGGAATTATAAGTTTAATATAGTGGAACCAGAAGTTCAATACAGTTGAACCAGAAGTTCAATACGGTTTAACAAACTTGAAATTGTTTATATATTATTTGAACCAGAAGTTCAATATAGATTATCAACTCAAAGTTGATCACATATTTCATTTGAACCAGAAGTTCAATACAGTTCCAAATCAGATATTTTGGATATTATGAAACGATCTTTAAGATTCACATTGGAATTGCTTGATAAGCAAAAATTAATGATTCGAACATTATAAACAATCTGTTCTAAAATAATCAATAACTTGAATGAGAGAGAATATTCAAATCAATTACATATGTAATACGTGGACGCATATATATACATATATATATATATATATATGCGAATATTTAATTAACAACCTGAAGTTGTCATGAGCTCATATTATGAATTATGCATAAATTATTTTATTGACATCAATATTAAATGACCTGAAGTCATGTGCATTTTCAAATGATAGAAAATTCCTCCAAGTTATTAGATCATTGAAAGGGAATTAGCAATACAATATGAATGCATCTTATCAACTAATAAGAGCATTATCCTCCTACAATTGAAATACATATAATGTATTTGCTAGCTATGATGCTATAATGGATCAAAAATGAATCCAAAGTAGGTTTATTATTTAAAGTGACAATGTTTTTCAACATTGAGGGGGAGGATAAAGGAATCATCGATGTTAAATATTTGCTAACATATAGAATTATGCAAAGTATTAAGTAACTTGCATAAATTATCAATTATGTCCCTAATAGACTTTCTCCAATATACATTTGAATCCCCGATAGATCAAAAGGTGTAGGTCACAGCTGAAAATGTGGTATAAAAATCAGTTCAAAATATCTTTGGAGTAACTCATAAAGATGCAAAATAAAGGAGGTGAGTGTTCCTGAAGAAACACTTAAGGGTACTTTGAAAGAAACCCATGACATGATTGTCAAAATAACCCCAGAAGTGGTTTAGATACATTAAGCATGATCAGTTTTGAGATCTCAATAAATTATGTATAGAACTGACAAGAAATAATCATCGATGATAAATTAATTAATAATAAAGCGCTTATATTTATAATAGATTAAAAATCCCATATTAGAGAGAAACATGATTGGCCATCATGGAATTCTCCTAAATAAGATATATGGACCTGTAGTCCATAAGATATGAACCTGTAGTTCATAAGATAAAAATAGAAATATATATAATGACAAAAACACACAGAAGTTACTGAAGCACCATAGAGTGTCAACAACATGGTAAGTGCCATGAGCATTGTATTTTTAGAGAAAATTGAATTGATTAAAGTGGTGAAAGTTTTTAAAACACTTACAATACCCTGAAGGTATAAACGATGAAAGTATACAAATTCCGGAAGAATTTAAATTACGTTGTTAGTGATAAATAATGCAAAGAGCATGAAATGTAGATTGCAACATTCTTTTAAGTATTGTTGTGATGAAAATCTTGATATAATTCATGATGAGTAGATCACTTCCTGCTTTCAAGAATTGTTGTAAAGAAACTCTCAATATCCATTGAACTAGTAGTTGCGATATGCAAATATTATTATAATATATAAGTTCCTGAAGAACATAAATATCATTTGTTATTATAAAGAATACAAAGAACATGGACGATAGATTACAACATTCTTTTGAGTATTGTTTAATGAAAATCTTGATATACTTTAAGATGAGTAGATTACTTCCTGCTTAGTTTTGCTATAATGAACGTTGTCTTATTCATCAAACGTGTATTGCAATATACAAGTCCAATTGAAACAAAAAAATTATAAGCACCTGAAGTGTATTCATAAATGAATATTAGCATCATACAAATCACAATAGGAAGGCGTTTTAAATAAGAAAGCATGTTTGAATCATGGAAATGCACATGAAGTTTTAAAAGAAAAACTTCATTAAGAAGTATTCGTAAGCAATTTGAGTTATTGAAAGAAGAATACAAATTCAAAGGAAATTATTAAATCATGGGGAGCATCCATAAGTATAATATAATGCACTCTTTTTCCTTAACTAAGTTTTTCCCCACTGGGTTTTCTTAGTAAGGTTTTAATGAGGCATGGGTCATGATCCAGAAGTATCAACCCAAAAGTAAAATACAAAAATAAGTTATAATGTACTCTTTTTCCTTATTTAAGATTTTTTCCACTGGGTTTTTCTTATTAAGGTTTTAACGTGGCATTACATTGATCCAGAAGTATCATACTACTTTTGACGTAGTAAATATGACATTGTATATTGTTCTCTTTTTCCTTCACTAATATTTTCCCATCAGGTTTTTCTTAGTAAGGTTTTGATGAGGCACATTTTGATCCAGAAGTGTCAAACATCTTTTGCTGAAGTAAACTATTATTTATGAAGAAGACAAGGCAGTTTGCATGACTCAGATTCAAGTGAATTATATCAAGGCCAATAGGATGGAGCAAATTTTTTCTAAATTTCCCTTCACTTATGAATGAAAGGTTAACAAGAATGAGGAGAAACAAATTCAGTTCAAGAAAAGCGGGTAGATCTGTTCTCAAAGGCAATTTCCAAATCAACATTCCAGAAGATGATGCACAAAATTGACATGCTTTGACAACATCAATAGACTAATTGAATAATGAGTTATAAATAAGGGGGAGCATATAAAAATATGCTATAATGTACTCTTTTCCTTCACTAATATTTTTCCCACTGGGTTTTTGTTAGTAAGGTTTTTAATGAGGCATTATCTTGATCCTGAAGTATCAACCCTTACAGTAACATTGTAAAACATGTTACCTAAAGAGGAAATAAATTTGCACTCTTTTCCTTGTTTATGATTTTTCCCACTGGGTTTTTCATAAAAGGTTTTTAATGAGGCATTATTTTGATCCTGAAGAATCAAACTCTTTTTAAGGAATATCATTTTAATATGATATTCATAATGTCAAACGTTGTACTATTTATCTCGTTCAAGGTTTTTTCCGTCGGGTTTTCCTGATAGAGTTTTGAAGGCAACAGACAATAGTTGTATCGACTGAACGGGTATATGTAAGCAAAATAATAATGAGGAGAAACAATCATCGTATATGTTTTAAAAGGGATAACTTCAAGTTAGCAGAGCATTCAAGTTTTTGAAGATGCACATTCAAGGGGGAGTGTTGTAATATATATATATATATATATATATATATATATATATATATATAAATGTTGTGAATATGCTTTTATTAGTTCTCTGTTTAGTCCCACATCATGGGAAAAAGTTAAACATCAGCTCTAAAGCCTATATATAAAGGAGCCAATGTAATAGAAAGAAACACACATCTGAATGAATAGAAATGTCCTCTCCCCCTTATTTCTTCTGTTCTGTGTTCGTTTTATAACATAATAGTGTTTATTACATTTTAGTGGAAAAATAATATGTTTGTTCTGAAAGTAGACTATTATTGGAAAATATAATTGAGAAAGGAAAAACAATAATAGGCATTTGTACAATTCTAGTAAGAACTGCAGTTTTTTTTGTTTCACCAAAGTTAACACCACCCTACATATTTACATCTAACAGCACATGCTTCAGCATGCAAAATAAAAGGATTAAAACATATGATAAACGATTAACACATTAAATGCAAAATAAATGATACAAATGAGAAATTACCTATGATACACGTAAAAAGTAGTACAAGAACCCCATATTCCACATGTGAAATTTAGAAGGCTGCAGTTTCAAATCTAAAAGCTTAAATGTTATTTTTGGTTATCATAATGGCATTTCAAATACACATAAAATTTGCAGAGAATTTAAGATAAGCAGTATAGTAGTTCGACATATATCAATTGCATTTTCTCTTTCTTTCCGATTGCCTCATTAGCATAAAGATTATATATGGAGAAGATTAAAAAAACCATTTTAAAGAGTATTTTGATGCGATTCATTTTCACAACGCTAATTAAGCTATATGACTAAACAATTATTTTTCTTTTCATTAAACTTAGCTTGTAGTTTTGCACTGTTTATTAATTGTAAAAGCAAAAGCTATTTTTATAGAATTTTTTTTACGAGTGAGAATGAAAAGAAAGTTTATTTTCAATCTGATTATGAAAAGATTTTGAAATATTTAATGAAAGATTTTATTGTCAAGGACATGTAGATCAGAGGATCTATACACAGCGGAAGTATTCTTGATAGTATCTATATTGTAACTATAAAGTAACAAAAATCAAAACTGAAAATGAAAGAACACAAGGCTTTTACGTGGTTCGGCAATAGCCTACATCCACGGGCAAAAAAGAATGATTTTCATTAGCACGATGGAGAAGCAAAAGGAGAGATACATACAAGAGTCTTTACAAATCTCTCATGGAAGCTGTTACATTGTTTTCTCTCGGCTGCTCACAAATAAAACCCTCACACACTTCTTACGTGAAAAACAGTCCATGTATATGACTGTGTTCACATGAGCTTCAACTAGTATCAGGCCCACATGAAAACATTACACAAAATAAGCATTTTGCTGCATTTGCATGCATCATTCTGCACCAAGGATGCACCATATTCCACAATTCTCCACCTCAGATGATGCTCAAAAGCATGAGATGATCACATACACACCACTCTAAGTTGCCTCATTATCAGCTGCACCAAAAATAGCTGCCTACGTACCCATCGAGATCAAGCTGCCGTAGTTTAACATCATGTCTCAAAAGAGTCTTCATAATGTTCCAAAGAACTTCCACCCCATCGGGTATCATACATCAAACATCAAGAACATTAAGTCAAGACAATGCCTGAACTTGACACTAGGAACTACTTTCGTCAACATGTCAGCTGGATTCTCTTTTGTATCAATTTTCACCAACAAATTTTGATTTTCGGCCAACACTTCTCGAATGAAATGATAACGCACATTAATGTGGTTTGTTCTTGCATGATGAAATTGATTCTTTGCTAGGTGAATGACAGTCATACTATCACAATGCACAACAAGTTGATTTTGCACCACTTCCAAATCATTCAACAAGCCATGTAACCATATTTCCTCTTTAAAAGCTTCGGTTACAGCCATATACTCCACCTCGGTAGTAGACAATGTTACCGTCGATTGCAAAATCGATCTCCAACATATAGGACCACCTGCCAATGTAAACACATATCCAGTAGTGGAACGTCTCTTATCCAAATCACCCGCATAATCCGAGCCCACATATCCAACACATAAATGATTGTTGTTCATGTCTCTCACAAATTCCAAACCCACATCAATAGTTCCCAAAAGATATCTCAAAATCCATTTGATCGCATTCCAATGCTCTTTCCAGAAGCATACATATAGCGACTAACCATACTCACGGCATGTGAAATGTCAGGTCGTCTACACACCATCGCATACATAAGACTCCCCACAGCATTAGCATATGGTACATTTGCCATAAATTGAATTTTATCATTGGAAGAACACATAGTTGCATTTAATTTAAAATGAGCTAGACAAAAGTGTACTCACTATTTTCGTGCTCTTATTAATGCCAAACTTCTTTAATACCTTCTTCAAATATGCCTTTTGAGATAAACATACTTTTCCGCTCATCTTGTCTCTATGAATTTCCATGCCAAGAATTTTCTTAGTATCTCCAAGATCCTTCATTTCAAATTCAGCCGACAACCTGCATTTTAATTTGTCAATTTCAGATTTGCAAGCCGATGCAACGAGCATATCATCTACATATAAGAGCAAATAAATGAAAGAACCATCACTTAGCTTTTTCAAATAAACACAATGATCATAGTGGCTTCTAGTGTACCCTTGATCTAACGTAAAACGATCAAATTGTTTATACCATTGCCTCGGAGATTGTTTCAATCCATACAATGACCTTTTCAACTTACACACAAGATCCTCTCCACTGGAAGCTTTGAATCCACTTGGTTGAGACATATAAATTTCCTCCTCTAAGTCTCCATGTAAAAACATTGTTTTTACATCCATTTGAATAAGATTCAATTCATATTGTGCTACCAAGGCTAACAAAATGCGAATAGAGGAGTGTTTCACAACCGGAGAAAACACTTCATTATAGTCAATTCCCTCCTTTTGTGCATAGCCTTTTACAACTAGTCTCGCCTTGTAGCGGACCACATTCTTCTTTGTTCCTTCTTTCTTCGCATATACCCACTCACATCCAATTGCTTTCTTGCCATTTGGAAGTTTGGTAAGAACCCAAATGTCATTCTTATGAAGAGATGTCATTTCTTCACTCATAGCCTCGTTCCATTCCTCACATTCAACACTATGAATAGCTTGCATATATGTTTCAGGAATTCCTTCATCCTTAACAGACAAAGCATAAGTTACACAATCTCGAAACCACCCTGATTTCTTGATCTCGTTTTGGTCTGCTAGTAGCAATCAATTCCTGAACATTCCTCTTTGTTTCTGCTTCTGAATCATCAGCACTACTCGGATCAGCAGTGTTTTCATCAATTTCAGCATCAAATTCTGTCATTTCAGCAGCAGTTTTTGATGTTCCAGGAGCAATTTTTGACAGTTTAGAAGCAGTTTTTGACCTTTCAACAGCAGTTTTTGACAGTTCAGCATCACTTGGAGCTTGCGATACAACATCAATTTCACACGCTGCACATTTTTGGGACTGTTGAAGCTTTTAGGGCTGTTGGGATTGTTGTTGCTAATTTCTGTCGATTTAGCATCGTTTGACTTTAGCATGATATCTTCATTGAATGTAACATCTCTACTTATGATCATCTTCTTTTCAACATTATTCCATAGTTTGAATCCTTGGACATAACTCTTCATACCAACAAATATTGATTCAGTGGCACGTACACCTAGCTTATTGATGTACATGTAAAAATGCACATTTATATTCATATATTTACTTTTGTTTAGTGCAAATAAATGTCATGTGTGGGTATTTTATCATGTTCAAATTGTAATTCAATTGATTTCAAAACATCATGCATTCATCATCATATAGGGGGAAAATGGTCATTTTTGTGCTTAAGTTATTTTGAGGATTTTTACTTGGGCATTTTTCATTATTTTTGTATAGATTTGATGCATGTAGAAGAGGACTTCATAAAGATATATATGCATACAAAGGAAAAAAAGAGGAAATCAATGCCTTGCCAATAAAAAAGGAAATAAATGCCTTGCCACAAAAATGGAAATCAATCAATGGAGAAGGAATCAATTCAAATAGAAGATTAATGGAGGACCCCACCCAATCTCCCTCCTTCTTTAGTGGAGACAAAAAGGGCTTCATGAATCATTATTGCTAAAGACAAAAGGAAGCTTAATGAAGGGCATTCTTGGTAGCACGCTAAAAGTGAATTAGGGTTTTACTCATGTATAAATAACCCTTGTATGTTGGTGTAAAAGGGATCTTGGATTTTATTTAGTTTATAGTAGCTGAAATCAAAAAATCTATTTCTCTTCCATGGCTTCTTATCCATTTCTTTTATGTAATTTTTTATAGTTAATTTTAATATAATGCTCTTTTCTTTTGTTGTCTTTTATAATGAAATCTTTTTGTGTTATCATTGAATCCATTATGAGTTGTTAAACACCTTCAATTTAGGGGTAGTGAAGCTGTCATGATTCATGAATAATTAACATAAGAATTTCATGTTTCTGACTCTCTTGTTTGAGCTTAATCTAAAATTGGATATAGATAAAGTAAAGATTTTATATGGTGAAAATTGATAGCACATGTTGGTTGATTATTCCCAAATGTGTTATACTCATATCATTAATATAATCATACTTTATCACAATCTAATTCATTTTAGAAAAAGTAGTGACATTAAAAGTGAAAGCATCCTTGATGTTCTATGTAGTTAGTGAATATTAACATACAGAACATACTCATAATGTTTCATTTTTATTAGAACTATTATTTTCTATGTGATAATTAGGGCTTTAAGTTTGTATTGAAAATTGATGATTTATGTAGCTTGAATTTTCTAGCATATAAATCATGCTTGTTTGAATACAACACTTAATGTGCTAGTTATTAAAGAGAGTTAGAGCCATTTTTTTTATTAATTAGATTGATGTTGATAGTGAATCTACTCGTAAATTGTCTCTTAATCTCATATCTATATTCATTTTAACATTGTTAAATTTCTTTTAATTTATAGTTAACAATTTCACTCGCTTTCGGCTTAATTTGATTGAGAAAGATTAGAATAAATTCTTTTCCCGCGGATCGACCCGTATTCGCCACGTACAATAATTGTACGTCGTGCGCTTGCGGTTATTATTACGATATTTTGTCAGCGGTTTTCTAATTCCATAGAAATGCTATTTGCAAATAAGTTTTTGGCACCGTTGTCGGGGAAAGTTTTTATTTTTATTTTGTTCTTCGAGTTAATTTTCTAATTTGTTGTTCTTTCTTTTTTTTTAAAAATGCATGTAGCTTTTGTGTGTATTGTTCATTTCTATTTTGTGTGATCTTGTGTGACTTTGCCTCATCTTGCATATAAAAAAAATTATGCATTTTTGTGTGTTTTATCCGTCTATTTTTTATTTGTTTGTCATTTCTAAAAAAATAAATAAATTATTGCTTTCCTTTCACTCCCTCTTTAATTTTCTTTCCCTTCTCTGCCTTATATTTCCTGATTGTCTTACTCCTTTTCTTTCCAGTAATTAATTAAACTTATTGCTTTTAAATTCTTCCTTTCTTTCCTCTCTCTGATTTCTTTCCCAAATTCTCTTCATGATTACTTTCCTTTTTCCAAAAAAAAAATCTCCTTCCAAATTTTATTTACAGTTTATTTCCTTTCTTCTTTTACAATAAAAAAAAAATTCCTTTTGCAATTTTTTTCTCTCCCTTGTTTAATTTCTTTCCCATTACATTGCCTTCCATTTTTCAACAATTCTTTAAAAAAAAACACTTGCCTTGTTTTCAATTTCTTTTCTTTTTCCCATTTATTTCTTTCTCTCTTTGTACAATTCCTTTTTCTCGTTTTTTTTTTCTCCTACTTTGATTACTTGTTGTTCCTTCTTGTTCATCCTTATAGCTTCTCCTTCTTCATCAACCACTTTCTACACCCCATCAACCTTCAGCAAATCCATACCTGACCACCCACCGCAACCACCTCCTCTAACATCCCTTTTCCTATTCAGTCAACACAAACATCAAACAATCATCTTCCCTCATCACCATACACCGTTAAACATCCACCACCCTCACGCAATACCCCCCTTTCAAACCATCAACAAATTTCCATAACACCGATCTCCTTCACCAACGCCAAACAAATTGTCCTCCGTTAACCTTCACCATAAAACCAAACTCTAACTCACACAGCCTCCCCACTTTCATGCTATCACCATCCCATCCACACCTCCTTCAACCATCTTACTCTCCTCACACAACAACTCTACAAACAAACCCAATTCACCTTCCTTCGCAACCCCAATAATTCCATACCACTAGTCAAAGCTCAAACCACCTTGTCACCTTCCACAAATCATTCATCAATACCGGAGCAACCCAAAACTGAAAATCTCCTTCACTTCCAGTAGCAATCTCCACCCTTTGCAAACCTGAATTCTAACGGTTTCAATATCCGCTTCATCCTCTTCAAATTGCAAACCACACAAGACCAAAAATTGTAAGCCTTCCCTTCATCACTAGTTTCATCACCAGATCCCGATCTATAGTCCACGGCTGGAACCCCTATCGAAGCCAAACCCTATTCGAAAAAAACAATTGATTCAGTTATAAAGGCCAAAAAACCAAATTTTCCTTCCTCTCTGAAATAGCGATCTAGTTTCTAGAAAAAAAATATACCGTTGATTTGCAATTCGGTCCTTGTGTAAATCGGGAAAGTGGGGTGCAATACTTTGAGGCCTTCCGGGATCTGTTCTTGTTTTGGGTTGAGTATATGTGATTGTGGCATGCGGGTTTGTTTGCCCAAGTTCAAAATTTTCAACTAGCTTTTTTTTCCTTTGGTTTATTCATTTTTTACTTTTGATAGTCGTGCTTTTTGTTTAACTAGTCCAGTCTGGATTTTTTTAGTGCATTCTATTCTTCTCATTAAAAAAAACCACTTGTTTTATTTTTCCTTGTATATATATAATTTTTACTTTTCAGGTTTCGAAAATCTGTCGAAGGTTAGCTTGCCTGAAGTGCTTTGCTTGCTTGCTAAAAAAAAGCGCCGCTAAATAAAATTGCTAAAAACTCTGCACGCACGGGTATATGTTTTCTTTCCTTGTATTTATTTTATGCGCATTGTTGTTTTCTTGCATTTGCATAAAAAAAATCCAAAAACAAAATCAAATTCATTGGTAGTTGCATTGTTAATTCACGTTTAATTTTTGTTTTGCATTCATCTCATCTTATTTTATTTTATTTTTCAAAGGACACTGTTATATTTTGACAATTTGATTTCTTTCTAATGATTTATTTCTCGGTGTCTAGACTATGGCAGAGTAATAACTGTTTATAAATATTACGGTGATTCCTAAATATTATATCGGTTGTTCCTCTGAAGGTACTTAAACTTTCGGTTGCATAGCTAGGGTGATTCCTGGTGCACCGATAACTCCTGTCTGTTAACTGGCTGAGAAATTTTTTGTTGAAATTAATCTCACTATCATTATATAATTTTAGTAATTTGCATTCATATAGTTACATTAGGTCATGCATATATAAAAAAACAAAAAAAAAATCTTGAAAATGTCTCAATTTTCTTATCCCCATGAATTTTACAATGGTTGTGAGAATCAATATAATCCATTTAATTTTACACCAAATTCATATGGATAATTTAGTAACAACTATTGTAAGCAATTTGGACTTTACGCTACCAACTTTTCAAAATTTTCAAAATAGTCCTGATTTTGCACCACAAAATTTTCAAACTAATGATCGACCATCAAGTTTGAAAATAAGAATTGAATCTTTACTTGAAATGAGCATACAAAAAATGAAGAAATAAATGAATTGTGTAACTTATACATGTGCAACAATTCAAGTGAAAGCTTTCAAAGTAATGAAAATTCGATTTCACCTCCAAATTCAAATGATTCTGATTATAACCCTTGTCAATTCAATTTTGAACTCCAAAATGAATTTTAAATTCGAAATGGAAATGTAAATCACTTCTCAAATGATTTTGGCAATGGGAATAATTTCAATTGTGGTGCTACTGAAAAGTTTTGTTCTCAACAATTTCAAATTGAAAATTCTCATGTAAATAATTATAAATTTGATTTTGTTAAGCAAATGAATGAACTTGACAGTTACTTGAAGTTTTGTGAAAAACAAAATCGAATCCAAACATGTGGCGATTCGAATAAAAATCCACCTTTACCCACAATCGATGATTTTCAAATAAGGACTTTCGAAATTGAAAATATCGATTTTAATAAAGTTGTTAATAATATGGTAAATGAGTTGGATTTCAACTCTTTTGAGAGGGTGGAACCAAATCTCAAATTCGATATTCCTTTTTCTGAAAATAACGGCTTTCAAACAACAACTTTGGATTTTGAAAATGATTCATGCACTGAAGTTGTTGTTCACCAAAGGAAGACGAATTTGATGAATACTATTTTTTTGGACTTTTCAAAAGTGAGTTGAATTTTAAAGAGGTATATTTGATTCACCATTTTGATTTTGAAATCGATAATTTAAAAGAAATTTTCAATGATAATTTTGAAATTCAATTTGGTGAAAATAAACATGAAATTCAATCCATTATTCAATCTATCCCGAAAACCACCAAAAACAAAACAACTCATTCGATTTTAAATAAAACAACATTCGTTTTTCCAAAACTACACTCACCTTTAAAATCTTTTACGATTTGGTTTTTCAAGCTTAAATCGTGTCTTTTGTACTTGAAGAGACAAATGAATCGGTCTTCAGAAAACTGTTTCATTTATTTCTCATCAATATATTTTCTGATATACTATAAATATTATTATTTTCTCTCTTGTAAATGTAAGTCATATTTTCAAAATTTTCATCTTTCCATTTGGGTTGACTGTGGGGGCACAGTCCAAATCAAGTGTGGGGGTAGTTTCATATTTATTTTGGTTTTGCATAGAATTTTCCTTTCTTTTTTTTCCATTCAAAAAAAAAAAAAGAATTTCACATCTCTATTTGCTTTTAAATAAGACATGATGGAGTTAGCATATAATTTTTGTCGTTCGACTAAAATGTTTGGAAATGTACTTCTCTTAGCGGATAACGAAAGGAAAGTTTGAATTATGAGCAAATTTGGTGTGATTGGTATATTGGGAAATTCGTAGGTGATGAGTATGAAATGTTTTCCGAATTGCAATCTGATTAAAAGAATGGTTGATTTAGACTACTTGCAATAACATTTTAGATCTTTTAGGTGAAGTTGTGCTAAGATATCCTCTTAACTCCTTCTCTCTCTCTTATGTGAAAAAAAGAAAATAAAAGAGAAAAGAAAAAAGAAGAAGAATGTATATATATATAATAGTAATCCAAGGGTATCCAACATTGCTAGTACATCTCGCGTTGGTATGCAAACCCGCCAAGCTCTTTCCGACACCATGTTGACAAAGTCAGCGTCGGTATACCTTGGTCTTGTTTTATGAGTTGGACACCTGAGGACTACCGACCCTTACGTAAGTCGTAATGCAGTGTATGGGTAGTATACCTAGGTATTTGTAAATAATAATAATGTGAATATTTTGTAATAAAGAGAGAGTTAGCACTTAAAATCAAAGCACACTCTTCACTTATTCGACCTAACTTGTTAACAAAAATGAAGTTGAGATGCCGTTTTATGATTGTTGACATCGATTATAGAATTCATTTCATATTTGAACTATGTTTTTACCAAAACAACTGGCCAAGCTAGAGGAGTTTGTGACGATAACATGACTTTTGTTTGAAGTTTTGATTAGTAACGGACTCAAATTTCATAGTGACGACCCAAATTTGTGTTAACTTATTCATGTAATATTTAAAAGTAAATTATCCATTTGTAAATATTCCTTTAAAAGCTTGCATTCATCTTATAAATATTTTCTAATCTTGCATTTTGTAAATATTTTTTGTGTTCAACTATTGGATTTTGTGGGTAGTATTCGCTGAAAACCCTCACGAGACAACACTCGTCATGCTGGGGACGCCCAAAGGTTAAAAGGCTTGATGCATACGCTCAGTGCAATCGTGCTTCCTACGAAAATGGATTTATCTTAGTTTTTTTTAACTTTATTCGAGGACGAATAAAAAGATAAGTGTGGGGGTATTTGATGTGCACGTAAAAATGCACATTTATATTCACATATTTATTCTTGTTTAGTGCAAATAAATGTCATATGTGGGTATTTTATCATGTTTAAACTGTAATTCAATTGATTTCAAAACATCATGCATTCATCATCATATAGGGGGAAATGGTCATTTTTGTGCTTAAGTTATTTTGAGAATTTTTACTTGGACATTTTTCATTGTTTTTGTATAAATTTGTTGCATGTAGAAGAGGAATTCATAAAGATATATATGCATACAAAGGAAAAAAGAGGAAATCAATGACTTTCCAATAAAAAAGGAAATCAATGCTTTGCCACAAAAAAGGAAATCAATCAATGGAGAAGGAATCAATTTAAATAGAAGATTTGTGGAGGACCCCACCCACTCTCCCTCCTTCTTTAGTGGAGACAAAAAAGGGCTTCACGAATCATTATTGCTAAAGACAAAAGGAAGCTTAATGAAGGGCATTCTTGGTAGCACGCTAAAAATGAATTAGGGTTTTACTCGTGTATACATAACCCTTGTATTTTGGTGTAAAAGGGATCTTGGATTTTATTTAGTTTAGAGTGGCTGAAATCAAAAACTCTATTTCTCTTCCATGGCTTCTTAGCCATTTCTTTTATGTAATTTTTTTAGTGTAATTTTACTCTTTTCTTTTGTTGTCTTTTATAATGAAATCTCTTTATGTTACCATTGAATCCATTATGAGTAGTTAAACCCCTTCAATTTAGGGGTAGTGAAGCTCCCATGATTCATGAATAATTAAGATAAGAATTTCATGTTTCTAACTCTCTTATTTGAGCTTAATCTAAAATTGGATATAGATAAAGTAAAGATTTTATATGGTGAAAATTGATAGCACATGTTGGTTGATTATTCCCAAATGTGTTATACTCATATCATTAATAGAATCATACTTTATCACAATCTAATTCATTTTAGAAAAAAATAGTGACATTAAAAGTGAAAGCATCCTTGATGTTTTATGTAGTTAGTGAATATTAACATATTGAACATACTCATAATGTTTCATTTTTATTAAAACTATTATTTTCTATGTGATAATTAGGGCTTTAAGTTTGTATTGAAAATTAATGATTTATGTGGCTTCAATTTTCTAGCATATAAATCATGCTTGTATGAATACAACACTTAATGTGCTAGTTATTAAAGAGAGTTAGAGCCATTTTTATGTTAATTAGATTGATGTTGATAGTGAATCTACTCCTAAATTGTCTCTTAGTCTCATATTTGTATTCATTTTAACATTGTTAATTTTCTTTTAGTTTATAGTTAACAGTTTCACTCTCTTTCGACTTAATTTGATTGAGTAAGATTAGAATAAATTCTTTCCCTGCGGATTGACCGTACTCGCCACGTACTACGATTGTGTGCCGTGCGCTGGTGGTTATTATTATGATATTTTGCCAGCAGTTTTCTAATTCCATAAAAACGCCGTTTGCTAACACTTATTGTCCTTCACATGATACCAAGCAGGACAACCAAATATATGAATCATATCATAGTTATAAGCAGGCTTACCATTCCATACTTCCATAGGTGTTTTTCCTTTCAGTGCGGATGAACGCAACCGATTGATAATGAAACATGCATACGTAACATCTTCATCCCAAAATGCTTTACTAAAACCAGAATTTGATAACATACATTGTACTCTCTCTAGCAATGTACGATTCATTCTTTCTGCGACTCCGTTCTGCTGTAGTGTTTCTCTAACAATAAAGTGTCTTTTGATTCCCTCATCTTGGCATACTTTGTGAAATGGATCACTTGTGTACTCTCCACCATTGTCGGAATGAAGCACTTTGAGTTTTCTACCTGTTTAAGTCTCAACGGCTTTCTTCCATCTCACAAATATTTCCAAAACACCACTTTTCTGTTTCATAACATACACCCATACACGTCTAGAATAGTCATCAATAAAAGGCACAAACCAATGCTTACCTCCCAAAGATGCAATTTTTGAAGGACCCCATACATTCGAGCGTACATAATCCAAAACACCACTAGATTTATGCATTCCTTTGCTGAAATGAGACCTGGTCTTCTTGCCTTTCACACAATATTCGCAGAAATCCAGCTTACTAGCAGCATCCCCTTTCAACAAATTTTGTTGTATCAAAGTTTTTAATGACTTCTCACCTGGATGTGCAAGTCTCATATGCCATAGCATTTCCATTTCTTTAGCTGCAACTTCATTTTGTTCAGCTGTAGCAACGTCTCCAATCACCGTACTACCATTCAAATAGTATAAGTTATGACGACATGTACCTTTCATGATAACCATAGCACCAAAAATCACCTTCATAACACCATTTCGACCATCAAGTCTATGCCCCTTGGATTCAAGCATTCCTAAAGAAATCAAAATCTTTTTCATACTTGGCACACATCTCACATTTTTCAATTCTCTAATTACCCCATCATGCAACCTTAACCGAATGCTTCCAATACCCATAATGCTACAAGAATGATGGTTTCCCATCAATACTTCACCTTCTAATTTTGTAAAACTTGAGAACCATTCTCTATTTGGTGTCACATGAAAAGTTGCTTTCAAGTCTAGCACCCACTCATCATCTTCTGCCAAAAGAATCGAAGGCATTGTGATTAAGGAAAAATCAGATTCAACCCCTACATCTTTGTTAAACTGCACAACGTTTGCTGCGTTTTTCTTTTTCTTGTTTTGCTCCTTCACTTTTGGACAATCTTTAGCCCAATGGCCTTTCTCATGACACCATGCACATTCATCTTTAGCAAACGCCCCATTCCTTTAGAGGGTCCTCTACTTTTTTCATGATTTTGGCCAACATTTTTCTTGCGGTCATTTTTTCTACCCCTCACTACTAGAGTGTCACCACTATCTTCTTTAGAGATGTCATCTCTTTACATCTTACAAAATTCTTCACTACATAATGTGGTGATACTTCATCATAAGTGAGCTTGTCTTTGCCATGAATCAATGACTTGATTACGGGCTCATAATTCTCCAAAAGAGAATTCACCAAACATATAGTCTTTTCTTCATCCGGAATGACCTCATCATAATTGACTAGCTTGGTTAAAAGCTTATTTAAGGGATCTATGTGCTCCGTTAGAGTTGCATCCTTCTTCATATTAAACCGGTACAAATTTCTCTTCAAATGAATTCGGTTTGCCACATTTCTCACAAGGTATTTTGCTTCCAGCTTCTCCCGCAACACTTTTGGTGAGCTTTCATGTTGATAGTTTACTCTAATATGAGTTTCTAGACAGCCTCTGATTGCAGCCAAACAAATCGTTGATTCTTCTCCCACTGTTTGTCAGACCAGTCATCAGGCTTCTCTATTCCCAAGCAAGGTTCTAGATCCAAGTGTTCAAGAGTATCAGCCACATCAGTCCTCCTTAAGCCAAAGTTATTGGTACCATTGAACTTATCTATCTCTAACCTTGCTCTATGATAAACCGTTCTCTCCTCTTTTGGTGCTTGAACAGTTTCAACAGTCTCGGATCGACTCGATTCATTCATATTCAACACAAACATCTTTAAGGAATAAACACAAACACCTTCTGTGCACTCAACAAAACACCACTACACCTCCAAAAATTGAAACCAGGTGCTCTGATACCAATTGTAGATCAGAGGATCTATACACAGTGGAAGTATTTTTGATAGTATCTATATTGTAACTATAAAGTAACCAAAAAAAACTAAAAAGGAAAGAACACAAGGGTTTAACGTGGTTCGGCAATAGCCTACATCCACGGGTAAGAGAGAGTGATTTTCAATAGCACGATGGAGAGGCAAAAGGAGAGATACATACAAGATTCTTTACAAATCTCTCATGGCAGCTGTTACATTGTTTTCTCTCAACTGCTCACAAATAAAACCCTCACACACTTCTTGCATGAAAAACAGTCCATATATATGACTAGGTTCACATGGGCTTCAACTAGTATCAGGCCCACAGGAAAAAAATATACAAAATAAGCATTTTGCTGCATTTGCATGCATCAGGCTGCGCCAAGGCTGCACCATATTCCATAGGACAAACTTCATAACTTTTTGATCCAGATCAAGGACAACCTACTAAAAGATTATTTTCAATTACAACGCAAACTGTAAAGCTGATATCATATACACTGTAAAACTAATACTTAAAACTCGATAGTTAAATTCTGATACCATAAACATTATAAAACTAAAACTTAAAAATTGATTGTCAAATTCCGATATCATGCACAATGAAATTTCAGCAGGTCGTCCTTAAAGCTTAAAAAGCTCGTAGTTTTGTCCTTGATACCATTTTCCTGCTGTTTTCACCAAAAATGGTTCAAACACCAAGGGTACAGTGAACGTACTTCACCAATATGGTTAGAAAATAAGTTAAGCCGCACTCAACAACAATTGAAAGTAAAAATTGGTGAACGTACTTCACCAATTAAAAAGCTCGTAGTTTTGTCCTTGATACCATTTTCCTGCTATTTTCACCAAAAATGGTTCAAACACCAAGGGTACAGTGAACGTACTTCACCAATATGGTTAGAAAATAAGTTAAGCCGCACTCAACAAATATTGAAAGTAAAAATGCCAAGGAAAACAAAATGGAGACAAGGTTTTAGAGTGGTTCAGCCTTGTGTTAGGCCTACATCCACTGTGAATGGAGTTTGCATTATCATGATGATGATTACAGGACATACCAACTCCTAATCTTTGTGCATCTTCTTATTTACTCAATATATTCTCACTTTTACATACAAATTTCACTTAAATTCACAAGATTCAATGAAGGAATGGAAGAATCTATGATGGAGAAGGACGGATAGGTGACGGAGGAGGTCTTCGAACTTTTGCACCAATAGGATTTCGACAGACGCCATGGCATAATGGATGCAAGATCTTCGGATGGTGATGATGATCATGGATGAAATGTTTAAGGAATGGCTAAGGATGGAATTTTGTAGCACTTCGTGGTGGCCAGAGGTCCCCTTTCTTGGTGGAGAGTATGACCTATTTATAGGTGCGCCCTAATAGAGGTTTGAACTGGAATTCATACGAGTTGCTTGCTTGTCCCATTAATTACTAAAATACCATCTCCTGGTTGTAGCCAGCTGTCAGCGACCGTTTCCAGTTGTTTAATATAGATGACTTTACAAGAGCGAACGACTCTATGAGAGTGAGCGACTTCCCAGGTCCCGAACAGCTTTAGACGAGCGACTCCATGTAGGCCAGTGGGTTGGTTAATGTGGTCATGTTTGATTGCAGGCAGATGGGCAACCATCATCTTAATTGGAGGAGAACATCTAATTGAAATAGTAACGATAGATTGAGGAGTGAATGACTAGGGCTGTAATTTGTAAGTGGACATAGAGCGCATGCGCGATCCCTGGTACCTTTGAACTCTTGTCTGACTGATGGGGTGGTTCTTCTCTTTGCTTTACCCAATCAAACTTTTTGATATAAGGATGAGTGGGGCAACCCTTCCGTGATGTGTGAGCCTTTGTGTCGTGCCATTCTTGGAATAGTCTTGCATGCGAAACTTCTTTGTAAGTTCAAACTATGTCGCGCGACTAACCCTGGCTGTGTTTGAGCGGACCCCCTGACCGTTCTAGTATGTGCAACTTTCCCAGCCGTACTTAACCTTTCGTAATGTGTGGTTGTCACCGACCGTCTAAGTACATTGGGAAGCATTTTGCATGACCGATCCTAATGACGCCTGATCCATAATACTAACGTATAATTAATAAACCAATATATGTGTGGTTTTTTAAGGGACAAACACCTGCTTTTAACTCTCTCTCTCTCTCTCTCTCTATATATATATATTAAAATATTATAAACCTACGTACACACTTACCATGCAAATATACATATGTATGTGTTTATGAAAAACCTAAAATTTTCTATTGCAATCATTTTTGTCACAAACCTTCGAACTGTGAAAATTAATTGAATGTAATACAAAATGTAATTTAATATTTTCTGTTCCTCCGTTTCAGTGGGGGGTATGTATTTCTTCTGCTCTTCACGTCTGAATCAATACTTGCCTCTGTGCGATCTGTGATCCATAGACAAACTCCAGCCCTGTTGCTATTGGTTATAAGCTCAAATACACCTATTGTTTACAATAAAGTTAACAAAAGTATAATGCACATAAGCTAATTTAGTACACATTTTAAAAGTTGAATGGGACTTTTATCAGACTCCAGTAGTTGTGATTTGGTTAAGGGTCCGTTTGATTTTGAACGGGAAGGGGTATCTGAAATGGTTATTTTGAAGGAGAATTGTTACGAATGGGGAATGTGTTTTTTTTACGAATGGGGCAAAGTTTTTTTTTTTTGTAGTTGTGTTTATTGCAGGTTTATTGAATTAGAATACAAATTGGAGAATATGAATTGCAGAATATAAATTGGAGAATAAGAGTTGCAGAATTTAAATTTCATAATTCAACCACCATTACAACACAATTGCAGAATACATAAAAAACTACAGCAATACATAAAAAATTACAGCGATCCATTCCTTAGCTTATAGACATAATAAAGAATACCACACCTAAGCTCTTTCGGCTAGTCAACCAGAAGTAAAAAAGGGTTGACGTCCCTTCTGTTATCTAACACTAACATAATAACCCTACCTCCCACTCGAGATGGTCATCACAATCTTGACGTACTGCCATGCGCAA
This sequence comes from Allium sativum, assembly GCA_030737875.1. NCBI lineage: Eukaryota > Viridiplantae > Streptophyta > Magnoliopsida > Asparagales > Amaryllidaceae > Allium > Allium sativum. Next base: position 725,425,079 of record CM060919.1, on the reverse strand, counting down.
AGCAAGAAGCTCATTTCTGTCCATGGAATGAGGATTTAAGCTATAATTTTCGGATTGTTTGTGGAATGTGGTATTGAGAAGGTAGTGAATTGGATTGGATATATAGGTGAAGGGGAGATGGCTTGGCTGTTCTGGAATTTTCATCGCATCAGACATGCGTCTGAAGCGAAAGCAAACTTTCCAACCGTTCGTCTTGAAGGGGCAAACGTGTGAGCCTCACTGTGGATGCGTTTGAAGCGTCAGATGCGTCGTACGTAGACGTGAACTTTGAATGGGCAGTTCGTAAATCAAACGGTACCTAATAGATAAACATAACTTTCGGATATTAACATAACATGTGCTGTCTGTGTTGTACGTCGGGTGTAGAAGAATAAACATACATTTTGTATTTATTAATTGAAGATTCATACTTTTGGGTTGGTAATATCTAATATGTCTTATATCAAACATACAATCCTAATGGGTTGTTAACGCCACCGCCAGATTCCTATAATGTACTGACATTGCGAACAAATATCAAGTATGATGATACATTTAGCAGAAAGGATCATTGGTCCATTATTACTCTACAGACCATGTGATCCTGAATCCATGCACTAGCGCTACTTATTAGAGCAAAAGAAGTGTATTATTATTACTAATATGACAGTAAAACGTTGGAAAAACTGACCATTATGTTGTATTTTAGCAAAGAAAATACATTTTTTACAATTTTTTACTGATGTTACAAACATACAAAATCAAACTGGATCGTTCAATTAATGCATTCGTCATTGCAATATTTGTGGTGATTAGGTACAATTATTTGGTATTTTTTATATCATATTGTTACATCAGCTATGTATGTGTATAACCAAGCGACAATCGATTTCATTCAAAATTAGTACAATATATTAATGGTTCACGATGTGCCTGTTGTCAACAAATTTCAATTAATGCGATTTTAGAATATTAACTTCAACTTAAAAGAGCATCTACAACAGTTTTATGAGTCGTAATATTACGACTCGTAAGATTCAGGGGGCATTCGGGGAATTCTGCCAACAGACGCACGCCGATTTTAACGGCGCGCCCTGATTTTATTAAAGCGCGCCGGTAAATTCGACGCTGTAAGGTAACGCGCCAATAAATTTGGCACGCTATGCCAGATTGTTTTTGTAAATTCTACTTTATGTTTTAGGTTTATTTATTAGTTTAGATTAATAAATATATTAACCACTTTACTTTATTCATCTGTTGAATCGGTTTATTAGTTTTATTTTTAGATAATTAACCAATTTAGTTTGATTTGCATTATCCACCTCTATAAATGCCCACCTACTTCTTCACAGCTTCTTCATTCATTATTCTCTTCTACTACTCAACTTAATCCTCATTACTGTATTTCTTTTAACAATGCCTTCATGTCCATCATCTCTTGACTCTGATTTTGATGTCCCGCACCACTCTGGTCTAGCGTCTAGTGATTACACTTATATCGATTGAAATATAAACTATCAAGAATAACATTACGAGGAGCATGATCATGAATACCTGGATCTTGATGCACTTACACTTCAATCGGAATTTGCGTATGTCCCACGAGTGAATGAACATCCTATTTATCAACCCTGTCTAGAACAAGAGGTTGAGAAGGTACCAATAAATCAACCCCCATCTAAACAAGAGGTAATTCTTACCCAGTTTGTTGCCACTGTGGATATATAGCTGAACTCGTTAATCTCATTAAGATAAAATATAAAAATACTGTGGATATATGGCGCATTATCCGATATAGTGGAGGCAAGTGGGGAGTGATTACACGTTTTGGCAATGAGTACAGGGTACTAATCGATGGAAACACATGTTCTTGTGCATGCAACATTCCATTCAACAACTTTCATGTGCACATGTAATGGCGACTTGTTCAAATATAGCCAATGGTGCTAATCGATTTCATCATGATGTTGCTTTAAAGTGGTATTCAGTCCAGAATTACTTCGCAGCTTACGAACCAAAATTTCATCATGTTCCAGATAAACGTTACTTGAGTGAATTTGAAGGACCGATTGTATTGCCACCAACAGAGCGTAGAGCACTTGGAGACCTAAATGAACAAGAATTAAAGGATCAATGGATGAAATGCGGCTCCTAAAACAAACAGATGCAGTAAATGCGGAGTGATAGGTCATAAAAGAAGTCATTGTAATTCAGTAAATTAAGCTTTAGTATTGTAGTTTATGTTTGAAAGGCTAGTATTATTGTTGTTTGTAGAAGAATTTATTTCTTTCGTACATTGATGACAATTCGCAATGACATATATTCATCACCTTCATTCGTACATTCAAGCAATACATACATTGACTAATACATTGTTGTAAACTACATTAGCATTTGGATACATTGATACATGCCACAAGTCCAAACTACTCCTTGGGATATCGTGGGAGCTTGGACTCTAAGTCTGAGTTAAATAGTTTCAAGAAGAAAATTTCCTTTTACAAACATAATTTTTGTTCCGCCATCTCCTTTTTTAGTTGTTCACTGTCATCCTGGTTCTCCAATGCATACTCATGTCCTCTTCGGCACATCGGAGGATCAACCCCCTCGCTATAGTTACAAACTCGGAAGGTGTTCGGATAAAGGAAGCCCATATCATAGCGACTACATTTGTAGATCCTACGCCGTGTACTAACGCTTGCAATAACAAAATTTTCTTGGTATTGGCTCCCCGATTGCTAGTGCTCTGGCTCCCCGATTGCTAGTGCTCAGCCTCGATCAACATATTTACCTAAATCCACCGCGACGAAATTATTTTGTGGTGCACCACGGAGATGATATGGCAGTTCAACCAATTCAGACATTTCCGTTTTGGGGCAAATTTCTTTACCCGGTCGATGAACAATTGGTGACATTGGAGCTTGTGGTGGAGGATCAACATCCGTCATGTTCTTATACGATCCTGACTCCAAACTTTCCCAATACTTCAATAAAATGTCATCGTCAATTTCCCATTAATCCATCCGACCTATGATGAAATAAAATTTGGGGGAACCAACTGTATAACATTCAATGTATGAAAATAGGGGGAAAATGTAAGTACCTTTGAATTTGTGCTAAATCCTGCTAAAGAGAACAAGTGCACCAACCTTTGCTATCTAATTTTTGAGTGGAATTAAAAATGAATTATTGAGTTATTCTTTGTGAAGGATTTTGGTAAAGTTGGAGGATGCAAAAGTTAGTGAAAGTGGATTTACAAAAGTAAGTGAAAAAAGTAGAGTTAGAGCCTATGCTCGGTGCGTAATCCCTAATTGTGCCCCAGGTTTTTTTTCATAGAGAAATAGAGCAGAGGGCAAATATGCTTTCTATTTGCTTACAGGTCCAATCCTAGATTACGCTTGTAGAAAAACAGAGAGCAAAGCACTCTGAAAACCTGGGCGCAATCTGGGACTGCGCCAATGTACACGTGTACTGGCGCAATCCCAGTTTGCGCCAGTACATTCTGGCCAACTCAGCGCTGAGTTGGCCAAAAGTGGACTAAATTTGTAATATTTTGTAAAATAGGGAAATTAGTAAAAAAAGGGGATAAAACGAAAAAATATCCAAACTTTTATGCTTAGATGTAGTAGGACCTCCTTCCTTCTCCGATGAACTCTAGCGTCAATTCTAATCATCTGTGGACGAAGTCATTAGATTTTTTTCTGTTATCTTTACTATTTGAATATAAAATGAAATTCAGGGCATTACAGTTCCTCTTACCTCCAAAACAACATTGTCCTCAAGGTTGAGTCGAAGTATATTTAGGGATTACATTTTTTCCCATTGAGCAGTGTGCTACCATTCGGATTGATTATGAATATCTTATTTTCTCTCGCTTTCGCATTATTCACTCTAGCCCCAAGTTTGTTAGTGAGAAGCATTGCTAATGAATTGGATCCCGATTCTGATTTGGTATTAATTGTTGGATCTAGATTAACCCTAAAGGACGGTGAATAGGGTTTATTGAATTTAATTCGAGATATTAAAATATCACTGAACAGATTGCAGCAGATAAAAGTAAATGCATGAAATAAATAACACAGATTTTACTCAGCTTCGGCAAACCCTGCCTACTGTTGCATTCCAAAGATTTTTACTAGGTATTAAAACAGATTCCGCTTACAAACCCTGTAAACTCGCAAACTCTGCTCCTGTTTAATCCTGCGCTCAAAATCCTAGACTGATTTATGTCCCCTAGATCAGATTTTTCCCTAGCTACAAACCCATAGCTAGTAAACCCTAGTTATTACATACACTAGAAAACGACTAGTTAAAATCTAACTAGATGGCCTAATTTTACAGACACTAGAAAACTATACAACGATTTACAAAACAAATAAAACAATACAAAATAAACTTAAAACCCCAAGCCCTTAAAAACTAGTCTTAGCCCAAATTAAAATAAGTCGGGCTCTTTTATATTATTCCATTTTAAAGCTTTGCACAAAAATGTCGACTGTCTTCAAAAGATAGGGTTTCCTGGAATCCCAAAATCTCGACGTGAATTGAAATTGTTTTCTGGAAATCTTCTTTGGAAGCTTGAATTAGTGGATTGCCTTGGTCGAATGATATGGTCCCTTGATTGATCGAAAAACACGAATCTCTGTGAGTTCTTCTGAATTGATTCTTCGATTTGTTTTCAATTTTTTTGTTGCTTATTGGTTTTTCGATGATCTTTGCCAGTGATGATGTAGGTGTTTATATAGGATTATAAAACCCTATAATTACTCTGATTTCACGAAATGGCTTGTTCGATTGCTTGCGTGTTTCCCCTTTTGGTTTTAATTACCTCAGCTTATATTGACTTGAGCAATTCTGTAAATACAAATAAATTTGTTCTCCATGTCCTTACGTGATTGTTGCCATGGTTGATAAATCTAGAAAAGAAATTATGTGTCCCCTTGAAATATCCCTTGCGTGAATTTCTGCATTCCTATGATATCATCTTTGAACATATTTGCCACTTGATTTGTTTCCTTGCATTTTTTTGTTGATTTTGTAGTACCCTTTAAACACTTTCCAAAAAAGGATTTTCCATATATAACTTTATCTGATTTCTTTAGCTAAGAAAAACTTGCAAAAATGCAATTCTGGAATTAATTTGAAATACCTTTGTGGCCCCATTTTGTTGATTTTCCCTCAAATGAATACTTGCTTTTACTGTGATTTCTTGGCAAAAAGTATGGCAATTCGAGTTGATTTGTTGCCCTGTTTTGTAGGATGAAATCATTGCTAAAAATATAATTCTTGCCAAAACAGTTGTTGTGAATTAAGGAAGCGAATGGAATTTGCCAAAAATGTTATGTGAGTTTCTGGAAATGATTTTTAAGCCCAATTGAAACAAGATGCTTTCTGGAAAGATATTGAATTTCAATTTTACTTCTTTCCAAACTTTGTCCCATTTATTATATTGTTAAATGCTTTCCCAAAACTTGTGATGCATTTGGTCGATTCTCTATATCTCTGTTCACCTATTTGTTGCTCTGCCTTGAATCTGCATGCTTACTTGGTCATGACAGTGCACAAACACTTGCACTTCTGCATCTCTTCCCTTTGTATTTTTGTGAATTCCATTTCAACGTGAATGCCTATTTAAAAGCATTCCAAAGAAAAATGTTTCCAATTTTTGGTATCATTTCTAGATCTGTCTTTAAACAAACATGCGTGCATTCTGGACTAGCTTCGCTGATTCATATGTATATATGCTGTTGTGTTTTTATTTCAGGCTTTGAATCTTGCTTTCCCTCCCTTGTATTTACACATACATGTGTGCACCATTACACTTCTTCTTGTATATACTTGCATGCTTCGTATTGACTTGTGTATACCCATGAGAGCTTGCCATATCCATTTGTGCATATTGATGTCATGGAACTGTTGCTTTTGATCTGCCTATTTGCATGTGATCGGGCCTTGTCACTTTGTGGTCCTGTGCATGTCCCATGCAACTGCCACTTGGATTTGTTCATGCTGTCACCTTATGCTTGCTTATCGAGTTGTATTTGAACTTGAATTTCGACATGCTAACTTGTCTCTTATAGTCGCCGTGTGATCTTAGAATGCTTTGAACAGTTTGCCTTGTACGTGTATTACCATATATATACATATGTATATATACACACATGTATAAATATATGTGTTTGTATTTGTTGCTTGAGTGTTCATGGATACTTACGGCATGAAAATGTTGTCAAGCTTCACCTGACACTTCATTCTCGATATATTTGCCCCTTGTTGACCATACTGCCCCTGCACAGAAAATATATGTATGTACACACACGTATGTGTATACATGTATCGTGCATGTGTAGTTTATATATATGTGAGCATTACAGATAATGTCTACCTTGTGGTATTTACAGTGTATCGTTGTGAATATCACAAGCTGTATAGACATAGATGGATGTCCATAAAAATCAGATCAAGTCTTGAAAAATGATGAGAAACACACCAAAATTCTGAAGCAAATAAATTTTTAAAAATAAAAATCATATCCGCTAAAATTTATAATATATTTATTCCAGATAACCGTGTGTGTTTCTTTTTGTAACAGGTAAAGAAGATTGAACTGACAGTGATGAAGTATGAAGACTGGACCGACAGTAAAGACAAAGATAGAAGACAAAACCGAGTCAGTGTATGTGCGAGAAACTGTAATTGAGTGATGTAGTAGGGAACAGTGTATACGAGTGTTTGTACAACTGAGTGGACTGTAGTGAGGAGCAATGTATAAAAATGATATTGAATGTGAATGTATTGTATTTCAGTGAGTTGTACAAATAGTGAAGTCATAAATTTTTATTGTTGAGATGTTGAAATAAAAATTATATTTAAATAAAATACTGTTTGAATATTTAAATTCTTGTGCAGTTGTATTTTATTTAAATATAAATATTATATTCATGTCTGTGATGTAGTATAACAATACAATTACAAACACATTTATAATAATAACTATATGTTTGTTATTATCAAACAAAAATCATAGAATGTTAGATACAACATCCCTCTTTTGATGATGACAAATATAAAATAAGATTTTAAACATAATATTATAATAAACGTGTTTGATTGTGAATTATTGAACTCCCTCTATTTGAATGCTCCCGCTACAGCAAAACTCCCCCTAGATTTGTGCATGACTAAAAAAATTAAATCGAATGAAATTTCAATATTAAAATATTTATTAAATATTCGCTCATAAATCAAAATCTTAACCCATTCTCTCCCTTTTATTATCATCAAAAGGATACAACAATTAAAAAATAGTGATGAAAATGACTAAAAATATAATATAAGCTTAAGAGTAAGAATGATCATCATAAATCTCAATTAATCAAACAAAAATCATAATATTCTAAGAACTAGTGACATATTTCACATTGTAGAATGAAGGATTTATGGTGAAATTTATAGAAATGGAGAGAGTTTTTTAAAAAATGATTCCAATTATCCTCAAATAAGATTTTAAAAATGAAGCACAAAACAGTGATGCATTTGCACAATGATTATAAATTCAATTTAAGTGACACAATCAAATAATCTCAAATCCCGATAGCTATCAATCAACAAGTCATAATATATCATAATATATTAACACATTTCACAAAATAGAAAATGGACCGATAGGCTATTTATTTTTACTCACCAAGGAGAATTAAAAAAAAACATTTATAGCAAATTATTTCCTTTTCTTTTTATTTAAGAGAACACTGACCACGCATAACCAGATCTTGGATTTTTAAATGAGGTCAGTTTTAGCTTAAAAATAAGTAATCTCATAACCATGCATGACTAAAGCTTGGATTTCTAAATAAGGTTAGAGAAAAACTTATGAATGTTATATTTTTTATTATTTTTAGTTCCAAAAAAAAAACTCCTTAGTATATAAAACCAATATGGATGATAGAAATGTGGTTGGTACAGAAACGGTTGTGAAATAAATTTCTAAATCAGTCATATTATGAAATATGCTCAACTGTACCGGGATTCCAGAAAATTTTCAATTATCACTAGTTCTAAAAAACTAATATAATCATAAATCTATTACAAATATTTTCACTGTTTATTCAAGATGATTTTTTTAAAGTAAAATCTCCACATTAATATAAAATCATGATAGATGACAGAATGATGATAGACTAAGAAGATGTTCGTGAAATAACCGCCAATTGAAAGATATTATAACAACTGTTCAATCATCATGGAAATTTAAATAAAATTTCCTCCCGTTGTAAAATATACAGTAGCCATAATTCATCACAGCTTCAAAATTCTAATAATAATTTTAATGAATACTAAATACAACTCGATTTGGTTATTGAATTCAATTTCTGAATAAATAATCGATAAATAATCTTAAAATTGAAAAATCAATTACAAGAGGGATTTAAAAAGATTTATACAAGATAAGAGGGATATAAAAAGTATATACAAGAATGAGAATCAGATCAAAAAATAATCCAACACCTCCAAACCGATACCTCTTGTTGTCTCTGCTAACAGGAATTTTAATACAATACAGGTGACTACAAAGGTATCTCAGAGACTGATTTTACGTTCTGCCACTCGACCAAGAATTTTTTAAAAAGAATTACCAAGCCCGAGCAGTTAAATCAAGCATATCAAATCCATCAATTAGAGCAGCAAACAATTTTTACAAAAACAAGCAGTCATCAAAATATTTTCAAAACGATTTCTTTTATCAGAGCAGTACAACAATCAATTTCAAAGGAGACTTGACAAGAGAATTTTTCACAGATATTTATGACAGTCATAAAAGACGATTCATGACCCAAAAAACAGTTTATTTGGAATCATTTGAAGGAATATGAAAATTTCAAGATTCAATGAATCGATCGCATCATATTATAAATTTCAAATCCAAGATGTGTGTGAGATTCAAGAAATCAATAATTTCAAATGATTTGAAAGAAACAAATATTTAAATCAAATGATCATGAAATAACAATGAGTTTCAATAGAGGATCTTCAAAAAAATTTCACAATTATTTCTGACAAGCACAAGATTTTTTTTCAAAATATCAAGCTTGAGAGATATTTATGATTCAAAGTTAAAACGTTTTATTTGAAACCATTTGAACAAACGTAAATTTTGGGGTACAAAGAATCAGTCACACAGGATTATTAATTTCAAACCTAAGAAGTTAGTGAGATTCAAAATATCAAATAATTTCAAATGATTTCAACAAACATATATCTAAGACAGATAATCGTGAATAATAATGAATTTCAAGATGTAAACAACGATTCAAGCCAAATGTTTTCCAATTTAGAAATAATCAAGCCAATCCAAAAATCAATGAAATTATCATAACTGAAAAATAGTAGTGTGCTGTAATGCATATAATTTTTCAAGTCTTTTCAAAATGAATTAGAAGAATCTCAAAACAACAGAGGTATGTGAAATTTCATTAAATTTTCAAATCTTCAAAAAATTTAGAATTCAAAATAACAATGTTCAAGATATAACATGTATGCTTTAGCACTGTTAGGAATTCAGAAATCAGAAAAAAAATTAAACTTCAAAATAATTGTAGAAAATTTACAATTTTGAATTCAAGATCTGGAAATGATTAAAACATGAGAGTTTTATTCAAATAAAGCGAGTTTCCAGAAAATCATGAATTCTGCAATTTGAAGTTAAGAAACTCAAAATAAAAGGAAAAATAATATGGCAGTGTCAAATCAAATCATCATAATAAAAAGAAAGAAATAGAAGGGGCAGAAGGGGGAATAAACAAAGAAGAATAAAAAAGAAACTATTGACAGAGATGTGTCTAGAGATCATACCTGAATTCAATCTAGGCAAATGAATCTCTAACTCAGCAATCTTCGGCTAAGGAACTCTGAATGATACAAAAATATGGAACAACTTGAATTCAATTCTCTTTTGCAAAGCAGTCCCTCAGCCTCCTCGGGTACCTAAGAAATTTGAGAATCGAGTGGTCTAACAAAATTAGTAAAACCACTCGCAGTTTCATTCACATGTTTTGGTACCCAGATTTGTTTGTATAAAAATCCATCCAAATTTACTTTTGTACCCTTAGTAACCCGAACTTGTTTCAATTTAAACGAATTCACTTTATTTCATTTTGGGGTCCAAAATGGGTTAAATAAATTATTATCAAACAAATTCTTATCCCATTTGTGATTCAAAAACCTTTCGGAATTTTCAGAGTTCAAAATTTCAGAATGACCCTTCTTGAAAAAATTTGAAGGGTTTTTAAAATCACACGAATTCTGTTTTTCAAAAACATTTCTTTTTCCAAAACCAAGACCACATTTATGTCCAACAGAAAACTGGGTTTTTAACAGCATATTCAATGATTTTTTCCCCATTAGAAAATTTATCCAAATTTGATTATAAACGTTGAATTTTGGATTTAAGATCACTATTCTCTTTTATCAAATTTGAACAAGGATAAATATTGATCTTTCTCTTTTCAGTACCATTTTGTTTCAGAAACAAGTTTTTGTTTTCAAGCAATTTGATTTTGGTCTTGGATTCAAAAATCTCAGATTCAAACTGAATTTGTTTTTCAAATTGTTGTTTCTCAGAACTCTTGAATTTTTCAATCTCGTTTTCATGCTCTTTTAAAATAGATTTAGCTTTCAACAAGCCTTCTTTTTCAAAAAAAAAATTCAAGTTTGAAATTTTTAGATGACTTAAAAATATCCAATTCCTGTTGTAGAAAATTATTTGAACTTAATAACTCAATCTTGTTCTCATTTAGGATCAGTATTTCATTCTCAAACTTTTGAATATTTTTATTAAGATGAACGCGATCGATTTTCAATTTCAAACAATTTTTACAATCAGAATTTTCAAATTTCCTAATGTTTTCAAGCTTTAATTTCACATCATGATTTTTGCTGGTCAACCCAAGATTTTTTGATTTCAGAGATTTGTTTTTCAATTAGAGTTTATTAACAGATTTAGTTAAATCATCACACATATAAACTAAATCTTCATAAGCAAACTTTGCTGTCTCATCATCTGTTGAGTCTCCATCATCTGATCCATCTAAAATTTTGTTTGTATCTCCTTTCAAGCATAGTTCTAAATTTGAGTTGGCCTTTTGGGATTTTGAGCTGCTGTTGTCAATTTTTCCATTCTTCGCATCGAGAGTATTCCAGATTTCCTGCGCAGTTAAACAACGGGAGATAAGGCTATATTGAACATTATCAACATAAGGTTATAAAATATGAATAGCAAGAGAATTAAATCCAACGTTATTCCTATTGACCATTTCATACCCATTAATAACAATATCCCAACATTTAATATTAATAGGTTTCAAATAGGATTCCTTTTCTGATTTCCAATTTAAAAAATCTGTACCATTAAAAATGGTTGGAATACGACTGGAATGACTATTAAAAGACTGACAACTAGGGAACACCATGACTCTAGAGTTAATGAAAAACCAAGCTTGAATACTGCTTGTTGGATCTAGATTAACCCTAGAGGGGGTAAATAGGGTTTATTGAATTTAATTCATGATATTAAAATATCGCAGAATAGATTGCAACAGATAAAAATAAGTGCTGGAAATAAATAACACATATTTTACCCAGTTTCGGCAAACCCTATCTACTACTGCATTCCTAAGATTTTTAATAGGTATTAAAAAATCCTGTTTACAAACCCCATAAACTCACAAACCCTGCTCCTATTTAATCCTACGCTCAAAACCCTAGACTGATCTATATTCCTTAGATCAGATTTTCTCCCAGCTACAAACCTGTAGCTAGTAAATCCTAGTTATTACAGACACTAGAAAACTGCTAGTTAAAATCAAACTAGATGGCCTAGTTTTACAAACACAAGAAAACTGTATGATGATTTACAAAACAAATAAAACAATACAAAATAAACTTAAAACCCCAAGCCCTTGAAAACTAGTTTTTGCCCAAATTAAATTAAGCCAACCTCTTTTGTATTATTCCATTTTAAAGCTTTGCACAAATGTCGGCCATTTTCATAAGATAAGGTTTCCTGAAATCCCGAAATCTCGACGCGATTTGATTGAATTAGTGGATTGCCTTGATCGAATGATTTGTTCCCTTGATTGATCGAAAAACATGATTCTCTATGAGTTCTTCTGAATTGATTCTTCAATTTGTTTTCGAATTTTTTGGTGCTTGTTGGTTTTTCGATGATCTTTGCCTGTGATGATGTAGGGGTTTATATAGGATTATAAAACCATATAATTACTCTAATTTCACGAAATGGCTTGTTTGATTGCTTGCGTGTTTTCCCTTTTGTTTTTAATTACCTCGGCTTTGATTGACTTGAGCAATTCTGGAAATACAAATAAATTTGTTCTCTATGTCCTTCCGTGATTATTACCAGGTTGATAACTCTGAAAAAGAAATTCTGTGCCCCCTTGAAATATCCCTTGTGTGAATTTCTACATTCATGTGATATCATCTTTGAACATATTTGCCACTTGATTTGTTTGCCTTGCATTTGTTCTTTGTTGATTTTGCATTACCTTTTAAACACTTGCCAAAAACGGATTTTCCATACATAACTTTTTCTGATTTCTTTGGCTAAGAAAAAGATTACCAAAAATGCAATTCTGGAATTAATTCGAAATACCATTGTGGCCCCTTTTTGTTGATCTTCCCTTAAATGAATACTTGCCTTTTATGGTGATTTCTTGGCAAAAAGTATGGCAATTCGAGTTGATTTGTTGCCCTGTTTTATAGGATGAAATTCTTGCCAAAAAAATGTTTGCAAAAAAAATAATTCTTGTCAAAAAAAATGTTGTGAATTCTGGAAGCAAATGGAATTTGCCAAAAATGCTATTGTGATTTTCTGGAAATGATTTTCAGCCCAACTGAAAAAAGATGCTTTCTGAAAAGATATTGAATTTCAATTTTACTTCTTTCCAAACTTTGTCCCATTTATTATATTGTTAGATGCTTTCCCAAATATTGTGATGCATCTGGTCGATACTCTGTATCCCTGTTCACCTGTTTGTTGCTCTGCCTTGAATCTGCATGCTTACTTGTTCATGACAGTGCACAAACACTTGCACTTCTGTAGCTCTTCCCTTTGTGTTTTTGTGAATTCCATTTCAACATGAATGCCTATTTAAAAACATTCCAATGAAAATATATATCCAATTTTTGGTTCCATTTCTAGATTTGGCTTCAAACAAACATGCATGCATTTTGGACTGCCTTGGCTAATTCATAAATATATATGATGTTATGTTATTTCATGCTTTGAATCTTGCTTTCCCTCTCTTGTATTTACACATACATGTGTGCACCATTACACTTTTGCTTGTATATAATTGCATGCTTCATATTTGTTGGAATGGAATAAATTTCTGAGAATAAGTCATTGTTAGTGCTGCATTAGTTTTGGTAGTTTCGGTCAATAAGGCTAAGTCATAGGTGATAAGGATTGACATAATTATCATTAATGATATCCTTATCAATAGGCCACATTAATTTTTGCTTTGATTGTCCTAGTTTCTCCTTTTTTGTTGGTTTGTTGTAAGGCTATTTAAAAGCCATTTTCTATTTTAGTTTAATGTATCAGAAAATATCCTCCTAGAAATTTGCAAGTATTGTTTTTACAATGTGGTATCAGAGCCCTCTCAAAAGGGATTTGAAGGAGTGAAATACAAGTGAGAAAGTGTGCAAGAGTGAGCAAAAAAAAAAACGAGTGAGAAATGGATGCTGAATCTAGTAATTTCAGTTTTCCATGTATGCCAAAATTTGATGGAGATTATGATCATTGGAGTTTACTCTTAGAGAATCTGTTGCGTTCAAAGGAGTATTGGAGTGTGATTCAACTAGGCTACGAAGAACCTAGATCTGATGAAGTGTTGTCGGCAGCACAACAGAAGAAGTTGGAGGAAGCAAAGCTGAAGGACTTGAAGGCAAAGAATTATTTGTTTCAGTCTTTTGACAAGTCTAATCTGAAAACAATCACGCAAAAGGCGATGACAAAGAAACTTTGGGATTCCATGAAAGTCAAGTACCAAGGTAGTGATAGAGTAAAGCGCGCTCAATTGCAGAGGCTGAGAAGGGTGTTTGAAACACTGGAGATGAAGACGGGAGAGACGGTGACAAATTATTTTGGGAGAGTCATGGTCACAGCTAATGATATGATAAATTGTGGGGAGAATATGGAGGATGTGAAGGCAGTCGAGAAAATTCTTCGAACATTGGCAGAGAATTTCAATTATGTCGTGTGCTCAATTGAGAAGTCGAAGGATATCGACAAGATTTCTGTTGATGAATTACACAGCTCGCTGCTCGTACACGAGGAGAAGATACAGCGAAAGAGACCTGAAGAACAAGTACTCATAGTCGAGTACGATTACAATCCTGGACGAGAAAGAGGAAGAGGCAATGCTGGAAGAAATGGTGGCAGTGCTTCAAGAGGAAGAGGAAGAACAGGTCTTAACAAAGCCAATATTGAGTGTTTCAGCTACCACAGGTTGGGATGCTTTCAATATGAATGTCCAATGGCTGAAAAGTGAGAAAATTATGTTGAACTTAATGAAGAAGAAGCATTACTTATGATGGCACTTGAAGAGATTAAAGAAGTTGATCATAAAGGAATATGGTTTTTCGATTCGGGCTGCTCTAATCACATGACGGGAAACAGGGAGTGGTTTATAGAGCTTGATGAGAGTTTCAGGCACGCTGTGATACTAGGAAATAGCTCAAAAATGGATGTTTTAGGAAAATGAAACGTCAAATTTGAGATTCAAGGGGTTACTCTAACTATAAGTAATGTCTTTGTTCCAAATTTAACAAATAATCTGCTGAGTATTGGGCAATCGCAAGGGAAAGGTGTGGATTTTTTAATCAGCAAAGGAGTGTGTAAGATGTTTCATCCTAAAAGAGGCTTGATTATGAACTCTAGAATGTCTGCAAACCGTATACTCATGGTGTCTGCAACCATGAAAGCTGGTCAGAGTACATATCTGAAGATTGAAGACGACAAAACGACGTATTTGTGGCATAAACGCTATGGACATCTAAATAATACATCTATTCGAATTTTGCATGACAAACATCTTGTGAAAGGGCTGCCTCAAATGAAAGAAGTCTCGAAAGTTTGTGAAGTGTGCAACATTGGAAAACAACATCGTGAAGTCATATCCAAGAAGGGTCAATGGAGAGCAACAAAAAGGTTACAGCTCATTCATGCGGACCTGTGTGGTCCGATATCTCTTGTGTCTCACAGTGGAAAGAGGTACATCTTTCTTCTGATTGATGACATTAGTCGCAAAAGCTGGATATATCTTCTCTCGGAGAAAAATGAAGCATTTGAAGCTTTCAAGACATTCAAAAGTTTTGTGGAAAAGGAAGCATGAACTAGTATATGTTGTTTAAGGACAGATAGGGGAGGAAACTTCACTTCAAACATTTTCAATCAATTCTGTGTGGAACACGAGATTAGGAGACAATTAACTGTAGCTTATACACCACAACAAAACGGTGTTGCCAAGAGAAAAAAACGCACTATAATGAATATGGTTCGATGTTTGCTCACAGAGAAGAATATGCCAAAGAGTTTTTGGTCTGAGGCTGCAAAATGGACATGTCATGTCCTAAATAGAAGTGCAATAAAAGATATGGTGCCAGAAGAATGATGGAGTGGGGTCAAACCCAATTTGAGCTATTTCAGTGTCTTTGGCTGCATTTGTCATGTGCATATTCCTGAGCAACGAAGAGTCAAGCTTGATAATAGGAGCCGCAAGTGTGTTTTTCTTAGAGTGAGTGAAGAATCCAAAGCATATCGACTTTATGATCCAATCTTAAAAGAAGTGGTTATAAGTCGAGATGTAGTATTTGAGGAAGAAGTAAAATGGAATTGGAATATAGAAGAAAATAACTCCAATGACATTCTGGACTAGGGAGAAGAAATTCCAATCGGAGAGAGAGACACAAGAGAAGTCGAAGGTGGTGAAAGATGTGATGCGGGAGAAGATCGGCCTGTTAATGAAGAAAATGCAGGAAATTCTCCACCACCAGAGATTCAGCAGAAAAGAAATAGGAGACAGCCAGCATGGATGAAAGATTACAAGAGCTGTGAAAGGATCTCAGATGAAGAGGCTGAAGCAGAAATGGGGATGGCGTTATTTCTGTCTCATGATGATCCAGTGAAATTGGCAGAGGTAAGTAAACAAGAAAAATGGATGGATGCAATGAGAAGTGAGATTCAATCCATAGAGAAGAACAAAATTTGGAATCTTGTAAACTTGCCAGCAGATGTGAAAAAGCATATTGACGTGAGGTATCACCACCTACGTAATCTTACAAATCAAGAAGTTGTGAAGTTGGTGTTTTGTGAAACAGGAGAACAAATTGCAGACATCATGATGAAACCGGTGAAGTTGGAGACTTTCATCAAGATGAGAAGTCTTCTGGGAATGCAAGCACAAGGATTTTAAATTGGATGTTAGCATAACATGTCCAGTTTAAGGGAGCGATTTGTTGGAATTGAATAAACTCTGATAATAAGTCATTGTTGATGTTGTGTTAGTTTTGGTAGTTTCGGTAAATAAGGCTAAGTTATAGGTGATAAGGATTGACATAATTATCATTAATGATATTAAATATCATTAATGATATCCTTATCAATAGGCCACGTTAATTTTTTTACTTTGATTGTCCTGGTTTCTCCTTTTTTTTGTTAGTTTTTTGTAAGGCTATTTAAAAGCCATTTTCTATTTCAGTTTAATGTATCAGAAAATATCCTCCTAGAAATGTGCAAGTATTGTTTTTACAATATTGACTTGTGTATACCCGTGAGAGCTTTCCATATCCATTTGTGTATGTTGATGCCATGGAACTGTTGCTTTTGATATGCCCATTTGCATGTGCTCTGGCCTTATGACTTTGTGGTCCTGTGCATGTTCCATGCAACTGCCACTTGGATTTGTCCATGCTATCGCCTTGTGTTTGCATATCGAGTTGTATTTGAACTTGAATTTTGACATGCTGACTTGTCTATTGTAGTTGCCGTGTGATCTTAGAATGCTTTGAACAGTTTGCCTTGTACATGTATTGTTGTATACATACATATGTGTATATATATATATGTGTGTGTGTGTTTTTATATTTGTTGCTTGAGTGTTCATGGATACTTGCGGCATGAAATTGTTGTCAAACTTCACCTGACACTTCATTCTTGATATATTTGTCATTTGTTGACCATACTGCTCCTGCACAAAAAATATGTGTATATACACACATGTATATGTATACATGTATCGTGCACGTATAGAATATATATATGTGAGAACTACAGACGATGTCTACCTTGTGGTATTTACAATATATCCCTGTGAATATCACAAGCTGTATAGACACAGATGGATGTCCATAAAAATCAGATCAAGTCATGGAAAATGATGAGAAACACACCAAAATTCTTAGGCAAATAAATTTTTAAAATAAAAATCATATCTGCTAGAATTTAAAATATATTTTTCTAGATAACCGTGTGTGTTTCTCTTTGTAACAGGTAAGAAGACTGAACTGATAGTGATGAAGTATGAAGACTGGACTGACAGTAAAGACAGAAATAGAAGACAAAATTGTATCAGTGTATATGTGAGAAACTGTAATTGAGTGATGTAGTGAGGAACAGTGTATATGAGTGTTTGTACAACTAAGTGGACTGTAGTAAGAAGCAATGTATAAAAATGAAACTGAATGTTAATGTATTGTATTTCAGTGAGTTATACAAATAGTGGAGTTATAAATTTGTACTGTTGAAATGTTAAATAAAAAGTTATATTTAAATAAAATACTGCTTGAATATTTAAATTATTGTGCAGTGTATTTTATTTAAATATAAATATTATATACATGTATGTAATGTAGTATAACAATACAATTACAAACACATTTATAATAATAAATATATGTTTGTTATCATCAAACAAAAATCATAAAATTGTTAGATACAACATTAATGTTATCTCTATAATTTACTGTAACTCTCTCATCCCAGTATTTTACCGAATCAAAGTTCATAGGCACGTATTCACGTGCAGACGCATCCAATTCTGATATTTCTTCCTTTTGAATTATAAGATCAAATACCTCTTTGTTACAATGTTTTTGGTTCAACAAATAAAGCATTGAGCGCTACAACCTTTCTAGCTTCTTTGGCTATCAGAACTATCACTTCAACATTTTTAGCTTGTTCTACGGTAGGATCAAACTGGTGTTTGTATTCAACTTCAACATTTTTCCATTTCAACTATAGAATCATACGTAACCCTATTCTGATTCTACTGCAACATTTTTGATTACCTCATCTATCCTATCAAACTATGACAACCTGCATCGTTGACATATGTAGTGCTCCAAATTCTGAAGTTGCCATTATAATATACTTTATGTGTTAATTTGTGATCCGAAATTCTCATTAGAATTGGTCTAGCTGATGTCACCTAAAGGTTCTTATCTATATCCTTAATTTATTCTCTTGATTGAGATATTTTTAGCAACCTCATTTAAAGGATAAAGGAGATCTTTAATTTATTCTCTTGATTGAGATATATTCAGCAACCTCATTTAAAGGATAAAGGAGATCTTTAATTTATTCTCTTGATTGAGATATTTTCAGCAACCTCATTTAAAGGATAAAGGAGATCTTTAATTTATTCGCTTGATTGAGATATTTTCAGCAACCTCATTTAAAGGGTAAAGGAGATCTTTATTTTATTCTTTCTCTCCTTATTTGGCTGCATGAAAGTAGAATATAAATTCATTGCTATGGTTTGTAATGAAAATAAGCTTGTAAAACTCCATCAATTAATTAATAAAGTTTGCCTTTCTCCCGTGGTTTTTTTCCCGAAAAGGGTTTTTTCCACGTTAAATCTTGTGTGATTCTATTCTTTGCTTGCTTCTTTGATCATTTATTTATTAACAAGTGGTATCAGAGCGCTGGTTCGTTCAACATGGCGTCGTTAAAGTATGATCTTCCGCTATTGGATCGAAACACTCGATTCTCATTGTGGCAAGTGAAGATGCGGGCGTTGCTCCCACAAGCTGATTATGATGATGCATTGGATGGATTCGGGAACAAGAGATTTGAACTATGGACCGATGATGAGAAGAGAAAGGATCGGAAGGCTTTGTCTCAAATTCAGCTCCATCTACACAATAATATTTTGCAAGAAGTTTTGAACGAGAAGACAGATGCTTCTCTTTGGCTGAAACTGGAGTCAATTTGCATGACCAAGGATCTCACAAGTAAGATGCATCTCAAACAAAAGTTGTTTCTGCACAAATTGCAAGAGGGAGGTAATTTGCTTGACCATATTTCTGATTTTAAAGAGATTGTTTCTGACTTGGCTGCAATGGAAGTCAAATATGATGATGAAGATTTGGGTTTAATCCTGTTATGTTCTTTGCCGAGTTCTTACTCAAATTTCAGAGATACCATATTATATAGTCATGATACTCTCACTCTAAATGACGTTTTTGAAGCCTTGCACGCCAAGGAGAAAATGAAACAACTGGTGTCTTCAAATGGATCAAGCTCTCAAGCCGAAATCTTGTCCGTTCGTGGCAGGACAAAGGAGAAAAATTCAAATAATGGATCTCGAGGTAAAAGTTCCAATGCCTATAAAGGTCGATCTAAATCTAGAGGCAAATACAAGTCTTGCAAATATTGTAAGAGGGATGGACATGAAATATCCGAATGTTATAAGCTGCAGAACAAGAAAAAGAGAAATGGCACATACAAACCAAAAGATAACAAAGAAGATGAAGTTAATGCCAATTGTGCTCGTAATGATAGTTCTGACAATGAGGTGCTTGTTGTTACCGTGTTTGCTGGATGTGCTGAGATTAAGGATGAATGGATACTTGACACTGCTTGCACTTTCATATGTGTCTTAATAGAGATTGGTTTACAACTTTAGAACCCATAAATGATGCTGGCTCAGTTTTGATGGGTGATGATTCAGCATGTAAAGTAGCAGGAATTGGTTCTATTCAGATCAAGATGTTTGATGGTGCAATCAGAACTTTAACAGATGTTCGGTTCATTCCCAACATGAAGAGAAATCTGATTTCTTTAAGTGCTCTTGATGACAAAGGGTACAAATATTCAGGTGGAGGTGGTGTCCTGAAAGTTACAAATGGTTCTCTTATTGTAATGAAGGGAAATCTTAGGCAAACAAACGGCCTTTATTATCTTCAAGGCACTACTATTTCAGGTAATGCTTCCCCTGTTATCTCAAATAATATTTCTGATTGTGATACTGCTAATCTTTGGCATATGTGTCTTGGACATATGAGTGAATTTGGTCTGTCAGAGTTGAACAAGAGAGGACTTCTTGATGGGTACAACGTAGGCAAGCTGAAGTTCTGTGAGCATTGCATTTTTGGCAAGCATAAGAGAGTGAAGTTCAACACTGCAGTTCATACAACAGAAGACATTCTAGATTATGTGCATTCGGACTTATGGGGACCGTCTAGGAAAGCATCCATGGGCGGTGCTTGTTACATGATGACAATTATTGATGATTATTCCAGAAGAGTTTGGCCTTATTTTTTGAAACATAAATCTGAAGCTTTTTCAGCTTTCAAAGAGTGGAAGACTATGGTTGAGAGACAAACTGAAAGGAAGGTAAAGAAGCTTCGGACTGATAATGGGATGGAGTTTTGTTCAGATGAATTTAATTCATTTTGCAAGGCTGAAGGCATTGTTAGGCACTACACCATACCTCACACTCCTTAGCAAAACGGGGTTGCCGAGCGTATGAACAGGACTATCATTTCTAAGGCTCGCTGCATGTTGTCAAACGCAGGTTTGGATAGACGTTTTTGGGCTGAAGCTGCTTCCACAGCCTGTTATCTCATCAACCGCTCTCCCTCTGTTGCTATTGGTAAGAAAACTCCGATTGAGGTATGGTCTGGTTCTCCAGCAAATTATTCTGAATTGAAAGTTTTTGGATGCATTGCTTATGCTCATGTTGATAATGGAAAGCTAGAGCCAAGAGCAGTTAAATGCATTTTTCTTGGTTATAAGTCTGGTGTTAAAGGCTATAAATTATGGAATCCTGAAACAAGTAAGGTTGTAATTAGCAGAAATGTTGTGTTTAATGAATCTGCTATGTTACATGATATTCCATCTACTAATGATCTTGTTGAGAGTAAGCAGAAATCAAATGTCCAGGTGGAGCATATTATTGATTCAGATGCTACATCAAAAGCAGAAATTGAGGGACAGGATGAAGCAACCATTGTTGAGGATCCTCCAGCAGTTATGCAACCACCGCAGCAATCTATTGCAACAAGCAGACCTAGAAGGAATCCAAAACCAGTAAGAAGGTTTATTGAGGAAGCAAATGTTGTTGCTTATGCGTGTGCTGTAGCAGAAGAAATAGAAGGTATTGCCGAGCCTTCTTCATATTCTGAGGCTGTTATCTCTAGTGATTCTGATAAGTGGATGGCTGCTATGCATGATGAGATGAAGTCACTTGCAAGAAATGACACTTGGGACTTAATCAAATTGCCTAAAGAGAAGAAACATATTCATTGCAAATGAATTTTCGAGAGAAAAGAAGGTGTTTCTCCAAACGATAAGACAAGGTACAAAGCAAGATTAGTTGCAAAAGGTTACAGTCAGATTCCAGGTATTGACTATAATGAAGTTTTTTCCCCTGTTGTGAAACATAGCTCAATTCGCATTTTACTCAGTATTGTTGCTATGCATGATTATGTGCTTCAACAGTTAGATGTAAAAACTGCATTTTTACATGGAGAATTAGAAGAGGATATTTACATGCATCAACCTGAGGGTTTTATCATCCCTGGAAAAGAAAATCTTGTCTGTAAATTAAGGAAATCTCTTTATGGATTGAAACAGTCACCTAGGCAGTGGTATAAAAGATTTGACACTTTTATGCTATCTCAAGGTTTTAAAAGGTCCAATTATGATTGTTGTGTCTATTTGAAAATTACTACTCATTTAGCCGTTTATTTGCTACTTTATGTCGATGATATGTTGATTGCTTCAAAAGACAAGGCAGAAATTGAAAATTTGAAAAGGCAGTTGAGTAGAGAGTTTGAAATGAAAGATTTGGGGGATGCTAAGAAGATTCTTGGCATGGAGATATCAAGAGATAGAACTTCTGGAAAATTATACCTAAGTCAGAGTGGGTATGTTAGAAAAGTGCTTCGCCGTTTTAATATGCTTGATGTCAAACCTGTAAATACTCCTCTTGCTGCACATTTCAAATTGTCATCAGCCATGTGTCCACAATCAGATGAGGATATTGAGTACATGTCTAGAGTTCCCTATTCTAGTGCAGTTGGTTCACTTTTGTATGCCATGGTTTGTTCGCGTCCTGATTTATCACATGCTTTGAGTGTTGTTAGTAGATTCATGGCCAATCCTGGAAGAGAGCATTGGAAAGCAGTTCAATGGATTTTCAGATATCTTCATGGCACTGCAAATGGTTGTTTGCAGTTTGGTAAATCTAAAGATGAACTTGTTGGTTATGTGGATTCTGACTTTGCTGGTGATTTGGATAAAAGAAGATCATTAACAGGTTATGTTTTCACCATTGGTGGTTGTGCTGTGAGTTGGAAAGCAACCTTGCAAACTACCGTAGCATTATCTACTACTGAAGCCGAGTATATGGCTATTTCTGAAGCATGTAAAGAAGCTACTTGGATGAGAGGTTTATATTTTGAGCTTTGTGGAGATACATCTTGCATTACTATATTTTCTGATAGCCAGAGTGTTATATGCCTTACAAAGGATCAAATGTTTCATGAGAGAACTAAACATATAGATGTTAGGTATCACTACATTCGAGATGTTATTGCTAAAGGTGGTGTTAAAGTTTGCAAGATAAGTACTCATGACAATCCTGCTGACAAGATGACAAAGCCAGTTCCAATTACTAAGTTTGAGCTTTGCTCAAGCTTGGTTGGTGTTACAGTATAGTCTTTAGGGACTATTGGAGTAAGGAAGATATTTATTTTTTGAAGGAGTTCGTTTTTTGTAGCTCATCTTTCTACTTCAAGATGAGAATTCGTCTCAAGGTGGAGATTGTTAATTTGTGATCCGAAATTCTCATTAGAATTGGTCTAGCTGATGTCACCTAAAGGATCTTATTTATATCCTTAATTTATTCTCTTGATTGAGATATTTTTAGCAACCTCATTTAAAGGATAAAGGAGATCTTTAATTTATTCTCTTGATTGAGATATTTTCAGCAACCTCATTTAAAGGATAAAGGATATCTTTAATTTATTCTCTTGATTGAGATATTTTTAGCAACCTCATTTAAAGGATAAAGGAGATCTTTAATTTATTCTCTTGATTGAGATATTTTCAGCAACCTCATTTAAAGGATAAAGGAGATCTTTATTTTATTCTTTCTCTCTTTATTTGGCTGCATGAAAGTAGAATATAAATTCATTGCTATGGTTTATAATGAAAATAAGCTTGTAAAACACCATCAATTAATTAATAAAGTTTGCCTTTCTCCCGTGGTTTTTTTCCCGAAAAGGGTTTTTTCCACGTTAAATCTTGTGTGATTCTATTCTTTGCTTGCTTCTTTGATCATTTATTTATTAACAGTATTGTTAGATTAATTGGTGCACTTGGTTGTAATGTAGACGAAGGTGAAATTAGGTAAAGGGTGGAGAAGAAGGGGGTAAAGTATAGATCAGAAGATGAGGGGATACAAGAAGATTATTAGATAGAAAATGAAGAATTCAAGACGACAATAAGATTAAGAAATAGAAGAAGGTGGGAGAGTTCAGAGAGAAAACACAGAATGCATGAGAGTTAGAGTTTTAAGCAGGAAGAAGTAATTTTCTTCAATTTCGATGATGATTACAAGATGTAGCATGAGAGTTTAGAGAGAAAAGAGTTGGACCCAACGGTCACTATATTTGTAACACCCCACGTCCGTTAGTGTCACTCACAAAGGGAATGCACTAAGTTCTGTGGAGCATTTAGGGTAAGAGATGCAGATAAATTACAAGACAGACAGAAATTAAACAGCGGAAAATAAAACTTTGCTTTATTGATAAAATAGTTTGTACAATGATTTCTTTACAATATCAGAGTATCATCTGTCTTACAAAATAAAGAAGCATAAAACAACATTTATATTCCCCAATTCTAGCAAGAGCCAGCCATAGCATCTAATAAGAGAATCCAAGCAAACTTTGACAAATCTTCAAGCTGGGAAAGAGTGACAGTCCAACTTAACCTGAGCTATACTTTTCCCTCCTTTACTACCTTGGGGGGGGGGGGACGGAAGACAAGAAGACGAAAGGAAAACAGAGTCAGACATAAAGCCTGAGTAAGTTCAGTAACTTCTAGCATATGAACATGGAAAAACAAAACGACATGAATTAACTGAATACAAGATTACACCATGACCATAGGGTCAGCAAGGTTAGACAAGATAATCATAAGATATGCTAAGATAAACTGGATATGCTCTAATACATTCGCCGCTTCGCTATTTCCTTGTTATACAGATTTTTATTATCTCTGCACCAACTAACTAATGTCCCAACTAGTAACACTTACGTGATCCCAATCCCTATAATTTCCATCGCCTTCAGGCATCCATTTATTTATTTGTTACCTAGATTTAATCTAGGGTTTTCTACCAAGTGCCTTCTAGATTCAACTAGAGTTTACGCTGTCTGCTGAACGCTTCTCGGATTCAGGATTTATGCCACCTAGTTTAACTAGGAATTATGCTACCTGTCGAACGATGCCCCCAAGTCTAGGACACACTACCTAGAGTGGTATATGTTCCTATACTTCCCCACGCATGTATCGCGAATCGTTATCGCTTGTCTAGATGCACATGTCCTATAATGTGCGGTCCGAGTCCTGTGACAGGGCGAATCAAGGAATACAGAACTCGGTCGGGAGCTTTCAGATATCTGCCGATGCAGATACTAAGGTCTGTTTTTATTTCAGTGGCTATGGTCCCACTTGACCCCTCCCTCAACTAATGAAAGGCACACCTTGAAAAATGAGAACTATACGCCGGCCCTGGTGCCCCTACTATCCTATGGCCATCCTCACCCATAACTAGATAGCAAGTATATAGTCTTTTGGAGTTCTCCACCTTTCCGCTTCACGTATCTCGATTGACTCAAGATGGATGGTAGACGACGAGTTGCTATCACAAGGCTACCGTTTTCTCGCCGAATCACGCCGGTCCATCCTAGTCTTTAGGTTGCCATATATTGCAACCAAGGCATACCCCTGGTTCTTCTACGCAGACCTTAACCTCTGTGGGCCCAGGTGGATCATCTGCAGCCTCACAGAGGGATACCAAGAGTACCCTCACGTCCCCTCGAAGCCTCGGGCTTCGTAACCGAATTCGTTGGAGCCTTCTTTTTAAATCAGACGGACATTCGCTCCTTCCCGTGTTATACTAAGAATTACTACTTAGTTTTACTAACTCGGATTTACCGCTTAGTTTCCAGAATCGTTGTTTTCTTAACTAAGGTTTACTTAGTTCTCTTTCCCGTCAATTTGGATGGGTTAAGTGTCATAGTCAATTCAAGCTAACTTAACCCTCCTCATTTACCCTGTTAAACTGGTTAAGTGTTATCAGCAACTCATGATGACTTAACCCTACCACAAACCAAGTTATATTGGTTAAGTATTTCTTATTACTTAGCCCTACCCATTCACCCTGTATTGGTTAAGTGTTCCTTTTTAACTTAACCTTGCCCGTCTGTCTTAACTAACATGTTATTAATGGTTAAGACTTAGCCCTATTCCTTTATCACAACCTGATGGTTAAGTGTTCGAGTTTACTTAACCCTACGGTCTAGCCCAGCTAACATATCAAATTGGTTAAGTGTATTAGATTTTACTTAACCCCAACCTCTAGTCTAGTTAACATATTAATTTGGCTAAGTGTATTAACTTTACTTAACCCCTACAAGTCTCGTTTTGCTACCTTGAGTTTGGTTAAGTGTCTCTATGGACTTAGCCCTCCCATTCTAGCTTAACTGTGTTAAGTTGGTTAAGTGTTCCTATGGACTTAACCCTCCCATTCTAGCTTAACTGTGTTAAGTGTCAGTCTGAACCTAACCCCACCCATCAGTCTAGTTATCATGTTGAACTGGTTAAGTCTCTTAGTTAACTTAACCCTACCCTTCTTGTTCTAGCTCTAACTAAATAAATTAAAGCCGCTACCACTCACATTAGACAGGTATTGTTGCGACTACTGGATGTGCCGGTTGGTTCCGGGCAGTTTACATCGCAACTCAGTCTAACCTCGGGCTAGGCATATTCGTGTTTTCTAAGTTCAAAAGGGTTTTGGTTAATTCTCAAATCAGGTTTTGAAAGTAACCATCCCGTCCGTCGGATCAGTTAGGGATAGCCAGGGAGAGCAGGAAACTTGTATTTTCCAAACCCAAGCCTAGACACTATCCTCTCTGTCACCCTAGAACTTTCTAATGTGTCATTAAAAGAGATGTCGTTAATAAACCTTTAATTTGTCTAAATTTATATTTCCTCATTCAGGCCAAATTCTATAAGTAAATTATTTCTAATTTACTTATTTCCTAATTACTCTTTTAATGTGAATTGTCTACATTCATTCTTATGGCCCATTTCCCCTTCTAAATCATATTTATGCTTTTTGGTATGTGGACTATACCAAAATTAAATGTCACTAATCATGATTTTGCTAAACCTGCCAATTACTCCCAATTATGGCCAATTTCACATTTATGCCAATATACTTACCGTGCCAAATTAGCTAATCCAATTCTGATTCAACATTCTAATTCTAGACTTATTACTCTAGTTCACTATTCATGTAAATGCTAGATTTACACGTCAATACTAGATTCAACTTACACATCCTATAATTCATGTTAGATTTATCCAATTTGTATTTCTCTGAACATGCCATAATTCATGTTCCCAATTTATGCCAATTTCCAAGTTAAACTACATTTTTAGTAAATTTCATATTTTTGCCCAAACCGCATTCCCACCATTCGTATAATCGTGATTCAGTCTAGATTATAAACAAAGCTAGGTTCGTAGAAAATAGGGAATGAACCAAAGATGCTATGCAAAAGATAGACATACTAACTGGCATAAAAAGGGTTGAATAACGACGTCGGTTCAAGAACATGGGTAGACCTAACTTAATAGGTAAATTCCCAAGGTCTAAAACCAAGAATAGACAGAATAGAGACATAGGTTCAAGAACATGGGTAGACCTAACTTAATAGGTAAATTCCCAAGGTCTAAAACCAAGAATAGACAAAATAGATAATCGGGTTTAGACCCAATTTCACAGTCACAAAACTTAAGCAACACTTTCCTAGTCATGAATCACAGTTGTTCTTGTTATGTCATAGGCAATAGTTTATGTTTCCTAATCAAGGGTATAGGCTTGTGTTCATAGTCAAGGAAATAATTCTCATAGTCACAGTCACAGTCATAGGTAATGTTCATAGTCATAGGCGATGTTCATAGTCATAGGCAAATGTTCATAGTCATAGGCAAATGTCCATAGTCATAGGCAATGTTCATAGTCAAAGAGGCATATGGTTTTAAGGTCCATAGTTTCATAGTCTTATCGGTCATCGAATCATAACAGTTCTTAATTAAGTCCAAAGACATAGGCACAGATTCGAATAGAAAGATTTGGCATATTCTTTTATTCCTTTAATTCATGTCACAAACAGAGAGAAACGTTCAAATCTAAAAAGTAACTGACTTACCGAAATTTAGATTAGAAAAGAAAGATGGCGTTGCTATGATTCGTGCGACGTTGCTCGAAACCGTTTGAGCTAGCCTTTGATTCTTCACTTGAAATCCTAGCCTGACTTGAACCTTTTCTTGAAAGTCTTTTAGCAGCATCTCCTTGTCTTGATTTATTTTATATATATTATTCTATTTACTATTTAATTAAGAGGAGGAGAAGAAGCCACGTTCGCCAATAATCTTTGAAGCATAAGGGTAGAAAAGATTTGTGAATAGAGAAGAAGACTAGGGCTGTTTATATAGTGTAGAAGTCAACGAATCTGGTCAGAATGACGTCTAGATACAGGAGAACGAACCAGGTGCAGAAAACAGGAACAAGCAGGGGGGTCGACCCCCAGGTCGACTATGTAGTCGACCTGGGTGCCCCAGGTCGACTACCCAGTCGACCTGGGTTTCTTGGGCGGGAAAATTCCCGCCCTGGCCAATCCGGCCCGATTTTTGAAATTTGAATTTGACCTGTTTTGAATTTTGAACTTCGCTGAATCTTCCGGAGGCCATATCTCCCTCATACGGATTCCGATTTACGCAAACTCGGACTCGTTTTCATGCAGAATTCCGTGACGAACGCAATGGCGCAGCCCGTTTCCCTAGATTTTGATTTTAACTTCTAATTCTGCCTTGATTTGTGAATCTTAGCGTTACAGAATTACGGGGTGTTACAGTATTAAATAAAAAGAATTACATCAACTGCCATTTACATTTGGCAAATTCTATTTAGACTCACGGAATTGTTGAGTCTTCCCCATTTTAGTCAAAATTTTGAATGACGAAATTATCCCTTTTTGTGTTATTTTATTAAAGCCGTCAGGTTACCTCGCACAGCCACTACGAGGTTATTTCATGTACCACGCAGTGGCACTGCATGGTAGTCTAAGTAACCACGTAGTGGCTGTGCGAGGTTCCTTTATGTGTCACGCTAATGCACCGTGTGATATGTGAAAGAATCTCGTAGTGGTCCAACGAGAGAGGGTATTTTTGTCTTTTTTAAAAGACGGGAGAGGAGGGCAACTCAGAAAAACAGAGGAATTTTTCATTTTTTGAAATTGAAGGGGAGGGGGGGGACCCAGCAGTTAGGTGAGTTCGAATAGAATTTGCCTTTACATTTATCAAATGTTAACTGCAACATCTCCTTGACATGCATGTGCACACTTGTGCAACTTTTACTGAATCTCTTCCTTTGACACTGCTGCATGTCCCGGAGATGCTGCAACTTCCTCCCTGCTCTGCTATGTCCGGTCATCGTCTCTGATGAACTAGTCCAGCTTTGGAGTTGTTACAACATACTAAAAACATTCATATCAAAGTAGAGATTGTCAGTGAAAATAAAATGATTATACAAAAATTAGGATATAAACGTATATAAAAACCAATTGACAAAGAAGATATCATCACATTGACAAAGTATCATATCACAGAAAAGCTGAGCACATAAAACTATTCAAAGAATACTATTAGTAGTCTCAAAACATAAGTATTATGGTCTCCTAGAAACACCAGTACATATTTCAAAACATAAAACTATATAAAAGGAATGTCGCTAAGCAAAACAAAATCAAACGTAGTGTTAAAAAAGAAAGAAACACAATAATAATGGAGCGATCCATATAAGTTCCAAAACACGATAATTGACGACATTAATCATCCGCTACTAAATCCACCTGAGGTGGGGTAAAAGAAAAGGATCAAACATTAAATCCGACTAAAAGAAAAAGCTCTAATATAACTAGTCTTAGATTTACTCTAAGTGTGATAGAGTTAGTCTTTTATTATACATGTTAATTTCATTGTTTTAATTGTTTGATTTCCAATAGTACATAAATAGTACGTATTCTTATTTAGATAATAACACAAAACTAAAAACACAAACCAAACAGACATGAACTTTTTCAAATTCAAGTTTTGCAAATCCCTTTTTTTTTCTCACTTGCATCACTAAGCAGAACGTTTATTTATGCAGAAACTAGGACACGAAATAAGCAAGCAGTACAAATATTATTTGACGGGGAGATAAAGCTTCCTAGAAGTGATTATTTGCAAAGATTTAGTCATATGTATTCCTCCTTTTCAGTGGGCAGCATGTATTTCTTCTGCTCTTCAGGTGTTGGCCAATACTCAATGCCCCTGCGATTAGTGATCCATAGGCAAGCTCCAGCCTTGTTGCTATTCGTTATCAGCTCAATCGCACCTATATACAGTTGAACTCGATCAAAAAGATAAGATACATGCATTTTTTCTTTCACAGGTAAACTTAATAAAAACGTCAAACTTATGTTATTACACTTAGACCATTGCAAACAGGATCCACAAATTCAATCTGACTTTTTAAAATCTGGAGAAGGCTTTTATCAGACTTTTTGATCTTGAACTCATATCATGACAGTTGTGATTTGGTTAACTGATAAACATACTAGTTGCAAAATCCTAAGAAAAGGGACCAACTTTCACATATCAACATAACATATATTTATTTCGCCACAGGGCGCAAAACAAAATAATATATGTCTATGTAATTATCCAAGTTTCATGCTTTTTAGTGGGCAATGTTCTTAGCAGATATGTCTGTGTCAAACATAAATCTTAATGGTGGAGTTTATTCAAGAAATTTTATTATT
Organism: Allium sativum; assembly: GCA_030737875.1. Lineage (NCBI taxonomy): Eukaryota > Viridiplantae > Streptophyta > Magnoliopsida > Asparagales > Amaryllidaceae > Allium > Allium sativum. Next base: position 725,394,632 of record CM060919.1, on the reverse strand, counting down.
AATAATAGTTTAGTACACACAGATTTTTACTTTTTACGCGTACGACGGTTAAATTTAACCAAATCAACCATGATTAATGATTACAATTTTCACCATAAAGGAATGAAATATTTCAGATTGCTTATCCAACAATGGCTATTTAATAAATATGTATACCTTTCACAATCACATCCATTGGCAAGAAACCGCCGACTGCAGCAACATCTTCTTTAAGCTCATCCCAAATTATGTCAGTATCAACAAACTGTAAGATATATTATCATCATGCATGTATATTATTGTTATTATTATTACCATTATCATTTTTAGGTTGTGTGTGTGTGTGTGTGTGTGGGGGGGGGGGGGGTGGTAGGGAATGGAGAAGCAGTGCAAGGTTTCTGATTCTTTATGCATAGCATAAATTGGCATATGACAAACCGTAGATATTTGTCCATTGCTAATGATAAACTGGGTGAATACCAAGTTTTGCACATATCTTCTTTGTTGATCGGTTCTTTAGACTGCTTCTTATCTAACCATTTATTATTTAAGCCAAATCATATTGGCAGGTTTAAACAGATATACTGACATATAGTAGAAAAAAATAGAACGATAAACATAATTAAAAAAAAAAAAAAGAATCAGCTGCACGTTTTAATGGGTATGTGAGTTAAAAAAAGGAAGTTGCTTATTAATCACTTGTTAAATTAGTATCATGCAATAAGAAGCAATAAGTAACCAAAAATGTTATTAGTAGTATGTTATTGTTTCAATTTGATGAATTGTAAGAGGATTGAAATGGAGAAAATAAAAGTACATGTTAAAATACACTTATATCGGTGTTTAATTATCAAAAATGTATTTTCCAAAATTTGGTTAAGAAATTGAATACAAATAAAAATCTATTTTTCTTTGTCAGTAATCATGGCAAATGTCTAAGGTATGTTTTAATCACGAAGATAAGGAAAGGCCACCAGGAGAAAGAAACAACTTTTTTTTTTCTCCACACAATTCGAAAAAGAGAAGCATCAAGAACAAAAATTACTAGGCCAAATCACTTGGATCGAAATTTCCATGGTCCTCTAGATCAGACCAATCAGGGCTTCTTGATTTCAATCTTTTGCAGTTAAATTCACATTTTATGAAATACATGAACTGAAACTTTCAAATCTTCTATTGTGTCCGAGAAAAAGGACACTTCTTATGTAGTCTTGTCATTTTTGTCCCATAATGCTTTTTTGTCCTGTTCACCAATTATTGAAAACCTTAAAGTCGATCACTAGGAAGACATGAGATAGAATCTCATTGGCACCATTGATTAATGTTCAAAAATTATTATCTATAAATATTTTTTCCAACAAAGTAATGTTATTTTTCTGGAACATTGTCGATGGTACCTAATTATCCGGTCAAATACATTACTATGAAAATTAATGTAAGACAACCAAGGTAATTAGTTAAAAAAAAATGTAAATATTAACCTCTGGACAAAGAACATTAACACGGATTCCTTCGAGAGCTAAAGGAGCAAGTGTCCTTGTAAACATAACCACACCACCTGCAATTACTCAAAGGTGTGAAAATATTCTAAGCCATCAGATAAAAGGAAAAGTTAGAGGTATAAGTAAAATTGCACGGGTAAACATTGATCTGGCAAAGTAAAGACTGAGTGATGAAGGGAATGAATAATAGTACCTTTGCTTGCCGAATATATTGGCTCATGAACAATCGGATAAAGACCTGATGCAGAACCAAGGTTTACAATGACACCAGGTTTTTTGGCCTTGCGCATTGTCTGAATCTGCTTGCAATACGGTTTACATCCATATAACTACTTGAAGTAACGAGAACTTTGATCTATACATCAACACTTTCCGCTTTATGCTCTTAATTTACTCTACTAGAATTAGGAAAGTCATATGACATTTTGGATGTGTATAAGTTGTGAAATAATATGCAAATAACACTACACAAAAACAGTCATTTGGCAACACTTATTTTTTCTAGACGTCAACACTTATTCGCGTTGTAGCTTAGTCACCAAAATAAGCGTTGTTAGGTAAAAAAAAGTGTTGCCATAAATACAAATATACATCTCCTATTTCGCCAACGCATACTTGGGTTGACAATTTCCGTTAACTTGAATTTCTTTGGGCAAAAACGTAAATGCCCATGCTCTAACCCTATTTTCTACCTCCCTAACGCTTCTTCATTCATCGGCCGCTCCAAATCAAATTAGATAACAAAATTTTGCAAATCCGATTCCAAGTCCTCCACTCCTTCAGGCGAACCCAAGTCCTCCAGTTCTTCTCTCTTCTCCGTAAGTATACGTCTTTTGTTATTCTATTAGATTCGATTAGATCAGATTACACGTTTTGATCTGTTTATTTACCTTTTCTCTACAGTCTACCCTCGAATAATTTGGTTTGTTGTTCGTTTAATTCTATATTTTTTACTTTCGGTTAACATGCAAGTATTGCTCTTCTGCTGTGCTAAATCTTCAGCTGACTTCAAGTCGAGAGTTCCTATGAGTCTCTCCGTTGTTGATGTGGGGTAGCTTGCATCAATCTGTTAGATTCAATATGGGGTTACATGTTTGCGGTTTTTTATTTCACTATTAGATTTAATGCACATACTCCATACGCTTTAGTATCCATCTTTTGTGTAGTTACCTACTGAAAATTTCACATGTCGATTTTAGTTGCTGCTAGGATGAAATCTCAGCTATTCATCTTTAACTAATTGATTTAATTAACGAGTTAGTGGATGAAATCAATGGTTGTGATTGAGTGAGGACATGGAGTACGTGACTTTTAGGGACAGAGAAAATGTAGTTATGTCTTAAATTGTTTTGATAACCCTTTCATACATATTTTATAGGAACAAAAGGATGAAATAGTGGCAGCAAGTTAAAGACAAAAGAAACTCAAATTGCATGCTTTACTGTTCTGTTTTTCCCTGTATGTACATAATATAATTGTTCTGTAAAGAACGAACCTTTTGAATGGAAGATAATAAGACACCAACATCTTTTAATTCTTTGTTCATATTATATAGGAAGAAAGAAATAGTTGGATTCTGTTTAGCTTTGCAACCTACAAACCAAAGTGTAGGCATTATTGGGCGTGAGTATTACAAGGTTCCTATTAAATTTTGTACTCAAAGGTTAGTTCCATATTTATTTCTTTTTATTTTACAAAATTTCGTGTACTATGTGACATAGAAAATTTCATGATTGAAAATGCATGGAACTTGGGTGGTTTCACATTCCAATTGTAAGCAATTATTCAGAAGGTGTTTGCGGCAATGAGAGTGCAAACTGGAATTAGAAGCATTGATGAGTAGTGAAACTCTCCATTTCAGGTGAGTTAATCACTCACAACCATGTCTCATTTATCGTTAAACTAATTGGACTTGCCCCCCGTGTTAATTGTTGTTCTTCTCCCTAAATTAATTCAGCTGTTCACCTAATACATAAAGAAAAAGTGTGTATGCTTATATTTGAATGAGCAGATTTGAAGTATCAATAATATAAAGTTTCAGTCATTGTCAAAGTCTTAGTTCAATAAATTTTAAATGTGTTCATGTATTGGTTAATTTACCATTATTAAACTATAGTTTACTTATCTATTGATGTACCAGCAATTAGTTTACCAATCATATTGATAAAGTATCAGTAGTGGTCTAATAACAATTAGCCCAGGCTTCACCTTATCTAGTAGGGTAACTTCATTTTTGATGGTAAAAGCAAACGTATGGCTAATTAATATTTGCTCATCTGTATTGGTTCTTTCTTAGACTATTGGCAACAATTTGAGAATCTTCCTATCTTTGAGTGAAACAGCTCCCATATAAATTATTTATCTTTCTTGTATGCACTGGTCTATGCTTGTACTTCTCTCCTTGTCAGCTCTCTCTTATTGTGCTAATTTGTTTACATTCTCGATCAATTTTCAGATTTGGACTCTGATAGTTCATTTGAATCGAACTCAGATGGTTCTCGTACAATTCCTTCTGAACCGGACTCTGATAGTTCACCTGAATTGGAACAACTCCTCCCTTCAAATATACTTTCAAAAGCTCAGGAAATATGCATGGTATCATAGGTTTACAAAATCTTTCCAATCCATGCACATTAACTAAGTTTACTGCTTCATTGGTTATTTTTCCATCTTTTTTGATTGTATATTCATCGGTTTATTTGCATAATAAGAAAAAATTACTTTATTGTGCTATCAATATTTTAAATGAATGAAAAACTAAATTACTTAATTCACTCAAAATCTGTTTAAAAGTTTTGGATGAGCATGCAAAATGTTGTTTAACTACAAGATGAAATATGCAAGTAACCATACTTCATCTTGTTTGCATCACCAGCTTATCCAACTATCAAGCAACATGTTAGAACGGGCTGGACAACATCTTTGCAAGTAGGTATGATATAGCTGCAAAGTATGACTATGGTGGGAGGGATAGATACTCCTCAGGTTGGTATAAAGATCGAGTTCAGTTCACAAGCGAATCTTGCTTTCTGCTGGCAGCTTCAGGTATGTACTTAGCTTCAAGCAAGTTGAGTGAGTGTAAACTAATCTCCGAAATATTTATGTAGTAGCGTCAACTGCTGAATGGGCGTGCTAATTTCCTTTAGCCTGAACATAGATCATTGGCATTTTACAACGACAGTTTTCTACCCTCTTTTTAACACATTACATTATAAATTTTATTTTTTTGCGATATTTTCCTTCTGTTTTATTTGTCACTTGATACACATGCACTTCTAATATTTTGATTTAATTATCTAGCACATGGATCTGCTATAGTGCACCTTAAAGATATTTTCTTAGTAATGTCATGCAGACCTTAACTCTGTTCTATTGTAAAATTCTACAGGAAAAGATTTGAAGTATATTTTCGCATAAACAATGATTTTCATTGTTTTGAAAGGGGCCAATGTCTAAAAGAAATTTCCACTAATTTAAAATTAACAATACTGAGTCTTTAAACATGAATTCATCATTGATTTCTTTATTATTATTTAATACAATTGGATTTTATATTTCTAAACTCTGCCATCTTTACATAGAGGTGTGATAATAAATTTAGATGCTACTGCCATGAATATTATTTAAATAACATACTAAAAATTTCAAAAACCTACATGTACTGCATTGCATGGAACAAAGATGATTTGCTTTGTTCCACTTTTGTTCTGGTTCCTCGATTTTTCATAAAAAAACTCCTTTGTACTTTTACATGAAAAGTCTTTGGGTATTTGTTCGGGCATGGCTCAGTTTCGAACTAACCCTTTCCGACTCAGTTTCGAATTCGAAACTGAGATGACGAGCTGAGCTCATTTTTAGCAACTGAGCCTTTCCGGATTAGTTTCGAATCCGAAACTGAGCCGGAAAAGTCTCCGTTTCTAGCTAGAAACTGAGCCGGAAAGGCTCAGTTTCTAAAAGTTGAGCTAGTTCAGGCTTAGTTTTAGAAACTGAGCTTTCCGGCTCAGTTTCGGAATTGAAATTGAGCCTTTTTCCGGCTCAATTTCGAACCTGAAACTGAGCCGGAAAGGATCCTCTCCGGCTGAGTTTCAGGTTCGAAAATGAGCCGGAAAAAGGCTCAGTTTCTAAAACATAGCCTGAACTGGCTCAACATTTAGAAACTGTGAGTTGGTTGCCATGACACTTGGAATGGTCAGGAAAGGCTTAGCTTTTGCTGTCGAGCCGTTGTTTCTGTCCTTCGCTGCAAGTAAGTATTTACTCACGATTCATTTTATTTAAGTATCTATATTTCAGTAATTTAACTAAATAAAATAGTCCAATTCCTGTGTTTATTTCGCATGTGTGATCTACCGATGATACTGTTATTGGCGTGTGTTTACTTGTATGCCGATGTATTACCTGTCTTACCTTGTTCATGAACTAAATGCATGTTTGATATTACCTGTCTTGCTTGTTCATGTATGCCGCTGTGCATCAGGTTGATATGAAGTATAAGCAAGCGAATGAAATACTGCATATACATTGTCTTGCTAAGTTGTAAGATTTGAAACACCTGATGCATCACATATTTGTTTGCTGATGAAGATTTAAATATTTGTGGTTCAAATGTTCATTCACTGTAAAGCTGTAGTAGGCCCGTGCCACATTATTACATCATTGATCATGTGAACAGGCTATGCTCACCTTCCACATACTTTTGCTTGATTTCGAAATGGAACATATGCTGTGTATGTTTTATATTTTAATTATTTTGTGCCATTGTTCCTCTTCTTTTTATACACTTGCACATGTTTTGTATACTTAACGATATTTGCTAAATCACGATAACATAGTATAAATGAATCACTTTATCAGTATTTGGTCAACCTAGTTTATATACATGTTTGAGTTTAACCCGGAGCTGCATTAGCAGTGATCTCCTATGCCATTTTTACTTGTTATTTGGTTGTGTTTGATTTGTATAGTTGTTCCTTGTTATTCAGTCCATCACCTTGTTAAGAAACCATTTCTGAAGGGTTAGTTATAGGCTGAATAAATATAAATGTTGGTTTACTAAGATATTTTAAGTCTAGCCTACTTAACTTGGTTTGAATCTTGAACACATATTTACTATGCCCATTCTTGTGTTGAACCTGGTCATGTATATATATATATTCTCTTGAGTAACCTGAATAGCTTGTTGTGTGTATTCCGAACCTAACCATGGATCTTGGCATATGTCTAAATCTTAGAATTGTTCATAGAAGTCTGCATTAACTATTATATTTTAGTGGTTATTGAAATTATTTACTATCCGGAATGGCTCAGTTTCAAAAAGTTGAGCCAGTTCAGGCTCATTTTTAGAAATTGAGCCTTTTTCCGGCTCAATTTTGAACCTGAAACTACGTCGGAAAGGATCAGTTTCGATCGAAACTGATCCTTTCTGGCTCAGTTTCAGGTTCAAAATTGAGCCGAAAAAAGGCTCAGTTTCTAAAACTGAGCCTGAACTGGCTCAACTTTTAGAAACTGAGCCTTTTCGGCTCAGTTTCTAGAAATTGAGCCTGAAGTGGCTCAATTTTAGAAACTGAGCCTTTCTGGAAACTGAGCCGGAAAGGCTCAATTCGAAACCGTCTGAAAGGCACTGGTTTTTAGAAACTGAGCCTTTCAGGTCATTTTTCGTACTGAAACTCAAAACTAAGATTCGAAACTGAATTTAGTATTGAATGTTGAACTGCTTTCGTCAATTGAAGTAAAACGAAACTTACTTATATTGAAGGTGAAGCGATGATAATAACCTGTTGACTGTTGAATTTGCACATCATTTCTTTAAACATTAATGTCTTGATTTTAGCTGATAATTTTAATTCATTATGATATTGAATGCATGCAGGCACTTCTAGAAGAAGCGGAAGAAAATATGAGTTTGGTTATATGGCTCTAGTTTCATATTCGGTATTTGTAGTATTAAACAATAGGTAGTATATTGTCTTTCGGCATTTTAGTTTGTTATGATTATAAGATTGGTTAATGCTAAGTGAATTTAGCAATTTAATTGTGTATTGAATTTAGCAGTTTAACAATATATTTTACTTATCTGTTGTTAACTGATATTCTATGTTACGTGATTATGAATGTTGTCTATTGTATTAGTTTTGGATTCATATTAAATATCGTCTATATTATCATCATGTTGGTTATTAATTGACTATTAATATTAGAATATGCGAGTTATTAATACATTTTATTATTAAAATTTATATTTGTTGTGAATTAAAACTTTGTAACATGTATAAGCGTTGCAAACAAATATCTTCCAACGCTTATAAGCATTGCAAACGAAAATCTACCAACGCTTATAAGCGTTGGCAGAGAAAATCTACCAACGCTTATAAGCGTTGGCAGAGAAAATCTGCCAACGCTTATATGCGTTGGAAATAAATTGCCACCCCTCCGTAGCAACACTAATAAGCGTTGCTAAAATTGTTTGTGACAGTTATACTCGTTGGGAATCACCTGTTTTGGTGTAGTGTAAGGATTTTTAGGAAGACATTACAAGGAAGAAAAACAAAAACAGCAGCACTAGGTTGGTAGTCAAAATTTGTTCATGAAGTTAATGAGACTGATGTTTAAATTGACTTAGTATAACTGTACGATCATATTAAGTCAAGGTAAATATTATACTCAACATAAAGAATCATTCCTAATCATGACCACTTTAAAAAAAGGGAAAGAAGAAAAATAAAAATAAAACAAGAATAGTATGAACAGATCCTAAACTATTATGCTTAGGCTATATAGTATAGAAGTAAACAAGTAAGCCATACAAACAGAATAATTTGAAGTTCTTAAAAATTGTCATAAAATTTACAAGTTCAACATATTAATCTCTTACCGCAACTTTAGTGCAGTCAATAACAGCAACAAGGTTTATGTCGATAATACGCTTCCATGTTGCACTTCCATCGGTTTCATCTTCATCAAAAGTTTTGAGTGTCGCACCAGTTCCAGCGCTGTTTATACAAATATCAGGACCTCCATAAGTTTCCAAGTGCTTCTAAAACGCACTGGATACATCTCCTGCATTGATTCAACCAATGTCAAATTTCTTCCGTGCGAATCAAAGATGTCGATGGCGATATATAGTAACTAATCTGAAATGACCTAATCAAACTTATCGATGAATATAACAATTTCAAAAGCTAAAAGAAAAAGAAAAGAAAGAGAATATATTACTTGTATTTGTAACATCACATTTGATGAACATTGCAGAAGGAAATTTCAGATCTGGATTGGCTTTCATATTTTCTTTTTCTATTAGGGAACTTGTTTCATTTCCCCTCTCCTCAGAAATGTCAACAATAGTAACAAAAATACCATTTTGTGCAAGAGCCATGCTAATTGCTTTACCTAAAATATAAACAGAAACAATTAGATAGTATTTATGTCATCAAACCTTGAGCAATTTATAAATAATTTAACACCCTGTATAAACCAGTTGCCTATATATGTATATAGCACATGCTGATAAACATACTTACATATTACTATGAACCCGGTTTAAAATTATTAATTTCCTTTCTAAATAACCTATGATCAAACTTCAGTTTTTATGAAATAACATCATAGCATTAGTTACAATACATGTTTACAGCTATAAATTGGTTAGGTGACCTTAAATTGATGTTTGTATGTATTCCCTATCATATGGTCATAACCAGACCAAAAGCTAAAATAAAGGCCTCAAATATGCCTGAATTCTGATGAAAATGGGATGATGATGATAATAAAGTATTTATATACCTATTCCATTCGCGCCTCCGGTGACAAGGGCAGACATGCCTGGCTTGAGCTCCATCCAAGCTGAATAATGAATTATTGAAATGAGTTTTGCTGTGGCCTGCACATATGGCTTTTGTAGTATATTTTTTCTTTCCAATGCGTGGATACTATAAAGATTAATTATTGAAATTATTCACATAGAACATGGACAAATCATGTTCTGGAATTCATTTGTTTTATCATTGTTTTAAACCATGAAAGCTGGTACGAGACATTTAAGGTCTACGAGGTGACACATAAACCTCGAAACGTTGAGGCATAAGCGTTTCAAATAAAAATAAAATGCAAAACATTTTTTTTATTTTCAATTAATTTATGTTAAAAAATGAAAAACAAATCATTTAAGATTTAGCTTTGAACAAGTATGTATTTTTATTATAAATTAAGAATAATTATTAAAATCTAGGTTAAAATTTTGATTCTCTAAAATTATTCGAAAATTTCACCAAACTCCGATATTGATTCTTGCTATCAATTCAAATCGACTAGCAATATTTATTTCAAGATTTAACGCTATTGAAAGATGTACTTCAGCAACATTGAGAAAACTCTAAAGTTATTGATCGTTGTTTCACAAACAATCTTACTTGATAAGGTCGATATTCAAGTTGAAAAGCAAAAAATGCAATTTTTTTTTTATTATTTCAACTAAATAATTGATGTTTATTGACTTATACCAGTATCAATATTTTGGCAAATAAAGATGAAAAGAATTTTGAGTCATATGCCTTAGAGTGTGAGGCGAGAAAAACATACGCTTTGTATGCCACAAATTGTTGAAGTGTAAGCTTTAACAAGGTGTTGACACGTTTTTCGGTAAAGCTGTTACACGTCAAGATTTTTGTTAGCAACCGTTCAAGCGTCGATAACGTCATCACAAAACACAAAACAGATTTGGTCGCAGTCGTGATGTGTTCGGAAACGGATTGGAAATCACGTCGATTTGGAAAATCGTCGTCGATGGACTCGGAAAAACTGACGCAGTAAAAATACGTGATCGACTCGGTCCGATCACCTCAAAATGTTTGAGCGTGTCGGTCCGATCACGTGGCAAAACTCCCTGCGGAAACATATATGGATTTCGTTAAAAAGCTGTGTCGTGCACTCAGAAACAACCGATCGACATGCGTAGATCACGAAAAATCGCTTGCGCTACTCGATCGTCATTTGGCAAAGTCCCAAGATCTGGCAAGTTCGAAATGATGGATCAACACGCGGAAGCAGGGAAATCCACGGATGCGACTCAGACAGATCACTTTGCCAAATTGGTAAACTTCGCATGTTTAGCACATTTAAATAGTGGAAAACTCGGTCATATCACACAAAATTGCGGGTTTAACACGACTCGATCACGTTCAGAAAAAGGCTAACAGAATTTCGCATCCCACATTTTCCTATCCCAATCGGGATATTAAAAACCACATCACAACTTTTCCCCGGCTCAAATTTTCTTGACTCACACAAGGGATGCGAATTTTCCAGATCAGGGGATGCGGGGTTGGGTGCTACGAAAAAGGGCAGGTCAGCACGGCGGGATATGAGATTTTCACGGCTCCAACATGCGATTTTCGAATACGAAATTGGGGATATAGAAATCTGGCAAGTGCCAAGCCGAGTTTGGCAAAGGCAGAGAACTCGAGCGGATCACTTATTTTCACGTGAGCGCACCATGTCTAGCACGTATTTCTGGATGCAAGATTTGGCAAAGTGGTAAATGCCATATTATTTTCGCAAGCTCAAAACACTGTGCATGTCACCCTTTTTTTTCTGATCTGCATGTGTTTTCACTACAAGAAGAGCTTAAATTTGCGACACCTATAAGCGACGGCTTCCGACGGCACTCTCCGACACTAATTTTCAAAGAAGAGGGATGCAATTTTTCAACCTTGGCATGGGTTTTTACACTGATTTTTGGGATGCGAGTTTGGCATCCTTCCGGGATACGAATTCGTACAGCCACCCCCAAAACTGATATATAAATAGCCCCTTGCTTGACATTCAAACAGGTGGGTTCCCATTCGGTATTTTGGACTTTTTGGAGCTCTTAAGCATCATTAATGGCAGCCACCTTCTTTTCCATGACTATTGGATATATAGCTTGGATCTCTAAAACAATCCATACACGGTTTCCTTCAACTCTTGGACATTTCCTTGTACGTTTATGATGTTTTTGGACTATTTTGGATATTCTTGAATTTCTTGGATATTGGAGCTACTTTTTGGACTTTGTTGACCAAGTCAACACTTTTTCCACTTAACAAAGAAGGACATTTTGGTCAAAGTTTAGAATTAACAATTATTTTGTGGTTCTATTGTAACACTTTGTACTCAAATATTATCTGAATTCGTAGAACTTTGTAATCGGCAGTTATATAATGAATGATTATAATATAGTAAACGTAGGCGTTAGTGCCAAACCACTATAAAAAGTCATGTTCTCCCTGTATTTCATTGTTTTGGATTTAGATTAATGTGTTTCCGCTAAACATACACTCGGGCGTTGGCGTGCGCGGATCAGCGACAATTCCCCACGTCAGCACTTTGGCGTGCCAGGAAGGAGGTGTACAGCTTTACCTTCTACTTTGGATTGGATTCTCGAATTTGTCTTCGGTTTCCGTCTTTGGATTTGGTTTTGGTTTTCAACTTTGGTTCCTGCTTTTGACTTCTACTTTGTTACTCCTTTTTCATCATGGTTAATCGCAAGAAGCTTGACGTTGTTGCTGAAGCTCAAGGTGCAAGATGTGAAGAGAGTCAAGAACTTCTTCAACTGGAGTTGCCTCGAATTACGTCACTCGTGAAGACATCGATGAGATGATTACGAACTTGGCTACCGATTTGAATGCTCGACTCGAGCAACAGGAAGAAGCTTTTGCTACCTTTCTCAATCGAATCGAGGATAAGATAAGGAATTATGGAAGACCGACTGGCTAGGTAGATATTATTAGAACTAGTACCATTGTTCCTCAAGTTACGACTTGGGACTTAGGGATCCCGCAAACTAATTAGCAGGCCGACACCGATCATTAGATTGTTGTCGGTCCCGCTGTGTTGTATTTAACAATTCTATGATTTTTGTTTGATGATAACAAACATATATTTATTATTATAAATGTGTTTGCAATTGTACTATTATACTTCATCACAGGTAGAATATAATATTTATATTTAAATAGAATACTACTGCACAAGAATTTAAATATTCAAACAGTATTTTATTTCAACATTTCAACAGTACAAATTTATAACACCACTATTTGTATATCTCGCTGTAATACAATACATTTCATTTCATACTTAATTTCATATACACTGTTTCCTCACTACCACACTCAGATTTACAATCACTCATTTCTATATAGTGTTGTCTCACTACAGTAAACTCAGTTTCATTTCACTCATGTTGTACAAATTCATACTCACACATACACTAACACAGTTTTGTCTTCTGTCTCCGCCTTCACAATCAGTCCAGTCATCTGCTTACCTATCACAAACGAAACACACAGTAAATTTGAATAAAATATTTTAATTTCTAGCAAATATAATTTTTATTTTGAAAAATTATTTGCTTCATAATTTTGGTGTGTTTCTCATCATATTTCATGACTTGATCTGATTTTTAATGGACATCTATCTGCGTCTAGATAACTTGTGATATTCACAGTGATACACTATAAATACCACAATATTGACAGTATTTCCAATGCTCACATATATATATATATATATATTGTGCAATATACATGTATACAAATACATGTGTATATATACACACACATATTTCTGTGCAGGGACAATATGGTCATTATTGGACAAATATATTAATAGGATTTGTTCAAGTGAAGCCTGACACACATGTACAGTATATGAGTCAGGTATCCATGAACACACATGCAAAAGGAGAGGCCATGAAGACCAAGCTCGACCCAGTGCAAGTGAAACTGAGCAAGTACATGGTTAGACATGCATGGAACAAAACAGACAATGCAACATGGCAACTGGATGACATATGCTTGACACATTCAAATAGCAGCATGGATTAACAATAAGAATAGACAAGTGAACAAAGTCAGGCACAACAACTGACACATGCTTGACTCGAGTTTAAATGGCACTCGGAATGAACAGAGGCACGTGCAAAGTCAAGACAGTGCTCAAACATGGCAGTAACAATACAGTGCATGACAGTCCAGTTTTGACGCCCAAAACATAACAAAGGAAAATTGTTTCAGCTCAACAAATGGATTACAAATGTTCAAAAGGGTGGGAAACACCATTCAAGACAGTTTTAAGGTCAAGGCACAAATGAATGATCAAGTCAACCAAGTGCACAAATAAAGCAAGCCATGAGTAGCAAAGACAAGGCCAATGACCAATCACAACTCAAAAAGGGAAATACAAGATACAAGTGAAGTCAGTGAACCACTCAAGATAGTCATAGGTGCACATTCATGTTCACACAGCAACAACAAGTGGCAAAACATGTACTAGTTCTTATCCAGTAAATCATGGTGACATAGCACAGTAAGCCAGTGTACAAGACACAACATGCAAATGCTTCTTTTTTAAACACAAGCCAAATTGACAAAGAGAAGACAACAATATTATATATGTGCAGCAGAAAATATAGCATGGACTTTCCAAAAATCAGATCAGAAAATTTAAGATTTTTGCAGATCACAGAGTTATTTTTGCATAAGAAATCCAGGCAAGAAATCAATTTCAAAATGGCAATTTCATTCTAGTTTTATTTTAGCATGCAGGCAACAAGTAGAGATATATGTTTTCCAGATTTGACAAGCTTTTATTTCCAGTAAAGCATGCAAGTATACTCATATATATTTGGCATGAAAACATGTTTTAAAATGTTTCCAGATTTCAAGTGATTTTTTTTTTGGCAAATAATATTTTGGACAAGAATAAGTATTTCCTGAAACCATGGATAACATTTTAGGCAAACTAAGTTTTCAACTCAATCACGCAAGCAAAATGAAAAACAGAATTCTTTGTTTTTCCGTAATTGTGCATCCCGTTTTTAAGGCAAGAAATCACACATTTGTTTCCAGCATTTTTATTTTCAGAAATTCATTTACAAGGCAACAAATCAAATTGGCAATCACGCAAGGGGATATTTCAAGGGTCCACAAGATCAAATTTATTTTTCCAGAATCAAAGCCAGACAAATTTATGCAAGGGAATATTCAAGATGGCCACAATTCATATATATCCAGAATTGCTCAAACTCATAAAAGCCGATTCAACATTTCAGGAAAAAATCCATGCGCAAATCAAATCAAGCAACCTTACGAAATCAGAGAAAGATTACGGATTTGTAAATCCTAGATATAATTACACCATTTTCATCATAGGCAAGTGATTGAAATCGAGAAAAACCAGAGCAATTATTCGAGTAAAAACAGAGATAATCAATTCAAAAGAACTCACTGTTTTTTAGATCACATATCCCAAATCGAAGCACCAAAAGTATCCAAAGATTCGAAGCATCAGAACTAATTCAGAAGCAAACGTTTAACTCGCGATTTGGGGAATTTTGAAAACCCAAATTTATGAAGTCGGCCAACATTGTTTTGGGAGAAAAACAATTTGAAGGAAAATAAAGAATGAAGGGGCCGGCCTATAATACATATGTGAAAAGGTTTTTTTTTTTGTTTTGTTATTTTAAGTGTTTTCCTATTACCTTTTGTAGAATTGTCATATCAATTTTCCAGCATCTATAATAACTAGGTGTTTTCTAGTTTGTCCCTAAAACTAGGTGTTTACTAGTTTGTCACAAAAACTAGGGTTTACTGGCTGTGGGTTTGTAGTTAGGGGAAAACCTAATCTAGGAGATACAGATCAGTCTAGGATTTTGAGCGTAGGATTAAACAACAGCAGGGTTTGTGAGTTTACAAGGTTTGTAAGCGGGGTCTGCTTTAATACTTAGTAAAAATCTTAGAAATGCAACAGTAGGCAGGGTTTGCCGAAGCTGGGTAAAAACTGTGTTATTTACTTCTGCATTTATATTCTTTGTTATTATCTGTGTTTGATAATTTTTAATATCTCGATAAAATCTAACAAATCCTATTCACCCCCTCTAGGGTTAATCTAGATCCAACAAGTGGTACCAGAGCAAGTATTTTATTAACTCTAGAGTAATGGTGTTCCGTAGTTGTCAGCCTTCTAAGAGTTAGCCCAATGATATTCAATTATTTTCAGCAGGACATATTTTTTAATTTGGAAATCGAAAATTGAATTTTATTTAAAATCTGTTAATTTTGAATATTAGAATATTATTGAAAATATGGATGATATGCAAGATAAGAAAAATAAAGTCATCAATGCTCGTGTTATGCATATTGTATATTCTTATCTTAGTAATAATCAACTTAATCTAATTTCCCATTGTTTGACTACGTAGGATATCTGGGAAACTCTCGACGCATCGTACGGAAGAGGTGACAACTGCTAAAAACCCCGAAAGGTCCACTCAGACTCAGATCTATGCTTGAAAAGAGAAACAGATGAAAATCCAAATGAATCAAACGATGTAGATTCAACATGAATTTTCTCTTATGAAGATTTAGTTTTTATGTGTGCCGACTTAACTAAATTTGTTGATAAACACCAATGGAAAAACAAACTTCTAAAATCTAAAAATTCTAAGTTGACTCGCAAAAATAATATGGTTAAATTAAAACTTGAAAACTCTGATTGCAAGAACTGTTTCAATTCGCAAAATGATCTAGCTTATCTGCATAAAAATCTTTAGAAACTTGAAATGAAATTATAAGTTTAAAACAAAATGAAGATGAACAAATGTGTAAAAACAATGTTTTGCAAAAGGATTTAGATAAGCTTAATTTCAAACATAATATTTTTGAAAAACAAAATTTGCAGAAAACAGAGTCAATCGTGAATGAACTTGAAAAGAGATTGCAAAATTCAAAGAATTTGAAAAACTCGAATTTGAAAAGCTAAATCAGTTTGAGTTTGAAATTTCTGAGTCTGAAGTCAAAATCATATCACTTGAATCTGAAAATTTGGTGTTGAAACAACATGATGCTAAAAGGAAGTTCATTAATAACCATTGTTCAGTTTTAATAAAAGAAAACAGTGATCTTAAATCCAAAATTCAACGACTAGAATCAACTTTGGAAAAATTCTCTAAGGGTAAAATCATCGAATATTTTGTTATAAATCCAAGTTTCTATTGGAAATAAATATGGTCTTGGCTTTGGGAAAAATAATGTTATTGAAAATGTCAATTCAAATGTTTTTAATAATCCTTCAAACTGCTTTGAAAAGAATCGTTTTGAAAATTTAAATTCTGATAATTTCGAAGGATTTTTGAATCACAAACGTGATGTGAAGTTGTTGTATAACAATCCATTTAAAAAATCCTGGACCCCAAAAGAAAATATTTTTTTTGACTATATTCAAACGGATTTGGGTTCCTAAGGGTACAAAAGTAAATCCTGATTGTTATACAAACAGGTTTGGGTACCAGAAGTCGTGAACACATTTCTTAGTGGGTTTACAAATTTTTTAGACCACTGGATCCCCTAAACTGTTAAGTACCGTAGGAGGCTAAAGAACTGCTGTGCAAAAGAGATTTTAATTCAAACTATTCAATGTTTCTGTATCATTCAGTGTTCCTTAGCAAAGTTTGTTGAGTTAGAGATTCATTTGCTATATGATCTCTAAACTCATCTATGTTAATATTTTTTTCTTTGTGTATTCCTCCTTCTGCCCCTTCTGTTTATTTTCTTCGATATTTCTGTTTTGATTTGACACTGCCATATCTTTTATATTTTTTATTTGTTCTTAAACTTCAACATTGCAGAGTTCATGATTTTCTTGAAAATTTCTTCTTTTGTATATAACTCTAATGTTTTAACAATTTCCAGATCTTGAATTCAAAATAGTATATTTCTGCAAATATCTTGAAGTTTAATTTTTCTTCTTCTGATTTCTGAATTCCTAACTATGCTGACGCATACTTGTTATATCTTAAACACTGTTAATTTGAATTCTAAATTTTTGAAGGTTTGAAAATTAATGAAATTTCATGCAATTTTGTTGTTTTGAGTTTCTTCTAATTTATTTTGGAAAGTCTTGAAAATTTATACTCATTATAACACACTGCAATTTTTCAGTTGTGATAAGTTCATTGAGTTTTTGGATTGGCTTGATTATTTCTGAACTGAAATTTTTGTGAATTGAATCGTTGTTTACATCTTGAAATTCATCTTTATTCATGATCATCTTTGTTGAGAGTATGGTTGTTTGAAATCATCTGAAATGATATTTTAAATCTCACACGCCTCTCAGATTTGAAATTATTAATCTTGCATGATTGATCCACTGTATCTCAAAATTTACATCTATTCAAGTGATTTCAAATAAATTATTTTTTAATTTTGGATCATGAATTATCTCTCATGCTTGATGTAATTTTTCTGAATTTTTTTCCTATACTTGTCTGAAATAATTGTGAAAAATTCTTTGAGAAACTAGTCTTGAAATTCATTGCTATTTCATGACCATTTGATTTGAATATTTGTTTGTTTGAAATCATCTGAAATTAGCAATTTGTGAATCTCACACATATCTTCGATTTGAAACTTGTAATATGGTGTGATCGATTCATTGAATCTTGAGATTTTTATATTTCTTCAAATGATTTAAAATAAACTGTATTTTTAAATCTTGGGTCATGAATCATTTTTTTATGACTATCAGAAATATTTGTGAAAATTACTCTTGATAATTCTGCTTTGAAATTGACTGTTGTGCTGGTTTGGTAAAATAAATCGCTTTGAAAATGTTTTTAGTTGACTGCTTGTTTTTGGCACCTTCTGCTGCTTTGATAAAAGGTTCAAAAAATTTCTGAGTGACTTAAACTACTTTGAATTGAAAATCTTTTTGGCATAGATTCTTGTGCTACATCCTGAAATTCATTCTGAAATCATGATCACTTACTTAGATATTGTTTTGTTTTGAATCATTTGAATACTGTTTAATATCGTGAATCTCACACATTTATTGAATTAGAAATTAATAGCCTTGTGTGATCGATTCATTGAATCTTGAAGTTTTCACATTCCTTCAAGTGATTTCAAAAAAACTGTTTCTTTAAAATCTTGGATCATGATTTGTCTTCTTGAACTCGTTGTAAATTTTCTAAAAACGTTCTTGTGAAACTTATTCTGAATTTGTCTTGCTGCTCCGAAATTTGGTACTAATTTGTTAAATTTTTGCTTGGACTTTTGAATTGGATATTAGTCTCTAAGATACCTTTGTTAGCCACCAGGGTGGTATTGAGATCCACGTTTGCAGAGACAACAAGTAGTATCAGATTTGAAGTGCTGGAAAATTTTTATTGATCTGATTCTCATCCTGTATATTTTTTATCTTGTCTTGTATATATCTTTTAATTCCCTCTTTTAATTGATTTTTCAATTTTAAAATCATTTATTAATTATCTATTCAGAAATGTAACCAAAATGAACTGTATTTAGAACTCATCAAAATTATTATCAGATTATTGAAATTGTGATGAGTTATGACTATAGTATATTTCACAACGAGAGGAAATTTTATTTAATTTTTCATAATGATTGAACAATTTTTATAATATCTTTGAATTGACGCTTATTTCACGAACATCTTCTTTATCTACCATTATTCTGCCATCTGTCATGATTTTATACTAATGAGGAGAGTTTAATATTTTAAAAAAACCATCTTGAATAAACAGTGGAAATATTTGTGATGAAATTGCGATTATATTACTTTTCTGAAATAGTGATAATTGAAAATTTTCAAGAATCCCGGTACAGTTGAGCATATTTCATAATATGATTAATTTAAAATTTATTTCACAAACCATTTATATTTATTTCACAATCCCGGTACCTACCATATTTTTATCATCCATATTGGTTCTATATATCGAGGAGTTTTTCTTTTGGAACTGAAAATAATAAAAATATAATATTCATAAGTGTTTCTCTAACCTCATTTAAAAATCCAAGCTCTGGTTGTACATGGTTATGAGATTACTTATTTTTAAGCTACAAGTGACCTCATTTAAAAATCCAAGATCTAATTATGCATGGTCAGTGTGCTCTTAACTAAAAAGGAAAAAGAAAAGGAAATAAATAATTTTTTGATATGAAATTCTCCTTGGTGTGTAAAAACCATCCCATCAATCCATTTTTCTAATTTGTGAAATGCATTAATATTTTATGAAATATTATGATTTGTTGATTGATAGCTATTAGGATTTAAGATTATTTGATTTTGTCACTTAAATTGAATTTTTAATCGTTTTCCAAATCCATTACTATTTTTGTGTTAAAATTTTTATAAAAAAATTCTATTGAAAATAATCGGAAATTATTTGTTTTAAAACTCTCTCCATTTTTATAATTTTCATCGTAAATTTGTCATTCTAAAAATGTGAAATTTGCCACTAGTTCTGAGAATATTATGATTTTTTTTAATTGTTTGAGATTTATGATGATCATTCTTCCTCTTTAAGATGAAATTATATTTTTAGTCTATTTTTAATCACTATTTTAATTTCTTTATCCTTTTGATGAAAACAAAACGGGGAGAATGGTTTGATTGATGAGTGGATATTCTTTGAATATTTTAATTTTGAAGTTTCAATTATTATTTTTTAGTCATGCACATATTTAGGAGGAATTTTGTTGTAAGGGGAGCATTCAAATAGGGGGAGGTCAATAATTCACTGTCAAACACATTAATATTATATATAAAATCTTATTTTATGTTTGTCATCATCAAAAGGGGGAGATTGTTGTATCTAACAATTCTATGATTTTTGTTTGATCATAACAAACATATATTTATTATTATAAATGTGTTTGTAATTGTACTGTTATGCAACATCATAGATAGAATATAATATTTATATTTAAATAGAATACTACTGTACAAGAATTTAAATATTCAAACAGTATTATATTTAAATATAATATTTTGTTTCAACATTCAATAGTACAAATTTATAACTCCACCATTTGTATATCTCACTGTAATACAATACGTGTCATTTCATACTCAATTTCATATACACTATTTCCTCACTACAACACTCAGATTTGCAGTCACTCATTTCTATATAGTGCTGCCGCACTACAGTGAACTCAGTTTCATTTCACCCATGTTGTACAAATTCATACTCACACATACAGTGACACAGTTTTGTATTTTGTCTCTTTCTTCAAAGTCAGTCCAATCTTCTGCTTACCTATCACAAAAGAAACACCAACAAGCTGGAACAAAATTATTTTAATTTCTAGCAAATATAAATTTTATTTTAAAAAATTATTTATCTCATAATTTTGGTGTGTTTCTCATCATATTTGATGACTTGATCTGATTTTTAACGGACATCCATCTATGTCTAGACAACTTGTGATTTCACATTGATACACTGAAAATACCACAAGGTTGACTGTATTTCTGGTGCTAACATTCACACACACACACACACACATATATATATATATATATATATATATATATATATATATATTGCGCACTATACATGTATACACATACAAGTGTATGTATATACACATATTTCTGTGTAGAGGCAATATGGTCAGCATTAGACAAATATATTAATAGGGTGTGCTCAGGTGAAGACCGATACACATGCACAGTGTATGGGTCAGGTATTAATGAACACACATGCACTGAGGAGCTTCCATGAAGACCAAGCTCGACCCGGTGCAAGGGAAAATGAGTAAGTACATAGATTTGACAAGCATGGACCAATACAGATAATGCACTGTGGCAGCTGGAATGACACATGCTTGACACATTCGAAAAACAACATGGTTTAACAATAAGAATAGACAAGTGAACAAAGTCATGCACGACAAATGACACATGCCTGACTTGAGTTTAAATGGAAACTGGAATGAACAGAGGCTCGTGCAAAGTCAATACAGTGTTCAAACATGGCAGTAACAATACAGCGCATGACAGTCCAGTTTTGATGCCCAAAACATAACAAAGACAAATTGTTTCAGCTCAACAAATGGATTACAAATGTTCAAAAGGGTGGGAAACACCACTCAAGATAGTTTTAAGGTCAAGGCACAAATGCATGATCAAGTCAACCAAGTGCACAAATCAAGCAAACCATGAAGTAGCAAAGACAAGGCCACTGACCAACACAGCTCAAAAAGGGAAGTACAATATATAAGTGAAGTCAGTGAACCACTGAAGACAGTCACAGGTGCACATTCATGTTCACACATCAACAACAAGTGGCAAAACAGGTACTAGTTCTTATCCAGTAAATCACGGTGACATAGCACAATAAGCCAGTGTACAAGACACAACATGCACAAGCTTATTTTTTAAACACAAGCCAGATTGACAAAGAGAAGGCAGCAATAATAGATATGTGCAGCAGAAAATATAGGACTTTCCATAAATCAGATCAGAAAATTTAAGATTTTTGCAGATTACAGAGTTATTTTTGCATAAGAAATCCAGGCAAGAAATCAATTTCAAAATGGCAATTTCTTTCCAGTTTTATTTCAGCATGCAAGCAACAAGAAGAAATATATGTTTTCCAGATTTGACAAGCTTTTATTTCCAGTAAAGCATGCAAGTATACTCATATATATTTGGCATGAAAACATGTTTTAAAATGTTTCCAGATTTCAAGTGGTTTTTTTTGGCAAATAATATTTTAGACAAGATTAAGTATTTCCTGATATCAGGGATAACATTTAGGCAAACTGATTTTTCAACTCAATCACGCAAGCAAAATGAAAAACAGAATTCTTTGTTTTTCCGTAATTGTGCATCCCGTTTTAAGGCAAGAAATCACAAATTTGTTTCCAGCATTTTTATTTTCAGAAATTCATTTACAAGGCAACAAAACAAATTGACAATCACGCAAGGGGATATTTCAGAAGTCCACAAGATCAAATTTATTTTTCCAGAATCAAAGCAAGACAAATTCACGCAAGGGAATATTCCAGATGGCCACAATTCATATATTCCTAGAATTGCTCAAACTCATAAAAGCCGATTTAACATTTCAGGCAAAAATCCATGCACAAATCAAATCAAGCAACTTCACGAAATCAGAGAAAGATTACGGATATGTAAATCCTAGACATAATTACACCATTTTCATCATAGGCAAGTGATCGAAATCGAGAAAAACCAAAGCAATTATTCGAGTGAAAATAGAGATAACCAATTCAAAAGAACTCACTGTTTTTTCGATCGCATATCCCAAATCGAAGCATCAAAAGTATCCAAAGATTCGAAGCATCATAGATTTAATTCAGAAGCAAACGTTTAACTCACAATTTGGGGGATTTTGAAAGCCCTAATTTATGAAGTCGGCCAACATTGTTTTGGGGTAAAAACAATTTGAAGAGAAATAAAGAATGCTGGGGCCGGCCTATAATACATATGTGAAAACTTTTTTTTTATTTTGTTTTATTTTAAGTGTTTTGATTTTACCATTTGTAAAATCGCCATATTAATTTTCTAGTGTCTGTAATAACTAGTTGTTTTCTAGTTTGTCCCTAAAACTAGGTGTTTACTAGTTTGTCACAAAAACTAGGGTTTACTGGCTATGGGTTTGTAGCTAGGGGAAAATCTGATCTAGGAGATATAGATTAGTCTAGGATTAATAGCTAGTTTTAATAACTAGTTGTTTTCATGACCTCGACCGTCCTAACACAAACGAGTGTCGACATCTCGGGGATGTAATTGAAGAGTGTGTCAAACATGGAGGGCTGTCATGGTTTGTTCGAAATCAAGCAATGGTGTAAGAACGGGCACGACCCCATCATGGAAATCAGGAAAGACCTGGGACCAACACTCATCCCAGTGGCATTGTTATCAACTAAACTCCTTACTCGATCTTATGTCTCGGATGCAAGTCTCCTGGGCATCAGCATCTGTTGACCTATGGATTCTTGGTTTTGAATTCTTGGATTCTGGATTTTCTGGCCTTCGGTGCTTAGGCCTTGGATTTGTCTTTTTCTGTCTCTTGGCTTCTAGATTTTATGGCTCTTGGATAATGAGCTCCCCGCTCATGACTTTCTCATTTTGGGTTTTTCGGCTTTTGGAATTCTTGAGCTTATGGTTTGGTTCTCTTGTGTTTCCCTGGAGTATGGATATTCGGGATTCGACCCATGGATTTGGCTTTGTAGGCTCTGCCCCCTGGATTTTCCCTTTGGATTACTGGATTGTAGATGGTTGAGTCGACCTACCCATGTATAAGAGCTATTATAATACCTAGGCATGCTCTTTGCTCGACAACACATCATCACCTTGGTTATTAATTGAATGACAAATTATGGAATTGCTTGGTTGTCTTACTCCGGTAAGGCCTCCTTGGACACTTTGGCTTTTTCTTGGTCGTCTTATTCCAGTGCGTCCGCCTTGAACTTCCCTGGCTACTCTTGGTCGTCTTGCTCTAGCAGGGCCGTCTCGAGATAACTCTGGTTTTGGAACTCGGATAGCTAAGTTTGCTTACCCATGTACAGGAATAATCATCCCAAGGCATGCTCTTGACATGAGATAAACCATTCAGTATCCTTCACAAATGAATTTATAATCAAAGACAGATAAGTCCGCATACCAATGTACGGAGACAGGCAAGCCCCTAGGCATGCTCTTTACGGATGACGAACCATTAGACTTTCCTTTTAGGTTTAGTAAAAACTCCGAAGTTTTATAAATTTAATAAGATTACTACGCGAAGTAAGGACGCTTTCTTGTGGATTATGAAATCTGAAATTAGATTACAAACTCTAAGGACTCCGGTCCATGGCTTGTCCTTGCTCGACTTTCCTCGTGAGGCCGCCTTGGACCTCTTTGGCTTATCCTCCGTCATGTTACCTCGGCAAGGCCGCCTTGGAATTCTTTGGCTTATCCTTGGTCGTCTTACTCCGATAAGGATGCCTTGGAATTCTCTGGCTTATCCTTGGTTATCTTACTACAGTAAGGTTGTCTTAAAACTCTCTGGCTTGTCCTTCGTCATTTTGCCTTGCAAGGCCACCTCGGACCTCACTGGCTAGTTCCTGGTCATTTTGCTTTGGCAAGGTCACCTTGAACTCAGATGGATACTGGAAATATGGTCATTGGTTATTCTGGATTTACGGCTTTTGGGTTTTCCTGATTTCCTACCTGTGGATTTTCTGGTTATTCGGGTTATTGGACTCCTGCAGTCCCTTTGGTATTCGGGTTTTCTGGTTATCTCTAAAATGATCCGAAGCGATCGTGGGCTTCATTGGATTTCTGCCTTTTTGGCTTTTTGGTTATTGGATAATACGATCCGGAGCGATCGCATATTTCTAGTTGATTGGCTTTGGACTTCTAATTAATATGATCCAGCGCAATTGTGGCTCTTCGTCTTTCTGGTTATAAAAGTTCACTTCGGACTTCTCCTGGATTTAGTTTCTAGATTTCTGGATTTATGGTTTTCTCGCAAAACATAACTTCCTTCGATCAAGCAAGACAAGTTTTGAAGGGAAAAGTGTTGACATGCTTTTCGGTAAAGCTATCACACGTCAAGATTTTGGTTAACAACACGGTCAAGCACGATAACGTCGTCAGAAACACAAAGCGATTTGGTCGAAGTTGCGACGTGTTCAGAAAAGGATTCGAAATGGCTTCAGTTCGGAAAATCATTGTTGATTGACTTGGAAAAACTAGCACAGTAAAAATACGTGATCGAGTCGATCCGATCACCTTAAAATGCTTGAGTATGTCGGTCCGATCACTTGACAAAGCTCATCGTGGGAAAATATATGGATTTTGGTTAAAAAAAAGTCGTGTCGTACACTCAAAAACAGCTGATCGACAAACATCGATCATAAAAAGTCGCTTGCGCGACTCTGTCTGGTTGGATTTCGCAAAGTCCCAAGATCTGACACATTCGAAAAAAGACGGGGAAAGCGGGGAAATCCATGTGTGCAACTTAGGCAAATCACTTTTCCAAATTTGCAAACTTGGCACGTTTAACACATTCGAAAAATAGTGGGAAAACAGTCAGATCATGCAAAATTGTGTATGCAACACAGCCCGATCACGTTCAGAAAAGGGTTGGCAAAAACAGAATTTCGCATCCCATATTTTCGTATTCCAATCGGGATATGAAAAACCACATCACAACCTTGCCCCAACTCAGATTTTCTTGACTCACCCAAGGGAAGTAGATTTGCCAAATCAGGAGATGCGAATTTGGGGGTACGAAAAGAGGAGAATTATCACAGTGGGATACGATATTTTCATGGCTTCAACAGGAGATTTTCGGATGCAAAATTCGGTATTCAGAAATTTGAAAAAATTCATGCCGAGTTTAGCAAAGGCAGAGAACACGGGCGGATCACTCATTTTCACGTGAGCGCATCGTGTCTGCTACGTATTTCGAGATGTGATATTTGGCAAATAGGTAAATGCCATATTATTTTGGCAAGCTCAAAACACTGTGCGGATACCCTATTTTTCTTGATCTGCACGTGTTTTCCACATCTTTTTAGGATACGGATTTTCAAAGAAGAGGGATGGGATTTTTCAACCTTGTCATGGTTATTTGCACCGACTTTGGGATGTGAATTTCACATCCCTCCAGGATATGAAATTCGTACAACCACCTCCCAAAACTCACCTATAAATAGCCCCTTGCTTGGCATTTAAAAGGGTGGGTTCTCATTTGGTATTTTTGACTTCTTGGAGCTCTCAAACATCATTAACGGTAGCCACCTTCTTGTCCATGATTATTAGGCAAAACTTGAACCTCAACGTTGCAAACAAATTTTCCTTCAACTCTTCGAATTTTCCTGGGACATTTACACTATTTTTGGACTGTTTTGAATTTTCTTGGATTTCTTGGACATTAGAGCTACTTTTTGGACATTACTGACCAAGTCAATTTTTTTCACTCAACGAAGAAGAAGAAGGGCATTTTGGTCAAAGTTTAGAATTAACAATTATATTTTGGTCTAGTTGTAACACTTTGTACTCAAATATTGCTTGAACCTGTACAACTTTTGTAATCAGCAGTTATATAATAATGATTACTATAAAGTAGCCGCTGGCATTAGTGCCGAACTACTATAAAAAGTTGTGTTCTCCCTACATTTAAATATTTTGGATTTGGATTATTGTGTTTATGTTAAACATACACATGGGCATTGGCATGCGCGAATCAGTGGCAATTCCGCATGGTAACACAAAGAGTTCTATCTTATTTCCTCGTTACAAGTATTGAGGCAAGGATTTCAAAACAATGGTTTCTAACTTATAATCGTGTTTATTACCTTTTAGTGGAAAAAAATATAAGTTTGCTCTATAGAATATTACCGGGAAATATAATTGAGAAAAGGGAACACAATAATACAAATTCATACATGCCAAGGAGAATTTCAATTTTTTTCACCAAAGTTAACACAACCCATGGTATACATATTTAAATGTAATGGCACATGTGTTGTGTGCATGCAAAATAAAAGGATGAATACATAAGATAAACGATTAACATATAAAATGCAAACACTACAACAAAGAAACTATATTACAACTCTTTCTTTACAACAGACGTAAATTGACAGTTGTGATATATACTATTTAGCAACCGATTATTACTAGCAGTTGTAACAAAGATACTTTTAGCAATTGCACTTGTTCATCAGTTGTAATATACGTCTATAACAATTGTTTTTTATTTGGCTGTTGTAGTATTTATTTATAACAACCCTTTTGCTGGTTGTACTCATACGGTGACGATTAGAAGCGAAAATTAAAACACTCGCTTTTTCGCTTTGTGAAAATTATTTTCCCTCCCAACATTTCAGTGACCGCTCAATTTATTATTAAATAACAAAAATGAGCTCATGGTCAAAATACCCTAAACCTAGATCCCATTCCCGCCCCTTGTTGCGCTAGCCACCTTGCCATTGAAGCCGCTGCGCTCACTGCCTTGCCATCAATGCCGTTGCGCTCTCCACCTTGCCATCGCGCTATCGCACTCTTCTCCTTGCCATCGACGAAGCTAGACCTTCTTGTGCTCGCTATTTCTGCCATCGACGAAGCTAGACACCTTTTCTCTCATAGCCATTGCCACCGATCAAGCTAAATCAAGATCCCTCTCATTGTCACCGAAAAAAATCCTCTTGGAAAACCCTTAACCCATTGCCATCGACGAAGCACTAGCTATGGTTTTCATTCGATTCTTTGCTTGATCCATTCAACTTTTCGGTCCATTTGCACTTTGGAGTTCACAAGGTATTAATTTAAAATGTTTTTGGAGACTTAAATATAATTGGTTTAGTCCATATTTATTTATATGTTCCAATAAGCAACAAGCGTTATGTTGTAGGAAATGATGATCTCTTGTTCACTTGGTTCCTTTTCATGGTTGCTAACAAAATGATCGACGTGTTTTAGCCTTATGAGAGTACATCTATTACTGAGAAAAAAACTTATGGCATGATTTTTCAGTTGTTAAGTTATCTAATGCCACTTGGTTACATCATTTAATAGTGAGTTTCAACACACAATGATTAATGAAAATTATGGTCCTAATGAAATTTGCAGCAATTATAAATATGTGTTGTATGGAGAGAGGACTAGCATTTCTTGTTTCCTACGATCCTAATTGAGTTTCCTTTCCTGTGTTAGTCTGAAAAAAAGTCTTGTACCTCAACAAAAGAATTTGTAATAGTGCAACAATTGATGAAACAAAATGTTGACGAGCTGAGTGTTAGTATACCTTATACCCTTCAACCTGGTCTGGTCTTGAAGCCTTGTACATGCAAAAGCTAGTTCATTTCCTTATGGTGTTGTTCCTGACACATATGATGCATGTCGATTTTAGTTCTCTTCAATTTGAATCAACACTTTAATTCTAGTTTTTAATGCGCTCATATGACCATGTTTTATAGTGCACTTAACTCTTTAAACTTTCTCTGGATTCACAATCTACTTTTTGCTGATGTGTTCTGATTTTTTGTTTAGACTAATCCGGTCTTGTAACCCGAGTCTGGAACTGAACTGATATATATATATATATATGTATGTATGTATGTATGTATGTATGTAGGCATTCATATTTACTTTTTCCTTGTGCTTGTACACTTCTTTAGCTCATGCACTTATACTTTATGCCAAGTTCATGTGCATATCCTTGGTCTTACTACCCACGTGCATATCCCTTGTTCTATTGTTCACACGCCTTGCCTTATGTTAATATTTGAATCAACACCCTCACTTCAGCCTACTCATGTATGTTTTCGGTGATGCAAGTTCTAGCATTCTATTAATAATGTCTACTCGAGCTGATTGTAATCATCATTCCATAAAATGACCTACTCTATGCTCATTTGCAATGAAATTTATCGCATCTCCTACCGATCAAGATCGATCAAGATCGCAATCAGAGGAACAACGTCTTACGCCTCCCATCGTTCGTCATGCTTTCCTTGATTTTGATGTTGGTAAACCATCAACAAAAGCATCTAAGTTGGATTCCTCCTCCGTAACACAGTTCAGTGCCTTTTGTGAATCCCATATTGGGTTAAAATTCATTCCAGATTTTTAATTTCACTTACAAAACGATTAGAATTAATTTTATGAAAATTGTGGCAATGCTTCAGATTCCTTTAGAGATTAATGTATGAGCATTACCAATGCATGTGTGAATCCCTAAATTAAATTATGTTGCTCTATATACTGGGGTTCTATGATATCATAATCCTACAAGAAATTTAATTGTGCTTAATGTCGCCTTTTTAGCATTAAGAAGCATTTTCTTTGTTTTGCATGTTTGAATTGGTCGAATTCTATTGGAATTGCTTTCGAATGGAATTGGATTACAGAGTCCATAGTCTATATTTTAAGTTACATTTCTAGTAAAGTTTAGGATACAAGTTTTAAACATTTTAATTAAGAAAAGAAAATATGGATTTCAATAGTGCTAAGGCTTGATGCCTTGCAACAGAGAACGTCGCTATAATGAATCTTGTTTAGTAGAATAAACATTATTTGGGTTCTTATAATCAAGATAGAATAACTTCTATATGTTATGAGTTAAATAATAGGAGTCAGTGGATGTTAGTGAACCAACTATGTAAATCAGCAAATGAATTGTATTGTGTATTTTCTGATTTGTACTTTGTATTGAATTCAGTAAATGCGCAAAGGAATTGTGTTAGTTGCATGAACCATGATTTCATCATTTCATGTCACTTATTATGCATAAATAAAAGTGCACATGAGATTTTAATCTTAAACAGAGTGCATGAAAAGGAATTGACAGTAACAACCTTATTTTAATTGTGAACAGATCAAGTAAGGATGTTGAGATAATTACAACAATTCGTACAATATGAACATCTATTTTTATTTTAGTTGTGGCTTGCTTCTATAAATCCATATATGACTTTAAGGATCTTTATTTATGGACTTAGGCAGAAATGAGTATGATATACTAACTTAGATTAATACAATAGTTATGCAGGTAAAACTAAGCTAGATAGAATATCTCAAATAAATAAAATCAGTAAGTAAAGACACCAGAAATTTTATACTGGTTCAGACTTCCCGTCCTACTTCCATCCCTAAAGCTCCTATTCCAAATTCACTAACAACACCCTCTCTTCACCTGGAGGAATATGTCACAATACACCCGAGCACCAACAAGGATGTCCCTGCCTGAGCACCAAAACAGAACTTCACAAATTACAAAAGAGTTATGACTTATAAATGTGCTCTTGTATCAACACTGAATATCCAATGATTAAGTACACCCTTCCTATAATATTATCCTCAAGTACATGATGTGTATGTGAAGATTGAAGGAAGTATATTACTTATTGAATCAGGAGATATGAAATAATTTCAATGATTCAATAAGTAAATTGAATATATGAGAGCTTTTTGAATGCAAGAGAATATAGATAGAATAAATAAGAATAGATTGGAAATCATTAATTTGGAAATCAAGTTTGTAGTGTATATATAATAGTAGAAGAGTAGTGATCCTTCATGAAGAGTTCTAACAAAGAGATGCACCCATTTCTATTCAGAAATGAAGAGAAACCCTTTCATAAAAGAAAGCAACTCTTCACAAAAAAGGCTGTTGTTTCGAATTAGTCAATTGGTATGAAAATCACTAATCGACTGGTTAAAAACACTGTAATTAATTTATATTTAAAAACCTTTATAAACTAGCCGTTACTGGGTAGAAATTCTCTGACCCGTCAACTGGTCTGGTTTGAACCAGTTGACTGGTTCAGAAATTTCTGTCCAGTCAAGGCTTGTTTAAAGCCTTATATATATTTTTATATATATTGTTTTGTGCATTCTTGTTATAATGTGAGGATAAATTTTAACATATACCTAACACGATTCAATACACATATATATATACACACACACACTTAGCTCTTCAAACAAATTTCCATATCTTTCGTTGTCATGAATCAAAAATTTCATGAATCAACATTCTCCCCTTCTTTGATTGATGACAACATCTTGCATTCATGTTTAAAATTTTGATTTTCTCCCCTTGAATGTATGCTTATATGCATTTAGCTCCCCCTGGATTTCTACAACATTTTGTTAGCCCATAGTATAATATATACTTACCGTGCGACTTCCTATAACAAAATGTTAACATATAGCATACATATTATATATATACACATATTTGATATATTTGATATACTATTCTCCCCCTTTGTCATCGATAAAAAAGAATAAATGTCATGAGATATCAGTAATTGAGAATATAAATAATTATAGCACCTTTAGGAGATATTGAATCTTGTTCTTTTCGATAAGAAGAGTTTTCACAGATATTTAGAGATACCGAAATAGCCTTCTCTTTGTCGTGGTTTACCTGCAAAAAATATGATGTATATACGTTGCTGCCCACTTGTTTCATTTGGGTCCATAGGTTGGATGGAAGGTGTAACAACCCGAAAAATCAGGACCAAATTAAATTTTTTATTTTGGCAATTTTAATGAATTTTGAATATTTAAAATGATTTATTTTAAATAATAATGACTAGAAATTTATTTTGAATAGAATTAGAACTTATAAATTTATTTAAATCGAAATTAGAACATAAATATTTATTTTAATTATAAAAGGAATTGGAAATGGCGCTGTAGTTTGAAAATTCGATTTCAAATGAATGTATAGGATTCAAAATAAATCAGATTTTAGTAAAACCAAAAATATTTGAATCTGTTTGAAAATATCTTTCCAACGCATGTGCAAAATCCAGATTTCATAACAGGAATAAAAAGTTATGTCCAGTTGAAAATTAAGAATAGTTTCTATGGAATTTGGCCCTTAAAAATAGCGATTTTGCAAACGACCTCCGTTTTCGACGAAACCACTTTTGTTGGATCCGGAATGTCAAATTATTGCTGGATTCCAATTTTCATAATTTTTGGAATCAATATGTGAGCGTGGCAGATTTAAACATGTTTGGTCAATTTAGTTTGAATTTAATCGACTGGAAAATGACCGTTTCCCAAACGGTCTTCAAATTCGACGAAATTAGTTTTGTTAAGACCGTATCGTCAAAACATAGCCAGATTTATTTTTCAGGAATTTTTGGATTCAGTATGTGGCCCCGGTAAATTAAAATGTACATTAAATTAAATATACATTGATTCATATTTTAATTTTAACGAAAACTGATCGTAATAATTGAATTAATGAAACATATCCCATTGTGTTCGGAATGAGGGTGATTAGCTAGGGACGACAGCCATCGGGTTCGATTTGGAGATTGAATGAAATACTAACTTTTAAGGGAGAAAAATATATTAATTATATTATATATATACCCACTCCCTTATCTTTTTCTCTTAACCGTAAATTAAAATCGACCCCCATAAATCTGAAACCCGTCGCCTTCCTCCAGAAACCGCCGCCCCCTCCGTTCAACCCATCATCGCGCGCCGCCCGCCTTCCATCGCCTCTACTACCTTTGTCAACCCCCCCTTCGTACTCTCTCCTCCCTACTCTCACTCCCTCCAGTTTAAACCTCCCCGCGCCCAAGACAGCCACCGCCGACTGTCAGAGGCCCGCTGCCGCCACCATTGGCCAAACCCCGACCACCGCCCCACCCCCTAAGCCCAGCGCCACCTTCCGCACCCCCATCTCCGACCCTGGGCCTCCTCTTCGATAAAAATGCAAATTTTATATTTCTATGCGTGTAAACAACACCACCGACTCTCCAGTACTTTGGCCACCACCACCCCACTCCGTCAGTGCCGCTGGTGAGTTTTATTTCTTTTTTTGTTTATTTATGTAAATAAAAATATGATTTTTACACATGGTTTAGAAATAAAAATACGATTTTTATAATATTTTCATTGTGATAAAAATACGATTTTTATGTCATGAAAGTATATGATTTTTAATTTATTAAAGATATGGTTTTATTAGATAAAGATACAATTTTTAATTATATAAAAACTTGATTTTATGTATATAATAGCATGTTAAAAATATGATTTTTTTTATACATATAGTTTTGAAATAAAAATAGGATTTTTATTTATATGTATAGCGGAAACAGATTTGATTTTTTATATATATAATAACAATATAAAAACATCATATTAAAAATGTGATTTTTAATATGAATAGCGTAGAAAAGACTACGTTGGAATTTCGGGCAAATCCAAATGGATTAGAAATTCAGAAATAATACAGGGGAGTGGATCCCAAAGGTGAGAACTTCTTACTTTAATTTGTTTTCTGGTTAAATATTGTTAGCCTGCTTTGTGACCAGGCTACCCAAAGCAAAGGATTTGAATATGAACATGAACTGATCAGCAATTGCTCGGTTGAAAGGGTGGAATAGCATCACTCTCCGGCGTTGAACGCATCATTAGAAGACACAGGGCGGTTTGGTCAAAATCGCAACATTAGTATAAACTGGCCTGAAACTCCTATCAAACTACCTCATTTGGATCTAAACACATCAAATACTTGTAGCCCTCTTAATTAGCTTCAAGCAGAGCTTTCGTTTGGCCCAATCGGCCTTACGGTTTGAAAGTTACGCCCGTTTCCGTGAATGAGCGTAATCTGGCAATCATTTGAATGACGTGACGAAGCATCACCTCCTGGACCGGCTCGCCCCTCATCGGATCGCCCCCCTCGGCTCACCCTCATCATGATCCGTTCGTGACACACCCATGATCCACGATCCGACTCGTGGAGCCCCTCATGATCACGACCCGATCCGTGGTGCACAACATGGTCATGAACCGCCTGGACCGAACCTGCTTCTATGCATGAATGTTGACCTATTCTTGAGGCTATGACCGCTCCTACTTTCCCGGATCGGGTGCCACGTGTCCTACCACGACCTGATCACCATATGGGCTTTCCTACAGCTATAAATACACCTCCAGGGAGCATTTTCAAAGGACTTTGGGCATCTCAACATCCATGGCTGCCATGGCTAACACTTCCCCATGAATAACCACTATCTTCCTCAATAAAATAAATGAATTCAGAGAGAATTATTCATTGAATTCGAACGATTGAGAGACAATCTTTATCGTAATTGTAATATGTGAATGAAATGAGAAAATATGAAGTGGACGTAGACTAGTTAACGCCGAACCACTATAAAAATCCTGTTGTCTTGCTTTTTCTCTTATTTTTCAGTTATTCCTTCATGTCCTATGCTCTAAATATGACAATTTGGGTATTAGGACCTTTTTTGGTCTAACATTTTGGTGCTTTCACTGAGAATTTAATTCTCAGCCTATCGGATTGCTATTCTACTATTTGGATTTGAAAGTCCGAAGAAAACAGTCCGCATTTCTACCATTTTTGAAGATATCAGTTATTTCGGTAAAATCAGAACTTTGTGCCTTCGAAGAAAACAAAGAAATCGCGTGCTTCACGGCCAAATGATGAATAAGCAGATAACGCGCAGGAGCAGGTGGTTGGTTCGCGGTTCGCGGCTCGCAGGGGGCACCACGAACTGCTCCCAAGTAACTTCCTCGATCTGAACCAAAGATGAGAAAATGTGGACACCGCGGCTCGTGGGATGGCCACGAACGGGTCTCAGAATGTTCCCGCGATCCGACCAGAAGCTAGGAATTTGAAGGCCTTTGCATATTAGTTCGTTCCACGACCCTGAAGACAACCATGATCTGGAGATATATCTCATTCATGAACCGCGTCCCACGAACTGAAGAAATGTCTGGACCACAATCCGAAGAGATGCACTCGACCCGCTCGACCTGATGGTGATATCGCGATCCGCGATCCAGAAAAGCGTGGGGCGGACCGTAATCACGACCCGACCTAGAGCAGGTCACGCAACCCGGTACAAAGATCTTGATTCAGTTGATGACTCACCCGCGATCCGAAAATGAATGATGAACAAGGGTCATGACCCGACCTGAGAAAGTGACAGTTTTCACGAAAAATACAATTTTCAGATCATTTCAGAAAAGGCTTCATCGTCCAAAATTGAAAAAATCGTGCAGTGCCCACCATCATCCAAAAAATCGTCCAATTTTTCAGAAAAGCCGCCGGGACTGTGGGGGCCCGGACCCCCACCGGCGTTGCGCCCGGACCCGCTGACGGCCTCGCCTTCGGCTCGGAGCACGGCTCGCCTTCGGCTCGGAGTACATTTTGTCCTGCAATAATCATTAAGGCTTATCAATCGAGATTCAGTAGATAGTCCGAGGAAATCGACAGCAAATTGGCAATGACGGGAATTCTCCCTAGAGCCATAACACCTATTTACTGATGTTGTTCAATACGAGGAGCTATTGAGAAGATTGGGCATTCCAGCTATAACAGTATACGAGAAAATGATTACCTCTTGGCAACCTCCTCTTCCAGAGCTCCGATGGTGTACATATTTCCCCAATGCAACTGATGATGCTCCTGAACGAATAGTGATCACCTAGTTTACGTGACTTAAACCTGTCCAACAGGCGGAATCCCAAATGGCATTGACATAGAACAATCCGGACACTATTCTGAAGATGGCTAAGAAGATCCCAATGACCATGATTCTCAATAATGGGATACCCAACAGCAAGTAAGGATCCTAGCACTACAAAGTTACCCTTCGCTTGAATGGCATGGTGAAAAACATATGTCCCGTGGTTTGCTCCTTGAATATCTCAGCTAACCTTTGCAGTGCCTATTTGATTTCAAACGTATCAAGAGAGATTGATTTCCATCGAATAAGGGTTAGATCAACACACTTTGGTACCCAGAGTCAGATACCAGTTGAACCACTGCAAGCCATGATTGGACCTAGGGATCCTTGCCCGGACGATAGCAACCTTGACTGCTCACCAGCCACCATATGACCTTGGTCAAGTGACGAGAGCTCGAAATCGAAGCAGCTTATCAGATCAAGGTCCAGATATACTATCTCCAACAGAATTTAGAGCCTGCATTTCACCCTAGTGTCTACTGCTAAATATCCCAACCGAAGATAGAGCGGGAATGGTCTATGGTGACCAAGTTATGGGAGAAGCCGATTATTTGGCTAGATAGAATATGCTACACAACATAGATGGCGTGAAACTCAAAGACACTTCCCTTCCAGCTGAAATGGAGTGTGAAGGAGGCATCAATATTGCGAATAAAGGGAGCATTAAAAAAGGAATTACCCGATGATCTGCTCGAAGACATAGATCCCAGAGAGGATGGTGATTTGGGATGCAGAAGGGTAACATCTAATGACGCAACTGCACATGTTCCGACTGTCGACGCTGATTTAACTAAGGTCTTGAAATCGGATCTCATATAGACCTCTTCCGAACAAGGGAACTTACTTGCTTTCTGCAGCAAATAAGGCGTATGCTTGGTCCAGGGAAAGCATCTGCCTTGAAAGCCCATGGAAGTCCATGTAGATGATACTCTTGTGGAGTCTGAGCGATTCACCTATTTTGTTTCAGATCTAATAGAAATATTCAATATTTGGAATAAAGCTAAACCCTTTGAAATGTTTGTTTGCCGATTGCATCAGGAAAGCTTCTTGGCCTCATAGTTAGCTTACACAGGATCGAAATCAACCCTGGTCAAATTACGACGATCCTAAACATCAATGAACAACAAAGAATTAAAGTTGTCTGATACTTGGCAGGAAAGTTGGCACCACTTGCAGGTAAGAAGGATAGGGTCCAGAAACTAGCCTATAATGTGAGATAAAAGGTAGCCGTGGTAGAACGCAACTACCCAAAGATTGAAAAACTTGTCTACAGCTTGCTGATTGTTCTGAGAAAGCTCCCCCGCTACTTCCTGGTTCATCCTATTGTGATAGACACTCATTAGCCGCTACGACAGGGCCCGCAGCGACTTGAGGCATCTGGAAAGTTGCTCGAACGGAACATAGAGCTAAACCAGTTTGATCTCAATTCCCTCCTAACGAGGTCCGTACATGGGTAAGCATTAGCCAACTTCATCACTGAATGTATCGTTCCCGAAGAGGATATGTTAGATGAAGAAAATGGCCCCTTGGAATGAAAGATGAAATCAAGCATCTGGAAAATGTATACAGATGGTGCAAGAAATGATCGACGATCCAATGCCGGAGTTTTGCAGATAACCCCCGAAGGGCGGCTCGAAAGGTATTCCAGTCGAAGAAACCACAACTCACAGCTTACCTAAAACCAGTAGAAGAGCTGTTGGGTGGATTGGAACGTTACAACATGCCTCATATTCCGCACATAGAAGGTCACAAGCATATAATCTGACCAAGTTAGAAGGTTCCGACAATCCAGAAAAGATAAAGATGATCCCAATTAAGACACTACGAACTCCGACCATTGATCATATGGAAGTTGATCCAGTGTTGGATACTACACCCGAATGAGAATCATCGACAACCTCCGTAAGAAACTTCCTGCAACACGAAATGATTTCGGCAACGAGAATGAATGGCATACCATCATTTGTTATGCCTCAAGATATGAAGTGCAAGGCGACATGGCTTATTTCCCTTGGAAGGTTGTCCCGAGATAGAAATCAACGATTCTCATTGCTGAATTTACCGCCCTGAATGGTTTGATAGAATCACTAGTCAACTTCCCGCTAGATGGGAAATGTACATGAATGAAACATCTAACGAGCGAAGCTTTGGAATTAGAAAGTGAAGATTCACACTTCCACTCCTTTCATCAATTGTTTGCCATGTAACTCATTCCCCAGACGCTGGGGGCAATTAGAGATTTGAGCATGAATCACTCAAGATTACATCATCTAAATTCAAAGCTGATACATCAGGAGTTTGCATGGCCAATTGCCTTAGTCTTGCCTAAAAGTTAGCAAGTTGAAAGTTTAGAATGCTCACGCACGAAAGCTGATTGATTGTTTGCGCACCAACCCCAGTCCCGATATGGAATCGAAGGCCTATCAGCAAATCTATGAGATATGACTATCCCATAAGCCACAATATCCTATTTTCTAGCATAGAAAGTGCAAAAGTTTCTATAAGCGTGCGTAAATCCATTGTTCTCATTCCAATTGCCACCCTAACACCAATGTGATGGTGTGCTTCCATTAGTGGTGTAGTCACGACTTCGAGACACTCTATCCTTACCCTCAGCATGGTGGCAAAAAGGTGATTCAAAGGAGATGCGACCTTATCACTTGCTTATGATATTTACCTAACCGCCTTCGCCATCCCAAGACCCCGATCAAGATCTATTCATTCTTGGGACTGCCGCCCCGCAATAATTTGAAAAGATATTCGTCATCAGCTTAAGATTCTGGCAACCATCCCATGGCAGAGAGAGGATAAGGAAGGGTTAACCGGCAAAGAGCATGCAATTCCAATTCCCTCTCAGAATTATATTCATTCCTGTAACAGGACTACTTTTTAACCATTAATCTTATATTTACGTTCTTTATGAGTTGCTGATGTAATTAACTCAGAAAAATTTATATATTGATTGTGTAGGTACCTCAGATCTGGTACCGATCAGACTTTTAACACCCACGTGTAGAGTTATGGAGCACTGCTGTAACGGGCCCGACTGGATTGCTCGTTTGCAAAGCTGCGCCCCCGCGTCTAACGAAAGTTGTATAACTCAAAGTGGATCTGAGATGATCATCTGATCCCTGGCTCACACGTGGCAGACCACAAGATAATTATACATAAATTATTGAATTGCAAAGTCGGAGTCCGACTCCAGATGGACGCGGTGTGACCGTCTATATGGCTCGATCCTATCCTCGATGCCACCAGATTACGTGAACCCCGATTGGGGGGGGGGACAGCAGTGCCCATTGATATTCTTATTTTCAAATCATGAAATTTGCTTTTACATGCCTCTTGAGTTATTGACATGACTAACTCGTATGATATGAATGATGCAGGTACCCGAAGTTTGGTGCCAACTACTCCTCCCATAGATTGATTGGAGGAACACAAAGCCTTGGCAAACGTTTCCCAACTGTTTGACTGACTGATGCTATCCACAGAGCTTGGATGGAAATATAAACCTAGGATGAGTGTGACCTGACCACTTGTACGAAAAGCTCCATTCGCCAGAGTGAAGCGTGGAGCATGGACCAAAACCGATGTCGAGAACGACATTCGAAACGGCAGAGTCCCACTTTTTGAACTAGAATATAGAAGGAACGCCGAGGTGAATAATATGTGTAACACCCCACACCCGCTAAGGTCACTCACTAAGGGAATGCCTTAACTTCGGTGGAGCATTTTAAGTGAATATAGAACAGAAAAATTACACAAGACAGATATAAATGCTTGAAAAATCTAAAACATCATTTCATAGCAGCAGAAGGTAAACATGTTTAGTTACAACACCATAAAGAGTCAAGTACTAAATATCCATCCTGATAAAAACATAAGTACATAATCCCACTACATAAACAATAGCCATAAAAGAAAAGATAAGCTGGGCTTTACATCACGGTCCAAGCTCCAGAAGATAGATAAAGAAGTCTGATCAAAGCCCACTAGTGCTAGGCCCAACCTGAGGACCTGAGGGGAAAAAGATAAAAACAACGGGGTCAGACATAAGTCTGAGTGAGCCCTATAACTTTAACCACACAATCATTAAAGTAATTAGGGTATGATATAAACTTGGTACGGGATGACTGGGGATAAATGACTACACTAAGTAGCCAACTAGACATAGGATAACTAAAATAACGGTAAAGACGCATCTACCCACCCAAGGATAATTACTAACTGCACCACACCAGTCATTCCTACTTAAAGGTTGATCCCACCCAAGGACTTAAAGAATTTACCCAGTAGTTTCGTGTACCCCTAGCTGACTACATAGGTGCCGTCTGCCCCTATCTCCACTAGGTGTACCCACTACTCCCAAGCGATCGGCTCCCTACCGTAGATACCCGTGCTGGCCCCACAGTGGGGTGTATCACTCCCCAAAGTGGCAACCCGAAAATGGTGCACGGCTTATATCTACACGATGCAACAACGTCTTACCTACCAGCCCGGGTCCACACACGCATATGAAACCCGTTGGACTCGCGTTGCCACCGCTACCCCGTTTTGGCCTCTTATAATCATGCCCAGTACGCGTGTCCCGTCCTCGACATGGGTCGAGCCCAATAAGATACATATGGGTTACTGGTTGAAATGGGCCCCCACAAGCTACTACTTAAGCTTGTCATTTTATCTAGTGCATCCCACTTAACCCCTTTTTATAATCATGCCCACTTACATGTTAAGGTTTGGTTAAGTCATCTAATCATATTTCAATTGCCACTCAAGGCCCCCACAAGCTACTACTTAAGCTTGTCATTTAATCATATTTCAATTGCCACTTAAGGCCCCCACAAGCTACTACTTAAGCTTGTCATGTAATCATATTTCAATTGTCACTTAAGGCCCCCACAAGCTACTACTTAAGCTTGTCATTTAATCTAGTGCATCCCACTTAACCCCTTTTCATAATCATGCCCACTTACATGTTAAGGTTTGGTTAAGTCATCTAATCATATTTCAATTGCCACTCAAGGCACCCACTAGATTCCTACATGCCACCCAAGGCACTCACTTAACCCTTTAATCATGTTTAGTTACATGTTCCCCTTTGGTTAAGTATTCTTGTCGTATTCTCTATTGCCACCCAAGGCAACCCACTAGATTTTTCCACATGCCACCCAAGGCACCCACTTAACCCTTTAATCATGTTTAATACATGTCCCACTTTGGTTAAGTATTCAAATCTTATCTTCTATTGCCACCCAAGGCAACCACTAGATTTTCCCATGTCACCCAAGGCATTTACTTAACCCTTTAATCATGTTTAATTACATGTTCCACTTCGGTTAAGTATTCTAATCGTATTTTCTATTGCCACCCAAGGCAACTACTAGATTTTTCCACTTGCCACCCAAGGCACTACTTGATTTCCACATGCCACCCAAGGCACCCACTTAACCCCTCATGCCCACTACATGCTTATCTGGTTAAGTGTTTCTTAGTTGATTAAGAACGTGACCGTTGTAAAGACCTCTCACATTAGACTATCTTTTATGGCAGCTGGATTTGCCGGTTGGGTCCGGGCAGCCTTACGCCATAACCGAGTCTAACCTCGTGTCTATACACTTGTCACGTATTTGATTTGTGCCTAAGACCTCTCATATTGGGCCAATCATTTGTAGCCGCTGGATTTGCCGGTCGGTTCCGGGCAGTCTTACGCTACAAAAGGGTCCAACCTCGTGTCTTAGTCGATTAATTACACCTAATTAATCACCCCCGAATTAATTTTCCCTAATTAATTCCAATTTTAACGATGTACATAATTGACTCAATTATGTCCATCCACTTTGTGGTATGCGTAATCATACCAACTTCACACAATTTCATTAGCATGTTTATTAACCCCATCGTTCCCCTCGTAATTCGCTAACATGACATAAAAGGGAAGATTCAACACAATTACAATGGGTTCAACTTGCATAACACATTAGCATCAACATGGGTTTAAAGGTGTCAACATGCGTATAGCATCAAACCCAACTAGCATAAATAATCAACCCAAACTTGCATGAATCACATATGTCATAAAGAGGTTAACTTGCATAAGTTTCTTATGTCATACAAAGGGGTAAACTTGCATATGTATGTATGACATGTAAAGGGGTTAACTTGCATATGTATGCATATCATACTAAGGTGTTAACTTGCACATGTCACTTGCATATAATCAAACACCATACTTGCATAACATGTCATATGTGAACTTGCATATAATCATACACCAAACTTGCATACATATCATACATGAACTTGCATATCATCATACACCCAACTTGCATAATCATGGTGTCATAGTGGATCAATGTTTATCATAGCAACTAGCATCATGAACACTTGCATAACTT
Source organism: Allium sativum (assembly GCA_030737875.1). NCBI lineage: Eukaryota > Viridiplantae > Streptophyta > Magnoliopsida > Asparagales > Amaryllidaceae > Allium > Allium sativum. The sequence goes on along the minus strand of CM060919.1, from coordinate 725,352,917 downwards.
GCATAACATCATGATCATATAGAATATAGCTTGCATAACTTGCATAACATCATGAACATGTAACATGTGACTTGCATAACTTGCATAACATCATGAACATGTAACATATAGCTTGCATAACTTGCATAACATCTCAAACATGTAGCATATTACTTGCATAACTTGCATAACATCACAAACACATAGCATATAACTTGCATGACATGCATAACATCATTAACACATAGCACATAACTTGCATAACATGCATAACATCATTAACACATAGCATATAACTTGCATAACATGCATTGATCCACATTCATAGCCATAACCTCATCATATCCTATCATAATCACTTCAATAATTGGTCATTAAGGCTATAGAAAACTCACAACTTGTTGATTAGCCTTCTTATGAATATATTAAAAGATTGAGACGAAGCCACTAAGCTATCAACTCAAAAACTCCAAATAAGAATGCTCCAAATGAAAACCCTTGAGCCAAATCAATAATAAAGATCCTAGCTTTGATAAAGAAAAGCCTTGAATCAAACTTAGAAACACTTAAGCAAGCTTAGGAACTCTTATACTTCTTTAGAAACTCTCTCATATGATTAGAGATGGAGATTATGACAAGAGGATGAGGATGGAGGCCATGAGAGAACATTTTGGCATAGTTTAGCTATAGGATTGAATAATGAGCATTTAGGTTTAGGTTAGGGGTCTTTTTATAGAAGACTAGGATAGTTTTAGCCATAGGATAAACCTTAGTTTAGATCCTAGCCATCAAAGCATGTCTTGGGGAAGAAGTCAAGTGTAGGAACCATCTAGGTCCTTTAGATTAAAGCTGAACCATGAGAACCATTCAAATGCAAAATCTGCATTTGAGCGAATCGGCCCACGGGTTGACAGCCAAACACCCTGGATTAACCCCTAGTCGACCCAGCGAGCTCGGGTCGACCTCAAAAATCGGCCGGTTCGGTTATTCCCCTCTCCCAATTCGCTGTTTTGAACATTTTTGCATATTTATTTATTTAATTTTCAATTATATATATATATATCAATATATATATATTTCTCTGCGCAACCCATTTCACTTAATTAAGTATACTTTAATTTGTGAATTTTTATGTTCAAATTACGGGGTGTTACAATATGACTGTTTGTCTGAACCACTCTAACTCTCATGATTCGAGAGAGAGTATAAAGGACCAGAGAGAATGTCCATGAGGCGTAAAGGTGCACCGTGACTAAAACCACCTCGAAATACACTCCACCCCGCTGAAGGATCGGGAGAGTATAAAGGCGCTAGAGACTTAGCGCCCCCAGAACTTTTGCCCCGCTGAAGGATCGGTGAGCAGACTAAGAACCGAGCTCGAACTCTAACCCGCTGAAGGATCGGGAGAGTACAAAGGTGTTAGACACTTAGCACCACAAGAACTCTTACCCCGCTGAAGGATCGGGAGAGTATAAAGGTGCTAGACACTTAGCACCACAAGAACTCTTACCCCATTGAAGGATCAGGAGAGTATAAAGGCATGATGACATATGCCACTCAAGGGCTCCTATCCTGTTACACGACTGGGAAAAAGAATGAAAGCGGAGCCCGAATCCTCCATGTCCGTACATTGAGGCAACACAGTCATGGTCCTAATCAATCCACAACAAGCCCTGGCCAGGCACTAAGTTAATGATTGATTGGGGGCATACCCATACATACATACTACTTTAGTGCATTTTCATTTATAGTTGCATTGATAACTTATAATTTTTCACGAACTATTTGCTTATTTGCTTATGGAATGCTCGCAGGTGCAGGATAATGCGAAAGATACAAAATTTCATTTACCAAGTGTAGGTTCACAAGACAAAGCTAAACGAAAGTGAGGGACATTCTCGCAACAACAACAACATGCCAGTGGAAAACAAACAAAGGGCCACGTTCAAAAGGATGATGTGAGTGCATGATTCTAAACTGCATGTGAGACTCAAGGCGGCAACAGCGAGGAGATCTTAGGAATGGATTGTTCACTGACATGTCGCGACTCAATACTCACAGCTGGAAGGACCCGGCGAAGTCCTAGAATCCTTGGATTTCTACCTGACCTTAATACGATCGAATACGATCATGACATTCTGGATTCCTATGGACTATGAACTTCTTGAATTGTCCAAAAAATGTTTTCCCTCATATTTGAAAAATAGTATCAATTAAGTCCTGAAAGCAACGACTCCTTTTCATGCACAAGTGTCTAAATTTGAAAGGAATTTAATCCGACCACCTGCCTTATGCCATTACCTCTGGACTGGGGGCCTAACTATTGAAAGTATTTACAAATGAAATAGCTTATGTGCATGTGTTTAACTTGTGATGTGATTTTGACCAGCCCCTTGAGGACAAGGAAACAAATGCAAAGCGAACATTCAATTGGTGGTCCTAACCTACTTCCAGACTCGAAAGCTCAGATGAGGCTGGACATATCCCATGCAATAAATAGGTGTGAAACAGCCAACCTATCTCAGACCTTTCCCTTGATGCAGGGGGCAAACGGCAACAATCCAGACAATTAAAGTCTGACCTTTTTTCGTCTGATGCCGATCCTCGGAACCTAGATAAGATACAAGATATTGGCATGGGCTGCGTACCAACAAATCGATTTTCACCTAACCCTGACTCATGATGCGAAGAGGGAGTATGAAAGATATGGATTCGAAGTCTACTACCTAGAACAAACCCCCGAGGATGGGGGCACAGAATACGAGCCTAAAGCAACATAGTTCAACCACCCGATGCCTATATTCAGAATGGAATGATAGAAGCCTAATTGGCGGCTACTTCCCATGTGGTACCAAGAGGCCCGAGGTCGACCTTCACCTATTTCAAGACTTCACGCTGGGGGCACCGGCGCTAAATCAGAAGGTCGAGCGACAATCATCAATTCATTGGAAATAATAAAATCGAAGTTCAAGAAGTGACTAACTTGGCTCAGTCAGATATCAACCATCAGCTCCGGTTGAACACGAACTAATCAGCTGCCATGCAGCATGCGACTTCGATTTAGAACGTGGTGGATGGAAACATGGACAATGGAACAGCTACCTGCAACATCCTAGATGAAAATGCAAAAAAGGTAACAAACTCAGGTCATGCACGACCAGCTTTAGCTCCAACCCGAATGGATACTCGAGCTACATTACACACTCAGCTCCAAGCAAGAATGCAACAATTCGAAGAACAGGAACCCAGTCGGGTTGAATGACTCGAACCACGACTCGGGGGCAATGTCGACACGGAAATAAGAAATCAACAAAGACCCCCATTTGTAATCTCAGATTTGATGCTGTGGGCACCAGCCATGATCTTAACAATGTGCGCCAATTCTTTGACAGCAACCTGCTCGCTAGTTTGATTCGGCACCTCTCGAGAAGCGGTACTTCTCACGATGATGTGGGTAACGACCATCATAGTCTTTTCACACAGGACATTAGAATATCATGGTATTCCCATAGATTTCGATTTTTCACCACAACGAGACTTGCTTAGAGACTTTGATGAATTCAACCCTGAGGTGGATAGACTTTCATGATAAAAAGGTGTTAACATTGAGAAGAATGATCAAGATGCTTTTCCGACTAAAGAATGGAGCACCTTCCAATTCCTGAAACAATAAGGACAAAGGAGAAGCCCTGGAAAACAATGACAAGAATGTGCAATTCCAAAGAGAATCTATACCACTAATCGAGCTCATGATCTTGTTTGTCAAGCTCAATTGAACCGAGCATGAGAAAGAGACTCAACAAGACTGTGACGACCACTTCAGACTATGCTGAAGCATAAACGGAGGGGCCCAACTAACTTCATAACGATATTTATCCACTCGCATTTAGCAAGCTTACTTAACTTCACAACTGATCCAATAGGAGTAACCGAAATCGCTGATGTCTGATGAGGCAATCCTCACTATCCGACTAAAGAGTAGAGACGATATCAAAGAAAATATAATTCGAAAAATTTGTGTATACAACATCAACTCTTGCTGAATCGAGAGAGAGCACAGAATGTCTTGGGTCGACCAAGATTGCTGAACCTGTAACTCTTACCCGATGCAATGACTGGAAGTATAAGACACTGAAGATTGGATGCCTAATTGACTTACTTTAACCCCATCGATGCTGGGGGAATAAGCCCTGACTTTGCTTGTCCTCCGATGGCACTGGGAGCACAAGTGTAGATTCGTAGACTAACTCTAAAGACAATCCTGGCATGGAATGAGATTCAAAACATGTGCGTTATGCCTCCAGAGTATGACCTGATTCATCTTCCCAGACCTAGCGAGCTAAATTGCGGATCAAATATGAACTTAAAGAGTCAAACTACACCGGATGGAAGGTGTGACAAACCTATCTACTACCTTGCGATGGTGACGATCCTATAGGGACTGGTCCACATGATTTTAACAACATCCCTTACTGACTACTTCATATGTGAATATAGGATTAAGAAACGATCCATAACAATTGTGGATTCCGTTGACTACGTTCCAGAGTGATCATGGCTCCCGGATTCCTTACTGTTACGATTCAATGCGATTTTAAGATCTTGGATCAATACCAAGATATCAAGATAATCCAAACTTGAGTACAAATGACAAATTCATACGTTGATTCTGATATGCTTTGTCCCAACAGTCCAGTTGTTAGCTCAGAGCCCAAAGATTCTTACATTGCCTCATGATTTGGGTGTCTACTTCATACATTGGCTCATATGAAAAAGAAAGTCCAACCCTACCACGCGCTTGGCTTGTATAGAATGATGATGTTGTTTGGCAACGACCTGTGCGTGTAGAATCACGCTCGAGAGCCGACGATTTAGCATGACTTCTGACGGATGAATTAGATCTTCTGATTCGACAAGGTTTAAACAATTTCTTGATCGTCTCGAATACTCCTTCCATGGAACTTGGTCTAACTAGCTCCCAGGGAAGCAATGCAATAGTTGGATAAAGCCTTCTCAAGGATAAATGACGTTCCAGAGAGATTTAGCTCAACATATTCAAAGTACATCTCACCTGCGATAAGATGGACTTTGGGGGGCAAAATGTTAGCTTCCTTTGTGACCAGGCTATCCAAAGCAAAGGATTTGAATATGAACATGAATTGATCAGCAATCGCTCGGTTGAAATGGTGGAATAACATCACTCTCCGGCATTGAAAGCATCATTAGAAGACATAGGGCGGTTTGGTCAAAATCGCAATATTAGTATAAACTGGCCCGAAACTCCTATCAAACTACCTCATTTGGATCTAAACACATCAAATACTTGTAGCCCTATGAATTAGCTTCAAGTAGAGCTTTCGTTTGGCCCAATCGGCCTTACGGTTTGAAAGTTACGCCCGTTTCCGTGAATCGGTGTAATCTGGCAATCATTTGGATTAAGTGACGAAGCATCACCTCCTGTACCGACTCGCCCCTCATCGGATCGACCCCTCGGCTCGCCCTCATCACGATCCGTTCGTGACACACCCATGATCCACGATCCGACTCGTGGAGCCCCTCATGACCACGACCCGATCCGTGGTGCACAACATGGTCACGAACTGCCTGGACCGAACCTGCTTCTATGCATGAATGTTGACCTATTCTTGAGGCTATGACCGCTCCTACTTTCCCGGATCGGGTGCCACGTGTCCTACCACGACCTGATCACCATATGGGCTTTCCTTACAGCTATAAATACACCTCCAGGGAGCATTTTCAAAGGACTTTGGGCATCTCAACATCCATGGCTGTCATGGCTAACACTTTCCCATGAATAACCACCATCTTCCTCAATAAAATCAATGAATTCAGAGAGAATTATTCATTGAATTCGAATGATTGAGAGACAATCTTTATTGTAATTGTAATATGTGAATGAAATGAGAAAATATGAAGTGGACGTAGGCTAGTTAACGCCGAACCACTATAGAAATCTTGTTGTCTTGCTTTTTCTCTTATTTTTCAGTTATTTCTTCATGTCCTATGCTCTAAATACGACAATTTGGGTGTTAGGACCATTTTTTGGTCTAACAAATATATATACTAGGATGCAGACGGTGCTTAGTAGCAACCGACACCTTTGTTTGAAACCATGTTTGTTTGGTTGTTTGGTTGATTGGATTATTTGGTTGAATTTGGTTTGGTAAATGAAATGAAATGAATTGATTAGAATTGGTATGTACATGGTGCGAGCCATTATTAGGCGAGGGATAAGGCTAGACCTTATCGCGGTTCTAGTATCGCGCCGTTATGCTGCCAAAATTTTCTAAAAATATTAGAACAATAAAAATATCACTTTTATTGTATAAATGAACTGTATAAAATATTCATGAGTTGAAATAAATATTTTATAGTCAAAAATATAATTTCCAATGTGTATGAGTAAAATAAATATTCATTTATAAGTCGGACGATTTGCTTATGTACACACATTTAACTGATATTGATTGGAACGATATATTTTACACATCGCCCAACTGCACAAATAATAGTCAGTGTTTGTTGTTTGAAAACCCCACACGTGTATTGGGATGATACTGGACATACACTAATCCTAATATTTAGTTGTAGTCAATCGATGGGTTGGCAGACTGTCGTAAGCGTTAATTATTTATATTTAATGCTTATGCAGTTGTGTAATGCACGCTGGATGATGGTTGACTGTGTTTGATTATTGTTGTGTACGTGTGGGTATGAAATCCATATAAATAAAATTATATGGTAATTGACTGTGTCTGATTCCAAATCGGAAAGAACAAATATATTAAATTAAAGAATATTTTAAAACGATGAGTAATTAATATTTTAAAATAAATAATATTTTAAAATAATATTCAGTAATGGATCAAAATATGATTTAGATGTCCGATTTGGGATGGACACGAAAATATTTAAATATATAAAGCCGTGTTGATTAGATTAACGCCATTTCGACGTGAACAATATTTATATCGATTTTATTCATTTTTATAATGAATATCGAAAAGGAAGTGATTTCAAAATATAATGTTTTGAAAATATTATCATTTATATATCAATGATATGGAATATTCGATTTTGATTTAAAATTGAATAGAAGTTGGAATCGTTTTGAAAATGAATTTAAAATGATTTATAAAATACGTTTTAAATGGAAATCGACAAAATATATATAATATATATATTATATATATTTAGTGGCCTGAATAAAATGCACCGCGCTGCGGCAGTTCACGAATTTCGACCATTGACTTCGAATTGACATTGCGGGAGATCAGACCGTAGGATTCTCCTAAAACCAGAACCATTGGGTTCGTACTGAAAAGACCTTTCCAATGAATACAAGAAATTTGAAATCTAATAATTGGATTTGGAATTATGTCCAAATCAAATTTGGAAAAGGTCGTTGTAAGTGCAGTTCGATGACCGTTGATGGAAATCAACTGTACGGGCCTTAATAAAATTATTAAAATATCAATAATTTCAGTAAAATCATAATAAATGATTTGGAAAGAATTGGAATGAAAAATTCCACATTTGTAAAGATAAAAATATACTTTTATCAAAATATATTTTAAATAAATAATTTGGATTTGAAATGGTTTTAAAAATAACCAGAATTTCCAATATATGGATTGGAATAGATTTGACTGAAATTATCTTCGGAATATTTTGATATTGGATTCCGTGATTATATGGATATTGTGGAGGAATTTGGAAGATATATATATTGTTATTCCAAATACGATATTTGTTGATCTCAGGATTTGATATTGAATATAAGTTGATATAATTTTTATTTAGAGACTTCTATTTAATATTGAATTGGATTTTGGGTTTTCCGTGAATGGTGTCTTCATTAACACTGTTCTTAAGCCCTGTTGAGAAAAAAAAACAAATCTTCTAATTAAGATTTAGTGAAGTTTTCCATTTAATTAATATTTAATTGGAATTGAATAAAAGAATTGGATTTTGGGTTTGTCGTGAATGATGTCTTAAATAACACTGTTCTTAAACCCCGTTTGAAAAGAATAAATCTTTTAATTAAGATTATTAGAGTTTCCAGTTAATTAACATTTAATTGGAATAAAATGGAATGTGAATTTGGTTTATTGTGAACTGTGTGTTTAACGACATTTGTTTTTTAACCCGATTAATAGTTAAATGTGATTTGGAATTTATAAATCTTTTTATTTAGATTTAATGGAAATTTTCCAAAGTAAAGTTTTCCGATTTAATATATTAAATTGGAATTGAGTGGAATTCGATTTGATAATAATCGAAATGAGCTTTTGTGGAGGAAGACTGTTAATACGTATTGAATTTAAAAGGCTTTGTCGTTATTCCATTTATATTATTGGTCGTATATGGAAATTGATATCGATTATATATTTATTTGTTTTTCCATGAAGATTCCATAATTAATGGAATGTGATTTTGGTTTATCGTGAACTCTGTTTTAAAAGACATTAGTTCTTTGACCCAGTTAAAGACAGGATAACATGTCTAACATTGTATTTCAAACTGTATGGTTGATCTCTGCTAAATATATATCTATTTAGTGGCGGAGAATTTATTCTCTTGCTTAACACCCTTCTCTAAGATGTAAGAGTTTAGAGGTTATACATCGGCAGAAATCAATAGTACGGTATAGATTATCGATGCGACATGTTTGTGTTTATAAAGTTAAATAATCATTAATATTGATTTTTGGGAAGATTAAAACTAAGTGGAGTTTCAATGAATCTTTAATTAGATTGAAATATGAATTGATAATTTAAATTATCAATTCATATTTGGGAAATGATCAAGAATGGAGTATCACCAGTTTTGCTCCTAGCGATAGTTAAATCATTAATTAGATTTGAACGTGAAATGTTAATTAAATTTACCGATAACCCCGTGGTGTTAGATATGGAGTATGACCAATTTTGCTCCATGGGATGAATAGGTTGGGATTGGGAAATTAAACAAATGATTACTTTGGTAAGGTGCGCTAATCCCGACTAGTTTGGATAAACCTTAATTTGGTTTGAATTGATATCCAAAGGAAGATTAAAGAATGAATTTATAGAATTTATCTTTGATAAAATTAATGGGAACCTTTCCCAAAGGATATGAAAATTTAAATAAAAGAATATTCAGAATTGGAATGAGGCGTATGTTGTGTTTTTAGAGCACTTGTTTATTATACACGCGAGTTATTCAGAAATGCCAGTTTTATACCCATTCTGAATAACTGATTCGACCATAAGTCGAAGATGAAGACGGTGGTTGAAGACTGGAGGTCTTCACGTCATTTGGATGATTACCGATGTCTTGATTGGGCTGTACACCCAAGACAAGGTAATAAGTGGTGATCGTCCAGACGTACATGGAGATCGACCGAATATGCGAGGACCTCTCTCCTGTACTGGACACGGGACGAGGAATAAGGTGCCTCCGGTTTCGTTCAGTCCTAGAACGAACTATTAAATGGATGTGTGTCTGACATTGGATTTTATTCTGTGTTGATTGATCTCTATTAAATATATATTTGTTTGGTGGCGGAGAATTTATTCTCTTGCTTAACACCCTTCTCTGAGACGTACGAGCTTAGAGGTAATATATCGATAGACATCAGTTGCATGGCGTGAATTGTCAGTGTGGCATGATGAGATGCAAATGATCAAGGCTTCTGTTGAAAAGCAGAGTCTTGTGGTTGATGACCAAAGCACGACCTTAAAGGGCATAGCTTTGTGTATAGCGTTAATTCGTGAGCCTCACACCTCGGTATGAGTCAAAAACGGAATAAGGGACCCAAGGAGGACACGACGTTTCTTTCTAGCTATGGGTGGTGTCATGGTATGGAGCCCAGACATTTATTATATTTTTAATTATGTGGATGATAGATTGCGAGGCGCCTCGGATATATCGGTTACTACAGAACCGATTGATATAGGTCTTATAGGACCAGGAAACTTGTGTTTAGGAATAACTATTCCTCAAACGTAAGGGAGGACCGGCCTTGGAGGATCCAAGGGTCTTCTACGGGAGATCCTGAGGCATTTGCTAGAGTGTCTCAAAGCCGGCGTGGGGTACATCCCTTGCCTTGACTCATGATGGAAATCCAATTTCCAATACGTGAAATTTCGGTTTTATTTGTTGAGCCTAGTATGGCGACATGATATATGGTACTCATGCCATCTATGATTGATACATTTATAATTGAAGTTGTTTTATACACTATGCACTTATACTAGTATCAAATGATTTGTTTTAAACGTACCAAGCATGGTTGGCTATTATAAGGGAAAACCCTATCCTCCGGCTTGCGTTGCATTGTGTGATGGGACCTGGGTCTTTTAATAGCTTCATTTTTTCAAAAAGCATTGCGCTGTTGTTTTATGCACTAATATTCTTGGGAGGAAACCAGTTCCGTGTTGTACGGCGTGGTCCCTTGATTTACTCTATTTTAAATTAATGTTCTAAATAACTGTTTTAGTTCTCACACCACTCACATGACTGACCTGGAGTTTATTGTTTTAACCTAAACTCTGGGTGCCCCTATTTTCCACACAGACAACTAGTAGTTTTGGTTTTGCAGATACTATATCCATAGGATCTTGGATTTACAACTGGAAATATATTCAGAAAGCTCTGTATCCGTGTATTCTTTTTAGTTTTGTTATGTATTATTTTCCGCTGCAATGTAATTTAAATCTATGATATTTTTCATACTATTATATTCTTGTAATCTGATGTAATTGTTGTAATAAGCCATGAAATGTTCTTCTATTTGCGTTCTGATTTGTCGTGTTCTTAACTCAATCTGGGCTTTCCCGTAAGGCCGAGTTTGGGTCGTTTCAGAAGGTAACCATACCAAAGAGGGTTTAATGGAACCTTTAAATAAAAAATTTCATTATTAACTACAGAGTCAAAATAATTATCAATATATTTTTCTCTGTTTTTCCAATTTACAGGAACCCAAATACTTAAATAACTTCTATTGTATTCTTTTAATACTTCTAGATCTATTATATAGATCTCTAGTCATAGAAGTATTTGAGTTTCAAGAATAATTGTATCTTGGATATGCATTAGAACTAGCAGTGATATTCTTATTGTACGTAAAAGCATATTTAGTACTACTTCTATGATTGTATCCTAAACCACTTTTGTCATGTAAATGTCGAGATCTAGATAAATTCATATTTAAATCATTTTGACCTTTATTAAATTTTGCGAACTTATTTGTACATTTATCAAATTTTATTCCAAAGTCACAACTGACATTTTCAAAAGAAATTTTATTATTTTGAAAACCATCGATTTCCTTATTTAATTCAGAGTTCTTCCTTTTTATAGTACCATTCTTAGTTTTAATAATACAAATATGAAATCTTGAATTTTCTAAAGAAGATTGTAAATTTAAAAAAAAAAAATTGAGTCAGAAATTTCATTATTATTTACCTTTAAAAACTCACATTCTTTAGATGATTCTAACTTCTTTTAGTTAAAGCTCCATTCTCTTTTTCAGGAGGCAAAATTAAAGAACTAGAATTAATTAAACAATCTTCTAATGATTAATTTCTGCTTTGTAAATCATCGATTTCCTTAAAAAGATCATTGTTTTTGTCGATTAGTCACTCATTTTCGTTTTGAAAGAAATCCTTTTGAAAAACAAGCTCTTCTAAGGTATCTTCAAAATATTTGACTTGTTTAACTAAAAAATTGTTTTCCTCTTTTAATTTGGAATTTTCTTGCTCACAGTCTATAAACTTGGCTAAAATAACTTTATTAAGTTTTCCCAAGCTTTTAAATTCTTTCAATAATTTTTCGTGGTCAAACAAAAGAACTTTATATAATGAACCTACATATACCGATTGTGATCAGAATTTAGTTATGAAACATTTTCTCTCTTGATTCTGCTTTGTTGCTCTTCCATTTTCTAATCCCTTAACAAGATTTGTTGATTTCCATTTATTATAGGATGTTGTTTCGATCTGTAGAACGCCAGGCTCTAATACCAAATGAAAAAAATCGTGTGTGACTTTAAGGATCTTTGTATATGGACTTAAGCGGAAATGACTAAGATATGCTAACTTAGATTAATAAAATAGTTATGCAGTAAAAATAATCTAGATAGAATATCTCAAATGAATAAAAGCAGTAAATAAATACATCAGGAATTTTATGCTGGTTCGGAATTCCAGTCCTACTTCCGAGTCTTGAAACTCCTCTTCGGAATTCACTAACAATGCCCTCTCTTCACCCTGAGGAATAGGTCACAATACACCCGAGCACCAACAAGGATGTCCCCACCTGAGCACCAACACAGGACTTAACAAATTACAAAAGAGTATTGACTTCTGAATGTGTTCTTGTGTCAACACTGAACAACCATCAATTAATTACAACCTTCCTATAATCTTATCCTCAAGTATATGATGTGTATGTGACGACTGAAGGAAGTATATTACTTATTGAATCAAGAGATATGAAATAATTTCAATGATTCAATAAGTAATTTGAATATATAAGAGCTTTTTGAATGCAAGAGAATATAGATAGAATAAGTAAGAATAGATTGGAAATCAGTAATTTGGAAATCAAGTTTGTAGTGTATATATAATAGTAGAAGAGTAGCGATTCTTCATGAAGAGTTTTAACAAAGAGATGAACCCATTTCTACTCAGAAATGAAGAGAAATCCTTTCACGAAACAAAGCAACTCTTCACAAAAAAGGATGTTGTTTCGAATCAGTCAATTGGTCTGAAAATCACTAGTCGACTGGTTAAAAACACTGTAATTCATTAATATTTAAAAACTTTTAGAAACTAGCCATTGTTGGGAATAATTGCTCTGACCAGTCGACTGATCTGGTTTGTACCAGTCGACTGCTTCATATATTTATGTCCAGTCAAGGCTTATTTAAAGCCTTATATATATATATTGTTTTGTGCATTCTTGTTATACTTTGAGGATAGATTTTAACATATATCTAACACGACTCAATACTTATATATATAGTCTTAGCTCTTCAAACTGATCTCCATATCTTTCATTGTCATGAATTGAAAATATCGTGAATCAACAGCGTCTATTATCTAAATAGGTGGTGTTATATTTAACATAGGCCACCGTTCTGATATTCTTTGGTTTATATGTTGGATTTTAGTAAGATACATGATGCTATTGGATTCTTAAGAACTACTTTTTATTGGATTCTTTTCCTGTTCTCTATATTACTATTAGTTAGCACCCTTTTAAAAGAACAATCAGATAATGCAGAAAGTATATTACTACACGTATAATAAAGTATTTGTGTATTTATCAGATTTTTTATTTATAACTTTTGAGTAATTGTATTTTTCTTTAATATTAATAGAAGAGAAAGAGAACAATAAGAAGAAAAGATTTCTATTAGGGGGATTAATGGGTGGAGCTGTAGTTGTTCTGCTGTGCAAGAAGCAACAAAGCTATTAGGATGGTGCCATTTTCGTAGCTTCAATGTGCAAGGTAGCCTTGATTTGTTTTAATATTTTGTTTATGTTTTATGCTTAATAACAAGAAAACATATTATATGATTAAGGGTGGCAATTAGACTCGACCCGATAGACCTGGACCCAACGAGTCTCGGGTCTAGGCGGATCGGGTTTTGTTGGGTCTAAACTATACATTTCCAAAATCTGGACCTGGCCAGACCCGATCTTCGGTTCGGGTCGGGTCGGGTTCAGGTGGGCAATAGCACTAAAATTACATATATTTCAATGCTTTTCAGTCAGGTCGGGTTAGTTCGGGTCGGGTTTTATCAGGTCTTTATTGAAATTTTATTCACCCAGACCCGACCCGAGACGCATCGGGTTCGGGTTTTTTTGTATCAAAAAAGGATATGTTCTGAAGGGAAAAGTGTTGATCATCTTTTTGGAAAAAGCCATCACAACCTAAAGTCGAAGCTCATTAACCAAGTATTAGTCCAAATTTATACTTCTTGGGTCGACCTTCGTCGTGGGTCGATCGGTCATAATTCCATTCGAGATCGTTCCACAGCAAGTAAAGACTCTTCTTTTCAAGACTGACATTTTTCCAAAGTCAAAAGCCAAGTCGATCGATCGGATCATTAGTAGATCGATCTGATCATTAGTCGATCGGTCGAGCTGTTCCTGAAGAATCGAGTTAAAGACTAGAATATCATATCAGGAATAATAAATCAAACTTATTTGCTACAAGATGGGTCCTATTTCCAAGGTTATAGAATTGGTTAGCTTTGACCAAGCACAACTTTTTATATTCCAAGTTTCAAGCTCCATGTAGGCCACGATTTCCGAGAAGAATTGTTCATCAACAGTAGACCGGTCCCACGACCTACAACTACTTTATTGGATCGAGCTAAATGTGTCCAAGGCTGAAAAAGATATATGTAAAGCGGCATACCAACTCAGTGGACTAGCTCGCCTATAAATAAAACCATTTCCAAAAATAGAAGGACATCTGGAACCACCTGAAACAATCTTGAATTCGCTATTCTAAATCTCCTATTCGACATCCCAAAAATAGCATGCCATATATTCTAATTACAACACAAGGATTTAGTGTAAATATATCTTCTTTCTCTACTTTCTTCCACTGAAAAACTACTATAATCTGTAATCACCAATATAAACAAAGATGATAAGCGGACATAGGCTTGGATTAAGCCGAACCACTATAATATATTGTGTCTTCTGTGTTTATTAACCTTTTTCTCGCATTTTTTGAATATCACTGTGTGAGGTTAACACACTTTGGGGTTTGATCGTCATCAGACCAACTTTTGACGTCAACGCGCTGTAATCCCTTCTCAAAAACATGTTTTAATAAAACAATCTTATTTTTCTTTTAGCCAATTGTAGATATTTGCAGTTTCACTGCCAATATTTTAAATTTTGCAAAAATGGTTATCAAATTATACGGTTGAGCTTGAATTTGATTTGATAAAGGAAACCAAAAATAATATTTTGAGTGGCATAATCTAAACATTTTTATGTAAATATATTAAACCCAAAAATAGAGGATGGATCTAAATATTTATTATGCTTAAAACTCGAGTGCAATATTCATTTAAGTAGGGAAAAAAGTCTTCTACCAAGCTAGATGTAAACCCGAATCGTTAGACTCAGTTTTAGGTAGATTGTAAGAGATTGCATAAAGAAACCTATTGATGAAAATAATCAATAGCTAAATTCTTTGTAGACATCGAAGTTTATAAAATACCTAATAGTAATATGTGGACTTTATATAATCAAATTACTTAACTACTACATATGAGATAGTACGCAGTTTAGAGATTTTTTTTAAAACATTTAACTTACTAATGAAAATCGTTGAAATTTTTGTACATTGTTGGGAAACTCTACAATTTGAGGTATAAGTTAGTAATATTAAAGATTTTTTTTTTGTAGAAAAAACATTGAAATTTTAGTTTTTTTTAAATAAAGGCTTGCTGTTTGTATTTTGTAAGTAGATATCAATATAGTGAAAACTGGTAATGGATGAACGTTCGTTTGCAATGTGGAATCATTAAATAGATGTAAATATGGTTGTTAAAGGTTGTCCAATTTTTGCTGGCTATTGTGAGTTTGTTTTCTTATTTTCAATGTCTTCATTTCTTTGAGATGAACTTTGCTCACTACTGCTTTGTTCTCTATTGACTTTGTGATTGATCATCACTATCAGTAATAAAGTGATTTATGTTAATAGTTTCCCCTCATACACTAACCTTGTCCACTAGATGGTGTGTGTTCTGGTGAAGATG
Source organism: Allium sativum (assembly GCA_030737875.1). NCBI lineage: Eukaryota > Viridiplantae > Streptophyta > Magnoliopsida > Asparagales > Amaryllidaceae > Allium > Allium sativum. Next base: position 725,337,142 of record CM060919.1, on the reverse strand, counting down.
TGACATCTGTTTACATGCCTTGAATTTGTTCACATGTTTCTTAAAATGTGGGTATTGAGGGCATAGAAACTTTGGCATTATACAATTATTTGTGGTTTTAATGTCTAATATGGAAAAAGAAAAAATGTTTCATTAAATACAGCATGCTTACTTATAATAATTTTTTCATTGCAATCAAGACAATTTTAACCTTTTTGTCTTATATCTAGCCTAAAAAGCTAGATGGTGCAAATATACTGAAATTTATTTAAGTTGTATAGTCTTAATTATGGAAAGCATAGACATCCAAACACTCTTAATTGTAGGTAATCTGGTTTAACATTGAATAATTTTTCATTTGGACTTACCTACTTTAGTACTTTTGTTGAAATTTTATTAATTAAATGAATTGAAGTACAAAGGAGTCCGACCAAAATTTTTGAGGTATATTTGCTTTAGCAAACAAAGTTAAACCAATCTCTTCTACATATTTATGTTTTCTCTCTACTGAGCCATTTTTCTCAAATGTGTAAGGGCATGTTATTCTACTGACTGATCCATTTTCCTAAAAATATATTTATTAAGCATTTTAATGCGGTCCCTCCATCACTTTGAATGATTTTTAACTTGCATATGTTTGATTTTGTGCTTGATTAATAAAATGAACTATTGCATTAAAAGATTATGATTTGGTTTTTAGAAAATATACCCATGTATATCTAGTATAAGCATCGACAAAAGAGATGTAATATTTATAACCATAATCAGAATTGATTGGAGCAGGTCCCCAAAGATCTATTGCAAGCAACTCTAGTTGTTGTTTGTACTCAGTATGTGAATCAACAAAGGCCAGCTTATGATTTTTGCCTAGTTGACAGTGAGCACAAATATAAGGTAAAGCTATCTTACTCATGGAAACAATATTTTTAGCTAAATCTGTTTCACAAATTTTACAGTAGGATGACCATGCTTGTAGTGTGCAAGTCAAATACATCTTTATCTTTCTCTATTAGAGATGGTTCAAAATTATTACATCATTTTTCTCTTTTAACATAAGTTCTGCTGCCAACTACATTAAACTTGTATAGGCCATTCATAACATTACCATGCAAGAGAACATCTCTAGTTAGAATGTGTTAACCGGTATTTTTCTCCGGTTCCCAAAAGTATATAAGGCCCACCCGACTCTATGCATCGTTAGGCACCAAAACTCGAAGTTTTGCCAAGTTGTTGAGGGTTCAAGCCGAGAAAAGAGCAAGTAACAACTCGCCTCGACACGCATCAACCTACAACAACTCGCACCGCGTCATGACTGCTCGCATCGCAAAAACCAGGGGATCTCATCCATCATCCCATCGCACCCAAGAAGATATGATCACGCCATACCCCTCAGGATGCGATGCCATCCTATCCAACGAGATGGATGGAATTGCATCCCTTGGGATGTAACCCCATCGTATCCAATGAGTTGCGATGGTGCTGCATCCCTTAGGATGCGATGTACTCGTATCCCACGAGTTGCAATGGCGCCGCATCCCTCAAGATGCAATGCCATCGCATCCAAGGGATGCGGCACCCCCGATATTCATAGCGCATCCCTTTGGGATGCAAAAATCACATCCCACAAAGGGGATGCGAATTTTCTTCAAAAAACCATGTGTGATGCGATTTCCTAGTACACACAAGCCCGTGATGCGATTTTCTGCTGAGTGATCCCCAAATCCTACCTACTCTCACCTAACCACTCCACTTTAAATACCCCCAAACTCATTTATTACAAGGGTGGGAAATTTGCTGATTTGACAACTCCCTAGAGCTCCAAGGGACCTCTCTAATGGCATCTTTGCTTTGAGGAAGAAGAAGGAAAAATTTGACTTTTTCCTACAATCACATATGAGGACAATAACTACAAAGTACATGAAAAAACTTGTAATTAGATGCCTAGAAGGGGACTATTACTTGTAAATCATCGTTGTCAATAAAATATCAGCAGCTCTTCCAAAATGGACGTAGGCCCCTCACGGGACCGAATCACTATAAATCTCAAGTGTTATTTAATACTTTACTGTTCTTCTGCACTTACATTCCTTATGCGAAACCGTATTCTTAAGTAATTAAGAATCTTGGGTGTTGACGACATTTTTTGGCATCAATAGTACTAGACTGTATTCAGGATAAAATTCAAAATAAACTGAATTATCTCTAGTAAATTGTGAAACACTTATAGGATTTTTCTTGATTCTTAGTACTCTTAAATGAGTAATTAGATAAAATTTCCTTTTAAATTTTACGCATGTTGTACCTACATGAGTAATATTAAGAGCCTTACCATTACCCATGACGATTGTTTCTTTACCCTTGTATTCTTGTTTTCTAGATTAAAGTTGTCAAGATGACTTGTAATACAGTTGGTTGCACCAGAATTAGGGTACCATGCTTCAGTTCGGCAATAGTCTTCTACTCCATCTTGTGCAGTTAAAGCAGTCATTAGTTCTATAGCGATATATAGGAAAAAAGGTGTAACGAGGATAAGGGGGAATATAGCAGAGATGCAGAAAGGTCCATTAGATGTAAAACCAAATGTTAAAAATTAATTAATTATTGTTCTCATATTATCTGTGTAGAAGAAACTAATGTTAATTAATTTTAGATAACAAAATCAAATAATATCATGGTTACGTTCACTAGATTTGATGACTATGATAGTTTCTACCATGTATTGGGCACATATGCCTTAAAATTATCTACTTCTACTTAATTTGTTGACTTGTTTAAAAAGAGAACTAGTCAAATCAAGCTATGTATATTAGTATGATAAACGGGTGCTAAAATGCCTCGATTTAGCGGATGCAGCGAAAAATAACGGAGCTAGAAGCAGATATATTGTTCATTGACGCTAAACTGAAATAGTGAAGCGGTTGAAGAGCACTATGTGCTATAGAAGGGTTTTGTGGGATTAACTGCATAGTCTCCATCCTCATCAGGTGATGTGTCGTATCATTTTCTAACTGTTTATTTCTGTCTTGTTGTGTTTGAGCAATATTTGCACTGTGACCTGTTGGGAAAATTGCGCTTTTGTAGAAGTGGTCCAGATCTTATTTACCCAATTACTTAAAGATGATTCAATAGAAAAACAACACAGATATGGAAATTACATGCACGAACACAAGATATTCCACCCAACAACCCTCTTTATTGATTCACAAAAAAATTACACTTAATGAATCAAAAACCTACAATTGAATTAATAACCATTTTTAGAAAGGGAAAGAATATCTAGATGACTACAACTATTGTTAGAGAAGGAGAACAATGAAGAATGATGACAAAACCCTTGGATCAACTATTTCGGTCTCAATCCCATAACTATAATCCAATCCTAGATACTGCTTTTATAAGAGAATAGAAGGCCTGGGCTAAATATCCAATTTTCCCCTCAGAAATATCATAGATTAAAGATGAGAAAAATTAGGTCAAAATAATATTCTCCGATCTTCAATCTTCAAAAGGTCTCCTCTATCACAAAGTACTTCCAAGCATCGTCTTCTTGAACACACACGTGATTTTATGTCACAAATCACAACACTCCACCTTGACATGAAATCACATCATCAAACAAACTTCCAATAATCAATAAACAAGTCACCTACCCCTTTCAACAACCGCCTACTCTCAATTAAAACCATTACAAACACAACCCACCGCCTGCAAGTGATGTATCTTCCACTATGATCTGCACCACATAAAAATCAATGGTCTTAACAATGCTTGTAATACCACAAAGTTCTTCTTCTTATCTTTATGGATTTTCTAACTCGACGCCCGTCTCTTATTTGACCTGAGCTCTTTCGTTGATCATTCTGGATCCCTCGAGCATCATCAACATAAAGACTTCTGTCTAAAACATCAGCAGTGACCACATTAACCCTCCACCTTGTTGTGGACTAAGTTCTACAACCTTCACTCGCCTTCCACATTTGGTCATAGAACCAACCAATCTATAAAGGTTTCCTTCTTGCAAAATTCCTCTCATCATAACACGTCCCTTCTTCACTTTGAAAACTCCATACTGAGTATCATAAGTGCAACCATGGCATTCCAACTGATCGAGAGGAATGAGATTGTGCGAACTAGCGGGTACATGCCTAACTTTTGAGACGTCCCTTACAACATCATCTTGCATATGAAACCAGATAGATCCAAAATCACAAACCGGTAGCTCTAGCCCATTGGTAGTTCTAATTATGTTAACATTCTTCTCATAAGAAGAAAAACTCTTCACATCGTTGCGAATGTGAAAACTGGCTCCCGAATCCATCTTCTAAGGATTAGCTTCATTAAACAGGACATCACAAGAAGCATTGCTAGTGGAACCTTCAGCAAAACCTTCATGTGCATCATCACTACTATCACCATCTACAGCCTAATTCTTATCCTTCTGATAGACATAACAATTTCTACGTAAGTGAACATTCTTACCACAATGATTACAAGTGATAACACCTTTACCATTAGACCCTTTCTTCTTCCAACTTATATTTTCCTCGAGTCCCTTTCTACCATAGCCTCATCTTGAACTGATTTCAAACCAGACTCCTTGGTTCCTCATTCAAAAGGATCTTCGTACCCTTTCCAAAGAGATAACTCCATTAGAATGGGAATTACTCAATGAAACAACAAAAGTCACCCAACTTTTTGAAAGTGAACTCATAAACAAAAGAGCTGCAATTCATCATCAAAATTGACCTTCAAATTTACCGACTGATTGATCACGTCTTGAAATTCTTTCAAATGCTCTGCAACAAACTTTTCTTCATCCAACCTCAGCTGCACTAGCTTTCGAACCAGAAAAGCCTTACTTGTAGCACCCCTAGAATCATACAAAGATACCAACTTGTCCCATATTCGTGGATTCACAACAAGCCATATGATGTAATATCGAATCATTAAGGTATTGCTAAATCAAGGCAATCACCTTCTTATCCATCTCTTCCACTTACCCTTGTCCACATCTGAGGGATTTTTCCCATCTCCATTAATTGGATCATGAAGATCATCGAGGTAAAGCACATCCTCCATCTTAAGCTTCCAAATCGCCCAATTTCTTCTATTAAAAATAGTCATCTTCGGAAACACCATCATATTTGATATAATAAAAATCAATTTTTTATTGATTCAAAAAAAAAGATTTCCAATCCAAAATCACTCTTAGTTTTGCGATGATCTAGCTTTGATACCAACTATTGGGAAAATAGCGTCTTTGCGGAGGCGACCAGGATCTTATTAACCCAATTATTTAAAGATGATTCAATGGAAAACAACACACATATGAAATTACTTGCACAAACACAAGATATTCCACCCATCCACACTCTTTATTGATTTAAAAAAAATTGAATTCTGTTTACAATTGATGGATCAAAAGCCAAAAGTAAACGCACTGCAGTTGAATCAGTAACCTTATAGCACTACGAGAAAACACTTCAGTTTCCTACATAAAATTTCCTACGACTTTCCTTTGCTAAAAGGCAGGGCGTAGGGATGACATAGAAAATAGGTAAAAAGAAGTAAAGATGTAGGAAAGGCGTAGAAATTTATTTACGCCTTTTCAATCCTTACTTTAACATGTAAAAAAAAATCTACGAATTCCTACTCCGAAAGGCGGGAAGTAGGGATGGCATAGAAAATAGGTAAAAAGAAGTAAAGACGTAGAAATTTGTCTACATCTTTTCAACTTCTATTTTAACATGTAAAAAAAATTCCTATGACTTTCCTATGCCAAAAGGCGAAGACGCAGGGATGGCATAGGAAATAGGTAAAAAGAAGTGAAGGCATAGGAAAGACGTAGAAATTTATCTACGCCTACTTTAACATGTAAAAAAAATGCCTATGACTTTCCTATGCCACGGGGCATAGGAATGGTGTAGGAAACAGTTAAAAAGATGTAAAGGTGTAAGAAAGGCGTAGAAACTTAGCTATGCCTACTTTAATATGTAAAAATAATAATGGAGGCATAGAAAATCTCCTATGCAAAAATTTATATGGTAGAAAAGCCATAGACACGTTTCTACAATATTTGCATCATTTTGATCATTTTCCAGAAATATAAATCGACATAGGAAAGGTGTAGAAATGTTCCTACGCCATCCTTACAACTTAGGAAACAATTTTCTATGTCTTTTTTATGTCCATAGATTGCTTTTACATAAACACCAATAAATATTATTACTCATCTTTTTTATTTCTTAAATTTTTAATTTTAAGATATATATTTTGTTTCACTCTAATGATTATCTATTTTAAAATCTAAAAGAAGAACTATACATATTTTTTTCATTAGTTAAGTATCATATAATAAACAATAAACATTATTTATATTTTATACTATTATTTTTTCTAATTTATTTAATTGGTTGATTAGTACTATAAATATTTAGTATATCTTTTGTTTATTTTTTTCACAATTTCAGTGATATAATATTTGATTTCTTAATCAAATGTATTTAAAAGATGTATATACAAATAGATCTATCACTTTAAATTTCAACGCATGATATATTAAACATCTAATTTAAATATCGTTTTGTTCGTAAATAGTTAGCCTTTATTTAATTTTCTTGAGTTTGAACGAACTGAGCAGCTTTTGATAAAATATCGAACAATTAAATATGCTAAAAACACAAGAGACATATGTTGAAGAAAAAATTGAAACATTGATAATTATTTTTAAAAAAATTTCTATGTAAAATATATAATTTGTTAAAAAAAATCTTGATTTTGTACTCAGGTCTTTTGTAATTCAAAAATAACTGGTTAAGTTTCTAAATTACGGTGCGGTTGTTCATTAGAGCACCAAACAAATGAAAATTCCAAAATTAAAACCCTAAGCCTCCCCCAAATTCCTTTTTCTCAAAATCGGGCGTCAATGGCATGTTTTTTTTATTGTTGAAGATCGAGCATCAGATGTGATAGATACATCAAGAATTTTTCGCACACTTCCGTCAATACACTTGTCGCCTCACTGTTTTTGCACCAGTCCTTCCCCTCATTTTGCCTTATATCGATCCATCCTTTTCCTCCATGGCCAATCGAGCCAACTTGTGGTCTAATTAGGTTTTTCCTTTCATCTCTCAATTTAAATTCATGATATTTACTATCAACACCCAACAATTTGTTATTAAGATAAAGGATTATTACACTCATTACCTGTTCAACTTTGACATAAATGGAAGATGATATTTTGTGCTTGATGTCCTTCATAAATTTACGTAAATGAGTTTGGACAGGTGAGTTTGGACAGACCTCTAAAATTGGTGGAGGGCAACAGGCTTTTGGGTTATTTTGGAGTGTCACGGTAAGTGCTGGTATAGTGCAGAACAGTGGATCACCAAGCACTAACAGTTTTATCAATAGTGGCTCTGGGGTTGATACACCATCTGCAGTAGGAGTTGGGTTTGCTGCTGCTGCTGCTGCAGTGGAAGGAGGATTTGCTGTTGTTTCAGGCTGTGGTGGTTGTTTTGGTGCATTCGGTTCAGGAGGCGGTTTTAGTGGAGCTGGTTCGGGAGGTGGATTTGTTGGTGCTCATTCGGGTGGCTGGTTTGGCAGTGCTAGTTCTAATGTAAGCAACAGTTTTTGTCTTGCTACGACCAACAGTATTGCTGGTTGTTTTGGAGCAGTTGGAGCAGCTTCTGGATTCAAAACATGTTTGGTGTTAAGTTGTTCTATTATTTTATTGTTAGGGGGTCCTAAGCTAACTTGTCTTTCATTTATAATATATATTAGAGGTATCTTGAATTATTGAATATAATGTCACATGGTTCAATCAGGCATTCTTCTCCACATGCATTAATTTTTTATATTTTATTCATAACTAAATTTGATAATGAAGTTTACCGGTGAAATTGGATAAGCAACTAAGTGATTTCCAACAAAAAAAACACATCTCTTGCTATTGTTTTCTTGTTCTGGATTTATTGTTCTGCTTAGTGCTACAGACATGACATTCATCTGTAAACTGTGACAACTATTATCGATGCTCACTCGGTAGTGAAACCCCAACCAAGATATCAACTGGCCATGTCTCTAATCGCACATCCTGAAGCAACGGATATGTGTACCTCCATTCTATAACTGAATTGTAATGCAGTAATAGTATACAGTATGAACATTATATAAAGTCTGTTAGCTTGAAGAATACATAACCCAAAACAAACATCAATATTTTACACATCCTTCTCATTATAAGATTTGAATATGTTAGAAATTTTCAATTCATGCTTTGGGGTATGGGTTTGTATTGAAGAGAGAAGTAAGAAGGAATGGAAATTGATTTGTCCCACATTATAGAATGTGTAAGGGTATGCTTCTATATATGTAAGAGCTTGATATATGATATCAAAAAAAAAAAGGAAAAAGGGAGAAACAAGGCAATGCATGAACATGACATGCATCTTGATATTTAAAAGGTCAAAAGAAGGCCTTGGGGTCTTGTGATCCATTGGGACACTGAAACCAACCAGATGGACACTTCCATTCCATGGCTATAAATACAATGACAGAAAACTATTTCAAATTAACTTCGAATCATTGTTTCTTCTTCCTCAGTTCTGCAACGCCATTAAACGGTTGCAAAAACAGTTCTGTCTGAAACACTTTTATAGTGTTTCGATTCTGAAACTATTGCAGAATTGCCATCTTCTTCCTCCTCTTCTATTCTATATTTTACATTGCATCATCAGTAATCAAATATCAGAGTGTTTCTTGGTCGGAATCAGAGTTGTACAAACTTTTTACCCGATAACGCTGTTTCAAGGCTACATTGAATCCTGAAGTCAATAGTTCGATAAACCTTTTGTACCAGGTGGGTTGAACTATTGTCTGAAATAATTTGCTACGCAAATCCTTAAAGTCAGAAGTACGGCAATCATTCTCCTCCATTAGTGTCTCAAACCACGAAATCCCCAACAAATTTTCAGACAACATCTCAACCATCGGAAGGTTTGAGCGCATTGCAAGTAATGAATCAACATTTGACGAAATTAGGATAATTTGATGGAGAGAACCTCACTCGTTGGCAAGAGACCATGAAATTCTTCCTGATCACGGTCAAAATTTTCATATTCTCGAAGATGGATTGGAAAAAATATCGGAGGAAACCGATAAGGGTAGTGCAAACCTAAAAGCTAAAAGGGAAAAGCGTAAAGAGGAAGATTTTCTATGCAGAGGCCACATTCCAAATGCACTATCTACTCCGATATATAATGTTTCAAATTAACTCCGAATCATTGTTTCTTCTTTCTCAGTTCTGCAACGCCATTAAACTATTGCAAAAACAGTTCTGTCTTAAACACTTTTATAGTGTTTCGATTCTGAAACTGTTGCAGAATTGTCATCTTGTTCTTCCTCTTCTATTCTATATTCTACATTGCATCATCAGTAATCAAATATCAGAGTGTTTCTTGGTCGGATCAAAGTCGTACAAACTTTTAATCCAATAACGTTGTTTCAAGGCTTCATTGAATCCTAAAGTCTACAGTTCAATAACCCATTTGTACCTAGTGGGTCGAACTATTGTCTGAAAGAATTTGCTACGGAAATCCTTGAAGTCAGAAGTACAACAATCATTCTCCTCCATTAGCGTCTCAAACCACGAAATCCTCAACAAATTTTCAGACAATATCTCAACCATGGAAGGTTTGAGCGCATTGCAAGTAATGAATCAACATTTGACGAAATTAGAACGATTTGATGGAGAGAACTTCACTCGTTGGCAAGAGACCATGAAATTCTTCCTGATCACAGTCAAATTATTTCATATTCTTGAAGATGGATTGGAAAAAATACCGGAGGAAACCGATAAGGATAGTGCAGACCTAAAAGCTAAAAGGGCAAAGCGTAAACAGGAAGATTTTCTATGCTGAGACCACATTCTAAATGCACTATCTACTCCGATATGCAATGCTCACAGGACCTTGGACATTGTGAAGGCACTCTGGACTGCGCTAGAAAGCAAATACCGCATCTCTGAGGCAAGTAATAAATAATTTCTTATATGCAATTTTTTGGATTTCAAAATGGTCACCAACAAGTCCATAATTGGACAAGTAAGTGAAATTCTACTGTTGGTAAATCAACTTAAGGATGCCGGTATTGATCTCCTTGAATCATTTGTTGTTGGAGTTATTATTTCGAGACTCCCGAATTCTTGGAATGATTATAAGAAAAAAAATTAAAACATGCGGAAACGGATTATAATTTAGACGATTTACAGCGTCAGCTTCGTATTGAAGAGGATTCTCATAAACGCGAACTAGATGATAATCCGCAAGTTGAGTCTCAATCTAAGGCTAATAATGTTGAAATTAATGATAAGTTGAAGCCTAAGAATGAGACATAGTTTAAAAAGAAAGGTAATAATTCCAAGAATAAGAAGATGGGTGATTGTTACTATTGTTACAAACCCGACCACTATGCCCGAGATTGTCGTCTTCGGAAAAAACAACAAAAATCAAATGTTGTCGAAGAAAAGCTTGCGGCTGTCGTACAAGAGGCGAACTTCGTTAGTGGCATTGATAATGACTGGTGGCTCGATACTGGAGCAACTATTCATATTTGTAAAGATCGTAATCTGTTCAAGACTTACGATGAGAATAATGGAGAATCCAGCGAAGTACTGGCGCAAACAAAGTTGCAAGCAAAGTTCTGGGAAAAAGGCGCTATTGAATTGACATTCACCTCTGGGAAAGTTCATACTTTAGTCAATGTATTTTATGTACTGATATGTGTAAGAATTTGGTTTCTGTATACCTTCTTAACAAAGGAGGATTCAAGATGGTGTATGAGTCTGATAAGTTAGTGTTGTCCAAGAACAACAGAATTATTGGACAGGGATATTCTTGTAACGACATGATTAAGTTGAATCTAATGAAGAAATCTTCTGCTTATATTGTTGATTCTATTGATCTATGGCATAACATATTAGGACATGTTAATAATAAGTCACTTAGAAATATGCATAAATTAGGATTAATTTCTGATTGTGATTTCGAATCTATTTCTAAATGTGAAATATGTGTTCAAGCAAAAATACATTGGAAATCCTTTAAATCTGTAGAAAGGAAACTGGTTTGCTTGATTTAGCATATAGTGATGTGGGTGACTTAAAGAGTCATATCACATATGGTGGTAACCAATACTATATAACATTTATTGATGACTATTCTAGATATGCTTATGTATATCTAATGAAATCTAAAGATGAAGCCTTTGATAAATTCAAAATTTACAAAGCAGAAGTCGAAACACAATTAGGAATCAAAATTAAAATGTTACATTCAGATCGTGGTGGTGAATATTTTTCAAATGAGTTTATTTTGTTTTGCAAATAAAATGGTATTATTCACCAATGTACTGCCCCTTATACACCACAACAAAATGGTGTTGCTAAGAGGAAAAATAGAACTTTAGTAGAAATGGTTAATAAAACGACCCGAAATCCCCCTTACGGGAAAGCACGGATTGAGTTGAGAACAAGCCACATCGGGACACACACAGAAGAACATTTCATTGTTAATTACAACAATTCCATCAGATTACAAGAATATACAGAGTATAAATCAATATTACACATTATAAAATATCAGAGATTACAATATATTACATGGCAGTGGAAAATAATACAATACACAACTAGAAGTAATACACAGATACAGAGATTTCCGAGTATCGTTCCAGCTGTAAATCAAGATCCTGTGAATATAAATCTGCAAAACCAAAACTACTAGCTGCCCATGTCAAAATAAGAGCACCCAGAGTTTGGGTTAAAACAATAAACACCAGGTCAGTCATGTGACTGGTGTGAGAACTAAAACAGTTATTAATCTTTATTTTAAAGTTAGGTAAATCAAGGGACCACGCCGCTAATGCGGAACGGGTTTCCTCCCAAGAATACCAGTGCATAAAACAACAACGCAATGCTAAATAAAGAACAATGAAGCTGTTATAAGACCCAGGTCCCATCACACAATGCAATGCAAGCCGGAGGATAGGGTTTTACCTTATAATAGCCAAAGAATGCTTGATACGTGAAATTTTATCTTTTGATTCTTAATCAGACTCCAACCGCAAATTAGTAAGAGAACGATTCCCTAAGTATTAACCCTGAAGGCCGAAACCAACATCAGACCAATACCCAGGAAACCACCAATCTTACCTCGTTTCCAGTTAGTTTCTAATTTTATATACAATCATAAATATCAATCATAGACAGCATGGGTACCATATATCATGTCGCCATACTAGGCTCTACAATCAAAACCGCACATGTCACGTATTTGGAAGTTGGATTTCCATCTGTGAAACGAGGCAAGGGATCGTCCTTTACCGAATTCAAGACAATCTAGCCCATGTCTCAGGATCAGAATGCATCAACCCCTTAGATCGTCAGGGCCGGTCCACACGGAATGGATTATTATGCCTGAACAATACGTCTCCCCGCCTTATGGGGCTTAAATGAGCCAACGAATGACTCCATCGGCTTCACATAATCACCGATATATCCGAGGCGCCTCGCAACAGCAACAATCACAACAGTCAAACTCATCAGGGCGTGTAAATCCACTGACGCCACTTCTAACTAGAAAGAAACGCATGTCCTCCCTGAGGTCCTTCTCCCGTTTTTGGTTCACAACCGAGGTGTGAGGCTCGCGAATCAACGTTACACAAAGCTATGCCACACATGCTGTGCTTTGATCATCCACCACAAGACTCTGCTTTTCAACAGAAGCCTTGATCATTTGCATCTTAGCATGCCACACAGGCAATTCACGCTATGCAACCGATTTCAATCACACAGAATGAAATCCGATGTCAGACACACATCCATTTACAAGTCCGTTTTGGGTCTGAACGAAACCGGAGGCACCTAGTACCCCGCATATCCATCAATCTCCAAGTACGTCTGGACAATCACCAACTGATTCCCTCCTCTTGGGTGTACGACCCAATCAAGATCATCAGTAATTATCCAAACGATGTGAAGACCTCCGGTCTTCAACCACCGTCTTCATCTTCGACTAATCGTCGAATCAGTTATTCAGAATGGGATAAACCCGGTCTTTCTGAATAACTCGCGTATATAATAAACAATGTTACACAAACAAAACATACGCCTCATTCCAATTCATCAGTCACTAACCATAAATTAGTAAGAGAACAATTCCCCAAATATTAACCCCGAAGGCCGAAACCAACATCAGATCAATACCTGGGAAACCATTCATCTTAGCCAACCTACATTTAGTTTCTAAATTTCACATTCTTAGGGAAAGGTTCCCATTAATTTTATCAAAGATAAATTCTTTTAAATTTATTCTTTAATCTTCCTTGAAATATCACTTCAAACTAGTCGGGATTAGCGAACCACACCGAAGTAACTATTCATTTTATTTCCCAATCCCAACCTATTTATCCCACGAAGTAAAACTGGTCATACTTCATATCTAACACCACAGTGTTATCGGTAAATTCAATTACCATTTCACGTTCAAATCTAATTAAAGATTTAACTACCGTCTGGAGTAAATCTGGTGATACTCCATTCTCGATCTTTTCAATCTAATTAAAGATTCATTAAAACTCCACTTAGTTTTAATCTTTGACTGGGTTAAAGAATCAGTGTCATTTAAAACACGGTTCACGATAAACCCCAAAATCACATCACATTTCAATCAGTCCCTAACTGTAAATTAGCAAGTGAGCAATTCCCTAAGTATTAACCCCGAAGGCCTAAACCAACATCAGATCAGTACTCCAGAAACCATTCAACTTAACAAATCTCCAGTTAGTTTCTGATTTTCTTAACACCTTTGGGTCTAAGAATAGTATTATTGAAGATACCGTTCACGACAACCTAAAATAACATTCCATTAATTATCGGGTTAAAGAACAAGTGTTATTTAAAAAACTGTTCACGATAAACCCAAAAATCAATATCAATTCAATTCCAATTAAATATTATTTAATTGGTACACTTCATTAAATCTAAATAAAAAGATTTAATCTTTTTCTCCATTGGGCTTAAGAACAGTGTTAATGAAGACACAATTCACGATAAACCCAAATCACATTTGATATTAAATACAAGGCTCTAAATAGAAAATATATCGGCTTATATTCAATATCAAATTCTACGACCAACAAATATCGTGTTGGAAATAACGATATCTATATATCTTTCAAATTTCCATAACGCTATCTGTATAATCACGAAATTCAACATCGAAATATCCCAAAGACAATTTCGATTCAAATCCATTCCAATTCAATTATTGGAAATTTTGGTTACTTTTTAAAACAATTTCAAATCCACTTTACTTATTTTAAAAATAAATAGAATTATAATTCTAGTTCAAAACTAGTTCATTTTGATAAAAATCTATTTTTATCTTTTCAAATATGGAGTTTCTCATCCAAATTCTTCACAAATCATTTCTTATGATTTTACACAAATTATTACTATTTTAATAATTTTATCAAGGCCCGTACAGTCGATTTCCATCAACGGCCATCGAACTGCACTTACAATGACCTTTTCCAAATTTGATTTGGACATAATTCCAAATCCAACCGTTAGATTTCAGATTTATAATATTCGTTAGAAATCTATTTTCGATACGAACCCAACGGTTCCGGTTTCAGGAGAATTCGACGGTCGGATCTACCGCTACATCAACTCGAAGTCAATGGTCGAAATTCGCGAACTGCCGCAGCGCGGCGCGTTCTATTCAGGCCATTGCATATAATATATATATTATATATATATTTCTTCGATTTCCTTTTAAAACGTATTTTATAAATCGTTTTAAATCCGTTTTCAAAACGATTTCAACTTCCTTTTCAAATCCAAATCAAAATTGAATCTTTCAATATAAATTCATTTTAATTTCATTTCAAATCGATTTCAATTCAATTTCAATTTAATTCGAATTTCACTTCATTTCAATTTAATTCGAATTTCAAAATCACTTTCAATTTAATTCGAATTTCAAAATCACTTTCAATATTCATTGAAAAATGAATAAAATCGATATAAATATTGTTCACGTCAAAATGGCGTCAATCTAATCAACACGGCTTTTATATCTTTCTATTTTCAAATATTCTATTTCAAATATTTCTTTTTCAAATATTTCTATTCAAATATTTTTTTTCAAATATTTCTTTTCAAATATTTCTTTTTCAAATATTCTTTTTCAAATATTCTTTTTCAAATATTTCTATTCAAATATTTCTTTTCAAATATTTCTTTTTCAAATATTCTATTCAAATATTCTATTTCAAAATTGGAATGAGGCCCAATCAATTACCATATAATGTTAAGTATATGGATTTTCTACAACACATGTATAAAATAACAACGATAAATAATCAACCATCCTCCAAAGTGCACCACACAACTGCATAAGCATTAAATATAAATAATTAGCGCTTACAAAGTCTGTCAATCCATCGATTGACACACAACTAAACAATCGGGATTAGTGTACGTCAAATCTCATCCCAATACCCATGTGGGGTTTCAAATCAACAATCACAGATTTTATTTGTGTAGTTGGGCGATGTGTAAAATTTACCGTCCCAATCAATATCAGTCAAATCAGTGTACATAAACAAATCGTCTGATTTGTTTATAAAAATTTATTTTACATACACGTTAAAAATTATATTTTTAACTATAAAATATTTTTCCACTATAAAATATTTTATTTCATTCCACATCACACAATCAAATTTCACAACACAGCAATCAAACAAACAAGCCATCCATGGTCTGTGGATGACGGGTGTCAGGTGCTTCTAAGCACCGTCTGCATCTTAGTATATATTTTTAACTAGCAAAGAAAATTAAAGGTGAGGAGATCTCACCGAGGCTTTCCACTCCGCCGTTTCATTTCTGAATTTCTGAATGGCATGGATATGCCCAAAATTCCAACGCAGTCCTTACCACGCTGTTCATAAAAAATCACATTTTTATATTGTTGCTATCATATAAAATCGTATTTTTATTTCGCTACATATATATGAAAATCATATTTTTACTTCGCTATAATATATATGAAAATAATATTTTTACTTCGCTATAAGATATATGAAAATCATATTTTTACTTCGCTATAATATATATGAAAAACATATTTTTACTTCGCTATAATATATATGAAAATCATATTTTTACTTCATAACTATATATGTTTTAAAAACTGCATTTCATATATCATTTCTATTTACCACAAAAAAAACTTGCAATAAATCATTTGCTTTTTACTCTAAAAATCTGATTTTCTTTCAGTGTATTATATAAAAAAAACAGATTTTAAACAATGCTATTTTCTTTAAATAAGAATAAAAATAAAAAAAATCACCTTAATTAACACCTGCCAACGTCGAACCCTAGTTCCCCGCCTAGGGTTAAACTTGCCGCCGCCTGTAGTGACTTCGACGTCGATCTGGAGCTGCAACACAGAAGCCCTTCGCAAGAGCCACCTCCTCCCTGAGCCGCGTTGAACTCGCAGGCGAGACGACGCCGGAAAAGACCCCCGAACGACGAGACTTTGCACTCGAGATTAACCCAATATAGAACACGAAATTGGTGATCTGGTATGTATTTGAAGAACGTGGAAGCCTCCACTATTTTCGTTCAACCGATCTCCAATTTTGTGTGTCGATTTAGCAAAAATTGGATAGGAAATCTTGAAGGGTTTGCGCCATCGATCGATAGAGAAGCCATGGGTTTTTTTAAAGGAAATAAAATTAGGGTTATAGAAAAACTGATTGGCCCATTATATATTTTATATTATTATTAAATTAAATTCCAAAAATCCCAGTTTATTGATGCTAACTCCAAATCGAACCCAACGACTGTCGTCCCTAGCCAAATACCCCCATCCCGAGCACAATGGGATATGTACGGTAAGCCTGTTCGACTGTTACGATCAGTTTTTTTAAAATTAAAATATAAATCAATTACAATTAAACTTGAACGTACATTTTAATTTACCGGGACCACATACTAATTCTAAAAATTCCAGAAAAATTATTTCTAGCTTCGTATTAACGGTACGGTTCTAATAAAACTAATTTCGTCAAATTCTGAGACCGTTTGAAAAATGACCATTTTCTGGTCGATCGAAATTGACTGAAACTGTTAAAACACGTTTAACTTCACCACGCTCACATATTGATTCAGAAAATTATGAATTTTGATACCTAGCAATAATTTGACATCCCGGATCCAACAATAGTGGTTTCGTCGTAAACGAAGGTCGTTTGCAAAATTTCCATTTCTAAGGGCTTTTATGTATATATTAAAATATATATAAATTCCACAGCGACTTTTCTGAATTTTAAACTGGACGTATCTTTCAACTTCTAAAGTGAAATCTAAGTTTCTCAGATCCATTAGAAAGATATGATCAAATAGATTCAAATATTTCTTGTTTCGTCCAATTCCGACTTAAAATGAATTCTGTATATTCATTTGAAATTCGAAATCGAATTTTCAAACTACCGCACCATTTCAGGCTCGTTATATAATTAAAATAAAATTATTCGTTTTAACTTCATCGAAAATAAATTTTCCGTCGTTATTATTTAAAATAATTCATTTTAAATATTTCAAATTCATTAAAATAGCCAAAATAAAAAATTTAAGTTGGCTCGGATTTCCGGGTAATTACAATCTCCCCCACTTTGAACTTTTCATCCCCGAAAAGGAACGAAGCTGAAAGTTGTTTAACAAATCAACTCAACTTTCATTATTTCCTTTACGGCTTAAGTTCTTCAACTTTTTTGTTTCTAAGAACCTTTCAAATTTTTCAAAAATTTGGCTAACATCCTAAATTTCCGAAAAATTTCGCCATAATCTGCCCTGCACCGGGGATTTCGGGATATTTCATATAGCCTCCCATGGCCTTCTTTAACCCAAAAGAAAAAGAAAAAGCCAAGCGGCTAGCCAATCGGCTCATAAAATCATCATCACCCAAACAAAATAGTAAATTATGGTAAACATGTACCTATTTGTTGGGCAAACAATTTTATTCTTCTGCTTTAGCCTCCTTGCTATGACCTGTTCAATGTAAGTACAAGTACATGCATGCAAATGGAACTAAATTTTCAATACCATTCACTGTTTGATACAATTTGGCTAAATGGTTCAACCTTTAACCAATCAACCAATAATCAAACAACACAATCGACAATCAATTAGTTGATTAGCTTTTCAAATTCATAACTTTGATATATAGTCAAAAATCACATTTTTGGTGCCAAATCACAACAATAGGCCCTATCTAATTTTGGTTCTCACGCCAATCAATTGGAAATATATAGAAACCTCACTTTCGTCACTCGAATATAAACATTGATGATGGCGCGCCATCATCAGAATCAGACCCGGGCGATTAGAGTGTGATTCTATATCTATCGAATATATTTGAGGCTTCAATACATGTGGATACACGTATACTAAAATCTCTATATACTTGATTGTCCAAATTCAATATAAAATAAATAATCAAATACGAATAATTGATTTAAATTTTCAAAACAAAATTTGCTTTCAATTTTGTTTATATACTCTTCACACTCGTTCTAGGATACTACGGATCCCATCTCTAACGAGTCATTCTCATTGGATATTACTAATCCAATCTCTGATGAATTCTTTCGTTTGGTTCTAACGTGTCTTGTTCTCCGAGCTTTGTAAACCAAAGCACTGATACCACGACGAAACGACCCGAAATCCCCCTTACGGGAAAGCACAGATTGAGTTGAGAACAAGCCACATCCGGACACACACAAAAGAACATTTCATTGTTAATCACAACAATTCCATCAGATTACAAGAATATACAGAGTATAAATCAATATTACACATTATAAAATATCAGAGACTACAATACATTACGTAGCAACGGAAAATAATACAATACACAACTAGAAGTAATACACGGATGCAGAGCTTTGCGAGTATCGTTCTAGCTGTAAATCAGGATCCTGTGAATATAAATCTGCAAAACCAAAACTACTAGCTGCCCATGTCAAAATAAGGGCACCTAGAGTTTAGGTTAAAACAATAAACCCCAGGTCAGTCATGTGACTGGTGTGAGAACTAAAACAGTTATTAATCTTTATTTTAAAGTTAGGTAAATCAAGGGACCACGCCGCTAACGCGGAATGGGTTTCCTCCCAAGAATACCAGTGCATAAAACAACAGCGCAATGCTAAATAAAGAACAATGAAGCTGTTATAAGATCCAGGTCCCATCACACAATGCAACGCAAGACGGAGGACAGGGTTTTACCTTATAACAGCCAAACAATGCTTGATACGTGAAATTTTATCTTTTGATTCTTAATTAGACTCCAAACGCAAATTAGTAAGAGAACGATTCCCTAAGTATTAACCCCGAAGGCCGAAACCAACATCAGACCAATACCCAGGAAACCACCCATCTTAACTCGTTTCCAGTTAGTTTCTAATTTTATATACAATCATAAATATCAATCATAGACGACATGGGTACCATATATCATGTCGCCATACTAGGCTCTACAATCAAAACTGCACATGTCACGTATTTGGAAGTTGGATTTCCATCTGTGAACCGAGGCAAGGGATCATCCTCTACCGAATTCGAGACTATCTAGCCCATGTCTTAGGATCAGAACGCATCAACCCCTTAGATCGTTAGGGCCGGTCCACACAGAGTAGAATATTAGTGCTTTGATCATCCACCACAAGACTCTTCTTTTCAACAGAAGCCTTGATCATTTGCATCTTAGCATGCCACATAGGAAATTCATGCTATGCAACCAATATCAATCACACAGAATGAAATCCAATGTCAGACACACATCCATTTACAAGTCCGTCTGGGTCTGAACGAAACCGGAGGCACCTAGTACCCCGCATATCCATCAATCTCCAAGTACGTCTGGACGATCACCAACTGATTCCCTCCTCTTGGGTGTACGGCCCAATCAAGATCATCAGTAATTATCCAAACGAGGTGAAGACCTCTGGTCTTCAACCACCGTCTTCATCTTCGACTAATCGTCGAATTAGTTATTCAGAATGAGATAAACTCGGTCTTTCTGAATAACTCGAGTATATAATAAACAAGTGTTACACAAACACAACATACGCCTCATTCCAATTCATCAGTCACTAACCGTAAATTAGTAAGAGAACAATTCCCCAAATATTAACCCCAAAGGCCGAAACCAACATCAGATCAATACCCAGGAAACCATTCATCTTAGCCAACCTACAGTTAGTTTCTAAATTTCACATTCTTAGTGAAAGGTTCCCATTAATTTTATCAAAGATAAATTCTTTTAAATTTATTCTTTAATCTTCCTTGGAATATCACTTCAAACTAGTTGGGATTAGCGAACCACACTGAAGTAACTATTCGTTTTATTTCCCAGTCCCAAACTATTTATCCCATGAAGTAAAACTGGTTATACTTCATATCTAACACCACAGTGTTATCGGTAAATACAATTACCATTTCACGTTCAAATCTAATTAAAGATTTAACTACCGTCTAGAGTAAAACTGGTGATACTCCATTCTCGATCTTTTCAATCTAATTAAAGATTCATTAAAACTCCACTTAGTTTTAATCTTTGACTGGGTTAAAGAATCAGTGTCATTTAAAACATAGTTCACGATAAACCCCAAAATCACATCACATTTCAATCAGTCCCTAACCGTAAATTAGCAAGTGAGCAATTCCCTAAGTATTAACCCCGAAGGCCGAAACCAACATCAGATCAATACCCCAGAAACCATTCAACTTAACTAATTTCCAGTTAGTTTCTGATTTTCTTAACTCCTTTAGGTCTAAGAACAGTATTATTGAAGATACCGTTCACGAAAACCCAAAATCACATTCCATTAATTATCGGGTTAAAGAACAAGTGTTATTTAAAACACTATTCACGATAAACCCAAAAATCAATACCAATTCAATTCCAATTAAATATTATTTAATTGGTACACTTCATTAAATCTAAATAAAAAGATTTAATCTTTTTCTCAACTGGGCTTAAGAACAGTGTTAATGAAGACACCATTCACGACAAACCCAAATCACATTTGATATTAAATACAAGGCTCTGAATAGAAAATATATCGGCTTATATTCAATATCAAATTCTATGACCAACAAATATCATATTGGAAATAACGATATCTATATATCTTTCAAATTTCCATAACGCTATCTGTATAATCACGAAATTCAACATCGAAATATCCCAAAGACAATTTCGATTCAAATCCATTCCAATTCAATTATTGGAAATTATGGTTACTTTT
The DNA here is from genome assembly GCA_030737875.1 of Allium sativum. NCBI lineage: Eukaryota > Viridiplantae > Streptophyta > Magnoliopsida > Asparagales > Amaryllidaceae > Allium > Allium sativum. The sequence continues at coordinate 725,315,779 of CM060919.1, read as the reverse complement.
TAAAACCATTTCAAATCCACTTTACTTATTTTAAAAATAAATAGAATTATAATTCTAGTTCAAAACAAGTTCATTTCAATAAAAATCTATTTTTATCTTTTCAAATATGGATTTTTCATCCTAATTCTTCACAAATCATTTCTTATGATTTTACACAAATTATTACTATTTTTAATAATTTTATCAAGGCCCGTACAGTCGATTTCCATCAACGGCCATCGAACTGCACTTACATCGACCTTTTCCAAATTTGATTTGGACATAATTCCAAATTCAGCCGTTAGATTTCAAATTTCCAATATTTTTTAGAATGCTCTTTTCGATACGAACCCAATGGCTATGGTTTTAGGAGAATCCGACGGTCGGATCTCCCACAACGTCAACTCGAAGTCAATGGTCAAAATTCGCAAACTGCCGCAGCGCGGCGCGTTCTATTCAGGCCATTATATATAATATATATATATATATATATATATATTATATTTTGTCGATTTCCTTTTAAAACGTATCTTATAAATCGTTTTAAATCCGTTTTCAAAATGATTTCAACTTCCTTTTCAAATCCAAATCAAAATTAAATCTTTCAATATAAATTCATTTTAATTTAATTTCAAATCGATTTCAATTCAATTTCCATTTAATTCGAATTTCACTTCATTTCAATTTAATTCGAATTTCAAAATCACTTTCAATTTAATTCGAATTTCAAAATCGCTTTCAATATTCATTGAAAAATGAATAAAATCGATATAAATATCGTTCACGTCAAAATGGCGTCAATCTAATCAACACGGCTTTTATATCTTTCTATTTTCAAATATTCTATTTCAAATATTTCTTTTTCAAATATTTCTATTCAAATATTTCTTTTCAAATATTTCTTTTCAAATATTTCTTTTTCAAATATTCTATTTCAAATATTCTATTTCAAATATTTCTATTCAAATATTTCTTTTCAAATATTTCTTTTTCAAATATTCTATTTTAAATATTCTATTCCAATATTCTATTTCAAAACTGGAATGATGCCCAATCAATTACCATATAATGTTGATTATATGGATTTTCTACAACACATGTATAAAATAACAACGATAAATAATCAACCATCATCCAGAGTGCACCACACAACTGCATAAGCATTAAATATAAATAATTAGCGCTTACACAGTCTGTCAATCCATCGTTTGACACACAACTAAACAATCAGGATTAGTGTACGTCAAATCTCATCCCAATACCCGTGTGGGGTTTCAAATCAACAATCACAGATTTTATTTGTGTAGTTGGGCGATGTGTAAAATTTACCGTCCCAATTAATATCAGTCAAATCAGTGTATATAAACAAATCATCTGATTTGTTTATAAATATTTATTTTATATACACGTTAAAAATTATATTTCTAACTATAAAATATTTTTCCACTATGAAATATTTTATTTCATTCCACATCACACAATCAAATTTCACAACACAGCAGTCAAACAAACAAGCCATCCATGGTCTGTGGATGACGGGTTTCAGGTGCTGCTAAGCACCGTCTGCATCCTAGTATATATTTTTAACTAGAAAAGAAAATTAAAGGTGAGGAGTTCACACCGAGGGTTTCCACTGCGCCATTTCATTTCTGAATTTCTGAATGGCATGGATATGCCCAATATTCCAATGCAGTCCTTACCACGCTGTTCATACAAAAATCACATTTTTATATTGTTGCTATCATATAAAAATCGTATTTTTATTTCACTACATATATATGAAAATCATATTTTTACTTCGCTATACTATATATGAAAATAATATTTTTACTTCGCTATAATATATATGAAAATCATATTTTTACTTCGCTATAATATATATGAAAATCATATTTTTACGTCATAACTATATATGTTTTAAAAACTACAATTCGTATATCATTTCTATTTACCACAAAAAAAAATGGAAATAAATCATTTGCTTTTTACTCTAAAAATCTGATTTTCTTTCAGTGTATTATATAAAAAAACAGATTTTAAACAATGCTATTTTATTTAAATAAAAATAAAAATAAAAAAATCACCTTAATTAACACCTGCCAACGTCGAACCCTAGTTCCCCGCCTAGGGTTAAACTTCCCGCCGCCTGCAGTGACTTCGACATCGATCAGGAGCTGCAACACTGAACTCCTTCGCAAGAGCCACCTCCTCCCTGAGCCGCGTTGAACTCGCAGGCGAGACGGCGCCGGAAAAGACCCCCGTACGGCGAGACTTTGCACTCGACATTAACCCAATATAGAACAAAAAAATCAGTGATTCTGGTATGTATTTGAAGAATGTGGAAGCCTCCACTATTTTCGTTCAACCGATCTCCAGTTTTGTGAGTCGATTTGGCAAAAATTGGAGAGGAAATCTTGAAGGGTTTGCGCGGTCGATCGATAGAGCAGCCGCGGTTTTTTTTAAAGGAAATAAAATTAGGGTTATAGAAAAACTGATTGGCCCATTATATATTTTATATAATTATTAAATTAAATTCCAAAAATCCCAGTTTATTGATGCTAACTCCAAATCGAACCCAACGACTGTCGTCCCTAGCCAAATACCCCCATCCCGAACACAATGGGATATGTACGGTAAGCCTGTTCGACTGTTACGATCAGTTTTTATTAAAATTAAAATATAAATCAATTACAATTAAACTTGAATGTACATTTTAATTTACTGGGACCACATACTATTTCTAAAAATTCCAGAAAAATTATTTCTAGCTTCGTATTAATGGTACGGTTCTAACAAAACTAATTTCGTCAAATTCTGAGACCATTTGAATAATGACCATTTTCTGGTCGATCGAAATTGACTGAGACTGTTAAAACACGTTTAACTTCACCACGCTCACATATTGATTCAGAAAATTATGAATTTTGAAACCTAGCAATAAGTTGACATCCTGGATCCAACAAAAGTGGTTTCGTCGAAAAAGAAAGTCGTTTGCAAAATTTCCATTTCTAAGGGCTTTTATATATATTAAAATATATATAAATTCCACAGCGACTTTTCTGAATTTTAAATTGGACGTATCTTTCAACTTCTAAAGTGAAATCTCAGTTTCTCAGATCCGTTAGAAAGATATGATCAAACAGATTCAAATATTTCTTGTTTCGTCCAATTCCGACTAAAAACGAATTCTGTATATTCATTTGAAATTCGAAATCGAATTTTCAAACTACCGCGCCATTTCAGGCTCGTTATATAATTAAAATAAAATTATTCATTTTAACTTCGTCGAAATTAAATTTTCCGTCGTTATTTTTTAAAATAATTCATTTTAAATATTCAAAATTCATTAAAATTGCCAAAATAAAATTTTTAAATTGGCTTGGATTTCCGGGTTATTACAGTTAACACCATGATCATAAGTTCTAATTTACCTTACAATTTATGGGTAATGCTATGTTATCTGCATGTTACATTTTAAATAGAGTACCACTTAAAAAGAATAATATTTCTCCTAATGAATTATGGTTTAATAGAAAACCTAATCTTACTAGACTTAAAGTTTGGGGTTGCTTAGCATATGTTAGAAAACCAGACCCTAAATGACTAAAGTTGGGTAATAGATCTTTGAAGTGTGTTTTCATAGGATATTCTCTTAATAGTATAACTTATAGATTTATGATTCTTGATACATTAGAAGTCATAGAATCTATAGATGTAGAATTTTTCGAAAATCAAACTATTGAGAATCCATTAAGATCATCTAGTCCAAAACCAACTGATACTAATGATACAAATGACGATGAATATGCTCATGCTCAAAACAGCAAGGAAGTGTCAGTACCAGATGATAGTACTGAACACAGGAGAATTAAAAGAGCGAGAATAGAGAAGGACTATGGTCCTGACTTCATAACATATCTCGTAGAAGGCAATAAGGATGAAGTCCTTAATGTGACAAGATACGAAATGAACATCAATGATGATCCCAAATCTTATTCTGAGGCTATGAGTTCTAGAGATTCTAATTTCTGGAAAGAGGCTATCGATGATGAAATGAATTCATAATGTTAAACCAAACTTGGGTTTTAAGTGATTTACCTCCTGGTGCTAAACCAATAGGATGTAAATGGATATTCAAGAAAAAGTTGAATACAAATGATCCATTGATAAGTTTAAAGCCAGATTAGTTGCTAAGGGATATAAACAAAGCAAAGGAATAGATTATTTTGACACATATGCTACGGTAGCTCGCATATCTTCGATACGCTGTTTAATAGCACTTGCATCAATTCATAACTTGGTCATACATCAAATGGATGTAAAGACAGCTTTTCTAAGTGGAGATTTAGAAGAAGAGATATACATGGAACAACCTGAAGGTTTCATAACCCCAGGCCATGAAAAGAAAGTTTGTAAATTAGTTAAATCTCTTTATGGCCTGAAGAAAGCTCCCATGCAATGGTATGAGAAGTTTGATAAAGTTGCACTGCCATTTGGATTCATTGTTAATGATGCAGATAAATGTATCTATAGCAAATCGGATAACAACGGTTATGTTATAATATGTTTATATGTTGATGACATGCTAATATTTGGTTCCAATATATCTTGTGTGAATGAAACCAAGAAGTTTCTATAATCTAAAATTTGATATGAAATATCTGGGAGAGGCTGATGTAATTCTAGGAATTAAAATTATTAGGAAAGAGGGGGAGTTATTACTAACTCAATCTCATTACATTAAGAAGTTCCTAAAGAAATATTATCATTATAATGACAAACCAGCACCAACTCCTTTAGATCCAAGTATAAAATTAGAAAAGAACACTGGACATACCATTTCTCAATTAGAATATTCCAGTATTATTGGGAGTCTTATGTATGCTATGCATTGCACTAAACCAGATATCGCACATGCTATAAGTGTATTATTTCGATTTACAAGTAATCTAGGTTTCGAACACTGGAAAGCCATTTCCAGAGTCTTAGCTTATTTGAAGGGAACCATAAGCTATGGTTTATCTTATAAAGGATATCTTACTATAATTGAGGGATATAGTGATGCAACGTAGAACAATGTAGAATCCAAATCCAAATCTATGTCTAGTTGGGTATTTACATTAGGAGGCGCTGCTATGTCTTGGGCTTCCAAGAAACAAACCTGTATATCTGATTCAACTATGTTATCAGAATTGAGTGCATTAGCAGACGCATGTAAGGAAGCAGAATGGCTTGGAAATTTGTTAGTAGAAATCCCATTATGGAAGAAGCCATCTCCAGCAGTCTTGATTAATTGTGATAATCAAGCAATGATATATAATGTTTCTAATAAAACATATGATGGAAAGTCTAGACATGTGAGTCTAAGACATCACATGGTGAGACAGTTACTCAAAAGTGGAGTTATAACTATTGACTACATAGAAACGAAGAAAAACTTGGCTGACCCACTTACTAAGAGTCTTCCAAAGGCTATGGTTTCTATAAAGTCTAAAGAAATGGGACTAAGGTCTGTGAATGAAGATTGATCATCCTTAACAGAAACCCAACTTGTGACTTGAAAAGGATATACAAAGTTCAATGGGGACCAATAAGTTAAGGAATGATTATGGAACACAAAATCCATAATCCCATAATGTTTAGTGTTGGATTCTTCATGAAAAAAGGATGGATAAATATCCTTAATAAGTCTAGAAACACTAAAAGGTGTCTCGCAGAAACGCCTTAAGTGACTTACCTATGTGAGTATGGAAATCAAGCCGTTTCCTAAGAAAGTAAGACCGCTTTCTAAGTAGACTCATGAACCAGGATTTAAGGACATGGCTATTAACATGCTAAGCAATATAGAACACTCTAACTAAGGAAATACAACATGTGTGATTGTTCTGGTTTTATCATTAAGGGATACTTGGTTCAAGACTCGTTCACCATAGAATCTTTATAGAATTTTGAATGGTTTACACTAAGTAAAAGTTCAAATCCAAAGGATACTTTTATTTATGTGTTGTTTCCGCGATGTTGCAAATCTTGATCTTAGAACTACATAGGCTTGATCCCACTTGGGTATGTAGGAAGTCACACTAGTGATTCATCTGTTCACTTTATTTTTTTTTGAAAATTGGGGGAGATTGTTAGAAATTTTCAATTCATGCTTGGGGGTATGGGTTTGTATTGAAGAGAGAAGGAAGAAGGAATGGAAATTGATTTGTCCCACATTATAGAATGTGTAAGGGTGTGCTTCTATATATGTAAGAGGTTGATATATGATATCAAAAGAAAGGAAAAAGGGAGAAACAAGGCAATGCGCGAACATGACATGCATCTTAATATTTAAAAGGTCAAAAGAGGCCCTTGGGGCTCTTGGGGTCTTGTGATCCATATTTCAACCATTCGACTGTTTTGGCTTCTGATTAAAAACGGTCGACCGGTGAAAAACTAGCGGTCGACCGGTTTTGACCTGAAGTGATGCGATGGTCTTGAATTGAAATAGATACGACCGTTGCAAACGGTCGCGGTTATTCACAGATGGACACTTCCATTCCATGGCTATAAATACAATGCCAGAAAACTGTTTCAAATTAACTCCGAATCATTGTTTCTTCTTCCTTATTTCTTTAATGCCATTAAACTATTGCAAAAACAGTTCTGTCTGAAACACTTTTATAGTGCTTCGGTTCTGAAACTGTTGCAGAATTGCCATCTTCTTCTTCCTCTTCTATTCTATATTCTACAATGCATCATCAGTAATCAAATATCAGAGTGTTTCTTGGTCAGATCAAGGTCGTACAAACTTTGAATCCGATAACGCTGTTTCAAGGCTTCATTGAATCCTGAAGTCAATAGTTCGATAATCCTTTTGTACCTGGTGGGTTGAACTATTATCTGATAGAATTTGCTACGCAAGTCCTTGAAGTAAGAAGTACGACAATCATTCTTCTCCATTAACCTCTCAAACCACGAAATCCCCAACAGAATGCTTAATAGCGATTTCTGACACAACCGCTGCTTTGTAAAAGAATACAACAATGACAAATATAGCTTATCCTTGGATTAACGACAATTATACTTGAACAAAATGTAACCTCTCATTATTGAACCAAGGACATTCACTTAATTTAAATCATAATATTACTGTGTTTATCTTTGCAACAAACAGCTATATCATTAGGCATCACACATACAGTAGCTCCTTACCATTTAGACCAAGAAAATTTGTCATTTTTGTCCAAGCATAATTATTACTTATGTCTAAGTTAGCTATAGCATCAATCGTAGCTTACCCGTCAAAACCGTGAAGGAGAACAATAGGCTCCAATCCTAGTTTCTTACTTGGCAATGGCTTTATAAAGTTAGTAGTATTATTATTACTTTAGATGTCTTTATAAAATTAGTAGTATTATTATTGCTTTAGTTCAACCTTTAATGGGTATCAAAGCAAACTTGAAGGATCCTCATGGTGTTCTTAGCTCTTGGGATCATGATTCAGTTTGTCACTGTAGTTGGACTAAGACACTTGTTTACCTGAAAATTTAGTTACTGAAATGTAAGTCTTCACCATTTATCATTTTTGGGGTTTCGTTTTTGGAAATACATGTTGATATTTTTTCTAAAATGATGCTTATGCAGAGCGTTTCCTAGTCAAAATTTACCAGCTACATTGTCTCTAAGTATTGGTAACTTGACAAAGCTTGAGATTGTGTATGTTCATATTAGCTTTATAAGCCGCAGTAAATAAATGCCAAAGCTTTTCCCATGTTATATCATGATATAGGTCTGAATTTTTGGCTAACCTATAGACCTATATTTATTGCTTAATTAGATATGCTGGAATTAGCGAAGGTGCTAAAATATCCACAAACTTGTTTGCGCTATGGTAATTAGGAAGAACAATTAAATGCCTCACATTTTAAAAATCTAATTATAATGTGAAATTAAGCTTTTTTAAAATCTAGGTGAAAAAAAAACAGTAGCCAATTCAATAAACTGGTCCTATATTCGTAGGTCTCAATGCCTAATAAAATCAAAGTTTCACTCATAAATTGGACCTGCCATAGTAGTGGCACATTGGAAATAACTTGACAAATAAGGATTTCTTCGGTTGAATTTATAGCCAAGTACCCTGATCTGGTCATCTCGTAATGTATATTTTTTACAAGTACAATATTCTTATTTAAATGCATCAAAATATAAAAAATTCCCAACTGTATGCAAAATCGATTTTTTTTCAAAAAAAATTTTTTAATTTGGATATGAAAGAGTTTATGCAGTGGTAGGATTTTATAGTATGGAGTATAAGCAAGGTAATGTATAGATAGTAAAGTAATAGCAGTAAATAAAAGGACATAGTATATTTTGTACTGGTTCGGACCACTATCCTATGTCCATTTCCAGACTCCTTTCCGGTATTTCGCTAAACAACAACTACCCTCACTTCATCCGGAGTAACAGGTTTACAATTACCCGAATAACCGAACGGGATTTTTTGCCTCAACTGCTGAAGAGGACTTCCACAATATAAAGAGTTTGTTGACTACTTGTTTACTTAATTATACGGACATGTCAAATTAATGTACATCTTTCCTATAATCTTTCCTTGATGATAATTGTGTAGTTCGTGAAAGAACATGGAAGATTGGAGATGATTTGTAATCTTAGAAATATTAAAATAGAGTGCTTTTGTGAATCTGAATGCTATAGATAAGATAGAAAGAATTAGAGTAAGATTCGGTGAAGAAAATATTTGTTTGAAGTCATACTTATAAAAGTCGAATAGTTGCAATCATTCGTGAAGAGATTCGAAGAAGAGATATGAATTAAAAGTTGTGGCTCTTCATTGAATTGTGGCATATATTCATTTTCGGATGTCTGAACTAAAAATTCATATGTCTATTTTTTAAATAAAATTCAAATAGCTAGGAAATAGGCCATTTTGGGTTAAAACAAACGTCTGTTTATTTTAATTTAGACGTCTAAATATTATGTTGGAGATAATTTTTGTTTCGGCAAACAGACGTCTATTTATTTAAACAGACACACATCATATATAAAATCATATATATTAAAATGTGCAAATGTGTGTGTATCTCCAAGGAAGATATTAATAATTAATCACTTATACTAACAGACTCTAAATACATATAATCTTCAGTTTGAGCTATTGAATCTGTTGTTGAGTTTCTTCCTGCAAAACAGAGTTAGTCGATAATAATATATGTGTACATGTATAGTTGTCATAATCAAAATGCTATATAGCAAGATCCAACATTCTCCCTTTTTTTATAATGACAACCATATATGTAACTCACCCAGTCAATATGCATATATTATCGTATGTTTCTCCCCTTCTGTCATTTGACCAAAAGGAGATACTTATATAAACAATAAATACAAATATGCATAACACACAAACAACATATCCAACATTCAAACATAGCGTAAACACATACATCATTCAGACATTTTATCACCATAATAAGCACATAGTAGAGTTTTGTGCTAAAATGGATTAAAGTAGCAAAATATTACAAACCATACAAATTAAAAAAAATTGATGTAAAATACCGTAAATACCATATCATGCTTACCAACTTTCTGAAGTCGTCATGCTTGGACCAACACCAGTATCACTGCCCTTTGGATCCGGTGTTTGAATCTGGAAATTCATTCAACGATGCTAGAAGACCAATGGAATAAAGCGGGATCATGGGCTTGCGAAGATTGAGGTCCAATGCACGAAATCTTATCCCAAATATTATTAAGAAAGCCTTTCAAAGAGTAAAATTTCTTGTTGGTTTTATGCTCAAAGCACTTGAAATCCTTGTGCAGCTTTGATTTACTGCGAGAGAGGATAACCAATGCTTGTTTTGATGGAAGATCGGGAGTGACTAGTTGAATATCCTCTTCATCTTCTTCTTCTTCTTGTAAAAGCTGGCGACAGCGATGAGATGATGGCTCCCCTATCATAGTTTCTGGTTGCATTACAACGTGTTCTTGCCAAGCTTGAAAGGACATATATTCGAGTGTGGGTGGGTTGGGATCAATATCCATAAGAGGAAGAGTTTTTGGGCTAATTTCTTTGATTCTTAAAGATGGAGTGTCGAGTATTTGCACTTCACTTGCAAGAAGGATTCGAGTTATATAAGCACTGTAATTGAGCGTCTTGTATTTCCATTTTCGTGTTATGTTTACCTACTTGTTAAGAATTATTTTTGCCCAATTGTCCTACTTACTAGAACACAAAGCATATAAAGCTTGAAAATTGTGATTATACACTTTTTCATAATGTCCTTTCATGGTTGAATAGTTCAAACCAAGATACAGTTAAGTAGACGTGCTTGTGGGTGAAGATGAGTAGATGTAAGATCTTACATATTAACCAAATTATCGGATAGAAACTTATGTGATATCTTATCTCTCTTATTCGTATTAACTTCAACAGTATTTATGTCAACCCCTTACCAAGCACAATGTAAAATTTGTCCTAATCATTGAATGGGAAGAAGAATATGTTTGTCACAGACCATAGACCACACACAATCTGTAGTATTCCTAGGTGCTTGGTGGTCTAAATTCAAATTAGGCAAGAAAAGTTTGACAAGCAATGGATAAATTTTAACATTCTTGACATTATAACCAACCGAAGATTCAAAATTGAAGTGCCTAGCATAATGGATAAGACGGTAGTGTGAAAAAGCATCAAATTAAACAAAAGCACCTTCAAAAAAATTTGAATTCTTCATAGCTTTACTACTCTTCTTTGCAATTTCATTCCACAACCACCTTTGGATTTGATCGTCGGATGGGGGATCCGATTCTTCTAGTCTTGTACGTTTGGATCTATTTGCCATGAGTTTTTGGTGGAGAAAAGTTTGAACTTTGGAGTTTCATAGAATAATGGAGGCTAGGGCTTGTGAAAAGGTAAAAGGGGAAAGTAAACAATGAAGGGTTGTGATGAAGAGGTGAGTAAATAAAAGGGTTCGCACATTTTTAAAGAATGTGCCAGATTGAAAACATACGTCTGAAATGCAAAAACAGACGTCTGATTTTTGACAAAATTTAAAGCCGCATGAAACTAGTTCATTTTGAGCCCTATTTAGACGTCTATTTTTCTTTGTTCAAACATCTGAATCTATATTGAAAATTATTTTATTTCAGCAATCAAACGTCTTATTATTTTCAGATAGATGTCTATTCTGTAAGAAAAACTTCTGCCCTGCCTTAAGTTTTTGGAATTGCAAATATATATATGTTACTGTGTCTTTGGTATTTTGTTATATTTTATATTTTAGAGAAATCAAAGATATTAATACAAAATTATTGTTGATACATAATCGATATACGTAAACGAATTTAAAGAGAATACATCATTAGTCCTTAGGGAGTGGCGTCTTCTGTGGTGTAGAGGCTCAACGTCCCTCATTTGCCATGTAGTTTCTGTCCTAGTATTAGGACTATAGTGAGGTCTTTGACGGGAAGCCCAAGGATTCACTGGATCGTTTGATGTACGATATGATGCAAATGGATCCAAAGGATCAACCGGTTTTGGTAATGGTTCAATTATATCTTTCATCTTTATGCCACAAAATTTTATATCTATTTGTTCAAGGAAACTAAACCGCTTAGCTGTGACTTTCTGTTCAAAATACAACTCATGTTGAAGATCTATTTGTTATTTTTGATAGTGATGAATTTCATCGATCTTCCTCTTTGTATCTAGAGAAACAAACAAAGCACGTTTGGCCTTCTTGGAATCTAGTGTATAACTTGTTCGATAATTCTTCACTTATAAACAGGTTCATGTCTTGGCGTTGGTATTGGAAGGTGAGGTGTTGCAGCTGAGCTGTCAGTGGAGAAAGTTATATTGCAGGATGACGATGATTTGTTTTGAGAAATTTTTCTAACAATTTTGAGTTTCTCAAGAATTTTTTGTTGTTGTTTTGAGTTTTTGGTTTTAACAAGGATATTTATAGGCTGAAAATTAGGGAATTTGTCAAATGACATTTCGAGCCAGAGAATGTTTTACCAGTGAACAATTAATTTCTAAATGAATGGTTTTAGAGAGATGTTTAGTTTATATAATTTTATGTAGCTAATTCAAGTGTATAGCTCAAGTGTTTAACTTGTCAAACTCATAAACAGGTGACCCAAGTTCAAATCTTACTTTTGTAATGTTAATCAAACATTTTGTGATTTTATGAAAATTTTATTTTTATGTATGTTAAACATCTTTAAATGATATTATACCTAATTCTTGTCTTAGTTTAACAAATGAATTTTCTGATAGAGGCTTATAAACATATCAGCTATTTGATTTTCGGTAGAAATATGTTCTAAATTAATAATTTCTTTTTCAATATTCTCTCGTAAGAAATGATGACGAATATTTTTATGTTTTGTACGCGAGTAATTCACTGGATTTTTAGATAGATTAATTGCACTAGTATTATCATAGTAAATAGAGACAAATTATTCCGAAATATTTGACTGTTGCATATAAATAACTTGTGTTAGGGATTGCAAAATGGATCATTAAGGTAAAACAAACACTAGATCGATGGGGGGTGAATAGTGTTTTTGAGAATTTTAAACAAAATCTAAAATTTATGTGAATTACTATAATGATCAAACACCACAAACACAATCACAGGTACAAAATCAAACACAAACACAAATATAAACAGAAATAAAATGTAGAAAAGGAAAGAACACACCAGATTTTATGGTTCAGAATTTCTCCTATGTCCAGTCCCACGCAACGCTGGATTGCGTAGAGTTTTACTACTATATCAATATCCAATTTCAATCCTTCTTGATTTCACGGCTACAAGGGATACTGCTGTTTCCAGCCACACACTTGTTCAAGTATACCTTCCTTGATTTCACGGCTACAAGGGATACCACCGATTACCCATCCTCGATTTCACGGCTACAAGGGATACTACCAATTCCTTTACACAACCCAAACTGTTACAAACAACCCTATAACTCTCCAATAGCATTTGATTCAGAGAGAAATAAGTAGAGAGTGTAGAGAGAAGAAGTTTAGTGAAAACAGAATTGAATTTGGCAGAATATAGGTGTAGAAATCATAAAAATGATAAGAAATAATGGTGTAATGAAAGAGAGTGAAAGTGGAGAAGAAGGAATGATTAAAAATTCGAAATCATGCCCTTTTTATAGTGTGTGAAAGGTTGCAATGCTCCAGAATCGCCACAAATTGTGAAAAGACACTTCCTTTCAAAATTGAAAAAATGACAATTATATGTCGACATGGTGTTTTCTTTATGTCGACATATATCTGGTAGAATTTTTATTTTTGAACATTTTCAAAGTATTTTAATATAAATATAATTCTGGAAATTATTGAATTAAAATATAATGTTATGAATTAATATTATAAAGTAGGAAATCATATGAAAACATAAATATAAACTATTTAAACATATTTATAAAATTATAAAGTTTAAAACTATATAAATATAAAATGTAAAAATATATACAAAACTTGTAAAACTTGAGTTTGAAAACAAAATTAAAGTAAGAAGAAAAATGGAGAATATAGAAAATAGAATAGAGAGGGTTGAAGATAGAATTTGAAAGCAGAATTTGAAATTTGAACCTGGAGTGCTATTTAGAGTCTTACATAATCTGGCTCTATAACTATATTAGTCTTGAACTCTTGAAATCTTGAATACTCATGAGTCTTAAAATATCTCTGAATTCCGAATCTCTAACATCTTTAAACTACAGTTTTCAATAATATCTCCTGTATATAAATCCTGCATATATGTGTGTGTGTGTGTATATATATATATATATTCTAGATAGAGGTGTTAGTATATATTTTATAATCAATTAATGTTGAAATAAGGTTGTTGTCATCAAAACTTCATTCTCTAACAATCTCCCCCTTTTTTATGATGACAACCTTAGTTTGTAAAATATCATACCTGTATATAATTGTTGATGATGATCCTTCGAATACTCCCCCTTTCTGTATGATCCTATATTTTTATAATTCCTCCCCCTTTGGCATTATCATAAAGAAATTCTGAAGATTCTCCCCCTAAATCCTATATCTATCTATATATCCTATTTAACTCTATACTAAAGTACTAATAAATATAAATCCCCTATATTTATGCCTATATTATATCCTAATGACTATATAATACTTCCTGAATTGAATAACCTTATATTTCCCTCTAAATATGTGATTCTATGCCTAAAAGATTATAACTGCCGCTAAAATTACGACTATACTATTCTAATAAAATAAATAGAAGGATAATAAACTAAGTAAACCAATCAATATTTATAATTAATTCAAATAAGAAAGTCAATCCAAGTAAGCAATTCAAATAAACAATTCAAGCAATCAACTCAAGCAATCAATTCAAACAATCAATTCAAGCAATCAACCAGCTCAACCAAATTATATAATATGTGTTAATAAACACTTATTGTAAAACTCCTTCTTAATCTAATAGAAGGCTAAACGTATCCTATACTATAATTCCCTTAAAACTATAATAAGACTTTAATCTAGACTATGAAATAACTCTAATATGATATCCTCAAAATTATAATATAAGCAAAGAAATTTAATCCAAACAACCAATCAATTCAAACATAAAACCAAACATTTCTTGTACTTCTATTTATCCTAGAACTTATGTAACACCCCACATCCGTTAGTGTCACTCACAAAGAGAATGAACTAAGTTCTGTGAATTATTATAGGTAAAAGATGTAGATAAATTACAAGACAGATAAATAAAGCAGCGGAAAAGTGAATAAAACTTATTTCATTTATAACAGCTTGTACAAAGATTGTTTTCCAACAACAAAGTATCAATCTTGTTTAACAAAATAAAGAAGCATAAATATACAATGATATTCCCCAATAAAACATTAGCCAGCCATAGCAGTGGAAAAGAGAGTCCAAAGCAGCACATCAAAGAGTCTTCAAGCTTGGAAAGAGTAACAGGTCCATATAAATCTTGGGGGCGGGGGGGGGGGGGGGGGGGGAGAGAAAAGAAGACGAAAGAAAACATAGAGTTAGACATAAAGCCTGGTAAGTCTAGTGGTGTTTCGGTATATGAATAAGGAAAAGGACATGACAGGCATAAACTGAAAATGAGAAAATACTATAAACTAAGGCAAAGCAGTTTAGAATCGAAATTACTATCGCACCCCATACAAATCTCTTCACCACCTAACTAGTATCCCAACTAGTAATATGTATAAAATGATAACGTGATCCCAGTCTCTGTAACTGTGGTTGCCGTCAGGCGCACACTTATTTATTACCTAGATTTCATCTAGGGTTTTCTATCGAGCGTTCCCTAGATTCGACTAGGGTTTATGCAACTTGTCTAATACTTCTCAGATTCAGGATTTATGCCACCTAGGTCCACTAGGGATTATGCTACCTGTCGAACGATGCCCCTAGTCTAGGACACACTACCTAGGGTGGTATATGTTCCTGGACTTTCCCCACGTATTTGTCGCGAATCGTTTCTCGCTGTCCAGATGCACATGTCCTGAAATGTGCGACCCGAGTCCCGTGGCAGGGCTATTCTAGAAACACGGAACTCGGTCGGGAGCTTTCGGATATCTGCTGATGCAGATGCTAAGGTCTGTTTTTCTACCGGTGGTTATGGTCCCAAGTGACCCCTCCCTCAACTAATGAAAGGCAATCCAAGAAAATCAAGCACGAGAACTATACTCTTGCCACCTATGCCCCACTTTCCTATTGGCCAGCCTCACCCATAACTAGATAGCAAGTATATGGTCTGTTGGGAGTTCTCTGCCTTTCCGCATGCGTACAACGATTGACTCAAGATGGTAGGTAGACGACGAGTCGCTATCACAGGGCTACTGGTCTCGTCGAATCACGCTGGTCCATCCTGGCCTTTAGGTTGCCTTAAATTGCAACCAAGGCATACCCTTGGTTCTTCTGACGCAGACCTTAACCTCTATGAGCCCCGGCGGATCATCTGCAGCTTCACAGAGGGATACCAAGAGTACCCACACGTCCCCCGAAGCTACGTGCTTCTAAACCCAGTCCGCTGGAGCCTTTTTTTCGAAATCGGATAAACGTTTGCTCCTTCTCATGCATTTGTTAAGCGATGATCTACCATATCGGGTTATTCATCTATTATGGACCGGCTCAGTTTCCTTGACTAATAATTATTACTTAGTTGTTCCCAACTAAGGTTTACCACTTAGTTTCTTTTCCCATAAATCTTGTTAACTAAGGTTTATCACTTAGTTTCTTTAACTGGGGATTTCAACTTAGCTCCCGTTCCCGATTGTTTCTTAACTAGGGTTTTCTACTTAGCCCTCTTTCTTGTCAATTGGATTGGTTAAGTGTCATTAGTCAATTCAGGTTAGCTTAACCCATTCCTTTGTCATATTAAACTGGCTAAGTGTTATCAGTAGTTCATGTTGACTTAACCCTATCACAAACCAAGTTATATTGGTAAAGTATTTCTTATTACTTAACCCAACCCATTCATCTTGTATTGGTTAAGTGTCCCCTAACCTAATCTTGCCCATCTGTTTTAACTAACATGTTATAGTGGTTAAGTGTTCCCTTAGTTAACTTAACCGTAGCATCTGTTTAATTAACATGTTTTAATGGTTAGGTATTGTCCCTTCATGTTTCAACTTAACCATGTTCAATTTATCACACTATGATGGTTAAGTGTTCTAAGTTTACTTAACCCTACCCTCTAGTCCACCTAGCATATTAAATTGGCTAAGTGTATTTTCTTAACCTTACCCACTTATCTAGCTAACGTGTTATAATGGTTAAGTATTCTAAATTTACTTACCCTCACCCACTTATCTAATTATCAGGTCATAACGGTTAAGTGTCCTGATTTTACTTAACCTCACCCTCCAGTCTAGTTAATATGTCAAATTGGTTAAGTGTGTTAACTTTACTTAACCTCACCTTCTAGTCTAGTTAACATGTTAGATTGGCTAAGTGTTTTTCTTAGTTACTTAGCCCCTACAAGTCTTGTCTTGTTAACACGTTAAGTTGGTTAAGTGTTCAGATTAACTTAACCCTACCAATCCTAACTTAGCTTCTAAGAGCACCTGACCACTCACATTAGACAGGCATTGCTACGGTTACTGGATGGGCCGGTCAGTTCCGGGCAGGTTTACACCGTAGCTCAGTCTAACCTCGGGTCCTTATTGGGCTCAATGCTTAACCACCCACATTGGATAGGTATTGTTGTGACTACTGGACAGCCGGGCGGGTCCGGACAGGTTTACATCACAACTCAATCCATCCTCGGGTTAAGCATGTCGTGTTTTCTAAATTTACATATTTGTCACTTTTAATTTTTATATGTAAATGTTTATGGCCAAATTATCCACATTCACTAATTTTGGGTATAATTTATACCGCCTTAAATGTCACTAGTCGTTGGCATGTGTCAGGCATGCCAATACATGTATTTTATTTTAAACCCAACGTTTGTTTCCCCCGTTTGTACGTACGCAGCATAACATATGTTGGGCTTAACATTTTAGCCCAACTCATAAACATAAAAAGGGGAAGCACAGAATCATGAATTGTTCTAGAATACATAAAAGTGTGTGGCGTATGAACTTGCAACATAGCGTTTTCACTAACATAGATTGTGGGTCATGTGAACTTGCATTCAATAAAGATATATCTAAATTGGTGTCACATGAAATGGCGTACTTTTAGACTTGTTTAAACATGGTTTTATACACAAATAACTAGGCATAATGTCAAACACCAAACTAGCATAGAAATGTCCACTTTTTGACATAACCCAAAGGTGTAAACTAAATTTACATCAAGTAGCCTATTACAACATGAAACTAGTATAATTTGTGTAACCAAAAAGGTACTTGCATAAACCCAATTATCACTTGCAATTAAACATAATATCGTATACAAAGGTTTTGAGGTGTGTAGGCATAAAAGGTTTCAACTTGAAACATGTTTACATGAGTCTCAACTTAGGCCTAAAAAGAATATATGCTAACCATGTTAACGACATAACATAAAGATGTCAATTCTAGTTTTTACTACAAACTTGCAAGTGATATTTATTTTCATATACAAATGTCAATAGGCTCGCATCAACCAATTTATGCCACAAACACCCAATACAAAATATGACATAATCAACGCAATACACATAATTTACATTAATATTGTACGATAGTAAAACCCTGATTTCATTTACATCGAATCACATCGCAATTTCTATTCATATTCAGAAAACCACTATACTTACAACGGGCGCTGAAACTTGTTTCCTGGTTTCTGTTATTTTGAATTTGCAAAGCTTTCCTTTGGAGTAGAAAACGTTGCGTAGAAATTAGGTTAGACTTTTGTTTCTTGAATCGTTGTTCGTCTCTTTTCAAGCGGAGGCTCTCCTTAGTTTTCTTCTGACATCATGGCGGCTCAAGTTCTTATTTTTGTGTGATTTTTAGTTGGAGACCTATGGTGTTTTTATAGAGTTGCAAGTTAATTAGAGCCATCGATGGAGCCAGGGTTAATCAAGGCCATCCGTTCTAAAGAGAAGCCAATCAAAAGGAGACAACTCATCCCTAGTGACAAGACCAGGCCCAGAAATTCGAGCCAGGACCCAACCAGACAAACCGGGCCGACCAGGCAGGTCGACACTATTGTCGACCTGGGGGTGACCAGGTCGACACCATGGTCGACCTGGGGTGACCAGGTTGACACCATGGTCGACCCTATGGTCGACCTGGTCCCTGGGCGGGAATTTTCCCGCCCAGCCCAGTGTGAGCTTATTTTTCAATTTTTGAATTTCGTTCTGAACTGTTTTGAATTTTAAACTGAATTCTGAAATTTCGGAAGGCCATAACTCCTTCAACGGAGTCCGATTTACGCAAACTCGGACTCTATCTCAAGCAGAATTCCGAGACGAACGCAACGGCGTAACCCGTTTCCCTTAATTCCCACATTTAGAACTAACTATACTTTAATTTGTGAAACTCAATGTTACAGAACTACGGGGTGTTACATTCTCCCCCTCTTAAAAGGATTTCGTCCCCGAAATCTTCAAGTTAGGAAGAATGTGTCCTACCACCCAATCACCCATCTACTCAGCCATTCAATCACAGGCATTCATTGTCCTTAAAAATATTTCTAATGCTTTTATGTTCATATGCATAGTGTGTGTATATGTCTTTATCTAATGCAAAATCAGGCGGTCTACTGATTCAGTTGACCTCCTTAATGCAAATTATGTCAGTGCCATGTGTCCAATCATGTATGCAAGCATCCCTAGTTATGTAAATACTACATGTGTGCATAGCCATTCATCCATATGCAACATCCATATGATAACATATCAAGTTAATTCCGTTAAGCAAATACATATATACGAATGCAATATGAAAGTGACTAAGTCGTTCTAGCGCATACGGTGTGCATATGTATCCACGAGCAACCACTTGCAACCATCAATCACAACACGTTTCAAATACATGTTCACATCCATTGGCTTCTACCTAAGCATTGATGATACATCCTAGAGGATATACCTTAAAAGCTAGAAACAAGTAGGCATAAAACTCCTAGAGAAAGGATATACCCTTAAGAAAAAGGGTATGATGCACGTATCTAGTCTTCAGTCTTCTAAGTCGCATCTTCTTGAGCTTCTCTGTACCGTATCTTATCTAGTTAGTTTTCACGATTGCGAAGTTTCTTGACCTCCATTTCCAAAATATATCGTTGATCGGATAACTGGTTTTTCATTGTCAATTGGATATATGCGGAAGTCTATCACGCGTTTTAGGGGTAAACCCCTAACCTAATTAAGACATCTGCGTACTCATGGACTATTCTAACGGATTGCAAATCGTCGATAAACGTATTAAGAGATTCTGAATAGGTAAGCCTAACTGATCCTCATAATCTCGAGGGTATTTCCAAGGCAAGTCAAAAAGTCTAACTTTTCATAATTACTAGCCAACCAACCCTTGCTTAGGATCAACTCATAGCCCATGGAATCAAAACATTACGCTTAAACTTAACACTTAATGTGGCCATTCTCAAATCCCTACAAACCAAAGGTAAACGGGCCGAACCACCAATTTGGATTTGAGACTAAATGGGATCTTCTACTATGCAAGTACCTAGGTGCAGAGACTCAACTATGGAAGCAGGTATAAACGAATGCGAAGCGCTAAGATCAAAAGAGTATTAACAGGTTGATCAAATGAAAAGCTAAACTTTTCCAATGGAGACTTTTACTATCTCTCTCCCAGGTATTCTGGTGGTGAAAGCACGCACTCATCCTCCTGAAAATCCTTTCCCTCGTCCTTGCCCTTGTTCTTAATTATATGCCCTATTATACCATAGAAAAGCTACTTCCTCTTGTCTTAGATTTTATAATTCCTTCCTCCTTCGTGAGCCAAGTCCATATCCATGAATTCCTCATCCTTGGGTTGTGCCCCTTGGCCAAACTCCTTATCCTCTTCCTTGTGTAACCATTTTGATAAATCTCTCTCGAAAGCTGCCTCCATCGTACAGAAAACCCTACAAAGCTTGAAAGAAAACTAGCCGCAGGTGAAACTATTATGGCTATAGATGGAAGTCGGGCACTACTTCGCCCTTCGATGAGGTTACCTCCCAGAAAGCCAGGAGCCCTAGAGACTCAAGAAAGAAGGAAACAAGGACTCAAACAGAGAATCAAAAGATAGTGCATGTGGATTTGGGGAATATGCCTTTAAAACAAAACTTTTCTTTTGAAAATGCTTCTTTTAAACCCGTTTTGAAAATAATTTTTCAAATCTTTTATCTGATCCGGTAACCTTCAGCTCTAATACCACGTGTAACACCCCACATCCGTTAGTGTCACTCACAAAGGGAATGCACTAAGTTCTGTGAAGTATTATAGGTAAAAGATGCAGATAAATTACAAGACAGATAAATAAAGCAGCGGAAAAGTGAATAAAACTTTATTTCATTTATAACAGCTTGTACAAAGATTGTTTTCCAACAACAAAGTATCTGTCTTGTTTAACAAAATAAAGAAGCATAAATATACAATGATATTCCCCAATAAAACATTAGCCAGCCATAGCGGTGGAAAAGAGAGTCCAAAGCAGCACATCAAAGAGTCTTCAAGCTTGGAAAGAGTAACAGGTCCATATAAATCTGAGCTATTCCCTCCCTGACTACCTGGGGGGAAACGGAAGAAAAGAAGACGAAAGAAAACATAGAGTCAGACATAAAGCCTGGTAAGTCTAGTAGTGTTTTGGTATATGAATAAGGAAAAGGACATGACAGGCATAAACTGAAAATGGGAAAATACTATAAACTAAGGCAAAGCAGTTTAGAATCGAAATTACTATCGCACCCCATACAAATCTTTGCACCACCTAACTAGTATCCCAACTAGTAATCTGTATAAAATGATAACGTGATCCCAGTCCCTGTAACTGTGGTTTCCGTCAGGCACACACTTATTTATTACCTAGATTTCATCTAGGGTTTTCTATCGAGCGTTCCCTAGATTCGACTAGGGTTTATGCGACTTGTCTAATACTTCTCGGATTCAGGATTTATGCCACCTAGGTCCACTAGGGATTATGCTACCTGTCGAACGATGCCCCTAGTCTAGGACACACTACCTAGGGTGGTATATATTCCTAGACTTTCCCCATGTATGTGTCGCGAATCGTTTCTCGCTGTCTAGATGCACATGTCCTGAAATGTGCGACCCGAGTCGCGTGGCAGGGCTATTCTAGAAACACGAAACTCAGTCGGGAGCTTTTAGATATCTGCTGATGCAGATGCTAAGGTCTGTTTTTCTACCGGTGGTTATGGTCCCACGTGACCCCTCCCTCAACTAATGAAAGGCAATCCAAGAAAATCAAGCACGAGAACTATACTCTTGCCACATATGCCCCACTTTCCTATTGGCCAGCCTCACCCATAACTAGATAGCAAGTATATGGTCTGTTGGGAGTTCTCTGCCTTTCCGCATGCGTACTACGATTGACTCAAGATGGTAGGTAGACGACGAGTCGCTATCACAGGGCTACTGGTCTCATCGAATCACGCTGGTCCATCCTGGCCTTTAGGTTGCCTTAAATTACAACCAAGGCATAGCCTTGGTTCTTCTGACGCAGTCCTTAACCTCTGTGAGCCCAGGCGGATCATCTGCAGCCTCACAGAGGGATACCAAGAGTACCCTCACGTCCCCCTAAGCTACGTGCTTCTAAACCCAGTCCGCTGGAGCCTTTTTTTCAAAATCGGATAAACGTTTGCTCCTTCTCATGCACTTGTTAAGCGATGATCTACCATATCAGGTTATTCATCTATTATGGACCGGCTCGGTTTTCTTGACTAAGAATTATTACTTGGTTGTTCCCAACTAAGGTTTACCACTTAGTTTCTTTTCCCATAAATCTTGTTAACTAAAGTTTATCACTTAGTTTCTTTAAATGGGGATTTCAACTTAGCTCCCGTTCTCGATTGTTTCTTAACTAGGGTTTTCTACTTAGCCCTCTTTCTCGTCAATTGGATTGGTTAAGTGTCATTAGCCAATTCAGGTTAGCTTAACCCATTACTTTGTCATATTAAACTGGCTAAGTGTTATCAGTATTTCATGTTGACTTAACCCTATCACAAACCAAGTTATATTGGTTAAGTATTTCTTATTACTTAACCCAACCCATTCATCTTGTATTGGTTAAGTGTCCCCTAACCTAATCTTGCCCATCTGTTTTAACTAACATGTTATAGTGGTTAAGTGTTCCCTTAGTTAATTTAACCCTAACATCTGTTTAATTAACATGTTCTAATGGTTAGGTATTATCCCTTCATGTTTTAACTTAACCCTGTTCAATTTATCACACTATGATGGTTAAGTGTTCTAAGTTTACTTAACCCTACCCTCTAGTCCAGCTAACATATTAAATTGGCTGAGTGTATTTTCTTAACCTTACCCACTTATCTAGCTAACGTGTTATAACGGTTAAGTATTCTAAATTTACTTAGCCTCTCCCACTTATCTAATTATCAGGTCATAACGGTTAAGTGTCCTGATTTTACTTAACCTCACCCTCTAGTCTAGTTAATATGTCAAATTGGTTAAGTGTGTTAACTTTACTTAACCTCACCTTCTAGTCTAGTTAACATGTTAGATTGGCTAAGTGTTTTTCTTAGTTACTTAGCCCCTACAAGTCTTGTCTTGTTAACACGTTAAGTTGGTTAAGTGTTCAGATTAACTTAACCTTACCAATCCTAACTTAGCTTCTTAGAGCACCTGACCATTTACATTAGACAGGTATTGCTACGGTTACTGGATCGGCTGGTCGGTTCCGGGCAGGTTTACACCGTAGCTCAGTCTAAACTTGGATCCTTATTGGGCTCAATGCTTAACCACCCACATTGGATAAGTATTGTTGTGACTACTGGACAGCCGGGCGGGTCCGAGCAGGTTTACATCACAACTCAATCCAACCTCGGGTTAAGCATGTCGTGTTTTCTAAATTTACATATTTGTCACTTTTCATTTTTATATGTAAATGTTTATGGCCCAATTATCTACATTCACTAATTTTGGGTATAATTTATACCGCCTTAAATGTCACTAGTCGTTGGCATGTGTCAGACATGCCAATACATGTATTTTATTTTAAACCCAACGTTTGTTTCCCCCGTTTGTACGTACGCAGCATAACACATGTTGGGCTTAACATTTCAGCCCAACTCATAAACATAAAAGGGGAAGCACAGAACCATGAATTGTTCTAGAATACATAAAAGTGTGTGGCGCATGAACTTGCAACATAGCGTTTTCACTAACATAGATTGTGGGTCATGTGAACTTGCATTCAATACAGATATATCTAAATTGGTGTCACATGAAATGGCGTACTTTTAGACTTGTTTAAACATGGTTTTATACACAAATAACTAGGCATAATGTCAAACACCAAACTAGCATAAAAATGTCCACTTTTTGACATAACCCAAAGGTGTAAACTAACTTTACATCAAGTAGCCTATTACAACATGAAACTAGTATAATTTGTGTAACCAAAAAGGTACTTGCATAAACCCAATTATCACTTGCAATTAAACATAATAACGTATACAAAGGTTTTGAGGTGTGTAGGCATAAAAGGTTTCAACTTAAACATGTTTACATGAGTCTCAACTTAGGCCTAAAAAGAATGTATGCTAACCATGTTAACGACATAACATAAAGATGTCAATTCTAGTTTTTACTACAAACTTGCAAGTGATATTTATTTTCATATACAAATGTCAATAGGCTCGCATCAACCAATTTATGCCACAAACACCCAATACAAAATATGACATAATCAACGCAATACACAGAATTTACATTAATATTGTACGATTGTAAAACCCCAATTTCATTTACATCGAATCACATCGCAATTTCTATTCATATTCAGAAAACCACTATACTTACAATGGGCGCTTAAACTTGTTTTCTGGTTTGTGTTATTCTGAATTTGCAAAGCTTTCCTTTGGAGTAGAAAACGTTGCGTAGAAATTAGGTTAGACTTTTGTTTCTTGAATCGTTGTTCATCTCTTTTCAAGCGGAGGCTCTCCTTAGTTTTCTTCTGACATCATGGCGGCTCAAGTTCTTATTTTTGTGTGATTTTTAGTGGGAAACCTAGGGTGTTTTTATAGAGTTGCAAGTTAATTAGAACCGTCGATGGAGCCTGGGTTAATCAAAGCCATCCGTTCTAAAGAGAAGCCAATCAAAAGAAGACAACTCAGCCTTAGTGAAAAGACCAGACCCAGAAATTCGAGCCAGGACCCAACCAGACAAACCAGGCCGACCAGGTAGGTCGACACCCAGGTCGACACTATGATCAACCCGGGGGTGACCAGGTCGACACCATGGTCAACCCTATGGTCGACCTGGTCCCTGGGCGGGAATTTTCCCGCCCAGCCCAGTTTGAGCTTATTTTTCGAATTTTGAATTTCGTTCTGAACTGTTTTGAATTTTAAACTGAATTCTGAAATTTCGAAAGGCCATAACTCCTTCATACGGAGTCCGATTTACGCAAACTCGGACTATATCTCAAGCATAATTCCGAGACGAACGCAACGGCGTAACCCGTTTCCCTTAATTCCCACATTTAGAACTAACTATACTTTAATTTGTGAAACTCAATGTTACAGAACAACGGGGTGTTACAACTTATAAAGCTCCTATCAACCACTAATGAAATTTAACCATGTTAAGTAAGTCAATCAAGTTATTCAAGTCAAACAAATCAAACAAGTCAATCAATTTAATCAATCCATATAAGTTAATAAAATTAATCAAGACAAAGTAAAAATGTTATGTATACTTGGTATATGTGGAGTTAAAGTTAACATGTAATGCACTGTGTTGGTAATAATGCAGTATAACATATGCAAAACTATATGAAGTGATATATTAAATGAAATGCAATTTATGATGTAAATTATTTTAATTTGAGATGCACTGTAATGATGTACGATATGAAATAAGATGTGTAATGATATAATGGTAATAATATAGAGAATGATTTGATGATGAAATGTATTTCTGCATATAATGAATTATTTGAATCAAACAAGGATAATGTTAATTTCTAGACTCATGTTAATTATACTAATGAAAGTGATTGAAATAATAATAAAGATAGTGTTTAATTAAAAAATATTCATGATAAGTAGTAAAATATTCATAATAATTATGGAGTTAAATAATATTAGGAGGGTAAATATAGTAAGAATTGAAGATCATTTTAGAGAGAATATAAAATTATATAAAGTAGATTATAAACATATATTCATAATAGTATATAAAAACTGATTTTAGATTTAAAACTTTAGAAATCCAAACATATTTATTTGCTAGAAAACCATTTATATGTTGAATTTTAAAAGAAATCTATAGTTATAACAAAATTATTTTAATGAAAACTGATAATATGAAGATATATATATATATATATAATTTCTTATATTTAAACTATATTTTTAAGACATAAAAATCATATAAATATATATATATATATATATATATATATATATATAATTTTTATGCAAAAATATTAGGTTAAATATTCAAGTTTTTATAAATCTTAATAAGAAATCAAAATAAGTGTTAAGTTACAAATAGTATTTGTGAAATCATATGAACAATATATATGTTTAAACTATATATGAAAGATAAGTAAAATTATATTTTATAACAATAAAAAATTATTTTAACTCTTATATCATATTAACATGTCTATATAATTTTATTAGTTTATATACTTATAATATATATATATATATACATATTTTGAAACAAGAAAATAAGTAGATAGATAAAGTTAATAACTAGAATTTGAACTGGCATTTTCTAATTTAAAAGATGAAGGGAAGTTTGAAAGTTTAAACTCTTGAAATTCAAATTTTAAATTTCATTATGTCGACATGACCATTTTTGTATGTCGACATACATGTATAAAATCAAAAGATATATTGTTTTTACTTCTTGACTTTATATTATTAATTTATATTTCAGGTTTAACTATTTCTTGAAAAAATATTAATCCTAACAAACATCCAAAATTTATTTTATTAATATTTTGGATTTCAAATTTCAAATTTTAATTTTAAATTTTGAATTTGAGTTTTAAAATTTTAAATTTCAAATTCATAGCAAAGCAAAAAAGCAAGACAATCAAAGCATTCATTCAACCAAAATTTAAAAAATTAATTAAAGCGTGCCTATTTTTGCAATCCTTCTTTTTGTTGTTCTTCCATTGTCATGAATCACACATTCACATCTTTTAGAATTTGATGATGAAATCTGCTCTATTGCGACGGGCTTGTTTTTCTGGTCAGGATAATATATCCATTTGCTTAATTTGAACACCGTATGAGAAAGATATCGAAGATTTAGAAGTTCAACCAACTTAGTGCCAAAATTTGAATTTGAATTTTGAGTTTTGAATGAATGGGCACTTCAACTACAATATCAAGGCCCGAAAGTCATTTTTCTTCATAATTACTTCTCTACTTCTTCTTGGTCTTCTTCTTCTTTTTCTTCTTCTTTTTCTTCTCGTTTTTCATTTTCAATCAAACTTTCAGGAGACATAACTTCTTCGTTTCTTGATGGAATTGGACGAAATCAACAACAAATCGAAGAGAAATTCAAGGACTACGATAGTGACAGTTTGGAGATGAATTCGTATGGTATTGGGGTGCAGAAAGTCAAAACAGTAAGAGATATGTATGAAATCCCATAACAGTTTTTTAGTTTTGCATAGCCAACTTCAAATAGTCATATCTCACTCAATTTTGATCGGAATTTGACGGTCTACCCATCGAATCGACCGCGAGAACGAGAAATATGGTCTAAAAAAGGATTTTAGACAAAATAGTCTAACCTGTGGATGCATTTTGAAGATAACCGTCGGTAGTTTGGGTTTCCTTCTCTCTTTATTCATCAAAACTTCATTTGATCATTATTTGATCAATTGTTGGCAAATTCTCATGAAACTGTCGGCATTTCGAAGTAATGAAGAGAAGTACAACATGCTGATAAGTTGTAGATGAAAATCCAAAGTTGTAAATTGATCTGGTACCCATTTCTTTGTTGATTTGCATTGTATATTTCCATTTCTTCCTCTTGATGTCTTTCCACCATCCGTCATTACTCTTCTTCAATTGTCATTCAGAATTTGAATTCTCAACTACTATGTACACCAATTCAGAATTTGAATTTCCAACAGCCAACTTTTCAGAATTTGAATTTTTAATAGCCACCATTTTGGAATTTGAATCACCAACAGCCACTTTACCCATCTTTTCAACTTTTGAATTTTAAAAATCCATATAACGCATCTTTTCTTGCAAAACATCACAACTTTTCAAATAAACAAATAACTTTTCAAATAATCAAATGACTTTTCAAAATAATCAAATGACTTTTCAAAACAATTAACTACAATTTTAAACGGTAATATCATGATGGTTTTGTAATACGAATTTCAAAATTTTCAAATTTCAAAATTTTGAATTTCAAAAATCAAATCATAGTAACTTGATTTTTTAAAACAATTGAGTGCAGATTCATCTGATACTGATGCAATACATAAATTTAAAATAGTCTTCAAAATTTGCCATTTAACATTTTCAAAAATCGGATTATGAACTTTATGAAAAACCTTGCTCTGATACCAATTGTTAGGGATTGCGGAATGGATCGTTAAGGAAAAATAAACACTATAGGGGGATGAATAGTATTTTTGAGAATTTTAAACAAAATCTAAAACTTATGTGAATTACTATATGGATCAAACACCACAAACACAATCGCAGACATAGAATCAAACACAAACACAAACACAAATATAAATAGAAATAAAAGGCAGAAATGGAAAGAACACACCGGATTTTATACTGGTTCGAAATTGCTCCTACGTCCAATCCCACGCAATGCTGGATTGCATAGAGTTTTATTACTATATCAATATCCAATTACAACCCTCCTTGATTTCACGGCTACAAGGGATACAACCGTTTCCACCCACACACTTATCAAGTGTACCTTCCTTGATTTCACGGTTACAAGGGGTACCACCGATTACCCGTCCTTGATTGCACAACTACATGCGATACCACCGATTACTTTACACAACCCAAACTATTACAAACAGCTCTATAACTCTTCAATAGCACTTGATTCAGAGAGTAATGAGTAGAGAGTGTAGAGAGAAGAAGATTAGTTGAAATAGAATTGAATTTGGCAGAGTGTAGGTGTAGAAATCATCAAAATGAAAAGAAATAATGGTGTAATGAAAGAGAGTGAAAGTGGAGAAGAAGGAATGATTAAAAATTCGAAATCAAGCCCTTTTTATAGTGTGAAAGGTTGCAATGCTCCAGAAGAGTCACAAATAGTGAAAAGACACTTCCTTTCAAAACCGAAAAAATGACAGTTATATGTCGACATGGTGTTTTCTTTATGTCGACATATACCCAGTAGAATTTTGATTTTTGAACATTTTCAAAGTATTTTGATAAAAATATAATTCTAGAAATTCTTGAATTAAAATATAATGTTATGAATTAATATTATAAAGTAGGAAATCATATGAAAACATAAATATAAACTATATAAACATATTTATAAAATTATAAAGTTTAAAACTACATAAATATAAAATGCAAAAATATATATAAAACTTATAAACCTTGAGTTTGAAAACAAAATTAAAGTAAGAAGAAAAAACGGAAAATATAGAAAATAGAATAGAGAGGGTTGAAGATATAATTTGAAAATAGAATTTAAAATTTGAATCTGGAGTGCTACTTAGAGTCTTACATAATCTAGACTCTATAACTATATTAGTCTTGAACGCTTGAAATCTTGAATACTCATGAGTCTTGAAATATCTCTGAATTCTGAATCTCTACATCTTTAAACTGTACAGTCTTCGGTAATATTTCCTGTATATTAATCTTGCATATATGTGTGTGTATATATATATTCTAGATAGAGGTGTTAGTATTTATTTTATATTAAGTTAATATTGAAATAAGGTTGTTGTCATCAAAACTCCATTCTCCAACAAACTTAGCACATGCTAAAGCTGCAGATATATATTCTGCTTCATATGTTAAAGTGAAACACAATTCTGTTTCTTATTAAACCAAGAGACAAGTGATTTTCCAATGAAATGACATGTACCACTTGTACTTTTCTTGTATGTCCGAGATCCACCAAAATCAGCATCACTAAAGGATCGATACTAATTCAAATGGACATTCTTTCGGATAGAAAAGACCGAAGTCCTTGCTATTGTTAAGATATCACAGAATTCATTTCGCTACTCTTAAATGTGATTCTTTAGGATTTTCTTGGAATTTAGCACATAAACATACACTCATCATGATGTCAAGTCAACTTGCAGTTAAATAAAGTAAAGATCCTATCATACTTCTATATAGTTTTTGGTTAACACTTTTATCATTGTCGTCTCGATCGAGATGAGCTGTAGTACTCATTAAAGTTGGTTTTTCAGAAGTGTTTTCCAATAAATTCGTTTAACTAAATTATTACAATATTTTTCTTGATTAATGAAAATTCCATTTGACAATTGTTTAATTTGTAATCCTAGAAAATAATATAGTTCACCCATATGAGACATCTCAAATTCTCTAGTCATAATGTCAACGAAATCTTTACATAAATTTTCATTTGTTAAACCGAAGATTATATCGTCAACATATATTTGCATAATTAAAATATCTTTATTATAGTGTTTAATAAAAAGAGTTTGATATACTTTTCCTATTTGAAATCCTGAATCGAGTAAGTAGCTCGTAAGTAGTTCAAACCAAGCGCGGGGTGCTTATTTGAGACCGTATCAAGCTTTCTTTAGTTTATATATGTGATCAGGATATTTTTTATGAACAAATAATGGGGGTTGTTCGATGTATACATTTTCTTTTATAAAACAATTTAAAAAGGCTTTTTTTACGTCTATTTAGTAAAGTTTAAAATTGCGAAAACAAGCGTATGCTAATAAAATTCATATAGCTTCTAATCTTGCAACATGAGAAAATGTTTTTTCGTAATTGATTCCTTCCTCTTGATTATAGCCTTGTTCTACTAATCTTGCTTTGTTTCGAGTAATATTTCCTAACTCGTCTTCATTGTTTTTATAGACCCATTTGGTTCCAATCACTGATTGGTCAGCAGGCGAGGAATTAATTACCAAACATCGTTTCATTCGAACTGACTTAACTCTTCTTGCATTGCAATGATCCAATTATCGTCTGTTGATGCTTCTTTAGGTTTTTTCGGCTCAATAGCTGAAAGAAAAGCAACATGTCCCATTTGATTTAGTTAATTTATTGTTCAAACTTGAGAACCAATTTCTCCAATTATATTTTATGCACGATGATCTCGTAAAATTAAAGTTGGAGATCTTATTTCAATGGTATTGTCATGAAAATTATTTTCATTATTCTCAAAATTTGAGTTTTATGTATTTGTTATAAATTCTTCATCATCTTTGATAATTGTGTTTTCATTAAAGTTTACGTCAAAAGATACATGGCAATGTTCTTATATTATATTTGTTCTTTTATTAAAAACACAATAAGCCTTACTTTGTTTGGAGTATCCTACAAATATTCCATGATCGGCTTTTGGATCAAAATTTTCAAGTTGATCTTTTGTATTTAGTGTAAAACATTTTGATCCAAAAAATTTAAAGTACGAAATATTAGGTTTTCTTCTGTTAAATAATTTATATGAAGTGTTTTTAGTTAGAGGTTGTATAAAAATACAATTTAGTACGTAACAAGCGGTTGATATAACTTTTGCCTGGAAATGCAATGGTAAAGTACTTCCATTAAATAAAGTTCTTGCGCATTCTTGTAGTGTTCTATGTTTCTTTTTATAACCCTATTTTGTTGTGGAGTTCTAGGAAATGAAAATTTATGATTTATTCCTTTCTTTTTACAAAATAATTCAAAAGATTCATTTTCAAATTCACCTCAATGATCACTCTGAATGTCTTTAATTTTTTAATTTTTAAGGTTTTGAATTCTTTTTACAATTTTTTTGGAATGCTCAAATGTATCACTTTTGTTTTTCATAAAAATTGGCTATGTATATCTATGGAAGTCATCAACTATTAAGAATACATATCGATTATGATTAATAGATTGAACCTGTGTTGGTCTGAATACATCCATGTGTAATAATTCTAAGGGTTATAAAGTTGAAATGTCTTTCTTAGATTTAAAAGATGATGTGGTTAATTTTCCTAATTGGAAATATTCACAATGATTATTTATTTTAAAATTTATCTTTGGTAAACCCTTTACTAACTCATTTTCTGAAAGTATTCGAATAGATTTAAAATTAATATGACAAAATCTTTTGTGCCATAACCAAGGATCATTATCTTTGGCTATTAAACACATATCTTTATTATGATTAATTTTCATGTTTAAAACATAAATATTTCTATCTATGTTTCCTTCAAAAATAAGATTTTGTTCAAAAATACTACATTTATTTTTAGAAAAAGTTATTTTAAAACCTTTGTAACATAGTGAATAAGACTTAATAAATTATGTTTTAAATGTTTAACTAAAGAAACATTTGTAACAAGGGGTAAGTTTGATATACTGTAGCTGCACATATCTCCTTTGCCAATGATAGAACTTTTTGAGTTATCTCTTAAGGTAACAGAGCCACCATCAAAGTATGAATCATTTGTAAGCATATCTTTGTCTTCGGTTATGTGTTTTGAGCAACCACTATCTAAAATCCATTTTATCATCTTGAGTGGAACCTGCAAAAAATATTAATAAACCCATTGGTACCCACCTTTAAATAGGGTCCTAAGAGTTAGATCTTAGGAAACCAAACCCAAGCAGGGTTCAGTATCCCTCTTATAATTGTAGTTTTCATTGTTATGAACAGTTTCCATAATAAATTGATATGTTTGCCTAATCAAGCTATCGTTTGCTTTTGGAACCTATATTTTGATTTCCTTTTTCTTTTTTGTGTATTTTGGTATACTATGTGTTACTTTATTTTTCAAAACTACATTATGTTTTAAATCATGTTTCCTCTTAAAATTAGTATTTTTCTTTGGAGGAAATTTTGACTCCTTTTTAAAACCTAATCCATTTTTATTTGTAGAGGATTGATATTTTTTTTTATAATTCTAGATTAATTCTCTTTTCTCTTATTAAAATTAGAAACATTTTTAGTAATACTATCCAATCTAGTTTGAAGACTAGTATTTTCTAATTCTACTGGTTTTATTTTAGTTTTTAATTTGTGAATTTCAGAAATAATCTCATCATTCTTTTCCTTTTGTGTTTCAATTTCTTGACTCAAAAATGAAAGTTGACTATCTGAGTTTGAGGGAAATTCTTGAACATTTTTGATTTCTTCTTCCAACATTTTCTTTTCGTCATTTAACACATCTCTTTCAAATTCAGTTTTTTTTTATCTTCACGTATTTCCTTTAGTTTTTTTTAAGGATTTGTATAGTATTTAAAAATTTAGTGTTTACTTCTGTTAAATCATCATAAGACAAATCACTAACCTTAGATTCTTGAGCCATGAAGCACATTTTTCTTGTTCATTGTTGCTATCGCTATCACTACTTGATGAATCTGAATCGTCCCATGTGATAGAGAAAGCCTTTTTTTATTTGTCTTTTTTATTCTTGTTGTTGAAGCTTTTCTTATTCTCTTTCTTTAGCTCTGGACATTCTTTTACCATATGACCTTTCTTGTGACAATTAAAATATTCTAAGCTTGAGGATGAAGCTTTATTTGAGGAATTCTTTTTGAAGTTACGTTTTCTGAATTTTAGAAATTTCTTAAAATCTTGGGAAATAAATGCTACATACTCATTTTTTGATTTTGATTCTTCTTTTTCTGCATGAAAAAGCTACATTCATTTTCTCTTGTGCCTGGTCCATTTTGGCTTGGAGAATTACTTCATAAGACATGATGTTACCTATTAGTTCTTCTGGTTTCATTGGTGATAGGTCGTTGGCTTCCTCGATAGCTAAAACCTTTCTTTCCCATTCATCGGTTAAGGAGTTTAGTACCTTTAATACAATATCAAAGTCACTATATTTTTCTCCTAATCCTATTAAGGCATGAAGAATGTCTTGAAATCTTGAGTACATGTCTTTTATGGTTTCGTTCGGCCTTATTCTAAAATTTTGAATTGATTCTTTAACATTGAAATCTTTGTTTGTTTGACCTTGTTTGTACCCTCATGTAATGCTTTGAGTGTTTTCCATATCTAATGTGCAGTAGTGCAGATGCTAACACGATTGAATTCACTTCTATCCAAAGCATAGAATAGCATATTCATAGCTTTGGCATTTGCACATTCTTCATTTTCCTGATTTGTTATCCATTTTGAATATGTAGTTGTAGATGTTGTGAATTGAGTTTGAGTTGCATTCTAAGCGTCATAACTAGTTGACCGCGTATATATTCTCATTCTTGTAGCCCAGTAATTGTAGTGTAATCCATTAAATAATTGGGTTCTTTGAGCAGATTGTCCTTCGATAAATGTAGAGGTAGTGTTTATGCTGATACTTGCGTTATTTTCCATATTATCAAAATATTGGATAACGTTGCTACAGATATAGGATGTCCTTGCTTTGATAACAATTGAAAGAGTCTATGTAGTGGTAGGATCATATAGTATGGAATATAAGAAATGTAATGCGTAGATATTAAAGTAATAACAATAAATAAAATGACACAGTCGATTTTATACTGGTTTGAACAACTTTCCTACGTCCAGTCTCAGACTCCCTTCTGGTATTTCACTAAACAACAACTACTCTCACTTCATCCGAAGGAACAGGTTTATAATTACCGAACAACCGAATGAGATTTCTTGCCTCAACTGCTGAAGAGGACTTCCACAATACGAAGAGTTTATTGACTACTTGTGTTCTTGATAACACATATATGTCAAATTAATGTACACCCTTCCTATAATCTTTCCTTGATGATAATAATGTAGTTTGTGAAAGAACATGGAAGATTGGAGATGATTTGTAATCTTAGAAATATGAAAATAGATTGCTTTTGTGAATCTTAATGCCATAGGTAAGATAAAAAGAATTAGAGTATGATTCGATAAAGAAAACATTTGTTTGAACTCGTATTTATAATTGTCGAATTGTTGCAATCATTCATGAAGATATTTGAAAAATAGATATGAATTAAAAGTTGTGATTGTTCATTGAATAGTTGCACTATTCGTTTTCAGATTTTTGAATTAAAAATTCAGAGTTTAAATAAAATTCAAACAACAAGGAAATAGGCCATTTTGGGGTCAAAACAGACGTCTGTTTATTTTAATTTAGACATTTGAATATTATGCTGGAGATAATTTTGACTTCAACAAATAGACGTCTGTTTGCTGATACAGACCTTGAAAAAGAATGTGTGGCCGTGTATGTGCTAGTACAAGGATTGTGTAATATGGCGAATAACAACAATCACAAATATAAACAGAGAATGCAGTAAAAATAGAAAAATCACACCAGGTATTTTTATACTGGTTCGGAGCACCGTCCTACGTCCAGTCCCAAACTTCTATCTGGATTTTTACTAACAACAACCTCACTTTACCCGGAGGAACATGTATACAACACCCGAGCAACCAAACGGGAATTTCACGTCCCTAATCACACGAGGACTTCAACACTTGCCTCTTACAACACTGAGGACTTCAGCAAAGATGAATAATCTTTTATTGACAATATGTGTTCTAGATAACACGATTTTGTCTCTTGTAGTACAGGACTTCCTATAATCTTATCCTCAAATAATATGATTGTGTATAGAAAGATTAGGAAGTGAATATCGTATTGAATCAAGAGAATATTAAATGAATTCTAGGATTCAAAACGATATAGAATAGAATATGAGCAATTTGAGTGCTTTGAAAGTACGGAAATTAAGATCAAGAAAGTATAGATAGAATAGATAGAATCGGTGATAATCAGTGATATTGGAATGATGATATCGAGGAGTATATATAAGGAATAAATAGTTGTGTTCCTTTGTGAAAGGTTATAATCAAAGGATATCATCATTTATGAAGAGAAAAAGGGTGCAACTCTTCGAGGAAGAAGGTATCTCTTCGAAAAGTTGCAATCTGGAAGAAAACGGTCGACAAGTGAAAAAGGGCCGGTTGATAGGTTTTTGAATGTATATACGTTATATATATGTGTGCACGTTGACAGGTTTTTGAATATATATATACGTTATATATATGTGTGCACGTTTATTGTGCATTCAGGGCAGAAACTGTCGACCGCTCATTTTAAACCAGTCGACCGGTTTTGTCCAGAATGCACAATGAATATGCATTCATATATATTTATATATATTCAAATATAAGAGGTGCGTGATTATTTAAGGATAGATTTTATCATAAATAACACTTCTAAATAATCAACCTCTAATATAAAATACCATATGAAGCTCGTGTCTCTTCACACCGACGAATTCTTCTTTTTGTCGACTACGGCTTAATCTATTGTCAGAAATCAAAACTTTGTGAATTTCTTGACTCAACATTCTCCCCCTTTTTGATTGATGACAACATACTTATGAATCTCCCCCTGTATATGATCTCCCTCTGAGATTGTGCCTGTAAAACTATATGTTTCCTGCATATATATGGTTAGCACAATTTTCTCCCACTGAATTTCTGCAACATTTCTTAGTTCATAATATAAATAATCTTACCTTTTGATTTCTGCATTAACAAATGTTAGCACACATATACTATTACGATGTTAAGCACATAATTTTAAATGATAGTATATGTAACATGAATTATATGTATCATCATGAGAGAAAATATTTCTCCCCCTTTGTCATTGATTAAAAAGAATAAAACCATAACAAGCACAGTAATCGAGAGTAGTAGAGAATACAAATAATTATAGCACCTTTAGGAGTTATTGAATCATGTGATTTTTTTTTTGATGAGCTGATTTTTCAAAGATATTTAGAGATACCGAATAACCTCCTTTTTGTTATGGTGTACCTGCAAAAAATATGACATATATATTTTTGGTACCCACTTGCTTTGTTTGGGTCCATGGGTTAGATGGAAGGTAACCATACCCAAGAGGGTTTAATGGAACCTTTAAAGATAAAAATTTCATTATTAACTACTGAATAAAAATAATCATCGATATATTTTTCTCTGTTTTTCCATCTTACAGGAACCTAAATACTTAAGTAATCTCTAACGATATTCCTTTTTGTACTTCTATATTTATTATAAATACCGCTAGTCATAGAAGTATTCGAATTTCTATAATAATTGGGTCTTGGGTGTACATTAGTACTAGCAGTGATATTCTTATTGTGCATAAAAGCGTATCTAGTACTATTTCTATGATTGGTTTCTTGTTTCTTATATACTAAACCTTGTTTATTTGAAGCAGGTTGTGAACTTTCAATGATTTTTGTCAAATTTTCTCGACCGTTATTGAAGTTAGAAACATTTTGAGTAATATTATCTAACTTGGTTTGTAAACTGACTTTTTCTAGGTCCAGAATTCTGACTTTTGCCTTAAGCTCATGATTTTCAGTAGTGAGAGCATCATTTTCTCTTTTTGAGTTTCAATTTTTTGACTCAAAAGAGATAATTGAGAATCAATATTAGATGATGATTCTTGAACTTTTTCAAGTTCTTCTTCTAATATTTTCTTCTCGTCTTTTAACATGTCTCGTTCAAACTCTGCTTTACTTAAATCAGCTTTGGCTTCTTTGTATTGTCGTTTCTTGTCTTTAAATTTAACTATCAATTCAGCACTAACATCAAGTACTTCATCAAATGTAGGAATTTGTACCTCATCTTCTGGTGCCATGAAACAAACATTTTCTTGTTCATTTCCTGAATCACTTTCACTTTCTGATGAAGACGAGTCTGAATCATCCCATGCGACTGAGAAAGCTCGTTTCTTTTATTTGTCCTTCTTTTATTTGAACTAGTCATTTTCTGACTTCTTCTTTTGCTCCGGACAATCTTTGTGTATGTGCCCCTTTTTATGGCAGTTGAAACATTCTATAACTGATGATGATGGTTTATTTGAACCAGATTTCCTTTTGTTATATCGACTAGATTTTCGTTGTTTCAGTAATTTTTTGAAACCGTTTACCATAAAAGCTAAGTCTTCATCTTCAGATTCTGATTCATCTTCATCTTTTCCGACATGAAATGCTACATTTTTCTTTTCTTCTTTCTGTTCTTTTCTAGCCTGCTAATTAGCTTCATAGGACATTAGATTTCCTATCAATTCATCTGATTTCATGATGGAAAGGTCATTAGCTTCTTCAATCGCTAATACTTTTCCTTCTCATTCACTAGTCAGGGCATGTAGGACTGTCAAGACAACATCAAAATCTGAATATTTTGTCCTAACAATAAGTGCAAGATAAATAATTTGAAACCGTGAATATATATCATTGATTGTTTCATTTTGAAAATTTAAAACTGGCTTTTTAGCATGGCTATTTTGGCTTGTTTAACCTTGTTAGTACCTTCATTTTTGGTTTTTAGCATTTGCCAAATTTGATATGCAGTGGTATAGATACTGACACGGTTATACTCATTTTGGTCTAATGCACAAATACATATTTATTGCTTTTGCATTTACGGCAGCTGCCGTTTTCTCAGCCTGTGTCCATTCTGAATATTCAGTTGTTGGATGCACTATTTCTTTTTGTGTAGCATTCCAAGCATCATAGCTATTTGACTGCATGTAAAATGACATAGTGTTGCCCAATAGCTATAATTAAGGCCATTGAAGAATGGAGGTCTTTGTGTTGATTGACCTTTTGTATAAGTGTTAGTGCTGGTGCTAGCGTTATTTGCCATATTACTAGAATATATCAAATAACTATGTTACGGTTATATGATGACCTGGCTCTGATACCAATTGAAAACGAATGTGTGGCCGTCTATGTGCTAGTACAAGGATCGTGTAATATGATGAATAACAACAATCACAGATATAAACAGAGAATGCAGTAAAATAGAAAAATCACACCAGGGATTTTTATACTGGTTCAGAGAACCGTCCTACGTCCAGTCCCAGACTTCTATCTAGATTTTTACTAACAACAACCTCAATTTACCCGGAGGAACAGGTATACAACACCCGAGTAACTGAACGGGAATTTCACGCCTCTAATCATACGAGGACTTCAACACTTGCCTCTTACAATACCGAGGACTTCAGCAAAGATGAATAATATTTTGTTGACAATATGTGTTCTAGATAACACGATTTTGTCTCTTGTAGTACAGGACTTCCTATAATCTTATCCTCAAATAATATGATTGTGTATAGAAAGATTAGGAAGTGAATATCGTATTGAATAAAGAGAATATTAAATAAATTATAGGATTTAAAATGATATAGAATAGAATATTGGAATGATGATATCGAGGAGTATATATAAGGAATAAACAGTTGTGTTCCTTTGTGAAAGGTTATAATAAAAGGATATAATCATTTATGAAGAGAAAAAGGGTGCAAATTTTCAAGGAAGAAGGTGTCTCTTCGAAAACTTGCAATCTGGAAGAAAACGGTCGACAGGTAAAAAAGGACCGATCGATAGGTTTTTGAATATATATAAGTTATATATATATGTGTGCACGTTCATTGTGCATTCTGGGCAGAAACAGTCGACCGCTCATTTTAAACCGGTCGACAGGTTTTGTCCAGAATGCACAATGAATATGCATTCATATATATATATATATATATATATATATTCAAATATAGGAGGTGCGTGATTATTTGAGGATAAATTTTAACATAAATAACACATCTAAATAATCAACCTCTAATATAAAATACCTTATGAAGCTCGTGTCTCTTCACACCGACGAATTCTTCTTTTTTTCGATTACGGCTTAATCTATTGTCAGAAATCAAAACTTCGTGAATTTCTTGACTCAACAGACCTATGCCTTGTGCATGTCATATATAAAATCATATATATTGTCATAATTGAAACGCTATATAACGAGATCCAACATGATAATTGTACTTGATTATGATGTCTCACTTTAATCCCTAAGATTCAATTTTCAGAAATCTTTACATGATGAACTGATACTTAAATTGCCATGAATGTAGAAGTGGTCGGATTTGCATGAAGTTCTGGTAAATATTATTAATCATGATTGATTTAACTAATTATTAAACATACAATGATAACAATGAATAAATATTGGAGATAGGTTACTTGAGTCATGTGAATCCTTACCTATGTATTGATGAAGCAGTGTATTGCCATTGTTAAAATTAGTTTCTTGCATTTTCATTATTAAGTAATAAGCTACCACTGTGGTCGTGTCTATTTTAATATATTTTAGATCTATTTATACCATTTATTAAAACTTTAATTTCTTTTTATAATGCAGGTTACTTCAAGAATAAAATTATGTTGACACACTTTTTGGTAAAAGCTGTTGCACATGGAATCTATGTATAGTAGCGCTCTCAGGCAATGGAAACGTCGTCAGAAGACATAGATCGATTTGGTCGAAATCACATCATCAGCGTAAAATTGCCTGGAACTCCTATCCGATGACCTCTTTTGGGACTGAAAAAAGATATTACGAAGCTTTTCTCTATAATCACGTAGCCCTCTGAATTAGCTTCAGGTGGAGCTTTCGTTTCGCTCAATCAGACTTACGGTTTGAAAGTTATGCCTGTTTCCTTGAACGTGTGTAGAAGTACGGACTGATGATCACTTGGATGAAGTGACGAAAGTTCAGAATATAAAGCATCTTCCTCGGCTCGTGGGACCCTCCTCTCGTGGCTTAACCCCGGCTTGCCCCCTCAGGGCTCGCCCTATTCTTCTACTCATGAACTAGCTCCGGCTCGAGGAGCACATAGGAGTCACGACCCCGGAGACCATGACTCGACCATGTACCTCAACACCGACTTCATCGCGATCCAACTCCGCTCGCCCCTTCCGGTTCATGGTGCACCCCGAGGTCACGAACCATCTGGGAACAGTCACGCTGTACTCTAGTTTGACCTCTTCTGATGACTATTTTCGCTCCAGCTTGCATGGATCTTATTACACATGTCATATGACGACTTGGAGAGGGTTTCTGGCCGTTTTGCACCACATTTCGAGATTCTTGGGATGTGTGCCACATGTCTCATGAACCGCTATCAGGAAATGCCTATAAATACACTATCTGAAGGCATTTTGAAGCATCTTTTGGCCATTCCTCTCTACGGCTTCCACCATTGTGCCTAGTAAAGCATTGTTGAACATAGAAGCCACATTTTTTTATTAAAACTTGGGCGTTTAATGAGGATTTCATAAGATAACTAAGCATTGCACTACCAATTCTCACGAGTTGTGGGAATCATTCTTGTAATTCCATCATATATAAAAGCATATAAAGTGGATGTATGCTACATCTATAGCCGAACCACTATAAAAATCTCATGTGCTCCCTCTGATTTTATTGTTTATTGCATTCTGTGATCTGTGATCTGCATTTGGGCGTTAGTGCCATTTTTTGGTCTAACATTTTGGCGCGCCAGGTAGGGGGGCACACGATACTACTTCAACTTCTAGCTTGGATTGTTTGGCTACTAGATGATGGCAATCAAAAGGAAGAAAGCTGGAATTTCCTCTCATGTGGAGGATGCTGATGCTGAAGGCACTAGAAACGAGGAGAGCCAGGAGGCATCCTCTCCTGGAGATCCTTCTTAATACTTGACCAGAGAAGAGATGGATGGCGTTCTCACTGAATTGAGTACCTAGGTGGAAAGACAAGATGACCTCCTCAGGAAACAATAGGAGATGATCGATGGATTCTTCGCTCGGATGGATAGAAGACCGAGCAACGATCAACGCATTGGAAATGAGACCATCGAAGTGGCTCATGCATCACATGGACTCGGAGGAATCCCCTCACTCTTGGAAATGGTCAGGTTCAACCAATTTTGGCTCCGGATCGGATGGATACAAGAGTACACACTCCCACTCATCAGCAGCAGGAAGCGGTTCGTGATGGTGCTCCAGAACCCGGTCGGTTCGACCCCCTTGGCTCATGAGCCGGATTCCATAACCCGGCCTCACGAGCCGGACTCCACGACCCGGCATCACGAGCCGACCAGCATGGACCTGGCTCACGAACCGGCCACCTCGAACCGGGAGCCGCGATCCCCTCCCAGCATCTCATCAACAGCGTCCTCACTCTCCGGTTTTCCACACTAGGGGCACCAACTCTGATCTTGGCAACTTGCAACAACTTTTTAAAGGCGATCGGCTCACTGATCCCATTCAATGCCTCTCGAGAGGCTGCGCTTATCGGAATGACGTGGATGACGTTAACCAACTCCTTTCACTCAGGAAACTAGGAATTCTCGTAATCCCCAAGATATCAAACTTCCACAACTGGAGCCGTACAACGGCACGACAAATCCTACCGTGTACCTGATGCACTACAAACGGCATATGGAAGTTCAATCGGCGTCGGAAAACGTCATGGCCAAATGTTTCCCTTCTTTCTGACTGATATAACCGCTATGTGGATTCGATAGCTAGAAACAGAATTGATCAGCAGTTGGAACATGTTGGTTGCACGCTTCATTGGACAATTTCAGGTTCACATTGCACGACCCAAGAACGTCATGTCGCTCACTACAATCAAGCAGAGGCCCAGAGAAACTCTGCGTTCATTTCCGGAAAGATTCAATGTTCCAGCAGCATCGGTTGATCGCCCTGAACCATCCATGGTATTGATGGCTGCGGTATCTGGTGTTCTAGATAACTCAGAGTTCAAAAATTCCTTGTACCATGATCCACCACGAAATCTCGGCGAATTCTACCTTGAAGCAGACAGATTTCTACGGGAAGAAGATGCAACTTCCGAGAAGCGCATTCTCGATGTCAATATGCTTAAAGACGGAGAACCGTCTGATTCTGGAAAAGGCAAAGGAAAAGCCGATGTCAAGAATGACCGCAACACACGGCCTCGGAGAGGCCCAAATATGAAAGATACACTAAACTAAACGACACTCCGAGCAACATCTACATGGATATAGTCGTGCTGCATCCTATCTGAGGCCTCCCAAGAGGGAGCCAATGCTAGCACAACGTAATTCCGGAAGACATTGCATATTTCATGACATAGATAGTCATAACACTGATGACTGTAGATATTTGCGAGACCTGATTGAGGACCGGGTCAGATGAGGAGAGCTCTCCGAGTATGTAACTCAACCAACAGCGCCTACACCTGCGCTGCCACCACCTATTCCCTGGAGAGGGAACGATCCTGGATCGAGCAATCGCGGGATTATCATTAACTGATTCCACTCAGTGGATCTCTTCAGTTTGTCGAACTCCAGTCCGCAGTTCATGTTTTTAGGCTTTCAGGCGACTTCTTCCCCTTCTTTGTTCTCTCTTCATGTAATAAAAGTGGCCACATCATCCTACACGCTTGAACCGGCTTGTGGTCTTTAGTCGTGTTCGGCTAACGACCACTACATTTTCATGAATTATTAATAAGCATTGGGCTCCGGCTCCTAACAGGATCCGTCCAGTATAAACAGACATGAGCTCCGACCCCAAACCGGATCCGTCCTGTATAAACAAACCGCTTAGCATTTTCCTTGGTCGTCTTACCCCGGGAAGGCCGTCTTGGAAACTCATTAGCATTTCCTTGGTCATCTTACCCCGGTAAGGCCATCTTGGAACCTCATTAGTTTTTCCTCGGCCATCTTACTCCAGTAAGGCGGTCTTGGAACCTCACGACATATCGTTGGTCTCTTACTCTGGTAAGGCCGTCGTGGACCTTCCTTTAGCATTTCCTTGGTTGTTTTACACCGGTAAGACCGCCTCAGAACTATTCTTGCATTGTTTGTCTTACCTTTTTACAAGTACGGATTATGGATATCAAAGATTATCCAGAACACATCATCCTTCAACAAACAAGATATGTTCTGGGGGGACAAACTTTTTGACACTCTTTTTGGTAAAAGCTCTCACACATGGAATCTCTGGATAGTAGCGCTCTCAGGCAATGGAAACGTCGTTAGAAGACACAGATCAATTTGGTCAAAAACACATCATTAGCGTAAAATGGATCGGAACTCCTATCAGATGACCTCTTTTGGGACCGAAAAAAGCAATTACAGAGCTTAGATCGGTAACTCTCGTAGCCCTCTGAATTAGCTTCAGGTGGAGCTTTCGTTTGGCTCAATCAGACTTACGGTTTGAAAGTTATGCCC
The DNA here is from genome assembly GCA_030737875.1 of Allium sativum. Lineage (NCBI taxonomy): Eukaryota > Viridiplantae > Streptophyta > Magnoliopsida > Asparagales > Amaryllidaceae > Allium > Allium sativum. The sequence goes on along the minus strand of CM060919.1, from coordinate 725,271,937 downwards.
GTTTCCGTGAACGCATGTAGAAGTATGGATTGATGATCACTTGGATGAAGTGACGAAAGTTCAGAATATAAAGCATCTTCCTTGGCTCATGGGAACCACCTCCGTTCATGGCTTAACCGCGACTCGCCTCCTCAGGGCTCGCCCTCTTCTTCTGCTCGTGAACTAGCTCCAGCTCGTGGAGCGCATAGGAGTCACGACCCCGGAGACCACGACTCGACCATGTACCTCAACACCGACTTCATCGCGATACAACTCTGCTCGCCCTCTCCGGTTCATGGTGCAATCCTGGGTCATGAACTTCCTGGGAACAGTCACACTGCACTTTATTTTGACCTATTCTGATCGCTGTTTTCGCTCCAGCTTGCATGGATCTTATTACACATGTCATATGACGATCTAGAGAGAGTTTCTGGACGTTTTCCACCAAATTTCGATATTCTTGGGATGTGTGCCACGTGTCTCACGAACCGCTATCAGGAAATGCCTGTAATTACGCCATCTGAAGGCATTTTAAAGCATATTTTGGCCATTCCTCTCTACGGCTTCCACCATTGTTCCTAGTAAAGCATTGTTGAACATAGAAGCCACATTCTTCATTAAAACTTGAGCGTTTAGTGAGGATTTCATAAGATAATTTAGCATTGCACTACCAATTCTCATGAGTTGTGGGAATCATTCTGGTAATTCTATCATATATAAAAGCATATAAAATGGACGTAGGCTACATCTACAACCGAACCACTATAAAAATCTCGTATGTTCCCTCTGATTTTACTGTTTATTGCATTCTGTGATCTGTGATCTGCATTTGGGCATTAGTGTCATTTTTTGGTCTAACATTTTGGCGCACCAGGTAGGGGGGCACACGATACTACTTCAACTTCTAGCTTGGATTGTTTGGATACTAGATCGATGGCAATCAAAAGGAAGAAAGATGGAACTTCCTCTCTTGCTGAGGATGCTGATGCTGAAGGCACTAGAAATGAGGAGAGCCAAGGGGCATCCTCCTATGGAGATCCTTTTTAATACTTGACCAGAGATGAGATGGACGGCGTTCTCGCTGAATTAAGGACCCAGATGGCAAGAAAAGATGACCTCCTCAGGAAACAACAGGAGATAATCGATGGATTCTTCGCTCGGATGGATAGAAGGTCGAGCAACGATCAACGCATTGGAAATGAGGCCTTAGAAGTGGCTCATGCATCACATGGACTCGGAGGCAACACCCTTACTCTTGGAAATGGTCAGGTTCAACCAATTTCAGCTCCAGATCGGATGGATACAAGAGTACACACTCCCACTCATTAGTACCAGGAAACGGTTCGTGATGGTGCTCCAGAACCCGGTCGGTTCGCCCCCCTTGGCTCACGAGCTGGACTCCACGACCCGGCCTCACGAGCCAGACTCCATGAACCGGCCTCGTGAGCCGGACTCCACTACCCGGCATCATAAGCCGACTACCATGGACCTGGCCCACGAACCAGCCACCTCGAACCGGGAGCCGCGAGCCACGACCCCCTCCCAGCAGCTCACCACCAGCGTCCTCACTCTCCTGTTCTCCACGCGAGGGGCACCAACTCTAATCTTGGCAACTTGCAACAACTTTTTGAAGGCGACCAGCTCGCTAATCTCATTCAACGCCTCTCGAGAGGCCGTGCTTATCAGAATGACGTGGATGACGTTGAAAACACTCCTTTCACTCAGGAAATAAGAATTCTCATAATCCCCCAAATTTCAAACATCCACAACTGGATCCCTACAACGGCAGGACAGATCCTACCATGCACCTGATGCGCTACAAACGACATACGGAAGTTCAGCCAGCATCGGAAAACGTCATGGCCAAATGTTTCCCTTCTTTCTGACTGATATAGCCGCTATGTAGATTCAGCAGCTAGAAACAGAATCGATCAGCAGTTGGAACATGTTGGTCGCACGCTTCATTGAACAATTTCAGGTTCACATTGCACGACCCAAGAAAGTCATGTCGCTCACTACAATCAAGCAAAGGCCCAGAGAAACTCTGCATTCATTTCTGGAAAGATTCAATGTTGTAGCAGCATCAGTTGATCGCCCTGATCCATCCATGGTATTGATGGCAGCGGTATCTGGCGTTCTAGATAACTCAGAGTTCAAAAAAATCCTTGTACCGAGATCCACCACGAAATCTCGGTGAATTCTACCTTGAAGCAGATAGATTTCTGCAGGAAGAAGATGCAACTTCCGAGAAGCGCATTCTCAATATTAATATGCTTAATGACGGAGAACCGTCTGATTCTGGAAAAGGCAAAGGAAAAGCCGATGTCAAGAATGACCACAACACACAGCCTCGGAGAGGCCCAAATATGAAAGATACACTAAACTAAACGACACTCTGAGCAACATCTACATGGATACAGTGTGTGCTGCCTCCTATTCGAGGCCTCCCAAGAGGGAGCCAACGCTAGCACAGCATAATTCTGGAAGACATTGCATATTTCATGACATAGACGGTCATAACATTGATGACTGCAGACATTTGCGAGACCTTATTGAGGACCGGGTTAGACGAGGAGAGCTCCCCGAGTATGTAACTCAACCAACAGCGCCTACACCTGCACTGCCACCACCTATTCCCCCGGAGAGGGAACGATCCTGGATCGAGCAATCGCGGGATTATCATTAGTTTATTCCACTCAGTGGATCTCTTCAGTTTGTCGGGCTCTAGTCCGCAGTTCATGTTTTTAGGCTTTCAGGCGACTTCTGCCCCTTCTTTGTTCTCTCTGCATGTAACAAAAGTGGCCACATCAGCCCACACGCATTGAACTGGCTTGTGGTCTTCAGTCGTGTTCGGCTAACGACCACTACATTTTCATGAATTATTAAAGCATTAGGCTCCGCCCCCCAACAGGATCCGTCCAGTATAAACAGACATGAGCTTCGGCTCCAAACTGAATCCGTCCTGTATAAACAAACTGCATTAGCATTTCCTTGGTCGTCTTACCCCGGTAAGGCCGTCTTGGAACCTCATTAGCTTTTCCTCAGTCGTCATACTCCAGTAAGGCCGTCTTGGAACCTCACGGCATCTCGTTGGTCATCTTACTCCGGTAAGGCTGTCATGGACCGTCCTTTAGCGTTTCCTTGGTTGTCTTACTCCGGTAAGACCACCTCGAAACTATTCTTGCATTGCTTTCTTATCTTTTTACAGGTATGGATTATGGATATCACATATTATCAAGAACACATCTTCTTTCAACCAGCAAGATATGTTCTAGTGGGGCAAACTTGTTGACACACTTTTTAGTAAAAGCTGTCGCACATGGAATCTCTGGATAGTAGCGCTCTCAGGAAATGGAAACGTCGTCAGAAGACACAGATCGATATCGTCAAAATCACATCATCAGCGTAAAATGGCCTGGAACTCCTATCAGGCAACCTCTTTTGGGACCGAAAAAGCAATTACGGAGCTTTGCTCGATAATCCCGTAGAGCTCTGAATTAGCTTCAGGTGGAGCTTTCGTTTGGCTCAATCGGACTTACGATTTGAAAGTTATGCTCGTTTCCGTGAACGCGTGTAGAAGTACGGACTGACGATCACTTGGATGAAGTGACGAAAGTTCAGAATACAAAGCATCTTCCTCGAATCGTGGGACCCACCTCTTCTCGTGGCTTAACCCCGGCTCGCCCCCTCAGGGCTCTCCCTCTTCTTCTGCTGGTGAACTAGCTCCGGCTCGTGGAACACATAGGAGTCACGACCCCGGAGACCACGACTCGACCATGTACCTCAACACCGACTTCATCGCGATCGAAATTCTCTTGCCCCCTCCAGTTCATGGTGCACCCCTGGGTCACGAACCTCCTAGGGACAGTCACGATGCACTATAGTTTGGCCTACTCTGATGGCTATTTTCGCTCCAACTTGCATGGATCTTATTACACATGTCATTTGACGACTTGGAGAAGGTTTCTAGACGTTTTCCACCACATTTCGAGATTCTTGGGATGCGTTCCATGTGTCTCACGAACCACTATTAGGAAATGCCTATGAATACACCATCTGAAGGCATTTTGAAGCATCTTTTGGCCATTCCTCTCTATGGCTTCCACCATTGTTCCTAGTAAAACATTGCTGAACATAGAAGCCACATTCTTCATTAAAACTTGAGCGTTTAGTGAGGATTTCATAAGAATTAAGCATTGCACTAACAATTCTCATGAGTTGTGGGAATTATTCTTGTAATTCCATCATATATAAAAGCATATAAAGCGGACGTAGGCTGCGTGTTCCCTCTGATTTTACTGTTTATTGCATTCTTTGATCTCTGATCTGCATTTGGGTGTTAGTGCCATTTTTTGATCTAACATTTTGGTGCGCCAGGTAGGGGGAACACGATACTACTTCAACTTCTAGCATGGATTGTTTGGCTACTTGATCGATGGCAATCATAATGAAGAAAGCTGAAACTTCCTCTCATGCTGAGGATGCTGATGCCGAAGGCACTAGAAACGAGGAGAGCCAGGGGGCATTCTCTTATGGAGATCCTTCTTAATACTTGACCAGAGAAGAGATGGACGGCGTTCTCGCTGAATTGAGGACCCAAATGGCAAGATAAGATGACCTCCTCAGGAAACAATAGGGGATGATCGATGGATTCTTCGCTCGGATGGATAGAAGGCCGATCAACGATCAACACATTAGAAATGAGGCCCTAGAAGCAGCTCGTGCATCACATGGACTCGGAGGCAACCCCCTCACTCTTGGAAATATTCAGGTTCAACCAATTTCGGCTCCGGATCGGATGGATACCAGAGTACACACTCCCACTCATAAGCAGCAAGAAGCAGTTCGTGATGAGGCTCCAGAACCCAGTCGGTTCGCCCCCTAAGCTCACGAGTCGGACGCCACGACCCGGCCTCACGAGCAGGACTCCATGACCTGGCATCACGAGCCGACCACCACGGACCTGGCCCACGGACCGGGTACCTCGAACCGGGAGCCGCGAGCCACGACCCCCTCCCAGCAGCTCACCAACAACGTCCTAACTCTCCTATTCTCCACGCTGGGGGCACCAACTCTGATCTTGGCAACTTGTAACAACTTTTTGAAGGTGACTGACTCGCTAATCTCATTCAACGCCTCTCGAGAGGCCGCGCTTATCAGAATGACGTGGATGACGTTAACCACACTCCTTTCACTTAGGAAATTAGGAATTCTCGTAATCCCCCATATTTCAAACTTCCGCAACTGGAGCCCTACAATGGCAGGACAGATCCTACTGTGCACCTGATGCGCTACAAACATCATATGGAAGTTCAATCGGCGTCGGAAAACATCATGGCTAAATGTTTCCCTTCTTTTTGACCGATATAGTCACTATGTGGATTCGGCAGCTAGAAACATAATCGATCAGCAGTTAGAACATGTTGGTCGCACGCTTCATTGAATAATTTTGGGTTCACATTGCACTACCAAGAACGTCATGTCGCTCATTACAATCAAGCAGAGGCCCAGAGAAACTCTGCGTTCATTTCTGGAAAGATTCAATGTTGCATCATCATCAGTTGATCGCCCTGAACCACCCATGGTATTGATGGCAGTGGTATCTGGCATTCTAGATAACTCAGAGTTCAAAAAAATCCCTGTACCACCAAGAAATCTCGGCGAATTCTACCTTGAAGTAGACAGATTTCTACGTGAAGAAGATGCAACTTCCGAGAAGCGCATTCTCAATGTCAATATACTTAAAGACGGAGAACCGTATGATTTTGGAAAAGGCAAAGGAAATGCCGATGTCAAGAATGACCGGAACACTCAGCCTCGGAGAGGCCCAAATATGAAAGATGCACTAAACTAAAAGACACTCTGAGCAACATCTACAAGGATACAGGGGGTGTTGCCTCCTATCCGAGGCCTCCAAAGAGGGAGCCAACGCTAGCACAGCGTAACTCCGGAAGACATTGCATATTTCATGACATCCACGGTCATAACACTGATGACTGCAGACATTTGCGAGACCTTATTGAGGGCCGGGTCAGACGAGGAGAGCTCCCCGAGTATGTAACTCAACTAACATTGCCTACATCTGTGCTGCCACCACCTATTCCCTGGAGAGGGAACGATCCTGGATCGAGCAACCGCGGGATTATCATTAACTGATTCCACTCGGTGTATCTCTTCAGTTTGCCGGACTCCGGTCCACAGTTCATGTTTTTAGGCTTTCAGGCGACTTCTCCCCCTTCTTTGTTTTCTCTGCATGTAATAAAAGTGGCCACATCAGCCCACATGCACGGAACAGTCTTGTGGTCTCCAGTTGTGTTCGGCTAACGACCACTGCATTTTCATGAAGTATTAATAAGCATTGGGCTCCGGCTCCCAATAGGATCCGTCTAGTATAAACAGACATGAGCTCCGGCTCCGAACTGGATCCATCCTGTATAAACAAACCGCATTAGCATTTCCTTGGTCATCTTACCCCAGTAAGGCCGTCTTGGAACCTCATTAGCATTTCCTTGGTCATCTTACCCCGATAAGGCCATCTTGGAACCTCATTAGCTTTTCCTCTGTCATCTTACTCTAGTAAGGCGGTCATGGAACCTCACGGCATCTCGTTGGTCGTCTTACTCCGGTAAGGCTGTCATGGACCTTCCTTTAGCATTTCCTTGGTCGTCTTACTCCGGTAAGACCGCCTTGGAACTATTCTTGCATTGTTTGTCTTTTCTTTTTATAGGTACGGATTATGGATATCATAGATTATCTAGAACACAACTTCCTTCAACCAGCAAGATATGTTCTAGGGTGCAAACTTGTTGACCCACTTTTTGGTAAAAGCTGTCACACATGGAATCTCTGGATAGTAGCTCTCTCAGGCAATGGAAACTTCATCAGAAGACATAGATCAATTTGGTCAAAATACATCATCAGCGTAAAATGGCCCAGAAACCCTATCAGACGACCTCTTTTGGAACTGAAAAAAGCAATTACTGAGCTTTGCTAACTCTCGTAGCACTCTGAATTAGCTTCTGGTGTAGCTTTCGTTTGGCTCAATCGAACTTAATCGGACTTACGGTTTGAAAGTTATGCCCGTTTCCGTGAACGGGAGTAGAAATACGGACTGACAATCACTTGGATGAAGTGACGAAAGTTCAGAATATAAAGCATCTTCCTCGTCTCGTGGGACCCACCTCCGCTCGTGGCTTAACCCTGGCTCACCCCCTCAGGGCTCGCCCTCTTCTTCTGCTCGTGAACTAGGTCCAGCTCGTGGAGCACATAGGATTCACGACCCCGGAGACCACGACTCGACCATGTAACTCAACACCGACTTCACCGCGATCCAACTCCGCTCGCCCCCTCCGGTTCATGGTGCACCTCTGGGTCATGAACTGCCTGGGAACAGTCACGCTGCACTCTAGTTTGACCTATTCTGATGGCTATTTTCGCTCCAGCTTGCATGGATCTTATTACACATGTCATATGACGAATTGGAGAGGGTTTCTGGACGTTTTCCACCACATTTCGAGATTCTTGGGATGCGTGCCACGTGTCTCGCGAACCGCTATCAGGAAATGCCTATAAATACACCATCTGAAGGCATTTTGAAGCATCTTTTGGCTATTCCTCCCTACGGCTTCCACCGTTGTTCCTAGTAAAGCATTGCTGAGCATAGAAGCCACATTCTTCATTAAAACTTGAGCATTTAGTGAGGATTTCAAAAGATAATTTAGTGAGGATTGCACTACTGAATTTACCTATGCCATACCTACGCCATATTGGCGTAGTTAAAACCGTAGTTTTCTTTTAGTGTTGAAAAAGTGGAAGAATATCTAGATGACTACAACTATTGTTATGGAAGAAGAACAATGAAAAATGACGTTAAACCCTTGAATCCACTATTTCGGTCTCAACCATTTAATTATAATCTAATTCTGGATATTGCTTTTATAAGAGAATAAAGGGTCTAGGCAAAATATCCAATTTATGCCTCAGAAGTATCATAAATTAATGATGAGAAAAACTAGGTCGAAATAATATTCTTCAATCTTCAAACTATCTTTTCTATCACAAAGCATTTTCAAGCATCGTCTTCTTCAACATACATGTGATTTTTTTTGTCATAAATCACAACATGACCCTAATTTTTTTAGGCATTTGAATATTGATCTGGTGTGAAATTTGCATTAAATCTAAAATGACTTTTGAAAGTTGTATGTCCAACTTTCTCACATATATGACACTTAGGCCTGTTATTGTTGATTTTTATACCCTTGCTTCTTCGTCTGTTATAGTTTCCACCCTCTTGATTCTTGTTCTTGAAACTTGCTGCATAGTTAGCTAACAAGATTATATCATTTGGATTTTTGTGTTTAATTCTTCCTTTATATACTAGTAATGTTGAATGAAATTAATCAATAGATGAGTTGTTTTTCTGTAAGGATAGAATTGCTGTCACTACCTCATGTTCATCATTGAGGCCACTAAGAATGGTTAGCACTTGTTCATATTCATAAACTTTGTATCCAGTAGCTTTAAATATATCACATGTCACATTAATTTTGGATAAGTAATGTTTCATTGGAATGCTTTCCTTCTTTATATTGTGCAAAGTTCTTTTATAGTGCATTACTTTTACCCCAGATTGTGTGTTAAAAATTCTTTCGATTGTTAACCATGTATCATTAGATGTTTTGCATCCAAGAACTTGAGATAGTAGTTTGTTGCTAATTGATGATAGAATCCATGAACATGTTAACTTGTTTTGCCTATGGTACTTTTTGTATTCTCTATTACTTATGGTATTGTTATCTCGATCAATTATATAGTTGGGTGGAATAGGCAGAGTGCCAAGAACATAGCTTTCGAGTCTGTAGCCTTGTAGAGCAGTTTCAATCTGAAGCTTCCAAAGTAGATGATTGTCATCGTCAAGATGGAGTTTATCAATTAGCTTTGTGGGCTGATGACGATTTTGATGACTCTACAGTTGTACTAAGAAGAGGACCGTTGTTTGAGTGATTAGAAGTAGTTGAGACATTATGTCCAGCCATGACGATATGAGGAGAGAGAGACAAATATAATCAAGAAACCAAGAACATGAACATATTTGCTGGATAACAAGCAGATTCAGAAGCTTTGAAATGATTTGTAGTGAACATAGGGTTAGTTGCAGCCAAACATATAGATGAGGATGATTATCTGATATAAATTTAGCATGGCACTTTTCTTGAGAGTCTCTTATTGCATTTTAATGAGTTTCTTGATTCTGAACGCTTCTTGTGAACTTTCTTGTCTTTAATACAAATCTGTGTGAGTCTTGATTAGGGCTGTTAATGGGTCGTGTTGGCTCGGGTTCGGGTTGGGTTAACTAGGGTTCGGGTCAATTCATAAACGGATCGGGTCAACTTATTTATTAAATAGGTCATATTTTCTCAACACGAACCTAACCTGTTTATAAACGGGTTGACCCGACCAAACCCGTGTAACACGTTCATAAACGGGTCGAGTTAAACACATTGACCCATTAACCCATAAACCCGTCTATTTGACTGTATTCTTATAAATAGTCTGCATTTCAGAAATGCATTTAGCAAAATATAAACATAAGGTAAAATATATGAGTATTCAAATTCACATTTCATATGAGCATCTAGCAACAACAATGCATACACTTAATTTAAGATGATACAATACAAATGACATCATACATAATATGACATCTTCGATCTGGTGTTGTTGCCGATCTAGTGTCGTTTCTTTGTCACTTGCCGATTTGAATCCCTAAGCCTGAGATAGTTGGCAACGAAAAAAGAAATAAAAGAAAAGTGGAAACTTTGAAATCTGAAGGTAGTGGCGGCTTGGGTAAAGTGTAAACTATGGTAATCCGTAATTGTGTTTGTAGGTAGAATTCACAATGATAGCAAACAAAAGTAATAACACTAAGTCTAACAGGCTCAGCCCAGTCCGTTTATGCATAATTGCATATGCCATATGATGAATAAAAATATTTTTTTTATTAAACGGGTCATGGAGGGTCAAAAACGAGTTCATGAGTCAATCCGAAACTCACCCATTTATTAAACGGGTCAGAGCTGGTTGATAGAAAATCGACCTGTTTATAAATAGGTTGGGTTGAGTCGGGTTTTTTCTGTGTAGGTTACGAGTCGTGCTTTGGGTCATGTGAGAAATTGACGGCCCTAGTCTTGTTGAATGCCGCCAGTGAAATGGGGAGGCACAGACTCAATGATAAGATAGATAGGATACTTTGATGAAATTTTTTGACGAGTATTCAGCTTGCCAAAGGATGATGTTTTTCAAACGGTAATTAAAATCTTCAGTCCAGGATTCTAGCGACGATTTTGCTGTTAGGTAAATGAAATCTGGATTTTTATTCCAAGATTCAGATATATTCTTCCGTTACAGTGGGTAGCATGTATTTCTTCTTCTCTTCAGGTGTAGGCCAATACTTGATGCCTCCACGAGTTGTGATCCGTAGACAAGCTGCTTCAGCCTTATTGCTATTGGTTACCAGCTTAAACGCACCTATAGTTCACAGCTAAGCTTAATTAAAACGTGCATGCATTTTTCTTTAACAGGTAAACCTAATAAAAACATCAAACCTTTGTTCTTACTCTTAGACCATTACAAATAGGATAATCCTACTTTTTAAAAGCTGAATAAGAATTTTTTTGGACTTTTTGATCTTGAACTCATATCCTAACGCTTGTGGTTTCGTTAATTGATAAACATACAAGTTGCAAAACACTAAGAAAATGGAATAATTTTCACATATCAACATAACATATATTTATTTTTCCATAAGGCGCAGAACAAGAAAATATATGTTGTATGTAATTATTGGAGTTTCATGCTTTCTGGTGGGCAATGTTCTTAGGAGACATATGCCTATGTTAAACATAAATCCTAATGGTGGAATTTATACTATAACCAAGAAATTTTATTATTAATAATAGTTTAACTCACATAGTTTTTTAGTTTATAGCTGTAAGAAGGTTTAAGTTATATTAGATTATACTTACATTAATATAACTTGATGTAAGATTAAATAGCGTCAGCTGGTGAGTTGGACCAACTGCTTAGGTAAAATATATGAGCAATAAAACATGATGATCCATAAAGTGCAAAGTATAACAGCTCTGTTATTCACTAGAGCATGTGATAAAAACCCACTTACATGGTTTACTTATCAGAGTCAAAAAGTGCATCATTTTTCGTTCTCCAGCAAAATCAGAACATAGTTTTAGGAGTTTCGTTAACTTATAGCCTCCAAATTTACTTAGGGTGCATTTTTAACGAACGATAACGGGGCATTTGAATGTGACACTGTAGCGAACAAGAAATGTGTTTTTTTTGTGCGAACTGGGTATTTGAGCATGATATTTATTTGTTAAATTATTTATTATGAAGTAATTAAATACTAATTGCGCAAAAGAAAACGACTACATTCCATTACACAAAGGAAATACAAATAGAAATACAACAGAAATAAAATAACAAACTGACATGAACATCCTACTTGTTGGCACCACTTTTTTTTATCGGATAACTTTGGTATTCTTTTGTGTGGCATTTTTCTGTAATCCCTGATATTAACCAACTTTTCGCTATGTCGTTGGGAAGAAAACGAATACTTCTTTCTTGTCGGGTTCCATAACAAATAATATTACTTCCGCAACATCAAATTCACCTCCTACTCCAAGACGTTGAATGCGAGTAACCATATATGCAAAATTTGTAGAACTTCCCATTGATTCTACGTTGGTGCCCATATTCAGACTATTAGAATGCGTGTGAGATTTTTTTCATTTGTCCCTTGTGCACTAGGTCAATGAGCGCAGTCACCTTGTCTTCATTTTCACCACGTCATCTTCTTGAACCTTGATGTTAAAGTTGGACGATTTAAATCTATGCCAATTATTGAGAAGATTTTACTAGATTCTTGTAATCAATTAACTATGGGCAATAAATTGGAAAGATATAGGAGAGATATTTGATTTGATTAATCAATCTAATCTTGGTATATGTGCCAACAAATTTGGATGGAATGAGAAGTTATATTATTTGATTGGAGCAATCAATCAAATATATGTATATAGGGAAACTATCATAAATATGCAAGATTTGCATTAACACCAAATCAGGGAAATACGAAAACTTTTCATGCATATTTTCAAGCAAGTGTTCATCCTTACCCATATAAATAGGGAGGCATTTGCTCATCCTTTAGTGAACAAGCCAATAGTTCTCTCTTCTTCATATCCTCAATAATATCCCTATTTCTGTATAAATTAAAGGTAAGAAATATATATTGAGTGTTTTTGTATTCTTCACTTATTGTACTCTCTCTTGATCTGAAGAAAGAATAAAAGAAGTTATGGGTCTCTGTGGACGTAGGATATTCATATCCGAACCATGCAAAATCTTCTGTGTCACTTATTTCTGCTATTGTTTTTGTGAGGCTGCATAATTGATTCTTGTTCTTTTGTTTTGAGTTTCATTGTTATCTAAATAGATAATACTAGATCCTAATCAAATACGCTTCTGCTCAAATTAAAAAAAAAAAAACTAAAGTTTGGTATAAGAGCTAGTGTTATTGTTCCTATTTAGATATCAATGGCTACTTCTAGTAAGTCTATTGGTAGATCTGTTGTCAATTATGGATTAACTCCTTTTGATGGAAAGGGAATTTTTGGTACTTGGAAGATGAAGATGGAGGCTATATTGAGGATGGAGAAGACTTATAAAGTTATTTATGTGCTTGAGAAATTGAAAGTTATGGATGCAGCTGTTTTGGACGAGATGGAAAATGAAGCTCTCACAATAATTCAGTTGAGTCTTTCAGATGTAGTTCTTAGAGAATTTTCGCAGAAGAGGACGACGAAGGAACTATGGGATGCATTATTAGTTGCATATCAAGACAAGTTTATCACTAATCGGATTATTTTGCAGCAACAACTTTATTCATTCAAGATGAAGCCTAGAGCCAATCTTATGGAGCATGTAGATGTTTTGACCACTTTAGTTATGAATCTAAAGGCAGTAGATGTTGATCTTACTGATGAGGCTCAAGCTGTGATCCCCCTATGTTCCTTGCCTAAGGACTATACTTCTTTTTTTAGTTCCATGGTTCATGGCCGCAATAAAATTAGCCTTTCTGATGTAAAGGTTGGTCTTCATAATGAAGTGTTAAGAGGTAGATTGACAAGCACTAGCGTTGATAGTGATACCGAAGGCTTATACGCTCAGAGAGGTAGAAGTCAAAGCATGTCGAAGAAAGATGGAGGATGGAATTCTTCGAGGTCTCATTCTAAGGGGACCAAGAAATTATTTTTCCATTATTGTAAGAAGCCTAGGAACTTACTGCACAATGTCCCAAGTTTGAAGGAAGAAAAAAAGACCCAAAGCAAGCTTCTGCCTCTACAGTAGAGAAATCAGATACAAAAGGTGACATTGACGTGTTTACAACTTCTGGCTCTTCTGGGAAGAGTATTCTATGGTTGATTGATTCTCGCGCATCCTATCATATGGCACCTGATAGGAATTCTTTTTCCACTTACCATGAGATTGATGGAGGAGTTCTGATGGGCAATGATGCTTCTTGATGTATGATTGGTGTTGGTAGTGTAAAGATCAGGATGTTTATCGGTGTTATTCGAATCATTATTAATGTTATGCACGTACCTAATTTAACAAGGGGCTTGATTTCTGTTGGGGCGTTGAGTAGACTTGGACTAAAGATTGTAGTTGAAAAAGAGAAGATTAAAATATCTAAGGGTTCCATGATTATTATGAAAGGAGTAAGGGTAGGAAATCTATATTTACTAAAGGGAACTACTGTAGTTGGAGAATCAATTTCGGTTACTTCAGTTAATTCAGATTCTTCCAGATTATAGCACTTGCGGAAGGGCCACATTGGCGAATGCAACATGGATGAGATAAGAAAGCGAGGTTTGATTGACAAAATTCGGCATTCAAAGCTTGGTTTTTTTGAAGAGTGTGTTCTTGGTAAGAAGACGAAGATTTCTTTTGGTGTTGGTGAGCATAAGGCAAAAGCTGTTTTGGATTATGTTCATACGGATATTTGGGACTTTCCCCTTACCCATCCTTGGGTGGAGCCAGGTATTTTGTTTCATTTATAGATGATTCCTCTCGTAAAGTTTGGGTATACTTTCTAAAGTCCAAAAGCAAAACCTTTGCTAGATTTTGTAAATGGAAATCCATGGTAGAGAAGTAGTCGTGGAAGAAGTTAAAAGTTATCCGTTCAGATAATGGTGGTGAGTTCGTATCACAGGAATTCTTCAATTATTGTGAGTCTGAATGAATTAAGTGGCATTACACCACACCAGGCGACCCCAATCCAATGGAGTTGCAGAAAGGATGAACCAGACATTATTGGAGAGAATTAGATGCCTCAGATTGACTTCTAATGTAACGTCCTGTATTTTTAACTGTGGAATAATTAATTAATTTGATTATTCAAACAATGGTTTGGTAATTTAAATGGCTTAAATTAAATAATATTAAATATTTAATTAATATAAGTGATAAAATTATATATTTAATTCTGAATTTATCGAAATTAAGTTGAATTGACAATATTGTGTGAATTGGATAGTATAAGAGATTTGGTTAGTTTTAGATTCGAATTTTAATATTGAATTTATTTAATAAATGACGCGAGAACGTAATATTTATATTATAATTATAATCGAGCTCGAAATGGCGTGGTAGTTTGTAATATTATGTTTTGAACTTTAAACGACTATACAAAATCCGTTTTAAGTCGAATTTCTGTGAAACAAGAAACGTTCGAATCTGTAGAACGATATTTTTCTAATGGAAGAGAAAAATCGAGATTTCGCCATGTAGACTGTGAGTTATGTCCAAAACAAATTTTCAAATAGTCGCTATGGAATTCGTTTATAATTTATAACGATTTATTTATATAATAAAAGGGGTTTTTATATAATTATCGATTTAACTCAGATTTTGAAACAACGAGTTATAAATCCAGATACGTATTTATTTTGGTGCAGTACGTTATTCTATTGTGATTTATGCGATAATATTAATTTATTAATATTAAATTAAATTAAATTATTTTTTCAATATATTAATATTTAATTGGTTTATTTAGAGCCTTAAAAATAGCCTTTCTTTCAAACGACCTCCATTTTCGATGAAATTAATTTTGTTGGATCCGTAATATTAAAGTATTGCTAGATTTCAATTTTCGTGATTTTTGGAGTCAGTATGTGGCCGTACAAAATTTTAATTTAAAAAACAGTTAGTAATTTGACTTTAAAAATACGCCGTATGAGCAAACGGATTCAGAATTCGACGAAACAAGTTTTGTAGGGTCCGTAATATCGAACTGTAGGTGTATGTCCGTTTTCATCAGATTTGGGTACCGTAAGTGTAACAACCCGGAATTTCTGAACCAATTTAAAATTTTAATTTAGCTATTTTAATGGATTATAAATATTTAAAATGATTTATTTTAAATAATAACAATTTAAAATTTATTTAAATCGAAGTTAGAACGTATAAATTTAATTTAATTATAAGTAGGGTTTGAAATGGCGCGATAGTTTGAAAAATCGATTTTAAACTTCAATTGAATGTATAAAATTCAAATAAATCGGATTTCGGTAAAATAAAAAACAATTGAATCCGTTTAATTATATCTTTCTAACGAATGTGAGAAATTGAGATTTCATAACATAAGTTGTATGTTATGTTCAATTTAAAATTTAAAATAGTCGTTATGGAATTTATATATATTTTAACATAATATATAACCCTTAAAAATAGCTATTTTGCAAACGACCTCTATTTTTAACAAAACCACTTTTGCTGGATCTGAAATGTCAAATTATAGTTAGGTTTCAAATTTCATAATTTTTGGATTTAATATGTGAGCATGGTAAATTTAAACGTGTTTTGTATATTTTAGTTTGAATTTAATCGATTAGAAAAAGCCCAATTTTCAAATGGCCTCCAAATTCGATGAAATTAGTTTTGTTAGGACCGTATCATCAAAACATAGCAAGATTATTTTTTCTGTAATTTTTGGAGTTAGTACGTGGCCTCGGTAAATTAAAATTACGTTTAAATTCAATATATATTGATTTATATTTTAATTTTGATGAAAACTGATTGAACCAGTCGAATTAGCTTGCGAAACATATTTCATTATGTCCGGAATGGGGTATTTAGCTAGGAGCGACAGTTGTTGGGGTTGATTTGGAGTTCGAATGCAAAATCTCGCTTTAATGAATTAAATAATAAGAATATATCTATATATAAGGTCAAAACCCTACTATTTCTCCAACCTGTGGTCAACTCCCCTTAGCAGCCGTGATTCACGATTGAAGGCCGATATTGGCCGATCCTTCTCTCCTCAATCACGATCAATTCACGCTCCGATTTCAGGAAAATATTAAACAAAAATTGATCTACTCCTCAAGATCTTGCTATCCGTACGGTGATGATGGAATTTCATTGCATAAATCACTCAATTTCTTGGTTGGAAGTCGTCGGCTTTGGGGTTGATTTCATGGAGATTGGGTGCGGCGAGTGGTGCGGGGATGGTGGCGCTGGGGTGCGGCGCGAAGGGCTACGCGGTGGTCACAATCGATCATTGTCTGGTAGCTTCTTGGTGGCACAAAGAGGAGAGAGAACGACGGTGTATGGGTTTTGTCGAACTGGGTATTAACGAAGTGGATAAAAGGGACGACAACGTTTTTTATAAGCGTTATAAAAGGGTAATTAAAGTTTAATTAATTATTAATTACTTAAATTATGTAAATAATGTTTGTAATGTGATAACTATTTCATATGAGGTCCAAATCAAACGATTTCAGTTTCGTTGGACTCGTGTCGACGAACACTGTAACATGGAACTGACCAGAACGGAAAAGGAGCAAATGAAATTTTAAGTCGATTTCGAATCCAAATGATATTAAATTGCCAAATGAAGAATGGCGGAGTTGAAACCAACCGTGAGAACTTCTCACTAAAATTCTTGTATAGTTATTTATTTTATAACTGCATATATATAATTGCCAATGTAGATTTATATCAGTTTTAATCATTATAAATTGTATACAGTGCCTGTTAGCTCATCTCCCTCTTCCACAAACCATGGACGATTTAATTTACTGTATTGTGTTTTGATTGTGATGCTGAAATGTTTAACATATTAAAAATAATGTTAACATTAATATGGTAGTTGGAATTAAATTATAAATATTTATTTATAATTTAAAACCGTGAAAATTGGCTAATTAGAAAAATAATTTAAACTGAATTATAATTGGTTAAATTTATTGACCAACGATGTATGTAAGTAGGCTGTTGTTGTTTGAAAACCCCACACGTGTATTGGGATGATATTTGACATACACTGATCCCAACAATTAGTGGTATGTCAACCAATGGGTTGACAGGCTGTGATGAGCGTTATTTATTTATTTTAACGCTTATACAGTTGTAGAATGCACTCTGGATAATGTTTGAGTGTGTAATGATTATTTATCATTATTGTTGAATACATGCGATGTACAAAATCCATATACCTGAAATTATATGGTAATTGATTGAGTCGCATTCCACATCAAAAATAATGATATTGTAAAATAATGAATATTTTAAAATAATGTATATTTTAAAATAATATTCAGTGAAGAATTAAAATAAGGTTTTGATGTCCGATTTTGGATGGATACGAAAATATATAAAATTATGAAGCCGGGTTAAGTACAGAAACGCCATTTTAACCCGAACGAGTTTATCGATCGATTTTATTCATTTTAAAATAATATTGAAGGGAATTGATTTCAAAATCTGATATTTTGAAAATATTATCATTTTAATATTTTAATGATATGGAATATTCAATTTTGATTTAAAATTGAAAATGAAGTTGAAATCATTTTAAATCGAATTTATAATATTTTATAAAATATGTTCTAGATAGGAAATCGATGATATATATAATATATATATTTAATGGCTTGAATAGAACGCGCCACGCATCGACCGTTCGCGAATTTTGATAATTAACTTCAAACTGATGTAAGAGAGATCCGACCGTCGGATTCTCCTAAAACCAGAACTGTTGGGTTCGTATCGAAAAGAGCATTCCAATTAAGATAAGAGATTTGAAATCTAACGGTTAGATTTGGAAATATGTCCAAATCAATTTCACAAAAAGTCGCTATGGATGTAGTTCGGTGGCCGTTGTCGAAAACCGACTGTAAAGGCCTTAATAAAAGTATTAAAAATATGAAAAAATTATGTGAAATCATAATAAATGATTAGGAAAGAGTTTGGATGAAAAATTCAATTTTGAAAAGATAAAATTATATTTTGTCTAAATGAGCTAGTTAATAACTAGAATAATAAATGGGATTGAAAATGGTTTTAAAATAACCAAAATTTTCCAACGAATAAATTGGAATGGATTTGAAATGGAAATAATCATCGGAATATTTTGATATTGGATTCCGTGATTATACGGATATTGTTGAGGAATGTGGGAGATATAAATATCGTTATTCTTGAAACACCCCACCCTCCATTAAGGTCACTCACAAAGGGAATGCCTTAACTTTGGTGGAGGTTTGTAAGTAAAAGTCACAGATAAAACACAAGACAGATATAAACACATATATATAAGCAGCGGAAAACAACAAACTTTTTATTTCATAAATATGTGTTCATACAAAACATTTCCATAACTGTCACATAATAACTTCCAAAACATTACATCATCATTTCTGTCTTGGTTATTAAATAAAGAAGCATAAAAACATAATTAAAACTGCATAAATCCCCATAGAATGTGTCCAACAGTCATAGCCAAAGAGAGTCCAAACCGTACATCTACTATCTTGAAGCTTGCAAAGAGTCTGACTAAGCTGGGTTGTTTCCTCCCTGTGGACCTTGGGGGGAGGGAATGGAAGAAAAGAAGACGAAAGAAAATAGGGTCAGACATAAAGGCTGGTAAGTCTAGTGACTCTTCAGTATGAGAATAAGAAAAATGGCATGATAGATATAAAATGGAAATAAGAAAGTATCATAAACTAAGATAAAGCAGTATGTACCGAATATACTATCGCACCCCACACTAAATCTCTGCACCTACTTGAATTTTCTCAACTGGCACCCCATGATCGGGGTGAAGTGATCCCCTTTTTCTAAAGATCGGCTCCTACTCGCATAATCATCGGTGTCTTACGGCCCCCAAATATTGTAGATACTTATGGTAGTCCCACCATGGGGTGTATCAAGTCCCATGGTGGCGGCCCGACACAATTCTAGAATGCATAGGGTATACTACTAGTGCCCCCAGTGCCCTATTTGTCTGCTCCGAAGTGTGTGCACGCCCGCACTCCGTTAGAACCCACACTGTTGCACCCATCGTCGTCGCTTTTGACCGCTTACAATCAGCCCAGTAATCGTGCCCCACCCTGCCTAGTTTTAGGGTACCATGATACCTAATTGGGTTACTGCTGAAATGGGTCCCCGCTACTAGGGTTTTCTAGTCAAACATGTTAAGTGGTTAAGTGTCCGTATTTACCTAACCCCACCCATCAGTTTAATTAACATGTTGAATTGGTTACGTGTTTTAGTTAACTTAACCCTACCATCCTGACTTGCCTGTCCTTAGCTTTTTAAAGCACCGACCACTCACATTAGACAGGTATTGTTACGGTTACTGTATGTGCCGGTCGGTTCCGGGCAGGTTTACACCGTAACTCAGTCTATCTTCGGGTCCTTATTGGGCTCAATGCTTAACCACCCACATTGGATAGGTATTGTTGTGACTACTGGACAGTCGGGCTGGTCCGGGCAGGTTTACATCACAACTCAATCCAACCTCGTGTTAAGCATACTCGTATTTTCTAAATTTACATATTTGTCTTTATTACTTGTTATATGTAAATTTGCTAACAATTAAATGTTATGGCCCACTTTCCAAGTTTAACATTTTTGGTATAAGAATTTATACCATTTAAGTTCCACCAATTTTGGCATGTGACAAACATGCCAATTTCATATATTTTCCCAATTTATGTCAAGTTTCCTATAATTACCAATTTTCCCAACGTTACCCCGTCTAAATATTAAGCTAACAACCTTAGCCTAATTTTCGTTCGCATGGTTTTCAACATATAATATTAGGCTAAAAACTTAGCCTAATTTAGCGTACACAAAATTGGCATTCATTAACATAAACATGACATAGGTGTGAACTTGCAACGTAGACTAAATCAATATACATATATGTGAATTTGCAACATAGGCTAAATCAACTTACATACGTGTGAACTTGCATTGAAATAGGGGTCTAACCAAATAGGTGTCACATGAATTAACATATGATTTAAACAACATAAGCCTAAACATGTTTAGATCTAGGCATAACATCGAGCATCACTAGCACATGACAAGAATATAACATGTCCATAAAGTATGTATAATTTCATCGCATGTGTGAACTAGATCCAATCATGTTTACTACTATAACATGAAACTTGTATTAAAATGGATCTTGGCATGGATCTAATTATGAACTTGCAACTTTTGTATAAACATATAAGCATGTATATGAACTTAATCACTTAGGCATAGAGGTTTTAGCATATATATATATACATGAGATCCTAACTTGGACATATCACATACAACTTATATATTCACATAAACATGTAGATTATAACATGAGCTATACAACTTGCATGTGATGTTGTTTTCATTTGAATGGATCCAACACCATGTAAATTTAACCACAAACATTCCAACCATTCACAATACAACCATTTCAATACATACATCATCGTTATACAATAACACAATTCCATTTCCAATTTACATCGAATCAAATCCTAACTTTTATTCACATTGGAAAAATCACTATACTTACAACAAACGACGGTCTTGTTTTCTGATTTCTGAGTTCTGAATTTGAATTGCTTTCCTTTGGGTAGACAAACGTTGATTGATTCTTGTTTTACTTTAGTTTTGGCTCGTCTCTAAGCTTTCTCTAACTGACAGCTACTCTTAGTTTCCTCCCAGCAGCATGACTGCTCTAGTTCTATATTATTTGTGTGAATTTAGGTTGAGTGTTGAGTTGTATTTATAGAATTTCAGATTGATTTGAGCCGTCAGATGATCATAGAGTGAATCCAGACCATACACACCAAGAGAAGCCAAGCAGAAAGTGACAACTCAGCTCTAGTGACACAGCCAAGCTCAGAAATTCGACCAGAAACCGACCAGGCCAGCCTGGGCCAAACCAGGTCGACTGGGCAGGTCGACCCCTAGGTCGACTTGGTCACCCAAGTCGACCCCTAGGTCGACCTGGTGCCTGGGCGGGGATTTTCCCGCCCAAACCAGTTTGGGTCTATTTTTCGAATTTCAAATTGAATTCGAACTGTTTGAGTTTTAAATTAAATTCTGAAACTTCCAGAGGTCATAACTCCTTCAAACGGAGTCCGATTCCCGCAAACTCGGACTCTATCTCAAGCAGAATTCCGAGGCAAACGCAATGGCGTAACTCGTTTCCCCTAATTCTTTCATTTAGAATTAATTATACTTTAATTTGTTAATTCACAGTTAACAGAAAATTCAGGGTGTTACATTCTCCCATCCTTAAAGGATTTCGTCCCCGAAATTTTCAAGTCTAGGAGAACGTAAGTCCTAACATCCAATCGTTCATCTACTCAATCATCAAACACAGGCGTCCATTGTCCTTAAAAAAATTCTAATGCTTCATGATCATATGCATAATGTGTGTACATGTTCTTATCTAATGCAAAAATTAGGCGTTTTACTGATTCAATTGACCTCCTTAATGCGAATCATGTAAGTGCCATGAATCCATTATGTATGCAAATTTTTCCTACTCATAATTCTGCATGAGTGCGTAACCATTCATACAAATGCGACATCCATATGACAACATATCAAGTTTCAACCACATACAAATATGAATACATATATGCATATGCAATATGAAGTGATTGAGCTGATCTAAAACCTAGGTTGTGTGTGTATATGCATCCACGAGCAACCACTAGCAACCACTTGCAGCCATTAACCATAACATGTTTCAAATACATGTGTACATCCAAAGGCATTTCTACCTAAGGATAAAGGATAATATCGAGGAGATATACCTAAAAAGATAGATACAACCACAACTTAAGGAAAAAGAGAGATCAAATATGTACCCTAAAAAAGAAAAGGGTAGGCCGCGCGTATTCTGTCTTCAGTTTCCCAAGTTGCGTCTTCCTCGGCGTCGCTCCACTGAACTTTAACGAGCTTGACTTCGCGGTTACGTAGATTTTTTATTTCAGTTCCTACGATTCGAGTTGGAACTCTCCTCACAGTTGCTTTGCGTTTCACTTCGGCTTCTTCTAGAATGCTTGGCTCAACCACTTCCGCAGATTCATGTAGACATTTTCGGAGAAGAGAAACGTGAAAGACGCTGTGAATTCCAGCCAACCTTTCGGGCAACTCTATAAGCCATTTTCCCAATATTCTCGATGATAGGGAACAGTCCTACAAATCTTGGTGCTAGCTTTCCTGCGGACCTAAAGCGAACGACGTTCCTTAAAGGGGATACCTTAAGGAAAACCCTGTCCCCAACCTCAAACTCGAGGTCGGTCTTTCTTTTGTCTGCGTAGGATTTCTGTCTATCTTGGGCAGTCTTCATTCTCCTTCGTATCAAGTCTACTTTTTCTGAAGTCTCTCTAATCATGTCTGGCCCAAGTATAATCTTGTCAGTAGACACCCACCAACAAGTTGGTGATCGGCAAGGTCTTCCATACAAAGCTTCGAAGGGCGCCATACCGATGGTGGCTTGGTAGCTGTTGTTGTAGGCGAATTCCACTAAAGGAGGACGATCCTCCCATGTCCCTCCGAAGTCAAGAACGCACAGTCTCAAAAGATCTTCTAATACTCTATTCACCCTTTCTGTCTGACCATCAGTTTGGGGGTGATAGGCCATGCTCAAGCATAATTGTGTGCCTACATCTTCTTGCAGACTACGCCAAAACTCGCTCCTAAAGATGGGATCTCGGTCACTCACTATGCTGGAGGGTATTCCATGTAGTCGAACTATTTCCTTGAGATAAAGAGAAGCTAGAGACGAGGCAGTCCTTCTACTCTTGATAGGTATAAAGTGGGCGCTTTTAGTAAGCCTGTCCACTATTACCCAAATGCTAGTATTGCCTCTTCTTGACCTAGGCAACCCATCAATGAAGTCCATTGAAATGCTATCCCACTTCCATTGCGGGACTTCTAGAGGATGAAGCAGTCCTCTTGGTTTTTTCTGTTCCGCCTTAACCTGTTGGCATGTCACGCACTTAGAAACGAAATCTGCCACGTCCTTCTTCATGCCGCTCCAATAGAAAACTCTCTTTACGTCTTTGTACATCTTGTCCCCACCTGAATGTATTGTCATCTTGGAATGATGTGCTTCCTCGAGAACCATCTTTACTAAATCCCTTGCTTGTGGGACGCATAGTCTTCTATCCCGTCTCAGCCAACCCTTATCATCGATGGAGTACCTATTGAGGTGACTGGAAGTTTCACCCCTAATTAGTTTATCAATCACATCCCCAAGCTGAGGGTCTTCACGTTGTGTGGCCCCTATTGAGTCTAAAAGAGTAGGATGAAATTCTAGTCATGTCAATAATCCAGGTATAAAATCAGAGGAGGGCCTAAAGTCAAAACTGGCTATATACTCCAAGCTTTGCCTTTCTACAAAGAGAGGGCTTAAGGTCAGCTTCTTTCTGCTCAATGCGTCTGCTACTACGTTGCCTTTGCCAGGAGTATAGGAAATCTCAAAATCGTACGAGGCAAGGAACTCCATCCACTTTTGCTGCCTCAAGTTAAGGTCTTTCTGCGAGAAAAATACTTCAACGATTTATGATCAGTATATAATTCGAACTTCTCACCTAGGAGATAATGGCGCCAAGACTTAAGCGCAAAGACGATGGAGGCTAACTCAAGATCGTGGGTTGGGTAGTTCTTTTCATGAACTTTCAATTGTCTTCCACCATAGGCTACTACCCTCCCTTCTTGCATCAGAACAGCGCCTAACCCCGTACCACAAGCAACCGTGTGTACGGTGAACATCTTGCTTCCATCTAACAAAGTCAGAACTGGGGCCGTTGCAAGAACCATTTTTAATCGTTGGAAAGCAAACTCGCAATCCAAATCCCAAGCGAACGCCAGATTCTTCTTTGTTAGCCTTGTGAGTTGAGCTGAGATTTTCGCGAAATCCCTAATGAACTTTCGGTAAAAACCGGCTAGCCCAAGAAAGCTTCGGACTTCGGTTGCATTTCTTGGTGTCTTCCAATCTTGCACTGCCACCACTTTCACGGGGTCCACAGCTAACCCCTCTTTGGACACTATATGTCCAAGAAATCTTACTTCTTCTCTCAAAAAGTGGCACTTGGAGAATTTGGCTTTTAGCTGATGAGCTCGAAGAGTTTCCATGATCTCCTTCAGATGCTGAGCATGTTCTTCCTCATTCTTTGAGAAGATCAAAATATCGTCTACGAAGACCACCACGAACTTATTGAGGAATTCTCTGAACACCTGCTCATTAGGTCTACGAAATAAGCGGGTGCGTTTGTCAAGCCGAAAGGCATGACAAGCCACTCGAAGAAACCGTCTGGGGTTCCGAACGCCGTTTTATCAATGCTATCTTCGGCTACCCTTAGCTGATGGAACCCAGTAGCCAGATCAAGTTGGGAGAAGACCGACGCACCTACAAGCTGAACAAACAAATCGTCTATTCGGGGAAGCGGGTGTCTATTCTTTTTAGTCAGCTTATTTAGCTCTCTATAGTCCACACAAAGATGTAGTGAACCATCTGCTTTTGTGGCGAACACCACTGGAGCACCCCATTACGAGATACTCCTCCTTATAAACTCCTTCTCGAGAAGCTCCTTAACTTGCTTACTGAGCTCCTTTCTCTCCTTTGGAGCCATGTGTCTAACAGGCAGAGCAACGGGCTTTGCATTATCAACAATATATATGCGGAAGTCTATTTCCCGCTTCAGAGGTAAGCCTTTCACCTCTTCAAAGACATCCGGATATTCCCGGACCACTCTAACCGACTGCAAATTCTAAACAGAAGCGTCAAGCGACTCTAGATAACTAAGCATAACAACATTCAAGGGATTACAAGAAATTTCTAGAGTGTTACCGAGCCGAGTCAAGAGTCTAACCACTCTCTTCTCACAATCAAGAATGACACCATTACAGGATAACCAGTCCATGCCTAAGATCAGTCCATATCCTGAGAAGCCCAAAACAAAGGCACTATATCTAAATTCAACTCTTAGAATAGAGATTTTCAAATCCAAGCAATCCATCAACAAATAAGTTGAGCCCCCAACTGGATTTGAAACAACCAAGGGATCATCTACCATACTAGTGTCTAGGTGCAAAGATTCTACTAAAGCAGATGAAATAAAGGAGTGTGATGCACCAGAATCAAAGAGAGTGCGAACTGGATGATCATAGAGATAAACTAAGTTTTCTACAGAAATATTTCTACCGCGTTCCTGTGGAGGTGCCACCAGCGCATGAACCTTTCCCCCTGAGGTGGATCCAGTCCTCTGTCCCTGCCCCCGCTTCTTTGGGCAGTCCTTAGCCAAGTGTCTAGTCTCTCCACAATGGAAACAACCACCATTCGTCTTTGCCTTCTTCTTCCTGCAGTCTTTCGCTATATGTCCAATAATGCCACAAAAATTACACCTTCTCTTTTCACGGGATTTGTTGTTCTTCCCGCCTTTCTTGAATTTTGTCTTCTTAGCCTGTAAACCCTCTTTCTTTTCTTGAGGCACTTCCACCTTTGCCTCTTTCTTGCCTTTATCTTCCTGTGTAGCAGCGCCATGTCTACCAAGCTTTCATAGGTCGCTCCCATGGGTATATGGGTCATAGCAAGGCTGTGTAGAGGCTCTTTCAGACCTTTGACGAAGCGAAGGGCCTTCTTGTGTTGGGTGTTTAATAAATCCAGCCCAAATCTGGCCAGCTGATTAAACTGATTGACATACTCCTTGATCGTCATACTTCCTTGTTTAAGAGTTAGGAACTTCTCCATTTGCAGGCTTCTTTCAGCTTGGGAGAGGAATTTCATCTCAAACCTCATCCTGAAATCTTCCCAAGTTTCCACCGGCCTCTCAGCATGGGTAACTTCCCACCAATAAGAAGCTTCATCTTTGAGCAACAACACTGCTAGCTGTATCTTTTGCCTGTCGTCAACTTCGAAGATGACGAACAAATCTTCGGTCTCCTTCGGCCAGTTCCTTGCTGCCACAAATGATTCAGTTCCATAAAAGTCCTTTCCTCCCATAGCCTTGATGTCTCTACACGTCTTAGCGAAAGTATTTCCACGAGGAGGAGGAGGAGGAACCGCTGCCACTGTGGGAGGAGGAATGTCTGTTGGGCCCGCATCATTGGCCCTAGCCTCTAGGTACCTTCGGAACCAGCCAGGGATCGGTACTCCTTCTGGAAGGTTAAGATCTCCAGACATGCTGGAACAAAAAGGAAAGTATTCAAGACAAAAGGATAGAGAGATAGTGCATATGGCTTTTGGGGAATTATGCCTTTTTAAAAAAAACAACGCTTTTTCTTGAAAACAATGCTTCTTCAAACTTCTTTTTGAAAATGGTTTCAAAAACATTTATCCAGTCTGGTAAATCTGTGCTTTGATGCCAAGTGAAACACCCCACCCTCCATTAAGGTCACTCACAAAGGGAATGCCCTAACTTTGGTGGAGGTTTGTAAGTAAAAGTCACAGATAAAACACAAGACATATATAAACACACACACACACACACACACACACATATATATATATATAAGCAGCGGAAAACAACAGACTTTTTATTTCATAAATATGTGTTCATACAAAACATTTCCATAATTGTCATATAATAACTTCCAAAACATTAAATCATCATTTCTGTCTTGGTTATTAAATAAAGAAGCATAAAAACATAATTAAAACTGCATAAATCCCCATAGAATGTGTCCAACAGTCATAGCCAAAGAGAGTCCAAACCGTACATCTACTATCTTGAAGCTTGCAAAGAGTCTGACTAAGCTGGGTTGTTTCCTCCCTGTGGACCTGGGGGGAAACGGAAGAAAAGAAGACGAAAGAAAATAGGGTCAGACATAAAGCCTGGTAAGTCTAGTGACTCTTCAGTATGAGAATAAGAAAAAGGGAATGATAGGTATAAACTGGAAATAGGAAAGTATCATAAACTAAGATAAAGCAGTTTGAATCAAATATACTATCGCGCCCCACACTAAATCTCTGCACCTACTTGAATTTTCTCAATGGGCACCCCATGATTGGGGTGAAGTGATCCCCTTTTTCCAAAGATCGGCTCCTACTCGCATAATCATCGGTGTCTTACGGCCCACAATGATTGTAGATACCCATGCTGGTCCCACCATGGGGTGTATCAAGTCCCATGGTGGCGGCCCGACACAATTCTAGAATGCATAGGGTACACTATTAGTGCCCCCAGTGCCCTGTGTGTTTGCTCCGAAGTGTGTGCACGCCCGCACTCTGTTAGAACCTACACTGTTGCATCCACCGCCGTCGCTTTTGACCGCTTACAATCAGCCCAGTAATCGTGCCCCGTCCGGCCTAGTTTCAGGGTACCATGATACCTAATTGGGTTACTGCTGAAATGGGTCCCCGCTACTAAGGTTTTCTAGTCAAACATGTTAAGTGGTTAAGTGTCTGTATTTATCTAACCCCACCCATCAGTTTGATTAACATGTTGAATTGGTTAAGTGTTTTAGTTAACTTAACCCTACAATCCTGACTTGTCTGTCCTTAGCTTTTTAAAGCACCGACCACTCACATTAGATAAGTATTATTACGGTTACTGGATGTGCCGGTCTATTTCGGGCAGGTTTACACCGTAACTCAGTCGAACCTCGTGTCCTAATTGAGCTCCATGTTTAACCACCCACATTGGATAGGTATTGTTGTGACTACTGGACAGCCGGGCGGGTCCGGGCAGGTTTACATCACAACTCAATCCAACCTCGTGTTAAGCATACTCGTATTTTCTAAATTTACATATTTGTCTTTATTACTTGTTATATGTAAATTTGCTGACAATTAAATGTTATGGCCCACTTTCCAATTTTAACATTTTTGGTATAAAAATTTATACCGTTTAAGTGCCACCAATTTTGGCATGTGACAAACATGCCAATTTCATATATTTTTCCCAATTTATGTCAAATTTCGTATAATTACCCATTTTCCCAACATTACCCCATCTAAATATTAGGCTAACAACCTTAGCCTAATTTTCGTTCGCATGGTTTTTAACATATAATATTAGGCTAAAAACTTAGCCTAATTTAGCGTACACAAAATTGGCATTCATTAACGTAAACATGACATAGGTGTGAACTTGGCATTATTGGCATAGTCAATATGAACATCGTAGGTGTGAACTTGCAAAATAGTCAACATGAATATCATAGGTGTGAACTTGCAATGTAGACTAAATCAATATACATATACGTGAATTTGCAACATAGGCTAAATCAACTTACATACGTGTGAACTTGCATTGAAATAGAGGTCTAACCAAATAGGTGTCACATGAATTAACATATGATTTAGACAACATAAGCCTAAACATGTTTAGATCTAGGCATAACATCGAGCATCACTAGCATATGACAAGAATATAACATGTCCATAAAGTATGTATAATTTCATCGCATGTGTGAACTAGATCCAATCATGTTTACTACTATAACATGAAACTTGCATTAAAATGGATCTTGGCATGGATCCAATTATGAGCTTGCAACTTTTGTGTAAACATATAAGCATGTATATGAACTTAATCATTTAGGCATAGAGGTTTTAGCATATATATACACATGAGATCTTAACTTGGACATATCACATACAACTTATATAATCACATAAACATGTAGATTATAACATGAGTTATACAACTTGCATGTGATGTTGTTTTCATTTGAATGGATCCAACACCAAGTAAATTTAACCACAAACATTCCAACCATTCACAATACAACCATTTCAATACATAGGTATAAATTAAAATCATCGTTATACAATAGCACAATTCCATTTCCAATTTACATCGAATCAAATTCTAATTTTTATTCACATTGGAAAAATCACTATACTTACAACAAACGACGGTCTTGTTTTATGATTTCTGAGTTCTGAGTTCTGAATTTGAATTGATTTCCTTTGGGTAGACAAATGTTGATTGATTCTTGTTTTACTTTAGTTTTTGCTCGTCTCTAAGCTTTTTATAACTGACGGCTACTCTTTGTTTCCTCCCAACAGCATGACGACTCTAGTTCTATATTATTTGTGTGAATTTAGGTTGAGGGTTGAGTTGTATTTATAGAATTTCAGATTGATTTGAGCCGTCAGATGATCATAGAGTGAATCCAGACCATACACACCAAGAGAAGCCAGTTAGAAAGTGACAACTCAGCCTAGTGACACAGCCAAGCTCAGAAATTCGACCAGAAATCGACCAGGCCAGCCAGGGCCAAACCAGGTCGACCCCTAGGTCAACCCTATGGTCGACCTGGTCACCCAGGTCGACCTGGTGCCTGGACGGGAATTTTCCCGCCCAGCCCAGTTTGGGTCTGTTTTTCGAATTTCGAACTGAATTCGAACTGTTTGAATTTTAAATTGAATTCTGAAACTTCCAAAGGTCATAACTCCTTCATACGGAGTCCGATTCCCGCAAACTCGGACTCTATCTCAAGCAGAATTCCGAGACGAACGCAATGGCGTAACCCGTTTCCCTTAATTCTTTCATTTAGAATTAATTATACTTTAATTTCTTAATTTATAGTTAACAGAAAATTCGGGGTGTTACAATTCCCAATACGATATTTGTTGGTTTCAGAATTTGATATTAAATATAAGCTGATAAAATTTCTATTCAGAGCCTTGTATTTAATATCAAATTGGATTTTGGGTTTGTCGTGAATGTGTCTTAAATAACACTGTTCTTAAACCCGGTTAAATAAAAAGAATAAATCTTTTAATTAAGATTTAGAGAAGTTTACCAATAAATTAATATTTAATTGCAATTGAATTGAAATTGTATTTACCATGAACGGTGTTTTAAATAACATTGGTTCTTTACCCCAAGTAACAGTGAAGTTATGATTTGGAATTTATACATTATTTTATTAAGATTTAATGGAAATTTTCCGAAGTAAAGTTTTCTAGTTTAATAGAGTAAATTGGAATCAAATGGAATTTGATTTGGTAATAATCAAGATGAGCTTCTGTGAATGAGGACTGGTACTATATATGGAATTTAAAAGGCTTTGCCGTTATTCCATTTATATTATTAATCTAATACGGGAATTAATATTGATTATAAACTGTTATTATTTCCGTGTAGATTCCATTTAGATGGAAGATGATTATGGGTTTATCGTGAACGATGTTTTAAAGGACATTCGTTCTTTGATCCAGTTAAAGACGATATTTGTTACCTAAATTGAATACTCATTAAGTCTTAATTTTTGGAGATTAAAACTAAGCGGAGTTTTAATGAATCTTTAATTAGATTGAAGAGTTAATGTGGTAACTAAATTTGGCAAATTTGAGAAGTTATCGAGAATGGAGTACCACCAGTTTTACTCCAGACATTAGTTAAATCTTTAATTAGATTTGAACATGAAATGGTAATTAAATTTACCGATAACACCATGGGTATTAGATATGGGGCACTATCAGTTTTGTTCCATGGGATGAATAGGTTGGGATTAGAATATTAAATAAATGATTACTTCGGTAAGGCTCGCTAATCCCGACTTATTGATAAACCTTAATATGGTTTAGAATTGTGAAAAGATAAAATAAAATCTTTTGAAATGAATCCAAAGGAAGAATAAAGAATAAATTTTAAAGAATTTATCTTTGATAAAATTAATGGGAACCTTTCCCTGAAGATGTGAATATTTGAATAAAAGAATATTCTGAATTGGAATGAGGCGTATGATGTGTTTTTATAGCACTTGATTATAAGATACGCGAACTATTGAAAAGCCTGGGTTTAACCCATTCTAAATAATTAATACGACGACTAAAAGTCGACGATTAAGACGGTGGTTGAAGACCGGAGATCTTCACATCGTTTGGGTGATTAATAATGTCTTGATTGGGCTATACACCCAAGATAAGGTAATAAGTGGTGATCGTCTAGACGTACTTGGAGAACGACCGGATATACGAGGACCACTCTGCTGTATTGGACATATGAGATGAGGACTAAGGTGCCTTCGATTTCGTTCAGACCCAGAACGGACTTGCAAATGGATGGCACGTCTGATGTTGTATTCCTTTATACTACATTCGTTGATCTCTGCTAAATATATATTTGTTTGGTAGCGATAATTTATTCTCTTGCTTAACACCCTTCTCTAAGACGTACGAGCTTAGAGGTTATATATTGGTGGAAATCAGTGGTACGATATGGATTTGACAATATTGCATGCTAAGAAGAAAATGATCAAGGCTTTTGTTGAAAAGCAGAGTCTTGTGGTTGATGATCAAAGCACAGATTTAATTAGCATAGCTTTGTGTATAGCGTTAATTCGCGAGCCTCACACCCGGTATGAGTCAGAAAGGGGATAAAGTCGTAGGCAGTGCACGACGTTTCTTTCTGGCTAGAAGTGGTGTCATGCTATGGAGCCCAGACATTTTTACTTATGTGGATGATGGATTGCGAGGCGCCTCAGTTATTGGTCGCTACTGGCCAAATGATAGGTCCGATAGGACCAGGAAAAATGTGTTCAGGAATAACTAATCCTCAAAAATAAGAGAGGACCGACCTTAAAGCATAAAGGCCTTGCCGACGTCCGTGCCCTAGGGCATTTGCTATAGTGCCTCGTATCAGTGAGGAGCCATCCCTTGCCTCGACTCATAGATGGAAATCCAATTTCCAATACGTGACTTTTCGGTTTTAGTTGTAGAACTAGTATGGTGACATAATATATGGTGCTTATGCCGTCTATGATTGATTCATTTTTATTTGAAGTTGTTTTGACACTATGCGCTTATAGTAATATCAGAATGATTTGTTTTAAAGCGTGTCAAGCATGTTTAGCTATTATAAGGAAAAACTCTATCCTCTGACTTGCATTGCATTGTGTGATGGGTCCTGAGTCTTATAATAGCTTCATTTTTCAAAAAGCATTGGGTTGTTTATAAATTGTTTTGGTTCAGAGTATTCATTGCAGTAAACCCGTTCCGTGACGCACGGCGTGGTCCCTTGATTTACCCAAATTTTAAAGTAGAATTTAATAACTGTTTTAATTCTCACACCAGTCCCATGTCTGACTCGGAGTTTATGGTTTTAACTTAAACTCTGGGTGCCCATATTTTCCACACGGGCAGCTTGTAGTTTTGGTTTTCGTAGATTTCTTTTCACAGGATCCTGGATTACAGCAGGAGCTATATTCGGAAAGCTTTGTATCGATGTATGCCATTCAGTTGTGCTAGTTAATGTATTTCCACTGCATATTATGTCTATGTATTTAAATGTAATTTAAATCTATGATATTTTTCCTTTGTATAATATTTATTTGTGCTCTAATATATTCTTGTACTCTAATGTAATTGTTGTAATTGCAATGAAAATGTTATAGTGTTTGTGTTCTGATGCATCTTGTTCTCAAAGCAATCCGGGCTTTCCCGATAGGGGAAGTTTGGGTCGTTTCAGTGTGATCATATGGATATTTACAAGACGAATACAAGTAGTGGTTGGATATCAATATAATATTAGTATACATATAAAGCTTCTAATATAAGCTAACTTATCCTCTAAATGCCTTTCCATCGTGCACTAACCCTAAAAACATTTTCCTTAATCAAAATATTTTTCCGCCGTCATGTTTACACAAAACGTGAGTTCCAAATCCATACTAAAATCAAAATCAATTCCTATAAAATCCTATAAATCCTCAGATAAATATTTTTGAACTCCTGCAATTATATTCAAGCTGATGTAAATTTTGGTGGGTTCGATCAACTTTTTTTATTCATTGCAAAATGACGAGTAGCAAGTCGTTTGAGCTCGGGTTCATGATTTCGAGTATTTTATGCATTGATTCAAGTTACTAACATAGTTTTTGGGATCGTAGCATCTTTTAGCACCCGTATTTGAATTCTTGGGGAAATTGATGGAAAAAGGTGTTGATCTTATACACGGTGGCGTGGGTTTGGTTAGAAGTCCATCATCGGAGAAGAAGTTGCGAGTTGAGGTATATGGTGATGGTCAAGGTAAGGGTGGTGTGCTGAGTTCGATGATGGTCTTGGATTTAAAGGCCATGGTGTAACGAAGAACCGGTGGAGGAGTAAGGATGGGTAATGGCAGGCATGTACAGGGATTCAGGAAATGGAGGACGAGCTGTGTGAAAATGATATAGGAAGAAAAAGGAGTAGAAGTGGTATTGAATGGTGTTGAGAGCTTTTGTTTTCACGCAAGGATGGAAGGATAAGAAAGAGATAAAAATCGGCATTTTTCCGAGCTCCAGCCAGTTCGAAACGGGAAGAAGAGTAATAAAGAGAAGGGTATTAGCTGACGTGTCTTAATTAAGATAATGAGCGGATTATATTATATTAATTAATATTTTAATGAATTAATGACCATTTAAAATTTATACCACCTTGTAACAGCTATATCTATGCCATCCGTTGTCAGAATTGAATGTGGTCTGATCCTTAGGGTCGTATGGACGAGGGCAACACCATGGAATTAATTTGGAATGTTTTGGAGCTCGTCTCGATTTATGGAGGATTTAAATGCCTAAACGGATCTATTGAACGTTTATCTTTATTTAATGTTTAACGACCAAAGTAAGTAAAACTCACAAACTCCGATCAGTTTATATTTTTATAAACGTAATTTAGTATTAATAAATGATGGCTGATTTTTGTGTGATGATTGTTTGGATGAATTGTTGATAATTGGTTGAGATAATTTATATATATAGTTATATATAATTCGTTTAAATATTGAGTTCATTTGCTATACAATTTCATATTGATATGAAATTGATATAATTTATGTGATTAACATCTGTGGATGCATGGAAACAGGTTGGAGGGATCCAACTAGATTCCTCAATATTTATATTATGGTTTTTCATGAATTGTGATATATGATGTGGTATATAATCTGTTATTGAATATGTGTGTTTGGATGATGATTGATCCTTTTTGTTTGGTAATTTTAAATACCATAAGTAATATTGGAATATATAAAAGGAAATTTTAAACTGGATATTGAATTTTAGTATTTTATAAAATAAATGGATTTTATTAAAGGAAATATTTGGAAAATTAATAGAATTATAAAAAGGGAATTCACGAGTTATAAAGGAATTACGATAAGTTTGATATAAAGTAGATTTTAAATAAAAGTCTATTTAATAGATGAATTGAGAAGATTAATTTATAACCGATATTTATAAATTAATTTAAATATTTATTATTGGATAAATTGAATATATATATGTATATATATACATATATATATATATATAAGTCTGAATTTATATTAGGAAGTAAGAATCGGATTTAACACTGATATTTTTATATAATATAAACTTAACATTTATAAAGGGATTTACAAAGGAAATTATAGGAGATTAGAAATTACAATAAAATTTTATATGAATTATCTAAATAGAAGTATAAAAAGAAATTTGGATTTAAACTATTGCTTTAAATGCGCAATCAAACTGTTTTGATTTTGATAAAAGAAAGATTTTTCACACTTGATACAAACAAGGGATTTAAGCAAATATTTTCTCGAAATGAAAATATTATAAAGGAAATTGGGTCTTGAAATAGGAATTAAATTGGAGATAAGGGAATTAGAAACTGACTGGAGACTAGTTGAGTTGGATGGCTTTCGGGGTATTGATCTGATGTTGGTTTCGGCCTTCAGGTTTAACACGTAGGAAGTTCTTTTAGTTTACAGTTAGAGACTGATAGATGGGGAAATGAATAAATTGATGATAAATAAATTTAAAGGGAAAAATGTTGACTGATGATTGATTGATAAAATTTCCATTTGGAAATAAGATCGTTGTGTGTATGGATGTTTTCTTTTGATAGTTAAATAACCAACTATTAAGGTTTAGACCATTTTTTTGTCGTCAATATAGAGAGACCAAGTTCAGATTTATTATCTGAAACCCACTCCGTATGAGCATTAGCATAACGAATCAAATATGATGAAGATAATTGAAGACGAAGTTATGCAAGGGCTGTTCGAGAAAATCCTAGGTATGATGAACGGACATAGTATGTTTTG
The DNA here is from genome assembly GCA_030737875.1 of Allium sativum. Classification (NCBI taxonomy): domain Eukaryota; kingdom Viridiplantae; phylum Streptophyta; class Magnoliopsida; order Asparagales; family Amaryllidaceae; genus Allium; species Allium sativum. The sequence continues at coordinate 725,236,544 of CM060919.1, read as the reverse complement.
AAAGAGGGTAAAAGAATAATTTTACCCGAAGTATATTTTGATATAAAGAAAATATTTATCTTAAGGTTATTATTAAGTTTATTGGATGCGTTTTATGCATATATAGCCGAATAAAATTCATATAAGTATTATGAAATGTATTAAAGCTGTTGTAAATAAGAATTTGGAAATAAAAGTTCTAGAAACTGGGAAAAGTGTTGTAAATGGATTTGAATTAAATATATGAAAATCTAAAAATTTTGGGAGATTTTAAATTGTTTTACAAGCATTGTGCAGGATATTTTGAAATAGTTTCAAAATGGAAATGTTTAAGTATGGATTTTGAAAAGTGATATAGTATTGAACTCACTTCAGTCGCTGGGAAATAATTCTGATGATGTTGGCCTCATCATCAGTGTTCATTTTCGAGTTCTAAGTGATGAATTACTACCAAAGAGATTGTTTTTGAACTATTTTGAGAAAAGCAAGTTGTTTTGAATTCCGAAAAGGAATATTTGATTTTAGAGGAAAGAACTAAGCAGTTTAAAATTCCCAAGAGATTGTTTGAATTAAAAACAAATTAAATAGAAATTTGTGAAAGCAAATAAGAATTAAATCAGTTAAATGGAATTGGAATTGGTTCAGTGAGTTAAGAGTTTCAGATTGAGAATGGAACTCAAGTTTGAAATGAGATTTGGCTTGGCTATAAGGGAATAGCCGTGTTGAGGATAAAACTGATTGGAGATTGATTGGAATACATTTGAATATGTTGAATTGATAGCAGAGTTGAATGTCCGACAAAAAGGTACAAGTTTATATTATATACAAGTTTGGTGATCTAACGAGCCTATTTGATTTTTCTTTTGGATTGGAGAATGTAACGACCCAACTTTCGAACACATCGGAAGTCATGCTAATAATAAGAATAAAAATAGATAGAAGACAAAATCACAGAAACATCAGAATCTCACAGCGGAATTTTTACAAAAGATGATACTTCATAATATTACATAGCGGAACATATTACATTAGAGCATCATAGGTCTTGCGATACAAGCCATTCATAGTACATCTTTAATTATACATATCATTTATGATTATACTGACAGACTTAATTATACAGTAGATGAGATAAGTAGACCAACACACAGAAAGTCTCCATCCAACTTCTCAAGTTTTATCCACATCCTGATTCACTTGTCTATTCATAACAAGTGTTATGAATACCCAAGAGTTTAAGGGAAACATAGAAAAAAATAAACTTTGGGTCAGTCAGGGGACTGGTATGAGTAAACAATTTTAAAACAAATAAAAATATCTCATAAGACCATGCCGTGAATATAGAACGGGTTTTTACCTTATGAGATCAAAACACTTTGTATACTTGAAATCAGATATTATCGTAGTGTTTATGTGTTTCACAAATAATTTAGAATCTATAAGAATGCCTGCATCTCACATTCCCCAATATAGTATACAAATAAAAACCACTTGACGCTTATGGAAAATTGGATTTCCAACTATGACAAGGTATGGGACCACCTTCCGATAATGTATCTCTAGAGGCGAATACACCTGGGTTCAACAAGAATGTCTTGCAACCCGTCCCACACATGATCGACCACTCATTTCTCTTGAGTGTATCGAATGTATATCACCAACGGTTGGGCTCAAACCACCGTTCCCGAATGGGCAGAATCGATACAGTAAGAAACAAAAGGAATTTCTCTAGATATGTGATTATACACCCTAATGGGAGCGACCCACATAGCCATGCTGCCTGCCCGATTTTTGTCATTTTCGAGTTGTGAGGCTTGAGGTTAGAACTTACTGTTTGTAATAGCACATCTATATTTACTTTGAATGCCACATCGTCAAACCCTCAAATAACAAATTGATTTCCCTGAAACCACGAGTAAAAAGCTAAGAGAAACGAATTCCTCCGCCACCAATCATAGTTTTGAAGAGATCAACTTACGCGATCAGTTAGGTATACTTTGTCAGACATTCGTCCATACAAGTTGTCCTGAGGCTGGACAAACCAAAGGCACTATTCTGTAAATAGAACAGCCCTTGCATAACTCCGTCTTCAATAATCTCTGACTTGAAACGTATAAACCGAGTCGAAGTGGAATTAAATTCCGGACTCTTCGAAAAAACAACGTAAAAGGTCAAGATTTGATAGTCGGTGTTTTAACTATCAAATATAAAATAAAATGAATAGATTTATTTCCATTGGATCTGCTAAGCCTTGTTTAAATTATTCAAATTCCAATATCAATTTATTCATACTTATCTAAAACACAAGTATTTCTATTAACTTCGGAAATTCTTATTATAAGTCTTGCTGAGATAATCTCACTCTTGAATATAGTTTTCATAGTTGAAAGTGATATCCAACTCTAATACTCATTCTGAATACAAACTAATACTATCCATCGGATAATAGTGAAATCGTTCAAGTTGGGGTATTTTAATTACCTCTCACACCTTTAATTGAAATCATTCTTATCATTAAGATTTATAGAAGTTCGATATTCAGAATATTCGATAAACCAGAATTTGTAATCCATTTGATTCCAAATCTTAAACCAATTTCAAAATAGTGTTTTTGTTTTGAAAACATTCATTTAGTTAACTCTATTAATTTAAATGTTTAAAACCAAGGAATTTAAATCAAATGAATCGACTTAATTCCTTTTTCTTTTGATACTTAACTTATCTTGAAGATTTACTTAATTAAAGGATTAATTAAGTTTGAAACATCACTTTGGCTAATTTATCAACTTTTGACTTCTCTATTTAACTGCACAATTAGCTTACCAAAAACTGTTAATTAAAATATTAATTAGCTTTAAAACATTTCTACTATTTAACAATTACTTGTTAAAAACTATTTCCATTATTAATTGAAACAATTTCTATTTAAACATTTGATGTAAATCAACGGTAATCAATCTGATTAACAGATTACAGTTAATCTTTTCTTTTTAAATTAATAATATCATTAATTTAAAATAATCACCTTTAATTGTTTCTTAAAACAATTATTCAAACTTTGACACTTATGCGAATTTCTGATTTACTTTACAGAATTTATGACTCAGCAATCCCAATGGTATACATCAGTTTTTAACGACATTCAAGTCGTTAGCCCAATTTACACAAAACAACAATTAAATATTTGATAATAAAATGTCTAAACAACATATATTTACTGATAAGATATGGCAAACTGATCAAATAGCAGAATGGCATTTAAACAATTCAGTCGCTACAATTTATAGTGGAACAGTGTTTATTTCCACTAATAGGTGACAATATAAAAAATATAATTACGGTTTACATAATTACACATAGCAGAATCAATAAATTAAACAATTCAGAATTATTTGAATTATAGATTATTACTGAACTATAATTCATGCGTCAATTTACTTCATGACTAAATTTACCTATATTTTATTATACACGATTGTTATAAATAAACCCAGTCTAATTACTTAACTAATTCATTTTAAAATGATTTTTTATATAATTAGGTTGATTTATTTACACAATTTATCGACTACTCAAATCTATCCCAATGTATTTTCTTGATCTAGCGCCTATACATATACTATATAGGTTCTAAAACATTTATTTCTTTTTACCTTCCCTTTTGTAAATTTTATTTCCTTTATATTTTCCTTAGCCCACGAACGTTTCCTTTACTCATCCTTTCTTTACATCGGCCTTTTCCTGTACCCATTTCTCTCTTCTTTCCTCCTGTATTTCTCCTATTCGTATACACCGTGCACGGTGTATGTAATAACCCGGAAATCTGGGCCAGTTTAAAATTTTTGTTTTGGCAATTTTAGTGAATTTTGAACATTTAAAATAGATTATTTAAATAATATCGACGTGAAATTTATTTTGAATAGAATTCGACGTATATATTTATACACGTCGTCGTTAGAATATAAATATTTATATATAATTATAAATAGAATTGAAAATGGCGCGGTAGTTCGATAATTCGATTTCAAACTTCAATTGAATGTACCGGGTGCAAAACAATCCGGATTTTAGTGAAACCAAAAATAATAGGATCTAATTGATGATACCTTTCCAACGAATCCGAAAAATCAAGATTTCGTAGCGAGAATCAAAAGATATGTCCAGTTGAAAATTCTGAATAGTCGCTATGGAATTCAGGCCCTTAAAAATAGACATTTTGCAAATGACCTCGGATTTCGACGAAACCACTTTTGTTGGATCCGCAGTGTCAAATTATTGCTAGATTCCAAATTTCATAATTTTTCGAATCAATATGTGAGCGTGGCAAAGGAAAACGCGTTTGACCAGTTTCAGTTGATTTTAATCGACTGGAAATTGGCCATTTTTCATACGGTCTCAGAATTCGACGAAACTAGTTTTGTTAGGACCGTATCGTCAATACGAAGCTAGAAAATATTTTTCTAGAATTTTTAGAGTTAGTATGTGACCCCGGTAATTTGAAATGTGCGTTTAAAATTCAATATAGTGATTTAAATGTAAATTTAACGGAAACTGATTGAGACGAACAAATCAGCTCGCGATACATATCCCGTTGTGTTCGGAATGGGGGTAGAACGCTATGGACGACAGGCGGTGGACCTCGTTTCGAGGTCGTATGTAAAAGTCAACTATTTACAAATAAAATAATTAAAATAAAATAATTAAAAATAAAAAATAAAAAAAAACCCCTCCTCCTTAAAACCGCTCTGCCCCCCCCCCCCAAATCATTATTTCAGAAATCGAAACAAATAAAAAAAAAACGAGAGAAAAGGGGGCGGAGGAGCTCGTCGCTCCTCCGATCGATCCCCCACCGCCGACAGCGAGACCCCCTCCACCTCAAACGACGGCGCCGCATCCCAGGTTATCCCCCCTCTCGCCCTCCGTTCTCTCTCCCTCCTTCTTTGAAGAAACCGAACGCGCTGCGCCGCCCAGACCCTCTTCCCCCTTCTCCTCCACGGCGAGACCAACCCCATCAGCCACCCACGAACCTCCATCCGCTGTAAGTCCCCTTCTTATTTATTATTTTTGTTTACATATAACTGTTTTTTTATATATATATTAAAATCGATTTTTTTTGGGATTTAAAACTGATTTTAAAAAGTAATTTAAAACTGATTTTAAAAAGTAATTTAAAACTGATTTTAAAAAGAATTTAAAATAGAAAAGGTTTGAATTTTAAAATGGAAAAAGATTAGAACTTTAAAAGGTGAAAAGGTCATATTTTGAAATGTGAAAAGATCGTATTTTGAAAGGTGAAAAGATAGGATTTTTATTTGGTAAAAGGTATGATCTTTATATTTTTAAAGTGACAAAAATATGATTTTTATATTTTTAAAGTATTAAAAATATAATCTTTACTATATAGAAATATTAAAAATATGATTTTTATATTTTTAAAGTATTAAAAATATAATCTTTATAGGATAGAGAATATAAAAATATCATCTTTGTGTATGTAGCAAAATAAAAATCTGATTTTTATTTTCTATACGTCGAAATAAAGTGCTGTTTTTTTTATATATATAAAGATGAAATCTTTATAGTTGAAAAGGCGAGATCTTTATATATAGAATAACGATGTAAAAATAGAATTTTTATCTATATAGTAGCGGTGTAAAAATAGCATTTTTATCCATATAGCGTGAAAGTAAAAATTCGATTTTTATATATTGAATAGCAAAGTAAAAATTCGATTTTTATATATTGAATAGCAAAGTAAAAATTCGATTTTTATATATTGAATAGCAAAGTAAAAATTCGATTTTTATATATTGAATAGCAAAGTAAAAATTCGATTTTTATATATTGAATAGCAAAGTAAAAATTCGATTTTTATATATTGAATAGCAAAGTAAAAATTCGATTTTTATATATTGAATAGCAAAGTAAAAATTCGATTTTTATATATTGAATAGCATAGTAAAAATTTGATTTTTAATATATGAAGTGATTATAAAAATATGACTTTTAAATTGAAAGTGAATAAATAAAAATGTGATTTCTATTTTAAAAACATCAGAATATAAAAATGTGTGTTTTTTTATATACATAGTGACTACGGGCAACGAAGGTGACGAAGATGGGATAATGAAGAAGACTTCTATAAATGAAGTGTCGAGATGATTGGATAGCTATCGGTGAGAGCTTCTCACTCAAATTCTCTCTTTTTTAGTTATATATATATACTAGGATGCAGACGGTGCTTAGTAGCACCCGACACCCGTCATCCACAGACCATGGATGGCTTGTTTGTTAAATAGTTTGGTTGTGTAGTTGGTTAGTCTAATTGGTTTGAATTGAATTGTTTGGTGGATTGAAATTAATTTGATTGATGTGTGAATGGCGTGGGCCTTCACTAGACCGGGGATAAGGCTAGGCCTCGTCCCGTTTCTAGTATCGTGCCGTTATGCCGCCGAAATTTTCTAAAATATGTTAGAAAAATAAAAATATCATTTTTATTGTGTAAATGTGTTGAAAGAAATTCATGTGTTGAAATAGGATATTTTATCATTAAAAATATATTTTTTAACGTGAAAGTGAATAAATAAAATATTCATTTACAAACCGGACGGTTTGTTTATATACACTGATTTGACTGATATTGATTGGGTCGATAAATTTTACACATCGCCCAACTGCACAACTAAAATTTGTGTTTGATTGTTTGAAACCCCACACGGGTGTTGGGATGAAATTTGAAGTTCACTCATCCTGATTGATTAAATATGTCGATCGATCGATTGATAGGCTGTTATAAGCGTCAGATATCTATATTTGATGCTTATACAGTGTAGTGCACTTTGGTTGATGGTTGATTATTTTTCAATGCTATTATATACATATGTTGTATGGAATCCATATAATTAACATTATATGGTGATTGATTGGGCCTCATTCCAATCGGGAAAATAATGAATATTATAAAAGAAAATTCATGTGTTGAATATAAAAATAGTCATGTGTTGACGATGATTATGGGTTGAAACTATTCATGTGTTGAGAGAAATATTTTAAATAATAAAATTCACATCTTTATCATATTTAAAATTAGAACTACTTTACGGTGGAGTCTAATTAAAAATCAAACGATAGATACCATAGTTTTATAAAATATTTTACATAACAAAAATAGTGATGTGTCGACAGTACTCATGTGTTGAGATTAGTCGTGTGTTGAAAGAAATATAGATTCATGTGTTGAATAGAACAAATATTCATTTGTTGAATAGAATAAAGAAGTGGTGAAAAATATAAAGCCGTGTTGATTAGTTTTGCGCCATTTTGACGTGAACGACATTTATATCGATTTTATTCATTTTAAAATGAATATTGAAAAGTGATTTCGAAATCGAACATTTCGAAATGAAATATATTGAAAAGTGATTTCGAAATCGAACATTTCGAAATGAAATAAATTGAAAACGATTTCGAAATGAATTGAATTGAAAACGATTTCGAAATGAAATGAATTGAAAACGATTTCGAAATGAATTGAATTGAAAACGATTTCGAAATGAATTGAAAACGATTTCGAAATGAATTGAATTGAAAACGATTTCGAAATGAAATGAATTGAAAACGATTTCGAAATGAATTGAATTGAAAAAGATTTCGAAATGAAATGAATTGAAAACGATTTCGAAATGAATTGAATTGAAAACGATTTCGAAATGAATTGAAAACGATTTCGAAATGAATTGAATTGAAAACAATTTCGAAATGAAATGAATTGAAAACGATTTCGAAATGAATTGAATTGAAAACGATTTCGAAATGAAATGAATTGAAAACGATTTCGAAATGAAATGAATTGAAAACGATTTCGAAATGAAATGAATTGAAAACGATTTCGAAATGAATTGAATTGAAAACGATTTCGAAATGAAATAAATTGAAAAGTGATTTCGAAATCGAACATTTCGAAATGAAATAAATTGAAAACGATTTCGAAATGAATTGAATTGAAAACGATTTCGAAATGAATTGAATTGAAAACGATTTCGAAATGAATTGAATTGAAAACGATTTCGAAATGAATTGAATTGAAAACGATCTAGAAATGAATTGAATTGAAAACGAATTCAAATTGAATTGAAAGTGAATTGAAATGAATTCAAATTGAATTAAAATTTGAATTGAATAGAAATGAATTTTAAAACGAATTTATAAAGAAGAATTCAATTTTGATTTGAATTGAAAAGAAAGTTGAAATTGCTTTTGAAACGATTTTAAAACGATTTATAAAATTCGTTTTAAATAGAAATCGACGAAATATATATTATATATATTATATATATAATATAATGGCCTGAATAGAACACGCCGCGGCAGTTCGTGAATTTCGACCATTTATTTCAAACGGACATTGCGGGAGATCCGACCGTCGGATTCTCCTAAAACCGGAACCGTTGGGTTCGTATCGAAAAGAGCTTTCCATTGAATATTAGAAATTTGAAATCTAACGGTTGGATTTGGAATTATGTCCAAATCAATTTCAGAAAAGGTCGCTGTAAGTGCAGTTCGATGGCCGTAGATGGAAATCGACTGTACGGGCCTTGATAAAATTATTAAAAATATCTATAATTTGTGTAAAATCATAATATGTGAATTGGAAAGAACTGGGGTGAAAAACTCCACAATTGAAAAGATAAAAATAGATTTTTATCGAAATGAACTAGTTTTGAACTAGAATTAAAATCGATTTATTTTTGAAATAAATAAATTGAATTTAGAAGTGATTTTAAAAATAATCGATATTCCCAATACATGGATTGGACTGGAGTTGAATCGAAATTATCTTCGGGATATTTCGATGTTGGATTTCGTGACTATACAGATATTGTTATGGGAATTTGAAAGATATATTTTATATCGTTATTTCCAATACGATATTTGTTGGTTTCAGAATTTGATATTGAATATAAGCCGGTATATTTTCTATTCAGAGCCGTGTATTTAATATCAAATGTGATTTGGGTTTGTCGTGAATCATGTTTTAGAAGACATTGGTTCTTTAACCCAGTTAAAGACATAATATTGATTTTTGAGAAGATTAAAACTAAGTGAAGTTTTAATGAATCTTTAATTAGATTAAAAAGTGAATTGATAATTTAAATTATCAAATCTGAAAGGTGATAGAGAATGGAGTACCACCAGTTTTGCTCCAAAGCGATAGTTAAATCTTTAATTAGATTTGAGCGTGAAATGGTAATTAATTTTACCGATAACACCGTGGTGTTAGATGTGGAGTATTACCAGTTTTGCTCCATGGGATATATAGGTTGGGATTGGGAAATAAAATAAATAATTACTTCGGTGTGGTTCGTTAATCCCGACTAGTTTGAAATGATATCCAAAGGAAGATTATAGGATAAATTTGGAAGAATTTATCTTGGATAAAATTAATGGGAACATTTCCCTAAGAATGTGATTTTGTGAATAAAAGAATATTCTGAATTGGAATGAGGCGTTTGTGGTGTTTGTGTAACATTCGTTTATTATATACGTGGGTTATTCAGAAAGGCCGGGTTATACCCATTCTGAATAACCGATTCGACGAGATGTCGAAGATGAAGACGGTGGTTGAAGACCGGAAGTCTTCACATCGTTTGGGTGATTACTGATGATCTTGATTGGGCTGTACACCCAGGATGAGGGAATCAGTTGGTGATCGTCCAGACGTACCTGGAGATGGATGGATATGCGAGGAAAGTGCCTCCGGTTTCGTTCAGACCCAGAACGAACTTGTAAATGGATTGTGTGTCTGACATTGGATTTTATTCTGTGTTGATTGATCTCTATTAAATATACATCTGTTTGGCGGCGGAGAATTTATTCTCTTGCTTAACGCCCTTCTCTGAGACGTACGAGCTCAGAGGTTGTATATCGATGGACATCAGTCGCATGGAGTGAATTGCCAGTGTGGCATGCGTAAGTGGCAATTGATCAAGGCTTCTGTTGAAAAGCAAAGTCTTGTGGTTGATGATCAAAGCACGGCCTGTGTGGCGTAGCTTTGTGTGTAACGTGAATTCGCGAGCCTCACACCTCGGTATGAGTCAAAAACGGGAGACGGACCGCTGGGAGAGCACGACGTTTCTTTCTAGCTAGGGTGGTGTCAGTGACCTACCAGCCCTGACATTTATATACTTTTCACCTGTGTGGTTGTTGGATATGAGGCGCCTCGAATATAGGTCTGTAAGGACCGGGAAACGTGTGTTCAGGAATAACTAATCCTCAAAAGTAAGAGAGGACCGGCCCAGTCGATTCCAAGGATCAAAGTGGGGTCCTGAGGCATTTGCTAGAGTGTCTCGAACGCGGAGAGGAGCTTGCCCCTTGCCTCGACTCATGACGGAAATCCAATTTCCAATACGTGTATTGCGGTTTTAATTGTAGAACTAGTATGGCGACATGATAGATGGTACCCATGCCGCCTATGATTGATATTTATGAGTTGAATTGTTTTGACACTATACACTTATTATAGTATCAAATAATGTGTTTTAAACGTATCAAGCATGCTTTGGCTGTTATAAGGGAAAACCCTATCCTCCGGCTTGCGTTGCATTGTGTGATGGGACCTGGGTCTTATAACAGCTTCATTTTCCTTTATTTAGCATTGCGCTGTTGTTTTATGCACTGGTATTCTTGGGAGGAAACCCGTTCCGTGTTATACGGCGTGGTCCCTTGATTTACCTTACTTTGAAAACCAATATTTATAACTGTTTTAGTTCTCACACCAGTCACATGACTGACCTGGAGTTTATTGTTTTAACCTAAACTCTGGGTGCCCCTATTTTCCGCACGGGCAGCTAGTAGTTTTGGTTTTGCAGATTTATATTCACAGGTTCCTGATATACAGCTGGAACGATGCTCGGAAAGCTCTGTATCCGTGTATCACTTCTAGTTGTGCTTTTGTATTATTTTTCCGCTGCTATGTAATTTATTGTAATCTCTGATATTTATCGAATGTAATTTATTCATTTATACTCTGTATATTCTTGTATCTGATGGAATTGTTGTAATAACAATGAAATGTTCTTCCGTATGCGTTCTATTTTGTCTTGTCCTTAATTCTATCCGTGCTTTCCTTCACGGGGAAATTCGGGTCGTCTCAGTTGGTATCAGAGCTTTGGTTTACAGAGCTCGAGAACAAGACACATTAGAACCATATGAAAGAGTTCATCAGATATTGGATTAGTAATATCCAATTAGAATTACTCGTTAGAGATAGGACCAGTAGTATCCTAGAACGAGCGTGAAGAGTATATTTTTCAAATGTAAACAATTTTGTTTTGAAAATTTAAACCATATTTTACGTATTTGATTATTTATTTATTTTGAATTTGGACAATCGAGTATATAAAGATTTCGCGTATACGCGTCATGAACGTATAGTCGAAGTTTTAATATACTGGATAGATATAGAGTCACATTCTAGACACCCGAAGATGATTCTGATGATTGTAGCTACATCATCAGTAATTATGTTCGTGTTTCGAAGGTGTGATTTCTATATATTTCCATTAGACTGGTGTGAGAACCAAACTTATATAGCTAGAACACATTGTTGTGAATTGGCATCAAAAATGTGATTTTCTGTATATGTATCAAAATTATGAATTTGAAACGTTAAATCCACTAATTGATTGATGTTTGTGTTGTTTGTTCATTAGTTTGCTAATTTTGAACCATTATGCCTAATTGAACCAAATATTGAATTGTATTGAAAATTGGTCGCATTTGCTTGCATATACATATACTTACATTGAACAGGTCATAGCAAGGAGGCTAGAGCCGAAGAATAAAATTTGTTTGCCCGACAAATAGGTACATGTTTACTACATAATTTACTGTTTTGTTTGGGTGATGATGATTTTATGAGCCTATTGGCTAGCCGCTTGGCTTTTTCTTTTTCTTTTTGAGATCAGAAGGCCTATATGGCAATTTCGGGATTTTCCCGTGCTCCCCGTACAAAGGAGGTTATGGCGAAATTTTTCGAAAATTTAGGGTGTTAGCCAAATTTTTGAAAATTTGAAAATTCTCAGAAACTGAAAAGTTGGAGAATGCAAGCCAGATCGAATGTAGAGTAGATTAATCAAACCACTTTCGACTTTGTTCCTTTTCGGGGACGAAAAGTTTTAAGTGGGGGAGATTGTAATAACCCGGAAATCTGGGCCAGTTTAAAATTTTTGTTTTGGCAATTTTAGTGAATTTTGAACATTTAAAATAGATTATTTTAAATAATATCGACGTGAAATTTATTTTGAATAGAATTCGACGTATATATTTATATACGTCGTCGTTAGAATATAAATATTTATATATAATTATAAATAGAATTGAAAATGGCGCGGTAGTTCGATAATTCGATTTCAAACTTCAATTGAATGTACCGGGTGCAAAACAATCCGGATTTTAGTGAAACCAAAAATAATAGGATCTAATTGATGATACCTTTCCAACGAATCCGAAAAATCAAGATTTCGTAGCGAGAATCAAAAGATATGTCCAGTTGAAAATTCTGAATAGTCGCTATGGAATTCAGGCCCTTAAAAATAGACATTTTGCAAATGACCTCGGATTTCGACGAAACCACTTTTGTTGGATCCGCAGTGTCAAATTATTGCTAGATTCCAAATTTCATAATTTTTCGAATCAATATGTGAGCGTGGCAAAGGAAAACGCGTTTGACCAGTTTCAGTTGATTTTAATCGACTGGAAATTGGCCATTTTTCATACGGTCTCAGAATTCGACGAAACTAGTTTTGTTAGGACCGTATCGTCAATACGAAGCTAGAAAATATTTTTTTGGAATTTTTAGAGTTAGTATGTGACCCCGGTAATTTGAAATGTGCGTTTAAAATTCAATATAGTGATTTAAATGTAAATTTAACGGAAACTGATTGAGACGAACAAATCAGCTCGCGATACATATCCCGTTGTGTTCGGAATGGGGGTAGAACGCTATGGACGATAGGCGGTGGACCTCGTTTCGAGGTCGTATGTAAAAGTCAACTATTTACAAATAAAATAATTAAAATAAAATAATTAAAAAAAAACCCCTCCTCCTTAAAACCGCTCTGGCCCCCCCCCCCAAATCATTATTTCAGAAATCGAAACAAATAAAAAAAAAAGAACGAGAGAAAAGGGGGCGGAGGAGCTCGTCGCTCCTCCGATCGATCCCCCACCGCCGACGGCGAGACCACCTCCACCTCAAACAACGGCGCCGCATCCCAGGTTATCCCCCCTCTCGCCCTCCGTTCTCTCTCCCTCCTTCTTTGAAGAAACCGAACGCGCTGCGCCGCCCAGACCCTCTTCCCCCTTCTCCTCCACGGCGAGACCAACCCCATCAGCCACCCACGAACCTCCATCCGCTGTAAGTCCCCTTCTTATTTATTATTTTTGTTTACATATAACTGTTTTTTTATATATATATTAAAATCGATTTTTTTTGGGATTTAAAACTGATTTTAAAAAGTAATTTAAAACTGATTTTAAAAAGTAATTTAAAATTGATTTTAAAAAGTAATTTAAAACTGATTTTAAAAAGAATTTAAAATAGAAAAGGTTTGAATTTTAAAATGGAAAAAGATTAGAACTTTAAAAGGTGAAAAGGTCGTATTTTGAAATGTGAAAAGATCGTATTTTGAAAGGTGAAAAGATAGGATTTTTATTTGGTAAAAGGTATGATCTTTATATTTTTAAAGTGATAAAAATATGATTTTTATATTTTTAAAGTATTAAAAATATAATCTTTACTATATAGAAATATTAAAAATATGATTTTTATATTTTTAACGTATTAAAAATATAATCTTTATAGGATAGAGAATATAAAAATATCATCTTTGTGTATGTAGCAAAATAAAAATCTGATTTTTATTTTCTATACGTCGAAATAAAGTGCTGTTTTTTTTATATATATAAAGATGAAATCTTTATAGTTGAAAAGGCGAGATCTTTATATATAGAATAACGATGTAAAAATAGAATTTTTATCTATATAGTAGCGGTGTAAAAATAGCATTTTTATCCATATAGCGTGAAAGTAAAAATCCGATTTTTATATATTGAATAGCAAAGTAAAAATTCGATTTTTATATATTGAATAGCAAAGTAAAAATTCGATTTTTATATATTGAATAGCAAAGTAAAAATTCGATTTTTATATATTGAATAGCAAAGTAAAAATTCGATTTTTATATATTGAATAGCAAAGTAAAAATTCGATTTTTATATATTGAATAGCAAAGTAAAAATTCAATTTTTATATATTGAATAGCAAAGTAAAAATTCGATTTTTATATATTGAATAGCATAGTAAAAATTCGATTTTTAATATATGAAGTGATTATAAAAATATGACTTTTAAATTGAAAGTGAATAAATAAAAATGTGATTTCTATTTTAAAAACATCAGAATATAAAAATGTGTGTTTTTTTATATATATAGTGACTACGGGCAACGAAGGTGACGAAGATGGGATAATGAAGAAGACTTCTATAAATGAAGTGTCGATATGATTGGATAGCTATCGGTGAGAGCTTCTCACTCAAATTCTCTTTTTTTTAGTTATATATATATACTAGGATGCAGACAGTGCTTAGTAGCACCCGACACCCGTCATCCACAGACCATGGATGGCTTGTTTGTTAAATAGTTTGGTTGTGTAGTTGGTTAGTCTAATTGGTTTGAATTGAATTGTTTGGTGGATTGAAATTAATTTGATTGATGTGTGAATGGCGTGGGCCTTCACTAGACCGGGGATAAGGCTAGGCCTCGTCCCGTTTCTAGTATCGTGCCGTTATGCCGCCGAAATTTTCTAAAATATGTTAGAAAAATAAAAATATCATTTTTATTGTGTAAATGTGTTGAAAGAAATTCATGTGTTGAAATAGGATATTTTATCATTAAAAATATAATTTTTAACGTGAAAGTGAATAAATAAAATATTCATTTACAAACCGGACGGTTTGTTTATATACACTGATTTGACTGATATTGATTGGGTCGATAAATTTTACACATCGCCCAACTGCACAACTAAAATTTGTGTTTGATTGTTTGAAACCCCACACGGGTGTTGGGATGAAATTTGAAGTTCACTCATCCTGATTGATTAAATATGTCGATCGATCGATTGACAGGCTGTTATAAGCGTCAGATATCTATATTTGATGCTTATACAGTGTAGTGCACTTTGGTTGATGGTTGATTATTTTTCAATGCTATTATATACATGTGTTGTATGGAATCCATATAATTAACATTATATGGTGATTGATTGGGCCTCATTCCAATTGGGAAAATAATGAATATTATAAAAGAAAATTCATGTGTTGAATATAAAAATAGTCATGTGTTGACGATGATTATGGGTTGAAACTATTCATGTGTTGAGAGAAATATTTTAAATAATAAAATTCACATCTTTATCATATTTAAAATTAGAACTACTTTACGGTGGAGTCTAATTAAAAATCAAACGATAGATACCATAGTTTTATAAAATATTTTACATAACAAAAATAGTGATGTGTCGACAGTACTCATGTGTTGAGATTAGTCGTGTGTTGAAAGAAATATAGATTCATGTGTTGAATAGAACAAATATTCATTTGTTGAATAGAATAAAGAAGTGGTGAAAAATATAAAGCCGTGTTGATTAGTTTTGCGCCATTTTGACGTGAACGACATTTATATCGATTTTATTCATTTTAAAATAAATATTGAAAAGTGATTTCGAAATCGAACATTTCGAAATGAAATATATTGAAAAGTGATTTCGAAATCGAACATTTCGAAATGAAATAAATTGAAAACGATTTCGAAATGAATTGAATTGAAAACGATTTCGAAATGAAATGAATTGAAAACGATTTCGAAATGAATTGAATTGAAAACAATTTCGAAATGAATTGAAAACGATTTCGAAATGAATTGAATTGAAAACGATTTCGAAATGAAATGAATTGAAAACGATTTCGAAATGAATTGAATTGAAAACGATTTCGAAATGAAATGAATTGAAAACGATTTCGAAATGAATTGAATTGAAAACGATTTCGAAATGAATTGAAAACGATTTCGAAATGAATTGAATTGAAAACAATTTCGAAATGAAATGAATTGAAAACGATTTCGAAATGAATTGAATTGAAAACGATTTCGAAATGAAATAAACTGAAAAGTGATTTCGAAATCGAACATTTCGAAATGAAATAAATTGAAAACGATTTCGAAATGAATTGAATTGAAAACGATTTCGAAATGAATTGAATTGAAAACGATTTCGAAATGAATTGAATTGAAAACGATTTCGAAATGAATTGAATTGAAAACGATCTAGAAATGAATTGAATTGAAAACGAATTCAAATTGAATTGAAAGTGAATTGAAATGAATTCAAATTGAATTAAAATTTGAATTGAATAGAAATGAATTTTAAAACGAATTTATAAAGAAGAATTCAATTTTGATTTGAATTGAAAAGAAAGTTGAAATTGCTTTTGAAACGATTTTAAAACGATTTATAAAATTCGTTTTAAATAGAAATCGACAAAATATATATTATATATATTATATATATAATATAATGGCCTGAATAGAACGCGCCGCGGCAGTTCGTGAATTTCGACCATTTATTTCAAACGGACATTGCGGGAGATCCGACCGTCGGATTCTCCTAAAACCGGAACCGTTGGGTTCGTATCGAAAAGAGCTTTCCATTGAATATTAGAAATTTGAAATCTAACGGTTGGATTTGGAATTATGTCCAAATCAATTTCAGAAAAGGTCGCTGTAAGTGCAGTTCGATGGCCGTAGATGGAAATCGACTGTACGGGCCTTGATAAAATTATTAAAAATATCTATAATTTGTGTAAAATCATAATATGTGAATTGGAAAGAACTGGGGTGAAGAACTCCACAATTGAAAAGATAAAAATAGATTTTTATCGAAATGAACTAGTTTTGAACTAGAATTAAAATCGATTTATTTTTGAAATAAATAAATTGAATTTAGAAGTGATTTTAAAAATAATCGATATTCCCAATACGTGGATTGGACTGGAGTTGAATTGAAATTATCTTCGGGATATTTCGATGTTGGATTTCGTGACTATACAGATATTGTTATGGGAATTTGAAAGATATATTTTATATCGTTATTTCCAATACGATATTTGTTGGTTTAAGAATTTGATATTGAATATAAGCCGGTATATTTTCTATTCAGAGCCGTGTATTTAATATCAAATGTGATTTGGGTTTGTCGTGAATCATGTTTTAGAAGACATTGGTTCTTTAACCCAGTTAAAGACATAATATTGATTTTTGAGAAGATTAAAACTAAGTGAAGTTTTAATGAATCTTTAATTAGATTAAAAAGTGAATTGATAATTTAAATTATCAAATCTGAAAGGTGATCGAGAATGGAGTACCACCAGTTTTGCTCCAAAGCGATAGTTAAATCTTTAATTAGATTTGAGCGTGAAATGGTAATTAATTTTACCGATAACACCGTGGTGTTAGATGTGGAGTATTACCAGTTTTTCTCCATGGGATATATAGGTTGGGATTGGGAAATAAAATAAATAATTACTTCGGTGTGGTTCGTTAATCCCGACTAGTTTGAAATGATATCCAAAGGAAGATTATAGGATAAATTTAGAAGAATTTATCTTGGATAAAATTAATGGGAACATTTCCCTAAGAATGCGATTTTGTGAATAAAAGAATATTCTGAATTGGAATGAGGCGTTTGTGGTGTTTGTGTAACATTCGTTTATTATATACGTGGGTTATTCAGAAAGGCCGGGTTATACCCATTCTTAATAACCGATTCGACGAGATGTCGAAGATGAAGACGGTGGTTGAAGACCGGAAGTCTTCACATCGTTTGGGTGATTACTGATGATCTTGATTGGGCTGTACACCCAGGATGAGGGAATCAGTTGGTGATCGTCCAGACGTACCTGGAGATGGATGGATATGCGAGGAAAGTGCCTCCGGTTTCGTTCAGACCCAGAACGAACTTGTAAATGGATTGTGTGTCTGACATTGGATTTTATTCTGTGTTGATTGATCTCTATTAAATATACATCTGTTTGGCGGCGGAGAATTTATTCTCTTGCTTAACGCCCTTCTCTGAGACGTACGAGCTCAGAGGTTGTATATCGATGGACATCAGTCGCATGGAGTGAATTGCCAGTGTGGCATGCGTAAGTGGCAATTGATCAAGGCTTCTGTTGAAAAGCAAAGTCTTGTGGTTGATGATCAAAGCACGGCCTGTGTGGCGTAGCTTTGTGTGTAACGTGAATTCGCGAGCCTCACACCTCGGTATGAGTCAAAAACGGGAGACGGACTGCTGGGAGAGCACGACGTTTCTTTCTAGCTAGGGTGGTGTCAGTGACCTACCAGCCCTGACATTTATATACTTTTCACCTGTGTGGTTGTTGGATATGAGGCGCCTCGGATATAGGTCTGTAAGGACCGGGAAACGTGTGTTCAGGAATAACTAATCCTCAAAAGTAAGAGAGGACCGGCCCAGCCGATTCCAAGGATCAAAGTGGGGTCCTGAGGCATTTGCTAGAGTGTCTCGAACGCGGAGAGGAGCTTGCCCCTTGCCTCGACTCATGACGGAAATCCAATTTCCAATACGTGTATTGCGATTTTAATTGTAGAACTAGTATGGCGACATGATAGATGGTACCCATGCCGCCTATGATTGATATTTATGATTTGAATTGTTTTGACACTATACACTTATTATAGTATCAAATAATGTGTTTTAAACGTATCAAGCATGCTTTGGCTGTTATAAGGGAAAACCCTATCCTCCGGCTTGCGTTGCATTGTGTGATGGGACCTGGGTCTTATAACAGCTTCATTTTCCTTTATTTAGCATTGCGCTGTTGTTTTATGCACTGGTATTCTTGGGATGAAACCCGTTCCGTGTTATACGGCGTGGTCCCTTGATTTACCTTACTTTGAAAACCAATATTTATAACTGTTTTAGTTCTCACACCAGTCACATGACTGACCTGGAGTTTATTGTTTTAACCTAAACTCTGGGTGCCCCTATTTTCCGCACGGGCAGCTAGTAGTTTTGTTTTTGCAGATTTATATTCACAGGTTCCTGATATACAGCTGGAACGATGCTCGGAAAGCTCTGTATCCGTGTATCACTTCTAGTTGTGCTTTTGTATTATTTTTCCGCTGCTATGTAATTTATTGTAATCTCTGATATTTATCGAATGTAATTTATTCATTTACACTCTGTATATTCTTGTATCTGATGGAATTGTTGTAATAACAATGAAATGTTCTTCCGTATGCGTTCTATTTTGTCTTGTCCTCAATTCTATCCGTGCTTTCCTTCACGGGGAAGTTCGGGTCGTCTCAGTGTACGTGCCCACTCACCTTGGTCATCGAACGATCACCAAACCGCTTCCCACAAGTCGTTTAGCCAACCCAGGTCATCCACGACTTGTTTCCATCATCAATAGTCTTCTCCTTCTCAAAACCGCCTCCCCACCTTTACTGCCTAAATTCTCAGCTCAAGGCTGACCCCAAAAACCGATACCCACTCCCGATTTCGTCCATTGGAGGTCCTACACCCACCGCCGCTTTGATGCTCACATCTATGGGCGCCTCCACACCAAATCCCATGTGATTCGATCCTTCCATGGCCTCATACGAGATGTTCAAACCCCCACCTTCAAATATAGCTCCAAAACCTAAAAACCCTTGGTCCCCCTCCTCAGTTCATTGACGTCAACCAAACTCCATCCATCTCTTCACCTAAACCTCATGAACATCCCACAAACACATATTTCGAATTCATTAGCCCGAATTCAAGTTTTCGATTATTTTAACCCAAATCAAGAATAAATTATAACTCAAAATATAGGATATTAGAATTTATGATTTTTGCTTTAAAAATCATGATTTGGACATATGAATTCATTCATTTACCTGAATTGCAATATTATGATGTTCAAAGTTTTAAGTTGCTAAGCTCAATACTGTATATTTCCTATTATCTGTTAATATATATTTTGATATATATTGCAACTATTTTTATATCATACTACAAGCATAAACACACAACATTCTTGTTCACACCAACTCTTTAGCTCACTAGAATTTGGGGTTATTTATTTTACTTGTTAACAGGGTGTATATTTTCAAGGTTTTAGCATACTTGGTGCGTACACAGGGGTTAACAGAGCCACATATATGAATATACTCAAGTGAATCTGGGTTAAATTTATCTTATTCAAGGGTCAGTATATATAAATAAGGCATTACAGTATAATAATAGATTCAAGTGCTTAAAAAAATGGAAAAGTTAAAGTGGGTTTATTCACAGAATGTAGTCTCCTATTTCATGT
Organism: Allium sativum; assembly: GCA_030737875.1. NCBI lineage: Eukaryota > Viridiplantae > Streptophyta > Magnoliopsida > Asparagales > Amaryllidaceae > Allium > Allium sativum. The sequence goes on along the minus strand of CM060919.1, from coordinate 725,216,129 downwards.
TTAGGCTACAGTTTTGCTTCAGATTTCAGGCTTTAGTTTAGGTAAAGATTTCATCAACTAAATGTATTGTAACGACCCAGAAAATCTGAACCAATTTAAAAATTTTAAATTGGCTAAAATAATGGATTTTAAATATTTAAAATAAATATTTTAAATAATGGCGATGAAAACTGAGTTTGAATCGACATTTGAAAACGAATATAATTAATTATAATTATATATAGAATTGAAAATGGCGCGGTAGTTCGATAATTCGATTTCAAACTTCAATTGAATGTACCGGGTGCAAAACAATCCGGATTTTAGTGAAACCAAAAATATTGGAATCTAATTGATAATATATTTCCAACGAATCTGACCAATCGAAATTTGATAGCGGGAATCAAAAGATATGTCCAGTTGAAAATTCTGAATAGTCGCTATGGAATTCAGGCCCTTAAAAATGGACATTTTGCAAATGACCTCGGATTTCGACGAAAACACTTTTGTTGGATCCGCAGTGTCAAGTTATTGCTAGGTTTCAAATTTCATAATTTTTCGAATCAATATGTGAGCGTGGCAAAGGAAAACGCGTTTGACCAGTTTCTGTTGATTTTAATCGACTGGAAATTGGCCATTTTTCAAACGGTCTCAGAATTCGACGAAACTAGTTTTGTTAGGACCGTATCGTCAATACGAAGCTAGAAAATATTTTTCTGGAATTTTTCTAGTTAGCATGTGACCCCGGTAATTTGAAATGTGCGTTTAAAATTCAATATAATGATTTAAAAGAAAATTCAAAAGGAAACTTGCTGTAACGATCAAATCAGTTTGCGATACATATCCCATTGTGTTCGGAATGGGGGTAAAACGCTATGGGCGACAGGCGGTGGGCCTCGTTTCGAGGTCGTATGTGAAAGTGAACTTTTTGAATAATTAAATAATAAAAAAAAAATATTTTTTTATTCCCTCCCTCCCTTTATTCTTCTGCTTGCCCCCCCCCCCCGATTCAATAAGTCAGAAGGAAAAAAATAAAAAAAAAAGAGAAAAAGGGAAAAACCCTAAGACTGGCGATCGACGCCCTGAAGCATCGCGCGACCTCCGTCCGCTCTGCCTGTCCTCCCTCCCTCGATCGAAGACCCTGACATCGAGCAGCCCCCGAAGCAGCGGCGCCACCGCCCGCCTTCAGCCGCCTCCCCGTTCGAACCCCGAGCCACCTCGAAGCTGCCGCCGACATCTCGAACACCCCCCCCCCCCCCCCCCCGTCGAATCAAATCGAGCCCCCTCTGTAAGTTTTATCTTATTTATCTATTTTATTTTAATTCTGATTTTATTTAAAAAGATTAAACTGATTTTTTTAAAAGAATTTTAAAACTGATTTTCTTTTTAGGATAAAACTGATTTGTTTAAAAAAATAAAAAAACCAGATTTTTTAAAAAGAATTTAAAACAGATTTTTTTAAAAAAAAGAATTTAAAACAGATTTTTTTTTTAAAAAGAATTAAAACAGAAATTTTTAAAAAGAATTTAAAACAGATTTTTTTTAAAAAAAAGAATTAAAACAGAAATTTTTAAAAAGAATAAAAACCAGATTTTTTAGAAGAATAAAAACAGATTTTTTATGGAAAGGGAAAACCTGATTTATTTTTAAAAAAATATAAAACTGATTTGTTTTTAAAAAAATATAAAACTGAATTTTTAAAAGAGATAAAAAAGGATTTTTAAAAGAAAAAAAAAACTGATTTTTAAAAGGTATTGAAAACTGATTTCTTTAAAAAGTAAAAATCAGATTTTTATATATTGAAAGCCGAAGTAAAAATCAGATTTTTATATATTGAAAGCCGAAGTAAAAATCAGATTTTTATATATCGAAAGTCGAAGTAAAAATCATATTTTTATATATCGAAAGTCGAAGTAAAAATCAGATTTTTATATATCGAAAGTCGAAGTAAAAATCATATATTTATATATTGAATAGTATCGTAAAAATTCGATTTTTACATGTGTAGAGAATACGGGCGAAAGCGACAAAAGGCGAAGATTCCTATAAAGGAAGTGTCGTGGTACTGGATAGCTATTGGTGAGATTTCTGATTTAAAAATATTATATATGTGTTGAAATGAAAAGTGAATTACTATATATAAATATCTATATATATATATATACGCCCCTCGTCCACAAACCATGGACGATATTTATTGGTTGAAATTGTTGTGAAAATTGATTGGTAGCGAATGATTGTTTGGGTTTGTTTGTGATTGATATTGGTTGATTGTGGTTGAAAAATACCCATTTGTGGTTGAGAAATATTTGGTTGAAACCACATAGGATTAGTTTGTGGAAATGAAATAAATATATACATGCCGCCTGCGTGCGAACTAGATGCATGATTACCATTGTCAAAAACCGCGAGGTTTTAAGGTAGAGCGAGGAGCCGTACTAGGGACGGTGCCGGTGTAACCACCCTGTCGTTATGCTGCCGAAATTTTGAATAATATTCGTGTGTTTGAATTATTTTCATATGCTTAAACTATATTTATTCATTGTATAGAAAACATTCATGTGTTGAATTGATATTCATCCGTTGTTTAGAAATTCATGTGTTGAATGGTATTCATATTTTGAAATAAACTGTTCGATAATAAAAATCGCATTTTTATCTATATATAAAAACTATAGAAAACATTCATGTGTTGAATTGATATTCATTCGTTGTTTAGAAATTCATGTGTTGAATGGTATTCATATTTTGAAATAAACTGTTCGATAATAAAAATCGCATTTTTATCTATATATAAAAACTACAGAAAACATTCATGTGTTGAATTGATATTCATTCGTTGTTTAGAAATTCATGTGTTGAATGGTATTCATATTTTGAAATAAACTGTTCGATAATAAAAATCGCATTTTTATCTATATATAAAAACTATAGAAAACATTCATGTGTTGAATTGATATTCATTCGTTGTTTAGAAATTCATGTGTTGAATGGTATTCATATTTTAAAATAAATTGTTCGATAATAAAAATCACATTTTTATCTATATATAAAAACTATAGAAAACATTCATGTGTTGAATTGATATTCATTCGTTGTTTAGAAATTCATGTGTTGAATGATATTCATATTTTGAAATAAATTGTTTGATAATAAAAATCACCTTTTATCCACTATATGAACTATATAGAAAAATAGTGTTTTGAAATGAATCGTTTTACAATAAAAATCACATTTTTATTGTATGCATAAATCGTTGAAATGTGAAGTGTTAAAAATAGCCACTTGTTCAAAATAAACATATATGAGTTGAAATATTCATTAATTAGCTAATGAAATGATTTGCACCTATTTATGTAGCATTAGAATGAATGGTGTTTTTAAACCAAATAGAAATCAAATATGAAGTTGAATAGAAAATGATAAATGATAAGAACTGTATATATATGTACATGTATATTCATTGAACAGGTTATAGCAAAGGGGCTAGAGAAGAGGAATAAAATTTTATGCCCGACAAATAGGTACACGTTTACTGCTTTGTTTGGGTGATGATTTTGAGCCTGTTGGCTAGCCGCTTGGCTTTTTCTTTTTCTTTTTGAGATTAGAAGGACCGGGACGCTATTTGCGATTTCCCGACGCTCCCGGTGCAGGGGAGGTTATGGCGAAATTTTTTCAAAATTTAAGGTGTTAGAAAATTTTTTGAAGTGAAAACGATATTGAAATTGTTGAATGAACTATATTTATATAAATATATAAATATAAATAAAATTAAAACGAAACGAAGCCGTGCAGTTCGTATTTTGAAACCGTGATTTCAAACGACTAGTGCGGGAAATCCGACCATTGGATTTTCCCGAAACCTCAACCGTCGGGTTCGCCTTGGAGATATCTTTCCAACGGCACCAACCTTGTAAAAATCCAACGGTTGGATCGTCTGGAATGTTTAATTCAAATCTGATGAAAAACAGCGCCAGAAGCGATTATATTTATATATATATAAATATAATTATATTTAATCGAATAACGACGCTGCAGTTCGTATTTTGAAATCGAAATTTCAAACGATTGTACCGGGAGATCCGACCGTCGGAATTTCCCGAAACTGGAACCGTTGGGTTCGTTTTGAAAAGACCTTTCTAATGACGTAAATTTTGTGAAGATCCAACGGCTAGATTTTCAGATATGTGTAAATCAAATCTGAAGAAAAACAGCGCCACGGCCGCTTTATGGCCCGAAGCGTCGTTTTGAATAAAATAGCTATTTTAAAAATAAATAAAAATAGCGATAAATAGTTATAAAATATCCTAAGCGATATGGAAGGGAAATAAACTGAATTTGCTCGATTTATGTTGTATTTGATGGTTGAATGTGTTTGGTGTGAAAATTACATTACAGAACAATATTGGTGTTGTCGAATAATTTAACCATTGAAATAAATCGATTTGAAATTCTAAATATACGTGAATTATTTGAAAAGGCCTAGTTAATTCTCATTTCGAATAATTGACCGACGATTGAAAGTCGAAGATGAAGACAATGGTCGAAGACCGGAGATCTTCACCTCGTTTGTATGGTAACCGAGGTCCTGATTGGGAGGCATCCCGAAATATGGATAATGAGTGGTGATCGTTCAGACGTACGTGTTGATCGAAGGGTTTGCGAGGTATTTAGTGCCTCCGGTTTCGTTCAGACCCAGAATGGACTTGTAAATGTACTGTGTGTTTGACATTGGATTTTATTCTGTGTTGATTGATCTCTGTTAAATATACATCTGTTTGGCGGCGAAGAATTTATTCTTTTGCTTAACGCCCTTCTCTGAGACGCACGAGCTCAGAGGTTGTATATCGATGGACATCAGTCGCATGGCATGAATTGCCTGTGTGGCATGCTAAGATGCAATGATCAGGACTTCTGTTGAAAAGCTAAGTCTTGTGGTGATGATCAAAGCACCGCCTGTGTGGCGTAGCTTTGTGTATAACGTGAATTCGCGAGCCTCACACCCCGGTATGAACCTAAAACGGGAGAGGACATCAGGGAGGGCCTGCGTTTCTTTCTAGCTAGGGTGGTGTCAGTGACCTACCAGCCCTGACATTTATATACTTTTCATCCATGTGGTTGTTGCTGTTGCGAGGCGCCTCGGTTTGATCGGACGATCCGGGTCCGATGGAGTCATTCGTTGGCTCGTATACACCCCAAAGGGTGGGGAAACGCAGGTTCAGGAATTTTAATCCACATCGGTGGACCGGCCCTGACGATCCAAGGGCCCACCTGAGTCTGGGTCCTGAGGGGCGGGCTAGAGCGTCTCGAATTCGGTAAGGACTATCTTTTGCCTTGGTTCATGACGGAAATCCAATTTCCAAATACGACATCGTGCGGTTTCGATTGTATATATACATTTGGCGACATAGTGGCATGGGACGCTCATATCGTCTATGATTGATAGTTATGATTTGAAATTGTTTTCAAAACATATAAACACTAGCAATAATATCAAATGCCTTTGTTTTATTCGTATCAATCATATTTTGGCCATTATAAGGTAAAACTCTATCCTCCGGTTTGCGTTGCATTGTGTGATGGGAACTGAGTCTTATAATGGCTTCATTTTTATAAAAAGCATAGCGATGTTTAAAAGAAAGATTTGTTTTAAAGCACTGGCAATCCAATGGAGTAAACCCGTTCCACGAAAGTGGCGTGGTCCTGTGATTAGCCAATTATATATGTGTTGAGTAGATCTCTCATACCAGTCCCATGACTGACTCGTAGTTTGTTTCACTCTCAAACTCGGGTGCCCCTCTTTTTCTACACGGGCAGCCTTGTATTCAGGTTTAGCTGGTTCTTTCTGGATAGCTGGAGCTGAAGATGGATTCTATCATTTATTTCTTTTTATGCTGTTCAGCTCCTATTGTACATATTTTGTTTATTTCCGCTGTAGACATTTATGTATAGCTGAACTGTATTTGTACTAAGTAAGATCCTATATACTGTGTAACTCTGATGATTACTTTTATCCAGTATATTTTGTTGTTCATTATCTGGTGTATTTATTTAATTCTGTTCTGCTATTATATGTTTCTGTGTTATATTCCAAAAGATAACCTTGTTTCCGTGAGAACGGGAAATCGGTTCGTCTCAACGTGGTATCAGAGCTTTGGTTAAGCTTAGTTCTGGAATATAACATTTGAACGAACTCGTCAGAAATAGAACCAGTAGTGTTCTAGGACGGGTAACTCAATACAGATAGGATCAGTAATATCCTAGTATGAGTAAAGCAGAATGAAATTACACCTCGATAGACACATTTACATTCAAGTATTTGTCTCTATATTTTGAAATATCTTTTCTGTTGACCTGACACTTGATCTGCTATTTGCAGAAGAACTAGAAAATGAGTGCCAGAAACAGAAGAAGTAATACTGACCCGGATATAGAAGCTCTATTCATGAAGTATAGAAATCTGGGTGGAAAGTCGTTCTCGGGCGAAGAATCTATTATGAGAACACAAGCTTGGGTTCGTTCAGCTGAGAAAATCTTCGAAGCATTAAAGCTGAGGGATGACCAGAAAAGATTACTGGCCTCCTGGGCTCTCAAAGATGAAGCTTTGTTCTGGTGGGATTCAGTTATGGAGAATAATCCAGAAGGTGATATCACCTGGGATAGATTCAAAGTGATTTTTTTAGAAAGATTTACTCCTCCCGAAGCGATTGAGCGCCTTTGTGACGAGTTTTCTTATCTTATACAAGGTGATATGACCATTCCCGAATATCATAAGAAATTCAATGAACTTTCTCACTTTGCCCCACATCTAATTCAAAATCCGAAGAAGAAAAATATGAGATTTATTCACGGACTTCAAAGGAAATACCAGAATAAAGTATTGGTGCATGTGAAGCTTCCTTTTTCAGAAATGATTTATATGGCTTATCAATATGAAGATCTAGATAAGAAAGGTATGCTACAGTACGAAGAAGAAGTCAGTTCTAGTGACATAGCAAAGTCAGAAGCTGATATTCCTGAAGCCAGTACAAGGTCTGAGGTCAATAAGAAGCTCAGTGCCAAGAGAAAAAGGGCTGAATCTGGGAACGAACAAATAACAACCGCCACGTGCTCAAGCTGCAATAGAAAAGGACATTTGGCGATAAGTTGCAAATCTTGGAACAAACGAAGAAAGAGAGGATTAGAACCCAGTAAGAAGGTTCCTGAAGGCAGAGGATGCCATAAGTGCCATCAGGCTGGGCATATCGCGAAAAACTGCCCGCTATCTCAGAAATCTGGAGCAGTACAAGTGAACGAAGTGGCAGAAGTGCCTACGTCTCCGTCTGCTCAGGAAATGTCTGATGTTTTAGAAGGCACGCTCAATGTCAAAAACATTCCAGTTAAAGTACTGTTTGACACAGGGGCGTCCCGAAGCTTTATTGCAAAGAGTGCAGTTAAGAAGTTGGATTTGAATTTGAAGAAGCTCAAGGAGCCAATGACTGTCCGAAATCCAGTTGGAGGTTCTATCAATCTCAGTTGGGTTTGTGCAGTACCCGTCTCTTTTTCTTGCTATAAATTCCCTATTATCTCTGTCGTCATGGATTTTAATGAATTCGATCTTATTCTGGGGTTGGTTTGGCTAACCAGATATGAAGCAGAGGTTAGATGCGCCGAGAGAGTTGTTAGAGCTAAGATTAAATCAGGGAGTTATATCACCATTCCCTGTGAAGGTCAGAATGCTAATAGAAAAGACTTCTGGGCAGCTTTGAATGTTTCTCCAGCCCAAATAGAAAATATCCCTGAAATCACTGAGAATATTCCTGACCTCATTAAAGATATTCCTGTCGTCAAGAACTATGCGGATGTGTTTGAAGAAGTTGTTCGCTTACCTCCGCAGAGAGAAATAGATTTCAAAATAGCTTTAATTCCCAATGCAAGGCCAGTAGTTCACGCTATTCGAAGAATGTCCTTGAAAGAGAAGGAGGAATTAGACAACCAAACACGACAGCTAGTATGGAAAGGTCTGATCAGGCCTAGTTTCTCTGATTGGGGTGCAGCCGTGGTGTTTGTCCCAAAATCTGACGGTACTCTACGTCTATGCGTGGATTATCGTGATCTGAACAAGCAGACAATAAAGAACAAATATCCATTGCCGCGAATAGATGATTTGTTGGATCGATTAAATGGAGCACAAGTATTCTCACGAATGGACCTAGCTACAGGCTTCCATCAACTTCGAATTGCCGAAGAGTGTGTTCCAATGACAGCGTTCAGAGGCCCCGACTTATTCTACGAGTGGTTAGTAATGCCGTTCGGCTTATGTAACGCTCCAGCTTATTTCGTCGATCTGATGAACCGAGTATTCAGAGGAGTATTGAATAAATTTGTTCTGGTTTTTATTGATGATATTCTAATCTTCTCTAAATCAAAAGCCGGACATGAAAAGCATCTGGAACAAGTGCTAGAAATTCTCAGACGGAATGTATTAAAAGCCAAGTTTTCCAAATGTATATTCTGGCAAGATGAAGTGAAATTTCTGGGCCATGTCGTATCGAAAGATGGAATCGCTGTGGATCCAAGCAAAATCACAGCTATTCAGAATTGGAAACAGCCCAGTACTCCCACTGAAGTCCGCAGTTTTCTCGGATTGGCTAGCTATTACCGGAAGTTCGTTAAAGACTTTTCGAAGATATCTGGCCACTTAACGAAGCTTACAAAGAAGCATTCTAAGTTCAAATGGACTCAAGAAAGTGAGGAGGCTTTCGAAGAGCTAAAGTTGAGATTAACAACAACTCCAGTGTTAACCATCATCGATGGCAACCAAGATTTAAAAGTCTGGACTGATGCGTCTAGAGAAGGCCTTGGCGCAGTGTTAATGCAAAGAGGCCAAGTAATTGCTTATGCTAGCCGTCAACTGAAGCCGCACGAGAAAAACTATGTAACTCATGATCTTGAGTTATTGGCTATCATATTCTCTTTGAAAATCTGGAGACACTATCTTCTGGGCGAGAGATTTGAACTGTTTACAGACCACCAGTCATTAAAGTATCTGTTCACTCAGAAAGATCTGAATTTGAGGCAGCAACGTTGGCTGGAGTTTCTTGCAGCATATGACTTTGAAATTATATATACTCCAGGAAAAGCCAATGTCGTGGCCGATGCGCTGAGCAGAAAGAATGTAATGATCGCCAGTTTCATCATTGCGACTTCGTTGATTGATAAGATATCGGCTCTCCAAAAGGACGACCAATTTATCAAAGGAATAAGTCAGAGAATTCGTGAAGGCAATGCTTCGGATTTCCAGTTAGACAGCAAAGGGATTCTGAGGTTAGAAGGGCGAATTTGCGTTCCAGATATTCCTGAACTCAGAAGAGAGGTGCTTGATGAATGTCACAAATCTAAGCTCAGTATCCATCCAGGTGTGAATAAAATGTATAACGATATCAAACGCACATTCTGGTGGAAGTCGTTAAAAAGAGACATCTCGATATATGTTAGTCGATGCCCTACTTGCCAGCTAGTCAAGAGTGACCAACAGAAATTGGCTGGATTATTACAACCACTAGAAGTTCCTGGCTGGAAGTGGGAACATATTTCTATGGATTTCATTGATGGTTTGCCCAGAACCAGAAAGGGAAATGACAGTATTTGGGTGATCATAGATCGCTTCACGAAGACCGCCCATTTCATACCTGTCAGATCAAACAGAACCGCTCAGAGTCTGGCGCAGATATACTTCAGGGAAATAGTTAGACTACATGGAGTGCCGCTCAGCATAGTAAGCGATAGAGATACGATATTCACTAGTAAATTCTGGGAGGCATTTCAAGTCGAACTGGGAACGAAGTTAAACATGAGCACCGCTTATCATCCTCAGACATACGGTCAGACTGAGAGGGTGAATCGCATTTTAGAAGATCTATTGCGGGCTTGTATTCTAGATTTCGGTGGATTATGGGAAGACCATCTGCATTTGGCTGAATTCTCTTATAACAACAGCTACCAGGCGAGTCTGACAATGTCGCCATTTGAAGCATTATATGGTAGACCTTGCCGATCTCCTGCTTGTTGGGTCGAGCCTGGAAATAGACTTGTGTTGGGTCCTGATATGATTCGAGAAGCGGCCGACAAAGTCGATTTTATTAAGAAGCGATTACTCGCCGCTCAAAGCCGACAAAAGAGCTATGCCGATAAAAGAAGAAGAGATATATCCTTTGAAGTTGGCGACTACGTATATTTGAAAGTATCGCCGATGAGGGGAGTTATCCGGTTCGGTAAAACTGGAAAGTTGGCACCCAAATTCATTGGTCCGTTTCCTATTCTGGAACGGATTGGAACTCTCGCTTATAAGGTCAAACTGCCTGATTGGTTGCCTGGAGTTCATGATGTATTTCATATATCTCAACTTCGAAAGCACGTTCATGACCCAGACTTGATCGTGGAAGAAGCAGCTCAGCGGGATATTGAAATTACTCCAGAATTAGCTGTGAGGCGAGAGCCGCTAAAGATTATCGGCAAAGAAACCAAAGAGCTGAGAAACAAGAAGGTTCACTTAGTCAAAGTGCAATGGAGTGGAGATCCGCGAGATTGTACTTGGGAAACTGAGGAGAGCATTCAGATAGCTTATCCTAGATGCCGAGTAGATATCTCTGATTGACTCTGGTGCAAGGTACATTTACCCTGCCTTGCATTACCATTTAATTCTCTATTCTGTTGCTATTTTCTTCCCATGGATGTGCATTGTTTATTCTATACTCTGAATATTAGAAACAAATTGGTTGTTGTATTGTATGATTGTAGATTTATCAAACCACTTTCGACTTTAATTCTTTTCGGGGACGAAAAGTTTTAAGTGGGGGAGATTGTAACGACCCAGAAAATCTGAACCAATTTAAAATTTTTAAATTGGCTAAAATAATGGATTTTAAATATTTAAAATAAATATTTTAAATAATGGCGATGAAAACTGAGTTTGAATCGACATTTGAAAACGAATATAATTAATTATAATTATATATAGAATTGAAAATGGCGTGGTAGTTCGATAATTCGATTTCAAACTTCAATTGAATGTACCGGGTGCAAAACAATCCGGATTTTAGTGAAACCAAAAATATTGGAATCTAATTGATAATATCTTTCCAACGAATCTGACCAATCGAAATTTGATAGCGGGAATCAAAAGATATGTCCAGTTGAAAATTCTGAATAGTCGCTATGGAATTCAGGCCCTTAAAAATGGACATTTTGCAAATGACCTCGGATTTCGACGAAAACACTTTTGTTGGATCCGCAGTGTCAAGTTATTGCTAGGTTTCAAATTTCATAATTTTTCGAATCAATATGTGAGCGTGGCAAAGGAAAACGCGTTTGACCAGTTTCTGTTAATTTTAATCGACTGGAAATTGGCCATTTTTCAAACGGTCTCAGAATTCGACGAAACTAGTTTTGTTAGGACCGTATCGTCAATACGAAGCTAGAAAATATTTTTCTGGAATTTTTCTAGTTAGCATGTGACCCCGGTAATTTGAATTGTGCGTTTAAAATTCAACATAATGATTTAAAAGAAAATTCAAAAGGAAACTGGCTGTAACGATCAAATCAGTTTGCGATACATATCCCATTGTGTTCGGAATGGGGGTAAAACGCTATGGGCGACAGGCGGTGGGCCTCGTTTCGAGGTCGTATGTGAAAGTCAACTTTTTGAATAATTAAATAATAAAAAAATAATAATATATATATTTTTTTATTCCCTCCCTCCCTTTATTCTTCTGCTCCCCCCCCCCGATTCAATAAGTCAGAAGGAAAAAAATAAAAAAATAAAAAAAAGAGAAAAAGGGAAAAACCCTAAGACTGGCGATCGACGCCCTGAAGCATCGCGCGACCTCCGTCCGCTCTGCCTGTCCTCCCTCCCTCGATCGAAGACCCTGACATCGAGCAGCCCCCGAAGCAGCGACGCCACCGCCCGCCTTCAGCCGCCTCCCCGTTCGAACCCCGAGCCACCTCGAAGCTGCCGCCGACATCTCGAACACCCCCCCCCCTCCCCCCCGTCGAATCAAATCGAGCCCCCTCTGTAAGTTTTATCTTATTTATCTATTTTATTTTAATTCTGATTTTATTTAAAAAGATTAAACTGATTTTTTTTAAAAGAATTTTAAAACTGATTTTCTTTTTAGGATAAAACTGATTTGTTTAAAAAATAAAAAACCAGATTTTTTAAAAAGAATTTAAAACAGATTTTTTTTAAAAAAAGAATTTAAAACAGATTTTTTTTAAAAAAAGAATTAAAACAGAAATTTTTAAAAAGAATTTAAAACAGATTTTTTTTTTTAAAAAAAGAATTAAAACAGAAATTTTTAAAAAGAATAAAAACCAGATTTTTTAGAAGAATAAAAACAGATTTTTTATGGAAAGGGAAAACCTGATTTATTTTTAAAAAAAATATAAAACTGATTTGTTTTTAAAAAAATATAAAACTGAATTTTTAAAAGAGATAAAAAAGGATTTTTAAAAGAAAAAAAAAACTGATTTTTAAAAGGTATTGAAAACTGATTTCTTTAAAAAGTAAAAATCAGATTTTTATATATTGAAAGCCGAAGTAAAAATCAGATTTTTATATATTGAAAGCCGAAGTAAAAATCAGATTTTTATATATCGAAAGTCGAAGTAAAAATCATATTTAGATATATCGAAAGTCGAAGTAAAAATCAGATTTTTATATATCGAAAGTCGAAGTAAAAATCATATATTTATATATTGAATAGTATCGTAAAAATTTGATTTTTACATGTGTAGAGAATACGGGCGAAAGCGACAAAAGGCGAAGATTCCTATAAAGGAAGTGTCGTGGTACTGGATAGCTATTGGTGAGATTTCTGATTTAAAAATATTATATATGTGTTGAAATGAAAAGTGAATTACTATATATAAATATATATATATATATATACGCCCCTCGTCCACAAACCATGGACGATATTTATTGGTTGAAATTGTTGTGAAAATTGATTGGTAGCGAATGATTGTTTGGGTTTGTCTGTGATTGATATTGGTTGATTGTGGTTGAAAAATACCCATTTGTGGTTGAGAAATATTTGGTTGAAACCACATAGGATTAGTTTGTGGAAATGAAATAAATATATACATGCCGCCTGCGTGCGAACTAGATGCATGATTACCATTGTCAAAAACCGCGAGGTTTTAAGGTAGAGCGAGGAGCCGTACTAGGGACGGTGCCGGTGTAACCACCCTGCCGTTATGCTGCCGAAATTTTGAATAATATTCGTGTGTTTGAATTATTTTCATATGCTTAAACTATATTTATTCATTGTATAGAAAACATTCATGTGTTGAATTGATATTCATCCGTTGTTTAGAAATTCATGTGTTGAATGGTATTCATGTTTTGAAGTAAACTGTTCGATAATAAAAATCGCATTTTTATCTATATATAAAAACTATAGAAAACATTCATGTGTTGAATTGATATTCATTCGTTGTTTAGAAATTCATGTGTTGAATGGTATTCATATTTTGAAATAAACTGTTCGATAATAAAAATCGCATTTTTATCTATATATAAAAACTATAGAAAACATTCATGTGTTGAATTGATATTCATTCGTTGTTTAGAAATTCATGTGTTGTATGGTATTCATATTTTGAAATAAACTGTTCGATAATAAAAATCGCATTTTTATCTATATATAAAAACTATAGAAAACATTCATGTGTTGAATTGATATTCATTCGTTGTTTAGAAATTCATGTGTTGAATGGTATTCATATTTTAAAATAAATTGTTCGATAATAAAAATCACATTTTTATCTATATATAAAAACTATAGAAAACATTCATGTGTTGAATTGATATTCGTTCGTTGTTTAGAAATTCATGTGTTGAATGGTATTCATATTTTGAAATAAATTGTTTGATAATAAAAATCACCTTTTATCGACTATATGAACTATATAGAAAAATAGTGTTTTGGAATGAATCGTTTTACAATAAAAATCACATTTTTATTGTATGCATAAATCGTTGAAATGTGAAGTGTTAAAAATAGCCACTTGTTCAAAATAAACATATATGAGTTGAAATATTCATTAATTAGCTAATGAAATGATTTGCACCTATTTATGTAGCATTAGAATGAATGGTGTTTTTAAACCAAATAGAAATCAAATATGAAGTTGAATAGAAAATGATAAATGATAAGAACTGTATATATATGTACATGTATATTCATTGAACAGGTTATAGCAAAGGGGCTAGAGAAGAGGAATAAAATTTTGTGCCCGACAAATAGGTACACGTTTACTGCTTTGTTTGGGTGATGATTTTGAGCCTGTTGGCTAGCCGCTTGGCTTTTTCTTTTTCTTTTTGAGATTAGAAGGACCGGGACGCTATTTGCGATTTCCCGACGCTCCCGGTGCAGGGGAGGTTATGGCGAAATTTTTCCAAAATTTAAGGTGTTAGAAAAATTTTTGAAGTAAAAACGATATTGAAATTGTTGAATGAACTATATTTATATAAATATATAAATATAAATAAAATTAAAACGAAACGAAGCCGTGCAGTTCGTATTTTGAAACCGTGATTTCAAACGACTAGTGCGGGAAATCCGACCATTGGATTTTCCCGAAACCTCAACCGTCGGGTTCGCCTTGGAGATATCTTTCCAACGGCACCAACCTTGTAAAAATCCAACGGTTGGATTGTCTGGAATGTTTAATTCAAATCTGATGAAAAACAGCGCCAGAAGCGATTATATTTATATATATATATATATAAATATAATTATATTTAATCGAATAACGACGCTGCAGTTCGTATTTTGAAATCGAAATTTCAAACGATTGTACCGGGAGATCCGACCGTCGGAATTTCCCGAAACTGGAACCGTTGGGTTCGTTTTGAAAAGACCTTTCTAATGACGTAAATTTTGTGAAGATCCAACGGCTAGATTTTTAGATATGTGTAAATCAAATCTGAAGAAAAACAGCGCCACGGCCGCTTTATGGCCCGAAGCGTCGTTTTGAATAAAATAGCTATTTTAAAAATAAATAAAAATAGCGATAAATAGTTATAAAATATCCTAAGCGATATGGAAGGGAAATAAACTGAATTTGCTCGATTTATGTTGTATTTGATGGTTGAATGTGTTTGGTGTGAAAATTACATTAAAGAACAATATTGGTGTTGTCGAATAATTTAACCATTGAAATAAATCGATTTGAAATTCTAAATATACGTGAATTATTTGAAAAGGCCGAGTTAATTCTCATTTCGAATAATTGACCGACGATTGAAAGTCGAAGATGAAGACGATGGTCGAAGACCGGAGATCTTCACCTCGTTTGGATGGTAACCGAGGTCCTGATTGGGAGGCATCCCGAAATATGGATAATGAGTGGTGATCGTTCAGACGTACGTGTTGATCGAAGGGTTTGCGAGGTATTTAGTGCCTCCGGTTTCGTTCAGACCCAGAACGGACTTGTAAATGGACTGTGTGTTTGACATTGGATTTTATTCTGTGTTGATTGATCTCTGTTAAATATACATCTGTTTGGCGGCGAAGAATTTATTCTTTTGCTTAACGCCCTTCTCTGAGACGCACGAGCTCAGAGGTTGTATATCGATGGACATCAGTCGCATGGCATGAATTGCCTGTGTGGCATGCTAAGATGCAATGATCAGGACTTCTGTTGAAAAGCAAAGTCTTGTGGTGATGATCAAAGCACCGCCTGTGTGGCGTAGCTTTGTGTATAACGTGAATTCGCGAGCCTCACACCCCGGTATGAACCTAAAACGGGAGAGGACATCAGGGAGGGCCTGCGTTTCTTTCTAGCTAGGGTGGTGTCAGTGACCTACCAGCCCTGACATTTATATACTTTTCATCCATGTGGTTGTTGCTGTTGCGAGGCGCCTCGGTTTGATCGGACGATCCGGGTCCGATGGAGTCATTCGTTGGCTCGTATACACCCCAAAGGGTGGGGAAACGCAGGTTCAGGAATTTTAATCCACATCGATGGACCGGCCCTAACGATCCAAGGGCCCACCTGAGTCTGGGTCCTGAGGGGCGGGCTAGAGCGTCTCGAATTCGGTAAGGACTATCTTTTGCCTTGGTTCATGACGGAAATCCAATTTCCAAATACGACATCGTGCGGTTTCGATTGTATATATACATTTGGCGACATAGTGGCATGGGACGCTCATGTCGTCTATGATTGATAGTTATGATTTGAAATTGTTTTCAAAACATATAAACACTAGCAATAATATCAAATGCCTTTGTTTTATTCGTATCAATCATATTTTGGCCATTATAAGGTAAAACTCTATCCTCCGGTTTGCGTTGCATTGTGTGATGGGAACTGAGTCTTATAATGGCTTCATTTTTATAAAAAGCATAGCGATGTTTAAAAGAAAGATTTGTTTTAAAGCACTGGCAATCCAATGGAGTAAACCCGTTCCATGAAAGTGGCATGGTCCTGTGATTAGCCAATTATATATGTGTTGAGTAGATCTCTCATACCAGTCCTATGACTGACTCGTAGTTTGTTTCACTCTCAAACTCGGGTGCCCCTCTTTTTCTACACGGGCAGCCTTGTATTCAGGTTTAGCTGGTTCTTTCTGGATAGCTGGAGCTGAAGATGGATTCTATCATTTATTTCTTTTTATGCTGTTCAGCTCCTATTGTACATATTTTGTTTATTTCCGCTGTAGACATTTATGTATAACTGAACTGTATTTGTACTAAGTAAGATCCTATATACTGTGTAACTCTGATGATTACTTTTATCCAGTATATTTTGTTGTTCATTATCTGGTGTATTTATTTAATTCTGTTCTGCTATTATATGTTTCTGTGTTATATTCCAAAAGATAACCTTGTTTCCGTGAGAACGTGAAATCGGGTCGTCTCATGTATGCATCCTAATATATGTATCAGTAAAGAATTTACATGGGAATATAGGAAATTTACTCGTATTTGTACCCTATTTTTAAGTATTCTTAGTTCCAGGTTACTCAGATTTTGCTTATATGCTTCTAAAATACCTTTCATCATTAAGTAATATGTTTATACAGGAAACAAGTTATGTAGCATACATATATTCATATATTCATGTTATACCCAGAATATAATTTCACTGGATATTTCAAGTGAAGTCACCTCGCTAATTTTGTTCATAGTTTTTAGATTTTATTCAGTTTCTATTTCAGTTTTCACATGAAGCTTGAATCATCCAAATGAAGCATATCTAGAAGCATGCATTCACACATAGATATTTGTACTAATATATATATATATATATCAAGCAGTAATAGTTTTAGATAGGAACTTTACTCACTAGTTATATTGTGCTTACTGTCCTCTATAATTATTTTCCAGGTTTAGTCCAAACTCCCAAATCTTATCTAACCAGTTTAAGAAATCAAACATAAGTATTTAAATCCAAGAGAATGGGTATATAACAGCACATCAATACTTTGAATCTATTTAAAACTAAAAATAGCCAGTAGAAAAATTAAGTATTCACCCTCAAAATTTAAAACTAATGCTATTTTGTTGCTTCTCGGATTTTTTCAAAAATGAAACCATAGTTTAGCTCTACTTAAACAACTTCAACATTGAATCAAAATGTTAGACATACATATTAATATAGATATAGTTTGGATCCATTTAATATATATTTACAAACAGTTAAAGGGATTAGGGTGTTTACTCACCAGGAAAAAGCTTGAAACCTTTAGCTTTCTATTCTTTCTTACTGATTTTAGTTTAATTGGTTTGTTGTCAAGAGAAGTGTATGCTCAAGTCTATTTATAGTGGTAAAGATCATTAAAATATGGTGCATAAAATCCTAGTTTTGAAAAACAAGCAAAATCAGTTTTGAGATTTGTTTTGACAATCGATTGATAACTCAAAAGAAAGATCTTTCTCTCTTGCCAAATCAAAACACTACCTCCTCATTCACATGGCTTATCTCAGCCAAACATCACCTTGCACATGACAGCATTTCCCTTATTGGTTTACTATGAAAATGTTTCCTTAAGTTCCATTGCACAACCATGATCTTCACAAATTGTTCTTGGTTTTTAAACAAATTATAGTATCAATTTTGTACCTTATAAACTCAGTTTTTTCATAGGGTTTTCTACCCCAGAATCTTCATATGACAAATCGATTTAACAGGAAAGCATAAAATACTTTTACTTGCCTTCCAAGGTTAGGCAAAATCTGAAAATCTTTGTACAATATGATCTTGGCCATGTGATGAAACATGCATAGAAAATCTTATAAAATCTATGTTATAGAAGTTAGCTAGTGTTGGTGAACTTATGGCTTATATACTCAAAGATTTGCAAGATCCTTTGGCACATGTTTATGACAAAGTAACATGTTTTAGAAAAATGCAAAAGATAATGTCAATTTCAGAAAATCTTGAGAGAAAAGAAAGAGATACAAAACTGAAAATATTATATACAAAAAGATTTGGCCATGTGCTCACATTTCTCTAGATCCTCATTTACTAGTATAATACTAGTGTAGGTTGTTTTTCTCAAATATATACATACATATAAATGAAAACATGCTTGCACAAAGAAATGGTATTAACATGTGAACAAGAAATGGCTCTTGAACTTGTTTTTGACAAAAGAGAAATGTTTTGGCATGTTTTTATTTCAAGTGTCAAAAGTTTCAAATTCAAAAACTTGCAAAAACCCATAGTCTAAATCCTTTGAAAAAATGAACAAAACATATAAAATAAAAATGGCATTTTTAAAAAACTTGCTGTGTAAAAGTGTTGTTATCCATTCATGTGTAAAAATCAATTTAAGCAAACGCTAACAAATACATGCTATTATACATGAATAACTAAAAATGGGTTTTAGTAAGTGCTATGATATATGCATATGTAAATGTTGTTATACATAACTTAACATGCTTTGAAATTTTAAAGTCTAGATTTTAAATCGTATTTGTAAATACGTACTTACGATTAGTTAAGTATTTGTGTTAGTGATAAAAACCCGGGACATTACAATCTACCCCCCTTATAAAAATTTCGTCCCCGAAATTCGTAAATAAAAGATTAGAGTTATCGACACACATCAATAAATAATTAACACACATGAGCAATATCCTATTCATAACCAAAAATATCTGTCCAAATTCCCTTTTTAACTCATCAGTCAATTCCCTTAACTTCGTTAAGTATTACACACAAATCTTCATTCTCTTAGTTAATGATCTCTATTTTGGGACTCACAAATATGATTTTATCGACCATTCGCTTCCCTGAGTCCATATCCAAATAAATACTTAAGTCCATCCTTAATTTCAGGAAATCCAAACTTTAATTCAATTTAGAATTCTAACCCGATTTGTAATGGTCCGGGCAAATCCGGGCTGTTACAGTTAAAATATAAACTTTTAATCCATTCTTTTTAATGTAACAATTTTACATCAAAAATACATCTTTTTAGAGTAAACAATTTGACACTAAAATATCTTCTTTTTAACACAAAAAAAAATGTTTTTTTTAACGCACTAAAAAGGTGTTCTTCTAATTGCATCAAAATTATGCTCTTTCATAACGTCAAAAATATGTACTTTTATTAACGTCAAAAATATGTACTTTTAATACGAACCAAAAATACGTTCTTTTAATATGAACAAAAATATGTTCTTTTTATAACGTACAAAAATGTGTTCTTTTATAACGTACAAAAATGTGTTCTTTTATAACATACAAAAATGTGTTCTTTAATAACGTACAAAAATGATACTTATGTTATAACAAAAATGATACTTATGTTATAACAAAAATGCTACTTATGTTTGAAATAAAACGACGCTTAAAGTTTGCTCTTTTTATTTTGAAACAAAACGACATTAAAATTTCATCTTTTTATTATAAACAACACGACAAAAAAAAGTCATCTTTTTATTTATAACAAAACGATGCTAAAAATCAAATCTTTTCATTTTAACAAAATGATGTTAAAAACCCAATCTTTTCATTTTAACAAAACGATATTTTTTAATATGAACAAAGCAATATTAAAAAGATAATCTTTTTAATATGAACAAAAAGAGAGACATTAAAAATTCTTCCCAACAATTCAATAAACAAATATGATGAATTTGGTTTAACTATTTCCAACATACACAAATGCAAATTTTGAACACACAAATTATAAGGAACCATTCGTATATATGTATATAAATCTCAATAAAAATGACATTTTGATTGCATTGACAAAACAGAAATAAAGAAGTAAATAGCACCGCAACATCAGATCTGAAATAATGGATCTGGAATTAATAATAAATTTCATCGCGAATTTAGAACATAAAATTCGAATCACCAAAATTAAAGAATCAAGGTGAGAAATCTTATCTATTTTTATAAATAATTATATTTTAATTATTGTTCTCGCCTCTGAATCACTATATCTATATTATTTCTTTAATTACATTACAAATGTAATTGTATTAATGGTGAAAAAAATTCTACCTTTATAAATTACATTAAAAATGTAATTTTAATTCCATTGAAAAATTTCTCTTATTAATTACATTAAAATGGAATTAACATAATGGTGAAAAATTCCATCTTTATAAATTACATTAAAAAGTCAATTTTAATTACACCGTAAGATCAATTACATTTTTAAATGTAATTGAAGAAAAAGTTTTTGCATATAAAATATAATTGCATTTTTATATGTAATTAAAGAAGAAGAATTTGTATAGTAAAATAAAATTACATTTTTATGTGTAATTAAAGTGTTAAAATTTACATAAAAAGTAAGAAAAATACATTTATATGTAATTAGGTTTATAGAAAATCTTTCGCTGTGTATTGTATTAATTTTCTGTAATTTATCTTCCGCTGTAATTTTATTCAATGTACTCTGATGTAACATTATTGTAATGTTTATAAAAGTCTACTGTTGTTGTTCTGATGTTGTTGTATTCCCAGAGTTAACATATTCGGGTTTTGAACGGTCTTAGTCGATTTTGTGATCGATTGGGTCCGGGCGAAATTCTGTGGCCGTTACAGTTGGTATCAAATCCGGGCAAATCATATTATTATTAGTGTATATATGTTTCATATTGGGAAAGTGGTATCAGAGCTTTGGTTTTACAAAGCTAAAAACAAGACACATTAGAACCGAACAAAAGAATTCATCAGAGATTGGATTAGTAATGTCCAATAAGAATAACTCGTTAGAGATAGGATCAGCAGTATCCTAGAACGAGTGTAAAGAGTGTTATTTTTATAAAAATATATTTGAAAACAAATTCTGTTTTTGAAATTTATTCTTACTATACGTATTTTAATATTTATTTTTGAATTTGGACTATCGAATATATAAAGATTTTGAATATACGCCTAGCTAGCATGTATATGAAATCATAAATATACTGGATAGATATAGATTCACACTCTAGTTGTCCGGAGATAATTCTAGTGATTGATCGATCATCATCAGTGTTTATGTTCGAGTTTCGAAGGTGGGATATCTATATATTTCCATTTGACTGGTGTAAGAACCAAAAAATAGTTTTGATTCATTGTTGTGATTTGCACTTAAAATGTGATTTTGAATATATATAAATAAAAAATTATATATATTTGAAAATTAATCAACAAATTTATTGCTGGTTGTGATGTGTGATTATCAGTTCAATTAATAAATATTGGAATGATAATTAGTAAAACCAATATATGAAATAATGGTAGAATTAGCCGTAACGAAAATAATGAAAGTTGAGTTGAATTGTAAAACAACTTTCAGTTCCGTTCCTTTTCGAGGACGAAAAGATTTTAAGTGGGGGAGATTGTAATGACCCAGAAAAGTTTGGCAATTAAATTATAAATTTAATTAAGACTCAATGTTGAAATGAGTATTTATATTGATTTTTACCAAAATTTTGGAATGTAATCTATTTTTGATTTAATTATTTGTGTTTACCAGTTTACAGTATCTTAACTTTCTATGTTAACCCATTTTATCGAACATGTCTTCTTATTTCAATTATGCTAACATATATTGACTTGCCTATTTTATACTAAAAGAATTTATTTTATCCAAATTAATTTTACGGTTTTACTTTAACTAATGTTTCTAAATTTTCTTATACGTAACCATTTTTTTTGTTTAAAATATTTAAAGCTTTTATCTTATCTATATCTCTTGTTTGTATTTGCACCTAAATCTGAAAATCAGTCCCTCAGATATTAAGATTGTTATATGGTTGTTATATCCCAAATTTGTAAAATGGGTGTAATTGTAAAACTCATGTATATTGTCCTTTTTAATCTAAATCTATCTGTATTTTTAATTATTTTTTTAGGATTTTTTTAATTAGTCCTTTTTGTTTTTCTACAAAAATACCATATTTGAAATTATAAGGAGCGTGTAAAGAAACAAAAGGAAGAGATGTGTAAATTTGCATATTTGATGCATAGTATACACTATCTATTCCAAATAAAAGAACATATGCTCATTTTAATTTTAAATAATTCAATATTTCCTCCTTTCAAATGTTTGAGAAAATATAACATAATTATACTAAAAGACCTTTTTGTTGAATTTTGAATTTTTAGGCAACGCAGAACACCAAGAGATGGTTCTAGTCACTTTTTTTGCACTAGAATATAAAATAGTTAAAATTAATAAATTAATAAATTAATAAATTAATAAATTAATATATATATATATATATAGAATGATAGGAGATAAACATGGGTAATAAGTGCATTAATTCACAAACACACATACTTTATTCGTCCAAAACATGTGTAATAAATGCTAGTTATCGTTACTAAATAGGTAAAGGTTTAGGTTGGCTTGGAATTTGAAATGTTCTCCATTTATTATGGTTATATGTTACTATTACATGTAATAAATGGAATATTAACAATTATAACCATGTAGTTTTGAGAGAAGTAAATGTGATAATAAATTAGTCTGGAATTATTGTGTTTAGCTTTATATAATTTTATTCCTTGTTTGTTCGTGCTCCTTTGTATTTATACCAAACATTCTTCTTTTCGATTACATTACTTGTATTTGACAAATTTTAGCCTTTTAATTTTAGCTATGATACCAACTGTAACGGTCCGGGCAAACCCGGGCCGTTACATGATTTCCAGTATCAATATGATTGGATATTATTCTAACTTAATCCAACCATATTTAATTTATCTTAAGGCTGACCCTAGTTAATTAACTCCTTTTATCCTGCTGGACTGGTACAACTTCCTCCACAGTTTCTCCTTGATCCTGGGATCCAGTAGTAGTGGAAAACCCTCTAGCTCGACCTCTTCGTCCTCGGTTACTCATCTTAATCACCTGAATGTAACAGGTCGTCATTCCAGACTTGAATGGATATAACTAACTTAGGTATACCATCCAAGTTGATTTATTTTAAATTTATTTTAATTTTTATAAAAATACGCTCTCTCACACTCACCCAAAGCCTAGGTAATTAGTAACCTAGCTCTGATACCAACTGTAACGACCCAACTTTCGAATACATTGGAAGTCGTGCCATTAATAAGAATAAAAATGGATAGAAGATAAAATCACAGAAACATCAGAATCTCACAGCGGAATTTTTACAAAAGATGATACTTCATAATATTACATAGCAGAACATATTACATCAGAGCATCATAGGTCTTGTGATACAAGCCATTCATAGTACATCTTTAATTATACATATCATTTATGATTATACTGACAGACTTAATTGTAAAGTAGATGAGATAAGTAGATCAGCACACAGAAAGTCTCCATCCATCTTCTCAAGTTTTATCCACATCCTGATTCACTTGTCTATTCATAACAAATGTTTTGAATACCCAAGAGTTTAAGGGAAACACAGAAAAAAAAATAAACTTTGGGTCAGTCATGGGACTGGTATGAGTAAACAGTTTTAAAATAAATAAAAATATCCCATAAGACCATGCCGTGAATACGGAACGGTTTTTACCTTATGAGATCAAAACACTTTGTACACTTGAAATCAGA
The DNA here is from genome assembly GCA_030737875.1 of Allium sativum. Lineage (NCBI taxonomy): Eukaryota > Viridiplantae > Streptophyta > Magnoliopsida > Asparagales > Amaryllidaceae > Allium > Allium sativum. Next base: position 725,192,113 of record CM060919.1, on the reverse strand, counting down.
TATTATCATAGTGTCTATATGTTTCAAAAATAATTTAGAATCTAGAAGAATGCTTGCATCTCACATTCCCCTATATAGTATACAAATAAAAACTGTTTGGCGCTTATGGAAAATTGGATTTCCAACTATGACAAGGTATGGGACCACCTTCCGATGATGTATCTCTAGAGGCGAATACACCTGGGTTCAACAAGAACGTTTTGCAACCCGGCCCACACATGACCGACCACTCATTTCTCTTGAGTGTATCGAATGTATATCACCAACGGTTGGGCTCAAACCACCGTTTCCCGAATGGGCAGAATCGATAAAGTAAGAAACAAAAGGAATTTCTCTAGATAGGTGATTATACACCCTAACGAGAGCGACCCACATAGCCATGCTACCTGTCTGATTTTTGTCATTTTCGAGTTGTGAGGCTTGAGGTCAGAACTTACCGTTTGTAACAACACATCTATATTTACTTTGAATGCCACATCGTTAAGCCCGTCAAATCACAAATTGATTTCCCCGAAACCACGGGTAAAAAGCTAAGAGAAACGAATTCCTCCGCCACCAATCATAGTTTTGAAGAGATCAACTTACGCGATCTGTTAGGTATACTTTGTCAGACATTCGTCCATACAAGTTGTCCTAGGGCTGGACAAACCGAAGGCACTATTCTGTAAACAGAACAGCCCTTGCATAACTCCGTCTTCAATAATCTCTGACTTCAACGTATAAACCGAGTCGAAGTGGAATTAAATTCCGGACTCTTCGAAACGACAACGTAAAAGGTTAAGATTTGATAGTCAGTGTTTTAACTATCAAATATAAAATAAATCGAATAGATTTATTTCCATTGGATCTGCTAAGCCTTGTTTAAATTATTCAAATTCCAATATCAATTTATTCATACTTATCTGAAACACAAGTATTTCTATTAACTTCGGAAATTCTTATTATAAGTCTTGCTGAGATAATCTCACACTTGAATATAGTTTTCATAGTTGAAAGTGATATCCTACTCTAATACTCATTCTGAATACAAACTAATACTCGGATAATAGTGAAATCGTTCAAGTTGGGGTATTTCAATTACCTCTCACAACTTTAATCGAAATCATTCTTATCGTTAAGATTTATAGAAGTTCGATATTCAGAATATTCGATAAACCAGCATTTGTAATCCATTTGATTCCAAATCTTAAACCAATTTCAAAACAGTGTTTTTGTTTTGAAAACATTCATTTAGTTAACTCTATTAACTTAAATGTTTAAAACCCAGGAATTTAAATCAAATGAATTGACTTAATTCCTTTTTCTTTTGATAATTAACTTATCTTTAAGATTTACTCAATTAAAGGATTAATTAAGTTTGAAACATCAATTTGGATAATTTATCAACTTTTAACTTCTCTATTTAACTGCATAATTAGCTTACCAAAAACTGTTAATCAAAATATTAATTAGCTTTAAAAAAATTCTACTTTTTAACAATTACTTGTTAAAAACTATTTCCATTATTAATTGAAACAATTTCTATTTAAACAGTTGATGTAAATCAACCGTATTCAGTCTGATTAACAGGTTACGATTAATCTTTTCTTTTTAAATTAATAATGTCATTAATTTAAAATAATCATCTTAAATTGTTTCTTAAAACATTTATTCAAACTTTGACACTTATGCAAATTTCTGATTTACTTTACAGAATTTATGACTCAGCAGTCCCAATGGTATACATCAGTTTTTAACGACATTCAAGTCATTAACCCAATTTACACAAAACAACAATTCAATATTTGATAATAAAATATCTAAACAACATATATTTACTGATAAGATATGGCAAACTGATCAAATAGCAGAATGGTGTTTAAACAATTCAGTCACTACAATTTATAGTGGAACGGTGTTTATTTCCACTAATAGGTGACAATATAAAATATATAATTACGGTTTACGTAATTACACACAGCATAATCAATAAATTAAACAATTCAGAATTATTTGAATTATAGATTATTACTGAACTATAATTCATGCGTCAATTTAGTTCATGACTAAATTTACCTATATTTTATTATACGCGATTGTTATAAATAAACCCAGTTTAATTACTTAACTAATTCACTTTAAAATGATTTTTTAGATAATTAGGTTGATTTATTTACACAATTTATCGACCACTCAAATCTATCCCAACGTATTTTCTTGATCTAGTGCTTATACATATACTATACAGGTTCTAAAACATTTATTTCTTTTTACCTTCCCTTTTGTAAATTTTATTTCCTTTCCTTTATATTTTCCTTTTCCTTATTTCTCTTTTCTTATACTACTCTTTTGTCCCTATTCCTTCTAGTGCCACAGCTCAATCTCCCAAGGCCTAGACATCTCAGCCCAAACTCCTCCCTTCTTATTTCTTTAATTGCTGAGCCCGATAAATTTTCAAGCCCACGAACATTTCCTTTACTCCTCCTTTCTTTACATCGGCCTTTGCCTGTACCCATTTCTCTCTTCTTTCCTCCTGCATTTCTGTTATTCGTATACACCGTGCACGGTGTACGTGCCCACTTACCTTGGTCATCGAACGATCACCAAACCGCTTCCCACAAGTCGTTTAGCCAACCCAGGTCATCTACGACTTGTTTCCATCATCAACAGTCTTCTACTTCTCAAAACCGCCTCCCCACCTTTACTGCCTAAATTCTTAGCTCAAGGCTGACCCAAAAACCGATCCCACTCCCGATTCCATCCACTAGAGGTCCTCCACTCACCGCCGCTTCGATGCTCACGTCCATGGGCGCCTCCACACCAAATCCCATGTGACTCGATCCCTCCATGTCCTTATACGAGACGTTCAAACCCCACCTTCAAATATAGCTCCAAAACCTAAAAACCCTTGGTCCCCCCTCCTCAGTTCATTGACGTCAACCAAACTCCATCCATATCTTCACCTGAACCCCATGAACATCCCCCAAACACAGATTTCGAAATCGTTAGTCCGAATTCAAGTTTTTGATTATTTTAACCCAAATCAAGAATAAACTATAACTCAAAATATAGGATATTAGAATTTATGATTTTTGCTTTAAAAATCATGATTTGGACATATGAATTCATTCATCAACCTAAATTAAATTATTATGATGTTCAAAGTTTTAAGTTGCTAAGCTCAATACTGTATATTTCCTATTATCTGTTAATATATATTTTGATATATATTGCAACTATTTTTATATCATACTACAAGCATAAACACACAACATTCTTGTCCACACCAACACTTTAACTCACTAGAATTTTGGGTTATTGATTTTACTTGTTAACAAGGTGTATATTTTCAAGGTTTTAGCATACTTGGTGCATACACAGGGGTTAACAGGGCCACATATATGAATATACTCAAGTGAATCTGGGTTAAATTTATCTTATTCAAGTATCAGTATATATAAATAAGGCATTACAGTACAATAATATATTCAAGTGCTTAAAAGAATGGAAAAGCTAAAGTGGGTTTATTCACAGAATGTAGTCTCCTATTTCATGTTTAGGCTACAGTTTTGCTTCAGATTTCAGGCTTTATTTTAGGTAAAGATTTCGTCAACTAAATGTATGCATCCTAATATATGTAGTAGTAAAAGAATTTACATCGGAATATAGGAAATTTACTCGTATTTGTACCCTGTTTTTAAGTATTCCAGATTTTTCTTATATGCTTCTAAAATACCTTTCATCATTAAGTAATATGTTTATAGAGGAAACAAGTTATGTAGCATACATACGTTCGCATATCCATGTTATACCCAGAATATAATTTCACTGGATATTTCAAGTGAAGTCACCTCGCTTATTTTGTTCATAGTTATTAGCTTTTATTCGGTTTCTATTTCAGATTTCACATAAAGTTTGAATCATCCAAATGCAACATATCTAGAAGCATACATTCACACATTGATATTTGTATTAATATATATATATATATCAAGCAGTAATAGTTTTAGATGGGAAGTTTACTCACTAGTTATATTGTGCTTACCGTCCTTTGTAATTATTTTCCAGGTTCAGTCCAAACTCCCAAATCCTATCTAACCAGTTTAAGAAATCAAATATAAGTATTTAAATCCAAGAGAATGGGTATATAACAGCACATCAATACTTTGAATCTATTTAAAACTAAAAACAGCCAGTATCAAAATTAAGTATACACCCTCAAAATTTAAAACTGCTGCTGTTTTGTTGCTTCTCGGATTTTTTCAACAATGAAACCATAGTTTAGCTCTACTTAAACAACTTCAACATTGAATCAAAATGTGAGACATACATATTAATATAGATATAGTTTGGATCCTTTCAATATATATTTACAAACAGTTAAAGGGATTAGGGTGTTTACTCACCAGGAAAATGCTTGAAACCTTTAGCTTTCTATTCTTTCTTACTGATTTTAGTTTAATTGGTTTGTTGTCAAGAGAATTGTATGCTCAAGTCTATTTATAGTGGTAAAGATCATTAAAATATGGTGCATAAAGTCCTAGTTTTGAAAAACCAGCAAAATCAGTTTTGGGATTTATTTTGACAATTGATTGATAACACAAAGAAAGATCTTTCTCTCTTGCCAAATCAAAAACCACCTCCTCATTCACATGGCTTATCTCAACCAAACATCACCTTGCACATGACACCCTTTCCCTTATTGGTTTACTATGAAAATGTCTCCTTAAGTGCCATTGTACAACCATGATCTTCACAAATCCTTCTTGGTTTTTAAACAAATTATAGTATCAATTTTGTACCGTATAAACTCAGTTTTTTCATAGGGTTTTCTACCCCAAAATCTTCATATAACAAATCGATTTAACATGAAACATAAAATACTTTTACTTGCTTTCCAAGGTTAGGCAAAATCTGAAAATCTTTGTACAATATGATCTCGGCCATGTGATGAAACATGCATAGAAAATCTTATAAAATCTATGATATAGAAGTTAGCTAGTGTAGGTGAACTTATGGCTTATTTACTCAAAGATTTGCAAGATCTTTTGACACATGTTTATGACAAAGTAACATGTTTTAGAAAAATCCAAAAGATAATGTCAATTTCAGAAAATCTTGAGCGAAAAGACAGAGATCCAAAACTGAAAATATTAGATACAAAAAGATTTGGCCATGTGCTCACATTTCTCTAGATCCTCTCTTACTAGTATAATACTAGTGTAGGTTGTTTTTCTCAAATATATACATACATATAAATGAAAACATGCTTGCACAAAGAAATGGTATTAACATATTTTGGTTTATGAACATGTGAACAAAAAATGGCTCTTGAACTTGTTTTTGACAAAAGAGAAATGTTTTGGCATGTTTTTATTTCAAGTGTCAAAAGTTTCAAATTCAAAAATTTGCAAAAACCCATTGTCTAAATCCTTTGAAAAAATGAACAAAACATATAAAATAAAAATGGTATTTTTAAAAAACTTGCTATGTAAAAGTGTTGTTATCCATTCATGTGTAAAAATCAATTTAAGCAAACGCTAACAAATACATGCTATCATACATGAATATCTAAAAATGAGTTTTAGTAAGTGATGTGATATATGCATATGTAAATGTTGTTATACATAACTTAACATGCTTTGAAATTTTAAAGTCTGGATTTTAAATCGTATTTGTAAATACGTACTTGCGATTAGTTAAATATTTGCTTTAGCGATAAAAACCCGGGACACTACAGAGAAGGTCTAGAGATGGGAGTTGTAGTTGTACTGATTGACTTGTACAAAGGAGACGCTGGCAAAAAATTTCGAAAAATTAGGGTGTTAGAAAATTTTCAGAATTTTTGAAATTTCCGCTGTTAAGAATAAATTAATATTTTAATTGAAATAAATTGATTTAGTTGAAACTGTAATTAAGATGTAAAATAAAAGATTTTTAATTTTGTTAGTAAGGTTGGTAGCATTTTTCCAGCTTAGTAATTTCGGGGATGAAATTCTTTTAATTGGGGAAGAATGTAGCATCGCGTATTTTTAACAGTGGAATAATTAATTAATTTAATTATTTAAATAATGGTTTTGTACTTTAAATGTCTTAAATTAAATAATATTTAATATTTAATTAATATAAATAATAGAACAATATATTTAATTCCTAATTTATCGGAATTAAGTTGAATTGACAATATTATGTGAATTGGATAGTATAAGAGATTTGGTTAGGTTTAGATTCAAATTTTAATGACGAATCTATTTAATAAACGACGTTAGAACATATAAATTATAATATAATTATAATCGAGCTCGAAATGGCACGGTAATTCGTAATATTACGTTTTGAACTTTAAACAACTATATAGAATCCGTTTTAAGTCGGATTTTTGTGAAACAAGAAACATTCAAATCTGTTGAACAATATTTCTCTAGTAGAAAAAAATCGAGATTCCGCTGTGTAGAATATGAGTTATATCCAAATCAAATTTTCAAATAGTTGCTACGGAATTCGTTTATAATTTATAACGATCATTTATATAAAAAAGGGGTTTTTATATAAATTGAATATCAATTTAACTCGGATTTTGAAATATCGAGTTATAAGTCCAGATACATATTTATTTTGGAGCTATATGATATTCTATTGTGATTTATACGATAACATTAATTTATTAATATTAAATTAAATTATTTTTAAATATTTTAAAATTTAATTGGTTTATTTGGAGCCTTAAAAATAGTCATTTTTACAAACGACCTCCATTTTCGATGAAATTAATTTTGTTGGATCTGAAATATTAAATTATTGCTAGATTTCAATTTTCATGATTTTTGGGGTCAGTATGTGACCATATGGGATTTTAATTTGAAAAACAGTCAATAATTTAACTTTAAGTATACGCTGTATGAGCAAACAGATTCGGAATTTGACGAAACAAGTTTCGTCGGGTCCGTAATGTAAACTGTAGGTGTATGTCAATTTTCATCGGATTTGGGTATCATATGGGATTATACGGATTTTCACAAGATGAATACAAGTAGAGGTTGGATATAACTTTAATATTAAAATATGTATGAAGCTTCTAATATAAGCTAACTTTTCCTATAGATACCCTCCCATATTACACTAACCCTAAAAACATTTTCCTTGGTTAAAATATTTTTCCACCGTCATGTTAACACAAAACGTGAGTTCCAAATCCATAATAAAATCAAAATCAATTCGTGTAAAATCCTATAAATCCTCACATAAATATTTTTGAACTCTTGGGGCGATTCTCTTCAAGCTGATGTACGTTTTGGTGGGTTCCATCAATTTTTTTCGCTGTAGAATGATGACCAACAGGTCGTTTGAGGTAGGGTTCATGATTTCAAGTGTCTTATGCATTGATTCAAGTTTCTAACATCGTTTTTGGGATCGTAACATCGTTTAGCACTTATATTTGACTTCTTGGGGAAATCGATGGAAAAAGGTGTCGATCTTGTATAGGGTGGCATGGGTTCGGTCTGAAATCCATATCAGAGAAGAAGGTGTGAGTTGAGGTATATGGTGATGGTCGAGGTGTGGGTGGTGTGCAGAGTTCGATGATGGTTTTGGATTTAATGGTCATGGTGTAACGAAGAAGTGGTGGAGGAATAAGGATGGTTAATGGCGTGCATATGCAGGAATTCAGGAAATGGAGGACGAGCTGTGTAAAAATGATATAGGAAGGAAGAGGAGAAGAAGTGGTATTGAATGGTGTTGAGAAATTTAGTTTTCACGCAAGGATGGAAGGATAAGAAGGAGATGAAGATCGGAATTTTTCAAAGCTCCAGGCACATCAAAATGGGAAGAAGAGTAATGAGGAGAAAGGTATTAGCCGACGTGGCTTAGTTAAGATAATGAGATGATTATATTATATTAACACATAGGCACGCCAGATGGGCATGTGCACAGATGAATTTGACCAAAGTTGAAAATGAAGTTTAAAATGGATAATCGTTGCGGCGGTTGTGCTAGAAGGATAGGATATTGCAGTATAAAGAAAAAAAATGCAAAATAGAGCAGGAAAATGACTGTTGTCTCATTGACATTAAAGTTGCAGATCATCTGTGGCATAAATCATCTATTCTAATTATATAACTATTACACTTTCACTCATGAATCCTTTCTTTCATGCCTATCAACAACCTAACACTGTACATAGTAGCTTGGATTTGCAGATACACATGCAGCATGCTTGCACACAAATTGATTCATTCATCTTATCCTGACACATTTTCACAAATCCAAAGCAATTATGGGAAATCATGTGTTTCTCCGACTTCCTTAATTAAATGAAAAAGTAAAGATGCATCAACAACAACAATAATGACAGCGAGGCAGGCGGATGCCCACGTCATGTATAAACCATTAATCATTATAATATTGAATAAATAAATTAATTCAACTAAAGGATCATTGAAAATATTTTAATTAGAGCATGTGCTCGGTTGAATTAAAAAAAAATGTAAAAATAGCATATAAGTTGAGATGAAAAGGGAAAGAAATTTGTTTACAATGTAAAACAAATGCTTAATACAAATGCGTTTGTGATATTACCTAAGACGACCCAAACTCACCCTTACGGGAAAGCCCGGATTGAATTGAGAACACCACGAATTAGAACAAAAACAGAAGAACATTTCATTGCTTATTACAACAATTTACATCGGAGTACAAGAATGTATCAGAGTATGAATAAAGATTACACAGAAAAATATCAGAGATTAAAATACATAGCAACGGAAATAAAATGTAAAAATACAATGCGTAGCGGAAATACAGTAACAAGTACAACGGAAAGAAATACACGGATACATAGCGTTACGAATATAGCTCCAGCGGTAAATCCAGGATCCTGTATAAATAAATCTGCAAAACCAAAACTACTAGTTGCCCGTGTGGAGAATAGGAGAACCCAGAGTTTATGTTAAAACAATAAACTCCAGGTCAGTCATGGGACTGGTGTGAGAACTAAAGCAGTTACTAAAACTTTACTTTTAGAATAAGGTAAATCAAGGGACCACGCTGTATAACACGAAACGGGTTTACCCCCAAGAATACCTGTGCATAAAACAAAAGCGCAACGCTAAATAAAGAAAAATGAAGCTATTATAAGACTCAGGTCCCATCACACAATGAATGTAGTCGAGGATAGAGTTTTACTTTATAATAGTCAAATATGCTTGGTACGTTTAAAACAAATCATTTTGATATTACTATAAGTGTATAGTGTCAAAATCAACTTCAAATATAAATATATCAATAATAGATGGCATGGGTACCATATATCATGTCGCCATATTAGGCTCTACAACTAAAACCGCAAAATGTCGTATTGGAAGTTTGGGTTTCCATACCGATGGCTCCTGATTCAAAAGATCTATCGTGTAGTGCAATACCCAACGACTTACGTCCCATGCATGAGAAAACGCCGTAATGCACATCCGCACTATATCCAGGAAACAAGTTACCGCGGCTTACTTTAAGCATTGCAAAGCACCGCTAACTCTATCCATCTAAGAATCTGGGGTGTACCCTATCCCTACTAGTGTAGGGCGACCACATCCAGTATCACCTCGGTCGACCGAATTCATGACAACCTGTAGGATGTTTATCCTCGTCTCTAAAGTGTACTGATCTTACCATCTGTTTACCACCATTCCGATGTGTGAGGCTCGCGAATTAACGCTACACAAAGCTATGCTATTTAAAGCTGTGCTTTGATCATCATCCACCAAGCTTTGATTTTTCAACAAAAGTTTGGATCACTACATCTCAGCATGTCACATTGTCAAGCCATACCATACCACTGATTTCTACCGATATATAACCTCTGAGCTCGTACGTCTCAGAGAAGGGTGTTAAGCAAGAGAATAAATTCTCCACCACCAAATAGATATATATTTAGTAAAGATCAACGAATACAGTATAAAGGAATACAACGTCAGACATACCATCCATTTACAAGTCCATTCTAGGTCTGAATGAAATCGAAGGCACCTTATTCCTCGTCCCGTATGTCCAATACAGGAGAGAGGCCCTCGCATATCCGAACAATCAACAAGTACGTCCGGATGGCTAGAACTGTTGCTCCTTCAAGGTAGCTACTCCAATCATGGGCATCAGTAGCAACCTATCCATTCGATGTAAAGATCGTCGGTCTTGCACCGTCTTCAATCTCCTCGACTTTTCGTCGTATCAGTTATTCAGAATGGGCTAAACCCAGTCTATATGAATAACTCGCGTATCTTATAATCAAATGCTATATAAACACATCATATGCCTCATTCCAATCCAGAATATTCTTTTATTCAAATATTCTTTTCATAATTTAAAACAAATTAAGGTTTTCCAACTAGTCGGGATTACCGAACCTTACCGAAGTAATCATTTGTTTATTTTCCCAATCTCAACCTATTCATCCCATGGGGCAAACTAGTAATACTCCATATCTAATACCACGGTGTTATCGGTAAAAATTAATTACCATTTCACGTTCAAATCTAATTAAAGATTTAACTATTGCTTGGAGCAAAACTGATGATACTCCATTCTCGATCATTTTCTTGAATTGATAATTTTAATTATCACATTCACATTTCAATATAATTAAAGATTCATTAAAACTCCACTTAGTTTTAATCATCCCAAAAATCATTATTAATGATCATTTAACTTTGAGAAATCAAATATGTCACATTGACCCTCTGCACCGTACCATTGATTTCTGCCAATATACAACCTCTGAGCTCGTACGTCTCAGAGAATGGTGTTAAGAAAGGGAATAAATTCTCCGCCACCAAAAAGATATATATTTAGCAGAGATCAACGAATACAGTTCAAAATACAATGTTAGACACGAAATCCTATCTTTAACTGGGTTAAAGAACAAATGTTCTTTAAAACACGGTTCACGATAAACGTAAAATCAAATTCCATTAATTATGGAATCTTCACGGAAAACATATCAATATATATAATCAATATAAATTTCCGTATCCGACTAGCAATATAAATGGAATAATGACGAAACCTTTTAAATTCTATATATATATTAACAGTCTTCCTCCACAGAAGCTCACTTCGATTATTACTAAATCGAATTCCATTCAATTCCAATTTAATATATTAAATTGGAAATCTTTACTTTGAAAATTCCATTAATCTTAATCAAAAGATTATAAATTCCAAATCATATTCTTCACTGTTAATTGGGTTAAAAAACAAGTGTTATTTAAAACTCCGTTCATGATAAACCCAAAAATCCAATTCTTTTACTCAATTACAATTAAATATTAATTAATTGGAAAACTTCACTAAATCTTAATTAAAAGATTTATTCTTTTCTCAACTGGGTTTAAGAACAGTGCTAATTAGGACACCGTTCACGACAAACCCAAAATCCAATTTTATTATTCAATTCCAATTAAATATTAATTTATTGGAAAACTTCACTAAATCTTAGTTTAAAGATTTATTCTTTTCTCAACTGGATTTAAGAACAGTGTTAATTAAGACACCGTTCACGACAAACCCAAAATCCAATTTGATATCAAATGCAAGGCTCTGAATAGAAATTATATCAGCTTATATTCAACATCAAATTCTGAAACCAACAAATATCGTATTGGGAATAACGATATATATATATATATCTTCCAAATTCCTCAACAATATCCGTATAATCACGGAATCAAATATCAAAATATTTCGAAGATTACTTCCATTCCGAATCCATTCCAATTTATTTATTGGAAAAATTCTGATTATTTTAAAACCATTTCTCAATCCAATTTATTTATTTAAAAATAACTGGATTATTATTCTAGTTAATAACTAGTTTATTTTGATAAAAATATATTTTTATCTTTTCAAAACTGGAATTTTTCATCCAAAATCTTTCCAAACCATTTATTATGGTTTTACATAATTTTTCCATATTTTTAGTAATTTTATTATCGCCCGTTCACTCGGTTTCCAATAACGGCCACCGAACTACATCTATAACAACCTTTTCTGAAATTGATTTGGACATATTTCCAAACCGACCATTAGATTTCAAATCTCTTATATTCATTGGAAAGCTCTTTCTGATACGAACCCAACGGTTCCGGTTTTAGGAGAATCCGACGGTCGGATCTCCTGTTACGTCCACTTGAAGTTAATGGTTGAAATTCGCGAAAGGTCGCTGCGAGGCACGTTCTATTCAGGCCATTATAATATATATATATATATATATAATAAATCATCGATTTCCGTTTAAAACGAATCTTATAAATCGTTTTAGATTCGTTTTGAAAATGATTTCCACTTCATTTCAATTTCAAATCAAAATTGAATTTTCCATTATAAATTCGTTTTAAATTCATTTTAAAACAATTGCAATTTCATTTTCAAATTAAATCAAAATTGAATATTCGTTTTAAATTCATTTTAAAACAATTTCAAATTTGATTTTCAAATTTAAATCAAAATTGGATATTCCATATCATTTTAATATTAAAATGATAATATTTTCAAAATATCAGATTTTGAAATCACTTTTCGATATTCATTATAAAATGAATAAATCGACAAAATTCTCGTTCGTTTTAAAATGACATTTAACTACTTAACACGGCTTCACATTTCAATATTTTCTGAATATTATTTTAAAATATTTGTTAATTCTGAACTTGAATCAAACTCAATCAATAACCATATAATTTTATTTATATGGATTTCATATATCGCATGTATTCTACAATAATGATAAACAATCATAAAAATTCATTCAACATCCAGAGTGCATTCTACAACTGTATAAGCATTAAAGATAAATAAATAACGCTTATACAATCTGTCAACCCATCGATTGACATACCACTAATTTGGATCAGTGTATGTCAAATATTATCCCAATACCCGTGTGGGGTTTTCAAACAACAAATACTGTTTATTATTTGTGCAGTTGGGCTATGTGTAAAGTTTATCGTCCCAATCTATATCAGATAAACAAGTGTACATAAACAAACTGTCCGGTTTGTAAACGAATATTTATTTTATTTCATGATAATTTATATATATATATTATAAATAATTTTTGTATACAACCATATTAGTACATGACAATCCAATCACAATCCAAACAAACAATCAAATGGTCTGTACAATAAATAGTATCGGGTACTTCTAAGCCCCGTATGCATCCTAATATATAATAACTGGAAAATAATTTGAGTGTGAAAGAGTTCTCACATCCGTTTTCCACTCCACCAGTGTTTGTTTCTTGATTTCTGAACAGTTTGAATTTGAATTGCCCAGAACTCTAACATGCTCCAAATTGGGCCCGGTTAGTCTATTGTGAAACCCTCGTCCGCACGATCGCAATGGATATAGTTTCGCGCGATTTGGACCTCGTATATAAAAGTTACGCTATTATAAACCTTTAATTACTTTATTCGATTATTAATAATAATTAAGTAAACAATTAGGAATTAACCCTTCTCCCTCTTCTTACAACCGACGTAGAAACCCATCGGTGAATAATTAGGGTTTATAATCGCACACTCTTCAAGGCAAGAGGAGCGGATTTGTTGACACCACCTTATGGCCCTATGCGAGAGCATCTCCACCCTTGATGGCGTAAGACTCATTCATCCATCTTGACCAGAAAGCACGTGCGAAGGTGGCGACTTCAAGACGAAAAATCCACCTCTCCACGCGACGGTTTCAGATCAAACCCGTAGGAAATGAAAAGGCGTGAAAATCTCCACAAAATCCGTGTTGGATCTCGTTCGAATTAAATTAGGGATTTGGAGAATTTATCGTTTCAAATTTGGACGATTCTGACCATAAAACGATGGGTGGCAGCACGTTTCTTATGAAGCTAGGGTTAGAGAGATTTCGGAAGTATTTATATATTTATTTTATTAATATTTTATTCTAATTAATTCTTGAAAACAAATTTTCATATACGAACTCCAAATTGAACACAACGACTGTCGCCCCAAAATAAATACCCCTATTCCAGACACAATGGGATATGTTTCATAATCCAATTCGATTGTTATAGTCAGTTTTTCTTTAAATTAAAATATAAATCAATATATATTGAATTCAAACGTACATTTTAATTTACCGGGGCCACATACTAACTCCAAAAATTCCCGAAAAATAAATGTAGCTATGTTTTGACGATACGGTCCTAATAAAACTAATTTCATCAAATTTGGAGACCGTTTGAAAAATGGTCATTTTCTAGTCGATCCAATTAAAATTTAAATTACCAAGCACATTTACATATACTGCGCTCACATATTAATTCCAATAATTATGAAATTTGAAACCTAGCAATAATTTGACACTTCGGATCCAACAAAAGTGGTTTCGTAGAAAACGGAGGTTGTTTGCAAAATGGCTATTTTTACGGGCTATATATCATATTAAATTCCATAGCGACTATTTCAAATTTTAAACTGGATATAACTTTCAATTTTCGTTATGAAATTTGGATTTTTCACATTCGTTGGAAATATATTATTAAATAAATTCTAATATTTTTTGTTTTACTGAAATCCGATTTATTTTGAATCATGTACATTCATTTGAAATTTAAAATCGAATTTTCAAACTACCGCGCCATTTCAAGCTCGTTATATAATTAAAATAAATGTATTCATTCTAACTTCGATTTAAATAATTTTTTAGTCATTATTGTAACATCCCGATATTTTTGACCGTTCAAATCGACAATGATCCTCAATGTCGACATAAACAAATCAAAAATAAGGATAGTTATTGGGATTTATATAAGAAAAAATGAAGAGAAGAAGAAGAACAAATACAGAATCTCGCAGCGGAAGGACTAAATATAATAAATAAATAACAGTTTATAAAGCTGTTAAAAACATACATTTTTTTTTCATTTACAACAATTATCAGAGTAAATTTACATACAACATACCAATATATTTTGCAGCGGAATAATAATTTTTATACGTCTGTTGAATTCCATCTTCATCTTGTATCTTCAAAGTAAGAAATCTTCGCTAACTGCAACTCGGTCTGACCCGAGCGTATTGCATAAAAAGAAACACAACAAACACTCGGATCAGAACTAAATCATTCTCATATTAGTTAAATCAAATTTCATGTAAAAATATGAATGCAATAACTTAAGAGATGTTACGGGAATTTCCATCTCCTAAGGATCCGTCAAACTAATACTATATAATATAATACGCTATTATAATAATGTCTATGGTTAAATATAACATAATAAAATAATGTAAGCGGGATTACCATTATTACCCTTACACCGTTTATACCGTTGCCGTGCAGTTTGCATATAACACACCAGTACGTCGGCGGATAGGGATGCGCCGTGATATGACAACGTTAAATCAAAATCGTAGGGGGCTCGATCAGGATAAATATGACAAGGCATCGATTCAATACCCATCAGTAGTGATTCTACCGGATTGCTGACCCAGGCCGGTGGTAACGCATAGCCGCAACTACCGCCCACCCCAGACATACCCCCAAAATCAAATCAAAGGCGCCAATCAATCACAAAGTATATATATGGTATCGAAGAAGTATGCCTGCTCAGAGTAGCTAACTCAATTAACCTGGGTATGGCTCCTGTTTTAGTCATTTTAATTATGACCCGAAGGTCAAGGTTATCCATCATCGTTCTCTTTCTTCAAATCCAGTAATCGCCTCCAAATCCATCCAACACCATTTCTGGAACTCCACCGCGTACACAGTTGTTAAAGTGGTTTTCGGTATTGGCAGAGAGTATGACAATATCCGATCCCGGTCTCTTTAACAACCAAACGTTTACATTTTTCACACCGGTCAGTTCTTTTACATTTCAAAGGGGGTTCGTACTTCATATCGAAAATATCATATTTTCTAAAATCATTTCAATAGTCAAAATATAATGTTTCATAATGAAATCTCCTTTAAAAACCAAACTTAAATCTTGACCAATTCCAACTTTTAAAATAATTTGAATATTAAGATAGTAAAAATATATGTGAAATAGTTTAGATATATAATTTGAAATAGTTGAAAAATAAATAGTTTGTAATTAAAATAGAATTATCAAATTTAGTAAAATCTATAGTTAAAATATTAGAATAATTTATAAAATAAATAGTTAATTATAAAATGATTTATTTAAAATAATTTATAAAATAAAATAGTAATAAAGTAAAATAGTTTATACAGAAAATATAATTATTATTAAAATAGTTTATAAAGAATGGTTTTGAAATACTATAGTTGGAATTAGAATCGTTCTCTAACATTTTCAATTAAACTTGAAGTCATATTTCAATCTTCAATTCAATCAACTCAAATTTTTATAATTCCATCGATTAAACTTCCAATTTACATTCATTTCACTTTGATCAAATTAATTCAAATAGTTACGTTCCAAATCAGATTCTCATTTTCAATGATTTCAATTTATAATAAATATAGAGTTCACGGTTCATATATAATTCAAATCAATGTTGATTCATAATAAATTTCAAAGGTGGGTGAAACCATTCAATTTCAATAAATTCGATTCACATTAAATTTCATTTTTATAGCTTCAGTTACAACACTAAATTATTTATCTTTTGTTTCTATTTCAAAACTCAAAGTTCAAGTTCAAATTCAAAGGAAAACAATTTATAAAACATCATCCTTATCATCTTTAAACAACCTTTCTAAATTCATGGTTAAAACAAATTTTTATTTAACCAACCGGTGTCCGTATATAATTTCTATCCAATAGCCAAGTGATACTTAAATTTTAATTTTAGTATTTGGGAAAGGATATATATCATTTCAATCCAAATCAGGGACATAGGTATTTATCATTTCAACCTACGTTCTTAATTCATTTTAATGATTAATCCCGGGTTTATTTGATGCCCGTCACATCTAGGGTAAATGGTTGGGATTAATCAGCACAAACAATGATCATATATGAATAAATGTGAATAACAGGTAAATTTGCACAATTAACCTCAACTTGTCAACATATCAAATTCAAGCTATTCATTACATCAATACATACAACAGTCTAATATCGCACAAATTTACAAATTACCAGGTGTCATGTTTATACAGTAACTAAATGTCGAAATTTAACAAAACGGTGAAATTTGAACTAATAGTCAAATTTAATTACGCTATCGATGCAAATCAATATACATATGCAATTTAACTGTCAAACATCAAACCATACAATCATATCATGACATAATATTGGTTTAACTAAAATTAGAATAATTTAGTTACGCGTGAGTGGGTTTAATCACTCACCTTTGGTTTCGAACGCGTTAAAACTCCAAAATTTTACAGTCTTATAATTCAACCAAACTTGCTCCATCGTGAAGAGCTCGCCAATGCAATTCCAACGCAACAAACCGCGCATCAAACTGAGTTCGTATGAAAAGTTATACATGTTACAAGTTATATAAATCTGAATTTGAATTAAACAAAATAAAATAAAAACTTTCTCACCGCAAATGCCACGTCATCCTTCTTCTCTCCCACATAAAACGTCACTACAGCAAATTCAAACCATCTATGTCCAACCCATTCATATGTTATAGTGTGCAAAATTTGTGGACCTTAGCAACTCGATCGTGGCACCAAAAAAACTAGGCTACAAATAGATCTCTCCTTAAGAAACTTAAGGAAACAAATTTCATGATTTTGGGATTTAAACTGGAAATGTTTTTGATTTTTGTAAGAAGAATGGATTTTTTTTTTGGAAGACATAGAAGAATGACGGCCTATTCAAGTTGTTATAAGAGACAGAAATGATAAATTAGGTTTTAGAAATGATTATTTAGACAAGGAAATTTAATGGTTAATTAAATGGTAAAACATTCATTCCTTTCTAATCCTTCTTTAATAGAATTCCAAACTTTACTAACAATGTCCTAATCTGAAATAGAACTTATATTAGTTATGCAAATCAGTTACACCTAATGTAATCCCAAATTCAAATATTCACAAATTTCAATTGAACATTTTTTTAATATCCTATTATGTTCGTATCTTTCATTTATCGTTTAATGTACATCAATAAAATACTTAATTACAATTAATTGCGATCAATTTATTTATCATAACTTAAATTTGATTAAGTCTCATACATTCAATATTTACTTTTTTGTTCCATAAATTGTTACATTTTGGTCTTACCTAACGTTTGTTTTAAAATCTATTATGTCAGTCTTCTACAGTTACAATTTTTATTCATCTTAACTGCATTGATTTCTTGCATTAGTTGCCATTTATTTTTATTTTATCATCAGTGAATTAAATAATAAATTTGAAATTTAATAATTGTTATAAGTTATATATTCAAACGCATTTGTATATATGTTGTATATAACAAAAGGAAATGGTTTCACACAGTAATCAGTTTGTCTATTATAATCATTATTTTTAACAATCAATTGACATTCAATCTATTCCTTTAATTAATGTTCTTAATTTCCATTAATTACCATTCAATTATCTTTAATGCCATTTGTTTCCACTTTATTTCAATGCATGAATATTGGGTCTTGCAATCTATGACTTGTTACAAATTCTACTTAAAATATTATAAGTTTATTGTTGTAAACAAATAAACAAATGCATTCACATACCTGTAAATTATCCTTAAGTAATACATTTTAATATGATCACGTGAAATCTTGCTATTTATTTACAACATTTGGTTAATTAATCCAAATCACATAAATATTTCAATATTAAGTTTCAAATATCCTTGTTATCAATATAAACAAATTAACAAATTTGAGTGCAATTAATATATGTCATTATTGTCAAGCTAAGCTGAACATGACTGCTTAAATAATTCAATTATGTCCCCACCACACAAATTTTCATATCTGAAACATTAAAGCCAAATTATAAATTTATTGACTCATTTTAATTCATAAAATTTAATATTAAAACCTAAATCTCCATATATAACTGTATATACCAAATCGTAGTATATTTACAATCAATGCAAATTGTTACATTTTATAACTAGTATGAATTCATTACATAATCAAATAATTTATTACTCATGTCCCTAAATTAGAATTATCCATAAAATAAATCTAGAAATTATTTAATCCATTTTATGTTGTTTATTCAATATAAATTTCAAATTTCTATATAAATAGATTATCAACACCATCATTATCATACATAGCTATTACAGTTCATTGTTCAACAAGTCAATTTCAGTTCATACCTTATTAATATACGACATAAATCATAAAATTTAATATTTAAAACAATTTTGTTCAAAAACACATTAAATTTAATATTTAAATTTTCGAAAAATCTCGGGATGTTACACTCTCCCCCACTTAAAACTTTTCGTCCTCGAAAAGGCGTAGTAAGAAATTTGTCAATTTATATCTTGTTTTTAAGAAAGAAAAAGAAACAATATTTTATGCGCACTCAGCTGCAAAAGCAAGCAATTGCCATTCACTCCTAACAGAACACTCAACATCAAAAAAACATACATACATATATATATATATATATGTAATAAATAAATCTATATGTTTACAAAACAAACATAAAGTAGTAAAACAACAAATAAAATATCTAAATAATTATATTTGTTCAAATAAGCACAATAATATATTTTTTTTTTTTTTGAAATGTCACTATCTTGTTGTACAATTTCGTTTGTTCATTCACTCTTAAACAATTCATATTTCCCTTTCGTCGTTTTTTTTTGTCAAATGTTTTGGTTTATTATTTATTACTTTCTATCATTACTCAAATTGTTTACACTCACACATTGACATTCATTTTATCAATAATTATATAGATATACATTCAATTCATTTAACCTCTGAACTGATTCACTTTAGTTTTATCACATATATTCTTATTCACTTGTAATTCATTTCATCTTGTCTCATTCGTTAGTTTATTCGATTAGTTTCATTAATTTTAGTTCTAAATCATGACTTAAGTTTTATATGTTTTCATAAGCCGTCCATTTAATTTCAGCGTTCATCATTCATAACATTACTAGTATATCACCAAATTCCTTATTCACATAACAATTTAACTTTATATTTTGGTAAATCATATACAAGCTATAGAAAAATGAGTATTATTCAAGTTCAATTAATTGACCAACTATTTCCTACTCCAATGGCTTCTTACCTTAATTTCTTTTTCTTTTCTTAGGCTTATTTCTTTATTTCACCATTTGAAGGTTTATGCAATTTCAAGTTTAATTCATTTCATTTGTTTTCAAATCATTATCTATTTGAGAATGTAAGAATTTAACTTCAGGTTTAATCCTTAAACAACTACCAAAATATTATATCTTTTATATAAACCATATTACAAAAGATTAAATGAAGTTCAATTTCGCAAAACAAAGTACAAAATGTAATAAATGCCTCACTACTTTGACTCTTGAAAATAAACATCGATGATGCGTGCACTCATCACCGAAATCATTTCCAAGGACAAGAGGGTATACATTTTTTTGTCATAATTCATTTAAAACAATTTCTATATGAAACACTTTTAAAATATAATTTTTTTTTTCAAACCATTTGCAAATCAATATTACAAAATCACCCGAAATCAAATTCTCAAATTCATATTTTTCTTCTTATTTCATTATCAACAAATTTTCAATATTTGATTTTTCTTAAACCAATCAACAACCAATGGTTCTAATTATTAATTAGTCGAATGATAAATGATGAAAAATTTAATATTATCATCAACAAAATCAAAATTCATATATTTTTAAAAAAATTATATATATAATATAATTCAAAATAATATTATGACGATAAGCCCTGTTCGAGTGTTTAGAAATCCCTATCGATACATTGGCGTCCCAAGTACCGACCAGAATTCATAAATAATCAACAGAACAAATCAACACAATACAAAACCATTTTATATCAAAATTACAAGTACGCTCTCTCATATACACCCAAACTCATTCTAGGGTAATACTACCCTATCTCTAATAAGTTAATCCCAAATAGAGCCAAGGTTTTCGCTAAACCAAAGCTCTGATACCAAATGCAACATCCCGATATTTTTGACCGTTCAAATCGACAATGATCCTCAATGTCGACATAAACAAATCAAAAATAAGGATAGTTATTGGGATTTATATAAGAAAAAAAGAAGAGAAGAAGAAGAACAAATACAGAATCTCGCAGCGGAAGGACTAAATATAATAAATAAATAACAGTTTATAAAGTTGTTAAAAACATACATTTTTTTTTCATTTACAACAATTATCAGAGTAAATTTACATACAACATACCAATATATTTTGCAGCGGAATAATAATTTTTATACGTCTGTTGAATTCCATCTTCATCTTGTATCTTCAAAGTAAGAAATCTTCGCTAACTGCAACTCGGTCTGACCCGAGCGTATTGCATAAAAAGAAACACAACAAACACTCGGATCAGAACTAAATCATTCTCATATTAGTTAAATCAAATTTCATGTAAAAATATGAATGCAATAACTTAAGAGATGTTACGGGAATTTCCATCTCCTAAGGATCCGTCAAACTAATACTATATAATATAATACGCTATTATAATAATGTCTATGGTTAAATATAACATAATAAAATAATGTAAGCGGGATTACCATTATTACCCTTACACCGTTTATACCGTTGCCGTACAGTTTGCATATAACACACCAGTACGTCGGCGGATAGGGATGCGCCGTGATACGACAACGTTAAATCAAAATCGTAAGGGGCTCGATCAGGATAAATATGACAAGGCATCGAGGCAATACCCATCAGTAGTGATTCTACCGGATTGCTGACCCAGGCCGGTGGTAACGCATAGCCGCAACTACCGCCCACCCCAAACATACCCCCAAAATCAAATCAAAGGCGCCAATCAATCACAAAGTATATATATGGTATCGAAGAAGTATGCCTGCTCAGAGTAGCTAACTCAATTAACCTGGGTATGGCTCCTGTTTTAGTCATTTTAATTATGACCCGAAGGTCAAGGTTATCCATCATCGTTCTCTTTCTTCAAATCCAGTAATCGCCTCCAAATCCATCCAACACCATTTCTGTAACTCCACCGCGTACACAGTTGTTAAAGTGGTTTTCGGTATTGGCAGAGAGTATGACAATATCCAGTCCCGGTCTCTTTAACAACCAAACGTTTACATTTTTCACACCGGTCAGTTCTTTTACATTTCAAGGGGGTTCGTACTTCATATCGAAAATATCATATTTTCTAAAATCATTTCAATAGTCAAAATATAATGTTTCATAATGAAATCTCCTTTAAAAACCAAACTTAAATCTTGACCAATTCCAACTTTTAAAATAATTTGAATATTAAGATAGTAAAAATATATGTGAAATAGTTTAGATATATAATTTGAAATAGTTGAAAAATAAATAGTTTGTAATTAAAATAGAATTATCAAATTTAGTAAAATCTATAGTTAAAATATTAGAATAATTTATAAAATAAATAGTTAATTATAAAATGATTTATTTAAAATAATTTATAAAATAAAATAGTAATAAAGTAAAATAGTTTATACAGAAAATATAATTATTATTAAAATAGTTTATAAAGAATGGTTTTGAAATACTATAGTTGGAATTAGAATCGTTTTCTAACATTTTCAATTAAACTTGAAGTC
The DNA here is from genome assembly GCA_030737875.1 of Allium sativum. Taxonomy (NCBI): domain Eukaryota; kingdom Viridiplantae; phylum Streptophyta; class Magnoliopsida; order Asparagales; family Amaryllidaceae; genus Allium; species Allium sativum. The sequence continues at coordinate 725,169,430 of CM060919.1, read as the reverse complement.
ATATTTCAATCTTCAATTCAATCAACTCAAATTTTTATAATTCCATCGATTAAACTTCCAATTTACATTCATTTCACTTTGATCAAATTAATTCAAATGGTTATGTTCCAAATCAGATTCTCATTTTCAATGATTTCAATTTATAATAAATATAGAGTTCACGGTTCATATATAATTCAAATCAATGTTGATTCATAATAAATTTCAAAGGTGGGTGAAACCATTCAATTTCAATAAATTCGATTCACATTAAATTTCATTTTTATAGCTTCAGTTACAACACTAAATTATTTATCTTTTGTTTCTATTTCAAAACTCAAAGTTCAAGTTCAAATTCAAAGGAAAACAATTTATAAAACATCATCCTTATCATCTTTAAACAACCTTTCTAAATTCATGGTTAAAACAAATTTTTATTTAACCAACCGGTGTCCGTATATAATTTCTATCCTATAGCCAAGTGATACTTAAATTTTAATTTTAGTATTTGGGAAAGGATATATATCATTTCAATCCAAATCAGGGTCATAGGTATTTATCATTTCAACCTACGTTCTTAATTCATTTTAATGATTAATCCCGGGTTTATTTGATGCCCGTCACATCTAGGGTAAATGGTTGGGATTAATCAGCACAAACAATGATCATATATGAATAAATGTGAATAACAGGTAAATTTGCACAATTAACCTCAACTTGTCAACATATCAAATTCAAGCTATTCATTACATCAATACATACAACAGTCTAATATCGCACAAATTTACAAATTACCAGGTGTCATGTTTATACAGTAACTAAATGTCGAAATTTAACAAAACGGTGAAATTTGAACTAATAGTCAAATTTAATTACGCTATCGATGCAAATCAATATACATATGCAATTTAACTGTCAAACATCAAACCATACAATCATATCATGACATAATATTGGTTTAACTAAAATTAGAATAATTTAGTTACGCGTGAGTGGGTTTAATCACTCACCTTTGGTTTCGAACGCGTTAAAACTCCAAAATTTTACAGTCTTATAATTCAACCAAACTTGCTCCATCGTGAAGAGCTCGCCAATGCAATTCCAACGCAACAAACCGCGCATCAAACTGAGTTCGTATGAAAAGTTATACATGTTACAAGTTATATAAATCTGAATTTGAATTAAACAAAATAAAATAAAAACTTTCTCACCGCAAATGCCATGTCATCCTTCTTCTCTCCCACATAAAACGTCACTACAGCAAATTCAAACCATCTATGTCCAACCCATTCATATGTTATAGTGTGCAAAATTTGTGGACCTTAGCAACTCGATCGTGGCACCAAAAAAACTAGGCTACAAATAGATCTCTCCTTAAGAAACTTAAGGAAACAAATTTCATGATTTTGGGATTTAAACTGGAAATGTTTTTGATTTTTGTAAGAAGAATGTATTTTTTTTTTTGGAAGACATAGAAGAATGACGGCCTATTCAAGTTGTTATAAGAGACAGAAATGATAAATTAGGTTTTAGAAATGATTATTTAGACAAGGAAATTTAATGGTTAATTAAATGGTAAAACATTCATTCCTTTCTAATCCTTCTTTAATAGAATTCCAAACTTTACTAACAATGTCCTAATCTGAAATAGAACTTATATTAGTTATGTAAATCAGTTACACCTAATGTAATCCCAAATTCAAATATTCACAAATTTCAATTGAACATTTTTTTTAATATCCTATTATGTTCGTATCTTTCATTTATCGTTTAATGTACATCAATAAAATACTTAATTACAATTAATTGCGATCAATTTATTTATCATAACTTAAATTTGATTAAGTCTCATACATTCAATATTTACTTTTTTGTTCCATAAATTGTTACATTTTGGTCTTACCTAACGCTTGTTTTAAAATCTATTATGTCAGTCTTCTACAGTTACAATTTTTATTCATCTTAACTGCATTGATTTCATGCATTAGTTGCCATTTATTTTTATTTTATCATCAGTGAATTAAATAATAAATTTGAAATTTAATAATTGTTATAAGTTATATATTCAAACGCATTTGTATATATGTTGTATATAACAAAAGGAAATGGTTTCACACAGTAATCAGTTTGTCTATTATAATCATTATTTTTAACAATCAATTGACATTCAATCTATTCCTTTAATTAATGTTCTTAATTTCCATTAATTACCATTCAATTATCTTTAATGCCATTTGTTTCCACTTTATTTCAATGCATGAATATTGGGTCTTGCAATCTATGACTAGTTACAAATTCTACTTAAAATATTATAAGTTTATTATTGTAAACAAATAAACAAATGCATTCACATACCTGTAAATTATCCTTAAGTAATACATTTTAATATGATCACGTGAAATCTTGCTATTTATTTACAACATTTGGTTAATTAATCCAAATCACATAAATATTTCAATATTAAGTTTCAAATATCCTTGTTATCAATATAAACAAATTAACAAATTTGAGTGCAATTAATATATGTCATTATTGTCAAGCTAAGCTGAACATGACTGCTTAAATAATTCAATTATGTCCCCACCACACAAATTTTCATATCTGAAACATTAAAGCCAAATTATAAATTTATTGACTCATTTTAATTCATAAAATTTAATATTAAAACCTAAATCTTCATATATAACTGTATATACCAAATCGTAGTATATTTACAATCAATGCAAATTGTTACATTTTATAACTAGTATGAATTCATTACATAATCAAATAATTTATTACTCATGTCCCTAAATTAGAATTATCCATAAAATAAATCTAGAAATTATTTAATCCATTTTATGTTGTTTATTCAATATAAATTTCAAATTTCTATATAAATAGATTATCAACACCATCATTATCATACATAGCTATTACAGTTCATTGTTCAACAAGTCAATTTCAGTTCATACCTTATTAATATACGACATAAATCATAAAATTTAATATTTAAAACAATTTTGTTCAAAAACACATTAAATTTAATATTTAAATTTTCGAAAAATCTCGGGATGTTACAGTTATTATTTAAAATGAATCATTTTAAATATTTAAAATTCAATAAAATTGCTAAAATAAAATTTTTTAAATTGGTTTCGATTTTCTGGGTTGTTACAGTACCGGCTTCCCAATTACAGCTGACATGCTCAACCCAACATACTGTAATTACATAGAATATCTCGTTGCATCATAACTCCAGCGGATGGTAAGAATAACATGCATATGCAGCACACCCCATGACACAACAACATTGAACCTAGCTAGTTTTAACCACCATTCTTTTGGCTCTCCTTACGCATACTTGCAGTTTGCAGTCGTACTTTGCCTAACATTAGTACATCAACATGATCGTTGTTGTAGTTCAATATTCATCAATAACAACTCCTTGGGTTGAAGCATCGCCAGTACCGCTTCTTGCACAATCACAATCTTTAGATCTTTTCTGCTTTTCTCGTCCACTTTTTCTCACGCATGAGCACTCATTGTTAACATTTCATTTCCATTACATAGCCTCTAAATCGTCAGTAACATTTCTTGCACAACACATACGAACTTGACACGCTCGCACCTCCCCTTTCTCCGAACAAAAAAGGGAAAGGATATTACCTTATGCATTTGCATAAATAAATATCATTCTGCTGATATAGAAATTTTGAATATACAAAGAAATAACAATCAAAATTGAGATGAAATGAAATGTTTGTTGTGGAGAAACATGTCAGTAAGTAAGATTATCATAAAGGATTTTTTACGACTAACTTAAGTATCTGTAAACTCCTTTATGCTAAGGATATATGAGGAGACGTATATTACACAGACACAACTACAAAAGAATGCTGAAAAGAGTCGAGCATTAAGAATAAAAAAAGAGTTAAACATTGAGAATCTTAAAATTTAGACTATTGACTAAAATAAAATATCAACTTACCAAAAAGTAAGTCATCGCAATTTTAAAGGACACTCATTTTCCTCACTCACCTGCATTTTTAAGAATTACGAAAATGAGCTCATGTAATTTGTTGGAACACACACAGAGTAAATACATGTGGTCAAGGTAGAAAGCTGGCTATAACAATTATCATATCACCCGTAGGTGAAAATTCAACTTGATATGGCATGAAAATCAAGAGTCTTGTTGGCCAGTACAATCGATCGGTAACATAATAATTAAAAATAAACTTAAATATTAGCCTACCGAAGTAGATTTTTTTTTTAAAAAAAACAAGTGAAATAGAATAATACATTCTGATAAAGAATGAATAGCTCGCTTCTGGTACATGCATTAACTGCGCTATGCCCAAATGAAGAAAGAATTTGTGATTTCTCAAATATTTTCCATAAGTCATCCATTAAGATGTGAAAAAATAAAATCACAAATCATGTGATTAGTTTTTCTCATATTATATCCACATCATATTAACTAAGTGTCTATATTTCATTCAATCTCATTAAGTTTAATTACCAAAGTTTGCCACAACATTTCCCAAAAAAAAAAAAAATCACAACTTCCTATCGGATAGTTTATTCTGTCAAGAATATATCTTTTTGAATATGTAATCTAAAGCCACTAATTTAAACAAAAAATTTCACAAAAAAATACAAAACTGCATTTGTAATAACTAAAACCAAATATACAACTTATTTCATATTTCCATGAAAACTAATGGGATTCAATAGAAACATCACCAACATCACGTTTTTGCTTTAAAAGTAGCAACCACAACATTATTGTATACTTTAGCTTTAGTGGCTGCAGCATTTTTCCAAACACCTTATATGCATGAATGAAGTTACAATTTTAAATAGCAAGCAAATGGATATGTTTATCTAAGTCATCTAAAAGACCTGGGACCTAGCATGAAACAAACTATTACCAAAAAGCCTATAGTATGCTACTACAGTTGTTTTGGAAATCTCTACTATTTCATTGTACATAAGCCTCTAATTTATAACTACTATAAAAATATATACAATATAATAACAAGTGATAAAAATTTAGTGAAAATATTTAGTTTGCATATAGTAGATGCAGGTTTTGTTACCAAATCTAAATGTAACAAAACACACACATAACTAAAGATGTATCAGAAATAATGAAAAACATTCATAGTGTCGCACTGTAGAAAACAATAGATTATAACAGAAAAATATACAGCTTACATCCACCAAATGAAGTTTTTTTTTCTTTCACCATGGCTGATCTTGTGCATCCGTATAACCTCCCTTACCTTCATCTCCAACTGTTCATCAATTTATAAAATAAGAGACAAAGTTGATATGAAAAAGGGAATGATATGAAGTATAAGAGAACCAAAAATTTATATATAACATAAAATATGTTAATGTAGCTACTAACAGAAAACTCGTATATGCACACATACATATTGATGATCTTGATTCTGTTTCAGGAATATAAGGAAATTATAATCATTACAGAAATAGTATGGCTGATTTTATTATTTGTAAGTTTCAATTATTATCATATTTTATAATGATTACCGACTTCAATAACAGGAAAAATAAAGATAGCATTGGTCTTTTGTCTACTCTATCCTATTCTTTCCAGGATTGACTTGGGAATATAAATGAACTGTAATAATTTACTATAAAGAAACTCTCACTGCATTTTATAGAACATGAAGTCGTTTGCTACAGCCTAAAAATTACAATCAAATAGGTACGACATAAGCTTAAAAAAATTGGACCAATAAAATTAGATTGTTACCACAGATAGTTTGAAGATGAATGCATAACTGATCTAAACTCGATTAAGCGAATGGGAGGCGCGAGATTCAAGTGCAGCATTACCAATTTATGTTGCATGTGAAGACTTTTCGAGACTTGTCAGAATATTAGCAGATGCCCCTCCACCATTTTTCTCATCGATAGAGTTATTGCCAGATTTTGTTAGCTCTTCTTTCTTCATTAAAGCTTATTTACATCAAGATTTCCTAAAGAGGTTGATGAGTTATTTGCAGCAAAGGAGAAGAAAAGGGTTAGAAATAAAGAGGAAGGAAGGGAACCGTGTCGAAGTTGCTCGAACGTGGAATAATGTGGTAGTCCCTTACAACAGTCTGTACAACAAATTCATAATAAGTATATTTTTCACTCAAACAATAATGAAATGTTGCAATGCAAAAAGGTAAATTTCATAAGCCTATTCAAGTGACTGCAAGAAAGATACAAATGAACTACTGAATAACATAAATATCCTTTCGACGGGTTGCAGATTACCATTCATGTGTTTCCTTCATTTTGAACAGACATCGATAATCAAATTGTCAAACTGATTTATGAAGATTTCTCTCATTGCTTTTGTAGACAAAAGAATTCTAGTCCACCAAAAGCCTGTAATTGCAATCGACATATAAACATTAAAATAAAATAAAATATAGTCATGTGTAATATAATATCATACTGGCATCGATTTAAAAAGAATCAAACCATTATTCTGTTGGTTAAATGTAACCTAGAATAATTACAATGAGGTAATAGTAAGATTTATCATGAAGGTTGGAAGCAGTTAAAATATTTTCCGCTAATGCTGAGTAGTCTGTTGCCAGATCTGCAATAAAGAAGCAGATCTGAGGAAAGGCCGAAATTCTACAGTAGATTTTTAACCATTGGTAGCCAGATCTAAAGTGGAGTAGCAGATTAGAGAAAAGGATGAAATTAGATGGCATATTTGAAGTATTTAAACATCGGCTGCTAGATTTGAAGTAGAGTAGCATCAGTCATTCGATTGGAGGAGGTAGGCGGATGTGAACCGGAGAGTGCAGCAAGCGGTGGTGAAAGGAATCACAAAAAGATCGAATTTGGTGAAGGCTGAGTAAGGTATAAGGCTGACTTAAGTAAGGTTGAGATTGAGGAAGAAAGGATGTGGAAGATATGGAAAACGTGGAGAACGCAATTGTAACGACCTGAAAATCCGAACCAACTTAAAAATGTCATTTTGGCTAATTTACGGAATTTTTAATATATAAAATGCTTTAATTGAAATAATAACGATGAAAATCCATTCTAATCGAAATTAAAAACGAATAAATTTATTTTAATTATATAACGAGCCTGAAATGGCGCGGCAGTTTGAAAATTCGATTTCAAATTTCAATCGACTGCACAGGATTCAAAACAAATCGGATTTTAGCGAAACAAGAAATATTTAAATCTGTTTGATAATATCTTTCCAACGAATCCGAAAAATCGAAATTCCGTAACGGAAATCAAAAGTTATGATCAAATGAATATTCAGAATAGTCGCTATAGAATTTATAAGGGCCTGTAAATTAGTCATTTTTCGAACGATCTCCAATTTCGACGAAACCACTTCTGTTGGATCCGAAATGTCGAATTTTTGCTAGGTTTCAATTTTCAGAATTTTTCGAATTAATATGTGAGCGTGGCAAGTGAAAACGCGTTTTACCAGTTGACAGTTAAATTGGATCGACCCGAAAAAGGCCATTTTTTTTAAACGGTCTCGAAATTCGACGAAATCAGTTTTGTTGGGACCGTATCGTCAAAACAAAGACAGAAATAATTTTTCTGAATTTTTCGGAGTCAGTATGTGGGCCCGGTAATGTGAAATGTACGTTAAAATTTGATATACGGTAACTGTGTGTGTGTTAATCAGTTTGGACCGTATATTTATATATATAATGAGCCCACTTAACACACATCAGCCAATTCTCTATTTTCCACCTCCATTCTCTTTAATGGCTGAAATATATTTTTAAAAACCCTAGAAAATAAAAATCCAAGCTTTGAAATTCAAATCTCTCCAAACCCCAACGTATTATATATCAAATCGAAGGTCTCGACGTCACGAACCTACGGGTGGTCTCAGATCTGACATGCAGTCAGTAATTTGGCCGGAAATCGCGGTCAAAGGTGGTTATTTTCGGATTTCACGAGGTCAATTTGGGGGTTTTCGATCTGGCGACCAATCGAAGAAAGTGGCATATGGGTTTTGTAGAGAAGGGCCATACGAACTCAAGGGTGGTAGCGGTAGTGTCTAGAAGTGATTAGATCGCCGAAATTTGGTCATGGAAGGGTTAAAAACCCCTTGCGTTCATCTTTCCGCTGGCGGAGGTTCAGACCACCGGAGGTGGTGGCTCCGGTCCAGGGAGGAGCGGCTCGAGCTGAGCTCGCCGTTGGTGGTGGCCGTCGGGTCTAACTCGGTCGGAGGAGGCTGCATCGGGCGGTCAAAGTTGTTCGGGCGGATGGGTTTCTACGCGTTTTCCTGTAGCGGAGAGAGAAGGGTGAGCGGGAAGAAGGGGCTGACGTGGCAACGCATGAGTGGGTGAGAGTTATTTTTTTATTTATTTATTTATAATTTAGAATTTCAAATGATTAAACGCTGATATCTCTTTCGTTTTGACTCGGATTTGGACGCGGTTTGTTGCGTTGGGATCGTGGCGGAGTTGCGGTCGTTTTGACACTATTTTCACTGCCATTGGAGACTGTCGAATTTTGGGCCGTTTCTGGACGTTCGATTCAAATTGTAACCCAAAGGTGAGTGTTTCCACGCTCACGAAATACTGAATTAAACTCATATTTATCGAATTAATATGTGAAATAATTTGGTTGCTTGGTTGTGATGGGTTGTTGAATTTGGTTGCTGTATTTGATTTACAGATGTATCAAACATGAAATTTGATCGATAATTAGTATTTAATTAATTTTTAATTCTAACTTGAAACCCGAATCCCTGCTAATCCTGGAACAGTAAATACTGTCAGTTGAATAAGAATTGTGTGATGAATGTTTGGTTGGATTTTATGTCTAAATTGATTTTGACACTGTCGATGCTTCATATTCAGTATGTTGTGTTGTATGTGATTGTAACGATAATCCCATTGAACCTTGATGTTACGGGCATCGAATAAACCAGGGATTTATCGATAAAATGAATTAAGAACACAGAGTGAAATGATAAATCTCTGTGACCCTGATTTGGATTGAAATGATAGATCCATCCCGGAATATCGAGAAATTAAAATTTAATCACTTGGCCATAGGATAGAAAATTATATACGGACACCGGTCGGTTAAATAAAAATTTGTTTAACCATGAATTGTGAAATTATTGTTAACAATAATATAAGTGATGTTTTGAAGTTTGTTTCCTGTGAATTTGAACTTTGAATTTTCAATTAAAAGGGAATTAAATTTGTGTTGTAACATTGGCTAATTAAAAGGTGGAATTTATTTGAAATTGAATTTACTATGATTTAATGGTTTTGTCGGCTGTGGGGATTTACCTTAATGTTAGCCTTGAGTTGAATTAAAATATGAAATTGAATTCGATATTTGTTATACATGTAAAAATCTTTGAAACGATGAAATGAATTTGTAAACTTCAAAGTATGTTATAAACCGAATTTTGGAAATGGGAATATGGTTCGAAGTTAATCTGTGTCGTTGGGATTAAGTTGATTTAATTGAATAAATCTGAAAGTGGAAATTTAAACAAATTGAAATGATCGAAATCGAATTCGGTTTATTTGTTATGAATTGAGATCTTTGGAATGGGAATACGGGTTAGAGATAACCACCTGGATTGAATTGGCGAATTTGAAATGAATGTAAATTTGAAATGAGGTCGATCGAAATTGTGAATTCGAATTGATTTACTTGAAGTTGAAATACAACTGAAAGTGTAAACGAAATCTGGTCGAAACGATTCTAATTCCAACCACAGTATTTCAAACCCATTTTTCAAACTATTTTGATAATAAATTAAATTCCCTTATAACTATTTATATTATAAATTATTTAAATAAAATACTTTATAATTGATTTTTATTTATTTATGAATTATCTTAATGTTTTAAGTGTATATTTTAATAAATTTGATAAATTCTAATTTTATTAAAAACTATTATTTCAGCTATTTTGATTATATCTTTTAGCTATTTAGTATATTATTAACTATTTTGATATTCGAATTTTATATAAGTTGGAATTAGTTCAAGATGTTATGCGTAAGTGGAAAATCCCATTTGAATAATATTATGTTTAGAATATGAAAATGATTTTGGAACATGATATTTTCGATACGAAACACGAACTTCTTTGAAAAGTAAAAGCACTGACCGGTGTGAAAAATGTAAACGTTTGGTTGTTAAGGAGACCGGAGTCGACATAAGGCATACTCTCTGTCAGTGTCGATACCACTTTGACAACTGTGTACGCGGTGGAAGTTCCAGAACCGGAGTAGGATGGTATGGAGGCGATTACTGGATTTGAAGAAAGAGAACGATGATGGATTAGCCTTGACCTTCGAGTCATAATTGAAATGACTAAAACAGGAGCCATACCCAGGTTAATGAGATCGCATCTCTGATCGAACGCACTCCTTCGAAACCATCTCTATTACTATTATGATCGATTTGGGTGCACCTTTTGAATATGGGAATGTCGTTCGAGGTGGGCGGTAGTTGCGGCTATGCGTTACCACCGGCCTGGGGCCGCGAATTCGGTAGAATCCTACCGGGGTATTTCCTCAGTGCCTTGTCATATTATCCTGATCGAGCCCCTACGATTTTGATTTAACGTTGTCGTATCACGGCGCATCCCTATCCACCGACGTACTGGTGTGTTATATGCAAACTGTACGGCAATGGTATAAACGGCGTAAGGGTAACATGGTAATCCCGCTTACGCTATTTTCGATATTTTACTTTACTGAATAAACACTATTGTAATAGCGTATTATACTATGTATGTATTAGTTTAACGGATCCTTGAGAGATGGAAAAATCCCGTAACATCTCTTGAGTTACTGCACCATGACACTGATGTTATTTCGTATTTTAATTTGACTAATATGAGATGATTTAGTGCTGATCCGAGTGTTTGTTGTGTTTTCTTTTTATGCAATACGCTCGGGTCAGCAGATGTTGCAGTTAATGAAGATTGTTGTGCCTTGGAGATCGAAGACGGAGTTTGATATATATGTATCCACTACATTTTATTTCCGCTGCATTACTGTATGTAAGTGTATAACTCTGATGATTTAGATGTTGTAACTCGAATGTATATGTTTAAATGCTTTTGAATATTTATTTGTCTATTATATGTGATCCTTCCGCTGTGAGATTCTGTGATTGTTTTTTTTCGTTCTTCTTTTTCTTCTTTTTCCCAATAACTATCTGGGTTGGCGATTTGTTTGGGTCGACATGTGTGGTTTTATTGTCGATTTAAACGGTCAAAAATCTGGGTCGTTACAGTTGGTATCAGAGCGATGGTTAGCGATAACCTTGGCTCTGTTTGGGAATTAACTCATTAGAGATGGGGTTAGTAACGCCCTAGAATGAGTTCGAGTGAATATATGAGAGAGCGTATTTGTATTTTTGGATATAAAATGATTTTATGTTGTGTTAATTGTTCTGTTGAATATTTATAGATTCTGGTCGATATATGGGACGCCATAGAATCGATAGGAATTTCTAAATGATCGGACAGAATGACTTGACATAATATGGTTTTTGATTATATTTTAAATATATCATATATATATATATATATTATGAGTTCAAATATGTATGTATTTGTTTAAGTATGTGGTAATATTAAGTCATTACCCATTATGGTTGATTTAATCGTAAATCAAATAAAGAAAAATTAATGAATGTAGAAATATGTAAAATCGAAAAGAATACCAGTGGGTATAATTGGTTACAAAACAGTTTGTGATAAAGTAAAAATGAACTTGAAATTGATTCCGGGCTTTGATAATAATTTACCAAAGTTTTGAAATACTATTATTTTATAGAATAGTTTTGGAAATAGTTTGAAAGAGTTTAAAACGAAATGAGTGTAATCCCTTCTTAGACCTTAGAAACGACCTCGGTAATGAGTGCACGCATTATCGATGTGTATTCTGAAGAGCTTAAGTGGGGGAGACTGCTCAAATGTTATTATAAATTGTTAAGTAAAGGATTTGGATTTAAATCCCATATGATATAAATTTTAAGTTCATATGTTATGAATTTTGATAAAGGTATCAGAATATGTTATTTAAAATTGAAATTTAAAGTAAACATATTTTGAAAAAAATTTATATGTTTGGTAATTAAAGATTTGGGTTTAAAAAAATTTTATATGTCATGTCTTCTATAAAATAGTATAAATATATAAGTTATTGTGAACTTAGGATAAAAACCGGAATCAAGCCATTTAAGTTCACCCTGATTAACGACATCGATTCAAGGTTAATATGCTTGTTTTGTTGAAATTTTAGACTTCAAAATTTGGAATGGACTTAAGAACTGAGGGGTCATCACGGAATTCTTGAATACGGATTGTAAAATATTTTATCAAATTAAGCATAGCTTTATTTGAGTAGAGGGAATCGAATAATAATAGTTTGAGAATTTAGTATGAATTTGAGTCGTGAACCGTCGTTAATTCAAGTCATGACTTGTACGTCGAATAAATAAATTTGGTTAATGGAATAAGGGTCAAGTGAATCCAGTACGTCGAAAATTTTAAAGTGAATTCAAGTTTAATCGAAATATAACACTTGAAACGAAACCGGAAAGTGAATAGAAAGTATATCGAATATAAGGTAAGTAGTCGAAGGTGAATCCACTTCTCGAACGACGAAGTGATAATGAATTGAAGTGTTAAAAATTTGCAAGGTTTGGTAGCGAAAAGGTTTGAAAACTTCAAATAAAATAATCGATGATTATAAGAAAATCTGAAATTGTTGATAATCTGAAACTAATATGACCATAACTTTTGAACGGATGATCGGAATCTGACGATTACGGACTTTTTGGAAACCTTAGAAATTGGGTTAAAACTTTCGTTAATAGCGCCCTTTGAAATTTTCATGTTTACTATGCTGAAATTCAAGTTTTATACATAGTTGTAGGTGCAGGAAATTAAAAACAGAGGTATACATCGATATTGTTTCGACCATAACTTCCAAACGAAACGTCGGATTTTAGTGTGCGAGTACAATTCGGAAAGGCCATAGTGTAAACTAAAACTTTTTCTTAATGTACTAAGTAAAATTTTGAGATTTAGAGGGCTGAAAACTGACCTGAACATTCAAACCTGCAATTTTTTCAGTGCTCGGGCTGAAGCATTCACTTGCAATAAAACTGCCATAACTTTTATACCGATTATCCGAACTCAATGAGTCCAGACATTTCGGAAAGCCTGAGACGATAGCAACAATTTTTGCCTAGTATGTTTTGGCCAAATTCCAACTTTTATTGGGTGAGATTCAATGATTTGTTCGCTGGCCTGCTACGGACATTTCGGTTTTGTAGTTGAAACGATGAAATTTTGATATGTATGTTGTATGCATTTGCTATATATTTTATATATGTTTGATTTCCATGTATATGTAAGTATTTGGCAGGTGTACGGAGTGTGCGCTACGACTTTGAAGCTCGCTTGCGCTAAAACGCTAAGTGCTAAGGTAAATTACAATGCAAAATAAAGCTGAATGAGGTACGTACTTGTGGTATATGGTTTTGCGGTTTTATATTTTGTTTTTCCCCCACTTTTGGGATGCCTCATCGTTGGATGAGATATATATTGAGTCATGTATGTATTGGGATTTTTCCCCGGGCCTCTCCATACAAAGGAGATGCTGCCGAAATTTTCCGTGATTTCGGGAGTTAGAAAAATTTACGAGTTTTACAATTATACTTATATTGGAAATATTATTTTAAATATGGATTTGAAATTTATATGTGCTGAATGTCGGTTCGTTCTCTTTTCGAGGACGAAAAGACTTTAAGTGGGGGAGAATGTAACGACCTGAAAATCCGAACCAACTTAAAAATGTCATTTTGGCTAATTTACGGAATTTTTAATATATAAAATGCTTTAATTGAAATAATAACGATGAAAATCCATTCTAATCGAAATTAAAAACGAATAAATTTATTTTAATTATATAACGAGCCTGAAATGGCGCGGCAGTTTGAAAATTCGATTTCAAATTTCAATCGACTGCACAGGATTCAAAACAAATCGGATTTTAGCGAAACAAGAAATATTTAAATCTGTTTGATAATATCTTTCCAACGAATCCGAAAAATCGAAATTCCGTAACGGAAATCAAAAGTTATGATCAAATGAATATTCAGAATAGTCGCTATAGAATTTATAAGGGCCTGTAAATTAGTCATTTTTCGAACGATCTCCAATTTCGACGAAACCACTTCTGTTGGATCCGGAATGTCCAATTTTTGCTAGGTTTCAATTTTTAGAATTTTTCGAATTAATATGTGAGCGTGGCAAGTGAAAACGCGTTTTACCAGTTGACAGTTAAATTGGATCGACCCGAAAAAGGCCAATTTTTTTTAAACGATCTCGAAATTCGACGAAATCAGTTTTGTTGGGACCGTATCGTCAAAACAAAGACAGAAATAATTTTTCTGAATTTTTCGGAGTCAGTATGTGGGCCCGGTAATGTGAAATGTACGTTAAAATTTGATATACGGTAACTGTGTGTGTGTTAATCAGTTTGGACCGTATATTTATATATATAATGAGCCCACTTAACACACATTAGCCAATTCTCTATTTTCCACCTCCATTCTCTTTAATGGCTGAAATATATTTTTAAAAACCCTAGAAAATAAAAATCCAAGCTTTGAAATTCAAATCTCTCCAAACCCCAACGTATTATATATCAAATCGAAGGTCTCGACGTCACGAACCTACGGGTGGTCTCAGATCTGACATGCAGTCAGTAATTTGGCCGGAAATCGCGGTCAAAGGTGGTTATTTTCGGATTTCATGAGGTCAATTTGGGGGTTTTCGATCTGGCGACCAATCGAAGAAAGTGGCATATGGGTTTTGTAGAGAAGGGCCATACGAACTCAAGGGTGGTAGCGGTAGTGTCTAGAAGTGATTAGATCGCCGGAATTTGGTCATGGAAGGGTTAAAAACCCCTTGCGTTCATCTCGCCGCTGGAGGAGGTTCAGACCACCGGAGGTGGTGGCTCCGGTCCAGGGAGGAGCGGCTCGAGCTGAGCTCGCCGTTGGTGGTGGCCGTCGGGTCTAACTCGGTCGGAGGAGGCTGCATCGGGCGGTCAAAGTTGTTCGGGCGGATGGGTTTCTGCGCGTTTTCCTGTAGCGGAGAGAGAAGGGTGAGCGGGAAGAAGGGGCTGACGTGGCAACGCATGAGTGGGTGAGAGTTAATTTTTTTTTTTTATTTATAATTTAGAATTTCAAATGATTAAACGCTGATATCTCTTTCGTTTTGACTCGGATTTGGACGCGGTTTGTTGCGTTGGGATCGTGGCGGAGTTGCGGTCGTTTTGACACTATTTTCACTGCCATTGGAGACTGTCGAATTTTGGGCCGTTTCTGGACGTTCGATTCAAATTGTAACCCAAAGGTGAGTGTTTCCATGCTCACGAAATACTGAATTAAACTCATATTTATCGAATTAATATGTGAAATAATTTGGTTGCTTGGTTGTGATGGGTTGTTGAATTTGGTTGCTGTATTTGATTTACAGATGTATCAAACATGAAATTTGATCGATAATTAGTATTTAATTAATTTTTAATTCTAATTTGAAACCCGAATCCCTGCTAATCCTGGAACAGTAAATACTGTCAGTTGAATAAGAATTGTGTGATGAATGTTTGGTTGGATTTTATGTCTGAATTGATTTTGACACTGTCGATGCTTCATATTCAGTATGTTGTGTTGTATGTGATTGTAACGATAATCCCATTGAACCTTGATGTTACGGGCATCGAATAAACCAGGGATTTATCGATAAAATGAATTAAGAACACAGAGTGAAATGATAAATCTCTGTGACCCTGATTTGGATTGAAATGATAGATCCATCCCGGAATATCGAGAAATTAAAATTTAATCACTTGGCCATAGGATAGAAAATTATATACGGACACCGGTCGGTTAAATAAAAATTTGTTTAACCATGAATTGTGAAATTATTGTTAACAATAATATAAGTGATGTTTTGAAGTTTGTTTCCTGTGAATTTGAACTTTGAATTTTCAATTAAAAGGGAATTAAATTTGTGTTGTAACATTGGCTAATTAAAAGGTGGAATTTATTTGAAATTGAATTTACTATGATTTAACGGTTTTGTCGGCTGTGGGGATTTACCTTAATGTTAGCCTTGAGTTGAATTAAAATATGAAATTGAATTCGATATTTGTTATACATGTAAAAATCTTTGAAACGATGAAATGAATTTGTAAACTTCAAAGTATGTTATAAACCGAATTTTGGAAATGGGAATATGGTTCGAAGTTAATCTGTGTCGTTGGGATTAAGTTGATTTAATTGAATAAATCTGAAAGTGGAAATTTAAACAAATTGAAATGATCGAAATCGAATTCGGTTTATTTGTTATGAATTGAGATCTTTGGAATGGGAATACGGGTTAGAGATAACCACCTGGATTGAATTGGCGAATTTGAAATGAATGTAAATTTGAAATGAGGTCGATCGAAATTGTGAATTCGAATTGATTTACTTGAAGTTGAAATACAACTGAAAGTGTAAACGAAATCTGGTCGAAACGATTCTAATTCCAACCACAGTATTTCAAACCCATTTTTCAAACTATTTTGATAATAAATTAAATTCCCTTATAACTATTTATATTATAAATTATTTAAATAAAATACTTTATAATTGATTTTTATTTATTTATGAATTATCTTAATGTTTTAAGTGTATATTTTAATAAATTTGATAAATTCTAATTTTATCAAAAACTATTATTTCAGCTATTTTGATTATATCTTTTAGCTATTTAGTATATTATTAACTATTTTGATATTCGAATTTTATATAAGTTGGAATTAGTTCAAGATGTTATGCGTAAGTGGAAAATCCCATTTGAATAATATTATGTTTAGAATATGAAAATGATTTTGGAACATGATATTTTCGATACGAAACACGAACTTCTTTGAAAAGTAAAAGCACTGACCGGTGTGAAAAATGTAAACGTTTGGTTGTAAAGGAGACCGGAGTCGACATAAGGCATACTCTCTGTCAGTGTCGATACCACTTTGACAACTGTGTACGCGGTGGAAGTTCCAGAACCGGAGTAGGATGGTATGGAGGCGATTACTGGATTTGAAGAAAGAGAACGATGATGGATTAGCCTTGACCTTCGAGTCATAATTGAAATGACTAAAACAGGAGCCATACCCAGGTTAATGAGATCGCATCTCTGATCGAACGCACTCCTTCGAAACCATCTCTATTACTATTATGATCGATTTGGGTGCACCTTTTGAATATGGGAATGTCGTTCGAGGTGGGCGGTAGTTGCGGCTATGCGTTACCACCGGCCTGGGGCCGCGAATTCGGTAGAATCCTACCGGGGTATTTCCTCAGTGCCTTGTCATATTATCCTGATCGAGCCCCTACGATTTTGATTTAACGTTTTCGTATCACGGCGCATCCCTATCCACCGACGTACTGGTGTGTTATATGCAAACTGTACGGCAATGGTATAAACGGCGTAAGGGTAACATGGTAATCCCGCTTACGCTATTTTCGATATTTTACTTTACTGAATAAACACTATTGTAATAGCGTATTATACTATGTATGTATTAGTTTAACGGATCCTTGAGAGATGGAAAAATCCCGTAACATCTCTTGAGTTACTGCACCATGACACTGATGTTATTTCGTATTTTAATTTGACTAATATGAGATGATTTAGTGCTGATCCGAGTGTTTGTTGTGTTTTCTTTTTATGCAATACGCTCGGGTCAGCAGATGTTGCAGTTAATGAAGATTGTTGTGCCTTGGAGATCGAAGACGGAGTTTGATATATATGTATCCACTACATTTTATTTCCGCTGCATTACTGTATGTAAGTGTATAACTCTGATGATTTAGATGTTGTAACTCGAATGTATATGTTTAAATGCTTTTGAATATTTATTTGTCTATTATATGTGATCCTTCCGCTGTGAGATTCTGTGATTGTTTTTTTTCGTTCTTCTTTTTCTTCTTTTTCCCAATAACTATCTGGGTTGGCGATTTGTTTGGGTCGACATGTGTGGTTTTATTGTCGATTTAAACGGTCAAAAATCTGGGTCGTTACAGCAGTAAAGAACGGAAGGATGTAAAAGAAACGTTTGGAGGCGGTTTGAAAAACCGTAGAAAGTGGTAGAACGAAAGACTCCTTTGCCCTCGAGCATAATTTCCTGTCGTGTTAAAGTTGTGAGGAGGAAAAGGGATGTTTTCGGAACTGCATAAAAGCTTCACCACACCCTAAATATTTTCTTTATTAGTAGAGATTGATATTTTAATGAATTAATGACCAATTAAAATATATAACACCTTGTAACAACTATATCTTTGCCATCCATTGTCAGAATTGAACGTGGTCTGATCCGTTGGGATCATATGGACAAGAGGTCCACCATGGAACTGGTTTGGAGTGATTTGGAGCTCGTCTCAATTTGTGGCGGATTTAAACGCCTAAAACGGATCTATCGAACGTTTATCGTTATTTAACGATTGACGACCAAAGTGAGTAAACTCACTAACTTTGATCAGTTTATATTTTTATAAACGTAATTTAGTGTTGATAAATGATGATTGATTTCTGTGTGATGATTGTTTGGATGAACTATCGATAATTGGTTGAGATAACCTATATATATATAAGTCGTTTAAATATCGAGTTCATTTGCTATACAATTTCATATTGATATGAAATCGATGTAATTTATGTGATTAACATCTGTGGATGCAGGGAAACCGGTTGGAGGGATCCAACTGGATTCCTCAACATTTATATTATGGTTTTTCATGTATTGTGATATATGATGTGATATATAGTCTGTTATTGATTATGTGTGTTTGGATCATGATTGATCCTTTTTGTTTGGTATTTTTAAATATCATAAGTAATATTGGAATATATAAAAGGAAATTTTAAAGTGGATATTGAATTTTAGTATTTTCTAAAATCAGTGGAATTTATTAAAGGAAATATTTGGAAAATTAATAGAATTATAAAAAGGGAATTCACGAGTTATAAAGTAATTACGAGAAGTTTGATATAAAGTAGATTTTAAATAAAAAAAATTAATAGATGAATTGATAAGATTAATTTATAAGTGATATTTATAAATTAATTTAAATTTTTATTATTGGATAAATTTAATATATATATATATGTATGTATGTATCTATACATATGTATATAAGTCTGGATTTATAATAGGAAGTAAGAATTGGTTTTAACACCGATATTTTTATAAAATATAACTTAACATTTATAAAGGGATTTATAAAGGAAATTACAGGAGATTAGAAATTAAAATAAGATTTTATATGAATTATCTAAATAGAAGTATAAAAAAAATTGGATTTAAACTATTGTTATAAATGCGCAATCAAACTGTTTTGATTTGATAAAAGAAATATTTTTCACATTTGATGTGAATAAGGGATTTAAGCAAATATTTTGTGAAATGAAAATATTATAAATGAAATTGGGTTTTAAAATAGGAATTAAATTGGAGATAAGAGAATTTGAAACTGACTGGAGACTAGTTAAGTTGGATGGCTTTCTGGGTATTGATCTGATGTTGGTTTCGGCCTTCGGGGTTAATACGTAGGAAGTTGTTCTCTTAGTAGTTTACAGTTAGAGACTGATAGATGGGGAAATGAATAAATTAATGATAAATTAATTTAACAGGAAAAATGTTGATTGATGATTGATTGATAAAATTTCCATTTGGAAATAAGATCTTGTATGGATGTTTCTTTTGATAGTTAAATAACTGACTATTAAGGTTTAGAACATTTTTCCAACTTCAATAGGAGAGACCGAGATCAGATTTATTATCTGAAACCCACTCTATATTGGCATTAGCATGGTGAATCAAATATGATGAAGATAATTGGAGACGGAGTTATGCAAGGACGGTTTTGGCAAATCCTAGGAAGAAATTGCCTAAGATGGGTTTACAATTTAGTGCCTTGGGTTTGTCCAGTCCCCGGACAACCTGTATGGAAGAATGTCTGACAGAGTATATTTAATAGATCGCGTAAGTTGATCCCTTCAAATGTATTTACGTTTAGTAGTGGAGGAATTCGTTTCTTTTAGCTGTATACCCATGGTATTTTTGGAGAAATCAATTTGTAATTTGGAAGGTATGACGATGTGGTAAATAAATGTGTGATATGTACGTTATGGCCTCAAGTCTCACAACTAGGAAATGTTATAAAATTGGATAGATCGCATGGCTAAGTGGTTAGCTGCCAATTAGGGCGTATTGTCACCTGATCTAGAGAAATTTCATTTACTTCTTTAATCTATTTCGATGCTGTAACACCCCACCTCCGCCAGTACCACTCTTGCAAGGGCACTGACTTTGGAGGGGCGTTTGAATCAGGTAAACATGCATAATGATATATCAAGGCAGAACAAGAACATATGTATATATGTAAACAGAGTAAATAAGATAAGTAAAACAGCGGAAGATTTCAAACTATTTCAAAACAAGTCTGGTACAACATAATGTCAACTTTCCAAATACACAAGTCTAGATAAAAACAACATCACTGAAAAACTGAAATACATAAGTACTATCCCCAAAATAAGTGATAACCATAGCTAGCTTCATGTCAAGACCGTACATGAGCTAAAATCCCACAAGCAAGCGATCAGAAATCCAAGCTAAGCTCCAATATTCCCACCCTGAGAACCTGGGGGGGGAACGGAAGAAAAGAGGCGAAAGGAAAACAGGTCAGTCAAAAAGACTGAGTAAGCCCTACTACAATCAATGTAAACTGATAAAGTTAACTGGCATGAGAAGCAGGGATGATCATAAGGATAACAACATACTAGCATGATGATTAACTAACAAGGTAGATAAAGGTGTCATCGCATAATCAGGTTTAAGGTTTTGCACCACAGGTGTACTAGCAAACTAACATGACTTGAATAAACAAGTATTGATCCCTTGGCCCAAGCTTTGGCCCAATAACATGAAGTGACCCTAATACGAGGTCCAACCAAACGGTCTAATCGATCGGCTCCCTAAGCCTAACTCGTCACGTGTTGGTGTCAATACGGCCCAAACATAATTGTAGTCAGACTGTGCCGGGTCTCCCGTTGGGTGTATCAAGCCCTAGGGTGTCAACCCCTGGACACCATAAACATAAGTGCACAGTCTCGATCTACGGGTACCCGTGCATGCTTTCTCCGGCTACGGACTATGTGCACGACCATAGTCCGTCCGGAACTACACCGGCGTACCACTCTGCCGTCGTTTTTGGTCACTTACCTCAAGTCCAGTAATCGTGCCCCCACCCTAGCCTAGTCCCTAGGGTCGTAATGATACAAACTTGGGATTACTGCTGGAGTGGACCCCCATTGCTAGGATTTTCTAGTGGGTTAAGTACGGTTTAACCCTCTTGCTAATCATGGATTAACTTGGTTAAGTGTAACGATGAGTTCACGACTTAACCCCGATTAATCTACCAAGCCCAAATTGGTTAAGTACTAAGTGGACCATGACTTAACCCTAATCATGAGGCATTAATTAATTAATGTGCCTTAACCTCTCACATTAGACTTTGTTGCGGTTACTAGTTAAGCCGGTCAGTTCCGGGTAGCTTTATACCACAACTTGGTCTAACCTCGGGTTCAAGGTACAACATGGCCAACTTCTCACATTGGGTCCTATTGTTTGTAGCAACTAGTTAAGCCGGTCGGTTCCGGGTAGGTTTACGCTACAAACTCAACCCAACCTCGAGTTGGTCACACTTATCTTTTCTAAGTGTCATGTCCATCATGTTTCCAAAACATATTACAAATTTTCAAGCAATTGGGTAGACCTAACTTAATAGGTAAATTCCCAATGGGTAGACCTAACTTAATAGGTAAATTCCCAATCTTATGTTTTTATGTCTTTTAAGTTTACCCAACCCCAAACACAATCCCATCGCTTACATATCGCAATAGCGCATAAAGGATAGAAAGAGGGAACTTGGCATAATCATGACATAAAGGTGTTGAAGCCACAAGTTTAACATGGTGGCATATGAAATGTACATATGTTCATATACTTGCATATTACATTTTTAGGCCTCAAAAGCATGCATAAAGCCAAACTTAGCATATTGGTGATACATGGTGATAAATGACATGTAGAAATGGCCATAAGTTCGCATTTAGCCTCACATGCAAGTTATCATAAGAGATATGATAACTTACATGTTGCCAAAATGCAACCTTTAGCATAAAGCTTGAAGCTTTATGTTCATATACTCAAGATAAGCTTGCATAACATGATAACATGAACAAAATGATCATCCCAAACTTGCATAACATACTTGCATATCATATGACGAACTTGCATATCAAACTTGCATAACATAACATGATAACCTTGCATATCATAACATGGCAAACTTGCATAACATAACATGATAAACTTGCATATCATAACATGGCAAACTTGCATAGCATAACATGGTAAACTTGCATATCATAACATGGCAAACTTGCATAGCATAACATGGTAAACTTGCATATCATAACATGGCATACTTGCATAACATAACATGATAAACTTGCATATCATAACATGGCAAACTTGCATAGCATAACATGGTAAACATGCATATCATAACATGGCATACTTGCATAACATAACATGATAAGCTTGCATATCATAATGGTCAACCAAACTTGCATCATTCATTTAACTTTAGAGTTTAAATATGAAAGTAGAATAGGGCTTACAATGCTTATGTAGACACAAAAAATATCACAAAGCCCTTATGCAATCAAATAAACCCAAAATGCAAGCTCTAATAGAAAAACCCTTGAGCCAAAATGATCAAAACCCTTGCTTTATGATGTAAATATGGAAACTTGACTTGAATGCAAGCTAATGACACTCATACAAGCTTGAAAACACTTGTATGCATGGAAAATCTCTCATAGAAATTTATTTAGGAATTTTATGAAGAGAGTGGAGGCCATGAGAGGAATGATTTTGCCATAGTTTAGTTACTTGAATGAATAATGATGATTTAGGGTTAGGTTAGGGGCTTATTTATAGAGATTAGGATTAGTTCTAGCCTTAGGATTAAACCCTAGTTCCAATCTCAGCCCTCAAAACCGAATCTGGCCCTAAAACCTAACCAAGACCCCAAATGGTGCACAGGCAAAACTGCCCGGCTGAACCAAGTCGACAGCCAAGTCGACAGGGCTGTCGACTTGGGTCCAACCAAGTCGACTCCCAAGTCGACAGGGCTGTCGACTTGGGTGCTCTGGCGGGAATTTCCCCGCCTAGCCCAATCTGACCAAAATTTTCAAATTCAAACTTGAATTTGAAATCTGTTTTTACTTTGAAATTTTCTGAAAACTTCGTTGGGCCTTAATCGGGTCATACGGACTCCGATTTCCGAAAACTCGGACTCTATTTCGCGTATTTTTCCGAGATGAACGCAATGGCATAGCCCGTTTCCCTTGATTCAGATTTATAAATTAAATTCTGCCTCGATTTACGTTATAACAGGTTATTGAAAATACGGGTTGTTACATTCTCCCCTCCTTAAAGGATTTCGTCCCCGAAATCTTCAAGTTAGGAAGAACGTATCCTACCATCCAACATCCATCTACTCAAAACATCATCCACGAGCAATCATTGTCCTTACAAGATTCTAAATGTTGTATGAACATATGCAAAGGTGTGTGTATATGTACTTATCTAATGCAAATATTATCAGTGCAAATTATGTTAGTGAAATGAATCCATATGTGTGCAATTCCTAACATAATGTATAACATCTATATGCGTGCACATAACATACATCCATATGCAACATCCATGTGATAACACCAAAAAAATTCATCCATGAATAAGCGTAAACACTCATGCATATGCAATATGAGGAGTGTGTGAGCCGATCTAGTGCCTAATGTGTATAATGCATCCACGAGTAACCACTTGCAAACACTTGCAACCGCTTGCAACCATCAAGCATACATGTTTCAAACACATGTTTCATCAAAAGGGTTTCTACCTAAGGTTCTCATGACAAGATTAACATGATAAACTAGATAATCAAGACAAACATGGATAGCAAAAGATATGCTACAAAGAGATCGGGAAGATAAGCAAGATATACTCCTTTTGGATTACAAGAAATCCCTTCCTAACCTAACCCCAATCCTATAAAAGCCCAAAAGGTTTTGTCAACCTAACGGACCCCTTTAAACCTTGACATGTATTACTAACCGACGAGTCACACCCTCTTATGGAGTTTACAACAGAAATGGGATCGAGAACGAGACCGAGAGGATATACGTAAAAGATAACATGCGAGTAAGTTTCACCGGAAAACAAGGATCAAGAATATACTCTTAAAAAGAGATATGATGCGCGTATCTAGCCTTCAGTCTTCTAAGTCACATTTCCTTGAGTTTAACTCCACCATGCTTTGACCGTCTTTTACTTCATGATTTCTTGGCTTCTTGACTCTTATTTCCAAATATGAGTTGGAACCCATTTCATTGTCGCCTCTCGTCTTCCTTTTTCACTTACTCTTCTATCATTCTTGGCTTAAACATAACTATGACCTCATGGTTTCATGCAAGCTCTCCAAAATTCACTAGTGAATCCTGGATCTCGTTTACTTACTATAAAGTATTCCATGCAGCAGAACTTTTCTTGGAAATACCAATCCATGTTGCCAATTGCTCTTACTAACGTGATTTTCTATAACTCATGCTTGAACGAAATGAACCATCTGCCTGCGAATGATAGGCCGTACTTAGATTCAGTGCTTGCCCATGACTTCCCGTAGACTATCCCAAAACTGGCTAGTGAAGATTGAGTCATGGTTACTAACTATACTTTAGGGAACCTCGTGCAACCGCTTTATTGAAAGTAAACTGTCGCTAGCTATGATGCAGTCCTTTCGCTCTTTACCATAGTGAAATGAGCACTCTTCGTGAGTCTACCTACTATGACCCACATGCTCTTATTCCCTTTCTTGATCTAGGCAGTCCATCCACGAAATCCTTCGTGATGCTTTTCCCTCTTCCATTGTGGGGACCTCCAATGGATATAATAGCCCACCGGGCTTCTATGACTTGGCCTTAATCTGTTGGCACAACATGCACCTTGGGACAAACTCGGCCACCTCCTCGGGTGATGTGCATCTTCAAGGACCTTCTTTCTCTCATCGCGTCTTAGCCATCCCTTGTCATCTATAGCGAGGTGACTTACCATCTCGCCTCGAATCAACTTGTCCATGAACTCGAATAACTGCGGGTCTTCTTTCTGTGAAGTCCCTACTTGATCCAGAAGGGTAGATCTAAGCTCAAGGGACGCTAACTAACTAATTAAACTTAGAGAACTTCTTACTTCAATTGTCCTCGTCGGAGCTTTTCGGTATTGAACCGTAACCACTTTAGCAGGATCCACCACTAAGCCTTGCTTAGAAACTATGTGCCCAAGAAATCTAACTTCTTTTTTTCTCCAAAATGACATTTGGAGGACTTGGCTTTCAACTGATGCGCTCTAAGCGTATCCATCACCTCCTTGAGATGTCTAGGATGTTCTTCCTCGTTCTTTAAGAAAGTCAGGATATCGTCTACAAAGACTACCACAAACTCGTTCAGGAACTCCCTAGACACCCCACTCATCAAGTCCACGAAGTAGGCGGGGTGCATTAGTCAAACCGAATGGCATGACTAGCCATTCTAAGAATCCATCTGGAGTTTTGAACGCAGTTTTATCCATACTATCCTCAGCTACTCTGAGCTGACGGAATCCAGTAGCAAGATCAAGAGAAAACAGATGTTCCTACAAGCTGATCAAACAAATCATCGATCCTTGGTAATTGTTGTCTATTCTTCTTGTTCTACTCACGATAATTAACATACGGGCGAAGCGAAATGTCCACATTAGTAGCGAATACTACTAGAGCACCCTCTTCGGAAATGCTTCATCGTATGAAGTTCTTCTCAAGCAACTCCTTGACTTGCTTCCTTAACTCTCATCTCGCGGGACCATGTGCCTAACCGGCCACGTAACTGGCTTGGCATTATCAACCAGATAAATGCGGAAATCAATCTCTCGCTTAGGGGTAACCCCCCTTCACTTCACCCAAGATATCAGGATATTCTCGGACCACCCTCACCGATTACAAACTATCGATAGACGAGTTGAGGGATTAAAGATAACACAACATGACGGGACTCATAGGGTTACTAGAAATTTTTAGGGTATTACCGAGGCGAGTCATGAGCCTCACAACCCTATGCTCAAAAATCAAGAATGGATCCAAAACTAGACAACCAATCCATGCCCAAAATCAACCCATACCCCATGAAACCGAGAATATAAGCATCACATGAGAACTCTACACTAAAGATAGAGATTTTCAAATCCACGTAGATAATAGACAAATGGGCGTAAACCCCAATTGGATTTGAAACACACACGGGATCATTAACTAGACTAGTACTTAGGTGCAAACTTTCAACTAGATCAGATGAAATAAACTATGCGATGTGCCAGAATCAAACAAAGTACAAACAGGAAAATCAGAAATGTAAACAAGACTTCCAACAGAAACACTACCTCGATCATGAGCTGAAAGAACGATGTTGAGGGGATGAACTCGCCCTCCAGATGGTCTTGCACACTGAGTCTGACCTTGCCCTTGCTTCTTCGGGCAATCTTTGCTGAAATGTCCAGTCTCACCGCAGAAAAAGCATTCACCACTCTTCCATTTTCTCTTCCTACAATCCTTTATAAGATGCCCAACTGAACCGCAATAATGGCACTTCCTCTTGTCGTTATTGCCCTTGTTATTGTTCCCCTTGTTGCCTTGACTCTTGTTCTTGTTCTGATTGCCTTGACTGCTCTGACCACTTGGATTACCCTGATTTCCTTTCCACTGGGAATCAGTCTTCTTGGCTTGAGTATCATTCATCTTGATCTCTTTCTTGTCACTCCTATTCTCTTCATTGAGTAGGGCCATTTTCACCAAACTCTCGAAAGTTGCCCCCAAGGGTATATGAGATATGGCCAAACCATGTAATGGCTCGTTTAATCCTAGAGCAAAGTATAGGGCCTTCTTCTGAGCTGTGTTAACCAAGTCTAAACCGACCCGAGCCAGTTGATTAAACTTATCTATGTATTCCCTAATAGTCATGTCCCCTTGCTTCAGTGATAGGAACCTTAGTCCAAACTTTCCCCGAAAGTCATCCCAAGTCTCAATTAGCCTGGTAGCGGTGGTGACCACCCACCAACGTGCAGCTTCTTCCTTTAGCAACCATACTGCTAATAAAACCTTCCTACGGTCATCTATATCAAAGAAGGCAAAAAGATTTTCGGTTTCTTTCAACCAATTCCTGGCCTCTACAAAAGCCTCAGTTCCAATGAAATTCTTGCAACCCATCGCCTTAAAGTCTTTGCAAATCTCCGCGAAATCCGCTTGTGGATGCTGAGGGGGAGGAGGAAGAGGAACCTCAGCGATAGGAGGAGGAGGAACATTAACTACCGGAGGAGGAGGAGGAACATCGGCGGGGCCGGCTTCGGTCGCCCTAGCCTCCAAAAGTCTCCTATACCAAACAGGTACGTGTACTCCCTCCGGAATGGCAAAGTTATTGGCCATACTGAAAACGAAGAAAAAGATAGATTCAGAATGGAGAAAAACGAAGGAATTTTTTGCTAATGGCTTTTTGGCGAATAGCCTTTAAAATAAACTAGACTTTTCTTTGGAAAATACTTTATACTTGGTTTTGAAAATAGTTTTCCAAAAGTTTTAAAAACCTTTTTGTCCCTTCTCGTAAACCATATGCTCTGATACCAAATGTAACACCCCACCTCCGCCAGTACCACTCTTGCAAGGGCACTGACTTTGGAGGGGCGTTTGAATCAGGTAAACATGCATAATGATATATCAAGGCAGAACAAGAACATATGTATATATGTAAACAGAGTAAATAAGATAAGTAAAACAGCGGAAGATTTCAAACTATTTCAAAACAAGTCTGGTACAACATAATGTCAACTTTCCAAATACACAAGTCTAGATAAAAACAACATCACTGAAAAACTGAAATACATAAGTACTATCCCCAAAATAAGTGATAACCATAGCTAGCTTCATGTCAAGACCGTACATGAGCTAAAATCCCACAAGCAAGCGATCAGAAATCCAAGCTGAGCTCCAATATTCCCACCCTGAGAACCTGGGGGGGGGGAACGGAAGAAAAGAGGCGAAAGGAAAACAGGTCAGTCAAAAAGACTGAGTAAGCCCTACTACAATCAATGTAAACTGATAAAGTTAACTGGCATGAGAAGCAGGGATGATCATAAGGATAACAACATACTAGCATGATGATTAACTAACAAGGTAGATAAAGGTGTCATCGCATAATCAGGTTTAAGGTTTTGCACCACAGGTGTACTAGCAAACTAACATGACTTGAATAAACAAGTATTGATCCCTTGGCTCAAGCTTTGGCCCAATAACATGAAGTGACCCTAATACGAGGTCCAACCAAAAGGTCTAATCGATCGGCTCCCTAAGCCTAACTCGTCACGTGTTGGTGTCAATACGGCCCAAACATAATTGTAGTCAGACTGTGTCGGGTCTCCCGTTGGGTGTATCAAGCCCTAGGGTGTCAACCCTTGAACACCATAAACATAAGTGCACAATCTCGATCTACTGGTACCCGTGCATGCTTTCTCCGGCTACGGACTATGTGCACGACCATAGTCCGTCCGGAACTACACCGGCGTACCACTCTGCCGTCGTTTTTGGTCACTTACCTCAAGTCCAGTAATCGTGCCCCCACCCTAGCCTAGTCCCTAGGGTCGTAATGATACAAACTTGGGATTACTGCTGGAGTTGACCCCCATTGCTAGGATTTTCTAGTTGGTTAAGTACGGTTTAACCCTCTTGCTAATCATGGATTAACTTGGTTAAGTGTAACGATGAGTTCACGACTTAACCCTGATTAATCTACCAAGCCCAAATTGGTTAAGTACTAAGTGGACCATGACTTAACCCTAATCATGAGGCATTAATTAATTAATGTGCCTTAACCTCTCACATTAGACTTTGTTGCGGTTACTAGTTAAGCCGGTCGGTTCCGGGTAGCTTTATACCACAACTTGGTCTAACCTCGGGTTCAAGGTACAACATGGCCAACTTCTCACATTGGGTCCTATTGTTTGTAGCAACTAGTTAAGCCGGTCGGTTCCGGGTAGGTTTACGCTACAAACTCAACCCAACCTCGAGTTGGTCACACTTATCTTTTCTAAGTGTCATGTCCATCATGTTTCCAAAACATATTACAAATTTTCAAGCAATTGGGTAGACCTAACTTAATAGGTAAATTCCCAATGGGTAGACCTAACTTAATAGGTAAATTCCCAATCTTATGTTTTTATGTCTTTTAAGTTTACCCAACCCCAAACGCAATCCCATCGCTTACATATCGCAATAGCGCATAAAGGATAGAAAGAGGGAACTTGGCATAATCATGACATAAAGGTGTTGAAGCCACAAGTTTAACATGGTGGCATATGAAATGTACATATGTTCATATACTTGCATATTACATTTTTAGGCCTCAAAAGCATGCATAAAACCAAACTTAGCATATTGGTGATACATGGTGATAAATGACATGTAGAAATGGCCATAAGTTCGCATTTAGCCTCACATGCAAGTTATCATAAGAGATATGATAACTTACATGTTGCCAAAATGCAACCTTTAGCATAAAGCTTGAAGCTTTATGTTCATATACTCAAGATAAACTTGCATAACATGATAACATGAACAAAATGATCATCCCAAACTTGCATAACATACTTGCATATCATATGACGAACTTGCATATCAAAATTGCATAACGTAACATGATAACCTTGCATATCATAACATGGAAAACTTGCGTAACATAACATGATAAACTTGCATATCATAACATGGCAAACTTGCATAGCATAACATGGTAAACTTGCATGTCATAACATGGCAAACTTGCATAGCATAACATGGTAAACTTGCATATCATAACATGGAATACTTGCATAACATAACATGATAAGCTTGCATATCATAACATGGCAAACTTGCATAGCATAACATGGTAAACTTGCATATCATAACATGACATACTTGCATAACATAACATGATAAGCTTGCATATCATAATGGTCAACCAAACTTGCATCATTCATTTAACTTTAGAGTTTAAATATGAAAGTAGAATAGGGCTTACAATGCTTATGTAGACACAAAAAATATGACAAAGCCCTTATGCAATCAAATAAACCCAAAATGCAAGCTCTAATAGAAAAACCCTTGAGCCAAAATGATCAAAACCCTTGCTTTATGATGTAAATATGGAAACTTGATTTGAATGCAAGCTAATGACACTCATACAAGCTTGAAAACACTTGTATGCATGGAAAATCTCTCATAGAAATTTATTTAGGAATTTTATGAAGAGAGTGGAGGCCATGAGAGGAATGATTTTGCCATAGTTTAGTTACTTGAATGAATAATGATGATTTAGGGTTAGGTTAGGGGCTTATTTATAGAGATTAGGATTAGTTCTAGCCTTATGATTAAACCCTAGTTCCAATCTCAGCCCTCAAAACCGAATCTGGCCCTAAAACCTAACCAAGACCCCAAATGGTGCACAGGCAAAACTGCCCGACTAAACCAAGTCGACAGCCAAGTCGACAGGGCTGTCGACTTGGGTCCAACCAAGTCGACTCCCAAGTCGACAGGGCTGTCGACTTGGGTGCTCTGGCGGGAATTTCCCCGCCTAGCCCAATCTGATCAAAATTTTCAAATTCAAACTTGAATTTGAAATCTGTTTTTACTTTGAAATTTTCGGAAAACTTCGTTGGGCCTTAATCGGGTCGTACAGACTCCGATTTCCGAAAACTCGGACTCTATTTCGCGTATTTTTCCGAGACAAACGCAATGGCATTCGGTTCACCTTTTGAGAAATGGTTATTGAAAATACGGGTTGTTACAGATGCTTTCCCTTTTGAGAAACGGTTGCTGATCCCAACCGTTGGTGATAAAACATTCGGTTCACCTTAAGCGAAATGGGTGACCAGTCATGTTTAGCCTAGGTTGCAAGATGTTCTTGTTGAACCTGGTGTATTCCTCTCTAGAGATACACTGTCGGAAGGTGGTCTTATACCTTGCCATTGGAATCCATTACCAAATAAGCGCCTGCGGTTCTTGATTATATATCATACATGTGGAACGTGAGATGAAAGTGTTCCACTAGATTTCTATTTATTTGATTTAGACATTATTATAATATCAGAAGAGATTTGATATAAAGAATATTTTGGTTTATCATAAGGTAAAAAACCATCTGTGTTTATGTATGGATCAGTCTTACGATTATCCTTTCTTAAAAAAGGATTTTAAAAGTTAAACCAAGTGGTTGGTGTTTACTCACACCAGTCCCATGATTGACCCAGAGTTTATTTTGTTTTGTTTCACTCTAAACTCTTGGGTGCTCAAATTTGTACGGGCAATCAAGTAGTTGGGATTTTACAGATACACTTGGAGAGCTTGGAGCAGGAGGCTTCAAGATTAAATAGCTGTTGTTTATTTCCGCTGTGATGTTATATGTTGCACTCTGAAAGGGTATGTATATTCGATTACAAGTTTATATTTCAAAAGTTATGTTATATAATATATTTTCTTCGTTCCACTATGAGATTCGTGTTTTACTCTGATTCTATTGTTATGTTCTTCTTGTTCTCCAATTCTAATTTTCTATCATATATGTTCTCACCCTCTATTGACATTCTGATATTTTTGATTCCTGAATAGTCGACATGGGGTTGTATGTCAATTACCAAGGTCGAAAATTTCTCGGGCCGTTACAGCTAAGTTAAAGTAGGGATTTAGTCTGAAGCTTTATCTATGGCGGCTTTCCTCATCAACCACACACCTTCTACTGCCATAAACATGAAGATCCCCGAAGAAGTATGGAAAGTAGAGCCCGTTAGTTGTTCATTCCTCAAGGTGTTTGGTTATCCAGCTTGTGTGCATGAGAGTCGAGGAAAGATGGAACCTAGAGCTTGCAAGTGAATCTTTCTAGGTTATAGAAGAGGAGTGAAAGGATATAGGTTATGGTGTCCTATTAGCAAGAAATTTATTATAAGGAGGCATGGAAATTTTGATGAGAAGGCTATGTTGAAGGTAGATCCTTCCTCATTGGATGACGATGACAAGACCTGTGAAGAATACCAGATGCAGAGCAAGTCATCCATTGAATTTTTTTCATAGACGTTCAAATGGTGTTTCCGATGAAACCGTGGTTGATGAGGATAATACAAATGTTGACACAGACAGAAGATCAGACTCAAGGTGGAGCTCATACATAGACTAGTCCTGTTACAGAAAGAAGAAAGCCTAGATGGCTTGATGAGTTTGTTGGTTTGAGCATCAAAGACACTGACTTTGATGATATGGAAACATATGCTTTAAATGTTGCCCATGATGAGCCCGGAGAATATAGAGACGCTATTGTATCAGTTGACAGTTCCAATTGGTTAGTTGCTATGGAAGAGGAGATCGTATCTTTACAGAAAAATCACACTTGGAATTTGGTTCCACTTCCTACCAACAATAGAGCTATTGGATGTAAGTGGATCTATAGAGTAAAAGAAAGCAACAAAGGAAATCTCAGATATAAAGCAAGACTAGTAGCAAAGGGGTATGTTCAGAAGAAGGGGACAGAGTATCACGACATCTTATATCTAGTTGTTAGGCATACTTCTATTTGTATTCTCGTGGAATTAGTTGCTCATTATGATATGGAATTAGACAACTAGATATTAAAACTGTATTCTTGCATGGTGATCTGGATGAGGAAATTTATTTAAAGCTGCTAGAAGGGTTTATTGATTGCAGTAGACTAGATTATGTTTGCAAACTCAACAAATCTCTATATGTATTGAAGCAATCTCCAAGGCTATGGTATAAGAAGTTTGATAAGTTTATGCTTTCACTGGGATACTCTAGAAATTTCAAAGACCAGTGTGTTTACATTAGGAGATGTGATGATGATATGATTTATTTGTTATTATATGTTGATTGCATCTCAGAGTATGGTCAGAATTCAGGAGTTCAAAGCGGAACTCAGTAGAGAGTTTGACATGAAGGATTTGGGAAAGACACAAAGAATATTGGGTATGGAGATAAGCAGGGATAGGAAGCGGAGAGAGTTAAGGCTCACTCAGCGTAATATATCGAGAAAGTCCTCACTCGATTTGGAATGGAGAAAGCTAAACCGGTTGGCACTCCATTAGGCTATCATGTTAAGTTGTCAAAAGAACAATCTCCTACATCGGAAGAAGATAAGAGGTATATGGCTAATATACCTTATTCAAGTGTCATTGGTAGTCTTATGTATGCGACGGTATGCACAAGATCAGATTTGTCCCATGCAGTGGGTGTTGTGAGTCGATATATGTCTAACCCATGCAAAGAACATTGGAAAACAGTGAAGTGGGTACTTAGATATCTTCCGGGCACTTCTTCGGTAGGCTTGTTATACTGTGGAGTAGACGGTGACAACTTTCTTAGACGATACTATGATTCTGATTTTGCTGGGGATAAAGATACTAGGAAGTCAGTGTCGGGCTATGTTTTTACACCTAGCATATGGTCGATTTCGTGGAGATCAAAGCTGGAATATATCATAGCTTTGTCGACAACCGAAGAAGAGTGGATATCTATTATGGAAGGAGCAAAAGAAGGTTTAAACTTACTTCATTTGTGTGGATGATCTTTCGATGGAGCAGCGGATAGTAGAGCTATTTTCAAATAGTCAGAGTGTGATTCATCTTGTAGAGAATCAAGCTTACAGTTCACGGATGAAGCACATTTATATCGGAGGTTTCTTTTTTATGCTTGAAAAAGAACGAAACAGGATCAAATTGGTGAAGGTGAGTACTTTGGATAATCCTTCAGATATGATGACAAAGTCACTCCTAAAAGACAAGTTTGAGCATTGCTCAAACTTGATTAGTTTGCTTCCTGCTACTAGAGTGCCATGGGGTGCTAACCCAAAAATTAATTATGTTAATTGGTGAATATATTTAAATCAAGGGGGAGTGTTAAAATTGGATGATTTAAATCTATGCCAATTATGGAGAATATTTTAATTGATTTTTGTAATCAATTAATTATAGGCAATAAATTGGAAAGATATGGGAGAGATATTTGATTTGATTAATCAATCAAATCCTTGTATATGTGGCAATAAATTTGGATGGAATGAGAAGCTATATTATTTGATTGGAGCAATCAATCAAATATATGTATACGAGGAAACTATCATAAATATGCAAGATTTGCATTGACACCAAATCAATGAAATTCTAAAATTTTCATGCTTATCTTCAGTCAAGTGCTTATCCTTACCCTTATAAATAAGGAGGCATTTGCTCATCCTTTAGTGAACAAGCCAATAGTTCTCTCTTCTTTATATTGTTAATAAGATCCCTATTCCTGTATAAATTATACGGTGAGAAATATATATTGAGTGTTTTTGTATTCTTCTCTTATTGTAATCCCTCTTGATCTGAAGAAAGAATAAAAGAAGTTGTTAGGTCTCCGCGGACGTAGGATATCCATATCTGAACCACGTTAAATCTTCTAAGTCACTTATTTTTGTTATCGTTTCTGTAAGGCTGCATAACTAATTCCTGTTCTTTTGTGTTGAGTTTTATTGGTATCGAAATAGACAATACTAGATCCTAATCAAATACGCTTCTGCTCAAATTAACAAAAAAAATCACTATAGTTGACGTGAAGTTAGTTGAGAAGGATGATTCATTAGATTTTGGTTCGAAGGAGGGTTAATTGGAGCTTCGTAAATTGGTTGATTCATTGAAGTTTGTTACAATGGAGGATTTGATGGCGAATTCAATTTTGGAATATGATCATTTTGCATTTTGTCCAATGGATTATAAAAACCCGTCAAAAGCCCATGTTTTATAAAAAAATGCTCTGTATTGAAGGTAGTGTACTAGTTTGCGATGGTTGTACGGTAGCAATAGGAGTGTATGACGATTGACCGGTAGCAATTGTAAGAAGCTATCTATAAATAAACAGTAAAAATTATAGTTTACAGACCTTAACACGATCTTCCCACCATTTGTCGCTTCTAGAAACAGTTCCTTTACGAGGATCCAAACCAGCACCAATCTTGTTCATAAGTGCATCCCATTTCATCCACTCTCATCGAAGACTATCATATTTATTTCGGATGTTGCTTTCGTCTATTGATCGATGTCTGGATAGTTTTGTATGACATTATTGAACTTTTCTGCAATGGCTTTGTGAACACCTTTTTTGTTGCTACAACAAGCACCATATGCTTCAACAACACATTACAACATAATCTGAGTTGCGTTAAACGACCAGTGATGTGCAGATTTTTGATTGGCCATACTAAAAAAATGAAAATGCAATATTTATCAGAATAAATAAATAAAAACAAGGAAAAAACTATGTTGAATTATGGAAAATAACATAAACAACAAACTGTAAAAAAACATGACTGTCACTCGGATTCGGCTGGAAGAAAAATAGAAGAGGAGATGGATTGTGTAGTGTGAGTGAAGGGGTAGAAGGAGGTAGTGGTATTATAGGGCAAGAATATGAAATTTAGAAATCCAGCAGTTCGCGTTGGACGCCAACGGCTGGATTTCTAACGTTCACAAAGCATGCAGTTTGCTTATTTGGAGTCGCTGCTGGAATCCGACGCAACAGTAACACGTCCGAAATTGCCTGCAAATGAACCCTTATCCACTTCTACATTTTTGTACATAAATCTTAATTCACAGTCAATTCGGATAACTAAATGAACATAGTGGTAAGCTAACATTAATGAACTATGACTACAATTTTCACCATAAAGGAACAAAATATACCAGACCACTTAAAAGTGAATTGGATCGATCAAAGAAACAAAAAATCTTTGTTTTTTAAGGAAAAAATAGAGAAAACTATGGTGTATATAAAGTGATGCATACTTGAATGTTTCTATTTAATAAAATATATATCTTTTTTTAAAGTTTGTCCTTGTGCCTAATTTACACGTTATGAAATTTTATTTGAATAAAATTCAATTTTATTTTTTCTAATTATCATGGCAAAGATCTAAAGTATGATTTATTCATGATGATAAGCAAAGGCTATCAAGAGAAGGAAAAAACATATATTTTTCTCCATAATTTAAGAAAGAGAAGCACCAAAAAATACAAGATGAGGACCTAAAAATTGGGTTGAAAAAAGACAAGATAAATAAATGAAAGAGAGCGTCATCCCAGGCAGAATTATAAAGTCGGATTATGAAGTCTTCAAATCTCCTACTCAGTACGAGAAAAAGGATCTTGTTTCGTCTTGTATAAATACTATAATGCTTTTTTGTATTATTCAGCCATTATTAAAAACCGCAAATTAATCATTGGGACTCGAGATAGAATCTCATTAGCACCGTTAATTAAATTTCAAAATTTATTTATTTATAAATATTTGTCAAGTGACAGCAATTTTATCTTTTTGGAACATTTTCATTGTTAGCTAATTATTCGGTCAATTATATTTAAAATTCAAACAAGAAGAAAGTAAATGGGCAATTCTTCATGCTATCTCTTTTAAACTTATAAAATCAAATTAAACTAAAGTTGTTTATTAATATAAGGTATTAGAAGGTATGAAGAGCGTTGAGTAAGGCAATCAAAAAGATTTATGGTGACTGGATAGAATATTACACTACCTTAAGGAAATATTTTGTTGAAATTGCTAGAACAAACACGGAGAGTAATGGACATCTTATTACGTACGGATAATATGGAGTGCTTTAACGAGCTCTTTAGGTTTTTAGTCCCTCTATTGATGGGTTTGTACATTGTTGTCCCTTACTTTATATTGACGGGACACATTTGTATGGGATATACAAAGAGACATTACTTGTAGCTGCTACTGTTGACGTGTATGACCATCTATGCCCTTTGGCATATACAACTGTTGAGTCAGAGTCTGCTGATAGTTGGGATTCGTTTTTTTTTTGCATGTGACAGTTTATTCATACATTCAATGATCGCTAAATTACTTTCATTTTCGATAGAATGAAAGGAATACCGAATGTGTCGGGAAAAAAATGACATTTACCCCATAAGAATCTCTTTTGTACTAGATATCTAAGGCTGACTTTCAAGAAGTCATTTTCAAAGATAAACGATTAATTGTTATTTTTATGCTGCAGCATGTGCTTTCGAGGAAGTTGAATACCACCAAATTTGGGAAGAAATAAAGTTTATTAGCATAAGGGCACATAAATGGATTGAAAAATTCTGAACAGGAAAGAAGAAATTGGGCTCTGTGCAAATATGATGGCGGACGATCTCATGTAATTACCACAAACGCTTCAGAATGCTTTAGTCGTGTATTAAAAGGTGTTCGATCATTACCTAGTGAAACTCTTGATTGCATGGACTTTTTTCCATGATGAAGTATGTTTATCAAAGAAGTGAAGAAGCAGGAAATTTTAAAATTCATCTTACTCCTAGGTGCAAGTAAAGATTGCCGAAAGAGCCAACGAAGCAAGGCATACAAGGACTATTCGATTTAGCTAGGTAGAATTGTAAGCGATGCACTATTTTGACGATGAATTCGAAGTGTTAATCAACAGTGACACTTGCTCATGTACGTGCAATATATCATTGCTACAATATATACCTTGCACATTAAGGGATAATCATTTGGTACTACCTATAGCAAAAGGTAACTTGGACAGCCGAAGGCTACAAGATTCAAAAATACCATGGATGAGACCCAAATACCAAAAAGAAATAGGTGTAGCAAATGAGGTGGTGTAGGTCATAAGAAAAATCAGTGTACTTCGGCTAATTAATACTATAGTTGACTTAATCTTCAAGTATTTGTAGTTTTATCATGACAAAAGTCTTGTACTATTGTTTCAATCTACGAATACAACTTATATATATATATATATAAGTCAAAATACTGCAATAGTTTGATAGAATTCTACTAAATATGACGTAATTCTAATGAATATTACAAATTGTTCGTACTCAATACATAAACAGTGCTCACTTTCTACTAAATGATCCACTAGGTAGATACTCTGTATAGTTGTACCCCAATTCATCAACGTGTTTCTTAGTGCTAGATTATGCTTATGTAAACTTGTATTCCCATCTTGCATCTTCAATGCATATTCAACCCATCTGTGGCACATTTTATGATCCAACCACTTAAAAAAGTTGCAACATGCAACGACATTAGGCCTTATATTTTGATCCCCATAACCATCGCACCGGTAGAAATACGTTCTTTATTCAGGTCATTCCTACAAAAAAAAAACTATCACCTTTTTCGCCATAGTAACAAGATACGCGGGGAGGTTGTTTGCAGTGAAGCGACCGTATGCTTTGATTGTACGCCTAACTGAGAATCGACGATTTTCCACGTCTATATTTCATTACCGCTTCATTTTCTCTTCATCCAGATCTTCATGTACCGCTTCAACTTGTGTCTCAGGAACCAGTTCGACATCGTAGTTCAAATCACTATCTATCACTGGATCACTATGTTGTTGTTTAAAATCATCATAAATTTTCATCACTGTCTCATCATCAATCTCTCTGTTATTCATTTTTCTCAACAAAACAAGTAATAGAACCCTTAAATCATATCAGAGTTTTCAACTGGAATTTCAGAACCTAAGTAATATAATTAAGTTATATAACTATAAATCTTGTAAGACAAAAGTAAACCCGAAATTAATACAAGCAAACTTAAACCTCAAATCATACCAAAGTTTCCAGTTAGATTCATTTTGCACACAGTCCTTCTTGATCTAGGATGAACTAAAACTAAATTTAATCCAATGTTTAATGTTTGGGAAAATATAAAATGAGAATGGTAGATAAATGAAAAGTGCTAATATATTTGAAATAAGCGCTATCTGGAATAGCACCAGTGGAGGATATCCTAAAAGTCGCCCGATACGACATTTTTCTAGATGTTATCTAAAGGCGTTATCCCAAATAACGCTAAGTCACTTTGTTGCTACTACACTTAAGTGACAACAAAAAATTAACGGAGTGGCATATGAGATGCCGCCTTTTGGCGACATCCAGGATGTCGCCATATCACTTTGTTGTGGCCACACCCATGCGGCAGCAACAAATTAACAGGGTGCAGTTTGGGATAGCGCCGATTGGCGCTACCCCAGAGAGTGCCCTGGAAAATTGTTGCTGACACTATACCAAAAAAGCAATTTTTCCACGGCTTTGGGCCGTGGCTAATGAGTTTTGTCGTGGTCTAAAGTCATGGAAAAATGAGACAGATTGGGTATTTTGCCACGGCCCATAACTGTGGTAGATTTATATTTTGCCACGGCTTTTGTCCATGACAAAATATAATTCTACAACGGCTTTCGAACATGACAATTTTACATTGTAACTTTATAATATGATTTAGCCACAGCTTTGGACCATGGCTAAATTCAATTGGAAAAATTGAACCTCTACCTAAGTCATAAATCTGCGGTTTGAACAAAATATGAACATGTCATACACATCAATACAAATTATAATCTTCAAAGCCACAAATTTACAAAGTTCAAATGAATAACTCATACTTAATACAAATACATCTCCAAACTAAAAAACTACAAAGTTCAACTTCAATTCACAATGTTGCTAGACATCAACAATTCAAGTTACAGACTCTTACTTCAAAGTTCAACACATCTGAGTTCATAACAGAAATATAAACCATAGTATATACTACATGATACATATTAACTTCTCACAAGCTATATACTTCAAAGCAAACCAACTACAAACTACAACTTTAATCGGACATTGACCACACTGCACCCCCCCATATTCACAGCCTTATATACCCACCATCACAGTTAAACACATAACAAAAGCTCTTTCCTCATCATAATTGAATCACCTCCCCAACTTCACTACTCAACTCATCTTCCACCACCGCCTTCCCTCGAACAAATTCAAACAAACCTCAAAACTGCTTATATGGAAACCACTGCCCATCCACCGTCATTTACAACCATCAACAATAATTCCTGCAAACTTGTGCAAGCCATACTACAACCACAGTCTACAACGTCCAACTGCTCCATCTAGTTCAACTACAATCTGCACATATAATTTTACCTTTTTCAGAATATGGCTGCAAACAAAAGATATCCTGCATATTCCAGTTTTGATATCTTTACGCAACCAAATCTATTACTGAAGTTTGCAATGTATTACTTTTGTCAAACTAAATATTCAGTTATTATATATGATTTCAATACTTCTGTAAAACTAAATATTCAGGTTATTATACTTGATATCGATAGTTAATTTAGTTGTCTACTTCTTGTTTCATATATATAATTTATTTAAAAAAATCATAGGCTTATTCAA
The DNA here is from genome assembly GCA_030737875.1 of Allium sativum. Classification (NCBI taxonomy): domain Eukaryota; kingdom Viridiplantae; phylum Streptophyta; class Magnoliopsida; order Asparagales; family Amaryllidaceae; genus Allium; species Allium sativum. Next base: position 725,128,896 of record CM060919.1, on the reverse strand, counting down.
AGGAGTGCTAACAGATAAATCTGTGAAGAAAGTAATTATTTAGTATAATGCAGAAAAAGTAGTGTATTAACATAGCCTGATAATGAAAATTAAATAATAAACAATTAGTTACAAATATTGAAAGATGAGGGGGCTGTTCTCAAGACTGTAGTAATTATTGATTTTCTCATGGATTTCCCAAAAGAACATATATGAAAATTCAGGGACAGTTGTGAATCACTAGTAAAAGTTAAGAAGAAGCTATTAATGTTTAAAAAATATAACAAAAAAAAAAGAATTTGAAAGTCACTCAATATCATCTAATAAGGCAATAAACATTTAGTAACCATCACCACTTTCACTTACAGAGAACAGTTCAAATAGTGAATTCAACAAAAACTGATTAGACCATGGATTTGAAAAACAAAAAAAGAAAAGTAGTTGGATCTTGATATCACCTAAAACTATAATGAAGCTAAAGCTTATTTTTTGATTTAATTTTTTAAAAGGATGCCTTAAATTATAAGAGAAGAGGATTAATTCAGGTGTCAATAAGTCAGACCACTTAGTATCATTTAGTTCCTTCATGTGTCACTTGCAGTATATACAAATAGATGACTCGCATGAGAAAAGCATATGTATTTTCTAACATGATTTAGGGGGCTTAAAGACAAAATAGCTTCTCTGGATATTAAACCAAACATGTATACATAATCACCGATTACCCATTAGTTAAATAAAATAAAGAATTATTTGAGAAAAATGAAAGAGCATATAATAGTATATGTGAAGAAAAAACATCACCAGTATAGAAATTATCAGACGTAGGAAACAGTCTGGCACGCTGCACCCAGTATAGAAATTATGTGAACTAATATTATGCACGATATTTTCATTGGCCAAATGGTTAAAGGCAATATATCTATAGTACGTCAATGCAAGGGTCAGTACCCAAAGAAATATTCAGCTCGATGCATATGTTCTTTAGTTGTTGATTTTCATTGAACGCTCTTCTACGGAAGAGTAAACTCCGGTAATTCTTAATTTTTTGTGAGAAGGTATAAGTACAAGCCATGAACCATCAGGCTCTTATTTCTTTTCAATAAATCCTTTTCTTAATGCATTTTTCTATTTCTTCTCGCAATGTTGAGGATAAAGTATTGTAAATGTAGTCAATGCCTGAATACATGATGATTTACATTCAACATATCTACATACTATCACACCAATGTCATAACATTTCACTAATTTGCACCACATGAGAATGTTAAAATAGTATAAACAATCAAAACTCGCGGATAGTCTATAATAAAGTCTCTAAGCACTTCCGATGGATCGTTGATCTGGAAAGAAAATTGCGGTATTAATTTAATGTGGATTAAGCATGTAAAAAATAGGATTGGAGATAATTTCAAATCCTTGGGTTATGCACCTAAGACTTTACTACTCATTAAGTGACAATAACGTATACAAACTTTGATATTTTAAAAATGTAAGATGTGCTTTATTCCTAGAAATTTCTATCATATGTTTTGATGTCGAACAAATGGCATGATCGAATAATTCTCATTGAAATCAGTTATTGCAAGTATAGATAATAAAAGTTGTAAAAAGTAAAAACCATCTAAAAAGTAGCCATTTTACATAAGTATTGTTTAATTATGGAAGAAGGAGATGCCAAACATGAAAAAAGGAATTAGAAAAGCAATAAAAAAATTGTATAAGAATATGTAGGATCACACATAAATAAGATAAACATACATCCGTTTATTTAATTCTCATGCGTATCGATGTCTATTAAGGTATATATGGTAACGATAAACGTTGTCAGCTAAAAATGGAACATTATTCCTCCTGCTTACAAATGCAAAATTTTAATTACAAACTTGTAAGTAAATATTGTTCACAGCAGAGAAATATTGATATAGGGATCGCATGTATTGCGGTCCTGCATGTTTATTTCTCTCTTGTAAGTCAGTCTCACAAGTTTACAAGTAAGAACAACATTTTTTTTCGTTTAAAAGATAATGAAATGGCACCCTATATCCCAGCACATTGAAACAGAAATCAAATGATTGGTTGTTTAACCTACTATATTTTGTGATATGGTAATGAACCGAAGTGTGCTTCTAAAATAAAGTCCACCAGCGAAACCATTTAGATTTAACTGTACGGCAAATAGGCATAGGGACAAACTCAGAATGCAGGATAAATTTCAATTCACAAGGATAGCAAATAATACTTTGTTGTGATATGCAATACTATATATGTGTCGGATTGAAGAGGACGAAGACAGTTTCGAGTCAGAGGTGACCGTTCGCAAATCGGAGTTTGCACGTGGAATTTATTTGCTGTAAGGTGCAGTTTTTTCTGTGTGTAGGTGCGACAGACGTCTGTCATATGAGATGACAGATATCTGTTGTCAGGGTTGCATTTTCCCGAGAGCTCAGACAGACGTCTGTCATATTGGGGACAGACGTCTGTGCTAAGTGTAGGAGCCCAATAAATTTCTAGAAGTGGACAGGCGTTTGTCAGGAGGTTCGACAGACGTCTGAGCAGGTTCTGGGCTATTTTCAGCAAGCTGATTTGTGACTAATTCGGGGGAAATTTGGTAATTAGCTAACCTCTATATAAGCTATTTTCTGAAGTGAATTAGGGAGAGCTTGAAGACTTGATTTGGGATCAATGGTTTATTCTCAAGGGAGAATTATGGTTTATAGCCTAATTCCAATTCTTCAATTCTATTCTCCTCAAACTCTTTTCTATATTGAAATATAGTGATTATTGGATCAATCTCTTGTATTCCTTTCATCTTGATAATAAAATACTCTCTTCAAAGTGGATGTACACTAACAAGATGTTAGGGGAACCACTATAAATCCTTGTGTGATTTATTTTTGCTACTTAGTCATTAGTTTCTTGCTTGTTATTGAGATTTGGATTGTTCGTGATTGGTTGATATTGGTTTTGTGACTAGAGTTATTGCTTTGGTTGTTTTTGCAAGTCTAACAACGATCTAGTCTTCTGCTAGTGCATTGTGGTTTAGATATCAGATTCGAGTGGTCTTGAATCGGATTAATCACAACGATTACAACGATTGGTATCAGAGCTGTTTTGGTGCTTGTTAGGTGTTTGTGAAAATGCCGGAGACGGATAGTAGCCTGGTAAGTCCTTCAACCGGAAGTCTGAATAGTGTGGCGCCATATGTACGGGGTTCGTGTGTGGCATCGGGTTCTCAATTGGTTATTGACAAGTGGAATGGTGATAATGACTTTGAGAAGTGGCAATGGAAAATGAAAGCGGTTCTTAGGCGGAATCGGGTGCACCGAGTAGTATTTAATACTCAATTATTGCAAAGTGATATCTCGGATGTTGAGAGAGAGGAGATGGAGGAATGGGCTTACACTACTCTTCAACTTGCAATAGGAGAGAATGTGATCTCCGAAATTAGTGGTGAGACTACCGCTAAAGGTATTTGGGACAAGTTGGGAGAACTTTATATGAAGAAGTCGCTCACTAACCATTTGATCTTGTTGCGAACGTTTTTCACCTTCAAGATGAAGGAGGGTAATTTGCTTAAGGCACATTTGAATTCCTTTGATGACTTGCTCATGAAGATGAAGGTCGTTGATTTGAAGATTGAGGAAGAGCAAAAGGCGATGATATTATTGTGTTCATTGCCGGATCACTATATGGGTTTCTCAAATAGTTTGATCTATGGCCGGGATAGCTTGACTCCAGATGATGTCAAGACGGGTCTTCTTAGTGAAGAGTTGAGAGATCAAATGAAGGAGATGAGCGAGGGTAGTAGTGGAGCTAGTAGTAGTCATGGGTTGTTTGTGGAGAAAGAAAAGAATGTGAAGAAAGAAACCGGGGGCGTTCTAAATCAAGAAAACCCGGTGGAAGAGGTAAATCAAAAGAGAGAAATGGGAAGTGCTTTATATGTAAGAAACCGAGACATTGGAAAAATGAATGTCTGGACAAAGATAAGAAGGAAGTAGCGTCTTCATCCGTGGCGGTGGAGAGTGGAGATGGTGAAGTAGACGAGAATGTGTTGACGACGGTAGCAACGGGTGTTTCGGGTAACGAATGGGTACTCTATTCGGGTGCGTCGTATCATATGATGCCAAATAGAGATTGTTTTTCGTCCCTTGAGGTCAAAGAGGGAAATGCATTTGCTATGGGAAATGATGCTATTTGCAAGTCAATGGGTAGTGGCTCCGTGCAAATAAGGATGTTTGATGGAGTTGTTCGCACGCTCACCAATGTTCGCTATGTTCCGGGACTTAGGAAGTCGCTTATATCTTTGGGGCAATTGGATTCTCTAGGATGCAAGATCGTCATCGAGAAGGATTGCTTGAGGGTTACGAAGGGAGCGCTTGTGGTTATGATGGGTGCTAGGACTCATGTTATATATTTGCATCAAGGTGTGACCACAGGAGGTGAGACTTGTGTGGGTGTTGATAGTTCTCGTGACTTGGATGCTACGCAGTTGTGGCATTTGAGATTGGGTCATGTCTCGGAGAGGAGTTTGGATATTCTTCTGAAGCGGGAGATGATCGAGGGTGAGAGCTTCAACAAACTAGGGTTTTGTGAGGAATGTGTCATGGGGAAGCAAACAAGGGTATCATTCGATGAAGGCAAGCATGACTCAAAGGAGGTTCTTGAGTATGTTCATTCGGATGTTTGGGGACCGGCACCAGTTGCTTCTTTGGGAGGAGCAAGGTATTATATCTCTTTCATTGATGATTTGTCTCGCAAGGTATGGGTGTATGTAATTGGGGCCAAGTTGGAGCCATTTGCTAAGTTCAAAGTGTGGAAGGCTCTTGTTGAGAATGAGAGTGGTAAGACTTTGAAGGTGTTAAGGACCGACAATGTCAGCGAATATGTCTCGCGTGAATTCTTGGAGTATTTCAAGCATCACGGGATCTGGAGACATTTTACTACACCGGGAGATCCGCAATCTAATGGAGTAGCAGAGAGAATGAACCGAACTCTACTTGAGAAAGCTCGATGCTTGATATTTACATTGGGTTTGTCTAAGGAATTTTGGGCCGAAGCTTTGTCAATCGCGGTGCATATTGTAAATCGAATTCCGTGCTCAGCCATTGGTAACAAAATTACGGAGGAAGTGTGGAAAGGGAAGAGTGTGGACTTGAGATATCTTCGTGTGTTTGGTAGCCCGGTTTATGTGCATGATCCGGGGAATGATAAGCTTGGAGCTAGAGCATTCAAAGGGGTCTTGCTTGGTTTCACGGATGGCGTGAAAGGCTATCGGATTTGGAATCTGGAACGAAGAAGGTTGTTAATTCTCGTCATGTCACTTTTGATGAGTCGGCTTTATTCAAGATGAATGAGAGCTCATCGGATGTTCCGGATTTGGTTCACGGTGAATCAAAGGAGAAGGAAGTCATTCCCACATTCCGTCCAAGTGGTAGTAGAGTTGAACAAGCTCGTGGGGTTGAAGCGGTTGATGAAATATCACATAGTCCACATGGTTCCTCTAGTGATGATGTTGGTGATATACATGATACTAAAGAAGTTTCGACTCAAGGTGGAACCGAAAGGGGTTTGGGTGATAGTATTGCTACTCGGGTTGGTCGACGTGCAATAAGGCCTCCCAAAAGATACGGTGATTGGAACTACCTTAGCTTTAGTGATCATTTGAACTATGCTCTTAATGTAGTCCAAGATGAGCCGATGGACCTTGATGATGTCATGGAGACGAGAGAGAGCTCGAAGTGGATTTGCGCCATGAAGGAAGATATGCAATCGATTATGAAGAACCGAACTTCGGAGTTGGTTCCATTTCCTCAAGGAAACCGTGATATAGGGTGCAAATGGATTTACAAGGTGAAGGATGATGGAAGGTACAAAGAAAGGTTAGTGGAAAAGGGGTTCTCACAAAGGAAAGGAAAGGAGTATGATGAAATTTTTGCACCAGTGGTTTGTCATACATCTATCCGAGTTTTACTAGCGATAGTTGCTATCCATGACTTGGAGTTGGAGCAACTTGATGTGAAAACCGCCTTCTTGCATGTAGACTTGGATGAAGACATCTATGTGGAGCAACCGGAAGGGTTTGTTGTAGATGGTAAGTCTAATATGGTTTGCAAGTTGAAGAAATCACTATATGGGTTAAATCAATCGCCTAGACAATGGTACAAGAGACTCGATTATTTCATGCTTGAAAGTGGCTTCCATCGAAGCATCAAGGATGCTTGCGTATATTTCAAGAGGTTGGGAAATGATTGTTGGGTTTATTTACTCTTGTATGTGGATGATATGCTCATTGCTTCCAAGGATCAAAATGAAATCAACAAGTTGAAGATGCTTTTGAAATCAGAATTTGAGATGAAGGATCTTGGAGAAGCAAGAAAAATCTTGGGCATGGAAATAGGAAGGGACCGAAAGCGTTTTGAGTTAAGATTGACTCAAAAGGAATACGCTAAGAAAGTGCTTAGCCGGTTTAGCATGGAGGATGCAAAGGCGTTAAATACACCTTTACCTTTGCATATGAAGCTTTCGGAGAAGTGATCACCTATCGGGGATAAAGACAAGGCTTATATGGCAAAGGTGCCATATGCAAGTGTGGTTGGTAGTTTGATGTACGCAATGGTGTGTACAAGACTCGATATTGCAAATGTCGTCGGGGTGGTTAGTCGGTATATGGCTAATCCGGGGAAATCGCATTGGGAAGCCGTGAAGGCTATTATGAGATACTTGAAAGGCACAGCATCTCATGGACTTGTCTTTGGTGGTAGTGATGATAGGAGTTGCAAGTTGGTTGGTTTTTGTGACTCGGACTACGCCGGTGATAGGGATCGGAGGAAATCAACTTTCGGGTATGTCTTCACACTTGGCGGGACAGCCATTAGTTGGAGATCGCGATTGCAAACCGTAGTTGCTTTATCCACTATGGAGGCAGAGTTGATTGCCGCTGTGGAAGAGGCCAAGGAGGCACCCTACTTGAAGCGATTGTTGTGTGACTTGGGTTTCGAACATGAGAGTGTTGATGTTCGATGTGATAGCCAAAGTGCTATCCATTTGGCGGAGAATTTGGCATTTAGCTCACGGACCAAGCATATTGAGGTGAGGGAGTCATTTCTTGTAGCCATGGACGAGGGTAAGCTAGTTTACCTTCGGAAAGTGCTCACAAAGGATAATGCGGCGGATATGTTTACGAAGGCATTGCCGTATGGGAAGTTCGAGCATTGCTCGAACTTAATTCGCTTATTGAGTTGCTAGGTGCCGCGGGGTGGCACGAGGTGGAGAGAGTGATTTTGTATTTGATGGAAAAGGAATAGCGGTGAGAGATTGGAAATCTATCTTCATGGTAAGTACTCATTACACTCCCGAGTACATTGTCTTTTGGTGAGACGGTTTGTGGTTTGAATGTTTTCAACACTACATTGACGGGTGGGGGCTTTGCCTGAACTCGTTGGTGTAGTGCAATGGGCAGTGGCCATGCCGGAGCTCATTGGGAAACATTCAAATTTGCTTGGTCGAAGGTAGAAGGAAGTGCATGGTGCATTGGAGTTTGGAGTTGAGATGCTTATAGTATCGAGGTGGAGTGTTGTGATATGCAATACTATATATGTGTCGGATTTAAGAGGACAAAGATAGCTTCGAGTCAGAGATGACCGTTCGCAAATCGGAGTTCGCACGTGGAAGTTATAAGCTGTAAGGTGCAGTTTTTTCGTGTGCAGGTGCGACAGACGTCTGTCGTATGAGATGATAGACGTCTGTTGTCAGGGTTCCATTTTCCCGAGAGCTCAGATAGACGTCTGTCATATTGGGGACAGACGTTTGTGCTGAGTGCAGGAGCCCAATAAATTTCTGGAAGTGGACAAACGTCTGTCAGGAGGTTCGACAGACGTCTGAGCGGGTTCTGGGCTATTTTCGGGCTGGAAATTAGCAAGTTGATTCGTGACTAATTCGGGGGCAATTTGGGTAATTGGCCAACCTCTATATAAGCTATTTTTTGAAGTGAATTAGGGAGAGCTTGAACACTTGATTTGGGATCAAGGGTTTATTCTCAAGGGAGAATTAGGGTTTATAGCCTAATTCCAATTCTTCAATTCTATTCTCCTCAAACTCTTTTCTATATTGAAATATAGTGATTATTGGATTAATCTCTTGTATTCCTTTCATCGTGGTAATAAAATACTCTATTCAAAGTGGATGTACACCAACAAGATGTTAGTGGAACCACTATAAATCCTTATGTGATTTATTTTTGCTACTTTGTCATTAGTTTCTTGCTTGTGATTGAGATTTGGATTGTTCGTTATTGGTTGATATTGTTTTTGTGACTAGATTTATTGCTTTGGTTGTTTTTGCGAGTCTAACAACGATCTAGTCTTTCGCTAGCGCATTGTGGTTTAGATATCAGATTCGAATGGTCTTGAATTGGATTAATCACAACGGTTACAACATACTTGACTTCAATTCAATTCAAGTGAAGGATGATGGAGAGATTTCACATGTTCCCGGTAACCATTTTGAGAACGGGGTGGAAATAGAGAAAACAAACAGTAAATTGAATTTAACTAAAACATAACCTTCAGGGACAATGATGCTTATCCCCAACAATTCATATGACCTAGTCAGCTCATAAGTCGCAAATCGACAACCTGGATTCTATAAACAGGTAAGGCCACATATTACAAACATGGATAATTTTATCCCAAATCTCAACCATATATATAGTCTAATTTTATTTTTGTTGATGAAACCTAACAAAACAATAAATAGGTAAACTAGAAAAGCAAAAATCACAATGATAGTATTAAGTTGACTGATATAATCACCATTAAGAAAAAGATCACATTTACAACATCATATGGACGATTTGAAACAACTGGGTCACCAATGATTTCTGGAGAAAATTTTGACACCAGAAGTGCTTCCTGGCGCCATAAAATATCATTGCAATAAATAAATACAGCATGAACATTGCCAAATGAAGCTTAGGGTGTACAAACAGAGTTATTAGACACGCAACGTTAAAAAATATGTTTGTCAAATTTTATGCAAACACACCAAAATTTTAATTTGTGGTTGGATTCATCCATGCTAATAAGATGTACCAAAATCCATCATGCACATCATATAAACTAAAGGTGTAGTAAAACAATATTTTGTGAGAGTAAAGATTCCATGTTGATAAGAATCGGCGCATTTCATTTAGGAAATGTTGATGTAAAAATCATTCATTTCTGCAGGATAAGTTGTAATTTGTCTAGACTAGCAATGTTTTGTTGTAGTGAACTAAATAAGCATGGTAAAGTGTTATATAAAAGTCAATAAAAAACTAAACGAAAATAAGTTACTTGTTTCAATAACAACAATCTAAGAAATCAATAGAGTCATGAACTTAAGAAGATTAAAAATGAAAATGCACTAGCCTAAGGGGAAAATAGTATAAGAGCAAAATGGAAATATCTAGATTAGTGCAAGTCATTAGGAGAACTAGCATTAGTACCAAGGGGACATAAATTATGAAGTAAGTTTAAACTAGCATTAGTAAAACATTCACAAGAATCAAGTCTCAAATATTCCAAGGTCGGGCCAGTATCAATACGTTGTATACAACTTATAGTTAAAAAAGAGTTAAAAAGAGAACAATTATTATTACTAACCATGTCATCAACAGAAATACTATTATCCTTGTGCCCACTTAATGAGAAATCCAAATGCAATTTATGGAAAAAAAGAAGTTAATGTAACTAAGGTAGTGGGCAATAGAGTACGTGCCACTGGTCTACTGCATTGTTGAGATGCTCGGATTGTACAAGGAAACAAAGAGGTAAAGATCAACTTTTGTATTCAAGTAAGCAATCACATAATGAGTATATAGTGGTGAATTTAACATATAAAAACTAAATGTCATGTTTGATTTTTGTTCCAAAATATTAAGTCTAGCAGTTTTATCATGTTTCCATCTATGAAAAAGTGACTAGATTTATGTAATTTAGTTTTATCATGTTTCCAAAAATTTTTTTTTTAGTTTTATCATATTTTATGTAATTTTATATCATGATAAAACAGGGAAATTTCCAAAATAAAAACTAAATTTATTTTTGGAGACATGATAAAACTAAAAGTGACCAGTTTTATGTAATTTAGTTTTATCATGTTTAATTTAGTTTTATCATGTTTGATTTTAAATAAATTTCAAACCAAAATGACCTTATTAAAAAAAGAATCAATATTAAAGAATGAAAATATATACAATTCTCCCTTGTTTGCATTATGTATACTCAATATAATTTTTTTTGTAAAGAGAGTATATTATAAATTAATTTATATCACTTGTTAAATTAATTTTATATTTCTTTTGAGGATTAAAATATATTTATATCATTACAAGCAACATTTATATAAAGTCAATTTTAACAGTTTTCACTTTAGTTAAATATAAAATTTAAAATTAACTACTAAAATTAATGTTATACAGAGTACTAAATTCTTCGATCTTTCATTCAAATCTAATCATGTTTAAATTTTACACCAAAATTTAACTAGTTTAACTTTCTAATATTTTAAAAAATAAATTCAAATTTCCATTATCTAAAAGTAAAATGATTTAAAAATAAAACAATCAAATAATTTAAGATACTAGTGTTAAAATAAATTTTTTTAGTTTTAGGTATATATATTGCTATGAATTCCCAGTTTTATGTAATTTAGTTTTAAGGTTAAAGAGAGGAAAGGTGAAGAAAATATAAACGGGTAATTTTGTGAAAGCCATGGTGTATGGAAATGAATTTTCGGTGTATACTATTTTATTTAATTTTATGGTGTATGTTAAGGAATTATAGGTGTATGAACAGAATTAGCCATAGAAAATACGTTCACATAAAATACATTAGCTAACAATTAGCATATGGAAACTAAATATAACGTAAGGTCAAGGATTGGTTATTCTAAATCGTCAATATGTGAATAACCAACACACCGCAAAGTTTCAATTGATAAATAGCAGGACTGTAATCAATTTACTTTTACTTTTTTTCCTTTTTCCTTTTTACTTTTCTTTCTGATTATTTTGTGCTACTTAATAAAACTAAACAAAAATTGAAAATTTCAGGGACATAAGGCAAATAACATTTCAACTAATATTAAGGATGGCAGTGAAACTTACTACATTACGTTAGCAACAAACTTAAAAAATAAGTACAAAAAAATTGATACAAATAAATAATAATGGGAATAATAAATACAAAAGTTGTTATAGAAAAACCTACAACTTCATGTATATTGACTTACAACTTCGTTAGGAAAACTAGCATTAGTATAAAGGGTACATAAATACTGGTTAGCATAATGTTCCAAGGCAACGATAAATGAGATGTTTTTTAATTTATTGACATTTGAGTTCACCAACACACGCATTCCATTTATCATTGTTGGTAAATTTGGCAAAAAGAATAAAAAATCATTATTTTTTCTTTTGCTAAACTCATACGCTTTTTTCACACATTTGGATTTAATATATTGATGAACTCATATGCTATCCTTTATAATATATTATCATTGTTGATAGTAATAAAAGGAAAGATGTGATAAAAGGAAAGTTTGTGTGTACAATATATTTCAATATCAAGTATTACCACATAAATCCTGTACAACGGTCACCTGCACTAATAAAGGAAAGATGTGATAAATGGAAAGCTTGCATGTATAATATATTTCAATATCAAGTTTTACCACATTTAGCATGTACAACGTCACCTGCACTTGCCTATTTTTACATCTTTCCATTTGTTTTGTATATGGGTTGTACCATTTATTCTACTTTACATTATTATATATAGAGCATACCACTCTATACAATTTGTATCAATCTTCATTACAATTATGAAATAATAAAACTTTTCTTCAATGTTGCCTCCGCTGTTCTTTATTTCGTTCATGGTATCAGAGCATTATTAAGGATTAACAGCCATTTATCCATCTCTTCTTCAACTCGAAAGGGTTCTAATCATCTTTACGTTTGATTCACTGGTTTGTCATCATGGCCAATAATACTACTTCATCAGCTTCTTATAATGCCACTGGGACTATCGAAAGTCTAATAGTTGTAGACAAACTCACCAAAACATTAATTAGTCCACAACCACAGCTAATTACTGTACAATTGGATGAAAATAATTACTTACTGTGAAAACTGCAAATCAAAACTGTAATTCAAGGGTATGGACTCTATTAATCAAAGTATATCGCCGCAATTAATTGATTGCAAAAGTGACAATGAGATATGGACAACTATAGAAAAAGCTTTCAACAATTAGTCAGCAGCTAAATTATTGTTTTGTAAAAGGCAGTTACATAAGATAAGAAAAGATAAAACCACCATAAGAGAATACTTGAGCAAAATCAAATCTGTTTGTGACATGTTAGATGCAGTTGATCATAAAATGCAAGAATCTAAACAAATTCTAACAATACTCAATGGCTTAAGTGAAGAGTACGAGGCTGTCGAAGCTATAATCTCTTCACAAAAAGAATTTTCTTCTCTATATGAAGTACGTTCAATTCTTTTAGCTTATGGATCTAGACTTGAAAGCAAGAAATCTCAAGAAAGTGACTGTAACAACCCTCCCGGAATGAGCCTAAATTTCGACCCAGAAAAGGCTCATCGAAACTTAGAGCCATTCTAAATGGGTCGTTGGTTTCTGTAAGGATTACATTTGTACAGATAAAAATATATACATATACTTCGAATGGAAATCTCACACAGCAGAGAGAGAAAATATAATACTGAAATTAAGATGTACCACTTATTTAGAAATCACAGAAATACAACAGTCAAAGTTACGTTTGTTCAATGGGTACATCAAATAGTTCATTCTCACAAGTTTCCAAAAGAAGTAAAGCGATAATTACTAATAAAAACATAATAACTTCATCTTCCTCTCCAGCTCCAATCATGACTTCTTCCATGGTTTTTATATACCCCATATACTAACCTGTTCGATATGTTGAGGAGAGGGGTCATAACATAAAATTCTGTGTGACTGAAATATGTTGTTACTTAATGTCCATACCCTATATTTTTAATTAGCAGGTTACATATGTCAAGGAATGTCTACGCAGCACATAGTATTCAAACAAACACCAAATGGGGTGGATATCCAAGTCAATCGCCCATTAGTGTTTTTAGGATAAAGACCCAACAAGGTGGGCATTCTCGGTCACTTATGGCCCTATTAAAGGTGGATTCTTATGATCTCTTTTAACCCTGAGGCGGATCCCTAGCACCTTAAGACTTCGTCCTAATACGTTAACGTTCTTAAGTCTATACTCTCACTTGTAATATGAGAAGTAGTATTGCGAGCGTTATGACTTAACTGATATTACGGTAGAACACATATGTCGCTTAAGACTTCCCTTAGACAATTGGTTAGCATGCAATGGCCACATATCTTTCATATACCAATTTTGTCTCTAGTTGATCCCTTACAAGCCTCTAGAGGAAGTGGACATCCCCGTGAACTACCCTACTCCGTTAGCGTTTATGCCTAACCACTTTTAGAGAAGGAGGACCCAAAGAATTACTTTAAATCTAATAAAAGTGGGTCCCATGACCTTGGTTCCTCTCTAAGGAGTAAACCTTCGAAGAGATCCTAGTCCTAACCACTTAAGACCCAAATTAGATACAAAAGAGAGTCAGCCACTTAAGACCTTCTCAAGGTGTAGCAAACCTACCTTTTTTCACACGCAGTAGACTTATATATATATAGTTATATATATATACACACACACACACTCTATACTCTCACATTAAACTGTATACATGTAGATGTTGGATATGCCGGTCGGTTCCAGGAAGACTTCCACTGCAAGTTGGTTTAACCTCGTGTCTAGTGTACTAATTTTGAATGGCCCATGATACCTAGACATCTCAGATTAGTTGGGCCCACTTGTGGTTGCTGGATTTGGTGGTCGGTTGCGGGCAGGTTCTACAATAGATGGCAACTAACCTTGTGTCTATGTGTCATTATCAATATATATAAAGCCATTCTATATACGCACACACAAGCTATCAATATATACTTATACATATGGGGACAATTCAAATTCAAATTCTAACCAAATCACGTTTATTACGCTAATATAACGTTAATTACGTTGATTACATTTATACAGCTATAATAATTATAATGCCTAAGTTACGTGAATATTCGTATGAACGAGGAAACATTATAACGAGATGAAAATTGTCATTTTGTCTAAATCAAGGTATACAAGTTAGTTTTTCCATACTTTTACCGCAACAACTTAGGTATGATGGCATAATCACAAGAAAACAAATAGCAGTGGATGGAAAATATACATACAAACTAATTTCAACTTGCATCTTAGGCTTGTTGGAATGATTTCAATACTGGATCAAAAATAGAATATTACATACACTTATACATGTATGCTCATAATTTCCACTTTATCTAATTCACCCCTTTTTGGTGTTATGCACATAAAAACATTTACATTTGATATATTTCAAATATGAATACGTTTTGGATTCAAAATAGAATCCAAACCTAATCAAATCGTGAAATACCCAAATTTAAACTCTTTTAAGTTACAATCAAATGTTTAATACAAGTGAATTAAATAAAATAGAAACAATAGTAGCAACACCCTTTTTTCATCTTTAACCCAATATTAAAATCAAAAAAACACAAAACCCAAATAATCATGATAATTCATAAGCAAATATAAAATAGAAGATTTGGGTATTTGGTATTGATGTTATCAATTTCCATATCCCCCTAGGAATATCTATCAACATGATAATCTAATAAAAATATGAATATGCCTAAGTAAACGGTATTCCACTCATAGATCTAGGGAAGAACAAAGAGGAATCTATAGTAGATCTAGATCCGCACTTAATTTTTGCGACAAATGTGCTCCAACAATTCTCCTAATATATATACAAGAAACATGTATTAGAATCTTATATACATATATTTGTACCAAATTTCAGAATACTAAACCTATATGAATTCGAATAGAGAGAAGTTAAAAATAAAGGTTAGAGGAATAGAAGAAATCCTTAACCTCTTTTGCTGGAATTTAGTAATGGTAGAGCGACAGCATGGAGGCAGGGATAAGACAATGGTTAGGGTTCTAATGTGTGATATGAGGGGTTATATATAGTTGCCCGTGCTAGCGTAGACCGTTGGATCACTCAGATTAAATTCAGGCCTTTTATTTATATATATCCCTTCTAGAAAACCCTAACCACATAGATTTATTAGGCTGCCCAGCCGCCAAGCAGTCGACCGACGGTCGACACCCCTCTTAAGGGGGCGGTTGACCTCCTGTGTGCTGGAACGCCCAAGAAACGTTGTGGTGCTGACATGTTTATTTAATTAATTTGTTCCTTATATCCTTAACCTTATTCCTTATATAAAATATCCTTTGTCTGCATGATCTTATCCTTATTTCAAATTCGCCCTCTTTAGTTTGAATATATTTTGAGCATATGTATATATATTATCCATTTAATTATATATATTCTGCGTTTTATTGTCCAAATTCATTTGTTCATAACTCTTTCATACATTGACCGTTTTCAACATATTATATATAAAAAAGGATTTAGAATTTCGCCACGAATCCAAATAAAAGAATTTCGTAGCCAAATTCCTAAAGCTGCAAAATCTCATTTTTCAGCCTTATTATTTAATTGCTTATTTTAATTATTCATTTATGATTAATATTTATGTATTTTGCGGGGTGTTACATTCACCCCTGCTACTTAAAATGGATTTCGTCCCGAAATCTGTTTAGGGGGTGAAAAATACAACTCGCTCGAAACATCCATGTTGTACATCCATGTTAATTTTAATTCAGTCATAAGCAACCATGACTCTGACTGATTATGAACGGCAAACCCACTAAAGTGAGCTCTATCCTAGTATGCAGGTGTAACAAATGATGCAATATGTATGCAAACAACCTAATTATGCATATATTTCTGTATGAGTGCGCTTGTGCAATGGTGTTGCATCCATTTCCTAACATCCAATCTACCAATCACAATGCATTCATAAATGTTATTTTAAGGAAAAGTTACCCAAGAAAAGCTCTGGGTGAGTCTGTCTCATCTTATCCGTAGACTGCTATGTGCTTTCTGCATGATCATTTCCCCATTGTACTCGGACAAGGCGGACGGTTTGTAGTGGAGTCTCTTGATTTCGTGCTCTACAATTCTTGCAGCGGCGCGGGGAACCCTGGACTCCAACTTGAGTTTTCCTATGTCCCCAATTTCGTCAAGCTCGAGTCTGATAGCCAGATCATGAAGGCCTTTCCTTAGATTAGATACATGAAAAACATTATGGATTCTCGATAGATGCTCTGGGAGATCCACTCGATAAGCCAAAGATCCTATCTTCTTGTTGACACAAAAAGGTCCAATAAATCTGGGAGCCAATTTCCTAGTCTTTCCAAACTGAACATTCTTCATGAGAGGGGATACTTTTATGAGTATTAAGTCCCCAACATTAAACTCAAGTTCCCTCCTTTGCTTATCGGCATACGAGGTCTTTGGCTGCCTTCAACCTCTGCCTAATCAAAGATATCTTCTCCATGGAATCACGGATGAAGTCTGGCCCGAGTATAACCTTGTCTGTGGTTTTCCACCTACAAGTTGGTGATTTGCATGGCCTCCCATAAAGCGCTTCAAAAGGGGCCATACCAATCGTCATTTGAAAACTATTATTGTAAGTGAACTCCCCGAGCTGTAGGTTCTGCTCCCAAACTCCTCCAAAGTCGATGATGCAAGCTCTGAGCAAGTCCTCCAAAATCCGATTCACTCTTTCCATTTAGCCATCGGTCTATGGATGATAGGCCGTGCTTAGATTCAGTGTCGTTCCCAATGCTATTTGTAGGCTTCTACAAAATTCACTTATGAATAAGAGGTCTCTATCGCTTACAATGCTTGATGAATGCCATGGAATCTGACTATCTCTTTGACGTATATTTGGGCTAACGAGGCTGCAGTTCTTGTCTTCTTGAGTGGTATCAAATGGGCGCTTTTGGTTAAACGATCTACCACAACCCAAATGGCCTCATTCCCTCTTTGGCTTCTAGGAAGTCCATCTATAAAGTCCACGGAAATATGTTACCGCTTCAACATGGGGATCTCTAAAGGTAGTAACAGTCTTCTGGGCTTCCCTTGCTCCACTTCCACTTTTTGGCATCTTAAACATTTTGCCACGAACTCGGCTACATCTCTGTTAATTCCTTCCCAATGGAGATTTCTCTTCTTATCCTTGTACATTTTATCCCCACCGGGGTGTATGGTCAATTTTGACCTATGGAACTCCTCTAGGATATCTTTCCTCAACCCTTCATTCTTAGGGACGTAAACTCATCCATCCCAAAGTAAACTTCCACCATCGTCGATCGAATACCTAACAGAGTGGGGAAAGTTCTCCTTCTTTCCCATTTTTTCCTTAATGCTTCTTAATTCCTCGTCATGGTCTTGTGTGCTTTGGATCCTTTCTCTTAGGGTAGTTTTAATTATCATAGCCCCAAGAAAACCATTAGAAGTGGTTGCTGAGGGTTGCAAATTAAAATTAGAGAGAAACTCTAACTGTTTCCATTCTATCATTGCATTCAAGGTCTCATGTTTCCTACTTAAAGAATCTGCCACAACATTCCCCTTTCCCGGGGTATATTGGATCACGAAATCAAACGATGCTATATATTTCATCCATCATTGTTGTCTCAAGTTTAGGTCACGGTGAGAAAATAAATATTTTAGGAACTTATAGTTAGTGAAAAGGTCAAATTTCTCCCTAAAAGTTAATGCCTCCACATCTTAAGAGCGAACACTACTACGGCTAAATCAAGGTCATGAACTGGGTATCTCTTCTCTGGATCCTTGAGTTGTCTACTAGCATAAGCAACTACTCTTCCTTCTTGCATAAGGACCGTTCCTAAACCGGTCCTAAATGTATCGGTGTAAACGATAAACAATTTTGAACCATTAGGTATAATTAATACTGGTGCACTAGTTAATACATCCTTTAATTTCTTATAGGCTATATCATATTTATTACTCCAAGAAAACACCAAATTTTTCTTCATTTATTTGGTTAAACGAGTAGAAATCTTTGCAAAGTCTTTAATGAATTTCCGATAATATCCGACCAATCCAAGGAAGATTCTCACTTCCGTAGCATTTCGAGGTATCCTCCATTCCTTGATTGCCTCCATGTTTGCGGGGTCTACAGCCAAGCCTTCACCTTACATAATATGTCCTAAAAATCTTAATTATTCCCTCCAGAAAAGTCACTTTTAGAATTTTTCTTTCAATTGGTTCTTTCTTAATATAACTAACACTTGTCTTAATGACCTTCGTGCTCTTTACGGTCTTTTGAAAATATAAGGATATCATCTACGAAGACTACCACAATTTTATTTAAAATGCCCCTAAACAGTCTACTCATGAGGTCAACAAAGAAAGCAGGTGCATTCGTTAGTCCGAAGGGGATAACTTCCCATTAGAATAATCCATCTGGCGTCCTAAACGCAGTTTTTTCCTTGTCCTCCGCAATTCTCAACTTGTGAACTCCAGCAGCAAGGTCTAGTTGGGAAAATACTCAGGCTCCTCCCAAGTGGCTAAAAAGGTCATCGATTCTAGGTAAAGGGTACCTATTCTTCTTGGTCAATTTATTGAGTTCCCTATAGTCCACACAAAGTCTTAAAGATCTGTCTGCTTTGGTGGCAAATACAACAGGTGCACCCCATTTTGAGATACTTCATCGAACGGAATCTTTTTGTAATAATTTTGAAATCTACTTATCTAACTCCCTTCTTTCCTTAGATGATATATGCCTCAAGGGTAGTGCTACAGGTTTAGCGTCCTTCTCTAGGTCAATACGAAAAGAGTTTTCTCTATGGGGTGGAAATCCCATGAACTCCTCAACAACATCCAATAATTCACAAACTATAGGGACTAATGATGGTCCTTCAGAACTAAGGGATAAGGAATATAATAAGGCTTTATCTTTGTTTCTAACATTATAAGGAATGCTTAGGCTATGTCCTAACTATCTCCTAAGACAAATGACTCTCTTATCGTAATCTAGGACGACTCCATAGAATGGTAGCCAGTCCATACCCAGGATAAGGTCATACCCCATAAAATCCAACGCATACGCTTCGCAATGGAACTTGATATTATCGACCTCCAATACTAGGTCTTTGCAAAATAGTTCAAGATACTTAGTTCCTCCGACAGGTTTGGCCACTTCTATCGGACTATCATAGATAGACATGGGAAGGTTCAACAGATTAACAAGCCTCTTAGAGATAAAAGAATGGGTCATTCCGGAATCGAACAAGGTCTATACAGAATTTCCTAAAGTAGAAGTTGTACCTTCCAGTGCGCGTTGCCTTGGTCTTTTAGTGGTCGGCTTTGAATTGGTGTTGCCTCTATTGTTTAGTTCTGTCCACTTTTGATGACATTGGGCTTTGGGCAGTCCCTAGACATGTCCTTCTTTATGGAAGTTGTAACACTTTCCATTGAATTCCATCTTTGCCAGCGAGGTCCTACAATCTTTGGCCTCATGGCCCTTGAGGTTGCACCTCGTACAAGTCTTTTCTTCCTTTTTGAATTTCTTCTTCTTGTTTTTCCACCAGTCCTTCATGTTATTTTTGTTGGAACTTCCCTCTCCTTTCTCACCTTCTTTTTCCACCTTGGATCCTTCAGTCGTGCAAAGGACAGCTGTCTCTACATGGGTTTCAAAAGTTTCCCTAAAGGTTACTTGGGCTAATAGAGTTTCCTTCAATGGAGAGTTCAGCCCTTTAACAATTCTTAGTGCTTTGTTCATGAGGGTGTCTACTAATCCCCTTACAAACTTGCTTAACTCGATATACTTGGCTACATACTCTATCAAGCTCAAGCTTCCTTGCTTGAGGTGGATGAATTTCTCTGGCTGGATAGCCATTTCTGCCTTAGGCAAAAACTTTGCTTTAAAACGGGTTTTGAATTCGGCCCATGTAAATATCCGGCCCTTATTTTCCACCGATACTCAGTTCCACCATTCGAGGGTGTCATCTTTCAAATGTCATGCCGCAATTCTCTTCTTCACTTCATCAAACCAACCAGTAGCTTCAAAAATTCTTCCATAGTCCATAATCCAAGATTGGGCACTAGTAAAGCTTTCCTTTCCAGAGAACGATTTCCCTTCATGATACGCGAAAGTCTTGCAGAAACGAGAAAAGTCAAAGGCTACCTCAGCGGCAGGAGCTGCAAGTGCCGCCAGGGCTGGATTAGCAATAGGGACTTGTTCCACAATACGAAGAAACTATCGGAACCATTCTGAAAAGTATCGGGGCCTTGCCTAGTTACCCTGCTCAGTAGGATTATAAACCATTCTACAATTTGAAAATAAAAGGAAGAATCCTTTAATGGATAGTCCTGAGATAGTATTTAAGCTGAAAAGGAAGAAAATGATAAGGTTGTCTATTATAAATGCGTATGCTTATTGGGGTAAATACATATTATATATATAGTTTGAAAAAAAACTTTTCAAAATACAAATACGCGTCTCATAGGTATAATTCCCTTATAATTGGGTAACCAACGCTTCGACACCAGATGTAACAACCCGCCCGGAATAGGCCTAAATTTCGACCCAGAAAAGGCCATCGAAACTTAGAGCCATTCTAAATGGGTCATTGGTTCTTGTAAGGATTACATTTGTGTAGATAAAATATATACAGGTACTTCGATAGAAATCTCACACAGCGGAAAGAGAAAATATAATACTGAAAATAAGATGTACCACTTATTTAGAAATCACAGAAATACAATAGTCAAAGTTACGTTTGTTCAATGGGTACATCAAATAATTCATTCTCACAAGTTTCCAAAAGAAGTAAAGTGATAATTACTAATAATAGCATAATAACTTCGCCTTCCTCTCCAGCTCCAATCATGACTTCTTCCATGGCTTTTATCCCATATACTAACCTGTTCGATATGTTAAGGAGAGGGATCAAAACATAAAATTCTGTGTGACTGAAATATGTTGTTACTTAATGTCCATACCTTATATTTTTAGCAAGTTACATATGTCAAGGTATTTCTATGCAGCACACAGTATTCAAACAAACACCAAGTATCTAACCAATGGGGTGGATATCCAAGTCAATCTCCCATTAGTGTTTTTATGGTAAAGACCCAATGAGATGGGCATTCTCGATCACTTATGGCCCTATTAAAGGTGGATTCTTATGATCTCTTATAACCCTGAGGCGGAGCTCTAGCCCCTTAAGACTCCATCCTAATACGTTAACGTTCTTAAGTCTATACTCTCACTTGTAATATGAGAAGAAGTATTGCGAGCATTACTACTTAACTGATATTACGGTAGGACACATATGTCGCTCAAGACTTCCCTTAGACAGTTGGCTAGCATGCAATGGCCACATATCTTTCATATACCAATTATGTCCCTAGTTGAGACCTTGCAAGCCTCTAGAGGAAGTGGACATCCTCATGAACTACCCTACTCCGTTACCGTTTATGCCTAACCACTTTTAGAGAAGGAAGACCCAAAGACCTACTTCAAATCTAATAAAGGTGGGTCCCATGACTTTGATTCCTCTCCAAGGAGTAAACCTTCGAAGAGATCCTAGTCCTAACCACTTAAGACCCAAATTATATAAAAAGAGAGTCAACCACTTAAGACCTTTTCAAGGTGTAGTAAACCTGCCTATTTTCACACGCAATAAACTTATAGATATATATACACGCTAGACCTCTCACATTAAACCGTATATCTGTAGACGCTGGATATGTCGGTCGGTTCCAGGCAGATTTCTACTACAAGTTGGTTACCTCGTGTCTAGTGTACTAAGTTTGAATGGTCCATGACACCTAAACATCTCACATTGGTTGGGCCCACTTGTGGTTGCTGGATTAGTCGGTCGGTTACGGGCAGGCTTCTCCACAAATGGCAACTAACCTCGTCTTTAGGTGTCATTATTAATATATATATATATATATATATATATATAAAACCATTCTATATACGTACACATAAGAAATCAGTGTGTGTGTGTACATATATATATGGGGACATTTCAAATTCTCCTAATATATATACAAGAAACATGTATTAGAATCTTATATACATATATTTATACCAAATTCCAGAATACTAAACCTATATAAATTAGAATAGAGAAAAGTTAAGAATAAAGGTTGGAGAAATAAAAGAAATCCTTAACCTTGTTTTTCTAGAATTTAGTAATGGAAGAGAGGCAACATGGAGGCAGGGATAAGAGAATGGTTTGGATTCTAATGTGTGATATGAGGGGCTATATATAGTTGCCTATATGAGCATAGACCATTGGATCACTCAGATTTAATCCAGGCCTTTTATTTATATATATACCTTCTAAAAAACCCTAACCACATAGATTTATTGAGTTGTCCAACCATAAGGCAGTCAACCTGAGCGGTCGAACGACGGTCGACACCCCTCTTAAGAAGGAGGTCGACCTCCTGGGGGCTAGAACGCCCAATAAACGTTATGGCGCTGAGGTTTTTATTTAATTAATTTGTTCCTTTATTTCCTTAACCTTATTCCTTATATAAAATATCCTTTGTCCCCATGATCTTATCCTTATTTCAAATGTCAAATTCTCCCCCTTTATTTTGAATATATTTTGAACATGTATATATAATTCATTTAATTATATACATATATTTTCTGTGTTTTACTGTCCAAATATATTTGTTCATAACTTCTTCATACATTGACCGTTTTCAGCATATTATATATAAAAACGATTCAGAATTTTACCACAAATCCAAATCAAAGAATTTCGTAGCCAAATTCCTAAAGCTGCAAAATCTCATTTTCCAGTCTTACTATTTAATTGCTTATTTTTAATTATTAATATTTATGTATTTTATGGGGTGTTACAGTGACTTCACAATCAATTATGCAGTCAACAAAAACAATGATAACAGCAAAAATCTGGCAAATAATAATAGTAGAAGTGAACAAACCTTTCAAAGGGGTAACTTCACCACCAGAAGCAAAGGTGGCAAAGGAAAAGGATGTTGGAGCAACAACAACAACAATCGACCAAAGTGCCAAATTTGTGAGAAAATTGGCCACACTACCATCAAGTGTTACTTTTGATACAATTCAAACTACTCAGCAAATCAAGGAAACAACAACAGCCAAAGAAACACCAATTATGCTGCCAATGTTGCTCAAGCACATGGAGGACCAACTAATCAAGATGACATTACTAGAAATCAGAATGAACAAGACATAACTGAGCATATTCAAGATGATTCTTGGTACCCAGATTCAGGAGCCAACAATCATATTAACAATAACTTGCTGAACCTAGGAAACAAATAATATAAAGGTAATCATACTATACACATGGGCAACAACAAGTGTGTTAAAATTTCACATATTGGTACTGGTAGTATAGCTGGCAATAAGCAACTATTTTTACATAACTTACTAAGAGTTCCCACTATTAAGAAAAACCTAATTAGTATGTCTCAATTTGCTGGGGATAATGGCGTATATTTTGAATTCTTCCCTAAACATTGTTTAGTTAGAGACATACTAGATAGGGAAATTCTTCTACAGGGTAATGCTATGAAGGGACTCTATGAATTCAATCTCTGCAACTATAAACCCACTATCAATGATCACCCACATTGTAAATTGATTGATATTATAGATGAAAGTTATATTAGAAACACCTTTGATTTATGACATTATAAATTTAGGTACCCTAGTGCTAGTATTGTAACCAAGATTCTTAATGACAATAAAATAAAATTTATTTCTGCAAAATTACCTTATGTGTGCACTTATTTTCAAATGGTAAAAAGCCACAAATTACCATTCTACGATTCTATAACTGAATATTCCAAACCTGGCCAGTTAATTACTACAAATCTATGGGGTCCATCTCCAATATTTTCCGATTATGGACATAAATACTATATATCATTTGTATATGCTTATACTAGGTATAATTGGATATATTTCTTAAAAACTAAGTCTGAAACTACAAATTCTGTCATAAATTTTATCAAAATGTTTGAAAATAAAGTAAATAGTCTGATTAAAATTATACAATCAGATGGAGGATTAGAATACAAACATTAACTGATTATTTCTAAAATAAGGGCATCATATACATAGTGACATGCCCTTACACTTCTGAGCAGAATGGTATAGTAGAAAGAAAACATAGACACATAATTGAATCAGGTTTAACATTACTAGCTCAAGCATTTTTACCTCTTAAATTTTGGCCTGATGCTTTTAGCACGACTGTATATCTAATAAAAAGAATGCCCACTAAAGTGCGAAAGATACAATTCCTGTAGAAAAGTTATTTAATATAAAACATGATTACAGTAGTCTGAAAACCTTTGGTTGTCTATGTGTTCCTTATTTACGACCTTACAATACTCACAAGCTTGATTATAGATATAAACCCTAAACATTCATAGGCTATTGCAATAATCAAAAAGGGTTTAGATGTATAGACAAGTCTGGTAGAATATTTAAAAGTAGTAATGTTATTTTTGAAGAAAATACTTTTCCTTATAGCAGATCAGATATACAAACCACAACCAAATTATATAATCTAAAGGTTAGTATAGCTGATCTACACAACATCACTAACATGTGGCAACGAGAGAATGATGGCAAGGCTACTAGTAGTGAATTTAAAGGCCACCACAGTAATGATGAAACTGGTGATGATCTGCCAAAGTAAACTGACCACGCCATTCAACCACCTGCAAGATCATATTAAAGATAATTAGAAGCAATAAAAGAGAAGACCAGCAATGACAGTAATCAATCTAGCACTAGCAAACAAAATGACTTACCACCTTAACAACCACAACCTCAAACTGGACATCCAATGATAACCAGGTCAAAAAGAGGCATATTTGAATCAAAGGTTTACATAGAAACAGACAGATGTTACAACCCCAACAGAAACAGACGGTACCCCAACAGAAACAGACAGAACTAAGTGTACCCTAAATTCTACCCCAAGCGATCGGCTCCCTAATACATAAATACCTTATGCGGGCCCCACAGAAGGGTGTATCACTCCCTAAAGTGGCAACCTGTAGACACAAACCTATTTACAGATGTCACGGTGTCTTACATCCTCAGAGCAGACCAGATCCATGCACGCACATGACCAGGTTGGAATGCGCCATCAACACCTCTCGCCATTATCAGAGTGAACCTCTTACAATTAGTTCAGTAAGCATGCCCTGGACCCCTACCTAGTGTTGGGTCATAGTTTTGATACCAGAAAAGGTTACTGACTAATATGGATCCCAAACAACAGATGACACAAGTAATTACCCCTCCTAACCTTGTGTCCCCACACTAATAGATTTCAGATTTACTTGCTTGTAGATTTCATATGTACAAAGTCCAGATTAACTAGTTCTCAGATCAGACATACAAGTTAACAAGTTTTCAGACTAACGGATCAGATATACAGATTAACAAGTTTTCAGACTAACGGATCAGATATACAGATTAACAGACTTACAGATTGTTTCACCTAACCTTGTATTGGGCCTGCAGATTTTCAAACGGGTTTATTATTCATCAGTCCAGTTGATTTAATCTTATCCACCCAACATGTTTTAGGCATCATATTTATCCTTGATTTGCATTAAATATTAATGCACAGACCTCTCACATTAGGTCGGTAGCTTGTGGCCGCTGGAAGTGCCGAGCGGTTCCGAGCAAACTTCTGCCACAAGCCAGACCTAATCTCGTGTCTAAGCATCTTTATGCCTACGAACCCTCATATTAGACTGACAGTTTGCGGTTGCTGGTTAAGCCGGTTGGGTCCGGGCAGGCTTCTACCGCAAACAGAGTCTAACCTCGTGTCTCAGCATTCTTATTTTTAGCTAAAGTATTCATTCACAGATTATGCCAATATCAGACTAATTATGCCAATTCAACAAATTAACTTCTTTACAAGTTACAGCAGATTATCCAAAGTTCTATTAACATGTTTTGCTCAATTTTAGATCGATCCTACAGATTTTCATACCCCAAATTACCGTATTCAGTTTCAACAGATTTTGAAGATTAGACAATTTAACAGATTTAATCATCCCTTAAAATTCCATTGACATACCTCGCCTAATCATAAAAATTAAGCCTAATTTTTACATGCCCAAATTATGGTAATAATTCACGATATTACATACATCCCAAATTTTTGTTAAATTTGCATCGTACAGAATATTCTCTAAAAACCCCAAATCATGATGCACAATATAAATTTTGCCAAATTATAGTCGTTGATTACCGCGTATGTCAAATATCCAAAAGTCCGAATTAGGCGTATTCACATTTATAATTATCCCTATTATAATATAGGTTTTTCTAGCCTAAGTCACATATCCTTTTCTTCCAAGTCATAGATCGTCATATAAAATACGCCCCAAATCTAGATCTTAAATTACAACATGTATTATGTCCTCAAAATCAGATCTTGAATTATAACATGCATTATGTCCCCAAATTACAAGTCATATGTTGTCATACAATAATTCTCCTTCTTCCAAATCATAAACCATCATATATAGTATGCCTAGATCTAAATCTTAAATTAAAACATATACCCTTTTCCTTAAATCAGTCACAGATCAGTCATGTCCAATTACGCATCATTCATTATTTTCCCCGAATTTAATGTTCGTGCGTCAATCACTTATGAGATTTGGCTCAGGCTCGTGGTAACCTGGCTATATAACAGAAGGAAGGAAGAGATACAGAGTAGTTACAATAATATTAATAAGATAGATCTACACATAAAACAGATCTGATAAACAGGAATAAGATAGATCTACACAGAAAAACATATCTGATAAACAAGAATATGAATAATCTCCAATTCAGATTTATAACCATGTCAAGATCATAATTAAATTTCATATCTGAAAATAACTATACTCACCTTGGTTGGATTCTAAAAGAAAAAGGGTTGTAGTTGTTCTCTTTTAATCCTATTCAGATTGGAAGAAGAAGGAGCACTTATTCTAGCTTAGGTTTCAGCAGAGTAGCAATGCCATTGATTTATTTTAATATGAATTAGGGCAGAGTATAGGCGAAATGAAATTGTATGGAGAGAAAGTGAGGTTTGGGGGTGTTTAAATAGCTTAGGAGCAACGAATCTGGTCAGAATGGGCGTCTAAATGCAGAAAAACGAATCTGTCCACGGATCTGGAAAAGGGAGGAGGTCGACCCCCAGGTTGACCCCATGGTCGACTAGTTCTACCTAGGTTGACCCCCTAGTCGACCTGGGTCCTAGGCGGGAATTTTCCCACCCAGCCCGGGTGTGTGATTTGAATTTCGAAACTTTAAATTTGTATTCGGGCTGGTTTGTATCTTAAATTCCTGAAACTTCTAAGTGCCATAACTTCTTCATACGAAGTCCGATTTATGCTAACTCAGACTCTATCTCAAGCAGAATTCCGAGAAGAACGCAATGGCGTAACCCGTTTCCCTTAATTATTCTCTTAAAAATTAAGTATACTTTGTTTTGTTACTTTTATCTTCATAGAAAATACAAGGTGTTGCAAAACTAACAATATGGTGTTGTGTGACACTTGTATGTTGCTGCAAAAAGTGATAGAGTGACATCTGGGATGTCGCCTTTGGTTGACACCCAGGATGTTGCTCTGTCAATTTGTTGCTGCCATACCTATATGGCAGTAAGAAATATATCAGACGCTATCTCGAATAACAACTACTGATGCTATCTGAAATAGCGCTCTATTAGTTTCATTCTACCAGATAAATGCGGCCTGAGTTAATTATCTCACACCCAAAAAATTTAACGTGACAAACAATTAGTCCATGCATAACTTCAACATTTCTAAAACATACAATATAACGTGTCAAATTCAACATTCCAAACACATAACTTCAATATTCCAAACAAATAGTTTAAGAATCAACAGTCCACACACAACTAAAAGTCTACGTATAAACATTCCAGACACATGCACTACGTGGTCTAACCATCAACATCACAAGTTTTAAACCCAAATTTATACATCAAAGCCTAATAAATCAAATGTTTTAAAAGCTAAGATATTTCCATTTTGGTCATGGCTTAATTTCATACTCTTCCAACATTGGCTCTTCATCTTTCTCCTCCTCAATTTGTTCTACAAATGGTTGAGAACTTCTAACCGCTACCGTATGTTGCGAAGGTAATTCACCAGATGATTCATCCTTTCCTTTCATACAATTTTGGTAAAATTTCCTTGGCTTGGGAGCTGGCAGTAATTGCGAAACGTCTAACGGAACAGTAGGAGGAGGTGGAGGGAGTTTAGAGTGATAGTGCAGTCTATCCATTTTGTTCTTCGATAAACACGAAATCAATATATGTTTGATAGATATATACTTCACTTTTTTTTCAGGAACTTCTTTCTCCAGTTCATCCGCTAATTGAAGGGCCTGGTAAACTCCATCCGCCTTTAAATAAGACATGATATTATATCTTTTAATACTCTTATGCAATAGTAAATTTTAACATGTACCACATTTCCTTCGAGCAAAGCTCTAGGCGCATAAGAAGGAATCTGTGAAGCTGAAGGTAGCGGTGGTCTAGGCGATACGTACTAACGTGTAACGTCCCAATACCATTCCACGTATTTCTCATCAGTTAGTGTGAACTTATATTCCTGTTCAGCACAAGTAAATCTATTATTTCACAATTTAATCATCTTTTCATACATATCTCTGTCAACTGAAACAGAATGATTAGGAGAAGGATATAGAAGATGCTGGCGTAGGCCAAACTCCCTCGTCACTCTGCTTGGGATATGAAATGCACAATATGTCAAAGAAAAAAAAGCAATTTGGTTCTTCATAGCAGTCTAGACTCTATGCATAATGAGGGAAGCTCCTCAAGGTCTTCTTCACTATAAGGATTCCATGTCTCTGCATTATTTTGTGAAATGCGGATTAACGATCTTAAGGAAAACTTAACACTAGAGGGGCGAATACTGTTTAATAGTATCTTATAGTTTTTATGAAATCCTTTTGAATTAACCAGAAATAGATGCAAATCATAGATATGTAATAATCACAGATGCAGAATAAAAAGAAAAAGTAATAAAGGAAAGAACACACCAGAATTTGTATACTACTTTGAAGTTACCCTACATTCCGTGCCACACAACTTTGGGTTGGTGCGGATTTCTTTTCAATATAATCTTCAAATACAATCCTCGATTTCATAGGCCACGAGATCCACCCCACCTGTTTTCGAAGTACAGTGAGACTCAGTTGATTACTAGACTAAAATTTCACCCAATTGATTTATACGGGCTACAACCACACCTTTTCAATGTCTGCTTTTGGAAGGAAGACCCAGTAGAACTTGATATAATGATCTTTGAATACAGAAACTCATATAACCCTAAATAGCACTTGAAATCTTAAGAGAGTTTAATAGAGAATCAATGTAGAGTAGAATTGGTTTGATTTTATTTGAAATTCGGTAGAGTTTGATTAACGAAATTAGAAAATTAGGAGTAGAAATGAAGAGGGGAAAGGATAGAAGTAGATAAATGAAATTAGTTATGAAAATTCATATTTAGAAGCTTATTTATAAGTGTTCACCAGTCATAACCTTTTAGAAAAAGATTCAAACTAACAGACACAACTTTTGAAATTCCAAATTTAAATGTAATGATAACCATGTCGACATGCCCAGTATCCCATATCGACAGCCCTTAGGAAAAATTTGAAATTTGAATTCTTTTAAAAATATTGTAAATGATGTTGAAATAAATCAAGGTAATTCTGGAGTTTAAACATATTATAGTTCTATATTATAAAATAGCATAATAGAGTAAAGATATAAATTAAAAACTTAATTATAATTTACAAAAGTGATATAAATGTTAATTTAAAATTATAAGTATAAACATAAAAACTTTAGAACTTAAGATTCAAAACTATAAATAAATAAGAAACTTTAAAACATAATATATAAACCTATAAATATAAGAAAATAATAATATTAGAACTTAGGTAATCATATACAATTAAAACTAAATATAAGTAAGAGAATCTAAAATATTTAAATTTGGAGTTAAATTTAAAATCCAAGAAATATTAAAAGAAATATGTTTATTTTAAATAGGAAGTAATTTTGAAATCAAATTTGAAAATAAGAAGATTTAAAATAAGGTAAAAATGATAAGCGATTTGAAATAGAGATTCAATGTTATTATGGAGTTTTAACAATAAAATCTATACTCTTTAAATTATCCTTTTTTCTTGAACTCTTGTTACTCACGTGTCTTCAATCTAGAACTCTTCTTGTATAAAATCTTTATTCTTGAATCTCCAAAAGTGTTCAGTCTTCATGTCAATACCTGTATATAATTCCTGTATATACACTTATATATATATTTCTAGATAAAAGTGTTAGTATATAATAACAATAATAGTTAAAACAAGGTTGTTGTAGCACCCAGTAATTTTAAAAAAACACTATAATTATAAACTAAGAAATACTTAATTAAATATTGGGAACTAAGTCAATGGACCGCACCATTGCGTTCGTCTCGGAATTCTGCTTAGGATAGACTCCAAGTTTGCGTTAAAAAACATCGTATGAAGAAGATATTAAGGTTTTAAGTTTATATACATATAAGCCATTTATATATAAACAAAATATCCAGAATTCAAAATCAAACGACGCGGGGAGAAAGGGGAAATCTTCCTGTTACGGGTCGACCTAGTTCCTCATGGGTGTCGACCCATGGGTCGACCCCATAACGGGGGTGTCGACCCCTATGTCGACCCCAGGTTCGACCCCACCGATATCTGGGCTAATTCCTGCCCTGCACCTGGACACGGTTCTGAGCGAGATTCATTGACCTTAGACTATAAATAGGACCTCATTCTCATTGTTTTTATTCACCAAAAACAATGTAGACAACGAGGTGTTGCCCCAACTCAGTTTTAACTAGCCTATTCTTCTTCAACAACAATTTATACGTACTCAAGGATCTATGCTACATCATCTACAATCAATCCTCTGCTCTTTAGATCCAATCACAGTGAGTTTATGTTGCTTTTAGATATAAACACCTAAAATGTAATATTGACATGTTTATAAGTTTGGATCTAAGCCTATTCCTGTTAGTATTCTGAATCACAACAGATCTGCCATTATTTGTATACCTAATTTACTACTTCGATCTCCTATGCCTATTCATGATATCCCTATTCTGTTAGTTTTCCTAATCATGTCACTATATGTCTATTCTGTTAGTATGACTAACTCTATCATCATATGCCAGTTTTATTTACTATGCCTATTCTTGCTCTCTTCTCTCCCTCTTTCCCTTTTTGTTTTTATAGCCAGGCTACCTTCGAGTCTAGGCCTATTGCTGAAATTCGCAAGCGCACGAAATTGGGAACGATTAGTAATGATAATTTGGGGGCATAATTCATATTGTAAAACATGATTGGGAATTTTGGGCATAATTTGTACCTTGGGCTAAAACTTGGGATTTGGGGGTATAATCTATATCTTAATGTAAACCTTAATCCGGGGAATAACTTGTATCGTAGATCAAACGGGGATTTGAGGGTACAATAAACATGAAAAAATGGTTAGTAATGAACATGCCTAGATTTACAGTAACTAGAAACTGCAATCGCACTTAGACACGAGGTTAGATTGCACTTGTGGTAGAAGCCTGCCCGGAAACGCCTGACATATCCAGCGTCCACAAGTGGTGAATCTAATATGAGGGGTCTATGTGCATAAACGTACACGTAATAGTGCTAAAACGCGAGGTTTAGTCCGACTTAATGTGGGAGTTCTAGCGCATTTATAACCATAAATAAATAAATGGTAATAAACTTGTAATACTTAACCTGTTTGAATCTGTGATGGTTACATGAACCTATCATCTTAAGTAGGGGTTAAGTAAACTGGCTTGAATCAATAGGAGGTTTAAGTTAATCTTGTTAAATGTGTGGGGATGGGTTATACATATAAACACGACAAATTTAACCTGTTGGGGTTATGCAATAACCTGTTGAAATCCTAGTAGTAGGGATGCAAGCCTGGGGGAAGCTTGTATCATCTGGTGTGGGGGATCTGTATTAGTCAATAACCTATCTTGGTATCAAACAGAGAATCCCGAACTAGGTCGTGGTCAGGGAACGCTTACTGAGTTGGTTGTAAGAGGTCATCTAAGGGACGGTGTAGGCGGCGCATTCCGATGGGGTCATGTGCATGCATGGGTTCGGATTCCAGGGAGGATTAAAACGCCGTGACACCTGTAGATATGGTTTATGCACATCTTGTAAACAACAGGTTGCCACTGTAGGAAGTGATACATCCTACTGTAGGGCTAGCAAAGGGTATCTACGAGTTAGGAAACCGATCGATTGGGGGTAGTAATTAGGGTACATCTAGTATTGCTTGTTTAGGAGCCCATTATTATCGTTGGGGGTAACACCTGTCAATTCAGTTGGGCTACTTGTTATTGCATGGGGTAAAACCTCTCACTAGAAGTACACTTAAGTCTACCATCTTGTAATTTTTGGGATCATCTTTCTTGTGATACTAGTAATGGTGCAGAGGAAAGTATTAGAGAAGCGCAATATATTATATTCTGTTTATCCTGTTTACCTTGATATACCTGCCTTATGACACTGTTATTTCACTCTCCAATTTATATGCCTGTCATGATGCTTTTACTTATTTTTATGCTAAATGTGAAGACCCGTAACTTCCCCGTAAAGGAAAGCGACGGATAGTTCGAGAACAAGCCACAACAGAACTCATACAGAAGAACATTTCATTGTATATTACAACAACGCATCAGATTACAAGAATATACAGAGTATAAATGAAAATTACACAGAAATATCAGAGATTTAAATTACATTTAAATACATAGCAGCGGAAAATAATACAATACACAACTAGAAGTAGATATACGGATACAAAGCTTTCCGGATATCGTTCCAGCTGTAAACCAGGATCCTATGAATATAAATCTGCAAAACCAAAACTACTAGCTGCCCGTGTCAAAATAAGGGCACCCAGAGTTTAGGTTAAAACAATAAACTCCAGGTCAGTCATGTGACTGGTGTGAGAACTAAAACAGTTAATCTTTATTTTTAAAGTTAGGTAAATCAAGGGACCACGCCGTATAACACGGAACGGGTTTCCTCCCAAGAATACCAGTGCATAAAACAAACAGCGCAATGCTAAATAAAGAAAAATGAAGCTGTTATAAGACCCAGGTCCCATCACACAATGCAACGCAGTCGAGGATAGGGTTTTCCCTTATAACAGCCAAAGAATGCTTGATACGTTTAAAACAAATCATTTGATACTATCATAAGTGCATAGTGTATAAAACAACTTCAAATCATAAGTATCAATCATAGGCGGCATGAATGCCCCATACCACTATGTCGCCATATATAGGTTATACAATCGAAATCGCAAAGTCACGTATTTGGAAATTGGATTTCCGTCTATGAACCGAGGCAAAAGATAGTCCTCAACCGATTAGAGACGCTCTAGCCCGCCCCTCAGGATCAGAGCTCGAGTGATCCTTGGATCCTCAGGGCCGGTCCACACGGAGTGGATTAAAATGCCTGAACATGCGTTTCCCCGCCCTATGGGGCGTAAATGAGCCAACTAAATGACTCCATCGGTTCGAGAACGACCGATCAATCCGAGGCGCCTCGCAACAGCAACAACCACATAAGTCAAACTCGTCAGGGCGTGTAAAACCACTGACGCCACTTCTAGCTAGAAAGAAACGCATGCCCTCCCTGACGTCCGTCTCCCGTTTTTGGTTCATACCGGGTGTGAAACACGCGAGGTAAACGTTACACAAAGCTACGCCACAAAGGCCTTGCTTTGATCATCACCACAAGACTTTGCTTTTCAACAGAAGCCTCGATCAATTTCCACTTAGGCATGCCACACAGGCAATTCACTCCATGCGTTTGATATCCATCGATATATAACCCCTGAGCTCGTATGTCTCAGAGAAGGGCGTTAAGCAAGAGAATAAATTCTCCGCCGCCAAACAGATATATATTTAATAGAAATCAATCACACAGACTAAATTCCAATGTCAGACACACAGTCCATTTACAAGTCCGTTCTGGGTCTGAACGAAACCGGAGGCACCTAGTACCCCGCATATCCATCGATCTCCAAATACGTCTGGACGATCACTAACTGTTTCCATCTTCTTGGGTGTACAGCCCAATCAAGATCATCAGTAATTACCCAAACGACGTGAAGACCTCCGGTCTTCGACCATCGTCTTCATCTTCGACTTATCGTCATATCAGTTATTCAGAATGGGATAAACCCGGTCCTTCCGAATAACTCGCGTATATATTATAAAAGTGTTACACAAACACAACATACGCCTCATTCCAATTCATTAGTCACTAACCGTAAATTAATCAAGAGAATAATTCCCCAAATATTAACCCCGAAGGCCGAAACCAACATCAGATCAATATCCAGAAAACCATTCTGCTTGGCCAACCGACAGTTAGTTTCTAAATTTCACATTCATAGGGAAATGTTCCCATTAATTTTATCCAAGATAAATTCTTTGAATTTATTCTTCTTTTGAATTTCGATTCAACTAGTCGAGATTAACGAACCTTACCGAAGTAATCATTGGTTTTAATTTCCCAATCCCAACCTATTTATCCCATGAAGTAAAACTGGTAATACTTCATATCTAACACCACAGTGTTATCGGTAAATTCAATTACCATTTCACGTTCAAATCTAATTAAAGATTTAACTATCGCCTGGAGCAAAACTGGTGATACTCCATTTCGATTATTTCAATCTAATTAAAGATTCATTAAAACTCCACTTAGTTTTAATCTGTGACTGGGTTAAAGAATCAGTGTCATTTAAAACACGGTTCACGATAAACCCAAAATCACATCACATTTCAATCAGTCCCTAATTGTAAATTAGCAAGTGAGCAATTCCCTAAGTATTAATCCCGAAGGCCGAAACCAACATCAGATCAATACCTCGGAAACTATTCAACTTAACTAATCTCCAGTTAGTTTCTGATTTTCTCAACTCCTTTAGGTCTAAGAACTGTATTATTGAAGATACCGTTCACGACAACCCAAAATCACATTTCATTAATGATCGGGTTAAAGAACGAGTGTTATTTAAAACACTGTTCACGATAAACCCAAAAATCAATATCAATTCAATTCCAATTAAATATTATTTAATTGGTACACTTCATTAAATCTAAATAAAAGATTTAATCTTTTCTCAACTGGGTTCAAGAACAGTGTTAGTGAAGACACCATTCACGACAAACCCAAATCACATTTGATATTAAATACAAGGCTCTGAATAGAAAATATACCGGCTTATATTCAATATCAAATTTCACGACTAACAAATATCGCATTGGAAATAACGATATATATATATCTTTCAAATTTCCATAACAACACCTGTATAATCACGAATTCCAACATCGAAATATTCCGAAGACAATTTCGATTCCAATCCACTCCAATGCAATCATTGGATATTCTGGTTATTTTTAAAACCCTTTTCTAATTCAATTTATTTATTTAAAAATAAATAGAATTTTAATTCTAGTTCAAAACTAGTTCATTTCGATAAAAATCTATTTTTATCTTTTCAAATAGGGAGTTTTTCATCCCACATCTTTCTAAATCATTTCTTATGATTTTACACAAATTATTACTATTTTTAATAATTTTATCAAGGCCCGTACAGTCGATTTCCATCAATGGCCATCGAACTTCACTTACAGCGACCTTTTTCGAATTTGATTTGGACATAATTCCAAATCCAACCGTTAGATTTCAAATTTCTAATATTCGTTAGAAAGCTCTTTTCGATACGAACCCAACGGTTCCGGTTTTAGGAGAATCCGACGGTCGGATTTCCCGTAATGTCCGTTTGAAATAAATGGTCGAAATTCACGAACTGCCGCGGCGCGGCGCGTTCTATTCAGGCCATTATATTATATATATAATATATATAATATATATTTCGTCGATTTCTATTTAAAACGAATTATATAAATAGTTTTAAAATTCGTTTCAAAAGCAATTTCAACTTCCATTTCAATTCAAATCAAAATTGAATTCTTCTTTATAAATTCGTTTTAAAATTCATTTCTATTCAATTCAAATTTCAATTCAATTTGAATTCATTTCAATTCGTTTTCAATTCAATTTGAATTCGTTTTCAATTCATTTTCCGTTCAATTTGAATTCGTTTTCAATTCATTTTCAATTCAATTTGAATTCGTTTTCAATTCAATTTCAATTCAATTTGAATTCGTTTTCAATTCATTTCCAATTCAATTTGAATTCGTTTTCTATTCAATTCATTTCGAAATCGTTATATATTCAATTCATTTCGAAATCGTTATATATTCAATTCATTTCGAAATCGTTATATATTTTCAATTCAAATCGAAATCGTTATATATTCAATTCATTTCGAAATCGTTTTAAAATCGATATAAATATCGTTCACGTCAAAATGGCGTCAATCTAATCAACACGGCTTCATAAATTTCTATTTTCAAATATTCTATTTCAAATATTTCTCTTTCAAAATAGTTGTTATTATCAAAATATTTCGTTCAACACATGACCAATCTCAATGAATGAGTACTGTCAACACATGAACTTTTATTTTATATCGATAAAGATGTAAATTTTATTACTAAAATATTTCGTTCAACACATGACCAATCTCAATGAATGAGTACTGTCAACACATGAACTTTTATTTTATATCGATAAAGATGTAAATTTTATTACTAAAATATTTCGTTCAACACATGACCAATCTCAATGAATGAGTACTGTCAACACATGAACTTTTATTTTATAATATTCTTTATTTTCTAAATTGGAATGAGGCCCAATCAATTACCATATAAAGTTAATTATATGGATTTTCATACAACACATGTATATAATAGCATTGAAAAATAATCAACCATCAACCAAAGTGCACTACACTGTATAAGCATCAAATATAGATATCTAACGCTTATAACAGCCTGTCAATCAATCGATCGACATATTTAATCAATCAGGATGAGTGAACTGCATATTTCATCCTAACACCCGTGTAGGGTTTCAAACAATCAAACAAATATTTTATTTGTGCAGTTGGGCGATGTGTAAAATTTATCGACCCAATCAATGTCAGTCAAATCAGTGTACCTAAACAAACCGTCTGGTTTGTAAATGAATATTTTATTTATTCGCATTCACGTTAAAAATTATATTTTTAACGATAAAACATTTTTTTTCAACATATGAATTTCTATCCAGTTCATTCTTTAAATAAAATGATATTTTTATTTTCTAACTTTTTTTAGAAAATTTCGGCGGCATAACGGCACGATACTAGAAACGGGACGAGGCCTAGCCTTATCCCCGGTCTAGTAAAGGCCCACGCCATTCACACATCAAACAAATTCACCAAACCATTCAATTCAAACCAAATAATTCAACCAACTACACAACCAAACAATTTAACAAACAAGCCATCCATGGTCTGTGGATGACGGGTGTCAGGTGCTACTAAGCACCGTCTGCATCCTAGTATATATATATAACTAGAAAATTTAAATTGAAAGGTGAGAAGTTCTCACATATAGCTATCCTAGCTCCACGGCACTTCTATTGTAGAGATCTTCGTTGTTCTTGCCCCTTGTCACTTTCTTCGCCCGTATTCACTACCTATGTAAAAGTCACATTTTTACTTCGCTATTCCATAAATAAAAATCGAATTTTTATTTCAAAGTTCAATACATAAAAATCGAATTTTTATTTCGAAGTTCAATATATAAAAATCACATTTTTATTTCAAAGTTCAATATATAAAAATCGAATTTTTAATTCAAAGTTCAATATATAAAAATCGAATTTTTAATTCGCTATATAACAAAGATGATATTTTTAATATCATCATGTGAAAATTATATTTTAATTCTCTACATGAACAAAATCCTATTTTTACGCCTTCTATATAGTAAAGACTATATTTTTAATACTTTAAAAATATAAAAATCATATCTTTATTACTTTAAAAATATAAAAATCATATATTTATTACTTTAAAAATATAAAAATCATATATTTCACTTATTTCAAAATCAAATCTTTATTTCAGCATCAGTTTTAATTATTATATTCAATTAGTTTTTATAATCCCAAAAAAAAAAAAAAATCGATTTTAATATATATATATAAAACAGTTATATATAAACAAAATAAAAAAAAAGAAAAGGGGACTTACAGCTAACGGTGAAAAGGGGGGGAAGAACTGTCGGAGGGTGCTTGTCGCGGGTCCGTTCTGGTGGAGCAAGGGGGTGGCGTCGGGCTTCAGGGTCTCGATTTGCTGAGGGGGTCCGCAGTTGTGGGGGAGTTCGCCGGAGGGAGGGAAGAGGAGGAGGCGTCGGTGGCGGAGGGCGGTGGATGGCAGTCGCGTCGGCGGCAGGGAAAGGGGAGGCGGCTCGCGATGGACTGAGGAGGAGCGGTTTTTCGATTTTAGGTTTTTTTTTTATTTTAAAATGAATCTGAACGTGGAAGGGGGGGGGCAGAAATATAGAAGAGAGAGGTTTTTTTTTTTTTTTTTTTTTTATTCTGCAAAAAGTTGACTTTCACATACGACCTCGAAACGAGGCCCACCGCCTGTCGTCCATAGCGGTTTACCCCCATTCCGAACACAATGGGATATGTATCGCAAGCTGATTTCATCGTTTCGATCAGTTTTCGTTGAATTTTCATTTAAATCACTATATTTAATTTTAAACGTACATTTCAAATTACCGGGGTCACATACTGACTAGAAAAATTCCTGAAAAATATTTTCTAGCTTCGTATTGACGATACGGTCCTAACAAAACTAGTTTCGTCGAATTCTGAGACCGTTAGAAAAATGACCAATTTCCAGTCGATTAAAATCAACTGAAACTGGTCAAACGCGTTTTCCTTTGCCACGCTCACATATTGATTTGAAAAATTATGAAATTTGAAACCTAGCAATAACTTAACACTGCGGACCCAACAAAACTGGTTTCGTCGAAATCCGAGGTCGTTTGCAAAATGGCCATTTTTAAGGGCCGAAATTCTATAGCGACTATTCTGAAATTTCAACTGGACATATCTTATCATTTCTAAGATGAAATCTCAGTTTGTTAACTTCGTTACAAAGATATAGTTATACAGATTCAAATATTTCTTGTTTCGTTCAATTCTGACTTATATTGAATTCTGTATATTCATTTGAAATTAGAAATCGAATTCTCGAACTACCGCGCCATTTTCAATTCTATTTATAATTATATATAAATATTTATATTCTAACGACGACGCGTATAATATATACGATCGAATTCTATTCAAAATAAATTTCTCGTCGATATTATTTAAAATAATCTATTTTAAATAATCAAAATTCGCTAAAATTGCCCAAATAAAAATTTTAAACTGGCCCAGATTTTACGGGTTGTTACAATCTCCCCCACTTAAAACTTTTCGTCCCCGAAAAGGAACAAAGTCGAAAGTGGTTTGATTAATTAACTCCACGTTCGATCTGGCTTTCATTCTCCAACTCTTTAGTTTCTGAGAATTTTCAAAATTTCAAAAATTTGGCTAACACCCTAAATTTTTGAAAAATTTCGCCATAACCTCCCCTGCAATGGGAGCATCGGGGAATTTCAAATAGCTTCCCCGGTCCTTCAGATCTCAAAAAGAAAAAGAAAAAGCCAAGCGGCTAGCCAATAGGCTCACAAAATCATCATCACCCAAACAAAACAGGAAATTATGTAGTAAACATGTACCTATTTGTCGGGCAAACAAATTTTATTCTCTGGCTCTAGCCTCCTTGCTATGACCTGTTCAATGATATATATGTATATGCAAGCAAATGCGACCAATTTTCAATATAGTTCAATATTCGATCTAATTAGGCATAATGGTTCAAAATTATCAAACAACTAAACAAACAACACAAACATCAATCAATTAGTTGATTAGAGTTTTCAATTTCATAAATTTGATATATATGCAAAAATCACATTTTTGATGCCAAATCACAACAATGTATTCTAGCTATATTATTTTTGGTTCTCACACCAGTCTAATGGAAATATATAGAAAATCACCCCTTCGAAACTCGAACATAAATGTTGATGATGCCATGGTCATTATCAACATCATCTCCGGGCGACTAGAGTGTGATGCTATATCTATCCAATATATAAAAAATTCGAATACACGCGGATCAGACGTATACACAAAATCTATATATACTGGATTGTCCACAACTATACAAATAAATAATCAAATACGACTAATCGATTTAAATTTTCAAAACAAAAATTCATTTTCATTTTTAAAAATATACTCTTCACACTCGTTCTAGGCTACTACTGATCCTATCTCTAACGAGTCATTCCCATTGGATATTACTAATCCAATATCTGATGAATTCTTTCGTATGGTTCTAATGTGCCTTGTTCTCTGCTTTGTAAACCAAAGCTCTGATACCAACTGTGAAGACCCGTAACTTCCCCGTAAAGGAAAGCGACGGATAGTTCGAGAACAAGCCACAACAGAACTCATACAGAAGAACATTTCATTGTATATTACAACAACGCATCAGATTACAAGAATATACAGAGTATAAATGAAAATTACACAGAAATATCAGAGATTTAAATTACATTTAAATACATAGCAGCGGAAAATAATACAATACACAACTAGAAGTAGATATACGGATACAAAGCTTTCCGGATATCGTTCCAGCTGTAAACCAGGATCCTGTGAATATAAATCTGCAAAACCAAAACTACTAGCTGCCCGTGTCAAAATAAGGGCACCCAGAGTTTAGGTTAAAACAATAAACTCCAGGTCAGTCATGTGACTGGTGTGAGAACTAAAACAGTTAATCTTTATTTTTAAAGTTAGGTAAATCAAGGGACCACGCCGTATAACACGGAACGGGTTTCCTCCCAAGAATACCAGTGCATAAAACAAACAGCGCAATGCTAAATAAAGAAAAATGAAGCTGTTATAAGACCCAGGTCCCATCACACAATGCAACGCAGTCGAGGATAGGGTTTTCCCTTATAACAGCCAAAGAATGCTTGATACGTTTAAAACAAATCATTTGATACTATCATAAGTGCATAGTGTATAAAACAACTTCAAATCATAAGTATCAATCATAGGCGGCATGAATGCCCCATACCACTATGTCGCCATATATAGGTTATACAATCGAAATCGCAAAGTCACGTATTTGGAAATTGGATTTCCGTCTATGAACCGAGGCAAAAGATAGTCCTCAACCGATTAGAGACGCTCTAGCCCGCCCCTCAGGATCAGAGCTCGAGTGATCCTTGGATCCTCAGGGCCGGTCCACACGGAGTGGATTAAAATGCCTGAACATGCGTTTCCCCGCCCTATGGGGCGTAAATGAGCCAACTAAATGACTCCATCGGTTCGAGAACGACCGATCAATCCGAGGCGCCTCGCAACAGCAACAACCACATAAGTCAAACTCGTCAGGGCGTGTAAAACCACTGACGCCACTTCTAGCTAGAAAGAAACGCATGCCCTCCCTGACGTCCGTCTCCCGTTTTTGGTTCATACCGGGTGTGAAACACGCGAGGTAAACGTTACACAAAGCTACGCCACAAAGGCCTTGCTTTGATCATCACCACAAGACTTTGCTTTTCAACAGAAGCCTCGATCAATTTCCACTTAGGCATGCCACACAGGCAATTCACTCCATGCGTTTGATATCCATCGATATATAACCCCTGAGCTCGTATGTCTCAGAGAAGGGCGTTAAGCAAGAGAATAAATTCTCCGCCGCCAAACAGATATATATTTAATAGAAATCAATCACACAGACTAAATTCCAATGTCAGACACACAGTCCATTTACAAGTCCGTTCTGGGTCTGAACGAAACCGGAGGCACCTAGTACCCCGCATATCCATCGATCTCCAAATACGTCTGGACGATCACTAACTGTTTCCATCTTCTTGGGTGTACAGCCCAATCAAGATCATCAGTAATTACCCAAACGACGTGAAGACCTCCGGTCTTCGACCATCGTCTTCATCTTCGACTTATCGTCATATCAGTTATTCAGAATGGGATAAACCCGGTCCTTCCGAATAACTCGCGTATATATTATAAAAGTGTTACACAAACACAACATACGCCTCATTCCAATTCATTAGTCACTAACCGTAAATTAATCAAGAGAATAATTCCCCAAATATTAACCCCGAAGGCCGAAACCAACATCAGATCAATATCCAGAAAACCATTCTGCTTGGCCAACCGACAGTTAGTTTCTAAATTTCACATTCATAGGGAAATGTTCCCATTAATTTTATCCAAGATAAATTCTTTGAATTTATTCTTCTTTTGAATTTCGATTCAACTAGTCGAGATTAACGAACCTTACCGAAGTAATCATTGGTTTTAATTTCCCAATCCCAACCTATTTATCCCATGAAGTAAAACTGGTAATACTTCATATCTAACACCACAGTGTTATCGGTAAATTCAATTACCATTTCACGTTCAAATCTAATTAAAGATTTAACTATCGCCTGGAGCAAAACTGGTGATACTCCATTTCGATTATTTCAATCTAATTAAAGATTCATTAAAACTCCACTTAGTTTTAATCTGTGACTGGGTTAAAGAATCAGTGTCATTTAAAACACGGTTCACGATAAACCCAAAATCACATCACATTTCAATCAGTCCCTAATTGTAAATTAGCAAGTGAGCAATTCCCTAAGTATTAATCCCGAAGGCCGAAACCAACATCAGATCAATACCTCGGAAACTATTCAACTTAACTAATCTCCAGTTAGTTTCTGATTTTCTCAACTCCTTTAGGTCTAAGAACTGTATTATTGAAGATACCGTTCACGACAACCCAAAATCACATTTCATTAATGATCGGGTTAAAGAACGAGTGTTATTTAAAACACTGTTCACGATAAACCCAAAAATCAATATCAATTCAATTCCAATTAAATATTATTTAATTGGTACACTTCATTAAATCTAAATAAAAGATTTAATCTTTTCTCAACTGGGTTCAAGAACAGTGTTAGTGAAGACACCATTCACGACAAACCCAAATCACATTTGATATTAAATACAAGGCTCTGAATAGAAAATATACCGGCTTATATTCAATATCAAATTTCACGACTAACAAATATCGCATTGGAAATAACGATATATATATATCTTTCAAATTTCCATAACAACACCTGTATAATCACGAATTCCAACATCGAAATATTCCGAAGACAATTTCGATTCAAATCCACTCCAATGCAATCATTGGATATTCTGGTTATTTTTAAAACCCTTTTCTAATTCAATTTATTTATTTAAAAATAAATAGAATTTTAATTCTAGTTCAAAACTAGTTCATTTCGATAAAAATCTATTTTTATCTTTTCAAATAGGGAGTTTTTCATCCCACATCTTTCTAAATCATTTCTTATGATTTTACACAAATTATTACTATTTTTAATAATTTTATCAAGGCCCGTACAGTCGATTTCCATCAATGGCCATCGAACTTCACTTACAGCGACCTTTTTCGAATTTGATTTGGACATAATTCCAAATCCAACCGTTAGATTTCAAATTTCTAATATTCGTTAGAAAGCTCTTTTCGATACGAACCCAACGGTTCCGGTTTTAGGAGAATCCGACGGTCGGATTTCCCGTAATGTCCGTTTGAAATAAATGGTCGAAATTCACGAACTGCCGCGGCGCGGCGCGTTCTATTCAGGCCATTATATTATATATATAATATATATAATATATATTTCGTCGATTTCTATTTAAAACGAATTATATAAATAGTTTTAAAATTCGTTTCAAAAGCAATTTCAACTTCCATTTCAATTCAAATCAAAATTGAATTCTTCTTTATAAATTCGTTTTAAAATTCATTTCTATTCAATTCAAATTTCAATTCAATTTGAATTCATTTCAATTCGTTTTCAATTCAATTTGAATTCGTTTTCAATTCATTTTCCGTTCAATTTGAATTCGTTTTCAATTCATTTTCAATTCAATTTGAATTCGTTTTCAATTCAATTTCAATTCAATTTGAATTCGTTTTCAATTCATTTCCAATTCAATTTGAATTCGTTTTCTATTCAATTCATTTCGAAATCGTTATATATTCAATTCATTTCGAAATCGTTATATATTCAATTCATTT
This sequence comes from Allium sativum, assembly GCA_030737875.1. Lineage (NCBI taxonomy): Eukaryota > Viridiplantae > Streptophyta > Magnoliopsida > Asparagales > Amaryllidaceae > Allium > Allium sativum. Next base: position 725,084,484 of record CM060919.1, on the reverse strand, counting down.
CGAAATCGTTATATATTTTCAATTCAAATCGAAATCGTTATATATTCAATTCATTTCGAAATCGTTTTAAAATCGATATAAATATCGTTCACGTCAAAATGGCGTCAATCTAATCAACACGGCTTCATAAATTTCTATTTTCAAATATTCTATTTCAAATATTTCTCTTTCAAAATAGTTGTTATTATCAAAATATTTCGTTCAACACATGACCAATCTCAATGAATGAGTACTGTCAACACATGAACTTTTATTTTATATCGATAAAGATGTAAATTTTATTACTAAAATATTTCGTTCAACACATGACCAATCTCAATGAATGAGTACTGTCAACACATGAACTTTTATTTTATATCGATAAAGATGTAAATTTTATTACTAAAATATTTCGTTCAACACATGACCAATCTCAATGAATGAGTACTGTCAACACATGAACTTTTATTTTATAATATTCTTTATTTTCTAAATTGGAATGAGGCCCAATCAATTACCATATAAAGTTAATTATATGGATTTTCATACAACACATGTATATAATAGCATTGAAAAATAATCAACCATCAACCAAAATGCACTACACTGTATAAGCATCAAATATAGATATCTAACGCTTATAACAGCCTGTCAATCAATCGATCGACATATTTAATCAATCAGGATGAGTGAACTGCATATTTCATCCTAACACCCGTGTAGGGTTTCAAACAATCAAACAAATATTTTATTTGTGCAGTTGGGCGATGTGTAAAATTTATCGATCCAATCAATGTCAGTCAAATCAGTGTACCTAAACAAACCGTCTGGTTTGTAAATGAATATTTTATTTATTCGCATTCACGTTAAAAATTATATTTTTAACGATAAAACATTTTATTTCAACATATGAATTTCTATCCAGTTCATTCTTTAAATAAAATGATATTTTTATTTTCTAACTTTTTTTAGAAAATTTCGGCGGCATAACGGCACGATACTAGAAACGGGACGAGGCCTAGCCTTATCCCCGGTCTAGTGAAGGCCCACGCCATTCACACATCAAACAAATTCACCAAACCATTCAATTCAAACCAAATAATTCAACCAACTACACAACCAAACAATTTAACAAACAAGCCATCCATGGTCTGTGGATGACGGGTGTCAGGTGCTACTAAGCACCGTCTGCATCCTAGTATATATATATAACTAGAAAATTTAAATTGAAAGGTGAGAAGTTCTCACATATAGCTATCCTAGCTCCACGGCACTTCTATTGTAGAGATCTTCGTCGTTCTTGCCCCTTGTCACTTTCTTCGCCCGTATTCACTACCTATGTAAAAGTCACATTTTTACTTCGCTATTCCATAAATAAAAATCGAATTTTTATTTCAAAGTTCAATACATAAAAATCGAATTTTTATTTCGAAGTTCAATATATAAAAATCACATTTTTATTTCAAAGTTCAATATATAAAAATCGAATTTTTAATTCAAAGTTCAATATATAAAAATCGAATTTTTAATTCGCTATATAACAAAGATGATATTTTTAATATCATCATGTGAAAATTATATTTTAATTCTCTACATGAACAAAATCCTATTTTTACGCCTTCTATATAGTAAAGACTATATTTTTAATACTTTAAAAATATAAAAATCATATCTTTATTACTTTAAAAATATAAAAATCATATATTTATTACTTTAAAAATATAAAAATCATATATTTCACTTATTTCAAAATCAAATCTTTATTTCAGCATCAGTTTTAATTATTATATTCAATTAGTTTTTATAATCCCAAAAAAAAAAAAAATCGATTTTAATATATATATATAAAACAGTTATATATAAACAAAATAAAAAAAAAGAAAAGGGGACTTACAGCTAACGGTGAAAAGGGGGGGGGGGAAGAACTGTCGGAGGGTGCTTGTCGCGGGTCCGTTCTGGTGGAGCAAGGGGGTGGCGTCGGGCTTCAGGGTCTCGATTTGCTGAGGGGGTCCGCAGTTGTGGGGGAGTTCGCCGGAGGGAGGGAAGAGGAGGAGGCGTCGGTGGCGGAGGGCGGTGGATGGCAGTCGCGTCGGCGGCAGGGAAAGGGGAGGCGGCTCGCGATGGACTGAGGAGGAGCGGTTTTTCGATTTTAGGTTTTTTTTTTTTTTAAAATGAATCTGAACGTGGAAGGGGGGGCAGAAATATAGAAGAGAGAGGTTTTTTTTTTATTTTATTCTGCAAAAAGTTGACTTTCACATACGACCTCGAAACGAGGCCCACCGCCTGTCGTCCATAGCGGTTTACCCCCATTCCGAACACAATGGGATATGTATCGCAAGCTGATTTCATCGTTTCGATCAGTTTTCGTTGAATTTTCATTTAAATCACTATATTTAATTTTAAACGTACATTTCAAATTACCGGGGTCACATACTGACTAGAAAAATTCCTGAAAAATATTTTCTAGCTTCGTATTGACGATACGGTCCTAACAAAACTAGTTTCGTCGAATTCTGAGACCGTTAGAAAAATGGCCAATTTCCAGTCGATTAAAATCAACTGAAACTGGTCAAACGCGTTTTCCTTTGCCACGCTCACATATTGATTTGAAAAATTATGAAATTTGAAACCTAGCAATAACTTAACACTGCGGACCCAACAAAACTGGTTTCGTCGAAATCCGAGGTCGTTTGCAAAATGGCCATTTTTAAGTGCCGAAATTCCATAGCGACTATTCTGAAATTTCAACTGGACATATCTTATCATTTCTAAGATGAAATCTCAGTTTGTTAACTTCGTTACAAAGATATAGTTATACAGATTCAAATATTTCTTGTTTCGTTCAATTCTGACTTATATTGAATTCTGTATATTCATTTGAAATTAGAAATCGAATTCTCGAACTACCGCGCCATTTTCAATTCTATTTATAATTATATATAAATATTTATATTCTAACGACGACGCGTATAATATATACGATCGAATTCTATTCAAAATAAATTTCTCGTCGATATTATTTAAAATAATCTATTTTAAATAATCAAAATTCGCTAAAATTGCCAAAATAAAAATTTTAAACTGGCCCAGATTTTACGGGTTGTTACACTAAAAGTAACTGGACTCACCAGACTTTATGTCTGACCCATTTTGTTTCCTCTTCTCTCTGTTTGAATCCCTTTTTCTTTTCTTTTTCAGCATGTTAGGGGAACCTAATATTCCTGAGGGCGTTCAAATACCAGCTTGGTTTCGTAGGAACCTAGAGGCTACAGAACTTGCCGAAGGCCAAGCAGACACCCCTCCCCCAGCTGCAGCCGCTGTTCCTCCTCCCGCTCCGCGTGTTGATAATTTCTCTAAGATATGCAAAGATTTCTGTGCTATGGGTGGGAAGCCATTCCGAGGAACTGCAACTTTTGTAGGAATTGGCTTAAAGAGACGGAGGATTTGCTTGGAATTTTCAAAGTTGACGATTGGAAGATTCATTTAGCCATTTGATAGCTGAAGGATGAGGCCTCATTTTGGTGGGAAGTGACACAGGCGGGACATCCAGTCAAAACTTGGGATGATTTCCGATAGAGATTCGAGATGAAGTTTCATTCTCAAGCCGAGAAAAGTATGAAAATGGAAAGGTTTTTGGCGCTTAATCAAGGAGGCGTATCTTTCAAAGAGTATGTTAATGAGTTTAATCAATTGGCGAGGTTTGGTTTGGAGCTAGTAAACACACACACACAAGAAAGCTTTGAGGTTTGCTAGAGGATTGAATGAACCCCTCCATGGGTTAGCTATGTCTCATATTCCGATGGGAGCAACTTTTGAGAAACTCGTTGATATGGCATTGATGCATGAGGAAGATAAAGGTGAAAAGAAAGATGCTAAGGTTGAGGAAACCCAAAACAAGAAAGTGTGGCCCAAGAAAGAAAACAACAAAAGAAGTGCGGAAAGAACGGATAAGCTCGAGATATGAGGAAATGTCATAATTGTGGACGCGAGGGTTATTTGATCAAGGATTGTAAGAAAAGGAAGAACGCTTGTTTCCATTGTTGAGAGGTTGGACATCTTGTTAATGATTCCCCGAAGAAGCAAGGACAGGGCCAAAGGGCAAGATCTTTTGGAGGGTAGGTGCATGCTCTTGTGGCCAGTGCGCCGGATAGAGGTAGGAAAGTTTCCGTTGAAGGTTTGATTTCTCTTTCCAATCATCATGTTAAAACACTTTTTGATTCTGGCACTTTTTATTCTTTTATATCGGATTCTGTGGTTAAGTCTCTGCACCTTAGTACTAGTATGGTTTTGAATTCCGTTGTTGTCTCAAACCCCATTGGTGGTACGGCTCATTTGTCTATGATTTGTTGGGGTTCTGTGTTAGGCGTCGAGTTTGAATGCGATGCATATGTGCTTGATTTCATGGGCTATGGTTTGATTCTAGGGATGGATTGGCTAGCCATGTATGGTGCCATTATGGATTGTGAGAGGAGGGTCGTTAGACTTTTGACTTGTTAGGTGAGGGCCCTCGAGATTTCTTGTGACCCTAGGGGGCCTGTCATGCTTAGTTTCCTAGAGTCGCTTGATGCATCTATCGATGACCTATGATTTGTAATTGTAGTCTATGAGTATCCTGATGTTTTTGAGGAGGTTCGGGGCTTACCCGAGGCGCGAGAGTGATTTCTGTATATACTTGCTGGACAATGCAAAGCCTGTTGCATTGCCTGTGCGCCATATGGCTCCAAGAGAAAGAAGGGAGCTCAGCAAAAAAGTAGGGGAGATACTTGAGAAAGGGTTTATTAGGCGAAGCATATCTGAATGGGGTGCTCCAGTAGTATTCACCAATAAGCAGGATGGTTCGCTTCGCTTATTTGTGGATTATAGAGAGTTGAATAAACTCACTAAGAAGAATAGGCACCCACTTTTGAAGATAGATGATCTGTTTGACCAGCTTGTTGGTGCACCTATTTTCTCTCAGTTAGACTTGGACACGGGGTTTCATTAGTTGAGGGTGGCCGAGGACAGTATAGATAAAACTGCTTTTAGAACTCTAGATGGTTTCTTTGAGTGGCTTGACATGCCTTTTGAGTTGACGAATGCACCCGCCTATTTTTTTGATCTAATGAGGAGGGTGTTTTGGGAGTTTCTAAATAAGTTCATTGTGGTATTTGTTGACGATATCCTGTTTTTCCCGAAGAACGAGGAAGAGCATGCCCTATGTTTGAGGGAGGTTTTGAAAACTCTCCGTGCGCACCAGCTTAAGGCAAAATTCTCCAAATGCCATTTTTGGAGAAAAGAAGTGAGATTTCTAGGGCATGTGGTCCTTAAAGATGGGATAGAAGTAGATCCTGCGAAGGTAGTTACAGTTCAAGTTTGGCAGATCCCAAAGAATGCAATGGAGGTAGGGAGTTTTCTTGGTTTAGCGAGCATATATAGGAAGTTCATTATGTACTTCGCAAAGATATCAACCCCACTCACCAGATTGACAAAGAAGAATCTAACATTTTCTGAGTATAGACCATGAGGATGCTTTCTAGTGATTGAAGAGGGATCTGACAACAGCCCCAGTCTTGACCTTACCTGACAAGAACAAAGTGTTCATAGTATACCCTGATGCATGTGGTACAGGGCTTGGTGCGGTTCTGATGCAAGAGGGAAAGGTAGTATGTTATGGAGGTAGACAGTTAAGAGTTCATGAGAAGAACTACCCTATGCATGACTTACAGTTAGCTTCAATAGTATTCATGCTTAAGACTTGGCGCCATTACCTACTAGGAGAGAAGTTCCAGTCGTACACCGATCATAAATCTCTCAAGTACTTGTTCTCACAGAAGGATCTCAATTTGAGGCAACAAAGATGGATGGAGTTCCTAGCGTCCTATGACTTTGAGATTGCTTATACCCCTGCCAAGGGTAATGTGGTGGCAGACGCATTGAGTAGGCAGAGGATGACTTTGAGTCCTCTGTTTGTGGGGAGGAAAAGCTTGGAGTTTATATCGACTTTTGATTTTAGACCCTCCACCGAGTTTAAACCTGGTTTATTGGCATCATTAGAGGTGTGACCTACTCTATTGGACCAGATAGGAACTTCTCAATGAGATGACCCACAGCTAGTGGATATTTCGGATAGGCTCAGTAGAGGGAAACTTTCAGTCACCTCAGTAGATATTCCAAGGATAATAGTGGGTGGTTACGACGAGATGTAAGGCTTTGTGTTCCCTGAGTTGGGAGTTTGTTTAAGACAGTCCTTGAGGAAGCCCATCATTCTAGGATGACTACTCATCCAGGCGGTGATAAGATGTATCCAGATATGAAGAGGGTTTAATTTTAGGCTGGGATGAAGAAAGATGTAACAGAGTTTGTTTCTTGATGTTTGATTTGCCAGCAAGTCAAAGCTGAACAAAGGAAGACCAGTGGTTTACTTCACCCTATGGAAGTCCCACATTGGAAGTGGGAGAGCGTCTATATGGTTTTCAATGATGGTTTGCGTAGATCGAGGAAATGCAACACCAGTATTTGGGTTGTAGTTGACAGGCTTATTAAGAGCGCTCATTTCATTCCTGTTAAGAGTAAGAGGACAACAACATAGTTCGCAGCAGTTTATCTTCGTGAGATAGTCTATCTACATGGAGTACCTTCCAGTATTGTAAGTGATCATGACCCCATATTCACTAGTGAGTTTTGGAGGAGCTTGCAAGAGGCATTAGGTACACAGTTGTGTTTCAACACCGCGTATCACCCTCAGACCGATGGACAAACGGAAAGAGTGAATAGAGTTCTTGAGGATCTTTTAAGTCTGTGTATCTTAAACTTCATAGGGACTTGGAAAGAGCATCTTCCTTTGGTAGAGTTCTCATACAACAACAGTTATCAGGCTAGTATTGGAATGACACCCTTTGAAGCATTGTATGGATGACCCTGTAGATCATCAACTTGTTGGTGGGAATCTACAGAATGGCTTCTACTTGGACCTAAGATGATTAGGGAGACTTCAGAGAAGATTGATCTTATTCGCAGGCGCATGAAGACAACTCGGGATAGGCAGAAGTCCTACGCAGATAGGAGAAGGACTGACATTGAGTTTGAGGTAGGAGATATGGTTTTCATCAAGGTATCACCTTTGAGGAATGTGGTTCATTTTGGATCTATAGGGAAATTGGCACCGAGATTTGTAGGGCCATTTCCCATAACAGAAAGAATTGGCCAAATGGCCTACAGAGTAAAGCTACCGAAGAGACTATCCGGCGTGCATGATGTTTTCCACGTTTCTCATTTATGGAAGTGCTTACATGATACCGTAGAAGTAGTTGAGCCGAGTATAGTTGAGGAAGTAGAGGTAGAACGGGAGGGGACAGTTCGACGAGTTCCTACCTGTATTCTTGGATCAGAGGTTAAAAAGCTACGCAACCGAGAGGTCAAGTTGATGGAAGTTCAGTGGGAGATAACCAAGAGGATGCAACTTGGGAGACTGAAGATAAGATTCGCGCTTCGTAACCTTTTCTTTTCAAGGGTATGTTCTTAACTTCCTTTCCAAAGCTTTTATACATGCTTGTTTCTATCATTTAATTATATCCTATCGATCAAATCTTCGACCTTTAAGTAGGGAATCCAATTGATGTAAACATGTGTTTGGGACATATTATGTTTGATAGATGCAAGTGGATCGAGTGTTTGCTAGTGGTTGCTCGTGGATGCATAAACACACACATTAGGCACTAGATTGGCTCAATCACTCTCATACTGCATATGGATGTTGCATTTGGATGGATGATTTTGCAGACATATAGAACTTACATGTTATAATAGGATTATTTGCATACATGTTGGATTCATAGCACTAACATACATTACATTAAAGAGGTCAACTAAATCAGTAGACCGCCTGATCTTTCGCATTAGTATTGGGACATATACACACACCTTTGCATATATTCATTTAAGCATTAGAAATATTTTAAGGACAATGGATTCCTGTAATTGGTGGATGCGCAGATAGATGATGGATGTTAGGATATACATTCTTCTTAACTTAGAGATTTTGGGGATGAAATCCTTTAAGTAAGGGAGAATGTAACACCCCATAATTTTAAAAAAACACTTTAATGATAAACTAATGAATACTTAACTAAATATTGGGAATTAAGTAAAATGGATTGCACTATTGCATTCGTCTCAGAATTCTGCTTAAGATAGACCCCAAGTTTCCGTAAAATGAACATCGTATGAAGAAGATATTAACACTACAACAAAATGACCCTATTACAACAGTGGAACACCATTGTAATATACATTTTACAACGTTGGGCTAACCGTCGTGTATTAAGAAGTTATAATAAACTAAAATCTTTTACAATTTTTTTTGCACCGTTGTAATATGTATATTTTACAACTTTTTCCACCATTGTAATAACCTTTATTACAACAGTTAAACACCGTTGTAATAATATTTACTACAACTGTTATGCACAGTTGTGATTGATAGTTGCATTTAAAAAAAAAATTAGACCTTTTGCAACAAAAATGAAGAATACACTAAATGTGGCAATACTCCATAAGCAAATCAGATATTACAATTATTTGCAAACTAACTTATTAAAATACTCAATTTTTTAGTATTACAAACAATAAGTTTTCGAAAACATTTCGCGCATTATTACATACTTGACCGTTACAAAGCAACTTAGTACAAGCACAAGTTATCCACAAAAATTGCATATCCTACGGGAGTACACAAGTTGAAGACAACAAAATCTTTACACCATTTTTTTTTGCTGCAAGTTCACTACAGTGATCTGAACCTGTTGCATAAGAATACGTTTGTTGTCAGAAAAAAAGAACAGAAAGTGTTTTTTTAAGCCAACAATACCAAATCTTAATAGCATCAAACATAACTAGCATTCTACACAAAAGCTACAAAATTAAACTCATTATGATGATGTGTCTCAACTGTCGACCAATTGTTGATCAATCACTTATATTGTAGAGGAAAATTTGAAAATGAGCACAAAAGAATAATGTAGAAGTGTAAATGTCAATTGTCAATTTGCCTGATTTAAACCAGGCTTACTTCAGAATGCTATCAATTTCATTCTACCTTAAGATCATGAACTAGCTGAGCAAGGTCTTCAGTCGAATAAATATCATGATGAGGTGGTGATGAGCCCTACGCCAGCAGTAGAATTTCTACTAATAGCAATGCTACCAACAACTTTGTAACTAGGCGGTTCACTGCCTTCACCTGGCTTAGCACCTTGTCATCACAATCATATGCAAATCAGTAAGCATGTACAATGAATCTTTTACTAAATTTTAGAGAATAAAACTCACCAAATGTCTACCAATGCATCAGTATTAGAAACAAAGACACAGATCAGTCCTCAGCATGTCCATGAACATAAATTCATAAACAAGTGGGAACTACTGTTCCAATAGGAAGATCTGATGTACATGTTCTTACATTAATTAGATTACATCACATTGAGTCCATGGAACAACCTGGACCATTTTAATTTGTAGTTCGTCTGCATTTGTAAGATAATAACTAGATAATCCAAATCTTCCACTAGCAACTTGCTTGATTGCGCTTCTTTTTGGGTTCATTGAACCACCAGGAAGTGATTCCATACGTGATGGTTGTTCTCCTCCCTCGCCTTTCCAATGCGGACGAAATGGAATATTAAAAAAAGGTCAAAGAAAAAGTACATAAACGAATTTGATGAACAAAATAAGCATACCAGTATTGGACTTTCCCCCAAGTTTGTTCATAGCTACAGCAAGGGTGTATGTGCTTCCAATGATATAGATCCATAACTCATAGCACCAATGCAAAATCTGTTTACAATCTCACTAGCTGGTTCGACTTCATCTAATGAAATCTTTTCTTTGACATCTTTAAACTTCAACATCCCATTTAAGTTCATGAATAATATTGTGCTCAATGCCGCAGTGCTTGCTCCATAGCCGCTGCTATATAAGTTATCGTACCCACAATCTCCACCTGTATATGTCAATGACAGTTTATGTGATTTTTGAAGTTAAAAGAAAAAAAATCAAAGCACATCCAAACTAGCACCATTTCCGCCTTCTCTGATTTTAACAGTTCCATCCACCGTTGTTTGAGTCAATGACAGTTCCATAGACCAATTTTATGTGATTTATGCCTTCTCAAATTTTAACAAGAATCTTGTTCAAATGGGAAATGTTTTGTTCCTAATTCCGACCCATTTTCTAACTTCTGATGCTAGAAACTAGCACAACACCTCCTATGCCATTCTCATCTAACTTCTCGAACTATCACCAATACCACAGTCTCGCTGTCTCAACGTCAAACAGCAATAACAAACTCAACCACCCTCAAGTCTGCCTACATCCAAACCAGCACCATTTCTCTATTGTCAATAAACCAACATTGTAAACACACCAACCACGTCCTCAACCTGTTACAAAATCAAGCTCCAAAATCCATACCCAAATAGCCACACCCTATTGGTAGACGTCTAGCTGGAGTTGGTGCACCTGTGCAATTACCACAAAACAATATTTATGCAACAGATTTTATTACCTCATGGAGGTTATGTATATCAGTATACTCTTCGAGGTCCCAACGTTGCTAGCAGTGAACTAATATTTCACATTCCTAGACTGAGCCTTTATGTTCCACAGTTCATGCTTGTTGTTGCTTTAGCCAATGCCACTCCTGTGCAAGGAAGAACAATGCTTGGACAAAACTTGTACACAACAGCGAACAAGTTGGAGCATGAATCTGTAGCCAAACCGATTGGCAAGCTTTTGAAAACGGATCAAACTGAAGTTTCACACCTTTTGATCTAACACAAATTTTTAACCTGATTTTTTTGTAACAATAATTAGGTTTAGTATGACAACAGAAATTGGAAGTGTTATACCTTTGGATCTGACACAAATTGCTTCTTTTGAAAATTTGAAATCCCCAATCTCTGGTGAAATTCCTAACATTCGGCATCCGACAAGGTAGTCCATAGCTCCGAGACCACATCCAGCTCTAATTCGTTTTACAGATCGACCCGATTTCCTTCTCCCATATCGAAATCCAATCTATAAGTCGATAGAGTTGATGGTGAACTTCACTTCAAGTTCGGCCTTAGAAGTGATAACAGGTGCTATTGGCTACGGGTTTCGGTCCGAGGAGAACTCCGAGCTGGATGCAGATGAGCGATTGTTGCTTATTAGGAGGCTTTTCATTGGGTTCGGTTTAGAGGAAGAATGTTTTGGAGATTACCGTGATATTGTAAGGAGGGAGAAAGCGGTGATTACAACGAAAATTTAGATCTAGAGCCCGAAATTTTGTTTTGGAGCCAAACGAAAATTTGGTTTTGGAGCCACGAAATTTTGTATGCATTCTCAAAAGTAAAATTTCAACTAAGAACCACTTAAGAATATCCGTGAAATTTGAAAACTAACCGTATTTATTTTTGAAGTATGAAAAATAATTGGCATTCGAAAAAAGATAAAAATATGAACTTGGACACATCCTCATTCAATTATTATCCATCCAATTTTATACAAAACTGCAGCTAACTTTTCATCCATTTTAGTGGATAGAATAACTGTCATTTACTATTTTGAATAGATAATAAAATCATGGTATGCATATAAATATCTATATTTATTGGTTAAAATTATTTTTCTTATCATATTTATTAATTATTATATTTTCAATGTCAAAATTTATTTATATTGAATTATAATTTTTTATTCATTTGTTTAGATTACTAATTATTGACATTTCTTTATTCATTTGTTTAGTTTACTAATTATTTATTAATTATTATATAGCAAAAAGAAATTTTTAATATTAGTTATTACATATTTTCAAATAAACTATTTATTATTATTATTAAACAATAGTTATTGAGTATTAATATTTTTATTAATTATCGAATTTTTATTAATTATTAATATGGTATTTTGTTGTATTGTAGACATATTACAATAGTCAAAAAATAAAAGTTGTAATAGGCTTTTATTACAACTGTCAACATAACACCATAGTTAAAATAAGCTTAATGCAACTTTTCTGGAAAAAGTTGTAAAAAAACATTTATTACAATGGTGATTTTACCACCTTGTAAAATTAAAGTTGTAATATGGTGTAAGGTTGGATGTTTATATACACATAAGCCATTTATATAAAAATAAATAATATCCAGAATTCAAAATCAAACGACACCTGGGGGGAATCAACCCGTTAGGGGTCGGCCCTGTTGCCTATTGGTGTCGACCCATGGGTCGAGCCTATAACGGGGGTGTCGACCCCGGGGTCGACCCCACCGAGATCAAGGAAGATTTTGTCCTGCAACTGGACACAGTTCTGAGCGAGATTCGTTGACCTTAGGCTATAAATAGAACCTCATTCTCATTGTGTTTATTCACCAAAAATAATGGAGACAATGAGGTGCTGCGCCAACTCGGTTTGAACCAGCCTATTCTTCTTCAACAACAAGTTATACGTACTCAAGGATCTATGCTACATCATCTACAATCAATCCTCTGCTCTTTAGATCCAATCACAATGAGTTTGTATTGCTTTTAGATATAAACACCTCAAATGTAATCTTGACATGTTTATAAGTTTGGATTCAAGCCTATGCTTGTTAGTAATCTAAATCACAACAGATCTGCCATTACTTGTATACCTAATTTACTGCTTAGATCTCATAAGCCTATTCATGATATCCTTATTCTGTTAGTTTGCCTAATCTTGTCACTGTATGTTTATTCTGTTAGTATGACCAATTCTATCATCATATGCCAGTTTTTTTTACTATGCCTATTCTTTTTCTTTTCTCTCCCTCTTTCCCATTTTGTTTTTATAGCCAGGCTACATTCGAGCCTAGGCCTATTGCTGAAATACGGGAGCGCATGAAATTAGGAATGATAATTTAAGACATTATTCATATTGTAAAACATGATTGGGAATTTTGGGCATAATTTGTACCTTGGGCCAAAACTTGGGATTTGGGGGCATAATCTATATCTTAATCTAAACCTTAATCTGGGGAATAACTTGTATCATAGATCAAATGGGGATTTGGGGCATAATAAACATGAAAATTTGGTTAGTAATGAACATGCCTAGATTTGCAGTAACTAGAAATTGTAACCACGCGTAGACACATGGTTAGATTACATTTGTGGTAGAAGCCAGCACGGAACCGCCCAACATATCCATCGTCCACAAGTGGTGAATCTAATGTGAGGGGTCTAAGTGCATAAACATAAACGTAATGGTGCTAAGACACAAGGTTAAGTCCGACTTTTGGTAGAAGTCTGCCCGGACCCTACCGGCTTATCCAACATCCACAAGTGGTAGACTTAATGTGGGAGGTCTAGCGCATTAATAACCATAATTGAATAAATGGTAATAAATTTATAATACTTAACCTATTTGAGTCTGTTGAGAATGCAACTCTTGCGCTAGGCATTGAAGGCTAGCATCAACCTTATGCGCCAACTTCAAAAAAGTCAACGCTTCATCATTCTATGTCAGCTTGCTAAGAACCGCGCTCGCTCGCGGCACACCTCATCTGAAATTTCTTTTGTCGAAGCTAGGGGCCCACGTCGAGGAAGGAGGTTCAACCTCATTAAAAACATCGTCGTCCGCTCCAACACTCGTACAACGATATCAACGACAACGGAAATGAGATGATGATCGAACCATCATCGCTTACGGCCTAGGAGCACAGTAACAAACTGGGTTCGAGTAACCAACCTTCTACTCGGAAGAGCCCACTTGTCGCCACTCAGAACTAGAGTCCCACTCTTCTAGCAGCCCATCGGGCCAGAGTACTCCTGGACAGGGTGCACACTAGCTCGCTCAAACTCGACAACCTTACCAAAACCATACCATCCTTGACATAAAAGAGAGAGAGAGCCAGATGTGTACAACAGAAGACGTCGACAGAAGGGAACTCCCGAAGTCTGCCAAAGCTAATGGGTTCCAATAGAAAATCCCCCTTCAGCATATCTCCCTGACGCTTCTACATGCCAAAGGTGGCGTCCTATGACAGCACAACCGACCTATGATCTCGACAATGTCAGAATCGCCATCAGGAATGTAACGCGTCATTCTGGCTGCCCCCCGGCTGTGACGCTCAAGCCTCCGCTAGGCGGACTCAAACTGCTGGGAGTCCAAACTTATCGCCTATGCTTCTGGCATCCAACTGGGCCCGAGTTCACTTCAACCACAGAATCATGCAACCAAAGTTGGAATACCTTCCGCCAAGAAGGCGTGCTAGGCTCAAAAGTCCTGGACTAGATCACGACCTCAATAATGAGGTCGGAGCCCGATTTCCAATTATCGCCGACACGATCTATGGAGTTGTGAAGAAACCACGGGGGCATGCCCACGACATCTATGAAACCAGTAAAAGGCGCAACCCATTCACTTCGACTATCCTTACTACCAAATGGCGCTAGAACTTCAACATGCCAACACTTACCCAATACTTAAAGAGGCCATGATTCTCGAAGCTTCATTAGCTGCCACAAATAGCACATTGATTCATCACACGCTGCTAATGCCATTAAGTGCAAGTGCTTCCCCGTCACTATCCAGGTCGGCGCTATACGGGTTCTCTTAACTTCAATCTTAAACCATCTCAACTCCCGACCAACTAGCCAAGAAATTGGCCATGCAGTCCAGGATGCACGCCGTAATGCCCAAAGGTATCCTCTCAGTCTCGAACATTTATCAAGACACCCATAAAAATATCAAAGGCTATCTCGCAAGATCCCACACTACCTTGGCCGAAGTCAAAAAACCTACTCCTCGAACCGCACTCGTCCAGCTTGCGAAAGGCATACCATCTAATTCCAAACTTAGAGCATGGACCGATCAAAAACAATCAAAAATTGGGGGGGGGGGGGGGGGTGTTCTGCACTGATGCCAACTACTTCCTACGCCGAGAGTTAGCATAAAGGGATCGAGCTTCTCACCTCAACATCCTTCCTCACGGCCATGCCCAGGGCTCCAATGACCCTAATTCCACCACTCTCCGCGTTCTTGCTCACGTCGGCAAGGTTAGTTGCAAGAATAAGAGGAAGTACTTTGGCTTCCTCCTTTCTGCGGCCGTACTCCTCTCAGCAACACCCCCGAGAAAATCTATTTTGCAACCTGCAATTAACAACCATGCAAAAGGCCAAGACCTAAAAGTCCGACGAGCAAACCAAGGGACTCCACATGATATTGTCGGTTCTACAGCATCCGCGGACACAACGCTCATCAAAGACTCCCACTGCATGGGATCTTTGAGCTACTCAGTGCTCATCAAAGTTTCCCGCTAAACATGACCTCGACTGACAACTAATCCCTCAAGATCGTCCCCCCACCTCGTCAGAACTATAGCTTCCATGGCGCAGTTGACCTTGACTTGTCATTAGAAATGTCAGTTTGCAACTCCTCCCTGCCTTTTCCTCCCTCATTGAAAGCAAAACATAAACTAAAAGCGAACATTCTCCCATAAAAGACACCTCCTTTCCGCTGCGTCATGGCCCTTTTTTATCCTCCACGTGGTGCTCTCGATCAATAGGGGGCACGCTGGGAAGCAGTGCCGGAGGAACGTTCGGAAGCGAGCCCGAGAATTCCAGTCCTCTACCATCCCCACGACCATCGTCTACGATACAACAATCCCCAAGGTTATCATTGGAGATATCGACCAACGACTCATTAACACCATCATCTCGCCCATATATATATATATATATATATATATATATATATAAAGAGGAGGCGAGAGAGATGATTCAATAGCATGAAGAAGGCATACGTATTAATGTTTAAAGGTCAAAAAATAGGACCTTGAGCACAATTGCCGACGGAATTGTCTGGGGGTAAGGGGTCGCAACCTTTCCAATAGTCGTTACCGTTGCAATTCAAACAGAACCATCCATTCACGGATAGATGCCTCATTCCGACCAATATATATATGCCTACAAAAAAATGAAAATAAGAAGCAAAGCCCCTTCTCCAAGACACACCTCCTCTTTGATGTATCACAACCATCATCCTCCAACTAATTCTCCGGCCACTTGGGGGCACGACTGGAAGCTCAACCAAAGGCCCGCTTGAACGCACATCGGCAGCCTGGACTTCAAATGGGCCTTCCCTTCACCTACAGGCCTAACTCCTCGTCCGGGAGGCCCATGCCCATACAGCGGAAGCTCGGCGATGGTACTTTCAAACTCTCAACCATGGACGGAGCCAGACTCCCAAGAGCATGGAACAAAGAACATACTCACCTCTACTCTACATAACCTAGCGTACAATTAATTCACGCACTCCAACGATGTCTTGTTTTCCTGCAATTTAAGGCATTGTAAAGGCTATCACTGCCAAAGTTATCCTTTGAAATGATGTTCAGTTTCTTGTCTCCCTTCCATGTTTTCTCCATGCATGACATTTTTGATCAATCCTGACAACCAACTTGCGTACAAACTTTTGTTCGCCGCACTGGCGCCCCAAGCACGGGAGTTGGTGCCGCCTTCCAAGCCTCGATCCGACATCGAGGCCGAACACATTGGCTACGACCAGCACCCCGAGCACGGTAACCGGCAACGCTACTCGAGTCGCCGGTCCGCGGCGCGACCGATTATAAATAACCACGAACTCGAACCTCCGCCTGTGCCGAGGCCGAGGATAAATCATTCCGCGCCCATGTCCCAAGCGACTTGGGGCCGCCCAACAGACAGCCGGGAGCAATGTAAACTTCCCCTGGCTACGGGTACCTGTCGAATCTCGGCGCAGCACCAAGACCGACATTACATCATTTTTCCCCGAAGCTCTAAAGGCTTAGGTACAGCTCACGGCCACGATCGGACCCTATGGGCGGATGATTGGAGCTTTTCTCTAGCGAATAAATGACGCTGTCACTCGCTCCAACCCGATGAACTATGGGAGAGCCATACACCGGACGAACTGCATAACACAACGTCAAACGCCTCCGCTACACTTGGGATTAACCCGGGGCAACCCAAGTACACAGCAGGCGCTCAGCCTGGCTTCGCAAACTACGGGTTTCCTAAGCTGAGGGAATCTTGCTAGAAGCCTGCGCTCTATCACACCCCTCCGAAATAATTGACCCGGAGCATGGTACACAATCACACCCCTTTGGAATAATCAACTCAGAGCGTGGTCTCCGATTGCATTTCTGTTGGCGTAACATCAAGTACGCTTGTGCAAGTACAGGACATCGGAAAACATGAGAAGAACGTTCGAACACTTAACACGAAACACGATCTTTACTAATTCATATTCCATTTCACACACACACACACACATTATACATACTACATGTCTAACATCTCTTCTCTCTGATGACATGGTATACATGAATACCACACCATGTCTTTAAGAACCAAAAGCGAGGACCGCACTCGCATATACTATTGGTTTACCTAACCCAAAGTATCTTTATTTCCTTTAACAATTGCTGATTCTACTCATCCTTTTCTTTTCTTTTGTCTATACAGGTTCGACACAGGAAGGTAACCACCACTGACGGGCCCTTTTCTTCCGGAACTGTTTCCTCCTCCTTTACTCTACACAGGAGTAATAGATTCATGAGGCACCGATGCACGCCTTCCGCCATCATCCTCGCCGCTTGTAATCATCATAACGTCCACGAGAGAAATACATGGCAACAACTTGGGGATGATGTAAGAAGCAAGGACCAATGCAGCCTGGGTTCTCCCCAAGCCTTCCTGGCGCCCAGCTCTGCTCTCTTCTCAGCATCCTAAGTGGTTTTCGGATCAGCTGGCTCCCTGTCCTAGAATCGCATAACTGCATTCGCTTCAAGATTCTCTTAGGGTCCTCTCGCCCTCTTTTGGTGGGCATCATCAACGGCTCTCCTTTTTCCTAGCCTACTCAGAGGCCCTCTCCTTCTCTGCCTCAGCATCGGCCTACCTTTTTGCCACCACAACGGCAGATTTCTCCTGGGCGTCCCGACCAGCCTTCGGCCATGCCTCTTGTATGGCAACCTCATCCTGTCCCTTTTCCCCTCCGTCTCCTCCAAATTTGCCACCAGTCAGGCTTCCTGACCTTCCATTGTAGCTTGCTTTGTTTGCATACTTACATCAGCTACGCCCGTTGCATGAGCGCTTCATCCAGCCACAGCTTATCCTCCTCTAAGGAGGCTCATATAAATATGGGATCTCGAAGCCACAGGTTCTCCTACTACTCTAAATTGTTCCCGCTGTAACTCCAACCAGCACTCGGACACTTGAGGAAGCATTGGGGAAAAGCCTGGCGTCGCCTCCGCTCCAGGGGACTTCCCAGCAAAAGAAGCAACTATTTGACCTTTGATGGTTCATCGCTTACGTCCTCTTCAGTTAGTAAGTACTCGAGCTTTGGGGAAGTCCCCAACCTATCTTCGCACCAGCTTACTCATCGCAGGACCTGAGGAGGATCTCCACCAGCTTCTGCGTTGGCATTTTCGTCGCCACAGCCATCGAGGCGTAGAAAGCCGCACCAAAGGAAAAAGGGAGCAATATAACCACCGTTTCCCTGAGGAACTGGAGAACTTATATAAGTTCCCAATACGCAAAATAAAAAATCCATATTTCAGTGCAAGTTCTCGGGTTTCCATGGCCGGTCCATCGAGTTCGCAAAGTCTCAGCGCCCTGGCAGCAAACTCATACTTAAATGCAACATGAAGCTAACTCATACCCCTCGATGCATACCTACAGGCGCATCGAAACGCGGCAATGACACCTAGTTTGGATAACTATGCGGTAGTTGCTGGTAAATGTCAGCACCATTTTTGGATCAGATAATGATCCCGACATAATTGGGTTGGAGACTAACGACCCGACCGTATGCCCGCATCTTGCGTGCGTATCAGAGTGGTCAGTCTGAATAAGTTCATTTTCAGAATCATTCGCCAACCAATTGTATTTCGTTCAACTCCAATTACCGAACAGACATGAAACACTGAGCAACGATCCGAGCTTGCTAGCTCGTCTCTGACGTCGAGCAGAATCAAGCAGGTACCCAGGCCTGGGGGCAACCTTCTGCGGGTTATCGCATCAGCCTGGCAATCTCAAGACCCGATCAGATCCCCTTAAGTCTTTTCACTGGTGTCATCCTCACAGCATCCTACGGAGCCACCATCTTGAGAGCACCTTCACCTTGCAATAAAGGAAATCTGGAGCCAAAGTTCAGGCCCTGGAGGCTTCTCGGCTTCCATCAATACCCGGACTACACAAAAAGCTGATGCTCCGGAACACGGTGGTAGCCTTTTGCTTCAACAACTAACGCCACGGCCATCGCCAATCGCCAGTGCGACACCTAAGTCAAGATGCAGCCGCATCATGGTTAGGTTATTGATTGGAGCCCAAGATTAACAGCTCGACTATGTGTCCATATCTTACATAAGCATTCAAGCTGACAATCCAAGCAGGTCCATTCCTTGAGGACCACGTCGCGAGACCAAAAATCACTAATCGCTATCCGCTCATATGGCAACATGCAAAGGTTCAAGTTTACAAACTCAAGATTGAAGACAGGGCTCCGCAAAGTCGTGGGAGTGCGAAGTTATGTCTCATGCTCCCGCGTGCCGGCTTAGTTGTCATCTCCTCAACCAAGGTTAGAAATCCTTAAGAACGTGAAAGATTTAATAAGCATTTGGGACACAATGCCCAATCCTGTATTCACACATGCTTGGCGACCTTTATTCAAATTCCTAATCTCGTTTTCCAAGGTCCGCCACTCCACGTTCTTGAATACCAAATCCGAAAGCCCTCTTACTTTCCATATCTCTCTTCCCTTCTCCCAAAAACCTAACAACACCTCGAACATCCAAAGTACAAAAGATGTATTTTGGCATCCTCCACGCCTTATGATGATTTTCTATCCGGAGAAGAGAAGAAAGGAAGCAAATATAATCAGGTGATTGACATGCCCCAGACGAACATTTCGGGATCGTACGCCAAGCTACTATCGTATTCACTTAACTTCGAAGCTCCAACTACCAAGTCAATCACGACTCAACGACCACCTGGTTACTCACCAATTGCTCAGTCATCAAAGCGCCCGCGCCCAGCATTTGGGTCCAGCCTCGCCTCAAAGGAGAATCCATATGAATCTATGCCACGACATATGACAAGTATTGTCCTAACAATGGCATTCACATACACGAGTTGCCGAAACTTTGGTCAATGGGAGTAGCTTGGATCGTTGAGCGACCTTGGGCTCACCTAGTCCAAGTGATTTAAAGGATACTCCAAATAATCAAGCTCCATCCCAATGACGTTTCAGCAACCACTTAGGGCAATCATGCGCCTAAGCCATAGCAATGACCATGCGTACACGCTTTGGGAATCTCAACCGAGCGGACTAACTCGATTCAAATGCGCGCCCACAAGCCTTAAGGGTTCAAGTATACATACCAAACAGTCAGCTCTCGATCTAAAAACTCTTCGAGAAGCTAAAATTGTGTGATCATAAGCCTAGGGCATACAATTCACTTTCATATTACCTATTCTAACTCAGATCGCATCACGCAAAACCACGCACAAATTTGTGATTACATACACAATTAAAACCTAATAACGAACCGTTTGCACTTCGATGCAATCGGGAGTCGGCAACTAACTTTTATTGTCTTTAATCTACAGGAAGTAGGAGCTTTAGACAGGTTCCAATCCAAGCCGCCAAACTCAAGCGAGTCAAAGCTCTTAACAATGCTGGAATCCTAAGCTCACACCCACATATTCCAACAAGGCATCCCAACCACTCTAAAGCAGTGCGCTCTCGACATACAACGCAAGAGGAAGGTCATAACCGATCGCTAAGCACTGCATAGAGATGTTTGCGCCCATATCAGACCCATTTCACTTCAAAGCATGTCCCTTTAACAAAAAACATACTTTAAGGGGGAAAATGTTAACTAGCCTTTTCGTCCAGTTAACAAAAGTACACAAGACACGCTCGTCTCAACATATCGCGTGATATTACAGCCCGGAGGCATTGCAAATATCATCCAGGGTACAGTACCTGAAGACTCGAGTCTAGCCACTAGCAGGATGTTGCATCCCTCGAACGCAACCTCCATTAGTATCAGTCCGCATCCGAGCCGAAGGCGAGCCGTGCTCCGAGCCGAAGGCGAGCCGTGCTCCGAGCCGAAGGCGAGCCGTTAAGCGGGTTCGGGCGCAGTGCTGGTGGGGGTCTGGGGCCCCGTAGTCCCGGCGGCGATCGAACTAGCCAGTTAGGTCGAAATTGTGGGCACCGCCCGATTCATCCCATTTCCGCCAACAAGTGTGTTGCCCAAAATTACCAGATCAACTCAAAGTCAAGATTAAGCCAACAACTTCAGCGAGCCTCGCCGCTCCTCCAGCACATTCCCGAACCAAGGCCTCGACATCCCCGGAAGCACCGACCAGGATTTCTAGCCCCTAAGCCACTCTGACAGACCTCGTACCTCCCAAACAGAATTTTCGTACCCCCAAGAGGTGAGAAATTCCGCACCCTCGAGGTGCGAAATTTCGCACCGGCGAGGTACGAAATTTCATACCCTCGAGGTGCGAAATTTCGCCCCTGCGAGCTGCGAAATTTCGTACCCTCGAGGTTTGAAATTTCGCAGAGGTGCGAAATTTCGTACCCTCGAGGTGCGAAATTTCGCACCTACATGGTGCGAAATTCTACACCCTCGAGGTGCGAAATTCATACCCTATGAGGTGCGAATTTCGCACCCCTAGGAGATACGAATTTTGCACCCCCGAGGTGTGAAATTCACACCCTGCAAGTGCGAAATTTCGCACCTAGCAGTGCAAAATTTCGCACCTTGGCCCAGGTGTCAATTTTCCGAGGCCGAGGGCTGCAGGCGTAAATTTTGTGTAGATGGCCCCCATTTCTACCTACTCCTACCTAACCCCTACCTAACCACTTCCTATGAATACCCTATGGCCTCACACTTCAAAAGGGGGAGATTCTTAAGCTTGGAGACCTCCATAAAGCTTCATTAATGGCATCTCCTCTTTGAGGAAGAAGAAGGGCAAAATTATCTATTTTACTATTTCTTGCAAATATGACTATTGTAACTTCATGTAGCATAGTCAACAAATGTAATGAGAGTTTCTCAACCTTGTAATCTTTCAAGTGATCAATAAAATTCCAATAACTCTTCAAAGTGGACGTAGGCCCTTACTAAGGCCGAACCACTATAAATCTCTTGTATTATTTACTGCTTATGTTCTATTTTATGTTCTTGTCTATGCGACCATATTTATAATTCCTAGTAATTTGGAATCATTGGTCTTTACGACATTTTTTGCCGTCAACACCATAGTTTGTCGATGCCTGCTTTAATGATTTTACTGTCTTGGGCAGCTACGAAATAGAGAAGAGATGGGGTTATGTTCCTCCAATGTTTGAAATTATAGAAAATGACAACATCATTGAAGGTCAGCTCCTGATTCAGATGTTCTTTTTATACACAATATACAAAGAGAATAAATAAGAATATGCTTTTATGTGTAACTGCATAGGTGCTAGCTGCATGCAGTGAAGAAAGTTGACAATGAACGGGCTGAATGAAGGTATGCAACCGACTATGCACATTTGGAAACTTATAGCCATGAGACCCTCTAGTAGATTATGGGCCGTCCCAGCTTGTGTAGGAATCTGAATGTCTATCTAGGGAATCCCGTGTTTTGCAATTAATCTTCTCAACTTCCCTCATCCATAGAAGCGAGCCAAGAATCATCCGGATTATTGAGGAATACATCTCCTTACTTACCTACTCCTTCTACTTCTTCCTCCTTATCCGCTAAAGTTCCATCGGACGCACTTCTCTCTCCTCATAGGTTTGTACGTTGTATTGTTCACCATCACCGTATGATTATGTCCTAAAGTTGGATCGTTTCTCAGGGTCTGGTTGAGCAGCCTCCCCCTTTTCTAACTCAGAAAATCTAGTGTAGTATCGTCCAGACATTCTAACTGTTCTATCCAAGAAACATCGTCGGTTAGAAAGAAAAACTTGTACCCCCGTATGTGTACTAGTGTAGTGCATGTGGTGTAAGTGTAATAGAATGACAATGTAAGTAAAGCATTAGAAGAAATGATGTTCTGAGATACAGATAATTCAAATTCATATGTTATGCGGAGTCAAGTTCAATCCTGATAGGATTTATCCTAACTATCCAGGCGATTATTGTGAATTGATTCAATAGTGATTATTGCGTCGTGCAAGGGATGTTGATTGGTAAGTCCAATTGGAGCATGAAAGTTTATCACAAGGGTCGGTTCGATCGAACTTGGATCAGTGCACTCGGATCATACCCTCCAGATGGACACCCTCGGGTCGATAGTAAGTTTTTCCGACCGGGGCTCTATTAGGGAAAGCCTCTCTGATGATAGCTTCCCAGATCGAATAACTTTCGAATCGACCAATCACCATATTGACCTGGGCCACTCCAATCCATCTACCACTACATCATTGGGTAGACATTACTCCATTTCGAATTGACACTTGAGGAGATTCTCCAATCCTCAATTCATCTCCAAACTCCATAATTCCACTCCATAGATTTAGACTTCTGGCTTTAAACTTTCCCAGCTTGACCACTCCACTATCGAGCTAAAACCTCAACTGCCATCTCCAATCCGACTCTCCTTCTCTACCAACCTCATGGGTCCCCTTGGTTTGTTCTAGAACCTTCGAGACTCCGCCATCATCTTCTCTAAACATACTAAAATCCAAAATGACTCTCCCGCGTTAATCCATCGCACTGGTCTACCACTGCTCCTCCGCAAGTTTGCTTTTCTGCCCTTCGACACCACCTCTTATCGCCTCAACGACATCAGTGTTTTCTACAAAGGTCTCTCCAGTAACCATTGCCAGTGATAAACCCAAAATTTTAAGCAATGTAAAATCAAGACAAAACTTGTTTGAAATAACGAATAAAAATAATGAAGGAAGACTTAAAAACCCACCTATTTCAAGATTTGGAAGTTATTTTGACAAGGATTCGAAGTAATTTGGAGTTTAGGACGATGTTGTGAAATCTTGGCTCGAATACAGTGAAAAGGTAAAAGTATGTGGGTAGGTATATATAGTGATAGAAGAATGACTCCTAGTCTTCCCCCTCCACACCCCCCCAAAGTGACAGTATGCGTACTGAAAAAGGCAATGGGTTAGATCGGCGATGTCTATCTGGGACGACCAAACTGACAACATCGAACGAATTTTGGTTCAATCTAAACCGGAAGGAGATTAAAAGCGAAAATGGAGAAAAGAAATTCCTTACTATCTTACAATTACAACAACAATATCTAACATTGACTCATAGGTGATCAACAACTTCCCGTGCGGACTTGTGCGTGATACTTGGTCTGATTTGGCCATGCGTTTGACTCGCGCAACAAGACAACGCCATTTGGTAACGACCTATATGTGTATAACCACACACGGCATCCAATGACCCGCACAACTTATGATAAATAAATTCAATCTACTAACTCAATGGAGTTTGAATAATTAACTGTTCATCTCAATTATTCTAGTCAACGACTTTGGCTCGATGAGCACTATTGAATGAAGTGGAGGCATATTACAAGCTATTTATTTACACAAAATAACCCAAGTACCGAGACTTCTCAAATGGACATGACTATTTGTTATCTCCATTCAAAGAATATATGACATCTCTGGGAATTACATCTCTGCAGATTCAAAGCACATCCCGTCTATGATGCGACATACTATGAGGGGAAAGTGTTGACCTATCTTTTGGGAAGGCCGTCAAGGTCGCTAAACATGTACCTGGAACTCATTCACTGGATGCAAACAAGTCAAAGAGGCTATGATAGGAAAGCTAAGATAACACCATCTCGGTTCGATATTGGTTCAGCTTGATTAAATGGATTCTCAGGAGAATTAGGATCAATATCATCTGGGTTCAATCAAACCTCGGCTTGATGATCTCCTCGATTCGATCAAGATAGGAAACAGAAGGCTTGGAAGAGACAAAGGCTTCAGATTGGTATATCACCGGTTCGACCATGTCTCACCGGACATGGTTGAGTCGGAATTATAATCTTCCTAAAGAAGCTCTCCTACCCTATTTAGACCGCTTCCACTACATCTACTACTTCGAATCTAGCTCCACGTGTCCATACCAATCCAGGCCTACACATCTCCCATAACATGAAGACTTGCTCCACTACTTCTACACTTTTGGATATGGCGCCACATGGCTTATTCGAACCAAGAACTGGAGCACATATAAATACCCCTCCAAAGCTTCAGAAAAAGGACATTTGGCCATTACTCTGTCTATTTTTTATTGTAATTGCCTTTTACTCGAGAATATTCACTATTACACTTTTTGTACTAATTTCTCAAGTTATATAAGAAATTATAAACTGGGCGTAGGCTCGTTAACGTCGAACCACTATAAATTCATGTGTGCATTTCCTTTCTCTCATTTTCATTTGTATTAGTTCATTTATTTCTCTTTATATTGTCTATTTGAGTGTTTGTGCACTTTTTGGCGTTAATGCATTATCTCTTAGAAAACGATGTTTAACATCTATATTTTTTATTCTAGCATGATGAGTAGGATTTTTAGACACATTTATCGCACTCATATTATCGCAGCATATTGGTGATTTGATAATACTTATTCCAAAATCTTTTAGAATTTGTTGCATATAAATTACTTGAGAACAAGCTAAAGCAAAAAAGAAATATACTGCTTTAGTTGTTGATAAAGAAACGGTATTTTTCTTTCTACTAAACTAAGAAACCAGGGAATGTCCCATAAAGTGACAAGTGTCTCTTATACGTTTCCGGTATGATTTACAACCGTCATACTCAGCATCGCAATACGAAATTAAATTAATGATTTTACCTTAGGATAAAATAAATTAAAATCTAATGTGTGTTTGGCATATTGTAGAATTCGTTTTATGGCTCTAAGTGAGTTTCGTTAGGTTGAGACTGATATCTTACGCAAAGACAAACTCTATGCACTATATCTGGCCTACTTGTAGTTATATATAATAGAGAACCTATCATACCTCTATATAATTTTTGATCTACATCTTTGGTTGAATCATCTTTTCTTAATGCTTCATTAGTTGCTATGAGTGTAGGTTTTCGTTGGCATTAGCCATATTAACATTCGTTGATTATGTTCCTAACAATTTTTTCTTAATTAATAAATATACCATTATTTAATTGTTTTATTTGTAATCCTAAAAAGAACTCATTTCTCCCATATGACTCATTTCAAACTCTTTTGTTATAATTTCAAAATATTCTTGGTTCATTTCAATATTTGTTGATCCAAGAATAATGTCATCTACATAAATTGGTACAAATTGAATATCATTTTTATTTCTTTTAAAAAGAATATTATCTACTTTACCAATTTCAAAGTTTGATTGTAATAAATAAGATCTTAGCCTATCATACCGAGCTCTGGGGGATTGTTTTAAACCGCATGGTGCTTTCTTCAGTATAGAAACATGATTTGGAAAATTTTCATCTTCGAATAATGTGGGTTGTTCAACGTAAACTCTTCTTTAACAAATGCATTTAAAAATGCACTTTTTACATCCATTTGAAATATTTGAAACTATTGTAATTAGCGAAAGCAAGTAGAATTTATTAGATTCTAATCTTGCTACGGGGGCAAAGGTTTCATCGTAATATATCCCTTCTTCTTGACAATATTCCTATGCAACTAATCAAGATTTATTTCTAACAATCTCATCAAGTTCATTTATTTTATTTTTATACACCCATCTAGTTCCTGTTATAGATTTGTCCTCAGGTTTAGGAACAAGTTCCTATACGTCATTTCTGGAAAATTGGTTTAGTTCTTCTTGCATATCAAGTATTCATGAATCGTCAGTTGATGCTTCCTTCGGATCTTTAGGTTTAATAGTTGATATAAAAGTTACGTTACTCATATTATTTAATTGGTTTCTAGTTCTAACTACATACTCAATATCTCCTAGTATATTTTCTATAGTATGATCTCTGAAAAGTTTAATTCTTTTATTAGGTTGATTTGATTATTTATTTCATTTGGTTCATTATTTTCATTATCAAATTCATCTTCATTATGTTTTTGACTAACTTCTTTAAAATCTTCATTAAAAGTACATTCATAATTTCTTTAGCAATGTTACTTTTAAATTTAAAAACTCCGTAAGCTTTACTTCTATTTGAATAACCAATAAAATTCCTTTGTCTAGTTTAGAGCCAATTTATCCAAATTTTCTTTAGTATTTAAAATGAAACATTTTCTTCCAAAAACTCAAAATTAAGATACTTTTGGTTTCTTATTGTGAAGAAGTTCATATTGTGTTTTATTTGTTAGTGGTCTAATTAAAATTATAGTTAAGATCTAAAAAGCTATAGTAACTGCTTCAGCCCCAAAAAAATTAGTAAATTACTATCAGAAAGCATTGTTCTAGTGCACTCTTGAATTGTTCTATGTTTACGCCCAACTACTCTGTTTTGTTGTGGTGTTTCTAGAAAAGGAAAATCATTAGTAATTCCCTATTTCTTACAAAATTTCTCAAAAATTTCATTTTCAAATTCTCCACCGTGGTCGCTATGTATAGTTTTGATTTTTGAAGAATTTTTTTTGAATTCCCTTTGCAATGGTTTTATATAATTCAAAAGCACCACTTTTATGTTTAAGAAATAAAGTAGAGGTGTATCTATGGTACTCATCAACAATAACAAAAACATATTAATTATGATTTATTGGCTGAATTAAGATGGATTAAATAAATCCATATGAAGTAATTCTAAAGGTGACTTCATGGAAATTCCATCTTTTGGCTTAAACGAACTTTTTCTTAATTTACCTAGTTGACAGGCATCACATATATACTATCTAATTTCAAATTCATTTTTGGAAGACCTCTTTCTAAATCTAGTTTGGAAATTTTAGAAAGGAGTTTAAAATTTTAGATGTTTGGATCTTTTATGCCAAATCGAGGATTACTTTTGTTAGCCAAAAGATATAAATTTTCATTTAAAATTTTCATTTAAAATTTTCATACTTAAATCATTAATGTTTTTCTTTATAATTCCTTCAAAGATTACATTTGAATTAATATCTTCGATGTAACATTTATCTTTTTGAATTTGATTTATAACCTTTATCGCATCATTGGCTTACACTAGAAGAGGGAGTGAATAGTGTTCAATGGAATCTTATAGTTTTTATGAAATCTTTTTGAATTACCCAGAAATAGATTCAAATCATAGAATCAAATACATATGCAGAATAAAAAGTAAAAGCAGTAAACGAAAGAACACACCATAATTTTTATACCGGTTTGGAGTTACCATACATCCAGTCCAACACAACTCTGGGCTGATGTAGATTTCTTTTCAATTTAATCTTTAAATACAATCCTCGACTTTACAGGCCACGAGGTCAACCCTACTGGTTTACGGAGTACTGTGAGACTCAGTTGATTTTCGAGTTATAATCACTCTGGGCTGATGTAGATTTCTTTTTAAATTAATCTTTAAATACAATCCTTGACTTTACAGGCCACGAGATCAACCCTACTAGTTTACGGAGTACCGTGAGACTCAGTTGATTTTCGGGCTATAATCACTCCCAGCTAATTTATGCGAGCTTCAACCATATAATTTCAATGTCAATTTTTGGAAGGAAGACTCAACAGAACTTGATCTTGTGATCTTTGATTACAAAAACTCCTATAACTCTGAATAGCACTTGAAATCTTGAGAGAGTCTGATAAAGCATCAATTTAGAATAGAATTAGAATTGGTTTGATTTTCAGATTCTGTAGAATTTTGATTATAGAAATTAGAAAATTAAGTGTAGAAATGGAGAGGAGAAAGGAGAGAAGTAGATAAATGAAATTAGTTTTAAAATTCGAATATATAAGCCTATTTATAGTTGTCCAACAGCCATAACCTTTCAGGAAAAGATTCAAACCAGTAGACAAAACTTTCAACTTTAAATTTTAAATATAACAGTAATCATGTCGACAAGCCTAATACTCGAAGTCAACATCCCTTAGGAAAAAATTGAAATTTGAATTCTTTTGAAAATAATGCAAAATGTTTTGAAATAAATCAAGGTATCTCAGCACTTTAAAAATACTATTGTTTTATATACTAAAATAGTATAATAGAGTAAAAATATAAAGTAAAAACTTTTAATTATAATTTACAAAATTGATATAGAAGTCAATTTAAAATTATAAAAACTTTAAAACTTAATATTCAAAACCATAGATATATAAGAAACTTAAAAACTTAATATATAAACCTATAAATATAATAAAATAATAATGTTAAAACATAATATAAGTAAGAAAATCTTAAATATTTAAATTAGGAGTCAAATTTAAAATCTAAGAAATATTAAAAGATATATATTTATTTTAAATAGGAAGTAATTTTGAAATCAAATTCGAAAATTAGAAGATTTCAAATAGGGTAAAAATGATAGGAGATTTGAAATAGAGATTTAGTGCTATTACGGAGTTTTAATAATAAAATCTAGACTCTCTAACTTATTCTATTTTTTTTGAACTCTTGTTACTCACGTGTCTTCAATGTTGAACTCTTCTTCTTTGAAATTTTTATTCTTGAATCTCTAAAACTGTATAGTCTTCCCTGTATATAATTTGTGCATATACACTTATATATTTTTCTAGATAAAAGTACTTAAATATATTTTATAACAATAATAGTTAAAACAAGGTTGTTGTCATTAAAACCATCATAACCAACACCTCAGTCCCTAATACATCATAGGCATAAACATCGAGCTCGTTCCTGTAAAATAACAAATTGCTTCTCGATGATAGTTTTGTGTTCTTGGTTCGATTCGTCTACACATATATAAGCTTGTATACAATTTACTATATACATTATATGTTTACCTTTCCCCATTGGGTTTTGTGTTGTCGATTATCGGTCTCTTCATTAAAATACGACATACCGAAAGATAAGTCCAGGACCACAGCTGCAAAAGGAATATATGTTGTATTTCAATTTTTCCATTACTTACAAGACATAATGAATTATTTAAAAACTTAAACCGTACCTAAACAAGACTCAAACAATTACCTACATACCTTTGTTGTAACAAGTTGTTGTTGTGAACTCTGAATACATGGAATCTAGCACAACAGCACCATATGCACGTTGTTGATGTGAATCGAAGTCGTTTATTAGAGGAAGCCAATGAGGAGCGACTTTAATTTTCGATCTATCACAGAGAAGCCACTGAGTAATAATGTGCAATATAATAGCATAAGCCCATTGCACTACATGCAGTGGAGATCCAGTCAATGGAATATCACAGATCAACTATGATTGATACCAAGTGGTCACAATCATCTCACTGGCCCATCTAGCCTCTTCCGAAGGAATCGTACCAAGTAAGACCTCAAGAAAATTCATATAATTATATGGAATATCAGGTCTAATATTCTGATCACCTTTATTGGAAAACTGAATAACATGGCTACATCCTTTAATGTAATCGTCATCCCACTACTCAAAGATGAAATTTAGATGTCTCAGACCTCCATTTGTATAGCGAAGCTGTAATCAAATTGCGATCGAGTTGTGCGTACTCTAACTTATGCCCCATCCCAAATCCAACGCTATCCAGGAGTGCCAAAACCACTTGATGATTCGAAGTGACTTTCTTAAGTGTAGAAATATGTTCAATAGTCCATTTTGGATCGCAAGCTTCCATCTAACAATAATATAATCTCACAGAAAATTAACTATAATGTTATCACAATTCTTAACAGAGTAAATAGAATAGTATCGTCATCAAGTTCGGATAATTAGTTTGTGTTGATCCTGTAAGTATAGAATGCTTCGATCAACCGGTTTAGGTTTTGTTTCCTCATATTCTATCAAAAATCAGGGGCCACTCTTGTTTCTATAGAATGCTCTTGGATAGTTTGAATTCCAATAAGTAGCGTATGATTATTTAGGATGGATTAAAACCGAGGCACCCGTAGGAAGGCTACGGCTTGGTCTAATGTGAGCAGAAGCCTTGGCCAAATAATCCTCTTCTCTTCTTACCGAACTGGGCGTTCACAGATACCACTTCTTATGAAAAATCGGGTTCGGCAAGGCGGGGATGGAGGAATCAGACAAGAAAGATTTCATGGTTTCAGCAGCAGCAGAACAGCTGCGCTACCTACTTATAAGTTGTCTATAAAAAGTTAATCAAATAATGTCAACAAACCACATAATCGTTTAAGCAAATAAACCGCATAACAATTTCGAAGATACTTATCAATGTCATAACTTTTTCTTACGTTTTACTTCGCAAATACTTAACATGCAAACGACATTTCTAAACATACTAGTTTTAACCATACAAACATGTTTTCAGTCTAGGAATAATGTATAATCAAACTAAATCATAGTAATGCATCACATTTTCATATCTTCAAAATATTAAACACCACAAACTTATCCTTCACATATTCATTCCCTACGTACAATCATTAAATTCATTTTAACGTGATTTCAATCCAAACGCCATATCACATCATACAAAATCCACCCAAATTCCTGATTTTATCAATTTAAACACCAAATGGTACACTATAGGAACTGTATAACGAATCAATTCGACCTATACATCAAAATTTTTAAAAGCCTAAAATTACAGAAACTACATTAGTATCATAAAAATTGAAGAATACATACCAATAAGAAAACCTGAGAAGACGAGGTGGTCTTTCTATTAAAATTTAACAAAAAAAGTAGTTATTGTAAGTTCATTAAGGAAATTTTTTATAAAGATCGTGATTTTTAGTCAATTAATTTTAAACATTTAAACTTATTTTAAATGTTGAGTTGATAATATAAACGGATTTTTATCGAGTTTATCGATTTAATAATCGATATACGATTCGGTTTTGAAAATATCGAATTATCATAATACGAAAGTTATAAATAATTGAATTTGAATTTAAAACTGAACCAAAATGATTCAGATTAACAATATAAATTCGATTTGAATATAAGCGATAATAATATTATTATTATCGAAGAATTGATTGTTTTGAATTTGAAGATTTAATCATCGGTTTAAATTGATATCTTCTCCATCCGATCAAATTAGACTTCGAAACTTGTTCCAATGTGTTCATAATAGTGTTATAACCTTAGGAATGCTGGTTGTTGCGCTAAAATAGAGATTTGAAGTTACTTTAAATTAAATAAAATCATATCGATTTAAAATCAAATTATAGTGTGTGTGTGTGTATATATATATATATATATATATATATATATATATATATATATATATATATATATATATATATATATATAATTACTTCCTTCTCCTAGAATCTTCTTAAAGGTACACTATGTAGCTGCCTCTTCAACATGCCTAGCCTTAGCTAGCAGTACCATTTGAAAACTACATTATTGTTCTTATCGTTCTCCTTTCACACTTGTATAAATTGAGATTAAAGCCTTCGTGTATCTCCATTATCAAACCATTCGAGTCCTCTGCCTTCTTCAATTTCCTTTCTCCCAACCAATATCAAATCCACCGCGAATAAATATAAAAAAGTAGAAATCGAAATCAAGAGCTTCAAAGGAAATCAGTGGCCCCTCCTCGTCCTTTTAACTCCAATCGACGTATGTTTTTCCCTTCTTTTGTTCATCTAGAATCGCGCTTGTCCTTCATATAAAAAGGAAGAAAATCGAATTCAATTCCGATTTTGAATCTGAAGCATGAATTCGTAAGGCCAAAGTTGAATTGATGTGAAGATCGAAGCTTTCTGTCATCGTGGGATATCTGTAGCAGGCAAAAGTCGAGTTCGATCGATTGAGATATCCGCGTGGGGACTGGCATGAAGTTGCGATCTGCTGTAGGAGGTTGAGGAGAGCGTCGCTTCCATCATGGTGAACTCGAGAGTATTGTGTGTGGGTTGAGGCTTCGATGAGAGGGTCACAGATGTCGTGTCATCTTACGACGGCCATGTGTGAGTCGTAGTTAACAATTGTTGTGTGGATGGTGCAGTGTGAAGTGAGAGGCAGGGGATCCTTAGCAGTGGACAGGTAAGAGGAGAAGTATGTGTGCTTGATGGTGGCTGTCGGGATTGTTGCTAGCAGAGAGGTTAGAGTGGTGTTTACTGGTGGTGATTGACGTCGCGTGTTGCTTTTGGAGTTGCGGGGGCATTGGTGATTGAAGCAGGAGTTGTTTTAGGGGTTGAAGTTAGTAAAAATGTGATGGAGAATGGTTGTAGCTCACTGTATTTTGAGTTGTAGTTGACAGTATGTGAGTGATGCTAGAACATGAAGTGAATTAAGGTAAAAATTACTTAATTAAATTAATTAGTTAATAGTTAATAATGATTAATTTATAGTGTGCACAACTTGGAAAAAAAATCACTGTCATACAATTTCAGATTCAAGGTTAACGAAGTGCAATAGAATCAGATCAATAATATTTAAACTTACAAACTAAATTGGAGTGATTTAGAGCTGATGAGGATTTTCGGTTAAATTAAACGTATGTTTAATTTAATCGAAAACCAATAGCTATTTCGACGATAAAATCACGGTGAGTAAACTCACTCTCTGGTTCATTTATAATTTTAATATAAATAATTTTTTTATTTAAATAGTTTGTATATGATGTTTGTTGGTTGTTTGGATGCATCGAAATATTATTGTGGTATATATATATATATATATATATATATAGGCATGGTGGTTGTGGCTATTATTTTAACTGGCCGAAGTCGAGTTCGATCGATTGAGATATTGTAACAGCCTATATTGGAAGATCGTAAAATATTTTTATTTTATTCCTGAGGGTTGGATCATTTTCATATTTTAATATGTTGCTTATGGGGATGTAAGAAATATCCATAATTTTTACCAATTTTGTTTGTGACCATTTTGCCCCCTCTGAGCGAATCAGTTGGTAAGACCAGTGTCATTGTAAAGGAAATAACGATTGTCTTTCCGTATAGTGGTTACATTAAAGATTTCGCTCAATGGTTTGGGGGGGAATCGCTGTTTTAAGTTTTTTTTTTTTTTTAGTTGGTTGTTCAGGTTTTGAGAGCCGCAATGGGTTGATTTGGGAAGTCCCATTAGTGAGCTAGTGGAAGGGTATAAATAGGGGGTGGGAGGTATGAGAAATGGTTTAGTTTCTCTATTCTCTCATTTGGTGGACTATATTCCTCATTTCTCTAACATCTTTCCACCATTAAAAATCAAAATCTAAGGAAGGAAATCGAAGATCTACACCATTGGAGGCTAGATCCACATCAATTGGAGTGGGAATTCATCGGATCAAGGGGTTTGGTTCGAGCTGCTTGCTATCCGAATCTTAATTCATTGATTTTAGCTTATTTTGGAGAATCGGTGAGTATTTCACATCTCTCACGTGGATTCAATGAAGTATATGAATGGTTCATCATGTTTTTCATCAAATTCAAGTGTTTTATCATAGATCTATACCATGAAAACTCCAATTTCATATGAATCACCCTATGATCTAATTTAGCATGTTTAAACCAGTAATTCCTATGCCATTTCATACATTTATGCAAGTTAGATCCGCAATTTAATCCATATGTTCATTTATCATGATTTTGGAGTGATTTGCATAATTTTAGTGATAATCATCGTTTTCATGTTGCTAGTGAATTCATATCATGTTTGTGGTCATATTTGATGTGTTGGACAAGTTGGTTTCGTCGAATATATTGTTTGGTAAAGTTTTGGTCGAAATTGAAATTACATTGGAGACATGCAGGTTTTGGGTCCGTCATGGTTGGGTCGGTCGACCAAAATTATATCTTAGGGAGCAAGTCAGTAAATGGGTCGGTCTCATCTTTGGGTCGGCCGGTCCTAACCGGTTCGATCGTGCATATCATTGGTGGGTCGGCCAACATGCTGAAGGTGGGTCGTCGGAGTCTATGCTTTGGGGATCATGTAGGTGGGGTCGGTCTCTCCGGATCGGGTCGGTCACTCCAGGTTGGTCGGTCTGGGTTGATGTTGGGTGAATCAACCGATGTGGAGTGGGTCGAGCGAGCCTAGGGTCGAAAAGGGGCTCAGTCGAGCAACAAGGCCAAGGATTGGTCGAGCAGGGTATGGTCAAACTATAGGGTTGGTCGAGCATCCGGGAGGGGGGGGGGCGGTCATTCGTGCATAACGGGGTTTGTTCTGAAAATTTTATTTTTCGGGTACGACTCAGATTTGAACAAAAAGGTGTAAGAAAATATATATTTTTTGGGCAACCCCCCGAACCCTAGCTGCATCGCAGTGGTATAATTCGGCTCAGTGATGTAGAGACTTCGAAGTAAATTCATGTGGGAATATTCGAAGGGATGAATATGTTCGTTGATCAGGGTAAAGCAACGAATGAGAAGACAATTCAAGAGTGTTTTGAGTTCGTGGATAATGGATACTCAATGGGGACTTGAGTTAATGGATAGTCATTGGAGTTAATTGCTAGAGATGCGAAGGCCGAGCGATTGTTGTTATCGTAAGTTCTAGCAGACTCAAAGCACGGGTACTTTGGGCAGTCATGAAGGACCTAGTTGTCAAGATTTGAGAAGACAAACATACGAGTCGTGAAGGCGTATGGAGTTGTGCTAGAACTGGGGTTACCATTTCCCTTGACATATGGCAGTCACGATGGGTCGTCATATGATTAACGATGGTTTCAAGGCTGGATTGGCGGTGATAGCCAAAGTCAGTCATGGATGTTTGATTGTTTGATTGATCTATTTGTACCGTCTCATGTAGATTGTCCAACGTCAAAGGGGATGTTCCTTGGGTGCTTGTATGATATTGGTTTAGGCCTCTGGGGCTTGTGCTTGAGGGATGTTGAATTCAATTAGGATGGTTTACATGAGATATATAATCTAGTTGAGATCAGTGTTTTACCATGATTGAATGGGTGTTCTGGTTTCCATGGGTGTATGGTTGAATTGTTTAATGTAAAGGCTATCACTCACTACACCAAAATAGCAAAATTGGCACACCAGCATATAGAGATTTAATACGGCTTTAAGCCATATCAAATTTGATATGGCTTTAAGCCGTATCAAATTTCATTTGCTACAACTCTATCAATCCGTACCTCCCTAATCTTTAAAATCTAACCGCAGATCTTCCAACATTCGGATTGCTTCGTTTGATACGAGCTTCACCCGTATCAAAACCGCATCTTATTTTTTCTCTTTTCCATTGACCCTTACATTTTTTACAGGCCACTCATTTCCCAGTTATTTTCGTTTCCCTCTTCCAGAACCCTAGCCTTATTTCCTCCACCGCAGCCATCTGCTCGATTCTATGATAGCTGGCGATTCCAAGATAGCTTCTCAATTCCAATAGCTGCTCGATTACAATAGCTAGCGATTCTATGATCTTCTGCGTTCTGCTTCAGAGGAAGAATTTATTGATACGGGGTACTAATTTCAGGGAAAACTCTCTGTAACACCCCACGCCCGCTATGGTCACTCACTAAGGGAATGCCATAGCATCGGTGGAGTATTTTAGTGAATATAGAACAGAAAAATTACACCAAGACAGATATAAATAGTACTTGAAATTTAAAACAACATCTCATAACAGCGGAAATAAACATGTCTGGTTACATCATAAAACCATGATAAAAGTCAAGTACAATATCCGTCAAAATAAAGAAATACATAATCCCACTCTCTCATACAATAGCCATAACAAAAGAAAAGATAACTGGATAACTGGAGCTTTACATCTACCCAAGCTCCTCAAGACTGGAACAGCAATCCGATCAAGCTCTACTACCGCTAGGATCCACCGTAGGACCTGAGGGTTGGGAAAAAGATAAAAACAACGGGGTCAGACATAAGTCTGAGTGAGTCCTATAACTTTAACAATACAATCATTAAGGTAACCAGAGAAGACATAAACTTGACCTACGGTAATATCTGGGGATGAATGGCTACACTAAGCAGCTTGATAGACTTAGGATAAACTAAGATAACCGTCAGGACGCATCTACCCACCCAAGGATAATTACTAACTGCACCACACCAGTCATTCCTACTTAAAGGTTGATCCCTTCCAAGGACTTAGAAAATTCCCCCAGTAATCTCATGTACTCCTAGCCCACTACATAGGTGCCGTCTGCCCCTATCTCCACTAGGTGTACCCAGTAATTCTTACCCAGTAGTTTCGTGTACTCCTACATAGGTGCCGTCTGCCCCTATCTTCATTAGGTGTACCCACTACTCCCCATCGATCGGCTCCCTACCGTAGATACCCGTGCTGGTCCCACAGTGGGGTGTATCACTCCCCCAAAGTGGCTACACAATACTAACGGTGCACGGCTTTATATCTACACGATGCAACAACGGCTTATCTACCAGCCCGGGCCCACACACGCATATGAAACCCGTTGGACTTGCGTTGCCACCGCTAACCCGTTTTGGCCTCTTATAATCAAGCCCAATATGCGTGTCCCGTCACTCGACATGGGTCGAGCCCACAAAGATACGTTTGGGATATTGGTTGAAAAGGGCCCCCAACAAGCTACCCACCTAAGCTTGTCATATATCTAGTGTATCCCACTTAACCCTTTAATCATGTTTAATTACATGTTTCCACTTGGTTAAGTATTCTAATCGTATTTTCTATTGCCACCCAAGGCAACCCACTAGATTTCCACATGCCACCCAAGGCACCCACTTAACCCCTCATGCTCTACTACATGCTTATCTGGTTAAGTGTTTCTTAATTAATTAAGACCGTGATCCTCATAAAGACCTCTCACATTAGACTATCTTTTATGACCGCTGGTTAAGCCGGTTGGGTCCGGGCAGCCTTATGTCATAACCGAGTCTAACCTCGTGTCTTTACATTAATCACGTATTTAGTTTGTGCCTAAGACCTCTCACATTGGGCTAACATTTGTAGCAACTGGTTAAGCCGGTCGGGTCCGGGCAGTTTTACACTACAAATGAGTCCAACCTCGTGTCTTACTCGATTAATTACACCTAATTAATCACCCCCATATTAATTATCCCTAATTAATATCAAATTTTCCATAACATGGGTAGACCTAACTCAATAGGTAAATTCCCATGGGGTAGACCTAACTTAATAGGTAAATTCCCACTTATGGTAATTTATTTTTATGGTATGCTTAATCATACCCAAACATTCATTTATTAACATATTTACCAACCCCATCGTTCCCCACGTAAATCGTTCTCATTTCATGACATAAATAAGGGGAAGATCAACACAAATATCATGGGTTTTGCATATAACTTTGTCATGGGTTAAGAGGATGTCAACTTGCATATATGAGCATTTATTAACCCAACTACATATAACCCAAACTTGCATATTATCATACACATGATTTGCATAACATGTTGCATATGAGCTTGCATATTATCATACACATATCTTGCATAACATGTTGAACTTGCATATAGGCACTCTCATAACTTGCATAACATGT
The DNA here is from genome assembly GCA_030737875.1 of Allium sativum. NCBI lineage: Eukaryota > Viridiplantae > Streptophyta > Magnoliopsida > Asparagales > Amaryllidaceae > Allium > Allium sativum. The sequence goes on along the minus strand of CM060919.1, from coordinate 725,046,018 downwards.
TAAACATGCATTTAAGCATACACATAACTTACATAAGCATTCACATACTTGCATAAGCATTCACATACTTGCATAAGCATACATAACTTGCATAAACATGTATAACTTGCATATCATGTCATTTAAGCATATACATATCTTGCATAAGCATTCATATTCTCACATAAGCATGCATAACTTGCATATCACATAAATCTTGCATTTAAACATATACATGACTTGCATAAGCATCCATATACTTGCATAAGTTTACATAACTTGCATATCACATTAAACTTGCTTTTAAACATATACTTAACTTGCATAACTCACTTTGTTCAACATGCATGATTCCACTCATTACATATGCATAAATCCATTTATTAAGCATGCTTATATCAACTTGTTAAACATGCATAATCAACTTATTAAGCATGCATAAACCAACTTATCAAATATGCATAAACAAAGAACAACATAGAGTAACATATCATTATACATGATTTAAACTCACAAATCCGCATTTAAGACCATAAGTCTCATTATACCCAAACTACTTACTTTAACAATTGATGTTAAAGTGATAGAAACTCACCAAAACACAATTAGCAAGCTAATGAAGAAGATTAAGATACTTAGAATGGATTAGAGAATGATTTGAGAGAGATTTGCTTGCAACTTCTTCATGAACTAGTGGAGGCCATGCTCAAATTTCATTTTGCCATAGTTTAGCTACTAGATTTAATTATGAGTGAATTAGTGTAGGGTTAGGGTCTTATTTATAGGATTAGGTGAGTGTTTTAGGCCCTTAGATTAACCCTAGATTAGGTTAGGACCCTTAGATTTAGGAAATCTCTAGAACCAGCCCTCCTAGCCAGCCTGAAACTCAACTTGGTGCAACCTGGTGCACCCAGGTTCACTGGACGGTGCCACCCTGTCGACAGGCAAGTCGACAGGCATGTCGACACCCCTGTCGACAGCCCTGTCGACATGGGTTAGGCGGGAAGCTTCCCGCCTGACCCCGCCTGGCCCATCCCAAATCTGAATATTTAAATTTTCAAATCTGTTTTAGTTTTAAATTTTCTGCAAACTTCATCGGGCCATAACTGGGCCATACGGACTCTGATTTTCGAAAACTCGGACTCTATTTCGCGTATTTTTCCGAGACGAACGTAATGACGCAGCCCGTTTCCCCTAATTCCCACGTCTGAGATTATTTATCCTGTAATTATTGAATTTTAGTATTAACTAAAATTCGGGGTGTTACATTCTCCCCTCCTTAAAGGATTTCGTCCCCGAAATCTCTAAGCTAAGGAGAATGCATATCCTACCATCCAAACAACCATCTACTCAAATCATCAACCACTGGCATCCATTGTCCTTAAAACAATTTCTAATGATGTATGAGCATATGCAAACGGTGTGTGTATATGTTCCCTATCTAATGTATGAACGTATGCAAACCATGATAGTGCCATGCATCCATTATGTATGCGAGAACACCCTATCGACACATACAATATCTACATGAGTGCACAATCATTCACCAAAATGCATCATCCATGTGATAACACAACCATTATACATCCATAAATATTTTCCTACACACAATTTTATGCAATATGCAATATGAAGTGACTGAGCCGATCTAGTGCCTAGAGTGTGTATATATGCATCCACGAGCAACCACTAGCAAACACTTGCATCCACTTGCATCCATCAACCATAACATGTCTCAAACACATGTTTCAACCATAGGTTTACCCTATCTAAAGGTCAAAGGTACTAATGAGAGGACATACTAAGACAAGATAAGTACTAGACAAACGATAAAGGAGAAGTTAAAAGACATACCCTCAAAAAGAAATGGGTACAATGAACGCATCTTTGCTTCCGTCTCCCAAGTTGTGTTGCCCTCGTCTTCTCCCCATTGCACTTTGACTAGTTGAACCTCTCGATTCCTCAATTTCCTAGTCTCTGACCCAAGGATGCGAGTAGCAGCTCGTCGGATAGTCGCATCACGCTCTATCTCTACATCTCTAAGCAAGCTCGGCTCTACCACCTCTGCCGTCTCATGTAAGCACTTCCTCAGATGTGATACATGGAATACATCATGAACACCACTAAGTCTGTCGGGCAACTCCACCCTATATGCCATCCGTCCAATCCTTTCCTTGATAGGAAACGGCCCAACAAACCTCGGTGCTAACTTCCCAACGGATCCGAAGCGAACAACATTTCTCAACGGAGATACCTTAACAAAAACCATATCTCCAACCTCAAACTCAAGATCCGTCCTTCTTTTGTCCGCATAAGATTTTTGCCTATCTTGTGCCGCTTTCATCCTTCTTCGAATCAAGTCAATCTTCTCAGAAGTCTCCCTAACCATATCGGGCCCAAGCAAGATCTTATCCGTAGATTCCCACCAACATGTAGGTGATCGACAAGGCCTTCCATAGAGAGCTTCGAAAGGAGCCATACCAATACTGGACTGAAAGCTGTTATTATATGCGAACTCTACCAATGGAAGATGCTCTTCCCATGTACCTCCAAAATCTAAGATACAAAGCCTCAAAAGGTCTTCTAGAACACGATTCACCCTCTCAGTCTGGCCGTCCGTCTGAGGATGATATGCGGTGCTCAGACACAATTGAGTCCCCACTGCCTCTTGCAAGCTTCTCCAGAACTCGCTAGTGAAGATAGGATCTCGATCACTCACTATGCTAGAGGGTACCCCATGCAATCGAACTATCTCTCGAAGATATACTGAAGCTAGCCATGGAGCAGTCCTCTTGCTCTTCACAGGTATGAAATGGGCGCTCTTAGTAAGTCTGTCTACCACCACCCAAATTCCTGTATTACCCTTCCTCGATCTGGGTAACCCGTCAATAAAATCCATCGAGACGCTATCCCACTTCCATTGCGGAACCTCCAATGGGTGAAGCAACCCACCTGGTTTCTTTTGCTCCGCCTTCACTTGCTGGCACACCAAACATCGAGCGACATACTCGGCCACATCTTTCTTCATACCGGCCCAGAAGAAAACCCTCTTCATATCTTGGTACATCTTGTCCCCACCGGGATGAATGGTCATCCTAGAACGGTGTGCGTCATCAAGAATAGCCTTCCTCAGACCCTCGTCTTGCGGTACACAAATTCTACCGTCTCTACGCAAGTACCCCCTATCATCTAGGGTATACCTACTCAAATGGCTGGACGACTCCCCCCTTATGAGCTTCTCTATCAACTCAACCAACTGTGGGTCGTCCCTCTGGGCTTCCCCAATCCGTCCCAAAAGAGTAGGCCTAACTTCCAAGGAAGCTAGCAAACCGGGTACATAATCAATAGAAGGTCTGAAATCAAACATCGAGATAAACTCCAAGCTTCGTTGTTCCACGAACAATGGACTCAAGTACAACCTCTTCCTGCTCAAGGCGTCCGCCACCACGTTACCCTTGCCAGGGGTATACGCAATCTCGAAATCATAGGATGCTAAAAACTCCATCCACCTTTGCTGTCTCAAGTTTAAATCTTTCTGAGAGAATAAGTACCTCAATGATTTATGGTCAGTGAACAACTCGAATCTCTCACCAAGAAGATAATGGCGCCAAATCTTAAGAGCAAAAACAATAGCGGCCAACTCTAGATCATGGGTAGGGTAATTTTTCTCATGCACTCTCAACTGCCTTCCACCATAGGCTATCACCCTTCCCTCTTGCATTAAGACTGCGCCAAGTCCTGTCCCACAGGCATCAGTATAGACAACAAATGGCTTACTCCCATCTGGCAACACTAAAACTGGAGCCGTGGTTAAAGCTCTCTTTAACCGTCGGAACGCATCATCACAATCTACGTCCCATGCAAAAACAAGATTCTTCTTTGTTAAGCGGGTTAATGGGGCTGATATCTTTGCGAAGTCTTTGATAAACTTCCTATAATAACCTGCCAACCCCAAGAAACTTCTTACTTCGGTAGCATTTCTAGGAACCTTCCAATCTTGGACTGATACTACCTTCGCGGGATCCACAGCTATCCCCTCCTTGGAGACCACGTGCCCCAAGAACCGCACTTCCCTCCTCCAGAAGTGACATTTAGAGAATTTAGCCTTAAGGCTATGAGCTCGAAGAGTCTTCAACACTTCCCCAAGATGTAGGGCATGCTCTTCTTCACTCTTAGAAAATACTAAGATATCATCCACAAAGACCACCACAAATTTATTAAGGAACTCCCTGAACACCCTACTCATCAAATCAACAAAGTATGCAGGGGCGTTCGTCAACCCAAATGGCATCACCAGCCACTCATAAAAGCCATCCGGAGTCCTAAAGGCAGTCTTGTCTATGCTATCCTCAGCCACCCTCAACTGATGAAACCCCGTGGCCAAGTCCAATTGAGAAAATACTGAAGCGCCAGCCAACTGATCGAAAAGATCATCAATCCTCGGCAATGGGTGTCTATTCTTCTTTGTGAGCTTGTTGAGTTCTCTATAGTCTACACAAAGTCTGAGGGACCCATCCGCCTTCGTAGCAAAAACTACTGGAGCACCCCACTCCGATATACTTCGTCTTATGAACCCCTTCTCAAGTAACTCCCCTACTTGCTTATGGAGTTCCCTCCTCTCACGAGGAGCCATGTGGCGCACTGGTAAAGATACCGGTTTAGCATTATCCACCAGATATATTCGGAAGTCAATCTCCCGCTTCGGAGGTAAGCCCTTCACCTCCTCAAACACATCCGGATATTCCCGGACCACTCTAACAGAATGCAAACTCTCGACTGAAGCATCGAGCGATTCAAGATAACTTAGCAAAACAGATTCCATGGGATTACAAGAGATCTCGAGAGTGTTCCCCAAACGGGTCAGAAGCCTAACAACTCTCCTTTCACAATCAAGAACGGCACCATTACTGGATAACCAGTCCATGCCCAAAATCAACCCATAGCCCGTGAAGCCCAACACAAAAGCATCACATCTAAACTCAATGCTAAGTATAGAAATCTTCAAACCCAAACATATCATGGACAAATAAGTGGAGCCCCCAATTGGGTTTGAAACAACCAAGGGATCATCTACCAGACTGGTGTCTAAGTGCAGTGACTCAACTAATGATGATGAGATAAATGAATGCGATGCGCCTGAATCAAACAATGTACGGACAGGATGGTCAAATAGAAAAACCAGACTTTCAACGGAAATAGTTCTACCTCTCTCCTGAATCGGTGGAACCGCGAGAGCCTGTACTTGCCCCCTAGCCTGACTCGGTGCCATAAGAGCTTGCACCTGTCCTCCCGAGGTAGATCCCGTCCTTTGCCCTTTCTTAGGGCAATCCTTCACCAAGTGCCCTGCTTCGCCACAGTTGAAGCAGCCAGTCTTCTTCTTCTTGCGACAATCCTTGCTTAGGTGGCCAGGTGTCCCACAATTGAAACACTTCTTCTTCTTGTCCTTGCCACCGTTGCCTTTCCCACCTTTGTTTTGTTGTTGTTGCTGAGGTCTCTTTTGATCTCCCTTCTTCTCGGGTGCCTTATTAGCATTGGAACCCTTCTCTTCTTCGTGCATGAGTGCCATGTCAACTAACTTCTCAAAGGTGGCCCCCATCGGGATATGAGTCATAGCCAACCCATGCATTGGTTCATTCAAGCCTTTCACGAACCTCAAAGCCTTCTTCTCCGGTGTATTCACCATATCTAGGCCAAACCTTGCCAATTGATTAAACTTGTTGACATATTCCTTCACCGAGAGATTTCCTTGCTTTAGAGTCAAGAATCTTTCCATATACAAGTTTTCCTCCGCCCTTGAGAGAAACTTTGCTACAAATCTTTGCCTAAAATCCGCCCAAGAGTCAACGGGGCGTTCTCCATTAGTGACCTCCCACCAGAATGAGGCCTCTCCTTTCATTAACCAAGCAGCCAACTTGACTTTCTTCCCTTCTTCCATCTCAAAGATATCTATCAACTCTTCCACCTCCTTAAGCCAATCTCTAGCCTCCACAAAGGTTTCAGATCCTTGAAAAGGTTTCCCTCCCATAGCTTTAAATTCCTTGCAAGTCTTAGCAAAAGTATCCGTGCGAGGAGGAGGGGGAGGAGGAAGATCGGGTGCTACGGTTGGTGGAGGAACATTTGCTGGACCCGTAGTGGTGGCCCTAGCCTCCATCAATCTCCTATACCATACTGGTACCGTCACTCCCTCCGGGAAGTTAAGATCCTCAGCCATGCTGAAACGGAAAAAGGAAAGATTCAAAACGAAGAATTCGAAGGATATAGATATGGCTATTGGGGATTATGCTTTTCTTTCAAAAACTTTTCTCTTAAAAGACATGTTTTTGAAAATATTTCTTCCAAAAATGTTTTAGAAAAATAGTTTTCTAAAAATTTTATCTGTTCCGGTAACCTTTGCTCTGATACCACGTGTAACACCCCACGCCCGCTATGGTCACTCACTAAGGGAATGCCATAGCATCGGTGGAGTATTTTAGTGAATATAGAACAGAAAAATTACACCAAGACAGATATAAATAGTACTTGAAATTTAAAACAACATCTCATAACAGCGGAAATAAACATGTCTGGTTACATCATAAAACCATGATAAAAGTCAAGTACAATATCCGTCAAAATAAAGAAATACATAATCCCACTCTCTCATACAATAGCCATAACAAAAGAAAAGATAACTGGATAACTGGAGCTTTACATCTACCCAAGCTCCTCAAGACTGGAACAGCAATCCGATCAAGCTCTACTACCGCTAGGATCCACCGTAGGACCTGAGGGTTGGGAAAAAGATAAAAACAACGGGGTCAGACATAAGTCTGAGTGAGTCCTATAACTTTAACAATACAATCATTAAGGTAACCAGAGAAGACATAAACTTGACCTACGGTAATATCTGGGGATGAATGGCTACACTAAGCAGCTTGATAGACTTAGGATAAACTAAGATAACCGTCAGGACGCATCTACCCACCCAAGGATAATTACTAACTGCACCACACCAGTCATTCCTACTTAAAGGTTGATCCCTTCCAAGGACTTAGAAAATTCCCCCAGTAATCTCATGTACTCCTAGCCCACTACATAGGTGCCGTCTGCCCCTATCTCCACTAGGTGTACCCAGTAATTCTTACCCAGTAGTTTCGTGTACTCCTACATAGGTGCCGTCTGCCCCTATCTTCATTAGGTGTACCCACTACTCCCCATCGATCGGCTCCCTACCGTAGATACCCGTGCTGGTCCCACAGTGGGGTGTATCACTCCCCCAAAGTGGCTACACAATACTAACGGTGCACGGCTTTATATCTACACGATGCAACAACGGCTTATCTACCAGCCCGGGCCCACACACGCATATGAAACCCGTTGGACTTGCGTTGCCACCGCTAACCCGTTTTGGCCTCTTATAATCAAGCCCAATATGCGTGTCCCGTCACTCGACATGGGTCGAGCCCACAAAGATACGTTTGGGATATTGGTTGAAAAGGGCCCCCAACAAGCTACCCACCTAAGCTTGTCATATATCTAGTGTATCCCACTTAACCCTTTAATCATGTTTAATTACATGTTTCCACTTGGTTAAGTATTCTAATCGTATTTTCTATTGCCACCCAAGGCAACCCACTAGATTTCCACATGCCACCCAAGGCACCCACTTAACCCCTCATGCTCTACTACATGCTTATCTGGTTAAGTGTTTCTTAATTAATTAAGACCGTGATCCTCATAAAGACCTCTCACATTAGACTATCTTTTATGACCGCTGGTTAAGCCGGTTGGGTCCGGGCAGCCTTATGTCATAACCGAGTCTAACCTCGTGTCTTTACATTAATCACGTATTTAGTTTGTGCCTAAGACCTCTCACATTGGGCTAACATTTGTAGCAACTGGTTAAGCCGGTCGGGTCCGGGCAGTTTTACACTACAAATGAGTCCAACCTCGTGTCTTAGTCGATTAATTACACCTAATTAATCACCCCCATATTAATTATCCCTAATTAATATCAAATTTTCCATAACATGGGTAGACCTAACTCAATAGGTAAATTCCCATGGGGTAGACCTAACTTAATAGGTAAATTCCCACTTATGGTAATTTATTTTTATGGTATGCTTAATCATACCCAAACATTCATTTATTAACATATTTACCAACCCCATCGTTCCCCACGTAAATCGCTCTCATTTCATGACATAAATAAGGGGAAGATCAACACAAATATCATGGGTTTTGCATATAACTTTGTCATGGGTTAAGAGGATGTCAACTTGCATATATGAGCATTTATTAACCCAACTACATATAACCCAAACTTGCATATTATCATACACATGATTTGCATAACATGTTGCATATGAGCTTGCATATTATCATACACATATCTTGCATAACATGTTGAACTTGCATATAGGCACTCTCATAACTTGCATAACATGTTAAACATGCATTTAAGCATACACATAACTTACATAAGCATTCACATACTTGCATAAGCATTCACATACTTGCATAAGCATACATAACTTGCATAAACATGTATAACTTGCATATCATGTCATTTAAGCATATACATATCTTGCATAAGCATTCATATTCTCACATAAGCATGCATAACTTGCATATCACATAAATCTTGCATCTAAACATATACATGACTTGCATAAGCATCCATATACTTGCATAAGTTTACATAACTTGCATATCACATTAAACTTGCTTTTAAACATATACTTAACTTGCATAACTCACTTTGTTCAACATGCATGATTCCACTCATTACATATGCATAAATCCATTTATTAAGCATGCATATATCAACTTGTTAAACATGCATAATCAACTTATTAAGCATGCATAAACCAACTTATCAAATATGCATAAACATAGAACAACATAGAGTAACATATCATTATACATGATTTAAACTCACAAATCCGCATTTAAGACCATAAGTCTCATTATACCCAAACTACTTACTTTAACAATTGATGTTAAAGTGATAGAAACTCACCAAAACACAATTAGCAAGCTAATGAAGAAGATTAAGATACTTAGAATGGATTAGAGAATGATTTGAGAGAGATTTGCTTGCAACTTCTTCATGAACTAGTGGAGGCCATGCTCAAATTTCATTTTGCCATAGTTTAGCTACTAGATTTAATTATGAGTGAATTAGTGTAGGGTTAGGGTCTTATTTATAGGATTAGGTGAGTGTTTTAGGCCCTTAGATTAACCCTAGATTAGGTTAGGACCCTTAGATTTAGGAAATCTCTAGAACCAGCCCTCCTAGCCAGCCTGAAACTCAACTTGGTGCAACCTGGTGCACCCAGGTTCACTGGACGGTGCCACCCTGTCGACAGGCAAGTCGACAGGCATGTCGACACCCCTGTCGACAGGCCTGTCGACAGCCCTGTCGACATGGGTTAGGCGGGAAGCTTCCCGCCTGACCCCGCCTGGCCCATCCCAAATCTGAATATTTAAATTTTCAAATCTGTTTTGTTTTAAATTTTCTGCAAACTTCATCGGGCCATAACTGGGCCATACGGACTCTGATTTTCGAAAACTCGGACTCTATTTCGCGTATTTTTCCGAGACGAACGTAATGACGCAACCCGTTTCCCCTAATTCCCACGTCTGAGATTATTTATCCTGTAATTAGTGAATTTTAGTATTAACTAAAATTCGGGGTGTTACACTCTCATAACTCAAGAGATTCTTTTGTGAGGTACTAAAATTTTCTTCTTTTCTTAACATGGGAGTTGACGAGGTTCATACATTTGAAGTTGGAGAAACCAGAAAAAAACCTTAATATATGGAGTAGAATCATTTTAATGTGGTTTTCTGTTTTATTGGAAATTCCTGATTAAGATATCATCGTCATTTATGCTGTGCCCTTTTTTCCATATTGAACTTATATCCTTTTGATTTAATAAAGACATGCGTGCATTTTTTACCATCAAATATAAGGAGAAACACTACATCTGTTGTCATCAAATTGCAATACATTACACCGGCCATTTCACAGCGCTTAAGCAATTTTATACTATACCTTAACCAATAACCAAACCAGTGGTATTTAGTTACATAGTACACCGAACAATTAGTGAAAGCTTAAGGTTTATGATTTTTGGTATACATGTAGTCAGTGTGGTCTATCAGCGTCCTCACTAAGCATTCTTCTTCTCCTCTTTCAGAAGTTTCATTTCTAAGTTTGAGTGCATTTTTTAGGATTCAAAAGGATGCAGCTGATCCTGAAAAGGTTCAACAGATACTTAGTGTTCTTTAATGCTGGTATTTATGAATTCCTTTGATGAAATATTAGTCAATCTGTCTCGCAATGGCGATCCATGTATTGGCTAAGATGAATATATGACGTGCTCTAAGATGTGAATTAAGTTATATAGATTTTTCCCTTCCGGTTATGAGTGATAACTCTTTTGATACACATTTCTTCAATGTTTCTTATACTGCAGATGTTGGCTTTGCAGATATTTTACTTCCCATTGCAACAGATAATTCTATTTTCTATCTATTTTCATGTCTTTGGTGTGGTTGTGTGTGTATCCAAAACCCTTCTTATTTATCCCCACGATATTTTATTTGTTTGTGCAAAAATAAATTGAAATGCGATTAATCTGCTTTCGAAATTATCTCCATAAGTTTTTGTATCATTTCAAAACTTATAACTTGTTCAAATCGAATTTGAATGAACAAAAAAAATATCAATATTTTCAATGACTCATATTAATTTATATATTTGAGTATGATAAATGTTTCAAAACAAGATGAAATTTTATGGATGTCCTTGACTGTAACATGACCATATAAAAACAAACAAGTTGCATTTCAAAACCTTTGGATACATCAAACTTTTGAGAAATTTAAGCGGATTTAGAGAAAAGGGGATAGGTGCGTGTATACTTTCGATCGGCGTAGCAGAATCCTTGCCCTTGTATATTTTCGATCAATTCCCTATTAACTTAAGATCGTTGTAGTTGAATTAGTTAGTTGAGCAAGGTTGTCATGGTGTGCGCTTAAGCATGCTTAGGCAGTACAAACTCAGTTGCGGACTGAGGTATCGCGCCTGAGTTTGCAAACTCATTCCGGACTGAGTTTGCAAACTTAGTCACGGACTGAGTGCAAACTCAGTCGCGGACTGAGTGCAAATTCAGTCGCGGACTGAGTACAAACTCAGTTCCGAAGTCGCGGACTGAGTGTCAAGATTCTATAAACGAGTACTGACGAATAATTAACGAATTTTTTTGCCAAGTAATGATTGAACTTGAACCTGCTGCAGATTTGTTAAATAGTGCCAAATTTATTGCTGCATATATTTGAATATATTTTGGACATTTTTTTCCAATCGTCAGTTTTCTAAATTTGGCCTTTAATTAATTGGTTTCACTGATATCATATTCCTAAGCTTCGTTCAAACATGTCTGATGCTTTGTACTTAACTTTGACATTGATATTGCTGTTGCTTTAATTGTTTAGTGCCTCCCTTGAGTTCACTCTTATCACAAGTTTACTATCTCCTGTTAACCCATTTCTCTTCTGGGCTTATTTGTGTCTGCCTTTGAATATGAAGTAGTAGTCTTTTCCTAAGTTTAAGCAACATTTCATGCTTATGGATATGCATTGTATTCTTGTTTGAATCCCATAAATCGAATGTGCTAGTTCCCGTTACACGTTGAAGCATTTTTTGTCCATGTTTCCTGCTTGAATTGGGTGCTTGTTGTCCTCTATGCCTCTGATCTGATGCTACATCCTTTTATGTGTCTTGGATTTGTGTTTCTGGCGATTAATGCTATACATGTATGCATGGGTTAATTCATACTTGCTGCCTTGTATGAATGTGTGCTTCTAACCAGCTTCATTTGTGCACTTCGCTGACTTGTACGCTCTTGCACCATCATCCATTGCTGGTGCACTTAATTCAAGTACAAAATGAACAGGGCTACTTTTTTCATTATGATAATTCATGGCACTTACACGACAGATATCAGAACTTTGAATGTATGAACTTCGTCAACTCCCATGTTAAGAAAAGAAGAAAACTTGCATTTATTTATGCATTATTATTTATAAGCCTTGATTTTGACATGGCTTGTCATATATTTAAACAGGATGTTGTCAACTTTGAGGTCCTAGAAAATTACATGGCAGATGAGGGAAAACGACGATTAAAGAGGCATCTAGCTTCTATGGATACAGATAATGATCCTTTAAGGCAAGTTTGCGTAAACTGTGCTGTTCACGTTTAAAATAAGAGCTGTCTTGTCATATTATCTAATACATCTTTTTTATATGCATCACAGTATTAAAACGATGTTTGAAAGCCAACAATTTTCAGAGGCTTTTATTTATTTTCAGCAACTACTTCAAGATGGAATACTTGAACCTTTCTGATGAGTATAATACCTTGAAGAATTATTTGCTGCATAATTATTCAAGATCTGCATGGGTAGTACACTATCAAAAACTTAAGGTACTTGTTAGCTGCCGATATCTTTTGTTCTTAGTTCTCTCAATCAATGCATATTTTTTTGGGCTTCAGACTTATATCTCATTATGTTTTAGGATGTGAAAGGTAAAGAGAATGTAATGAACACAAATAACTCTAACCATTTTATGCTCACACCATTAAAGAGGTATTGGAAAACAAAAGATAGCAACAATTCAGGTTGGTTTTTCTTTCTTGTGCTAATTTACAACTGCGTTGAGATCTTGTCGCTTTTTACTCAGTCCGGAACTGAGTTTCCGGAACTGAGTTTGCACGAGTTTGTTGCAAACTTAGTTCGAAACTGAGTTTGCAAACTCGTTCCGGAATTGAGTTGAAACTCTCCGATCCACTTATCACCAAACTCTCCGATCCACTTATCACCAATTTAACTAGATTTTACCGGAGCTGTATAATCCAATAAGTATAACAAGCACCACAGCTAATACTCCAGCAGGAATGGCCCATTACATGTATTTTTGGGACTTCTTTTTCTTTAGAATGGCTCTAGGAAGTTGAGCTTTCATTTTTGGCTGAACAACGGGTTTCATGTGTCGAGCTTTCTGATCTTTACTCGTACCTTTCTATTCTTCACTCTCTTCCAGAATTTGATTCCCATTCAGTTTTGCATCAGCCTCTGTCTCTGCTTCTTCAGTGTTTGTTTTAGCTTCGGGTTGTTCAACAGAATCAGGTTCAGTCACTCCAGCCTTCTTTTTTGCTTTTTTCTCCTCTTTCATGCGTTTCTTCTCAGCTTCCTTTTGGGCTTTAGCAGCAGCCTTGGCAGCTGCTTTTTCTTGCTGCTTTTTCTTGCGTTCTAACGCCAATTTATTCTTTGCAATATCCTCCTCTCTTTTGGTCTACTTCAATTTCTCAGAATCAACCGATTCAGGTTTTGGTGCGTCCAAAGATAATCCAATCTCCTCCACTTCTATGCTTTTCGTATTTTCTTTATCAGCCGACTTAGTTGGTTTCTTACTCTCTTTAGTTTTAGTTATATTATCAGGGACAACTTCTTTGGAAACAGGGGGTGTAATAGATGCCGTTGCATTTTGTTTAGGATTAACTATATTTGATGGAGTCTCTACTTTAGCTTGCTGTGAAGTTGCAGTAATAATAGGTTTCTCATCAGAGTTTCTCATTCGGCCATCTCTGCTTAGCTGCCTATAATTGAGTGAGTTCAGTATGCGCCTTTCATAATCATCTCTGAAGACCTTGCTAGTATTCCATTGGGACAAGAATTTCTCAACCTCAGTGTTAGAAAGTGATTCTAATGCCGATGCATCTTTCTTTGTAGGAAGTTCATTGGCATTGTTGGGAGTTGTAAACTTATTCCCTTCTTCTGGCTTTGCACTGTTCTTTACTGAATCATCAACTTTCTCCAAATTTACTACTTTATCATCTGCCACTTCAGAAGTAAACTCGGTATTGTCATTTTTTGCTTCAACTTCCACACCCATTATAATGAAACTTCTATAGTATCAAGCCCTGAGAATGGAGGAGATCTCGGAGATAAAGAGAGGAAGCGAACGAGAAACAGAATTGAGCCAGAGTAGAAATCACATATTTATAATAATTTTAATTAATTTCCGATCTTCGATTTAAAGATATGGCAGATTTTTATGAAGATCTAAACGAAAATCAATGCATGCTAGTTCATTCTCCTTTTTTCCGTAGTCCATCTCCATATATTTTACTTCATGCTATCAGTGTTTTACTGCACCAGCCTTTCTGTTCTTCTTCTTCTTCTAATTTCTTTTGTTGCACCAGCCTTTCTGTTCGCGTAAGGCTCAGCGAAACTGAGCCGTAATGCTCAGCTGAAACTGAGCCTTACGGCTCAGTTTCACTAGTTGTATTCATGTTTAATATAGTTGAGGCGATTGGAGCATAATGGTTAATCTTATTCTCACAGCGAGTCTAAATAAACATGTTGTCCTCGTACTAAAGTAAATGTTGCGGTTTTCAGTTTGATAAAGTTGGCACAATACATGCTTATGTCACAACATTGGTTGCTCTAGAGAAGCCAGATATTCATCCTTATTAATTGTAGTGGGCACAATACATGCTTATGTCACAACATTTCAAATTTTGTAATTTGTTAGCAACGTAAAGAAGATGACTAATGTTTGTAGATGGGTAATGCTGCAGTAGTTTTAGGTTTGAGGTGAAATCCCCGACAAGCAAGCGTTTTCGAACCAGTATCAACATTGCACTTTTCAGTAACAAACATTTAGAGTGCAAGCCCCAGCTATTTCACTTGCATATACAAAAGATTTATACGGCAGGGATTGAAGTACAAACAATAATTGGACAGGCGAATTAAGCATGTATTTGAAGCTATAGAAATCTTTAAATTCATGCTTAGCTTAAACTGAGCTACGGCTCAGTTTCGCTGAGCCTTCGGCTCAGCGAATGTAACACCCCGAATTTTCTATTAACACTAAAGTTGCTAAAATAATAATAAGTATGTAAGAGAGGGGATGTATCTAATATGAATATAAAAATATTAATAAGTATGTAAGAGAGGGGATGTATCTACTATGAATATAAAAATATTAATAAGTATGTAAGAGAGGGGATGTATCTAATATGAATATAAAAATATTAATAAGTGAGTAAGAGAGGAGATGTATCTAATATGTATATAAAAACAATAATAAGTAAAGGGGGATGTATCTAATATGTACATTGTAGAATATATATATATTTATGACATGAATAGAAGTTTATTAATATGCTGAGTGTTTGCTGAGTCACTTCTGACTCATTGCTGAGTCAACAAGATAAACCCCATCTTGTCTGGACGGCTGCGGTTATTTCTAGGTTAAATCTAATGGCCTAAACGCATTCTAAAATCTATAAATAAGTGGGTAGACCCTAGACCTAAATCACTTGTAAAATTAGAGAAGCTACCGTCATGCTGCTGCCATGGAGTTCAGCATAGCCGTCACAAACTAAGGAGAGGAAGCCTAATCATCTACAACTAAATCTACACAAATCAAATCAAAAGATCTCTCTTTCTCTAATTCTTTTCTTTTGTTGGTGAGTATGATGATTCTCACAAGACTATTACAAACTAATTTGACTCAGTTATGAATGGATCACAAGAAAGTGATGTGATTTGTAATTGTAAATTCTATATATTGTGGATCTCTTATTATGTTATTATGTTGTCGTATGATGTAAATTATATATGCTATGTCATGCTATGTTGTAAATTCTCTTATGCTATGTCGTGCTATGTTGAGAATCATGTCAAGCTATGTTATACTATCATACTATGCCATGTTATAAATCATGCTATATTATGTTGAAAAATCATGATGTTGTTGGATCATGCTTAAAGTTATGTTTTTTTTCTTAATTTAAATGGATCTTGTTTATGGGAATTTGCCTATTAGGTTAGGTGTACCCATAAACTTGAAACTATAATTAAATAAAACTTGATTATGGGAATTTGCCTATTGAGTTAGGTGTACCCATATAAAACCATGTTGTAAAAAAATTAGATGATGTTGATTCACACATGTTCATATGTAAGTTTATGAAAATTGATTGAGATTATATTAGGTGAATTTTGAACAAGTTGACACCTTTAGGTCCATGACATGTATAATCTATGCAAGTTGGACATATGCAAGTTTCACCCCTTATTATGATTCATTTGGTCACATATACATGTTGTTATTATGATAATCTCTTTTATGCTATGAGTTAGGCTATTCGAGTCTAACATATATTTTGCGAATAAACGTTCAAACGTGGGGTAGGGGTAATATTAGGAATTAATAAATTGGGTGCAATTTTGTAAGATTTTGCATACCATGAATGGATGTCCATAATTGAGTCAATTATGGACATTGTTAAAAATTGGAAGTAATTAATAATTCAAGTAGGGAATTATTAAAATTGGGGGAAAGTGGATTATTATTAATAATCAATGCTTAGGACTCGAGGTTGGACCCGTTTGTGATGTAAACCTGCCCGGACCCACCCGGCAAATCCAGTAGTCACAAATGTCGGCCCAATGTGAGAGGTCCTAGGCCCAAACTAAAGCATAACAGTTGTAAAGATACGAGGTTAGACTCTTTTATGGTGTAAGACTGCCCGGACCCGCCCGGCAAATCCAGCTGCCATAAATGCCAGTCTAATGTGAGAGGTCTTTATGAGGTTATGGCCTTAATGAACTAAGAAATACTTAACCAGATAATCATGTAAGGTGGGACATGGGGGTTAAGTAGGTGCCTTGGGTGGCATGAGGAATCTGGTGGTTGCCTTTAGAGGCATTTGAAATACGATTTGACTTAACCAAACACACATGTAAATGAACATGACTAAGTGGGTTAAGTGGGATGGACTAATGGGGACAAGCTTAGGTGGAATGCTTGTGGTAAATAGTGGGGGCCCATTTCAACCAGTATCCCAAAACGTATCTTTGTGGGCTCGACCCAAGTCGAGGACGGGACACGCATACTGGGTTTGACTATAAGAGGCCAAAACAGGGAGCGGTGGCAACGCAAGTCCAACGGGTTTCATATGCGTGTGTGGACCCGGGCTGGTAGGTAAGACGTTGTTGCATCGTGTAGGTATAAGTCGTGCATGTCCGTTGTATCAGGTTGCCACTTTAGGGGAGTGATACACCCCACTGTGGGGCCAGCACGGGTATCTACGAGTTAGGGAGCCGATCGAATAATGGGAAGTAGGGTACACCTAGTGGAGATAGGGGCAGGCGGCACCTATGTAGTCAGCTAGGGGTACGTAAAGCCATTGGGAAAGTTTCTAAGTGAAGCTAAGTGGGATGAATCTTTAGGGTGACTGGTGTGGTGCAGTATAGTGTTTATCCTTTAGTATTTAGGAGCGCCTATAACGTTGCCTTTAGCGATTGTCTATGTTCTTTATCTGTTCCTTCATAGACATTTCCTTGTTTTCCAGCTTATGTCTTAGTCCAGTTATTTTGATAATAGTATTGTTAGAATTGTCATACTCGCCAGACTTTATGTCTGACCCCCCCTTTTCCATTCTTTTTCCCTTCAGGTCCTCAGGTTGGGCCAAGTTCTAGTGGAGTCTAGTTGGATCGCTTATCTCTTGGGAAGCTTGGACTGCTGAAGTAAAGTCCAGCTTGTTATCTTTCTTTTTAATGGCTATTTTAATTGTAATGGGATTATGTACTTTGGTTTTATAAAGATGGATATTGTACTTGGTTATGATCTATGGTTTTGTGATGTAACAGACATGTTTAATTTCCGTTGCAATAAAATGAAGTTTTAATTTCCAAGTATTATTTTATTATCTGTCTTGTTGTAATTTTTCTGTTTTATATTCACTCATAACCTCCATGGAAGTTAATGCATTCCCTTTGTGAGTGACATTAATGGACGTGGGGTGTTACACGTGGTATCAGAGCTTAAGGTTACCAGAACAGATGAAATTTTTAGAAAAACTATTTTTCTAAAGTATTTTTGAAAGAAGTGTTTTCAAAAACATGTCTTAATGAGTAAATTTAAGAAGAAAGTTTTTATGAAAAACATAATCCCGAATAGCCATATTTTTATCTTTCGAGTCCTCCATTTTGAATCTTTCCTTTTTCGTTTCAGCATGGCTGAAGATCTCAACATTCCAGAGGGTTTTCATATACCCCGTTGGTTTCGTCAATATCTCGAGGCTAGGGCCACCGCGGGTCTAGCAAATCCTCCTCCTCCTCCTCGTGTTGACACTTTTGCAAAGACGTGCAAGGAATTTAAGGCCATGGGTGGAAAGACTTTTCAAGGGACAGAGACGTTTGTGGAGGCCAGAGATTGGCTTAAGGAGACTGAGGAATTACTTGATATCTTTGAGGTGGAGGACGAAAGGAAAGTCCGTTTAGCAGCTTGGTTTATGAAGGGAGAAGCCTCATTTTGGTGGGAGCTCACTAATGGGGAGCGTCTAGTTGATTCTTGGGCAGATTTCAGACGAATGTTTGGGGCAAAGTTTCTCTCACGGGCGGAAGAGAATCTACATATGGAAAGGTTTTTGACATTAAAACAAGGAAGCTCATCGGTGAAAGAATATGTTAACAAATTTAATCAGCCAGCAAGGTTTGGCATGGACTTGGTAAATACGCCAGAGAAGAAAGCTCTGAGGTTCGTTCAAGGCTTGAATGAGCCGTTGCAAGGGTTGGCTATGACCCACATCCCTATGGGGGCCACCTTTGAGAGGCTAATAGAAATGGCGTACATGCATGAAGAGAAGAGCGCTAAAACTGATAAGGCAACCGAGAAGAAAGGGGATCAGAAGAAACTACAACAGCAAAATAAGAAGGGTGGCAAAAACAATAATGGCAAAGGGAAGAAAAGATGCTTTAACTGTGGGACGCCTGGCCATCTCAGCAAGGATTGCCGAAAGAAAAAGAAGACTGGTTGCTTTCACTGTGGCGAAGCAGGACACCTAGTTAAGGACTGCCCAAGGAAGGGGCAGAGGGCAGGGTCTACCTCAGGAGGACAGGTGCAAGCTCTTATGGCACCAGCGCAGGCAAGGGGACAAGTTCAGGCTCTTGAGGTCCCACCGCTGCAAGAACGAGGTAGAACAATTTCTGTTGAAAGCTTAGTTTTTCTGTTTGATCATCCTGTCCGTACCTTATTCGATTCTGGCGCATCTCATTCGTTTATCTCTGCATCATTAGTTGAATCACTGCACTTGAACACCAGTTTAGTAGAGGATCCCTTGGTCGTTTCAAATCCAATTGGGGGTTCGGCTCATTTGACCATGATATGTTTGGATTTGAAAATCTCTATACTTAGCGTTGAATTTAGATGTGATGCTTATGTATTGGGCTTCACGGGCTATGGGCTAATTTTAGGAATGGATTGGTTGTCTAGAAATAGGGCCATTCTTGATTGTGAAAGGAGAGTAGTTAGGCTTGTGACTCGCCTTGGTAATGCTCTCGACATCTTTTGTAATCCCATAAATTCCGTTATGCTAAGTTATCTTGAATCGCTTGACGCGTCCGTAGAGAACCTGCGATCGGTAGAAGTGGTCCGGGAATATCCGGATGTGTTTGAGGAGGTGAAGGGCTTACCTCCAAAGCGGGAGATAGACTTTCGAATTTATCTTGTGGATAATGCTAAACCCGTATCTTTGCCAGTGCGCCACATGGCTCCTCGTGAAAGGAGGGAACTCAATAAGCAAGTAAAGGAGTTGCTTGAGAAGGGGTTCATAAGACGTAGTATATCGGAGTGGGGTGCTCCAGTAGTTTTTGCCACAAAGGCGGATGGGTCTCTTAGACTTTGTATGGACTATAGAGAACTAAACAAGCTTACTAAAAAGAACCGACACCCACTGCCGAGGATTGACGATCTCTTTGATCAGTTAGTTGGCGCCTCAGTGTTTTCGCAGTTGGACTTAGCCACTGGCTTTCATCAACTGAGAGTGGCTGAGGATAGTATAGATAAGACTGCTTTTAGGACTCCTGACGGATTCTATGAATGGCTAGTGATGCCCTTTGGTTTGACAAACGCCCCTGCATATTTTGTTGATTTGATGAGTAGGGTGTTTAGGGAGTACCTTAATAAATTCGTGGTAGTCTTTGTAGATGACATCTTGATCTTTTCTAAGGACGAAGAAGAGCATGCCCTACATCTTAGGGAAGTGTTGGAGGCCCTTCGAGCTCATAATCTTAAAGCTAAATTTTCTAAGTGTCACTTCTGGAGGAAGGAAGTGCGATTCTTAGGGCACGTGGTTTCCAAAGAGGGGATAGCTGTGGATCCCGCGAAGGTAGTGTCCATCCAAGATTGGAAGGTACCTAAAAATGCTACCGAGGTAAGGAGTTTCTTGGGGTTGGCTGGTTACTATAGGAAGTTTATCAAAGACTTCGCAAAGATATCATCTCCATTAACACGTTTGACGAAGAAGAACTTAGTTTTCACATGGGACGTAGATTGTGATGATGCGTTCCAACGATTAAAGAGAGCTTTGACTTCAGCCCCAGTCTTAGTGCTACCAGACGGGAGTAAGCCGTTTACTATTTATACCGATGCTTGCGGGACAGGACTAGGCGCAGTCTTAATGCAAGAAGGAAGGGTAATAGCCTATGGTGGAAGGCAGTTGAGGGTGCATGAGAAAAATTACCCCGTGCATGACCTAGAGTTAGCCGCAATTGTTTTCGCGCTTAAGTCTTGGCGCCATTATCTTCTTGGCAAAAGATTCGAATTGTTCACTGACCACAAATCTTTAAAATACTTATTCTCTTAGAAGGACTTGAATTTAAGGCAGCAAAGGTGGATGGAATTTTTAGCGTCCTACGACTTTGAAATAACATATACCCCTGGCAAGGGTAACGTAGTTGCAGACGTCTTAAGTAGAAAAAGGCTGTCCTTGAGTCCATTGTTTGTTGAGCGGCGAAGTTTAGAATTCATCTCTATGTTTGACTTTAGACTCTCCGTTGACCTAGTACCCGGTCTGTTAGCATCCTTGGAAGTTAGACCTACACTTTTAGGACGGATTGGTGAGGCGCAGCAAGACGACCCACAGTTGGTTGAGTTAGTAGAAAAGCTCAAAGGAGGGGAGTCGTCAAGCCATCTTCGTAGGTATACCCTAGACGATAAGGGTTGGTTACGTAGAGATAATAGACTTTGTATACCACAAGATAAAGACTTGAGGAAGGCCATTCTTGATGATGCACATCGTTCGAAGATGACCATTCATCCCGGCGGGGACAAGATGTACAAAGACATGAAGCGAGTTTTCTTTTGGGCTGGTATGAAAAAGGATGTGGCCGAGTATGTCGCTAGATGCTTGGTGTGCCAACAAGTAAAAGCGGAGCAAAAGAAGCCCGGTGGGTTGCTTCACCCATTGGAGGTTCCTCTATGGAAGTGGGAAAGCGTCTCGATGGATTTTGTGGATGGATTACCAAGATCGAGGAAGGGTAATACGGGGATTTGGGTTATAGTAGACAGACTTACTAAGAGCGCCCATTTCATTCCCGTGAAGAGTAAGAGGACTGCTCCATGGTTAGCTTCTGTATACATTAGGGAGATAGTTCGTTTGCACGGTGTTCCTTCTAGTATAGTAAGCGACCGCGATCCTATCTTCACTAGCGAATTTTGGAAGAGTTTGCAAGAGGCGGTAGGGACTCAGCTATGTTTGAGCACAGCATATCATCCTCAGACGGACGACCAGACCGAGAGGGTGAACCTTATTCTAGAGGATCTTTTGAGGCATTGTATCCTAGACTTCGGGGGTACATGGGAAGAGCACCTTCCGTTGGTAGAATTTTCATATAATAACAGCTTTCAGTCTAGCATTGGCATGGCACCTTTCGAAGCCCTTTATGGAAGGCCTTGTCGATCACCTACATGTTGGTGGGAATATACGGATAAGATCTTGCTAGGGCCCGATATGATTAGAGAGACTTCGAAAAAGATTGATTTGATTCGAAGGAGGATGAAGGCAGCGCAAGATAGGCAGAAATCTTATGCAGACAAGAGGAGGTCAGATCTCGAATTTGATGTTGGGGACATGGTTTTTATCAAAGTGTCTCCATTACGGAATGTTGTTCGCTTTGGGTCCGTTGGGAAACTAGCACCAAGATTCGTAGGACCGTTTCCTGTAAAAGACAGGATTGGGAAGATGGCATATAGGGTGGAGTTGCCTGAGAAACTTAGTGGAGTACACGACGTATTCCATGTATCACATTTGAGGAAGTGTTTGCACAAGACCGCGGAGGTGGTAGAGCCGAGCTTGCTTAAAGAGGTGGAAATAGAGCGTGATGCAACAATTAGACGAGCTCCTACATGCATTCTTGGGTCGGAGATCAAAAAGTTGAGGAATCGAGAGGTCAGACTGGTTAAAGTGCAATGGGGAGATGATGAGAGCAACGCAACTTGGGAGACAGAAGAGAAGATGCGTTCGTTGTACCCTTTTCTTTTTGAGGGTATGTCTTTTAATTTCTCCTTTATCGCTTAGCTTATCTTATCTTATCTTTAGTATGTCCTCTCATTAGTATCTTTGACCTTTAGTTAGGATAATCCTATGGTCGAAACATGTGTTTGAGACATGTTATGTATGATGGATGCAAAATGGATGCAAGTGTTTGCTAGTGGTTGCTCGTGGATGCATATATACACACACTTTAGGCACTAGATCGGCTCAGTCACTACATATTGCATATTGCATATATATATGGATGTATTTAGTAAAATGGATGAACGATGGTTGTATTATCATGTGGATGCTGCATTCAGATGATGGTTGAGCACGCATATAGAAGTAGTATGTAAGCAATTAGGATCTTTTGCATACATAATGGATTCATGACACTTACATAATTTGCATTAAGGAGGTCAACTGAATCAGTAGACCGCCTGATTTCGCATTAGGTAAGGACATGTACACACACTTTGCATATAATCATAAAGCATTAGAAGTCTTTTAAGGACAATGGATGCCTGTGTATGATGGATGAGTAGATGGACGTTTGGATGGTAGGATATACATTCTTCCAGACTTGAAGATTTCGGGGACGAAATCCTAAAAGGAGGGGAGAATGTAACACCCCGAATTTTCTATTAACACTAAAGTTGCTAAAATAATAATAAGTATGTAAGAGAGGGGATGTATCTAATATGAATATAAAAATATTAATAAGTATGTAAGAGAGGGGATGTATCTATTATGAATATAAAAATATTAATAAGTATGTAAGAGAGGGGATGTATCTAATATGAATATAAAAATATTAATAAGTGAGTAAGAGAGGGGATGTATCTAATATGTATATAAAAACAATAATAAGTAAAGGGGGATGTATCTAATATGTACATTGTAGAATATATATATATATTTATGACATGAATAGAAGTTTATTAATATGCTGAGTGTTTGCTGAGTCACTTCTGACTCATTGCTGAGTCAACAAGATAAACCCCATCTTGTCTGGACGGCTGCGGTTATTTCTAGGTTAAATCTAATGGCCTAAACGCATTCTAAAATCTATAAATAAGTGGGTAGACCCTAGACTTAAATCACTTGTAAAATTAGAGAAGCTACCGTCATGCTGCTGCCATGGAGTTCAGCATAGCCGTCACAAACTAAAGAGAGGAAGCCTAATCATCTACAACTAAATCTACACAAATCAAATCAAAAGATCTCTCTTTCTCTAATTCTTTTCTTTTGTTGGTGAGTATGATGATTCTCACAAGACTATTACAAACTAATTTGACTCAGTTATGAATGGATCACAAGAAAGTGATGTGATTTGTAATTGTAAATTCTATATATTGTGGATCTCTTATTATGTTATTATGTTGTCGTATGATGTAAATTATATATGCTATGTCATGCTATGTTGTAAATTCTCTTATGCTATGTCGTGCTATGTTGAGAATCATGTCAAGCTATGTTATACTATCATACTATGCCATGTTATAAATCATGCTATATTATGTTGAAAAATCATGATGTTGTTGGATCATGCTTAAAGTTATGTTTTTTTTTCTTAATTTAAATGGATCTTGTTTATGGGAATTTGCCTATTAGGTTAGGTGTACCCATAAACTTGAAACTATAATTAAATAAAACTTGATTATGGGAATTTGCCTATTGAGTTAGGTGTACCCATATAAAACCATGTTGTAAAAAAATTAGATGATGTTGATTCACACATGTTCATATGTAAGTTTATGAAAATTGATTGAGATTATATTAGGTGAATTTTGAACAAGTTGACACCTTTAGGTCCATGACATGTATAATCTATGCAAGTTGGACATATGCAAGTTTCACCCCTTATTATGATTCATTTGGTCACATATACATGTTGTTATTATGATAATCTCTTTTATGCTATGAGTTAGGCTATTCGAGTCTAACATATATTTTGCGAATAAACGTTCAAACGTGGGGTAGGGGTAATATTAGGAATTAATAAATTGGGTGCAATTTTGTAAGATTTTGCATACCATGAATGGATGTCCATAATTGAGTCAATTATGGACATTGTTAAAAATTGGAAGTAATTAATAATTCAAGTAGGGAATTATTAAAATTGGGGGAAAGTGGATTATTATTAATAATCAATGCTTAGGACACGAGGTTGGACCCGTTTGTGATGTAAACCTGCCCGGACCCGCCCGGCAAATCCAGTAGTCACAAATGTCGGCCCAATGTGAGAGGTCCTAGGCCCAAACTAAAGCATAACAGTTGTAAAGACACGAGGTTAGACTCTTTTATGGTGTAAGACTGCCCGGACCCGCCCGGCAAATCCAGCTGCCATAAATGCCAGTCTAATGTGAGAGGTCTTTATGAGGTTATGGCCTTAATGAACTAAGAAATACTTAACCAGATAATCATGTAAGGTGGGACATGGGGGTTAAGTAGGTGCCTTGGGTGGCATGAGGAATCTGGTGGTTGCCTTTAGAGGCATTTGAAATACGATTAGACTTAACCAAACACACATGTAAATGAACATGACTAAGTGGGTTAAGTGGGATGGACTAATGGGGACAAGCTTAGGTGGAATGCTTGTGGTAAATAGTGGGGGCCCATTTCAACCAGTATCCCAAAACGTATCTTTGTGGGCTCGACCCAAGTCGAGGACGGGACACGCATACTGGGTTTGACTATAAGAGGCCAAAACAGGGAGCGGTGGCAACGCAAGTCCAATGGGTTTCATATGCGTGTGTGGACCCGGGCTGGTAGGTAAGACGTTGTTGCATCGTGTAGGTATAAGCCGTGCATGTCCGTTGTATCAGGTTGCCACTTTAGGGGAGTGATACACCCCACTGTGGGGCCAGCACGGGTATCTACGAGTTAGGGAGCCGATCGAATAATGGGAAGTAGGGTACACCTAGTGGAGATAGGGGCAGGCGGCACCTATGTAGTCAGCTAGGGGTACGTAAAGCCATTGGGAAAGTTTCTAAGTGAAGCTAAGTGGGATGAATCTTTAGGGTGACTGGTGTGGTGCAGTATAGTGTTTATCCTTTAGTATTTAGGAGCGCCTATAACGTTGCCTTTAGCGATTGTCTATGTTCTTTATCTGTTCCTTCATAGACATTTCCTTGTTTTCCAGCTTATGTCTTAGTCCAGTTATTTTGATAATAGTATTGTTATAATTGTCATACTCGCCAGACTTTATGTCTGACCCCCCCTTTTCCATTCTTTTTCCCTTCAGGTCCTCAGGTTGGGCCAAGTTCTAGTGGAGTCTAGTTGGATCGCTTATCTCTTGGGAAGCTTGGACTGCTGAAGTAAAGTCCAGCTTGTTATCTTTCTTTTTAATGGCTATTTTAATTGTAATGGGATTATGTACTTTGGTTTTATAAAGATGGATATTGTACTTGGTTATGATCTATGGTTTTGTGATGTAACAGACATGTTTAATTTCCGTTGCAATAAAATGAAGTTTTAATTTCCAAGTATTATTTTATTATCTGTCTTGTTGTAATTTTTCTGTTTTATATTCACTCATAACCTCCATGGAAGTTAATGCATTCCCTTTGTGAGTGACATTAATGGACGTGGGGTGTTACAGCGAAACTGAGCCGTAAGGCTCAGTTTCAGCTGAGCATTATGGCTCAGTTTCGCTGAGCCTTCGGCTCAGCTGAAACTGAGCGTAAGGCTCAGCGAAACTGAGCCGTAATGCTCAGCTGAAACTGAGCCTTACGGCTCAGTTTCGTTGAGCCTTACGGCTCAGTTTCGCTGAGCCTTACGGCTCAGTTTCGCTGAGCCGAAGGCGCAGCTGCAGCTGAGCCTTACGGCTCAGTTTCGCTGAGCCGAAGGCGCAGCTGAAACTGAGCATTCGGCTCAGCGAAACTGAGCCGTAATGCTCAGCTGAAACTGAGCCTTACGGCTCAGTTCCGCTGCATTGATTTTTTTAGTTACTATTTGAACCAGGTCTTGTTGTTGTGGAGGCGAAACTAAACTGATGTTTGTTATTTTATTTTCTTTTCAGGCGTTGGAACAAGCATGAGTTGTATGGACTCGACAACTGCAGTTTTGTTGATTTTTTTTTTAGAGAAAGAACTGTGAACATTATGTATTAACTGAAGTTATGATTTATGTATTAATCGAATTATTCTTAGCGTGTCTTCTTTATATACTGCTATATGAGTGTAGCGTATCTTCTTTATTGTGCATATATATATATATATATATATATATCAATGGGTGCAGTGATTTTGTATATTGCATATATGATATACCGATTTTGATACGGTTAAAAGCCGTATCTAATTCATTGTTATCGTTGTAGGAGTGAGGCATTAAATACAGCTTTTAGCCGTATCAGTATACCAGTTTAATACGGTTTTAAGCCGTATCAAACTGGTATACTGGTACGGCTAAAAACCGTATCAATCTATGAAATTAGCAGTGCAAGCATAACAATTTGAGGCGGTTTAAAGCCGTAGCAATTGTTCAGTTTGATATGGTTTAAAACCGTATCAAATTAGAAGTTGGAGAGTGCCCGCATGCTAGTTTGATACGGTTTAAAACCGTATCAAACTGAACAATTACTACGGCTTTAAACCGTACCAATTTAGTAATTTAATACGGTTTTAAGCCGTACCAATTGACAAATTTGATAAGGTTCTAAACCGTATCAATTATGGATTTTGATACGGTTTAAAACCGTATCAAATATCTCAATTGATACGGTTTTGAACCGTATCAATTGAACAGAGACGCCATTTTTTGATACGGCTTAAAACCGTATCAAATCGCTTTTAATACGGCCATTAACACTGCCAAATTGGCATTTTTGGTGTAGTGACTGTCCGATGTGGGGAAGACGGGAGTTGAGTTCTTCTCCGGTGTTTGGTAGATTGGTTTGTTATTCTACATATTCTCATATACTTTATTGATGAAGTTTGTTAGTTGTTTTATCGCTTATTAAGACTATTGTCTAACTCAAGGTTTTATGTTTCCCCTCCTATTACCTTGGGCTGTTCATCCGTTTTTGGATTGGCAGACTAGGCGGCAGGTGATAGGTGATTGCTTAGTCTGGACGATGTAGCTGTTCGGAGGCGAGCAGGAGGCTGACGTACTATCTTTTTACTATGTAGTATTTGGATTTTCGCTGCTTGCTATTCTCTAAGTGATGTGGTGAGGCAATTTGCATAAACATTATTCCCAAGTGTATGGATATTACTTTCTAGTTGTTACGAAATTATAGTGTTTTTCTGCTTCACTATTACTACCTGTTGTATATATTCTATTATAATTTATCCTTGCGCCGTGAGTTACAACATGTTCCGATTGTGTTAACATATCATGATGAACATCCATAGCATCCTGGCATGTCTTTCAGCGCATCATTCTTCCTGTTTAGTGTGGGGGCTGTGGGCGGTCATCACAGATATCCGCATGGGGAATAGGACGAAGTTGCGATCTGTTGTAGGAGGTTGAGGTGAGCGTCGCTTCCACTAGGGTGAACTCGAGAGTAATGTATGCGGGTTGAGGCTTAGATGAGAGGGTCGCAGGTGTTGTGTCATCTCACGATGACCATGTTGGAGTCATAGTTGACAGTTGTTGTGTGGATGGTGCAGTGTGAGGTGATAGGTAGGGGTCCTTTGCAGTAGGCAGGTAAGAGGAGAAGTATGTGTGCTTGATGGTGGTTGTCTGGTTTATTGCTGACAGAAAGATTGGTGTGGTGTTTACTCGTGGTGATCGACGTCGTGTGTTCCTACTGGAGTGGCAGGGGGATTTGGTGATTGAAGCAGAAGTTGTTTTAGGGGTTGAAGTTAGTAAAACTATGATGGAGAAGGGTTGCAGCTCACTGTATTTTAAGTTTTTGTTGACAGTATGTGGGTGATGCTAGAACTTGAAGTGAATTAAGGTAAAAGTTACTTGATTAAATTAATTAGTTAATAATGATTAATTTATAGTGTGTATAACTTGGAAAAAATAACCACTGTCATACAATTTCAGATTCGAGGGTCATGAAGTGCGTTAGAATCAGATCAATAATATTTAAGCTTACAAACTAAATTGGAGTGATTTGGAGCTGATGATGATTTTCGATTAAATTAAACGTATGTGTAATTTAATCGAAAATCAATAGATGTTTCGACGATAAAATCATGGTGAGTAAACTCACTTTCCAGTTCATTTATAATTTTATTATAAAAAAAATTATTTAAATAATTTGTATATGTTGCTTGTTGGTTGTTTGGATGCATTGAAATATTACTGTTGCTATTCTATATATATGTTATATTTAGGCATGGTGGTTGTGGCTATTATATATATTGGATATTTCCCGTAGTACCACTAGCAGATGATTTCCCTATGCGCCCCCACTATATATATATAGTGGATGACCTTCTATACTTCGATATCCTGCCTTGAAGCAGGATGGGTATTATCTATGTTGGATAATATCTGTGGATGCAGGAAAACAGGTTGGAGGAATCCAACTAGATTCCTCAAAATTTATTATTGTTTTTTTTTTTGGCAAAGCCAACCGGTTTTTAAGGCGACCGCAAACACCTTTATTCTTACTAATAATAAAATGCAGTTTAGTGCAGGTGATTATTAGTAGACAATCAACTAGGTTTTTAATGTGGACCGACCATCACATGTACTGGATTGAAGTTTCCAGCTCACTGTACATGTAAACCAGGAGTGAAACATAGCTGCTTCAACTACTATAATATCTAACAACTATTCTCCGTTTGTTGAGAGAGGAGGAGTAGAGGGAGATGAGGAGGAGATAGAGGATGAAGAGGAAGAAGTAGGGCCAGTGTCATTCAGCACCGAGGCAAAGAGAGTAGCAAGGTTAGGCTCATAACCAGAGTTGGACTTGTCATATAAAAATTTCCTATCCCACGTCTCATCAGACAAGACAGGTGCTTTGTATTCATCAAAGATACCATTAGTATAAAGCTTCAAGTCAGTGCCTTCATCATAGTAGTGCAAAAATCTAACCTCTACACTTTCATCTTCCTCACAGTCCGCAATAAACTTATAAAAGACCTTATTGAGGGGATCATACCTCATGCCGGTTCCCAAATGTACCCAGGACCTCTCTTGCGCAATCCAAACTACAGTTTCATTAGCAATTCTCTCAGCATCCTCGGGAGCAGGTGGAGGTGGCACAACCGCAGACTTTGGAAGAGTACTAGTATCATCAACCAAACCTTTAGCTTTAGGTGCTCATACACGAGAGGGAGGTTTTACAAGCGGAGACTTAGGTTTGACTAGGGCATTTGTTGGATGTTTGCAAGCATCGCAAATGTGCCCAAATGAATGAAAATTAATGCATACATCTGGTTGCCATGGGTACTGAACATCAACATAAGAATCAAACCCATCGATAGTGACTAAAAGCTTGGAAGGAAGAAATTTGTTTGGAGAAATTTCAGTTAAAGCTTTCGTAAATACAAGATTCTGTCTAGCCTCCATTTTAGCATCAAAGCATTTGAATTTACCTATTCTGCTAGCCAACCAATTCAATCCTGGAAGCATTTGCAGCACCGAAGAAATCCACGTGAAAATATCCCATACCGGTATGGATTGAACCCTCTCTCTGGTGCACTCAATCGATGAATTCAACGGTGTAATGATTAATGGTTTTCCACCAATAATTGGCGGATTAGCTTCTAACACTTTCCTTTTATCCTCCGCGTCTGAGAATTTGAAATAAAACATGCAATTCATATAATTTACACGAAAACGTCCCCTCAAGTTCCAAGTTTTGCGACATTGCTCAAGAACATCATCATACGGTGCACCCGAATCTAGAAAGAATCCCACTAGGTGATCTTTCCATATGTTGGTACCATCTTGGACAATGTCAAGCGGTGGACGTGGGTTTTCAGGCTCACTTGTAAATTCGTGAGGGGAATAGCTACCTACGCATCAGGGAAGAGTTGTGAAAAGAGACGAGAAAGAAGGCTTTGATGAAATCACTGGTATTTGAGTGTTAACAGCAAGTTGAGAAGCTGCATTGTGAGAAGTGTTAGTGTCATTTCCACATATACTTGGCGGGCATTTCTGAAGGGAGGAGGTATTAAGCACTGTTGCAGGAATGTTCGCTACTATACAACATGTTCTCCCTGTCCACAATCAACTGCAATATCAACACCATTATTGTTCGCATAATTCATACCCAAATTACCTTGCCTAGTTTTTGAACCAACTTGCTGTATTTTGATTTAAGAGATACCTAGGCTAACGACTGATTGATTAATAACGCTAATAGTATCAGCAGTGTTAGTTTCACGCTATCGTACCTCTGCATCCACCCTTGCTAGCAAGGTACTAAAAGGAGTGGTAAAAGTCACGCTTAACCCAGTTAAAGGCAACACGGGTAAGGATGCAAGATCTGAAGCAAGTTCCAAACATGAGCTGTTAATGATAGCCAAAACAGGCGCATCTGATGAGGCAAGCTCATATCTGGAGATTCTCTTCCCAAAGAGAGACTTCAAGTGTTTATTCTTCGTCATAGATGAGGGGTAAGGGAAAGGGGTGAGCAAGATGAAGGTTAGGTGGGAGACTAGGAAGTGAGCGAACGAAATGGCGGAGATCGATTGAGGAGGTGGCGATTGACAGAGGTCCCCATTTGCTTTCTTACATGAGATTTTCTCTACAGACAATTGTATCACTGGTAAGCTATTGTTTATTATTGTTTGTTTTTATATATATTATCATATATGATGTGTTAGAAAACCTGTGATTGATAATTTGGGTGTTTTGGATGTTTGAATATCGCTGTCAATAAATATTGATATATAAAAATATCATGAAAAAGAATTTTGATATTTAAAGGGGAAAATCTATTTTTCTAAAATAGAATTTGAATTTCGAATGGGCTAGGAAATATTGACTTTGTTGAATAATAAAACAAGTAGTGAATTTATAAATGGTGTTTATAAATGAAATGGAATAAATTATCATTGGATAAATTTGGGGATTTAAATTCAAATGTGAATTTAAAATGAGAATATGAATCGTTTGAAATAAGAAACGATGGAATTTATTTCGATGTTTGGAATGTGAATTGAATTAAAATAAATCCATATGGATTTATGGTTGGAATTCGACTATGTCGGATTTATAAATATAAGTTATTTCCATAGGATATTTAAATTTATTAGATGGTAACTAAAATTTAATATAAAAATAGATTCTATAATTATATATAAATATATAAGTTATAATAATAAAATATTTCAAAATAAGAATCGGGTTTCAAATAGATTTTGAAATGGAACTTATTTTAATGTATAAACCAAGGAATGTTTATAACTTAAGTGGGATAATTGTCATGGGATAATTTCGAAATATAAATTCAAGTTTGAATTTAAAAGTGAATTGGAAAACATTTCAAAAAAGAAACAATAGATTTTATTTCAGAATTCGGAATATAAACTAAATTGAGTTAAATCCAAGTAAGTTAAAATTGGAATTCGATTATGTAATGAATTGGAATTTTTGACCCAGAAAATCGACATACAACATTATGTCGACTATTCAAGAATCGAAAATACTGGAACGTTAATAGAAAGAAGTTAGAGGGTGAGAATAGATAAGATAGAAAATTAGAATAGAAGGAGAATTAACAACAGAATCAGGATAAACACGAATCTCGCTGCGGAACGAATAAAATATAACATAACTTTGAAATAAAACCAGTATATGTATACAGTAACATTATCAGAGCATAACACTTACAACACAGCGGAAATAAACAACAGTTATAAAATCCTGAAGCCTCCTTCCCCAAGCTCCTTCAAGTATATCTGTAAAATCCCGACTTCTTGACTGTCCATAAAGAATTGGGCACTCAAGAGTGTAGGGAAAACAAAACAAAATAAACTCTGGGTCAATCATGGGACCGGTGTGAGTAACAATATAAAGCAGTTTGAGAAAACAATTATATCTCATAAGACCACACCGTATGACACGGAACGGGTTTTTCACTTATAAGAATCCAAAGCATTTGATTTAACATTAGAAATCCTTTTGCAAGAAACAATGATCTTTTATATCAAAACTCTTTTGATATTATAATAGTGTCTATAAACCACAATATAATAATCATCTAGTAGAACGCTCTCATCTCAGGTTCCACATACATAATATATAATCAAAAACCGCAGGCGCTTATTGGGTAGTGAATTCTAACTGGCAAGGTATGGGACCACCTTCCGACAGTGTATCTCTAGAGAGGGATACACTGGATTCAACAAGAATATCTTGCAACCCAGGCTAAACATGACTGGTCACTCATTTCGCTTGAGTGTACCAAATGTATTATCACCAACGATTGGGATCAACAACCATTTACCGAAAGGGACGACATCGAAATAGGTTAAAGAAGTAAATAAAATTTCTCTAGATCAGGTGGAAATACACACTAATTGGCAGCTAACCACTTAGCCATGTGACCTACCCGATTTTTACCATCTCCTAATTGTGAGGCTTGAGGCCACGCTTATCTCTGACAGACACTTTGAATGTCACATTGTCATACCCGCCAAATCACAAATTGATTCGCCAAAAATACCACGGGTATACAGCTAAGAGAAACGAATTCCTCCGCCACCAAACGTAATACCTTGAAAAGATCATCTTATGTGATCCATTAGGAATACTCTGTCAAACATTCTTCCATACAAGTTGTCCCGGGACTGGACAAACCGAAGGCACTATTCTGTAAATCGATCTTAGGCAATTTCTACCTAGGATCGCCAGAACAGCCTTTGCACAACTTCGTCTTCAATTATCTTCATCATATTTGATTCGCAACGCTAATGCCCGTACATAGTGGTTTTCAGATAATAAATCTGATCCTAGTCTCTCCGTATTAACGACGGAAAAATGGTCAAACTTTGATAGTCGGTTATTTAACTATCAAAGAAAAATATTCATACACACAATGATCTTATTGCCAAATGGAAATTTTATCGATCAATCATCAATCAACATTTTTTTCCTTTTAAATTAATTTATCATTAATTTATTCATTTCCATATATTTGTGAATTCTTATTTTCTAAGTTTAGAAAATATACGTTATTTACATTTGAAAAACGTTTCCATTTCTTATTCATGCATCATTGTCCTTCCCCATTCATCAGTCCCTAACTATAAACTAGTAAGAGAACAATTCCCTGAATATTAACTCCGAAGGCCGAAACCAACATCAGATCAATACCTAGAAAGCCGTTTAACAAAACTAATCTCCAGTTAGCTTCTAATTTCCTTAACTCTGTTTCTTATCTTCTTATCAAATCATTGCTTACGCAACTCTCGGATTCAGTTTACGAATCCAATTCTTTTATGAAAAACATTGGTTATAACGATAAATTTATAATCCTTACTTCTAAAATATCTAACTTTTAATAAAACTTTTATACCATTTTTAAATAAATAAATAAATAATTTATTAAATAAATAAATCTTGATTTAAAAACTAGAAATTAAATAGTACTTTCCTACATTCGATATAGTCGAATCCCAATGTGTAGTTCTCTCTCGAATAATCTCTATTCGATAATTCTCTTTCGAATAAACTATATTTGATAAGTCTCTTTTGAATAAACTAACTCTCTTTTTCGAATAAACTATATTTGATAATCTCTCATTTGAATAAACCATATTCGATAACTCTTTTCTTCGAATAAACTATATACGATAATCTCCCTTCGAATAACTAATATTCGACTAACTCTATTCGAATAACTAATATTTGATTAACTCTTATTCGCATAACTAATATTCTACTAACTTTATTCGAATAACTAATATTCGATTAACTCTAATTCAATTAACTATATTGTATTAATTCTTATTTGAATAACTAGTATTCGACTAACTCTATTCGAACAACAAATATTCGATTAACTCTAATTCGATTAACTCTATTCGAATAACTAATTTTATTTTAACCTTATTTCCTATCTCATTCAAATTCCCATTTGAATTCCCATTTCAAAACCCAATTTTCGTTATAAATGTTTTAATTTATAAAATATTCATTTTAATCCATTATTCACATCGAATGTGAAAAATATTTCTTTTATGTAATCCATTAAGTTTGATTTCGTATTTCAAAATAATATCTCATTTCCAAATTCTATTTATACTTCTATTTATAGAATTACTCATATGAAATCTCCTTTTTATTTCAAACATTTAAATCTGATTTGTAATTCCCTTTATAAATTCTAAGTTCACATTCTATTTAAAATATCGGTGTCAAAACCGATTTCTACTTCTCTATATAAGTTCAGTCTTATATATCCAACTTATCCAATGATAAATAATTTACTTAATTTATAGAACATTATTTATAAATTAATCTTCCCTATTTATTTGTTAAAACATATTTCTATTTAATATCCACTTTAAATACATCTTCTCGTATTTCTTTTATATCTAGTCCATTTCCTTTTATAATTCTATTTATTTTCCAAATATTTCCTTTTATAATTCTATTTATTTTCCAAATATATCCCTTTTATAATTCTATTTATTTTCCAAATAAATCCCTTTTATATTTCTATTTATTTTCCAAATATTTCTATTTCAATTCTATTTGTTTTACAAATATTTCCATTTCAATTCTATTTGTTTTACAAATATTTCTATTTCAATCCTATTTGTTTTACAAATACTTCCATTTCAATTCTATTTCTTTTCAAATAATTCGATTTCAATTCTATTTGTTTTACATATATTTCTATTTCAATTCTATTTGTTTTACAAATATTGCCCATTCAATTCTATTTGTTTTACAAATATTTCCTTTCTATAAAATCCCTTGATTTGATATAATATTTTATTTCAATATATACTTTGCAAATTTCCTTTATACATTCCAGTATCACTTATGGTATCTAAAATACTAGTTAAAAAGACCCGTGTCATCATAACAAATCATAGATTATATATCACATCATATATCACAATATATGAAAACAAACAGTATTATAAATATTGAGGAATCTAGTTGGATCTCTCCAACTTGTTTCCCTGCATCTACAGATGTTAAACAATATAATTAACATCAATTTCATTTCAATGTGAAATATTCTGATAAACAGAATCAATATTTGATTAATGATTTATATATATATATCGTTATTTATAATTTCAACCAATAAATCAGCAGTTCATCCAAACAGTCAACACACAGCAATCAACCAGCATCTATCAATTCTAAAAAAATACATTATTAAAATATAAACTAATCAGAGTTAGTGAGATTACTCACATTGTATGTTCATCGTTAAATAACGATAACTATCGGTTGATTCAGACAGGCAATTTATTTTGCTATAAATTGTAACGAGCTCCAATTCACTCCCATCCAGTTCCATTTTGTAGTCGTTGTCCATACGACCCCAATGGATCCAGTTTCGCTGAATTTGGATAACGTAAGATAAAGTTATAAGCATTATTGTTTAACAGTTTATTGAAATTAAATTAATTTCCTTTCCTAATTAGGCCCTACCATTTAATTAACGACCCATTAGCCTATGAACCCACCAATCCGCAGTGCTTGCTCTCCCGTAAAAAGACGTCGTGATCTCCTCCTGATACACATGCCATTAACAGACCTTCACACCCCCACATCACTCTCCTTACTCCACTTTTCAACCTCAAACCAATTCCATTACACTCCTCATCAAATACTCTTCGATTCCATACAAACCATTCCCAACTCGAGTCATCATTGCATAGTGCGTCTTCAGGGATCTAACGCGTCATGTACATCGTCAATCAACCCCTTTTCACTTCGAATTCATCCAGACTTTGCACGCAATAGCCATTTAACCTTCTGAACTCAATTACGATCTCCAAAACATCAATCCATGCCTCAATCTCCCAAATTCTTAAACCCTAACTCCTCAGACTCACGCTGTAATTTTCGCATGACTAAAAATAAGGTATTCGAACTGGTTGAACCCTATATGGATGCGAAGAGAAGCTCTCGAGGATACCACAAATATGTATTTCAAGATTTATAAAATTTTATGTGACTTTATCTTAAATTTAAAAACAACGATTTTTCTTGGGGATACTTTCCTGGTGGCGACTCAATTTGTTTGACCATAAAAATGAAATTTTAGGGTTTGAGTTTTGGTACTTATAGAGTAGGATAACTTAGAAAGTAAGCTACTTAATTTATATTTATTCATATTCGATTATAAGCTTAATTTGTCGTTCAAAAATTCATACGATCACATATACTATCCAATTTCAAAAAATGGACGTACAACTAGAGTTTAACATTACAGACCCAACAAAACTTGTTTCCTCGAGATCTGAGCCCGTTTGCTCACAACAGCGTATTTTTAAAGGTCAAATTATCGACTGTTTTTCACATTAAAAACGCCCACGGCCACATAATAACTCCAAAAATCACGAAAATTGAAATCTAACAATAATTTAATATTTCGAATCCAACAAAATTAGTTTTGTCGAAAACGGAGCTCGTTTGCAAAAATTGCTATCTTTAAAGCTCTAAATAAACCCATTTAAATATTAAAATAATTAAATTAAATATTAATAAATTAATATTATCATATATATATATATATATATTCACATACAATATCATATAACTCCAAAATAAATATATTAGGATTTATAACTCAATATTTAAAATCCAGTGTTAAATCGATACCCAATTTATATTAAAAACCCTTTTATAATATAAATAAATCGTTATAAATTATAAAGGAATTCCATAGCGATATTTCGAAAATTTGATTTGGACACAACTCACAATCTACACGATGAAATCTCAAATTTTCTCTTCCATTAGAAAAATATCATTCAACAGATTCGAACATTTCTCGTTTCACAGAAATCCGACTTAAAACGGATTCTGTATATTCGTTTAAAGTTCGAATCGCCAAATTACGAACTATCATGCCATTTTGAGCTCAATTATAATTATAATATAATTTATACAATTATAATGCCTTTTATTAAATATAAACGTTATTATAATTTATTTCTAAACTGAATTAAAACTTATAAATAATCCAGTTCACACAATATTGCGAATTCCACTATTCCGACTATTTCAGAAATAAATATATTATTCTATTATTTATATTAATTAAATATTCCATATTATTTAATTAAACAACCATTTAAATATCTAAACACTATTTAAATAATTAAATAAATTAATTATTATACTGTAAAAATACGGGTCGTTACATTCTTCCCCCCTTAAAAATAAGTGAATATTAGGCACACATCCCTAAAACGAAACTTAATTAGGCTCACATCCGGTCATAAACTTATTGTAAATTAGGTCCCTATTTTCAAAAACATATAAAAAAATATAAAAAAAATATTAAAAAACCATGTAAATTCGTATTTAATTAAAACAATTAATCGTGAAAAAAATCAGATCAAAAAAACATTAAAAACAACGTCGAAATCATGAAATACAGAAAATCAACGAAATACAGTAAATTGCATCAAAACATGCGTATAAGTCGATTAGTTGCATACCTGTATGCATTTATTTCAAATCTACGTCAAAACTGCAGTATAAATGCATACATGTATGCACATATTGTTAAAACATGCATCTGCTGATGCATTTGTTTAAAAACTGCATACCTACGTGCAACTTATTCACGTTTGCATGTATTTTGACATATATGCACACATGTATGCAGTTATATAGAAAAACTGCATACATGTATGCAATTTTTCAAACAGGCGTGCATAAATATATGCATGTGTATTCGAATAGTTGCATAAATGTATGCAACTATTCGTAAAAGTTGCATACATTGATGCAACTTTTTTTTTTTAATTTCTGTGGACTTCCGAGAATATTTACAGATTTTAGAATTTTTTTTTTTTTTTAAGTGATAGCGCCTGAAAATTTGGACAGAAAACGAAAGAGGCGGAGGTATGGAAAGTGGCAGGCGGAAGATTCCAGGCGGCAGCTAAAATAGGGGGCGGGTTTACAGAGAAAACATTAATTACAGGGATGTATTGTGAATTTAAAACTTGCAAAATAGTTGCATACATGTATGCAACTTTTGCCAATAGTTGCATACATGTATGCAAGTATTTCTGAAGATGTTTTAGTTGAAAATGTATGCAGAAACTTGCATACATGTGTGCAACTATTTGAAATACTTGCACACATGTATGCAGGTATTTACATGTGAAAATAAAATGTGTGCAGAAACTTGCATACATGTATG
The DNA here is from genome assembly GCA_030737875.1 of Allium sativum. Lineage (NCBI taxonomy): Eukaryota > Viridiplantae > Streptophyta > Magnoliopsida > Asparagales > Amaryllidaceae > Allium > Allium sativum. The sequence continues at coordinate 725,007,391 of CM060919.1, read as the reverse complement.
CAACTATTTTAAATACTTGCACACATGTATGCAAGTATTGCATGTAAAAATATAACAGAGAAATACTTGCACAGATGAATGCAAGTATTCCAAATATGTGCATGATTTGATGCAAATTACTGCATTTTTCGTTGTTTTCTGTATTTTTTCGATCTTGATGCATGTTTTGATTTTATTATGATCTGAATTTTTGGGCGAGTATATGTTTTATTTAAATACGAATTTACGTGATTTTTTTATATTTTTTTAATATTTTTTTTATGAATTTTCGAAAAACAGGGACTAAATTTACAATAAGTTTATGTCCGGGTTTTTTTTATATTTTGAAACCTAATAGGGACCTCTAAAAAACGCACCCTAAAAATAATTTCGTCCTCGAAATTGCTAAGGTAGAAAACAAACCCTATTAATTGGATTAAAAATTATTTGTTTACTTATTAACTTTAGTTTCAACTGAACCAAAATAATTTCAATTTAATATTAATTCATTCTTATTAATGAAAATTTTCTAACACCCTAAATTTTTGAAAAATTTCATCAGCATCTCCTTTGTACGGCTCCATCGGTACAACTACAACTCGCCTCTGTAACGACCCGTATTCTACGCATCATGGGATCGTAGAATATTTATTTCTTTCACATATGAAGTCGTATGGTCATGTAACTTTGGGAGACGACTATTGGTGTCATTTCCCATGTTCATGATTTTTGTCGATTTTTAAATGACCGTTTTGCCCCTAGTTGGTACTGTTTTGGCCATAACTTTTGACTGGAAAGGAATTTTGACCTGAAACCACTTCCATTGGATTTGAATAATGGTTTCTCTTTCCGTAGAGTGGTTACATTAGCCAAACGGACTTACCGTTTGGGAGATATGGCTGAAACAAGGTTTAGAAGGTGAAAAACAGCTAATTGGGCTTAACCGGGTGATTAGCAACTAGGCCCAATGGGGGATTTCGGGATTTGGGGTATTTAAGGGCTGCTAGGGTTAGGATTTCGGTTTTAGACTCATTTTCCCAGCCGCCACTTACCTCCTTCAAGCTCTAGCAATGGCCTCCACCTTCTAATTTCATCCCAAATCGTCTCTAATCACTTTCTAATCGAAAATTAAGCAAAACTACATCAAATCAAAGAAGATCTTCACCAAATCAGCGAGAGAGCTGCTGGAACACGTAGGGATTGGATCCAAATCAGAGATTATTTCAGATCTAAAGTTTGTTTGTGGCTAAGGTGAGTGATTTGCATAGTTCCTCACTAATTATGGTAATTAGCGAAGATTAGCGAAATTATGGCTCAGGAAAATCTAGAAAAATTCCAAAAATTCTAAAACATCATTTTATGCCTCTGATATGAATTTGGGTTAATTTCGACTAATTTTGCAATTCCCGGAATTTGGGGGATTAAGGGGTAATTATTGATAATTAGCGAATTTGTGCATGTTAAAAATCTGAAAAAATATTCATAAATTCTGAAATATTGTTTTAGACCTCTGATATGAATTTGGGTTAATTTGGTTAAGTTTTGTTAATCCTATGCTTAGTTGTTCTTAAACACGCTTAAGGGGAAATATGGGATTTTGGCTATGTTTGATCCATTTTAACCCATCTTATTGTTGTTTTGGTGTTTGAGGTCACTACTACATGTTGCTATGACTGTTTGGTATGACTTGTGATTGTTTAGAATAGTTAGAATGGTCGAAAACGTCGTCGAATGGCGTAAACTGCTCGTTGGAAGAACTGCAGGAAATCAGCCCGAACCGGACCGGATCGGTGGAAGCAAAGGCGATCCGAACCGATGGTGCGACCCGATCCGCCGATGCTTGAAGACCACGATCCGACAATGTGATCTGATCCGAGCCCTCCACCACGATCCACCTTCACGATCCGCTAGCAGCTCCGATCGCCAGAAGGAAGCACGACCCGATCCGACAGGGGCCCCACGAACTGATGAAGCACGACCCGACCCGAAGGAGCTTGTCACGAACCGATCCGTGGCGATGGACTTGGAGACCCCGACCCGATCCGCTGAAGGGTACTCGAACCGATCCGATGGAGCTGGAGGACCACGAGTTGATGGCGTGACCCGATCCGAATGGAGGAACCCGACCCGAACCAGTATGGTGACTGCGAACCGAACCAGGAGGCTATGAACTGAATGAAGACCGATCCGGAGGATGATGACTAAAACCCGAGATGCAAAGGTAGTCCAAATGGAAGTTAGAGCTCAGGATCCCGGACCCAGTTGGGAACCAATGAGTTCACTTTATGATTGGGCTTTGCTGCGGGACGTGTGCAAAGGGGTTGTCGGTATTCATAACTTTGGTTCACCACTGAGAGATGGATAGTGGGCTTGTAGTGATAGTTACACGGGATTGGATTCCGTCATGGCCCAAAGTATTAGGTGACCAAAGTAGTGGATATCGTATGCTTTACGCACTGAGTGAGGGATGTGAGGATGATTGCTATGCTTGATTGTTTGACATCACTATGACATTCACACCCCCACCCCCGTTATCTTTACACCATTTGAAAGGGCACCTTAGAGTGTTGTACAGTATGTAGTGCTAACTCTTTGGTTGCCGGTCCAGGTATGATTGGATTATACCTGTTATTATTCTGTTTAGATGCTTATCGCTCATACCAGGCTTTATGTCTGACCCAGAGTTTTATGTCTCTTCTTATTACTCTGGGTGCTCACACGAGCAGACTAGAGACAGGTTATGGTTAGCTGGTGATGCGCGAGTAGTTGATTCGGAGGCGAGCAGGAGGCTTCCACGTATGATATATAGATATTCTCCATGTGTCGTTGGTGGTCGCTACTTGGGCATTAGTAGTGTACCTCCTTTATCTTGCTTTTGCTTTGAGACAGTTTGAAAAGTTGTAATAAGCTATATTTTGGATTTCCGCTGCTATGATGCTCAGTTCTGGTTTTTAGCTTATGCACTGTCTCTCCTGTTTTATGTCAAGTATGTTATTATTATATTTTGTTCTATGCGCTGTGAGACATATTACAGGTTCCTTGTTGGTTCATTTCTCTTCTTTCTTTTTTCTTCTGGCGACCGTCCCGTGCTAACTGGACATGTGTACAGCGCACCTTTGGAGATAATGTCGGTTGGTGCGGGGCGGGCCGTCACACTTGGTATCAGAGCTCTAGGTTGCGTAGTTAACCTAGGGAAAGACACTAGGGAGAGATAGTACGTATACGAGAGCGCGTATTTGTGATTACTTTGATTTTCAAAAGATATATATATACTATTGGTAGTATAAGAATGAAGTCGTACTGCACTAGCACCACTATGGGATCGTTAATCGTTTCCCCTTTTACAGATTAACGATGAGCCGATATCCTAGAGGTGATGGTAGAGGGACCAACCATGGGAATGCTCCTTACATGAGGACAATGTTCACTAACTTCATGAGAGACATGCTTAGAGATGTTCAGGGGGCAGTTCCCAATCCCGGAAATGGTGGTGGTCCAGTAGTGCAGGCGCCTAGGGTCGATTTCGCCAAGTTGTGCAAGGATTACACTAACCTTGGTGGGAAGCCGTTCCACGGAACGGAGTCGGCCACAGATGTTCAGGATTGGTTGGATAGCTGTGATCCTATCTTCGACGACTTGGGTCTTGAGGATGCGATGAAGAGAAGGCTAGCGTCTCGTCAACTGCAAGGGCGAGCGATGAATTGGTGGAATGCCATTAGAACAGCTACTCCAGAAGATCAAGTTACTTGGAATCAGTTTAAGACTCGCTTTTGTGATAAGTTTATTCCAGCTGCTCATAAATCAGAACTGTTCAGGAAGTTCTTGGAGCTTAAGCAGAACGGTAGAGCAGTCTCGGAGTATATCGCTGAATTCGACACTTTATCGAAATATGGATGGTCCCTTATCGATACAGTCGAAAAGAAGAACGAGAAGTTCATAACCGGCTTGGATGGGTACTTGGGGGAAAGACTTATAAAACATATCGATGAGACGTTCGAGTCTATTGTAGGGAAGGCATTAAGGTCAGAGAGCCTTTTCCCTAAGTCGAAGGCCGAAGTTGCTACGGCATCTGCAGAGGAGCCAAAGCCGCAAGCAGGCGGTGAAGGCAAGAAGAATTCTCAGAACAAGAGGAAGCAGAACCCGACCAAGGATGGTCAGGATAAGAAAAATAAGAAAGATGGCGAATGCTTTAGTTGTGGCAAGAAGGGCCATTATGCCAGAGATTGTCGAGAAAAGCCTGGGGAAAGGAAGTGCTTTAACTGCGGCCAGGCGGGACATCACAAGGATGATTGCCCACAACCTCCTAGGGAGAAGCAGATTGTGAAAGCGTATGCTATCAACGCTGTTCCTTCTTCGTCAAATGCCCCAACTGCGGCGCAGAAGGAAAAAGGTGTCGTTATTCGAGGTATGCTTTCTATTTAAGATGTTTTGATCGGGTTTTGTTTGACAAACCTGAGTTAGTCAATAGACCTTTAGTAGTGACGAACCCGATTGGTGGTTCGACTAGTTTTGGCATGATTTGTTAATGTGGTCTTATCGAGTCATGGATGTATGTTTCCTTGTGATTGCTTTGTTTTGGGCTTTACTGGGTTTAGCATTATTTTGGGGAGTCGATCTACTCCAAAGGAATAGGGTGGTATTAGGTACCTACCTAGTGATGGCGATAGTAACTGGAGTTAAGGAAGCTAAGAGGTTATCGTTGTAATAAGTTCTAGTTGTCTCTGGGAGGCAAATGAGTACTCCAGTGCTAGATTGTTTTGCTAGTATCACCTCATGTGGATTGTCCGAACTCGGAGGAGATGTTCCTTGGGTGCTTGTTTGATATTGGTTTAGGCCTTTGGGGCTTGTGCTTGGGGAATGTCGATTTCGACTAGGATGGGTTGCGTGAGGGGTAAGTAGTTGTTGTGATTTTTCATTGGATGATATCTTGGTTACTCAAGGAGTGATGGGCAGACGGAACATGATGAGACTGTTCAGTGGTATAGACTGCCCAGAGTTAGACTCGATAGGGTTATGAGATTGCTCGAGTGGGACTCGGGAAAGATGCAAAGTAATGGATTGTTTAGGACCCTATGTTGATGTTCTCTATTGGATAGTAGAACTTTGAAGGAATAGGATGTGTTCGTTGATCATGGATGATACAACGAAGATTAGAGCGATTCAAGTTGGACTTGAACTCGTAAAAGAAAATAGGTGTTCGTTGATCTTGGGGATGCAACGAATAGGGAGACGACTCACGTTGGACTAGAGTTTGTCGGTACTAAAGACTGGGTCTGAGTTATAGAGTGACTCGAGTTGGACTCGAGAAGGCTGTAAGGAATTGGATTCAGCTCAAGTTGGACTCGAGAGGGCAGCAAGATAACGGATAGACTTGGGTTGGACTCAAGTATTTTAGGAGGACTAAAAGCAGGGGTATCTGGGGACGCCCGTTACCTTGGATCCGTTGGACGTGATCTAGTTATCCTTGGAGGATAAACGTACGTTGGACGTACGGTAGTCCGATTGGAGGCTGGGCTTCCATTAGTTTAATTATCCTTGGAGGATAAACGTACGTTGGACGTACGGTAGTCCGAAGGGAGGCGGGGCTTCCATTGGCCTGGGATTGGTTGGACCAGTCAAGTAGGCATCGGTGTATGTATGGAGGCTGGGCTTCCATTAGTTATTGATGTTGGTTGGACCAGACAGACTGGAATCGACATATTGGGATTGGTTAGACCAATCATGTAGGTGTCGATGTGTTTATGACTTTAGCAGGTGATAGATAGGATTTGTTTGATGGATGTCATGGTTGCTATGTTTGTTCCTATCTTTCTTCTCTTGAGTAGACTATCACCTGTAGGGTTCCAGCGATGGGGAACAAAGTGATTGTAGTAGGACTATGAGTCAGTGCAGTAGAGTCGTCATGACTCGAGGGGCAAAGTGGACATAGTAAAGGATTAGTAAGGCTATGAGCCAGTGCAGTGGAGTTGTTATGACTTCATGGGGCAGAGTGGACATAGCAAACGACTAGTGACTATGGATCAGTGCAGTGGAGTCGCCATGACTCCATGGGGCAGAGTGATCATAGTAAAGGATTTGGGTGCAGTACTAGTTGCATTGAGTAGGAGACATGCTAGTTTAGGGGTTTTGTTTCTAGGATGGAAGCAACTAGAGTATGTCATAGGATATGATTTCAGACCCAAGACTGAATTGGATTCAGAAACGCTAGTAAGCTTGACGATTAGATCGATTTTGATTGAGTGGATTGTTTCCAGTTAGAAGGACGATCCTAATCTATTGGAAACCATCTCTAGGGTAGAGATGGGTATCGATGGAAAGAGATTGATCAAGTAAGGATTTGATCGAGAAGGGTGGCTTCGAAAGAATAAGGGACAAGTTGTACCCAACGTAGATGGACTGAGAGATGAAGTGCTTAGAGCATATCATCACCCGAAATTGACTATACGTCCCAGTGGTAACAAGATGTATTGAGACATAGAGCAGATATACTATTGGGAAGGGATAAAGATAGGCAGAAGGCTTATCTCGATAAGAGACGAAGAGATTTGGAATTCTTCGTTAACGACTTGGTGTTCGTCAAGATCTCTCCATTGAGAATGTGATTCGGATTGGTTGGAGAGATAAGTTAGCACCAAGATTTGTTGGCCCATTCCCAGTCCTCGAGCAAGTTGGGAATTTGGCGTATGAAGTAGAGCTACTTGACAAGACGGCGGGAGTTCACAACGTATTTCATGTTTCCCAGTTAAGGAAATTCGTGCACGACCCTAGTGTGGCTATTTCACCTGATCAGTTGGATAACATCGAAGTTGAACTCGAGGCGGTTGGGAACCGCAAGTCTATGCGTATTGTTGGGAACGATACGAAGAAGCTTCGAAGGAAGGCGGTGAAACTAGTCAGAGTCCAGTGGGGTGAGAATGAAAAAGACTGTACTTGGGAAACAGAGGAGGATATAAGGAAGAAGTATCCAGAACTCTTTGCCTAGTAGGGTTTTGGTAGTGATAGTTCCTTCCCTTGTTAGTAAACCGCATGCTAGGATAGACTTATTTTGCATGTTGATTGTTGTTTTATGGTTGATAGGCATGCGGGACCCTTTGTGTGTTCTGGTTAGGGAATTTCGGGGGCGAAATTTCTTAAGGGAGGAAGAGTGTAACGACCCGTATTCTACGCATCATGGGATCGTAGAATATTTATTTCTTTCACATATGAAGTCGTATGGTCATGTAACTTTGGGAGACGACTATTGGGGTCATTTACCATGTTCATGATTTTTGTCGATTTTTAAATGACCGTTTTGCCCCTAGTTGGTACTGTTTTGGCCATAACTTTTGACTGGAAAGGAATTTTGACCTGAAACCACTTCCATTGGATTCTAATGATGATTTCTCTTTCCGTAGAGTGGTTACATTAGCCAAACGGACTTACCGTTTGGGAGATATGGCTGAAACAAGGTTTAGAAGGTGAAAAACAGCTAATCGGGCTTAACCGGGTGATTAGCAACTAGGCCCAATGGGGGATTTCGGGATTTGAGGTATTTAAGGGCTGCTAGGGTTAGGATTTCGGTTTTAGACTCATTTTCCCAGCCGCCACTTACCTCTTTCAAGCTCTAGCAATGGCCTCCACCTTCTAATTTCATCCCAAATCGTCTCTAATCACTTTCTAATCGAAGATTAAGCAAAACTACATCAAATCATAGAAGATCTTCACCAAATCAACGAGAGAGCTGCTGGAACACGTAGGGATTGGATCCAAGTCAGAGATTATTTCAGATCTAAAGTTTGTTTGTGGCTAAGGTGAGTGATTTGCATAGTTCCTCACTAATTATGGCTAATTATGGTAATTTGCGAAGATTAGCGAAATTATGGCTCAGAAAAATCTAGAAAAATTCCCAAAATTCTAAAACATCATTTTATGCCTCTGATATGAATTTGGGTTAATTTCGACTAATTTTGCAAATCCCGGAATTTGGGGGATTAAGGGGTAGTTAGTGATAATTAGCGAATTTGTGCATGTTAAAAATCTGGAAAAATATTCATAAATTCTGAAATATTGTTTTAGACCTTTGATAAGAATTTGGGTTAATTTGGTTAACTTTTGTTAATCCTATGCTTAGTTGTTCTTAAACATGCTTAAGGGGAAATATGGGATTTTGGCTATGTTTGATCCATTTTAACCCATCTTATTGTTGTTTTGGTGTTTGAGTTCACTACTACATGTTGCTATGACTGTTTGGTATGACTTGTGATTGTTTAGAATAGTTAGAATGGTCGAAAACTTCGTCGAATGGCGTAAACTGCTCGCTGGAAGAACTGCAGGAAATCAGCCCGAACCGGACCGGATCGGTGGAAGCAAAGGCGATCCGAACCGATGGTGCGACCCGATCCGCCGATGCTTGAAGACCACGATCCGACAATGTGATCCGATCCGAGCCCTCCACCACGATCCACCTTCACGATCCGCTAGCAGCTCCGATCGCCAGAAGGAAGCACGACCCTATCCGACAGGGGCCCCACGAACTGATGAAGCACGACCCGACCCAAAGGAGCTTGTCACGAACCGATCCGTGACGATGGACTTGGAGACCCCGACCCGATCCGCTGAAGGGTACTCGAACCAATCCGATGGAGCTGGAGGACCACGAGTTGATGGCGCGACCCGATCCGAATGGAGGAACCCGACCCGAACCAGTATGGTGACTGCGAACCGAACCAGGAGGCTATGAACTGAATTAAGACCGATCCGGAGGATGATGACTAAAACCCGAGATGCAAAGGTAGTCCAAATGGAAGTTAGAGCTCAGGATCCCGGACCCAGTTAGGAACCAATGAGTTCACTTCATGATTGGGCTTTGCTGCAGGACGTGTGCAAAGGGGTTGTCGGTATTCATAACTTTGGTTCACCACTGAGAGATGGATAGTGGGCTTGTAGTGATAGTTACACGGGATTGGATTCCGTCATGGCCCAAAGTATTAGGTGACCAAAGTAGTGGATATCGTATGCTTTACGCACTGAGTGAGGGATGTGAGGATGATTGCTATGCTTGATTGTTTGACATCACTATGACATTCACACCCCCACCCCCGTTATCTTTACACCATTTGAAAGGGCACCTTAGAGTGTTGTACAGTATGTAGTGCTAACTCTTTGGTTGCCGGTCCAGGTATGATTGGATTATACCTGTTATTATTCTGTTTAGATGCTTATCGCTCATACCAGGCTTTATGTCTGACCCAGAGTTTTATGTCTCTTCTTATTACTCTGGGTGCTCACACGAGCAGACTAGAGACAGGTTATGGTTAGCTGGTGATGCGCGAGTAGCTGATTCGGAGGCGAGCAGGAGGCTTCCACGTATGATATATAGATATTCTCCATGTGTCGTTGGTGGTCGCTACTTGGGCATTAGTAGTGTACCTCCTTTATCTTGCTTTTGCTTTGAGACAGTTTGAAAAGTTGTAATAAGCTATATTTTGGATTTCCGCTGCTATGATGCTCAGTTCTGGTTTTTAGCTTATGCACTGTCTCTCCTGTTTTATGTCAAGTATGTTATTATTATATTTTGTTCTATGCGCTGTGAGACATATTACAGGTTCCTTGTTGGTTCATTTCTCTTCTTTCTTTTTTCTTCTGGCGACCGTCCCGTGTTAACTGGACATGTGTACAGCGCACCTTTGGAGATAATGTCGGTTGGTGCAGGGCGGGCCGTCACAGCCTCTCTAGGCCTTCTTCAATCCAAAAGAAAATCAAACAGCCAAGCGACTTGCCAATTCGGCTCACAAAAATCTCATACCCAATTAGAATATAAACGTGTACCTTTTTGTTGGGCATTTAACTCTAGCTCTTCCTTTCGCTACCAAGTAAGTATATACAAATGCATCCTAAATTGATTTTCACTCAATTCATCCTCTAATCAAAATCATTCGCTTGCGTACCCAAACCAGATCCATTTGGAACTCAAGTTCTATCCTTAATTCAAAATTCTTAACTCATCAATCCAGTATACTTAACCAAGTTAAGTTCCATCCATATTTTTCATTAACTGGTTAATTTCTCTCGCCAGTTACCTTTATCTCATAACTCAAATTTTGATTTTCATCTCAAAAATCAATCCATTTACATGCCTAAGTCCAAGTATATTCAAAATCCATTTTACTCGATATTGTTCCACTTCAATTCAATTTCTACTTAATTGGTTTCAATTCAATTCCAATTCGCTTTCACAAATTTCTATTTAAATTTGTTTTAATTCAAACAATCTCTTCCCGGGAATATTAAACAGTTTAACTTTTCTAAAACCAGATATCCCTTTCTAGGATTCAAAACAATTTATTTCCTCGAAACAATTCAAAAACAAAATCTTTGGTAGTAATCGTCACTTAGAAACTCGGAAATGAACACCGATGATGCTGCGCAGTCATCATCAGAATTATTTTCCAGCGACCGAAGTGAGTTCAATACTATCACTTTCAAAATCCATATTTAGATACTTCCATTTTGAAAATACCATTCGGAATGCTCGTAAAGCAATTTAAAATCTCCCAGGATTTTAAAATTCTCGTATAAAATCCAAGTTCATTTACAAACACTTTTCCAAATTTTAGGAATTTTAATTCAAATTCTGGTTTTAATTTCAGATTTAATTCATCTGATTTCATATTATATATATATATGAATTCTAATTGGCTATTTATAATCGTTTTACTTTTATAATCTCATTCGATTATAATGATAACCAACACATCAAATATACTAAACTATTTCCAATATATATATATATATATCAAAATATAACTTGGGTAAAATTATTTCATTTACCCTCCTTTCAAAACATGTTGTGTGGGTTCATCGTATTCGAGTGTTAAGTAACTCCTACCGATACAGTGGATCAAACTGATCGACCAGAACTCATAAGCCACTCAACCAATAAATCTCCACAACATAAAATCATTTTGTATTAAATAACAAATACGCGCTCTCGTATATATACACACAAACTCAGTCTAGGGTATTGCTAACCCCATCTTTACTGAGTCACGCCATAGAGCCAAGGTAATTACTAAACCTTTAGCTCTGATACCACTGTAATGAACTGGAATTTTCAGTAGGCTTTTCAACTATTCCTCCAACCCAAGTTAGCAGGCTAACATCCCACCGTGGCTTACAGAGGTACCCCAGCACCATGTTTTGCGGCCAGCCTCTCGACTAGACCAACCCCCATTTTCGGGACATGTAAGGGTAATAGTTTCCCATTCGCCAACTAACGCGAAGCGAGAACCCCCTATCATGCGTCTCCCAGATTATGCCAGCGACATGGACTGGTGTGAGTAAAAAATTTAAAACAGTTTGCGAAAATAATGATATCTCATAAGACCACGCCGTATGACACGGAATGGGGTTTTCCCTTATGAGAATCCAAACATTTGATTTAACATTAAAAATCCTTTTGCAAGAAATAATGATCTTTTATATCAAAACTCTTTTGATATTATAATAGTGTCAATCAACCACAATATAATAATCATCTAGCAGAATGCTTTCATCTTACGTTCCACATACATAATATATAATTAAAAACTGTGGGCACTTATTGGGTAATGAATTCCAACTGGCAAGGCATGGGACCACCTTCCGACAGTGTGTCTCTATAGAGGGATAAACCAGGTTCAATAAGAACATCTTGTAACCCCAGCTAAACATGATCGGTCACTCATTTCACTTGAGTGTACCGAATGTATTATCACCAACGGTTGGGATCAGCAACCGTTTCCCGAAAGGGATGGCATCGAAATAGGTTAAAGAAGTAAATGGAATTTCTCTAGATCAAGTGACAATACACCCTAATTGGCAGCTAACCACTTAGCCATGCGACCTACCCGATTTTTACCATCTCCTGGTTGTAAGGCTTGAGGCCACGCTTATTTCTGACAGATCATACATTTATTCACTTTGAATGTCACATCGTCATACCCGCCAAATCACAAATTGATTTCCCCAAAAATACCACGGGTATACAGCTAAGAGAAATGAATTCCTCCGCCACCAAATGTAATACCTTGAAAAGATCGTCTTATGTGATCTGTTAGGAATACTCTGTTAAACATTCTTTCATATAGGTTGTCCTGGGACTGGAAAAACCGAAGGCACTATTCTGTAAATCCATCTTAGGCAATTTCTACCTAGGATCACCAGAACAGCCTTTGCACAACTCCGTCTTCAATTATCTTCATCAAATTTGATTCGCAACGCTAATGCCCATACAGAGTTGTTTTCAGATAATAAATCTGATCCCCGTCTCTCTGTATCGACGACGGAAAAATGGTCAAACTTTGATAGTTAGTTATTTAACTATCAAAGAAAAATATCCATATACACAATGATCTTATTTCCGAATGGAAATTTTATCGATCAATCATCAATCAACATTTTTTTCCTTTTAAATTAATTTATAATTAATTTATTCATTTCCCAATTTCCACATATTTGCGAATTCTTATTTTCTAATTTTAGAAAATATACGTTATTTACATTTGAAAAACGTTTCCATTTCTTATTCACGCATCATTATCCTTCCCCATTCATCAGTTCCTAACTATAAACTAGTAAGAGAACCATTCCCTTAAAATTAACCCCGAAGGTCGAAACCAACATCAGATCAATACCCAGAAAGTTGTTCAACATAACTAATCTCCAGACAGCTTCTAATTTCCTTAATTCCATTTCTTATCTTCTTATCAAATCATTGCTTATGCAACTCTCAGATTCAGTTTAGGAATCCAATTCTTTTATGAAAAACATTGGTTATAACGATAACTTTATAATCCCTACTTCTGAAATATCTAACTTTAAATAAAACTTTTATACCTTATTTTAAATAAATAAATAAACGATTTATTAAATAAATAAATCTTGATTTAAAAACCGAAAAGTTAATAGTATTTTCCTACATTCGATATAGTCGAATCCCAACGTATAGTTTTCTCTCGAATAATCTCTATTCAATAATTCCCCTTCAAATAAACTATATTCGATAACTCTCTTTCGAATAAACTATATTCGATAACTCTCTTCCGAATAACCTATATTTGATAACTCTCTTTTTCGAATAAACTACAATCGATAATCTCTCATTTGATTAAACTATATTCGATAACTCTTTTCTTCGAATAAACTATATTCGATAATTTCCCTTTGAATAACTTATATTTGATTAACTTTATTCGAATAACTAATATTCGACTAACTCAATTCGAATAACTAATATTCGATTAACTCTTATTCGAATAACTAATATTTGACTAACTCTATTCGAATAACTAATATTCGATTAACTCTAATTCGATTAACTCTATTCAATTAACTCTTATTCAAATAACAAGTATTCGACTATCTCTATTCGAATAACTAATATTCGATTAACTCTAACTCGATTAACTCTATTCGAATAAATAATTTTATTTTAACCTTATTTCCTATCTCATTCAAATTCCCATTTGAATTCCTATTTCAAAACCCAATTTTCCTTATAAATGTTTTAATTTATAAAATATTCATTTTAATTCATCATTTACATCGAATGTGAAAAATATTTCTTTTATGTAATCCATTAAGTTTGATTTCGTATTTTAAAATAATATCCCATTTCCAAATTCTATTTATACTTCTATTTATAGAATTATTCATACGAAATCTCCTTTTTATTTCTAACACTTAAACTTCGTTTATAATTCCCTTTATAAATGCTAAGTTCACATTCTATTTAAAATATCGGTGTCAAAACCGATTTCTACTTCTCTATATAAGTTCAAAATTATATATCCAATCTATCAAATGATAAATAATTTACTTAATTTATAAAACAATACTTATAAATTAATCTTCTTAATTTATCTTTTAAAACAGATTTCTAATTAAGATCCACTTTAAATACATCTTCTCCTAATTCTTTTATATCTCGTCCATTTCCTTTTGTAATTCTATTTATTTTCCAAATATTTCCTTTTATAATTCTATCTATTTTCCCAATAAATCCCTTTTATAATTATATTTATTTTCCAAATATTTCTATTTCAATTCTGTTTGTTTTACAAATATTTCCATTTCAATTCTATTTGTTTTACAAATATTCAATCCTTTTTGTTTTACAAATATTTCCATTTCAAAACAAAATTATTTCAATCCTTTTTGTTTTACAAATATTTCCATTTCAGTTCTATTTTTTTTCCAAATATTTCTATTTCAATTCTATTTGTTTTACAGATATTTCTATTTCAATTCTATTTGTTTTACAAATATTTCCATTTCAATTATGTTTGTTTTACAAATATTTCCTTTCTATAAAATCCCTTGATTTTATATAAGTATTTTATTTCAATATATACTTTTAAAATTTCTTTTATACATTCCAGTATCACTTATGGTATTTAAAATCCCGGTTACAAAGACCTGTGCCATCATAATCAGTCACAGATTATATATGACATCATATATCATAATATATGAAAACAAACGGTATTATAAGTATTAAGGAATCCAGTTGGATCCCTCCAACCTGTTTTCCTGCATCCACAGATGTTAAACAATATAATTAACATCAATTTCATTTCAATATGAAATATTCTGACAAATAGAATCAATATTTGATTAACTATATATATATATATATCATTATCTATAATTTCAACCAATAAATCAGCAATTCATCCAAACAGTCAACATACAACAATCAACCAGCATTTATTAATTCCAAAAAAAAAACGTTATAAAAATATAAACTAATCAGAGTTAGTGAAATTGCTCACATTGGACGGTCATCGTTAAATAACGATAACTGTCGGTTGATTCAGACAGACAATTTATTTCGCTATAAATTGTAACGAGCTCCAATTCACTCCCAGCCAGTTCTATTTTGTAGATGATGTCCATGCAATCCCAATGGATCCAGTTTCGCTGAATTTTGATAACGTATGATAAAGTTATAACCATTACTATTTAACAGTTTATTGAAATTAAATTAAACTAATTCCCTTTCCTAATTGGGCCTTGCCATTTAATTGAACGACCCATTGGCCTATGAACCCACCAAACCACATTGCTTCCTCTGTCGTAAAAAAACGTCCTGATCTCCTCCTGGTACACACGCCATTTACAGCCCTTCACACCCCCTTATCTCTCTCCTTACTCCACCTTTCAACCTCAAGCCAATTCCATTACACTCCTCATCAAACACTCTTCGATTCCACACAAACCCTTCCGAACTCGAGTCATCATTACACAGCGCGACTTCAGGGATCTCACGCGTCATGTACATCGTCGATCAGCCCCTTTTCACTTAGTATTCATCCAGACTTTGCACGCAATAGCCGTTTAACCTTTTGAACTCAATTACGATCTCCAAAACATCAATCCATGCCTCAATCTCCCAAAATCTAAAGCCCTAACTCCTCGGACTCACGCTTTAATTTTTGCGTCACTAAAAAAAAGGTATTCGAACTGGTTGAACCCTATATGGATGCGAAGAGCGGCTCTCGAGGATACCACAAATATGTATTTCAAGATTTATAAAATTTTATGTGATTTTATCTTGAATTTACAAACCATGATTTTGCTTGGGGAGACTTTCCTGGTGGCGGCTCAATTTCCTTGACCGTAAAAATGAAATTTAAAGGTTTGGGTATTGGTACTTATAGAGTAGGATAGCTTAGAAAGTAAGCTACTTATTTTATATTTATTTATATTCGATTATAAGCCTAATTTGTCATTCAAAAATTCATACGATCACATATACTATCCAATTGAACGAAAATGGACAGAGTTTAACATTACGGACCCAACCAAACTTGTTTCATCGAATTCCGAGCCCGTTTGCTCACACAGCGTATTTTTAAAGTTCAAAATATCGATTGTCTTTCACATTAAAATCTCCCAAGGCCACATACTGACTCCAAAAATCACGAAAATTGAAATCTAATAATAATTTAATATTTCAGATCCAACAAAATTAGTTTTGTCGAAAACGGAGCTCGTTTGCAAAAATGGCTATTTTTAAAGCTCTAAATAAACCCATTTAAATATTAATATATTTAAAAATAATTAAATTAAATATTAATAAATTAATATTATCATGTATATATTCACATACAATATCATATAACTCCAAAATAAATATATTAGGATTTATAGCTCGATATTTGAAATCCAGTGTTAAATCGATACCCAATTTATATTAAAAACCCTTTTATAACATAAATAAATCGTTATCAATTATAAAGGAATTCCATATCGACTTTTCGAAAATTTGATTTGGACACAACTCACAATCTACACGATGAAATCTCGATTTTTCTCTTCCATTAGAAAAATATCGTTCAACAGATTCGAATGTTTCTTGTTTCACAGAAATCCGGCTTAAAACGGTTCTGTATATTCGTTTAAAGTTCGAATCGCCAAATTACGAATCGCCGCGCCATTTCGAGCTCGATTATAATTATAATATAATTTATACGTTCTAATGCCATTTCTTAAATATAAATGTTATTATAATTTATTTCTAAACTGAATTAAATCTTATAAATAATCCAATTCACACAATATTGTAAATTCCACTATTCCGACTATTTTAGAAATAAATATATTATTCTATTATTTATATTAATTAAATATTCAATATTATTTAATTAAACAACGATTTAAATCTCTAAACACTATTTAAATAATTAAATAAATTAATTATTACATTGTAAAAATACGGGTTGTTACAGATAATATTGAATTTTATAAAATGATTTATTCCTAAATGAGTTACAATTTGATATATAAGATTAAGTCGTAAATAAATTATAACTGGGTTATGAAATAACCGACGATTAGGAATAATCAGAATTATTAAGTTGGATTTGGAAAACTGCATTAATTTATATTAAAATATATAAGAATGAGATTGAAATTAATTAATAAACAAAGTTTAAATTTAATTAAAATGAACTCGTCACTGCGCGGTAGTTCATAATTTGATGTTTCAAACTTTAATTAAGTATATAGAACTCAATTTAAGTCAGAATTCTTTGAAATAAGAATCTTTAGGACCGACCGAATAACATTTTTCTAATGGAATAGAAAATTCTGGATTTCAGCTTAAAGATTTTGAGTTATGTCAAAATCAAATTTCCAAAAAAACAGCGCCATAATCGTTTAAAAACCATAATGGTTTATTTAAATTAATGCAAGGATTTTAAGCAAACAAAACTTAGATTTACATTAGAAAAATCCAGACTTGAGTTATAAAATATATCTGAACTCAACTGGAGTAATGAATTGATTTTTGAAAAAAAAACAAATTTTAACTTACTGAATGAAGTTAACTAATTAGAAAAATAATAAGTTAATCGAGTTGGATCGAATTTGATTTTGGTTAAGTAAATTGGTTTGGTGAATTAAAAATTGGGAATTGAATATGGAAACTTGAAATTTGGAATCAATTATGGAAAGTGAATTCGACTTGTTTATCAGTCAATAACAAATGTGTTTAAACAAGGTTGATTCCAATTAAAAGTGAAATGGGAAAATGAGCTAATTAAAGTATAAATTTGCGAATTGAAAGGGGTTAAACGAAAATGTTGAATGGAGTTGGAATAAATTAGGAATGATATATATGTTAAATATGTGTGAAATGAAGAGAATGAAGATTATAATTCGAGTGCCCGACAAAAGGTACATGTTTAAATTCCATATGAGATTTTATGAGCCTATTTGGCAAGCGGCTTGGCTTTTTGATTTTCCTTTTGAATGGAAAGGGCCTAGAGAGGCAATTTCTAGTTGTATCGAGTGACCTGTACAAAGGAGACGCTGGCGAAATGTTTTGGAAACTTAAGCAGTTGGAATATTTTTAAGAAAATTTGATAACTAGAAATCAATATATATAGAATTGATAAGGAAACGAACTTAAAATAGAACATTATAAACAAAAAGAAAATCTATAAATTTAAATCTGGGAAGAATAGTAAGTGTAACAATCCTGAAAATCAGAACCAATTTAAAATTTTATTTCGAGTAATTTTAACAGAAATTTGGTCAAAATTTAAAAATTCCATTTTTAAATAATAATAAAGCCCTTAAAATAGCTATTTTGTAAACGTACCTCCATTTTTGATGAAACCACTTTGGTTAGATCCGGAATGTCAATTTATTACTAGGTTTAAAATTCCATAACTTTTGGAACTAATATGTAAGCGTGGCAAAGGAAAACGTGTTTTGCAAATACAGTGCAAATTGGATCGACCAGAAAAAGGCCATTTTTCAAACGGTCATTCGATGAAATTAGTTTTATCGGGACCGTATGGTCCAAACATAGCTCGATTTATTTTTCGGGAATTTTTGGAATCAGTATGTGGCCTTGGTAAATTAAATTGTACATTCTGATTCAATATTGAATGTTTTATATTTTAATTTTGAGAATAACTGACTAAAACAATTAAATGGGCTTACGAAACATATTCCATTATGTCTGGAATGAGGGTATTTAACTAGGGGCGACAGTCGTTGGGTTTGATTTGGAGTTCGTATGGAGAAATAAATATTTTTGGAATTAAAGAAAAATAAGTTAATTTAAACATATATATGGCCCAATAGGAAAATTCCTTTATAATTCTTGCTTCAGGAAAAAACCCGATAACCCTAATATCGTGCGACAGAAAGCAGTTCACCACTTCTTTCCTCAATTTCTCTCAAACCACTCAACGAAATCAAATGGTTCTTTGGAGGATTTTGTAGATCTCCTCCCTAGCTTCAAATCCATATAAACTTCGCCCCCTATCGTTGTGTATTTTGTTCGCACCGATGCCTTGAAGTGCCGCCATTCAGACCGTCGTCGCCCCTTCATCTCGTCATCGAGTTCATCGCGGTTACCACTGTCCGGCGTGCCTTTCGAAGCTGGACAACGTGGTGTAGGTGGATCGTCCTCATACTACACGGATTGGAAGATAAATTGCGACCTAGTTTATAACAATTTACTGAGGTAACTGCCGTTTCTTATTCAAACCATTTACAACAGTTTTAAAGCGTTGCTAATCCAGTTTATTTATAAAAAGTCATATCTTTTTGATACGATGTCGAAATCCGATGAAATAGGAAGCGTTGGACTCATGACAACATCTTCTACATTCTAGAAGAGGCCGGGGGATTTTAAGGCTTGCTATGAATTTAGGCAAGTCAAACCAATTTGAGATTTCTAAATTCAAATATAATGAGGAAAAATATATTAGGTTGCAGACGGGGCTTAGTAGCTCCTGACACCGTCGTCCACAGACCATAGACGACTTGATTGTATTGTGAAATTGATTGTGATTGTGAATGATTGATTGTGGTTGGAACAAAATTGATTGTGTTTGTGGTAAATTCATTGTGTGTTGAAAATGAATTGTATTGTAGAAATTATTGGAATGACAATGAATGGCACAAGCCAAGGCCTAGGTTAGTAGAGGAGCCGTGCTGGACACGGTGCCGGTGCTACCCACCCTGTTGTTGTAATGCCGAAATTTTCTAAAATATTCATGTGTTGAAAAATATTCATATGTTGAATAAATTCTTTGAAGGATAAAAATATCATTTTTAGCATGAATGTGAAGTTATAAAAATATTCATATGTTAAATAAATTGTTTGAACAATAAAAATATCATTTTTATCATGAATGTGAAGTTATTAAAATATTCTTATGTTGAATAAAATGTTTGAACGATAAAAATATCATTTTTATCATGAATGTGAAGTTATAAAAATATTCATATGTTGAATAAATTCTTGGAACGATAAAAATATCATTTTTATCATATATGCAAAGTTATAAAAATATTCGTATGTTGAATAAATTCTTTGAACATAAAAATATTCATGTGTTGAATAAATTGTTTGAATGATAAAAATATCATTTTTATCACGAATGTGAAGTTATAAGAATATTCATGTATTGAATAAATTGTTTGAACTATAAAAATATCATTTTTATCATGTATGTGAAGTTATAAAAATATTCGTATGTTGAATAAATTTTTGGAACGATAAAAATATCATTTTTATCATGATGTGAAGTTATAAAAATATTCGTATGTTGAATAAATTCTTTGAGCAATAAAAATATTCATATGTTGAATAAATTGTTTAAACGATAAAAATATCATTTTTATCATGAATGTGAAGTTATAAAAAATATTCATATGTTGAATAAATTGTTTGAATGATAAAAATATCATTTTTATCCTGAATGTGAAGTTATAAAAATATTCATATGTTGAATAAATGGTTTGAACGATAAAAATAACATTTTTATCATGAATATGAAGTTATAAAAATATTCATGTGTTGAGTAAATTCTTGGAACAATAAAAAGAACATTTTTAACATGTATATGAAGTATTAAAAATAACGATGTGTTGAAATAAATATTCGTTCATTGAAAATATAATTTTTAACATGTATATGGAGTATTAAAAATAACCATGTATGGAAATAAATATTTGTTCGCTAAAAATATTATTTTTAGCTTAGATATACATCTATATACACATTGTTGAACAGGTTATGGATAACTGCTAAGAAGGGGAATAAAATTATATGCCCGACAAATAGGTACATATTTATTGGGGTTTGATGATTTTATGAGCCGCTTGGCTTTTTCTTTTTCTTTTGATTGATGAGAGTCTTGCGAGGTGAGTTGCGGTTTTTCGGACCCTCTCCATACAAAGGAGGCTATGGCGAATTTTTCCGAAATTTAAAGGCGTTAGCCAAATTGTTGAAGTAAAAAAATTTTGGAAATCGTCGAATGAATTATATATACATATAAACATATATATATATATTAAAATAAAACGAATTGCGCAGCAGCAGTTCGTGTTTTGAAATCGTAATTTTAAACGATCATACCGAGAGATCCGACTGTCGGATTTTCCCGAAACTGGAAACGTTGGGTCCGCTTTGGAAAGATCTTTCCAACGATATTAAATTTGTTAAGATCCAACAGTTAGATTTTTGAGAAATGTGTAAATCAAATCTGAAGAAAAACAGCGTCATGGCCGCGTTATGACCTAAAGCGTCGTTTAATTAAAATAGGCTATTTTTTTATAAATAAAAGTAGCGATAAATCGTGTCAAAATATTATAAACGATATGGAATGGAAACAAACCGATTTTACTTGGTTTGTTGGATATTCTGATGGTTAAATGTATTTGACATGAAATTATTATATTGAATTAAAATGTAGGTGTCAAATGATTTAACCATGAAAAGAATTGATTTGAATTCTATACATATACGTGAATTACTTAAAAAGGCCGAGTTAATTCTCATTTCAAATAATTGATCGACAATTAAAAGTCGAAGATATGAAGATGGTGCAAGACCGGAGATCTTCACATCATGTGGATTACTGCTGATGCCTTAGATATGGGTAGCTCCCTTGATGTGTCTACAGTGTTAATGGTCTGGACGTACTTGTTGATCGTCCGGATGTGCGAGGGCCTCTCTTCCATATCAGACATATGGAATGAGGAATAAGGTGCCTACGGTTTCGTTCAGACCCAGAACGAACTTGTAAATGGATGTGTGTCTGACATTGGATTTTATTCCGTGTTGATTGATCTCTATTAAATATATATTTGTTTGGTGGTGGAGAATTTATTCTCTTGCTTAACACCCTTTTCTGAGACGTACGAGCTCAGAGGTTATATATCGATAGACATCAGTCGCATGGCGTGAATTGTCAGTGTGCCATGCTGAGATGCAGATGATCAAGGCTTATGTTGAAAAGCAGAGCCTTGTGGTTGATGATCAAAGCACGACTTTAAATAGCATAGCTTTGTGTATAGCATTAATTTGCGAGCTTCGCTCCCCGGTATGAACCAGAAACGGGAGAAGGATGGCAAGGAGGACATGCGTTTCTTTTTAGCTATGAGTGGTGTCATGGTATGGAGCCCAGACATTTTTACTTATATGGATGATGGAAAGCGAGGTACCTCGGATATATCGGTAACTACGGGGCTAATGGATGGATTTTTTGCCCCATAGGGCAGGGAAACGTATTGTTCAGGCATTACCAATCATCTACGGATAACCTGCCTTGCTGCTCCTAGGTGCAGTTGCGGCTGTAGCCTGAGGCTCGGGCTAGAGAGTCTCGAATTCGGTAAGGATGATCCCTTGCCTTGGTTTATGATGGAATCCAATTTCCAATACGACATTACGGTTTTGATTGTAAAACAAGTATGGCGACATAGTAGGATGGGGTACTATGCCGTCTATGATTGACACATTATGATTGAATTTTTTTTTGAAACATATATGCACTAACAGTAATATCAGATGATTTTGTTTTATTCGTATCAAGCATATTTGGCCGTTATAAGGTAAAACTCTATCCTTCGATTTGCGTTGCACTGCGTGATGGGACTTGAGTCTTATATTGGCTTCATTTTTCTAAAAAGCATTGCGTTGTTTAATGATTTACTTTATTTCATGCACTGGCAATCCAATGGAGTAAACCCGTTCCGCGTTAACGGCGTGGTCCTATGATTAACCTTATTATTAAATAAATTAAGAAGATTTATCATACCAGTCCCATGACTGACTCGTAGTTTGCTTCACTTTGCAAACTCGGGTGCCCCTATTTTCTACACGGGCAGCTTTGTATTCAGGTTTTGGCTTGGTTCATTTGGGCTATGGATGGAAGCTGTGGAAGCTGATGATGGTCTTTTATCATTTTTATTGTACTGTTTTAGACACTCTTATGTATATTATGTTTGATTCCGCTGTAGACATTGTATACTAAACTAAAACCATATTCTGTACAAAGCATGTTCCTATTAAGCTATGTAACTCTAATGTTTATATTATTTCCAGTGTAATTTTTTGTGCATTATCTAGTGTAATGAAATATTTCTGTTCTGCTATTATTGTTTATGTTTTATATTCCAATGATTATCCTTGCTTTCGTGGCATGGGGGTTTGGGGCTATCACAGAAAGAGAATGTATACACATTTAAAAAAGGGATAATTGGTTATATATTGTGTTGATTATTCGAGATAAGTGGTCTTGTCTATTTTGGAGCTAAAGATGTTATTCAATCAAGGTTTAAGAGGTAATTATACCCCCAACTTGATTGATTTCATTATTAACCGATAAATAGGAAGATTCAGTATCGAAGATCAATGTTTAAAGACAATTATTTGAATGCAATATTTTGGGTTGTTGTAACGATGTTTTATACGGTAGTCATTTTAACCCAGATAAGTGGAATTTTGGAAGTATAATAATAAATATTTCCTAAGTATAAAAACGAACGGTCGTGAAAGGGAGAAGTAATTGGAAATGAATTCCAGTCATAAATAGAAAATATTTTCTAAGTATAGAAAATAAAAGAAGGTGATATATGAAAATGTTTTCCAAATAGCGTAAGAGGCCAAGAGGATTGTTGAAAATATTGGGTTAACAAATATTGATAAGGAAGCAGAGAAGTGATTTAATTAATGAAACATTAATTAAGGGGTCCAGTGATTGTTTGATGCTTTGGATGAATGTTTTTTTCCATCGACAGTTAAATAACCAACTATCGAAGTAATGGCTAATATCGTTGTCAGTATTGAGAGATTGGTTGGATTATTATCCGAGAACCACTCCGTATTGCAGTAGCGTAGCAAATCAGATTATATAAGACAATCAAAGATGGAGTAAAGTGCAAGGGCTTTTTCTGTTAATCCTAGGTATAAATTGGCTAAGATGGATTAATGGAAATTGTGCCTTTGGTTTCGTTCGGTCCCAGAATAAACTTGTATGGATGAATGTCTGAGAGAGTATTTCCAATAATCACATATGTTGGTCTGTACAAATATACATCTAGTGGCGGATAATTTATTCTCTTAGCATAATATATAGAATATCTTTGTGCAAATCAATTAGTGATTAACGGATTTGACAATGTGGCATTCAAAGTGATTGTGCTATCAATGAAAGGTAAGTAATCGTAACCTCAACCCTCGCAACCGGGAAATGGTATAAAATCGGGTAGGTCGCATAGCTAAGTGGGTCGCACCCAATTAGGGTGTATTATCGCATGATCTAGAGTAAATCCTTTTGCTTCTTTTTCTTATCATTGTTGTTGCTTTGGAATAGTTATTGATACCAACTGTTAGTGATAATACATTCGGTACACTCAAGTGGAGTGAGTGGCATGTTATGTTTAGCTTGGGTTGCAAAATATTCTTGTTGAACCCAGTGTATTCCTCTCTAGAGATACATTATCGAAAGATGGTCCCATACCTTTCCAGTTGGAATCCATTCTCCAATAAGCGCCCGCGGTTTTGATTGTATAATATGTATGTAGAGTGTGAGAAGCAAGTGTTATGTTAGATTGCTATTTATTTGATTTAGACACTACTATAATATAATGATGTTGGTTTTAAAGAATGTTTTGGGTTATCGTAAGATAAAAACCGTCCATGTTTATATGTGGATCGGTCTTACGATTATCCTTTCTTTTAAAAAGGATTTTTAAAAGTTAAATTAATGGTTGGAGTTTACTCACACTAGTCCCATGACTGACCAAGAGTTTATTTTGTTTTTACCCTAAACTCTTGGGTGCCCAAATTTGCATGGGCAGTCAGGTAGTTCAGGTGTTTTCATATATTCTTGGAGGAGCTTGGAGCAGGAGGCTTCAGTGTTAGATTTTTTTTATTTCTACTGCAATGTATTGTGTTGTACTATGATAATGTTATGTATGTAAGTAAAATTTTGTATTCCAAAAGCTGTTATATATATTATATTTTGTTCCGCTGCGATTTGAGATTCTATGTTGTTGTTTTTGTTCTTCTTCCATCTCTTTTTTCTTATTTCATAATGATAGGTATTTCTATGCAATTTGGGTTGGACGTGCGACATATTTAGTTAACTTAAATAGTATGGATTTGAGGGCCATTAGACCTAAAGTTTCCGGGTATGTCCGACCAAAGATTTTACCCACCCAATAGTAAAATCCTGCAAATAAAGCAAAAACCGCTCCCATTGAAAGTACATAATGGAAATGTGCCACCACATAATAAAATGTTGTAAAGTTTCTTTAACTCTTTGAGCAGTTTCATAATGTTCCTCGCCAACGATCCGAGGTTGTCACATAGTTGACGTTGAATCTAAAGGATCTACTTAGTTCTGTTTATACTGGCCAATTGATCGGGGTCACCTTATTTTCTTTTTCTTGTTTTCCCTAAAGAAAATGGGCTTGAAATGAAATAAAGGAGAAGAGAAGGGGCTGCTTTTACCGATCCCCCCGATCATGGAAACATCTGAAATAACGTCAGCTGTCGTTACTTCATATGTCACCCATAAAGTAACGTGTTGGCGACATTTGAGATGTCGCCAACATGAAAACAAAAAAAAATTGGCAGCATCTGAGATGCCGCTAGTGGTTTACGTACATGGTAAAAGTGACCAATTTTTGTAGTAAATTTGCAAACTAACTTATTTTTGTTATAACTTGTCGGAAGTGGCACAAATAAAAAAATACAAGATAGGAACCTAAATTTTTTATTGAAAGAAGTCAAAAACCAAATAAATAAATGAAAAAAAAGAGTCACCCTAGCAAGGATTATGAAGTCTTTCAAATCTTCTATTCTGTAGGAGAAAAAGGGTCTTATGTCATCTTGTATCAATACTATAATGCTTTTTTGTTTTATTCAGTATTCATTAAAAACCTCAAATTGACCATTGGGACTTGAGATAGAATCTCATTGGCACCTTTGATAAAAGTTCAAAAATTGTTTGTTTATAAATATTCACCAAATACGGTAATGTTCTTCTTTGAATATTGTCGTTGCTAGCTGATTATTCGACCAGTTACATTTTAAATTGTATAATATGACAAGCTACTTACATAACCGTACAATGGTAGAAAAATCGACCACTGGTTTTATAATTTTTCAAATAAAATATTTTTTTAACAAATTTAGACCAATCATATAATAATTATATATACACTCACAATTTGAATCATTAGAAACATAAAAAATGATAATTGAAACAACCAGTTAAATTCTAGTAAATACAACAGGTTCGGTTAAGGAATAAGTATTTAGTAGTGTGAAACCCAATGGTCTGTGTTGTAACCTCTTACACAATGGCTGCCGTATTAGATGTTGGAACGAGCCTCCCAAGACTATAGTAATTGGAGGTCGGTATGTGAGCCAAAAAGCTACGACATAAAATCAGTGTTGCCTTTCACACCTTTCCATCCAATAACACAACCTTTAGTCATGGATTCAGTTTTGCATCAAAAATGAGGACTCCACATGATAGAGTCGATCAATTTCTCAAGCTATTAAAGACATGAAGAATGACCATTAGTGTAGTGGCCCACAAATCCGTACCATTTGAGTTGACTAAAACAACACACGGCCAACCCAAATTGCACAGAAATACAAGTCATGAGGGTTAAAGAAAACAGAAATAGATAGAAGATAGAACAAAAGAAAAACATTAGAATCTCACAGCGGAATGAATATAATATAATATCATATATCATAACTTTGAAATACAAATTTGTATTGTATATGCATACCATATCCGAGTACAAAACAAATACATCACATCGGAAATAACACAAAATAACTAAGGGTGAAGCCTCCTGCTTCAAGCTCTTCTAGTGTATTTGTAAAACCCTAAAACACTTGACGGCCCATAAAAATTTGGGCACCCAAGATTTTAGGGTAAAACAAACAAAATAAACTCTGGTTCATTCATGGGACTGGTGTGAGTAAACTCCAACCACATTGCTTAACTTTGGAAAACCTTTTGAAAAAAAAGGACAATAGTAAGACCAGCCCATATGTAAATACGGATGGTTTTTACCGTACTATAACCCAAAACATTCTTGATATGAAATCCAATGATATTATAATAGTGTTTATTAAAATAAATAACCAAATAGCAGAACACTTGCATCTCAGACTCTACATACATAGTATCAAATCGAAAACCTCATGGCGCTTATTAGGGATTGGATTCTAACTATGACAAGGTATGGGACCACCTTCCGATCAGTGTACTCTAGAGGGGATACACTGAGGTTCAACAAGAACATCTTGCAACCCAGCCACATGTGACCGGTCACTCATTTAGCTTGAGTGGACCGAATTTATTTTCACTCGCGGTTGTTGGCCATCTAACCTTAATACGTAAGATATAGAATCATAAGAAGAACAAATGTATTTTCTCTAGATCGGTGACTATACACCAAGCTTGGGTATGACCCAACTAGCCATGTTATCTGCCCAATTTTTGTCATTTCCCGATTGTGAGGCTTGAGGCTACATTTATCTTTTTAGGACATTCGGCCACCATTCACTTTGAATGCCACATTGTCAAACCCGTCAAATCACTAGTTGATCTTCCCAAAAATATTAAAGGTATAGAAACCTAAGAGAAACAAATTCCTACACCACCAAATGTAATACCTTGAAAAGATCGTCTTATGTGATCTGTTAGGATAATTCTGTTAGACATTCGTCTATACAAATTGTCCTGGGACTTGGACAACCTGAAGGCACTATCCTGTCAACAGAACAACCCTTGCATTTTACTCTGTCTTCAACTATCTTTAGCATAATATAATTCACAATCCGTATGCCTGTAAAGAGTGGTTTTCGGATATTAAATCCAACCGGTCTCTCCGTATTGACAACGATGGTCAAAAACTTCGATAGTCGGTTTTTTTACTATTGAAGAAAAAAAATAAACATCCGTCCAAATTTCTAACATCAAATAATCATTGGCCCTTTTAAAATTTCGTAAAGTTCGTTTCCTTATCGAGTTCTCTATATTGATTTCTAATTACCAAATTTCTTAAAAATACTCTAACACCTTAAATTTCCAGAAAATTTCGCCAGCACCTCCTTTGTAAGGCCTTCTCCATTCAAAAAGAAAATAAAAAAGCCAAGCAGCTTGCCCAATAGGCTCATAAAAATCTCATATCGAATTAAACGTATACCTTTTTGTCAGGCATTTCAAAATTTCTTCATTCACTTCATCCCATACTTGTCTAATATACATACACCTGCATTTTAAATTTTATTTCAGTCCATACAACTATTTTGATTTAATTGCATTCAATTCCACTAATTAATTTTTAATTTTGTTCAATTGCTTTATTCACTTATAGTTTGAAACAGCGGTGTTCAAACACATTTTAATTTACTTATAAACAAATCGAATTTCATTTATAACTCAAGTCTCATATTCGATTTCAAATTCTACTTTACAAATCCAATCTACTTGACCCACATTAAGTTCCGTTCAAAACTCCATTAACTAACTTTTCTACTAATTAGTTAATATCATTCCATAATCCAAAATTTATTTTTTTATATCAAAAATCGCTTCATTTACTCCGCTTGAGCTCATATTTATTTTATAACTCAAGTCTGGATTTTTACAGTGAAAATCTAAATTTCATTTACTTAAAGTCCTTCAATTTTATTAATAAATCGCTATAGTTTTATAAACAATTATACCGCTGTTTTTATGGAAATTTGATTCTGACATAACTCAAAATTTATGAGACGAAATCCAGATTTTCCCTTTTCATTAGAAAACTAATATTCAATAAGTCCGGGCATTTCTTGTTTTATTGAATTCCAACTTATACTGAGTTCTATATACTAAATTGAAGTTCGAAACACCAAATTACAAACTACCGTACTGTAGCGAGTTCGTTTAAATTAAATTAAATTATAAACGTTTAAAACCTCGTTTATAAATAAGTTTGAACTCCATTCTCAAATATTTAAATATAAATTAAATCTGTTTTCCAAATCTAACTTAAACATCTCTATTTTCCAAAATCGTTGATTTCTTTATTCAAAATTCATAACTCAATTATAAAATATTCACAACTCAACTTCTATATTAACTTCCAATTTTCCATAGACATAAATTATTTTATAAAATTTTGATATAATCGAATTACAATTATAAATTTCTTTTATGGGAATAATCAATTAATTCAACATCCTTTACCATTACAAACTAATACATCCCATGATAATAATGAAGTCGTTCAAGTTGGGGTATTTTATTTACCTCTCAGACCTTGATCGACAACGTTCTTATCTTGGGATGGATAAGAGTTTGTAATACAAAATTGACATTACTTATCATAAAAATCCCCTCTTCTATCTCATTTAAAAATTTGATTTTTGAATGCCATTTCTTATATTTGGAAAAATATATTTCAATAATGAAAATTACTCCACCACACTTATAAATATTGTTTGTAGATCAACTTCCTTATTTTATATTAAACAAGCATCCATTTAAAACTCGATTACCGTTCAAATATATTATTATTATAACCTATATATATATATAAGCATAAAATCTATTTTCATATTAAAATTCTAAATTTCTGTTTCGCACAATTCCAATATATTTTGGAAATAAATTTTATTTCTATAAATTCGGCATCGTTGGATTGAAATCATAAATCAGTATAGATTTATTTTCAATCTAATATACAATCCGAACATCGGAATAATTTTCATCATTTTCTTCTCGAAACTATTCCAAAATTACGTTTTAAATTCATACATAAATTAAATTTTCAGATTATCCAATAATGGTTATTTTTCTTTATCGTTTATAAATTTCACTTCTTGTTTCAAATTTTAAAACAATTTTTTGATTTCACATTCCATTTGAAATCCAATTTCCGCTTCGAAAAATAAAGTTTCCTTTTTAAAACCCCAAAATTTCTTTTATTGATATTTTTAAAACTATCAACACTTAGGGCCAATATTGTTTAAACATCCAACACACAATTAATTTATCACACACCATATAACACAATATATGAAACCATAATAAAATAAATTTATGAGGAATCCAATTGGATCCCTCCAACCTGTTTCCCTACATCCACATATGTTAGACAACATAAATAATACCAATCCTGCTTCAAGGCAGGATATCTCCGTATGAAGGTCATCCACTCAATATATCGTAGGGCAATAGGGTCATTCGCTAATGGTACTACGGTAAATATCCAATATATATATATATATATATATATATATATATATATATAATAGCCACAACCACCAAGCCTAAATATAACTAATATATATAATAACAACAATTTATCAATAAACAACAATGCAACCAATCAACCAACGAATAAAATATAAATATTTGTATTAAATAAAAATTCGATTATAATAATTTATAATCGAACCAAAGAGTGAGTTTATTCACCTTGATTTTCGTTTGCCAAATATCCAGTAAAGCCTATTCTAAATTTCATAGTGGTTTCTCCATATGTCTGTTTTCCAATGTAATACAATATTAATAAAATTTTAGTTATCCAATTATACTAATTTAATTTAATTAATTACCCACATGTAAAGAAATTCCAAATTAAACCTCAATTTCATACTCAAACGATTGGTCTACAAATTTTATTTACTTCACTAGCTAAATATATTGGTTTATACAAATTTTTTTAATCAGCTTGTGAAATTATACAAATCTCCATATAAATTATGTAACTTCCATTTATAATATAACTAACCTTATACTTAATAATTATTATTAAAATAAACTAATTATTGTTTTAAGGTTTAAATTCATACCTTGATTCACCTTTTTAGCCCTCTTTTCCTCTCCACTTGACAGCCATGTTTCTAACCATCTCCATCCAAAAATAGATCTGAATTCCACATCAACATCATATATTCGAACTCTCACCCAAATCAACATCAAAAATAATATTGCATCATCCCAGCATTCAACCTATACTCCAATACCCTGAAAACCTAGTTCATTGCAGTTGAAGGTCGAGCCTTAGTAAAGATGGAGATTTCGAATCACGATAACCAATTGTTCCTAGTTCACATATGCTTCAAGCTTAGCCTCGAGCTCCAGTGAAAACCCGCGGTTTCAAAAAGTTGATCATCTTGTTCATAGTTCACAAGCGCCTCGTCTCGACATCTGGAACATCGTGATTTCAATTCGCGATTTTTGATTGAATTTTTTTTATTGATATTTGGTTCGGAGGATTTGATTTCAATTTGAATAAAGGAAAGAAAAATGAATGGTAGGGACCTCGTTGGTTTTGTGAGCACAAAGGATATGAAAGAAATGGTAAATTTATAGATTCGCGAAGGACATCAACAAACCGAAGCCATTATATTAATGTAGTTTGTGATATTGATGACGGAAGACAATATTTTCTACGAAATGAAAGAACGGGGGTTGAAGCTAGAAGGTAGGCTTACGTATAAAAAATAGGTCGGCTCTCAGACTTTTAAATTAATTTGATACGAGTTTGAAGTGATTTAATTTTTAACAACCCAAATATCTCGCGGTCCCTTAACCCAAAAATCCGAACCGCTATTTTAACTTAACGACCGATGTTATAAGGTTGTAATGTTGTTCTGGACATTGGAACAGGTATCGTGGCCTAATTCTATCATTTGGAAAAGATATCAATTTAAATCAATGTAAAATATAAATTGGTTTCAAATAATTTAAATTAACAAATATTTATTATCGTTCTAATTCCAATAGAATTTATTTTGATCGACTGAACCGTTTTCAATTCAGTTTTAACTATGAATTCATTTTTTTGTAAACAACTCGATATATTCGAAATTAAATCATATGTAGATTATTAAATCGATAAACTCAATATAAAAATTCAATTATATTCCAATTCAACATTTAAAATAAATTTAAATGTTTAAAATTACATGAACAAAAATTCGGGACGTTACAATTAGATAGGAATTTAGTCATATGTTGAGTGTTGATATTTGTAAATTATTACGTTAATTAGCTTTTTTTAATAGAATGAATAAAACATTGACATATGAGCGATGATTGAATAATATGTTGGTTTGATGCTTACTTATGCAATCAAGAAACATGATTCTGAGTGAAACTTCATTACTGTTAGAGAATACAGAAGGAGGATCTTAAGGCAAAACAAACACTAGAGGGGGTGAATAGTGTTTTGAAAGAATTTACGAAAATCTTAAACTTATATGATCTACTATGTAAATCACACATAACATAGATGATCACAGACACAGAATCAAACACAAACACAGAAAAATATAAAATGCAGAAAAAGGAAAGAACACATCGGATTTTATACTGGTTGGATTACTCCAATGTCCAGTCCCACACAATACTGGATTGCGCAGAGTTTTATTATTATCAATATCCAAGTACAATCCCCTTGATTTCACGGATACAAGGTTAAAACCGCTCCAAAAACCCTTGATTTCACGGCTACAAGGTTACCACCGCTTCCCTTCCTTGATTTCAGGGCTACAAGGAATACACCCTTTCCCAAACACTTCCCAAATGATTACAACATCCCTATAACTCTTTAATAGCCCTTTAATTCAAAGAGTAGTGGATAAATAGTGAGAAAAGAAGAAGTTTTATATAATTAGAGTAGAAATCGACGAAGTAGAAGTGTAGAAATCAATAAAATATGAAATATTAATGGTGCGATGAAGAGGGGTGAAGTTGGAGAAGAAGATATATCAAAAAATTCGATATCAGCCCCTATATATAAGATTTGAAAGGTGGCAAAGCCTCTTGAACGTTACAAATAGTTAAAAGACACTTGCTTTGAAAATTGAATTTCTGACAGTTGTATGTTGACATAGCTTCCTATGTTTGTTGACATATGTATGTTAAAAATATTTTTAAAACTATTTTTCAAATGTTTAATCATATATATTATTCTGGGAATTCTTGAATCGAAACTTAGTGATATAAATAAATATTTTAAAGTGTAAAATCATATGAAATCATAATAATATATTATAGACATATTTATAAAATTATAAGGTTTAAAACTATGTAACTGTAAGATTATAAAACTATATATATATAAAAACTTATAAATTTAAAACTTTAAATTTATTTGAAATCGTAAGTAAGATAGAATAATTTGAAAACAGAATTTGAATTTTGAAAACATAATTTGAAAATTTGAAAATCATAATTTGAATTTGAACCTGTAGTGTTATTCAGAGTCTTACATATAAACTAGACTCTATTAATATATTTGTCTTGAACTCTTAAACTCTTGAAAACTTAATAACTCATGAGTCTTGAATCTCTCTTGAATTCTGAATCTCTTGGAACTCTAAAACTATACAATCTTCATTATATAAACCTACATACAAATCCAACATATATATATATATATATATATTCTAGATAATAATGTTAGTATATATTTTATCATTAATTAATAATGATAATTAAAACAAGGTTGTTGTCATCAAAACTTCATTCTCCAACAATTACGTTATCCACTTATGTTGCATCCACCAAACTGCATTCTTTTGTGTCCCACGGTTTCGTGATATTTACATGATCTGTGTCCGATTTAATCGGACGTGGAATCAATTTACATTAATTAATTTCCATTTTGTTTTTTTATAATTAGTAGATGTCTTAAATGAAAGCTTACTTGATGCTTTGGTTTTCCTATGATTCTTGATAGTATTTTGTTCATCTTCACTTTACGGTACATCAATCTCTTATTTCTAGTCCCATATATGTTGCCTATAATAACAAGATGAAGCAACAATATCAAAAAAAATTAAACAAAAACATATATACAACAAAAATAGAGGGAAAACACCTTCCTTCGGTGGTACAACAAAATAATACAGAGCACATTACCGCCATAGGCTATAAATAACAACATAAACAAAATAGTCCGACAATGAAGGATAACAATAATGAAAGGGGACGAGATAACCCACTCCTGCTATGTATTACATATTATTGATGTCCTATACAATAACGTTATTCATGTTATCACATTTTTATTTTCATTTAACTGTATAATAGAAAGCTGTCAAGCTTCCATCACTTTGCAAGGTGACATACGTACATGAAAAAAATGTTAGTAGCTAGGGAAAAAAATAAGCTAACATATAGCATCGAAAGCTAAAAAATTATAACATATGTAAATAAACAAGAATGAAGTATATAATATACAGCAAATATGTGCATACATTCGTTTATATACGCAAGACTCTTTTGTAAGTGGTCAAAGTAGAAGCTGCAAAGATAGTCCAGTCTACTATCGACATTTCTCCATTTAAGGAAATTCGGTCACTGATGAACAAAATCTTGCTAAACATTATATAAGAAATGATAAACAAAGGTATGAACTATGAACATATTACAGTAATAAAAGAGGGAATTAGAAACATGTGTTTTTTCAAGTAGATCTGTTTGAAAATAACATTTCGTATGGATCTTATGAAACTTGTAATATTTAATTAACATGCACTGGCTAACACTATGAAATTTAAAAGTTTTCCAGAATTACGAAATTGGTCCATAAAGATTGGATACCACATCATACACTTATCAGTTTCAAATGAACTGATATCCTAATATTTCCATTAGATATATATATGTGTGTGTGTGTGTCTTGGTTATAGCCAGTTTGACAGTTTTTGCTCCAGACTCATGACATAAATACACTAAACATAAAGCTTACATATTCAACTAGCTATAACGATTAAAATTTGCATAAATGCTAATTAAACCATAAGATTATGAGATATAAGTTAGTACAAACAAACTATACAACCGTTCTAATTCATGATAAAAAAAGTTATAATATTGATCTATCACAAATAACAAAAACAAAAAACATTTGCAATCCATATAATTATATATATTGCATGAGACAGAAACATTTGCATAAATGCTAAATAAACCATAAGATTATGAGGTATAAGTTAGTACAAACAAGTTATACAACCATTCTCATCCATGGTAAAAAGGTTATAATATTGATCTGTCACAAATAACAAAAACCAAAAATATTTGCAATCTATATAATTATATCTATTGCATGAGACATAAACAAAAATAACATATATGGTCAATTTCATGAGAAATTATAACTTTTTCCTCCTACCTACATCTAGCATCAGTGTTATACCATTTATTAAACCATTAGAAAACAACAGCTCCTTTGGAACCATTGTCCACCTAAGTCGAACACCCATTGAACCAACAAATTTAGAAAGAGAAGTTCTCTACCATTACCCGGAAGAATATCGAGTTTTAAAAATGTTACAAAATCATAATATACAATTGATCTGTAGAATGTAATAGTGGTTTAGCGAATTATTGGTCCTCAAAATATAATTATCGGATATCAATTTTTTTATCGTACAAGTGAGATTCTAACAAGGTGCTTGCCGACGAAACATTATTTCTATTGATTCAAATATAAAATACAATGAAAAAAATCTCTCTATTTATAAAGTGTGAATGTCATGTAAATTGTACTAAAGTCGCTTAGCATATTAGCGTATTCACCATTATTCCTTTTACATATTACAACACACCCCATGAATTTGTGTATGCAAAGATAATAAAATTAATCGTCTCATTAAAAACTTTTTTTATGAAAAACCTAGTGGGGAAAAATCGTAAATAAGAAAAAGAGTACAATTTTATTTCATCTTTGGATAACATGTTTTACCATAATACAATGAGGGTTGATACTTCAGGATCAAAATAATGCCTCATAACCTTACTAACAAAAATCCAGTGGGAAAATATTAGTGAAGGAAAATAGTACACTATAACATAATTTTACATGCTCCCTCTAATTTATAACGCATTATTCAAATAGTCTGTTGATGTTGCCAACGCATGTTAATTATATACCTTATCTTCTGAAACGTAGATTTTGAAAGTGCCTTTCGAAATAGATCTTTCCGATTTACTTGAGACTGGATGCCTCATTAAAATATAAATAATAAAACCGTATGGGAAAAAACTTAGTTAAGAAAAAAGAGTGCATTATAACATACTTGTGGATGCTCCCACAGTTTAATAATTTCCACTAAATTTGTATTCTTCGTAAACTTATATATTTTAATAAGTTTTGCATATCACAAATACCACTTCAATGAATATTAAGAGTTTCATTATAACAATTCTTAAACGTAGGAAGTAATCTACTTATCATGAATTATATCAAGATTTTCATCATAATGATACTGAAAAAATGTTGTAATCTACGTTTCTTGTTCTTTGCATTCTTTATTACTTCCAAAGTTATTTACATTCTTCCGGAATATGTATATTTTCATTGTTTATACCTTCAGGGTATTATAAATGTTTCAAACACTCTCACTACTTTAATCAGTTCAATATAATTATCTTTCAAAGTATAATACTCATGACACATAACATGTTGTTGGTATTGTATGGTGCTTCAGTAATTTTAGTGTGCTTTTGTCATTTTATGTACATGTTTCTAATTATATTTCGTGGATTACAAGTCTACATTTTTCATTTAGGAAAGGATTTATGATGGTTAATCATGTTTTCTCCTACTCCAAGGTTTTTAATCTATTAATTAACATAGGCGCTTTATTATTTATAAACTTACCATCGATGATTACATATAGTCAGTTCTCGATATGATTTATTGAGATTTCTTTATTTATCACGTTTTAGGTAGCTAAACCACTTCTAGGGTTAATTTAACAATCATGTCATGAGTTTCTTGTAAATCACCCTTAAATGTTTCTTCAAGAACACCCACCTCCTTTATTTGGCATCTTTATGACTTACTCCAAAAATATTGTAAACTAACTTTTATACCACATTTAAGCTTTGTCACAACACTATATTACAAGTTTCGCCACACCCACATGCAGAAGAATTGCCATGAGCTATAGTCATGACAATTTTGAAATGGCTTTCGGCCGTGGCAACATATGTTTTAGCATGGGTTTAAACCGTGGCAGTTTTGGAATGGTTTTGGACCGTTCCAATCTTAATTTTCACACGCAATCCCTGTGCCCTGGTTATTTAACGTCAAAATGAAAACCCCATCCCAATTTTAACGTAGTAAATCTACTAATACAAAAAAGGGGTTTCATCCCAAAATAAATGCCAAGCCGCTCCTCTCCTCAGATCGAAATCGAATTGTGTTTCATCCCAAAACACCTCACCTCATACATCAAAATCGCGTTTCATCCCAATTTTTCAGGTATTACTCGAAACCTTAACTTAGTTTATTCCAATTTTGTTCAGAATCTCGATTTGTTTATGGCGATAACAGAAATTTATTTTCTGTTTTGGTGATGCTTTCATGTTGTATTTAAGTGCTTGTGATGATTTTTATGTCATAAAGTTTTACTCCGCAGTAAAAATATAATAACCTTCCATTTGTGGTGAATTTTTATGATCATCAAAAGTGTAAACTTACTAAACTTCCATATTTTTCTGCAGTGAATTGTGGTGAGGAGAAAATGTTATAAGAACATGATCTATGAAGTCGTATCCTTCAATTGATGTTTCAGTTTGAAATTTCAATGATAGGAAGTTCATCTCATCCAATTGCACAATGATTAATTGGCTTTGAGGTCTGATTAATGCATTTAGTTTTTTAGATGTTATGGTAAGCTGCGCCTTTGCGGAAGTGACCATGATCTTATTCACCTAATTACTTAAAGATGATTTCTATGGAAACAAACACAGATATGAAATCACACGCACAAACAAAAAAAATTCCACCCAACCACCCTCTTTATTGATTCTCAAAAACGAATTTTGTTTTACACTCACTGGTTCAACAACCAACAATAAACAAACTACAAGAATCAATAACTTTGTTGAGAAAGGGAAAGAATATCTAGATGACTAACACTCTTTGTTGGAGAAGGAGAACAATGAAGAACGACGGCTAAGCCTTGGATTAACTAGAGGCACCAATCATCTCTAGGGCACCAAGCCCTAGAGGCACGCAGCCGCCACTCTATTCGGTCATAGATTAATCCAACCCAATGTGCTGCTTTTATAGGAGAATAGAAGGCTTAGGAAAAATATCCAATTTTCCTCTTAGAGATATATTAGGAATATATCCCCTTAATACTTGCAGATAAGTCACAGAAAGACCGGGTCAAAATCCAGCAATAAATCCGCTCAAACACCAAACTTCTCCTTCTAACCTTCTTTCTGTTGCTGCACCATCTCCTCTACCGCCAAGCATATCCACACCTCGTCTCTATCAACATATGCGATTTTATGTCACAAATCACAACACTCCACTTTGATATGAAATCACATCAAGGTTATGCAGACTCTGACCTGGGCAAATGACAAAAATGACAGAAAGTCAACTTCTGGTATTGCATATTTCTTGGTAAAAGTCCTATATCATAGTGTGCCAAGAAACAATCAACCGTGTCGAGGTCAAGTACAGAAGCTGAGTACAGGTGTATAACAAGTATAAACATGAAATTTTTATGACAATTGAGAAGGTAATGTCTGTTAATTTCTTAGGTGTATCACTTTTGACGATTGACAAGTAGATAATAAAAGGTGTAGTTATCAATCTCTTGGCATTTTCTTTGTATAATCTCATCAGGTACGTTACCGTACTTTTTTATTTTAGTAGATTTAGTGATGTGTTCAGGCCCGGCCTTGCCACCAGGCCAACCAGGCCGTTGCCTTGGGCCTCCAAATAATTGGGGGCCTCAACTCAGAAAAAAAAAAAAAAGAAATTCTGCAGCCCACCCAAATAACCCACTGCCGAAAGAAAAGAAAGGAGAAAACGAACGTATTTCTCACTTTGCAGAAGCTACCGCTTCAACTCAGAAGTCAGAAAAGAAACGATTTCTCAACGCAAAAAAATATCAAATTCGAGCCCTGCTTGAAACCGCGATTCACAATTCTCCTCCAGCCGATTGTCGATTTCTTCTATTCTCCCCCAAATCATCGTATTACCAATTTTCAGGTATGATTTATTATTAATTTGGGCAAATTGATAGGCGAATAAATTTAGGTTTAGTCTGTAGATAGCTATATAATCAATTCGAAATTTGTAAATGCTGCTTTGATAATTGATTTGAATTAAATAGTTTATTGATGTTTGTTAATTAGGTTTAATTATTTTATGATTTGGTAATTTGTTCATTCATTTGATTTTGAGTGAAAAGAAAAAACAACAACGCATTTCCAGTGAAAGAGAAACCTGAATAGCAATTAAATTTATCATGTAATTAAATTGAATTTTGATTTTACCATATTTGCAGGTCTTCTTATTCAACTTCATCATTTTTAAATTATAATGTCTACTAGAAAATTCGAGTCCGGTGCTTCAAAAAGAAAAAGAAAACTTGTGATTGAAAATGATACTAAAAAACAAGCTGGATCACTTAATAAGTTTTTTAGTAAAAACCAATTGGATGTTGAGGTTGAAGTAAATGAGAATGTGATGAATGAGGTTGAAGTTAATGAGGTTGGGACAAATGAAAATGAGAATGTTCAACCACAAAATGAGACCGAGACAAAAGACACCGTTATGGAGTTCATACCATTTTCGTTAGATGTTAGTGATCCGATAAATTGGGAAAACATGAATCATCAATTAAGAGATTTAATTGTTCAAAGAGGTCCTACAAGAGACAATAATATCGACTTTCCTAAAGATACATCAAATCGACGTTTCTCTACCATACATTATTTTAGACAATTATCAAATGGAGAGAAACATGATAGAAAATGGCTAATCTACTCTAAAGCTTTAGATAAAGTGTTTTGTTTTTCATCTCTTGAGAGTAGATTTGTCATCTCTTGAGAGTAGATTCGAGCAAATTAAAAAATATGATGAAATATTTGGATTTTTATATGATGTAGAGAGATTGAAACATGCTTCTTATGATAGCTTGAAATCTTCATGTGCTAATCTTGAGAATTATTTGAAACATGAGTCGATTTCCGATATTGATGGAGTAGAGTTATTTGCGGAGTTGCAGATTCTTAGAGAGATGTTACCGACAAATGCGAAAAGAGCTATTGATGTTATAAATTATATTAAGAGGATGGGTTGCTTATATGTTAACGCATGGGTTGCTTATAGAATATTATTAACTATTCCAGTGACAGTTGCCTCAGCTGAAAGAAGCTTTTCGAAATTAAAACTAATCAAATCTTTTCTACGGACGACCATGTCACAAGAAAGATTAAATGGATTGACAACAATTTCGATTGAGACGAAGATTTTAGAATCACTTGATTTAAGTGTTTTGCTTAGTAATTTTACCACTCAAAATGTTAGACGGTCAAGTATAATGTGAAAGTG
The DNA here is from genome assembly GCA_030737875.1 of Allium sativum. Lineage (NCBI taxonomy): Eukaryota > Viridiplantae > Streptophyta > Magnoliopsida > Asparagales > Amaryllidaceae > Allium > Allium sativum. The sequence goes on along the minus strand of CM060919.1, from coordinate 724,967,236 downwards.
TTTTGTTTCTTATATATGTGATCACAACTATATCATTTTGTATCTATGTGATCACCACTATATCATTTTGTACTTATGTAATCACCACTATATCATTTTGTATTTATGCGATCACAACTAGTACAATTATTCTAATGTGCTTGAACAGAATCAAAAAAATGTTACTTTACTTATATTTAACAATGTTACTTTTTCGTGATTTTTTTTTTTTTTTTGATGGTAGGGCCTCAAAAAATTTTTTGGCCTAGGGCCACGAACACTTCAGGGCCGGCCCTGGATGTGTTGTTATAGCATGGATAGATATATGCTTTTGTAATGCATTTAATATTGTGAAATTACCTGGACTGTTGAATAACCAGAAGCCGAGATAGTTCACATCGAGCAAGCTCTTTTAAATGTTTGTTGCCTCCTAGTCATGGATCATAAAACAATGCGTTCTAGTTGTGCGCCTGAATGTGGTATGGCAAAGCGCGGTGGTGATGTAAGTTCCGTTGAATATCAAAATTTTATTCGTTATATTATACTTTGGCAGCAGCTCATAATTAGTATCAGGTTGAATTATTTTCTGCAAGGAAATATATAACAAGATGTATGTTAACGTAGGTTTTGATTGTTGATTTGAGAGTGGGTCTGTTCTGTATGCTTATATTCATTATCCATTTGAGAATGACGGAATATTGTCTGAGAAGAATTTTCTGGGAGATTTTGTTGTTCAGGGCCACGACCAAACATGTGGATGGTTAGTTTCCTTTTTAAAAACTAATCTTATAAATGATTTGAAAATTTCTATCTTAAAGTTGATTGTAAAATCATGCGGATTTCACTTTGGCTATCTTAAAGAAAATAAAATAATACAATCCAAGTGGCTGAATTATGGACATTATTGTGCGCATATATATCTGCAGATATATAGACATAGTTCAAAGAGTAAGAAAAGAATTACTAAAGAGCAGACATTTTACTTGAATTTTCCACACCTACTGAACCTAAATAAGACTATCTTTTGTTTTGCGAACCACGTCTACCAAGCACAAACAGTAATCTCTTATGCGCTTTGATTAATATCTTTGTTATATGATATGTACTGAACCTACGAACCCATTAGCAGTTCATCACACCAGATGTGCCTTTATTAAATAATCATAAGGAACTCTTAATTAGTGGGATCACGCGTTTGATACTCTAGCTAAGTTGCATGTACATGGGATTACTCTGGTAAATAGTACCTAATGCACTTGTCCACAACTAATTCTGTTTGACAATATTGGTGTTCCTTGGGAAATGCGAATACGTGCAGCGATTGTGCCTAGGTGGTCTTAAGGGCCATTTTATTTGCCTAAAGAACTATATATTTAGACATATTGTGTTTACCGTTTTATCTGCCTAAAGAACTATGTATTTAGATATATTCTATATACATGGTGACCCATAGTTTCTTTATAAGCTATCAGTTTCTTGTTTAATAGATGTTTTCTTGTTTATATAAGTTTAGTTTATTTGAAAATTTCACCAGTGATATAATTGGACTCGTGTACAATCATTTTGATAGCATGAAATTTGATGCTTTCCCTGTCAATGAGTTGAACTTGTACATGAATTTTGTGACGGACAACTAGGGAAAACTGAAGCAATTCTACCCTACGAAGAATTAGATAAAGTATATTTTTGCATGTAACTATCATTATGTTTATGATGTCACCTCTTTTATACCCAGCCATATGTTACATATCCAATAGCCTAACATAAACTTTACTTTGCAGGTAAGGGTTTGTTGTGGATGGATTGTGGTCTATTTGGTGAATACTGAAGTTATACGTAATATGTATAAACTTTGAAAGTTTTCCTATATATTTAGTTAATATGCATCATGTGATATATGCTACGATTTTACATTTTAGTTGTGAACTCATATGTATTGAACTTCGAAGAGACTATAATTTGAATTGTTGGTGCCTACAAACATTGTGAATTGAAGTTGAACTTTGTAGTTCTTGCTTTGGAGATGTTGTATTTGTGCTAAGTATGAGTTGTTCATTTGAACTTTGTAAATTTGTAGCTTTGAAAATTACAATTTGTATTGGTGGGTATGACCTGCTCATAAATTTGTGTTGGTCGGTGTAACCTACTCATATTTTCTTTCAAATCGGAGCTTTATGCTACGTATAGCGGTTTTTGATATAAATGCAATTTTTCCAATTGAATTTAGCCACGGCCGAAAGCCGTGGCTAAATTATATTAAAAAATTATGATGCAAAATTGCCACGGTCTTGAGCCGTGGCAAGATATAAATTTGCCACAGCTATAAGCCACGGCAGAGCCGTGGAATTTTTTTTTCCATGCCCAATTTTGCCACAGCATGGCAAGACTAATAAGTCATGGCTCAAAGTAGTGGCAAAATTGCTTTTCTGGTGCAGTGTGGTTTAACCCTTTTAATCTTTTAGGGATTCAAATTTATATTGAAGAATGTCTATTAGGGATATAATTGATAATTTTTTTACATTTTGCATCATTTTATATGTTAACAAATATTTAACACTGATGATGAACTTGTACCCTTTATTCTCCCCCTTAATGTTGATAGACCTTGTCACTTTAAACAATAAACCCTCTTTGGATTCTCATTTTGATCCATTATCACATTATTGCAAGGAGATGCGTTATATGTATTTTAATTATCTGCGGACAACACTTTTATTAGTTGATAAGATGCATCTATATTATATTACTTATTCTCTTTCATTGGTCTAATAAACTTGGAGGAATTTTCTAATTATATAAATCATTTGAATACACATATGAATTCAAGTCATTCAATATTTATGTCTCGATTTTTTGAATTACTAAATAATATATGTATAAATTATAATATGAGCCCATGAAAAACTTCAGGTTGTTAGTTGAATATTTATACATATCTGGATATATACGTGCATCCATTATAAATTTGCATATCTTTCTTGTTTGAGTCGCTGATTTTTAAAACAAACTATTACAGGAACCCAAACTATTAATTTCTATTTATTGATCAATGTCAATGTGAATCCTTTGAGACTACATGATAATGTTCAAAACATCTGGTGAGAACTGTATTAAACTTCTGGTTCAAATAAAATATGTAAACAATTTCAAGTTGTTAAAAGTTTTCTTCAATACAATATTTAAATGTAAATATGTAAGTAAGATACAACTCATTTTGAAATCTTTGGATGCATCATCATTACCACATATAATGATTTTTTAAATTAACCTTTTAAGAAGTATAATGTCATCATTTCACACAGTTTCAATAAAGCGTCAGACTTTTAAATTATGAATTATCACAAGTTCATTGATTGAGGAACTTTAAATTTCATAATGCATACACATACAGACACACACACAGACACATACACACACACACACACACATACATACATATATATATATATCAAGTTTATTAATTTATGATCTAGTTCTCAACCTTTTTGTGTACTTCTAATTTAGAAGTTTTACATTCTTGCTTATTAGGAAAAAACTGATAAGATTTCAAGCTTGTAAACTTAATCAAAAAGTTTTTTTATAATGCAAGACTTTAGGTCTCATAATTTGAGTTATAAAACTTCTAATTTAAAAAAAAAATTGCACAACTTCAGGTTGTGGTACTAACCCTTTTATTTCTTCCATTACATTTGATATTATTTGCTAAATACATCGAATTACAATACATATGTTTATTCTTATTACAAACACAAAGATACATCATTTAACTTACAAAAACTAATGCAATTAATACAATTATGATAATAAGGTAATATAATATATTACCATAACACAAGTTGATTCATAGTAAGCTGCTTTTAAGTTTTCAAAGCCAGAACTCAATAAAGCATGATTTTAGGCAATCATGGTATCATACAAAAGTGGGTGAGTTATATTAACATTTATTCATGCATTTAGAACATGGATCTACAAATGAATGTCCAAGCAAGATACACAAAATATGAGAATCAAAAAATGTTTCATCCAAGCCACAAATTGACATTACAAACTTTTTTTCGTAAAGTACAATTAAGTTGAAAGTAGCTCATTCTGCTTTTTATAAACCAAATCTTTTAATTTTGTATTATGACCTTCCCCAATTGTTACCTTGCTTTAATGTTTTGAAACGCTTAACCAAATCTTTCTTTAAGTCTTGATCTTCAAGGAAATAAAGTTTGGAACAAAAACATGATATATTTTTCTTTATAAATTCAAGTGAAGGGAATGTAGTTCATGGAAGAAGAAGGGAAAAATGAAAAACTGGTTTGGAAGTGAAAAATGGTTGTGTTTTTTCAAATTAAGTTAAGGACTCCAAATATGTGAATCAATTGAATAAATTTTACTTAAAACAATAGAATAAAATTTGGATCTAGCTATAATATTAATTAAAGGTAAAATTAAAATGAACACCTTAAAGTTATAATGTATTTCTCCATAACCATATTTTCAAAAAATACTATATAATATCTAAAAAGTTGGATAGCAAAGTATCACATAATCAAGATTTTACGTTATCTAACATAAATGGTTTAAAAATTTACAAATATGTACATAAAATTCACGACCATAAACAAAAATAACTACATGTCTCAAATTCAAATTATCTCTCATAAGGAAATTTACTCCAAAAAATATTATTGTTGTTATTTCAAAACAAAAAAAATGGGTTTTTATTTTTATTTTTATTTTTTGCGTTCACTTCAAGCGTGCTAAATCAAGATCAATGTTGGATCTAAACATTATATGATATTCGAGATGCATATTTTTTTATAAAAGTTTTTTTAAGAAATAATAAAATATTTCTTTTGAAAATATGAATTATATCTCAAAACGCCATCCAAAACAGAAGGTTTCTCAAAATAAAACTGTATTTATAAAACATGTACAAATCTGAAAAGTTAAAATCAATATAATGAGATCTGAAAAATAGATCTACTAAAACATAAGTCCAAATTTGAAAAATTAAGGAATAAATCTAGAATTTTAAATCAAGGATGCTTAAATCCAAATCAAATTAACTGCAAAAATATATCTAAATTAGAGAATTTTAAACATGAATTCATTAACTAGGTAAAAGGAAGAGATAGATCTGATTTCAGTAATTGGTTAAGAAAGCTTATTCTTTGAACCACATAAACTTAACAAATGAATGATATCAATATTACATGTTCTAAAATTACTATAATAAAACTTCCAGTTTTATTATAATTTACATATTATTGTTGTATATTTTAATTGAAGCGACTTCTCTAGAAAGTGATTTTATTCATGTATGAGAGTTATTTTACTATTTTTTGTCGAGAAAATAGTATTAATTATAAATGCAACGATCTCTTCTAAAAATATTTTTCTTCAAGAAATTATGTGTAACATAAATTTTGAATATAAGCATTTTGCTTTTCATTGAAACTTTTTCTTTCGTTGATTTTTCAAATCCTTTCCTGTTATTGAATTCTAGATCTTTTGCTATAAGCAAATATTAAAGGCATTTATATGCTTTGAGGTTTTATTCAGCTTTTGAAGGCTTTAATTTTTTAGTCTTTGCATATGAACTTCAGGTCTCATTCTTTCTTTTTTAAATTTGAAAGGATTTGTTTACATCATGAGTTTTCAATTTTCTTTTTTCAAATTTTCTTTTCTCAATTTTTCTTTTTTCAATTTCACTTATAGTGATAAATCAATATTACTATTGAATTTAAATGCTACACCATTATTTTTTACATCCATAATTTTGCTGGGTATACAAAAAAACAATTCAAGAGATATTCAGTTTTCAGTCTTTCAAAGAATATTACATATGAAAAGTAATAGTAGATCGGCAAAGATAAAATTAGATCTACCAATAATGAAAACAATACATATATAATCAAGAGTCCATCGAACTGGATTTGAAAAACTCAAAAGTAGAGCCATAAAGGACTGAAAGAATAAATCTAAACACATATTTGGGGTCAATGAAAATAATCCGATCTGTATAAGTAGGTCCATTAGAACTCAATCTAGATCCACAAAAAATAGAAAAATGAATTAGAACTTTAAACCAAGAATTCTTACATAGAAAAATAATTGCAAAACAAATCCATAGATCCATTAATCAAGAATTCTCAAGCGGAAAACAATTACAAAACAAATCAAGAAATTCACGAATCAAGGATCCAAAAATAAAATTACTTACATAATGAATCCATATATGTAGAATCTGGCTTTAAAAAATTTGAAATAACTCTAATAGAATCTCATGCTAATTGCGTGTGACAAAATAAAACATGAGTACATATAATAAAAGAAGAGAAGCCATTAAAAAAACAGAAGATATTAAGAAGCCATTATAAATAACATAAGATATTAGGGAGAGAGCCTCTATTTCTGTTGATTCAGATGTAAAATATAATGCAAACAATCTCTCTATTTATAAAGTCTACATGTCATGTAAATTGTAATAACGTCCCATAACATATTAACATATTCACCCTTATTACTTTTTATATTACAACATAACTCAAATTATCCAAAAAAAGTAATCGAGTAAGAATTTAAAAAACAAGAATCAAAGACAAAATAGGAGCAAGCAGAAAATGGAGGGAAATGGAGAGCGTGGAATACAAAAAAGAAAACAGACATATGTTTTTGGCTTCATATGAAATTAATTAGCTTGACAGTAAGTAAACCTTTATAACGGTCGGTTTGATTAAACAAAACTTGAAATATTAACTGTAGACAAAGGACATTAACACGGATCCCTTCAAGACCTAAGGGAGCAAGCGACCTTGTGAAAAAAACCACACCTCCTGCAATTATTCAAAGGTGTGAAATTATTATATTCCATAAACCAAAGTCATTAAATTAAAGAAAAAGTTACAAGTGAAATTGGAAGGAGAATCAATGATTTGGACAAAGCAAATAAGTTCGAGAGATGAAATGAAAAAAATATTACCTTTGCTTGCAGAATACATTGATTTAGGAAAAAAATAGCCATATTTGCAAATTTTTATTACAAAATTAGTCTGTTTTCAAAAATATTATATAAATAGCTCGGTTTTTGGCAACTCAGCACTGAGTTGGCCAAAACACACTAGCACAATCTCATATTCCACCAGTGTAATATATTTTTTCTAGCGCCATAGGCAATTTATTTTTTCAAATTTGCGTTGGCGCAATCCCAAATTGCGCCAATGCAAATTTGGAAAAAAAAATATTATACACTCGTGCAATCTAGGATTGAGCCAGTGCATTTCGGGAAACTCAACGCAGAGTTGGCCAAACTGGACTATAAACGTAATATTTTAGAATAGCGGATTATTTGTATAACAATCCAGAATTTAGTGAGAAATACAATGAATATGAAATATTTCAAACGATTTATTTTAAGAAACAACGACTTGAAATTCATACAACTCAAATTTAAAACGAGTTTGAACGTATACTTTATAATATAATTAAAACAAACTCGCAGCAGCGGGGTAGTTCGTAATATTACGTTTTGAACTTTAAATCAATATACATAACGCAATATAAGTCAGAATTCTTTAAAACAAGAAACGTTAGAATCCATTTAACTATATCTTTCTAACAAAGGTGAAAAATCAAGTTTTCGTCGTATATATTGTAAGTTATGTCCAAATCAAATCTCCAAATAGTCGTTATGGAATCGTTTATAAACCATAATGTTTTATCTAATAAAATAAAAGGATTTTATAATATACTGGATATCGATTTAGCTAGAAAATTGAAATATCGAGTTTTAAATCCAATATAGTTTATTTTGAAGTTATTTGATGTTTTATTTGGATATATACGATAATAATAATTAGTTTATTATAAAATGAATAGTTGTGGAATTTAATATTATTATTATAATATTACATAAGCCTTAAAAATAGCCATTTTGCAAACGAATTTTTTTCCGATGAACCCAATTTTGTTGGATCTGGATTAGTAAATTATAGTAAGATTCCAAATTTAGGGCCAATCGGAGTTCTTTTGCGAGGTGCAATATTTAAACATGAACCAATGTATAAATTGAAATCAGAATAAAGCTATTTTTGCAAACAAAGTCGGAATTCAACGAAACAAGTTTCATTGGGTCTGAAACGTCAGAACATAGAAGTGTGCCTATTTTAGTCGCATTCGGAGATCATGTGCGGAGGTACGAATATTAAACGTTAATGTTATACAATAATAATAGAAAAAATATAGTCAAATTATCCTTTCAGGCCACCCTACGCACATGCCTACCCTATACCCTATATCTCTTTAGTCCTAAGTCTTTGCTCTTCTGTAAATAACGCACCAATGCCTTCATTTTCTAGCTTTAGGAAATAAAAAGTTGAGCAAACAAATGACAGTAAAATCAAAACAAATAAAATAAAATGATATAAATCTCTAAAAAAAAAGGTTTATTTGTGATCCTGGAAAGGTTCTCTACAAGCTGGTGTGTATTTCGATGGGTTCGACACCATCCTTATTCGCTGCCTTCGTACGATCGTGACTTAGTTTTAGAGATTGAAGGAGTTTGAAGCTTCAATACACAAAATAGAGATTGTATGTATGATCGTGGTGAAGAATAGCACATATTGTGAAATTTTCGTGGAATATGATGTTAAAAAAATCCGGTGGAATATAAATGTACATGGTTGGAAGTCACGAGGTTGAGGAGGCGTGCAGTGGATCGAGGTGGTGATGGGAGGAGAGTTCCCAAGAAGAGACGATCGTTGGTGATCACGGTTTTTAAAGGCATGGTGAAACGAAAGGGAACGATGCATTCAAAGAACGGCAATTGCCATTACTGGAGTATACGGGTTTTTGTATATTTGGAGAAGATGGATTAGGCGGTGAGGTGGATTAGAGGTGTGGTTAAGGTTCAAATATTATTATTATTATAATTGTTAATGACCGTATAATGTATCGAACCTATAGAAGTCATAACTTCTTCATACGTTGTCAGAATCTGACGAAACATGATCTATTGGGATCATACGGACGCAGGCTATGCGATGAAACTGGTCTGGAGCGATTTGGAGCTTGTTGCAATTTATGGTGAAATAAAATGCCTGATTGAAACTATCGGAAATTAATCGTTATTCAACGATTAATAACCAATAGTTGTGCATTAACAAAATTCGGCGAGACAATGGACCATGGAACCATGACGGTGAACATTACGAGATGGAATGGAATAGGACGAGTTTGGAGCTAATTGAAATTTTGGGTTAAATTAAGCCCACATTCAATTTAATCCAAAAGCGATCGTTACTGAAACGATCAAAAATCAAGGAGAGAACTCCCTGAATTTATTTATAAGTTATTATATTATTATCTTATTATATATTGATTGCTTGTGATTACAATGATTTCTTCATGGATGATGGACATTTATTTGCAGTTATATATATATTGTTTATGTACATTTAAGTGTTAAAAATTATAACGCTTATCTTATAATTGTTGTTTGGTGGATGTTGAATTGTTATAGGTGTTATTATAAATGTTCACACACATTAACACCGCGAATATGAATTATGTGGTAGTTGATTGAGTTTTATTCCAAATTGGAATTAATTAATCATTTTTGTAACAACCCAGAATTTCAGAACCAATTTAATTTTTTTTCTTTTGCCTATTTTAATGTATTTCGAATATTTAAAATGGTTTATTTTAAATAATAACGGCTAAAATTTTATTTAAATCGAAGTTAGAACGTATAAATTTATTTTAATTATAAAATGAGCCTGAAATAGCTTGGTAGTTTGAAAATTCGATTTTAAACTTTAACTAAATGTACATAATTCAATATAAATCTGATTTCAGTTAAACCATAAACGTTGGAATCTGTTTAGCTATATATTTCGAATGAATGTAAGGAATTAAGATTTCATAATATAAATTGAAAGTTATGTCTAATTTAAAATTTAAAATAGTCGCTATGGAATTTATATATATTTTATATAATATATAGCCCTTAAAAATAGCCATTTTGCAAACGACCTCCGTTTTCGACGAAACCACTTTTGTTGGATCCGGAATGTCAAATTATTACTAGATTCCAAATTTCATAATTTTTGGAATTAATATGTGAGCATGATGAATTTAAACGCGTTCGGTAATTTCGGTTTGAATTTAATCGACTGGAAAATGGCCATTTTTCAAATGGCCTCCAAATTTGACAAAATTAGTTGTGTTAGGACTGTATCGTCAAAACATAGCTAGATTTATTTTTCTGGGATTTTTGGAGTCAGTATGTGGCCCCGATAAATTAAAATGTATGTTTGAAATTCAATATATATTGATTTATATTTTAATTTAAATGAAAACTGATCGAAACAGTCGTGTTGGCTTACGGGACATATCCCGTTGTGTCTGTAATGGGGGTAATTAGCTAGGGGCGATAGTCATTGGGTTTGAATTGAAGTTTGAATGTAAAAACATGTATTATTGGAAATTAAATAATAATTAAATATATTATATAACCCTTATTCGATCAAACCCTAGGTCAAAGGAAACCCTAATTTTTTTATTTCCTGAGCGCGCCGCCAGGAAGCAATGAACGGGCGATATCTTCCATTTTAACTTCCCAAATTGTTTTCGATCTAAACAAAATCGTGGATTCTAAAAGTCAAACTCAAGAACTAACTGAGATCTTTAAACGGATACGAGAATGATGAGTTTTAATCGGGTATCATTCACGAATTTCTACCTCTAAGTTGACAGGTTCAAACGAGATTTTCCGTGTCTAGTGGACATCGAGTTGCGTCGGATTCAAGGCAGGGGTGGCGCACACGTACGGCTAGGCGGTGGCGGTTTCAGATGGATGGTCAGTGGCACAGTTGAGGTGGAGACGGTGGATTTTTAAATCGATGAATGGGTTCAATTTTCTTCAACGTGAATGGGAGGCTTTCCAGGAAGAAGGAAATGTGTAATGACCCGCATTTGCCGAGGTATTATAATTAATTTATTTAATTATATAAATAGTGATATAGTGAATTTAATGGTCGTGGAATTAAATAATGGTGAATATTTAAATTAAATTAATAAATTTAATAATATATATAATTCTGAAATAATCAGAATTGGCTGAAATGGCGATATGGTGTGAACTGGATCATCGTGATATTTAATTCAGTTTAGAATTGAATTAGAATATCGAAAATATTTAAATAACGACAGTTTGAACGTATAATTATATTATAATTAAAATCAAGCTTGAAATGGCGCTGCAGTTCGTAATTTGGCGATTTGAACTTCAACTGAATGTATAGGATTCGTTTTAAGCCGAATTTCTGTGAAACAAGAAACGTGTGGAGCTGGTGGAGTATATCTTTCTAGTGGAAGAGAAAAACCTGGATTTCATCGGGTAGATTTTGATTTACGTCCAAATCAAATTTTAGAAAAGTCGCTGTGGAATTCCTTTATAATTTATAAAGGAAATATTTATATTTTAAAAAGGAATTTCATTATAAATCGAATATCGATTTAATCAGGATTTAAATATCGAGCTGTAAATTCAGTTAGAAATATATTGGAGCTGTATGGTATTCGACTATGCATATACGATAATATTTATTTATAAATATTAAATTTAATTGTTTTTAAATATATTTATATATTTAAAGGGGTCATTCAGAGCTTTAAAAATAGCCACTTTTGCAAACGAAGTCGGAATTCGACGAAACCAGTTTCGTTGGGACCGTAATGTCGAGCTGTAGCTACATGTCCAGTTTCGTGATTTTTGGGTATCGTGTGTGATCGCACAAATTTTTAGAAAGCAAATAAATAATAAATAAAATATCTAAATGAAATGTATGAACATTAAGGTGCCACATACTTTCGTTTTCAACCACAAAAATAAAATCCCGTTCCCTTATAATACCCTTCTCTTGAGCCGCCACCAAAACACTTCTCAGCAAACCAAAACGCAAGGAAGAATTCATTAGAAAATCAAAATGAATTCTATAAATCATTATATATACATGTTTAAGTTCCTATGATTTTTCTCTACAATCCAGTACAAGTTTGGTGTGGGTTCGATGAAGTTTCTGTCGCGCGAGGTATTTACAGCGTGGGTGATGATAGCCAGGGTTGGGTTTTATAGAACACTGAAGCATCGATTGATGATTTCATGTTCGTTTTTGGTATGAGGAGGTAGAATAACATCTATTTGCGAGTTTCTAGAGATTTTGGTGACAATAAAGGTCGAACGATCCCTGTAGCCGACCTTTTAAGGCTCGCAGTCGCGGTCATCAGGGGTCGAGCGAGTTTGGTGAAAGTAGATGGAGGAGAAGCTCATTCGAAGAGAGGAATTGTGGTATTTATGTTGTGATTTTTAATCGAGTAAAGCGGGAGGAAAAGAGGAGTAAGTATTCGGCTATGGCACTGGTTGGTGAGGAGCAGGTCTCGGTGGAAGAAGGAGATGAACACGAGAGGGTCGGTATTTGTTAAATGGGCCAACGTGTTAAAGGGTGAGGCCCGGTTATTAAATAATTAAGTTTTATTTTTATTTAAATAGTGTATGAACTTCGTAACATCGTATCTTCTACGTACGATATCAGATTGACGAACCGTAAGTTGCATTGTGATCGTATGGACGGTGGCTACACCATGGAACTGACTGGAAGTGGATTGGGACTTGTTTGAATTTATGGCAAAATAAACTATTTGATTCAAATCAAACAACAGTTTATCGTTCTTTAACGATGAACTGCCAATGTGAGTAAATCTCACTAACTCTGAACAGTTTATAATTTCATGTTGTATTTTTAGAACTGTTAAATATTGGCTAATTGACTCTGTGTTGACTGTTTGATTGAACTGCTAGTCAGTAAGTTGAATTTCTATATTGATTTTGTTTAACAGAATATATTATATGGAACTGAAAGTGATGTTGATTTTATATTGTATAACATCTGTGGATGCAGGGAGACAGGTTAGAGGAATCCAATTGGATTCCTCAACATTTATTTTACTGTGATTCATATATTGTAATATATGATGTGATATATAATATGTTGTCGATTATATGTGTTTGAACGATATTGGTCATCGTGATTTGATGTGTTAAATACCATAACATACCGGAATGGTGAAAAGGAAATTTTGAAAAAACGAATATTGAAATAGATTTATGTACAAAATCAAAGAAGATTTTATAAAAGGAATTATTTATAAATGGAATATTTATAAATAGAAATTTATTTATAAATAGAAAATACTTAGAAATGAAACCCTAAAGGAATTATTTGCAAACCATTTGCAAATAGATTAGAACGAGAAAGGTTTGTAAACCATTTACAAATCAATCAGAAAGAGAAATGTTTGTAAACCATTTACAAATGGAATCGAAAGAGGAATATTTGTAAAACCTTTACAAATGAAATAAAAAAGGAGGTATTTGTAAAACCATTTACAAATAGAATTAAAAGGGAAATATTTAGGAAAAAAATAGAGTTATAAAAAGGAAATTTGTTTATAACTGAATAGGATGTAAAAAAAGGAAACCGTTATAAAAAGGAAACCGTTATAAAAAGGAAAACGTTACTAAAAAGGAAATCATTTGTAAAGTGAAGAACCGTTACTAAAAGTTAATCTTTATAAATGAATAGTTTATTCGAAGGGAGTTAATCGAATATAGTATTCGAAAGTAAGCAAATCGAATTAGTTATGCGAATTAGTTATTCGAATAGAGTTAAACAAATAAGAGTTATTCGAATTAGTTATTCGAATAGAGTTAAACACATAAGAGTTATTGAATTAGTTATTCGAAAGGAGTTATCGATTATAGTTTAATCGAAAGGAGTTATCGATTATAGTTTAATCGAAAGGAGTTATCGATTATAGTTTAATCGAAAGGAGTTATCGAATTAGTTATTCGAAAGGGGTTAAGTAAAAAGAGTTAATCGATTAGGGTTAGATAAATAGAGTAAATCGAATTTAGTTTATTTGAAGAAAGGTTAATCGAATCTAGTTATGCGTAAGAGAGATTATCAAATATAGTTATTCGAAGGGAGGAGTTATCGAATAGAGATTTATTCGAACGAAAGTTACGTAAGGAAGTGGTTAAGAGTAAAAGATGAACTTACCATAATTCGAGATTTGAAATATTGTTCAGTTAAGGTCTGAGAGGTAGTTATACCCCAACTTGATTGACTTCGTTTTTAATTTAAAAATGGTTAAGGTTCGAGAGTGAAAGTGGTTAAGTGATTTAGTAAATAAGTATAGTGGTTTGAGTTGTTGTCGCGATATTGATTTAAACATCTGTTTAAATCCAAGTAAAGAAGATTTGGAAATATTTTCCAAATAGAATCAGAAACGGAATCAAATATTGAAATAGGAAATGTGAGTCTATATATATATATATATATATATATATGATTGATGATTGATTGATAGAATTTCCATCTGGAAATAATATCGTTGTTTGCACACGTGTTTTTCTTCGATAGTTAAATCACGGACTATCGAAGTTTTGACCATTTTAACGTACCTAATATGGAGAGACCGGTTGGATTATTATCCAAAGAACCACTTTGTATTGGCATAAGCGTTGCGAATCATATATGCCAAAGATAATTGAAGACGGAGTAAAGTGCAAAGACTATTGTATAAGTCTTAGATAACAGTGCCTAAGATGGATATACTGAATAGTGCTTTCGGTTCATCCTGTTCCTGGATGACTTGTATGGACGGATGTCTGACAGAGTATTTCCAGACGATCACGTATATTGATTTCTTCAACCGTACCAAGAGTGGAATCGGAGAAGGGCACTTCTTTAGCTAACACGTAATGTACTGTTGTAGACGTCAATTAGTGATTTTCGATGGATCTGACAATTGGCATTCGAAGTGAATCTGATGTGATGATAAAGCGTAGCTTCTAGCCTCACATCCGGTAAATGACAGAAATCAAGCAGGCAGCATGGCTATGTAGGTCGCACCTATTAGGGTGTAAAATATCTAGAGTTTCATTTACTTCTAAAATCTATTGTTGATGTTGTCCCATTCAGGAAACGGTTGCTGATCCCAACCGTTGGTGATATACATTCGATACACTCAAGCAAAATGAGTGGTCGGTCATGTAAGGCCGGGTTGCAAGATGTTCTTGTTGAACCCAGTGTATTCCTTTCTAGAGATACACTAGCGAAAGTTGGTTCCATACCTTGTCATAGTTGGAAATCCATTACCCAATACGTGCTTGCGGTTTTGATTGTATAATATATATATAAAACGTGAGATGGAAGCGTTTCTTGTAGATGATTATTATATTGTGGTTGATATACATTATTATAATATCAAAAGGTTTTTGATATAAAGATAATTTGGATTCTCATAAGGGAAAACCCGTTCCGTTATACAGCGTGGTCTTATGAGATATCATTTACCTGCTTAAACTGTTTTAAACTGTTTTACTCATACCAGTCCCATGACTGACCCGGAGTTTATTTTTTTTGTTTTCCTAAACTCTTGGGTGCCCAATTTTGTACGGGCAGTGAAGTAGTCGGGATTTATAGATACTTGAAGAGCTGGAGCAGGAGGCTTCAGTATCATATAGCTATAGTTTATTTCCGCTGTGTTGTAAGTGTTGTGCTTTGAAAATGATATGTATATTCAAGTACAGATTTATATTTCAAAGATATGTTATCTATTATATGTTATTCGTTCCGCTGTGAGGTTCGTGTTACTCTGATGTTGTGTTCTTCTTCTTCTTCTATTCTAAGTTTCTATCTTATCTTTCCTCACCCTCTAAATTCTTTCTATTAGTTTCCTGATTTCCAGTGCAATTTGGGGTTGGACTTGTGTTATTTAGTCAGCTCAAATTGGAGCGGATTTTCGGGTCATTACAGTTGGTATCAGAGCTTAAGTTAAGTGAATTACCTTGGCTCTGTGGCGTGACTCAGTAGAGATGGGGTTAGTAACACCCTAGATTGAGTTGAGTGTATATATACGAGTGAACGTATTTGTTATTGATATAAAAATTTGTTTTATATTGTGGAGATTTATTGGTTGAGTCGTTTATGGGTTCTGGTCGATCAGTTTGATCCACTGTATCGGTAGGGATTTTGTAAACACTCGAATACGATGAACCGTCATGGTATGTTTTGAAAAGAGGGTAAACGAAATAATTTTACCCAAATTATATTTTGATATAAAGAATTTATATCGGAGTGATTTTAATATATTGGATATGTTGGTTGTTATTATAATCGAGTGAGATTATAAATTAAATGGTTATGTAAATAACCAATCAGAATTCATATAAGTGAAATACGTGAAATCAGATGAGTTGAATCTGAAATTTTAAACCAGAAATTGAGTTAAAACTCTAGAGAATTGGATAAGTGTTTGTAAATGGATTTGGATTAAAAATAAGGAAAATTTAAGATCCTGGGAGATTTTAAATTGTTTTACAAGCAGTGTGAATTATATTTTGAAATGAATTTCAAAGTGGAAATGTTTAATAATGGTTTTATAGTATTGAACTCACTTCGATCGCTGGAAAATAGATTCCGATGATGACAGCTGCATCATCAGTATTCATTTTCGAGTTGTAAGTGACGAATTACTACCAGAGATACTGTTTTGAATTTGTTTTGGGAAAGACAAGTTGTGTTGAATTTCAAAATGGGATTTATAATATAGAATTTGAATAATAGAATTTGAATATATAGAATTTGAATATAGAAATTCAAATGAGATTTATAATATAGAATTTGAATAGAATTGATATATAGAATTTGAATAATAGAATTTGATATATAGATTTGAATAATAGAAGTGATATAAAATTTGAATAGAAATTGAATAGAATTAACTAAGTCGAAGAGGAATTAGTTAATCGAGTTTTGAATTTGAAGTTGAACTTTGAAAGGTGAATTGGATTTGTAAATGGATATTCGAAATCGAATATAGAACTTAAATTTGAAATTTGGATTCAAATTAGTTAATAAGCAAGTTAAAATATATTTGAACAAGTCATGTTCAAATATAAAAGTGAAATAGACTAAAGAGTTAACTAACAAATTAATTAACGAATTGAGTTAAAAAGATCAGGTATAGTTAAAATAGATTGGGCAGGTATAAATATACATGAGATAGGTATGGATAAGGTATGAAGGTATATAAATAGAATGCTCGACGAAAAGGTATGTATTTAATTCATATATGAGATTTTGTGCGCCGTATCGGCTAGCCGCTAGGCTTTTTCCTTTTCTTTTGGATTGGTGAGGGCCATGGGAGGCTATTTGAAATATCCCGATGCTCCTGGTACAAAGGAGGTTATGGCGAATTTTTCCGGGAATTTAAAGAGTTAGAATATTTTTAAGATAATTTGATAGTTAGAAATCAACGTATCGATATATATATATAGAAGTCGATAAGGAAACGAACTTAGAAATAGAATAGTAAAATTAAAAAGGAAGACTAAGAATAAAATCTAGTAAGAATAGAAAGAGGAAGCGTATACGTGTTTAAAAGTGAATAAGTAGTTGTATGGTATTGATTATTCGAGTAAGTAGTCATATCTGTTTTGACGTTATAAATGTTATTCAGTCAAGGTCTGAGAGGTAGTTATACCCCAACTTGATTGATTTCATTATTAACAAATAAATAGTAAGATTTCAGGCTCGAAGATCAATGTTGAATAAGAGTTAGTTGAATATAGTATTTGGGTTGTCGTAACGATGTTTTACACAACATCCGTTTTAACCCAAATAAGTGTAAGCTTGGAAATATAATAAAGAATATTTCCTAAGTATAGAAATAAATGAGATCGGAAAAGAGATAAATAATTGGAATACTTTCCAATTATAAATAGCATATATTTTCTAAAGTTTAGAAAATAAAGGAAGGCGATATTCGGAAATGTTTTCCAAATAACATAAAAGGCCAATATGGTTATTGAAAATATTTGGTTAACAAATATTGATAAAGAAATAGAGAAGTGATTTAACTAATGGAATATTAATTAAGGGCTCAGTGACATGTTCAAAAGGAAAATTTGATTTTTGAAAAGAGTAAACTGTTTAAAAACTCCCAGGGAAAGACTGTTTGAATTAAAAACAAATTTAACAGAAATTTAGGAAAGCCAATTGGGATTAAAATAAAGTCAGTTAGGTGGTAACTGAAATTGAATTAGAATGATATCATGACAAATTGGATTGTGAGATTCGAATTTGAAGTGTAATTTGATAATCAAGTTAAGAGTTGGAATCGAGGATGAAACTCGAGTTTGGAATGATATTTGGCTTGGATATAAGCGAATGATTTGGTTTGAGGATGAATTGATTGGAATTTGGTTGGGATAACATTGGTATATGCTGAATTAACAGCAGATGGAAGCGATAAAGTTGATATGCCCGACAAAAAGGTACAAGTTTATAATTTGTATAGGTATGAGATTTTGATGAGCCGAATTGGCAAGCCGCTTGGCTGTTTGATTTTCTTTTGGGATGGAGATGGCCCAGAGAGGCGAGTTGGAGTTTGACCTATTGACCAGTACAAAAGAGGTGCTGGCGAAATTTTTCAAAAAAATTAAGGCGTTAGAAAATTTTCAGGATTTTTGAAAATTTTCGTGGATAAGAATAAATTAATATTTAATTGAAATTAAATTGGTCCAGTTGGAAACTGAATTTAAGACGTGAACATATAAGTTCTAACCAGTAGATAGGGTCGTCCTCTACCTTAGCAATTTCGAGGACGAAATTATTTTAAGTGGGGAAGATTGTAATGACCCGCATTTGCAGAGGTATTATAATTAATTTATTTAATTATATAAATAGTGATATAGTGAATTTAATGGTCGTGGAATTAAATAATGGTGAATATTTAAATTAATAAATTTAATAATATATGTAATTCTGAAATAATCAAAATTGGCTGAAATGGCGATATGGTGTGAACTGGATCATCTGTGATATTTAATTCAGTTTAGAATTGAATTAGAATAACGAAAATATTTAAATAACGACAATTTGAACGTATAATTATATTATAATTAAAATCGAGCTTGAAATGGCGCTGCAGTTCGTAATTTGGTGATTTGAACTTGAACTGAATGTATAGGATTCATTTTAAGCCGGATTTCTGTGAAACAAGAAACGTGTGGAGCTGGTGGAGTATATCTTTCTAGTGGAAGAGAAAAACCTGGATTTCGTCGGGTAGATTTTGATTTACGTCCAAATCAAATTTTAGAAAAGTCGCTGTGGAATTCCTTTATAATTTATAAAGGAAATATATATATTTTAAAAAGGAATTTCATTATAAATCGAATATCGATGTAATCAGGATTTAAATATCGAGCTGTAAATTCAGTTAGAAATATATTGGAGCTGTATGATATTCGACTGTGCATATACACGATAATATTTATTTATAAATATTAAACTTAATTGTTTTTAAGTATATTTATATATTTAAAGGGGTCATTCAGAGCTTTAAAAATAGCCACTTTTGCAAACGAAGTCAGAATTCGACGAAACCAGTTTCGTTGGGACCGTAATGTCGAGATGTAGCTACATGTCCAGTTTCGTGATTTTTGGGTATCGTGTGTGATAGCACAAATTTTTAGAAAGCAAATAAATAATAAATAAAATATCTAAATGAAATGTATGAACATTAAGGTGCCACATCCTTTCGTTTTCAACCACAAAAATAAAATCCCGTTCCCTTATAATACCCTTCTCTTGAGCCGCCACCAAAACACTTCTCAGCAAACCAAAACGCAAGGAAGAATTCATTAGAAAATCAAAATGAATTCTATAAATCATTATATATACATGTTTAACTTCCTATGATTTTTCTCTACAATCCAGTACAAGTTTGGTGTGGGTTCGATGAAGTTTCTGTCGCGCGAGGTATTTACAACGTGGGTGATGATAGCTAGGGTTGGGTTTTATAGAACACTGAAGCATCGATTGATGATTTCATGTTCGTTTTTGGTATGAGGAGGTAGAATAACATCTATTTGCGAGTTTCTAGAGATTTTGGTGACAATAAAGGTCGAACGATCCCTGTAGCCGACCTTTTAAGGCTCGCAGTCGCGGTCATCAGGGGTCGAGCGAGTTTGGTGAAAGTAGATGGAGGAGAAGCTCATTCGAAGAGAGGAATTGTGGTATTTATGTTGTGATTTTTAATCGAGTAAAGCGGGAGGAAAAGAGGAGTAAGTATTCGGCTATGGCACTGGTTGGTGAGGAGCAGGTCTCGGTGGAAGAAGGAGATGAACACGAGAGGGTCGGTATTTGTTAAATGGGCCGACGTGTTAAAGGGTGAGGCCCGGTTATTAAATAATTAAGTTTTATTTTTATTTAAATAGTGTATGAACTTCGTAACATCGTATCTTCTACGTACGATATCAGATTGACGAACCGTAAGTTGCATTGTGATCGTATGGACGGTGGCTACACCATGGAACTGACTGGAAGTGGATTGGGACTTGTTTGAATTTATGGCAAAATAAACTATTTGATTCAAATCAAACAACAGTTTATCGTTCTTTAACGATGAACTGCCAATGTGAGTAAATCTCACAAATCTGAACAGTTTATAATTTCATGTTGTATTTTTAGAACTGTTAAATATTGGCTGATTGACTGTGTGTTGACTGTTTGATTGAATTGCTAGTCAGTTAGTTGAATTTCTATATTGATTCTGTTTAACAGAATATATCATATGGAACTGAAAGTGATGTTGATTTTATATTGTATAACATCTGTGGATGCAGGGAGACAGGTTGGAGGAATCCTACTGGATTCCTCAACATTTATTTTACTGTGATTCATATATTGTAATATATGATGTGATATATAATCTGTTGTCGATTATATGTGTTTGAACGATATTGGTCATCGTGATTTGATGTGTTGAATACCATAACATACCGGAATGGTGAAAAGGAAATTTTCAAAAAATGAATATTGAAATAGATTTATGTACAAAATCAAAGAAGATTTTATAAAAGGAATTATTTATAAATGGAATATTTATAAATAGAAATTTATTTATAAATAGAAATTTATTTATAAATGGATTATTTATAAATAGAAAATACTTAGAAATGAAATCCTAAAGGAATTATTTGCAAACCATTTGCAAATAGATTAGAACGAGAAAGGTTTGTAAACCATTTACAAATCAATCAGAAAGAGAAATGTTTGTAAACCATTTACAAATGGTATCGAAAGAGGAATATTTGTAAAACCTTTGCAAATGAAATCGAAAAGGAGGTATTTGTAAAACCATTTACAAATAGAATTAAAAGGGAAATATTTAGGAAATAAATAGAGTTATAAAAAGGAAATTTGTTTATAACTGAATAGGATGTAAAAAAAGGAAACCGTTATAAAAAGGAAACCGTTATAAAAAGGAAAACGTTACTAAAAAGGAAATCATTTGTAAAGTGAAGAACCGTTACTAAAAGTAAATCTTTACAAATGAATAGTTTATTCGAAGGGAGTTAATCGAATATAGTATTCGAAAGTAAGCAAATCGAATTAGTTATGCGAATTAATTATCCGAATAGAGTTAAATAAATAAGAGTTATTCGAATAGAGTTAAACAAATAAGAGTTATTGAATTAGTTATTCGAAAGGAGTTATGTAACGCCCCGCCTCTATACCCACTATTGTCCAGTTCATTTCGGAGAAATGTCGTAGACCATAACGGAGAATAAGGTTTGTGAAGGGCAACCGATTGTATAATTGCTCCACGTGAGGAATGCACATCGAATTCTGATACCGATTAAAATTTCGACATGACCATTCTGCATATAGGGCAACTACACAACGGCTATAAGCAATCCGAAAAGCAGTACAAAATAGACAACAACAACAACAACAATAAAAATATGGTATATCTCATAGCCAGACACAGAATAATCATATCACAAAGGCGGAATAGATATGAATAAATCAAGAATGTGTACAACATGCTAGTGGTCAAATAAAGGTCCACTAATACATGTACCAAGATCTACATAAAAGGATATGTACACAACAAGATAATGTCATAAGTACAGAAGTACATAAAACTGCGGAGGCAGAGTAGCAACTGAAAGCGGAAGATCAATCCTGCGATGAGTCCCAAAGGAGTACCTAAAATGACTCGGTCTGACCCGAGTATTATTTATAGGAATAAACAATAAACGAGTCAGTCTAGCTGTACTTATCAAATAAACTGAGATAACAAGAGATGTAACACAGGATGACATGATTCTACTAATAACCTCAAATCATAAATAAATATGAAACATGGCATGTCAACAAAATCAGGGAATGACAATGAAATGTCAGTACACAAATATCTCTAAATAATCTCATAGCTAATATAGAATGCAACATTCAAATAAAAGCACACAACAGGAAATGACAGCGGAATGCCAAATAAACTAAACACATGAATGACAACGGAATGTCAAATAAACTGAACACATGAATGACAATGGAATGCCAAATTAAATCAAATTGACGTGCATCGCATCAAAGTGGTCATAGAAAATCATAAAGGGGGAGAAAACGCATAAATCATAGAAACATCAAAAAGGGGGCCTGCAGGTTCATAGAAGATGAGATACGATCTCTAGGTAGCTAACCCATTTGTTTGAGCCGGAGCTCCCCAGAAAACCCGGGTCGTGACCCCGGTAGAGGAAAACATAGTTCATAGAAAATCATAGAAGGTTGGACCGAAGTCCCATAGGTGAAATCCAAGAATCGTAAATCACACTCGGGCGATCGAGGACCACAAAAACATAAGTCACAAAGTAAAAAGGAGGTATCGACAGATAGTGCGGAAACTATCTGACTGGAGTTCCCTTGATAGTGCGGAAACTATTACAGTGAACCACAGTCCCATGGAGACATAGCCAGGAAGCTAATCCAAATCATAAAACGGATCACATCAATCCAGGTGAATAGACATTACTCCGAGCTAGTCAATATAAGAAAATAGCGACATGTCCCATAACCACATGCTATTCTCGAATATTTACGAACCCATAGTTGGTTTCTATTCAAAACAGAGAAAATCGCCACATATGTTCAAGCGAACGAGTCCAAGAGTTATTCGCCGAAGTAAATATATAAGGGGTCATAGTCCTCGGTTTTACTAAGGTAAATAAACTAAATTTCTCGTTCGATCGATAGGATAAGGAATCGTATATAAATCAATAGAATTAGAACCGGGTTTAGAAACCAAATTTATTTTTAAAAGGATTTGAATTTAAAAACTGATTAAACATTGGTTCGGTATTCATTGACCATATACAACCCCATTATCCATTGTGGTTTAATTAATTATAAAAACCGTCGCTGAAGTGAACAGAACACAAACATCATAGATCATAAATTCACATCTCATGGTTTCAAAACGATTTGATAAACAAACGAGACGGCGCGACTACGACAATCCGAGCGAACTCAAGATTGCCGGGATACGCGCGGGGGAGTGTCAGGAAGGAGGTCCGAAGAACACGGAGGTGCGCGCCTCGATGCGCGACCAAAACTGCAGAAGAGGGGGGGGGAACAGGCCTGGGCAACGCCCAAGCCTGTCACCGGTCGACAGCCCAAAGAGGGCCGGTCGACTGGTCCAAGGCAGGCCTGGGCTTTGCCAGGATCTGTCACCGGTCGACAGCCCCGGGGGGCCGATCGACAGCCCCGGGGGGCCGGTCGACCGGTTCAAGACAGAGACTTGACCGGTCGATCGGCACCCCCCCAGGGCCTGTCGACCGGCCTCTGTGCCTAGGCATATGCCCAGGCACAGCCCGGACCCGTCGACCGGTCCTATTTGGGCGGTCGACCGGTCAGTGCCTGGGCGCATGCACAGGCACAGGTGACCGGGGATTCGATCCCCGTCGCGACCTCTCCAACACCGACGCTTCTCTCCGGCCTTGTGACGACTGGTTCCGGTGCTTGTACACCTTCCATTCGAGCCAGGGACAAGTGTGATTCAATTCATTTGCACAAGAAGATTTTCGAACTAAATTCCAAACCAAAACGAATAAACGCGATATAAGTGAATCGTGAAGTCTTAGAACTTGCCGAGTACGACAATAACACTCCACAACACCACTCAATTGATTTACATCATGTGCATTAATCGTGTGATCAAAATATATACATAAGATTTGCAATGGTTCGATTTATAAAGTCAAGTATGAACAAAATTCCAAACCAATACACAACAAGGCGATTCGAGCGACTCGTGAAGACTTAGATATTTGCCGGGGGACAACGGAGCTTCACAACATCACCGAATCAATTCATAACACTTGGATTAGCTCGTATAAACGATCATTTTCATAAATTTCAACTCAATGGAATATAAACACATGAAATCAGCTAAGTTATACTAACCTAACCAAATCAACAAGCAAATGCAACTCATATGAACATTAAATTACACTTGTACAAGCACGTAGGCTTGTGGCATAAATGTGAGTTCAAAAAGAACTCACCTTTAACTCATGAATGGCAAGAACAAGCTCCAATCAAGGAAGAACAAGCACAAATCGAAGTAAAGAACCTTTCTTTCTTCAATCACTCCTCTCTAATCACCTCATGAACACATATGAAGACTCATGGATGTTAGAACATCATAAAAATCCAAAATTGAGAGGAGAGAAAGGTAGAGAACGAGTAGAGAGAGCTTACCCCTGTTTTAGAATTGGATTTGCAGTTGAATTGAGCTATAGATTGGAAGCCCTAGCTTAGGAATTCTAATTTCCCATTCCCACTCTCCATTTTTGTTTTGTTTTAAGTGTTTGAAGTTATGAGGGAGAGAGGGGCTGATTTGGGGGTTATATGAGAGCTAGGCTAGCTTAACCAAGCCCTTGCCCAAAGTGCCAATTTTCACGAACTCGGAACATATCGAACCTTATAGTTTTCGAACACCTAAACGATGTTTCGAACCCGACGGAAGTGGTTTCGAGTCCAAATTCATTCGTATGTGAAAAAAATGATATTTTGGCCATACATTCTAATGGGAACCGACCAAATGTCACTAACTAAAAAGGTATCGATGCTTATAGTCAAAAAGGTCGTAAACGATGATCCGGACTCAATGGAAGTGGTCCCGAATCCTAATTTTATCGTTTGTGGAAAATGACATTTTGAGTGATACGACGATAGATTTAAATAAAATATTTAAATCCATTATCATGGAATGAGCGGGTTGTTACAGACTTCCCCCCTTAAAAGAATTGCATCCCCGCAATTCCTTAAGATTCAAGTAATGAGTAACAACCAAAAATAATATCACGAAGTGGTACAACAAGAACCGATACGAATTGAAAAGATCACACCAACGGCTAGGTGAGATCCCAAATTCGTCTCGCAAGATCATAAGAACTAGAGTTCAACCTCGAACTTCGTTACCCATGAAGGTTGTCATCCCAAACGGGTAAAACAATTCCAGAAAAATTCATAAGTGTTATGAATTCGAATAGACTCGCCTTTCTTCGTATGATTCTCAAGGGAATGAGAATCAATAGAATACACAAAAACCAAGCGAACCTAATTTGGAATTTCAAGAAGCAACGGGACTGCGTCCTACGGACGCGAGATATCAATAGTAGATATTTCTTTTAGGATATGAGATGGGAAATTACGATGGTTGACTAATCCATTCCCAAAACTCAATCACGACGACGTAGAGAACATCAAACTTGAGCACTTTAGTCTTGCGACAAGGTGGCTGGCACCAACAAAAGCACAACATAGAGATTCCAACGAACTTAGCTAAGGAAAGCAATTTTCGAAGGAATAATCAATTTTAATATCAATGACTCAAGGTTGGTAACGGAATACCAACCCGCTAGAAACCGATAACAAATATTGGTAACGGAATACCAATGAACTACAAGTCAATAATCAAATATTGGTAACGGAATACCAATGAACTAGAAATCGAAAACAAATATTGGTAACAGAATACCAATGAACTACAAGTCAATAATCAAATATTTGTAACGGAATACCAATGAACTAGAAATCGAAAACAAATATTGGTAACAGAATACCAATGAACTACTCTGGGAAATCGATTTCTAACCAGGTACTAAATCTCATTTAGTAACCATAAGGACGAATCATTAGGAATTATACGAAATTCCCAATATTCAGAAACTTGAGTATCGATTTTAGAAAATCAGAAACATCAAGAAGGCGATGGATAAGTAGTGCACAACTTACCACTTCAGAACAACAGAGTTTAAGATAATTTTTCGCCAAAAATCTCAAATCGCAAAAACATCAGCAACTAATCAAAGAAGCAATAGACAATTTCTCTACAAGATGAGATTAAACCAAAGAGGCCATAATCCCCAAAGATTTGATTCACAAGGGTTAGCAAATGTGCGGAGACAATTGCCAAACCAAATGATTCAAACAAACAGGGGATAAAAATCAAAAGAGCTCATCCTTTTTATATTCATTTCTAAAGACAACGCAAGGCTAAGTCCATAAGTGAATTGACTATAGCACTTCCGGATGATCGACTAGATCATAGATTCGAAGAAAGGAATTATTGAGTTCGCCGCAGATTGCAGAACCCAAATTTTCTCCCTGTAACGAAAAGGAATTTCGCTCGATCCGAATCAGTCGCTAAACCGATCAAGACCGTTCGAAACGCCTGATTGTTTCGAGAACACGACAAAATAGAACGCAGACGGAAGAACATTTCATTGTATATTACAACAATTCCATCAGAATACAAGAATATACAGAGTATGAATAAATATTACACAACAGAAAAATATCAAAGATTACAATACATTACATAGCAGCGGAAAATAATACAATACACAACTAGAAGTAATACGCGGATACAAAGCTTTCCGAGTATCGTTCCAGCTGTAAATCAGGATCCTGTGAATATAAATCTGCAAAACCGAAACTACTAGCTACCCGTGTCAAAATAAGGGCACCCAGAGTTTATGTTAAAACAATAAACTCCAGGTCAGTCATGGGACTGGTGTGAGAACTAAAACAGTTATTCATCTTTATTTTAAAGTAAGGTAAATCAAGGGACCACGCCGTATAACACGGAACGGGTTTCCTCCCAAGAATACCAGTGCATAAAACAAACAGCGCAATGCTAAATAAAGAAAAATGAAGCTATTATAAGACCCAGGTCCTATCACACAATGCAACGCAAGCCGGGGGATAGGGTTTTCCCTTATAATAGCCAAACATGCTTAGTACGTTTAAAACAAATCATTTGATACTATTATAAGTGCATAGTGTATAAAACAACTTCAAATCATAAGTATCAATCATAGACGGCATGGGTACCATATATCATGTCACCATACTAGTTTTACAATTAAAACCGCAAAGTCACGTATTTGTAAATTGGATTTCCATCCGTGAACCGAGGCAAAAGATAGTCCTCACCGATTCGAGACAATCTAGCCCATGTCTCAGGACCCAGACTCAGGTGGGCCCTTGGATCCTCTGGGCCAGTCCACCGATGTGGATTAAACTTAAACCCTGAACATGCGTTTCCCCGCCCTATGGGGCGTAAATGAGCCAACGAATGACTCCATCGGACCCGAATCGTCTGATAAAACCGAGGCGCCTCGCAACAGCAACAACCACATAAGTCAAACTTGTCAGGGCGTGCAAAACCACTGATGCCACTTCTAGCTAGAAGGAAACGCATGCCCTCCCTGACGTCCTCTCCCGTTTTTGGTTCACACCGGGGTGTGAGGCTCGCGAATCAACGTTACACAAAGCTACGCCATAGAGGCCGTGCTTTGATCATCAACCACAAGACTCTGCTTTTCAACAGAAGCCTTGATCATATTGCCACTTAGGCATGCCACACATGCAATTCATTCCATGCGTTTGATATCCATCAATATATAACCCCTGAGCTCGTACGTCTCAGAGAAGGGCGTTAAGCAAGAGAATAAATTCTCTGTCGCCAAACAGATATATATTTAATAGAAATCAATCACACAGACTAAAATCCAATGTCAGACACACAGTCCATTTACAAGTTTGTTCTGGGTCTGAACGAAACCGGAGGCACCTAGTACCCCGCATATTTATCGATCTCCAAGTACGTCTGGACGACCACTAACTGTTTCCATCTTCTTGGGTGTACAGCCCAATCAAGATCATCAGTAATCACCCAAACGACGTGAAGACCTCCGGTCTTCAACCACCGTCTTCATCTTCGACTCATCGTCGAATCAGTTGTTCAGAATGGGATAAACCCGGTCTTTCTGAATAACTCGCGTATATAATAGACAAGTGTTACACAAACACAACATACGCCTCATTCCAATTCATCAGTCACTAACCGTAAATTAACAAGAGAATAATTCCCCAAATATTAACCCCAAAGGCCGAAACCAACATCAGATCAATATCCAGAAAACCATTCTGCTTAGCTAACCGACAGTTAGTTTATAAATTTCACATTCTTAGGGAAAGGTTCCCATTAATTTTATCAAAGATAAATCCTTTAAATTTATTCTTTAATCTACTTTTGAATATCAATTCAAACTAGTCGGGATTAACGAACCTTACCGAAGTAATCATCTGTTTTTAATTTCCCAACCCCAACCTATTCATCCCATGAAGTAAAACCGGTCATACTTCATATCTAACACCACGGTGTTATCGGTAAATTCAATTACCATTTCACGTTCAAATCTAATTAAAGATTTAACTATAGCCTGGAGCAAAACTGGTGATACTCCATTCTCGATCTTTTCAATCTAATTAAAGATTCATTAAAACTCCACTTAGTTTAAATCTTTAACTGGGTTAAAGAATCAGTGTCATATAAAACACAGTTCACGATAAACCCCAAAATCACATCACATTTCAATCAGTCCCTAACCGTAAATTAACAAGCGAGCAATTCCCTATGTATTAACCCCGAAGGCCGAAACCAGCATCAGATCAATACCCCAGAAACAATTCAACTTAACTAATCTCTAGTTAGTTTCTGATTTTCTTAACTCCTTTGGGTCTAAGAACAATATTATTGAAGATACCGTTCACGACAACCCAAAATCACATTTCATTAATTATCGGGTTAAAGAACAAGTGTTATTTAAAACACTGTTCACGATAAACCCAAAAATCAACACCAATTCAATTCCAATTAAATATTATTTAATTGGTACACTTCATTAAATATAAATAAAAAGATTTAATCATTTTCTCAACTGGGCTTAAGAACGGTGTTAATGAAGACACCATTCACGACAAACCCAAATTACATTTGATTAATTAAATACAAGGCTCTGAATAGAAAATATATCGGCTTATATTCAATATCAAATTCTACGACCAACAAATATCGTATTGGAAATAACGATATATATATATCTTTCAAATTTCCATAATATTATATGTATAATCACGAAATCCAACATTGAAATATTCCGAAGACAATTTCGATTCAAACCCATTCCAATGCAATTATTGGAAGTTCTGGTTATTTTCAAAACCATTTCAAATCCAATTTATTTATTTTTTTAAAAAATAAAATAAATTATTATTCTAGTTCAAAACTAGTTCATTTCGATAAAAATCTATTTTTATCTTTTCAAATATGGAGTTTTTCACCCTAATTCTTCACAAATCATTTTTTATGATTTTATACAAATTATTACTATTTTTAATAATTTTATCAAGGCCCGTACAGTCGATTTCCATCAACGGCCATCGAACTGCACTTACAACGACCTTTTTCAAATTTGATTTGGACATAATTCCAAATCCAGTCGTTAGATTTCAAATTTCTAATATTCGTTAGAAAGCTCTTTTCGACACGAACCCAACGGTTCCGGTTTTAGGAGAATCCGACGGTCGGATCTCCCGCAATATCCATTCGAAGTCAATGGTCGAAATTCACGAACTGCCGTGGCGCGGCACGTTCTATTCAGGTCATTCTATATATATATTATATATATTTCATCGATTTCAATTCAAAACATGCTTTATAAATCGTTTTAAATTCATTTTCAAAACGGTTTCAACTTCATATTCAATTTCAAATCAAAATTGAATATTCCAATATAAATTCGTTTTAAATTCATTTCAAATCGATTTCAACTCAATTTCAATTCAATTTCAATTTAATTCGATTTTCAATTCAATTCTTTTCAATTTCAATTCGAATTCAATTCTATTTAATATAATTCAAATTTCGATATCACTTTCAATATAATTCAAATTTCGAAAACGCTTTCAATATACATTGAAAATTGAATAAAATCGATATAAATATCGTTCATGTCAAAATGGCATCCATCAAATCAACATGGCATCATATATTTCTATTTTCAAATATTCTATTTCAAATATTTCTTTTTCAAATATTTCTATTTCCAAACTGGAATGAGGCACAATCAATTACCATATAATATTAATTATATGGATTTTCTACAACACATGTACAAAATAACAACGATAAATAATCAACCAACATCCAGAGTGCGTTCTACACTGTATAAGCATCAAATATAAATATTTCACGCTTATAACAGCCTGTCAATCAATCGATCGACATACAACTAATTATTGGGATTAGTGTATGTCATATATCATCCCAATACCCGTGTGGGGTTTCAAACAGTCAAACACAGATTTTATTTGTGCAGTTGGGCGATGTGTAAAATTTATCGTCCCAATCAATATCACTCAAATCAGTGTATATAAACAAATCTCCGATTTGTTTATAAATATTTATTTTATATACACGTTAAAAATTCTATTTTCAACTATAAAATATTTTTAACTATATAAATATTTTATTTCATTTCACATCATAATACACAATCAACTACACATCAAAATCAAACAAATAAGCATACAAGCCGTCCATGGTCAGTGGACGACGGGTGTCGGGTGCTACTAAACACCGTCTGCATCCTAGTATATAATTCAACTAGAAAATTAAATTAAAAGTGGGAAGTTCTCACCGACTAGCTAATCCAAACGTCTCGACTCTTCTTAAGTAGAAGTCTTCGCCGTTCTCGCCTTTTGTCCGTTCCACTGTCCGTAGCCACTACATATATAAAAATCACATTTTTATTTGTTCACTTTCAATTTAAAAATCATATTTTTAATTCTTCTTCATATATATTTTTGATGCTTCATTCTATATAAAAATTATATTTTTAACCTTTCTATAATATAAAAATTATATTTTTCTTCTCTAACTTCATGATAGAAATCATAACTTTGCTTCTATAAAAATCATATCTCTAGTAAGTTAAAAATCAAATCTTTTATATATAAAAATCATTTCTTTTTATTTATAAAAATTCAACCTTTCTTGTATATAAAAATCAAACCTTTCTTGTATATAAAAATCAAACCTTTCTTTATCTTCATAAGAAAAATCGAATCTTTACTATAAAAATTCAAATCTTTTAATGTTATTATTTATAAATAAATCAGATTTTATTTACTTAATAAATTAACTAACTAAACACATAAAAAAAACTCACCAATTCTCATGAAATGGCGCTCCCTGTCGAAGGAGGAAGGGGGAAAGGGGAGCTCCATCTCCTGCGAGGCGCTGACTTTGGCGACGCGCTAGGTACGGGCGGCGTCGGTCAGAACAAGGTGCAGTGGCCTGTCATTGGTGCTCGCAGTCTTCAGAAGGGGGACAGCTCGTTGCTGATGGAGGCTGAGGAGACGCGAGGGGGGGTGATGCGGATCGAGGAACGGAGGACGAGGTGGAGGGATGGCCGCTTCTTCGATTTGGGGCGTGGCGGGTTCCTGAGCTCGAGATGGAGGAGGAAGAAGGAAGAAGGGGCGGAAGCTAGAGAGGGGGGTGGTGGCGCACCCACGACGGTGGCGATGGGGGAGCGACGGGGTGCAGGCACGTGAGAGGCCCGCCATTTTTGATTTAGGGTTTGACCTTATGATTTGAGAAGAAAAGAATACGGGGGTGTTTAAGTGTAAATTATA
The DNA here is from genome assembly GCA_030737875.1 of Allium sativum. NCBI lineage: Eukaryota > Viridiplantae > Streptophyta > Magnoliopsida > Asparagales > Amaryllidaceae > Allium > Allium sativum. The sequence goes on along the minus strand of CM060919.1, from coordinate 724,935,299 downwards.
TTTTATTATTATTTTATTTTAAATTTCAAAAAGGGTTGACTTTGTTTTTGAACTCCAATCGAGACCCAACGACTATCGCCCCTAGCTAATTACCCCCATTCTGAACACAATGGGATATGTATCGTGATCTAGTTCGGCTGTTACGATAGGTTTTTACTTAAATCAAAATTTACATCTTTATAATTTAAATTTAAACGCACATTTCAATTTACCGGGGCCACATACTAACTCTAAAAATTCCCGAAAATTATTTTCTAACTTCGTATCGACGATACGGTCCTAACAAAACTAATTTCATCGAATTCTGAGGCCATTTGAAAAATGGCATTTTTCTAGTCGATTAAAATCAACTAAAACTGGTCAAACGCGTTTGTCTTTGCCTTGCTCACATATTGATTCGAAAAATTATGAAATTTGAAACCTAGCAATAATTTGACATCGCGGATCCAACAAAAGTGGTTTCGTCGAAATCCGAGGTCGTTTGCAAAATGGCCATTTTCAAGGGCCGAAATTCCATAGCGACTATTCTGAAATTTCAACTGGACGTAACTTTTTATCCCCGCTATGAAATTTCGATTCTTCAGATTCGTTAGAAAGATATTCTCAATTAGATTCAAATATTTTTGGTTTCACTAAAATCCGGTTTGTTTTGCACCCGTATGTTCAATTGAAGTTTGAAATCGAATTATCGAACTACCGCGCCATTTTCAATTCTATTTATAATTATAAATAATTATTTATATTCTAACGACGACGTATATAAATATATACGTTCTAATTCTTTTCAAATGAATTTCTCGTCGCTATTATTTAAAATAATTCATTTTAAATATTCAATATTCATTAAAATTGCCAAAATAAAAATTTTAAATTGGCTCAGATTTCCGGGTTATTACAATCTCCCCCACTTAAAACTTTTTGTCCCCGAAAAGGAACGAAGCCGAAAGTAGTTTAACAATTCAACTCAACTTTCATTATTTTCACTACGGCTTAAATTCTTCAACTTTTTAGTTTCTAAGAACTTTTCAAATTTTTCAAAAATTTGGCTAACACCCTAAATTTTCGAAAAATTTCGCCATAACCTCCCCTGCACCGGGGACTTCGGGATATTTCATATAGCCTCCCATGGCTTTCTTCAATCCAAAAGAAAAAGAAAAAGCCAAGTGGCTAGCCAATCGGCTCATAAAATCATCATCATCCAAACAAAACAGTAAATTATGGTAAACATGTACATATTTGTCGGGCAAACAATTTTATTCTCTGCTCTAGCCTCCTTGCTATGACCTGTTCAGTGTAAGTACATGTATATGCATGCAAATGCGACAAATTTTCAATACAATTCACTTTTTGGTACACTTTGACTAAACGGTTCAAATTTTAATTAACCAAACAACACAACCAGCAATCAATTTGTTGATTATCATTTCAAATTCATAACTTTGATATATAGTCAAAAATCACATTTTTGATGCCAAATCACAACAATAGGCCCTATCTAATTTTGGTTCTCACACCAGTCAATAGGAAATATATAAATATCACACCTTCGAAACTCGAATACCAATTCTGATGATGTTCGAACTATAATGATCATCAGAACCATCTCCGAGCGACTAAAGTGTGATTTTATATCTATCCAGTATATTAAAACTTCGAATACCCGTGGATCAGACGTATATGCAAGATCTATGTATACTGGATTGTCCAAATTCAATACAAATAATTATTCAAATACGTATAAACCGATTTAAATTTCAAAACAAAATTTGTTTTCATTTTAAAATATACTCTTCACACTCGTTCTAGGATACTACTGATCCCATCTCTAACGAGTCATTCTCATTGGATATTACTAATCCAATATCTGATGAATTCTTTCGTATGGTTCTAACATGTCTTGTTCTCTGAGCTTTGTAAACCAAAGCTTTGATACCAAAATGTAACGAAAAGGAATTTCGCTCGATCCGAATCAGTCGCTAAACCGATCAAGACCGTTCGAAATGCCTGAATGTTTCGAGAACACGACAAAATAGAACGCAGACGGAAGAACATTTCATTGTATATTACAACAATTCCATCAGAATACAAGAATATACAGAGTATGAATAAATATTACACAATAGAAAAATATCAGAGATTGCAATACATTACATAGCAACGGAAAATAATACAATACACAACTAGAAGTAATACGCGGATACAAAGCTTTCCGAGTATCGTTCCAGCTGTAAATCAGGATCCTGTGAATATAAATCTGCAAAACCGAAACTACTAGCTGCCCGTGTCAAAATAAGGGCACCTAGAGTTTAGGTTAAAACAATAAACTCTAGGTCAGTCATGGGACTGGTGTGAGAACTAAAACAGTTATTCATCTTTATTTTAAAGTTAGGTAAATCAAGGGACCACACCGTATAACACGGAACGAGTTTCCTCCCAAGAATACCAGTGCATAAAACAAACAGCGCAATGCTAAATAAAGAAAAATGAAGCTATTATAAGACCCAGGTCCTATCACACAATGCAACGCAAGCCGGGGGATAGGGTTTTCCCTTATAATAGCCAAACATGCTTAGTACGTTTAAAACAAATCATTTGATACTATTATAAGTGCCTAGTGTATAAAACAACTTCAAATCATACCATATATCATGTCGCCATTCTAGTTTTACAATTGAAACTGCAAAGTCACGTATTTGGAAATTGGATTTCCATCTGTGAACCGAGGCAAAAGACAGTCCTCACCGATTCGAGACAATCTAGCCCATGTCTCAGGACCCAGACTCAGGTGGGCCCTTGGATCCTCAGGGCCAGTCCACCGATGTGGATTAAACTTAAACCCTGAACATGTGTTTCCCCGCCCTATGGGGCGTAAATGAGCCAATGAATGACTCCATCGGACCCGGATCGTCCGATCAAACCGAGGCGCCTCGCAACAGCAACAACCACATAAGTCAAACTCGTCAGGGCGTGTAAAACCATTGACGCCACTTCTAGCTAGAAGGAAACGCATGCCCTCCCTGACGTCCTCTCCCGTTTTTGGTTCACACCGGGGTGTGAGTCTCGCGAATCAACGTTACACAAAGCTACGCCACAGAGGTCGTGCTTTGATCATCAACCACAAGACTCTGCTTTTCAACAGAAGCCTTGATCATATTGCCACTTAGGCATGCCACACAGGCAATTCATTCCGTGCGTTTGATATCCATCAATATATAACCCCTGAGCTCGTACGTCTCAGAGAAGGGCGTTAAGCAAGAGAATAAATTCTCCGTCGCCAAACAGATATATATTTAATAGAAATCAATCACACAGACTAAAATCCAATGTCAGACACACAGTCCATTAACAAGTTCGTTCTGGGTCTGAACGAAACCGGAGGCACCTAGTACCCCGCATATCCATCGATCTCCAAGTACGTTTGGACGACCACTAACTGTTTCCATCTTCTTGGGTGTACATCCCAATCAAGATCATTAGTAATCACCCAAACGACGTGAAGACCTCCGGTCTTCAACCACCGTCTTCATCTTCGACTCATCGTCGAATCAGTTGTTCAGAATGGGATAAACCCGGTCTTTCTGAATAACTAGCGTATATAATAGACAAGTGTTACACAAAAACAACATACGCCTCATTCCAATTCATCAGTCACTAACCGTAAATTAACAAGAGAATAATTCCCCAAATATTAACCCCGAAGGCCGAAACCAACATCAGATCAATATCCAGAAAACCATTCTGCTTAGCTAACCGAGAGTTAGTTTCTAAATTTCACATTCTTAGGGAAAGGTTCCCATTAATTTTATCAAAGATAAATCCTTTAAATTTATTCTTTAATTTACTTTTGAATATCCATTCAAACTAGTTGGGATTAACGAACCTTATCGAAGTAATCATCTGTTTTTAATTTCCCAACCCCAACCTATTCATCCCATGAAGTAAAACCGGTCATACTTCATATCTAACACCACGGTGTTATCGGTAAATTCAATTACCATTTCACGTTCAAATCTAATTAAAGATTTAACTATCGCCTGGAGCAAAACTGGTGATACTCCATTCTCGATCTTTTCAATCTAATTAAAGATTCATTAAAACTCCACTTAGTTTTAATCTTTAACTGGGTTAAAGAATTCATTTAAAACACAGTTCATGATAAACCCCAAAATCACATCACATTTCAATCAGTCCCTAACCGTAAATTAACAAGTGAGCAATTCCCTAAGTATTAACCCCGAAGGCCGAAACCAACATCAGATCAATACCCCAGAAACCATTCAACTTAACTAATCTCCAGTTAGTTTCTGATTTTCTTAACTCCTTTGGGTCTAAGAACAATATTATTGAAGATACCGTTCACGACAACCCAAAATCACATTTCATTAATTATCGGGTTAAAGAACAAGTGTTATTTAAAACACTGTTCACGATAAACCCAAAAATCAACACCAATTCAATTCCAATTAAATATTATTTAATTGGTACACTTCATTAAATCTAAATAAAAAGATTTAATCATTTTCTCAACTGGGCTTAAGAACGGTGTTAATGAAGACACCATTCACGACAAACCCAAATCTCATTTGATTAATTAAATACAAGGCTCTGAATAGAAAATATATCGGCTTATATTCAATATCAAATTCTACGACCAACAAATATCGTATTGGAAATAACGATATATATATATATCTTTCAAATTTCCATAACAATATCTGTATAATCACGAAATCCAACATCGAAATATTCCGAAGACAATTTCGATTCAAACCCATTCCAATGCAATTATTGGAAATTCTGGTTATTTTCAAAACCATTTCAAATCCAATTTATTTATTTTTATAAATAAATAAATTATTATTCTAGTTCAAAACTAGTTCATTTCGATAAAAATCTATTTTTATCTTTTCAAATATGGAGTTTTTCACCCCAATTCTTCACAAATCATTTCTTATGATTTTACACAAATTATTACTATTTTTAACAATTTTATCAAGGCCTGTACAGTCGATTTCCATCAACGGCCATCGAACTGCACTTACAGCGACCTTTTTCAAATTTGATTTGGACATAATTCCAAATCCAATCGTTAGATTTCAAATTTATAATATTCGTTAGAAAGCTCTTTTCGACACGAACCCAACGGTTCCGGTTTTAGGAGAATCCGACGGTCGGATCTCTCGTAATATCCATTCGAAGTCAATGGTCGAAATTCACGAACTACAGCGGCGCGGCGCGTTCTATTCAGGCCATTCTATATATACAATATATATATTATATATATTTTGTCGATTTCAATTCAAAACGTGCTTTATAAATCGTTTTAAATTCATTTTCAAAGCGGTTTCAACTTAATATTCAATTTCAAATCAAAATTGAATATTCCAATATAAATTCGTTTTAAATTCATTTCAAATCGATTTCAATTCAATATCAATACAATTTCAATTTAATTCGATTTTCAATTCAATTCTTTTCAATTTCAATTCGAATTCAATTCTATTTAATATAATTCGAATTTCGATATCACTTTCAATATAATTCAAATTTCGAAAACACTTTCAATATACATTGAAAATTGAATAAAATCGATATAAATATCGTTCACGTCAAAATGGCGTCATCTAATCAACACGGCTTCATATATTTCTATTTTCAAATATTCTATTTCAAATATTTCTATTTCCAAACTGGAATGAGGCCCAATCAATTACCATATAATGTTAATTATATGGATTTTCTACAACACATATACAAAATAACAACGATAAATAATCAACCATCATCCAGAGTGCGTTCTACACTGTATAAGCATCAAATATAAATATTTCACGCTTATAACAGCCTATCAATCAATCGATCGACATACAACTAATTATTGGGATTAGTGTATGTCATATATCATCCCAATACCCGTGTGGGGTTTCAAACAGTCAAACACAGATTTTATTTGTGCAGTTGGGCGATGTGTAAAATTTATCGTCCCAATCAATATCACTCAAATCAGTGTATATAAACAAATCTCCGATATGTTTATAAATATTTATTTTATATACACGTTAAAAATTCTATTTTCAACTATAAAATATTTTTAACTATATAAATATTTTATTTCATTCCACATCACGTCACACAATCAACTACACATCAAAATCAAACAAACAAGCATACAAGTCGTCCATGGTCTGTGGACGACGGGTGTCGGGTGCTACTAAACACCGTCTGCATCCTAGTATATAATTCAACTAGAAAATTAAATTAAAAGTGGGAAGTTCTCATCGACTAGCTAATCCAAACGTCTCGACTCTTCTTAAGTAGAAGTCTTCGCCGTTCTCGCCTTTTGTCCGTTCCACTATCCATAGCCACTACATATATAAAAATCACATTTTTATTTGTTCACTTTCAATTTAAAAATCTATTTTTAATTCTTCTTCATATATATTTTCGACGCTTCATTCTATATAAAAATTATATTTTTAACCTTTCTATAATATAAAAATTATATTTTTCTTCTCTAACTTCATGATAGAAATCATAACTTTGCTTCTATAAAAATCATATCTCTACTAAGTTAAAAATCAAATCTTTTATATATAAAAATCATTTCTTTTTATTTATATAAATTCAACCTTTCTTGTATATAAAAATCAAACCTTTCTTGTATATAAAAATCAAACCTTTCTTTATCTTCATAAGAAAAATCGAATCTTTACTATAAAAATTCAAATCTTTTAATGTTATTATTTATAAATAAATCAGATTTTATTTACTTAATAAATTAACTAACTAAACACATAAAAAAACTCACCAATTCTCATGAAATGGCGCTCCCTGTCGAAGGAGGAAGGGGGAAAGGGGAGATCCATCTCCGGCGAGGCGCTGACTTTGGCGACGCGCTAGGTAGGGGCGGCGTCGGTCAGAACAAGGGGCAGTGGCCTGTCATTGGTGCTCGCAGTCTTCAGAAGGGGGACAGCTCGCTGCTGATGGAGGCTGAGGAGACGTGAGGGGGGTGATGCGGATCGAGGAACGGAGGACGAGGTGGAGGGATGGCGGCTTCTTCGATTTGGGGCGTGGCGGGTTCCTGAGCTCGAGATGGAGGAGGAAGAAGGGGCGGAAGCTAGAGAGGGGGGTGGTGGCGCACCCACGACGGTGATGATGGGGGAGCGACGGGGTGCAGGCGCGTGAGAGGCCCGCCATTTTTTGATTTAGGATTCGACCTTCTGATTTGAGAAGAAAAGAATACGGGGGTGTTTAAGTGTAAATTATATTTTATTATTATTTTATTTTAAATTTCAAAAAGGGTTGACTTTGTTTTTGAACTCCAATCGAGACCCAACGACTGTCGCCCCTAGCTAATTACCCCCATTCCGAACACAATGGGATATGTATCGTGATCCAGTTCGGCTGTTACGATAGGTTTTTACTTAAATCAAAATTTTAATCTTTATAATTTAAATTTAAACGCACATTTCAATTTACCGGGGCCACATACTAACTCTAAAAATTCCCGAAAATTATTTTCTACCTTCGTATCGACGATACGGTCCTAACAAAACTAATTTCGTGTAATTCTGAGACCATTTGAAAAATGGCCTTTTTCTAGTCGATTAAAATCAACTGAAACTGGTCAAACGCGTTTTCCTTTTCCACTCTCACATATTGATTCGAAAAATTATGAAATTTGAAACCTAGCCATAATTTGACATCGCGGATCCAACAAAAGTGGATTCGTCGCAATCCGAGGTCGTTTGCAAAATGACCATTTTCAAGGGCCGAAATTCCATAGCGACTATTCTGAAATTTCAACTGAACGTAACTTTTTATCCCCGCTATGAAATTTCGATTCTTCGGATTCGTTGGAAAGATATTCTCAATTAGATTCAAATATTTTTGGTTTCACTAAAATCCGGTTTGTTGTGCACCCGGTAAGTTCAATTGAAGTTTGAAATCGAATTATCGAACTACCGCGCCATTTTCAATTCTATTTATAATTATAAATAATTATTTATATTCTAACGACGACGTATATAAATATATACATTCTAATTCTTTTCAAATGAATTTATCGTCGCTATTATTTAAAATAATTCATTTTAAATATTCAATATTCATTAAAATTGCCAAAATAAAAATTATAAATTGGCTCAGATTTCCGGGTTTTTACACTCCCCCTCCACGGGATTCTCATTCTCTCGAGTGATCGTTCACTAAAGAAAATAAGAAGACCCATGGAATCACAAGAATACTAAATTCTCTTTAGCAAATCGAAACAATGATTAAGAATCAGGCGAGATTCTCAATCACTAAGAATTCTTGATAATCAAAGATTAAAAATCCAGAATCAAGAGACATGAATAAATAACCTCCAGGAACAAATCAGTTATTTATTTACTCAAAGAAAAGATTCAAGATAATTTCTAATTCAAAATCTTGAACCACTCAAATTCTTGGAATTACTCCAAGGAAGTCTAGAAGTAAATTATCTAAGAAACAACAAACGATTATGAAAAATCGCAAAAATCCAAAATATTATTATTTTGATTAATTCATCAATGGTTAATTAAATTTTAGGGATCATTTCAAATGTCGGATTGTCACACAATGGTGTTTAGGAATTCCGAATTACAACATGGCGTCCCACGTCTCGTTCGAGATCCTTAACGCACCTAACGGACAAGTTGACACAAGAAAGTCCTCCAATTTCTAAAGTTCACACAAATCTCGCGAAAATATAAAAATTCAATAATCATTCGAGATGGCATAAATGAAATAAAATTCCTTTATCAACTTACGAATAAAACACAAATGATATCTTTTGATAACGAAGAACACGGCCGACGTGTATCAAAAGAACATAAACAAAATAATCTCTGAACAAAGTAAATGACATTAAGGAATTAATGACACGTACCTTGACTCAAGAAGAGGGATCACAAGAAGCGGGATGTTTTCCCTCATTCTTGATCTTGAGTTCGGAATGCAATGAGGGAACACAAATGTATCCTTGCGCATAAGTTGAGTTATTTAGCACAAATGCTTGGTGACTCGCACAGGCACAACGAAATAATAAATGAGTTGTTTTAGCCCGTAGGCTAGGTGATCTCACACCGAACTAGATCTACATAGCTGACAACAAGGGAGTAGATTCAGTCACGAAGACATGATGTCTCCGGACCGACCGACAAGTGATCAACAAACCATGTTAGGTACGTAGCGACATACGAAACAATCTTAACTAGAAATCACGAAATATCAGGATCAAAGACGCTTACAACGCGCGTATCGACGCACGGGCAAGGTACCCAATGATCAATCAACTACAAGGATCATAAATGATCAACAAGATAAGTGTGATACACAATAGGTCATTTAATAAATAAATTTAGCCGAACGTCGCATACCGCCAGCTTAACTCAAGAATTAACGAACGAATTGTTGAATCCCACACGAATATTCAAAATGGTTATTATCATAGTTTTCAAACGCACAAGTACAGTAATTATCCGTCAAAGCAAACACAAGGGTCCATAGTCCTTATGTTTACTAAGGAATTTAATCAAATTCCTCATACGATTGAAGTAGTCATGACAATGTCAAATTACGATCACCGAAGCGATCGACAACTTGACATTTACGTTTTAATAATGTAATTTATACAAAGACAGGCATCGATTAGCAACTCTTGTCAAAGAACGAAACAGAAGCACCACTAGAGCACACGGGCCCTAGATGAACTATAGAAATCAACTCGAAAGAGAACGAGTCAATAACTATTCTAAGAGACTAAAAGTAGGACACTTGATACTCAAACACCCCTCCATAGGAGGTACACTGGGTGAACCGGCACTCGCACGGCTACAACCAACTATTTCACTTCTTTAAGGAAAAAGAAGGAGGGAAAAGTTATTCTCAAGTTGAATTCAAATGATGCGAATTCAATCAAGATGGAATCGTAATGGTAGATAAGCTATGACGGGTCTTAAGACTCTAACTAAAACCCTAAAGCATGATTCCCTAGAGAGGCTCAAGACAATACCATCGTCATGCTATCTTACACTGTTCCGAAAAGTTGGCTTTGATACCAACTGTAACGCCCCGCCTCTATACCCACTATCGTCTAGTTCATTTCGGAGAAATGTCGTAGACCATAAAGGAGAATAAGGTTTGTGAAGGGCGACCGATTGTATAATTGCTCCACGTGAGGAATGCACATCGAATTCTGATACCGATTAAAATTTTGACATGACCATTCTGCACATAGGGCAACTACACAACGGCTATAAGCAATCCGGAAAGAAGTATAAAATAGACAACAACAACAATAAAAATATGGTATATCTCATAGCCAGACACAGAATAATCATATCACAAAGGCGGAATAGATATGAATAAATCAAGAATGTGTACAACAAGCTAGTGGTCAAATAAAGGTCCACTAGTACATGTACCAAGATCTACATAAAAGGTTATGTACCCAACAAGATAATGTCATAAGTACAGAAGTACATAAAACTGCGGAGGCAGAGTAGCAAGCTGAAAGCGGAAGATCAATCCTGCGATGAGTCCCAAAGGAGTACCTAAAATGACTCGGTCTGACCCGAGTATTATTTATAGGAATAAACAATACACGAGTCAGTCTAGCTGTACTTATCAAATAAACTGAGATAACAAGAGATGTAACACAGGATGACATGATTCTACTAATAACCTCTAATCATAAATAAATATGAAACATGGCATGTCAACAAAATCAGGGAATGACAATGAAATGTCAGTACACAAATATCTCTAAATAATCTCATAGCTAATATAGAATGCAACATTCAAATAAAAGCACACAACAGGAAATGACAGCGGAATGCCAAATAAACTAAACACATGAATGACAACGGAATGCCAAATAAACTGAACACATGAATGACAATGGAATGCCAAATTAAATCAAATTGACGCGCATCGCATCAAAGTGGTCATAGAAAATCATAAAGGGGGAGAAAACGCATAAATCAGAGAAAATCATAGAAACATCAAAAAGGGGGCCTGTAGGTTCATAGAAGATGAGATACGATCTCTAGGTAGCTAACCCATTTGTTTGAGCCGGAGCTCCCCAGAAAACCCGGGTCGTGACCCCGGTAGAGGAAAACATAGTTCATAGAAAATCATAGAAGGTTGGACCAAAATCCCATAGGTGAAATCCAAGAATCGTAAATCACACTCGAGCGATCGAGGACCACAAAAACATAAGTCACAAAGTAAAAAGGAGGTATCGACAGATAGTGCGGAAACTATCTGATTGGAGTTCCCCTGATAGTGCGGAAACTATTACAGTGAACCACAGTCCCCCGGAGACATAGCCAGGAAGCTAAGTCCAAATCATAAAACGTATCACATCAATCCAGGTGAACAGAAATTACTCTGAGCTAGTCAATATAAGGAAATAGCGACATGTCCCATAACCACATGCTATTCTTGAATATTTACGAACCCATAGTTGGTTTCTATTCAAAACAGAGAAAATCGCCACATATGTTCAAGCGAACGAGTCCAAGAGTTATTCGCCGAAGTAAATATATAAGGGGTCATAGTCCTCGGTTTTACTAAGGTAAATAAACTAAATTTCTCGTTCGATCGATAGGATAAGGAATCGTATATAAATCAATAGAATCAGAACCGGGTTTAGAAACCGAATTTATTTTTAAAAGGATTTGAATTTAAAAACTGATTAAACATTGGTTCGGTATCCATTGACCATATACAACCCCATTATCCATTATGGTTTAATTAATTATAAAAACCGTCACTGAAGTGAACAGAACACAAACATCATAGATCATAAATTCACATCTCATGGTTTCAAAATGATTTGAAAACCAAACGAGACGGCGCGACTACGACAATCCGAGCGAACTCAAGATTGCAGGGATACGCGCGGGGCAGTGTCGGGAAGGAGGTCCGAAGAACACGGAGGTGCGCGCCTCGATGCGCGACCAAAACTGCAGAAGATGGGGGGAAACAGGCCTGGGCAACGCCCAAGTCTGTCACCGGTCGACAACCCAAAGACGGTCGGTCGACCGGTCCAAGGCAGGCCTGGGCTTTGCCAAGATCTGTCACCGGTCGACAGCCCCGGGGGGGAGGGTCGACCGGTTCAAGACAGAGACTTGACCGGTCGATCGGCACCCCCTAGGGCCTGTTGACCGGCCTCTGTGCCTGGGCATATGCCCAAGCACAGCCCGGACCCGTCGACCGGTCCTATTTGGGCGGTCGACCGGTCAGTGCCTGGGCGCATGCCCAGGCACACGTGACGGGGGATTCGATCCCTGTCGCGACCTCTCCAACACCGACGCTTCTCTCTAGACTTGCGACGATTGGTTCCGGTGCTTGTACACCTTCCATTCGAGCCGGGGACAAGTGTGATTCAATTCATTTGCACAAGAAGATTTTCGAACTAAATTCCAAACCAAAACGAATAAACGCGATATAAGTAAATCGTGAAGTCTTAGAACTTGCCAAGTATGACAATAACACTCCACAACACCACTCAATCGATTTACATCATGTGCATTAATCGTGTGATCAACATATATACATAAGATTTGCAATGGTTCGGTTTATAAAGTCAAGTATGAACAAAATTCCAAACCAATACACAACAAGGCGATTCGAGCGACACGTAAAGACTTAGATATTTGCCGGGGGACAACGGAGCTTCACAACATCACTGAATCAATTCATAACACTTGGATTAGCTCGTATAAACGATCATTTTCAGAAATTTCAACTCAATGGAATATAAACACATGAAATCGGCTAAGTTATACTAACCTAACCAAATCAACAAGCAAATGCAACTCATATGAACACTAAATTACACTTGTACAAGCACGTAGGCTTGTGGCATAAATGTGAGTTCAAAAAGAACTCACCTTTAACTCATGAATGGCAAGAACAAGCTCCAATCAAGGAAGAACAAGCACAAATCCAAGTAAAGAACCTTTCTTTCTTCAATCAATCCTCTCTAATCACCTCATGAACACATATGAAGACTCATGGATGTTAGAACATCATAAAAATCCAAAATTGAGAGGAGAGAAAGGTAGAGAACGAGTAGAGAGAGCTTACCCCTGTTTTAGAATTAGATTTGCACTTGAATTGAGCTCTAGATTGGAAGCCCTAGCTTAGGAATTCTAATTTCCCATTCCCACTTTCCATTTTTGTTTTCTTTTAAGTGTTTGAAGTTATGAGGGAGAGAGGGGCTGATTTGGGGGTTATATGAGAGCTAGGCTAGCTTAACCAAGCCCTATCCCAAAGTGCCAATTTTCACGAACTCGGAACATATCGAACCTTATAGTTTTAGAACACCTAAACGACGTTTCGAACCCGACGGAAGTGGTTTCGAGTCCAAATTCATTCGTATGTGAAAAATGATATTTTGTCCATACATTCTAATGAGAACCGGCCAAATTTCACTAACTAAAAAGGTATCGATGCTTATAGTCAAAAAGGTCGTAAACGATGATCCAGACTCAATGGAAGTGGTCCCGAATCCTAATTTTATCGTTTGTGGAAAATGAAATTTTGAGTGACACCTCGGATACGACAATAGATTTAAATAAAATATTTAAATCCATTATCATGGAATGAGCGGGTTGTTACAAGTTATCGATTATAGTTTAATCGAAAGGAGTTATCGAATGTAGTTTAATCGAAAGGAGTTATCGATTATAGTTTAATTGAAAGGAGTTATCGAATTAGTTATTCGAAAGGAGTTAAGTAAAAAGAGTTTATCGATTAGGGTTAGATAAACGGAGTAAATCGAATTTAGTTTATTTGAAGAAAGGTTAATCGAATCTAGTTATGCGTAAGAGAAATTATCAAATATAGTTATTCGAAGGGAGGAGTTATCGAATAGAGATTTATTCGAACGAAAGTTACGTAAGGAAGTGGTTAAGAGTAAAAGATGAACTTACCCAAATTCGAGATTTGAAATGTTGTTCAGTTAAGGTCTGAGAGGTAGTTATACCCCAACTTGATTGACTTCGTTTTTAATTTAGAAATGGTTAAGGTTCGAGAGTGAAAGTGGTTAAGTGATTTAGTAAATAAGTATAGTGGTTTGAGTTGTCGTCGCGATGTTGATTTAAACATTTGTTTAAATCCAAGTAAAGAAGAATTGGAAATGTTTTCCAAATAGAATCAAAAACGGAATCAAATATTGAAATAGGAAATATGAGTATATATATAGATATATATATATATATATGATTGATGATTGATTTATAGAATTTCCATCTGGAAATAATATCGTTGTTTGCACACGTGTTTTTCTTCGATAGTTAAATCACAGACTATCGAAGTTTTGACCATTTTAACATTGCTAATATGGAGAGACCGGTTGGATTATTATCCAAAGAACCACTCTGTATTGGCATAAGCGCTGCGAATCATATATGCCAAAGATAATTGAAGACGGAGTAAAGTGCAAGGGCTATTGTATAAGTCTTAGATAACAGTGCCTAAGATGGATATACTAAATAGTGCTTTCGGTTCATCCTGTTCCTGGATGACTTGTATGGACGGATGTCTGACAGAGTATTTCCAGACGATCACGTATATTGATTTCTTCAACCGTACCAAGAGTGGAAGCGGAGAAGGGCACTTCTTTAGCTAACACGTAATGTACTGTTGTAGACGTCAATTAGTTATTTTCGATGGATCTGACAATGTGGCATTCGAAGTGAATCTGATGTGATGATAAAGCGTAGCTTCTAGCCTCACATCCGATAAATGACAGAAATCGGGCAGGCAGCATGGCTATGTAGGTCGCACCTATTAGGATGTAAAATCACCTGATCAAGAGTTTCATTTACTTCTAAAAATCTATTGTTGATGCTGTCCCATTCAGGAAATGGTTGCTGATCCCAACCGTTGGTGATATACATTCGATACACTCAAGAGAAATGAGTGGTCGGTCATGTGTGGCCGGGTTGCAAGATGTTCTTGTTGAACCCAGTGTATTCCTTTCTAGAGATACACTAGCGAAAGGTGGTTCCATACCTTGTCATAGTTGGAAATCCATTACCCAATATGTGCCTGCGGTTTTGATTGTATACTATATATGTAGAACGTGAGATGAAAGCGTTTCTTGTAGATGATTATTATATTGTGGTTGATAGACATTATTATAATATCAAAAGGTTTTTGATATAAAGATAATTTGGATTCTCATAAGGGAAAAACACGTTCCGTTATACGGCGTGGTCTTATGAGATACCATTTATCTGCTTAAACTGTTTTAAACTGTTTTACTCATACCAGTCCCATGACTGACCCGGAGTTTATTTTGTTTTGTTTTCCCTAAACTCTTGGGTGCCCAATTTTGTACGGGCAGTGAAGTAGTCGGGATTTACAGATACTTGAAGAGCTGGAGCAGGAGGCTTCAGGATCATATAGATATAGTTTATTTCCGCTGTGTTGTAAGTGCTGTACTTTGAAAATGATATGTATATTCAAGTACAGATTTATATTTCAAAGATATGTTATCTATTATATGTTATTCGTTCCGCTGTGAGGTTCGTGTTACTCTGATGTTGTGTTCTTCTTCTTCTTCTTCTATTCTAAGTTTCTATCTTATCTTTCCTCACCCTCTAAATTCTTTCTATTAGTTTCTTGATTTCCAGTGCAATTTGGGGTTGGACTTGTGTTATTTAGTCAACTCAAATTGGACCGGATTTTCGGGTCATTACAAAATGAGATTAGGGGGAGAGTCAATTAAGGAGAGTAATTAATTATTTAATTACGTTGTAACAACCCGGAAAATATGGACCAATTAAAAAAATTTATTTTGGCAATTTTGATGAATTTTGGATATTTAAAATGATTTATTTTAAATAATAACGACGAGAAATTTATTTTGAATAGAATTAGAACATATATATTTATTTGAATAAACATTAGAATATAAATATTTATTTTAATTATAAAAGGAATTGGAAATGGCGCGGTAGTTTGAAAATTCGATTTCAAATTTCAAATGAACGTGCAGGATTCAAAATAAACCGGGTTTTAGCGAAACCAAAAATATTAGAATATATTTAAAATACCTTTCCAACGAATCCGAAAAATTGAAATTTCATAGCGGGAATAAAAAGTTATGTCCAGTTGAAAATTCAGAATAGTCACTATGGAAAATATAGCCCTTAAAAATGGAAATTTTGCAAACGACCTCCATTTTCGACGAAACCACTTTGGTTGGATCCGGGATGTCAAGTTATTTCTAGATTCCAAAATTCATAATTTTTGGGGTCAATATGTGAGTGTGGCAAAGGAAAACGTGTTTTGACAATTTCAGTCAATTTGGATCGACCAGAAAATGGCCATTTTTCAAACGGTCTCCAAATTTGACGAAATTTGTTTTCTTAGAACCGTATCGTCAATGCGAAGCTAGAAAATATTTTTCAGGAATTTTTAGAGTCCGTATGTGGCCCTGGTAAATTGAAATGTGTGTTCAGATTCAATATATAGATTTATATTTTGATTTTGATGGAAATCGATCGAAACAGACAAACTGGCTTACGATACATATCCCATTGTGTTCGGAATGGGGGTAATTAGTTATGGACGACAGTCGGTGGGTTTGATTTCGAGTTCAAAATAAAAAGGTACTTTTTGAAATTAAATAATAATAAAAATAAAAAAAATAAAATCTCTCTATACTCTCTCTCTCAGCCCCCCTCCCTCGTTCACTTTTTCAAAATAAAGAAATAAAAAAAATAGAAAGGGGAGAATGGAGGGGGGCGCGGCCTCCTCCAACACAGCAGCAGCGGCGCCGTGACCGCAGCCGCCGCGCTGGGCGCGCGAACCCCCCTCCGGCCTCACATTCCTCCTCTTCCATCTCCTTAAAACTCCGATGCCCCCCCACCCCACAAACCCTAGCTCCGCGAAGACAACCGCCGTCTCCACCATGGGTCTGGCGCCCCACCAGCGCGCCTCAGCCTCTCTTCGGGCTATCCCCTCCGACGCGAGCAAACTCCCTTCCTCCCCCTTTGAACTGTAAGTTTTACTTTTAAATTTTTAGCTTAATTAAATTAAGTAGCAATGTGTTTAAATCAGTTTACATGAACATAAGGACTTGATTTTTATTTATAGAATGATTACATTTTTATATAGAGTATTAAAAATACGATTTTTAATATGATAAAGTTACGATTTTTATCTAAGGAAAGATGGAATTTTTATATAGAGTAAAGATATGATTTTTAGAATAAAGAAATGATATTTATAATAGAGAATATAAGAATAGTATTTTTATATATGTAGTGAATTAAAAATATCATTTTTATATTATAGAGATAATCAAAATATAATTTTTATTATATAGAAGATATAGAAATATGATTTTTATTTATGTAGGGTAGTAAAAATATGATTTTTATTATCTAGAAGCGAAGTAAAAATAGGATTTTTATATGTATGAAAGGTAAATAAAAATACGACTTTTATTATGAAGTTAAAGAAGTAAAAATATGATTTTTATCGTTTGAATGGCAATGTAAAAATGTGATTTTTATATATTCATTAGCGTTAGAAAGATTCGATTTTTATCTATATAGTAGCGGTATAAAAATATGATTTTAAATATATAATCATCATAATAAAAATGTGATTTTTACTATGAACAGAAAAGAATTACGATGGAACTGGTGGAAAACAAATCCAAATCTGAACCGTTAAGAAATATGGAATGGAGGAGTGGATCCAAAAGGTGAGAACTTCTTACTTTGAATTTTATTTTCTAGTTAAAATATATACTAGGATGCAGACGGTGCTTAGCAGCACCAGACACCCATCGTCTACAGACCATGGATGGCTTGTTTGTTTGGTTGATGTGTTGTGAAAATTGATTGTGTGATGTGGAATGAAAATAAATATTTTATAGTTAAAAATATAATTTTTAACGTGAATAGGAATAAAATAAATATTTATAAACAAATCGGACGATTTGTTTATGTACACACATTGGACTGATATTGATTGGGACGATAAATTTTACACATTGTCCAACTGCACAAATAAAATTTGTGTTTGATTGATTGAAACCCCACACGGGTATTGGGATGATATTGGACATACACTAACCCCAATATTTAGTTGTATGTCAATCGATTGGTTGACAGACTATTATAAGCGTTAAATATTTATATTTGACGCTTATGCAGTGTAGAATGCACTTTAGATGATGGTTGACTGTGTTTGATTGTTGTTGTATACATGTGTGTTTGAAATCCATATAAATCACATTATATGGTAATTGACTATGTCTGATTCCAGTTCAGAAAGAAAGAATATTTTTAAAATAACGAATATTTTAAAAGAAATAATATTAAAAAAAAACGAATATTTTAAAAGAAAGAATATAAAATAACGAACATTTTAAAATAATGAATATTTTAAAATAATATTCAGTAAAAGGTCAAAATCTGATTTTGATGTCCGATTTGGGATGGACACTAATATATTTGAATATATAAAGCCGTGTTGATTAGATTGACGCCATTTTGACGTGAACGAAATTTATATCGATTTTATTCTTTTTTATAATGTATATCGAAAAGGAAATGATTTCGAAATACAATGTTTTGAAAATATTATCACTTATATATCGATGATATGGAATATTCAATTTTGATTGGAAATTGAATATGAAGTTGAAATCGTTTTGAAAACGAATTTAAAATGATTTATAAAGTAAGTTTTAAAAAGGAAATCGAAAAAATATATATAATATATATATATAATGGCCTGAATAGATTGTGTCGCGCCGCAGCAGTTCGTGAATTTCGACCATTGACTTCGAACGGACGTTACGGGAGATCCGACCATCGAATTCTCCTACAACTGGAACCGTTGGGCTCGTATCGAAAAGAGCTTTCCAAAGAATATTAGAGATTTGAAGTCTAACGGTTGGATTTGGAATTATGTCCAAATCAAATTTGGAAAAGTTTGATGTAAGTGCAGTTCGATGACCGTTTATGGAAATCGACTGTACGGGCCTTGATAAAATTATTAAAAATATCAGTGATTTGTGTAAAATCATAATAAATGATTTGGAAAGAATTGGGATGAAAACTTCCATTTTTGAAAAGATAAAAATAATTTTATCGAAATGAACTAGTTATGAACTAGAATTATAATCCAATATTTTTAAATAATTAAATCGGATTTGAAATGGTTTTAAAATAACCATAATTTCCAATATATGAATTGGAATGGATTTGAATCGAAATTATCTTCGGAATATTTCGATATTGTGTTCCGTGATTATACGGATATTGTGGAGGAATTTGAAAGATATATATATCGTTATTCTAATACGATATTTGTTGGTTTCAGAATTTGATATTAAATATAAGCCGATATATTTTCTATTCAGAGCCTTGTATTTAATATCAAGTTGGATTTTGGGTTTGTCGTGAATGGTATCTATAGTAATACTGTTCTTAAACCCAATGGAGTTAAGAAATTTAGAATCTGACTGGAGATTAGCTAAGTTGAATGGTTTCCTAGGTATTGATCTGATGTTGGTTTCGGCCTTCGGGGTTAATACTTAGGGAATTGTTCTCTTACTAATTTATGGTTATAGACTGATGGAATTTTGGGTTTGTTGCGAACTGGGTTTTTTAATGACATTCGTTCTTTAACCCGCTTTACAGTGAAATGTGATTTGGAATTTATAAATCTTCTTATTAAGATTTAACGGGAATTTTCCAAAGTAAAGTTTTCCAATTTAATATATTAAATTGGAATTGAATGGAATTTGATTCATAATAATCGAAGTGAACTTCTGTGGAGGAAGACTATTAATACATATGGAATTTAAAAGGCTTTGTCGTTATTCCATTTATATTATTGGTCGGATACGGAAATTGATATCGATTATATATTGATTTGTTTTTCCGTGAAGATTCCATAATTAATGGAATGTGATTTGGGTTTATCGTGAACGGTGTTTTAAAATAACACTTGTTCTTTAACCCGATTAACAATGGAATGGAATTTTGTGTTGTCGTGAATGGTATCTTTAATAATGGAATGGAATTTTGGGTTGTTGTGAATGGTATCTTTAATAATACTGTTCTTAGACCCAACGGGGTTAAGAAAATCAGAAACAAACTGGAGACTAGTTAAGTTGAATGGTTTCCTGGGTATTGATCTGATGTTGGTTTCGGCCTTCGGGGTTAATACTTAAGGAATTGTTCACTTGCTAATTTACGGTTAAAGGCTGATAGAATGGAATGTGATTTTGGCTTTATAGTGAACCGTGTTTTAAATGACATAGGTTCTTTAACCCAGTTAAAGACAGTATATTGATTTTTTAGAAGATTAAAACCCAGTGGAGTTTTAATGAATCTTTAATTAGATTGAAATGATATCCAAAGGGAGATTAAAGAATAAATTTAAAGAATTTATCTTTAATAAAATTAATGGGAACCTTTCCCAAGTATATGAATATTTGAATAAAAGAATATTCAGAATTGGAATGAGGCGTATGTTGTGTTTTTATAACACTTGTTTAATATATACGCGAGTTATTCAGAAAGGCCGGGTTTATACCCATTCTGAATAACCGATTCGATGATATGTCAACAATGAAGATGGTGGTTGAAGACCGGAGGTCTTCACATCGTTTGGATGATTATTGATGTCTTGATTGGGCTATACACCCAAGACGAGGAAATAAGTGGTGATTGTCCAGACGTACTTGGAGATCGACGGATATGCGAGGACCTCTCCCCTGTATTGGACATATGGGGGAGGAATAAGGTGCCTCCGGTTTCTTTCAGACCCAGATCAGACTTATAAATGGATTGTGTGTCTGACATTGGATTTTATTCTGTGCTGATTGATTTCTATTAAATATATATTTGTTTGGCAGCGGAGAATTTATTCTCTTGCTTAACGCCCTTCTCTGAGACATACGAGCTCAGAGGTTATATATCGATAGATATCAGTCGCATGGTATGAATTGCCTTTGTGGCATGCTGAGATGCAGTGATCAAGGCTTTTGTTAAAAAGCAGAGTCTTGTGGTTGATGATCAAAGCACGACCTGTGTGGCGTAGCTTTGTGTATGACGTTAATTCGCGAGCCTCACACCTCGGTATGAGTCAAAAACGGGATCGGGCCGTTGGGAGAATACGACGTTTCTTTCTAGCTATGGGTGGTGTCAGCATTTTACAAGCCCTGACATTTATATTATTTTTACCTATGTGGTTGTTGGATTGCGAGGCGCCTCGGATATATCAGTCTCTTTGGAGCCGATGGATAGGTCCGATAGGATCGGGAAACGTGTGTTTAGGAATAACTAATCCTCAAACGTAGCGGAGTACCGGCCCAACCGATTTCAAGGGCTGCCCAGAGTGCATAGTCCTGAGACATTTGCTTGAGTGTTTCGAAGCGGTGAGGAGCCATCCCTGGCCTCGACTCATGACGGAAATTCAATTTCCAATACGTGACATTCAGTTTTATTTGTAGAGCCTAGTACGGCGACAGAGTGGGATGGGGCACTATGCCGTCTATGATTGATACATTTATATTTGAAGTTGTTTTCATACACTTTACATTATAATAATATCAAAATGATTTGTTTTAAACGTACCAAGCATGTTTGGCTATTATAAGGTAAAACTCTATCCTCCGGCTTGCGTTGCATTGTGTGATGGGACCCGAGTCTTATAATAGCTACATTTTTCCAAAAAGCATTGCGTTGTTTATTCTATGCACTAGTATTCTTGGGAGGAAACTCGTTCTGTGTTATACGGCGTGGTCCCTTGAATTACTCTCTTTTAAAGTAAAGTTTTAAATAACTGTTTTAGTTCTCACACCAGTCACATGACTGACATGGAGTTTATTGCTTTAACCTAAACTCTGGGTGCCCCTATTTTCCACACGAGCAGCTAGTAGTTTTGGTTTTGCATATTTATATTCACAGGATCCTGGTTTACAGCTGGAACGATATTCGGAAAGCTCTGTATCTGTGTATCTGTGTATCTCCTTCCGTTGTGTATTTTATTATTTTTCCGCTGCTATGTAATGTATTGTAATCTCTGATATTTATCGAATGTATTTTATTTATTCATACGCTGGAATATTCTTGTATTCTGATGGAATTGTTGTAATTAACAATGAAATGTTCTTCTGTTTGGGTTCTGATTCGTGTTGTTCTCCAAGCAATTCGTTCTTTCCTACACGGGGAAGTACGGGTCGTCTCATTTGGTATCAGAGCTTTGGTTTACAGAGCTTGAGAACAAGGCACGTTAGAACCGAATGAAAGAATTCATCAGAGATTGGATTAGTAATATCCAATGAGAATGACTCGTTAGAGATAGGATCAGTAGTATCCTAGAACGAGTTGAAAGAGTGTTATTTTTTAAAATAAAAATGAAAACCAATTTTGTTTTGAAAATTTAAATCGTATTATACGTATTTGAACATTTATTTGTATTGAATTTGGGCAATCCAATATATAAATATTTTGCATATACGCCTTGTAAACGTATATTCGAAGTTTTAATATACTGGATAGATATAGAATTACACTTTAGTCGCCCGGAGATGATGCTAATAATGACCATGGCATCATCAGCATTTGTATTCGAGTGTCGAAAGTGGGATATCTATATATTTGCAATTGACTGGTGTGAGAACCAAAAACTAGATAGGGCTATTGTGTGAATTGGCATCAAAAACATGATTTTCAGTATATATGTCAAAATTATGAATTTGAAACGTTAATTCACTAATTGATTGATGGTTGTGTTATGTGGTTATTCATTTAAACCATTATGTGAATGTACGGTAAATTTAGGCCAAATTGAATCAAATATTGAACTATATTGAAAATTGTTTGGAAATGCATGCATGCACATATATATGTGTGAACAGGTCATGGCAAGGAGGCTAGAGCAGAGGAACAGAATTGTTTGCCCGACAAATAGGTACATGTTTATTGTATTTCTTGGGGTTTCTGATCATTTTATGAGCCGATTGGCTAGCCGCTTGGCTGTTTCTTTTTCTTTTTGGATTGGAGAGGCATGTGTGGCGATTTTGGGATTTTCCCGGTGCTCCCGTACAGGGGAGGTTATGGCGAAAATTTTCGAAAATTTTGGGTGCTAGCCAAATTTTTAAAAAATTTGAAAAATTCTTAGAAACTGAAAAGTTGAAGAACTTAAGCCATAATTAAAATGATGAAAGTTGAGTTGATTAGTAAAACAACTTTCATCTCCGTTCCTTTTCGAGGACGAAAAGATTTTAAGTGGGGGAGATTGTAACAACCCGGAAAATCTGAACCAATTTAAAATTTTTATTTTGGCAATTTTGATGAATTTTGGATATTTAAAATGATTTACTTTAAATAATAACGACGAGAAATTTATTTTGAATAGAATTAGAACATATATATTTATTTGAATCGACGTTAGAATATAAATATTTACTTTAATTATAAAAGGCATTGGAAATGGCGCGGTAGTTTGAAAATTCGATTTCAAATTTCAAATGAATGTGCAGGATTCAAAATAAACCGGATTTTATCGAAACCAAAAATATTAGAATCTATTTAAAATATCTTTCCAACGAATCCGAAAAATTGAAATTTCATAGTGGGAATAAAAATTTATGTCCAGTTGAAAATTCAGAATAGTCGCTATGGAAAATATAGCCCTTAAAAATGGAAATGTTGCAAACGACCTCCGTTTTCGACGAAACCACTTTTGTTGGATCT
Source organism: Allium sativum (assembly GCA_030737875.1). NCBI lineage: Eukaryota > Viridiplantae > Streptophyta > Magnoliopsida > Asparagales > Amaryllidaceae > Allium > Allium sativum. Next base: position 724,911,525 of record CM060919.1, on the reverse strand, counting down.
GAATGTCAAGTTATTGCTAGATTCCAAAATTCATAATTTTTGGCATCAATATGTGAGCGTAGCAAAGGAAAACGTGTTTTGACAGTTTCAGTCAATTTGGATCAACCAGAAAATGACCATTTTTCAAACGGTCTCCAAATTTGATGATATTAGTTTTCTTAGAACCGTATCGTCAATACGAAGCTAGAAAATATTTTTCGGGAATTTTTAGAGTCTGTATGTGGCCTCGGTAAATTGAAATGTGCGTTCAAATTCAATATATAGATTTATATTTTGATTTTGACGGAAACCGATCGAAACAGCCAAACTATCTTACGATATATATCCCATTGTATTCGGAATGGGGGTAATTAGTTATGGACGACAGTTGGTGGGTTTGATTTCGAGTTCAAAATAAAAAGGTACTTTTTGAAATTAAATAATAAAATATATAAAAAATAAAATCTCTCTATTCTCTCTCTCAGCCCCCCCCCGGTTCACTTTTTCAAAATTGCGAAAAAAAGAAGAAGGGGAGAACGGCGGGGCGCGCGACCTCCTCCAACGCCGAAGCAGCGGCGCCGTGACCGCCGCCGCCACTCTGGGCGCGTGAACCCCCCCTCCGGCCTCTCATTCCTCCTCTTCCATCTCCTTAAAACCCCGAAGCCCCCCAAACCCTAGCTCCGCGAAGATAACCGCCGCCACCGCCATGGGTCCGGCCCCCCACCAGCGCGCCTCAGCCTCTCTTCTGACCATCCCCTCCGACGCGAACAAACCCCCTTCCTCCCCATTTGAACTGTAAGTTTTACTTTTAATTTGTTTTACATTCAAAGCTTAATTAAATTAAGTAGCAATGTGTTTAAATCAGTTTTCATGAACATAAGGACTTGAATTTTATTTTATTTTTATTTAGAGAAAGATTACATTTTTATATAGAGTATTAAAAATACGTTTTTTAATATGATAAAGTTACGATTTTTATCTAAGGAAAGATGGAATTTTTATATAGAGTAAAGATATGATTTCTAGAATAAAGAAATGATTTTTATAATAGAGAATATAAGAATAGTATTTTTATATATGTAGTGAATTAAAAATATGATTTTTATTATCTAGGAAGCGAAGTAAAAATAGGATTTTTATATGTATGAAAGGTAAATAAAAATACGATTTTTATTATGAAGTTAAAGAAGTAAAAATATGATTTTTATCGTTTGAATGACAATGTAAAAATGTGATTTTTATATATTCATTAACGATAGAAAGATTCGATTTTTATCTATATAGTAGTGGAATAAAAATGTGATTTTAAATATATAATCATCATAATAAAAATGTGATTTTTACTACGAACTGCGTGAAAAGAATTACGATGGAACTGGTGGAAAACAAATCCAAATCTGAACCATTCAGAAATATGGAATGGAGGAGTGGATCCCAAAGGTGAGAACTTCTCACTTTGAATTTTATTTTCTAGTTAAAATATATACTAGGATGCAGACGGTGCTTAGCAGCACCCGACACCCGTCGTCCACAGACCATGGACGGCTTGTTTGTTTGATTGATGTGTTGTGAAAATTGAGTGTGTGATGTGGAATGAAAATAAATATTTTATAGTTAAAATTATAAATTTTAACGTAAATAGGAATAAAATAAATATTTATAAACAAATCGGATGATCTGTTTATGTACACACATTGGACTGATATTGATTGGGACGATAAATTTTACACATCGCCCAACTGCACAAATAAAATCTGTGTTTGATTGATTGAAACCCCACATGGGTATTGGGATGATATTGGACATACACTAACCCCAATATTTAGTTGTATGTCAATCGATTGGTTGACAAACTGTTATAAGGGTTAAATATTTATATTTGATGCTTATGCAGTGTAGAATGCACTTTAGATGATGGTTGACTGTGTCTGATTATTGTTGTATACATGTGTATATGAAATCCATATAAATCATATTATATGGTAATTGACTGTGTCTGATTCCAGTTCAGAAGGAAAGAATATTTTTAAAATAACGAATATTTTAAAAGAAAGAATATTTTTAAAATAACGAATATTTTAAAAGAAAGAATATTTTTAAAATAACGAACATTTTCAAAATAATGAATATTTTAAAATAATATTTAGTAAAAGGTCAAAATCTGATTTTGATGTCCGATTTGGGAGAGACACTAATATATTTAAATATATAAAGTTGTGTTGATTAGATTGATGCCATTTTGACGTGAACGATATTTATATCGATTTTATTCATTTTTATAATGAATATCGAAAAGGAAATGATTTCGAAATATAATGTTTTGAAAATATTATCATTTATATATCGATGATATGGAATATTCAATTTTGATTGGAAATTGAATATGAAGTTGAAATCGTTTTGAAAATGAATTTAAAATGATTTGTAAAATACGTTTTAAAAAGGAAATCGATGAAATATATATAATATATATTATATATATAATGGCCTGAATAGAACGCGCCGCGCCGCGGCAGTTCGTGAATTTCGACCATTGACTTCGAACGGGAGTTACGGGAGATCCGACCATCGGATTCTCCTAAAACCGGAACCTTGGGGTCATATCGAAAAGAGCTTTCCAAAGAATATTAGAGATTTGTAATCTAACGGTTGGATTTGGAATTATGCCCAAATCAAATTTGGAAAAGGTCGCTGTAAGTGCAGTTCGATGACCGTTTATGGAAATCGACGGTACGGGCCTTGACAAAATTGTTAAAAATATCAATAATTTGTATAAAATCATAATAAATGATTTAGAAAGAATTGGGATGAAAAATTCCTTATTTGAAAAGATAAAAATATATTATATCGAAATGAACTAGTTATGAACTATAATTATAATCCAATATTTTTAAATAATTAAATTGGATTTGAAATGGTTTTAAAATAACCAGAATTTCCAATATATGAATTGGAATGGATTTGAATTGAAATTATCTTCGGAATATTTCGATATTGGCTTCCGTGATTATACGGATATTGTGGAGGAATTTGGAAGATATGTATATATGTCGTTATTCCAATACGATATTTGTTGGTTTCAAAATTTGATATTGAATATAAGCCGATATATTTTCTATTCATAGCCTTGTATTTAATATCAAATTGGATTTTGGGTTTGTCGTGAATGGTATCTTTAGTAATACTGTTCTTAAACCCAATGGAGTTAAGAAAATTAGAACCTAACTGGAGATTAGCTAAGTTGAATGGTTTCCTGGGTGTTGATCTGATGTTGGTTTCGGCCTTCAGGGTTAATACTCAGGGAATTGTTCTCTTACTAATTTATGGTTAGAGACTGATGGAATTTTGGGTTTGTTGTGAACTGTGTTTTTTAACGACATTCGTTCTTTAACCCACTTTACAGTGAAATGTGATTTGGAATTTATAAATCTTTTTATTAAGATTTAACGAGAATTTTCCAAAGTAAAGTTTTCCAATTTAATATATTAAATTGGAATTGAATGGAATTCGATTGATAATAATTGAAGTGAACTTCTGTGGAGGAAGACTGTTAATACAAATGGAATTTAAAAGGCTTTGTCGTTATTCCATTTATATTATTGGTCGGATACGAAAATTGATATCGATTATATATTGATTTGTTTTTCCGTGAAGATTTCACAATTAATGGAATGTGATTTGGGTTTATCGTGAACGGTTTTTAAAATAACACTTTTTCTTTAACCCGATTAACAATGGAATGGAATTTTGGGTTGTCGTGAAAGGTATCTTTAATAATGGAATGGAATTTTGAGTTGTCGTGAATGGTATCTTTAATAATACTATTCTTAGACCCAACAGGGTTAAGAAAATCGGAAACTAACCGGATATTAGTTAAGTTGAATGGTTTCCGGGGTATTGATCTGATGTTGGTTTCGGCCTTCGGGGTTAATACTTAGGGAATTGTTCACTTGCTAATTTACGGTTAAAGGCTGATAGAATGGAATATGATTTTGGGTTTATAGTGAACCGTGTTTTAAATGACATAGGTTCTTTAACCCAGTTAAAGACAGTATATTGATTTTTTAGAAGATTAAAACCCAGTGGAGTTTTAATGAATCTTTAATTAGATTGAAATGATATCCAAAGGGAGATTAAAGAATAAATTTAAAGAATTTATCTTTAATAAAATTAATGGGAACCTTTCCCAAGTATATGAATATTTGAATAAAAGAATATTCAGAATTGGAATGAGGCGTATGTTGTGTTTTTATAACACTTGTTTAATATATACGCGAGTTATTCAGAAAGGCAGGGTTTATACCCATTCTGAATAACTGATTCGACGATATGTCAACGATGAAGACGGTGGTTGAAGACCGGAGGTCTTCACATCGTTTGGATGATTACTGATGGCTTGATTGGGCTGTACACCCAAGACGAGGTAATAAGTGGTGATCATCCAGACGTACTTAGAGATCGACTGATATGCCAGGACCTCTCCCCTGTATTGGACATATGGGGAAGGAATAAGGTGCCTCCGGTTTCGTTCATACCCAGAACGGACTTATAAATGGATTGTGTGTCTGACATTGGATTTTATTCTGTGTTGATTGATTTCTATTAAATATATAATCTGTTTGGCGGCGGAGAATTTGTTCTCTTGCTTAACGCCCTTCTTTGAGACGTACGAGCTCAGAGGTTATATATCGATAGATATCAGTCGCATGGCATGAATTGCCTGGGTGGCATGCTGAGATGCAGTGATCAATGCTTTTGTTGAAAAGCAGAGTCTTGTAGTTGATGATCAAAGCACGGCCTGTGTGGCGTAGCTTTGTGTATGGCGTTAATTCGCGAGCCTCACACCTCGGTATGAGTCAAAAACGGGATCAGACTGTTATGAGAACACGACGTTTCTTTCTAGCTATAGGTGGTGTCAGCGTTTTACAAGCCCTGACATTTATATTATTTTTACCTATGTGGTTGCTGGATTGCAAGGCGCCTCAGATATATCTGTCTCTTCGGAGCCGATGGATAGGTCCGATAGGACCGGGAAATGTGTGTTCAGGAATAACTAATGCTCAAACGTAGCGGAGGACCGTCCAAACCGATTCCAAGGGCTGCCCAGAGTGCGTAGTCCTGAGACATTTTCTAGAGTGTCTCGAAGCGGTGAGGAGCCATCCCTGGCCTCGACTCATGATGGAAATCCAATTTCCAATATGTGACATTCAGTTTTATTTGTACAGCCTAGTATGGCGACATTGTGGGATTTGCACTATGCCGTCTATGATTGATACATTTATATTTGTAGTTGTTTTCATGCACTTTACATTATAATAGTATCAAAATGGTTTTTTTAAAACGTACCAAGCATGTTTGGCTATTATAAGGTTAAACTCTATCCTCCGGCTTGCGTTGTATTGTGTGATGGGACCTGAGTCTTATAATAGCTTCGTTTTTCCAAAAAGCTTTACGTTGTTTATTCTATGCACTAGTTTTCTTGGGAGGAAACCCGTTCCGTGTTATACGACGTGGTCCCTTGAATTACTCTCTTTTAAAGTAAAGTTTTAAATAATTGTTTTAGTTCTTACACCAGTCACATGACTGACTTGGAGTTTATTGCTTTAACCTACACTCTGGGTGCCCCTATTTTCCACACGGGCAGCTAGTAGTTTTGGTTTTGCAGATTTATATTCACAGGATCCTGGTTTACAGTTGGAACGATATTCGGAAAGCTCTGCGTCCGTATATCTCTTTCAGTTGTGTATTATATTATTTTTCCGCTGCTATGTAATGTATTGTAATCTCTGATATTTATCAAATGTATTTTATTTATTCATACTCTTGAATATTCTTGTATTCTGATGGAATTGTTGTAATTAACAATGAAATGTTCTTCTGCTTGGGTTCTGATTCGTCTTGTTCTCAAAGCAATTTGTTCTTTCCTTCACGGGGAAGTTCGGGTCGTCTCATACGTTAATTTAATTTAAATTCTATCAAATGTATAAAATCTCATATCTTTTACATACAGAAACGGGATTCGATGATTTCAGGTGCGTTGGGATCGTGAACTCGAACTCTTCAACATGGAACTGACTAAAACAGAAAAAGAGAAATGATAATTTAAGGAGAATTCAAATCTGAATGATATAAATTCTCTAAATAAAGACTGACGGAGTGGAACCCAATGTGAGAACTTCTCACTATAATTTTTGTACAATTATTTATTTTATAACTACATATATGAACTACTGGTATTGATTTTTATAAGTTTTTAATTATCACAAATGTTGTACGGTGCCTGTTAGCTTACCTCTCTCGTCCACAAACCATGGACAATTTATTTGATTGTATTGTGTTATGATTGTGATGTGAAATGGAAATTAATATACATATATATATGCGATGTGAATAAAATATATATATGCGATGTAAATAAAATATATATATATGCGATGTGAATAAAATATATATATATATATGCGAGGTGAATAAAATATATATATGCATTGTGAAAATCATATATATATGCGTTGTGAAAATTATATGTATATGCGTTGTGAAAATTATATATATATGCATTGTGAATATATATATATATACGTTGTGAAATAAAATATACATATGCGTTGTATTAAAATATAAATGCATTGTGACATTATATATATGCGTTGTGACGTAAAATATACATATGAGTTGTATAAAATTATATATGCAATATATGAAATCGTTATGCTATAGAATAATTATTTGTTCGCTAAAAATATTTTTTTTAGCCTATATATGAAATGGATAAAATTGTCATGTAATGGAGTATTCAATTTTGATTTAAAATTGAAATGAAAGTAGAAATTGTTTTTAAAACAAATTTATAAAATACGTTTTGAACGAAATATATATTATATTTATATTAATGGGTTGAAAAGAACACGCCGCACCGCGACCGTTCGAGAATTTCGACCATTAACTTCAAATGGACGTAACGGGAGATCCGACCGCCGAATTCTCCTAAAACCAGAACCGTTGGGTTCGTATTGAAAAGAGCTTTTTATTGAATATAAAAGATTTGAAATCTAACGGGTAGATTTTAAGATATGTCCAAATCAGTTTTGGAAAAGGTCGCTATGGACGTAGTTCGGTGGCCGTTAATGGAAACCGACTATAAGGGCCTTAATAAAATTACTAAAAATATGAAAAAGTTGTGTAAAATCATAATAAATGATTTGGAAAGATTTTGGATGATAAATTCCAAGTTTGAAAAGATAAAAATATATTTTTATCGAAATGAACTAGTTATTGACTAGAATAATAATCCAATTATTTTTAGAAATAATAAATTGGATTTGTAAATGGTGTAAAAACCCGTAACTTCCCCGGTGAGGAAAGCGCGGATCGTTCGAGAACAAGCCACAACAGAACGCAGACAGAAGAACATTTCATTGTTAATTACAACAATTCCATCAGAATACAAGAATATACAGAGTATAAATAAATATTACACAACAGAAAAATATCAGAGATTAAAATAAATTACATAGCAGCGGAAAATAATACAAAATACAGCTGAAGGAGATATACGGATACAAAGCTTTCCGGATATCGTTCCAGCTGTAAACCAGGATCCTGTGAATATAAATCTGCAAAACCAAAACTACTAGCTGCCCATGTCAAAATAAGGGCACCCAGAGTTTAGGTTAAAACAATAAACTCCAGGTAAGTCATGGGACTGATGTGAGAACTAAAACAGTTATAATTCTTTATTTTAAAGTTCGGTAAATCAAGGGACCACGCCGTATAACACGGAACGGGTTTCCTCCCAAGAATACCAGTGCATAAAACAAACAGTGCAATGCTAAATAAAGAAAAATGAAGCTGTTATAAGACCCAGGTCCCACCACACAATGCAACGCAAGCGGAGGATAGGGTTTTACCTTATAACAGCCAAAGAATGCTTGATACGCTAAAATTTCATGCTTTATTATTACTATAAGTGTATAGTGTCAAAACAATTTCAAATCATAAATATCAATCATAGACGGCATGGGTACCATATATCATGTCGCCATACTAGGCTCTACAATCAAAACCGCACTGTCACGGATTTGGAAATTGGATTTCCGTCTGTGAACCGAGGCAAAAGATAGTCCTCAACCGAATTCGAGACGCTTTAGTCCGCCCATCAGGCAAGTACTCAGTCAAGCCTTTGGATCGTCAGGGTCGGTCCACCGATGTGGATTATTATGCCTGAACACTGCGTTTCCCCACCCTATGGGGTGTAAGTCTGGCCCGTCTGCCGACCAGAATGCATCGGCCGAAACCGATATAACCGAGGCGCCTCGCAACAGTAACAACCACATAATTCAAACTCGTCAGGGCGTGTAAAACCACTGACGCCACTTCTAACTAGAAAGAAACGCATGTCCTCCCTGAGGTCCGTCTCCCGTTTTTGGTTCACACCGGGGTGTGAGGATCGCGAATCAACGCTACACAAAGCTATGCCACACAGGCGATGCTTTGATCATCACCACAAGACTTTGCTTTTCAACAGAAGCCTTGATCAACTACCACTTTGGCATGCCACACAGGCAATTCACTCCATGCGTTTGATATCCATCAATACATAACCTCTGCGCTCGTACGTCTCGGAGAAGGGCGTTAAGCAAGAGAATAAATTCTCCGCCGCCAAACAGATATATATTTAATAGAAATCAATCACACGGACTAAAATCCAATGTCAGACACACAGTCCATTTACAAGTTCGTTCTGGGTCTGAACCAAACCGGAGGCACCTAGTACCCCGCATATCCATCGATCTCCAAGTACGTCTGGACGATCACCAACTGTTTCTCTCCTCTTGGGTGTACAGCCCAATCGAGATCATCAGCAATCAACCAAACGATGTGAAGACTTCCGGTCTTCGACCACCGTCTTCATCTTCGACACCACGTCGAATCAGTTATTCAAAATGGGATAAACCCGGTCTTTCTGAATAACTCGCGTATATAATAAACAAGTGTTACAAAAACACAACATACGCCTCATTCCAATTCAGAATATTCTTTTGTTCAAATATTCTTATACTTTGGGAAAGGTTCCCATTAATTTTATCAAAGATAAATTCTTTAAATTTATTCTTTAATCTTCCTTTCGAATATCACTTCAAACTAGTCGGGATTAACGAACCACACCGAAGTAATTATTTATTTTATTTCCCAATCCCAACCTATTTATCCCATGAAGTAAAACTGATTATACTTCATATCTAACTCCACGGTGTTATCGGTAAATTCAATTACCATTTCACGTTAAAATCTAATTAAAGATTTAACTATCGCCTGGAGCAAAACTGGTGATACTCCGTTCTCGATCTTTTCAATCTAATTAAAGATTCATTAAAACTCCACTTAGTTTTAATCTTCACAGAAATCAATATCCTGTCTTTAACTGGGTTAAAGAACCAATGTCATTTAAAACACGGCCCACAATAAACCCAAAATCACATTCATTAATTATCGGGTTAAAGAACAAGTGTTATTTAAAACACTGTTCAAGATAAACCCAAAAATCAATACCAGTTCAATTCCAATTAAATATTATTTAATTGGTACACTTCATTAAATCAAAATAAAAAGATTTAATCTTTTTCTCAACTGGGCTTAAGAACAGTGTTAATGAAGACACCATTCACGACAAACCCAAATCACATTTGATATTAAATACAAGGCTCTGAGTAGAAAATATACCGGCTTATATTCAATATCAAATTCTACGACCAACAAATATCGTATTGGAAATAACGATATTAATATATCTTTCAAATTCCCATAACAATATCTGTAACATCACGAAATCCAACATCGAAATATTCCAAAGACAATTTCGATTCAAATCCCTTCCAATTCAATCATTGGAAATCCTGGTTATTTTCAAAACCATTTCAAATCCACTTTATTTATTTTAAAAAAATAAATAGATTTATAGTTCTAGTTCAAAACTAGTTCATTTCGATAAAAATCCATTTTTATCTTTTCAAATATGGAGTTTTTCATCCCAATTCTTCACAAATCATTTCTTATGATTTTACACAAATTATTACTATTTTTAATAATTTTATCAAGGCCCGTACAGTCGATTTCCATCAACGGCCATCGAACTGCACTTATAGCGACCTTTTTCAAATTTGATTTGGACATAATTCCAAATCCAACCATTAGATTTCAAATTTCTAATATTCGTTAGAAAGCTTTTTTGGATACGAACCCAACGGTTCCGGTTTTAAGAGAATCCGACGGTCGGATCTCCCGGAATATCCATTCGAAGTCAATGGTCGAAATTCGCGAACTGCCGTAGCGCGGCGCGTTCTATTCAGGCCATTATATTATATATATAATATATACTTCGTCGATTTCCTTTCGAAACGAATTTTATAAATCGTTTTAAATTCGTTTTCAAGATGATTTCAACTTCATTTTCAAATTCAAATAAAAATTGAATTCTTCCTTACAAATTCGTTTTAAATTCATTTCAAATTGATTTCAATTCAAATTGATTTCAATTCAAATCGATTTCAATTCAATTTCAGTTCAATTCGAATTCATTTTAAATTTGATTTCAATTCGAATTCAATTCTATTCAATTTTAATTCGAATTCAGTTCTATTCAATTTTAATTCGAATTCATTTCTATTCAATACTCATTGAAAAATGAATAAAATCGATATAAATATCGTTCACGTCAAAATGGCGTCAATCTAATCAACACGGCTTCATATATTTCTATTTTCAAATATTCCATTTCAAATATTTCTTTTCCAATATTTCTATTCAAATATTTCTATTTCAAATATTTCTATTTCAAATATTTCTATTCAAATATTTCTATTTAAAATATTTCTATTCAAATATTTCTATTCAAATATTTCTATTGCAAATATTTCTATTCAAAACTAGAATGAGGCCCAATCAATTACGATATAATGTTAATTATATGGATTTTCTACAACACATGTATACAATAACAACGATGAATAATCAACCATCATCCAAAGTGCATTCTACACTATATAAGCATCAAATATAAATATTTAACGCTCATAACAGTCGGTCAATCAATCGATCGACATACAACTAATTATTGGGATTAGTGTATGTCATATATCATCCCAATACCCGTGTGGGGTTTCAAACAATCAAACACAGATTTTATTTCTGCAGTTGGGCGATGTATAAAATTTATCGTCCCAATCAGTATCAGTCAAATGTGTGTATATAAACAAATCGTTCGATTTGTTTATATTAATCTATTTCATTTCATATACACGTTAAAAATTCTATTTTAACTATAGAAATATTTTTAACTGTATAAATATTTTATTTCATTTCACATCACATCACACAATCAACTACACATCAAAATCAAACAAACAAGCATACAAGCCGTCCATGGTCTGTGGACGACGGGTGTCGGGTGCTACTAAACACCGTCTGCATCCTAGTATATATTTTTAACTAGAAAAATTAAATTAAAGGTGAGAAGTTCTCACCGACTAGCTAATCCAAACTCCATGACTCTTCATATGTGGAAATCTTCGTCGTTCTCGCCTTTTGTCACTTTCGTCGCCCGTATTCACTACATATATAAAAATCACATTTTTATATTGTTGCTATGTATATAAAAATCATATTTTTATAATCACTCCATATGGGTAAAAATTCTATTTTTACATTGCTACTATATAGATAAAAATTCTATTTTTACATCGCTACTATATAGATAAAAATTCTATTTTTTTACAACGGTGTTCATATAATAAAGATTATATTTTTATCACCCTATTTTCTATATAAAAAATATATTTTTACAATGCTATTCTATATAAAAAGATTATATTTTTACCCTTTCTACAATATAAAAATTATATTTTTATCCTCTCTACAATATAAAAATTATATTTTTATCCTCTCTACAATATAAAAATTATATTTTTATCCTTTCTACAATATAAAAATTATATTTTTATCCTACATAAAAATCACCTCTTTCTTTAATAAAAATCATTTCTTACTTTCTTTCGATAAAAATCGAATCTTTTCTATTTTAAAAACGAATCTTTTCTATTTTAAAAATCGAATCTTTCCTATTTTAAAAATCCTATGTTTTCTAAATCAAAAATCCTATTCTTTCTACTTTAAAAATTCTATCTTTTCTACTCTAAAAATATAGACTTTTCTTAACTAAAAATATACACTTTAAAAAGCTAAAAAGAAAATCATATTTTTATGAACGAAAACAAAATCAAAGGCTTACAATTTTAAGGTTTCGATCGCTAGAGGGCTCGCAGTTCGAGGAGGGCGCTGGTGTTCACTGAGGCGTCGGATCTGTGTGGCGCAGGGGGCTGAGGTGATGACTGGAGCGCGGCGGGTTTGTGTGGAGCGAGGAGGGAAGCGGGAAGGAGAAGAGGAGGGGGGTGAGATGGGAGGCGGCGCGACCTAGCGCGAGGCGGAGGGGGAGAAGGAAGTGCGGCGCGGAGGGTAGAGGAGAGGAGGAGAAGAAGAGGCGGAGGAGCAGGAGATGGAAGAGGGAGGAGGCGGAGCGGTGACCCCGCCTTGGGCGGCGGCGACGATGGGGCGACAGATCCCCCCTGTCGATCCCCTTTCTTCCCTTTTTTTTAGATCTGAACGGGGGAAGAGAAAGTGAGGGAGAGAAGGGTTGACCAAGTTATTATTATATATATTTAATTAAATTTTCAAAAAGTAACTTTTATTTTCGAACTCGAAATCGAACTCACCGACTGTCGTCCCTAGCTAATGACCCCTATTCCTAACACAATGGGATATGTTTCGTAAGCCAGTTCGACTGTTACGATCAGTTTTCATCAAAATTCAAATTCAAATCTATATATTCAAATTTAAACGTACATTTCAATTTACCGAGGCCACATACTAACTCGAAAAATTCCCGAAAAATTATTTCTAGCTTCCTATTGACGATACAGTCCTAACAAAACAAGTTTCGTCAAATTCTGAGACTGTTTGAAAAATGACCATTTTCCGGTCGATTAAAATCAACTGAAACTGGTCAAACGCGTTTTCCTTTGCCACGCTCACATATTGATTCAGAAAATTACGAATTTTGGAATCTAGCAATAAATTGACATCACGAATCAAACAAAAGTGGTTTCGTCGAAATCCGAGGTCGTTTGCAAAATTTCCATTTTTAAGGGTCAGAATTCCATAGCGACTATTCTGAATTTTCAACTGGGCATAACTTTTTGTCCCCGCTATGAAATTTTGATTTTTCAGGTTTGTTGGAAAGATATTCTCAAATAGATTCAAATATTTTTGGTTTCACTAAAATCTGGTTTATTTTGAACCCGGTACATTCATTTGAATTTTGAAATCGAATTATCGAACTACCACGCCATTTTCAATTCTATTTATAATTATAAATAATTATTTCTATTCTAACGACGATCTATATAATTATACGCTCTAATTCAATTCAAAATAAATTTTTCGTCGTTATTATTTAAAATAATTCATTTTAAATATTCAAAATTCATCGAAATTGCCAAAATAAAATTTTTAAACTGGCTCAGAATTTCCGGGTTGTTACAATCTCCCTCACTTAAAACTTTTCGTCCCCGAAAAGGAACGAAGCCGAAAGTTGTTTAACTAATCAACTCAACTTTCAGTATTTTCACTACGGCTTAAGTTCTTCAACTTTTTCGTTTCTAAGAACTTTTCAAATTTTTCAAAAATTTGGCTAACACCCTAAATTTTCGAAAAATTTCGCCATAACCTCCCCTACACCGGGGACTTCGGGATATTTCATATAGCCTCCCATGGCCTTCTTCAATCCAAAAGAAAAAGAAAAAGCCAATCGGCTCATAAAATCACCAAAAACTCAAGAAATACAATAAACATGTACCTATTTGTCGGGCAAACAATTTTATTCTTCTGCTCTAGCCTCCTTGCTATGACCTGTTCAATGTAAGTACACGTATATGCATGCAAATGCGATCATTTTCAATACAACTTACTATTTGGTTCAAATTGGCTATATGGTTCAAATTTATGAATCAAACAATAATCAAACAACACAACCAGCAATCAATTAGTTGATTATCTTTTCAAATTCATAACTTTGATACATAGTCAAAAATCATATTTTTGATGCCAAATCACAACAATAGACCCTATCTAATTTTGGTTCTCACACCAGTCAATTGGAAATATAGAGAAACCTCACTTTCGTCACTCGAACATAAATTCTAATGATGGAGCTCCATCATCAAAATCATCACCGGGCGATTAGAGCGTAATCTATATCCATCCAGTATATAAAAACTTCGAATACACGCGGATCAGACGTATATGCAAAATCTATATATACTGGATTGTCCACATCAATATAAATAAATATTCAAATACGTATAAAAGGATTTAAATTTCAAAACAAAATTTGTTTTCAATTTTATTTTTCAAAACACTACTCTTCACACTCGTTCTAGGATACTACTGATCCCATCTCTAACGAGTCATTCCCATTGGATATTACTAATCCTATTTCTGATGAATTCTTTCGTATGGTTCTAACGTGTCTTGTTCTCTGAGCTTTGTAAACCAAAGCTCTGATACCAAATGAAACGACAAGGAATTTCGCTCGATCCGAATCAGTCGCTAAACCGATCAAGACCGTTCGAAACGCCTAATTGTTTTGATTAGTTTTCGTCAAAATTAAAATTCAAATCCATATATTCAAATTTAAACGTACATTTCAATTTACCGGGGCCACATACTAACTCGAAAAATTCCCAAAAAAATATTTCTAGCTTCCTATTGACGATACGGTCCAAACAAAACTAGTTTCGTCAAATTCTGAGACGGTTTGAAAAATGGCCATTTTCCAGTCGATTAAAATCAACTGAAACTGGTCAAATGCGTTTTCCTTTTCCACGCTCACATATTGATTCAGAAAATTACGAATTTTGGAATCTAGCAATAAATTGACATCACGGATCCAACAAAAGTGGTTTTGTCGAAATCCGAGGTCGTTTGCAAAATTTCCATTTTTAAGGGCCAGAATTCCATAGCGACTATTCTGAATTTTCAACTGGGCATAACTTTTTATCCCCGCTATGAAATTTTGATTTTTCTGGTTCTTTGGAAAGATATTCTCAAATAGATTCAAATATTTTTGGTTTCACTAAAATCCGGTTTATTTTGAACCCGGTACATTCATTTGAATTTTGAAATCGAATTATCGAACTACCGCGCCATTTTCAATTCTATTTATAATTATAAATAATTATTTCTATTCTAACGATGATCTATATAATTATACGCTCTAATTCAATTCAAAATAAATTTTTCGTCATTATTATTTAAAATAATTCATTTTAAAAATTCAAAATTCATCGAAATTGCCAAAATAAATTTTTTAAAATGGCTCAGAATTTCCGGGTTGTTACAATCCAAATCCAACCGTTAGATTTCAAATTTCTAATATTCTTTAGAAAGCTCTTTTCGATACGAACCCAACGGTTCCGGTTTTAGGAGAATCCGACGGTCGGATCTCCCGCAATATCCATTCGAAGTCAATGGTCGAAATTCGCGAACTACCGCGGCGCGGCGCGTTCTATTCAGGCCATTATATTATATATATAATATATATAATATATACTTCGTCGATTTCCTTTCGAAACAAATTTTATAAATCGTTTTAAATTCGTTTTCAAAACGATTTCGACTTCATTTTCAAATTCAAATAAAAATTGAATTTGTCCTTACAAATTCGTTTTAAATTCATTTCAAATTGATTTCAATTCAAATCGATTTCAATTTAATTTCAGTTCATTTCGAATTCATTTTAAATTTGATTTCAATTCGAATTCAACTCTATTCAATTTTAATTTGAATTCAATTCTATTCAATTTTAATTCGAATTCAATTCTATTCAATACTCATTGAAAAATGAATAAAATCGATATAAATATCGTTCACGTAAAAATGGCGTCAATTTAATCAACACGGCTTCATATATTTCTATTTTCAAATATTCCATTTCAAATATTTCTATTCAAATATTTCTGTTTCAAATATTTCTATTTCAAATATTTCTATTTCAAATATTTCTATTTCAAATATTTCTATTCAAATATTTCTATTTCAAATATTTCTATTCAAAACTGGAATGAAGCCCAATCAATTACCATATAATGTTAATTATATGGATTTTCTACAACACATGTATACAATAACAACGATGAATAATCAACCATCATCCAAAGTGCATTCTACACTGTATAAGCATCAAACATAAATATTTAACGCTCATAACAGTCAGTCAATCAATCGATCGACATACAACTAATTATTGGGATTAGTGTATGTCATATATCATCCCAATACCCGTGTGGGGTTTCAAACAATCAAACACAGATTTTATTTGTGCAGTTGGGCGATGTATAAAATTTATCGTCCCAATCAGTATCAATCAATTGTGTGTATATAAACAAATCGTTCGATTTGTTTATATTAATCTATTTCATTTCATATACACGTTAAAAATTCTATTTTTAACTATAGAAATATTTTTAACTATATAAATATTTTATTTCATTTCACATCACATCACACAATCAACTACACATCAAAATCAAACAAACAAGCATACAAGCCGTCCATGGTCTGTGGACGACGGGTGTCGGGTGCTACTAAACACCGTCTGCATCCTAGTATATATTTTTAACTAGAAAAAATAAATTAAAGGTGAGAAGTTCTCACCGACTAGCTAATCCAAACTCCACGACTCTTCATATGTGGAAATCTTCATCGTTCTCGCATTTTGTCACTTTCGTCGCCCGTATTCACTACATATATAAAAATAACATTTTTATATTGTTGCTATGTATATAAAAATCATATTTTTATAATCACTCCATATGGGTAAAAAAATTATTTTTACATTGCTACTATATAGATAAAAATTCTATTTTTACATCGCTACTATATAGATAAAAATTCTATTTTTTTTACAACGGTGTTCATATAATAAAGATAATATTTTTATCACCCTATTTTCTATATAAAAATTATATTTTTACAATGATATTCTATATAAAAAGATTATATTTTTACCCTTTCTACAATATAAAAATTATATTTTTATCCTCTCTACAATATAAAAATTATATTTTTATCCTCTCTATAATATAAAAATTATATTTTTATCCTTTCTACAATATAAAAATTATATTTTTATCCTACATAAAAATCACCTCTTTCTTTAATAAAAATCATTTCTTCCTTTCTTTCGATAAAAATCGAATCTTTTCTATTTTAAAAACGAATCTTTTCTATTTTAAAAATCGAATCTTTCCTATTTTAAAAATCCTATGTTTTCTAAATCAAAAATCCTATTCTTTCTACTTTAAAAATTCTATCTTTTCTACTCTAAAAATATAGACTTTTCTTAACTAAAAATATACACTTTAAAAAGCTAAAAAGAAAATCATATTTTTATGAACGAAAACAAAAAATCAAAGGCTTACAATTTTAAGGTTTCGATCGCTAGAGGGCTCGCAGTTCGAGGAGGGCGCTGGTGTTCACTGAGGCATCGGATCTGGGTGGCGCAGGGAGCTGAGGTGATGACTGAAGCACGGCGGGTTCGTGTGGAGCGAGGAGGGAAGCGGGAAGGAGAAGTGGAGGAGGGGGTGCGATGGGAGGCGGCGCGACCTGGCGCGAGGCGGAGGGGGAGAAGGAAGTGCGGCGCCGAGGGTAAAGGAGAGGAGGAGAAGAAGAGGCGGAGGAGCAGGAGATGGAAGAGGGAGGAGGCGGAGCGGTGACCCCGCCTCGGGCGGCGGCGGCGATGGGGCGGCGGATCCCACCGTCGATCCCCTTTCTTCCCTTTTTTTTTAGATCTGAATGGGGGAAGAGAAAGTGAGGGAGAGAAGGGTTGACCAAGTTATTATTATATATATTTAATTAAATAAAATTTTCAAAAAGTAACTTTTATTTTCGAACTCGAAATCGAACTCACCGACTGTCGTCCCTAGCTAATTACCCCTATTCCGAACACAATGGGATATGTTTCGTAAGCCAGTTCGACTGTTACGATCAGTTTTTATCAAAATTAAAATTCAAATCTATATATTCAAATTTAAACGTACATTTCAATTTACCGGGGCCACATACTAACTCGAAAAATTCCCGCAAAATTATTTCTAGCTTCCTATTGACGATACGGTCCTAACAAAACTAGTTTCGTCAAATTCTGAGACCGTTTGAAAAATGGCCATTTTCCAGTTGATTAAAATCAACTGAAACTGGTCAAACCCGTTTTCCTTTTCCACGCTCACATATTGATTCAGAAAATTACGAATTTTGGAATCTAGCAATAAATTGACATCACGGATCCAACAAAAGTGGTTTCGTCGAAATCCGAGGTCGTTTGCAAAATTTCCATTTTTAAGGGTCAGAATTCCATAGTGACTATTCTGAATTTTCAACTGGGCATAACTTTTTGTCCCCGCTATGAAATTTTGATTTTTCAGGTTTGTTTGAAAGATATTCTCAAATAGATTCAAATATTTTTGGTTTCACTAAAATCTGGTTTATTTTGAACCCGGTACATTCATTTGAATTTTGAAATCGAATTATCGAACTACCGCGCCATTTTCAATTCTATTTATAATTATAAATAATTATTTCTATTCTAACGACGATCTATATAATTATACGCTCTAATTCCATTCAAAATAAATTTTTCGTCGTTATTATTTAAAATAATTCATTTTAAATATTCAAAATTCATCGAAATTGCCAAAATAAAAATTTTAAACTGGCTCAGAATTTCCGGGTTGTTACAATCTCCCTCACTTAAAACTTTTCGTCCCCGAAAAGGAACGAAGCCGAAAGTTGTTTAACTAATCAACTCAACTTTCAGTATTTTCACTACGGCTTAAGTTCTTCAACTTTTCCGTTTCTAAGAACTTTTCAAAATTTTCAAAAATTTGGCTAACACCCTAAATTTTCGAAAAATTTCGCCATAACCTCCCCTACACCGGGGACTTCGGGATATTTCATATAGCCTCCCATGGCCTTCTTCAATCCAAAAGAAAAAGAAAAAGCCAATCGGCTCATAAAATCACCCAAAACTCAAGAAATACAATAAACATGTACCTATTTGTCGGGCAAACAATTTTATTCTTCTGCTCTAGCCTCCTTGCTATGACCTGTTCAATGTAAGTACACGTATATGCATGCAAATGCGATCATTTTCAATACAACTTACTATTTGGTTCAAATTGGCTATATGGTTCAAATTTATGAATCAAACAATAATCAAACAACACAACCAGCAATCAATTAGTTGATTATCTTTTCAAATTCATAACTTTGATACATAGTCAAAAATCATATTTTTGATGCCAAATCACAACAATAGACCCTATCTAATTTTGGTTCTCACACCAGTCAATTGGAAATATATAGAAACCTCACTTTCGTCACTCGAACATAAATTCTAATGATGGAGCTCCATCATCAAAATCATCACCGGGCGATTAGAGCGTAATCTATATCCATCCAGTATATTAAAACTTCGAATACACGCGGATCAGACGTATATGCAAAATCTATATATACTGGATTGTCCACATCAATATAAATAAATATTCAAATACGTATAAAAGGATTTAAATTTCAAAACAAAATTTGTTTTCAATTTTATTTTTCAAAACACTACTCTTCACACTCGTTCTAGGATACTACTGATCCCATCTCTAACGAGTCATTCCCATTGGATATTACTAATCCAATTTCTGATGAATTCTTTCGTATGGTTCTAACGTGTCTTGTTCTCTGAGCTTTGTAAACCAAAGCTCTGATACCAAATGAAACGACAGGGAATTTCGCTCGATCCGAATCAGTCGCTAAACCGATCAAGACCGTTCGAAACGCCTAATTGTTTTGATTAGTTTTCGTCAAAATTAAAATTCAAATCTATATATTCAAATTTAAACGTACATTTCAATTTACCGGGGCCACATACTAACTCGAAAAATTCCCAAAAAAAATATTTCTAGCTTCCTATTGACGATACGGTCCAAACAAAACTAGTTTCGTCAAATTCTGAGACGGTTTGAAAAATGGCCATTTTCCAGTCGATTAAAATCAACTGAAACTGGTCAAATGCGTTTTCCTTTTCCACGCTCACATATTGATTCAGAAAATTACGAATTTTGGAATCTAGCAATAAATTGACATCACGGATCCAACAAAAGTGGTTTCGTCGAAATCCGAGGTCGTTTGCAAAATTTCCATTTTTAAGGGCCAGAATTCCATAGCGACTATTCTGAATTTTCAACTGGGCATAACTTTTTATCCCCGCTAGGAAATTTTGATTTTTCAGGTTCGTTGGAAATATATTCTCAAATAGATTCAAATATTTTTGGTTTCACTAAAATCCGGTTTATTTTGAACCCGGTACATTCATTTGAATTTTGAAATCGAATTATCGAACTACCGCGCCATTTTCAATTCTATTTATAATTATAAATAATTATTTCTATTCTAACGATGATCTATATAATTATACGCTCTAATTCAATTCAAAATAAATTTTTTGTCGTTATTATTTAAAATAGTTCATTTTAAAAATTCAAAATTCATCGAAATTGCCAAAATAAATTTTTTAAACTGGCTCAGAATTTCCGGGTTGTTACAATCCAAATCCAACCGTTAGATTTCAAATTTCTAATATTCTTTAGAAAGCTCTTTTCGATACGAACCCAACGGTTCCGGTTTTAGGAGAATCCGACGGTCGGATCTCCCACAATATCCATTCGAAGTCAATGGTCGAAATTCGCGAACTGCCGCGGCGCGGCGCGTTCTATTCAGGCCATTATATTATATATATAATATATATAATATATACTTCGTCGATTTCCTTTCGAAACAAATTTTATAAATCATTTTAAATTCGTTTTCAAAACGATTTCAACTTCATTTTCAAATTCAAATAAAAATTGAATTTGTCCTTACAAATTCGTTTTAAATTCATTTCAAATTGATTTCAATTTAATTTCAGTTCAATTCGAATTCATTTTAAATTTGATTTCAATTCGAATTCAATTCTATTCAATTTTAATTTGAATTCAATTCTATTCAATTTTAATTCGAATTCAATTCTATTCAATACTCATTGAAAAATGAATAAAATCGATATAAATATCGTTCACGTAAAAATGGCGTCAATTTAATCAACACGGCTTCATATATTTCTATTTTCAAATATTCCATTTCAAATATTTCTATTCAAATATTTCTATTTCAAATATTTCTATTTCAAATATTTCTATTCAAATATTTCTATTTCAAATATTTCTATTTCAAATATTTCTATTCAAAACTGGAATGAGGCCCAATCAATTACCATATAATGTTAATTATATGGATTTTCTACAACACATGTATACAATAACAACGATGAATAATCAACCATCATCCAAAGTGCATTCTACACTGTATAAGCATCAAACATAAATATTTAACGCTCATAACAGTCAGTCAATCAATCGATCGACATACAACTAATTATTGGGATTAGTGTATGTCATATATCATCCCAATACCCGTGTGGGGTTTCAAACAATCAAACACAGATTTTATTTGTGCAGTTGGGCGATGTATAAAATTTATCGTCCCAATCAGTATCAATCAAATGTATGTATATAAACAAATCGTTCGATTTGTTTATATTAATCTATTTCATTTCATATACACGTTAAAAATTCTATTTTTAACTATAGAAATATTTTTAACTATATAAATATTTTATTTCATTTCACATCACATCACACAATCAACTACACATCAAAATCAAACAAACAAGCATACAAGCCGTCCATGGTCTGTGGACGACGGGTGTCGGGTGCTACTAAACACCGTCTGCATCCTAGTATATATTTTTAACTAGAAAAAATAAATTAAAGGTGAGAAGTTCTCACCGACTAGCTAATCCAAACTCCACGACTCTTCATATGTGGAAATCTTCATCGTTCTCGCATTTTGTCACTTTCGTCGCCCGTATTCACTACATATATAAAAATAACATTTTTATATTGTTGCTATGTATATAAAAATCATATTTTTATAATCACTCCATATGGGTAAAAATTCTATTTTTACATTGCTACTATATAGATAAAAATTCTATTTTTACATCGCTACTATATAGATAAAAATTCTATTTTTTTTACAACGGTGTTCATATAATAAAGATTATATTTTTATCACCCTATTTTCTATATAAAAATTATATTTTTACAATGATATTCTATATAAAAATATTATATTTTTACCCTTTCTACAATATAAAAATTATATTTTTATCCTCTCTACAATATAAAAATTATATTTTTATCCTCTCTACAATATAAAAATTATATTTTTATCCTTTCTACAATATAAAAATTATATTTTTATCCTACATAAAAATCACCTCTTTCTTTAATAAAAATCATTTCTTCCTTTCTTTCGATAAAAATCGAATCTTTTCTATTTTAAAAACGAATCTTTTCTATTTTAAAAATTGAATCTTTCCTATTTTAAAAATCCTATGTTTTCTAAATCAAAAATCCTATTCTTTCTACTTTAAAAATTCTATCTTTTCTACTCTAAAAATATAGACTTTTCTTAACTAAAAATATACACTTTAAAAAGCTAAAAAGAAAATCATATTTTTATGAACGAAAACAAAAAATCCAAGGCTTACAATTTTAAGGTTTCGATCGCTAGAGGGCTCGCAGTTCGAGGAAGGCGCTGGTGTTCACTGAGGCGTCGGATTTGGGTGGCGCAGGGGGCTGAGGTGATGATTGAAGCGCGGCGGGTTCGTGTGGAGCGAGGAGGGAAGCGGGAAGGAGAAGTGGAGGAGGGGGTGCAATGAGAGGCGGCGCGACCTGGCACGAGGCGGAGGGGGAAAAGGAAGTGCGACGCGGAGGGTAAAGGAGAGGAGGAGAAGAAGAGGCGGAGGAGCAGGAGATGGAAGAGGGAGGAGGCGGAGCGGTGACCCCGCCTTGGGCGGCGGCGGCGATGGGGCGGCGGATCCCCCCCGTCGATCCCCTTTCTTCCCTTTTTTTTAGATCTGAATGGGGGAAGAGAAAGTGAGGGAGAGAAGGGTTGACCAAGTTATTATTATATATATTTAATTAAATTAAATTTTCAAAAAGTAACTTTTATTTTCGAACTCGAAATCGAACTCACCGACTATCGTCCCTAGCTAATTACCCCTATTCCGAACATAATGGGATATGTTTCGTAAGCCAGTTCGACTGTTACGATCAGTTTTTATCAAAATTAAAATTCAAATCTATATATTCAAATTTAAACGTACATTTCAATTTACCGGGGCCACATACTAACTCGAAAAATTCCCAAAAAATTATTTCTAGCTTACTATTGACGATACGGTCCTAACAAAACTAGTGTCGTCAAATTCTGAGACCGTTTGAAAAATGGCCATTTTCCAGTCGATTAAAATCAACTAAAACTGGTCAAACCCGTTTTCCTTTTCCACGCTCACATATTGATTCAGAAAATTACGAATTTTGGAATCTAGCAATAAATTGACATCACGGATCCAACAAAAGTGGTTTCGTCGAAATCCGAGGTCGTTTGCAAAATTTCCATTTTTAAGGGCCAGAATTCCATAGCGACTATTCTGAATTTTCAACTGGGCATAACTTTTTATCCCCTCTATGAAATTTTGATTTTTCAGGTTTGTTGGAAATATATTATCAAATTGATTAAAATATTTTTGGTTTCACTAAATTCCGGTTTATTTTGAACCCGGTACATTCATTTGAATTTTGGAATCGAATTATCGAACTACCACGCCATTTTCAATTCTATTTATAATTATAAATAATTATTTCTATTCTAACGACGATCTATATAATTATACGCTCTAATTCAATTCAAAATAAATTTTTCGTCATTATTGTTTAAAATAATTCATTTTAAATATTCAAAATTCATCGAAATTGCCAAAATAAAAAATTTAAATTGGCTCAGAATTTCTGGGTTATTACAAATGGTTTTGAAATAACCAGAATTTTCCAACGAATAAATTGGAACGGATATAATCTTTGGAATATTTCGATATTGGATTCCGTGATTATACGAATATTATTATGGGAATTTGGAAGATATATATATATATATCGTTATTCCCAATACGATATTTGTTAGTTTCAGAGTTTGATGTTGAAAATAAGTCGATATTATTTCTATTCAGAACCTTATATTTAATATCAAATTGTATTTTAGGTTTGTCGTGAATGGTGTCTTTATTAACACTGTTCTTAAACCCAGTTGAGAAAAGAATAAATCTTTTAATTAAGATTTAGTGAAGTTTACCAATTAATTAATATTTAATATGAATTGAATTGGATTTTGGGTTTGTCATGAACTATGTTTTAAATAACATTAGTTCTTTAACCCAATTAATGGTGAAGATATGATTGGGAATTTATAAATCTTTATTCTAAGATTTAATGGAAATTTTCCAATTTAAATGTTAAATTGGAATTGAATGGAATTCGACTTAGTAATAATCGGGATGAGCATCTGTGAATGAAGACCATTACTATTTATGGAATTTAAAAGGATTTGCTATTATTCCACTTATAGTATTAGTTTGATACGGAAATTTATATCGATTATATACTGTTATGAGTTCCGTGAAGATTCCATTTTGATGGAAGATGATTTTGGGTTTGCTGTGAACAGTGTTTTTATATGACATTCGTTCTTTAACCTAATTAAAAGCAGGATTAATTTTCCTAAGACTGAGTAATCATTAAGTAATGATTTGTGAGATTAAAACCAATTGGATTTTTAATAAATCTTTAATTAGATTTGAATGAACGGATTGTAATTAAATTGGCAAAAACACGAGAAGTGGTATAAAACCAAATATGCTTGATTGTTGATATTGATTGTGATTGATTGTTTGGATGGTGCTCGACCAGTTTATGAGCAAGATATGCTTTTACATTTAGCATTGGGTTGGGTAGAGATATTTGTATGCTAACATCTTGTGAAACACATCACGGTTTGACTATGAGATGTTTAGCAATGATGTTGAGTTCATTTCAAATTTAATGAATGATTTTGAAATGAAATTTTCTTAAGTGAAAAGAAATGTATTCCCGATTTTGGACAGGGAATTTTTATAAAAATGTTTTATAAAACAGAATGGATTTCGAGGCCTAAACTCGATGTTTTCGAAATGATTTCGAAATGTATTATGTGTTTGACATTGTAGTTCATCGCATAACCGATTAGTTGTTATTGATGATATATCTGTTTGGTGGCAGAAAATTTATTCTCTTGCTTAAAACCCTTCTTTGAGATGTACGAGCTCAAAGGTTATGAGATTAATAGTGACTGATCATATGTGTGAATTGCTAATGTAAAGTACTATAGTTTGAAAGTACTTGTGATTATTATGTTGTGAAATGATTTTTCCCCACTTCGGGATATAAAATGATTTAGCAAGTACGTGGCTAAAGATTCCGGTAACCCGAGAGTGACTAAAAAGTATGAGGGCGGTGTAGTTCCCCAGAGTGTGGAATGGAT
Source organism: Allium sativum (assembly GCA_030737875.1). Taxonomy (NCBI): domain Eukaryota; kingdom Viridiplantae; phylum Streptophyta; class Magnoliopsida; order Asparagales; family Amaryllidaceae; genus Allium; species Allium sativum. Next base: position 724,885,920 of record CM060919.1, on the reverse strand, counting down.
CATCGTCAGTGTAGCCTGCTCCATAGTGGGAGGTGCATATATATATATATATATATATATATATATATATATATATATATATATATATATTGAGTTGGAGGGGCGCGTACAGCTTGGTCTAAGGTCGTGCATGATATTTGGTTGCATACTTGTTTGTATGCATTGTTATGATTTGGAATTCATATTTCCAAAGATTTGGTTAGAGATCCCGAAGTGAAATCTACTTTGATATAAAAGCTAGATATGTATTTCAAATGATTTGAAATGAGAAATCGAGAAATAAAGTCCAAAGGAATAATTTCTGTAAAGTGAATTGGATTTGGAAAATCTAAGTGTGGTGATTAATCTAAATGGGTAGATTGGAAAATTGCATGTTGATTGATGCATTGTAGATCCATATCTCTATCACTGGTTGTTATTTGTGCACTGGCATTCATAGGAGTAAACGCGTTTCGCGTTAGCGGGGTGGTCCTGTGATTTGCCTTATCATTTGTATAAGTTAATTTTAAATGAAGGGTTTCTCATACTAGTCTCATGACTGACTCGTAGTGTGCTTTTCCCATGCAAACTCGGCTGCCCCTATTTTCCACATGGGCAGTCGAGTGGTTTGTTTTGCAGATATTTATTTATTAAGTAGGATTCTGGATTGAAGCTTAAAGCTGTGTCCAAAGCATTGATAGTCTTCCGCTGTGTTCGTTTATTTTTTTCCGCTGCATTGTATTACATTTATTATAAATTAATCCTCCGCTGTATTATTATTTTTCGATGTACTTTGATGTATTTTGTACTCTGATGTAACACTATTATGATGTTTATAAAAATCTTCTGTTTTTTGTTTTGATGTGTTGTATGCCCAAAGTTAGCGTACCCGGGTTTAGAACGGTCTTGGTCGATTTAGCGATCGATTAGGTCCGATCGAAATCTGTATCGTTACAGCTTTAATAAAAAAATATCGGATGTAAATAAAAGTTTGAATTTGGCGTCCGATTTTTGATGGATGCAGAGTTTAAGTCAATATGATGAACTTTCATAAAGAAAATAAATTTATTTGAAATAATTTTCAAGCAGTTAAGGCTTGTTCAAGTTTTTATTTTAAAATGAATAGTAGCTAGACAAAGTGAAGTTCAGTCAGGGTAACGGGGAAATGTTTTAACATGATTTCTTTTCAAAACTATTTTATTTATTTTTATAATGGGGTTTAGTAAATTTTAGTCCCAAACAGACGAGTTTTGCATAATAATATTATTTTAATAATAAAATAATATTATAATAGGCATTTTATGGAATATTTGAATTTTAGTTAAAAAATGGAAAATACAGTTTACATAAATTTTTATTTAGTTATTATATAATTAATAAACAATTTTATAAGCAATTAAATTTAATTATAATATATAATCGAAGTTCAGTTTGAATAGAACTCGTCGCACCGCAATAATTCGCGAATTTCGATCATCGACTTCAAATGGACGTACCGCGAGATACGTCAGATTTTCCCGATACAAAAAACGTTTGGTTCGAAATTAAAAGAGCTTATCATTGATATGTAAAGTTTTAAAACCAAACAGTTATATTTTGAGATAAGTTCAAAACAGATTTGAAAAAAAAATAGCGTTTGTGTCGTTAGTGACCCGAAACTGGATTTTAATGAAATAGGTTATTTTTAAATTATTAAAAATATGGAAAAATTATTATAAATCATAACAAATGATTTCAAAGTGATTTGGATAGGAAATATGAAGTTTCAAGTTATATTCCGAATATTTGTGTTTTCAGTCTAACTTGTGAATATAGTAAAACGTCATTTTGTGAATTTAAGTTAAAATAACTTAAATAATTTGATTTACAAAATATAACTATGCTTTGAAAGAAGCGTTTGGATAAAATCTTTTGATTTAAAAAAGTTTTCCAATTTTCATAAAAAATGGATTTAGATTGAAATAATCTTGGGATATTTGGTATTGATTACCTTTGTGTAGATGTCTATTAATTGAGGAATTTGAAAGATATTTATATCGTTATTACCTTTATAGTATTCGTTGATTATGAGAATTGGTGTTGAATATAAGTTGATATAATTATGTTTGCATTCTTATATTTAATATCAATTGGTTTGGGGTTTGTCGTGAATCGTGTCTTCAATAACACTACTCTTAAACCCAGTTGAAAATGAGGTTTATGGAATCAATCATTTAATTAAGATTAAATGAGTTTTCCAAAGTTAAGTTTTCCGATTAACAAATTAAATTGGAACTGAGTGGAAAACGATTTAGTGATAATCGAGATAGGTCTCCGTGGATGAAGACCGTTATTATTTAAGGAATTTAAAAGGCTTTGTTGTTATCATGTTTATAGTATTAGTCGGATACAGGAATTTATATCGATTATAAACTGATATGATTTTCGTGAAGGTTCCATTTTTAATGGTAGTATGATTTTGGGTTTATCGTGAATGATGTTTTAAATAACAGTGTTGTTTAACCTGGTAAGAGGAGAAAATTATTTCTCAAGACAAGTTGAAATGAAATCTTTATTTAGCTTGATTATGAAGATTTGAATGGAATGGTTTTCCCCAACAAACAATAATGGGAACGAGATTGAGAATCGCTTAAAAGAAAAGCATGTTTTTCGCGTAAGCGATAAGTTTAAGAAACCGTAGGTAAGATTTTAGGCGAGAGATGAGATTGAGGAAAGATTTAAACAAGAGTTTAAAACAATGTAAATCTTTGATAAGATGTAAGGGAAAATTCTTAAATGTAAAGAACGATTTATGTAAAAAGAATGTTCCCAAAATGGAATAAGACTCGTGACATATTGCATATGTTAATTGATTTGAAAGATGCAATAGTTATTCGAAATGACCGGGTTTCGACCCATTGTGAATAACTAAACGACGTAATGAAAACGTCGTTGACTATGATAGAAGACCGGAGATGTTCACATCGAAAGTATTGCTCGTTGATGCCTCATTCTCGAGTGGGCACCCAATTATGGGGTTATATTCTGATGGTCCAATCATAGTTGGAGCAATTCGAGTTGCAAGGGCTTTCACACCCAGACGGGGTCGTGGAATAAAGCGCCTTCGGTTTCGTTTAAAACCAAGAATGGACTTGTAATTGGATGTGTGTCTGACATTGTATTTTACAATATAACTGATTGGTTTTAATTGATGTTATATCAATTGGTGGCAGAGAATTTATTCTCTTTTCTTAACACCCTCCTCTGAGACTTATGTACTTAGAGGGCTGTATATTAATAGACACTGGGTATATACCGTGAATTGGCAATGTGGCATGCTAAGTGTAGCGGGCAGATAGATCAAAGCTTTCTGTTGAAAAACAGAGCTTTAGGGATGATGATCAAAGCATGACTGATATAGCGTAGCTTTCTGTATGTCTTGACTTGAAAGCCTCATAGCCCAGTATGATGGTAAACTGATGGTTAGATCAGTATGACTTTCAAGTTGAGAATAGACAACCTGTGGTTGAGAATGAACAACTTTTAGGGTTGTAATGGATTCGGTCAACCGAGGTGATCTAGGTAGTGGTAGCTCCACGTTTAAAGAGATAGAGTATAGTGGTGTTTCGAGTCTGGACTAAAGCCACGGGGAATGATACTTGACTCCAGAGTATAGTGTGGATGTGTATTATGGCGTTACAAGCCTAGACTAAACCGTGGAGATACACACTTCCATGATAGATCTTTCGAATCAGGAACCATCATAGTGTTGAGTATAATAGTATGATTTTTGTTTGATGATAATAAACATATATATTATTTTATAAATGTGCCTGTAAACAGTATTATTCTATATTACATAGCACATACAGAAATAAATATTTGTTTACATAGAATACTAACACACAGAATTGAATATTCAAATAGTATTTCTATTAAAATAAATATTTTATTTCTACAGTTGAAATAGTACATATACATCACTCCACTATTTACAATCCAGTTAAATATACTTGGATATTTTTGTTTAATTCAGACATGACACACTTGAATATATATCACATGAAATTGTACTATAAAAGAATTCAAATAAAATAGACAAACTGAATTGAACAACAAAAATATATTTTTCCTTTATTTCAATTCAATTTATGAGTACAATTTTATTCACGTCTACAATCATTTTCATATACAGAAGATAATCACTACATATCACTCAGTTATAAATACATAGTTACATAAATATTCACTGACACTAACACTGAGTCTTCACGAGCTTCCAAACCAGTGGAGTCATCTCCATACTTGTCACAGAAGCACACACAGTAAACTGGAACAAAAATAGAATTAAATATAAGCAAATATAAATTTATTTCAAATTTTATTTGCCTAAGAATTTTTGGTGTGTTTCTCATCATTTTTCTGATTTGGCCTGATTTATATCAAGTGCTCATATTTGTTTAAGTGTATAGAGAAGAAACCAGTATTGCAACTGAGGAGCAGCCTCGTGGACCAACTCAACTCAGTGCATATCAACACAAGCAAGAGCAGCATCCAAATTCACATGGATATCAGTGTGTGCATGTATCAATTCAAGTCAGAAGGAATGCTTCATCAAATCAAGTGTGTGTACAGGAAGCAAAGCATTTTAAATTTCAAGGGATCAGCTCAGCCATTCAAGACACAACATGAAGCAGGCCAATTTCAAGAAAAGTACACAAGGATATGGTGTAACAGGAAGGGATACAATGCATATGTGGTCATGGTGTACACAGCAAAAAGGGTCAAGTTTCTTTTTTTTGTATAAAAAAAACCTAGGCATATATGGTAAAGGAACCAAACATACATTAAATAACAAACCCGAGCAAAGTTATAACACGGTGCAAGTACAAGCGAGTCTTACATGCACAATAGACGTATATAACATCTGTTCTTAATCAGTTTTTTTTTCAAGTTTACATGGATACACTAGCAATATACCATGTCAAGGCCGAGCTAAGTAACAGGCTAGTAAAATATGCTAACTACACAACATAAAGGTCTGGACATGGTGAGACAAACTAGCAACAAAGAAAATTTCCAAGAGGAGAGTGCAAGTGTACAACACGTTTATACAAGCTGATAAGAATGCAAGCGTACAAAGGTGATTGGCACAAGAATTTCAGGATACACCAAAGCAAAGGACCATCACAAGCATCATGTAGCAGACTATAGTAAATTAAATGCAAGCACAAATGGCTACCCTTCACAGAGCAAATAGAAATGGCAAAGACTACATAACAAAACCCAGTGATCAAGACAGTATCAGTTCATATCAGTTTTTTTTAGGTACCAGAAAACATCACAAGCATGCTGAATGCAAAGATCACAAGTGCAGTATCATGTTCGAGCTTAAACAAGACACAACAAAGGGTTTAAGTCAAGTGTAGCATCAGTTCAAACTCAAGGAAAATCAAGTTTAGTACCAGTTCAAATTTGTATAGCATCAGTACTTATTTTTTTGGCGAGATAAAATCAGTGTAGTAACTGCTCTTATCAAAGTGTAACAACTGTTCTTATCTAAGTGTTTCAAGGCAAAGGCATGTTCAATTTAAAAAGGTCCATTCGATTTTATTGGCAAAGTATAGTTTAAAAATTGACAAGAATTCATCACGTAAAAGTTTCAGAAACTATTGGCACATGAATTTTCCATAAAAATATATGAGCATAGCAAAAATAGGAGAAAGGCATGCGAATTCAAAATCAAGGAAGAATCAAATTCTCAAACTCACAACAATAAACACTCAAGACCAATTCAAAGCCGAGAAGACTTCAAGCCAAAATTTAGACTATATCTAATGACCAAATTTGTGATAACCCGAAACCCATGTCACGGAATTAAGGATAATCATTCGGAATATAACACATTAATCAACATTAGCAGATTACAGATAATAGCATAAACATGAAATAGAATAATTTACATCAATATGACAGCGGAATCATAAAATGTAATAAACATCAGAGTAGCACAGTCATAGGATACAACTTAGTGCATAAAGGAAATGATCAGTCTACATCAAGATCACTGGGACATATACATCAGATAATACATAATAGAGATAAATCTGTCTACATCGCGATCAGCGGTACATATACATAATATAATACTGGCGGAAATGTCAATAGCCAAAATACAGAGAAAGTCAGTCGTCGCCATCAGCCAAAAACGCACTCCATGCTATAGTGCTAAGCCAAAATATCACCTGTAACCTGTCACTGGGTTGCCCATGTAAAAATAAGGGCACCCGAGTTTGCAAGTGAAACAAACTAAGAGTAAGTGTTGGGACTGGTATGAGAAATCTACTTAACTGGTTAAACAGTAACAATAAATCAAATCATAGGACCACGCCGCTAACAGGAACGGGTTTTCTCCAGTGATTGCCAGTGCATGAAATAAAATAAATCTTCTGAACAACACAGTGCTTTCTACAAAAATGTAGTCACTATAAGACTCAAGTCCCATCACACAATGCAACGCAAACTGGAGGATAGAGGTTTACCTTATAATGGCCAATATATGCTTGATACGTATAAACAACATCATTTTATATTATCACTAGTGCGTATATGTTTCAAAAGAAATTTCAATCATAATGTATCAATCATAGGCGGCATAGCTACCATCTACTATGTCTCTATATATAGGTTTACAATCAAAGCCGCAAGGTCGTATTGGAAATTGGATTTCCTTCATGAGTCGAAGCCACGGATGGCTCCTCACCGCTTCGAGACACTCTAGCAAATGCCTCAGAACTGCACACTCTGGGCAACCCTGGATCGATTAGGCCGGTCTTCCCTTACGTTTGAGGATTAGTTACTCCTGAACACACGTTTCCTGGTCCTATCGGACCTAACCATCGGCTCCGTAGAGACCGGTATATCCGAGGCGCCTCGTAATCCAACAACCATTTAGGTAAAAATATAATAAATGTCTGGGCTTGCAAAACCCTGGCACCATCCATAGCGAGAAAGAAACGTCATGTTCTCCCAACGGCCGATCTCGTTTTTGACTCATATCGAGGAGTGAGGCTCGCGAATCAACGCTATACACAAAGCTATGCTATATTAAAGTCGTGCTTTGATCATCTACCACAAGACTTTGCTTTTCAACAAAAGCCTTGATCATTTGCATCTTTGTATGCCATGCTGTCAATCCACACCATACCATTGATGTCTACCGATATACAACCTCTGAGCTCGTACGTCTCAGAGAAGGGCGTTAAGCAAGAGAATAAATTCTCCGCTGCCAAACAAATGTATATTTAGTAGAGATCAACGAATACAGCATAGAATACACGTCATACACACATCCATTTACAAGTCCGTTCTGGGTCTGAACAAAACCGGAGGCACCTTATTCCTCGTTCCACATGTCCAATACGGAAGAGAGGCCCTCGCACATCCGGACGATCAACCAGTACGTCCAGACCACTACCACTGTAACCTCATAAAGAGAGCTACCCATATCGAAGGCATCAGTAGCAATCCATACGATGTGAAGATCACCGGTCTTGCACCGTCTTCATATCTTCGGCTTTTTAACGTCGATCAATTTGTAACGACCCGAATTTTCGAACAATTTATTTTAAATATTTAATATGGTTTTAAATATTGAATTTGATAATATAAATGAATTTTTATCGATTTAATAACCGATTTCAATTTAATATCGAATATATTAAATTATCGTAACACAAAATATATTTTTTATTTATTTATGATTCAAATATTTTGATTTATATAGACTTGTTTATAACTTTAAATAATAGAACAATAAACAATGTATACTATAATGCTTATAAAATTTGTATCGCCGGTTTTGAGCACATTTATACTTTGGTTTAGTATTTCAGATTTCTTTAGTGATCGAGGAAGCCGGTTAGTGTTAACTATTCATGTGTTAAGTCCTAATATAAATTAATAAATATAATAAAGAAAGGGAGACAAAAATCTAGTGAACTTGGCTCAAATGTTTGATGGTACGTGAGTTGTTCTTGCGCTGACTTTGGGGTTGGTTTCTTTTAAAGTTCATACTCGTTTGCTTAAGCAAGAAGGGGAATACTCATACCATTTTGCTTAAGCCTGAAGGGAAATTAAACATAAATTAACAAACAATTTCTTCTTTTCCTTCTATTATTTTTCCTCCCTCCATTCGTTCAATTCCTCCTACCAAATTAAAATCGAAATCGATATTTCTTCGATCCTTCTAAAAGCAAAAATAAAATCCAATGCCGCTGCTTTTGGTATTCATTAAAATCGATGGCCATATACTTCAATTAGGAAGGGAAATTAGGTGCGACGCTTTCTGCTGAATTCGACATCAGACTAACGAAGTTAGGGTTAGGTTTTGGGGTTGATTTCGTCAGCAATGTGCGAATTAGAGGGGTGCGTGGCGATGGAGATTTGACAAAGTTCTATTGTTTTTTTTTATGGACTGTAGCTGGGTTCTGGGGCGTCGCGATGGAGTTTCGAAGCTCGGACTTCCACCAGATCGCGATGCTTTATAATGGTCGGTTTCTGGTAGTAAATGAGGCGCATGCGAGGTTGTAAGGGGATGCGTGAGTTTCGAATGATAGTGGAGGGGGATGTGGGTTCTCTTGTCGATGACTAGAGCTGCTGAAATTGAAAGGTGTGAACTGGTTTGTTATAAAGTGCGAATTGCAATTTTTGAAGATATAAGAAATGACAATTGTAATGTCCCATATTTTCTAACCATTTATTTGAAATATTTTATTTATTTAAAATATTGATTTGAGTTTAAATAATGGGATTTGACCATTTTAATTTGAATATTTAAATTATATTAATAATATAATAATATTGTATTTTCGGGATATTTGAAAAAAAATGTTGAATTTGCTGTATAATGTGAACGAGCGATTTAAAGTGGTTTAAATATGGTTTATATTAAATTATATTAATATATTCATTATTAAAATGACGTCGGAACGTTTAATTTATAATTATATTATAAAACGAGCTGCAGCGGCGCGGTAGTTCGTAATTTGGCGCTTTGAACTTTAAACGGCTGTACAGGGCCCAAAGTGAGTCGGATTTTCTCGAAACAAGAATCGTCCGAATCTGTTGGATAATATCTTTCTAATGGAGAAGAAAAATCAAATTTTCATAGCATAGATTTTATTTTATGTCCAAATCAAATTTTGAAAAGGTCGCTATGGAATTCCTTTATATATTATAGCGATTTAATTATATAAAATAAAGTATTTTCATTTTTTTGAATATCAAATTCGCTTGAAGTTCATCCCGTGATATTTTATTTTGGTAGTATACGAAATTCTAGTCGTGTACATCCAGTTGCAATATTTTATTTATATTATGTTGAAGTATTTTAAAATTTATTTATTTTAATTCAAATTGGACCTTTTAAAAGGGACTTTATTCAAACGACCTCCGTTTTCGATGAAACAAATTTTATTAGGACCGAAATGACAAATTATTGCTAGATTTTCAAGTTGCGAGCAAAACAGAGTTATTCTGTGAGCGTGGCAAAATATAATGCAAATAAAACGACCATTTGGAGTTAAACGAGGGCCATTTGAGCAGATAGACTCGAAATTCGACGAAACAAGTTTCATTAGGACTGTAACGTCAAATTATACTATGTTGTCCGTTCGCATCATGAACCGAGCTTGTATGTGAGCATAGGACCCAATAAACAGTGTTTGAAATTGCGATAAACATGGAATAAAAAGCGTTAGTCAGCGTCGCTTGTCACATCAGCTTAAAATAATATAAATCCACTTATATATACCCCCCCCCCAAATCAGAATTTCGCAAGCCAAATTCCATTTCCTTCATCAATTTTGCAGAAAAGCCCCTCTATACAAATTAGTTTATATCTTCAAATCTGTCAAGAATTTGAGGGGGGTTCCAAAGGTAAAGTTGTAGAACGGGTCGGGATCTACCTACTGAGAAAAATTGGGGTGGAACGGTGGTCGGAGGTGGCCGGAATCGGCTTTAAACCGTGAATGTCCAGTTTCATTTTTATGGGTTTGGTGGCGTTTGGGCTGTCGTTTGGTGATGGGTTCAAAGGTGAAGTCATAGAGGAGACGTAGGGCTACCTTTTTGCTTTGGTCGGGGTACCTGGAAGTGTCCGTTGTGGCGTGGGAACTGAGTTGATCGGAGAACAGTTTTGGGGTGGATTTTTGAAAGCTGCGACTTAATTATGGCCGATTCCGGCGACGGTAGTGAACGAGGGTGGAAGGAGTCTGAAGGTCAGGGAGGCTCTGATGGGTGGCGGTCTCAACGGCGAAGGTTCGGTGGTCCAACTCAACTCGTGGTGGCGGTGGTTGGCTGATAAACGGGTTTGTGGCAAAGCCAATTTTTGGCGAACTAATGGGGAGCTGGGCGTCGAGCTTCAGGGCGGTGGACGAGGGGCTCAAGGCGGTGGCGATGGTCGGTCGAAGGCGATCTCTGGTAGTCGGAGTAGCTGCCGGTGACGTGGAGTTCAACTTGAAGGATGGTTTGGAGAAAGGTTTTCCAAAGACGAAGAGAGAGTCGGGTTTCAGGTAGGAGGTCGGGAGAAAACGTGTTTTTGTGTAATACGCTGATGACATGGCACAGATTTAAGGTGATTATTAAATTATAGTTAATTAAATTTATATAAAACAAGTTTAAAACTTTAAATAGTTGTAACTTTTACGTACATTACCGAAATCTGACGAAATTGGATCCGTTGGGATCGCAGGGACGAGGCCTAGACGATGGCACTGACTGGGATTCGATTGGAGCTGATTGGAATTTCAGATAATTTTGAACGATCGTTTAAAATTTAATGAAGAAAACGCGTCAACCGTCAACCAGAATTAAATCTGGTGAGTTAATTCTCACACCTTCTGGAATCCTGTGATGTGGTAAATTCATATTAAAATATAATTTACCGCTAAAAGTATAAATTGGTTGATTGGTTGCTATTGGCTGTTTATTGTTGATTGGTTGCTGTCATTTATATTTCATTAGTAGATTATTGAAATTTATTTCATATATTATTATCAAATGTATAATGAGCTGTGATGCAGGGAAGAATAGGTTGGAGGGATCCGACCGGATTCCTCAAATATTATATATGTTTGTTTGTTTCATATTGTTGATATAAGAACTGATTTAACCCCAGATGGTAGTAAAACCTGTTTGAACATGATGGTTGAATAAATATTCACCTGTGTTGTTTTTAAAATCAATCAACAGTGTTGATTGAGTAATTCGCAGTTAATGGCCTAAAATGTGTTGTTTCAGCTGTCGGTTTACCATTCGATGAATTGACGCAGTTTTAAAGTTATAAATTATTTTATAACTGAACTGAAGCTCTTCAGTTATTTTATATAATTAATTAAATTAGAAATTTATGAATAAATATTTTAATCGGGCTTTTAAAAGAAATTGTTTAAATGGTTATGAAATAAGATTTTGTGATTTACGCAAGTGTTGAAAGCAGAAACCACAGAAATTACCTACGTGTTGGTAAAATGGGATAATTGTTTTTAAAATAATTAAATGGCATTTTAAATTAATTAAGTTATTTAATTAATTTAAAGGGAAATGACAAACGAAAATCAGTTAATAGTTAACTGATATGTACGGTTGGTAAAATCCACCGTTTTCGGGTAAAATGGACAAATGAATAAATTTGATTTAAATATTCGTTAAAGTTTAACGAATAGAGTGAAATATTTGTTAATCTTCGAATTAAGGAAATCATTGAAGTGTTTAGTGTGAATAAAGTAAATTATTATTAAATAAGCTTTTAAAAATAATAATAATGATACCATTTTAGTAAATAGACAAGTTAACCATCTTTAATATTGTTAATAATAAAGTTAATTATTATTTTAATTAATATTAATTAAGGCGATGACTTTTAATTAGACATTGATTAAGAAATGTTTGAGTAGCGATAAGTTTTGATAAGAAGGAGCAATAAGAGTTATAAAGAGATTTATAATCCAAAGCTTTCAACAAGATTTGTAAATGAGATGTATAGGTAAATGTGAAGATTTAAATAAGATTTTTACTTAATTACTAAATTAAGTAAAAGGGAATTCAATTGAATTGAAATGATAAGGAGGATTATAAATATATTAGTAGCAGGCTGAAATATGGTAATGGTAAATGTTTTTTATAAAATATAAGAAGTTGTTCAAGAAGTTTATCGGATTTTTATAAGTGATTTGGAAGGAATCCAAACAAGGTTTTAAAAGGGATTCTTTAAACCAAAATGTCGACCTTAAAGGTCAAAATATTCAATTGAGCGAAACATTGTAAAAGAAATAAGAACTACAAATGTAAAGAAATACATATAATTGGGTTATGTTAAACATTGGTAATGGGTTTTTGAAATAAAATCCAAGTTAACGAGTCTTATTTAAAGAAAGTGAAAAAGCGGATTTTTAATCCAAGATGAAGTTTATGATAAAAATGCTCGTATAAATGGAAATAGATTATTCGACGAGTGATTTTTATTATAAATCAAAGTGTTATGAGAAAAGTAATGATTTAAGTTAAAAGTGGTGTTTTATGGACATTTTATTTAATCAAACAAATTAAGTAAAGAGGTTATATTGGAAGAAGATTTTAAATGTAAGAAATGGTTTATAAAACTAGATTTGAATCCAAGGTGGTAAATGAGATTTTAATATCAGTGGTTAAGTCAAGAACTGATATTATTCTGAGATAAGAATGTTGTCGATCAAGGTCAGAGAGGTAAATAAAATACCCCAACTTGAACGGCTTCATTATTATCGAGGAATAGTATTAGTTTGAAACAAGTGAAAGGTGTTGTGATTGATGTGATATCCCATACGAGAAGTATCGAATATAAGTGCTAGATTTTGGAATAATGAACAATACTAAAATATTAGTTACAACGTAAATAAAAATAGTTGGTTTTAAATTATAGTTGACATTTGCTTTGCCATATCAGAATCGATAACTTGTTTTATACCATTAAGTATAATACACACACACATATATATATATATATACATATATATATCGTGAGATACCCGAGAATAAATAAAAAGGGGAAAAAGGTTTTAAAGAAATATATCGATATTTCCAAAAGAAATGGGAAACTGAGTGTATACTTATATATATGTTCTAAGGAAATTAAAATAGTTTTTGTTATAATTGAGAATAAATATAAGGCTTTATTATATTAAAAGAATTAAAGGTTGATGAACCATTTATTATTTATTTGTAAATAGGCCAAGTAGTGCCAAGTGCTGAATCAGCAAACTCCTTGTATTCACACTATTGTTATTTGATAGTCAAATCACCGACTATCAAATCTGACCAATACGGTTGTTGGTACGGAAAGACCAGGATCGAATTTATATTCGAAAACCATTCCGACCAGCAAATACGTGAAGACGTCGAAGGAAGACGGAGCAAGTGAAGGCCGTGGATCTTCATAAGCGGAAGGATTGCTTGACGAATATTCCTGTGTTGCAACACAGAGGTATTTTGATGTGATTCGATCGTGGTTGGGATTTTTCGGATTGCAAGGACTACTCGCTACTGATCCTTGGGGTGATTCCTATATAAGGTTGTAGTAGGAGGATGCCTTCGGTTCATCCTGTTCCTGGATGACTTGTATGGACAAATATCTGACAAAGTATTTCCAAAAGACCACGTATGTTGATTTCTGCAAATGTATCATAGTTGGTTAGCTCCAAACTAGAGTATTTTTGTGGATGTCAATTAGTGATATCTGATGGATTTGACGATGTGGCATTCAAAGTGAATGGTAGCCAAATGTTTTAAAAGTAAATTCTGACCTCAAGCCTCATCAACTTGGAAATGACAAAAATCGGGCAAGCAGCATGGCTATGTGGGTAGCTCCCATTAGGATGTATAATAACCTATCTATAGAAATTCCATTTGCTTCTTTAGTCTATATTCGATGCTGTCCCTTTTTCGGGAAACGGCTGCCGATCCCAATCGTTGGTGATATACACTCGATACACTCAAGCGAAATGAGTGGTTGGTCATGTGTGGGCCAGGTTGCAAGACGTTCTTGTTGAACCCAATGTATTCGCCTTTAGAGATACACTATCGGCAGGTGGTTCCATACATTGTCATAGTCGGAATCCAATTTCCAATAAGCGCCCATGGTTTTTGATTGTGTACTATATATGTGGAGCGTGAGATGCAAGCGTTCCGCTAGATTGTTAATTTGTATTTAGACACTATTATAATATCAGAATAAGTTATGATTTCAAAAACGTTTTGGGTTATAGTAACGAAAAACCGTCTGTGTTTATGTGTGTGCTGGTCTTACTATTATCCTCTGATTTCATAAAGCATTTTCCAAAGTTAAATAAGTTGTTTGTGCTGTGAATTTATCACTGAAAGTATTCTAGACTAACCCGGTGAATTTTGCTTTGCTTCAAATGTGCTCGGGTCAGACCGAGTTTGTTCCAGGTTAAATTTTGCTTGGAGTCTCAGGGGCTGGAAGCAGGAGGCTTCACCGCTAGTTATGTAAAGTTATTATTCCGCTGTGTCTGATATATGTTGTACTCTGATGGTTGGTATGTATATACTGTTTTATTGTATAAAAAGATTTGTTATATTATATTATATTTGTTCCACTGTGAGATTCTGATGTGATGTTCTTCTTCTTTCTTCTATTCGAATATTCTTTATCTCTTTCCTCATCCTCTAATTTCTTTCTATTGGCAATCTGGGGTTCGATACTTGGGTTTTTGGCAAGTAATATGGGTTTATGTATTGTTGTCAAAAATTCGAGCGTTGATTTTTTCCCCGGGTCGTTATAGTGGTATCAAAGCTATTGGTTTAGTGATAACCTTATGTAACAACCCGGAAAATACGAGCCAATTTAAAAATTTTAAATTGGTTATTTCAATGCAATTTGAACAATTGAAATAGAAGATTTCAATAAAAGAATGAATTAGAAATAGTGAGGCATTTTGAAAATTTGAATTTAAACTTTGACTGACTGCACCGGGTGCAAAATATAACGGATTTTAGTGATACCAAAAATATTTAAATCTTTTTATGAATATCTTTCTAACGAATCAGAAAAATCCAAGTTTCATAGCAGGAATCAAAATTTATGGCCAAATGAATTTTCAGAAAGGTCGCTATATAGAATATATAGCCCCTGAAAATAGACATTTTGCAAACGACCTCGGAATTCGACGAAACTACTTTTGTTGGGTCCGGGATGTCAAACTATTGCTAGGTTTCAAATTTCATAATTTTTGAAGCTAGTATGTGAGCGTGGAAAAAGAAAATGTGTTTGGTCAATTTCTGTTAAATTGGATCGACCAGAAAATGGCCATTTTTCAAACGATCTCAGAATTCGACGAAACTAGTTTTGTTGGGACCGTAGCGTCGAAACATAGCTAGATTTATTTTTCTGGAATTTTTCGAATCAGTTTGTGGCCCTGGCAAATTGAAATGTACGTTCAAATGGAATATAAAATGTTTTATACTTTAATTTGAAAAATAACTAACTGTAACAGTCAAATTGGCCAACGAAACATATCCCATTGTGTCCGGGATGGGGGTATTTAGCTAGGGGCGACAGTCGTTGGGTTTGAATTGGTGTCCGTGTGGAGAAACAGTATTTTAAAATTTAATAAAACCCACGGGTCAATCAAAATTATCCATTCATTAAAATAAAAACCCACAGAAACCCTCGCCGCCTCCCTTGCGATCGACGATAACCCGCTTCGCCCCTTCCGAGCCCAATCGTCGCCGCCTCAGCCACCTTCAATCGTCGCCGCCGCCTGCAATCGACAGCATGTAACAACCCGAATTTTTAACAACACGTTAAATCAAGAATTAAGGCAGCATTTAATTTTAAATTCTGAATCAAGTAAAACGGGCTATGCCATTGCGTTCGTCTCGGAAAAATACGCGAAATAGAGTCCGAGTTTTCGAGAATCGGAGTCCGTATGACCCGTTAAAGGCCCAAAGAAGATTTCTGGAAATTTGAATTTCGGAAGCAGCTTTGAAAATCAGATCTGGGGCCAGGCGGGAAGTTTCCCGCCTAGGCAATGTCGACAGGGCTGTCGACAGGCCTGTCGACTTGGGCCCAGACCAAGTCGACAGCCCTGTCGACTTGCCTGTCGACAGGGGGTGGCCGGGCAGTTTTGCCTGGCGCACCATTTTGGGTCTTGGTCTGGTCTTGTGGCCTGGTTCTGGAAGCTTCTGAGATCTGACGGTCCTAATCTATCCTAGGGTTAATCTAAGGGCCTAAAACACTCCTAATCTCTATAAAAACACCCCTAAGGCTACCCTAAACCCTCATAACTCACCCTCTCCACGAAGTGCTGCCCAAATGCCAAGTGATCATGGCATCCATCCCCTTTTCCTAAAGCCTAAGCACTCAAATCGGATTCAAATCAAGAAGTGCAAGCTTGCTACATCAAATAGAGGCCAAATCAACATTTCTATGCGAGTTTCATGATGGTTCTTCATCAAAGGAGCCACCTTTCTTCGTCATGAGGATGCATGATCCCTTTCCTAAGCCTTGCCTATGTAAGTTCTAGCTACTTGTAGGTTTAAACGATGATTTTGATGTGACATGGGATAAAATGCAAAGTAACATGAGTATGTTAGCCTATGGGAACTTAGTTTGCCTCTTTAACATGAATATATGACTTTGGGTGATGTTGTAGCAACTAAACCATGCTATGCATGTTGCATTGGACTTAGTTTGCCATGCAAGATTGGACCTTTGCTTATGGTATGTTAGCATGCACACTTGAAACCACTTTGACTCATGAAACATGTGCATGAATGTGACTTTGAGGCTATGCAAGTAAATGAACCCGAATCCCTTATGCTTTTATGCAAGTTGGTAGCCAAATCCTTTATGAGATTATGCATGCTTGTGGCCAATTTCCCCCTTTTAAGTTGTGCATGTTTATGGCCAAACCCTTTTTGATAATATGCATGTTTGTGGCCAAATTCCCTTGTGACATTTTGTGTGTTTGTGGCCAAAACCCTTTTCTATGACACTATGCATGTTCGAGGCCAATTTGTAGTCATAGTATTCTTACTATGTTGACTCGTCTATACTTATGTTGGAAACACGTTTTGGGGTTGGGTTAGACGAGCATGAGCATACGTGAAAGACTTAACTTGAAGTTTCATAGAAATATGATGCGAAACATGACTTGGGTTAAATGGGTATAACATGTCAACATGTAACGTTAAATATAACATGGAAGTTGACGTGTAAGTAAGCATAAAAACATAAGCTTGGGAATTTACCTATTAAGTTAGGTCTACCCATTGGGAATTTACCTATTAAGTTAGGTCTACCCAATTGCTTGAAACCTTGACTATGAACATGACACTAGACTAAACATGAAAGTGACCAACTCGAGGTTGGGTTGAGTTTGCAACGTAAAACTACCCGGAACCGACCGGCCTAACTAGTAGTTGCAAACAATAGGACTCAATGTGAGAAGTTGGTCATGTTGTGCTTGAACCCGAGGTTAGACCAAGTTGTGGTGTAAATCTACCCAGACCCGCCCGGCTTAACTAGTAACCACAACAAAGTCTAATGTGAGAGGTTGGGGTGCATTAAATAATTAATGCCACATAATAGGGTTAAGTTAATTTGATTAATGAGGCTTAACCAAATATGACATGGACAAACGGGTTAAGTAATTTGATTAGGCTAATGATACTTAATAAAACATGATAGGCTTGGGTAGGTTAAGTATCTTGATTTGCCTAATGACACTTGACCATTTTTATACGACTAGTGGACGGGATTAAGTTAACCAACACTTAATCAATCCAACACGATAACGTGGTAAGGTTAAGTAAATTTTCTTAATGACACTTAACCGTATAATACAGTTAATGGATGAGGTTAAGATTAGACTTAACTAATCTAAACATGGTAAGCGGATGGGGGTTAAGTTAGCCTAGACTTAATTAATCCAGCTTGGTAGTTTAATGGAGTTAAGTTAAACACTTAACTAATCTAACATGATGACTTGAGGTGGTTAAGTGACCTATACTTAACCAATCTAACTCGTGAAATTTATTGAGGTTAAGTTAACCTATACTTAACCGATCTAACGTGAAAACACGATAAGGCTAAGTCACGAATCGCTTGAATACACTTGACCAATTTGACTAAGTAAATTGATAGGGTCAAGTTGATATATACTTAACCAATCTAGAATGATAATTGGACGAGGTTAAGTCGTGGATTGCTTAACATATACTTAACCAATCTAGAATGATAATTGGACGAGGTTAAGTCGTGGATTGCTTAATATATACTTAACCAACGTGAAGCATGGTTTGTAGGGTTAAGTCTTGGACTTAGATACTTAGCAAATTTTGACATGATTTGTAGACGGGTTAAGTCATGAACTTAAGTGACACTTAATCCATTATGAAAACCCTAATTCGGAGGATTAGGTAAATAACTATAGTTAACAAGGATTATGGAAATAAGGCTAAGTAGTAAACCTTAGTTAAAAGAAACTAAGTAATAATTCTTAGCCAAGGAAATTTGGACCACCTATTAGATGAATGAGTAACCCGATACGGTAGGTCATCGTTTAAGTATACGTGTAGGAGCAGGTTATCTGACTTAGATAAAGGCTCCAGCGAACTGGGTAACGAAGCATCGGCTTCGAGGAACGTGAGGATATTCTTGGGATCCCTCCGTGAGCTGCCAGGTCATTATACTAGGCTCATGAGAGGTTAAGGTCTGCGTTAGAAGAACCAAGAGTATGCCTTGGTTGCTATGCGAGCGACCTAAAGACTGGGATGGATTAGCGTGGAGTCGACGATCCTTAGTTTTTTTGCCCAGAGATAGCATGTCGCCGACTACCTACCATCTTTAGTCAATCGTGTACGTACGGAAAGGCAGGGAACTCCCAAAAGACCATATACTAGCTATCAGGTTATGGGTGAGGTTGGCTATCCGGAAATGGGCATCGATGGGCCTAGTGTAGTTCTCATACATGATTTTTCGTGGGTTGCCTTTCAGTAGTTGAGGGAGGGGTCACGTGGGACCATAACCACGAGTACAAAAACAGACCTTGATATCCGCATCAGCAGACGACTTAAAGCTCCCGACCGAGTTCCATATTTCTTAGTTTGCCCTGGCATGGAACTCGGATGGCACATTGGGGAACATGTGCATCTAGACATGGAAAACGATTCACGATGAATGCGTGGGAAAAAGGGCGCGATTGGCGGTTAGCGTAATCCCTAGTGGCCCTAGGTAGTTGAACCCAAACCAAGATACGAAAACGTGCAATAGGTAAGCATAATCCCTAGTAGCCCTAGGTAGCATAAGTCCTAGTTGTACAAACAATAATTCATGTTGGAAGACCCTAGCTAGGTTTAGGGTAACAGTCCAAACCGATCTTAAGGATCATAGAACCGTGTTAAAGTAATAAAGAATCTCATGGGAAAGCCCGTATGGTCTACGGCAAGGGACTGAACTTATATACATAGAAAGAAACATATGATTTGGGTAACCTATATATGCGATATATTAGGTGGACATAGACCATTACATAACATTGGGCAAGGGACATTCATGGTTAACACATGACGCGGGTTGGGATACTAGTACGAGAGGTGCTGAGCAAATACACATGTTAGAACCAGGAAAAGTATACGTAATAGATACCGCGGGATGTTAGACAGGGTAGATAACCTTGGGTAGTGTACTTGATAGAAAACTGACGATATGATACCTTGACTTATCATGACACCGTAGTTTATCATGATATCT
Organism: Allium sativum; assembly: GCA_030737875.1. Taxonomy (NCBI): domain Eukaryota; kingdom Viridiplantae; phylum Streptophyta; class Magnoliopsida; order Asparagales; family Amaryllidaceae; genus Allium; species Allium sativum. Next base: position 724,866,152 of record CM060919.1, on the reverse strand, counting down.
TCGTTTACCTTGCTAAAGCAGTTCAACCGGTTACCCTGGTTTAGTTTATCTATCTTGTAGTTATCCTTATGTTTACTTTCAGTTTATGCATGTCATGTTACCTTACCTGTTTTTATACTGGAAGTAGATAGGACTTACTCAGTCTTTTTGACTGACCCGTTTTGTTTCGCATCTTTTCTTCCGTTTCCCCCCCCCAGGTTACAGGGAGGAAACACTGCTGTTTAGTTCGGACTTCTTCTGCTTGAAGGTCATCATGGATGGCTTGGACTTTTCCTGGCTATGGCTATTTTACTGTTTTTACTTGGGGAATAATTTATGAAAAAGTCTTTATGCTTCTTTACTATTGCAAGACAGGTTTAAGATGTACTCTGATGTAAAAGGCTTTAGACCTTGTTTATTCATGTTATGAAAGTTTGATTTTACTTCCGCTATTTATATATGTTCTGTCTTGTGATATTTCTGTGCATGTTTACCAATAATGCCCCTCTAAAGCCAGTGCATTCCTTTGCGAGTGACCCTAGCGGAGGTGGGGTGTTACATTTGGTATCAGAGCAGAAGGTTACCAGACTGGGCAAAAGTTTTTAAAACCTTCTGAAAACTATTTGAGAAACCGTTTACAAAGAAGCATTTTTTTTCAAAAAAAGTTTTTAAAGGCTATTCCCCAAAAGCCATTAGCACCCTCCTTTGATTCCTTGATTGAATCTCGTTTCCTTTCTTTCCTCCATCTGTGGTCACAGTAGTTCTAACTGTGACTAATCTTTGTCTAGCCACGTAGGTGTTTCCCGTACGATGGAGGTGGTTCTCGAGAGACCCTTTGCCGTGTTACAAGAAAGGATAGTAAGAGTAAGGATAAGCAACTGTTGTTATGGCTTAGTCCATCAAGGAGGACAAGGACAAGATCAGCGGAGAGGGAAATAGTACGCTCTCATTTCTAGGGTGCCTAAAAGAAATGGTGCCGTTTCTGGTAAAGGTTTAGTCGTTCTTTTCTATCATCCCGTCCAGACTTTGTCTTGATCATCGTATCATTTAAGTCTGCTTGGATAGTGAGTCTCTGCACCTTAGTACTAGCATAGTAGAGGATCCCGTTTTCGTCTCAAGTCCTATTGGAAGATTTGGTCCATTAATTCATGGCTTGTTTGGATTTGAGAATGTCTATATCAAGTGTTGAGCTTGGAAATAATGCTTATGTTTATAAGTTGTGGATGGATTCTAAGGATAAAGTGGTCACCCAATAAGGGGTGCCATTCTCGGTTTTGGAAAGAGGGTAGTTAGACTCTCGGCTTATCTTGGTGATACCCTCGAAGTCTCGTGTAAACCTTTTTGGGTTCCGTCATGGCTAGTTACCTAGAATCCCGGGATGCAGTTGTTGGTAATCCGTTCGAATAGAATTCGCCGCTAAGGCGGATGGTTCGTTTCGATTATGCATGAGTTATGGGAATTACCCTAGTAAGTGCGCGCGGTAACTTGTTTACTTCCAAGAGGAAGTTCTTCTACGTGGAATACCTTATGGTACGAGGTCCGAGATTCACTAGTGAATTTTGGAAAGCTTGCATGAGAGCCAGAGTACGCAGTCATGTTTGCGTCAAGTATTCTAGAAAAGGGTAAGCGCAAATGGAACGAGAGGCGACGAAGAAATAAGTTCCAGCTCAGGTTATGGAAACAGGAAATAAGAAGCTACGAAATCGCGAAGTTAAAAGACGGTCAAGGCATGATGGAACTAAGCTCAAGGTAATGCGACTCAGGAGACTGAAGACTATATACGTGCATGATATCTCTTTTGGGAATATATCCTCGATCCCTGTTTTTCTGTTGAGCTTGCTTGTAGGCTATCTTTTATAGATATCCTCTCGATCCTGTCTCGGTTACAAACCCCGTACGGAGTTTGTTTTGTTTATCTTCTCGGCCCTGTTTCAGGGAATCTTAGGTAGAACCCTATGGATGTAAACATGTATTTGAAACATGTTATGATTGATATGGTTGCGAATGGTTGCAAGTGGTTGCTCGTGGATGCACGAATACGAATTAGATACTAGCTTGACTCGGTCACATTTCATATTGCATATGCACGAGTATTTATACTTGTTTATGGATGAAATTGAATGTGTTATCATGCGGATGTTGCATATGGTTGAATGTTTGTGCACGCATATAGTGTATATGATTAGGACTATTTGCATACATGATGGATTCATAGCACTAAACATGTTTTTGCATTCAAAAGATTTTTCAGGCCTGATCATTAGCATTAGCTAAGGAACATGTACACACACGTTTTGCATATATTCATATGGCATTAGAAATCATCTAAGGACAATGATTGCTTGTGGATGATGTTTTGAGTAGATGGATGATGGATGGTAGGATATGTTCTTCCTAACTTGGAGATTTCGGGGACGAAATCCTAAAAGGTGGGGAGAATGTAACAACCCGAATTTTTAACAACACGTTAAATCAAGAATTAAGGCAGCATTTAATTTTAAATTCTGAATCAAGTAAAACGGGCTATGCCATTGCGTTCGTCTCGGAAAAATACGCGAAATAGAGTCCGAGTTTTCGAGAATCGGAGTCCGTATGACCCGTTAAAGGCCCAAAGAAGATTTCTGGAAATTTGAATTTCGGAAGCAGCTTTGAAAATCAGATCTGGGGCCAGGCGGGAAGTTTCCCGCCTAGGCAATGTCGACAGGGCTGTCGACAGGCCTGTCGACTTGGGCCCAGACCAAGTCGACAGCCCTGTCGACTTGCCTGTCTGTAACACCCCACCTCCGCTAGGGTCACTCGCAAAGGAATGCACTAGCTTTGGAGGGACATTATTGGTGAACAAGGTAAACATGCATAATGATATATCAAGGCAGAACAAGAACATATGTATATATATGTAAACAGAGTAAATAACATGGATAAAACAGCGGAAGATTTTAAACCATTTCAAAACACAAGTCTGGTACATCAAAATGTCATTTTCCCAAAATTACAAGTCTAGATAAAACATCATCTGATAAACTGAAATACATAAGTACTATCCCCAAATAAGAATGATAAACCATAGCGAGCTCAAGTCCAAAGCATTCATGAGCTATCCAGAAAAGCAGCAAAGATCCAAGCTAAGCTCCTGTATTCCCTCCCTGAGAACCTGGGGGGGGGAACGGAAGAAAAGAGGCGAAAGAAAACAGGTCAGTCAAAAAGACTGAGTAAGCCCTACTACAATCAATGTAAACTGATAAAGTTAACTGACATGAGCAGCAAGTATGAACATAAGGATAACAAACATACTAACATGTTGACTGACTAACAAGGCAGATAACGGTGTCATCGCATAATCAGGTTTAAGGTTTTTCACCACGGGTGCACCAGCATTCTAACATGTCATGTATAATCCAGAATTTATCCCTTGGCCTAAACTTGGCCCAGTATCAGGTGTTTGACTCAAATCAAGATCCAATCTCTTGGTACCAATACTTAGTATAACCGTATTAGGTGTTACCCAAAACAGAACGGAACAGAATGGTCCATACAGAAGTAGGGTTTGGGAAAAATGGGCTTTTACCTCTCCTAACAGGTAAAGTACAGAGACAGAGTGTTGACAATAATGGGCCTTTAACACCCTAACAGAACAGAGTTCAGAAACAGAATGCTAACCATAATGGGCCTTTACCACCCTAACAGAACAGAGTACAGAAACAGAATACTAACCATAATGGGCCTTTACCACCCTAACAGAACGGAATACAGAAACAGAGTACTACAATTAGGTGTACACTAGTAGTGGGCCTTTACCACCCAAACAGACGGTACCACGCAGAAACAGACGGGTGTTACCACCCAACAAAACAGACGGTACCTACAGAGTCAGACAGAGTTAAGTGTTCCCTAAACCCTACCCAAGCGATCGGCTCCCTAATTCATAAATACCCTGTGTCGGTCCCACGACAGGGTGTATCACTCCCTAAAGTGGCAACCAATTGGCACAGGCATATTTACAGATGTCACGGCGTCTTACATCCTCAGAGGCAGGCCGGGATCCATGCACGCACATGACCCGGTTGGAACGCACCATCAACACCCATCGCCATTATCAGAATGAACCACTTATAATCAGTTCAGTAAGCGTGCCCGGACCCTACCTACAGTTGGGTCAAAGTGTTGATACCAGAAAGGGTTACTGACTAATATGGGTCCCAAAAAACAGATGACACAAGTATTCCCCCTTATGTCCCCAGACTATCAGATTCAGATTAACTTATTAACAGAGTTCAGACATACAAAGTTCAGACGATCAATCTTCAGATTAAAGGGTTCGGATAACAGATTACAAACTTGCCTAACTTGATGTGGGTCCTACAGATCCGCAGAACAGGTTCGTTTAATTTGTCAATCAAGTTAGTCTATCCAGACCAGATATCTAATTGGTTCTCAGCCTTATCAAATTACTGAGTTGGATTGGTTAAGATCAACTCAACCCCGTTAATTTACCGAGTTCAGATTGGTTAAGTGTAGGTTAACTTAACCCCGTTAATTTACCGAGTTCAGATTGGTTAAGTGTAGGTTAACTTAACCCCGTTAATTTACCGAGTTCAGATTGGTTAAGTGTAGGTTAACTTAACCCCGTTAATTTACCGAGTTCAGATTGGTTAAGTGTAGGTTAACTTAACCCCGTTAATTTACCGAGTTCAGATTGGTTAAGTGTAGGTTAACTTAACCCCGTTAATCCCCCATATCCAAATTGGTTAAGTATTCCAGCGGTCCATGACTTAACCCTAATCACGAGGCATTAATTAATTAATGCGCCTTAACCTCTCACATTAGACCTTATTGTGGTTACTAGTTAAGCCGGGCGGGTCCGGGTAGCTTTACACCACAACTTGGTCTAACCTCGGGTTCAAGGTACAATATGACCAACTTCTCACATTGGGTCCTATTGTCTGTAGCAGCTAGTTAAGCCGGTCGGTTCCGGGTAGGTTTACGCTACAAACCCAACCCAACCTCGAGTTGGCCACACTTATCTTTTCTAAGTGTCATGTCCATCATGTTTCCAAAACATATTACACATTTTCAAGCAATTGGGTAGACCTAACTTAATAGGTAAATTCCCAATGGGTAGACCTAACTTAATAGGTAAATTCCCAAGCTCATATTTTTATGTCTTTTAAGTTTACCCAACCCCAAACGCAATCCCATCGCTTACACATCGCAATAGCGCATAAAGGATAGAAAGAGGGAACTTGGCACAATCATGACATAAAAATGGTTGGAGCCACAAATTCAACATGGTGGCATATGCAATATACATATGTTCATATACTTGCATTAGGCCTCAAAAAGCATGCATAACATGATAACATGAACCATATGTCCATCACAAACTTGCATAACATACTTGCATAAACAAACTTGCATAACATATGTCAACTTGCATATCATACTTGCATAAACAACTTGCATAAACAAACTTGCATCAACTATGACAACTTGCATATCATATTTGCATAAACAAACTTGCATAACTTATGACAACTTGCATATCATATTTGCATAAACAAACTTGCATATCTTATGACAACTTGCAAACCAAACTTGCATAACAAAACTTGCATAACATTTGTCAATTTGCATATCATACTTGCATAGCAAAACTTGCATAACTTATCATAAGAAACTTGCATAACTTTTCATAAGAAACTTGCATAACTTATCATAAGAAACTTGCATAACTTTTCATAAGAAACTTGCATAACTTATCATAAGAAACTTGCATAACTTTTCATAAGAAACTTGCACAACACATCATAGAAACTTGCATATCATACAATTAACTTTAAAGTTCAAGTATGAAAGGAATAGGGCTTACAATGCTTATGCGAACTCAAATGAGTGTAGCAAATGTAAGCAAACCCTTATGCAACCAAAAACCCCAAAAATGCAAGCAAACTTAATCAAAACTCCTTCTTTAAGATACCAATAGAGAATCAAGCCTTTAATGCAAGCTAAAGAGGATCATACAAGCCTAAATATACTTGTATGCATGGAAATCTCTTAGGAATTTGATTTAGGAATTTATGAAGAGGGTGGAGGCCATGAGAGGTTTGATTTTGACATAGTTTAGTTGCTAGGATGAATAATGAGTGATTTAGGGTAGATTAGGGTCTTATTTATAGATTAGGCTAGTGATATAGACCATAGGATTAAACCCTAGTTCTCATCTAAGCCCTTCAAATCGAATCTGGCCCCCTAGCTCAACACAAAACCCAAAATGGTGCACCAGGCAAACTGGGCGCCAAGACCCAGTCGACAGCCAAGTCGACAGGGCTGTCGACCTGGTCGACCCTGTCGACACCCAAGTCGACAGGCCTGTCGACTTGGGTACTGTGGCGGGATATTTCCCGCCTTGGCCCAGCTGGCCCAATTTATTTAATTTAAATCTGTTTTTAAACCTTGAATTTTCAGAAAACTTCGACGGGCCATATCTAGGCCATACGGACTCCGTTTTTCGAAAACTCGGACTCTATTTCGCGTATTTTTCCGAGACGAACGCAATGGCATAGCCCGTTTCCCTTGATTCACATTTTATAATTAAATTCTGCCTTGATTTATATTATAACAGATTGTTGAAAATACGGGTTGTTACATTCTCCCCTCCTTAAAGGATTTCGTCCCCGAAATCTTCAAGTTAGGAAGAACGTATCCTATCATCCAATCATCCATCTACTCAAAACATCATCCACGAGCAATCATTGTCCTTACAAGATTCTAAATGCTGGATGAACATATGCAGAGGTGTGTGTATATGTACCTATCTAATGCAAATATCATCAATGCGAATTATGTTAGTGAAATGAATCCATATGTATGCAGTTCCTAACATAATGTATATCATCTATATGTGTGCACATAACATACACCCATATGCAACATCCATGTGATAACACACAATTTTCATCCATGAATAAGCATAAACACTCATGCATATGCAATATGAGGAGTGTGCGAGCCGATCTAGTGCCTAACCGTGTATAATGCATCCACGAGTAACCACTTGCAAACACTTGCAACCACTTGCAACCACCAAACATAACATGTCTCAAACACATGTTTACATCCATAGGATTCCTATCTCCATAAGGTACAAATCGAGTGATGGGAGCGAGTACAGATAAAACAAAACTTGGCACATATACTTACAGAATACCATTACAGATCAGATTTTCCCCAAATGATTCTTAGGAAACCAAGCATGGTAGAAACCCAGAATGTATTCGTCATAGTCACAGATATTCCCAAATCCCAATTTATCACAAACAGATGAGTTATAACTCTCAGGGAATTTGAGACTATTACCAGATCAGAAGCAAGACTATCATTAAAGTACTGAGTTTCCATTACAGAATCAAAATACCAGAAAAAGAGTTTCATACTGAAAATCAGACAAAGAGAATTAAACATCCTACAGACAAATTATTCTAGCCCAAATCTATTCGCCCGCTATGCGAATATTCATCGTTCCTTCCGATGTAGTCCCTTTCTTCTTCGGGCAGTCCCTAGTGAAGTGCCCCATCTCTCCGCAGTTAAAGCAAGTGCCCTTCCTCTTCCTGCAATCCTTGTTTAGATGGGTTGAACTCCCGCAAGTAAAGCACTTCTTTTCCTTTTTATCTCCAGACTTCTCGTCCTTCTTTTTCTTGCTCTGGTTCCCCTGACTGCCTTGACCACCTTGATTGCCTTTGCCCTGAAAATCAGTCTTCTTTGCTTGGGTATCACTCGTCTTGACCTCTTTCTTTCCCTCTCCCTGAAGTAGAGCCATATCGACCAAACTCTCGAAAGTAGCTCCATGCGGAATATGCGACATCGCCAAACCCTGCAGCGGCTCATTCAACCCCCTAGCAAATCGGAGAGCCTTCTTCTCAGGAGTGTTTACTATATCCAGACCAAAACGGGCCAGCTGATTAAACTTATTCACATACTCCTTGACAGTCATATCATCTTGCTTTAATGCAATGAACTTCTCCATCTGTAAATTCGCCTCAGCAGAGGATAGAAACTTAGTCACAAATCTAGCCCTCAAATCGGCCCAAGTCTCTACGGGTCTCGTCCCATTGGTGACCTCCCACCAATAGGCCGCTTCGTCCTTCAAAAGCCACACTGTCAATAAGATCTTCCTCTCGTCATCAATCCTAAAGATAGCAAACAAGTCCTCCGTGTCTTTCAGCCAATTCCTAGCTTCAACAAAAGATTCCGTGCCTAGGAAATTCTTGCCTCCCATCGCCTTGAAGTCCTTACAAACCTTCGTGAACTCAACTTGAGGATGCTGAGGGGGAGGAGGGGGAAGAGGAGCCTCAGCAACTGGCGGAGGAGGAATAGGAACCACCGGAGGAGGGACATTAGGGAGAGGATTCTCAATTACAGGAGGAGGAGTGGGAGTAGGGTTTGCGGGGCCAGCTGCCGCCCTAGCGTCTAGAAGTCTCCTATACCAGAGTGGTACGTTTACTCCATCTGGGATGGCAAGATTCTCAGCCATACTGAAACGAAAGATAAGATAAGATTAGGTCAAGGGAGCGAAGGATAACGCTAATGGCTTTTTGGGGAATAGCCTTTTTAAAATACTAGACTTTTCTTTGGAAAATACTTTATACTTGTTTTGAAAATAGTTTTCAAAAAAAGTTTTCTAAAAACCTTTTTGTTCCTTCTCGTAAACCATATGCTCTGATACCAAATGTAACACCCCACCTCCGCTAGGGTCACTCGCAAAGGAATGCACTAGCTTTGGAGGGACATTATTGGTGAACAAGGTAAACATGCATAATGATATATCAAGGCAGAACAAGAACATATGTATATATATGTAAACAGAGTAAATAACATGGATAAAACAGCGGAAGATTTTAAACCATTTCAAAACACAAGTCTGGTACATCAAAATGTCATTTTCCCAAAATTACAAGTCTAGATAAAACATCATCTGATAAACTGAAATACATAAGTACTATCCCCAAATAAGAATGATAAACCATAGCGAGCTCAAGTCCAAAGCATTCATGAGCTATCCAGAAAAGCAGCAAAGATCCAAGCTAAGCTCCTGTATTCCCTCCTTGAGAACCTGGGGGGGAAACGGAAGAAAAGAGGCGAAAGAAAACAGGTCAGTCAAAAAGACTGAGTAAGCCCTACTACAATCAATGTAAACTGATAAAGTTAACTGACATGAGCAGCAAGTATGAACATAAGGATAACAAACATACTAACATGTTGACTGACTAACAAGGCAGATAACGGTGTCATCGCATAATCAGGTTTAAGGTTTTTCACCACGGGTGCACCAGCATTCTAACATGTCATGTATAATCCAGAATTTATCCCTTGGCCTAAACTTGGCCCAGTATCAGGTGTTTGACTCAAATCAAGATCCAATCTCTTGGTACCAATACTTAGTATAACCGTATTAGGTGTTACCCAAAACAGAACGGAACAGAATGGTCCATACAGAAGTAGGGTTTGGGAAAAATGGGCTTTTACCTCTCCTAACAGGTAAAGTACAGAGACAGAGTGTTGACAATAATGGGCCTTCAACACCCTAACAGAACGGAGTTCAGAAACAGAATGCTAACCATAATGGGCCTTTACCACCCTAACAGAACAGAGTACAGAAACAGAATACTAACCATAATGGGCCTTTACCACCCTAACAGAACGGAATACAGAAACAGAGTACTACAATTAGGTGTACACTAGTAGTGGGCCTTTACCACCCAAACAGACGGTACCACGCAGAAACAGACGGGTGTTACCACCCAACAAAACAGACGGTACCTACAGAGTCAGACAGAGTTAAGTGTTCCCTAAACCCTACCCAAGCGATCGGCTCCCTAATTCATAAATACCCTGTGTCGGTCCCACGACAGGGTGTATCACTCCCTAAAGTGGCAACCAATTGGCACAGGCATATTTACAGATGTCACGGCGTCTTACATCCTCAGAGGCAGGCCGGGATCCATGCACGCACATGACCCGGTTGGAACGCACCATCAACACCCATCGCCATTATCAGAATGAACCACTTATAATCAGTTCAGTAAGCGTGCCCGGACCCTACCTACAGTTGGGTCAAAGTGTTGATACCAGAAAGGGTTACTGACTAATATGGGTCCCAAACAACAGATGACACAAGTATTCCCCCTTATGTCCCCAGACTATCAGATTCAGATTAACTTATTAACAGAGTTCAGACATACAAAGTTCAGACGATCAATCTTCAGATTAAAGGGTTCGGATAACAGATTACAAACTTGCCTAACTTGATGTGGGTCCTACAGATCCGCAGAACAGGTTCGTTTAATTTGTCAATCAAGTTAGTCTATCCAGACCAGATATCTAATTGGTTCTCAGCCTTATCAAATTACTGAGTTGGATTGGTTAAGATCAACTCAACCCCGTTAATTTACCGAGTTCAGATTGGTTAAGTGTAGGTTAACTTAACCCCGTTAATTTACCGAGTTCAGATTGGTTAAGTGTAGGTTAACTTAACCCCGTTAATTTACCGAGTTCAGATTGGTTAAGTGTAGGTTAACTTAACCCCGTTAATTTACCGAGTTCAGATTGGTTAAGTGTAGGTTAACTTAACCCCGTTAATTTACCGAGTTCAGATTGGTTAAGTGTAGGTTAACTTAACCCCGTTAATCCCCCATATCCAAATTGGTTAAGTATTCCAGCGGTCCATGACTTAACCCTAATCACGAGGCATTAATTAATTAATGCGCCTTAACCTCTCACATTAGACCTTATTGTGGTTACTAGTTAAGCCGGGCGGGTCCGGGTAGCTTTACACCACAACTTGGTCTAACCTCGGGTTCAAGGTACAATATGACCAACTTCTCACATTGGGTCCTATTGTCTGTAGCAGCTAGTTAAGCCGGTCGGTTCCGGGTAGGTTTACGCTACAAACCCAACCCAACCTCGAGTTGGCCACACTTATCTTTTCTAAGTGTCATGTCCATCATGTTTCCAAAACATATTACACATTTTCAAGCAATTGGGTAGACCTAACTTAATAGGTAAATTCCCAATGGGTAGACCTAACTTAATAGGTAAATTCCCAAGCTCATATTTTTATGTCTTTTAAGTTTACCCAACCCCAAACGCAATCCCATCGCTTACACATCGCAATAGCGCATAAAGGATAGAAAGAGGGAACTTGGCACAATCATGACATAAAAATGGTTGGAGCCACAAATTCAACATGGTGGCATATGCAATATACATATGTTCATATACTTGCATTAGGCCTCAAAAAGCATGCATAACATGATAACATGAACCATATGTCCATCACAAACTTGCATAACATACTTGCATAAACAAACTTGCATAACATATGTCAACTTGCATATCATACTTGCATAAACAACTTGCATAAACAAACTTGCATCAACTATGACAACTTGCATATCATATTTGCATAAACAAACTTGCATAACTTATGACAACTTGCATATCATATTTGCATAAACAAACTTGCATATCTTATGACAACTTGCAAACCAAACTTGCATAACAAAACTTGCATAACATTTGTCAATTTGCATATCATACTTGCATAGCAAAACTTGCATAACTTATCATAAGAAACTTGCATAACTTTTCATAAGAAACTTGCATAACTTATCATAAGAAACTTGCATAACTTTTCATAAGAAACTTGCATAACTTATCATAAGAAACTTGCATAACTTTTCATAAGAAACTTGCACAACACATCATAGAAACTTGCATATCATACAATTAACTTTAAAGTTCAAGTATGAAAGGAATAGGGCTTACAATGCTTATGCGAACTCAAATGAGTGTAGCAAATGTAAGCAAACCCTTATGCAACCAAAAACCCCAAAAATGCAAGCAAACTTAATCAAAACTCCTTCTTTAAGATACCAATAGAGAATCAAGCCTTTAATGCAAGCTAAAGAGGATCATACAAGCCTAAATATACTTGTATGCATGGAAATCTCTTAGGAATTTGATTTAGGAATTTATGAAGAGGGTGGAGGCCATGAGAGGTTTGATTTTGACATAGTTTAGTTGCTAGGATGAATAATGAGTGATTTAGGGTAGATTAGGGTCTTATTTATAGATTAGGCTAGTGATATAGACCATAGGATTAAACCCTAGTTCTCATCTAAGCCCTTCAAATCGAATCTGGCCCCCTAGCTCAACACAAAACCCAAAATGGTGCACCAGGCAAACTGGGCGCCAAGACCCAGTCGACAGCCAAGTCGACAGGGCTGTCGACCTGGTCGACCCTGTCGACACCCAAGTCGACAGGCCTGTCGACTTGGGTACTGTGGCGGGATATTTCCCGCCTTGGCCCAGCTGGCCCAATTTATTTAATTTAAATCTGTTTTTAAACCTTGAATTTTCAGAAAACTTCGACGGGCCATATCTAGGCCATACGGACTTCGTTTTTCGAAAACTCGGACTCTATTTCGCGTATTTTTCCGAGACGAACGCAATGGCATAGCCCGTTTCCCTTGATTCACATTTTATAATTAAATTCTGCCTTGATTTATATTATAACATATTGTTGAAAATACGGGTTGTTACACTGTCGACAGGGGGTGGCCGGGCAGTTTTGCCTGGCGCACCATTCTGGGTCTTGGTCTGGTCTTGTGGCCTGGTTCTGGAAGCTTCTGAGATCTGACGGTCCTAATCTATCCTAGGGTTAATCTAAGGGCCTAAAACACTCCTAATCTCTATAAAAACACCCCTAAGGCTACCCTAAACCCTCATAACTCACCCTCTCCACGAAGTGCTGCCCAAATGCCAAGTGATCATGGCATCCATCCCCTTTTCCTAAAGCCTAAGCACTCAAATCGGATTCAAATCAAGAAGTGCAAGCTTGCTACATCAAATAGAGGCCAAATCAACATTTCTATGCGAGTTTCATGATGGTTCTTCATCAAAGGAGCCACCTTTCTTCGTCATGAGGATGCATGATCCCTTTCCTAAGCCTTGCCTATGTAAGTTCTAGCTACTTGTAGGTTTAAACGATGATTTTGATGTGACATGGGATAAAATGCAAAGTAACATGAGTATGTTAGCCTATGGGAACTTAGTTTGCCTCTTTAACATGAATATATGACTTTGGGTGATGTTGTAGCAACTAAACCATGCTATGCATGTTGCATTGGACTTAGTTTGCCATGCAAGATTGGACCTTTGCTTATGGTATGTTAGCATGCACACTTGAAACCACTTTGACTCATGAAACATGTGCATGAATGTGACTTTGAGGCTATGCAAGTAAATGAACCCGAATCCCTTATGCTTTTATGCAAGTTGGTAGCCAAATCCTTTATGAGATTATGCATGCTTGTGGCCAATTTCCCCCTTTTAAGTTGTGCATGTTTATGGCCAAACCCTTTTTGATAATATGCATGTTTGTGGCCAAATTCCCTTGTGACATTTTGTGTGTTTGTGGCCAAAACCCTTTTCTATGACACTATGCATGTTCGAGGCCAATTTGTAGTCATAGTATTCTTACTATGTTGACTCGTCTATACTTATGTTGGAAACACGTTTTGGGGTTGGGTTAGACGAGCATGAGCATACGTGAAAGACTTAACTTGAAGTTTCATAGAAATATGATGCGAAACATGACTTGGGTTAAATGGGTATAACATGTCAACATGTAACGTTAAATATAACATGGAAGTTGACGTGTAAGTAAGCATAAAAACATAAGCTTGGGAATTTACCTATTAAGTTAGGTCTACCCATTGGGAATTTACCTATTAAGTTAGGTCTACCCAATTGCTTGAAACCTTGACTATGAACATGACACTAGACTAAACATGAAAGTGACCAACTCGAGGTTGGGTTGAGTTTGCAACGTAAAACTACCCGGAACCGACCGGCCTAACTAGTAGTTGCAAACAATAGGACTCAATGTGAGAAGTTGGTCATGTTGTGCTTGAACCCGAGGTTAGACCAAGTTGTGGTGTAAATCTACCCGGACCCGCCCGGCTTAACTAGTAACCACAACAAAGTCTAATGTGAGAGGTTGGGGTGCATTAAATAATTAATGCCACATAATAGGGTTAAGTTAATTTGATTAATGAGGCTTAACCAAATATGACATGGACAAACGGGTTAAGTAATTTGATTAGGCTAATGATACTTAATAAAACATGATAGGCTTGGGTAGGTTAAGTATCTTGATTTGCCTAATGACACTTGACCATTTTTATACGACTAGTGGACGGGATTAAGTTAACCAACACTTAATCAATCCAACACGATAACGTGGTAAGGTTAAGTAAATTTTCTTAATGACACTTAACCGTATAATACAGTTAATGGATGAGGTTAAGATTAGACTTAACTAATCTAAACATGGTAAGCGGATGGGGGTTAAGTTAGCCTAGACTTAATTAATCCAGCTTGGTAGTTTAATGGAGTTAAGTTAAACACTTAACTAATCTAACATGATGACTTGAGGTGGTTAAGTGACCTATACTTAACCAATCTAACTCGTGAAATTTATTGAGGTTAAGTTAACCTATACTTAACCGATCTAACGTGAAAACACGATAAGGCTAAGTCACGAATCGCTTGAATACACTTGACCAATTTGACTAAGTAAATTGATAGGGTCAAGTTGATATATACTTAACCAATCTAGAATGATAATTGGACGAGGTTAAGTCGTGGATTGCTTAACATATACTTAACCAATCTAGAATGATAATTGGACGAGGTTAAGTCGTGGATTGCTTAATATATACTTAACCAACGTGAAGCATGGTTTGTAGGGTTAAGTCTTGGACTTAGATACTTAGCAAATTTTGACATGATTTGTAGACGGGTTAAGTCATGAACTTAAGTGACACTTAATCCATTATGAAAACCCTAATTCGGAGGATTAGGTAAATAACTATAGTTAACAAGGATTATGGAAATAAGGCTAAGTAGTAAACCTTAGTTAAAAGAAACTAAGTAATAATTCTTAGCCAAGGAAATTTGGACCACCTATTAGATGAATGAGTAACCCGATACGGTAGGTCATCGTTTAAGTATACGTGTAGGAGCAGGTTATCTGACTTAGATAAAGGCTCCAGCGAACTGGGTAACGAAGCATCGGCTTCGAGGAACGTGAGGATATTCTTGGGATCCCTCCGTGAGCTGCCAGGTCATTATACTAGGCTCATGAGAGGTTAAGGTCTGCGTTAGAAGAACCAAGAGTATGCCTTGGTTGCTATGCGAGCGACCTAAAGACTGGGATGGATTAGCGTGGAGTCGACGATCCTTAGTTTTTTTGCCCAGAGATAGCATGTCGCCGACTACCTACCATCTTTAGTCAATCGTGTACGTACGGAAAGGCAGGGAACTCCCAAAAGACCATATACTAGCTATCAGGTTATGGGTGAGGTTGGCTATCCGGAAATGGGCATCGATGGGCCTAGTGTAGTTCTCATACATGATTTTTCGTGGGTTGCCTTTCAGTAGTTGAGGGAGGGGTCACGTGGGACCATAACCACGAGTACAAAAACAGACCTTGATATCTGCATCAGCAGACGACTTAAAGCTCCCGACCGAGTTCCATATTTCTTAGTTTGCCCTGGCATGGAACTCGGATGGCACATTGGGGAACATGTGCATCTAGACATGGAAAACGATTCACGATGAATGCGTGGGAAAAAGGGCGCGGTTGGCGGTTAGCGTAATCCCTAGTGGCCCTAGGTAGTTGAACCCAAACCAAGATACGAAAACGTGCAATAGGTAAGCATAATCCCTAGTAGCCCTAGGTAGCATAAGTCCTAGTTGTACAAACAATAATTCATGTTGGAAGACCCTAGCTAGGTTTAGGGTAACAGTCCAAACCGATCTTAAGGATCATAGAACCGTGTTAAAGTAATAAAGAATCTCATGGGAAAGCCCGTATGGTCTACGGCAAGGGACTGAACTTATATACATAGAAAGAAACATATGATTTGGGTAACCTATATATGCGATATATTAGGTGGACATAGACCATTACATAACATTGGGCAAGGGACATTCATGGTTAACACATGACGCGGGTTGGGATACTAGTACGAGAGGTGCTGAGCAAATACACATGTTAGAACCAGGAAAAGTATACGTAATAGATACCGCGGGATGTTAGACAGGGTAGATAACCTTGGGTAGTGTACTTGATAGAAAACTGACGATATGATACCTTGACTTATCATGACACCGTAGTTTATCATGATATCTTCGTTTACCTTGCTAAAGCAGTTCAACCGGTTACCCTGGTTTAGTTTATCTATCTTGTAGTTATCCTTATGTTTACTTTCAGTTTATGCATGTCATGTTACCTTACCTGTTTTTATACTGGAAGTAGATAGGACTTACTCAGTCTTTTTGACTGACCCGTTTTGTTTCGCCTCTTTTCTTCCGTTCCCCCCCCCCCCCCAGGTTACAGGGAGGAAACACTGCTGTTTAGTTCGGACTTCTTCTGCTTGAAGGTCATCATGGATGGCTTGGACTTTTCCTGGCTATGGCTATTTTACTGTTTTTACTTGGGGAATAATTTATGAAAAAGTCTTTATGCTTCTTTACTATTGCAAGACAGGTTTAAGATGTACTCTGATGTAAAAGGCTTTAGACCTTGTTTATTCATGTTATGAAAGTTTGATTTTACTTCCGCTATTTATATATGTTCTGTCTTGTGATATTTCTGTGCATGTTTACCAATAATGCCCCTCTAAAGCCAGTGCATTCCTTTGCGAGTGACCCTAGCGGAGGTGGGGTGTTACACAGCACCTCCCCTCCTCTTCAAATCTGATCCACTTTCACCTTCCCCCTCCTCTCCATCGTCGAGCACGACCTCTCCAAAGTCTGACACTTCCCACCGCCGCCCCGACCAGATCCGACCACCGAACTGCCTCCAACCCCCCTGCGCCGACTCCCCTCTCTTCCCTCTTCCACGCTGTACCTTCCGATCGTTGTATCGTGCCTCGGTTTTCGCGAAAACTGCAAACCTAGTTTTGAACCATCGTGAAAGGTGAGACCTTTATTATATTTGAACTTTGAAAAATCATATCTTTATGGTGTGTTAACGAAATTCGATGAAACAGGAAACATCGTGACCGCAAGGAGGCTCTCTCCCACATAGAAGAGACCGCGGATTTTTCTGAGCCATCTACGATTTTTAGCACTTCGAAAACCAAGGTGAGAAATCTAAACTAAATGAAATTGAATGGAAAATGTCATGTATAAATTATACAAGCGAAATATAAATTATACACGTGTTGTATACCTCAAGTACATGCGTTGTGTAAGTTGTTTGAGCGAAGTATGAATTATACATGCATTGTTTAAATGATATGTGTGTTTGAATGGAAAATAATATATATATACTCCCCTCATCCACAAACCATGGACGATATTTATTGTTTGTGAATTGGTGTGAAAAATTGGGTGAATAATGCGAATGGTTGATAGAATTGTTTGTGGTTGATATTGTTTGGTTGTGGTTGAAAAATACCCATTGGTGATTGAAACAAAATTGAAATAATTGTGGAAATGAAAATAAAACATGCCGCCTGCGTGCGAACTAGATGCATGAAATCCCTATTGTCAAAAACCGCGAGGTTTTAAGGTAGAGCGAGGAGCCGTACTCGGGACGGTGCCGGTTTTAACTACCCTGCCGTTATGCTGCCTGTGACGGCCGGGAATTCCGCTCGATCCGAATCAGTCGCTAAACCGACCCAGACCGTTCGAAACGCCTGATTGTTTTGAGAACAAGACAAAATAGAACGTAGACGGAAGAACATTTCATTGTATATTACAACAATTCCATCAGAATACAAGAATATACAGAGTATAAACAAATAAAATACATTCGATAAATATCAGAGATTACAATACATTACATAGCAGCGGAAAATAATACAATACACAACTAGAAGGAATACGCGGATACAAAGCTTTCCGAGTATCGTTCCAGCTGTAAATCAGGATCTTGTGAACATAAATCTGCAAAACCAAAACTACTAGCTACCCGTGTCAAAATAAGGGCACCCAGAGTTTAGGTTAAAACAATAAACCCCAGGTCAGTCATGTGACTGGTGTGAGAACTAAAACGGTTATTATTCTTTATTTTAAAGTTAGGTAAATCAAGGGACCACGCCGTATAACACGGAACGGGTTTCCTCCCAAGAACACCAGTGCATAAAACAACAGCGCAATGCTAAATAAAGAAAAATGAAGCTATTATAAAACCCAGGTCCCATCACACAATGCAACGCAAGCCGGAGGATAGGGTTTTTACCTTATAATAGCCTAGAATGCTTGATACGTTTAAAATAGATTATTTATTATTACTATAAGTTTATAGTGTATAAAACAACTTCAAATCATAAGTATCAATCATAAACGGCATAAGCGCCCCATCCCACTATGTCGCCATACTAGGCTCTACAAATAAAACCGCAAAGTCTCGTATTGGAAGTTGGATTTCCATCTGTGAACCGAGGCAAAAGATAGTCCTCTACCGAATTCGAGACAATCTACCCTACCATGTGTCAGGATACAGAGCTCGAGTGCACCTTGGATCGTTAGGGCCGGTCCACTCGATGTGGATTAAACTTAAACCCTGGACAATACGTCTCCCCGCCCTATGGGGCGCAAATGAGCCAACGAATGACTCCATCGGTTTGAGAACAACCGATATATCCGAGGCGCCTCGCAACAGCAACAACCACATAAGTCAAACTCGTCAGGGCGTGTAAAACCACTGACGCCACTTCTAGCTAGAAAGAAACGCATGTCCTCCCTGAGGTCCTCTCCCATTTTTGGTTCACCACCGGGGTGTGAGGCTCGCGAATCAACGCTACACAAAGCTACGCCACAATGGTCGTGCTTTGATCATCACCACAAAGGCCGTGCTTTGATCAATTGCCACTTAGGCATGCCACACAGGCAATTCACTCCATGCGTTTGATATCCATCAATATATAACCCCTGAGCTCGTAAGTCTCAGAGAAGAGCGTGAAGCAAGAGAATAAATTCTCCGCCGCCAAACAGATATATATTTAATAGAAATCAATCACACTAAATAAAATCCAATGTCAGACACACAGTCCATTTACAAGTCCATTCTAGGTCTGAACGAAACCGGAGGCACCTAGTACCCCGCATATCCATCGATCTCCAAGTACGTCTGGACGATCACTAACTGTTTCCATCTTCTTGGGTGTACAACCCAATCAAGATCATTAGTAACCACCCAAACGACGTGAAGACCTCCGGTCTTCGACCACCGTCTTCACCTTCAACTTATCGTCGTATCAGTTATTCAGAATAGGATAAACCCGGTCTTTCCGAATAACTCGCATATATAATAAACAAGTGTTACACAAACACAACATACGCCTCATTCCAATTCAGAATATTCTTTTATTCAAATATTCTTATACTTTGGGAAAGGTTCATATTAATTTTATCAAAGATAAATTCTTTAAATTTATTCTTTAATCTTCATTGAATATCAATTTAAACTAGTCGGGATTTGTGAACCACACCGAAGTAATCATTTATTTTATTTCCCAATCCCAACCTATTCATCCCATGAAGTAAAACTGGTCATACTTCATATCTAACACCACGGTGTTATCGGTAAATTCAATTACCATTTCACGTTCAAATCTAGTTAAAGATTTTACTATCGCCTGGAGAAAAACTGGTGATACTCCATTCTCGATCTTTTCAATCTAATTAAGGATTCATTAAAACTCCACTTAGTTTTAATCTTTAACTGGGTTAAAGAATCAGTGTCATTTAAAACACAGTTCACGATAAACCCAAAATCACATTCCATTAGTTATCGGGTTAAAGAACAAGTGTTATTTAAAACACTGTTCACGATAAACCCAAAAATCAATACCAATTCAATTCCAATTAAATATTATTTAATTGGTACACTTCATTAAATATAAATAAAAAGATTTAATCTTTTTCTCAACTGGGCTTAAGAACAGTGTTAATGAAGACACCATTCACTACAAACCCAAATCACAATTGATATTAAATACAAGGCTCTGAATAGAAAATATATCGGCTTATATTCAATATCAAATTCTACGACCAACAAATATCGTATTGGAAATAACGATATATATATATATATATATATATATATATATCTTTCAAATTTCCATAACAATATCTGTATAATCACGAAATCCAACATCAAAATATTCCGAAGACAATTTCAATTCAAATCCATTCCAATTCAATTATTGGAACTTCTGGTTACTTTTAAAACCATTTCAAATTCAATCTATTTATTTTAAAAATAAATAGAATTATAATTCTAGTTCAAAACTAGTTCATTTCGATAAAAATCTATTTTTATCTTTTCAAATATGGAGTTTTTCATCCCAATTTTTCCCAAATCATTCCTTATGATTTTACACAAATTATTACTATTTTTAATAATTTTATCAAGGCCCGTACAGTCGATTTCCATCAACGGCCATCGAACTGCACTTACAACGACCTTTTCCCAATTTGATTTGGACATAATTCCAAATCCAACCGTTAGATTTCTAATTTCTAATATTCGTTAGAAAGCTCTTTTCGATACGAACCCATCGGTTCCGGTTTTAGGAGAATCGGACGGTCGGATATCCCGCAATATCCATTCGAAGTCAATGGTCGAAATTCACGAACGGCCGCTGCGCGGCGCTTTCAATTCAGGCCATTCTATATATATAATATATATATTATATATATTTCGTCGATTTCCTTTCAAAACGTATTTTAAAAACCGTTTTAAATTCGTTTTCAAAACGATTTCAACTTCCATCTCAAATTCAAATTCAAATCAAAATTGAATTTTCCAATATAAATTCGTTTTAAATTGATTTCAAATTGATTTCAATTCAAATCGAATTTTAATTCAATTTCAGTTCTTTTTCAATTCAACTCAATTTCAATTCGAATTCATTTCTATTCAATTTCAATTCGAATTCAATTCTATTCAAATTCAATTCGAATTCATTTCTATTCAATTTCAATTCGAGTTCAATTCTATTCGAATTCAATTCGAATTCAATTCTATTCAAATTCAATTCGAATTCAATTCTATTCAAATTCAATTCGAATTCATTTTATATTGATTTCCATTCAATTTCAATTCGATTCGAATTCATTTTATTTTCAATTCAATTCGAATTCGTTTTATATTCAATTCAATCTAATTCGAATTTCAATTATTTTCAATATAATTCGAATTTCAATTCTTTTCAATATAATTCGAATTTCGAAATCACTTTCAATATTCATTGAAAAATGAATAAAACCGATATAAATATCGTTCACGTCAAAATGGCGTCAATCTAATCAACACGGCTTCATATATTTCTATTTCAAATATTCTATTTCAAATATTTCTTTTTCAAAACTGGAATGAGGCCCAATCAATTACCATAGATTTTATTTCTATGGATTTCCATACAACGCATGTATATATCAACAATGAAAAATAATCAACCAGCATCCAAAGTGCATTCTACACTGTATAAGCATCAAATATAAATATTTAACGCTTATAACAGTCTGTCAATCAATCGATCGACATACAACTAATTATTGGGATTAGTATATGTCATATATCATCCCAATACCCGTGTGGGGTTTCAAACCATCAAACACAGATTTTATTTGTGCAGTTGGGCGATGTGTAAAATTTATCGTCCCAATCAATATCAGTCAAATGTGTGTATATAAACAAATCGTCCGATTTGTTTATTTTTATTTCATCTCACATACACGTTAAAAATTCTATTTTTAACTATAAAATATTTTTAACTATATAAATATTTTATTTCATTTCACATCACACAATCAACTACACATCAATATCTACAACCAAGCATACAAGCCGTCCATAGTCTGTGGACGACGGGTGTCGGGTGCTGCTAAGCACCGTCTGCATCCTAGTATATATTTTTAACTAGAAATAAATTTAAAAGTGAGGAGTTCTCACCGAGGGATCCACTCCGCCGTGCTTTGCTTTTGAACTGCTGAATCGACTGAATCTGCATGAAATTCCAATGCAGTTCTTTTCACGCTGTTCAAATAAAAATTATATTTTTATTACTTCATTTCAATAAATAAAAATCATATTTTTATTATCTCTACAGTATAAAAATCATATTTTTATATTCTCTATTATATAAAAATTCTATTTTTAATTCGCTACTTATATCAAAGTCGAATTTTTATTTCGCTACAACACATATAAAAATCGTATTTTTATATTCGTACTTATATAAAAATTATATTTCTAACTTACCATTCGAATAAAAATTATATTTTGAACCTTCCTATAATATAAAAATTATATTTTTATATTTCTACTTCTTATATAAAGATTGAATTTTTATTATCATAACTATATAAAAATTATATTTTTATATTTCTACTTTAATAAAAACCATATTTTTAATACTCTACCTAAGTAAAAATCATATTTTTATTATCGCCACTATATAAAGATCTTATTTTTGTTGTCTCTATTATATAAAAATCATATTTTTATTACTTATACTTTATAAAAATCAAATCTTTATAAATTCAAAATTGCATTTTTCTTCTAAACCATTTCATATAAAAAGATTATATTTTTCTTCATGATAAAAATCATTTCACATTGTACAATAAAAATCAGTTCTTTCTAAACAATAAGGATCATTTCTTTATAAACAATAAAAATCAGTTCTTTAAAATATTTATATTTAAAAAAAACTGATTATTTAAAATAAATAAAATAAAATAAAAAAGAACTTACAACGTTTGTGAAGGAGAGGGAAGGGAGAAGCGTTGCGTGGCTTTGTGGTTGACTGAAGGGGGGATCTCGAACGTCGACGGCTAGCCAAGGGGGGCCCGCGTCACTGTGAGGAAGGGAAGCAAGGGAATCGAGAGGAGGAGAAGAGGGAGGGTGCGGTTGTGGCGGTGCCGCTGGGGCAAGGAGGAGCTCGGGGATCGATCAAGAAGAGGGGGAGGAGGAAGGAAGACGCGAGGGGAGGAGAAGTGGAGAAGAAGAAGGTGGAGGCGGCAGGCGAGGTGAGGGGGGAGATCAACGAGGGGCGGCGGGGGTTAGGGCAGAGCGTCCATCGATTTTTTTTTCTTTTGTTTCGATTTGAACTGAAAAGGGAAAGGGAGAGAATATAGGGATTTTATAATATTTTAATTATTTTATTAGTTTTAATTTCAAAAAGCAACTTTTTTATTCGACCTCAAAACGAGGCCCATCTCCTGTCGTCCATAGCTAATTACCCCCATTCCGAACACAATGGGATATGTATCGTAAGATGATTCGATCATTTCGATCAGTTTTCGTCAAAATCAACATATAACTCTATATATTGAATTTGAACGTGCATTTACATTTACGGGGGTCACATACTAACTCGAAAAATTCCCAAAAAATAATTTCTAGCTTTGTATTGACGATACGGTCCTAACAAAACTAGTTTCCTCGAATTCTGAGACCGTTTGAAAAACGGCCAATTTCCAGTCGATTAAAATCAACTGAAACTGGTCAAACGCTTTTTCATTTGCCACGCTCACATATTGATTCAAAAAACTACGAAAATTGGAATCTAGCAATAACTTGACATCGTGGATCCAACAAAAGTGGTTTCGTCGAAATCCGAGGTCGTTTGCAAAATTTCCATTTTTAAGGGCCGAAATTCCATGGCGACTATTCTGAATTTTCAACTGGGCATATCTTTTGATCTCCGCTATGAAATTTCGATTTCTGGGATTCGTTAGAAATATATCCTCAAATAGATTCTATTATTTTTGGTTTCACTAAAATCCGATTTATTTTGCACCCGGTACATTTATTTGAAGTTTGAAATCGAATTATCGAACTACCGCGCCATTTTCAATTCCTTTTATATATATAAATAAACATTTATATTCTAACGACGATTCGAATAAATATATATGTTCGAATTCTATTCAAAATAAATTTCTCGTCGATATTATTTAAAATAATTCATTTTAAATATTCAAAATTCATCAAAATTGCCAAAATAAAATTTTTAAATTGGCTCGGATTTCCGGGTTATTACACTGCCGAAATTTTGAATAATATTCTTATGTTAGAATTATTTTCATATGTTGAAATTATTTACATGTGTTGAAACTATACCCATGTGTGGAAATGCTCATGTGTTGAGAAGTGATGTGTGAAAATTAAATTCATGTGTGAATGAATAAGGTGTTTAAACAATAAAAATCACATTTTTATAATATATATGAAGTATGTAAAATATTCGCCTTATATATAAATAGTTTCAACAATAAAAATTTCATCTTTCGTATATGAACAAACTATATAAAATATCCATGTGTGGAAATGCTCATGTGTAGAGAAGAGCGTGTGTTGAAAAGTTTTATGTGTTGAATAAGAAGATCGAACAATAAAATTTACATTTTTATTGAAATTATGAAGCGTTAAAGGCATTCATGTGTTGAATAAATATTTTAGATGATGAAAATACTATTTTTATCATATTTGTTATTTGCTAAAAATATGCTAGTGTGAAATAAATATTTGTGAAGTGAATATTATTTTTAACATGTATGGGAACTAAATAAAATAGTCATATGTTGAAATATATTTTAGTTCGCCAAAAATATCATTTTTATTGAAATGTGAAGTGTTAAAAATAACCACTTGTTCAAATAAATATGCATGAGTTGAAATATTCATTAATTAGCTAATATATGATTTTTGCCTATATATGCAACATTAGAATGAATGGCGACTTTAAACCAAATTGAATCAAATTCTAAGTTGAATGGAAAATGATAAGTGCTAAGAATTGCATATATGTACATGCATATTTATTGAACAGGTTATAGCAAAGCGGCTAGAGAAGAGGAATAAAATTTTATGCCCGACAAATAGGTACACGTTTACTGTTTTGTTTGGGTGATGATTTTATGAGCCTATTGGCTAGCCGCTTGGCTTTTTCGAGATGAGACGCCCGTGTGGCTATTTGGGAATTTTCCCAGCCCCTCCCGTACAAAGGAGGTTATGGCGAAATTTTCCAAAATTTAAAGGCGCTAGTGAAATATTTGAAGTGAAAACGATATTGAAATCGTCAAATGAACTATATTTATATATATATAAATATAAATAAAATTAAAACGAATCGTGGCCGTGCAGTTCGTGTTTTGAAACCGTGATTTCAAACGACTAATGCGGGAGATCCGACCATCGGATTTTCCCAAAACCGCAACCGTTGGGTTCGCCTTGGAAATATCTTTCCAACGGCACCAACTTTGTAAAGATCCGACGGTTGGATTGTCTGGAATGTTTAATTCAAATCTGA
Organism: Allium sativum; assembly: GCA_030737875.1. Classification (NCBI taxonomy): domain Eukaryota; kingdom Viridiplantae; phylum Streptophyta; class Magnoliopsida; order Asparagales; family Amaryllidaceae; genus Allium; species Allium sativum. The sequence goes on along the minus strand of CM060919.1, from coordinate 724,840,776 downwards.
AGAAAAAAAGCGCCAGAATTGATTATATTTATATATAAATATAAATATAATTAAAATAAATCGAATAACGACGCTGCAGTTCGTAATTTGAAACCGTGATTTCAAACGACTAGTGCGGGAGATCCGACCGTCGGATTTTCCCAAAACTGAAACCGTTGGATTCGTTTTGAAATGATCTTTCTAATGATATAAAATTTGTGAAGATCCAACGGTTAGATTTTCAGATATGTGTAAAACAAATTTAGTGAAAAATAGCGCCAGTGCCTCGGCACGACCTGAAATGTCGTTTAAATAAATATGGTCGTTTTTAAATAAATAAAAATGGCGAGATATCGTTATAAATTATTATTAACGATATAGAATGGAAATAAACCGATTTTGCTTAGTTTGCTTGATATGTGATGGTTGAATGTATTTAACATGAAAACTATACTAAGGAACTGAAATGTGAATGTTGAGTGATTTAACCATGTGAAAAATTGATTTGAAAATCTAAATATACGTGGATTATTTGAAAAGGCCGAGTTCATTCTCATTTCAAATAATCGATCGACGGTGAGAAGTCAAAGAGTTGAAGACGGTTGAAGACCGACGATCTTCACAGTGGATGGATGGGCGCTACTGATGCTCATGATTGGAGTAGCTACATTGAAGGAGCTGAAGTAGTAGCCATCCAGACGTATTGTTGATTGTGCGGATAAGCGAGGAATTTGGTGCCTCCGACTTCGTTCAAACCCAGAACGAACTTGTAAATGGACTGTGTGTCTGACATTGGATTTTGTTCTGTGCTGATTGATCTCTATTGAATATATATCTGTTTGGCGGCGGAGAATTTATTCTCTTGCTTAACGCCCTTCTCTGAGACGTACGAGCTCAGAGGTTATATATAGATAGAAATCAGTCGCATGGAGTGGATTGCATGTGTGGCACGCCTAAGTGGCATATGATCAAGGCTTCTGTTGCAAAGCAAAGTCTTGTGGTTGATGATCAAAGCATGGTCTGTGTGACGTAGCTTTGTGTATAGCGTGGATTCGCGAGCCTCACACCTCGGTATGAGTCAAAAACGGGATAGTGACTGCAGGGAGAGCACGACGTTTCTTTCTAGCTAGGGTGGTGTCAGTGACCTACCAGCCCTGACATTATATATACTTTTCACCTGTGTGGGAATGCGAGGCGCCTCGATTATAGGTCTGTAAGGACCGAGAAACGTGTGTTCAGGAATTGCCAATCCTCAAAAGTAAGAGAGAACCGACCCTGAAGATCCAAGGATTGCTGTGTGCGATCCTGGGACATTTGCTAGAGTGTCTCGAACGGAGAGGAGCTTGCCCCTTGCCTCGACTCATGATGGAATCCAATTTCCAATATGAAATATGCGGATGTGATTGTATTACTAGTATGGTGACATAGTAGATGGTAGCTATGCCGCCTAGGATTGATGTTTATGATTAAATTCGCTTTTGAAACTTATATGCACTAGTAATAATATCAAACACTTTTGTTTTATACGTATGAAGCATTTTTTGCCATTATAAGGTAAAACTCTATCCTCCGGGTTGCGTTGCATTGTGTGATGGGACCTGAGTCTTATAATGGCTTCATTTTATAAAAAGCATTGCGATGATTTAACCGTTTACTTTATTTCATGCACTAGCACTCATTGGAGTAAACCCGTTCCGTGAAAGTGGCGTGGTCCTTTGATTTGCCTTATTATTGTTGTTTATTAAGTTAAGTAGATTTCTCATACCAGTCCCATGACTGACTCGTAGTTTGTTTCACCTTGCAAACTTGGGTGCCCTTATTTTCACACGGGCAGCCTAGTTACAGGTAGCTGACATATTTTGGGCATGGCACCGTAGTAGAGGTGCACTTTTGGCTTATGGCGAGGCTTGACTACATTGTGATGATTGTGACTTTTCCGCCATTATTGTATATGTATTATGATTCCACCACAGGCGATGTAGACTGATGTTTAGTTTATGCACTCTTTATGTATTATGATTCCGCCATTGGCGATGTTGACTAATTATGTATTATTATGCACTAAGTAGTATCCTGAACTGTGCTCTCTGATGTGGTGATATATATATGATTCTGCTGTCATATTGTGTAAATTATTCTATTTCTTTTTTATGCTATTATCTGTACTCTGCTAATGATGATTAATGTGTTATATTCCAATGATTATCCTTAACACCGTGGCACGGGGTTTTGGGGTCGACACACCTTAGCTCTTTGGTGTGACTCAATAGAGATGGGGTTGGCAATGCCCTAGATTGAGTTTGAATATATATATATATATGAGAGAGCGTATTTGTAATTTGATATAAAATTATTTTTGAAATTATTTTTGACCAATTTATTTTGTAAAATAATAAAGGTAATGATTTCCACAAATAATTTTCATATGGGAAATCGATTGGATTTGTTAATGTTGCTTTGAATTATATGCTTGGATTGGGTTGTTGATTGCTTGAATATAAATCTGAAAATGATAAACTTGGGTGAAAACCAATCTGAAATAAATAAGTTGAGGATAAATCAATCCAAATTTAATGAATCTGAGTGAATATTAAAAAGGGAATCTCAAATATGAGATGTATACATGGAAATGGTAATACTTAATCCAACTTATACTAAGTAACTGTATAAGATGAAATCATACTCGAAGATTTCAGAATTTGACTTGTGATTGGAAAACAGTAAGTCGATGGGATATTTGGGAATCAATGAACTGTTTGGATTGTATAGTTGGTTGCATGGATATTGATTTGAAACTGGATTGAGGGCCAATGAATGAATCAAAGCTTAATGAATTTGATTGGATATTTAAGGATATAAATGGATATGAAGACTTGGTTATAGATAATTATAACCTCGTATGGATTGAATTGTGTGTAAAATGGGTTGATATGAATGGTATGGATGTTTTGAACATAACTGACATTTGTTGGGGACTAATGAAATTCATTTGAGTTGAGAACAGGTACAGAAGTGCCAATTCAGCTTTAAAATCCATCCAGGAGAGAAATTCTGGAGTTATCTGAATCCAGTTTGAATAAGAGATGCATTATAAATAAGCAAGCTCGAGTATAAATTATAGCTTATCGCATAATAACGCTCGCAAAAAGGTACGCCTACGCAAAATATGAATTTTGGTTTTTATTTGGATTTTGGGTTTGGATTTGAATTTTTCCGACCCTGTTGGTCGATGTATATATATATTTCTTGAACCTGCAATATTGCAGATGTCCTCCGTACAGGGGGGACTCTACCAAAAATTTTCCAAAAAGTGTTAGAAATTTTTTGAAGATTTTTGGGAAATTAATTTAGTTTTACGACTGATCAGATTAGTTTGGAAATGAAAATCGAGTTTTAAATTTTATTATTTTTGTAAAGATAATGGGTTGTAACGTTCTTTCTACCTTAGCAATTTCGAGGATGAAATTATTTTAAGGGGGAAGGAATGTAATGTCCCGTATTTTCTGACCATTTATTTGAAATATTTTATTTATTTAAAATATTGATTTGAGTTTAAATAATGGGATTTGACCATTTTAATTTGAATATTAAAATTATATTAATAATATTGTATTTTCGAGATATTTGAAAAAAATGTTGAATTTGCTATATAATGTGAACAAGTGATTTAAAGTGGTTTATATATGGTTTATATTAAATTATATTAATATATTCGTTATTAAAACGACGTCGGAACGTTTAATTTATAATTATATTATAAAACGAGCTGCAGCGGCGCGATAGTTCATAATTTGGCGCTTTGAACTTTAAACGGCTGTACAGGGCCCAAAGTGAGTCGGATTTTCTCGAAACAAGAAACGTTTGAATCTGTTGGATAATATCTATCTAATGGAGAAGAAAATCAAATTTTCATAACGTAGATTTTATTTTATGTCCAAATCAAATTTTGAAAAGGGTCGCTATGGAATTCCTTTATATATTATAGTGATTTAATTATATAAAATAAAGGATTTTTATTTTTTTGAATATCAAATTCGCTTGAAGTTCAACCCGTGATATTTTATATTGGTAGTCTACGAAATTCTAGTCGTGTACGTCCACTTGCAATATTTTATTTATATTATATTGAAGTATTTTAAAATTTATTTATTTTAATTCAAATTGGACTTTTTAAAAGGGACTTTATTCAAACGACCTCCGTTTTCGACGAAACAAATTTTATTAGGACCGAAATGAAAAATTATTGCTAGATTTTCCAGTTGCACGCAAAACGGAGTTATTCTGTGAGCATGGCAAAATATAATGCAAATAAAACGACCATTTGGAGTTAAACTAGGGCCATTTGAGCAATCAGACTCGGAATTCGACGAAACAAGTTTCATTAGGACCGTAACGTCAAATTATACTACGATGTCCGTTCGCATCACGAACGGAGCTTGTATGTGAGCACAGGACCCAATAAACAGTGTTTAAAATTGCGATAGACACGAAATAAAAATCGTTAGTCTGCGTCGCTTGTCACATCAGCTTAAAATAATATAAATCCACTTATATATACCCCCCCAAATCAGAATTTCACAAACCAAGTTCCATTTCCTTCATCAATTTTGCAGAAAAGCCCCTCTTTACAAATTAATTTATATCTTCAAATCTCTCAAGAATTTGAGGGGGGTTCCAAAGGTAAAGTTGTAGATCGGGTCGGGATCTACCTACTGAGAAAAATTGGGGTGGAACGGTGGTCGGAGGTGGTCAGAATCGGCTTTAAACCGTGAATGTCCAGTTTTGTTTTTGTGTGTTTTGGTGGGGTTTGGGCTGTCGTTTGGTGATGGGTTCAAAGGTGAAGTCATAGAGGAGACGTAGGGCTACCTTTTTGCTTTTGGTCGGGGTACTTGGAAGTGTCCGTGGTGGCGTGGGAACTGAGTTGATCGGAGAACGGTTTTGGGGTGGATTTTTGAAAGCTGCGACTTAATTATGGCCGATTCCAGCGACAGTGGTGAACGAGGGTGGAAGGAGTCAGAAGGTCACGGAGGCTCTAATGGGTGGCGGTCTCAACGGCGAAGGTCCGGTGGTCCAATTCGACTCGTGGTGGCGGTGGTTGGCTGATAAACGGGTTTGTTGCAAAGCCAATTTCTGGCGAACTAATGGGGAGCTGGGCGTTGAGCTTCAGGGCGGTGGACGAGGGGCTCAAGGCGGTGGCGATGGTCGGTCGAAGGCGATCTCTGGTAGTCGGAGTAGCTGCCGGTGACGTGGAGTTCAACTTGAAGGATGGTTTGGAGAAAGGTTTTCCAAAGACGAAGAGAGAGTCGGGTTTCAGGTAGGAGGTTGGGAGAAAACACATTTTTGTGTAATACGCTGATGACATGGCATAGGATTAAGGTAATTATTAAATTATAGTTAATTTATTTATATAAAACAAGTTTAAAACTTTAAACAATTGTAACTTTTACATACATTAACGAAATCTGACGAAACTGGATCCGTTGGGATCGTAGGGACGAGGCCTAGACGATGGCGCTGACTGGGATTCGATTGGAGCTGATTGGAATTTCAGATAATTTTGAACGATCGTTTAAAATTTAATGAAGAAAACGCGTCAACCGTCAACCAGAATTAAATTTGGTGAGTTAATTCTCACACCTTCTGGAATCCTGTGATGTGGTAAATTCATATTAAAATATAATTTACCGCTAAAAGTATAAATTGGTTGATTGGTTGCTATTGGCTGTTTATTGTTGATTGCTTGCTGTCATTTATATTTCATCAGTAGATTATTGAAATTTATTTCATATATTATTATCAAATGTATAACGATATGTGATGCAGGAAGAATAGGTTGGAGGGATCCGACCGGATTCCTCAAATATTATATATATTGTATGTTTGTTTCATATTGTTGATATATGAACTGATTTAACCCCATATGGTAGTAAAACCTGTTTGAACATGATGGTTGAATAAATATTCACCTGTGTTGTGTTTAAAATCAATCGACAGTGTTAATTTAGTAATTGGCAGTGAATGGCCTAAAATGTGTTGTTTCAGCTGTCGGTTTACCGTTCGGTGAATTGACGCAGTTTTAAAGTTAAAAATTATTTTATAACTGAACTGAAGCTCTTCAGTCATTTTATATAATTAATTAAATTATAAATTTATGAATAAATATTTTAATCGGGCTTTTAAAAGAAATTGTTTAAATGGTTATGAAATAATATTTTGTGATTTACGCAAGTGCTGAAAGCAGAAACCACAGAAATTACCTATGTGTTGGTAAAATGGGATAATTGTTTTTAAAATAATTAAATGGCATTTTAAATTAATTAAGTTATTTAATTAATTTAAAGGGAAATGACAAACGACAATCAGTTAATAGTTAACTGATATGTACGGTTGGTAAAATCCACCGTTTTCGGGTAAAATGGACAAATGAATAAATTTGATTTAAATATTCATTAAAGTTTAACGAATAGTGTTAAATATTTGTTAATCTTCGAATTAAGGAAATCACTGAAGTGTTTAGTGTGAATAAAGTAAATTATTATTTAATAAGCTTTTAAAAATAATAATAATGATACCATTTTAGTAAATAGACAAGTTAACTATCTTTAATATAGTTAATAATAAAGTTAATTATTATTTTAATTAATATTAATTAAGGCGATGACTTTTAATTAGACATCGATTAAGAAATGTTTGAGTAGCGATAAGTTTTGATAAGAAGGAGCAATAAGAGTTATAAAGAGATTTATAATCCAAAGCTTTCAACAAGATTTGTAAATGAGATGTATAGGTGAATGTGAAGATTTAAATAAGATTTTTACTTAATTACTATATTAAGTAAAAGGGAATTCAACTGAATTGAAATGATAAGGAAGATGATAAATATATTAGTAGCAGGCTAAAATATGGTAATGGTAAATGTTTTTTTATAAAATATAAGAAGTTGTTCAAGAAGTTTATCGGATTATTATAAGTGATTTGGAAGGGATCCAAGCAAGGTTTTAAAAGGGATTCTTTAAACCAAAATGTCGACCTTAAAGGTCAAAATATTCAATTGTGCGAAACATTGTAAAAGAAATAATAATTACAAATGTAAAGAAATACATATAATTGGGTTATGTTAAACATTGGTAATGGGTTTTTGAAATAAAATCCAAGTTAACGAGTCTTATTTAAAGAAAGTGAAAAAGCGGATTTTTATTCCAAGATGAATTTTATGATAAGAATGCTCGTATAAATGGAAATAGAATATTCGACGAGTGATTTTTATTATAAATCAAAGTGTTATGAGCAAAGTAATGATTTAAGTTAAAAGTGGTGTTTTGTGGACATTTTACTCAATCAAACAAATTAAGTAAAGAGATTATATTGGTAGAAGATTTCAAATGTAAGAAATGGTTTATAAAACCAGATTTGAATCCAAGGTGGTAAATGAGATTTTAATATCAGTGGTTAAGTGAAGAACTGATATTATTCTGAGATAAGAATGTTGTCGATCAAGGTCTGAGAGGTAAATAAAATACCCCAACTTGAAAGGCTTCATTATTATCGAGGAATAGTATTAGTTTGAAACGAGTGAAAGGTGTTGTGATTGATGTGATATCCCATACGAGAAGTATCGAATATAAGTGCTAGATTTTGGAATAATGAATAATACTAAAATGTTAGTTACAGCGTAAATAAAAATAGTTGGTTTTAAATTATAGTTGACATTCGCTTTGCCATATCAGAATCGATAACTTGTTTAATACCATTAAGTATAATATACATATATATATATATATATATATATATCGTGAGATACCCGAGAATAAATAAAAAGGGGAAAAAGGTTTTAAAGAAATATATCGATATTTCCAAAAGGAATGGGAAACTGAGTATATACTTATATATATGTTCTAAAGAATTTAAATTAGTTTTTGTTATAATTGAGAATAAATATAAGGTTTTATTATATTGAAAGAATTAAAGGTTGATGTACCATTTATTATTTATTTGTAAATAGGCAAAGTAGTGCCAAGTGCTGAATCAGCAAACTCCTTGTATTCACACTATTGTTATTTGATAGTCAAATCACCGACTATCAAATTTGACCAATACGGTTGTTGGTACGGAAAGACCGGGATTGAATTTATATTCGAAAACCATTCCGACCAGCAAATACGTGAAGATGTCGATGGAAGACGGAGCAAGTGAAGGCCGTGGATCTTCATAAGCGGAAGGATTGCTTGACGAATATTCCTATGTTGCAACACAGAGGTATTTTGACGTGATTCGGTCGTGGTTGGGATTTTTCGGATTGCAAGGACTACTCGCTACTGATCCTTGGGGTGATTCCTATATAAGGATGCAGTGGGAGGATGCCTTCGGTTCATCCTATTCCTGGATGACTTGTATGGACGAATGCCTGACAAAGTATTTCCAAAAGACCATGTACGTTGATTTCTTCAAATGTATCATAGTTGGTTAGCTCCCAACTAGAGTATTTTTGTGGACGTCAATTAGTGATATCTGATGAATTTGACGATGTAGCATTCAAAGTGAATGGTGGCCAAATGTTTTAAAAGTAAATTCTAACCTCAAGCCTCATCAACTGGGAAATGACAAAAATCGGGCAAGCAGCATGGCTATGTGGGTACGTAGCTCCCATTAGGATGTATAATCACCTATCTATAGAAATTCCATTTGCTTCTTTAGTCTATATTCGATGCTGTCCCTTTTTCAGGAAACGGCTGCCGATCCCAACCGTTGGTGATATACACTCGATACACTCAAGCGAAATGAGTGGTCGGTCATGTGTGGGCCAGGTTGTAAGACGTTCTTGTTGAACCCAATGTATTCGCCTCTAGAGATACACTATCGGCAGGTGGTTCCATACAACGTCATAGTCGGAATCCAATTTCCAATAAGCGCCCATGGTTTTTGATTGTGTACTATATATGTGGAGCGTGAGATGCAAGCGTTCCGCTAGATTGTTAATTTGTATTTAGACACTATTATAATATCAGAATAAGTTATGATTTCAAAAACGTTTTGGGTTATAGTAAGGTCAAAACCGTCCGTGTTTATTTGTGGGCTGGTCTTACTATTATCCTCTGATTTCATAAAGCATTTTCCGAAGTTAAACAAGTTGTTTGTGCTGTGAATTTATCACTGAAAGTATTCCAGACTAACCCGGTGAATTTTTCTTTGCTTCAAATGTGCTTGGGTCAGACCGAGTATGTTCCAGGTTAGATTTCGCTTGGAGTCTCAGGGGCTGGAAGCAGGAGGCTTCACCGCTAGTTATATAAAGTTATTATTCCACTTTGTCTGATATATGTTGTACTCTGATGGTTAGTATGTATATATTGTTCTTTTGTATAAAAAGATTTGTTATGTTATATTTTATTTGTTCCGCTGTGAGATTCTGATGTGATGTTATTCTTCTTTCTTTTATTCTAATATTCTTTCTCTCTTTCCTCATCCTCTAATTTCTTTCTATTGGCAATCTGGGGTTCGATACTTGGGTTTTTGGCAAGTAATACGGGTTTATGTATTGTTGTCAAAAATTCGAGCGTCGAATTTTTCCCCGGGTCGTTACAACAATGGATTTAAAGGGAAGTGGTGATGCTGGCTTTTGTAATGTGCAGGCTAATGGAGTTGTCGATGTGGGGTTTCATGTAGCAATGAGGAAGGAATGGGACTGAGCGGCTATGGGTAATACTGGAATATGATTTTGATTCTAGGGTAAAGGAATTAGGTAATTTAATTATTAATTTAACTAGTTAACAACTTTTAACTTATATCCATGTCGTAACGGTTATCATCAATATCAGAATCAAATGAAACGAAGTATATTGGAGTCATAATAATGAATACTTTACGATGGGATTTGTTCTAAATTTATGGAGTATGTAACAACCCGCAAATTCTGAACCAATTTAAAATTTTTATTTTAGGAAATTTAATGAAAATTTAATAGTTAAAATGGTTTATTTTAAATAATAACGACTAAAAGTTTATTTTAATTGAAGTTAAAACGAATAAATTTTATTTAAATATAGAAGGAGTTAGAAATGGCACGACAGTTTGAAAATTTGATTTTAAACTTTAACTGAATGTACAAGATTCAAAATAAATCGGATTTCAGTAAAACAAGAAATATTAAAATCTGTTTAACCATATCTTTCTAACGAATGTAAGAATCTGGTATTTCAATTTAAAAATAAATAGTTATGGCTAGTTTAAAATTTAGAAAAGTCGTTATAGAATTTATATATATTTTAATATAACATATGGCCCTTAAAAATATCCATTTTGCAAATGACCTCCTTTTTTGACGAAACCACTTTTGTTGGAACTAAAATGTCAAATTATTGCTAGGTTTCAATTTTCGTAATTTTTCGAATTATTATGTGAGAGTGGAAAATGAAAATGTGTTTTGTCAATTTCAGTCAAATTTAATCGACTTGAAAATAGCCATTTTTCCAACAGTCTCAGAATTCAACGAAATTAATTTTTTTAGGACCGTATCATCGAAACAAAGCCAGAAATAATTTTTTTGGATTTTTCTGAGCTCGTATGTGGCCCTGGTGAATTTAAATGTAAGGTTAAATTAATTAAATAAATGATTTAAATATTAAATTAAATAAAATAGGGTGAAAACAATCGTTTGGGCTGACGGGACCTAGCCCATTGCGTCCGGAGCGTGGGTATTTGCCTAGGGACATCTTTTGTTGGGCTGGAATTGGGATGGGTAAGAAGAAACGGGCCATTTTCGAATTAAAAGAATAAAATAATATATAAATAAACCGTATTATACTATTATACTCATAACCCTAATCCTTCTCAAATACCCAGCCGCCGCCAGAACAATTGAATGGCCAATCTCGTTCGATTTTCAAACGATAAAATCTTCCAATCTGATCTACGAAAATCGAAAGTTCTAATGCTAAAATCGAAGCTCTCCCTTTGCTCTTTAAATTCATACGAGCAAGATTGAAAACCGTGTTGGAATTCGTGAGGTCTTGGAGCTTGAAGTTGCCGCCTTCACCTAGGTTTTTCTGACGATCTAGACCGTCGAGTTCACCACCCCTCTGGTCGGCGATAGCGCACCCCAAGGCCGACGTTGGGGACAACTTCGATCGAGATCCGGTCGTGTGTATAAGTGGGAATTTCTAAACCTATTTCTTGAAGATGGGTTTCGGTGAACCTAAAATAACGTGCTGAGAAGATGAAGGAAACGGCCAAGATTGGTTAATAGAAAATGTAATTAATTATTCTTTAATCATAGTATTAATGTAATTAAGCTTCAAATTATCATATTTTGCTCAAATCAAAACAGAACTGAATGATTTCAAAAGCGATGGAATCAGAAAAACGAGATCTACAATCTGGAACTGACTAGAGTTGAAACCGAGCATGTTGAAATTTCAGACCAAAATTCATTATGAGTTTTCTTTTTTTATATAATTAATTAATTTAATTAATTTAATTGCTATAGAATGATTATATGTGTATGACTGAGATCTGCTATGTGATGTTACTGTGAATGATTTATCTGTTCGTTGGTGATGTATAAACACAGATTTGTATGTATTAAATAAAAATAAATCATATTGCTTTATTATTGATTTGGATTAGAATTTGCATTTCAATAAAAATAAATCATTCCGTTATAGTGTTGAATTGAAATAGAATTGTCAATTCAACATTTGAAACATTATTTTTATGATTGTCGTTGAATTGCATTAGATTTCCAATTCAATATAAAATTATTATTTTGATCATATTTGTTGAATTGAATTAGATTGTAAATTCAATATTAAAAATATCTTTTTATCATTTTTGAGCATTGAAATAGAATTATCAATTCAACATAAAACATTATTTTATCTTTTTTATTGTATTGAAATAGAATTGTTAATACAATTGAAAATATATCAGTGTTCTCTATACCATTGAATGGAGACAAAAAGTTATTCTTTTATTTGCATTCTTTGATGCAAATAAATACTGATACAAAAAGTTATTCTTTTATTTGCATTCTTTGATGCAAATAAATGCTGATATAAAAAGTGATTCTTTTATTTGCATTCCTTGATGCAAATATACATTGCTACAAAAAGTTATTCTTTTATTTGCATTCTTTGATGCAAATAAACAATGAATTAAAAAGTTATCTTTTATTTGCTTTCTTTGATGCAAATAAACTTAGAATTAAAAAGTTTTTCTTTTTATTTGCATTCTTTGATGCAAATAGACAACAAATTAAAAGATTATTCTTTTATTTGCATTCTTTGATGCAAATAAACATTGAGTTAAAAAGTTATTCTTTTATTTGCATTCTTTGATGCAAATAAACATTGAATTGAAAAGCTATTCTTTTATTTGCATTTTTTGATGCAAATAAACAATGATTTGAAAAGTTATTCTTTTATTTGCATTCTTTGATGCAAATAAACATTGAATTGAAAAGTTATTCTTTTATTTGCATTCTTTGATGCAAATATACATTGAATAAAAAGGTTGTTCTTTTATTTGCATTCTTTGATGCAAATATACATTGAAATAAAAAGTTATACTTTTATTTGCATTCTTTGATACAGATAAAATGTTGAAATTGGAAGTTTAATTTTTATTTGCATTTCTTGATGCAAATAAGACATAGTTTTAGTAAAAAAGGTTATATTTTATTTGTAATTCAGATAAAAATTAAAAACATGAATTGTAAAGTTACATTTTTTGTTTGCAATTTTAGATGCAAACAAAACATTAGAATTAAAGATACATTTTTGTTTGCAATTTTAGATGTAAACAAAATATTAGAATTAAAGTCACATTTTTGTTTGCAATTTTAGGTGCAAACAAAACATTAAAATAAAAAGTTATATTTTTATTTACATCTTAGTTGTAATAAAAATGATAGGATTAAAAGTAATATTTTTATTGTCACTTTGGAGAAATTAAAAAAAATTGAATTTAATGTACATTTTTATTGCCACTTTCGAGACGATAAAAAGGGTAGAATGACGATTACATTTTTTTTATGTCATAGTATGCAATGCAAAAAGGATTACATTTTTAATGTAATATAAAGATTACATTTTTATACATTGTAAAAAGGATATCATTTTTATGTAATATAAAAAGATTACATTTCATTGTAAATGAGTTAACATTAGAATTTACATTTTTAATGTAAATGAATCAGTAGAAAAGATTCGTTGTTTTGATAAATTATGTTAACATGAGAACCTACATTTTTGTTGTATATGAAAATGATTCATTGTTGCATTAAAATGTTTAACTATAAAAAGTTCACATTTTTATTGTAAAAAGGGATTATATGAAAATATTCATGTGTTGAAAATATAATGTAGCGATGTCTTGAATTATATGTTTGCGATGTTGAAATGTTACACTTCCATTTACAAGTTGTCCGACTTTGTAACACCCCACGTCCGTTAGTGTCACTCACAAAGGGAATGCACTAAGTTCTGTGGAGCATTTAGGGTAAAAGATGCAGATAAATTACAAGACAGACAGAAATTAAACAGTGGAAAATAAAACTTTGCTTTATTAATAAAATAGTTTGTACAAAGATTTCTTTACAATATCAGAGTGTCATCTGTCTTACAAAATAAAGAAGCATAAAACAACATTTATATTTCCCCAAATTTTAGCAAGAGCCAGCCATAGCATCTGATAAGAGAATCCAAGCAAACTTCGATAAATCTTCAAGCTGGGAAAGAGTGATAGTCCAACTTGACCTGAGCTATACTACTCCCTCCTCTACTACCTGGGGGGGGGGAACGGAAGAAAAGAAGACGAAAGAAAAATAGAGTCAGACATAAAGCCTGAGTAAGTTCAGTAACTTCTAGCATGTGAACATGGGAAACAAAACGACATGAATTAACTGAATACAAGATTACACCATGACGATAGGGTCAACAAGATTAGACAAGGTAGTTACAAGATATGCTAAGATAAACTGGGTACGCTCTAATATTTTCGTCGCTTCGCTATTTCCTTGATATACTGGTTTCTATATCTCTGCACCGCCTATCTAGTATCCCACCTAGTAACGATAACGTGATCCCAATCCCTGTATTTTCCATTGCCTTCCGGCATACATTCATTGTTTATTACCTAGATCAAATCTAGGGTTTTCTATCAAGTGCTTTCTAGATTTAACTTAGAGTTTTACGCTATCTGCTGAACGCTCCTCGAGTTCAGGGTTTATGCCACCTAGTCCAACTAGGGATTACGCTACCTGTCGAACGATGCCCCCAAGTCTAGGACACACCACCTAGAGTGGTATATGTTCCTATACTTCCCCACGCATGTATCGCGAATCGTTATCGCTTGTCTAGATGCACATGTCCTGTAATGTGTGGTCCGAGTCCTGTGTCAGGGAAAATCAAGGAATACAGAACTCGGTCGGGAGCTTTCAGATATCTGCCGGTGCAGATGCTAAGGTCTGTTTTTATTCCAGTGGCTATGGTCCCACTTGACCCCTCCCTCAACTAATGAAAGGCACACCTTGTAAAATGAGAACTATACGCCGGCCCCCGGTGCCCCACTATCCTATGGCCATCCACAACCATAACTAGATAGCAAGTATATGGTCTTTTGGAGTTCTCCGCCTTTCCGCTTCACGTATCTCGATTGACTCAAGATGGATGGTAGACGACGAGTTGCTATCACAGGGCTACCGTTTGCTCGCCGAATCACGCCGGTCCATCCTAGTCTTTAGGTTGCCATGTATTGCAACCAAGGCATACCCCTGGTTCTTCTACGCAGACCTTAACCTCTGTGGGCCCAGGCGGATCATCTGCTGCCTCACAGAGGGATACCAAGAGTACCCTCACGTCCCCTCGAAGCTTCGGGCTTCGTAACCCAATTCGTTGGAGCCTCGGACGGACATTCGCTCCTTCACGTGTTATACTAAGAATTACTACTTAGTTTTACTAACTAAGATTTACCACTTAGTTTCCAGAATCGTTGTTTTCTTAACTAAGGTATACTACTTAGTTCCCTTTCCCGTCAATTTGGATTGGTTAAGTGTCATTAGTCAATTCAATCCGACTTAACCCTCTTCATTTATCCTGTCAAACTGGTTAAGTGTTATCAGTAATTCATGTTGACTTAACCCCACCACAAACCGAGTTATATTGGTTAAGTATTTCTTATTACTTAACCTTGCCCATTCACCCTGTATTGGTTCAGTGTTCCTTTTTAACTTAACCTTGCCCGTCTATTCTAACTAACCTGTTATTAACGGTTAAGTATTATCCCTTCATGTTTTAGACTTAACCCTATTCCTTTATCAAAATCTGATGGTTAAGTGTTCAAGTTTACTTAACCCTACGGTCTAGCCCAGCTAACATATCAAATTGGCTAAGTGTATTAAATCTTACTTAACCCCAACCTCTAGTTTAGTTAACATGTTAATTTGGCTAAGTGTATTAACTTTACTTAACCCCACTTTCTAGACTAGTTAACATGTTAATTTGGCTAAGTGTTTTCTTAGTTACTTAACCTCTACAAATCTTGTCTTGTTACCATGAGTTTGGTTAAGTGTCCCTGTGGACTTAGCCCTCCGTTCTAGCTTAACTGTACTTAAGTGGGTTAAGTGTTCCTATGGACTTAACCCTCCCATTCTAGCTTAACTGTGTGAACCCAACCCCACCTACCAGTCTTGTTATCATTTTGAGTTGGTTAAGTGTTTAGTTAACTTAACCCTAGCATTCTTGTTCTAGCTTTAACTAAATAAATTAAAGCCACGACCACTCACATTAGACAGATATTGTTGCGATTACTGGATGTGCCGGTTGGTTCCGGGCAGGTTTACATCGCAACTCAGTCTAACCTCGGGTTAGGCCTATTCGTGTTTTCTAGTTCAAAGGGTTTTGATTAATTTTCAAATCAGGTTTTGAAAGTAGCCATCCCGTCCGTCGGATCAGTTAGGGATAGCCAGGGAGAGCAGGAAACTTGTATTTTCCAAACCCAAGCCTAGACACTATCCTCTCTGTCACCCTAGAACTTTCTGGTGTTTCATTAAAAGAGATGTCGTTAATAAATCTTTAATTTGTTTAGATTAATATTTTCTTATTTAGGACAAATTTTATAAGTAAATTAATCCTAATTTACTTATTTCCCAATTTCTCTTTTAATGTAAATTGTCAACATTTATTCTTACGGCCCATTTTCCCCCTATATCATGTTTATGCTTTTTGGCATGCAAACCATACCAAATGAAGTGTCACTAACCATGATTCTGCTAATCCTGACAATTACCCCCAATTATGGCCAATTTCAAGTTTATGCCAATATACTTATCGAGCCAAATTAGCTAATCCAATTCACGTCAAACTAGACTTATTACTCTAGTTCACTATTCATGTTAATGCTAGATTTACATGTCAATACAAGATTCAAATTACACATCTTATAATTCATGTAAAATTTATCCAATTTGCATTTCTATGAACATGCCATAATACATGTTCCCAATTTATGCCAATTTCCAAGTTAAACTACGTTTTAGTAAATTTCATATTTTGCCCCAAATCGCATTCCCACCGTTCGTAAAATCGTGTTTCAATCTAGATTCTAGATTCGTAGCAAATAGGGAATGAACCCAAAGATTGCTATGGAAAGGATAGATATAACAACTGGCATAAAATGGTTTTGAATAACGACGTAGGTTCAAGAACATGGGTAGACCTAACTAA
Source organism: Allium sativum (assembly GCA_030737875.1). Classification (NCBI taxonomy): domain Eukaryota; kingdom Viridiplantae; phylum Streptophyta; class Magnoliopsida; order Asparagales; family Amaryllidaceae; genus Allium; species Allium sativum. The sequence goes on along the minus strand of CM060919.1, from coordinate 724,824,082 downwards.
ATAGGTAAATTCCCAAGGTCTAAAACCAAGAATAGACAGAATAGAGACAGAGGTTCAAGAACATGGGTAGACCTAACTTAATAGGTAAATTCCCAAGGCCTAAAACCAAAGATAACCAAGAATAAACTGAATAGAAAGTCAGGCCTAGATCCAAAATAAACAACATGGTTTTATAACTACAATGTCATGGGCATAAATAACAATCTTATATTCATAGTCATAGGCAATAATCCTCACAGTTCAATGAATCACAGTCTTAGGCGATGTTCATAGTCATAGGCAATAGTCCTCACAGTTCAATGAATCACAGTCTTAGGCGATGTTTATAGTCATAGGCAACATTCATAGTCATAGGAAATATTCATAGTCATAGGCAATATTTTATGTCCCAAAATCAAAGGCTTATGTTCATAGTTCCAAGGCATATGGTTCCAAAGTCCATAGTTTCACCGTCACAGTCTTATTGGTCATCGAATCACAACAGTTCTTAATTAGGTCCAATGGTACAAGCACTGATTCAAGAAGAAAGATTAGGCATAGTCTTTTATCCCTTTAATTTCATGTCGCGAATAAAAGCAAAACGTTCAAATCTAAAAATAACTGACTTACAGAGATTAGATTAGAATAGAAAGGAGGCGTTGCTATGATTCGTAGAAGATCATTCGTTGAAGTCGTTTGAACCTCCTTTTGAATCCTAGCTTGAATCTCTTCTTCTTCAAAGTCTTTTGAGCAGCATCTCCTCGTCTTGTTTTATTTTATATATATTATTTATTTATTTATATATTTTAGAGGAGGAGAAGAAGCCATGTCTAACTAGAATCTTCGCAGCATAAGGGTAGAAAAAGAATTGTGAATAGAGAAGAAGACCAGGGATGCTTATATAGTGCTAGGCGGACGAACCTGGTCAGAAAACGTGACCAAATACAGCAGAACGAACCAGCTACAGAAAGCTGGAAAAAGCGGGCAGGTCGACACCCGTGTCGACTGGGCAGTCGACACGGGGGGGGGGGGGGGTGTCGACTGTGCAGTCGGCACCCCTGTCGACTTGACCTGGGCAGGAATTTTCCCGCCCTGCCCCCCCTGCGGGCGTTTGAATTTCGAATTTAACTCTATTTTAAACTGTTTTGAACTTGGAATTTTCTGAAAACTTTGACGGGCCGTATCTTGGTCATACGGACTCCGATTTTCGAAAACTCGGACTCTATTTCGCGTATTTTTCCGAGACGAACGCAATGGCGCAACCCGTTTCCCTTGATTTTGATTTTAACTTTTAATTCTTCCTTGATTTGCGAATCTTAGTGTTACAGAATTACGGGGTGTTACAGACTTGTTTATGTGATTAGGACGATAATTTTTCATACATCGTCCAAGTGCACAAATAATATATTATTGTTTGTTGGCTGAAAACTCCACACGGGTATTGGGATGATATTGGACACACACCAGTCCTTGTTGCTAGCTAGGGAGCCGGTTACGCATGATAGGGGATTCTCACCATGTTGTTTGGTGGCAAACAGTGGGCTCTTACCCCTACATGTCCCTTATTTATTAGGGTTGGTTATTGCAGTCGAGAGGCTGGCCGTAAAACAAGGTGTTTGGGGGACCATCTGTATGTCGCGGTGGAAGTTTAACCCACTGCCTGCGAGCCTTTACATTTGGTATCAGAGCTCTGGTTAGCTCAAATCTTTGGGCTACAACTCGTTAGAACAGAACAAAAGACTCATCAGATGTAGGATTAGTAATATCCTATAAATAGAATGACTCGTTAGAGATTGGATCAGTGTAACGACCACGGGGATTTTCGACTCCGAAAATTGACACAAAACCCAGCGTCGACTGTTCAGACATCGAAAATACCAGATCATTAATAGAAAGAGATAAGAGGATGAGAAAGATAAGATAGAACTAATAGAATAGAAGAAGAAGAACACAACTGAGCAGAATCAGAGTAAACACGAATCTCACAGCGGAACGAATAAAAATGTATTATTTAACATAACTTTGAAATCCAAAACTGTATAGTATATACATACCATTATCAGAGTACAATACATCATATCACAGCGGAAATAATCTCTAAATACTAACTGTGAAGCCTTCTGCTTTTAGCTCCTTCAAGTGTATCTGTAAAAGCCTGAAACACTTGACTGCCCGTACAAATTTGGGCACCCAAGAGTTTAAGGAAAACAAACAAAATAAACTCTGGGTCAGTCATGGGACTGGTGTGAGTAAATTCCAACCATGTGGTTTAACTTAGAAAATCCTTTTTTGAAACAAAGGGATAATAGTAAGACCAACCCACACATAAACATGGACGGTTTTTACCTTACTATAACCCAAAATATTTTGATATCAAAATCCAGTGATATTATAATAATGTCTAATCAAGTAAATAACCAAATAGTAGAACGCTTGCATCTCACGCTCTACATACATAGTATAAAATCAAAAACCGCAGGCCGCTTATTGGAGATTGGATTCCAACTATGACAAGGTATGGGACCACCTGCCGATAGTGTATCTCAAGAGGCGAATACACTGGGTTCAACAAGAACGTCTTGCAACCCGGCCCACACATGACCGACCACTCATTTCGCTTGAGTGTATCGAATGTATATCACCAACGGTTGGACTCAAACCACCGTTTCCCGATAAGGGACATCATCGACATAGATTAAAGAAGTAAAAGGAATTTCTCTAGATAGGTGATTATACACCCTAATGGGAGCGACCCACAAAGCCATGTTGCCTGCCCGATTTTTGTCATTTCCCGGTTGTGAAGCTTGAGGCTACGTCTATCTTTTTAGAACATCTGGCCACCATACACTTTGAATGCCACATCGTCAAACCCGTCAAATCACTAGTTGATCTTCCCAGAAATATTACGGGTATAAAAGCTAAGAGAAACGAATTTCTCCGCCACTAGACGTAATATCTTGAAAAGATCGTCTTATGTGATCGTTAGGAATACTCTGTCAGACATTCGTCCATACAAGTTGTCCTGGGAATGGACCAACAGAAAACACCATTCTGGAACAGAACGACCCTTGCATTTTACTCCGTCTTCAATTTTCTTCGGCATAACATAATTCGCAGCGCTTATGCTTATACGGAGTGGTTTTCAGATATTAAATCCAACCGGTCTCTCCGTATTGACAACGATGGTCAAAACACTTCGATAGTCGGTTATTTAACTATCGAAGTAAAATCAAACATCCATTCAATTGTACGACTAAACATCACACAACCATGGGCACTTTTTATTTAACATTCGTTTTATTATTCGAATTCCCATATCCTACCAGATATTTCTCAAATCTTGTTTTAGCACTTTCGCACTTCTTGGAAAATATTCTCAGTTATTATAACTCTTATTCTTATATTTCTTTGGACAACATCGTTGCTTATTACTTTAGAATAAGTGGATTTCAAACCAAATTGTTTTCATTCCCTAGGGAGTAGTGCTATATATAAAAATCACGCTTAAGCTTAGCCAACAGCGTTAATTTAACGTTATAGTTCAAAACTTGTCATACGCTGTAATATTCCCCTTTATAACAAATCTCGACATAACAATCACGCTTAAGCCTAGTCAACAGCGTTATTTTATCGTTGTAGTTCAAATACTTGAAATACGCTGCTATATTCCACCTTATACTGATCTTGACATCTCTTACCGTTACAAAAATCTTGACATCTCTTTCCGTTACAAAAATCTTGACATCTCTTTCTGTTACAAAAATCTTAACATCTCTTTCTGTTACAAAAATCTTAGCATCTCTTCATGTTACAAAAATCTTAACATCTCTTCCTATTACAAACAAATACCATCCCTCGATAATTGTGAAGCCGTTCAAGTTGGGGTATTTTAATTACCTCTCAGACCTTGATCGACGACGTTCTTACCTTAGAATAGATATAAGTTCGTAACTCTAACCCCTTATACTTTAAAATCCGTAAACGTGCTTCTTGCTATATTTTAAATATGGTTTTATGATGCCATATCCTTATTTTGAAAACTCGGTTATTTACATTAGCTTATACAAATCCATTTTTAAACATTTCTCTCCGCTTCGTCTTTCTTAGACAAATCCCTTATTAAACATTCCTCTTCGCTTTGTCTTCTGTAGACAAATCCCTTATACTTTAAAATCTTATTTAAACTAAATCAACTATTCGTTAATTTATTACATTAGATTAATCAGCCCAATCTAATTTAATTAAATAACCAATTATTGATCATAACAGTTTGCTTGGTAAATATTTAGCCATGATTAACCCACTAATCAATTCTAACAAATCTTTTCATTTTGAATAAATAACATTTATTAATCCAAATAATTTCACTTGTATTGATTACTATAAAAATAATAATTTATTTCTAAATAATCTCATTTACTCTTAAATAAACAATAATCGATTCTACCTAATCTTACTTAATATGAAATCAACCATAATCTATTTGTAAATATCTCATTTAATTGTTCTTAAAACAATAAATTCTTGTTATTAATCATCAAGTTAATCTCCGCCTACTTACTTATTAATCTTATTAATATAAGAATCCACTTTACCAAATCATTTAGTAAGTATGGTGAAACACGTGCTTCGCACACGGTGGGATTTTGGTAAAACAATAGCGGTTAAAACAAATGATACATTTATGGTTGGTTGTTGCCACTTTCTTAATCGATATCATCTATTGATTAAATCAAAATAACGTTTGAATTTCCATTCAACGCTAATATCAACACAAGGTTTCAAAAGTCATTTGGGTTCAAACAGTTCATCTATATAAAACAAACAGTACATATAAATATTGAGGAATCCGGTTGGATTCCTCCAACCGGTTTCGTGCATCCACCGATGTTAGTCAACAATTAACACTGATTCCATACTAGGAAATATTATAATTGATGGAATCAGTCCAACCAATGATGTGTATATATATGCAACGATATATAATTCAACCAATTTAATTGTAATCTACCAAAGCGACCATCACACAACGTTCAACCAATATTTAAAATATAATTATAATATTTTAAAATAGAACAGAGTTAGTGAATTTACTCACCTTTGCGCGTTAACCGTTAAATAACGATTTGCGTTGGTCGATAGATCTGAATCCAGTGTTTTAGTTTGCTATAAATTCAATGAGCGTCCATCTGCTTCAGAACAGCTTCATCGTGTAGCGTTCTTGCATATGGCTCCCATGTGACCAACAGTCCGCAAAACTTGCACCCGCATGGAAAGTACTTTTATTTTCATAAAAATAACCCCGTTCGTTTCCCTCCGTAGCTCTTTGTCCAACCATCATCCATACTAGCGCTTCATACTAATGCTTCTTTTACACTAATTCCTTGCTAATCGACGTCGGACCTCCTTTTTCTTTTCACGACCCTAATAAGGTCCATACTACAGTCCAAGCCCAAAGCTCACAATCGTCAGTACTTTCACGTTTCTACTCCTCCTCCTCTTCTTTATGCCTGCACCACTTCTCGTTCCAGACCCGTCATACGCTGCCCCCACTTGCTCAAAACCTTAACACAATTACACCTTTATTTACTACAAGGTATAATATATTTAGTTTTCTTTATTAACTATAATAAACTTTTAAAACTGTGTTACCACTAATCGCTCCTTGGCATATGCCTTCGTGAACCCGTATACTTCCCCAAAGCAACACAGTCTCCTTAGTTCCAGACTTTAAAACAAAATCATGCTTACCATTACTTTGCTGGAACCAACAAAACTATCATGTTCGCACCTCCTGTACTGCAACTGACAAACCCAGATTGGATTATTTCCACCCTTCATGCCTTAGTCACAACTTCCTTTCTTCCTAGTTTTCCACGGCCACAGCACAACGTTTATCTCCATTTGCCTCCCAGTATACAGCTCGTCCCTCCAAACACACCATGGTCACGTAGTTTCCATCCACCAACATCCGCCTGCTACCTCCCCAGCGTCCGTTTCCACAGTCCACGCAGGTGAACCCCACTTCACCCGATAAGACGGCCTTTTAATCCCCTTGCTTCCCTGAGTTCAACCGCGGCCATCTCCACCCTTCCAGCGTTGCGCAGTTCCGCCAAGGCCCACCAGAAGTTCCGCGGCACCTTTACTTTGTTCTGACTCCCTCCGTGCTGCTATTTAATGAAGCCCTAGCTCCGCTGGCCTCAAAGTCGAGCCATAGAAAGACGGTCGAACTGAAAGATTATTGGTTCTAACATTAAGAGGGGTTTCAAGAATTAGCTTTTGTATTTGTAGATCTATATTTGAATTTTTAATTGCTTTATACATTTGCAGTTTGCTCACGGTTTGTATTTCAGCCGTTGGAAATGGAGAAGAACGCAGCTATATATAAAGGATTAAAATTGCTTGGCAACCACGTACATAGAATAGGGTAGGTGGACAGGTTACTGTTAATTTCTTGGTCACCACGGGTTCACTTCCTTGGGCATGAAGTCTTCAGTAGAGAGGACAAGACTAGGCCTGCGCAAGTTGTGATTTAGAGTAGGCTGAACTTAGCTTTGCAGAAGCCATGTTTAAGCATGTATATTGTCTGATAAAATATGTCTATATTAAAAATATTGGATTAATATTAATATTATGCCATAACTACTACATTTAATCAAGGGTTAACTTAAAAGAACATGGAGGCGTATTTGCATTTACATTTGTGTGTTTGCAGTAGTATTATAGGGTAGGTACTTTTGGACTTGGAAATTCCAAATTTACGGTTTGGATACTAACCAATTGATTTGCTGCTTCTTATAATTATAACGCATGGCATCTATATATATTATAACTTAGCTTTAGGGTCATAGTATCATAGAAATACCCCTACGTTTAAGGTGTGAATGACAATTCAACAGGGCTGCTCAGGACAGAAATAAAAACACACTCGTGTTCAGCGAGGTGCCACGATCCCAAAAATATAATAATATCGGTAGGTTGACTTATATTGTGAAACCCCAAAGTATCGATATAGGGTGCGAAATACTCCAAATAAAAAGTTGCGTATTTAATTAACTAAAAATTATAGTAAAATTCTAAAAATTAAATTATCACTACGCCTCAAAAGAACTTTGTCCAAATTCGAAACCGATATCAAGTTATATCAAATAAACTGTTACGGTCGATAAACGATTCTACAGCGACTATTCGAAAATTTGACTTGGATGTAACTCGCAATCTATAACGCGAAATCTTGGTTTTTCACTTCCATTAGAAAGATACAGTTCAACAGATTCCAACATTTCTTGTTTTGCAGAAATCCGGTTTATAACGAATCCTATACACTCAGTTGAAGTTCAGAACGTTAAATTACGAACTGCCGCGATATTACGGGCTCGATTATAATTAATATATATTTTTATATGTTCAACTTCGTTTAATTAATATATAAATCCACTTATATTACGATTTCAATATTTAAACTGATTTAAATATTCAAATACAACCCAAAAATTGCGGGACGTTACAATCAGTAGTATCCTAGAATGAGTCCGAAGAGTATTATTTTAAAAATAAAAACAAATTTAGTTTTGAATTTTTTTTCGTAAAATACATATTTGAGATATTATTATATTTTAATTTGGACAATCGAGTATATAGAGATTTTAATATACGTCTGATCCACGTGTATATGAAGTCTCAAATATACTGGGTAGATATAGAATCACACTCTAGTCGCCCGGAGATGATTCTGATGATGATACATCATCAGTGTTTATGTTCGAGTTTCGGAGTGGGATATCTATATATTTCCAATCGACTGGTATGATAACCAAATCTTAATTAGAATTTATTGTTGTGATTTACACTAAAAATATGATTTTTGACTATATATAAAAGTATATATTTAAAAATTTAATCACCTAATTGATTACTGGTTGTGATGTTTGATAATTAATTTAACTAATTAAAAATGTTAGCATAATAATTAATTTAACCAATATGAGAATAATGATAAATTTAGCTAAGTCGAATTTAATATTGAACTAAATTGATAAGAAATGAAAATTGAGTTGATTAATTAAACAACCTTTAGCTACGTTCCTTTTCGAGAACGAAAAGATTTAAAGTGGGGGAGATTATAACAACCCGCAAATTCTGAACCAATTTAAAAAAATTATTTTAGGAAATTTAATGAAAATTTAATAGTTAAAATGGTTTATTTTAAATAATAACGACTAAAAGTTTATTTTAATCAAAGTTAAAACGAATAAATTTTATTTAAATATAAAAGGAGTTAGAAATGGCGCGGTAGTTTGAAAATTTGATTTTAAACTTTAACTGAATGTACAGGATTCAAAATAAATCGGATTTCAGTAAAACAAGAAATATTTAAATCTGTTTAATCATAACTTTCTAACGAATGTAAGAAACTGGAATTTCACTTTAAAAATAAATAGTTATGGCTAGTTTAAAATTTCGAAAAGTCGCTATAGAATTTATATATATATTAATATAATATATGGCCCTTAAAAATAGCCATTTTACAAACGACCTCCGTTTCGATGAAACCACTTTTGTTGGAACCGGAATGTCAAATTATTGCTAGGTTTCAATTTTCGAAATTTTTCGAATTAATATGTGATCGTGGCAAACGATAATGTGTTTTGTCAATTTCAGTCAAATTTAATCGACTTGAAAATAACCATTTTTCCAACAATCTTATAATTCAACGAAATTAATTTTTTTAGGACCGTATCGTCGAAATTTTGGATTTTTCTGAGCTCGTATGTAGCCCCGGTGAATTTAAATGTAAGGTTAAATTAATTAAATAAATGATTTAAATAATAAATTAAATAAAACATGGTGAAAAGAATCGTTTGGGCTGACGGGACCTAGCCCATTGCGTCCATAGCGTGGGTATTTGCCTAAGGACATCTTTTTTTGGGCTGGAATTGGGACGGGTAAGAAGAAACGGGCCATTTTCGAATTAAAAGAATAAAATAATATATAAATACACTGTATTATACTCATAACCCTAATCCTTCTCAAATACCCAGCCGCTGCCAGAACAATTGAATGGCCAATCTCGTTCGGTTTTCAAATGATAAAATCTTCCAATCCGATCTATGAAAATCGAAAGTCCTAAAGCTAAAATCGAAGCTCTCCCTTTACCCTTTAAATTCATACGATCATGATTGAAACCGTGTTGGAATTCGTGAGGCCTTGGAGCTTGAAGTTGCCGCCTTCACCTGGGTTTTTCCGACGATCTAGACTGCCGAGTTCTCCACCCCTCTGGCCGCGATAGCGTACCCAAGGCCGACGTTGGGGCCAACTTCGATCGAGATCCGGTCGTGTGTATAAGTGGGAATTTCTAAACCTAGTTCTTGAAGATGGGTTTCGGTGAACCTGAAATAACGTGTTGACAAGATGAAGGAAACAGCCAAGATTGGTTAATAGAAAATGTAATTAATTATTCTTTAATCATAGTATTAATGTAATTAAGCTTCAAATTATCATATTTTGCTCAAATCAAAACAGAACTGAATGGGCGTTAGAATTAGAAAAACGAGATCTACAATCTGGAACTGACTAGAGTTGAAACCGAGCATGTTGAAATTTCAGACCAAAATTCACTGTGAGATTTCTTTTTTTATATATAATTTATTTATTTATTTAATTTAATGTCCATAGAATGATTGTATGTGTATGACTGAGATCTGCTATGTGATGATACTGTGAATGATTTATCTGTTCGTTGGTGATGTATAAACACATATTTGTATGTGTTAAATAAAAATAAATCATATTGCTTGATTATTGATTTGGATTAGAATTTCCATTTCAATAAAAATAAATCATTTTTTTTATAGTGTTGAATTGAAATAGAATTGTCAATTCAACATTTGAAACATTATTTTTATGATTGTTGTTGAATTGCATTAGATTTCCAATTCAATATAAAATTATTATTTTGATTATATTTTTTGAATTGCATTAGATTGTCAATTCAATATTAAAAATTTCTTTTTATCATTTTTGAGCATTGAAATAGAATTATCAATTCAACATAAAACATTATTTTATCATTTTTATTGTATTGAAATAGAATTGTCAATACAATTGAAAATATATCATTGTTGTTTATACCATTGAATGGAGACAAAAAGTTATTCTTTTATTTGCATTCTTTGATGGAAATTAATATTGATACAAAAAGTTATTCTTTTATTTGCATTCTTTGATGCAAATAAATACTGATATAAAAAGTGATTCTTTTATTTGCATTCCTTGATGCAAATATACATTGCTACAAAAAGGTATTCTTTTATTTGCATTCTTTGATGCAAATAAACAATTAATTAAAAAGTTATTCTTTTATTTGCATTCTTTGATGCAAATAAACTTTGAATTAAAAAGTTTTTCTTTTTATTTGCATTCTTTGATACAAATAGACAACGAATTAAAAGATTATTCTTTTATTTGCATTCTTTGATGCAAATAAACATTGAGTTAAAAAGTTATTCTTTTATTTGCATTCTTTGATGCAAATAAACATTGAATTGAAAAGCTATTCTTTTATTTGCATTCTTTGATGCAAATAAACAATGATTTGAAAAGTTATTCTTTTATTTGCATTCCTTGATGCAAATAAACATTGAATTGAAAAGTTATTCTTTTATTTGCATTCTCTGATGCAAATATACATTGAATAAAAAGGTTGTTCTTTTATTTGCATTCTTTGATGCAAATATACATTGAAATAAAAAGTTATACATTTATTTGCATTCTTTGATACAGATAAAATGTTGAAATTGGAAGTTTAATTTTTATTTGCATTTCTTGATGCAAATAAGACATAGTTTTAATAAAAAAGGTTATTTTTTATTTGTAATTTAGATAAAAATTAAAAACATGATTTGTAAAGTTACATTTTTTGTTTGTAATTTTAGATGCAAACAAAACATTAGAATTAAAGATACATTTTTGTTTGCAATTTTAGATGCGAACAAAACATTAGAATTAAAGTCACATTTTTGTTTGCAATTTTAGGTGCAAACAAAACATCAAAATAAAAAGTTACATTTTTATTTACATCTTAGCTGTAATAAAAATTATAGGATTAAAAGTAATATTTTTATTGTCACTTTGGAGACAATAAAAAGAATAGAATTTAATGTACATTTTTATTGCCACTTTCGAGACGATAAAAAGAGTAGAATGACGATTACATTTTTTTTTTATGTCACAGTATGCAATGCAAAAAGGATTACATTTTTAATGTAATATAAAGATTACATTTTTATACATTGTAAAAAGGATATCATTTTTATGTAATATAAAAAGATTACATTTCATTGTAAATGAGTCAACATTAGAATTTACATTTTTAATGTAAATGAATCAGTAGAAAAGATTCGTTGTTTTGATAAATTATGTTTACATGAGAGCCTACATTTTTATTGTATATGAAAATGATTCATTGTTGCATTAAAATGTTTAACTATAAAAAGTTCACATTTTTATTGTAAAAAGGGATTATATGAAAATATTCATGTGCTGAAAATATAATGTAGCGATGTCTTGAAATATATGTTTGCGATGTTGAAACGTTACACTTCCATTTACAAGTTGTCCGACTTGTTTATGTGATTGGGACGATAATTTTTCACACATCGCCCAAGTGCACAAATAATATATTATTGTTTGTTGGCTGAAAACCCCACACAGGTATTGGGATGATATTGGACACACACTAGTCCCAATATTTAATTGATTGTCAATCGATGGATTGACAATCTGTGTTGGGCATTACTTATTTATTTATTTTTATGCTCATACAGTTATAATTCTCACTTTGGATGTGAATGTATTGTTTGATGGTAGTTTATCATTATCGTTGGATATATGCAATGTATGAAATCCATATAACTGAATTTATACGGTAATTGATTGAGTCGCATTCCGATTCAGAATTATTTTAATGAAAAAGGTCATTTTGATGGGAAAATACATTTTTGTGTTGATGAATGAAAAAATCATATTAATGTAAAAATACATTTTAATGTTTAAGAATATAAAGAAAGAACATCTTAGAACAAAGAATATTTTATTAAATATATTTTAAAATAAAGAATATCTTAAAATATATTTAGTGAAGAATTAAGTATGATTTTCATGTCCGTCTCAGAATGGATACAAAATTATAAAATATGAAGCCATGTTATGTAGGGACGCTATTTTTAACCCGAACGGGTTTATCGATCGATTATTTCATTTTAGAATGAATATAAAAAGAAGTGATTTATAAATCTAATATTTTGATAATATATAAATATTTTAATATGATAAAAATATAGAATATTCGATGTTGCTTTAAAATTGAAAAAAGGATAAAATCATTATGAATAAATTTATAAATATTATATAAAATACTTTTAGAAATCGACGATATATATGTATACACACACACACACACACACACACACATATATATATATATATATATATATATATATATATATATATATATATATAATGGCCTGAATAGAATGCGTCGCACAGCGACCGTTCGCGAATTTCGAACATTAACTTCAAATTGATGTAACGGGAGATTCGACCGTCGGATTCTTCTAAAACCAGAACCGTTGGGTTCGTATCGAAAAGAGATTTCCAATGAATATAAGAGATTTGAAATCTAATGGTTAGATTTGGAGATATGTCCAAATCAATTTCAAAAAAGATCGTTATGGATGCAGTTCGATGACCGTTTATGGAAATCGACTGTAAAGGCCTTAATAAAATTATTTAAAGTATAGGAAAATTATGTAAAATCATAATAAACGATTTCAAAGGATTTTTGATGAAAAACTTCAATTTTTGTAAAGGTAAAATATTTTTTTTATCAAAACAAACTAGTTATTAACTAGAAAGATAATCCAATGTTTTAAAAGACATTAGTTCTTTAACCCAATCAACAATGGAAATATAATTTGTAATTTATAAATCTTTTATTAAGATTTAAGTGGAAATTTTCCAAAGTAAAGTTTTCCAATTTAATATAGTAAATTGGAATTGAATGGAATTCGATTTAACAATAATCGGGATGAGATTCTATAAAAGAAGACCGTTACTATATATGGAATTTAAAAGGCTCTGCTGTTATTCCATTTATATTATTCGTCTGATATAGAAATTTATATCGATTATATATTGATTTGATTTCTGTGAAAATTTCATATTTAATGGAAGATGATTTTGGGGTTTATCGTGAACAACGTTTTTAAATGACATTTGTTCTTTAACCTAGTTAAAGATAAGATTTATCTCTTAAATCTGAATAATCATAAAGTAATGATTTTGGATATTAAAACCAAATTGGGGTTTTAATGAATCTTTAAAAAAAAAGGATTAAAGAATAAATTTATCTTTGATAAAATTAATGGGAACCTTTTTCCTAATAATGTGAATACCTGATTAAAAGAATATCCTGAATTGGAATGAGGCGTTGGATGAGTTTGCACAACACTTGATTTTAAATTACGCGAGTTATTTGGAAAGACCGGGTTTAATCCATTCTGAATAATTACTACGACGATTAAAAGTCGAAGATGGAGACGGTGGTTGAAGACCGGCGATCTTCACATCGAATGGATGAGGACTACTGATGCCTTTGATTGGAGTTGCTGCCTTGAAAATGTTCCAATGTGTAACGACCCAGAAAATCTGAACCAAATTAAAATTTTTAAATTGGCTAAAATAATGGATTTTAAATAATGGCAACGAAAAGTGAGTTTGAATCGACAATTGAAAACGAATATAATTAATTATAATTATAAACAAGGCCTGAAATGGCGCTGTAGTTTCAAAAATTGAATTCAAACTTTGTCGGACTGTACCAGGTGCAAAACAAAACGGATTTTAGGGAAACCAAAAATATTTAAATCTGTTAGTGAATACCTTTCTAACGAATCTGAAAAATCGAATTTTCATAGCGGAAAGCAAAAGTTATGGCCGAGTGAATTTTCAGAAAGGTCGCTATGGAATTTATATAGCCCGTGAAATTGGCCATTTTGCACACGACCTCGGAATTCGACGAAACCACTTTTGTTGGATCCGGGATGTGAAGTTATTGCTAGGTTTCAAATTTCATAATTTTTGAAGCTAATATGTGAGCGTGGCAAAGGAAAATGTGTTTTGGTCAATTATAGTTAAATGGGATCGACCAAAAATGGGCCTTTTTGCAAACGGTCTCAGAATTCGACGAAACTAGTTTTGTTGGGACCGTATCGTCAAAACATAGCTAGATTTATTTTTCTGGAATTTTTCGAATCAGTTTGTGGCCCTGGTAAATTGAAATGTACGTTCAAATTAAATATTGAATGTTATATATTTTAATTTGAAGGAAAACTGGCTGAAACAGTCGAATGGGCCTTCGAAACATATCCCATTGTGTTCGGAATGGGGGTAAAACGCTAGGGACGACAGTCGTTGGGTTTAGATTGGTGGTCGCGTCTGAAAACCCCTTATAAAATCTCCCGGCCAATCAGAATTTAATAAAAAAAAAGGAAAATATCGTTTTCTCTCTCCCCGACGAACGACGGAAACGCGTTCGAAACTTCCCGTCCACTTTCCGATCAATCCACGCAAAATTAGCCCCTCCTCCAGTTGAAGATTTTGTAGAGCTCGGAGAGATCTTCAAATCCATATAAGGTTTGGATTTTTTCATTGCGTGGTTTGGGAGAACGGACGTCGGGAAGTCATCGCCTTCAGTTCGCCGCCGCCGCCGCCGCCGACCACCGGAGTTCGCCGCTCCACTGCGCGCAGGCGCGCCCCACTTCCCCCTTCGACGCTGTGCCCTCCGATCCTCGCATCGCTTCATGGATTTCGTGAAAAATCCAAACCTAGTTTTGAACGAAACAGCTGAGGTACGGCCCTGTTTATTTTCAACTGTTTTAACACCTTTAAACCGTTGCAAACTTTGAAAAATCATATCTTTTTCGTTTCTAGACGAAATTCAGTGAAACAGGAAACATCGTGACCGTGTGGACGCCTTCTACATTTTAGAAGAGACCGCATATTTTTCTGAGCCTTCTGCTATTTTTGGTGGAGTGGAACCCAAAGTGAGATTTCTAATTTATAAACGATATGGGAAAACGACGATGTGTAAATTATATAGTCGATGTATGAGTTATATAAGCGTTTTACACCTCTTGTATAAGCGTTGTATAAGTTGTATGTTCGATGTATAAGTTATATATGCGTTGTAAAAATTATATATGTGTTGAAATAGAAGTGAATTGCTATATATATATATATATATATATATATATATATATATATATATATACGCCCCTCGTCCACAAACCATGGACGATATTTATTGGTTGTGATTCGTGTGAAAATTGATTGATAGCGAATGGTTGTTTGGGATTGGTTGTGGTTGATATTGATTGATTGTGGTTGAAAAATACCCGTTTGTGGTTGAAAAATATTTGGTTGAAACCACATAGGATTAGTTTGTGGAAATGAAATAAATATATACATGCCGCCTGCGTGCGAACTAGATGCATGATCCCCATTGTCAAAAACCGCGAGGTTTTAAGGTAGAGCGAGGAGCCGTACTAGGGACGGTCCTGGTTTTAACTACCCTGCCGTTATGCTGCCGAAATTTTGAATAATATTCATGTGTTTGAATTATTTTCATTTGCTGAAACTATATTTATTCATTGAATAGAAAACCTTCATGTGTTGAATCGATATTCATTCGTTGATTAGAAATTCATGTGTTGAATGGTATTCGTGTTTTAAATATAAAAATCACATTTTTATCTATATATAGAAACTATAGAAAACCTTCATGTGTTGAATCGATATTCATTCGTTGATTAGAAATTCATGTGTTGAATGGTATTCGTGTTTTAAATATAAAAATCACATTTTTATCTATATATAGAAACTATAGAAAACCTTCATGTGTTGAATCGATATTCATTCGTTGATTAGAAATTCATGTGTTGAATGGTATTCGTGTTTTAAATATAAAAATCACATTTTTATCTATATATAGAAACTATAGAAAACCTTCATGTGTTGAATCGATATTCATTCGTTGATTTGAAATTCATGTGTTGAATGGTATTCATATTTTGAAATAAATTGTTTCACAATAAAAATCACCTTTTATCAAATATATGGACTATGTAAAATAATCTCGTTTTAAAAAAAATGTTTTATAATAAAAATCCTATTTTTATCACCTATATAAACTATATAAAATAATCCTGTTTTGAAATGAATTGTTTTACAATAAAAATCACCTTTTTATTTTATACATGAATTGTTGAAATGTGAAGTGTTAAAAATAGCAACTCGTTCAAATAAATATGCATGAGTTGAAATATTCATTAATTAGCTCATGATATGATTTTTGCCTATGCATGCAACATTAGAATGAATGGTGTTTTTAAACCAAATGGAATCAAATATGAAGTTGAATGGAAAATGATAAGTGGTAAGAACTGTATATATGTACATGCATATTTATTGAACAGGTTATAGCAAAGGGGCTAGAGAAGAGGAATAAAATTGTTGTGCCCGACAAATAGGTACACATTTACTGTTTTGTTTGGGTGATGATTTTATGAGCCTGTTGGCTAGCCGCTTGGCTTTTTCTTTTTCTTTTTGACATGAGACGCCCGTGTGGCAACTTGGGAATTTTCCCAGCCCCTCCCGTACAAAGGAGGTTATGGCGAAATTTTCTGAAGTTTAAAGGCGTTTGTGAAATATTTGAAGTGAAAACGATATTGAAATTGTTGAATGAACTATATTTATATAAATATATAAATATAAATAAAATTAAAACGAAACGTGGCCGTGTAGTTCGTGTTTTGAAACCGTGATTTCAAACAACTAGTGCGGGAAATCGGACCATTGGATTTTCCCGAAACCGCAACCGTTGGGTTCGCCTTGGAAATATCTTTCCAACGGCACCAACTTTGTAAAAATCCAACGGTTGGATTGTCTGGAATGTTTAATGCAAATATGAAGAAAAACAGCGCCTGAAACGATTATATTTTTTTATATATATAATTATATTTAATCGAATAACGACGTTGCAGTTCGTATTTCGAAATCGAAACTTCAAACGATTGTACCGGGAGATCCGACCGTCGGATGTTCCCGACACTGGAACCGTTGGATTCGTTTTGAAAAGACCTTTCTAATGATGTAAATTTTGTGAAGATCCAACGGTTAGATTTTCAGATATGTGTAAATCAAATCTGAAGAAAAACAGCGCCAGAAACGATTATATTTATATATATATATATATAATTATATTTAATCGAATAACGACGCTGCAATTCGTATTTCGAAATCGAAACTTCAAACGATTGTACCGGGAGATCCGACCGTCGGATTTTCCCGAAACTGGAACCGTTGGATTCGTTTTGAAAAGACCTTTCTAATGATGTAAATTTTGTGAAGATCCAACGGTTAGATTTTCAGATATGTGTAAATCAAATCTGAGGAAAAACAGCGCCACGACAGCGTTATGGCCCGAAGCGTCGTTTTGGATAAATTGGCTATTTTAAAATAAATAAAAATAGCGATAAATCGTTATAAAATATCATAAACAATATGGAATGAAAATAAACTGAATTTGCTCGATTTATGTGATATTTGATGGTTGAATGTGTTTGGTGTGAAAATTACATTAAAGAACAAAATTGGTGTTGTCGAATGATTTAACTATTGAAATAAATTGATTTGAAATTCTAAATATACGTGAATTATTTGAAAAGGCCGAGTTAATTCTCATTTCAAATAATTGACCGACGATTGAAAGTCGAAGATGAAGACGATGGTCGAAGACCGGAGATCTTCACCTCGTTTGGATGGTAACCGAGGTCCTGATTGGGAGGCATCCCGAAATATGGATAATGAGTGGTGATCGTCCAGAAGTACGTGGTGATCGATGGGTTTGCGAGGTATTTAGTGCCTCTGGTTTCGTTCAGACCCAGATAGGACTTGTGAATGGACTGTGTGTCTGACATTGGATTTTATTCTGTGTTGATTGATCTCTGTTAAATATACATCTATTTGGCGGCGGAGAATTTATTCTTTTGCTTAACGCCCTTCTCTGAAACGCACGAGCTCAGAGGTTGTATATCGATGGACATCAGTCGCATGGCATGAATTGCTAGTGTGACATGCCTAAGTGGCACACGATCAGGGCTTCTGTTGAAAAGCAAAGTCTTGTGTTGAAGATCAAAGCCCCGCCTGTGTGGCATAGCTTTGTGTATAACGTGAATTCGCGAGCCTCACACCCCGGTATGAACCAGAAACGGGAGGAAGGACCTCAGGGAGGGCATGTGTTTCTTTCTAGCTAGGGTGGTGTCAGTGACCTACCAGCCCTGACATTTATATACTTTTCACCTATGTGGTTGTTGCTGTTGCGAGGCGCCTCGGTTTGATCGGACGATCCGGGTCCGATGGAGTCATTCGTTGGCTCGTTTACGCCCCAAAGGGCGGGGAAACGTATTGTTCAGGAATTTTAATCCACATCGGTGGACCGGCCCTGTCGCTCCTAGGGTCACTCGAGCTCTGACCCTGAGACATGGGCTAGATTGTCTCGAAGTCGGTAAGGACTAACTTTTGCCTTGGTTCATGACGGAAATCCAATTTCCAATTACGTGACTGTGCGGTTTTGATTGCATATATATATGGCGACATGATATATGGTACCCATGTCGTCTATGATTGATAGTTATGATTTGAAATTGTTTTCAAAACATGTAAACACTAGCAA
The DNA here is from genome assembly GCA_030737875.1 of Allium sativum. Lineage (NCBI taxonomy): Eukaryota > Viridiplantae > Streptophyta > Magnoliopsida > Asparagales > Amaryllidaceae > Allium > Allium sativum. The sequence goes on along the minus strand of CM060919.1, from coordinate 724,805,310 downwards.
TAATATCAAATGCCTTTGTTTTTTTCGTATCAAGCATATTTTGGCCATTATAAGGTAAAACTCTATCCTCCGGTTTGCGTTGCATTGTGTGATGGGAACTGAGTCTTATAATGGCTTCATTTTTATAAAAAAGCATTGCGATGTTTAAAAGAAAGATTTTTTTTTAAAAGCACTGGCAATCCAATGGAGTAAACCCGTTCCACGAAAGTGGCGTGGTCCTGTGATTAGCCAAATTATATATGTGTTGAGTAGATTTCTCATACCAGTCCCATGACTGACTCGTTGTTTGTTTCACTTTCAAACTCGGGTGCCCCTCTTTCTACACGGGCAGCCTTGTATTCAGGTTTAGCTGGTTCTTTCTGGATAGCTGGAGCTGAAGATGGATTCTATCATTTATCTCTTTTTATGCTGTTCAGCTCCTATTGTACATATTTTGTTTGTTTTCCGCTGTAGACATTTATGTATAGCTGAACTGTATTTTTACTAAGTATGATCATGTATACTATGTAACTCTGATGATTACTTTTATCCAGTATATTCTATTATTCATTATCTGGTGTATTTATTTAATTCTGTTCTGCTATTATCTGTTTCTGTGTTATATTCCACGGATTACCCTTGCCGCCGTCAGTACGGGGTTTGGGGTCGTCTCATTTGGTATCAGAGCTTTGGTTAAGCTTAATTCTGGAATATAACATTTGAACGAACTCGTCAAAAATAGAACCAGTAGTGTTCTAGGAAGGGTAACTCAATACAGATAGGATCAGTAATATCCTAGTATGAGTAAAGCAGAATCAAATAACACCTCGATAGACACATTTACATTTGAAGTATTTGTCTCTATATTTTAAAATACCTTTTCTGTGACCTGACCCTTGATCTGCCATTTGCAGAAGTACTAGAAAATGAGTGTTAGAAACAGAAGGAATGCAGAACCGGATATTGAAGCTCTATTTATGAAATATAGAAATCTGGGTGGAAAACCCTTCTCGAGCGAAGAATCTATTATGAGAACACAAGCTTGGATTCGTTCGGCAGAGAAAATCTTCGAAGCATTAAAGCTAAAGGATGACCAGAAAAGATTACTGGCCTCCTGGGCACTCGAAGACGAAGCTTTGTTCTGGTGAGATTCAGTTATTAAGGATAATCCAGAAGGTGATATCACCTGGGATAGATTCAAAGTGATTTTCCTGGAAAGATTTACTCCTCCCGAAGCGACTGAGCGCCTATGTGATGAATTTTCTTATTTGATACAAGGAGATATGACAATCCCAGAATATCATAAGAAATTCAACGAACTTTCTCACTTTTCTCCTCATCTGATTAAAGACCCAAAGAGGAAAAATCTGAGATTTATTCACGGGCTTCAAAGAAAATATTTGAATAGTGTAATAAGGAACGTGAAGCTCCCCTTTTCTGAAATGATATACATGGCTTATCAGTACGAAGACCTAGACAAGAAAGGTATGTTACAGTACGAAGAGGAAGTCAGCTCTAGTAATAAAAATGAGTCTGAAACTGATCGTCCTGAGGCCAGTACAAAGTCCGAGGTCAATAAGAAGCCCAGGACCAAGAGAAAAAGGGCTGAATCTGAAAAAGAACCAGCAACGACTGCCATATGCAATAACTGCCATAAGCCAGGGCATTTTCTGGGAAATTGCAAACCCTCGGGGAAGCGAATAAAGAGTGGATCTAAATCCGGTAATAAGTTTCAAGAGAATAGGAAGTGCAGTCAATGCCATCAGACCGGTCATCTTTCAAAGGCCTGCCCGCTATTCAGAAAACCTAAAGCAGTACATGTAAATGAAGTGGTAGAAGTACCTGCATCCTCATCTGCTCAGGGAAGGTCTGATGTTTTAGAAGGAACGCTCAATGTCAAGAACATTCCAGTTAAAGTACTGTTTGACACAGGCGCGCCACGGAGCTTTATTTCAAAGAGTGCAGTCAAGAAGTTGGATTTGAGATTGAAAAAGCTCAAAGAACCAATGACGGTCCGAAATCCAGTTGGGGGTTCCATCGATCTCAGTTGGGTTTGTGGGGTGCCTGTCTCTTTTTCCTGCTATAAATTCCCTACTATCTCTATCGTTATGAATTTTAATGAATTCGATCTTATTCTGGGATTGGATTGGTTAACCAGATATGAGGCAGAGGTTAGATGCGCCGAGAGAGTGGTTAAAGCAAAGGCTCAATCGGGGAATTATATAACCATACCATGTGAAGGCCCGACTTCAAATAGAAAGGATTTCTGGTCAGCTCTCGATGTTTCTCCAGCTCAAATGGAAAATATCCCAGAAGTAACAGAGAATATTCCTGACCTCATCAAAGATATTCCTGTCGTCAAGAACTATGCGGATGTGTTCGAAGAAGTTGTTCGCTTGCCTCCGCAGAGAGAAATTGATTTCAAAATTGCTTTAATTCCCAATGCAAGGCCGGTAGTTCACGCTATTCGAAGAATGTCCTTGAAAGAGAAGGAGGAATTAGACAATCAAACACGACAGCTAGTATGGAAAGGTCTGATCAGGCCCAGTTTCTCTGATTGGGGTGCAGCAGTGGTATTTGTCCCAAAATCTGACGGTACTCTACGGCTGTGTGTGGATTATCGTGATCTGAACAAACAGACAATAAAGAATAAATATCCATTGCCGCGGATCGATGATTTATTGGATCGTCTGAATGGAGCACAAGTATTCTCACGAATGGACCTAGCTACAGGCTTCCATCAACTTCGAATTGCCGAAGAGTGTGTTCCAATGACAGCATTCAGAGGTCCCGACTTATTCTACGAGTGGTTAGTAATGTCGTTCGGCTTATGTAACGCTCCGGCTTACTTCGTCGATCTGATGAATAGAGTGTTCAGAGGGGTTTTGAATAAATTTGTTCTGGTTTTCATTGATGATATTCTAATCTTCTCTAAATCAAAGGCCGAACATGAAAAGCATCTGGAACAGGTTCTGGAAATTCTGAGACGGAATGTATTAAAAGCCAAATTTTCCAAATGTATATTCTGGCAGGATGAAGTGAAATTTCTAGGCCACGTCGAATCTAAAGAAGGAATTGCTGTGGATCCAAGCAAAATCACAGCTATTCAGAACTGGAAGCAGCCTAGTACTCCCACTGAAGTCCGCAATTTTCTCGGATTGGCTAGCTATTACCGGAAGTTCGTTAAAAACTTTTCGAAGATATCTGGTCATTTAACGAAGCTTACGAAGAAGCACTCTAAGTTCAAATGGACTCCAGAAAGTGAGGAGGCTTTCGAAGAGCTAAAGTTAAGATTAACGACAGCTCCAGTGTTAACCATCATCGATGGCAACCAGGATTTAAAAGTATGGACTGATGCTTCTAGAGAAGGCCTTGGCGCAGTGTTAATGCAAAGGGGTCAAGTGATTGCTTATGCTAGCCGTCAGTTGAAGCCACATGAGAAAAACTACGTAACTCATGATCTTGAGTTATTGGCTAGTGTTTGCTTTGAAAATCGGGAGACACTATCTTCTGGGTGAGAGATTTGAACTGTTTACAGATCACCAGTCGCTAAAGTATTTGTTCACCCAGAAGGACTTGAATCTGAGGCAGCAGCGTTGGCTGGAGTTTCTTGCCGCATATGACTTTGAAATTATATACACTCCAGGGAAAGCTAATGTCGTGGCCGATGCGTTAAGAAGAAAGAATGAGATGATCGCCAGCTTTATTATCACGACTTCATTGATAGATAAAATATCGGCTCTTCAGAGGGATGATCACTTCATTCAGAAGATCAGGGAGATAATTCAACAAGGCGAACCCTCGAGTTTTCAAGTTGATAATGATGAGGTTCTAAGGCTCAAAGGTCGAATCTGTGTCCCTAACATTCCTGAGCTTCGAAAGGAAGTACTGGATGAATGCCATAAGTCAAAACTTAGTATCCATCCGGGAGTAAGCAAAATGTACAATGACATTAAACGCACTTTCTGGTGGAAGTCGATGAAGAGGGACATTTCTTTATATGTTAGCCGATGCCCTACTTGCCAGCTAGTCAAAAGCGACCAACAGAAACTAGCTGGATTATTACAACCGCTAGACGTTCCAGGCTGGAAGTGGGAACATATTTCTATGGATTTCATTGATGGTCTGCCCAAGACCAGAAAAGGAAATGACAGTATTTGGGTGATCGTAGATCGCTTCACGAAGACCGCCCATTTCATACCTGTCAGATCAAACAGAACTGCTCAGAGTCTGGCGCAGATATACTTCAGGGAAATAGTTAGACTACATGGAGTGCCGCTCAGTATAGTCAGTGATAGAGATACAATATTCACTAGCAAATTCTGGGAAGCATTTCAAGTCGAGCTAGGGACGAAGCTGAACTTGAGCACCGCTTATCATCCTCAGACAGACGGACAGACTGAGAGGGTAAATCGTATTTTAGAAGATCTATTGCGGGCTTGTGTTATAGATTTCGGTGGATCATGGGAAGACCATCTTCATTTGGCTGAATTCACTTATAAAATCAGCTACCAGGCGAGTCTGACAATGTCGCCATTCGAAGCATTGTATGGTAGACCGTGCCGATCTCCTGCTTGTTGGGTCGAACCCGGAAATAGACTTGTGTTGGGTCCTGATATGATTCGAGAAGCTGCCGACAAAGTCGATTTTATTAAGAAGCGATTACTCGCCGCTCAAAGCCGACAAAAGAGCTATGCCGATAGAAGAAGAAGAGATATATCCTTTGCTGTTGGCGACTATGTATATTTGAAAGTATCGCCGATGAGAGGAGTAATCCGGTTCGGTAAAACAGGGAAGTTGGCGCCCAAATTTATTGGTCTGTTTCCTATTCTGGAACGGATCGGAACTCTCGCTTATAGGGTCAAATTGCCTGATTGGTTGCTTGGAGTTCATGATGTATTTCATATATCTCAACTTCGAAAGCACGTTCATGATCCACACTTGATCGTGGAAGAAGCAGCTCAACAAGACATTGAAATTACCCTAGAATTAGCTGTGAGACGAGAGCCGCTAAAGATTATCGGCAAAGAAACCAAAGAGCTGAGGAACAAGAAGGTTCACTTAGTCAAAGTGCAATGGAGTGGAGATCCGCGAGATTGTACTTGGGAAACTGAGGAGAGCATTCAGAAAGCTTATCCTAGATGCCGAGTGGATATCTCTGATTGACTCCGGTGCAAGGTATATTTACCATACTTTACATCACCATTTAATTCTCTATTCTATTGTTATTTTCTTTCCATGGATGTGCACTTTTAACTCTATAGTCTGAATGATTTTAAAAGGAGAATAGGAATTAATTTAAATGGTTTTGAAAAGTTAAAAACAAATTGCTTGTTGGTTGTGTTGTGTGATTGTAGATTAGATTAATTAAAATTATTGAAACGATAGTTAATTTAATCAACAATAGAATAATGTTAGAATTTATTCATTTAAATCACACATTGAACGATTTAAAAATAAATAGAAATATATACATGTACATTTTATATATTTGAACAGGTAAATGGATCAGCTGTTGAGTAAAGATTTTATTTGCGTGCCCGACAAATAGGTAAACCTTAATGAGTTGGATGCGAAATATTATTATATCAACTCCTGTGAATGCCATTGGATGCGGAGTGCTGGTTTTTCTGTGTGAAATAATAAATGTCGCCATAGAATAGTAACAATTAATTTTGAACTACATTACATGGCATACTTCAGAAGATAGGCATACTTCATCATATACCACATAAGCATTTGGGGCTTGTGTGACGAGGTGGAAGATTTACCATACGAGCGAGAGGCTTGTATGGCGATGACTATATTTTACAGGTTGAACTGATGACTGATATGGACTATTTAAATTGTTACGATTAAATTGCCAGATTAATAAAAAAAACCCACATGGGTCTGGAGTTGACAATAATCACGTCTCTCTAGTTATTAGATACGGCACATGGACTATTTATTTCCCACACGGGGCAGGGTGACGAGAATTTATTCTCTGGAGTTATTATCAATACATGCTCCCCTGTAAACACCAGGATATATCACTATAAATATGTGTACGCTTATTAGGATTTATTGGGTACCTAATACGGCCCAATAAATTTCCAAACCCCTCCCCGTACAAAGGAGGTTATGGCGAAATTTTTCGAAAATTCCGGGTGTTAGCCAAATTTTTGAAGAATTTGAAAATTCTCAAAAACTGAAAAGTTGGAGAATGGAAGCCAGATCGAACGTAGAGTTGATTAATCAAACCACCTTTGACTTTGTTCCTTTTCGGGGACGAAAAGTTTTAAGTGGGGGAGATTGTAACGACCCAGAAAATCTGAACCAATTTAAAAATTTTAAATTGGCTAAAATAATGGATTTTAAATATTTAAAATAAATATTTTAAATAATGGCAACGAAAAGTGAGTTTGAATCGACAATTGAAAACGAATATAATTAATTATAATTATAAACAAGGCCTGAAATGGCGCTGCAGTTTCAAAAATTGAATTCAAACTTTGTCGGACTGTACCGGGTGCAAAACAAAACGGATTTTAGTGAAACCAAAAATATTTAAATCTGTTAGTGAATACCTTTCTAACGAATCTGAAAAATCGAATTTTCATAGCGGAAAGCAAAAGTTATGGCCGAGTGAATTTTCTGAAAGGTCGCTATGGAATTTATATAGCCCGTGAAATTGGCCATTTTGCATACGACCTCGGAATTCGACGAAACCACTTTTGTCGGATCCGGGATGTGAATTTATTGCTAGGTTTCAAATTTCATAATTTTTGAAGCTAATATGTGAGCGTGGCAAAGGAAAATGTGTTTTGGTCAATTATAGTTAAATGGGATCGACCAAAAATGGGCCTTTTTGCAAACGGTCTCAGAATTCGACGAAACTAGTTTTGTTGGGACCGTATCGTCAAAACATAGCTAGATTTATTTTTCTGGAATTTTTCGAATCAGTTTGTGGCCCTGGTAAATTGAAATGTACGTTCAAATTAAATATTGAATGTTATATATTTTAATTTGAAGGAAAACTGGCTGAAACAGTCGAATGGGCCTTCGAAACATATCCTATTGTGTTCGGAATGGGGGTAAAACGCTAGGGACGACAGTCGTTGGGTTTAGATTGGTGGTCGCATCAGAAAACCCCTTATAAAATCTCCCGGCCAATCAGAATTTAAAAAAAAGGAAAATATCGTTTTCTCTCTCCCCGACGAACGACGGAAACGCGTTCGAAACTTCCCGTCCACTTTCCGATCAATCCACGCAAAATTAGCCCCTCCTCCAGTTGAAGATTTTGTAGAGCTCAGAGAGATCTTCAAATCCATATAAGGTTCGGATTTTTTCATTGCGTGGTTTGGGAGAACGGACGTCGGGAAGTCATCGCCTTCAGTTCGCCGCCGCCGCCGCCTCCGACCACCGGAGTTCGCCGCTCCACCGCGCGCAGGCGCGCCTCACTTCCCCCTTCGACACTGTGCCCTCCGATCCTCGCATCGCTTCACGGATTTCGCGAAAAATCCAAACCTAGTTTTGAACGAAACAGCTGAGGTACGGCCCTGTTTATTTTCAACTGTTTTAACACCTTTAAACCGTTGCAAACTTTAAAAATCATATCTTTTTCGTTTCTAGACGAAATTCAGTGAAACAGGAAACATCGTGACCGTGTGGACGCCTTCTACATTTTAGAAGAGACCGCATATTTTTCTGAGCCTTCTGCTATTTTTGGTGGAGTGGAACCCAAAGTGAGATTTCTAATTTATAAACGATATGGGAAAACGACGATGTATAAATTATATAGTCGATGTATGAGTTATATAAGCGTTGTACACCTCTTGTATAAGCGTTGTATAAGTTGTACGTTCGATGTATAAGTTATATATGCGTTGTAAAAATTATATATGTGTTGAAATAGAAGTGAATTGCTACATATAAATAAATATATATATATATACGCCCCTCGTCCACAAACCATGGACGATATTTATTGGTTGTGATTGGTGTGAAAATTGATTGATAGCGAATGGTTGTTTGGGATTGGTTGTGGTTGATATTGATTGATTGTGGTTGAAAAATACCCGTTTGTGGTTGAAAAATATTTGGTTGAAACCACATAGGATTAGTTTGTGGAAATGAAATAAATATATACATGCCGCCTGCGTGCGAACTAGATGCATGATCCCCATTGTCAAAAACCGCGAGGTTTTAAGGTAGAGCGAGGAGCCGTACTAGGGACGGTCCCGGTTTTAACTATCCTGCCGTTATGCTGCCGAAATTTTGAATAATATTCATGTGTTTGAATTATTTTCATTTGCTGAAACTATATTTATTCATTGAATAGAAAACCTTCATGTGTTGAATCAATATTCATTCGTTGATTAGAAATTCATGTGTTGAATGGTATTCGTGTTTTAAATATAAAAATCACATTTTTATCTATATATAGAAACTATAGAAAACCTTCATGTGTTGAATCGATATTCATTCGTTGATTAGAAATTCATGTGTTGAATGGTATTCGTGTTTTAAATATAAAAATCACATTTTCATCTATATATAGAAACTATAGAAAACCTTCATGTGTTGAATCGATATTCATTCATTGATTAGAAATTCATGTGTTGAATGGTATTCGTGTTTTAAATATAAAAATCACATTTTTATCTATATATAGAAACTATAGAAAACCTTCATGTGTTGAATCGATATTCATTCGTTGATTTGAAATTCATGTGTTGAATGGTATTCATATTTTGAAATAAATTGTTTCACAATAAAAATCACCTTTTATCAACTATATGGACTATGTAAAATAATCTCGTTTTAAAAGAAATTGTTTTATAATAAAAATCCTATTTTTATCACCTATATAAACTATATAAAATAATCCTGTTTTGAAATGAATTGTTTTACAATAAAAATCACCTTTTTATTTTATACATGAATTGTTGAAATGTGAAGTGTTAAAAATAGCAACTCGTTCAAATAAATATGCATGAGTTGAAATATTCATTAATTAGCTCATGATATGATTTTTTCCTATGCATGCAACATTAGAATGAATGGTGTTTTTAAACCAAATGGAATCAAATACGAAGTTGAATGGAAAATGATAAGTGGTAAGAACTGTATATATGTACATGCATATTTATTGAACAGGTTATAGCAAAGGGGCTAGAGAAGAGGAACAAAATTGTTGTGCCCGACAAATAGGTACACATTTACTGTTTTGTTTGGGTGATGATTTTATGAGCCTGTTGGCTAGCCACTTGGCTTTTTCTTTTTCTTTTTGACATGAGACGCCCGTGTGGCTACTTGGGAATTTTCCCAGCCCCTCCCGTACAAAGGAGGTTATGGCGAAATTTTCCGAAATTTAAAGGCGTTAGTGAAATATTTGAAGTGAAAACGATATTGAAAATGTTGAATGATTTATATTTATATAAATATAAATAAAATTAAAACGAAACGTGGCCGTGCAGTTCGTGTTTTGAAACCGTGATTTCAAACAACTAGTGCGGGAAATCTGACCAGTGGATTTTCCCGAAACCGCAACCGTTGGGTTCGCCTTGGAAATATCTTTCCAACGGCACCAACTTTGTAAAAATCCAACGGTTGGATTGTCTGGAATGTTTAATGCAAATCTGAAGAAAAAAAGCGCCAGAAACGATTATATATATATATATATATATATATATAAACAAATATAATTATATTTAATCAAATAACGACGCTGCAGTTCGTATTTCGAAATCGAAACTTCAAACGATTGTACCGGGAGATCCGACCGTCGGATTTTCCCGAAACTGGAACCGTTGGATTCGTTTTGAAAAGACCTTTCTAATGATGTAAATTTTGTGAAGATCCAACGGTTAGATTTTTAGATATGTGTAAATCAAATCTAAAGAAAAACAGCGCCAGAAACGATTATATATATATATATATAAAAATATAATTATATTTAATCGAATAACGACGCTGCAGTTCGTATTTCGAAATCGAAACTTCAAACGGTTGTACCGGGATATCCGACCGTCGGATTTTCCCGAAACTGGAACCGTTGGATTCATTTTGAAAAGACCTTTCTAATGATGTAAATTTTGTGAAGATCCAACGGTTAGATTTTCAGATATGTGTAAATCAAATCTGAGGAAAAACAGCGCCACGGCCGCGTTATGGCCCGAAGCGTCGTTTTGGATAAATTGGCTATTTTAAAACAAATAAAAATAGCGATAAATCGTTATAAAATATTATAAACAACATGGAATGAAAATAAACTGAATTTGCTCGATTTATGTGATATTTGATGGTTGAATGTGTTTGGTGTGAAAATTACATTAAAGAACAAAATTGGTGTTGTCGAATGATTTAACTATTGAAATAAATTGATTTGAAATTCTAAATATACGTGAATTATTTGAAAAGGCCGAGTTAATTCTCATTTCAAATAATTGACCGACGATTGAAAGTCGAAGATGAAGACGATGGTCGAAGACCGGAGATCTTCACCTCGTTTGGATGGTAACCGAGGTCCTGATTGGGAGGCATCCCGAAATATGGATAATGAGTGGTGATCGTCCAGACGTACGTGGTGATCGATGGGTTCGCGAGGTATTTAGTGCCTCCGGTTTCGTTCAGACCCAGAACGGACTTGTAAATGGACTGTGTGTCTGACATTGGATTTTATTCTGTGTTGATTGATCTCTGTTAAATATACATCTGTTTGGCGGCAGAGAATTTATTCTTTTGCTTAACGCCCTTCTCTGAAACGCACGAGCTAAGAGGTTGTATATCGATGGACATCAGTCGCATGGCATGAATTGCTAGTGTGACATGCCTAAGTGGCACACGATCAGGGCTTCTGTTGAAAAGCAAAGTCTTGTGTTGATGATCAAAGCCCCGCCTGTGTGGCATAGCTTTGTGTATAACATGAATTCGCGAGCCTCACACCCCGGTATGAACCAGAAACGGGAGGAAGGACCTCAGGGAGGGCATGTGTTTCTTTCTAGCTAGGGTGGTGTCAGTGACCTACCAGCCCTGACATTTATATACTTTTCACCTATGTGGTTGTTGCTGTTGCGAGGCGCCTCGGTTTGATCAGACGATCCGGGTCTGATGGAGTCATTCGTTGGCTCGTTTACGCCCCAAAGGGCGGGGAAACGTATTGTTCAGGAATTTTAATCCACATCGGTGGACCGGCACTGTCGCTCCTAGGGTCACTCGAGCTCTGACCCTGAGACATGGGCTAGATTGTCTCGAAGTCGGTAAGGACTATCTTTTGCCTTGGTTCATGACGGAAATCCAATTTCCAATTACGTGACTGTGCGGTTTTGATTGCATATATATATGGCGACATGATATATGGTACCCATGTCATCTATGATTGATAGTTATGATTTGAAATTGTTTTCAAAACATGTAAACACTAGCAATAATATCAAAAGCCTTTGTTTTATTCGTATCAAGCATATTTTGGCCATTATAAGGTAAAACTCTAACCTCCGGTTTGCGTTGCATTGTGTGATGGGAACTGAGTCTTATAATGGCTTCATTTTTATAAAAAGCATTGCGATGTTTAAAAGAAAGATTTGTTTTTTTAAAAGCACTGGCAATCCAATGGAGTAAACCTATTCCACGAAAGTGGTGTGGTCCTGTGATTAGCCAAATTATATATGTGTTGAGTAGATTTCTCATACCAGTCCCATGACTGACTCGTAGTTTGTTTCGCTTTCAAACTCGGGTGCCCCTCTTTCTACACGGGCAGCCTTGTATTCAGGTTTAGCTGGTTCTTTCTGGATAGCTGGAGCTGAAGATGGATTCTATCATTTATCTCTTTTTATGCTGTTCAGCTCCTATTGTACATATTTTGTTTGTTTTCCGCTGTAGACATTTATGTATAGCTGAACTGTATTTTTACTAAGTATGATCCTGTATACTGTGTAACTCTGATGATTACTTTTATCCAGTATATTCTATTGTTCATTATCTGGTGTATTTATTTAATTCTGTTCTGCTATTATTTGTTTCTGTGTTATATTCCACGGATTACCCTTGCCGCCGTCAGTACGGGGTTTGGGGTCGTCTCACAATGGTAGTTGTCTGGACGAGGTATAAGGTGCCTCCGGTTTCGTTCAGACCCAGAACGGATTTGTAAATGGATGGCATGTATGACGTTGTATTCCTTTACATTATATCCGTTGATTTCTGCTAATATATATCTGTTTGGTAGCCGAGAATTCATTCTCTTGCTTAATACCCTTCTCTGAGACGTATGAGATTAGAGGTTATATATGTGTTGAAATCAATGGTAAGGATTGACAATGTGGCATGCTAAGATGCATAGATCAAGGCTTTTGTTGAAAAGCAGAGCCTTATGGATGATGATCAAAGCATAGATTTAATTCGCATAGCTTTGTGTAGCGTTACTTCGCGAGCCTCACACCCCGGTAAGAGTCTAAAACGGAGCGAGGGAACGTAGGGAGTGCACACGTTTCTTTCTAGCTAGAAGTGGTGTCAGTGACTTACCAGCCCTAACATTTATCTTATGTGGATGATGGAATTTTCGAGGCCTCAGATTTATCGGTCGCCAAATGACCGTATTATAGGTCCAATAGGACCGGGAAGCATGTGTTCAGGCATAGCTAATCCAACCCATTGCACTATTGGGGGACCCACCCTGCTGTATCTGAGGGTTCGCTAGCGTCCGAATCCTGAGATATTGCTAGAGTGTCTCGAATCGGTCAGGAGATCGTTCCTAGCCTTGACTCATGTTGGAAATCCAACTTCCAATATGACATCATGCAGTTTTGATTGTATAACTAGTATGGCGACATAGTATATGGTAGTTATGCTGTCTATGATTGATACATTATGATTGAAATTGTTTTTAAAACATATATACACTAATAATAGTATCAAATCCATTTTTATCGTATCAAGCATCTTTTGACCATTATAAGGTAAAACTCTACCCTCCGGTTTGCGTTGCATTGTGTGATAGGACTTGAGTCTTATAATGGTTTCATTTTTCAAAAAGCATTGCGTTGTTTAAAGATTTACTTTATTTATGCACTGGCAATCCAATGGAGTAAACCTGTTCCGCGTTAGCAGCATGGTCCTATGATTAGCCTTATTATTAGATAAGTTAAGTAAGATTTCTCATACCAGTCCCATGACTGACCCGTAGTTTGTTTCATTTGCAAACTTGGGTGCTTCTTATTTTCCACACGGGCAATCGAGTAGCTTGTTTTGCAGATATTCCTTTTGAGCAGGATTCTGGATCGAAGCTTAAAGCTGTGACCAGAGCAATGATCGACTTCTGCTGTATCAGTTTAGTTATTTACGTTGCATTGTATTAAATCTTTTGTAAATTATCTTCCGCTGTATTATTCTCAATGTACTCTGATATATTCTGTACTCTGATGTTATATTATCATGATGTAATAAAAGTCTTCTGTTATCTGTTATAATGTATTGTATTCCCAAAGTTAAAGTATTCGAAGATTTCCAACTTTTGGTTCAGACCTGTGTGTTTTATGGTCGATCCAAAGGATGGGGATTCTCGGGTCTTTACAGAGTAGATCGAAATCAGATTGGAATTTATTTCTAAACAAAATCAGGTGAGTAAGTCTCACTTATATTTTTATTATAGAATTATTTTATTCGTTAAAATAATTGATGGTTGTTTGGTTGCATTAAAATATTACTGTGACTATTATTAAATATATATTAGTTATCTAGGATCGGTTGTTGTGGTTATTATATATATTGGTGGTTGGATTCCCGCAGTATCATTAGCGGATGCCCACAGTATCATTAGCGGATGACCTTATACACCCCCACGCTATGATAGTGGATGACCTTCTATACCGCGATATCCTGCCTCGAAGAAGGATGCGTGTTATTTATGTTGGCTAACATCTGTGGATGTAGGAAAATAGGTTGGAGGGATCCAACTGGATTCCTCAATAATATTATTATTACTTGTTTGTTTCATATATATTATCACATATGATGTGTTAGAAAACCTGTGGTTGATAACTGAGTGTTTTGGGGTGTTTAAATGCCATTGGGGCCTGAATATTGATTTATAAAATATCGTAAAAAGGATATTTTGATATTTAAAAGGGAAATCTAATTTTCTAAAAATAAAATTCGAATTTCGAATGGACTAGAAATATTTACTTGTTTTGAATAAATAAAACAAGTATTAAATTTATAAACGATGTTTATAAATTAAATAATACAGGACAATGAAGTGATGAATTTATAAACGATGTTTATAAATTAAATAATACATGAAATTGAAGTAAATTTATAAATGGCGTTTATAAATAAAATGAAATGATTTTAATTGGATAATGCAGAGAATTAAAGTGAATTTAAAAACGGTGTTTATAACTGAAATGGAAAATTTATCATTTGGATAATTTAAAGATTTAAATTCAAAAATGAATTTAAATTGAGGATTGGGAATCATGTTAATAAGGAACGAGAAAATTATTCCAATGGTTGGAATGAGAATTGAATTAAAATAAATCCGTATGGATTTATGATTTGAATTCGATTAAATCGAATTTGTTTAAATAAAATATTTTCAGAAAAAGAAAAATATTTGGATTGTATTAAATAGAAGTTTAAATTTTAAATATGAAAATAAATTCACTATGTATATATATATGTATATATAATTTGTTATAAATAAAGTATTCCAAATATAGAAATTTGGTTTCAAATGGGTTTTGAAATGGAACTAGTTTAATGTATAAAATAAGGAAGAAAATTTATAAATGATGTTTATAATGTGGAATAATTATCATGGGATAAATGTGGAATTATAAATTCAAGTATGAATTTGAAAGTGAATTGGAAATTGTTTCAAAAAGGGAATGGCGGTTTTTATTTCGGAATTCGGAATATAAACGAAATTGGAAAAATCCAAAGGATATATATAATTAGAATTCAATTTCATGAATTCTATATAATAATTTATTTCTAATGGAATTAGAAAATAATAACAGAAATGGAGTTGTAATTGAATTGATAACTGAGTAATGGAAAATCGACGATTAGAGATAATCGAAAATATTAAGTTGGATTTGAAAACTAAATTTAATATATATAAAATATATTAGAATGAAGTGAAATTTATTTATAAACAAAATTTAAATGTTTATACTTAAATATAATTAAAACGAACTTGCCACAGCACGACAGTTCGTAAATTGGCATTTCCAACTTCAATTGAGTATATAGAACTCAATTTAAGTCAGAATTCTATGTAACAAGAATCGTCAGGACCGGTTGAATAATAGTTTTCTAATGGAAGAGAAAAATCTGGATTTCGCCTTATAGATTTTTAGTTATGTCAAAATCAAATTTTCAGAAAAGCAGCGCCATAACCATTTTAAAACCATAACAGTTTATTAATTAAAACCAAAGTATTTTAAGTTAAATATGGATTTTTAATTTAAAAATCCAGATTTGAGTTGTAAAATAAATACGAACTCAAGTTGTGTAAATGGAATGATTTTTGACATAAAAATCATATTTTTAATTATGGAATAGAATTAACTAATTTAAAGGATAATTAGTTAATCGAGTTTTGAATCGAAATTGGACTTTAGATCAGAAATGGGGTTTGTAAATTCATATTCGAAATCGAATATGAAAATTGAATTAGAAATGGCATTCGATTGTTTTATAAAGAAATTAATATTTATTTGAACGTGGTATGTTCAAATAAAAAGTGAAATAGGCAAAAGAGCTAATTAAAGAACAAATTAGCGAATTGAATTAAAATGACCAGATTGAGTTAGAAAAAATTGAGAATAGACGTATATGGGTTAGACAGGTATGGAATGAAGAGAATGAAGTTATAAATTTAGTGCCCGACAAAAAGGTACATGTTTAAATTTCATATGAGGTTTTATGCGCTGAATCGGCAAGCCGCTTGGCTTTTTGATTTTCTTTTTGAATGGAAAGGGCCCAGAGAGGCATTTTGTAGTTGTACCGAGTGACCCATACAAAGGAGGTTATGGCGAAATTTTCCGAAAATTTAAGGAGTTAGAATATTTTAAGAAGATTTAATAATTAAGAATCGATATATCGAAATATATAGAATTCGATAATGAAACGAAATTAAAATAGAATGTTATAAATAAAAAGGAAATCAATAAATTTATTCTGATAAAAATAGAAAGAGAAACGTATAAACATTTAAAGGATATGGATAATTGGTAATATGATGTTGATTATTCGAGGTAAATGGTCTTGTCCGTTTTGAAGTTAAGGAAGTTTTCAGTCAAGGTCTGAGAGGTAGTTATATTCCAACTTGATTGATTTCGTTTTTAACAGATAAATAGCAAGATCTAGTCTCGAAAAGAAATGTTAGAATAAGAGTTAGTTGAATTCAGTATTTTGGGTTGTTGTAACGATGTTTTACACAACATTCGTTTTAACCCAATTAAGTGGAATTTTGGAAGTATAATAAATATTTCCTAAGTATAAAAATAACTGAGTTCGGGAAAGAGATAAGTAAATGGAATATTTTCCAATTATAAATAGAAGATATCTAAGTGTAGAAAATAAAAGAAGGCGATATATGGAAATGTTCTCCAAATAGCGTAAGAGGACAAGACGATTATCGAAAATATCGTGTTAACGAATATGGATAAGGAAATGAAGAAGTGTTTTAATTAATGAAATATTAATCAAAAGGCCCAGTGATTTGTTTGATGCTTTGGATGAATGTTTGTTTTTCTTCAATAGTTAAATAACCGACTATCGAAGTGTTTGCCAATATCGTTGTCAATATGGAGAGACCGGTTGGATTATTATCCTAGAACCACTCCGTATTGGCAGTAGCATTGCAGATCAGATTATATGAAGATAATCGAAGACGGAGTAAAGTGCAAGGACTTTTTCTATTAATATAAATTGTGCCTTCGGTTTCGTTCAGTCCCAGAACGAATGTATATGGATGCGTGTCTGACATTGTATTTCCAATGATCGCATATATTAGTCTGTACAAATATATATGGTGGCGGAGGATTTGTTCTCTTAGCATAATATCCAGAATATATTTGTGCAAATCAGTTGATGATTAACGGATCTGACAATGTGACATTCAATGTGATTGTGTTATCAATGAATGGTAAGTAATCGTAGCCTCAGGCCTCAACAACCGGGAAATGACAACGGGCGGGCAGCATGGCTAAGTGGGTAGCTCCCAATTAGGGTGTATTATCACCTATCTAGAGAAATTCATTTAATTTCTTATTCTATTCGATGTTGTCCCATTCGGGAAAACGGTTGTTGATCCCAACCGTTGGTGATATACATTTGATACACTCAAGCGAAATGAGTGGTCGGTCATGTGTGGCCGGGTTACAAGATGTTCTTGTTGAACCCAGAGTATTCTCCTCTAGAGATACACTATCAGAAGGTGGTTCCATATCTTGTCATAGTTGGAAATTCATTACCCAATAAGTGCTCGTGGTTTTGATTGTATATTATATATGTGGAGCGTGAGATGAAAGCGTTCCACTAGATTTTCATTTATTTTATTTAGACATTATTATGATATCAAAAGAGTTTTGATATAAAGATTATCGTTTCTTTCAAAAAGACTTTGAAAGTTAAATAAAGTGTTTTGGAATCTCATAAGGGAAAAACCCGTTCCGTGTTATACGGCGTGTTCGTATGAGATATCGTTTATTTTCTCAAACTGTTTTAAATTGTTTACTCATACCAGTCCTATGATTGACCTGGAGTTTATTTTGTTTTGTTTTACCTAAACTCTTGGATGCCCAAATTTGTATGGGTAGTCAAGTAGTTCAGGATTTTACAGATCTATCTAAAGGAGCTTGGAGCAGGAGGCTTCAGTGTTAGATATATAGTATTTTTATGTCCGCTGTGTTGTAAGTGTTGCACTCTGATAATTGTATGATATATTGTTAAAATTTTGTATTTCAAAAGTTATGATATATTATATTTTGTTCTGCTGCGATGTGAGATTCTGTGTTGTTATTTGTGTTCTTCTTTTACCTTTTTCTCCTAAAAAAATGATTCATATTTCTGTGATATTTGGGTTGGACGTGTGATATATGTAGTCAACTCAGATAGTACGTATTTGATGTTCGTTACAGTGGTATCAGAGCTTAGGTTAAGAGAACACCTAGGCTTTGGTGGGGTTGTGCTCATTAGAGATAGGGTCAGTAGTACCCTAGAATGACTTGAGTGTGTGTGTGTGTATATATATATATACACGAGAGTGCGTATTTGTTAATTGATTAAAACAATTGTTTTATATTGTGTTGGCTAGTCTGGTTAGTGGTTATGAATTCTGATCGAATCGTGGGACGCCACAAAGTCGATAGGAATTTCTAAGAACTTGAACAGGGAAATTTGACACGATATTGTTTTTAAGTGGATAAATGAAATAAGTTTACCCAAAAATTCTATTTTTGATAGAAAAAGAATAATTTTATGAAATTATTATAATATATGGATGTGTTGGATGTTATTATTACAATCAAATGAGATTATAAGAAATGAAATGGTTATATATAACCAAATACAATTTGTATATGAATAAGATATACAAATGAGATTAACTGAAATTTGATTCAAACCATAATTTTGAATTTAAAATCCCAGGAAGTTGGAATTTTTTTTCTGAAGTATATTGAATAATATAACTTTGTTTTAAAAAGGATTTTTGAATAAAAATCATTTTTGATAGATTTGGAAACTAATAAAGAACTGAACTCACTTCAGTGGCTGGAAAATAATTCTGATAATGACTGCAGCATTATCAGTGTTCATTTTCGAGTTTCTAAGTGATGGATTGCTACCTTAGAAAAGTTTTGATACACAAATTGGGTTTGGAAAATCAAATGTTTTGAATTTGTGATGAGTTATAAATATAGGTATATATTTATATGATTTCAAAGGGATTTGAAATAAAAACCCGGGTATTTGAATTCTGGAGTTTAAATTTAACTTAAGCAAGTTAAATGGATCGAAGTGAATAAATTGATTAAAATCAATTTGAATGAATCTGGAATGAATATGAATGAAATATGAATTGGGTATGAATATATTGATTGTAAGTCATTCAGATTATATGAATGTAAGCATATATGGTGTGTCATATAAATGAAAACCAAAAGGTTTGGTAGAACTAAATTGGTAGAAATGAAATGTTGAGTTTCAGCATAAGGGAGTTTTTGAACAGTAATGGGTTTGTAGCCTTTTTTCTACTTTAGCAATTTCGGGGACGAAATTCTTTTAAGGGGGGAAGAATGTAACGACCCGGATTTTCGAACAATTTATTTTAAATATTTAATATGGTTTTAAATATTGAATTTGATAATATAAATGAATTTTTATCGATTTAATAACCTAGTTCGATTTAATAACGAATATATTAAATTATCGTAACACAAATTATATTTTCTATTTATTTATGATTCAAATATTTTTATTTATAGAGACTTGTTCATAACTTTAAATAAAGGAATCGATAAACAATGTATACTAGAATGCTTATAAAATTTGTATGGCCTGTTATGAGCACATTTATACTTTGGTTTAGTAATTCAGATTTCATTAGTGATCGAGGAAGCCGATTAGTGTTAACTATTCATGTGTTAAGTCCTAACATAAATAAATAAATATAATAAATAAAGGGAGACAAAAATCTAGTGAACTTGGCTCAAATGTTTGATGGTACGTGAGTTGTCCTTGCGCTGACTTTAGGGTTGGTTGCTTTTAAAGTTCGTGCTCGTTTGCTTAAGCATGAAGGGGAATACCCGTACCAGTTTTCTTAAGCCTGAAGGGAAATTAAATAAGTATAAATTAACAAGCAATTTCTTCTTTTCCTTTTATTATTTTTCCTCCCTCCATTCGTTTAATTCCTCCTGCCAAATTAAAATAGAAATCGATATTTCTTCGATCCTTCTAAAACCAAAATTAAAATCCAATGCCGCTGCTTTTGGTATTCATTAAAATCGATGGCCATATACTTCAATTAGGAAGGGAAATGAGGTGCGACGCTTTCTGCTGAATTCGATATCAGACTAGCGAAGTTAGGGTTATGTAACACCCCATCTCCATTAAGGTCACTAACAAAGGGAATGCCTTAATTTTGGTGGAGTGTTTATTGTGTATAGAACAGAAAAGTAAACAAGACAGATAAATATATTGTTACTTGAAAAATAAAAACCACTTTTATTGCAGCGGAGAAATAGTTTGGTTATATCACATCAAAAACCAACTACAAAACCAAATACACTTATTATCCATCTTGACAAATAAGTTCTGAGTACATAAAATAAAAGACATTACCCCAACATAAAATAGCCATAAATAAGATAGGCTGAACTTTACTTCAGCAATCCAAGCAACTTCCAAAAGAAAGAGATAAAGCTGTCCAAATCAAGCTCCACTAGTACTAGTCCCACCCTGAGCACCTAGGGAGGGAGAAAGAAAAGAGGTGGAAACAAAGGGGGTCAGACATAAAGTCTGGCGAGTGCAATAACATTAACAATATAATCATTAAAGTAACTAGGATAAGGCATAAGCCGGAAGATAAGGAAATGACTGTGAACAAATGGGCATGACAGAGCAAACAAAGGAAATAAGATGAACAAAGGTAACATTAAGGGCGCACCTAATCACTATAAGATAATTACTATACTGCACCAATGCTAATTACAACGCACCCTTACGAGTCACCCTAAAAGTTGATCCCGCCCACCGAACAAAATAATATTAATGGTAGTTTCGTGTACTCCTAGCTGTCTTCATAGGTGTCGTCTGCCCCTATCTCCGCTAGTCGTACCCCCTACCCTCCCCATTCTAATTACAATGTTTATTCATAATATGGTAGTTATACTCCTAGCTGTCTTCATAGGTGTCGTCTGCTCCTATCGCCGCTAGTCGTACCCACTACCTTCCCCATTCGATCGGCTCCCTAACTCGTAGATACCTGTGCTGGTCCCATAGTGGGGAGTATCACTCCCCAAAGTGGCAACCCGATACCACTAAAGATGCACGGCTTATATCTACACGAATTATGGACAGAAGTATATTTGGAATTTTTTTATAAATTTGGATAGGGATGTTAATCCACTTTGGGGTTAAATAAAGATGTGTAATAATAAACCGCCTAAGACAAGGGGTTGACTCTTTTGTGGTGTAAGACTGCCCGGACCCCCCCCCCCCCCCCCCGGCAAATCCAGCAGCCACAAATGCCAGTCTTATGTGAGAGGTCAAAGGCACGAATTAAATGCGTAACAATTGTAAAGACACGAGATTAGGCTCGTTTGCGGTATAAGACTGCCTGGACCCGCCTGGCAAATCCAGCAACCGCAAATGCCAGTCTAATGTGGGAGGTCTTTACAAGGTTACGGTTCTAATGAATTAAGTAACACTTAACCAGATAAACATGTGGTGGGACATGGGGGGTTAAGTGGGTGCCTTGGGTGGCATGTGAAATTAAGTGGGTGCCTTGGGTGGCATGTGAAATACGATTAAGTGCCTTAATAATAAATTAATGCTGATTAAAGACAAATATGAATGACAAACAGAAGTTTGGTTGAGTGAGTGATTCTCTGAGTAACAATATGATGTTGATTTCGGTCTTCGGGGTTGGTACTTAGGGAGTTATTCTCTTAACCAATGTATCTGTGAACTGAGATGTGCTTAATCATAAACTAAGTAAAACATGGTAAGTGGATAGGGTTAAGACCATCTTAACCAATAATATATAAGTGGGTAGGGTTAAGACCAGCTTAACCAATAATTTGATAAGTGGGAAGGGTTAAGACCAGCTTAACCAATAGTATATATATGTATATATTAATCTGATAAGTGGATAGGGTTAAGACAAACTTAACCAATAATAATATATTGATCAGATAAGCGGATAGGGTTAAGACCAACTTAACCAATAAGATATAAGTGGATGGGGTTAAGACCAGCTTAACCGATAATTTGATAAGTGGGAAGAGTTAAGACCAGCTTAACCAATAGTATATATATGTATATATTAATCTGATAAATGGATAGGGTTAAGACAAACTTAACCAATAATAATATATTGATCGGATAAGCGGATAGGGTTAAGACCAACTTATAAGTGGATGGGGTTAAGACCAGCTTAACCAATAATATATCAATCTGATAAGCGGGTAGGGTTAAGACAAGCTTAACCAATAACACATGTTGATTTGTTAAGTGGATAACATGGGGGACATGTGAGATATAATTATAAACACTTAACCAAGTTGAAAACATGTAAGAAGACATGAATAAGAAGGGGTTAAGTGGGGAATCTTAGTGGGGACCAAGCATAGGTGGAAAGCTTGTGTGGGGACACTTTTCAAACCAGTAACCCATTTAGTATCTTTGTGAGCTTGACCCAAGTCGAGGACGGGACACGCTTACTGGATTTGATTGTAATAGGTCAAAACGGGTTAGCGGTGGCAACGCAAGTCCAACGGGGTCATGTGCGTGTGTGGGCCCGGGCTGGTAGGTAAGACGTTGTTGCATCGTGTAGATATAAGCCGTGCATCTTTAGTGGTATGGGGTTGCCACTTTGGGGAGTGATACACCCCACTGTGGGACCAGATCGGGTATCTACGAGTTAGGGAGCCGATCGAATGGGGAAGGTAGTGGGTACGACTAGCGGATATAGGAGCAGACGGCACCTATGAAGATAGCTAGGAGTATAACTACCATATTATGAATAAACACTGTAATTAGAATAGGGAGGGTAGGGGGTACGACTAGCGGAGATAGGGGCAGATGGAACCTATGAAGACAACTAGGAGTACACTAAACTACCATTAATATTATTTTGTTCGATGGGCGGGATCAACTTTTAGGGTGACTAGTAAGGGTGCGGTGTAATTAGCATTGGTGCAGTATAGTAATTATCTTATAGTGATTAGGTGCGCCTTTAACGTTATCTTTGTTCATCTTATTTCCTTTGTTTGCTCTGTCATGCCCATTTGTTCACAGTCATTTCCTTATCTTCCAGCTTATGCCTTATCCTAGTTACTTTAATGATTATATTGTTAAAGTTATTGCACTCGCCAGACTTTATGTCTGACCCCCTTTGTTTCCACCTCTTTTCTTCCCCCCCCCCCCCAAGGTGCTCAGGGTGGGACTAGTACTAGTGGAGCTTGATTTGGACAGCTTTATCTCTTTCTTTTGGAAGTTGCTTGGATTGCGGAAGTAAAGTTCAGTCTATCTTATTTATGGCTATTTTATGTTGGGGTTATGTCTTTTATTTTATGTACTCAGAACTTATTTGTCAAGATGGATAATAAGTGTATTTGGTTTTGTAGTTGGTTTTTGATGTGATGTAACCAAACTATTTCTCCGCTGCAATAAAAGTGGTTTTTATTTTCCAAAGTACCAATATATTTATCTGTCTTGTTTACTTTTCTATTCTATACACAATAAACGCTCCACCAAAATTAAGGCATTCCCTTTGTGAGTGAGTTTAATGGAGATGGGGTATTACACGTGGTATCAGAGCTGAAGGTTGCCAGACCAGATATGAATTTTGAAAAACTACTTTTCAAAAATAATTTTATAAATAAATACTTTCAAAAGTATGTTTTAAGGGAAGTATTTCCAAGAGAAAAGTTTGTTTTTAAAAAAACATAACCCCCAAGAGCCATATTTCTTTCCTTCGATTCTCCATTTTGAATCTCTTCCTCTTTCCTTTTTGAATTTCTTCCTCCACGCATAAAGACGCTTTTTCTAAGATATGTAAGAACTTACGTACGATGGGTGGAAAACCACTTCATGGGACTGGGACGTCTGTCAAAACTAGGAGGAAGTGGAGGACTTGTTGGTACCTTTAGGATAGACGACGGGAGGAAGGTCCAATTGGCTGCTTGGTTAATGAAAGACGAAGCCTTGTTTTGGTGGGAGGTCATGAACGGAGAGCGTCCGGTGGAGACATGGATGGATTTCAAGCGTAGGTTCGAAATGAAGTTTCTCTCACGAGCAGAAGAGAATTTATATATGGAAAGATTCTTGGCATTAAAGCAAGGGGATTTATCAGTAAAGGAGTACGTCAACAAGTTCAATTAGTTGGCGAGATTTGGCTTGGAATTGGTAAACACACCTGAGAGGAAGGCCTTAAGGTTCGTTAAGGGTTTGAATGAGCCACTACATGGGTTAGCTATGACCCACATTCCTATGGGGGCTACCTTTGAGAAATTGGTTGACATAGCGCTTATGCATGAGGAAGAGAAAGGTGTTAATGCTAATAAGGCACCGGAGAAGAAAGAGGACCAAAAGAGACCACAACAGCAAAACAAGAAAGGCGGGAAGAACAATAATGGCAAAGGAAATAAGAAGTGCTTTAATTGTGGGACATCAGGCCATCTGAGTAAAGACTGTAGGAAAAAGAAGAAGACTGGTTGTTTCCACTATGGATAGGCAGGTCATCTAGTTAAGGACTGCCCAAGGAAACAGGGGCAAGGGAAAAGAACTTCTGGAGGGCAGCTTCCGGCTCTCATGGCACCAGGGCAGGCGAGAGTGCAGATTCAGGCTCTCATGGCACCAGGACAGGAGAGAGGTAGAAACATTTCCGTTGAAAGTTTAGTTTTTCTGTTTGATCATCCTGTTCGTACTTTGTTTGACTCTGCCGCTTCACACTCGTTTGTATCTGCTTCGTTAGTTGAAACACTTCACCTAAATACTAGTCTAGTTGTGGATCCCATAGTAGTCTCAAATCCTATTGGTGGTTTGGCTCATCTTTCTATGATTTGTCGGGATTTGAGAGTGTCTATCTTGGGCATTGGGTTTGAATGCAACGCCTTTGTTCTTGGCTTCATGGGCTACGTCTTGATTCTAGGTATGGATTGGCTAACTAGATACGGTGCCATCCTAGATTGTGAAAGAAGGGTAGTTAGATTGTTGACTCGTTGTAGAGAGACCCTTGATATTTCTTGTGACACTAGAGGTCCGGTAATGCTTAGCTACCTAGAATCCCTTGACGCATCCAATGATGATTTAAATTTGTTTGTGTGGTCCGTAAATATAGTGACGTCTTCGACAAGGTTCAAGGTTTACCCCCAAGGCGTGAGATAGACTTTCGAATATATCTAGTAGATAATGCAAAGCCAGTTGCATTACCAATGCGCCACATGGCTCCGAGAGAGAGAAGAGAACTCGGTAAGTAAGTGAAAGAATTCCTTGAGAAAGGGTTTATAAGAAGAAGTATTTCGGAGTGGGATGCTCCAGTCGTTTTTGCTACAAAAGCTGATGGTTCACTTAGGTTGTGCGTGGACTATAGAGAGCTGAATAAGCTAACAAAGAAGAATAGACACCCATTGCCGAGGATAGACGATTTATTCGATCAGTTGGTTGGTGCTTCAGTTTTCTCGCAACTGGATTTAGCTACAGGGTTTCATCGGCTAAGGGTGGCTGAAGACAGCATATATAAGACTGCATTTAGAACTCCTGATGGTTTCTTCGAGCGGCTCGTCATGCCTTTTGTTTTGACGAATGCACCCGCATATTTCGTTGACTTAATGAGTAGGGTGTTTAGGGAGTTTCTAAACAGATTGGTGGTAGTATTTGTGGATGATATCTTGATTTTCTCTAGAAGCGAGGAAGAGCATACCGTACATCTTGGAAAAGTCTTAGAGACCCTATGAGTGCATCAACCCGAAGCTAAGTTCTCCAAATGTCATTTTTGGAGGAAGGAGGCAAGGTTCTTATGACATATGGTCTCTAAGGAAGGAATAGCAGTGGATCCTGCAACGGTGGTGGCAATCTAAGATTGGAAGGTTCCTAGAAAAGCAACGGAAGTAAGGAGGTTTTTAAGGAAGACGGGCTGCTATAGGAAGTTCGTTAAGGACTTTGCGAAGATATCAGCCCCAGTTTTAACTTTGCTAGATGAGAGAAAACCGTTCACAATATATACCGGTGCTTGCGGGACGAGGTTTGGAGCAGTTTTCGATGCAAGAGGAAAAGGTGATAGGCAGAAGGCGGTAAGTACGAGCATCGCTTATCGTCCACAAACAGGTGGATGGACAGAAAGGGGTGAATAGAATCCTTGAAGATCTTTTGAGGTTATGTATCCTAGATTTTGGAAGGACATGAGAAGAGGCAACTAGCTTAGGGGTGTTCATGACGTGTTTTCACGTGTCACATTTTCTTAAGAGTTTACATGATACGGCGGAGGTAGTGGAGCCGAGCATACTTAGAGAAGTGGAAGTGGAGTGAGATACCACAATTAGACGAGCTCCTACATGCATCCTTGGATCGGAGGTCATAAAGCTACGCAACAGAGAGGTCAAGTTGGTTAACATCCAATGGGGATCTGATCAAGAAGACGCAACTTGGGGGACGGAAAGCAAGATGCATACGTTGTACCCTTTCCTTTTTGAGGATATGTTTTTAACTTCTCCTTCTTCTATCGCTTTGTTCTATCGTTTGGTGTGTCCTCTCGATTATATCTTCGATCTTTAGTTAGGAAAAAAAACCCAATGGTTGCAAACGTGTGTTTGAGACATGTTATATTTGATGGATGCAAATGGATGCAAGTGGTTGCTAGTGGTTGCTCGTGGATGCATGTACACACACCTTAGGCACTAGATCGGCTCAATCACTTTCATACTGCATATAAATGTGTGCTTATTTAGATTAATTGATGTATAATGGTTGTGTTATCATATGGATGCTGCATTCGGATGAATGGTTGCGCACGCATGTAGAAATAATATGTATCATTAGGGATCTTTTGCATACATAATGGACGCATGGCACTATCATAATTTGCATTAAGGAGGTCAACTGAATCAGTAGATCTCCTGATTTTGCATTAGATACGGACATGTACACACACTGTGCATATAAACATGAAAGCATTAGAAGTCTTTTAAGGACAATGGATGCCTGTGTTTGATGGTTGAGTAGATGGACGATTGGATGATAGGATATGTATTCTTTGTAACTTCAAGATTTCGAGGTCGAAATCCTTTAAGGAGGGGAGAATGTAACACCTCGTGTTTTCTGTTAACATAAACTAACGAATTGAGGAATAATTAATTATAAATGTGAGAATCAAGGGAAACAGGTTACGCCATTGTGTTCGTCTCGGAATTCTGGTTGAGATAGAGTCCGAGTTTGCATAAATTGGACTTCGTATGAAGAAGTTATGGCTGTCGGAAGTTTCCAGAAAATTCAAATAGATTCAAACAGCTCGAAACCGGATTCAAAATTCAAAACAGAAGTCAGAAGCGGGCTGGGCCGGAAAATTCCCGCCCAGGACCCAGGTCGACCCTAGTGTCGACCTCCCCCCTACAGGTCGACCAGGGTGTCGACCTGCCCCCCCCCCCCCCGCTAGATCTGAATTTGGACGACTTATGACTTGTTGTTGAGTCACTAGGGTTTCTGGATAGTTCTGATCTGGACTGAATGGTTGTGGTTAAATCTAGGTTCATCCGACAGCTCTAATTGAATTGAAATTCTATATAAACACATGTAGACTCAAACCCTAAAACCTAATCAAAATTAGAACCATGGCTGTCATGCTATCACCCTGTAACCTGGAGTAACCGCCACCAACTAGAGGAAAAGTAAAGCTAATCAACTCAAGTCTATAATAACAACAACAACGAATTTGTTTATTTCAAAGGCGAGCTAAATCAATTTCAAAACACAGATCCCAGAACTCAAGACCTTCTTTGAGTTGTGAGTTCAATTTCTTTAATAAGATAATTAACAAGTTAATTGGGTTGAGTTATAATTTGGGTTATATGGCTATGTTTGTGAAACATTGGGAAAATGTGATATTTTATGAATATATGCTAGTTGTTCATAATGACAGATTTTGTTGTGGATTCCTTTGTATATGCCCAATCACCTATGTTCAACTTGATTCATGTTTGACATCATTTTATATGCAAGTCTGGGTGTAGATTATATGCTAGTTTCTATGTGAATTGTACACTAGTTTACATGT
Source organism: Allium sativum (assembly GCA_030737875.1). NCBI lineage: Eukaryota > Viridiplantae > Streptophyta > Magnoliopsida > Asparagales > Amaryllidaceae > Allium > Allium sativum. The sequence goes on along the minus strand of CM060919.1, from coordinate 724,777,349 downwards.
GAACCAAATAAAGTGACTATATGCAAGTTTAGGTAGAAATTGGATTCACATATATGCAAGTTTACACCTTTAGATTTAGATCTATGACATACATAGTTTTATGCAAGTTTGTGACTATGGCCTATACAAGTTTGGGTGAAAACTATGTTCATACCTGCAAGTTCACACCTTAAGGTCTATGTTTATATTCATGACAATACAAAGTTTATGCAAGATATGTTGTAATCCTTATTCGTAAGTTAGATCCATTTTGTGTGTTATGCAAATTTGCGATGTTTCTTCCCTTTTATGTCATTAGACTAATTGCTAGTCTAATATATATATATATATATATATATATATGTCATGATAAGCAAACGAACAACGTGGGGACGATGGGGGTAATATTGAATATACACATATTGAGAATTGGCATGTAATGGCCTTAAAAGGCATACAATTAATTTGAGGCAATAATTGGTATAATTTATATACCTGAAATAAATGGACATAATTTAGGTGACAATTATGGACATAAGTATATTTGGAATTTATTTATAAATTTGGATAGGGATATTAATCCACTTTGGGGTTAAATAAAGATGTGTAATAATAAACCGCCTAAGACACGAGGTTAGACTCTTTTGTGGTGTAAGACTGCCCGGACCCGCCCGGCAAATCCAGCAGCCACAAATTCCAGTCTAATGTGAGAGGTCAAAGGCACGAATTAAATGCGTAACAATTGTAAAGACACGAGGTTAGGCTCGTTTGCGGTATAAGACTGCCTGGACCCGCCCGGCAAATCCAACAACCGCAAATGTCAGTCCAATGTGGGAGGTCTTTACAAGGTTACGGTTCTAATGAATTAAGTAACACTTAACCAGATAAACATGTGGTGGACATGGGGAGTTAAGTGGGTGCCTTGGGGGGCATGTGAAATTAAATGGGTGCCTTGGGTGGCATGTGAAATACGATTAGGTGCCTTAATAATTAATTAATGCTGATTAAAGACAAATATGAACGACAAACAGAAGTTTGGTTGAGTGAGTGATTCTCTGAGTAACAACCTGATGTTGATTTCGGTCTTCGGGATTGGTACTTAGGGAGTTATTCTCTTAACCAATGTATCTGTGAACTAAGATGTGCTTAATCATAAATTAAGTAAAACATGGTAAGTGGATAGGGTTAAGACCAGCTTAACCAATAATATATAAGTGGGTAGGGTTAAGACCAGCTTAACCAATAATTTGATAAGTGGGAAGGGTTAAGACCAGCTTAACCAATAATATATATATATATATATATATATATATATATATATATATATGTTTATATTAATCTGATAAGTGGATAGGGTTAAGACAAACTTATCAAATAATAATATATTGATCGGATAAGCGGATAGGGTTAAGACCAACTTAACCAATAAGATATAAGTGGATAGGGTTAAGACCAACTTAACCAATAATTTGATAAGTGGGAAGGGTTAAGACCAGCTTAACCAATAGTATATATATATGTATATATTAATCTGATAAGTGGATAGGGTTAAGACAAACTTAACCAATAATAATATATTGATCGGATTAGCGGATAGGGTCAAGACCAATTTAACGAATAAGATATATGTAGATGGGGTTAAGACCAGCTTAACCAATAATATATCAATCTGATAAGCGGGTAGGGTTAAGACAAGCTTAACCAATAACACATGTTGATTTTTTAAGTGGATAACATGGGGGACATGTGAGATATAATTATAAACACTTAACCAAGTTGAAAACATGTAAGAAGACATGAATAAGAAGGGGTTAAGTGGGGAATCTTAGTGGGGACCAAGCATAGGTGGAAAGCTTGTGTGGGGACCCTTTTCAAACCAGTAACCCATTTAGTATCTTTGTGAGCTCGACCCAAGTCGAGGACGGGACACGCTTACTGGATTTGATTGTAAGAGGTCAAAACGTGTTAGCGGTGGCAACGCAAGTCCAACGGGGTCATATGCGTGCGTGGGCCCGGGCTGGTAGGTAAGACGTTGTTGCATCATGTAGATATAAGCCGTGCATCTTTAGTGGTATCGGGTTGCCACTTTGGGGAGTGATACTCCCCACTATGGGACCAGCACAGGTATCTACGAGTTAGGGAGCCGATCGAATGGGGAAGGTAGTGGGTACGACTAGCGGCGATAGGAGCAGACGACACCTATGAAGACAGCTAGGAGTATAACTACCATATTATGAATACACATTGTAATTAGAATGGGGAGGGTAGGGGGTACGACTAGCGGAGATAGGGGCAGACGACACCTATGAAGACAGCTAGGAGTACACGAAACTACCATTAATATTATTTTGTTCGGTGGGTGGGATCAACTTTTAGGGTGACTCGTAAGGGTGCGTTGTAATTAGCATTGGTGCAGTATAGTAATTATCTTATAGTGATTAGGTGCGCCCTTAATGTTACCTTTGTTCATCTTATTTCCTTTGTTTGCTCTGTCATGCCCATTTGTTCACAGTCATTTCCTTATCTTCCAGCTTATGCCTTATCCTAGTTACTTTAATGATTATATTGTTAAAGTTATTGCACTCGCCAGACTTTATGTCTGACCCCCTTTGTTTCCACCTCTTTTCTTTCTCCCCCCCCCCCAAGGTGCTCAGGGTGGGACTAGTACTAGTGGAGCTTGATTTGGATAGCTTTATCTCTTTCTTTTGGAAGTTGCTTGGATTGCTGAAGTAAAGTTCAGCCTATCTTATTTATGGCTATGTTATGTTGGGGTTATGTCTTTTATTTTATGTACTCAGAACTTATTTGTCAAGATGGATAATAAGTGTATTTGGTTTTGTAGTTGGTTTTTGATGTGATGTAACCAAACTATTTCTCCGCTGCAATAAAAGTGGTTTTTATTTTCCAAGTACCAATATATTTATCTGTCTTGTTTACTTTTCTGTTCTATACACAATAAACGCTCCACTAAAATTTAGGCATTCCCTTTGTGAGTGACCTTAATGGAGATGGGGTGTTATAGGTTAAGTTTTAGGGTTGATTTCATCAGCGATGTGCAAATTAGAGGGGTGCGTGGCTTTTCTCGGTTTGAGGCAAACTGGCGATGGAGATTTGACAAAGTTCGGTTGTTATTGTTTTTTTCCGCGGTCTGTAGCAGGGCTCTGGGGAGTCATGATGGAGTTTCGAAGCTCGGACTTCCACCAGATCGCGATGCTTTATAATGGTTGGTTTCTGGTAGTAAATGAGGCGCATGCGAAGTTGTCAGGGGATGCGTGAGTTTCGAGTGATATTGGAGGGGGATGTGGGTTCTCTTGTCGATGTCTAGAGCTACTGAAATTTAAAGGTGTGAACTAGTTTGTTATAAGGTGCGAATTGCATGTTTTGAAGATATAAGAAATGGCAGTGGATTGAAAGGGAAGTGGTGATGCTTTCTTGTGTAATATGCAGGCCAATGGAGTTGCCGATGTGGGGTTTCATGTAGCAATGAGGAAGGAATGGGACTGAGCGGCTATGGGTGATACTGGAACATGATTTTGATTCTAGGGTAATGGAATTAGGTAATTTAATTAGTTAACAATGTTTAACTTATATCCATGTCGTAACGGTTATATATATATCATCAATATCAGAATCAAATGAAACGAAGTACATTGGAGTCATAACAATGAATACTTTACGATGGGATTTGTCTGAAGTTTATGGAGTAGATCGAAATCAGATTGGAATTTATTTCTAAACAAAAGGTGAGTAAATCTCACTTATATTTTTATTATAGAATTATTTTCTTTGTTAAAATAATTGATGGTTGTTTGGCTGCATTAAAATATAACTGTGACTATTATTAAATATATATTAGTTATTTCGGATTGGTTGTTGTGGTTATTATATATATTGGTGGTTGGATTCCCGCAGTATCATTAGCGGATGCCCACAGTATCATTAGCGGATGACCTTATACGCCCCACGCTATGATAGTGGATGACCTTCTATACCGCGATATCCTGCCTCGAAGCAGGATGGGTATTATTTATGTTGGCTAACGTCTGTGGATGCAGGAAAACAGGTTGGAGGGATCCCACTGGATTCCTCAATAATATTATTATTACTTGTTTGTTTCATATATATTATCACATATGATGTGTTAGAAAACCTGTGATTGATAACTGAGTATTTTGGGGCGTTTATATATCACTGGGCCCTGAATATTGATTTATAAAATATCGTAAAAAGGATATTTTGAGATTTAAAAGGGAAATCTAATTTTCTAAAAATAAAATTCGAATTTCGAATGGACTAGAAATATTTACTTGTTTTGAATAAATAAAACAAGTATTAAATTTATAAACGATGTTTATAAATTAAATAATACAGGACAATGAAGTGATGAATTTATAAACGATGTTTATAAACTAAATAATACAGGAAATTGAAGTAAATTTATAAATGGCGTTTATAAATAAAATGAAATGATTTTAATTGGATAATGCAGAGAATTAAAGTGAATTTAAAAACGGTGTTTATAACTGAAATGGAAAAATTATCATTTGGATAATTTAAATATTTAAATTCAAAAATGAATTTAAATTGAGGATTGGGAATCATGTTAATAAGGAACGAGAAAATTATTCCAATTGTTGGAATGGGAATTGAATTAAAATAAATCCGTATGGATTTATGATTTGAATTCGATTAAATCGAATTTGTTTAAATAAAATATTTTCAGAAAAAGAAAAATATTTGGATTGTATTAAATAGAAGTTTAAATTTTAAATATGAAAATAAATTCACTATGTATATATATATATATGTGTAACACCCCGTAAATTCTATAATTGTGAAATTAACAAATTAAAGTATAATTAATCTGAAATCAAAGAACCAAGGGAAACGGGATACGCCATTGCGTTCGTCTCGGAAAAATACGCGAAATAGAGTCCGAGTTTTCGAAAAACGGAGTCCGTATGAAGAAGATATGGCCTTCGGAAGTTTTGAATTAAATTTAAAATTCAAACAGAATAAAAGAATTAAATATTCCGAAGTGGGGCCCAATGGGCCAGGGTGGAAGAACACCCGCCTGGGCCACCCAGGTCGACTGGGCTGTCGACCTGGGCTACCCATGTCGACAGGGCTGTCGACAGCCCTGTCGACAGGGGTGTCGACCTGGTCGAGCCCAGTCAACCTGGCTGGCCAGGTCTGTGTTTGGTCGAATTTCTGTGGTCTGCTTTGTCATTAGGGCTAGGTGGCGGGTTTTTAATTGGTCTCTCTATCTAATGAATGGCTACGATCTAACCTAGCAACATCAATGGTCCTAATCAATTCCTAACCTCTATATAAACAACCCTAGACTAAACCCTAATCTATTCATTCAAATTAAGAACATAGCCGCCATGTTGCTGAGGAACGACTAAGGGTAGCCGCCAACTAGAGAGAGAATTAGGGAGAAAGTTCTAAAGCCTAAAGCAATTCAAGCAACCTAAAGCTAATCAATTCAACAAAGGAAATCATATCACTTAATTAGAGAATTCGCCGCAACCATTGTAAGTAGAGTATTACCTTGGTATGAACAAATGATTGTGTAGATATGTATGCTTGAATTGTGGCAATAAAATTCATATTTGTGCGTTCTTATCAATTTATATACGGTTGGATATTCTGAATTATGTTATTAATTATAAAGAACTACATGCGGTAGTTCTATGCAAATATACGTTTGGAATATTTCGCAATTTATGTAATCTATGTTGAAGCTACATGTATGTAGTTGATTGAAATTTATGCAAGTTTGAGGCTTTGTTATTTTGCCATCATGATGTATATGTTTGGTGCATAATCATTTTGCAAGTAATTGAAACAAGTTTGGTTGTTATAGTTCATATGAAACTATGTTGGAATTTTGACACCATAATCCATGTATTAAGTCATGCTTTTGCAAAACTTGTGAATATGGCTAGGCTATGAATGATATTTGGCATAATTAAAATCCATGATTAAGTCTATCTTGTTTGAAAGAATTATATGATGACATATGTGAGACATGGCTAGGTTAGACTCAAAAATCCCTTTTTGCAAGTTTAAAGCAAACACCATGTTTAGGAATATTTATGCATAAGTATGTTTATACCATCGTTATGTGATTAGACTTAAATCATGATTAAGTTGAACTATGCTTTTGTGTTAGTAACAAAGTATCCCCTTTGTAAACATGTAGAAACCTTATGAACATGACTTGTTTGTGTTTATGCCGTAGTTATGTGAACAAATTCAACTATATTTATGCCATGCTTATGCTAGAAATATTTATGCCATGCTTATGTTTGACATTATGCCATGCTTATGCTAGAAATATTTATGCCATGCTTATGCTAGAAATATTTATGCCATGCTATGTTTGACATTATGCATAAATAAGAATATAGGTTCATGTTGTAGTTAAACCTATGCAAGTTCACATGCTTTGATTCATGTCACCTATGTTACCACTTTGCAAGTACACCAGTTTCTAGTATGTATTTCCAACGTCATATGCAAGTTCATGCGCTCACCTTCCCCTCTTTGTATATGTAATCACGCTTTAAGCCTCCCCTTTCGCATGGCTAGATTGGGCTTTAAAAGGCTAAGCCCAATATATATAAACGAACGTGTAAAAACGGGGGTAAATAACGTTGGGCTAAATTAATTCAATGAATGAAAACTAAAGTAAAAGGGCCCAAATTCAAGTATGGGTTGGGCCCATGATTGGTGTAACCTTTACACCATTAACTTAATAATGGGCCGCAAATATTTACATATAAATAAAGAAGAATGACAAAATATGTAAATGTAGAACATACGATGTGTTTAACCCGAGGTTGGATTGAGTTGTGATGTAAACCTACCCGGAACCGCCCGGCTGTCCAGTAGTCACAACAATACCTATCCAATGTGGGAGGTTAAACATGGAGCCCAGCAAGGACCCGAGGTTAGACTGAGTTGTGGCGTAAGACTGCCCGGAACCAACCGGCAACAGGCAGCCACAACAATACCTGTCTAATGTGAGAGGTCAGGGCCTTAATAAGACAATTAAGGCTGAGTCAGGATTGTTAGGATTAAGTGAACTAAAGACTTAATCAAAATGGAACATGCTAAACTAAACGGACTGGTGGGGTTAGGTTAGGAAACACTTAACCAACTTAGCATGTTGGCTAGAGATAGAAAACCTAGTAACGGGGGACCCTTTTCAGCAGTAACCCTAAAAGGTGTATCAGGATACCCTGAAACTAGGCAGGGTGGGGCACGATTACTGGGCTGATTGTAAGAGGTCAAAATCGACGGCGGTGGTGTAGCAGTGTAGGTTCTAACGGGGTGCGGGCGTGCACACACTCCGGCGCAGAAAAATAAGGCACTGGGCACCAGTAGCATACCTATGCATTCTAAGGTTGTGTCGGGTTGCCACTATGGGACTTGATACACCCCATGGTGGGATCAGCATAGGTAACTACAGACATCGGGGGCCGTAAGACACATGTAACTATGCGAGTAGGAGCCGATCATCGTAGAATGGATCACATCACCCTGGTTATGGGGTGCCAGTTGGAAACTAGTTTATATGGGTTCAGAGATTAACATGGGGTGCGATAGTATATTCGACCCTAGACAACTTAACCAAGTCTATTGTGCTTGCCCACTTCTTGTTTATACTTATCATACCCAGTTCTTTATTCATAGACAAAATAGTACTAGACTTACTCAGGCTTTATGTCTGACTCTACTTTTCTTTCGTCTTCTTTCTTCCGTTTCCCCCCCCCCCCCTCCCCCAGGTATTCAGGGAGGGAACACAGCAGCTTGACCAACCTTAGCATCCAGCTTGAAGAAGAGAAATGTATTGCTTGGACTTTCCTGTTTTGAACTATGGCTTTGGACAATCCACTATGGGGCTTTTGCAGTTTATCTACGTTTTATTTATGCTTCTTTAAATAATGTACTCAAGACAGATTATGAAAGTGTTATGTTATGTTTTGGAAAGGATGTTGTTGTAACACGTATTTGACTTTATGAAATAAAATTTGTTGTTCTTCCGCTGTTTACAAATATGTGTTCTTTATATCTGTCTTGTATATCTGTGACTTGTACTTATAAACCTCCACCAAAATTAGGGCATTCCCTTTGAGAGTGACCCTAACGGAGGTGGGGTGTTTCACTTGGTATCAGAGCATAGGTTTACCAGATAAGATAAAAAGTTTTGAAAAATTATTTTCAAAAAGGAAATTTAAAGAAGCATTTTTTAAAAGAAAATATTATTTTATTTTAAAAGGCAAAGTCCACTCCCCAAAGCCATAGGTATTATCTCGTATCCTTCGTTTTGAATCTATCCTTTTTGTTTCAGCATGTCCCAAGATCTTAACTTGCCTGAAGGAGTGCCAATACCCGGTTGGTTTAGACGATTCTTAGAAGCTAGGGCCACTCAGCCAGGTCCTACCATTCCTCCTCCCCCAGCGGAAGGAAATCATCCAACTGCAGCAGCACCTCCTCCTCCACCTCCGCCACGGGGAAACACGTTCGCTAAGATATGTAAAGATTTTAAAGCTATGGGAGGAAGGGATTTCCATGGATCTGAGTCCTTCGTAGCAGCTAGGAATTGGCTGAAGGAAACTGAGGATCTATTCATCATCTTTGAGGTAGAGGATAGACAAAAAGTACAACTGGCAGTGTGGCTATTGAAGGGCGAGGCTTCCTACTGGTGGGAAGTCACTAATGCTGAAAGACCAGTGAAGACGTGGGAGGACTTTAGGGCAAGGTTCGAGACTAAATTTCTCTCAGATGCGGAAAGAAGTTTGCAGTTGGAAAAATTCTTATTTCTTAAGCAAGGGGACAAGACAGTCCGAGAGTATGTGAATCAGTTCGATGAGCTGGCTAGGTTTGGGCTTGACCTAGTCAACACCCCGCACAAGAAGGCTCTCCGTTTCGTCAAAGGGTTAAATGAGCCATTACACAGTTTGGCCATGACCCATATACCCATGGGGGCCACGTATGAAAGATTGGTGCAAATGGCATTGCTGAATGAAGAGGATAAGGGCAAGAAGGAGACAAAGGCAGAAAGCTCTCAAGGGAAGAAAGAGGGTTTGCAGCCTAAGAAGACGGACTTTAAGAAGGGCGGGAAAGGCAACAAAGAGAAGAGGAAGTGTAATTTCTGTGGCAAAGTGGGGCACTTAGTAAAGGACTGCCGGAAAAAGAAGGCCAAGGAGAATGGTGGGTGCTTTTCTTGCGGCGAGACAGGCCACATGGCTAAGGACTGCCCAAGGAAACGAGGACAGGGGCAGGGGGCTGGATCCACCCCAGGGGCACAGGTCCATGTGCTAGAAGCGCCACCTCTGCAACAGCGAGGTATAAATACTTCTGTAAAAAGTATAGTTTATCTTTATGATCACCCCGTTCGCACTTTGTTTGATTCTGGCGCATCACACTCATTTATCTCGTCTGCTTTAGTAGAATCTCTGCACCTAAAAACTAGTATGGTAGAGGACCCCTTAATTGTATCAAACCCAATTGGGGGCCCAGCTCATTTGTCTATGATCTGTTTGGGATTGAAAATTTCTATTCTAAGTGTTGAATTTCAATGTAGTGCCTTTGTTTTGGGCTTTTCGGGGTATGGTTTGATTTTGGGTATGGATTGGCTATCCAGTAATGGGGCTATCCTTGATTGTGAGAAAAGGGTTGTTAGGCTCCTAACCCAGCTCGGTAATACTTTGGAAATTTCTTGTAATCCCTCGTATGCGGTTATGCTTAGTTATCTTGAATCGCTAGATGCCTCTGTTGAAAATTTGCAATCAGTTACAGTGGTCCGGGAATATCCGGATGTCTTTGAAGAGGTGAAGGGCTTGCCTCCGAAGCGGGAAATAGACTTCCGCATATATCTTGTAGATAATGCAAAGCCCGTTGCGTTGCCCGTTAGACATATGGCTCCACGAGAAAGAAAAGAGCTCAGTAAACAGGTTAAAGAGCTTCTAGAAATAGGGTTCATTAGGAGGAGCATTTCAGAATGGGGCGCTCCAGTAGTGTTCGTCACTAAGGCAGAAGGTTCATTTCGCTTATGCTTGAGTCGTAAAGAATCACTTTAGTAAGTACATTTGGCAACATGGTTGACGTTTGTTTATTCTCAAGAGATAATTCATCTACGTGGAATACCTGATAATGCCTGGGCGAGATCCAAGATTCACTAGTGAATTTTGGAGAGCTTGCATGGAACCATGGGTACGCCGTCAAATATACTAGAAGTAGAGTAAGGGAAAGAGGAACGAGAGGCAACAGTAAATAGGTTCCAACTCCTATTTTGGAAACAAGAATTAAGAAGCTACGAAATTGTGAAGTTAAAAATGGAGTCAAGCTCAAGAAATGCGACTTAGAAGATTGAAGACTATATTCGTACATAATATCTCTTCTTAAGAGTATATCCTTGATCCCTCTCTTCCTGTAGAGCTTACTTGCATGGTATCTTTTCTGTATATCCTCTCGGTCCTATTCTTAATCCAATTTCTGTTAAAACCCCCATAGGGAGTATGACACACCTGTTAGTAACACATGTTGGGGCTCGAGGGTGTTCGTTGGCTTGACTAAGGTTTTTGGGTTTTATAGGATAAGGGTTGGCCTTAGGAAGGGACTCCCTTGTGACCTAAAAAGGAGTCCATCATGCTTAGTTGCCTAGAATCATATATGGTGGTTGGGTTGAGTAACGCTTTGGGTGTCAGTCTGATATTGATTTCGGTCTTCGGGGCTGATGCTTAGAGAGTTCTTCTCCTAATCAATATATATGTGGCATAGGTTTTCAGTTTTGACACTGCCCAATGGGCACAAAGTTTTTACTTGTTTCTATCATTCGACTATACCTTTAGGTAGGACCATTTCCTATCATTGAGAAAATTTGGAAAAATGGCCTATAGATTAGAGCTACCCGAGAAGTTGGCTGGAGTCCACAACGTTTTTCACGTTTCACATCTACGAAAATGTCTACATGAGTCTGCTGAAGTGGTAGAGCCAAATATCCTCGAAGAGGCTGAAGTGGAACGCGAAGCAACCATAAGGAAAGTTCCAACCCGCATCTTAGGAACGGAAGTGAAGAAGCTACGCAACCGCGAAGTCAGGCTCGTCAAAGTCCAGTGGAGCGACGCCGAGGGAGACGCGACTTGGGAAACTGAAGCTAGAATACGTACTGCCTACCCTTTTCTGTTCGAGGGTACATCCTTGATCTTTCTTTTTCCTTAAGTTGCGCTTTTATCTATCTTTTTAGGTATATTTCCTCGACCGTATCTTTTAGGTAGAAACCCTTTGGATGAAAACATGTAGTTGAAACATGTTATGGATGATGGTTGCAAGTGGTTGCAAGTGATTGCTAGTGGTTGCTCGTGGTTGCATATACACACACAATCTAGGTTTTAGATCGGCTCAGTCACTTCATATTGCATATGCATATATGTTTGTATTCGTATGTGGTTGAACTTTAATGTGTTATCATGTGGATGTTGCATTTGTATTGAATGATTGTGCACTCATGTAGAATTATGAATAGGAAAATTTGCATACATAATGGATTCATGGCACTTACATAATTCGCATTAAGGAGGTCAACTGAATCAGTAGACCGCCTGATTTTGCATTAGATAAGTACATGTACACACACACTTCGCATATGATCATGAAGCATTAGAAGTCTTTTAAGGACAATGGATGCTCGTGTTTGATGGATGAGTAGATGGATGATTGAATGTTAGGATTTACATTCCTCCTAACTTGAAGATTTCGGGGACGAAATCCTTTTAAGTGGGGGAGAATGTAACACCCCGTAAATTCTATAATTGTGAAATTAACAAATTAAAGTATAATTAATCTGAAATCAAAGAACCAAGGGAAACGGGATACGCCATTGCGTTCGTCTCGGAAAAATACGCGAAATAGAGTCCGAGTTTTCGAAAAACGGAGTCCGTATGAAGAAGATATGGCCTTCGGAAGTTTTGAATTAAATTTAAAATTCAAACAGAATAAAAGAATTAAATATTCCGAAGTGGGGCCCAATGGGCCAGGGTGGAAGAACACCCGCCTGGGCCACCCAGGTCGACTGGGCTGTCGACCTGGGCTACCCATGTCGACAGGGCTGTCGACAGCCCTGTCGACAGGGGTGTCGACCTGGTCGAGCCCAGTCAACCTGGCTGGCCAGGTCTGTGTTTGGTCGAATTTCTGTGGTCTGCTTTGTCATTAGGGCTAGGTGGCGGGTTTTTAATTGGTCTCTCTATCTAATGAATGGCTACGATCTAACCTAGCAACATCAATGGTCCTAATCAATTCCTAACCTCTATATAAACAACCCTAGACTAAACCCTAATCTATTCATTCAAATTAAGAACATAGCCGCCATGTTGCTGAGGAACGACTAAGGGTAGCCGCCAACTAGAGAGAGAATTAGGGAGAAAGTTCTAAAGCCTAAAGCAATTCAAGCAACCTAAAGCTAATCAATTCAACAAAGGAAATCATATCTCTTAATTAGAGAATTCGCCGCAACCATTGTAAGTAGAGTATTACCTTGGTATGAACAAATGATTGTGTAGATATGTATGCTTGAATTGTGGCAATAAAATTCATATTTGTGCGTTCTTATCAATTTATATACGGTTGGATATTCTGAATTATGTTATTAATTATAAAGAACTACATGCGGTAGTTCTATGCAAATATACGTTTGGAATATTTCGCAATTTATGTAATCTATGTTGAAGCTACATGTATGTAGTTGATTGAAATTTATGCAAGTTTGAGGCTTTGTTATTTTGCCATCATGATGTATATGTTTGGTGCATAATCATTTTGCAAGTAATTGAAACAAGTTTGGTTGTTATAGTTCATATGAAACTATGTTGGAATTTTGACACCATAATCCATGTATTAAGTCATGCTTTTGCAAAACTTGTGAATATGGCTAGGGTATGAATGATATTTGGCATAATTAAAATCCATGATTAAGTCTATCTTGTTTGAAAGAATTATATGATGACATATGTGAGACATGGCTAGGTTAGACTCAAAAATCCCTTTTTGCAAGTTTAAAGCAAACACCATGTTTAGGAATATTTATGCATAAGTATGTTTATACCATCGTTATGTGATTAGACTTAAATCATGATTAAGTTGAACTATGCTTTTGTGTTAGTAACAAAGTATCCCCTTTGTAAACATGTAGAAACCTTATGAACATGACTTGTTTGTGTTTATGCCGTAGTTATGTGAACAAATTCAACTATATTTATGCCATGCTTATGCTAGAAATATTTATGCCATGCTTATGTTTGACATTATGCCATGCTTATGCTAGAAATATTTATGCCATGCTTATGCTAGAAATATTTATGCCATGCTATGTTTGACATTATGCATAAATAAGAATATAGGTTCATGTTGTAGTTAAACCTATGCAAGTTCACATGCTTTGATTCATGTCACCTATGTTACCACTTTGCAAGTACACCAGTTTCTAGTATGTATTTCCAACGCCATATGCAAGTTCATGCGCTCACCTTCCCCTCTTTGTATATGTAATCACGCTTTAAGCCTCCCCTTTCGCATGGCTAGATTGGGCTTTAAAAGGCTAAGCCCAATATATATAAACGAACGTGTAAAAACGGGGGTAAATAACGTTGGGCTAAATTAATTCAATGAATGAAAACTAAAGTAAAAGGGCCCAAATTCAAGTATGGGTTGGGCCCATGATTGGTGTAACCTTTACACCATTAACTTAATAATGGGCCGCAAATATTTACATATAAATAAAGAAGAATGACAAAATATGTAAATGTAGAACATACGATGTGTTTAACCCGAGGTTGGATTGAGTTGTGATGTAAACCTGCCCGGAACCGCCCGGCTGTCCAGTAGTCACAACAATACCTATCCAATGTGGGAGGTTAAACATGGAGCCCAGCAAGGACCCGAGGTTAGACTGAGTTGTGGCGTAAGACTGCCCGGAACCAACCGGCAACAGGCAGCCACAACAATACCTGTCTAATGTGAGAGGTCAGGGCCTTAATAAGACAATTAAGGCTGAGTCAGGATTGTTAGGATTAAGTGAACTAAAGACTTAATCAAAATGGAACATGCTAAACTAAACGGACTGGTGGGGTTAGGTTAGGAAACACTTAACCAACTTAGCATGTTGGCTAGAGATAGAAAACCTAGTAACGGGGGACCCTTTTCAGCAGTAACCCTAAAAGGTGTATCAGGATACCCTGAAACTAGGCAGGGTGGGGCACGATTACTGGGCTGATTGTAAGAGGTCAAAATCGACGGCGGTGGTGTAGCAGTGTAGGTTCTAACGGGGTGCGGGCGTGCACACACTCCGGCGCAGAAAAATAAGGCACTGGGCACCAGTAGCATACCTGTGCATTCTAAGGTTGTGTCGGGTTGCCACTATGGGACTTGATACACCCCATGGTGGGACCAGCATAGGTAACTACAGACATCGGGGGCCGTAAGACACATGTAACTATGCGAGTAGGAGCCGATCATCGTAGAATGGATCACATCACCCTGGTTATGGGGTGCCAGTTGGAAACTAGTTTATATGGGTTCAGAGATTAACATGGGGTGCGATAGTATATTCGACCCTAGACAACTTAACCAAGTCTATTGTGCTTGCCCACTTCTTGTTTATACTTATCATACCCAGTTCTTTATTCATAGACAAAATAGTACTAGACTTACTCAGGCTTTATGTCTGACTCTACTTTTCTTTCGTCTTCTTTCTTCCGTTCCCCCCCCCCCAGGTATTCAGGGAGGGAACACAGCAGCTTGACCAACCTTAGCATCCAGCTTGAAGAAGAGAAATGTATTGCTTGGACTTTCCTGTTTTGAACTATGGCTTTGGACAATCCACTATGGGGCTTTTGCAGTTTATCTACGTTTTATTTATGCTTCTTTAAATAATGTACTCAAGACAGATTATGAAAGTGTTATGTTATGTTTTGGAAAGGATGTTGTTGTAACACGTATTTGACTTTATGAAATAAAATTTGTTGTTCTTCCGCTGTTTACAAATATGTGTTCTTTATATCTGTCTTGTATATCTGTGACTTGTACTTATAAACCTCCACCAAAATTAGGGCATTCCCTTTGAGAGTGACCCTAACGGAGGTGGGGTGTTTCAATATGTATATATAATTTGTTATAAATATAGAAATTTGGTTTCAAATGGGTTTTGAAATGGGACTTGTTTAATGTATAAAATAAGGAAGAAAATTTATAAACGATATTTATAAAGTGGAATAATTATCATGGGATAAATGTGGAATTATAAATTCAAGTATGAATTTGAAAGTGAATTGGAAATCGTTTCAAAAAGGGAACGGCGGTTTTTATTTTGGAATTCGGAATATAAACGGAATTGGAAAAATCCAAAGGATATATATATTTAGAATTCAATTTCATGAATTCTATATAATAATTTATTTCTAATGGAATTAGAAAATAATAACAGAAATGGAGTTGTAATTGAATTGATAACTGAGTAATGGAAAATCAACGATTAGAGATAATCGGAAATATTAAGTTGTATTTGAAAACTAAATTTAATATATATAAAAAAAATATTAGAATGAAGTGAAATTTATGTATAAACGAAATTTAAATGTTTATATTTAAATATAATTAAAACGAACTCGCCGCAGCACGACGGTTCGTAAATTGGCGTTTCAAACTTCAATTGAGTATATAGAGCTCAATTTAAGTCGGAATTCTGTGAAACAAGAATCGTCAGGACCGGTTGAATAATAGTTTTCTAATGGAAGAGAAAAATCTGGATTTCGCCTTATAGATTTTTAGTTATGTCAAAATCAAATTTTCAGAAAAGCAGCGCCATAACCATTTTAAAACCATAACAGTTTATTAATTAAAACCAAAGTATTTTAAGTTAAATATGGATTTTTAATTTAAAAATCCAGATTTGAGTTGTAAGATAAATACGAACTCAAGTTGTGTAAATGGAATGATTTTTGACATAAAAATCATATTTTTAATTATGGAATAGAATTAACTAATTTGAAGGATAATTAGTTAATCGAGTTTTGAATCGAAATTGGACTTTGGATCAGAAAAGGGGTTTGTAAATTCATATTCGAAATCGAATATGAAACTTGAATTAGAAATGGCATTCAATTGTTTTATAAACAAATTAATATTTAGGGACAATTAATGACAAAGACAAAAGCCCACTAAATTTTATCCATAAGGACACGCGCTTAAAAATTTACCCAAAAGGACGTAACCCTAACTAAAACTTTTCGTCACTCCTTTCTCTCTTCTCCGATTTCAAATCCACGCGTCGCTCCTTTCTCTCTTCTCCGATTTTAAATCCGCGGAAATTAACGAAATCCGCAAATCAAAATTAACGAAATCATCTCAACTGAAAATCGAATGAAATCAAATCCGCGGCATGTTGTATAATCGAACCCCAAACTTCAATCGAAACAGCAAAATTTATCACGAAATCGATCTCAAAAATCAACCTCGACTGAATTTTTTTTGTTACTATAATCATTATAGTTTACTGTTCATCTGTACGATTAGGTTTTGAATTTCTATCGATGATTCATGACTTCTCTTGGCTCTGCAATTTTAATGTTCAACTTTTCAACGCGTAGGTATCAGTTTTATATTTTTCTAGTTATCATTTTTGTTTATTTAACACTGTTTTATATTCGTTTGTTGTGTTTTAATGTTGTATTTATTTTGTAGTTATATTGTTGCATTATCTATGTATTACAGTCGAACTTATTTCGTTATAATCAACCAAACTGTGATGTAAGTAATTTTTGTGTTACTTTTCATTTAAAACATTACAAAGCAGTTTCTAGGTATCAGTTCTATATTTTTTTTAGGTATCAGTTTTATATTTATAGTTGACTTTAAATCATAGCAGTTTTTAGGTATCAGTTTTATATATTCTTTAGGTATCAGTTTTATATTTTCTAGTTGAATTTACATCATAGCAGTTTTTAGGTATCAGTTTTATATTTTCTTGTTGAATTCATTTTCTAGTTATCAGTTCTATATTTTTTAAGTATCAGTTTTATATTTTCTTGTTGAATTTACATCATAACAGTTTTTAGGTATCATTTTTATATTTTTTTTAGGTATCAGTTTTATATTTTCTAGTTGAATTTACATTATTATGTTGGTATAAGTTTTGATTGTGTATGAAATTCTTGCAGATACTGCATGCTGCTAGAATTTACTTGAATTCAAGATTGGAGTGAGTACAAGTAAATGTAAATGCATGAATGCATGCTTGGAATGGGGTGCAGTGTTGTATGTACTTATATTGTGTTGGAAAACAATGTATCCTAGTATATCGGTTATGTATAGTTGTAGGTATCATATGATAAAACTGGGTATTATTGAGAATAATCTCATTTTTGTGATAATTGAATTGAATTAATTGCTATTATTTTTTTAATCAGTAGGTATTATTGAGAATAAATATTATTTTTGTGAGATTTGAATTGAGTAGGTGGGTGTTATTTTTTTATTAGTGGGTATCAGTTAGAATTAATGTTGCGTATCAAAAAAAGTCAATTACCAAAGCAAACAACACAAATCTACCTACTTGCCACAGTTCTCATACGCAAAGCCATAAAATGATACCTAAAAAAAATGATACCTTAAAACTACTACAATATTTTAATGACAAAAGTAATACAGAAAATGTTTGAATCACAATTTGATTGATTCAAATGAAATAAATTCAATTGAATTACAAAGCTAGTGCAACAGTACAACAACAAAATTAATATAGCAACAAAAAGTAACTAAAAAAACATAGCACAGTGAATACAGTAAAAATGATACCCAAAAAAATATAAAATTGATACCTAAAAATTGCTGTAATGTTTTAAATAAAAAGTAACACAAAAATTACTTACATCACAGCTTGGATGATTATAACGAAATAAGTTCGACTGTAATACATAAATAATGATACCTAAAAAAAATATAAAACTGATACCTAAAAACTACTATGATATAAATTCAGCTACAAAATATAAAACTGATAACTAGAAAAATATAAAACTGATACCTAAAATCTGCTATGATTTGAATTCAACTAGAAAATATAAAACTGATACCTAAAAAAATATAGAACTGATACCTAGAAACTGCTTTGATATTTTGAAGGAAAACTAATACAAACAATGTTTACATCCCACTTTGATTGATTAAAATGACATAATTTCGATTGAATTGCAAATCTAATACAATAGTACAAGTACAAAACTGATATAGCATCAAAACTATAAACAAAACAGCATAACATTATTAATACAAGAAAATGATCCCTAAAAAATAGCAAAATGATACCTAAAAACTGCTGCTAACTTCACCGTAAAAAAAAATTCCAGTGATTTTTTTCTCGTTCATCTCTCTCGTTCGATTTTATACGACGAATTCATGAAATCAAAAGATAACGAAATCATATTTACCGCCAAACGAATCATAGTAATCGAATTTGCCCTAATTTCGTGAACGATTTCAGCAATCGAATATGCGCGAGATCGAATTAATCAAAATTAAAAGTCGCGATCGATATACATGTAAGAAGACGATTGCTGAAGATCAAATATGGAAAAGAAAAAATTCGCGTTGGAAATCAAAGACGAGATCGAGAAATGTGAGATAGTCGATTGCGGAGGAAGAAAAAATAAGTGCATGTGAAGAAGAAAAGAAACAGTGTATTGTCCTTTAGTAAAATTTATTGGGCTATCCTTATGGTTAAAAAGGCCTTAAATTTTGTCCTTGTAAATATTTTCCTGTAATATTTATTTGAACGCGATATGTTCAAATAAAAAGTGAAATAGGCAAAAGAGCTAATTAAAGAATAAATTAGCGAATTGAATTAAAATGACCAGATTGAATTAGAATAAATTGGGAATAGACATATATGGGTTAGACAGGTGTGGAATGAAGAGAATGAAGTTATAAATTTAGTGCTCGACAAAAAGGTACATGTTTAAATTTCATATGAGGTTTTATGCGCCGAATCGGCAAGCCGCTTGGCTTTTTTATTTTATTTTTGAATGGAAAGGGCCCAGAGAGGCGTTTTGTAGTTGTACCGAGTGACCCATACAAAGGAGGTTATGTCGAAATTTTCCAGAAATTTAAGTAGTTAAAATATTTTAAGAAGATTTGATAATTAAGAATCGATATATCGATATATATATATATATATATATATATAGAATTCGATAATGAAACGAAATTAAAATAGAATGTTATAAACAAAAAGGAAATCAATAAATTTAGTCTGATAAAAATAGAAAGAGAAACGTATACACATTTAAAGGATATGGATAATTGGTAATATGATGTTGATTATTCGAGGTAAATGGTCTTGTCCGTTTTGAAGTTAAGGATGCTTTCAGTCAAGGCCTGAGAGGTAGTTATTCCCCAACTTGATTGATTTCATTTTTAACCGATAAATAGCAAGATCCAGTCTCGAAGAGAAATGTTAGAATAAGAGTTAGTTGAATGCAGTATTTTGGATTGTTGTAACGATGTTTTACACAACATTCGTTTTAACCCAAGTAAGTGGAATTTTGGAAGTATAATAAATATTTCCTAAGTATAAAAATAACCGAGTTCGGGAAAGAGATAAGTAATTGGAATATTTTCCAATTATAAATAGAAGATATTTTCTAAGTATAGAAAATAAAAGAAGGCGATATATAGAAATGTTTTCCAAATAGCGTAAGGGGCCAAGGCGATTATCGAAAATATCGTGTTAACGAATATGGATAAGGAAATGGAGAAGTGTTTTAATTAATTAAATATTAATTAAAAGGCCCAGTGATTTGTTTGATGCTTTGAATGAATGTTTTTTTTTCTTCGATAGTTGAATAACCGACTATCGAAGTGTTTGCCAATACCATTATCAATATGGAGAGACCGTATGGATTATTATCCGAGAACCACTCCGTATTGGCAGTAGCGTAGCGGATCAGATTATATGAAGATAATCGAAGACGGAGTAAGTGCAAGGACTTTTTCTATTAATAGAAATTGTGCCTTCGGTTTCGTTCAGTCCCAGAACGAACGTATATGGACGCATGTCTAACAGAGTATTTCCAATGATCGCATATGTTGGTCTGTACAAATATATATGGTGGAGGAGGATTTATTCTCTTAGGATAATATCCAGAATATATTTGTTCAAATCAGATAAAGATTAATGGATCTGACAATGTGACATTCAATGTGATTGTGTTATCAATGAATGGTAAGTAATCGTAGCAGGCCTCAACAACCGGGAAATGACAAAAATCGGGCAGGCACCATGGCTAAGTGGGTAGCTCCCAATTAGGGTGTATTATCACCTATCTAGAGAAATTCATTTAATTTCTTATTCTATTCAATGCTGTCCCATTCGGGAAAACGGTTGCTGATCCCAACCATTGGTGATATTCATTCGATACACTCAAGCGAAATGAGTGGTCGGTCATGTGTGGCCGGGTTACAAGATGTTCTTGTTGAACCCAGTGTAATCTCCATTAGAGATACACTATCGGAAGGTGGTTCCATATCTTGTCATAGTTGGAAATTCATTACCCAATAAGTGCTTGCGGTTTTGATTGTATATTATAAATGTGGAGCGTGAGATGAAAGCGTTCCACTAGATTTCTATTTATTTGATTTAGACATTATTATAATATCAAAAGAGTTTTGATATAAATATTATCGTTTCCTTCAAAAAGACTTTGAAAGTTAAATCAAGTGTTTTGGATTCTCATAAGGGAAAAACCCGTTCCGTGTTATAAGGCGTGGTCTTATGAGATATTGTTTATTTTCTCAAACTATTTTAAATTGTTTACTCATACCAGTCACATGACTGACCCGGAGTTTATTTTGTTTTGTTTTACCTAAACTCTTGGGTGCCCAAATTTGTATGGGTAGTCAAGTAGTTCAGGATTTTACAGATTTATCCAAAGGAGCTTGGAGCAGGACGCTTTAGTGTTAGATATATAGTATTTTTATGTCTGCTGTGTTGTAAGTGTTGTACTCTGATAATTGTATGATATACAGTTAAAATTTAGTATTTCAAAAGTTATGATATATTATATTTTTTTCCGCTGCGATGTGAGATTCTGTGTTGTTATTTCTGTTGTTCTTCTACCTTTTTCTTCTAAAAAAATGATTCGTATTTCTGTGATATTTGGGTTGGACGTGTAATATATGTAGTCAACTCAGATAGTACGGATTTGCGGTTCGTTACACAATTATTTGAAATGAAAATTAACTCGGCCTTTTCAAATAATTCACGTATATATAGAATTCAAATCAATTATTTCTATGGTTAAATTATTTGACATCCGCATTTCAGTTCATTAATATAATTTTCATGTCAAACACATCCAACCATCAAAATATCAGATAAACCAAGTAAAAATCGGTTTATTTCCTCTCATATCGCTATATATATTTTATAACGATTTATCGCTATTTATATTTATTTAAAAATAGCTCGTTTTAATTAAACGATGCTTCGGGCCATAATGCGGCCTTGGCGCTGTTTTTCCCCAAATTTGATTTACACATTTCTCAAAATCTAACCATTGGATCTTAACGAAGTTAATACCGTTAGAAAGATCTTCCCAATGCAAACCCAATGGTTCCAGTTTCGGAAAATCCGATGGTCGGATCTCTCGCTATAATCGTTTAAAGTTACGATTTCAAAACACGAACTGAAACGGCGCGATTCGTTTATTTTAATTTATATTTATATACATATAAATATAATTCATTCTGGCGCTGTTTTTCCTCAGATTTGATTTACACATTTCACACAATCCAACCATTGGATCTTAACAAATTTTATATCGTCGGAAAGATATTTTCAGAGCGAACCCGACGGTTTCTGTTTCAGGGAAATCCGATGGTCAGATTTCTCGGTATAATCGTTTAAAATCACGATTTCAAAACATGAACTGCAGCTGCGCGATTCGTTTTTTTTTTAATTTATATATATATATATATAATTTATTCGATGATTTTCAAACCATTTTCACTTCAAAATTTTGGCTAATGCCTTTAAATTTCGAAGAATTTCGCCATAACCTCCTTTGTACGGAGAGGGGTTTGGAAATTTATTGGGTCGTATTAGGTACCCAATAAATCTAGTGTAAGCATACACAATTTTTAGTGTCCTATTTATTCTATGCCTGAGGGAGTGTGTAAGTTACTCTAGAGATAAATCTCGTCACCTCGTCCAGTATTGGAAAATAAATAATCCATGTGTCGTATCTAATAACTAGAGAGACGTGATTATTGTCAACTCTACACCCGTGTGGGGTTTTTAATTTAATCTGACAATTTATCGTTATATTTATTTTGTCCATATCAGTCCTCAGTTCAACCTGTAATTCAATCATCGCCATACGAACATCTCGCTCGTATGGTAATCTCAACCTCGTCATGCAAGCTCCAAATGCTTATATGGAATTATGATATGCTACGACATCAATAGTTCGTCTTCGCTTCAACTGAAATACAGTCATCGCCATATAAGCCTCTCGCTTGTATGGTAATTCCAACCTCGTCACATAAGCTCCAAATGCTTATGTGGTATATGATAGAGTATGTTATCTTCTAGAAGTATGCCATGTGATGTAGTTCAAAATTAATTGTTGTTATCCTATGGTGACGTTAATAATCTCACACAGAACAACCAGCACTCCGCATCCAATGACATTCACAGGAGTTTATATAATAATAAAATTGCACAGCCAACTCATTAAGGCTTACCTATTAACGGGCATGCAAATAAATTCTTTACTCAACAACTAATCCATTTTCCTGTTCAGCATATGTATATATATGCATAACTAAGCTATAACAATATTTCTAGCAAACAAATGTTTATTTTCATATATGGTTATTTTTAACACTTCATATATATGTTAAAAATAATAATTTCAATGAACAAATATTTATTTCAATACCCGATTATTTTTAACACTTCATACATAGGATAAAAGTGATATTTTTGGCGAACAAAAATATATTTCACCACATGACTATTTTATTTAGTTCATATACAGGTTAAAAATAATATTTATAGCCAACAAATATTTGTTTCAACACATGTGTATTTTTAGTGAGTTGTATACATGATATTTTGATATTTTTATCGTTCAAAGAATTTATTCAACACATGAATGTTTTTAGCACTTCACATACACAATAAAAATGTAAATTTTATTGTTCAAACGATTTATTCAACACATGAATATTTTTATATACTTCTTCATATACACAATAAAAATGTAAATTTTATTGTTCAAATGATTTATTCAACACATGAATATTTTTAGAACTTCATATACATAATAAAAATGTTAATTTTATTGTTCAAGCGATTTATTCAACACATGAATATTTTTAGAACTTCGTATATAGGATAAAAACGATATTTTTATCGTTCCAATATTTTGTTCAACACTTGAGTATTTTTAGTGACTCGACCATACAATAAAAATGTGATTTTTATTGTTCAAACATTTTATTTCCAACATGAATATTTTATATACTTCATACACATAATAAAAATGTGATTTTTATTATCTAAACAATTTATGGCAATCATGAATATTTTATCAACACACGGATATAATTCAACACATGAATATTTCAGAAAATTTCAGCATTATAACGGCAGGGTAATTAAAACCGGCACCGTCCCAAGTACGACTCCTCACGCTACCTTAGGCCTCGCGGCGTTTACAAGGGGGCTTATTTCAATAATCTAAACATTTCGATCATTTTTCATAACACAATGAATTTTCCACAAACTAATCCAATTTTGTTTCAACCACAATCAATCATTCACAATATCAACCAAATTTTACACCAATCACAATCAAGTCGTCCATGGTTTGTGGACGACGAGTGTCGGGAGTTTCTAAACTCCGGCTGCAACCTAATATATTTTATTTCCATTCAAATTGAATTTAGAAATCTCACTTTTCTTTTTAATCCTTCTTAAATTGTAGCAAGCTCCGAATGCGTTTTAGTCTTCTCTAGAAGCTAGCGTACGATGTCATGGTCCCAGTATATCTTGTTTCACTGGATTTGGACAACATACGAAAAAGATATGATTTTTATTTGAAAATCAAAATTTGCAATGCTTTAAAGCGTTATAAAATGTTTAACTATAACAGCTGTATACCTCTGCAATTGGTTCCAAACTAGGTTTTCGAATTGCGTGAAATTCAAAGCACTTGGGGTCAATCCACCTGCGCCACGTTGTAGATGGTTGGAAGGCGCGCCGAAGGGGACTGGAGCGGTGGAACTCGAACCACGGTGGAGGGCTGGGTGGTGCTTTAAACGGAAGGAGTTCGTGGGGGGGTTCTCGATGATGACGCAACGATATGGGGTGCAGCTTATATGGTTTTGAAGAGGATGAGCAGATCTTCAAAAACCTCAACTGGAGCACTCGATCTTAATGAGTGGATTCGCCGGAATTTAAGAGAGAAGGGAGGAGCAGCAAGCCGCCGTTCGTTCCAGGGTTTGTCGGGTTTTTTTATAAATTTTCTAGAAAATTAATTATGAAAGGAAAAATTCTATTGGTCCATTTATATATTTATTTCAAAATTAGGTTTTCTTACCCAGACTCCAAATTTGTTATGGCCAGAAAAATTCAATGCTCAAATTTTCGACAATAACACAAAATCCTGCATTACTTGTCAAAAACCAAGTATCGAACCCTGACTATTAGTAGAAAGAAATTAGAGGATGAGATAGGAAAGAGAGAACTAATAGAATAGAAGAATAAGAAGAACATCAGAATCTCACAGCAGAATGAATAAATATAATGTATAACATAACTTTGAAATACAAATCTGAATTTGTATATACATACCATATCAGAGTATAACACATGTACATCACAGCGGAATTAATCTCTAAATAACTAATGATGGAGCCTCCTGCTTCGAGCTCCTCCAAGTGTATCGGTAAATCCAGAAACACTTGACTGCCCGTACAAATTTGGGCACCCAAGAGTTTAGGGAAAACACAAACAAAATAAACTCTGGGTCAGTCGTGGGACTGGTGTGAGTAAACTCCAACCATATTGATTAATTTTGAAAATCCTTTTGAAATAAAAGGATAATAGTAAGACCAGCCCACACATAAACATGGAGGGTTTTCACCTTACTATAACCCAAAATATCTGATACCAAAATCCAGTGATATTATAATAGTGTCTAATCAATATGAATAATCAAATAGTAGAACGCTTGCATCTCACTCTCTATATATAGTATATAATCAAAAACTACGGGGCGCTTATTGGAGATTGGATTCCAACTATGACAAGGTATGGGACCACCTCCCGATAAGTGTACTCTAGAGAGGATACACCGGGGTTCAACAAGGACGTCTTGCAACCCGGCCACATAGACTTCCCACTCACTTAGCTTGAGTGTAGCGAATATATTGTCACCCACGGTTGTTGGCCATCCAACCGTAATCCGAAGATACAGAAACGAAAAGAAGAACAAATATGAATTTTCTCTAGATCGATGACAATATACCCTGCTTGGGTATGATCCACTAGCCATGCTTCCTGCCCGATTTTTGTCATTTCCCAGTTGTGAGGCTAGAGGCTACATCTATATTTTCAGAACGTCTGGCCACCATTCACTTTGAATGCCACATCGTCAAACCCGTCAATCACTAGTTGATCTTCTCAAAAATATCATGGGTATAAAAGCTAAGAGAAATGAATTCCTCTGCCACCAAACATAATACTTGAAAAGATAGCCTTATGTGATCTGTTAGGAATACTCTGTCAGACATTCGTCCATACAAGTTGTCCTAGGACTGGACAAACAAAAAGCACTATTCTGGTACAGAACGACCCTTGCATTTCACTCTGTCTTCAATTATCTTCACCATAATCTAATTCACAACGCTTATGCCTATAAGGAGTGGTTTTTGGATAATAAATCCAACCGGTCTCTCCGTATTGATGACGATGGTCAAAAACTCTTTGATAGCCGGTGATTTAACTATCAAAGTAAAACAAATCATCCATCAAACAATCACTGACCCCTTTTTAAATAATATTAATTTTCTAGCTTCCCATATCTTTCTAGATATTTCTCAAAAACCCGTTAGCCCTTCACACTTCTTGGAAAACGTTTCCAAATAGTATAATCTTTATTTCCCATATTCCATAAAATATACGTTGTTAACGTCGGAAAATATTTCCATCTCTTCACGTTTCTTATTTTCTATTTTTATAAAATACATGTTATTTACACTGGGAAAACACTTTAGCAATTCCATTTCTAAACTTCTCGTTAATCAAATCATTCCAACTTCTATTCTTAGAAAATATCTCTGACTTTACTTGGAAAACGTTTCCAAATCTTTTTATTTGATTAAACTGATGTTACGATAACATCATTACTCATTAATATTACTAATCAATCTTGCTAACGAACCTTAACCATTCCTCAGTCAATCATGAAGCCAATCAAGTTGGGGTATAATTACCTCTCATACCTTAATTGAACAACATTCTCAACTTTGAAATAGTCAAAGTTCACACTTAACTGTTAACAAACATTTCTTACGTAATACTTGGATTCAAATTAAGAATCAATCCTCTTTTACGGAAAACATTGGTTATAACGATAGCGTTATAATCTTTGCTTAAATTCAAACTATAACTTTTATTCATTAATTTGAATAAATAAATAGTTAATAAATAAAATAAATAAATAAGTAAATCTCGATCGAATAGGAAAGTAAATATTACTTTTCCTGAATTCGATATAATCGAATTTCAAACCTATAATTTTCTTCGAATAATTTCTGTTCGATTATTGTCCCGAATGTCAAAAATAAATCCACCATCCGAAGTTAACTAAATTTCCTAAATTCACTTTTGAATTTATCCTTTCCGAGCATTGACTAATTTCCTTTTTAACCATTCAATTTGCAAACATTTGCTTTTAAACCATTATT
Source organism: Allium sativum (assembly GCA_030737875.1). Classification (NCBI taxonomy): domain Eukaryota; kingdom Viridiplantae; phylum Streptophyta; class Magnoliopsida; order Asparagales; family Amaryllidaceae; genus Allium; species Allium sativum. The sequence goes on along the minus strand of CM060919.1, from coordinate 724,750,331 downwards.
CATTTTAAAATACGAATATCATTTCCTTACAAAAAACTGGACTCGGTATATCCATCTAATATTCATTTTATAAATAAATATCCTTACAGGTTCAAATCCTATTTACAGAGTTATTTTATAAATTATATTCTCATTATATTTCATAACTCCGTCTATTTGTCAACTCATGGTTAGATAAATATCAAGTTTATAACTCAACCTTGATTACATAATCTAATATAGTTTATTGATCTTAAACCAAATACTAATCTTTTTATCAAATTCTAAATAATAAATTATTTAATAACATTCGACATTGTCGAATCATAATTGCAAATCTTTATGGGGTTACATAGTTTCTTTACATTCGATCATCGAAATAATTTTATCATTTCCTTTTGAAACGATTCTTAAATATCTCCTTTCTAAATCCATTCTTATATTTCCAAATATTTTAAAAATGATTATTCCACTTAATCTCTAAATGTCGTTTATAAATTGATTACTTGTTTTAATATAATTAAAACAAGCTATTGTCTCCTAGTCCAATCAAGATTCAATTCTTATTATTTAAAATAATAAATAATAGATTTATCCCCTTTTTAAAATTCAAATTCATCTCTAATATAATTTCAAGGTATTTAGATACCGGTTATCCAGGGCCAATGTTATTTAATATTATGAACACACAACAATCAACAGCAGATTATTCATCACGTTATATAGTGCAATATATGAAAACAACAATAAAATTGTTGAGGGATCCAGTTGGATTCCTCCAACCTGTTTCCCTGCATCCACAGATGTTAGTCACATAAATATCACCAATTTCATGTCGGTATGAAATATAATAGTAAACAACATCAGTTTTCAATTTGACAGTTTATATATATAACGGTATATATTATTTCAACCAAATATTTTGGTAAATCACCCAAGCAACCATTTGCACGCAGCATTCAATCATTCATTTATAAATATTTAAAATATAATTATAATAATTTAAAATAAAACAGAGTTAGTGAATTTACTCACCTAGTACGCAGTCGATGATTCTGCTTTTGCCTCATTTAAAAATCTAACCGACGTTTTGATTTTTGTCACGAAATATTAATGCCTATGTTATCAGCAAAAATCAATTTCATAGTATAGCTCTCGTTGTTACGACTCCATCGTGACCGGTTTTGTCCACTTCTGTTCTCGTATGAATGAGTTACGCTCGTTACAAAATATATATTGAATATATATATAACTTAATTTATTAATTATTATTTTTCCACTAATTTACCTATTAGTTTTATTTAATCAATATTAGTGCAGAATTAGGCCATAAACCATAAAACAGTTTGAAGTCAATATCGCTCCATCCTTGTATCACGCCTGCATGCTTGTGTTTTTCCCATTTCATTTCCATGTGGTTTCCCTTTTTCTTCATTGGGCCTTCTTATTATATTCTTTTCTTTTATTCTTTTTATTTTATGGGCCTTCGTTTAAAAACTAGTCCACGCAAAAACATTAACCGCGATTATGCTTGCTTCTTCCTCGTTTCACTTTTCCAAACTGCACAGTAACGCAACCCATCACCGATCCTTTCCTCCCATACTTCCCTTTTAAATAACTCGCCCACTTCCCAGTGAAATTCGAACCACACCATAGCTGAGCATTTCGAACTCTAACCTTGTATTTCCTTCCTACTTAAATCTCATCCCAGTATTAAAATGTGCACCCTCTCTGAAAAGAAAATCACACCGCCACTCTGACTTCACCCGCAATCCCAGCAACAAAACTCCATCATTGCCACATTTTAATTCCCCTCACGCATGTACATTCCATCACGTCCTCCAACTTCATGCACCGTGCAAACTCCATTATAACACGCCCACTACACTGAGCTCTACGTCTACAGCATTCTTCCTTCCCATCTCCTTTTTCTTTGTGCAAAACAAAAGCTACTGCTTTCCTTCAAAACCACTTCTCCTCTCTCTCTTCATGGAAAATTAAACTTAAATATACATTCACCTTCTCCTTCGAATTGCAGTCTCTCTCACACCATGATTCGAAGTTTGCTCCACCATAAGCCATCGCGTCGAGCAGCACTCCAGGTGACCGCCTACAGTTCGTGTGGAATTTCCAGACATCGTATTCCTCCAAAACACCCTGAGCGTCGTTAAACTCCTCCTCGATCCCAGCAACAAACTCAGAAACATGTATTGAAGTTTCAAATTTACAAGCTTCTTAACCCTGAGTTTATCAGCCCACGTAGTGGGAAAATATAGCGCACTCAAATCTGGCGAAACCCAACTAAACTGATAGTATATTGTAGTGAATCGTTTGGGGAACCCATCTATATATTTCATAATTTAATTTGGAGTATTTTGGTAGTGAATATATTTTTTCCAGTGCCATAAAAACTTTGGCAATATTCAGAAGTATAAGAAGAAGACAATGGCATAGCGTTTATATAGAGTATTCAAACCGTGGGCGTCAAGGTAGTGCATATATAGATATGCGGAGATGGTGATAATTCATGTCATAGCTGTAGGGTGGGAATACTAGGCACTATGATATGAGAGGAGATAACTTAGGTATGTTGTTTGTTAACTTTGTCATGAAGTTTAGCTTGTAATGTTGCTCTGAATTTTCTCAGCTTAATTAAATACTTTAATTAGATATTATTGTATGCCTGTGTTGGTTATTTGGTCTTGGATTGATCTTTGCGTTGAAGTCTGAAGGTTTAACCAGTAAAACATGGTATTGTAGAGTATTGTTGGTGCAGTGCATTTTTCTATCTTGTACACAGTAGATGTTCCATTTTCCAACTAAGGCATGTGTGTTTCATTGTCCCATGACGCTTTCCTTTCAAAGACAGGTCTGGCATGCGGCTAGTCTTAGAGTAGCATTGTGTTTTTTTTCCAGTCGAATGGGAGGTAGGCTACAATGTTCTGATAGGAAAGTGATAGTACTAGTCTGTAGCATACTAGTATGTGGGAAGAAAAACTCTTTTATGAATGATTCCTTCTCCATGAAGTATTAGGGAGCTATAGCTTTGTAGGCGTACCCTTTGCTTATGGGTAAAGGTTGGTGTTAGATTTGTATAATTTATATAGATATATTTTTCCATGATGCAAGGTTCAGTTTATACATGTACGCTGAAGATCCAATTTATGCCAACGTTGTCAAGGTAAAAGTGAAATGTTGTCATCACTCAGCGTTGTTCAGGTGCTAAGTTAAATACATAAAAATGTTTTTGATTTAGCCTGGTTTGCCTATATTTGATATGCGGATTCTTACTTAAAAGTAGTTTCCTAGTTTGGGATAATAGAATTTTAGAACCCTTCTATCATAAAATATTTTTGGTTTCAAAGTGAAATCTTCCAGTTTCCGTTACACAAAATTCTGTTTGTTTACTGAATGTTATAGACAAAAATAAAGACACTGTCGTGTCGGGCAATGTGCCCCGATCCCACAAATATAATAAAATAGACCGGTTAACTTGTTCTGTGAAACCTCAAATTGCTGATATAGGGTGTAAAACACTCCAAATAAAAAGTAGCTTATTTCCCAAAATAAAAACTGCAGCAAAATTCTAAAAATTAAATTATCACTACGTCTCAAAGCGACTATTTGAAAATTTTATTTGGATATAACTCACAATCTATAAGGCAAAATCTCGATTTTTCACTTCTACTAGAAAGATATAGTCAATTAGATTCCAACGTTTCTTATTTCGAAGAAATCCGACTAATACCGGATCATGTACACTCAGTTGAAGTTCAAAACGTTAAATTACGAACTGCCGCGACATTACAGGATCGTTTTAAATTATATTATAATTAATACATTCAACTGTCATTCAAATAATATATTCGTTATTATAATTTCAATTCTAAACACTACAACAAAAATACCATATTACAACTTTAATTTTACAACTGTGCGAAAAGCACAGTTGTAATAAATGTTGTTTTTACAATTGTGCAAAACGCACTGTTGTAATAAATGTTTTTTACAACTATGAAAAATTCACTGTTGTAATAAACATATATATCACAACTTTTCTTTTTTGTCTGTTGTAATAAATAATATATACTAATTAATTTCTGATAATAAATAGTTAAATTAGAAAGTTGTTTAAACTTATTTTTAGTAACTCTTTTTTCTTTTTCTTGTATTAGAGACCTACTAAATATTGATAACAACTTATATTTAGTAATTAGTAATATTAACATTTAACAATAATTCATATTCAATAATAAATTTACAAATTAATACCAATTACCATTAATTACTATTAGATTAGATAAAACCGCTTAATTGATGATTAATAAATAGTAGTTATTTTTTAAAAATTACCATTAAATATTTAATAGTATATAATCAATAACATTTACATAATAATTAACTTTTAATAGTTGGAATTCAATTATAACTTTGAAAAAAAAGGTAATAATTAATAATAACTATTACTAATTAGTAATATTTAATATTTTAATAAAAATCAAGAAATTCATATATTATTTATATTTAATATAAAATTTTACTTATTAATTCTAAATTATAATTTTTAATTCTCTAAGTTTTGGTGAAATTTTAATTGTAACCGATGGAAAACTGTCGGCACTATTTAAATTTTCGATTGTACTGCAAATCTTCTTGATTTTCACCATTGAAGTTAAAATTTGTTTTTACTTAATATTTTTGGGTATCACAACAGCTTCAGTTATAGTTTCTATTTATTACTGTTTATATTTATTTATTTATTACATGTAATAATCAGTAAATGTGATTAATAGCTAATATTGAATTTGGCATTTACAGGCGGGAAAGAAAGGAGGGCGCCATCGTTAAATTTTAGAGCCCGCTTAGTTTTTTGTTTCAGCGCATCTACCCCCTTTAATTTCCTGGTTAAACCTAAGACCCGAAATTGATCCCCTAAATAATAACAAATCGCTCACGATACTTTCTTTCTGTCTTCACGGATCTTAAATCCCAAATCCCAAATTCCCAACTCCAGATCCAAATGTATCTCCTCCTTCTTCATCCCCTAAATTACCAAAACGTCCGCCCCTCTTCCAATTGCAGACTTTCCCCTAAAAATATTAGCCTCTTTTCACTATCCCGAACCCAAGTCAGCGTCAACTCCGGCCTCCTTGTCAGCGACAGCATCGAATGCCTCGACATCCCCTATGATGAGGGCAAGGTCAACAGATTCGCTATCATTAGCTTTGTCGAACTTCTCTTCAGCATCAGTTGCATGCTTCACTAGCAAATGACGAGTATGCAAGAGTTTCAGTTGGCTGAGGTAACATGATGAAGGTCTTCCAACATGAAGATCTGAATGGTATGATTTATAGTTTTTCTTTTTTCCTTTTTTTTTACAGTGACGTTTCTTTCATCTACAAGTGAAAATTCTGAATTTACTCAAGCTTTATAGTAAAGTTAAGTAAGATGGTCTGAAGAATACAATGGTGTCAATTACAGCTCCCCTGGATGCTCTGAGCATTATATAGTTATTAAGTAAAGAAATCATATTAAAATACATGTTATGCTTGGAATATGTAAAACAACCTTTTTTACTGTTGTATTACTATTTGCATTGGAGAGGTTTTGAACAGGCTGGCAAGGAGAAAGCTATTATACTGGAAGGAGATATTAGTGTTGGATTAATTCTCCAGTTTCATATGCATGTCCCTGAAATTCCCTGAAGATGTTCAAAATTGATTTTGGCATCATGACTCGCAGTTTTAGAGCTAGCTCAGTTTATTGAATTGAACTCAGTCCAGTTTTGTAACTGAGCGCGATCAGTTTCAGAACTGAGTGAGATTAGTTTTAGAATGAAATTCCTGCTCTCAAGTATTGTTGAGATTATGACTTTGCTTTCTAGCAGATTTGAAGTGACAGGAAAATGCATGATTTCGAACTGCTAGTTTGCATTCAATTATATTGGATTCCATTCATTAACACAAACAAAAATTAGCATAATGAAAGAGATGAGACTAAATGAAGAAATATGGTTGCAAATAGAGCTTATGTTTAATCAGTTTTTTAATATGTGTAAAGCTAATCAAAAATGATCTAAATAGAATGTGTATGTTTACTAGGATGAATGCTAGTAATACATTTTTTATTCTCAAAACAATGCAAAATAGTTAAAAGACAAGGAAAAAGGGAAACAGATGATGATGGACCTAGAATTGTCGTGTTAAGTCTTCATCAGTTCCATACTCCCTTGCTCTTTTCGTTAGTTATCTTTCCATTGCATCACTCTTTTTTTACTGACTCATCAACGCAATGAATATTTTACAGCAACCAAGGTGTTTGGATTTCAGTCCTGGAGGTGGATTCGTGGCAATTAGGAATTCAAATGGGAAGGTTTTGCTCTACAAACTACATCACTATCACAAGGCATAAGCAACATTTGATGCCGGTTTCGGTTAGAAGTGTATTCAGCTGCTTAACTTAATACACTTTTTCTTTCATATCGTTAATTCTGGCTCCTAAGGCTCTACTTACGAGTTTTTTTTAAACAATTATAATTGATTTTGAAAGACCGCTCACCAGGAAATGGATGCCCAACATTCTTATTCATCCTTTCCTTCATTTCAAATCACGAAGAGTAATTTGGATGTATAGACAATCCTGAATGAGAACACTTTATAAGTTCCTCATCCACAGCAATAACATTGGGAAGAAAATACACCTCATCCATATAAGACCTGCCAAATTGGTTGAGTCTGCACTATATCAACTTTTCTAACACTTTGTATTCTTGTAAATAGTTATGATGTCTGCTAGCTTAACTTTGTGCCTCTGACTAGTATTGGTCCACTAAATAGAAGTAGGAATGGTAAAGAGAGTGGCCAACGTCTGTTTCACTAACTCACGTAGAGTCATTATTTCATATTTTCAGATGTTAACGTAACTTCCACCCATGAGTTTTTTTTTCACATAAGTTATTGTTGATTATAAGCAAAGGAAATACAAGCATTGCAGGTGATGCACTTCATGCAATGACTCCTGACTTGGGCCAAGGCGGCTGGTTAGTGCTTGAAGATGGTGCAATTCTTGCTCGATGTTTGGGCAACCGACTGTCGAGTGGTGGAGGTAAAGAGGAGATTAAAAGGATTAGTGAAGGACTTGGTAGATATGCAAAATAAATAAGGTGGAGGAGCTTCGATTTGGTCGTGTCTTCTTATTGGACGGTTTATGTACAAGAGAGTTCGAGATAGGTATTGAATTTTCTTAGAGATGGGTATTTGTCTTGATTTTTGGCTCAATAGCATATATCCAAGCTTCTCAGTTGTTTGTTAATGCCACTATAGATGAGAGTAACCTCTCTGGACAATTCTCATATTGCTGCTAGTCAAATTCGGTTAGAATCATCTTCGATTGATGCCATTGATCTTGTGTACACTGTTGAAGTGTTGGACTGTATGTTTTGTGTTTTGTAAGCATATTATGTAAAAAATTGATGAGAGTTTGAAAATATTAATAAATTGTTTTGGTTCATGTTTTAAGTTTGTTTGATGTCTTAAGTTTGTAGATAATATGTTCTGGAATGAATTCTTTTATCAGTAATATGTATATAATTTGTGGATATATTTCAATTGTAAAATAATAGTTATAATAAAATATATCACAACGGTTATAAAAAGTTGTAAAAATTATAACAACAACGGTGGAAAACAGTTGTAATAAATTTTATTACAACGGTGGAAAACAGTTGTAAAATATACATTCCACAACGGTGTTGCAACGGTGTAAAAAAGTTGTAAAAGAGTTTAGTCTATTACAACTTCTTAAAAGACGACGGTGGTCCCACCGTTGTAAAAAGTCTTTTACAACTTTTTTCCACTGTTGTAATATGGTCAATTTGTTGTAGTGAAACTTAGTTAAATATCATATATTAGCCAATTCACACAATATTGCCAATTCAATTATTTCCGACTATTTTGGAAATAAACATTTTATTATTCTACTAATTAAATTAATTCAATATTTGAATTCAACTCATTGGAATTATCTAACCACTATATTAAATTAATTAATTATCAAACCGCCAAAATTCAGGGACGTTACATTCCTTCCCCCTTAAAAGAATTTCGTCCTCGAAATTACAGAGGTAGAAGAATATTACGAACCCTAAAGCTTGGTTATAAATCTTTGTTTCGCTTCCTACCTTCAGTTTCAACTGAATCAATTTATTTCCATTAAATATTAATTTATTTTTATTAACGAAAAAAATCTGAAATTTTCTAACATCTTAAATTTTCGAAAAATTTCTCCAGCATCTCCTTTGCATGGCTAGATCGGTATAACTACCACATGCCTTTTTAGGACTTTTCTCCAATTCAAAAGAAAATCAAACAGTCAAGTGGCTTACCAAAAGGGCTCATAAATCTCATACTCAATATAATTTAAACATGTACCTTTTTGTCGGGCATTCAATCATGTCTCTTCAGTTCACTACTACTTCAGCATGCCCAAATGAATTTCCAGTTTGATTTCTAATCAATTCATTCCCAGGCCGGTAATTATCTTATACTCAAGCCAAATTCTATTCAAATTCCAGTCTCAATTTGAATTCCACTCTCTTACTTAACAATCCAATTCTATTTCAAATCAAAACACACATCCAATCCACTTACTCACCTGAGTCCAATTTTATTCCAAAATCCAATTTCACTCAACATTGTTTTATTCCCATTCAATTTCCTCTTAACTGGTCCCAGTTAAATTCCATTTTTCTATTTGTTTCCACAAATTTTTATTTATTTTCTTAAGTAAAATTTTATTTAAATATTGTAAATTTATCCCGTAAATTTGTTTTTAATTTAAATAATCTCTTCCTAGGGATTTTCCCGAGCGACTTTGCTAAAATCCATATTCCTTTCCCGGATTTAAAACAATTTCTTTTCTCAAAACAATTCAAATCAAAACCTCTGGTAGTAATCTGTCACTTAGAAACTCGAAAATGAACACCGACGATGTCGCGGTTCATCATCGGAATTATTTTCCAGCAACCGAAGTGAGTTTAATACTATATCACTTTTCAAAATGCATCTTTGAATACTTCATTTGAAAATTACTTCAAATATCTTTTTCAAAATGCTTGGAATAATTTCCAAAATCTCTCCCTGGATTTTAAATTTTTAATCCAAGATTCATTCACAACATTTTGCCAGATTTTCAGAGTTTTCATTCAAATTGTCGTTTAAATCCAGATGTAACCTATCTGAGTTATATATGTTACACTTATATGAATTTCAATTTGTTATTTACATAACCAACTTGATCATAATCTAATTCGGTTATAATAACAATCAACAAATCCAATATACTATAATAATCTCAAAATTTATACTTCTTTTTATATCCACAATATATTTTGGGTAAAATTATTATTTTTACCCAGTTTTTAAAACAATATTATGTTGAATTACTCTGCTCAAGAGTTTAGAAACACCTATTGATACAGTTTGCACTGCCGTATCGACCAGAATTCATAAACCACTCGCCAGACCAATCAACACAATATAAAATAGTTTTTAATCAATCTGCAAATACGCTCTCTCGTATATATACACTCAGACTCAATTTAGGGTGTAACTAACCCCATCTTTACTGAGTCACGCCACAGAGCCAAGGTAATCACTTAATCTTCAGCTCTGATACCACTGTAATGGCCAGAAAAATTCAACGCTCAAATTTTCGACAATAACACAAAATCCTGCATTACTTGTCAAAAACCAAGTATTGAACCCTAACTATTAATACAAAGAAATTAGAGGATGAGATAGGAAAGAGACAACTAATAGAATAGAAGAACATCAGAATCTCACAACAGAATAATAAAATATAATGTATAACATAACTTTGAAATACAAATCTGAATTTGTATATACATACCATATCAGAGTATAACACATGTACATCACAGCGGAATTAATCTCTAAATAACTAATGATGGAGCCTCCTGCTTCGATCTCCTCCAAGTGTATCTGTAAAGCCTGAAGCACTTGACTATCCGTACAAATTTGGACACCCAAGAGTTTAGGGAAAACACGTACAATATAAACTCTGGGTCAGTCATGGGACTGGTGTGAGTAAACTCCAACCATATTGATTAACTTTGAAAATCCTTTTGAAATAAAAGGATAATAGTAAGTGAAACACCCCACCTCCGTTAAGGTCACTCACAAAGGGAATGCCTTAACTTTGGTGGAGCATTATAGGTAAAAGACACAGATAAAACTATCCCAAAACAACTTCCAAATCATTACATCAAAATCTCTGTCTTGATTATAACATAAAGAAGCATAAAACACAATAAAACTGCATAAATCCCCAAGTAGTAGTGTGTCCAAAGCCATAGCCAAAGATAAGAGGTTCCAAGCTATACATCACAGAGTCTTCAAGCTTGGAAAGATGAACGGTCCAAATTAAGCCGAGTTATTCCCTCCCTGGCTACCTGAGGGGGGGAAACGGAAGAAAAGAGAGCGAAAGAAAAATGGGTCAGACATAAGTCTGGTAAGTCCAGTGATTATTCAGCATGTAAACTGGTAAGAGAACCATGACATGAATAAACTGGACGCAGGACAATAACAAAGAAATAAGGTAACATATGATAAGGCAAGATAAACAAGGCAAGATAAACTAATCATATTATCGCATTCATATCCATATTCTCTGCACCTACTAGATATTTCAACCATCATCATGAGTTCAAACCCAGTGATCCTTTTTTATCGATTGGCTCCTACTCGCACGCATTTACTACTAGTGTCATACGGCCCTTCTCGATTGTAGATACAAGTGCTGGTCTTACCATGGGGTGTATCAAATCCTATGGTGGCAAACCGACACGATTCAAGATGCACAGTGTATAACTACTGATGCCCAGTGCCTGCTTTATCCACTTCGAAGTATGTGCACGCCCGTACTTCATCGTAACCTACACTGATGCACCAACCGCCGTTGTTTTGACCGCTTATAATCAGCCCAGTAATCATGCCCCACCCTGCCTAGTTCAGGGTACCATGATACATCTATGTGGGTTACTGCTGAAATGGGTCCCCGTTACTAGGGTTTTCCTAATCAACATGTTAAATTGGTTAAGTGTCCAAGTTAACCTAACCCCACCCATCAGTTTAGTTAACATGTTGTATTGGTTAAGTGTTACCTTAATTAACTTAACCCTACCATTCCTGACTTAGCTTTAATTCATTCATTAAAGCACTAACCACTCACATTAGACAGGTATTGTTGCGGTCACTGGATGTGCCGGTCGGGTCCGGGTAGTTTTACACCGCAACTCAGTCTAACCTCGGGTTCTTTTGGGCTCAATGCACTAACCTCTCACATTATATATATATATATATTGTATGGTTGCTGGATGTGTCGGGCAGTTCCGGGCAGTCTTACACTGTAACTCAATCTAACCTCGGGTTAGGCATGTTCGTCTTTTCTAAATTTAAATATTACCTCTTTATATTTATATGTAAATTATTGTCATTCAAGTCAATCCCCACTTTCCCTTTAAATCAAGTTCATAATTTTAGGTATAAAAATTTATACCACTTTATGCCAAAAAACATTTACATGTCTATGAGCCAAATATGCCAATTATATGTAATTTCATGTTTTTCCCCAACGTTACCCCCGTTAAACGTTCGCATAAATCACATAAAATGTTAGGCTCGCTACACAGCCTAACTCATACACAAAAGGGGAAAAAAAGGAACATGTAATATTCCAACATTATAAAAATATGGATCTAACTACACATATGTCGTATGAATTCGGCATAGAACAATATACATGAACTTGCAAATTTAGATCTACTCAACATGAATCGTAAAATAGGGGTTTTACATAGAACTACATAAACTTAAATTAGGCATGCGTTTGTGAACTTGCAAATTAGCATGTAGTTCTGGTCATATATGTGAACATGGTTGAACTTGCATAAACATAGCAAAATTCCCAAATTGGCATACAACATATAGGTGTCATCACCAAATTATACAACATGATATGTCATCGCCAAATTATACAACATGATATGCCATCGCCAAATTATACAACATGATATGCCATTGCCAAATTATACAATCATGATATGTCATCGCCAAATTATACAACATGATATGTCATTGCCAAATTATTTAACATGGTAGTTTTATCATCAAATTACATACAACATGATCACAAACTTAACATGATAAGAGTCATAGTCTTAATCAATTCAGTTTTAACAGAAAAGGATAGGCATAATTTACATTAGGCGTTGTTCTACATCCAGTTATTTAGTCACGATTCTAATATCATTTAGGTCTAAATGATAACTGGACTTACAAAAAGGAGACTAGTCTTGTGTTCTGGGATCTGTATTCTGAAACTGAATAGCTCTCCTTTGTTGTAGACGTTGAATTCTCTTAGTTGAATTAGATTTGATTTGTAATTTCTAACTTCCTTTCTAGTTGAAGGAGAATGGCGGCTACTCTAGGTTGAGTATTGACAGCATGACAGCTCTAGGAATATTTTTGTGTGACTTAGGGTTTAGATTTAGGTTGCTTATAGAAGTTTGATTTAATAGGAGCCGTTAGATCAACATAGGGCCAATCAAAGCCATTCAATCCTAAGAGAACCAACCAGAATTTGCCACACAAGCCCTTATGACTCAGAAATCGTCACACAAAGAAACACGTCAGGTTTCAGATCTGGCCCGAGGGGTAGGTCGACCCCCTGGTCGATCTGTGTGACCCAGGTCAATCCCCTAGCCGATCTGATTTTTGGGCAGGAAATTTCCCGCTCAGCCTGCTCCGGGGTTTCTGAATTTCGAAACTTGAATTTGAATTTCGGGCTGGTTTTATTATTTAAATTCTTGAATCTTCTGAAGGTCTCCTTCATACGGAGTCCGATTTACGCAAACTCGGACTCTATCTCAAGCAGAATTCCAAGACGAACGCAATGGCGTAACCCATTTCCCTTAATTCTCACATTTGTAATTATTTATACTTTAATTCGTTACTTTAATGTTTACAGAAAATACGGGGTGTTACATTCTCCCCTCCTTAAAGGATTTCGTCCCCGAAATCTTCGAGTCAAGAAGAACGTATATCCTACCATCTAATCGTCCATCTACTCATCCATCAAACACAGGCGTCCATTGTCCTTAAAAAGACTTCTAATGCTTCATGATCATATGCATAGTGTGTGTATATGTCCTTATCTAATGCAAAATCAGGCGGTCTACTGATTCAGTTGACCTCCTTAATGCAAGTTATGTCGGTGCCATGAGTCCAATATGTATGCAATCATCCCTAATCATACTTTCTACATGAGCGCACAATCATTCATACAAATGCAACATCCACATGATAGCACAACAAGTTTCAATCATATACAAGTACATATATGCATATGCAATATGTAAGTGACTGAGCCGATCTAACACCTAATGTGTGTATATGCATCCACGAGCAACCACTAGCAATCACTTGCAACCACTTGCAACCATCAACCATAACATGTTTCAAATAAATGTTTACATCCATTGGTTTCTACCTAAGGATCGAGAATAGCACTGAGTGAATACTTTAAAAAAAATAGATACGAGCATGAATAAACTTAAGGAAAAAGATGTACCCTCAAAAAGAAAAGGGTAGGTTGCGCATATCTTGGCCTCAGTCTCCCAAGTCGCGTCTTCCTCAGCGTCACTCCATTGAACTTTAACAAGTTTGACTTCGTAGTTGCGTAGCTTTTTGACTTATGTACCCAAGATACAAGTTGGAAGTCTTCTCATAGTCACCTCTCGTTCTACTTCTACTTCCTCTAATATGCTTGGTTCCACCACTTCCGCAGACTCATGTAAGCACTTCCGTAGGTGAGAAACATAAAAGACATTATGAACTGCAGCTAATCTTTTGGGCAGCTCTACTCTGTAAGCCATCTTTCCAATCCTTTCAATGATAGGAAACGGCCCAACAAATCTTGGTGCCAACTTTCCTGCGGATCCAAAGCGAACGACGTTCCTCAAAGGAGATACTTTAAGGAAAACCCTGTCTCCAACCTCAAACTCAAGGTCGGTCCTTCTTTTATCTGCGTAGGACTTCTATCTATCTTGGGCAATCTTCATTCTTCTTCGTATCAATTCCACTTTCTCTGAAGTTTCTCTAATCATATCTAGTCCAAGTATGAGCTTGTTTGTAGACTCCTACCAACAAGTTGGTGATCAGCATGGTCTTCCATATAAAGCTTCGAAGGGTGCCATGCCTATGGTGGCTTGGTAGCTATTGTTGTAGGCAAACTCCACCAAAGGAAGATGATCCTCCCATGTTCCTCCAAAGTCAAGAATGCATAATCTCAAGAGGTCTTCCAATACTCTATTCACCCTCTACGTCTGACCATCGGTCTGGGGTTGATAGGTCGTGCTTAAGCATAGCTGTGTGCCTACAGCCTCTTGCAAGCTCTTCCAAAACTCGCTCGTAAAGATAGGATCTCGGTCACTCACAATGCTGAAGGGTATCCCATAGAGTCGAACTATCTCTTTAAGATAAATGGATGTTAAAGATGGGGCAGTCCTTCTACTTTTAATGGGGTATAAAGTGAGCGCTTTTTGTGAGACTGTCCACTATTACCCAAATACTGGTATTGCCCCTTCTTGACCTAGGAAGCCCATCAATAAAGTCCATTGAAATGCTATCCCATTTCCACTGTGGGACATCTAGAGGATGAAGCAAACCACCAGGCTTCTTTTGCTCCGCCTTGACTTGCTGGCATATTAAGCACTTAGAGACGAATTCAGCTACATCCCTCTTCATGCCATTCCAAAAGAAAACCCTATTTACATATTTATACATTTTGTCTCCACCTGGGTGTATGGTCAACTTGGAATAGTGTGCCTCTTCGAGAACCTTCTTCACCAAATCCCTTGCTTGTGGGACGCATAGCCTTCCATCCCGCCTCAACCAACCCTTATCATCGATGGAGTATCTATTGAGGTGACTAGAAGTCTCACCCCTAGTTAGCTTATCCATCACATCAACTAGCTGAGGGTCTTCACGTTGCGTGGTTCCTGTTGAGTCCAAAAGAGTAGGCCGCACTTCTAGCGATGCTAACAAACCAGTCACATGATCGATGGAGGGTCTAAAGTCAAAGTTGGCTATGTATTCCAAGCTCTGCCTTTCTACAAAGAGAGGGCTTAAGGTCAGCTTCTTTCTACTCAAGGCGTCTGCTACTACATTGCCCTTGCCAGGGGTATAGGAAATCTCGAAATCGTAGGATGCCAAGAACTCCATCCACCTTTGTTGCCTCAAGTTAAGATCTTTCTGCGAGAAAAGATACTTCAACGATTTATGGTCAGTATACAATTCAAACTTCTCACCTAGGAGATAATGGCGCCAAGATTTAAGCGCAAAGACGATGGCAGCCAACTCTAGATCGTGGGTTGGGTAGTTTTTCTCATGTACTTTCAACTGTCTGCCTCCATAAGCTACTACCTTCCCTTCATGCATTAAGACAACACCTGGTCCCATACCACATGCATCCGTGTATACGGGAAACATCTTGCTCCCATCCGGCAATGTCAGAACTGGGGCTGTTGTTAAAGCCCTCTTCAATCGTTGGAAAGCAACATCGCAATCCAAATCCCAATTGAAAGTTAGGTTCTTCTTCATTAACCTTGTAAGTGGAGCTGAGATTTTCGCAAAGTCTTTGATGAACTTTCGGTAAAAGCCCGCTAGCCCGAGGAAGCTTCGGACTTCGGTCGCATTCCGTGGAACCTTCCAATCTTGCACTGCAACTACTTTTGCGGGGTCCACAGCTAACCCTTTCTTGGACACCACATGTCCGAGAAACCTTACTTCCTCTCTCCAGAAGTGGCATTTGGAGAATTTCGCTTTCAACTGATGTGCTCGAAGAGTATCCATGACTTCTTTTAAACGCTGAGCATGCTCTTCCTCACTCTTTGAGAAAATCAAAATGTCATCTACGAAGACCACCACAAACTTATTAAGGAACTTCCTGAACAACCTGCTCATCAAGTCAACGAAATAAGCGGGTGCGTTCGTCAAGCCGAAAGGCATGAAAATCCACTCAAAGAAACCATCTAGGGTTCTGAACACGGTCTTATCAATACTGTCTTCAGCCACTCTTAGCTGATGAAACCCGGTAGCTAGATCTAGTTGGGAGAAAACCGATATTCCTACAAGTTGATCGAACAAGTCATCTATTATTGGAAGTGGGTGCCTATTCTTCTTGGTCAACTTGTTTAGCTCCCTATAATCAACGCATACGCAAAGAGAACCATCCGCTTTGGTTGCGAATACTACTGGAGCACCCCATTCAGAAATACTCCGCCTTATAAACCCCTTCTCAAGCAACTCTTTAACTTGCTTGCTGAGTTCTTTCCTCTCCCTTGGAGCCATGTGTCTAACTGGTAAAGCAACGGGTTTTGCATTATCAACGAGGTATATGCGGAAGTCTATCTCCCGCTTCGGAGGTAACCACTTCACCTCTTCAAAGACATCCAAGTATTCACGGACTACTCTAACAGACTGCAAATTCTCAACAGACGCATCAAGAGATTCTAGATAGCTAAGCATAACAGAGCTCATGGGATTATAAGAAATTTCGAGAGTGTTACCGAGGCAAGTCATGAGTCTAACCACTCCCTTTTCACAATCGAGGATGGCACCATTACTGGATAGCCAATCCATGCCTAGAATCAACCCATAGCCCGTGAAGCCCAAAACATAGGAATTACATCTAAACCCAACACTTAGTATAGAAATTTCCAAATCCAAACAAATCATTGACAAATAAGTTGAGCCTCCAGTTGGATTTGAAACAACCAAGGGATCCTCTACTAAACTGGTGTCTAGGTGCAGAGATTCAACTAAAGCAGTAGATATAAAAGAGTACGATGCATCAGAATCAAAGAGTGTACAAACAGGATGATCAAAAAGATAAATTAAACTCTCAACAGAAATATTTCTACCTCGTTCTTGCGGAGGTGCCATGAGAGCGTGAACCTGCCCTCTAGAAGTAGATCCAGCTCTCTGCCCTTGCCCTTGCTTTCTTGGGCAGTCCTTAGCCATGTGTCTCTTCTCGTCGCAATGGAAACAACCACCCATATTCCTCTTCTTCTTTCTGCAGTCCTTAACCAGATGTCCAGGAATGCCACAAAAATTACACTTCCTCTTGTCACGGGGTTTGTTGTTCTTCCCGCCTTCTTGGAATCTGTCTTCTTGCTCTATGATCCCACCACTTTCTTATCGTGAGGTACTTCCACCTTTGTCTCTTTCTTGCCAACCTTATCTTCTTCTTGTAACAGTGCCATGTCCACCAGTCTCTCATAAGTCGCACCCATAGGTATATGGGACATAGCTACGCTGTGCAGTGGCTCATTCAATCCTTTAACAAAACGGAGAGCCTTCTTATGTGGAGTGTTCACTAACTCCAATCCGAACCTAGCCAGCTGGTTGAACTGGTTAACGTATTCCTTGACCGACATACTCCCCTGTTTTGAGAGCTAAGAACTTCTCCATCTGTAGGCTTCATTCAACTTGTGAGAGGAATTTCATTTCAAACCTCATTCTGAAATCCATCCAAGTTTCAATTGGTCTCTCAGCATTAGTAACTTCCCACCAATAGGAAGCTTCGTCTTTAAGCAACCATACGGCCAACTGTATCTTCTGCCTATCGTCCACTTCGAAGATAACAAACAAATTGTAACACCCCACCTCCGCCAGGGTGGCTCTTGCAAGCAACTCTGACTTTGGTGGGGCGTTTTAAAATAAGGTAAACATGCATAATGATATAACAAGGCAGGACATGACATATATATATATATATAAACAGAGTAAGTAGATAAAACAGCGGAAGATTTTTAAACCATTTCAAAACACAAGTCTGGTACATCAAAATGTCATTTTCCCAAAATTACAAGTCTAGATAAAAACATCATCTGATAAACTGAAATTCATAAGTACTATCCCCAAATAAGAGTGATAAACCATAGCGGGCTCAATATCCAAGCGTACATGAGCTAATCCAGCAAGCAAGCTAAGCGATCCAAGCTAAGCACCAATGTTCCCACCCTGAGAACCTGGGGGGGAAACGGAAGAAAAGAAGCGAAAAGAAAACAGGTCAGTCAAAAAGACTGAGTAAGCCCTGCTACGATCAGTCTATAAACTAATAAAGTTAACAGCATGATGGAAACTGAGATGATCATAGATAACAACATACTGGCATGATAAATTAACTACAAGATAGATAGAGGTGTCATCGCATAAAACTAGGTTAAGTTTTGCACCACGGTGTACTAGCAAACCAACATAACAGATATTGATCCCTTGGCCCAAGCTTTGACCCAATAACATGAAGTGACCTTAATATAAGGTCCAGCCCAACGGTCTAATCGATCGGCTCCCTACAAACCTAACACGTCAAGTGTTTGTGTCCATACGGCCCACATATGGATGTAGTCAGACTGTGCTGGGTCCACCTTTGGGTGTATCAAGCACTCGGGTGTCAACCCCAGACACTGAAGCAATAATGCACAGCCTAAACCTACTGGTACCCGTGCCTCGAGTTTGTCCAACACCGGACTACGTGCACGTCCGTAGCCCGCCTGGACCCGCACCGCTGTACCACTCAGCCGTCGCTTTGGTCGCTTACATCAGTCCAGTAATCGTGCCCCGCCATAGCCTAGCTTCTAGGGTTGTGAATGATACCAAACTGGGATTACTGTTAGAACAGACCACGTTGCTAGGGTTTTCTAAGAGGGTTAAGTGTGGTTTAACCCCTCACTAATCCTGGATTAAATTGGTTAAGTGTAACCGACAGTTCACAATTTAACCCCATTCTAATCCCTCGAATCCCCAAATGGATAAAATTGGTTAAGTGTAACTTAACCTCATTTCAATCCCTCGAATCCCCAAATTGGTTAAGTATTAGTGGACCCTGACTTAACCCTAATCACGAGGCATTTATTAATTTAATGCACCTTAACCTCTCACATTAGCCTTTGTTGCGGTCACTAGTTAGGCCGGTCGGTTCCGGGTAGCTTTACACCACAACTAGGTCTAACCTCGGGTCTTGGCACCATATGACCAACTTCTCACATTGGATCCTATTGTTTGTAGCCACTAGTTAAGCCGGTAGGTTCCGGGTAGAATTACGCTACAAACTCAACCCAACCTCGAATTGGCCATACTTATGTTTTCTAAGTGTCATGTCCACTTTATTTTCAAAACATAATTACAAGTTCAACAAATACTTGGGTAGACCTAACTTAATAGGTAAATTCCCAAGGGGTAGACCTAACTTAATAGGTAAATTCCCAATCTTATATTTTCATGTATTTTAAGTTTACCCAAACCCCCCAACGTCATTCTATCGCTTACATATTCGTAATAACGCATAAAGGATAGGAAGAGGGAACTTGGCATAACATACATGATGAACTTGCATATCACAACAAACATGCATAACATGTTAGACTTGCATAACTTAGCATAGTGAACTTGCATATTACCATAAACATGCATAACATGTTAGACTTGCCCAACGTGGCCTAGGGAACTTGCATAAACATGCATAACTTGTCAAACATACATAACATGGCATGGTGAACTTGCATAAGCATGCATAACTTGTTAAACTTGCAAATCATGGCATAGTGAACATGCATAACCCAATAAACTTGCAAATCATGGCATAGTAAACTTGCATAAACATGCATAACTAAATTAACTTGCAAATCATGGCTTAGCAAACTTGCATAAACATGCATAACTCAATAAACTTGCAAATCATGGCTTAGTAAACTTGCATAAACATGCATAACTCAATTAACTTGCAAATCATGGCTTAGAAAACTTGCATAAACATGCATAACTCAATAAACTTGCAAATCATGGCTTAGTAAACTTGCATAAACATGCATAACTCAATTAACTTGCAAATCATGGCTTAGTAAACTTGCATAAACATGCATAACTCAATTAACTTGCAAATCATGGCTTAGCAAACTTGCATAAACATGCATAACTCAATAAACTTGCAAATCATGGCTTAGTAAACTTGCATAAACATGCATAACTCAATTAACTTGCAAATCATGGCTTAGTAAACTTGCATAAACATGCATAACTCAATTAGCTTGCAAATCATGGCTTAGCAAACTTGCATAAACATGCATAACTCAATTAACTTGCAAATCATGGCTTAGCAAACTTGCATAAACATGCATAACTCAATTAACTTGCAAATCATGGCTTAGCAAACTTGCATAAACATACATAACTCATCAAACATGCATAAACCCCAACTTTCATCACACATTAACTTTAGAGTTTCTAAAATGAAGGTAAGAGGGCTTACAATGCTTATGCGGACTCAAATGAGTATAGCAAATGTAAGAAACCCCTTAAGCAACTAATTAAACCCCAAAAATGCAAGCAAACTTGATCAAGACTCCTCCTTTATGACGCCAAATAGAGAAACAAGCCTTTAATGCAAGCTAAGGAGGATCATACAAGCCTAAATATACTTGTATGCATGGAAAATCACTTAGGAATTAATTTAGGAATTGTATGAAGAGAGTGGAGGCCATGAGAGGTTTGATTTTGCCATAGTTTAGTTGCTAGAATGAATAATAGGGCTTTAGGGTAGGATTAGGGGCTTATTTATTGAAGATTAGAGTGTTTTTAGCCCTAGGATTAACCCTAGATTAGTTTTGGCCCGTCAGGTTTAGGAATTCTCTAGAACCAAGCCACAAGACCAGACCAAAACCCAAAATGGTGCGCCAGGCAAAACTGCCTGGCTAGCCCCTGTCGACAGGGCTGTCGACAGGGCTGTCGACACCCTGGGGACCCTGTCGACAGGCCTGTCGACATGCGGGTCCTGGCGGGAGTTTTCCCGCCTGCGCCAGTTTGCCCTAACCCTTGTTTTTAACTCTAAAATTTAAATCTGTTTTTACTTAGGAATTTTCTGAAAACTTCCATGGGCCTTAACTGGGTCATACGGACTCCGATTTTCGAAAACTCGGACTCTATTTCGCGTATTTTTCCGAGACGAACGCAATAGCATAGCCCGTTTCCCTTGATTCAGATTTTAGAATTAAATTCTGCCTCGATTTATGTTATAACAGGTTATTGAAAATACGGGTTGTTACACAAATCCTCAATTTCTTTGAGTCAGTTTCTTGCTTCCACGAAGGATTCATTTCCATTAAATTTCTTTCCACCCATGGCTCGAAAGTCCCTACATATTTTTGAGAAAGCATTTTCACGCGGAGGAGGATGAGGAGGAACCGCTGCAGCTGAGGGAGGAGGAACGTCCGCTGGGCCTGCGACATTAGCCCTAGCCTCTAGGTACCTTCTGAACTAGCCAGGTACCGACACGCCCTCTGGAAGGTTAAGATCCGCAGACATGCTGAAACGAAAAAGGAAAGATTCAAAACAAAGGATAGAAAGATAGTGCAGATGGCTTTGGGGGATTATGCCTTTTTAAAATAAACAACACTTTTTCTTGAAAATTGCTTCTTTAAACTTCTTTTTGAAAAACAGTTTTCGAAATTTTTATCTGATCTGGTAAACCTTTGCTCTGATACCAAGTGAAACACCTCACCTTTGTTAAGGTCACTCAAAAAGGGAATGCCTTAACTTTGGTGGAGCATTATAGATAAAAGACAGATAATTTACAAGACAGACATATATAAGCAGCAGAAAAACTAAATTTATTTCATACGTGGTTCATAACAAAAACATTACAGCAAACTGTCTCAAAACAACTTCCAAATCATTAGATCAAAATCTCTATCTTGATTATAACAAAAGAAGCATAAAACACAATAAAACTGCATAAATCCCCAAGTAGTAGTGTGTCTAAAGCCATAGCAGAAGATAAGAGGTTCCAAGCTATACATCACAGAGTCTTCAAGCTTGGAAAGATGAACGGTCCAAACTAAGCTGAGCTATTCCCTCCCTGGCCACCTAAGGGGGAAACGGAAGAAAAGAGAGCGAAAGAAAAATGGGTCAGACATAAGTCTGGTAAGTCCAGCGATTATTCAGCATGTAAACTAGTAAGAGAACCATGACATGAATAAACTGGACGCAGGACAATAACAAAGAAATAAGGTAACATAAGATAAGGCAAGATAAACAAGGCAAGATAAACTAATCATACTATCGCACTCATATCTATATTCTCTGCACCTACTAGATATTTCAACCATCATCATGAGTTCAAACCCAGTGATCCCTTTTTATCGATCGGCTCCTACTCGCACGCATTTACTACTAGTGTCATACGGCCCCGCTCGATTGTAGATACCTGTGCTGGTCCCACCATGGGGTGTATCAAATCCTATGGTGGCAACCCGACACGATTCAATATACACAGTGTATAACTACTGATGCCCAGTGCCTGCTTTTTCCACTCCGGAGTACGTGCACGCCTGTACTCCGTCGGAACCTACACTGACGCACCAACCGTCGTTGTTTTGACCGCTTATAATTAGTCCGGTAATCGTGCCCCACCCTGCCTAGTTCAGGGTACCATGATACATCTATGTAGGTTACTACTGAAATGGGTCCCCATTACTAGGGTTTTCCTAATCAACATGTTAAATTGGTTAAGTGTCCAAGTTAACCTAACCCCACTTATCAGTTTAGTTAACATGTTGTATTGGTTAATTGTTGCCTTAATTAACTTAATCCTACCATTCTTGACTTAGCTTTAATTCATTCATTAAAGCACCAGCCACTCACATTAGACAGGTATTGTTGCGGTCACTGGATGTGCCGGTCGGGTCCGGGCAGTTTTACACTGCAACCCAGTCTAACCTCGGGTTCTTTTGGGCTCAATGCACTGAAGTATCACATTAGATGTATATTATTACGGTTGTAGGACGTGCTGGGCGGTTCCGGGCAGTCTTACATCGTAACTCAATCTAACCTCTGGTTAGGCATATTCGTCTTTTCTAAATTTAAATATTTACCTATTTATATTTATATGTAAATTATTGTCATTCAAGTCAAGCCCCACTTTCCCTTTAAATCAAGTTCATAATTTTAGGTATAAAAATTTATACCACTTTATGCCATAAAACATTTACATGTTTATGAGCCAAATATCCCAATTTTATGTAATTTCATGTTTTTTCCCAACGTTACCCCCGTTAAACGTTCGCATAAATCACATAAAATGTTAGGCTCGCTATATAGCCTAACTTATACACAAAAGGGGAAAAAGAGGAACATGTAATATTCCAACATCATAAAAATATGGATCTAACTACACATGTGTCATATGAATTCGGCGTAGAACAATATACACGAACTTGCAAATTTAGATCTACTCAACATGAATCGTAAAATAGGGGTTTTACATAGAACTACATAAACTTAAATTAGGCATCCGGTTGTGAACTTGCAAATTAGCATGTAGTTCTAGTCATATATGTGAACATGGTTGAACTTGCATAAACATAGCAAAATTCCCAAATTGACATACAACAAATAGGTGTCGTCACCAAATTATACAACATGATATGTCATAGCCAAATTTAACAACATGATATGTCATCGCCAAATTATACAACATGATATGCCATTGCCAAATTATACAACATGATATGCCATTGCCAAATTATACAATCGTGGTATGTCATCGCCAAATTATACAACACGATATGTCATTGCCAAATTATTTAACATGGTAGTTTTATCATCAAATTACATACAACATGATCACAAACTTAACATGATAAGATTCAAAGTCTTAATCAATTCAGTTTTAACAGAAAAGGATAGGCATAAATTTACATTAGGAGTTGTTCTACATCCAGTTATTTAGTCACGATTCTAATATCATTTAGGTCTAAATGGTAACTGGGCTTACAAAAAGGAGACTAGTCTTGTGTTTTGGAATCTATATTCTGAAACTGAATAGCTCTCCTTTGTTGTAGACGTTGAATTCTCTTAGTTGAATTAGATTTGATTTGTAATTTCTAACTTCCTTTCTAGTTGAAGGAGAATGGCGGCTACTCTAGGTTGAGTATTGACAGCATGAGAGCTCTAAGAATATTTTTGTGTGGCTTAGGGTTTAGATTTAGGTTGCTTATATAGAAGTTTGATTTAATAGGAGCCGTTAGATCAACCTAGGGCCATTCAATCCTAAGAGCACCAACCAGAATTTGCCAAACAAGCCCTTATGACTCAGAAATCGTGACACAAAGAAACACGTCAGGTTTCAGATCTGGCCCGAGGGGTAGATCGAACCCCTGGTCGACCTGTGTGACCCAGGTCGACCCCCTGGTCGACCTGATTTCTGGGCGGGAAATTTCCCGTGCATCCTGCTCCGGGGTTTTTAAATTTTGAAACTTGAATTTGAATTTCGGGCTGGTTTTATTATTTAAATTCTTGAATCTTCTGAAGGTCATAACTCCTTCATACAGAGTCTGATTTACGCAAACTCGGACTCTATCTCAAGCAGAATTCCGAGACGAACGCAATGGCGTAACCCGTTTCCCTTAATTCTTAATTTTGTAATTAATTATTCTTTAATTCGTTACTTTAATGTTTACAGAAAATACGGGGTGTTACAGTAAGACCAACCCACACATAAACGTGGACGGTTTTTACCTTACTATAACCCAAAATATTTGATACCAAAATCCAGTGATATTATAATAGTGTCTAATCAATATAAATAAACAAATAGTAGAATGCTTGCATCTCACGCTCTACATATATAGTATATAATCAAAAACTGCAGGGTGCTTATTGGAGATTGGATTCCAATTATGACAAGGTATGGGACCACCTCCCGATCCGTGTACTCTAGAGAGGATACACCGGGGTTCAACAAGGACGTCTTGCAACCCGGCCACACATGACCGCCGACTCATTTAGCTTGAGTGTAGCGAATATATTGTCATCCACGATTGTTGGCCATCCAACCGTAATTCGAAGATACAGAAACGAAAAGAAGAACAAATATGAATTTTCTCTAGATCGATGACAATACGCCCTGCTTGGGTATGACCCAACTAGCCATGCTGCCTGCCCGATTTTTGTCATTTCCCAGTTGCGAGGCTAGAGGCTACATCTATCCTTTCAGAACGTCTGGCCACCTTTCACTTTGAATGCCACATCGTCAAACCCGTCAATCACTAGTTGATCTTCTAAAAAATATCACGGGTATAAAAGCTATGAGAAAGGAATTCCTCTACCACCAGACATAATACTTGAAAAGATTGCCTTATCTGATCTGTTAGGAATACTCTATCAGACATTCGTCCATACAAGTTATCCTGGGACTGGACAAACAAAAAGCACTATTCTGGAATGGAATGACCCTTGCATTTCACTCCGTCTTCAATTATCTTCAGCATAATCTAATTCACAGCGCTTATGCCTATATGGAGTGGTTTTTGGATAATAAATCCAACCGGTCTCTCCGTATTGACGACGATGGTCAAAAACTCTTTGATAGCCGGCGATTTAACTATCAAAGTAAAACAAATCATCCATCAAACAATCACTGGCCCCTTTTTAAATAATATTAATTTTCTTGCTTCCCAAATCTTTCTAGATATTTCTCAAAAACCCGTTAGCCCTTCACGCTTCTTGGAAAACGTTTCTAAATAGTATAATCCTTATTTCCCATATTCCATAAAATATACGTTATTAACGTCGGAAAATATATCCATCTCTTCACGTTTCTTATTTTCTATTCTTATAAAATACATGTTATTTACGCTGGGAAAACACTTCAGCAATTCCATTTCTAAACTTCTCTTTAATCAAATCATTCCAACTTCTATACTTAGAAAATATCTCTGACTTTACGTGAAAAGTTTTCAAATCTTTTTATTTGATTAAACTGATGTTATGATAACATCGTTACTCATTAGTATTACTAATCAATCTTGCTAACGAACCTTTACCATTCCTCAGTCAATCATGAAGCCAATCAAGTTGGGGTATAATTACCTCTCATACCTTAACTGAACAACATTCTCAACTTCGAAATAGTCAAAGTTCACACTTAACTGTTAACAAAAATTTCTTACATAATACTTGGATTCAAATTAAGAATCAATCCTCTTTTACGGAAATCATTGGTTATAACGATAGTGTTATAATCTTTGCTTAAATTTAAATTATAAATTTTATTCATTAATTTGAATAAATAAATAGTTAATAAAATAAATAAAAATAAACTTTGGAAAATCAAATCAATTCAAGGAAAAATAAACTAATGGCGACTTTCTCTTCTTTTTCGGGCCAAGATCCGAAATTGTTCTCTTCCCATTTTCTTTCTTCGAATCTTTCCTCTTCTCTGTCTCTATCGGAAGGTGATTCTTCCCGTTCATATGCTTCTGTGGCTCGTCTACATCGTCCTTTGATTGTTTCGGTTTCCAAGTCGAAATTTGCGCCGAAAAAGGGATCTTGGATTAGGAAACCAATTAGGGATCGGTGTTGTTTTAGATGTGGAGATGCAGGCCATATTGCAACCGGTTGCAGGAATCTGTTTAGATGCTTTAAATGTGGTGGATTGGGGCATAAGAAGATTAACTGTCCAAAGACGTTTAGAGGAGGTTTGATTTTCGAATTATTGCTTTTTAACTGTTCGATGTTATGCTAGAAGATTATTTCTCTTAATGATCTGTATGAATCGGCTTTCCCTCTGCGAGATAACGATGGTGGTTACTTGATCTTAACAATGGTTTGTCACTTAGAGGGTCTGGTGGATGGTATATTATGGATGCAGATAAGCGTGGATATTTCTGAAGTGTTTCCGCCATTGCCAAGACCGCATGAGAGAAAAGATCATGCTTTCTTGTTTTGCCTTAATTTCTTGAAATTAAGGAGATTATTTGCTGAGTCCGCAGAGAAGGTTAGTAGGAGGGGTTTTGTGATAATGGAAGAGATTTTGTTACACTTTGATGCAATCATTTCTGTTGTGATTTGTGGATGTGGTGAAGCCGGTTTACAGACTTTCTCTGAAGGCGCTGGAGGCATGAAATTGAGGTCTGGGTGGGTTTCGAATCCGGTGGGTGTTGATCAGAAGAATGAGGTCATTGGTGACACAGGGATTGAGAATGTTATAGAGGTGGTTGACGACAGGTTTTTGGTCGAAGAAGAATTGGTGGGTTTTTTCGGGAGTTGTTCTGATTATCGCCAGTTTGATCAGATAGATCCATTGATGCTGGATCCCGATGTTTACCAGTGTTTATTTTCTTCTGGTGTTCGAGATATTAGTGTTGATACGGTTGTTAAGTTGGTGATTAAAGATCGGAGAAAGGAAGTAATGACTGGTTTTGTTGGGGAGGACATGCAGCATGTTTCATCTAACAGTAGCTTGGAGTTTTCTCCTGTTATTGTTTCTCATGCATCCGGGTTTGGGCTTGGTGATGATTGGTTTGTGGCGGATGATATTGGGCTGAGAAATAGTTTTGGAGTGCTGGATGAGATAGAGGGGGATGATGATGATGTTTGTTTTGTTATCCCCGGTTCTGCTTGTACAAAGTCTTCTACTGTGAAGACTTCGAAGAGGAAACGTGGCAAGGATCTTTGTGGCAATGCTTGTGGCCGGTATGTAACTCCTCAGCGGGATTGGGGCATGGGATCTGTTCATGTATCTGGGGAGGGACATGCCGTTTTGAATGAGGGTTTTGTTATCAATAATGGCTCGGTTTCAAGGGGATATGATGGACCTGTTAGTTTTCAGTTGAAAGATAGTGTCTGTTGGTCTTTGGATTGTACAGTTGAGGGTTGTTTTAGTGGTGATTCGGTGGAGTGTCATATTGGTAGGGCTGCAGTTACTCAGCGGGAATGGAGTAAGTTTTCTGTGCAGGAATATGAGGATAGTCATGCAGGTTCGAATATGGGGTTTGATGTTGATTCGGCTGCCAGTACGAGTTTGGCGTTGAGGGATAATTTGCTTCCCTATTCTCGTCCTGGTAGTTTTAGGTCGGGTGATGGAGACTGTCTTTCTCCAAGTGGGGGTTTATTGGCTTGTGTTAGAGGGGACGTGAGTTTTGAAGTAGGGGGTTTTAAGTTTGGTGTTGTGAAGTCGGATTGTTCTGTGGTTTAAGAGGGGTCAGGAGGGAGTCTCATTTCTTTATTTTTGAGACCTTGTTTCTGTGTTTTCCGTTTGTCGTGTGAATTGACTAGTTCGTCGACTATGGCTATTGGTCCTCTTTGTTCTTCGTCTTTGGGTGGGGAGTATGTTGTTTGTATAGAGCCTTCTTCGACCAGAGATGGGGCTTCTTGTTTGTCCAGGAGGGTAAGACGTAAGAGAGCGACTCCAAACTTTGGTATGGTTCGTCGCAGTGCGAGGATCAGAGCTAGTTCCTCCTCTCATCATGGTAGGTTCCCGAGCTCGATTACTAGCAGTAGTAATTCGGGTACGGGCTCAGGTATGATTCCTGTTTATGGTAGCGATTATTCTCCTTTTTTGCTGGGTAGGCTTTCTACTGATTAGTTGTTTCAGTTTGCTAGTGATACTGCTTTCATTTTCACTGATGTTGAGTTGGATGCGGAGTATATCAGGAGTAGGGAAATAGAGAGGGTTAGTTCTATTAGATGTTGAAGATTGTTAGCTGGAATATTAGAGGGCTTAATGACCCTAATAAATGTAATAAGGTTAGGACTTTCTTTTGAGATTTCCATATAGATATTGCTTTGCTTCAGGGAACCAAGATTGAGAACCCCGATTTTAACTTTTATATGCGTTTAGGGGGGGTCTCACTTTCGTAGTTGGGCTTGTCGTCCGGCCATTGGGAGTGCTGGGGGACTCATGATTGGTTGGAAGGATAACCAGTATAGACTTGTCCAGGAGTTCTCTAATTTACACTCGTTGCACATCATTTTAGCCTCACTTTTTGATAATTCCTTATTAGGTATTTCAAATGTGTATGGTCCTCATTCTAAGTTAGAGAGGAGAATCTTGTGGGATGAATGTTCTTATTTTAGAAATCTTGCCCCTAATCATTGGATTGTGGGAGGAGATTTCAATGTCACTAGATTTCTAGGGGAGAGATCGCCTAGAGAGGGTGATTTCTCCACTATGGAGGAATTTAATGAATTCATTTTAGATAACAATTTGATTGAGATTCCTATTGGCAATAGATTGTTTACTTGGACTAGGTCTAATGTAAGTGATAGTCCTTGCTTTGCTTTACTTGATAGATTCTTTATTAGTACTGAGGTTGAAGATAGATTTTCTATTTGTAGAGTTAAGGGTTTACCTTTTTTATTTTCTGATCATTGTCCCATCATCCTTTCATGTGATTCGAATATTTCTATTAGTGTTAGTTTCAAATTTGAGAAGATGTGGTTGTTGGATTCAAGTTTTATTAACCTTGTTTTTGTTAAGTGGAATTCTTTGTCCTATATTAATAATTTGTATAGGGGCAATTATGCGAAGATTTTCGTTGCTAAGCTTGGTAAGTTAAGATTTTTCCTTAAGCGTTGGAATAAGTATATTTTTGGCAGTGTTAGAATTAAGAGAGATAAGATTATGTGTGAGCTACTAGACTTAGACAAGATTAGTGAATCCAGGCCCCTTAATCCCATTGAGAGGGATAGACTTTGCTGCCTTAGGAATGATCTTAAGTTGACTCTAGACAAAGAAGAAATCATGTGGAAGCAATGGGCCCGAGTTCAATGGATTAAGGAGGGAGATAGCAACACTAAGTTTTTTCATAGTGTTGCCAATAAGAGGAGGCGTGATAATTTGATTCACTCTATTTTTATTAATGATGAGGAAGTGTCCACTCAGAGGGAATTAAATGAGGCTTTCACTAGATATTATCAACAGATTTTTGGAGCTAGGATTAAGAGAAGGATTAATGTTTGTTGGAATGACATCTATCCGCCTGATTCTAAGGTTGAGTTAGTAGATTTAGACATGCCTTTTACTGAGCAGGAGATTTGGAAGGCTATCTGCGATATGCCTAGCGACAAAGCCCCAAGGCCTGATGGCTTTTCTGTTCTTTTTTATAAGCAATTTTGGGAGGTTCTAAAGCTAGATATCATCAACCTTTTTAATGATTTTTATAGTGGTAATTTACGTTTAGGTAGTTTTAACTTTGCTAATGTTATTCTCATTCATAAGAGAGAGGGTGCTAATTCCTTAAAGGATTTCATGCCTATTTCCTTAATTAATTGTTCTGTTAAGATTATTTCCAAAGTTCAAGCTAACAGACTTAGTATAAAGATGAATGAGCTCATAGAATGTTCCCAAACTGCTTTTATTAAAGGCAGAAACATAGTGGACGGAGTGGTCGCGGTGCAGGAATATATTAATGTCTGTTGTAAGAATAATTTGACTTGCGCCATTTTGAAGATCGATTTTGAGAAGGCGTTTGACTCTGTTGATTGGGATTTCATTAGTGAGTTGTGTCTTGCTAGAGGTTTTAGTGTCAGATGGACCAATTGGATCATGCTTTTGCTTAGATCTGGTTGTTCTCATATTATTGTTAATGGGGTTGTGGGCAAAAAGATTCAATCTAAGAGAGGTCTTAGACAAGGTGATCACCTTTCACCTCTTCTTTTTAATTTAGTGGTTGATGTTTTCTCTAGTATTATTAAGAGATCTGTTAGATTAGGTGTCTTAGGTCGTATTGGAGATGAGAATTTTAATAATGTTTTATCTATTCTGCAATTTGCAGACGATACATTATTATTTTCATCGCACCTTCCTAAGCATATTATTGCATTGAAGTTTATTCTTTATTGTTTTGAGATGTTATCTGGTCTTAGAATCAATTTTGATAAGAGTGCCTTAATGGTCCTTAACGATCATGATAATGTTGAGTCTCTGGTTGCTGACACTTTGAATTGTTCTATCATGAAATTTCCTTTTGATTATCTCGGTTTTAAGATTAGGCCTTCGAAGCTTAAGAAGGATGATTGGTTAGTTATTATTGACAAGATTAATAATAGATTGTCGGGTTGGAATAATAGATTCCTGTCTAGAGCGGGTAGATTAGTGCTTGTTAATTCGGTGTTGTCTGCTATTCCTACTTATTGGATGGTTGTTCATCGTTTTCCTCATTGGGTTATTGAGAAAATTGACAGGATTAGGCGTAATTTCCTTTGGAGTGGTGTTTCTAGTGCTAGTGGTTTTAAATGTCTAGTTAACTGGGAGTTGTGTTGTAAGCCCAAGAAGGATGGAGGCTTGGGGATCATTAATTTGTTTAATTTTAATTCATCCTTGCTGGCCAAATGGCTTTGGAGATATAGATGCCCTGAAGTGTCGGCTACCTGGAAGATTATTATTTCCAAATTTTATTATTCTGGTGGGGAGTTTATTGTTGGTTCTAGTTTTAGTTGGCTTAATAGATTATCGTTCTTTTGGAAGTCTGTACTGAGGTGCTTTGATTTTTTAATTTAGGATGTAAGTTGACTGTTCATTCTGGTAATCTTACTTACTTTTGGCATGATGCTTGGATTTACCATTTGCCTTTTAAAATTGAGTTTAGTGAGCTTTATAATAATTGTTGCTTTAAGAATGCTTTAATCTTTGACGTTTATAGAGGTGATTTGGATCCCCCGTGGGCCTTTTCTATTGTTAATATTATAGAAGGGGGAATGTTAAGGCAATTAGCCTTACTTAAAGCTAAGTTGGCCCTTTACCATCTTGATGAGACCAGTGATTCTATTAGTTGGGGTTTTGATAGGAGATTAGTGTTCTCTGTTAATTCTTTGTATAAGTTCATTAACTTTTCCGGTGTTTCGGTGTACCCTTTTAAGTTTCTTTGGAAATCTAATGCTCCTCCTAAAGCTAAGTTTCTTATGTGGCTGATTATGCATAAGAAGCTTAATACGGTTGAGCTTTTAAAGAAGCACATTGTGTTTGAAGGTAAGTGTTGTTTCTGTAGTCTTTGGGATGAGGATATTGATCATTTATTTTTCTCCTGTAGAGTTAATAATTTCATTCTTATTATGGTCTTTAGGATTTTTGTTTTTGGTAGTTCTATTTCTTTTAGCAATTGTGATGATTATTGGAATTTCTATAGAACTACTTATAATGCTAGACATAGATTTGTTATGGATTCTTTAGTCTGTATCATTAGTTGGTTCATTTGGTTGGAGAGGAACCAGAGATTTTTTAATTCGAGTTCTGTGTCTGCTGATATGTTAATTGCTAGGATTGTTAATTTCTGTTTAAATTGGATGTCTAACTCTCACTATAAGTTCTTTAGTGATTTGTTTTTTAAGAGATTTCTGACTAATGTTAGATTTAATTTGTGTTTATTTTTTAGATTCAATAGTTTTTTTAGTTGTAATAGTCTGCGTATTTATTATTAGTTCTTTCCTTTTATCTCTACTCATATATAAATGGATATATGTTTATATTTATATATATATTTATTTATTTATTTATTTATTTATTTATTGATATATATATATACATAAATATGCACATAAAGCCATCTATATATGTTTTGGTTACTGATGATTTTGGCTAGTTTCTTTCAGGTTTCAGGTAGCTGATTTTAGCTGAGGTGCTTTGAGACTAGCTGTGTGGACTGATGCTGGTTTTTCTCTCTTGAGTTTTTTTGAGAGGTTGTTTGGGTTGCTCTTTTTTTGTTGTTTTTTAGCTCTATGTATCTTGTTCATGTATTGGGGTAGATATACTTCTATATCAGGTGATGGCATTGCCGGAATTCGATATTGAAGTTTGATGGGCGGTGGTTTATCCGGAGTTCATCTATCTACTCTCCTTTACATTCCTGTTGTTTTGTGTTGTATTGTTTGAGTCTGTTTTTGGGTTGGTGACAGAATTTTGTATCCTTCTGGTTTTTTTATATATATGTGTGCTCTCTTCTTTATTGAAGATCACACATTTTTGTTTTTCAAAAAAATAAAATAAATAAATAAATAAGTAAATCTCGATCGAATCGGAAAGTAAATAGTACTTTTCCTGAATTCGGTATAACCGAATTTAAAACCTATAATTGTCTTCGAATAATTTCTATTCGATTATTATCCCGAATGTCAAAAATAAATCCACCACCCCAAGTTAACTAAATTTTCAAAATTCACTTTTGAATTTATCCTTTCCAAATATTGACTAATTTCCTTTTTAACCATTCAATTTGCAAACGTTTGCTTTTAAACCATTATTCATTTTAAAATACGAATATCATTTCTTTACAGAAAACTGGACTCGATATATCCATCTAATATTCATTTTATAAATACATATCCTTACAGGTTCAAATCCTGTTTACAGAGTTATTTTATAAATTATATTCTCATTCTATTTCATAACTCCGTTTATTTGTCAACTCCTGGTTAGATAAATATCAAGTTTATAACTCAACCTTGATTACATAATCTATTATAGTCTATTGGTCTTAAACCAAACACTAACCTTTTTATCAAATTCTAAATAATAAATTATTTAATAACATTCGACATTGTCGAATCATAATTGCAAATCTTTATGGGGTTACTTAGTTTTTTTACATTCGATAATCGAAATAATTTTATCATTTCCTTTTGAAACGATTCTTCAATATCACCTTTATAAATCCATTCTTATATTTCCAAATATTTTAAAAATGATTATTCCACTTAATCTCTAAATGTCGTTTATAAATCGATTACTTGTTTTAATATAATTAAAACAAGTTATTGTCTCCTAGTCCAATCAAGATTCAATTCCTATTATTTAAAATAATAAATAATAGATTTATCCCCTTTTTAAAATTCAAATTCGTCACAAATATAATTTAATATAGATAACCGGTATTTAGATACCGGTTATCCAGGGCCAATGTTATTTAATATTATGAACACGCAACAATCAACAGTAGATTATTCATCACGTTATATAGTGCAATATATGAAAACAACAATAAAATTGTTGAGGGATCCAGTTGGATTCCTCCAACCTGTTTCCCTGCATCAACAGATGTTAGTCACATAAATATCACCAATTTCATGTCGTTATGAAATATAATAGTAAACAACATCAGTTTTCAATTTGACAGTTTATATATATAACGGTATATATTATTTCAACCAAATAGTTTGGTAAATCACCCAAGCAACCATTTGCACGCAGCATTCAATCATTCATTTATAAATATTTAAAATATAATTATAATAATTTAAAATAGAACAGAGTTAGTGAATTTACTCACCTAGTACGCAGTCGACGATTCTGCTTTTGTCTCATTTAAAAATCGAACCGACGTTTTGATTTTTGTCATGAAATATTAATGCCTATGTTCTCAGCAAAAATCAATTCCATAGTATAGCTCTCGTTGTTACGACTCCATCGTGACCGGTTTTGTCCACTTCTGTCCTCGTATGAATGAGTTACGCTCATTACAAAATATAGATTGAATAAATATATAACTTAATTTACTAATTATTATTTTTCCACTAATTTACCTGTTAGTTTTAATTAATCAAGATTAGTGCAGAATTAGGCCAAAAACCTTAAAATGGTTTGAAGTCAATATCGCTCCATCCTTGTATCACTCCTGCATGCTTGTGTTTTCCCATTTCATTTCCATGTGGTTTCCCTTTTTCTTCATTGGGCCTTCTTCTTATATTCTTATCTTTTATTCTTTTTATTTTATGGGCCTTCATTTAAAAACTAGTCAACGCAAAAACATTAACCGCAATTGTGCTTGCTTCTTCCTCGTTTCACTTTTCCAAACCGCACAGTAACGCAACCCTCACCGATCCTTTCCTCCCACACTTCCCCTTTAAATAACTCGCCCACTTCCCAGTGAAATTCGAACCACACCATAGCTGAGCATTTCGAACTCTAACCTTGTATTTCCATCTACTTAAATCTCGTCCCAGTATAAAAATGTGCACCCTCTCTGAAAAGAAAATCACATCGCCATTCTGACTTCACCCGCAACCCCAGCAACAAAACTCCATCATTACCATGTTTCAATTCCCCTCACGCATGTACATATCCATCACGTCCTCCAACTTCATGCACCGTGCAAACTCCATTATAATATGCCCAATACACTGAGCTCTACGTCTACAACATTCTTCCTTCCGATCTCCTTTTTCTTTGCAAAACAAAAGCTACTTCTTTCCTTCAAAACCACTTCTCCTCTCTCTCTTCACGGAAAATTAAACTTAAATATACGTTCACCTTCTCCTTCGAATTGCAGTCTCTCTCACTCCATGATTCGAAGTTCGCTCCACCATAAGCCATCGCGTCGAGAAGCACTCCAGGTGACCGCCTACAGTTCGTGTGTAATTTACAGACATCGTATTCCTCCAAAACACCCCGAGCGTCGTTAAACTCCTCCTCGATCCCAGCAACAAACTCAGAAACATGTATTGAAGTTTCAAATTTACAAGCTCCTTAACCCTGAGTTTATCAGCCCACGCAGTTTGAAAATATAGCGCACTCAAATCTGGGGAAACCCAACTAAACTGATAGTATATTGTAGTGAATCATTTAGGGAACCCATCTATATATTTCATAACTTAATTGGAGTATTTTGGTTGTGAATTT
Organism: Allium sativum; assembly: GCA_030737875.1. Classification (NCBI taxonomy): domain Eukaryota; kingdom Viridiplantae; phylum Streptophyta; class Magnoliopsida; order Asparagales; family Amaryllidaceae; genus Allium; species Allium sativum. Next base: position 724,714,820 of record CM060919.1, on the reverse strand, counting down.
TTTTTTCCAGTGCCATAAAAACTTCGGCAATATTCAGAAGTATAAGAAGAAGACAATAGCGTAGCGTTTATATAGAGTATTCAAACCGTGGCCGTCAAGGTGTTAGTACATATATAGATATGTAGAGATGGTGATAATTCATGTCTTAGCTGTGGGGTGGGAATACAGAGGCACTATGATATGAGTGGAGATAAGTTAGGTCTGTTGTTTGTTTACTTTGTCATGAAGTTTACCTTGTAATGTTTCTCTAAATTTTCTCAGCTTAATTAAATACTTTAATTAGATATTACTGTATGCCTGTGTTGGTTATTTGGTCTTGGATTGATCTTTGCGTTGAAGTCTGAAGGTTTAACCAGTAAAACATGGTATTGTAGAGTATTGTTGGTGCATTGCATTTTTCTATCTTGTACACAGTAGATGTTCCATTTTCCAACTAAGGCATGTGTGTTTCATTGTCCGATGACGCTTTCCTTTCAAAGACAGGCCAGGCATGCAGCTAGTCTTAGAGTAGCATTGAGTTTTCTTTTCAGTCGAATGGGAGGTAGGCTACAATGTTCTAATAGGAAAGTGATAGTACTAGTGTACAGCATACTAGCATGTGGGAAGAAAAACTCTTTTATAAATGATTCCTTCTGCATGAAGTATTAGGGAGCTATAGCTTTGTAGGCGTACCCTTTGCTTATAGGTGAAGGCTGGTGTTAGATTTGTATAATTTATATAGATATATTTTTCCATGATACAAGGCTCAGTTTATACATGTACGCTGAAGATCCAATTTATGCTAGCGTTGTCATGGTAAAAGTGAAATGTTGTCGTCACTCAGCGTTGTTCAGATGCTAAGTTAAATACATAAAAATGTTTTTGATTTAGCCTGGTTTGCCTACATTTGATATGTGGATTCTTACTTAAGAGTAGTTTCCTAGTTTGGGATAATAGAATTTTAGAACCCTTCTATCATAATATATTTTTGGTTTTAAAGTGAAATCTTCGGTTTCCGTTACACAAAATTCTATTTGTTTACTGAATGTTATAGACAAAAATAAAAACATCATCGTGTCAAGCAGTGTGCCCCGATCCCACTAATATAATAAAATAGACCGGTTAACTTGTTCTGTGAAACCTCAAATTGCTGATATAGGGTGCAAAACACTTCAAATAAAAAGTAGCTTATTTCCCAAAATAAAAACTATAGTAAAATTCTAAAAATTAAATTATCACTACGTCTCAAAGGGCTTATCCAAAATCGAAACCAGTATGTAGTTATATCAAATAAACCGTTACGGTCGATAAACGATTCTATAGCGACTATTTGAAAATTTGATTTGGATATAACTCACAATCTATAAGGCGAAATCTTTATTTTTCACTTCTATTAGAAAGATATAGTCAATTAGATTCCAACGTTTCTTAAATTTCGAAGAAATCCGACTAATACCGGATCATTGCACTCAGTTGAAGTTCAGAACGTTAAATTACGAACTGTCACGACATTACAAGCTCATTTTAAATTATATTATAATTAATACGTTCAACTGTCATTCAAATAATATATTCGTTATTATAATTTCAATTCTTAACTGAGTTAAATATCATATATTAGCCAATTCACACGATATTGCCAATTCAATTATTTCCGACTATTTTGGAAATAAATATTTTATTATTCTACTATTTAAATAATTCAATATTTGAATTCAACTCATTGGAATTATCTAGTCACTATATTAAATTAATTAATTATCAAACCGCCAAAATTCAGGGACGTTACAAAATCAAACCCAACAAGTGTCGCCCCTAGCTAAATACCTCCATTCCGGACACAATGGAATATGTTTTGTAAGCCCATTCGACTGTTTCAATCAGTTATTCTTCAAATTAATATATAAAACATTTAATTTTAGATTTGAACGTACATTTTAATTTAACAGGGCCACATACTGATTCCAAAAATTCACAAAAAATAAATCTAGCTATGTTGGGACAATACAGTCCCAACAAAACAGATTTCGTCGAATTTGGAGATCGTTTGAAAAATGGACTTTTTCTGGTCGATCCAATTCAAACTGAAATTACCAAACACGTTTTCCTTTGCCACGCTCACATATTAATTCCAAAAATTATGGAATTTTAACCCTAGCCATAAATTGGCATTCCGGATCCAACCAAAGTGGTTTTGTCGAAAACGAAAGTCGTTTGCAAAATGTCTATTTTCATAGGCTATATTTATATTAAATTTCATAGCGATTATTCTGAATATTCAACCGGCCATAACTTTTTATTCCCGCTATGAAATTTCAATTTTTCAGATTCATTACTAAACAGATTTAAATATTTTTGGTTTTACCAAAATCCGGTTTATTTTGAATCTTGTACATTCAATCAAAGTTCAAAGTCAATTTTCAAACTACCGTGCCATTTCAGGCTCGTTATATAATTAAAATAAATTTATTCGTTCTAACTTCGATTCAAATAAATTTTTAGTCGTTATTATTTAAAATAAATCATTTTGAATATTCCAAATTCATTAAAATAGCCAATTTAAAATTTTTAATTTGGTTCTGATTTTCCGGGTTGTTACAATCTCTCCCACTTACAACTTTTCATCCCCGAAAAGGAAACAACAGTAAAGTAGGAAACAAAACGGAAACGCATAGTATTGTAAATGTACCTCGCACCAGAGCTAATCAGAGATGTCCACTCTGCAATTGGGATAAGCTTGCTTAATGCTCTATTCTATTTCCCAAGTACAATCTCTAGGATCTCCACTCCACTGCACTTTGACTAAATGAACTTTCTTGTTCCTTAGCTCTTTAGTTTCTTTGCCAATAATCTTTATCGGCTCTCTTCTAACTGCTAATTCTGGAGTAATATCCAAATCTTGTTGCACTACTTCTTCTATAACTAGATTTGGATCATGCACATGCTTTCGAAATTGAGACACGTGAAATACATCATGCACTCTTGGCAACCAGTCAGGTAATTGAACCCTATAAGCAAGAGTTCCAATCCTTTCAAGAATAGGAAATGGACCAATAAATCTAGGCGCCAACTTCCCCATTTTTCCGAATCGGACTGCTCCTTTCATTGGAGAAACTCTCAAATAAACATAATCACCAACATCAAATGCCAAATCTCTTCTTCTAAATTCTGCATAACTTTTCTGTAGGCTTTGAGCTATTTGTAATGGTTTCTTGATGAAATCGACTTTGTCTGAAGCTTCACAAAACATATCGGGACCCAATACTAGTCGATTGCCAGTTTCTACCCAACATGCAAGAGATCTACAAGGTCTACTGTACAGTGCTTCGAATGGTGACATTTCCAAGCTCGCATGGTAGTTGTTATTATATGAGAACTCAGCCAAATGCAAGTGATCTTCCCATGATCCGCCAAAATCAATAATATAAGCTCGCAGTAAATCTTCTAGTATACGGTTCACCCTCTCAGTTTGGCCATCTGTTTGAGGATGATATGCGGTGCTTAGATTTAAATTTGTCCCCAGCTCTTCTTAGAATGCTTCCCATAATTTATAGCAAAAATTGGGTCTCTATCACTGACTATGCTGATGGGGACTCCATGCAGTTTAACATTTTTTTTTAAATAAATTTGCGCCAAATTTTGAGCTGTTCTAGATGATTTGACAGGTATAAAATGGGCGGTCCTCATGAAACGATCTACCATCACCCAAATACTGTCATTTCCTTTCCTGGTTTGGGGCAAACCATCTATGAAGTCCATGGAAATTTGCTCCCACTTCCAATTTGGAATTTCCAATGGTTGTAACAATCCGACGAGCTTCTGTTTTGAATTGTTGACAAGTAGAACACCGGCTAACATATATAAAAATGTCCCTTTTCATTGCCCTCCACCAGAAGGTGCGTTTGAGGTCATTGTACATCTTACTCACACCAGGATGGATACTAATTTTGGACTTGTGGCATTCGTCCATCACTTCTCTTCAGAGCTCAGAAATATTGGGGATGCAAATTCGGCCTTTTAATCTTAGAACTCCTTTGTTATCAATCTGGAAATTCGAGGGTTCACCTTCCATGATCCTCTTGCTAATCCTATGAATAAATTCATCGTCTTTCTGAAGAACAGAGATTTTATCAATCAACGAAGGTGTAATAATAAGACTGGCGACGATTAGATTCTTTCTGCTAAGTGCATCAGCAACAACATTGGCTTTCCCCGGAGTATACAATATATCTAGATCGTACGCTGCGAGAAATTCTAGCCAACGCTGCAGTCTCAAGTTCAAGTCTTTCTAGGTGAACAAATACTTCAATGACTGGTGATCTGGAAATTATTCGAACTTCTCACCCAATAAATAGTATCTCCAAATTTTCAAAGCAAAAACGATGTCTAACAACTCAAGATCATGAGTTGCTTATCTCTTCTCATGCGGTTTCAACTGACAGCTAGCACAAGCAACTACGTGGAATATTTGCATTAATACCGCACCAATACCTTCAATAGAAGCATCTATATAGACGGTCAAATCCTAATTGCCATCGATAATTGTTAATACGGAGGCAGTTGTCAACCTTAATTTCAGCTCTTGGAAAGCCGCCACACATTCTAAAGTCCAATTGAATCTTGCATGCTTCTTTGCAAGCTTGGTTAATGAACCGGATATCTTAGAAAAATCCTTAACGAATTTCCGATAATAACTAGCCAACCCTAGAAAACTCCGGACTTCTATGGGGTTAGTAGGCTGGTTCCAATCTTGAATAGCCGTAATTTTACTTGGATCAATTGAAACTCCTTCCTTTGATACGAAGTAACCAAGGAACTTCACTTCTTCTTGCCAGAATATACATTTGGAAAATTTAGCTTTCAGGACGTTCTTTCTTAGAATTTCCAACACTTGTTCCAAATGTTTCTTATGCTCACTGGCGGACTTAGAGAAGATTAAAATATCATCAATGAAAACTATTACGAATTTATTCAGTACTTCTCTGAATACTCTATCCATTAAATCGACGAAATAAGCTGGAGCGTTACATAAGTCGAACGACATTACTAACCACTCATAAAATATGTCTAGACCTCTGAAAGCTGTCAAAGGAACACATTCTTTGGCAATACGCAGTTGATGGAAACCTGTAGCTAGTCCATTCTGGAAAATACTTGCGCTCCATTCAATTGATCCAACAAATCATCGATGCGGGGTAGTGGATATTTATTCTTGAGCGTCTGCTTGTTGAGGTCTCGGTAATCAACACATAGTCGGAGAGTACTGTCTGACTTTGGAACAAACACTACTGCTACTCCCCAATTCAAAAAGCTTGGTCTGATCAGGCCTTTCCATATCAATTGTTGAGTTTGATCACCCAATTCTTCTTTTTCCTTCCAGGTCATTCTTCGAATTGAATGCACAACTGGCCTTGCATTCGAAATTAGCTCGATTTTGAAGTCGATTTCTCTTTGCGATGGTAAGCTATCAACTTCTTCGAATACATCCGCATAGTGTTTAACGACAGGAATATTTTCTAATAAAGTGGGAATAACTTCTAGTGCAGACCAAAATTCTTTTCTATCTGAATCTGAGCTATGGCATGGTACATATATATTCTCGAGCTTCATTTCAACTTTAACGATCCTTTCGGCACATCTAACTTCGGCCTTATATTGCATTAACCAATCTAGCCCAAGAATAATGTCGAACTCAGAAAAATTCATGATGATTAATTTGAAAGGAAACCGATATCGAGAAAAAGAGATAGGTACTTTACAATATGAACCGAGAACAAGAGATCCTCCTATGGGATTATGAACTCTAACTGATTCTTTAAGATTTCTTAATTTTAACTTTAACTTTTTAACAGTGTTACTTGCAATGAAACTTTGTGATGCACCAGTGTCAAATAATACTGAAACAGGAATATCTTTAATAGTAAGGGTACCTCCCAAAACATCGGGTTTACCTGCTCCCAGAGTAGAAGCTGGCGGATTAGCTCCATCATATACATGAGCTGCCTGGGAATTCTGGAGCAAGGGACAGTTCCTCCAAATATACCCCGTCTTGTGGCAGTTATAGCACTCATTAGAATTGCGGGGGTTCTGACTAGAGCCTGCTTGATTGGTCTTCTGACACTTCGGGGTGTTGCATTGATTAGAGTAATGGTCGAGGTGGTCATAATTGTAGCATTTACCCCTTGGCTTCCTATCTGATTGAGGCTTTGCAGTTTCTGTGTTACTTGCCTCAGGTTGCTTCCCAGAAGACTTTCTCTTGTTGGTAGTTTGATTCGTTTCACAGTCTTCTTCAATGTTTCTCTTATCCAAGCTTTCATAGTTGCATGCCATCTCTACCATCTTGGCGAATGGAAGCTTAATGTGCCCCATTGTTCTTCTTTGGTACTTACATTGAAGTCAATGAATGAATCTCTTATTCTTCTCCTAAGCATTCTGAACAAGCTCGGACGCATAACAGGACATTTGGGTAAACTTATTGAGATATTCTTGAATCGTGCGATCTCCTTGTTGGAGATTAGCAAACTCGTCATGTAGACGCTCCATCTCCTACTCAGGGTTGAATTTCTCTTTGAACAACACTTTGAATTGAGCTCATGACATCACTATCTCTAGCTCGTCTAAAGTAATAGCCTCTCACCATAATAGCGCTTCGCCCTTAAGCAACCAGGTGGCCATAAATCTCTTTCGATGATCCTCAAGTCCTAAACCAACGAAGATTTTTTCGCAGGACTTTAACCAAGCTAGTGCTTCAGCTACTGTACCGTCGCCTGAGAATGGCAAGCCACCAAGATTTCTGTGTTTCTTTGCCACCCAGTCAAGGTCAAATGGTTGCGGGGGCGGTGGTGGTGGTACTAAAGCCTCAAGATCAGGCTGAATCGGATCAGCAGGGATATTCCCCCTTCCTCGGCCTCTACCTGCTCTGCCTCTACCTCTAGCTCTAGTAGCCATGTCACTCAGTTCTGTACAAGCAAGACAAGAGTCAGGTTCACAGCAATGATAATTTTAAGGAATGGTAAAAGCAGAAGAATATAAGGAAAACAATGATGTAGTGATCAAATTATTATGCTATTCTGCTGTGCTCATTCTAGGACATTACTAATCCTATCTCTAATGAGCTACTCGCCTTAGAACACTACTGATTCTATTCTTAACGAGATGTTTAATGTGTTTAATTACAGAACTAAGATTAACCAAAGCTTTGATACCAGCTGTGATAAACTGAAACCCCGTGTCACAGAATTAAGGATAATCATTCGGATTATAACACATTAATCAACATTAGCAGATTACAGATACTAGCATAAACATGAAATAGAATAATTTACATCAATATGACAGCGGAATCATAAAATGTAATAAACATCAGAGTAGCACAGTCACAGGATACAACTTAGTGCATAAAGGAAATGATCAGTCTACATCAAGATCACCGGGACATATACATCAGATAATACGTAATAGAGATAAATCAGTCTACATCGCGATCAGCGGTACATATACATAATATAATACTGGTGGAAATGTCAATAGCCAAAATACAGAGAAAGTCAGTCCTCGCCATCAGCCAAAAACGCACTCCATATTATAGTGCTAAGCAAAAATATCACATGTAACCTGTCACTGGGCTGCCCGTGTAAAAATAAGGGCACCCGAGTGTGCAAGTGAAACAAACTACGAGTCAGTCATGGGACTGGTATGAGAAATCTACTTAACTGGTTAAACAATAACAATAAGGAAAATCATAGGACCACGCCGCTAACGCGGAACGGGTTTTCTCCAGTGATTGCCAGTGCATGAAATAAACTAAATCTTTTGAACAACGCAGTGCTTTTTATAAAAATGTAGCCATTATAAGACTCAAGTCCCATCACACAATGCACCGCAAATCGAAAGATAGAGTTTTACCTTATGATGGCCAAAATATGTTTGATACGTATAAAGCAACATCATTTTATATTATCACTAGTGCATATATGTTTCAAAATAAATTTCAATCATAATGTATCAATCATAGGTGGCATAGCTACCATCTACTATGTCTCTATATATGGGTTTACAATCAAAATTGCAAGGTCGTATTGGAAATTGGATTTCCTTCATGAGTCGAGGCCAGGGATGGCTCCTCACCGCTTCGAGACATTCTAGCAAATGCCTCAGGACTGCACACTCTGGGCAACCTGGATCGGTTGGGCCGTCCTCCCTTACGTTTGAGGATAAGTTACTCCTGAACACACGTTTCCCGGTCCTATCAGACCTAACCATTGGCTCTGTGGAGACCGATATATCTGAGGTGCCTCGCAATCCAACATCCACATAGGTAAAAATATAATAAATGTCTAGGCTTGCAAAACCCTAACACCACCCATAGCTAGAAAGAAACGTCATGTTCTCCCAACGGTCCAATCCCGTTTTTGACTCATACCGAGGTGTGAGGCTCGCGAATCAACGCTATACACAAAGTTATGCTATATTAAAGTCGTGCTTTGATCATCTACCACAAGACTTTGCTTTTCAACAAAAGCCTTGATCATTTGCATCTTTATATGCCACACTGTCAATCCACATCATACCATTGATGTCTACCGATATACAACCTCTGAGATCGTACATCTCTGAGAAGGGCGTTAAGCAAGAGAATAAATTCTCCACCACCAAACAAATGTATATTTAGTAGAGATCAACGAATACAGCACATAATACACGTCAGACACACATCCATTTACAAGTCCGTTTTGGGTCTGAACAAAACCGGAGGCACCTTATTCCTCGTTCCACATGTCGAATATGGAAGAGAGACCCTCGCACATCCGGACGATCAACAAGTACGTCCAGACCACTACCACTGTAACCTCATCAAGGGAGCTACCCATATCGAAGGCATCAGTAGCAATCCATACGATGTGAAGATCAGCGGTCTTGCATCGTCTTCATATCTTCGACTTTTTATCGTCGATCAATTATTGAAATGAGAATTAACTCGGCCTTTTCAAATAATTCACATATATATAGAATTCAAATCAATTCTTTTTATGGTTAAATTATTTGACATCCACATTTCAATTCATTAATATAATTTTCATGTCAAACACATCCAACCATCAAAATATCTGATAAACCGAGTAAAATCGGTTTATTTCCTTTCCATATCGCTGTATATATTTTATAACGATTTATTGCTATTTTTATTTATTTAAAAATAGCTCGTTTTAATTAAACGACGCTTCGGGCCATAACGCGGTCGTGACGCTGTTTTTCCCCAAATTTGATTTACACATTTCTCAAAATCTATCCGTTGGATCTTAACGAAGTTAATACCGTTGGAAAGATCTTTCCAACGCGAACCCAACGGTTCCGGTTTTAGGAAAATCCGACGGTCGGATCTCTCGCTATAATCGTTTAAAGTTACAATTTCAAAACAAGAACTGCAGCGGCGTGATTCGTTTTATTTTAATTTATATATATATACATATATTCATTCTAACGCTATTTTTCCTCAGATTGGATTTAAACATTTCACACAAACTAACCGTTGAATCTCAACAAATTTTATATCGTTGGAAAGATATTTTCAGAGCGAACCCGACAGTTTCAGTTTCGGAGAAATCCGATGGTCGGATTTCTCGGTATAATCATTTAAAATCATGATTTCAAAACACGAACTACAGCTGCGCGATTCGTTTTATTTTAATTTATATATATATATATAATTCATTCGATGATTTTCAAACCATTTTCACTTCAAAAATTTGGCTAATGCCTTTAAATTTCAAAAAAAATCGCCATAACCTCCTTTGTACGGAGAGGAGTTTGGAAATTTATTGGGCGTATTAGGTACCCAATAAATCCAGTATAAGCATACAAAATTTTTAGCGTCCTATTCTATGCCCGGGGGAGTGTGTAAAATTACTCCAGAAATAAATCTCGTCACCTCGTCTAGTGTTGGAAAATAAATAATCCATGTGTTGTATCTAATAACTAGAGAGACGTGATTATTGTCAAATCTACACCTGTGTGGGGTTTTTAATGTAATCTGACAATTTATCGTTATATTTATTTTGTTTGTATCAGTCCTCAGTTCAACCTGTAATTCAATCATCGCCATACGAACATCTCGCTCGTATGGTAATCTCAACCTCATCATACAAGCTCCAAATGCTTATATGGAATTATGATATGCTATGACATCAATAGTTCGTTTTCGGTTCAACCTAAAATACAGTCATCGCCATACAAGCCTCTCGCTTGTATGGTAATTGCAACCTCATCACATAAGCTCCAAATGCTTATGTGGTATATGATAGAGTATGTTATCTTCAAGAAGTATGCCATGTGATGTAGTTCAAAATTAATTGTTGCTATCCTATGGCGACATTAATAATCTCACACAGAACAACCAGTACTCCGCATCCAATGGCATTCACAGGAGTTTGCATAATAATAAAATTGTGCAGCCAACTCATTAAGGCTTACCTATTGTCGGGCACGCAAATAAATTCTTTACTCAACAGCTAATCCATTTTCTGGTTCAGCATATGTGTATATATATATATGCATAACTAAGCTAAAATAATATTTCTAGCAAACAAATGTTTATTTTCATATATGGTTATTTTTAACACTTCATATACATGTTAAAAATAATAATTTCAATGAACAAATAATTATTTCAACACTCGGTTATTTTTAACACTTCATACATAGGATAAAAGTGATATTTTTGGCGAACAAAAATATATTTCACCACATGACTATTTTATTTAGTTCATATACAGGTTAAAAAATAATATTTATAGCCAACAAATATTTGTTTCAACACATGTGTATTTTGAGTGAGTCGTATAAATGATATTTAATATTTTTATCGTTCAAAGAATTTATTCAACACATGAACGTTTTTAGCACTTCACATACACAATAAAAATGTAAATTTTATTGTTCAAACGATTTATTCAACACATGAATATTTTTATATACTTCATATACACAATAAAAATGTAAATTTTATTGTTCAAACGATTTATTCAATACATGAATATTTTTAGAACTTCATATACACAATAAAAATGTTAATTTTATTGTTCAAGTGATTTATTCAACACATGAATATTTCTAGAACTTCGTATACATGATAAAAATGATATTTTTATCGTTCCAATATTTTATTCAACACTTGAGTATTTTTAGTGACTCAACCATACAATAAAAATGTGATTTTTATTGTTCAAACATTTTATTTCCAAAATGAATATTTTATATACATCATACGCATAATAAAAATGTGATTTTTATTATCTAAACAATTTATGGCAATCATGAATATTTTATCAACACATGAATATTTCAGAAAATTTCAGCATTATAACGGTAGGGTAATTAAAATCGGCACCGTCCCAAGTACGTCTCCTCGTGCTACCTTAGGCCTCACGGCGTTTACAAAGGGGATTATTTCAATTATCTAAACATTTCGATCATTTTTCATAACACAATGAATTTTCCACAAACTAATCCAATTTTGTTTTAACCACAATCAATCATTCACAATATCAACCAAATTTCACACAATCACAATCAAGTCGTCCATGCTTTGTGGACGATGGGTGTCGGGAGTTTCTAAACTCCGTCTGCAACCTAATATATTTTATTTCCATTCAAATTGAATTTAGAAATCTCACTTCGCTTTTTAATCCTTCTTAAATTGTGGCAAGCTCCGAATGCGTTCTAGTCTTCTCTCGAAGCTAGCGTACGATGTTACGGTCCCGGTGTCTCTTGTTTCATTGGATTTGGACAACATACGAAAACGATATGATTTTTATTTAAAAATCAAACTTTGCAACGCTTTAAAGCGTTATAAAATGTTTAAATATAACAGTCGTATACCTCTGTAGTTGGTTCCAAACTAGGTTTTCGAATTGTGTGAAATCCGAAGCACTTGGGGTCGATCCACCTGCGCCACGTTATAGATGGTCGGAAGGCGCGCCGGAGGGACTGGAGCGGCGGAACTCGAACCACGGTGGAGGGCTAGGTGGGGATTTAAACGGTTAGAGTTCGTGCGGGTGGTTCTCGATGATGATGCAACGATACAGGGTGCAGCTTATATGGATTTGAAGAGGATGAGCAGATCTTCAAAAACCTCAACTGGATCACTCGATTTTAATGGGTGGATTCGCCGAAATTTAAGAGAGAAGGGAGGAACAACAAGCCGCCGTTCGTTCCAGGGGTTGTCGGGTTTTTTTTATAAATTTTCTGGAAAATTAATTATGAAAGGAAAAAATCTATTGGTCCATTTATATATTTATTTCAAAATTAGGGTTTTCTTACCCTGACTCCAAATCAAACCCAATGAGTGTCGCCCCCAGCTAAATACCCCCATTCTGGACACAATGGAATATGTTTCGTAAGCCCATTCGACTGTTTCAGTCATTTATTCTTCAAATTAAAATATAAAACATTTAATTTTAGATTTGAACGTACATTTTAATTTATCGGGGCCACATACTGATTCCGAAAATTCCCGAAAAATAAATTTATCTATGTTAGGACGATACGGTCCCAAAATTACTGATTTCGTCGAATTTGGAGACCGTTTGAAAAATGGACTTTTTCTGGTCGATTCAGTTCAAACTGAAATTACCAAACGCGTTTTCCTTTGCCACTCTCACATATTAATTCCAAAAATTAGGGAATTTTAACCATAGCCATAAATTGACATTCCATATCCAACCAAAGTGGTTTCATCTAAAACGGAGGTCGTTTGCAAAATGTCTATTTTCATAGGCTATATTTATATTAAATTTCATAGCGATTATTCTGAATATTCAACTGGCCATAACTTTTTATTCCCACTATGAAATTTCATTTTTTCAGATTCTTAGAAAGATATTACTAAACAGATTTAAATATTTTAGGTTTTACCAAAATCCGGTTTATTTTGAATCCTGTACATTCAGTCAAAGTTCAAAGTCAATTTTCGAACTGTCGCGCCATTTCAGGCTCGTTATGTAATTAAAATAAATTTATTCATTCTAACTTGGATTCAAATAAATTTTTAGTAGTTATTTTTTAAAATAAATCATTTTGAATATTCCAAATTCATTAAAATAGCCAAATTAAAAAATTTAAATTGGTTCTGATTTTCCGGGTTGTTACAAAATCACAATACGAAATCAAAGAATATTTAGAAATTTAAATCCTATATATATACACCACATCATCATCGACATTTCACATCGAAAATTCTAGGAGAAAAATCAAACCAATAAATTCAGAAGAACTCACATAGATTCGGCAATTTTTGATCGATCAACAGGCCAAATCTTTTGACCAATATCATCAACAAGTTGGAGCGTCAGAGAGGAATTTCCTGAACAACATATCAAGTCACGATTTGGGTCAGAGATTGCAAACCCTAGCAAAATCGCCTCCGCCATTTTTAATTCCAGAAAGAAGAAATAGAGGGGTCGAATTATTAAAGTTGTTGAAGCAAACAAAGTGGTTGGCTAAGCTTATTAACGGGGCTAAGTGTTTTTAATCTAGGTTTTTGATTTAGGGTTTATTTTTTTTTTAAGGATTTTTATTTTTCAAGTGTTTTAATTTGTAATCAAGTTTATAGTTTTCTAGTTTGTCTGTAAAACTAGGGAGATGAATTACGGGGTTGTAATTCGGGGAAATCTGGTTTCGGGGATAGAAATCAGTGCAGGGTTTTGAGCGTAGGGTTAGAACAGTTGGAGCGAGTGTCGCGAGTTTACAAGGGATTGTAAGCGTAGAGATTGTTTTAATTCCTAGTAGAAACCTTGGGGAATGCAGCAATAGGTCGGGTATTGCAGAAGCTGGGTATATATGTGTGTTATTTATTTTCCGCGTTACTCTGATTATTATCTGTGATTGATATTATTTAATTACTCAGCAAAAACTATAATAAACCCTATTCAACCCCCCCCCCCCCCCAAGGGTTAATTTAGATCCTACAAGTGGTATTATAGCAGGTATTTTTAACTCTAAACTCATGAATCTGTCTAATAACGCTTTTTCTAAGGGTCAGTCTATAGCTAGGCCACCAATGTTTAACAGAATTGATTATGCCTATTGGAAAGCTAGGATAAAAATTTATTTGATTTCTGTCAATTATGATGTGTGGGATATTATTGAAATGGGTTATAGGTCTCCCATTGTTATTGTTAATGGTGTTGAAGTTCCTAAATCAAAAGATAGGTGGGATACTAATGATAAAAAATTATTTTCAACTAATGCCAAAGCGATGAATGCTTTAATCTGTGCTCTTAATAAAACTGAATTTAATCGAATCTCTCATTGTGAAACTGCATAGGAAATATGGCATACGTTTGCGGTTACACACGAAGGAGCATCTCAAGTTAAGGAATCTTGTCTCGCTCTACTCAGTAATGAATATGAAAAAATTTCTATGCAAAAGGACGAAGATATAAAGGAGCCGTTTGGACGCTTTTCATCACTTGTTTACAATGCAAAAGCTCTTAGCAAAACTTATACCGAAGTGGAATTAATCAGAAAAATATTGAGGGTGCTACCGATGAATTTTGAAGCTAAAGTGACGGCGATTTAAGAATCAAAAGATCTAAATAAAATAAGCATGGAAGAGTTAACTGGAAATCTGATTACTTACGAGATAGGGCTAAAAGCAATGGAAGAACGAAAGAATTCTGAATCAAAGTAAAAGACGATTGCTCTAAATAATACCATTGAAAGTGATGACGAAGATCATGTTGAAGAGCTAGCCATGGTTTTTAAAAAACGGGCTAACAGAAAATACATGTCGCAAAAGAAGAATTCAAAATCTAACAAGTCCAAACATTCAGATAGCTCAGACGATGAATTTTTTTCTACAATTGCAAGAAACCCGGGCATATCAAACTAGACTTCCCCCTTCTTAAGAATGAAAAAAAGAAGAGAAAGAAGGCTTTTGCTGCTACATGGGATGACGAGGAAGGAGAAGAAGTTTCTGACAACGATGAAGAGGAAGCTAATTTGTGTCTTATGGCTCAGTCCAATTCGAAAAGTAGTGAAGAGGATTCAAGTGAGGTATTGAATTTCACTTATAAAGATTTGATTTTAATGTGTCATGATCTTACAAAAACTGTTGATTCTCTTGAACAAAAAGTTAAGAAATTAAAACCTGATAGGTCAAAACTAGTTCAAGAAAATAACAGATTAGAAAAAAAACTTGAAAAGGTTAAGAATTCACAGTTTTTAGAATGCAATGAATGTCAGATTTTGAGTGATGATTTATTTAATTTTAAAACTAGTTTTGAGTTACTTTAAAGTGAAAACGTGAATTTGAAAAACGATAATTGTGATTTTGAAAAGGAGATTGAAAAGCTTAGAGAATTTGAAAAACTTGAATGTGAAAAATATAAACAATTTGAAATTGAAATTTCTAAGTCCAATGCTAAAATCAAAGCGCTTGAAATTTTTGTTTTAAAACAAACTGATACTGAAAAGAGAAATTTGGCTATTAATCGTTGTTCAAATTTAATGAAAGAAAATAGTTATCTTAAATTTAAAATTCAACGACTTGAATCAACTTTGACAAAATTTTCTTAAGGAGAAAAATCATTGAATATGTCGTTAAAAAACCAATTATTTGTTGAGAATAAGAAAGGACTCGACTTTGGGAGAATTGATTCTAATGATTTTAAAAATCCTACAAACAGCTTTGAGTATGTTCAAATTGGAAATTTGAATTCTAATAATTTCATATGGTTTTCAAATCATAAACGAAATGAAAAATCGTTTAAAAACAATTCAGTTAAACGTGTTTAGATCCCAAAAGATGACAAAATGAATTTGATTAAAGTTAAACGAATTTGGGTTCCTAAAGGCACTTTAGTGAATAATAATGGATTGTTATATAAATGGGTTTAGGTGCCAAAATGTGTAAACGAAGCTAAGAGTGGTAAAACAGTCTTTGTTAGACCACTCGATGTTATAAATATTTAGGTACCTAGGGAGGCTAAGGAAAAACTGTGCTTAAGAGAGATAAAATTCAAGTTGTTCCATATTATTGAATTATTTGAAGTTCATTAGCCATAAATTTATGATTTGGAGATTCATTGGTTCACATCGATAACGGTAAGTCAGGTATGATCTCTAAACTCGTGTTTTTTATTTTCTTTTTGATTTTCTTTTATGTTGATTTGTATTAACACTATCATAATATTTTTGGCATATCTTGAACACTATTAATCGAAATTTAAAATTTATGATGTTCTAGAAAGCTAATGAAATTTCACACATCTTCGTTGATTTGAGTTTCTTCTATTTCACTTTGGAAAATATCAAAAAGTGCACTCAGTTCAGCGTATTACTTGAAAGCTATAATTGACTAGTTGTGATAATTTCATAGTTTTCTCAAATTGGCTTGATTATATTGATTTTGAAATCATTTTTGGTTGATTGTTAAAGTTCATGGATTTGAAATCTGAAAATAAATTTGTTTCTCAAGTGATTTCAAATAATGTGCCTTTGGTTTGAATCATAGACTGTTCCTTGTGCTTTTTAAAAAATACCCTGAAAATTTCTCTTGAAATTCTTGCATTGAAACTAATTTTGTGTTGCTCTGATAAAGGAAATTGATTTGATTCGTTTAGTGTCTTGGTGATTGGACGATGAGTTAAAAAAACAGTGACTATATTTCTTTAAATTCCGTAGGCAATTTGAATTACATATACATTTTTTTTTAAATTGTCTAGGAGCAATCAGTCTTAAAAGCATTAGAAAATTTCATATTCGACTGATTGATTCTTTAAAAAAAACAAATTTTCATCTTATAGTAATATTTCAAAAAACCCTCATGAAATTGATATTTTCAATTTTAAAATTATTTTTGATTATTTATTCAAAAATTGAAATTATTGATCAATTTGAACCATTTTTGGAACTCATCAAAATTATTAATAGATTTATGAAATTGTGATGAGTTGTGACTATCATATATTTCATAACAAGAGAAAATATTATTTAACTTCTCATGATGATCAGACAGATTTTATAATATTTTTGAATTAGTACTTATTTCATGATCATCTTCTATTTCTACCATATTTTTGTCACTCATCGTGGTTTTATCTAATGTGGGGAGATTAAATTATAATTGGAAATAAGGAAAACTTTGATGAAATTATTAAATAAAAAAATAATAATAAATATTTATTTTATCCTTGGTATTCACTCTCATTTAAAAGTCCTCGCGGTTATGCATGGGTGAATCACTTTAATCTCTATGTGCTTCCATTCTCATTTAAAAGTCCTCGGGTTGTGCATGGATGGAACTTATAAGAGAGGATAAATTTAAGCATTCTTCTAATCTCATTTATAAGTCCTCGTGGCCATGCATAGTTAGAAAATACTTAACAAATTTTGTGCTTAAATTTGGTATTTATTTGAAAGTTATGGGATTCATATTATAAAAACTCTCCTCATTTTATAAAATCAATCGTAAATCCATCATTCTGAAAAGTGTAATTTGCTTCTAATTTGAAGAATATTATGATTTTTGTTTGATTACATGTGATTTACGATATATATTTTCTTATTTTTTTTTGGCAAGGCAATTTACGATATATATTTTCTCTCTTGATTTGAATTTATATATCTAGTCTATATTCATCACTATTTCGATTTCTATTATCCTTTTGATGATAACAAAAGGGGGAGAATGGTTAGAGATTTTGATTGATAAGTGAATAATTCAAGAATATTTTAATATTGCAACTTCAATTAAATTTTAAAATCACTCATATATGCATATATATAGAGGGAGTTCAGTTGTATGGGGAGCATACAAATAGGGATAGTATTATATTTCACATTCAAACACATTTATCACATTCAAAATCTTAGTTTATGTTTGTCATCGTCAAAAGGGAGAGATTGTTGAGTATAACAGTATGATTTTTGTTTAATGATAACAAACATATATATATTATTTTATAAATGTGTTTGCAAACAGTACTATTCTATATTACACAGCACATACAGAAATAAATATTTATTTAAATAGAATACTACCACAGAGAATTGAATATTCAAACAGTATTTTTATTTAAATAAATATTTTATTCCCACAGTTGAAATAGTACATATACATCACTCCACTATTTACAATCCAGTTAAATATACTTGGATATTTCTGTTTAATTCAGACATGACACACTTGAATATATATCACATGAATTGTACTATTAAAAGAATTCAAATAAAATAGACAAACTGAATTAAACAGCAAAAATATATTTTTTATTTATTTAAATTCAATTTGCGAGTACAATTTTATTCACGTCTACAATCATTTTCATATACAGAAGATCCTCACTACATATCACTGGGTTATACATACATAGTTACATAAACATTCACTAACACTGCATCTTCATGAGCTTCCAAACCAGTCCAGTCATCTCCATACCTGTCACAGAAGCACACATAGTAAACTGGAACAAAAAAAGAATTAAATACAAGCAAATATAAATTTATTTTAAATTTTATTTGCCTCAGAATTTTTGGTGTGTTTCTCATCATTTTTCTGATTTGGTCTGATTTATATCTAGTGCTCACATTTGTTTAAGTATACAGAGAAGAAACTAGTATTGCAACTGAGGAGTAGCCTCATGGACCAACTCAACTCAGTGCATATCAACACAAGAAAGAGCAACAACCAAATTCACATGGACATCAGTGTGTGCATGTATCAATTCAAGGCAGAAAGAATGCCTCAGCAAATCAAGTGTGTGTACAGGAAGCAAAGCAATTTGAAGTTCAAGTGCTCAGCTCAACCATTCAAGACACAACATAAAGCAGGCCAATTGCAAGAAAAGTACACAAGGATATGGTGCAACAGGAAGGGACATAGTGCATATGTGGTCATGGTGTACACAGCAAAAAGGGTCAAGTTTCTTTTTTAAAAAAAAAAATTTAGGCATATATGGTAAAGCAACCAAACATACAATGAATAACAAATCTGAGCAAAGTTATAACATGGCACAAGTACAAGCGAGTCTTACATGCGCAATAGACATATATAGCATATGTTCTTAATCAGGTTTTTTTTTCAAGTTTACATGGATATACTTGCAATACACCATGTTAAGGCTGAGCTAAGTAACAGGCTAGTAAAAGCTGCCGACTACACAACACAAAGGTCCGGACATGGTGAGACAAACTAGCAACAAAGAAAATTTCCAAGAGGAAAGTGCAAGTGCACAACACATATTTACATGCTGATAAGAATGCAAGCATACAAAGGTGGATGGCACAAGAATTTCAGGATACACTGAAGCAGAGGACCGGCATAAGCATCATGTAGCAGACTATAGTAAATTAAATGAAAGCCCAAATGGCTCAACTTCATCGAGCAAATAGAAATGGCAAAGACTACATAACAGTACCCCTGATCAAGACAGTATCAATTCATATCAATTTTTTTTAGTACCAGAAAACATCACAAGCATGTGGAATGCAAAGATCACAAGTGCAGTATCATGTTCGAGCTTAAACAAGACACAGCAAAGGGTTTAAGTCAAGTGTAGCATCAGTTAAAACTCAAGGAAAATCAAGTTAGTACTAGTTCAAATTTGTATAGCATCAGTACTTATTTTTCGGCAAGACAAAATCAGTGTAGTAACTGCTCTTATCAAAATATAACAACTGTTCTTATCTAAGTGTTTCAAGGAAAAGGCGTGTTCAATTTAAAAAGGTCCATTTGATTTTAATGGCAAAGTATAATTTAAAAATGGACAAGAATTCATCACGCGAAAGTTCCAGAAACTATTGACACAAGTATTTTCAAGAAAATATACGAGCATAGCAAAAATAGGAGAAAGGCATTCGAATTCAAAATCAACGAAGAATCAAATTCTAGAACTCACAGCAATAAACACTAAAGACCAATTCAAAGCCGAGAAGACTTCAGGCCAAAATTTATGCAATTTCTAATGACCAAATCACAATAAGAAATCAGATAATATTTAGGAATTTAAATCCTATATGTATACACCACATCGTCATCGACGTTTCGCATTTAAAATTCAAGGAAAAAAATCAAACAAATAAATTCAGAAGAGCTCACATAGATTCAGCAATTTTTGATCGATTAAGAGGCCAAATCATTTGACTAATATCATCAACAAATTGGAGCGTCAGAGACGAATTTCCTAAACAACATATCAAGTCCCGATTTGGGTCAGAGATTGCAAATCCTAGCTAAATCGCCTCCGCCATTTTTAATTCTAGAAAGAAGAAATAAAGGGGCCAAGTTATTAAAGTGGTTAAAGCAAACAAAGTGGCTGGCCAAGCTTATTAAAGGGGTTAAGTTTTTTTTAATATAGGGTTATGATTTTGGGTTTATTTTTTTTAAGGATTTTTATTTTTAAGTGTTTTAATTTGTAATCAAGTTTATAGTTTTCTAGTTTGTCTGTAAAACTGAGACGAATTATGGGGTTGTAATTCGAGGAAATCTGGTTTCGAGGATAGAAATCAGTGCAGAGTTTTGAGCTTAGGGTTAGAAAAGTTGGGAGCGAGTGTCGCGAGTTTACAGGGGATTGTTGTAACACCCCGTGAATTCTATAATGTTAAGCTTCACAAATTAAAGTATAATTAATTATAAATAATGCAATCAAGGGAAATGGGTTATGCCATTGCGTTCGTCTCGAAATTCTGCTTGAGATAGAGTTCAAGTTTGCGTAAAACGAATATCGTATGAAGAAGATATGGACGAACGAAGTTGGGCAGAAAAACCAGAAAACGGGTCAGAATGCACTGGCGCACTTGTGAAGTGCGCCAGAACAAAGTTGAACTGGCGCACTTGGGAAGTGCGCCAGTACAATTTTGGCCTGGCGCAACTGCCAAGTGCGCCCAGGTCAGGAAGACCTGCTGGTCAGGTCCTGGCTGGCCTGGTCAGGGTCTGGTCGAATTCTGATGCTTGGCTGAGTCACTAGAGCTTGCGTGTCACCTCTTGATTGGCTCTTTGAACTTTGTATGGTCTAGATTCCTCCTATCTTCATCTGACGGCTCAAAAAAAATTAAAATTCTATAAATACAACTCAAGTCTAACCCTAAATTCACACAAATAATAGAATACAAAAGCCGTCATGCTGCTGGAGAGGAACTAGGAATGGCTATCAATTAGAAAGTCTAGAGACAAGCCAACAAGCCTAAGAGGCGAATCAAATTAGAAGAAGATTAAAGCTTAATCAAATCATTCAACGCAACTTTGCTACCCAAAGGAGAGCATCTCCAAATCAGAATAACAGAAATCAGAAAACAAGAATTCATCACACATTGTAAGTATAGTGACCTTTCAAAATATGAATAAAAACTATGATGTGATTTGATGTAAATGAAAATAGAATCGTGTTGTTATAATCTTTGTGTATTGTAATGGTTCTATCATGACTTGTGTATTGACGTTTGTGGCATAAATTGATTGATGCAAGCCTATTGAACAATTGTATATGAAAAACAATGGCACTTGCAAGCTTGTGGCAAAAACTAGAAATTGATCCCTTTTTGTATATGTCGATGGCATGGACTATGTATATTCCCTTAGTCTAAATTAGAATTTATGTAAACATGTTATAGACCTTTTATGCCTACATGACCCAAAACCTATGATATCATTCTTATGATTATTGGCAAGTATAATTAGATCTATGTTTGCAAGTATAATTGGATCTATGTTTCATAAACTATGCAAGTTCATGTTTATTTGCAAAATATAATTGGTTCTATGTCAAACATCGTTTGGGTTTCATAAACTATGCAAGTTCATGTTGAAATAGGCTATATGATTAGATGTAAAAATTGTACGTTTTTGATGAATATATAACATGCTAGTTTTGTGGTCGATATTATGCCAAGTTAAACATGTTTAAACACAAGTTTGTATTTGCCTAAACTATGCCATTTCATATGTCACCTACTTAGTCATACTTTGATTTGAATGCAAGTTCACATGACCCATGTTATATGTTAGTTGAATCGCCAAATTGCAAGTTCATGCGCCACACACCTTTATGTATTACATGTTCTTGATTTCCCCTTTTCCTCACGTTTATAAAGTTGGGCTGAATTGTGACAAGCCCAACACATGTTATAACGTTGCGAACAAACGGGGGTAATAACGTTGGGTGTAAAATATGAAAATATATGTTGGCATGTTTGGCACATGCCAACGATTATGACACATAAGCGGTATGAATTGAAATACCCAAAAATAAAAGATATGACATTTACATATAGTTGAGAAGTAATAAAATATGTAAATTTAGAAAACACGACATGCTTAACCCTAGGTTGGATTGAGTTGTGATGTAAACCTGCCCGGACCCGCCCGGTTGTCCAGTAGTCACAACAATACCTATCCAATGTGGGTGGTTAAGCATTGAGCCCAATAAGGACCCGAGGTTAGACTGAGCTATGGTGTAAACCCGCCCGGAACCGACCGGCATATCCAGTAACTGTAGCAATACCTGTCTAATGTGAGTGGTCTGGTGCTCCTAAGAGGCTAAGGAAAGATGGTAGGGTTAAGTCAACTATAACACTTAACCAAATTCGACATGTTAACAAGAATTGATGGGTGGGGTTAGGTAAATACAGACATTTAACCACTTAACATGTTTGACTAGAAAATCATGGTAACGAGGGACCCGTTTCAGCAGTAACCCAAAGTTAGGTATCAACGGTACCCTGAAACTAGGCAGGGTGGGGCACGATTACTGGGCTGGTTGTAAGCGGTCAAACGACGGCGGTGGGTGCACAGTGTAGGTCTAACGGGGTGCGGGCGTGCACACACTCCGGAGCAGACAACCAGGGCACTGGGGACACCAGTAGTATAACCTATGCCTTCTAGTTTTGTGTCGGGGCCGCCACCATGGGTCTTGATACACCCCATGGTGGGACCAGCATAGGTATCTACAATTCTTGGGGGCCGTATGACACATGTTAACGCGAGTAGGAGCCGGTCTTTAATAAGAATGGGGATCACTTCACCCTCACCATGGGGTGCCAGTTAGAATAAACTCGAGTAGGTGTAGAGATATAGTATGGGTGTGATAGTACATTCGACACTTCCTTAGCTTGTGACACTTTCCTATTTTTAGTTTACATCCATCGTACCCTTTTCTTATTCACATATTGAAGAGTTACTATATTTACTCAGGCTTTATGTCTGACCCTATTTTCTTTTCGTCTTCTTTTCTTTCATTCCCCCCCCCAAGGTCCACAGGGAGGAAATAGCTCAACTCAGTCAGGCTCTTTACAAGCACCAAGAACGTAGATGTATGATTTGGATCTTTCTTTCTCGGAAAATGGCTTTGGATATCACTATGGGGATTTTTGTCGCTTTATTTATGTTTTCATGCTTCTTTAATAATCAAGGCAGTTATGAGGTTGTAATGTTGGAAGTATTTTGAGACAATTATGGAAATCTTTTGTTTGATACACGTATTTATGAAATAAAAGTTTGTTTGGTTTCCGCTGTTTAAAATATGTGTATTTATATCTGTCTTGAGTTCATCTGTGGCTTTTACTTATAAACCTCCACCAAAGTTAAGGCATTCCCTTTGTGAGTGACCTTAATGGAGGTGGGGTGTTTCACTTGGTATCAGAGCACAGGTTTACCAGACAAGATAAAAGTTTTTGAAAATTGTTTTCAAAAAGAAAGTTTAAAGAAGCATTTTTTTTAGAAAAAGTGTTATATTTATAAAAAGACAAAATCCCCCAAAGCCATGTGCCCTATCTATCCCTCTCTATCCTTCATTTTGAATTTTTCCTTTCCGTTTCAGTATGTCTGGGGACCTTACTCCCCAGCTACAGACGCTTTTACTCCTCCTCCTCCTCTGCGCGAAACAGCAAGCGGAAAAATCGCAGAATAAGAAGACGGATAATAGTCAAGGAGGAAAGGACCACAACAATAATAACAAGACACGTGAGAAAAGGAAATGTTATTTCTGTAGCATTGTTGGGCATATAGTCCAGGATTGTAGAAAGAAGAAGATGAAGATGGGGGCATGCTTTCAGTGTGGTGATATTGGACATATCAATAAGAACTGCCCTAAGAAGCAAGGGCAAGGCCCGCAAGCAGGACCTTCTGGGGTTACCTCTTTAACTTCTTCTCCTAACCGCCTTGTTTTATCTTGCTTATCTTCTCAATCCTATCTTGAGAACGAGGTAGAAATATTTCTGTAGAAAGCTTAGTTTATCTTTATGATCATCCAGTTCGTACACTTTTTGACTCTGGCGCATCACACTCTTTTATTTCATCTGCCTTAGTAGAATCTCTGCATCTAGACACTAGTATGGTAGAAGATCCCTTAGTAGTTTCAAATCTAATTGGGGGCTCCGCTTACTTGTCAATGGTTTGTTTGGGTTTGAAAATCTCTATTCTCAGCGTTGAGTTTAGTTGTAATGCCTTTGTTTTGGGCTTCTCGGGATATGGTTTGATCTTAGGCATGGACTGGCTATCCAGTAATAGTGCCATTCTTGACTGTGAGAAAAGAGTAGTTAGACTCTTGACTCGGCTTGGTAACACTCTAGAAATTTCTTGTAATCCCTTGAATGTTGTTATGCTTAGTTATCTAGAGTCGCTTGATGCTTCTGATGAGAATTTGCAATCAGTTAGAGTAGTCCGGGAATATCCGGATGTCTTTGAGGAAGTGAAAGGCTTACCTCTGAGGCGGGAAATAGACTTCCGCATATATCTTGTGGATAACGCAAAGCCTGTAGCTTTACCTGTCAGACACATGGCTTCAAGGGAAAGAAAGGAGCTCAATAAGCAGGTTAAAGAACTTCTCGAAAAGGGGTTCATTAGACGAAGCATTTCGGAATGGGGTGCTCCAGTGGTGTTCGCAACCAAATCAGACGGTTCGCTTCGCCTTTGCGTCGACTATAGGGAGTTAAACAAATTGACCAAGAAAAATAGGCACCCTCTTCCCCGAATCGACGATTTGTTTGATCAGCTTGTAGGTGCGACGGTCTTCTCCCAACTTGATCTGGCAACTGGGTTCCATCAGCTAAGAGTAGCTGAACACAGCATTGATAAGACAGCGTTCAGAACCCCAGATGGTTTCTTCGAGTGGCTTGT
Source organism: Allium sativum (assembly GCA_030737875.1). Lineage (NCBI taxonomy): Eukaryota > Viridiplantae > Streptophyta > Magnoliopsida > Asparagales > Amaryllidaceae > Allium > Allium sativum. Next base: position 724,689,730 of record CM060919.1, on the reverse strand, counting down.
CATGCCTTTCGGCTTGACAAACGCACCCGCTTATTTTGTAGACCTAATGAGCAGGGTGTTCAGAGAATTCCTCAACAAATTTGTGGTTGTCTTCGTAGATGATATCTTAATCTTCTCAAAGAGTGGGGAAGAACATGCTCAGCATCTGAAAGAAATCATGGATACTCTCCGTGCACATCAACTAAAAGCCAAATTCTCCAAGTGTCACTTCTGGAGAAAAGAAGTAAGCTTTCTTGGGCATATAGTGTCCAAAGAAGGGTTGGCTGTGGACCCCGCGAAAGTGGTGGTGGTACAAGATTGGAAGACACCAAGAAATGCAACCGAAGTTCGAAGCTTTCTTGGGCTAGCCGGTTTTTACCAAAAGTTTATTAGGGATTTTGCGAAAATCTCAGCCCCATTCACAAGGCTAACAAAGAATAATCTGGCGTTCACTTAGGATTTGGACTGCGAGTTTGCTTTCCAACGATTAAAAAGGGCTCTTACAACAGCCCCAGTTCTAACTCTGCCTGACGGAAGCAAAATGTTCACAGTATACACGGATGCATGTGGAACGGGACTAGGCGTTGTTCTAATGCAAGAAGGAAGGGTAGTAGCTTATGGCGGAAGACAATTGAAAGTTCATGAAAAGAACTACCCAACCCACGATCTTGAGTTAGCCGCCATCGTCTTTGCACTTAAGTCTTGGCGCCATTATCTCCTAGGTGAGAAGTTTGAATTATACACTGACCATAAATCGTTGAAATATCTATTCTCCCAGAAGGATCTTAACTTGAGGCAGCAAAGATGGATGGAGTTTCTTGCCTCGTATGACTTTTAAATTTCCTATACTCCCGACAAAGGCAACGTAGTAGCAGACGCGTTGAGCCGAAATAAACTGACCCTAAGCCCACTCTTCATAGAAAGGCAAAGCTTGGAGTATATAGCCAGTTAGGCCCTCCTCGGATTTTGTACCAGGTTTGCTAGCATCTCTCGAAGTACGCCCTACTCTCTTGGACTCAATAGGGGCAGCACAACGTGAAGACCCTTAGCTTGTTGATGTGATTGATAAACTTATTAGGGGTGAGACTTCTAGTCACCTCATTAGATACGCCATCGATGATAAGGGTTGGCTGAGACGAGATGGAAGATTATGCGTCCCGCAAGCAAGGGAATTGACAAAGAAGGTTCTCGAGGAAACGCATCATTCCAAGATGACTATACACTCTAGCGGTGATAAGATGTACAAGGATATAAAAAGGACTTTCTTTTGGAGCGGCATGAAGCAAGACGTGGCAGATTTCGTTTCTAAGTGCATGACCTGCCAACGGGTCAAGGCGGAACAAAAGAAGCCTGGAGGACTACTTCACCCTCTAGAGGTCCCACAGTGGAAGTGGGATAGCATTTCAATGGACTTCATTGATGGACTGCCTAGGTCGAGAAGAGGCAACACTAACATTTGGGTAATAGTGGATAGGCTTACTAAAATCGCCCACTTTATACCTATCAAGAGTAGAAGGACTGCCGCATCTCTAGCATCTCTTTATCTCAAGGAAATAGTTCGACTCCATGGGATACCCTCCAGCATTGTTAGTGACCGAGACCCTATCTTCACGAGTGAGTTTTGGCGGAGTCTACAAGAAGCTGTAGGCACGCAGTTATGTTTGAGCACGGCCTATCACCCCCAAACCGACGGTCAGACGGAAAGGGTGAATAGAGTTTTAGAGGATCTTTTAAGACTTTGCGTTCTTGACTTTGGAGGGACGTGGGAGGATCACCTCCCTTTAGTGGAATTCGCCTACAACAACAGCTACCAAGCTACCATCGGCATGGCACCTTTGAAGCCTTGTATGGAAGACCGTGCAAATCACCAACTTGTTGTTGGGAGTCTACAGATAAGCTTATACTTGGGCCAAACATGATTCGAGAAACTTCAGAGAAAGTGGACTTGATACGTAGAAGAATGAAGACAGCCCAAGACAGACAGAAATCCTACGCCGACAAAAGAAGGACTGACCTTGAGTTTGAGGTTGGGGACAGGGTTTTCCTTAAGGTATCCCCTTTAAGGAACGTCGTTCGCTTTGGATCCGCAGGAAAGCTAGCACCAAGATTTGTAGGACCGTTCCCTATCATCGAGAAGATTGGGAAAATGGCTTATAGAGTAAATCTGCCTGAAAGATTGGCTGGAATTTACAACGTCTTTCACGTTTCTCATCTTCGGAAATGTCTACATGAATCAGCGGAAGTGGTGGAGCCAAGCATTCTAGAAGAAGCCGAAGTGGAACGTGAAGCAACTGTGAGGAGAGTTCCAACTCGAATCATAGGAACTGAAATCAAAAAGCTACGCAACCGCGAAGTGAAGCTCGTTAAGGTTCAGTGGAGCGACGCCGAGGAAGACGCGACTTGGGAAACTGAGGACAGAATACGCGCTGCCTACCCTCTTCTTTTTGAGGGTACATCTTTGACCTCTCTTTTTCTTAAGTTGTGCTTGTATCTATCTTTTTAGGTATATCTGCTCGATATTATCCTTTATCCTTAGGTAGAAACCCTTTTGGATGTAAACATGTATTTGAAACATGTTATGGTTGATGGCTGCAAGTGGTTGCAAGTGGTTGCTAGTGGTTGCTAGTGGTTGCTCGTGGATGCATATACACACACAACCTAGGTCTTAGATCGGCTCAATCACTTCATGCTGCATATGCATATATGTATTCTTATTTGTATATGGTTGAAAACTTGATATGATGTCATATGGTCGTTGCATTTGTATGAATAGTTGTGCACTCATGTAGAATTATGAGTAGGAAAAAAATTTCATACATAATGGATTCATGACACTTACAAGATTTGCATTAAGGAGGTCAACTGAATCAGTAGACCGCCTGATTTCTGCATTAGATAAGGACATGTACACACACTATGCATATGACCATGAAGCATTAGAAGTTTTTTAAGGACAGTGGATGCCTGCGTTTGTTGGTTGAGTAGATGGACTGTTGGATGGTAGGATATACATTCTTCCTAACTTGAAGATTTCGGGGACGAAATCCTTTTAGGGGGGAGAATGTAACACCCCGTGAATTCTACAACGTTAAGCTTCACAAATTAAAGTATAATTAATTATAAATAATGAAATCAAGGGAAATGGGTTACGCCATTGCGTTCGTCTCAAAATTCTGCTTGAGATAGAGTTCAAGTTTGCGTAAAACGGATATCGTATGAAGAAGATATGGACGAACGAAGTTGGGCAGAAAAACCAGAAAAACGGGTCAGAATGCACTGGCGCACTTGTGAAGTGCGCCAGAACAAAGTTGAACTGGCGCACTTGGGAAGTGCGCCAGTATAATTTTGGCCTGGCGCACCTGCCAAGTGCGCCCAGGCCAGAAAGACCTGCTGGTCAGGTCCTGGCTGGCCTGGTCAGGGTCTGGTCGAATTCTGATGCTTGGCTGAGTCACTAGGGCTTGCATGTCACCTCTTGATTGGCTTTTTGAACTTTGTATGGTCTAGATTCCTCCTATCTTCATCTGACGGCTCAAAACAATATAAAATTCTATAAATACAACTCAAGTCTAACCCTAAATTCACACAAATAATAGAATACAAAAGTCGTCATGCTGCTGGAGAGGAACTAGGAATGGCCGTCAATTAGAAAGCCTAGAGACAAGCCAACAAGCCTAAGAGACGAATCAAATTAGAAGAAGATTAAAGCTTAATCAAATCATTCAACGCAACTTTGCTACCCAAAGGAGAGCATCTCCAAATCAGAATAACAGAAATCAGAAAACAAGAATTCATCACACGTTTTAAGTAAAGTGACCTTTCAAAATATGAATAAAAACTATGATGTGATTCGATGTAAATGAAAATAGAATCATGTTGTTATAATCTTTGTGTATTGTAATGGTTCTATCATGACTTATGTATTGATGTTTGTGGCATAAATTGATTGATGCAAGCCTATTGAACAATTGTATATGAAAAACAATGGCACTTGCAAGCTTGTGGCAAAAACTAGAAATTGATCCCTTTTTGTATATGTCTATGACATGGACTATGTATATTCCCTTAGTCTAAATTAGCATTTATGTAAACATGTTATAGACCTTTTATGCCTACATGACCCAAAACCTATGATATCATTCTTATGTTTATTGGCAAGTATAATTAGATCTATGTTTGCAAGTATAATTGGATCTATGTTTCATAAACTATGCAAGTTCATGTTTACTTGCAAAATATAATTGGTTCTATGTCAAACATCGTTTGGGTTTCATAAACTATGCAAGTTCATGTTGAAATAGGATATATGATTAGATGTAAAAATTGTACGTTTTTGATGAATATATAACATGCTAGTTTTGTGGTCGATATTATGTCAAGTTAAACATGTTTAAACACAAGTTTGTATTTGCCTAAACTATGCCATTTCATATGTCACCTACTTAGTCATACTTTGATTTGAATGCAAGTTCACATGACTCATGTTATATGTTAGTTGAATCGCCAAATTGCAAGTTCATGCGCCACACACCTTTATGTATTACATGTTCTTGATTTCCCATTTTCCTCACGTTTATAAAGTTGGGCTGAATTGTGACAAGCCCAACACATGTTATAACGTTGCGAACAAACGGGGGTAATAACATTGGGTGTAAAACATGAAAATATATGTTGGCATGTTTGGCACATGCCAACGATTATGACACATAAGCGGTATGATTTGAAATACCCAAAAATAAAAGATATGACATTTACATATAGTTGAGAAGTAATAAAATATGTAAATTTAGAAAACACGACATGCTTAACCCGAGGTTGGATTGAGTTGTGATGTAAACCTGCCCGGACCCGCCCGGTTGTCCAGTAGTCACAACAATACCTATCCAATGTGGGTGGTTAAGCATTGAGCCCAATAAGGACCCGAGGTTAGACTGAGCTATGGTGTAAACCTGCCCGGAACCGACCGGCATATCCAGTAACCGTAGCAATACCTGTCTAATGTGAGTGGTCTGGTGCTCCTAAGAGGCTAAGGACAGATGGTAGGGTTAAGTCAACTATAACACTTAACCAAATTCGACATGTTAACAAGAATTGATGGGTGGGGTTAGGTAAATACAGACACTTAACCACTTAACATGTTTGACTAGAAAATCCTGGTAACGAGGGACCCGTTTCAGCAGTAACCCAAAGTTAGGTATCAACGGTACCCTGAAACTAGGCAGGGTGGGGCACAATTACTGGGCTGATTGTAAGCGGTCAAACGACGGCGGTGGGTGCACAGTGTAGGTCTAACGGGGTACGGGCGTGCACACACTCCGGAGCAGACAACCAGGGCACTGGGGACACCAGTAGTATAACCTATGCCTTCTAGTTTTGTGTCGGGGCCGCCACCATGGGTCTTGATACACCCCATGGTGGGACCAGCATAGGTATCTACAATTCTTGGGAGCCGTATGACACATGTTAACGCGAGTAGGAGCCGATCTTTAATAAGAATGGGTATCACTTCACCCTCACCATGGGGTGCCAGTTAGAATAAACTCGAGTAGGTGCAGAGATATAGTATGGGTGTGATAGTACATTCGACACTTCCTTAGCTTGTGACACTTTACTATTTTTAGTTTACATCCATCATACCCTTTTCTTATTCACATATTGAAGAGTTACTAGATTTACTTAGGCTTTATGTCTGACCCTATTTTCTTTTCGTCTTCTTTTCTTTCGTTCCCCCCCCAGGTCCACAGGGAGGAAACAACTCAACTCAGTCAGGCTCTTTACAAGCACCAAGAACGTAGATGTATGATTTGGATCTTTCTTGCTCGGAAAATGGTTTTGGATATCACTATGGGGATTTTTGTCACTTTATTCATGTTTTCATGCTTCTTTAATAATCAAGGCAGTTATGAGGTTGTAATGTTGGAAGTATTTTGAGACAATTATGGAAATCTTTTGTTTGATACATGTATTTATGAAATAAAAGTTTGTTTGGTTTCCGTTGTTTAAAATATGTGTATTTATATCTGTCTTGAGTTCATCTGTGGCTTTTACTTATAAACCTCCACCAAAGTTAAGGCATTCCCTTTGTGAGTGACCTTAATGGAGGTGGGGTGTTTCAATTGTAAACATAGAGATTGTTTTAATTCCTAGTAGAAACCTTGGGTAATACAGTAGTAGGCCAGGTATTGCCAAAGCTGGTATATTTGTGTGTTATTTATTTTCCGCATTTACTCTAATTATTATCTGGGATTGATATTATTTAAGTACTCAGCAAAAACTGTAATAAACCCTATTCAACTCCCCCCCCCCCCTCTAGGTTTAATTTAGATCCTACGCATAGTTGGAATCCAACTTCCAATACGAGTTTTGCATTTTCATCTATATAGCCAGCATAATGAGATGGGGCGTTATGCGAGCTAAGATCGATACATTTACTTTCAAAAGTGTTTTCCACACCTAGACACAAAAATATTTGTTTTAAAGAATATCAAGCATGTTTGGCTATTATAAGTTAAAACTCTTTCCTCCGGTTTGCATTGAATTGTGTGATGGGACTTGAGTCATATAATAGTTTCATTTTTGAAAAAGCATTGTGAGTTGTTTATGATTAGTATTCAAGTGGATAAAACATGTTCCATGTTATATGGCGTGGTCCTGTGATTTACCCGACTTTTAAAATAAAGTAAATTACGGCTTTAGTTCTCACACCATTCGCATGACTGATCCAAAGTTTATTGTTTCCCACCTAAACTCTGAGTGCCCATATTTTCTACATGAGCACTCTAGTAGTTTTGGTTAGCATATATTTTTTAGAGCATGTGCTAGATAGAAGCTAAAGTTGTGTCCAGAGCATTTTATTTCTTCCATTAAGTATATGATTTCCGCTGTGTACTTGTTATATTCTGATTGTTATTTCTGCTATGTATTGTATTTATTAATGTAATCTGATGTAAGTTGTACTCTGATGTAATAGTTATTGTAATGATAATAAAAAAGTTGTTTAGTTCATATTAGTCCTAGTCCCAAGCGATACGTCTTGTTCATCAGTTTAAGTCGGTTTGACGATCGATTCGAATCGGCCAAAAAGGTGGAGTGTCACAATTTGCGTAATAAAACTTAAAAATTGGGCTAGTAATGTAGTGCCAACTGTAAAGATGGTTTTCTATGACACCAGGTCCTTTCTCCCCAAGTCACTGTCAGAATCTTCTTGCAAATTAGCTTAGTTTCATATATCTACTTGAAATTACATGAATTTTGATCTGTATATCAACACATTTCGCTTTGTACTCTTAACTTACTCTACTATAATCTTAGGAACTCACATGAAATTATGTATGTGTATGTATAAATGGTAAAAAAAATAAGCAAATAAGGTGCTTCAGGAAGACATTCCAAAGAAGGAAGTCAAAATCTACAATAATAAGTTAATAGTCAAAATTAGTTCATGATGTTGACCAATTTTAAATCAACTTATTATAATATATAATTGTATTAGTCAAGGTGAGTTTTATAATCAATATTAAAGAATTACTCCTTTGACCACTTTAAATAAACGGAAAGGAGAAAAAAGGGAAATGTGAAAAGAAAGAAAAGAAACCAGTATGAGTTAATCCTAAGCTAAGATGCGTAGGCAATATAATAATCGAACGTAGGAGAAGTCATACAAACTTTATATTGGAAAAATTGTGAAAATTAACATAAAACTACCAGTTCATCATTTTAATTTATTACCGCAACTCTAGTGCAGTCAATAGAAGCAACTAGGTTTATATTGATAATATGCTTCCATGTTGCGCTTCTATTCGTTTCATCTTCATCAAAGCTTTTGAGTGCCCTGCCAATTCTGGTGCTATTTATACGAATATCTATACCTCCGTAAATATCCAAATGCTTCTGAAACGCACTAGATACATCTCCTACATTGATTCAACCAAAACCAATTTTCCTTAATGCGAATCAACTTGTATTTTCTTCCATTCAAAATTGAGTACTTAGATGATAGTACATCTTAATACTGCAAGTCTCGAGAAGTATACAACATAACATATGTCAATGTACATTTGATTTACATTACACAAGTTTCGAACCTATGGTCTCTCGCACCAAGGTCCACTGGAACAATAGTCATGCGAATCAAAGTTGTCGTTGATGATATATAATAATTAATCTCAAATGACATAACTTGTCGATGGTATATAACATTTTCAAAAGCTAAAAAAAATAAAGTATATATATTACTATTACTTGTAGCATTGCATTTGATGAACATTGCAGAAAGAAATTTCAGATCCAAATTGAATATCAGATTTTCTTTCTCTATCAAGGAAGTTTTTTCATTTCCTTTCTCTTCAGAACCGCTGACAATTCACAATTGTAACAAAAATACCATTTTTTGCAAGAGCCATGCTAATTGCTTTACCTAAAATAAATAGAAACAATCAACTAATACTTTTGTCATCAAATCGTGAGCAGTCAGTAACCATGTATAAACCAGTTGCCTATGAATATAGCATATGCACATAAACCTACGTGCATATTACCATGAAACTGTTTTTTTTTCCTCTTCTACATATAACCTATAATGAAACTTCAGTTCCTACAGAACAATAGTTTAGTGTCAACGATTCTTATAACATGTACCCTAAGATCTTGAATTATAGAATATCATGATTGTAATGAAACTTAATTAAACATATCGGGTGACATTTTCGACGGAGAGGGTGATGCTTCAATGATGGAAGAAATTGGTTTCTCTCTCTTTCCTACAATCTTGTGTTCTGTGTAACAGTTTCAGTTAGTCTTTGTGATGGAAAAAGATTATTAGTTATGTACAAATAAAGGACCGAATTTGCTAATCTTTACATATTCTTGATTGGCCATTAAGATCAAGATAAAGGAAAATAACTTTCTTGTAACTGTTTGAATATATTAATTAGCATATTTAATAGGAAAACAATTTTTCTAATATTAACCACATAAAAGAGTGCATAGGGTTTCAGATTATTTGAAAACGATAATATATACTAACCGCTGAAGATTGAAGCCCATTATCATGCAAGGCCCAATATCATCAAAGCCCAGAGTCTTTTATTTTTTACCATTAGCTATATGTCTATATATAGACATTTGTACCATATTAAATGTATCAATTATCATTCTACAAATTCAATAAAGAAATTCATTTTCGTTTCTCTCCATTACAACTTCTGTTCGATAAACATTATCAAGAATTTTATCTAAATTCTTATATGGTATCAGAGCAAAAGCTTTACAACATTCCATAATCGATCCAGCTATTGGGGATATACAATTTTAAACCCATCCGAGTATCTTCATCATTTGGGTTTAATCCTCTCATCTGAGTCGAAAAATCATCATTTGATTGTTGGTTAATCATCAGATCAGTGCCTCGCCAAATCTATTGATTGGTGGCAACAGACCTGAATCATACAAGCCTGAACAGTGAAAATCAAAGAAATCAGATTATGCCACCAAGAAAACCAAGAAATCAGTTGAAGAAATTATCATACCAGAATCATTCATCAGAAGCTGATAATCATTTGATAGACAACTGGTTGCAGATTACCTGAAGAGAAATCTAAAGTTTTCTGCATCAAGAAGGTGACCAATCTTCAATTCATCACTGTTCTTCAATCTTGAACAATTTGTTCTTGTTTATGCATCATGGGTGATTCAACTCCAGCAATTGGGTCTACTGCACCACACAATCAGTCAGCTTCCTTGAATCAACCTGCACCTTCAATCACAATAGTTGATCAACTTGTCAAGACCGTGATAAGTCTGCAAAACCAACTTATCACAACCAAACTCGTTGAAAACAACTACTTGATGTGGAAGTTTCAGATTCAAACAGGTATTGAAGGATATGGTCTAGAGGGTCATCTTTATGGAACCCTGCAAATCCCATCAAAGTTTGTTACTGATCAAGAAAACAGAGTCATAGCAAATGAAGAATATACAAAGTATCACAGGCAAGACAGATTAATCAGTGCTTGGTTGCTATCATCAATAAGTAACAATCTCATGTCTCAAGTAATAGGGTGCAGTTCTGCAAATGAAATATGGGACAATGTCGAAAAGAATTTTAATTCTCAATCTTCTGCAAAGATTATTCACTACATAAGGCAATTGCATAATTCAAGAAAAGATAACAGCAGCATGAGAGAATATCTTGCAAAAGTTAAAACAACATGCGATCAACTAGAAGTTATTGGACAAAAGGTACCAGAATTAGAACAGGTTTTAACTATTCTACATGGTCTTGGCAATGAATATGAAGCTGTTGAAGCAATAATTTCATCACAAAGAGTCACTCCTCCTATGGAAGAAGTGCACTCAATTCTTTTGGCACATGAAGCCAGGTTAGAGAGCAAAAAGCCTCAAGAATCAGACTTATCTGTCAATTATTCCAACAGTAACAAAGGTAAGGGTACAAGAAACAATTATCAAACTCAAAGGAGTGGTTTCAGTGGAACATCAAAAGGCAGAGGTAGATACAGTAACACTGGTAATAGACCAAAGTGTCAAACTTGTGAAAGAATTGGACACATAACTTTCAAGTGCTATTTTAGATTCAACCAAAGTTATACTCCAAATCAGGCTACTACTAATCAAAGAAATGCAAATATGGCACATGTTCAAATTAATCAAAATGTTCAGAATGACAATAACAATCAATCTAAAGTAGTCAGAGCAGAGCATATGAATGATGAAACCTGGTATCCAGATTCAGGAGCAACAAATCATCTAATAAACAATTTGAACAATCTAAACTAGGGTTGCAAGGAATACAGAAGTTATAAATTTGTTTGCATGGGAAATGGTAAGTCTATTCTTATTACTTACACTGGTAGTGGATATATTAATGGAAATAGACAATTAATACTGAACAACTTATTAAGAGTCCCTGATATTAAGAAAAATATTCTAAGTGTGTCTCAATTTGCTAATGATTACCAAGTATATTTTGAATTTTATCCAAAATATTGCTTGGTTAGGGACATACTTACTAAGAATATTTTATTGCAGGGAAATGAGATAAGAGACTGTACAAGTTCATTGCTAACAACTACAGCAGTTGTATGAAAGGAAATATATTGTGTAATCACGGTGAAACTAGTGTTGAAAAAAAAGTAGTACTTTTAATGTGTGGCATAATAAACTTGGTCATCCAAGTATTGGTATTGTAAAGAAAATTCTTGCTGAAAACAATGTTAAATTTGTTGATAAATTCATATCTCATGTTTGCAAGTACTGCCAAATGGGCAAAAGTCATAAATTACCTTTCAATGCTTTTGAATCTGAATATACAGAACCCCTGAGTTTAATTGCCACTAATTTATAGGGTCCTGCACTAATTAGTTTTGATTATGGATACAAGTATTATATATCTTTTGTAGATGCATTTAGTAGATATACCTGGATATACTTTATGAAGTCTAAATCTGAAACATCTGAAATAGTCATACATTTTATAACACAGGCTGGAAAAAAACAAACTCTCATGTTAAAAAAATCCAGTCTGATGGAGGTACAGAATACAAACCCTTAAAAGATTATTTGTAATGACCCGAATTTCCATACTCATTGAGTTGACTAATAACACCATACGTCCAACCCAAATTGCACAGAAATACGAATCATTATTAGAAAGAAGTTAGAGGATGAGAACTAGAAAGAAAGAAATATTAGAACAGAAGAAAACGAAGATCACAAACTCACAGCGGAACGAATAAAATATATTAAACAACATAATTCTTAAAATACAAATCAGTGGGTGTATATACAAACCATCATCAGAGCACAACACATATTTTCTGGAACAGTTATAAACACTTGTTTCCAGATATAAACATGATACCCAACGGAAAATATGATAGTCTATAGCTAACTGATGAAGCCTCCTGCTTCCAGCTCTTCCAAGTGAATCTGAAAAATCCCGACTAGTTGACTGCCCGTACAAATTTGGGCATCCAAGAGTTTAGGGAAAACAAAAACAAAATAAACTCTGGGACAGTCATGGGATTGGTCTGAGTAAACTCCAACCATTGGTTTAACTTTTAAAATCCTTTCGAAAGAAACGATAATCGTAAGACCGATCCACACATAAACACGGATGGTTTTTACCTTACGATAACCAAAAATATTTTTGATATCAAATACGGTGATATTATAATAGTGTCTACATCAAATAAATAGAATCTAGCAGAATGCTTGCATCTCGCGCTCCATATATAATATAAAATCAAAAACCACAGGGCGCTTATTGGAGATTGGATTCCAACTATGACAAGGTATGGAACCACCTTCCGATCAGTGTACTCTAGAGGGGATACACTAGGGTTCAACAAGAACATCTTGCAACCCGGCCACACATGGTTGACCACTCATTTAACTTGAGTGTATCGAGCATATTATCACCAACGGTTGTGATCAGTAACCGTTACCGAAAGCCTACAGCAGCGAATAAAATAAGAAGCAAATAAAATTTCTCTAGATCAGGTGATAATACTCCTAATGGGAATGACCCACTTGGCCATGCTGCCTGCCCGATTTTTGTCATTTCCCGGGTGATGAGGCTTGAGGTCACGATTTTCTTTCGGCACACCATGCCATCATTTACTTTAAATGTCACGTCGTCAGCCATTCATCCATATACGTTGTTCTGGGACTGGACAAACCGAAGGCACCATTCTATTAATCCATCTTGGGCAATTTATACCTAAGACTAACAGAACAGCCCTTGCACTTTACTCTGTCTTCAATCATTTTCAACATAAGTTGATTCGTAACGCTTATGTCAATACGGAGTGTTTTTCAGATATTAAATCTGATCTCGGACTCTCCATATCGACAATGGAGGTATAAAATAAACCAAAACTTTGATAGTCGATGATTTAACTATCAAAGGAAACATCCACACAACCAACGATTATATTTCCAATTGGAAAATCTATCGATCAATCATCAAACAACACTGACCCCTTTTAAATCAATTCCTTATTATATTATCATTTCCCATTTCCCGTCTTTCGTATCCTTTCAAAGTTCGATTTCCTTTCTCGATTCTCGGAAAAACATTTCCAATAATTTCTTTATTCGAAAAAATATCTCTTATTCTAGTTAGAAAACATTTATATGTATTCATGAATCCTTATTTTCTATGTTCAGGAAATATACCTTATTAATATCAGAAAATATTTCTATATTTCCTTTCTTAATTCATAATTGAGCAATTCATTTCATTTTCTATGCATAGAAAATATGTCTTAATTTATTTGGGAAAACATTTCGAATTCCTTTAAATTAACCCGATGTTATAAGAACATCGTTATTATAACTCAAACCATTTACCATTTATTAACTAAACATATTGCTGACCAATCTTCACTATCGAACCTTAACCATTCCTCCATCAATCATGAAGTCAATCAAGTTGGGGTATAATTACCTCTCAAGACCTTAATTGAACAACATTCTCAACTTTGAAATGGTCAAAGCTCACAACTTCAAACAAAACATCGCTTACGCGACTCTCAGATTCAATCTAAGAATCCACTTCTTTTGCAGAAAAACATTGATTATAATGGTAACGTTACAATCGTTGTTTCCAAATATTTGGTTTATAAAAATATAACTTGTACTTATTAATTTCAATAAATAATTTAATAACTAAATAAATAGTTAATTAAATTTGATTAAAAACGGAAAGTAAAAATAACTACTTCTCTAAATTCGATATAATCGAATTCTAATAAATAACTCTCTTTCGAATAATTATATTCGATTTATATTCTGAACTTCAGAATTTATCTACCATTTTAGGTTAATTCAAATTCCAAATTCACTTTTGAATTTATCCTTTCCAAATCATTACCAAATTCCTTTATAACCGTTCAAGTCTACAAACCATTATTGCACTTTATTTTATATTCCGAATTTTGAACTAAAACTCATCGTTTTCTTTTAAAACGATTATCCATTTCCCTTTTCATTCAATTTCCAATTTGGATTCATATTTCAAATCTAAATTTCCTTAAGAGATACTTCATTTACAAAATATTTCCTTTAAACCATTATTCACTTTAATCGTGAATATATTTCTTTATATACAATCAAATCAGTTTGATTTCGTACTTATAAATAATATCTTAAACCCAAATTCTATTTATAAATTCTATTCATAATTTTCCATACAAATCTCATTTTTTTATTCCAATCATTTAAAACCTTGTTTATAACATCCTTTATAATTTGCTAAGTTCAAATCTCTTTTCAAATATTGGTTTCAATATCGATTTCCACTTTCCCATATAAATTCGTATTTCAATTTATATTCCAATTTATCCAATGATAAATAATTCACTTAATTTATAATCTTATTTATAAACAACTTCTTGATTTATCCATTTGACCAGTGTTTCTATTTTCAACTCTATTTGGAATTTTATTTCTATTTTGGAAATAAATTCCATTTTTAAATCCCAATTTCCTTCTCCACATTCTAAAATATTTTATGGTATTTAAAATACCAAGTTTCTAGGGTTAGGGTAATTCAAACACAACATATCCAATCACGAATTATATAACACATCATATATCACAATCAAATAAAAACAGTAATATAAATGTTGAGGAATCCAGTCAGATCCCTCCAACTTATTTTCCTGCATCCACAGATGTTAATCAATACCAATAACATCAGTTTCATTTTAATATGAGATATCATGGTAAATCGAATCGATATTCAACCAACGATTTATATATATAACTAGATAAATCATTTCAACCAATTGATCAACCATTTATCTAAACAGCCATCACATAGTATCTAATTTTCATTAAAAAATACGATTATAAAATTTTAACTGAACAGGGTTAGTGAGTTTACTCACATTGGTTTGCAGTTGACGGTTCCGCTTTTGTTTCGTTTAAAATCAAACAAGCAGTTGATTTTATCACGAAATTCCAATAGCTTTGTTCTCAGCCACCTCGGTCTCGTAACGTAGATTTTGTCGCTACGACTTCAACGTGACTAATTTTGTCTGTCTCTGATCATATACGCGAGTGTTATGCAATTATATTAGTCCATGGTTTAATTAAAATCAATAATTTCTTAGTTAAATATTGGTTAGACTAATTACATTGATTAGAAAAAACAAAGCCTGATACAACTCATTTCTTTCCCATTCCTTTCTTCAACAAATGTTGCTTCGTGACCTCTGATGAAACACAAAACTGTCATTAGTTAAATTATCAATTAAATAGAAACCGTTAATTATTTTCTTTTGAAATTAACCAGATCTGTACCCTTTTCTCCTCTTTACGATATTGCTTTTTGAACCACTTGCTTCACCCCTAATATTCTAGACGTCGGTTCCATCAACTCCCCCGAAGCCCGCCGTGACTATCGCAATACCAGACTGACCCCCCCCCCAAACACTTCCAGAAGTTAACAACAAATACCAGACATCACCACTTAAACTATTCACATCCAGCTACTGTAACTTCTCCTTAATCCTTCAGTAATATTGTCGATCCTTCCTCCTTCACTCACCCCTAATCACCTACGCAAACTTCACCAAAACATATGCCCTCAACAACATTTAACACTCCTGAAACACACAGCTACGCAACCTCGTGCACCAATCCTCATGATACTTCCCCTTACAACAAAAGCAAAAACCACCCATTTAGTTTTTAATCTATGTTTTACCCTCCCTAACTCTTCATCATCCCCCCGGTAACCAACCCCGTATGTATAACAACCCGGATGTTTGAAGGGTGATAGTAACGACTCAGAGATTTTGACGTTTAAAATATAAATCAAATTAAGATTTAACGTTAAAATAAATATTTATATTTTGAATTTCAAATTAAAATCTGGAAATTTAGTTGTAGAGTATAAGTTTAGTTTATATTTGCAATACGGTTGAGATAATAAGATAAAGTAATGAATCGCATACGCGTCGGTGCTTCATTCATGCTAATTTGATAACTGATTAATAAATTTGCTTGGTTGAATTTGGTTTTAAATTAAAATATAGGCATGTATTTGGAACATTGAATATACTAGTGTTGTGGTGTGTACTTAGAGTATTTTAATGGTATCTCTACTTGAACAATACAATAGTTCAAGTAATTCTTCCCACTTGTTAAAGCTAGCTGAAGTTGGTTGCCATCGGTTGAACCCTTTCTGGATTCTTCTACGTGTGTCCCCTGTCACTTTGTTTCCACCGACCTTTCCTCTGTATTATTTTTTTGGCAAATTTTATTCCAACCCCCGAAACTAGGTAGTAGCCCCCCGTTTTCTTCAGAAAATACCAGGACGAAAATGCCCTTTTTGTATTATATTTTTTTTTCAGTTTTCAGAGTACCTCGTAGAAGCCCTACGTGGTTTCTCAGTGTACCACGCAGTATACCTATGTGGTTTTTCAAGGAACCACGTAGGGCTACTGCGTGGTACACCGAGGAACTACTTAGGGCGTCTACGAGGTACCCTGAAAAACCACGTAGAACCCCTACGTGAAAGAGTATTTTTAGATTATTTTTTAATTCAGCGGGGGGCTACTCACTAAAATTGAGGGTTTGCTGTTTTTTTTTTAATTGTAGGGTGGCTACTGCCTAATTTAGTAGGTTGGAATAAAATTTTGCCTTTTTTTTCTTTGGGAGCCGTTGTTTCTGGGGTGGCCACTTCCCCCAACAGTCTGTTTCTCCCCAAATTTCAAAATCAATGGCCACCCATCGTGTTTGGCTCCATCGCCTGTGCCGACGCCCGTCGCCGGAACCTCGCAGCCCCCTCCACCAAATCTGATCGGCTTCCTCCTAAATCAGCGCCCCTTTCGACTGACTCATCCATCTTTCTCTCTCTCTACTTCAAGGAACCCTGGCTACCGAAAAGTATGGACGCGCAACCCTGGAAGGGCGCCCATCGGAACCTCTTCGCACCCACCGTTTCTCTTCCAAGTGGGTGCTTCAGCCGTCCTCTGCCGTACCCGCATCGGGCTCAGAGCATGGCTACCACGCACTTGAATCTAACGGCTTCACTTCGCATTATTTCTTTTACTCCACCGCTTTCCGCTAGCTGAACCCGTGAGTCATCAAATAGAGCTCCGTCGTCTGTCTTGAAGGCGCCGAGCTGTTGTAGCCTTCTCTCGGAAGCTCCAAAAATCTCCAAGACGACCGATGTTGCTGTCCACTGAGAGAGGTAAGTATATCTTACTGTTAGACTTGTTGCATGTCGGTTACGTGGAGCCTTCACTAATGTTTGAGTTGGTTTTGCTAAGTTAATATGCCTGTCATTTGGTTGGACTGTTTGGGTTAAAATTTTATTACTGTTGAAGCATTTGGGATGCATGCATTTTAGTTGCACTATATAGATTGATGACTTCAGAATTGAACATCATTATCATGTTGTTCTTAATCTTACTACAGATTAAATGGGGAAATGTGGTAAGATGTAGTGATGGTATGCTGACAGCTGAAGTACTAAAAATATGCTTTTAACTTCTAAATATTAAAATGTTGTTCTTCTTCAAATTCTCAGTAATGAAAAGAATCATGCCTTGCATTCTAAATCAACTATTTGAGTGTTTATTTATATTTGAGTGTTTATTTTATTTTATTTTTTCATGTTCCCTTTTTTTGGAAACTAGGTGCAGGTGCACGTTCTCATCAAATTTTCTAGCTACAATATATATGCCATGACCATGTGATGCATATATGCGAAACAAAACATTTGTTTTATGATGGGTTAGGCAATAATTCAGTTGTTATGTGTTCTAAACTTCTGGAAACATGTTCTTAATGCTCTTGGCTTTTAATTGTTGCTTTGTGAGCACGGTTTCGCGTTGACATAGCCTTGATTACATTCAATTTGAAATCGAATTTTCCTTTGATATACATACTGTTTTTTTATTGAGTTCCTTTGTGATAAAGTTACCACTGATTTCTGTTGTTGCCATATATTCTTTGATTTGGATTTAATGTCATATATATTCCCTTCCATATACAAAAGCAATTAAAACTTTTCTGAATATATTGGAATTTTATTTCCAATACACGACGGTTTTTGGAAAATGCTTTCCATATACAATTTGCAACATGCATGGTATTTTCTTTATTTGACTTGCTGAGATTTTTGGAATACTAATTGTGCTTTAGAGTACTGTTTCGCATTGACATAGCCTTGATTACATTCAATTTGAAATCAAATTTTCCTTTGATATACATACTGTTTTTTATTGAGTTCCATTGTGATAAAGTTACCACTGATTTCTGTTGTTGCCATATATTCCTTGATTTGGATTTAATGTCATATATATTTCCTTCCATATACAAAAGCAATTAAAACTTTTCTGAATATATTGGAATTTTATTTCCAATACACGATGGTTTTTGGAAAATGCTTTCCATATACAATTTGCAACATGCATGGTATTTTCTTTATTTGACTTGCTGAGATTTTGGAATACTAATTATCAAATTTTATTTTATTTTTCTCTAATTTGACATTGTTTACTAACTTACTACATTTTTCTGTACTGCACCGGCATTTATACAGCCATTTTCTCACACTTCATTGCCTCGGACTTCACCTGTTTATATGAAAATTTGAATATGTCAACATATGTTTTACCAAAATTTTAAGGTTTTGTTGCAACCTTGATTGTATCACCATTTTATTACTCTGTTCCACTTGACAGTGGTTCAAAGTTAAATGTAAGTGGCACATAACCAAACATGTTTTGCACTAGATGAGTTGTCCCAACCAAAATTACCATAATCAAATTTTGTAATCAATATTATAAGTGCAAATATAGACATAAGACCATGAAAATGAGAACAGAGGAATTTAATCCTCTTATGTACCCTAGGCATTTACTCTTACCCAAATTTTATAATATTCTTTATATAAACCATCCATAGATTCATTTGATTTTGGTTCTGTTTCTTTTAGTATACAATTTTATGGTTAACCCAAGATGAGGTCACATTAATTTATAACCTTATTGGTTAGAGAAGTGCTAGCCTGACTAGAAAGAGGGCTGAGGGCATGGGATGTGCAGGAAAGGAAGCCATGAGTGGATTTACAGTGGAAACAATTTAAAGGAAATCATTGCGACATGTAAAAAGAGCTTTCTTAATGGGGGGTTGTATTTACTTTTTCAAAAGTTATGCATGCCTGCCTACGGCAGTGTTTCACCCAAACAACTGTAAAAATTGGATCAAGAATTTGCGAGTAAACAATGGAACAAATTGAGTTAGCAATTTACCATTTTCTAGCACAGTACACTAAATAAGATACATCAAATAAACCAAAACTGGAGTGCTTTATATTTTCTTTATCTCTCTATTTGTTTTGGACCTTAGACCTTCAATCCATGCAGCCGTTTGTTTACTGTGCCGTTGCAAAGCCTGTATTACTTGTAAAATCAATCAAGTATTATATTGTGCAATGTCAAAAGAAACATTTTGATGTTTAAAAACTTAAATGTTTGGGTCAGGTCCCAAATATTACAGATGCAAAGGTTGGTTCTTAAGAGGAGGGCGCGAGAAGACACATGTGCGCAAAGCTCGACAACAGCTATTATTTATTAAAAGAAATATATGTGTAAATTCATATTTTTCCGTTGTATCAATAATGTAAACTCTGATATTTATATAAATTTTTATCCCGTTGTAAATATTGTGCGTATGTGATTCTGTGTCAAATTCCATTTTTAAACCCTGTAAGCCAATAACAATTCGTCGTTTTGAACGCTTCGAGCTGGTTTAGTTACCGGCTTGGGGCGGTCAAAATGACGGACTGTTACAGTATGCTTCAGCTCCAGGTCCACATCCGCAGCTCCCTCCACCAACAATTCCACCACTACTCCATGATTTTCCAAACCAAGCTCACCATCACAATCCTCACTAAAATCTCCCCCAACCCCTCACCATCACACTCAGACCGACGTCGTTGAATGAATTTCGTTCTTCGCCTTCCTCCGTGGGACAGTCACGACCAAAATTCCCACCAGATCTCACCAGTTATTTACAACTTGAGCCGATCATCCGTACGAACCCCAAAATTCTCAGGAATTTTGAAGTTATTTGTTATGGTATTTTGTCTGATGGTTTATATCGTCTTGCAAAATGATATGACTCATTGTTCTATGTATGTTAGTACGACGTTAAAAAAAAGTATTATGAATGCAAACTTCTCTATTTTTGGGAATCGAAGATTGGGACATATCTCTATTGCGACAGTTAAAAGATTGGTAAAAAAATAGGGTACTTGGTAGGGGTGAGCGTTTGGTTGGTTCGGTTTATCCGATGATAAATTTGTCAAACAAAACTAAAACCAATAAAAATGAAAACCAAACCAACCAAATTAAGTTTGGTTGGTTCAGTTGGTTATCCGATTAAACCGAACTAAAAATGTTGTACATTTTGTGTTTGAAATATTCACTATAATTTGAAATAAATTATAAATATATGATTACAGTATTATTGTTTTTGATCTTTATGCTTTTTAATATTAATTTTGACACATAATTGATGATTAATATATACTGAAATAACTGAACTAACCTAAAATATTTATTATAATACTGATAATTTTGAAAATATAGTAAAAATTTGGTTAATTTGGTTAAACCGATAACCGAACTTATTATTTTTTCGGGCCGATTACAAACCGATTTAATTTCAAAACCGAACCAAATCGACCGAAATAAATTGGTTCGGTTGGTTTATTTGGTTTAACCGAATAATGCTCACCCCTAGTACTTGGTTCTTAAGGACTTTACCGATTCTGGTACTTGCAATGGTTGTATTAACGGAAAGCAAACTAACAAACATAAAATTGATGCCAAAAGGAGTTTAAACCTATTAGAGATCATAATGGATATTTGTTGTTCGAACATGAACGCTAATGATCTGAAATACTTTAACACCTTCATAGATGATTATTCACGATATATGTACCTTTACTTCATTCCAAAGACGAAGCTTTGGATGCCTTTAAATTGTTCAAGGCTGAGGTAGAGAAATAATGTGATATACACATTAAAATTATGATATCAGATAGAGGTGGAGAGTACCATGGTAAATACAACGAGAACGGACAAGCACAGGTCTATTTGCAAGATTTTTTTCAAGAGCATGAGATTGTTGTTGGATAAGCCATGTTTGGTTTTCCAGACCAAAATGATGTAGTAGAAAGAAGAAATCGAACTTTAATGGGCATGGTGAGAAATATGAAAAGTAATGTTAAGCTTCCATCATTTTTATGGGTAGAAGCTCTTAAGATGACAACGTATATATTAAATCAGATTCCTTCCCAGGTCGTCTCAAAGATGCCTTTTGAGCTATTCAAATGATGGAAATCGAGTTTGCAACATGGAAGCATTTGGTGATGCATGTCTGAGGTGAGAGCGTATAACCCACAAGAGAAGAAGCCAGACTTACGGATTATTAGTGGGCATTTCAATAGATATGCTGAAAGGTCTAAGGATTATAAATTTTATTGTCCATCTCATGGTACTAGGATTGCGAAAACAAGAAATGCTAAATTTCTTAGGAATGACTTGATTAGTGGGAGTAATCAATTTCTGGACATTGTTCCTGAAAAAGATAACGATCAACTTCCACCTACTATTTCTAATGGTAAGTTGATTGTCATTCATGCACCTTGAGCTAAATCGTGTGCTAGAAAACAAACTGTTGTGGTTTCATAGGTTGACAACAATATAATAGATCATGATGTTTGTTGGGAAACAATGCGTGAGCCACGTACTTCGTCGCTCTTTTGAAGACGATTCGACGATCTGGTCGGTGGTGCAAACCAGTTCGTACGTACCGTCGCCGCCTCTAGGAGAAAACAAACTCGAAGAATAATAACTGATTTGCTTGCACAACAAATCAGTGCAGATTTGCTCTTTCGAACAAAAATAACTGTTCGGTTTTTTTTTTTGGTTAAGAATTTGTAATGGCGGAGGAAGAAGAATGTTGTTCGGTGTCTTAATCTCGTCTAAAAACGAATATATTATAGACGGAAAAATCAAACGTACCGAATGGTTTACTGGGTAGTGGTAGAGAGTCGGATCTGTAACAACCCGAATTTTTATAACATTTTAAAACAAGAAATCAGGGCATAATTAAATTTTAAAATAAGAATCAAGAGAAACAGGTTACGCCGTTGCGTTCGTCTCGGAATTCTGGTTTGAAACGAGTCCGAAATTTCGTAAATCGGAGTCCGTATGACCAAGATATGACCTCTAGAAGTTTCACGAAAAACCAGAAAACGAAAACAGATTTTCAAATTTCGAATTTAGTCCCAAATAGACTGGGCGGGAAAATTTCCCGCCCAGCCCCAGGTCGACTGGGGAGTCGACCCCCAGGGACCAGGTCGACTGGGCAGTCGACCTGGGTGTCGACTTCCCTGGTCGAGCCAGGTCGGCCTGGGTACACCTGCATGGTATTTTGGCTCTGGTTTGGGGGCCTGTGACGATTTTGACGGTTCAGATCTAAACTAGGGTTAATCTAAGGGCCTAAACTAGTCCTAACTTCTATAAAAACACCCTAAGACCTAACCTAAATCACTAAAAAATCAACCTAGCAACAAAGTGCTGTCCAAATCTCTCTTGATCATGGCCTCCATCTTCAACTTCAAAGGCCTAAGCATGCAAACTAGATTCAAGTCAAAGGAGCAAGCTTTCTACATCAAATCAAGGAAGTAGAGCATCATCTCAACACCGTTCTATGACAAATGTTTGCTCATAAATCTCTAGCCACGCTTTGTAAGTTCTAGCTACTTTTAGATCTAAACGGTAGTTCTAATGTTGACATGGAATAAAATGAGATGAAACCTAAGTATGTTGGTCTATGTGAATCTAGTCTTGCCCCTCTCTTAAACCTATGACTTTGGGCTATTTCTTATTGATTAAATCATGCCACTCATGTTGTGTTTGACCTAGTTTATCATGCAAGATTGAATCTTGACTTGTGGAATGTTGGCATGAACCCTTAGAACAATTTGACTTGTGGAACATTCATATGAACTTGACTTAGGGCTTATGCATGTAAAAGAACCTAAACCCCTCATGATCATTTACATGCCTATGATGATGAACCTAGTGTTATGTTATCATACATGTTTGAGACCAATCCCTTTATGCTATTATACATGTTTGAGGCCAATCCCTTTATGCTATTATACATATTTGAGGCCAATCCCTTTATGCAATCATACATATTTGAGGCCAATATGCTGTCATATTATTCCTACTATGTTGACTCGCTTTCACTTGCGTTGGGAATACGCCTTGGGTAGTTTAGGCAAACTTGAGATGGGCTATGAAACTTAACATGAATTAAGTAATGGGACAATGGGCATAAGTGGAAAACGTGGACTTAGTCATAGCCTAAATTTGACATGAACATGACAAGTAGAAAAACATGAAAGTGGCCAACTCGAGGTTGGGTTGAGTTTGTAGCATAAATCTGTCCGGAACCGCCCGGCAAATCCAATAGCTACAGACAATAAGACCCAATGTGAGTAGTTGGTCATATCGCGTTCAAAACCCGAGGTTAGACTAGGTTGTGGTGTAAAGCTGCCCGGACCCGCCCGGCGTAACCAGTAACCACAACAAAGTCTAATGTGAGAGGTTGGGGTGCATTAATTTACTTAATGCCACATGATAAGGTTAAGTTAGTTTGACTAATGGCACTTAACCGATATGACATGAATGGGTAGGTTAAGTAAGACCGGACTTGATTACTTAAAGACACTTAACCATATAACACGATTAGTGGATGAGTTAGTTTAACCTAAATGGGTTGATAACACCCGACTGGGATAACGCAATGCGTGGTAGGGTTAAGTAAACCCACAAGAATGATACTTAACCATTATAAATACGACTAGTGGATGGGGTTAAGTTAACCTACACTTAACCAATCCGACTCGGTAATTTGATGGGGTTAAGTTAACTTACACTTAACCAATCTGACCTGATGATTTAATAGGGTTAAGTCACGAACCTCTTAAATATGCTTAACCAATCCGACTCGATAATTTAATGGGGTTAAGTTAACCTATACTTAACCAATCCGACTCGATAATTTAATGGGGTTAAGTTAACCCACACTTAACCAATTTTACTCGATGATTTGATGAGGTTAAGACAACCTATACTTAACCAATCTGACGCGGTAATTTGATGGGGTTAAGTTAACCTATACTTAACCAATCTGACACGATAATCTAGGGTTAAGTCATGAACTTCTTGATATACTTAACCAACTTGATACATGGTTTGTAGGGCTAAGTTTTGAACTTGAATACTTAGCCAATTTTGACATGATTCGTAGGCGGGGTAAGTCATGAACTCGAATGACAACACTTAACCCATTAGACGAAACCCTAGTTCAGGGGACTAAGTGGAAAATCGTAGTTAATAAGGATAACGGGAAAGGAAACTAAGTGATAAACCTTAGTTAAGGATAACTAAGTAATAATTCTTAGTCAAGAGAATTGGACCAGTTCACAAATAGATGAGTAACCTGATATGGTAGGTCATCGTTTAAAACAAACACACGAGGAGGAGCGAATGTTTATCTGACTTAGATAAAGGCTCCAGCGAACTGGGTGACGAAACGGTAGCTTCGGGGGACGTGAGGGTACTCTTGGTATCCCTCTGTGAGGTTGCAGATGATCCGCCTGGGCTCACAGAGGTTAAGGTCTGCGGTAGAAGAACCAAGGGTATGCCTTGGTTGCTGTGCGAGCAACCTAAAGACTGGGGTGGATTAGCGTGGAGTCGGCGATACTTAGTTTAGCCCTGTGATAGCACGTCGTCGACTACCTACCATCTTTAGTCAATCGTGTACGTATGCGGAAAGGCAGAGAACTCCCAACAGACCATATACTTGCTATCTAGTTATGGGTGAGGTTGGCCAATAGGAAAGTGGGGCATGGATGGCCGGAGTATAGTTCTCGTGCATGATTTTCTTGGATTGCCTTTCAGTAGTTGAGGGAGGGGTCACGTGGGACCATAACCACCGGTAGAAAAACAGACCTTGATATCTACATCAGCAGATAACCTAAAGCTCCCGACCGAGTCCTGTATTTCTTGGTTAGCCCTATCACGGGACTCGGATGGCACATTGAGATACATGTGCATCTAGATATGGAAAACGATTCACGATACATACGTGGGAAAAATGGGCGTGGTTGACGGGTAGCGTAATCCCTAGCGGTCCTAGGTGGCTTAAACCCAAACGGAGTTACGAAAACGTTTAGTAGGTAGCGTAATCCCTAGTGGTCCTAGGTGGCATAAATCCTAGCCGAACATTCGAGAATTCATCGTAAGAAAATACAGCTAGATCAAGGGTGACAGTCCAAACGATTTCAAGGATAATGGAACTACGTTGTAGTATAGAACTACGTAAGGAAGCCCGTAGGATTTACGGCAAAGGACTAAACATATATATGGAAAGAAACATACGAGTTAGGAAAACCGACATTAGGTTGACATGGACCATTTCATTGGGCAAGGGACATTTTGTAGCTAACACATGACACGGGTTGGGATACTAGTACGGAAGGTGCAGGGCAAATATACTTGGTAGAACCTTGGGGTGTTATACTCGATAGAACCTTGGGATGTTATACTCGATAGAACCTTGGGATGTTATACTTGATTCATAGTGACCGTAGTTTATCTTGATACAGTAATTCATCCTGTTACCTTGGTTTAGCTTGTCTATCTTGTCATCATCCTTATGTTTACTTTCAGTTTATGCATGTCATGTTACTTTTACCTGTTTTTATGCTGGAAGTAGATAGGACTTACCAGTCTTTATGACTGACCCCGTTTTCTTTCGCCTCTTTGTCTTCCGTTCCCCCCCCCCCCCCAAGGTTTTCAGGGAGGAAATACTGTTATTTAGCTCGGACTTCTTCTGCTTCAAGGTCATCATGTATGGCTTGGATTTTTCTTGGCTATGGCTGCTTTATCGTTTTACTTGGGGAATATTTTTAAGACTGTGGTTTTATTCTTCTTTAACTATTGCAAGACAGGTTTCCAATGTAATGGCTTTTAAAGGCATTTTGATGTAAAAGGCTTTAAACCTTATAATTTTATGAGGTAATGAAATTTGGTTTTTCTTCCGCTGTTTTATATGTTCTGTCTTGTAATATTTATGTGCATGTTTACCTAGACAACGCCCCTCCAAAGCTAGTGCATTCTCTTGTGAGTGACCCTGGCGGAGGTGGGGTGTTACATTTGGTATCAGAGCAGAAGGTTACCAGACTGGGCAAAAGTTTTAAAACCTTCTGAAAACTATTTGAAAACCGTTTACAAAGAAGCATTTTTCAAGGAAAGTTTTATTTTTAAAGGCTATTCCCCAAAGGCCATTAGCATTATCCTTTGTTTCCTTGATTGAATCTCTTTTCCTTTCTTTCCTCCACCTGTAGTCACAGTGGTTCGAACTGCGACTAACCTTTTTCTAACTACGTCAGTGTTTTCGGTACGATCGAGGCAGTTCTCGAGAGACCTATTACCGTGTTATAAGAAAGGATAGTAAGAACAAGGATAAAGGATACAAGCTTAAGGACAAACAACTTGTTGGTATGGCTTAATTCACAAAGGAGGAAAAAGGTGAATGATAAAACCCATGATAAGAGAGAGTATCTCTAGTAGGGTAAAAAGGGAAAGATAGTCAAGTATTATGAGATAAGGACAAGATCATCGAGAGGGCAATTGTATGCTCTCACTGTTAGCGTACCTAAGAAGGATGGTAACGTTTCTGTGAAAGGTTTAGCTTTTCTTCTCTATCATCCCGTCAGGACTTTGCTTTGATCACCGCATCAATTAAGTCTGCTTCGATAATTGAGTCTCTGCACCTTCGTACTAGCATAGTAGAGGATCCCATTTTTGTCTCAAATCTTGTTGAGGGGTCGGTCCATTTATTCATGACTTGTTTGGATTTGAGGACGCTTATGACTTTTGGGAATAATGCTTATGCTTTTAAGCTATGGGTTGAATTCTAGGAATGGAGTGGTTATCCAGTAAGGGTGTCATTCTCGGTTCTGAAAGGAGGGTAGTTAGGCTCTTGACCTGCCTCCGTAATACCCTCAAAGTCTCGTGTAACCTTTAGGGTTCTGCCATGATTGGTTACCTAGAAGCTCTTGATGCATTTGTTGGTAATCCGTTCGAGTAGAGTTCACCACTAAGGTGGATGGTTCATTTCGCTTGTGCATGAGTTATGGAAATCACTCTAGTAAGTACACTTGGTAACATGGTTGGCATCTGTTTGTTTTCAAGAGATAAGTTCTTCCGCGTGGAATGCCGTAGAGCGAGAGATCCATGATTCACTAGTGAATTTTGGAGAGCTTACATGAAACCATGAGTGCACGGATATGGTTGAGCCAAGTATACTAGAGGGAGATTAAGTAAAAGTGGAACGAGAGGCGACAATGAAGTGAGTTCCAGCTCATATTTGGAAATAGGAGTTAAGAGGCCACGAAATCATGAAGTTAAAGATGGTCAAAGCACAATGGAATTAAGCTCAAGGAAATGCGACTTAGAAGATTTAATACAAGTTACGCGCATCATATCTCTTTTTAAGAGTATATTCTTGATCTCTGTTTTCCCGTAGAGCTTACCCGCATGCTATCTTTTATGCATATCCTCTCGGTCCTATTCTCGATCTTATTTCTGTTGCAAACTCCATAAGGGGTATGACTCATCGGTTAATAATACATGTCAGGGTTTGAAGGTGTCCGTTAGGTTGACTAAACCTTTTGGGCTTTATAGGATATAGGTTGGGTTTAGAAAGGGATTTCTTGTAATCCAAAAGGAGTTTATCTTGCTTATCTTCTAGGTCCTATCTTGAGGACCTTAGGTAGAACCCTGTGGATGTAAACATGTTATGATTGATATGGTTGCAAGTGGTTGCTCGTGGATGCGCGAATACACACTAGGCACTAGATCGGCTCAGTCACATTTCATATTTCATATGTATACGTGTTTATACTTGTTTATGGATGAATTTGAATGTGTTATCATGTGAATATTGCATATGGATGAATGGCTGTGCACGCATATAGTGTTTATGTGACTAGGACAATTTGCATACATATGGATTCATGGCACTAAACATATTTTGCATTTAGAAGATCAATCAGGCCTGATCATTTGCATCAGATAAGGAACATATACACACACTTTCTGCATATGTTCATATGGTATTAGAAATCATTTAAGGACAATGGTTGCTTGTGGATGATGTTTTGAGTAGATGGATGATGGATGGTTGGGTACGTTCGTCCTAATTTGGAGATTTCGGGGACGAAATCCTTTAAGGTGGGGAGAATGTAACAACCCGAATTTTTATAACATGTTAAAACAAGAAATCAGGGCAGAATTAAATTTTAAAATAAGAATCAAGAGAAACGGGTTATGCCGTTGCGTTCATCTCGGAATTCTGGTTGGAAACGAGTCCAAAATTTCGTAAATCGGAGTCCGTATGACCGAGATATGGCCTCTAGAAGTTTCACGAAAAACCAGAAAACGAAAACAGATTTTCAAATTTTGAATTTAGCCCCAAATAGACTGGGCGGGAAAATTTCCCGCCCAGCCCCAGGTCGACTGCGGAGTCGACTAGGGAGTCGACCCCCAGGGACCAGGTCGACTGGGCAGTCGACCTGGGTGTCGACTTCCCTGGTCGAGCCAGGTCGGCCTGGGTACACCTGCATGGTCTTTTGGCTCTGGTTTGGGGGCCTGTGACGATTTTGACGGTTCAGATCTAAACTAGGATTAATCTAAGGGCCTAAACTAGTCCTAACTTCTATAAAAACACCCTAAGACCTAACCTAAATCACTAAAAAATCATCCTAGCAACAAAGTGCTGCCCAAATCTCTCTTGATCATGGCCTCCATCTTCAACTTCAAAGGCCTAAGCATGCAAACTAGATTCAAGTCAAGGGAGCAAGCTTTCTACATCAAATCAAGGAAGTAGAGCATCATCTCAACACCGTTCTACGACAAATGCTTGCTCATAAATCTCTAGCCACGCTTTGTAAGTTCTAGCTACTTTTAGATCTAAACGGTAGTTCTAATGTTGACATGGAATAAAATGAGATGAAACCTAAGTATGTTAGTCTATGTGAATCTAGTCTAGCCCCTCTCTTAAACCTATGACTTTGGGCTATTTCTTAGTGATTAAATCATGCCACTCATGTTGTGTTTGACCTAGTTTATCATGCAAGATTGAATCTTGACTTGTGGAATGTTGGCATGAACCCTTAGAACAATTTGACTTGTGGAACATTCATATGAACTTGACTTGGGGCTTATATGATGAACCTAGTGTTATGCTATCATACATGTTTGAGACCAATCCCTTTATGCTATTATACATGTTTGAGGTCAATCCCTTTATGCTATTATACATATTTGAGGTCAATCTCTTTATGCTATCATACATATTTGAGGCCAATATATTGTCATATTATTCCTACTATGTTGACTCGCTTTCACTTGCGTTGGGAATACGCCTTGGGTAGTTTAGGCAAACTTGAGATGGGCCATGAAACTTAACATGAATTAAGTTATGGGACAATGGGCATAAGTGGAAAACGTGGACTTAGTCGTAGCCTAAATTTGACATGAACATGACAAGTAGAAAAACATGAAAGTGGCCAACTCGAGGTTGGGTTGAGTTTGTAGCATAAATCTGTCCGGAACCGCCCGGCAAATCCAGTAGCTACAGACAATAAGACCTAATGTGAGTAGTTGGTCATATCGCGCTCAAAACCCGAGGTTAGACTAGGTTGTGGTGTAAAGCTGTCCGGACCCTCCCGGCGTAACCAGTAACCACAACAAAGTCTAATGTGAGAGGTTGGGGTGCATTAATTTACTTAATGCCACATGATAAGGTTAAGTTAGTTTGACTAATGGCACTTAACCGATATGACATGAATGGGTAGGTTAAGTAAGACCGGACTTGATTACTTAAAGACACTTAAACATATAACACGATTAGCGGATGGGTTAGTTTAACCTAAATGGGTTGATAACACCCGACTGGGATAACGCAATGCGTGGTAGGGTTAAGTAAACCCACAAGAATGATACTTAACCATTATAAATACGACTAGTTGATGGGGTTAAGTTAACCTACACTTAACCAATCCGACTCGGTAATTTGATGGGGTTAAGTTAACTTACACTTAACCAATCTGACCTGATGATTTGATAGGGTTAAGTCACGAACCTCTTAAATATGCTTAACCAATCCGACTCGATAATTTAATGGGGTTAAGTTAACCTATACTTAACCAATCTGACTCGATAATTTAATGGGGTTAAGTTAACCCACACTTAACCAATTTTACTCGATGATTTGATGAGGTTAAGACAACCTATACTTAACCAATCTGACGCGGTAATTTGATGGGGTTAAGTTAACCTATACTTAACCAATCTGACACGATAATCTAGGGTTAAGTCATGAACTTCTTGATATACTTAACCAACTTGATACATGGTTTGTAGGGTTAAGTCTTGAACTTGAATACTTAGCCAATTTTGACATGATTCGTAGGCGGGGTAAGTCATGAAATCGAATGACAACACTTAACCCATTAGACGAAACCCTAGTTCAGGGGACTAAGTGGAAAATCGTAGTTAATAAGGATAACGGGAAAGGAAACTAAGTGATAAACCTTAGTTAAGGATAACTAAGTAATAATTCTTAGTCAAGAGAATTGGACCAGTTCACAAATAGATGAGTAACCTGATACGGTAGGTCATCGTTTAAAACAAACACACGAGGAGGAGCGAATGTTTATCTGACTTAGATAAAGGCTCCAACGAACTGGGTGACGAAGCGGTAGCTTCGGGGGACATGAGGGTACTCTTGGTATCCCTCTGTGAGGTTGCAGATGATCCGCCTGGGCTCATAGAGGTTAAGGTCTGCGGTAGAAGAACCAAGGGTATGCCTTGGTTGCTGTGCGAGCAACCTATTGACTGGGGTGGATTAGCGTGGAGTCGGCGATACTTAGTTTAGCCCTGTGATAGCACATCGTCGACTTCCTACCATCTTTAGTCAATCGTGTACGTATGCGGAAAGGCAGAGAACTCCCAACAGACCATATACTTGCTATCTAGTTATGAGTGAGGTTGGCCAATAGGAAAGTGGGGCATGGATGGCCGGAGTATAGTTCTCGTGCATGATTTTCTTGGATTGCCTTTCAGTAGTTGAGGGAGGGGTCACGTGGGACCATAACCACCGGTAGAAAAACAGACCTTGATATCTGCATCAGCAGATAACCTAAAGCTCCCGACCGTGTCCTGTATTTCTTGGTTAGCCCTGTCACGGGACTCGGATGGCACATTGAGATACATGTGCATCTAGATATGGAAAACGATTCACGATACATACATGGGAAAAAGGGGCGTGGTTGACGGGTAGCGTAATCCCTAGCGGTCCTAGGTGGCTTAAACCCAAACCGAGTTACGAAAACGTTTAGTAGGTAGCGTAATCCCTAGTGGTCCTAGGTGGCATAAATCCTAGCCGAACATTCGAGAATTCATGGTAAGAAAATACAGCTAGATCAAGGGTGACAGTCCAAACGATTTCAAGGATAATGGAACTACGTTGAAGTAGTATAGAACTACGTAAGGAAGCCCGTAGGATTTACGGCAAAGGACCAAACATATACATGGAAAGAAACATACGAGTTGGGAAAACCTACATTAGGTTGACATGGACCATTTCATTGGGCAAGGGACATTTTGTAGCTAACACATGACACGGGTTGGGATACTAGTACGGAAGGTGCAGGGCAAATATACTTGATAGAACCTTGGGGTGTTATAATCGATAGAACCTTGGGATGTTATACTCGATAGAACCTTGGGATGTTATACTTGATTCATAGTGACCGTAGTTTATCTTGATACAGTAGTTCATCCTGTTACCTTGGTTTAGTTTGTCTATCTTGTCATCATCCTTATGTTTACTTTCAGTTTATGCATGTCATGTTATTTTTACCTGTTTTTATGCTGGAAGTAGATAGGACTTACCAATCTTTATGACTGACCCCGTTTTCTTTCGCCTCTTTGTCTTCCGTTCCCCCCCCCCCAGGTTTTCAGGGAGGAAATACTGTTATTTAGCTCGGACTTCTTCTGCTTCAAGGCCATCATGTATGGCTTCGATTTTTCTTGGCTATGGCTGCTTTACCGTTTTACTTGGGGAATATTTTTAAGACTGTGGTTTTATGCTTCTTTAACTATTGCAAGACAGGTTTCCAATGTAATGGCTTTTAAAGGCATTTTGATGTAAAAGACTTTAGACCTTATAATTTTATGAGGTAATGAAATTTGGTTTTTCTTCCGCTGTTTTTTATGTTCTGTCTTGTAATATTTCTGTGCATGTTTACCTAGACAACCCCCCCCCCCACCAAAGCTAGTGCATTCTCTTGTGAGTAACCTTGGCGGAGGTGGGGTGTTACAGGATCTTATCCAAAAAAACGAATCAAAAATTTCAATGTGTCAAATAAAAAATGGTTCAGAAAATGTAAGGTTTTTTCGTTTAGCGTAAAGACACCACAAACCGCTGAACGAAGTCGTCTTGGCATCAACGTCCTGATTGAATATCCCTGTTACATCCTCCTAGGGCGCACATATGTTCAAGACAACATTAATTGTAACAAAATGAATCTCTTGTGTTACATGTCACAAATACCATATATATACTAGGGGTGGCAATTAGACCCGACCCGATGGACCTGGACCCGACCCGGCGGGCCTCGGTTCTAGACGGGTCGGGTTTGTCAGGTCTAAACTATACATTTAAAAAATATGGACCCGACCCGAGCTTCAGATTGGGTCGAGTCGGGTTGGGTCGGGTCCGGTTGAATAATAACGCTAAAAATACATATAATTCAATACTTTTTGGTCGGATCTATGCGAGTCGGGTTTGATCGGGTTTTGATGGTATTTTTCAACACCTAGGCCAACCCGAGACCCGTCGGATTCGGTTCGGGTAAGGGTTTTTTTGGATCGGTTTGATTCGGGTTTCGGTTTTCGGTTCTAATTGTCAACCCTAATGCATACACACACATCTTCTTTATGATATCTTGTTATGTGAGGTTAACTACAAATCCAATCTACGTCACTGACTCTTATACAATGTGAGTCACACCTAACAACATTCATTGTTAATTTGTAAGTATCTCAGACGCATCTTACTAGGGCGTCTTTTTTAACTAGTGGCATTCATTTGAAAGCAAAGAGAAGCATTTTGATCTTGAGTAATAAAAAAAAAAAATTGTGAGTTTTCTGTTATTCGCTTCAAAGTACTTATTATATAGATTTACCCTTTTCGTCTTTCTTTCAAGTACGTTTTCTTTCATTCACAACTAGAGAAGGAATCGGTCAATTTCATTATTGGGTGAGTTAAACATGTCGACTCAACTTCGCCTTCCAGATATATCCACACCAATGGTAAAGATCAACTCCCAAAGGCAACTTTCACTTCGCGGGATCCACCGGTTCGAATTCAAAAGCCGCCAGCAATACATTTCCATTTTCTTTACTAATTTACAACCATTCCGTGCCTATTCATTCGTTTTTTAAAGCCTCTCTTTCAATCTCTAGAATTTCACACTTCACAGGACAAAATCTGCGACATCCTTTTGCATCTAAGATCGCTAGTAATGGAGAAGCCGTCAGGAGTTTCATTTCGCGACACCAGTCTTGCTTCAAGAAAAGCAGAAGAAGCTGCAAACAGGCGTTCTCAAGCTGTAATATGGCTAGAATCCATGTTAGGGCCTATTGGTTTATCAACAAATCCATCGGAAAAGGATTTCATTACCTTTCTGAGAAGTGGAATAGTTCTATGCAACATCATGAATAAAGTCAAGCCTGGTTCCATAACAAAAGTTGTTATGAATCATGTTCCGGCATCCGACTTGGAAGTGCAACCATTACCTGCTTATCAATATTTTGAAAATATTCGCAACTTTGTTGTCGCTGTTGAGGAGTTGAATCTACCAAGCTTTGAAGCTGCCGATATTGAGAAGGAAAATTTGGAAGCTGGATCACCAGCCAAGATTGTAGATTGCATTCTTGCATTGAAGTGCTACTACGAATGCGAATTAAAGAAAATAAGCAGAGGGTGTGGGACATCATGGAAGCCATACAAGTCTCAATTACTATCACAAAACAAAGCACAGCCATTAAATGCTGCTAATTTAAGTTTGGCCAAAAAGTTAGATTCGTCAGTAAATTCGGGGAAAATGCAATGTGTACAAAATGATGATCAGAAAAGTGAAGAAACATTAGATAGTCTTGTTCAAGCACTATCTGATCGTTTATTTGATGCGAAAGAAAATATTGATAAGAAACTTCTGGATTCATGGCCGCAGGGATCAGTGGTTCCATCCAACCTATTTAGCAAGATATTGTCAACTTGTTTGAAAGATCAAAAGTCAAGATCAATCCTTAAAGAACTTTGCAAGGAAGAACACAAAGAGACTACAAATTCTCGGAAGAGTTGTAGTATCTTGAAGGAAAGTTGTAACAGTCAGAATCCTGTGGAAGTTCTAGAGAAAGAAATTGTGGGGCTAAACTATTTACTGTCGAGTACCAGAGAGGATTTCAGTAAATTAGAGTCTCAAATGCAGAATGACATAGCTCAATTAGGAAGCGTGATATTAGAGCTCTCCTCCGCTGCCGCTGGATACCATGAAGCTGTTAAGGAAAATCGAAAATTATACAACATGGTTCAAGATCTAAGAGGAAATATCCGAGTATTCTGCAGAGTCAGACCAAATTTCAACTCAGAGACAAAATCTTCCATTGATTACATTGGAAGTGACGGCTCCTTGATAATTCTTGATCCACTTAAGCCACAAAACAGTCGGAGAATGTTCCAGTTTAACAAAACCTTTGGCCCTGCTGCTTCTCAAGAGGATGTTTACAAGGAAACACGGTCTCTTGTTCGATCTGTCATGGATGGATATAATGTATGCATATTTGCTTATGGTCAGACGGGATCGGGAAAAACTCATACAATGAGTGGACCAGCAGAAGGATCTGAAAAGGACATGGGAATAAATTATATGGCACTTAATGACCTTTTCAAGATATCTTGTACTCAAAGAGATATCAGGTACGAGATTAAAGTTCAAATGGTTGAGATATACAATGAACAAGTTAGAGATCTTTTATGCAAAGATGCATCTACAACAAAGCTGGAGATCAGAAATTGTTCAGGCAACGGAGGGTTAAGCTTACCTGGTGCAGCCATGCATAGCGTGCAATCAACAAGTGATGTTCTTGATTTGATGAAGATGGGCTATCAGAATCGTGCTTTTAGCTCAACTTCTATGAACAATAGAAGCAGCCGCTCACACAGCATTTTGACTGTGCATGTGCATGGTAAAGACGTATCGGGGAGCACAACAAACAGTTGTTTGCACCTGATAGACTTAGCAGGCAGTGAGAGAGTAGATAAATCTGAGGTTACAGGTGACAGACTTAAAGAAGCACAACACATCAACAAATCTCTTTCCTGCTTAGGAGACGTTATATCATCATTAGCTCAGAAAAACAGTCACATTCCCTATAGAAATAGCAAACTCACCTTACTGCTTCAGAACTCTTTAGGTGGGCAAGCAAAAATGTTGATGTTTGCACATATTAGTCCTGAAGCTGATTCATATGGCGAAACAATTAGTACGTTGAAATTTGCTCAAAGGACATCAACTGTCGAGCTTGGTGCTGCTCACGTAAACAAAGAAAGTAGCAAGATTTTGCAACTGGAAGAAGAAGTGGCTAATTTGAAAAAGGCATTGGCAAGTAGAGATGGCGACAAATTAATGTCAGCGAAGAGAATGGAAAGAACTAAAACAATACAGCAGGATATAGAGATATCCGCTTCTGTTTATTATGACCCAAAATCAAACAATGAACAAGAATTAGAAGCTGAAGTCAGATCCAGTATTGAGACTCAAGTATCCACGTTGAGTTTTGATGCATTATGCCAAAGTCAGCAGCAGAGTGTAGAGATTGGATACAGTACAAAGGCAAAGGCAATGGCAAAGGCAACATCTGAGGTACCGACAAAACTAGAGGACGAGTTGATGACACCAGATGCAAGTAAGAAGTGGAAGACGAAGAAATCTAATCTCAGTACAAGCAATAGCAAAGGGTCTCACATGCGAAGCACACTGCGGACAATTGGGAAGTTTATGAATGGCTCTGATAAGAGGACTAATCAAAATCCAGCAGAGAGGACACCACCTTCGAAACATGGAAGAACCAATGATAAATTATTCATTAAATCACCAGTAACAAATGTTGCAAGACTGCGGAGAAGACAGTTGTTGACTAGTATAGGTACAAGTGTTTCAAGAAGATTGTCTCTAAGTGGAATATCTCCCGACTCATATACAGCAGACATTCAAAATTTGAGGATGAAGTCTCCAGCGACAGTAAGTACGGCAAAGACTGCTACAAAGCGACGGATGTGAGGTTGCACAGTGGAAGAATAAAATTAGACATTTTGCTCTTGATAGCTGCTGCTGACTTTGGCAGTTCTAGAAAGTAGAAAGAATGATTGTAATTATTATGATGTATCATTCATTAAGTTAAACTTCCAGTAAAGTAAATTACAAGTTTTCTTTAAAAGAAAAAAAAGAGAGGGAATCAGTTCAGAGGGAAAAAACAAAAAATCAATTTAGTTTGAAATATACAAGTTTTAAAATTTGGTCTGAATGACATGGAAGTTATACTAATATAACATAGGATAAGATGGAATGTTATATTAAACTAACATCAAATAAACGGAATGTTAAATTAAACTAACATCCAATGAACTACATTAGATGAACTAAAAAATTATTTATTTTCACTGTTAAAGAAAAGCCAAATTTATATATCATTTGTCGCGTATATAGTGCTAAGTTCATATAAAATTGCACATATATAATATCTGGTTCATATGGCATTCATTTTCATAGTTCATACAACCTCACTATATCTAGCGTTCAGTGTCCTTCAATTTAGATTTTAATTAAAACTTGTATACTTCCTTCAAAAATGGGGCTGAAGTTTTTCATTTTCCCTTCGTGATATAGTTTTTCACACTTCTACGTCCACCTCTAATTTTCTTAATTTCTTTAAGCAAAGAAGTATTCGTTCTTTCTGTTTTCGTATGTTTTTACAATTTATTTATTCATTATTTTGGATTTGATCTTTGAATGATTGAATTGTATACATATGTATTTTTATATTTTTTAATCAGTAATAAGTTAAATCTTTTGGTTAAGTCAATTTTACATATTACTAAATTGGCCTCGAACATTACACAAGATATTAAGTGTAATTTCTTGTTCTTTTGGTTCATCGTTGGTTTGACAGAATAGTATTTCATTTCGAGAGTCATAAATAGCAAGCTACAAAGTTTCAACAAGGACACCAAAAGCAACCTTCTTCCGATTTCGGTATATATTTCCAAATTATTTGTATTTATTACATCATGAAGAAGAACGTTTATTATTATAGGAAAGGTTATTGAAACAAGAACAAGAAATATGAGATAAACGTTCAAACATGCAGTATATGCTGTGAAGGGGAGATAAAACCTCCTAGAAGTAGATTTATTCATATGCATATTCCTCCTTTTCAGTAGGTAGCATGTATTTCTTCTGCTCTTCTGGTGTGGGCCAGTACTCCATACCTCTGCGATTTGTGATCCATAGACAAGCCCCAGCCTTTACGCTATTAGTTATCAGCTCAAATACACCTATATATAGTTTACAATCGACTTAATATAAAGATAACACATTTATGCGTTCTTCTTTCTTGTGTGTCGTTATTTTTATTTTTCCCATAAGTTGGATAGGACGTTTATCAGATTTGATCTGGAACTCATATTCTGGTGGTTGTGATTTGGTAGCCAAATAAATGTACAAGCTGCAAAATCTTAAGAAAAGGGAATAACTTCCACATATTTTAACATAACATGCTTTTTTGTTCTGCCTCTATTGTACATGGGGTGCAAGAAAATACAATTTAGAAAATGCTAGTTAGTAGTTACTGCTTCAGTACAATATCAGAGCATAGACACTTTTAAAACCACCGCCTGATTCCTAAAATGTACTGATGTTGCTAACAAATACCAAATATGACGATCCATATGGCAGAGAGTATGAATGCTCAGTTATTGCACCAGAAGGCATCTGATCTAAATCCATGTATTAGCTTTACTTATCAGAATCAAAAAGTGTATGATCATTTGTTCTCAAGTGATATCAAAAGGTATAATCTTTCAGAGTTTGGTTATGATTAATGATTGCATCATTTTCCTTGTCCAATTTTCCTTTTTGCATTTCAGTGCTGAAAGCATAATTCATGGCCAAACCAGATAACCAAATGATCATAATGATATGCCAGTGTAAACTATGGTTATGATTAGTGATTGCAACGATAACCAATGAACTAGTTTCAAAACAAAATTTACGCTGACGATGGATTAAATGAACCATATAGGAAATGGATCGGATGCACATTAATTTCGCTAGGGCTGCACAAAGTATGGGTTGGGTCGGGTTAGACCAAATACTTTATCCGACCCGCATAGGTATGAGTTTAAGGTAGCTCAACCCGTACCCGACCCTATATGAGGTTGGATATGGGTTGGGTTGAAGTATGGGTTGGGTCGGGTTAAGTAAGGTTGGGTTGGGTCACTTGAATACAATAAAAAAATGAGAATATGAGGGATTTTTTCTAAAAATTATATCAAAATATTCAGCATAATATATCAGATTTTAGCTAGCATAATGCATTTAAAATAACTGATTCATTACAAGACATATAATTAAAATTTCATTGTAAAACACATCATATGAAATTAATTTACTACATAGTTGAGCAAGTGTTTCATTTTAAAATACATTAAAATGCTCTTTAAAATATATTTATCAAATTCTATCTAGTTTGGATTGACATGAAATATTTTTTTGTACATTTATTATAGAATACATAAACATTATTCTAGGATTATACTATTCTAATTTTAATTAGATGGATATTAAATTAGTTTTTTTTTAAATAGGTTTGGGTTGGGTTAAAATGAGGTTGGGTTGAACAAAATGTCAAACCCGACCCGCATATAGTATGGGTTACAAATTGTAACCCATATCCGACCCGAACTAGGATGGGTTGGGTCGGGTTTATGTGGGTTGGGTCGGGTTGGATATGGGTTGTGTGCAGCCCTAAATTTCGCTGCATCTCTGATCCTTCTTGATTTCTAACACAAGTTCCGATTCATATAACATTATTTTATCTCTCTTGCTGAATTAAATAATATAGGAGAGTGGCTAAGGAGGGAAAGTACTGCTATTTAAATTGGAACTTGAGGTGGAGATCAAAGTGATATGAGGTATAGACAGATTGAGGGGTAGTTGACCATTGCCTATAATATTTTCAAACACAAATTCTCATCTAAATAATAATATGATGTGCATGGAGAGAGAATGCATTATTATTTAAATAGGAATGTATGACTGAAATTAAGGGGCTGCTGCACATGGGGACTGCATATATATATATATATATATATATATATATATATATATGTGTGTGTGTGTGTGTGTGTGTGTGTGTGTGCGCACGCGCGCGCGCGCGTGTGTGTAACCAGAGCGTTTAATGACACCCCAATAGTGCAACACTTCTGTAGCCTTCTGATTTTGAGTACACAATCCGAGTTGAATAAATATCGTTTTATCTCTCTTCCTACTATTGTATTATTTAATTTGGATTGCTACAGGTCATTTTTACTACACCTCAAATCCTCAAGATTTAAACCATATGTTTTGATTTAAATATATAACCATTCAAATCAAAACATGTGGCTGAAAATAAAATTTTGAAATGTAGCAAAAATAAGGAGTAGATGATCCTTACCTATTACACACACACACACACACACATATATATATATATATATATATATATATATAGACACACACACGTATGTACATACATATATATATATTTATGTATGCATGTATGTGTGTGTATACGTACATGCATACATATATACATATGTATGTATTGCTAGACGTGTTTTCCATTTGTACATAATGATTAATATTTAATAACCAAGGGAAAACAATATGATCCATTTAGTGGGAAGTTGCTAATGATCAAGGTAGCTTCCCATGTTCCCCACCCACCTTTAAAAAATCATCCACTATTTTTTATCATGCCAACTACTCCAAGATTAGTAGTACTAAAACAGAGTATATGAAGTGCAAGTTCAGCGGTGTCGGTCAGATGACGGAGATGTCATCCTGACCGATCAAGTAGTACCCATGCAAGAATTTTTTCGATATTTAGGATACATGTTGCAGTTTGATGATAAGATATTAAAGATATATGTCGAGTGATTCGTTAATTTTAGTAATTAGAGAGTAGCTACAATATCTCTAGTTATTTATTTATTTTTTTATGAAATCACATGTGGAAACTAGACATTAATTTGTAATAAATCATATGTAACATAATGAAATAAGCCCATATGAAATTTTATTATATTTGTATGATTAGTTAGGGTTATTGAATTATATTCCTTAATTTGCCCCTAGGAATTAAGGGATGGATATGATTTGGTAGTTTCATCATATAGTTATAAATCTACTTTGAGTAGGACTTTAGCCCACGGGCAAGTTTTATGTCACTATATTCATATTATTTATTCATGAGTTGCATTGGTAAAACATAATTAAATTTAAGTCTACTTTTTTTTTAATATAAGCATGTATGAAGGTGGTGCCTGGCGCAAATGGTAAGTTTACCCGGCTGGTAATCTGGAGCGCACAGGTTCGAGCCCCGGCCTCTTCACATAATGTGAGGGAAAGGCTGTGCGCGCTAATCGACCACCCCCAGAGCCTGGAAAGCCGTGAGAATAGTAACAGATGGGAGACTGTCTAGGAAGTCCTCACGCTTGAGTACGGGAGCCTTCGGCACTGGGTATCCACCTTTTTTTATAAGCATGTATGTATATTTCTTTGCAGCAATTTTACCTGGGAACATTTTTAATGTCAATTGTGACATTCCTGGATTAAAGAGCAATAATTATAAGGTGTGGAAAGAAAGAGTACTTCTGGAATTGGGATGGATGGGTATCGACTATGCTATTTGGAATGACAAACCCCTTAGCATAACTGAGACTAGGACTCCAGATGCAGTTAATCTTTATGAAAAGTAACAGTGATCTAATTGTGTTCCTAAAGACCAAAATTCGTGTCAGTATTCGGGATTTTTTTGATCGACATACCAAGGTTAAAGATCTTCTTGATGTCATTAATGAGCAGTTTCCAAATTCTGACAAAGCTCCTTGCTAGCACCTTAATTATGAAGTTTTCATCAATGAGGCACAATGAGTTTAAGTGTGTGCGTTATTATATCATGCGCATGAGGGATATTGTGGCCCAACTTAAGGATTTGAAAGTTACCATGTCTGAATCTTTCCTAGCGCATTTCATTTTGAGCACTCTTCCTCCACAATATGGGCCCTTTTAAGATCTCTTATAATACACATAAGGATAAATTGTCAATTAATAAACTTATGACCATGTGTGTTTAAGAGGAGGAACGGGTTGAGAATGAGAGACAGAGAAAAGGTGAACTTTAGTACTACTTCAAAGAAGAAAAAGGATCACATTGAGGAAAAGAAAAAGGGAAAGGGAAAATCTTCATCTAAGCAATGCATAAAGAAGGAATCTATAAAAAGAAGGGCACTTGAAGAAAGACTGCATTAAGTTTAAGACTTAGATTGAAAAGAAAGGTAATTTTCTAGCGTTTGTTTATGAATTTAATATGGTTAATATTAATTATAATACAGGGTGAATAGACTCTGGTACTACAATCCATGTTTCGAATACCTTGCAAGGTATGACAAACCTAAGGAAACCAATGTGAAGTGAACACTATATCTATTCGGGCAACCAGATGAGTTCACATGTGGTGCCTGTTATAAATCTTATATAGTGGTTTTAGTTTGCATTTAGAAAAGATGTTTTATGTATCAAGTTTCACTAGAAACTTGATAGTAGTTTCAAGACTTCTACCTTCGGGGATTTCCTTTAATTTTTCAGATTCAAGTTTCAGTATTCTCAGAAAATTTAAAATTATTGATTATGGTATTTTGTCTGATGGTTTATATCATTTTGCAAAATGATATGACTCATTATTCTATGTATGTTAGTACTGCGTTAAAAAGGTGTATTATGAATGAGGACTCCTCTATTTTTGGGCATCGAAGATTGGGACATATCTCTATTGCGACAGTTAAAAGATTGGTAAAGAATAGGGTACTTGATTCTTTAGGACTTTACCGATTTTGGTACTTGCATTGGTTGCATTAACGGAAAGCAAACTAACAAACATAAAATTGGTGCCAAAAGGAGTTCAAACCTATTAGAGATCATAATGGATATTTGTTGTCCGGACATGAATGCTAATGATCTGAAATACTTTATCACTTTCATAGATGATTATTCACGATATATGTACCCCTACTTCGTTCCAAAGACGAAGCTTTGGATGCCTTTAAATTGTTCAAGGCTGAGGTAGAGAAATAATGTGATAAGCACATTAAAATTATGAGATCGGATGGAGGTGGAGAGTACCATGGTAAATACAACGAGAACGGACAAGCACATGTCTATTTGCAAGATTTTTTTCAAGAGCATGAGATTGTTGCTAGATACGCCATGTTTGGTTCTCCAGACCAGAATGATGTAGTAGAAAGAATAAATCGAACTTTAATGGACATGGTGAGAAATATGAAAAGTAATGTTAAGCTTCCATCATTTTTATAGGTAGAAGCTCTTAAGACGACAACGTATATATTAAATCAGGTTCCTTCCCAGGTCGTCCCAAAGATGCCTTTTGAGCTATTCAAATGATGGAAATCGAGTTTGCAACATGGAAGCATTTGGTGATGCATGTCTGAGGTGAGAGCGTATAACCCACAGGAGAAGAAGCCAGACTTACGGATTATTAGTAGGCATTTCATTGAATATGTTGAAAGGTCTAAGAGTAGATTTTATTGTCCATCTCATGGTATCAGGATTGTGAAAACAAGAAATGCTAAATTTCTTGCGAATGACTTGATTAGTCGGAGTAATCAATTTCTAGACATTGTTCCTGAAAAAGATAATGATCAACTTCCGTCTACTGTTTCTAATGGTAAGTTGATTGCCATTCATGCACCTCGAGCTAAATCATGTGCTAGAAAACAAACTATTGAGGTTTCACAAGTTGACAACAATATAATAGATCATGATGTTAATAAGGAAGTAAAGAACAAACAATTTACTGTGAAGATGAACAAGTTTCATTGAGGATATCTACTAAACTACGGAAACCAACTATTTCTGGTGACTATTTAGTGCATCTGCAAGAATCAGATTGTGACATTAAAGCCGATAGTGATCCTTTGTCATTTTCACAAGCCATAAGTTCTACCGATTCAAGCTTAAGGATGAATGTCATGAAAGGTGAGATGAACTCTATTTCATCTAACAAAGTTTGGGATCTCGTCGAATTACCAAATAGTGTAAAAGCCATTGGACACAAGTAGGTCTTTAAAACAAAGAAAGACTCACATGCCAAAATCGAGAGACATAAAAAAGCTAGACTCGTGGCCAAATGGTTCAGTCAAAGGGAAGGAATTGATTACACAGAGACTTTCTCTTCTGTATTAAAGAAAGATTCTTTCGGATGGTGATGGCATTTGTAGCTCATTTTGATTTTGAGTTACATCAGATGGATGTGAAAATGACATCTTTTAATGGAAATTTAGAGAAAAAGGTTTATATGAAACAACCTGAAGGATTCTTCTCAAAAGAGGGTGAGCACTTGGTTTGTAAGTTTAATAAATCTATATACGAGTTGGAACAAGATTCTCGACAATGCTATATGAAATTCCATAAAGTAATTACTTCATTTGGGTTAGAAGAAAATGTTATCGCTTGATGTATATACCTTAAGGTCAGTGGGAGCAAGATTTGTTTCCTTCTGTTATATGTGGATGACGTTTTGCTGGAAACCAATGATAAAGGATTGCTATATGAGATGAAACAATTTCTACTTTGATATAAAAGATATGGGTGAGATGTTCTATGTCATTGGCATAAAGATCCATAGAGATAGATCTCGAGGCATTTTGGGTTTGTCTCATGAGGCATATATCAATAAAGTTTTAGAAAGATTCGATATGAAAGATTGTTCACCAAGTGT
This sequence comes from Allium sativum, assembly GCA_030737875.1. NCBI lineage: Eukaryota > Viridiplantae > Streptophyta > Magnoliopsida > Asparagales > Amaryllidaceae > Allium > Allium sativum. Next base: position 724,645,427 of record CM060919.1, on the reverse strand, counting down.
AGCACCCTTCATAAAAGGTAATCGGTTCATTTTGGACAAATGCCACAAGAATGGCATTGAAAGGGAACAAACAAAAAAAATATTCCATGTGCTTCAGCTATTCGTAGCATTATATATGATCAGGTATGTACTAAACCCAACATTGCATATTGTTAGGATTGTCTCGCATGTTGTTAAGGAGGAATGATGGTTTGGATACAATAGTCTCACATCATGGAATATATTGAAGGAATTGTGTACAAATATGAGCTGGTAGACACGTAACATCAAGGGATTCCTTTTGTTATATGAGAGTTGTGTACCAGCTCATATGCGTGCAAAGAAGGGGGGCTTTGTTCCGACCGTCGTTACATAACAGTGGTATCAGAGCCGAAGGTTACGGACTGGACCATGCGGGCAAGGCAGTGCTCTCAAAAGATACTCGTAGGATGCGAGTCAAGGGGGGGACTGTTAGGATTGTCTCGCATGTTGTTAAGGAGAAATGATGGTTTGGATACAATAGTCTCACATCATGAAATATATTGAAGGAATTGTGTACAAATATGAGCTGCTAGGCACGTAACACCAAGAGATTCCTTTTGTTATATGAGAGTTGTGTACCAGCTCATATGCGTGCAAAGAAGGAGGGTTTTGTTCCGACCGTTGTTACATAACACATATGTCGTTGGAGTATTAGGAAGATATCAGAATAACCCAAGCATCAATCATTGGAAGGCTGTGAAGAAAGTGCTAAGGTACCTTAAGGGTACTAAAGATTACATGCTTATGTATTGGCAGACTAATATTCTTGCAGTGGTAGGCTACTCTGATTATGACTTCGGTGGCTGCAATGATTCACGTAAATCCATATCAAGATATGTGTTCATGCTAGCTGACAGGTCCATATCCTCAAGGAGTGTGAAGCAGACCTCGATGACCACTTCTACAATGGAGGATGAGTTTGTTTCTTATTTTGAGGCTACCTCACATGGTGTATGGCTAAAAAGTTCCATATCTGAACTAAGAGTTATCGAGTCTATTAGCCGACCAATAAGAATATGTTGTGATAATTCAGCTGTTGTCTTTATGTCTAAGAATACAAAGAGTGAAAGTTGAGGTAAACATATCGACATAAAATATCTAGCCATAAAAGAATATGTGCAGGAAAAGAAAGTGATCATTGAGCCCATTAGCACTGAATTAATGGTAGTTGATCCCTTGACAAAGGCATACGTATTAAAGGATTCAAGGATCATGTAGTTAGGATGGGACATGGTTCCATTATGTAGTACATTCATTATGTTTTGTCTGAAACTTTCATTCAGTTGGATAATTTCTCATTTGGAATTATGTACGTACATACTTTAGTTATTCTATTGAGAAATATCATTACAGTTGGACTTAGAGTAAGCATATGATTTACTCATTTAGTTAAGTGTGAGTGGTGAAGGACTAAGTATATTGTAATACATGGAAGATTAGTTCTTGCTTTTAAAGAGAATTAGTCGCTATGATTTGTACTTGGAGTCTCTCTCGTTAAATGGATCAAGTCGGAGAATGTTAGATGTGTTTTCTATTTGTACGTAATAATTAATATTGATTAATTAAGGGACGATATTATGATCCATTTCGTTGGAAGTTGCCAATGATCAAGGTAACTTCCCATGATCCTCAGCCACCTTTAGGAAACCACCCACTATTTTTTTATTATGGCAACTACTCTATGATGACTGGAGTAGTATAAATAGATGACAGCAATTTTTGACAAAGGTCACCAAAATCTACTCTCATGCAAGTTGCTACACCATCTAAGTGTGAGAAGAAGGGTTTGAAACCAAAATTCAGATTAGTAATCATAAAGCGGCTTTTTCAATAACGGTTTAAGGTTCCAAAGCAATGGCTGGAGGTACTAAATCGATCTTATTTTATTGCTTCCGCTTTCGTTATTGTATATTCATATTGTGATTAGAATACACTTGAAGATATGATATGTTTTACATGTATGTAAACCTAGAGAGATAAATGAGGAAATTCATATTGGATTGCAGCTATTTAATAAAATAAATACCTTTCAAGATCATATCCATATGCAAGAAACCACCAACTGCAGCAACTTCTTCTTTAAGCTCATCCGGAATGATGTCAGTATCAACATACTGTAAAATGCGTTATCATTATATATGTTTGTTTACTGAAAGCAACCCCAACAAGGGAACAATGCAAGGTTTTGGATTTCTTTATGTAATGCGTAAATCGGTATATGATAAACTGTAGATATCTACCCATTGTTTCTTCTTCTTCTTTTTAACCTGACACTAGTTGATCTAGTGGTTTGGCTTATTTACTAAGTTGTCTGCACCATGAAATTAAAAACCCTTGATTTTGAACGGTATTTATGTATCATTAATTTACAAAGTTACGGATGATCAATACTTCACACCTCATTTAGAACTAACCCTTCAGGTTTAAAAATTATCTTACTCATACATTAACATTGCTATCTATTCACGCTTGCTAAAATGCTTGTTAATGATAAACAGGATGAATACCAAGTTTTACACAAAAGTATCCTAGTATCTTTTTCATTGATGGGCTCTTTAAACTGCTACTTATCCAACAATGTACTATCCTAGCCAAAGCATATCGTCAAGTTTAAACAGATACTGACACATAGCAGAAAAAAAAAATAGAACAATCAAACAATAAAGAAAGACTTTCAATTGCACATTTTAATATGCATGTTGATCAAGAGACAATGAGTTATAAAGAGAAAACGTGAAGTTGCTCATTAATTACTTACTAAAATGTTTCTTGCAATAAGGAGCAATAAGTAACCGAAAACATTATCAGTAGTATGCTATTGTTTAAATTCAATGAATCGCACGGGGATTGGAAGGACGAAAATGAAGAAATACATATTAAAATATACTTACAATGGTTTTCAAATATCAAAAATGAATTTTCCAAAAATCGGTTAGGAAACTCTATTCAAATACAATTCTATTTCCTTCTTGTCGAAAAACTTGACAAAGATCTAAGGTATGGTCTAATCATGAAGATAAGCAACAGCTAACAGTAGAAGAGGAAAAAAAAAACATAATTTTTGCTTTTCCATAATTTGAGAAAGAGAAGCACAAAGAATAAAGAACAAGGACCGGAAAATTTCCTTGAAAAGAGACAAAGACCTGATAAATAAATAAAAGAGTCATCCCTAGGGAGGATTATAAAGTTTTTCAAATTTTCTATTCCACCCGAAAAAAAGGACACTTCTTCTTGTGCCATCTTGTATTAAGATAATAATGATGCTTTTTTTTTGGGGCGGTTGGGGGGGTCTTGCTCACCAATTTGAAAATCTCAAATCGATCAATGGAAGACTTGAGACAGAATCTCATTGGCACCATTGATTAATGTTCGATTTGCTCATAAATATTTTCCTCAACAAATAGCAACATCATATTTTTGGAACATTATTGTCACCGGCTAATTATTTGGTCAATCACATAAAAATAATCAAAGTCACAACAAAGTACAAAAAGGGAAAAGAAAATATTAACCTCTGGACAAAGTACATTAACACGGATTCCTTCAAGAGCTAACGGAGCAAGCGACCTTGTAAACAAAACCACACCACCTGCAATCATTAAAAGGTGTGAAAATATCTATTCCGTAAACAAAAATCGTCAAATTAAAGGAAAAGTAATAAGTGAAATTGCAAGGAGAATTATTGATCTGGACAAAGTACTTAAGTCAAAGGGATGAAATGAACGATTAATAGTACCTTTGCTTGCTGAATATATTGATTCGGGAGGAAATGGATAAAGACCTGCTGCAGAGCCAAGGTTTACTATGACACCAGAATTTTTTGCCCCACGCATAGTCTGAATCTGCTTTCAAAATGGCTTAGATTCATATAACCACTTAATATTACATGAACTTTGATCTTTACATCAATGGTTTTTGCTTTACTTCTAACTTAATCTACTAGAATCTATGAAACTCATAACTCATATGAAATTATGGATATAAAAGTAGTGAAATAATATGTGAATGAGGCACTTTAGGAAGACATTCCAAGGAAGGAAAACCAAAATTTGCAGTATTAAGTTAATAGTCATATTTGTTCATGAAGTTAATCAAATTAATATTTAAATTGACTTATTATAGCTATATAATCATATTAGTCAGGGTAAGTTTTATACTCAACATTAAAGAATTATTCCTTATGACCACTTTAAAAAAAGGAAAAAAGAAGGGGAAAAACAGTACAAATAGATCCTAAACTAGGATGCACAGGTTATCATATAATAATGAAGATGGGATATGTCATACAAACTGAATATTAATTTTTTTGAAAATAATCATAAAACTATCAGTTCATCATCTTAATTTCTTACCGCAACTCTAGTGCAGTCAATTACAGCAACAAGGTTTACATCGATAGTACGCTTCCATGTTGCACTTCCATCAGTTTCGTCTTTATCAAAACTTTGGACTGTCCCACCAATTCCAGCGCTATTTATACAAATATCAAGACCTCCATAAGTTTCCAAGTGCTTCTGAAACGCACTAGATAAATCTTCTGCATTGATTCAACCAAAATCAGTCTGCTTTGATGCAATTCAAAGTTGTTGATGATGGTATATAATAATTAACGTCAAGTCTTCAGGTGACATAACTGGTGGATGGTATGTATCATTTTCCCAAAAAAAAAAAAAAAAAAAAAAAAAAAAAACCCAAATATATTACTTGTATTTGTAACATCGCATTTGATGAACATTGCCGAAGGAAATTTCAGATCTGAATTGGCTTTCAGGTTTTCTTTTTCAATTAACGAAGTTGTGTCATTGCCCTTCTCTTCAGAAATGTCCACAATAGTAACAAAAATACCATTTTGTGCAAGAGCCATGCCAATTGCTTTACCTATAACATAAACAGGAACAATCAGATAATATATTTGTCATCAAATCAGGAGCAATTAGTAAATAGTTTACCACTATGTATAAACCAGTTCTCTATGCATATACTATATACACATAAACACGTACGTACACACCACCAAGAACCTGGTTTAAAATTCTTAATTTCCCTTCTACATAGCCTGTAATGAAACTTCAGTTTTTATGAAACAGCAGTTTAGCAGTAGTTTATTACACATGTTTACAATTATATATTAATTAGATTATCTTAAACTGATGTTTACATGCATTAATTATCATAAAGTATTAACCAGACCAAAATTAAATTAAACACATGCCTGAGTTCTGGTAAAAATGGGACAAAATAATAATGTCTTTATATACCTATTCCATTAGCGCCTCCGGTGACGAGGGCGGACATGCCTGGCTTGAGCTTCATCCACGCTAGATAATGAATTAACAGATCAGAGTTCTCAATGAAATGAGTTTTGAAATATGGCTTTTATAGTTGATTCTTTTCCAGTGATTGTTGGTCAAATAGTATTAAAATTATTTACATAATAAAAGATGGACAGATATCATGTTATGGAATTAGTTTTTTTTTTTTTTCAATTCATAATAGTGTTTACTACTTTTCAAAGGAATGAATATATATGTGGTGTGTATGTATGTTCTAGAAGTTTGACTATAATAGATAGATACAATTGAGAAAGGAAACATAATAATAATCCAAATTCGCACAAGAATTGTTTCCTTCTTCACCAATTCTTTTGACCAAAGTTAACCCCACCTATGGTATATATATTAAATGTTTATATCAAAACATAAATATTAGTCAAACTAATCCAACTGAGATTAAACTAATTGAACAGTAGTTATAAAAAGACTTTATCAAATTTAGAACACAGAATAAATTTTATACCAAAACACTCAAATCAGTGCCACAAGAAACATAATTAAAGATCGATTGAATCTTGTATTATGTTTTTAGGAATAGGAGTCCTACAAATTGATTGGAAATCATCCAAAATTAATTCATAATTGCATCTATACATGCTTGATTTTTATTCCTTGTATGACTTATTTACTGGTATCACTAAGTGACTGATTGGTACTTGCATGTAAAGCATAACACACTATATAGTACACTTTACTCTTAAATGTCATGGGATATGGCTCAATAAGTTCTCTTTGTCTAGAATTCTTCTTCAATGTTGTTCAGAGTATTTACTGTTATTTTCGGGAAAATAATATAACAGCAAGTATAAAGACTGCCGTACAGTAACAAACAAATCGCAGTGATTTGTCGCTACAAATTAAATAAATGGAATTCTGAGGTTTGCCTTAGCAATTTCCTTAAAAAAATTATTTTCCAAGATACAACAGAATATCATAAGATTATAATGAGTATGTCAACTCTGTGTTTATATTGATGTAGCAGAGAAGAGAGAAGAATGAAGAGAAAAAAAATTGGGTTGAGAATGTGATCAGTATCCTCCCCTATTTATAATTTCGTATGCATCTCTTCGAACGATCGTGTCCGCCAGACTTTTGTCGTTGTTCGCCAAAATACTCACCCGCTTGCATGCTGTCTTAATGGGCATGCCCGCTCGTATGTTGTTGTCTAACGGGTCACACCCGCTTCTGTTTGCCAAGAGATGATCCTCCTGCCGTTGTTGTTCGCCAAAGCGTGCGACTGTTTGAGGTCGCACCTGTCTGTCTGAAACTGTTCAAAACCAGCCCGGATTTTTAAGAAAAAATAGGAACATTTTAGGCCCGAACCCAAGCCCGGTACGGTCAGACGGCCGACTGCCAAAGGCAGCACGTGCGTGTGGTGGTGATTCATGATTTCACTCCCCACAACAAAGCACACATTTGGATGTCCCATTGCCCCAACCTCCTCATGACAAAGCTATTCATATACTTGAATACTTTTTTTTATTTTGACGATGTGGGATTAGTATGTTTCATTCAATTCTCAACAATCCCTCATATGAATGATAATATACTTTCCCCACAGAAAATGGAATATCACATAGTACATATGAAATAATGTTTTATCGTGGATAAATAGATGTTTCACTTTAAACTTTCCCTAGTTAAAACTTATTGGATATGCTTGACTAATCAGAGAATTATTTCATCTAGAAACCGTCAGTCTTTATTGCATATCCATACAATAAGTTTTACGAAGCATTGATTTCCTTCTCATCCAATCTCTTGGTTGTGTTTATTTTGGTCCTGAATATTTTTTGGTTCTACGAGTGTTACAGAGAATTTAAGCCTGTAATATTCTCATGGAGCCGACCCAACTCACACTAACATAGGTGATCGCAACCGTTAAGAGTATCCTACATATACCCTACTTGTTATTTTCAAGATATGGTCATCATTAAAAACATAGTTTTAACTTTTTAATACTTCGGTACGCATGCATTTATATTGTGCACCATAGGAATGAAATAGGACTAATGTCCAAACAAATGCATTATGTTTTGAGTTGTTCATAACTGGTTTGCCTATTGATACTAGTCTGTGGGATCTCCATTCGCTAGGATATGTTTTCGTATAAGATAACTCTTGTTAGTTGAGGCTTTTAAACTCATTCCCCTCGATACGCATTTAATTTTCTCTCTTGATAAACCTTTAGTAAATGGATCTTCTAGGTTATCATTTGTTCTCACATAATCTATGGAAATAGATCCATTTGAGAGTAACTGTCTAACTGTGTTATAACGTCGACGAATTTGTCGTGACTTTCCATTATACACAAAGTTTAGTGCTCTGCTTAACGCTGTTTGGTTATCACAGTGTATGCATATGGCCGGTACAGCTTTAGGCCAATATAAAATATCTTCTAAAAATGACGAATTCATTCTGCTTCTTTATCTGCTTTATCTAAAGCGATAAACCCTGATTTCATGGTGGATCGAGCTATGCATGTTTGTTTAGTAGATTTCTATGACACTGTTGTTGCTCCTCTTAAAGTGAATACATAACCACTAGTTGATTTTGATTCATATGAATCAACAATCCAGTTCGCATCACTATATCCTTCTAAGACGGCAGAATATTTTACATAATGTATGGAAAAGTCTGTGGTATTTTTTAAGTATCTCAGCACTCTCATTAATGATTTCCAGTGTTCCTTCCTTGGGTTGCTTGTATACCTGCTCAATCGACTTACTGCATAAGCTATTCTGGTCTTATGCAATTCATGAGATTTATTAGACATCCTATTACACGAGATTATTCCAGTTGTAGTATACTTTCATTAGTGTTTTTCTGCAGTACTTGCGATGGATTAAAGGTGTTCGTACTCTTTTTATTCCAAAATTTTGGAATCTTTCAATCACTTTGTCTACATAGTGTGATTGAGATAATTCAATTTCATTAAGTGTTCTTATTATTTTGATTCTCAAAATAACGTATGCAACACAGAAATCTATTATACCAAAATTGTTGATTAACATATTGTTTACGATATCAATAACTTAAATGTTAGGACAAAAGATTAGCATATCATCTACATATAGACAAACTATCACGTGTGATTGTCCAACTTGTTTATAATAAACACATTTATCACATTTATTTATACGAAAACCATTTTCCATCATGACGCTATCAAATTTTGCATGTCATTGTTTTGGAGCTTGTTTTAGTTCATATAATGATTTGACTAATCTACATACTTTATTTTCATTTCCTTTGGAAATTAAACCTTCAGGTTGCTCCATGTAAATTTCCTCATCAAGATCTCCATTTAAGAATTTGTCTTTACATCCATTTGATGAATTTCTAGATTATAAATGAATGCAATTGCTATTAACATTCTTATAGAGGTTATTCGTATAACCGGTGAATAAGTATCAAAGAAGTTTATACCTTCTTTTTAACGATATCCTTTGGCTACTAATCTTGCTTATATTTGTCGATAGTCATATGGTTTCATTTTCTTCTTGAAAACCATTTTCAGCCGATGGGTTTTATTCCACGTGGAATATCAACTATTTCCTAAGTTTTATTACTTAGAATTGAATCGATTTCACTTTTGATTGCTTCCTTGTACGTTTGAGGTTCGTGTTCTAATAGATATGTTAAAAATTCCGAACCAAATGTCTTAGAAATTCTTGCTCTTACGCTTCTTCTTGGTTCATTATGCTCAATTTCACGATGAGTTTCAGCTTCATGTGACTTGCTCGAATCTTCTCTTTATTTTAGGGACATAATTTCCTTCATTCTTTTTCTGTGGAGCCACGTCTTCAAAGAATGAGGCATCTCTTAACTCAATGATTGTATTTACATTGATATCAGCTATATCAGACTTGAATACCAAAAATTTGTAGACACTACTATTTTGGGTTGGTCCTTTATAGTAACAATCTACAATTTTTGGTCCAAGCTTGACTTTCTCGAAAGGCGAAACTGAAACTTTTGTCAAGCACCCCCACGCTTTGAGGTATTTATGTAAAGACCCGCAACTTCCCCGTAAAGGAAAGCGTCGGATAGTTCGAGAACAAACCACAATAGAACGCATACAGAAGAACATTTCATTGTATATAACAACAATGCATCAGATTACAAGAATATACAGAGTATGAATGAATATTACACAGAAATATCAGAGATTTAAATTACATTTAAATACATAGCAGCGGAAAATAATACAATACACAACTAGAAGAAGATATACGGATACAAAGCTTTCCGGATATCGTTCCAGCTGTAAACCAAAATCCTGTGAATATAAATCTGCAAAACCAAAACTACTAGCTGCCCGTGTCGAAATAAGGGCACCCAGAGTTTAGGTTAAAACAATAAACTCCAGGTCAGTCATGTGACTGGTGTGAGAACTAAAACAGTTGTTAATCTTTGTTTTTAAAGTTAGGTAAATCAAGGGACCACGCCGTATAACACGGAACGGGTTTCCTCCCAAGAATACCAGTGCATAAAACCAACAGCGCAATGCTAAATAAAGAAAGATGAAGCTGTTATAAGACCCAGGTCCTATCACACAATGCAACGCAAGCCGGGGGATAGGGTTTTCCCTTATAACAGCCAAAGAATGCTTGATACGTTTAAAACAAATCATTTGATACTATTATAAGTGCATAGTGTATAAAACACTTCAAATCATAAGTATCAATCATAGGCGGCATGAGCGCCCCATCCCACTATGTCACCATATATAGGTTTACAAATAAAACCGCAAATGTCACGTATTTGGAAATTGGATTTCCGTCTATGAACCGAGGCAAAAGATAGTCCTCAACCGATTCGTGACTCTCTAGCCCGAGCCACAGGTCAGAGCTCGAGTGACCTTGGAGCGACAGGGCCGGTCCACCGATGTGGATTAAAATGCCTGAACACTACGTTTCCCCACCCTATGGGGTGTAAGTCTGGTCCGTCAGCCGACCAGAATGCATCGGCCGAAACCGATATAACCGAGGCGCCTCGCAACAGCAACAACCACATAAGTCAAACTCGTCAGGGCGTGTAAAACCACTGACGCCACTTCTAACTAGAAAGAAACGCAAGTCCTCCCTGAGGTCCGTCTCCCGTTTTTGGTTCATACCTGGTGTGAAACACGCGAGGTAAACGTTACACAAAGCTACGCCACAAAGGCCGTGCTTTGATCATCACCACAAGACTTTGCTTTTCAACAGAAGCCTTGATCATTTGCATCTTAGCATGCCACACAGGCAAACCATCCTATGCAACCGATATCAGTCACACAGAATGAAATCCGATGTCAGACACACAGTCCATTTACAAGTCCGTTCTGGGTCTGAACGAAACCGGAGGCACCTAGTACCTCGCATATCCATCGATCTCCAAGTACGTCTGGACGATCACTAACTGTTTCCATCTTCTTGGGTGTACAGCCCAATCAAGATCATCAGTTATCACCCAAACGACGTGAAGACCTCCGGTCTTCGACCATCGTCTTCATCTTCGACTTATCGTCGTATCAGTTATTCAGAATGGGATAAACCCGGTCTTTCCGAATAACTCGCGTATATTTTAAATAAGTGTTACACAAACACAACATACGCCTCATTCCAATTCATTAGTCACTAACCGTAAATTAATCAAGAGAATAATTCCCCAAATATTAACCCCGAAGGCCGAAACCAACATCAGATCAATATCCAGAAAACCATTCTGCTTGGCTAACCGACAGTTAGTTTCTAAATTTCACGTTCAAATCTAATTAAAGATTTAACTATCGCCTGGAGCAAAACTGGTGATACTCCATTCTCGATCTTTTCAATCTAATTAAAGATTCATTAAAACTCCACTTAGTTTTAATCTTTTGACTGGGTTAAAGAATCAGTGTCATTTAAAAACACGGTTCACGATAAACCCAAAATCACATTCATTAATCGTCGGGTTAAAGAACGAGTGTTATTTAAAAACACTGTCCACGATAAACCCAAAAATCAATATCGATTCAATTCCAATTAAATGTTATTTAATTGGTACACTTCATTAAATCTAAATAAAAAGATTTAATCATTTCTCAACTGGGTTCAAGAACAGTGTTAGTGAAGACACCATTCACGACGAACCCAAATCACATTCATTAATTATCGGGTTAAAGAACGAGTGTTATTTAAAACACTGTTCACGATAAACCCAAAAATCAATATCAATTCAATTCCAATTAAATGTTATTTAATTGGTACACTTCATTAAATCTAAATCAAAAGATTTAATCTTTTCTCAGCTGGGTTCAAGAACAGTGTTAGTGAAGACACCATTCACGACGAACCCAAATCACATTCATTAATTATCGGGTTAAAGAACGAGTGTTATTTAAAACACTGTTCACGATAAACCCAAAAATCAATATCAATTCAATTCCAATTAAATGTTATTTAATTGGTACACTTCATTAAATCTAAATAAAAAGATTTAATCTTTTCTCAGCTGGGTTCAAGAACAGTGTTAGTGAAGACACCATTCACGACAAACCCAAATCACATTCGATATTCAATACAAGGCTCTGAATAGAAAATATATCGGCTTATATTCAATATCGAATTCTACGACTAACAAATGTCGTATTGGAAATAACGATATACATATATATCTTTCAAATTTCCATAACAACACCTGTATAATCATGAATTCCAACATCGAAATATTCCGAAGACAATTTCGATTCAAATCCACTCCAGTGTAATCATTGGAATTTTGGTTACTTTTAAAACCCTTTTCGAATTCAATTTATTTATTTAAAAATAAATAGAATTATAATTCTAGTTCAAAACTAGTTCATTTCGATAAAAATCTATTTTTATCTTTTCTAATATGGAATTTTTCATCCCAATTCTTTCTAAATCATTTCTTATGATTTTACACAAATTATTACTATTTTTAATAATTTTATCAAGGCCCGTACAGTCGATTTCCATCAATGGCCATCGAACTGCACTTATAGCGACCTTTTTCGAATTTGATTTGGACATAATTCCAAATCCAACCGTTAGATTTCAAATTTCTAACATTCATTAGAAAGCTCTTTTCGATACGAACCCAACGGTTCCGGTTTTAGGAGAATCCGACGGTCGGATCTCCCGTAATGTCCGTTTGAAATAAATGGTCGAAATTCGCGAACTGCCGCGGCGCGGCGCGTTCTATTCAGGCCATTATATTATATATATAATATATATATAATATATACTTCGTCGATTTCTATTTAAAACGAATTATATAAATAGTTTTAAAATTCGTTTCAAAAGCAATCTCAACTTCCTTTTCAATTCAAATCAAAATTGAATTCTTCTTTATAAATTCGTTTCAAAATTCATTTCTATTCAATTCGAATTTCAATTCAATTTGAATTCATTTCAATTCGCTTTTAATTCAATTCGAATTCGTTTTCAATTCAATTCATTTCGAAATCGTTTTCAATTCAATTCGAATTCGTTTTCAATTCAATTCATTTCGAAATCGTTTTCAATTCAATTCGAATTCGTTTTCAATTCAATTCATTTCGAAATCGTTTTCAATTCAATTCATTTCGAAATCGTTTTCAATTCAATTCATTTCGAAATCGTTTTCAATTCAATTCGAATTCATTTTCAATTCAATTCATTTCGAAATCGTTTTCAATTCAATTCATTTCGAAATCGTTTTCAATTCAATTCGAATTCATTTTCAATTCAATTCATTTCGAAATCGTTTTCAATTCAATTCATTTCGAAATCGTTTTCAATTCAATTCGAATTCATTTTCAATTCAATTCATTTCGAAATCGTTTTCAATTCAATTCGAATTCATTTTCAATTCAATTCATTTCGAAATCGTTTTCAATTCAATTCATTTCGAAATCGTTTTCAATTCAATTCGAATTCATTTTCAATTCAATTCATTTCGAAATCGTTTTCAATTCAATTCATTTCGAAATCGTTTTCAATTCAATTCGAATTCATTTTCAATTCAATTCATTTCGAAATCGTTTTCAATTCAATTCATTTCGAAATCGTTTTCAATTCAATTCATTTCGAAATCGTTTTCAATTCAATTCATTTCGAAATCGTTTTCAATTCAATTCATTTCGAAATCGTTTTCAATTCATTTCATTTCGAAATCGTTTTCAATTCATTTCGAATTCGTTTTTAAAATCGATATAAATATCGTTCACGTCAAAATGGCGTCAATCTAATCAACACGGCTTCATATATTCCTTTATTTTCAAATATTCTATTTCAAATATTTCTTTTTCAAATATTTCTTTTTCAAAACTGGAATGAGGCCCAATCAATTACCATATAAAATTAATTATATGGATTTTCATACAACACATGTATATAATAGCATTGAAAATAATCAACCATCAACCAAAGTGCACTACACTGTATAAGCATCAAATATAGATATTCAACGCTTATAACAGCCTGTCAATCAATCGATCGACATATTTAATCAATCAGGATGAGTGAACTTCAAATTTCATCCTAACACCCGTGTGGGGTTTCAAACAATCAAACACATATTTTATTTGTGCAGTTAGGCGATGTGTAAAATTTATCGACCCAATCAACGTCATTCAAATAGGTGTACATAAACAAACCGTCTGGTTTGTAAATGAATATTTATTTATTCACATTCACGTTAAAAATTATATTTTTAACGATAACACATTTTATTTTGACATATGAATTTCTATTCTTCATTTACACAAATAAAATGATATTTTTATTTTTCTAACATATTTTAGAAAATTTCGGCGGCATAACGGCACGATACTAGAAACGGGACAAGGCCTAGCCTTATCCCCGGTCTAGTGAAGGCCCACGCCATTCACACATCAATCAAATCAATTCGTTATGCAAACCACAAACTTTGGAGTAAGGGTCTAACCTAGCCTTACTCCTTCGCCTTATAACGGCGCACGTCTAATCCTAACCAATTTATCGATTCGATTTTTCACACCACAAACCACATTCAAACCAATATCGCAATCAATCACCAAACAGTCAAACAAACAAGTCCATGGTCTGTGGACGATTGTGTCGGGTGCTACTAAGCACCGTCTGCATCCTAGTATATATATATAACTAGAAATAAAATAGAAAGGTGAGAAATTCTCACCTTTAGCTATCCAACCATCTCGACTCTTCTTTTGCAGAAGTCTTCGTCGTTTCGCCTTTTTGTCACCTTCGTTGCTGCTTTCACTACATACGTAAAAATCACATTTTTACTTCGCTATTCAATATGTAAAAATCGAATTTTTACTTTGCTATTCAATATATAAAAATCGAAGTTTTTTTCTACTATGTTATATAGATAAAAATTATATTTTTATCACGCTATTTTCTATATGAAGATTTCGCCTTTTTAAATTTAAAGATTTCGCCTTTTTAAATTTAAAGATTTCACCTTTTTTTAAATTTAAAGATTTCACCTTTTTCAAAAACAAAGATTTGATTTTTATAGTTCCTACTATGCAAAGATTATATTTTTACTATTCTTATGATGTAACAATTATATTTTTATTGCTTTAAAAATATAAGAATCATACCTTACTATTTCTACTTAACAAAAATTCCATCTTTTCTGTTTTTAAAAATATGATCTTTATTTTCAAGTTCAAATCTTTTTCTATTAAGAGATCAAACCCCTTTTTTTCTCTATCTCAAAGTTTAAAATAAAATCAGTTTTCTTTTCCTTTTCAAATCAGTTTTTATTTTCTTTTCAAAACAGTTTTTCAAAACAGTTTTTCAAAACAGTTTTTGTTTTTAAAATGCAGTTTTGCCTTTTTAAAAATGCAGTTTTTTTTTTTTTTCCTTTATCCTTTTCAAATCAGTTTTTAAACTCTTAAAATTCAGTTTTTTTTAAACTTTTAAAATCCAGTTTTTTTTAAACTTCTAAAAATCCAGTTTTTTTTAACTTTTAAAACCAGTTTTTAAACTTCTATAAATCCAGTTTTTTTTAACTTCTAAAAATCCAGTTTTTAAACTTTTAAAAATCCAGTTTTTAAACTTTTAAAAATCCAGTTTTTAAACTTCTAAAAATCCAGTTTTTAAACTTCTAAAAATCCAGTTTTTAAACTTTTAAAAATCCAGTTTTTTTAAACTTCTAAAAATCCAGTTTTTAAACTTTTAAAAATCCAGTTTTTTTAAACTTCTATTAATATAAAAAAAAAAGAAAACAAATAAATTGAAAAACGACTTACAGGGGGGACTCGTCGACGGCTCGGAGGGGATGCGGGGTTGACTGGGCGGAGGCGAAGATGGTGGTTGCGGTGTTCATCGGTGGCGGTCTTCGAGGGGAGCGTGGTGGTCTTCGCGGTGGGGTTTTGAGCTTCGTGAGTTGGGAGGAGGGAGAGGAGAGGGCAGAGGGTCGGGTTTGAAGCGGAGGAGGGCGGTGGTCCTCCTGGGAGGCGGCGCCTGAGGCGCGGCGGCCTCGCTGGCCGCGGCGGCGCGATTCGCCCCCCACCCCGTCGCCTTTCTCTTTTTTTTTTTTTTTATTTGAAATCGATTTGAGAAAAAAACAAAAGGGGGGGGCCAGCGGGTTTTTAAGGGGAAGGGGTATATTTTATATTTTTTTTTATTTTAATTTAGTTATTTAATTCAATTTAAAGTTGACTTTTCGTTTTAACTCGAAATCAAGCCCACCGACTGTCGCCCCTAGCTAATTACCCCCATTCCGAACACAATGGGATATGTAACGTAAGCTGATCTGATCGCTTTGATCAGTTTCTGTTGAATTTACATTTAAATCATTATATTGAATTTTAAACGTACATTTCTAATTACCGGGGTCACATACTAACTAGAAAAATTCCAGAAAAATATTTTCTAGCTTCGTATTGACGATGCGGTCCTAACAAAACTAGTTTCGTCGAATTCCGAGACCGTTTGAAAAATGGCCAATTTCCAGTCGATTAAAATCAACTGAAAATGGTCAAACGCATTTTCCTTTGCCACGCTCACATATTGATTCGAAAAATTATGAAATTTGGAATCTAGCAATAACTCGACATCACGGACCCAACAAAACTGGTTTCGTCGTAATCCAAGGTCGTTTGCAAAATTGCTATTTTTAAGGGCCTTATATATATAAAAATATATATAAATTCCACAGCGACTATTTCTAATTTTTAACTGGACATATCTTATCATTTCTAAGATGAAATCCCAGTTTGTTAACTTCATTACAAAGATATAGTTATACAGATTCAAATATTTCTTGTTTCGTTCAATTCTGACTTATATTGAATTCTGTATATTCATTTGAAATTAGAAATCGAATTTTCGAACTACCGCGCCATTTTCAATTCCTTTTATAATTATATATAATTATTTATATTCTAACGACGACGCGTATAAATATATACGTTCGAATTATATTCAAAACAGATTTCTCGTCGATATTATTTAAAATAATCTATTTTAAATATTCAAAATTCGCTAAAATTGCCAAAATAAAATTTTTAAACTGGCCCAGATTTTCGGGTTGTTACAATCTCCCCCACTTAAAACTTTTCGTCCCCGAAAAGGAACAAAGTCGAAAGTGGTTTGATTATTCAGCTCTACGATCGATCAGGCTTCCATTCTCCAACTCTTTAGTTTCTGAGAATTTTCAAAATTTCAAAAATTTGGCTAACACCCTAAATTTTCGAAAAATTTCGCCATAACCTCCCCTGCACCGGGAGCATCGGGGAATTTCAAATAGCTTCCCCGGTCCTTCAGATCTCAAAAAGAAAAAGAAAAAGCCAAGCGGCTAGCCAATAGGCTCACAAAATCATCATCACCCAAACAAAACAGTAAATTATGTAGTAAACATGTACCTATTTGTCGGGCAAACAAATTTTATTCTCTGGCTCTAGCCTCCTTGCTATGACCTGCTCAATATAAGTATATGTATATGCAAGCAAATGCGACCAATTTTCAATATAATCCAATATTTGATTCAATTAGGCTAAATGGTTTAAAATTAGCAAACAAATGAACAAACAACACAAACATCAATCAATTAGTGAATTTAACGTTTCAAATTCATAATTTTGATATATATACTGAAAATCTTGTTTTTGATGCCAATTCACAACAAAGTGTTCTAGCTATATAAGATTTGGTTCTCACACCAGCCTAATGGAAATATATAGATATCATACTTTCGTTACTCGAAAATAAATGCTGGTGATGGTATACTTCATCATCAGGACCATGTCCGGGCGACTAGAGTGCGACTCTATATCTATCCAATATATTAAAACTTCGAATACACGCGGATCAGACGTATACGCAAAATCTATATATACTGGATTGTCCACATCAATTTAAATAGATAATCAAATACGAATAATTGATTAAATTTTCAAAACAAAAATTTGTTTTCATTTTCAAAAATATACTCTTCACACTCGTTCTAGGATACTACTGATCGCATCTCTAATGAGTCATTCTCGTTGGATATTACTAATCCAATTTCTGATGAATTCTTTCGTACGGTTCTAATGTGTCTTGTTCTCTGCTTTGTAAACCAAAGCTCTGATACCAAATGTAAAGACCCGCAACTTCCCCGTAAAGGAAAGCGTCGGATAGTTCGAGAACAAACCACAATAGAACGCATACAGAAGAACATTTCATTGTATATAACAACAATGCATCAGATTACAAGAATATACAGAGTATGAATGAATATTACACAGAAATATCAGAGATTTAAATTACATTTAAATACATAGCAGCGGAAAATAATACAATACACAACTAGAAGAAGATATACGGATACAAAGCTTTCCGGATATCGTTCCAGCTGTAAACCAAAATCCTGTGAATATAAATCTGCAAAACCAAAACTACTAGCTGCCCGTGTCGAAATAAGGGCACCCAGAGTTTAGGTTAAAACAATAAACTCCAGGTCAGTCATGTGACTGGTGTGAGAACTAAAACAGTTGTTAATCTTTGTTTTTAAAGTTAGGTAAATCAAGGGACCACGCCGTATAACACGGAACGGGTTTCCTCCCAAGAATACCAGTGCATAAAACCAACAGCGCAATGCTAAATAAAGAAAGATGAAGCTGTTATAAGACCCAGGTCCTATCACACAATGCAACGCAAGCCGGGGGATAGGGTTTTCCCTTATAACAGCCAAAGAATGCTTGATACGTTTAAAACAAATCATTTGATACTATTATAAGTGCATAGTGTATAAAACACTTCAAATCATAAGTATCAATCATAGGCGGCATGAGCGCCCCATCCCACTATGTCACCATATATAGGTTTACAAATAAAACCGCAAATGTCACGTATTTGGAAATTGGATTTCCGTCTATGAACCGAGGCAAAAGATAGTCCTCAACCGATTCGTGACTCTCTAGCCCGAGCCACAGGTCAGAGCTCGAGTGACCTTGGAGCGACAGGGCCGGTCCACCGATGTGGATTAAAATGCCTGAACACTACGTTTCCCCACCCTATGGGGTGTAAGTCTGGTCCGTCAGCCGACCAGAATGCATCGGCCGAAACCGATATAACCGAGGCGCCTCGCAACAGCAACAACCACATAAGTCAAACTCGTCAGGGCGTGTAAAACCACTGACGCCACTTCTAACTAGAAAGAAACGCAAGTCCTCCCTGAGGTCCGTCTCCCGTTTTTGGTTCATACCTGGTGTGAAACACGCGAGGTAAACGTTACACAAAGCTACGCCACAAAGGCCGTGCTTTGATCATCACCACAAGACTTTGCTTTTCAACAGAAGCCTTGATCATTTGCATCTTAGCATGCCACACAGGCAAACCATCCTATGCAACCGATATCAGTCACACAGAATGAAATCCGATGTCAGACACACAGTCCATTTACAAGTCCGTTCTGGGTCTGAACGAAACCGGAGGCACCTAGTACCTCGCATATCCATCGATCTCCAAGTACGTCTGGACGATCACTAACTGTTTCCATCTTCTTGGGTGTACAGCCCAATCAAGATCATCAGTTATCACCCAAACGACGTGAAGACCTCCGGTCTTCGACCATCGTCTTCATCTTCGACTTATCGTCGTATCAGTTATTCAGAATGGGATAAACCCGGTCTTTCCGAATAACTCGCGTATATTTTAAATAAGTGTTACACAAACACAACATACGCCTCATTCCAATTCATTAGTCACTAACCGTAAATTAATCAAGAGAATAATTCCCCAAATATTAACCCCGAAGGCCGAAACCAACATCAGATCAATATCCAGAAAACCATTCTGCTTGGCTAACCGACAGTTAGTTTCTAAATTTCACGTTCAAATCTAATTAAAGATTTAACTATCGCCTGGAGCAAAACTGGTGATACTCCATTCTCGATCTTTTCAATCTAATTAAAGATTCATTAAAACTCCACTTAGTTTTAATCTTTTGACTGGGTTAAAGAATCAGTGTCATTTAAAAACACGGTTCACGATAAACCCAAAATCACATTCATTAATCGTCGGGTTAAAGAACGAGTGTTATTTAAAAACACTGTCCACGATAAACCCAAAAATCAATATCGATTCAATTCCAATTAAATGTTATTTAATTGGTACACTTCATTAAATCTAAATAAAAAGATTTAATCATTTCTCAACTGGGTTCAAGAACAGTGTTAGTGAAGACACCATTCACGACGAACCCAAATCACATTCATTAATTATCGGGTTAAAGAACGAGTGTTATTTAAAACACTGTTCACGATAAACCCAAAAATCAATATCAATTCAATTCCAATTAAATGTTATTTAATTGGTACACTTCATTAAATCTAAATCAAAAGATTTAATCTTTTCTCAGCTGGGTTCAAGAACAGTGTTAGTGAAGACACCATTCACGACGAACCCAAATCACATTCATTAATTATCGGGTTAAAGAACGAGTGTTATTTAAAACACTGTTCACGATAAACCCAAAAATCAATATCAATTCAATTCCAATTAAATGTTATTTAATTGGTACACTTCATTAAATCTAAATAAAAAGATTTAATCTTTTCTCAGCTGGGTTCAAGAACAGTGTTAGTGAAGACACCATTCACGACAAACCCAAATCACATTCGATATTCAATACAAGGCTCTGAATAGAAAATATATCGGCTTATATTCAATATCGAATTCTACGACTAACAAATGTCGTATTGGAAATAACGATATACATATATATCTTTCAAATTTCCATAACAACACCTGTATAATCATGAATTCCAACATCGAAATATTCCGAAGACAATTTCGATTCAAATCCACTCCAGTGTAATCATTGGAATTTTGGTTACTTTTAAAACCCTTTTCGAATTCAATTTATTTATTTAAAAATAAATAGAATTATAATTCTAGTTCAAAACTAGTTCATTTCGATAAAAATCTATTTTTATCTTTTCTAATATGGAATTTTTCATCCCAATTCTTTCTAAATCATTTCTTATGATTTTACACAAATTATTACTATTTTTAATAATTTTATCAAGGCCCGTACAGTCGATTTCCATCAATGGCCATCGAACTGCACTTATAGCGACCTTTTTCGAATTTGATTTGGACATAATTCCAAATCCAACCGTTAGATTTCAAATTTCTAACATTCATTAGAAAGCTCTTTTCGATACGAACCCAACGGTTCCGGTTTTAGGAGAATCCGACGGTCGGATCTCCCGTAATGTCCGTTTGAAATAAATGGTCGAAATTCGCGAACTGCCGCGGCGCGGCGCGTTCTATTCAGGCCATTATATTATATATATAATATATATATAATATATACTTCGTCGATTTCTATTTAAAACGAATTATATAAATAGTTTTAAAATTCGTTTCAAAAGCAATCTCAACTTCCTTTTCAATTCAAATCAAAATTGAATTCTTCTTTATAAATTCGTTTCAAAATTCATTTCTATTCAATTCGAATTTCAATTCAATTTGAATTCATTTCAATTCGCTTTTAATTCAATTCGAATTCGTTTTCAATTCAATTCATTTCGAAATCGTTTTCAATTCAATTCGAATTCGTTTTCAATTCAATTCATTTCGAAATCGTTTTCAATTCAATTCGAATTCGTTTTCAATTCAATTCATTTCGAAATCGTTTTCAATTCAATTCATTTCGAAATCGTTTTCAATTCAATTCATTTCGAAATCGTTTTCAATTCAATTCGAATTCATTTTCAATTCAATTCATTTCGAAATCGTTTTCAATTCAATTCATTTCGAAATCGTTTTCAATTCAATTCGAATTCATTTTCAATTCAATTCATTTCGAAATCGTTTTCAATTCAATTCATTTCGAAATCGTTTTCAATTCAATTCGAATTCATTTTCAATTCAATTCATTTCGAAATCGTTTTCAATTCAATTCGAATTCATTTTCAATTCAATTCATTTCGAAATCGTTTTCAATTCAATTCATTTCGAAATCGTTTTCAATTCAATTCGAATTCATTTTCAATTCAATTCATTTCGAAATCGTTTTCAATTCAATTCATTTCGAAATCGTTTTCAATTCAATTCGAATTCATTTTCAATTCAATTCATTTCGAAATCGTTTTCAATTCAATTCATTTCGAAATCGTTTTCAATTCAATTCATTTCGAAATCGTTTTCAATTCAATTCATTTCGAAATCGTTTTCAATTCAATTCATTTCGAAATCGTTTTCAATTCATTTCATTTCGAAATCGTTTTCAATTCATTTCGAATTCGTTTTTAAAATCGATATAAATATCGTTCACGTCAAAATGGCGTCAATCTAATCAACACGGCTTCATATATTCCTTTATTTTCAAATATTCTATTTCAAATATTTCTTTTTCAAATATTTCTTTTTCAAAACTGGAATGAGGCCCAATCAATTACCATATAAAATTAATTATATGGATTTTCATACAACACATGTATATAATAGCATTGAAAATAATCAACCATCAACCAAAGTGCACTACACTGTATAAGCATCAAATATAGATATTCAACGCTTATAACAGCCTGTCAATCAATCGATCGACATATTTAATCAATCAGGATGAGTGAACTTCAAATTTCATCCTAACACCCGTGTGGGGTTTCAAACAATCAAACACATATTTTATTTGTGCAGTTAGGCGATGTGTAAAATTTATCGACCCAATCAACGTCATTCAAATAGGTGTACATAAACAAACCGTCTGGTTTGTAAATGAATATTTATTTATTCACATTCACGTTAAAAATTATATTTTTAACGATAACACATTTTATTTTGACATATGAATTTCTATTCTTCATTTACACAAATAAAATGATATTTTTATTTTTCTAACATATTTTAGAAAATTTCGGCGGCATAACGGCACGATACTAGAAACGGGACAAGGCCTAGCCTTATCCCCGGTCTAGTGAAGGCCCACGCCATTCACACATCAATCAAATCAATTCGTTATGCAAACCACAAACTTTGGAGTAAGGGTCTAACCTAGCCTTACTCCTTCGCCTTATAACGGCGCACGTCTAATCCTAACCAATTTATCGATTCGATTTTTCACACCACAAACCACATTCAAACCAATATCGCAATCAATCACCAAACAGTCAAACAAACAAGTCCATGGTCTGTGGACGATTGTGTCGGGTGCTACTAAGCACCGTCTGCATCCTAGTATATATATATAACTAGAAATAAAATAGAAAGGTGAGAAATTCTCACCTTTAGCTATCCAACCATCTCGACTCTTCTTTTGCAGAAGTCTTCGTCGTTTCGCCTTTTTGTCACCTTCGTTGCTGCTTTCACTACATACGTAAAAATCACATTTTTACTTCGCTATTCAATATGTAAAAATCGAATTTTTACTTTGCTATTCAATATATAAAAATCGAAGTTTTTTTCTACTATGTTATATAGATAAAAATTATATTTTTATCACGCTATTTTCTATATGAAGATTTCGCCTTTTTAAATTTAAAGATTTCGCCTTTTTAAATTTAAAGATTTCACCTTTTTTTAAATTTAAAGATTTCACCTTTTTCAAAAACAAAGATTTGATTTTTATAGTTCCTACTATGCAAAGATTATATTTTTACTATTCTTATGATGTAACAATTATATTTTTATTGCTTTAAAAATATAAGAATCATACCTTACTATTTCTACTTAACAAAAATTCCATCTTTTCTGTTTTTAAAAATATGATCTTTATTTTCAAGTTCAAATCTTTTTCTATTAAGAGATCAAACCCCTTTTTTTCTCTATCTCAAAGTTTAAAATAAAATCAGTTTTCTTTTCCTTTTCAAATCAGTTTTTATTTTCTTTTCAAAACAGTTTTTCAAAACAGTTTTTCAAAACAGTTTTTGTTTTTAAAATGCAGTTTTGCCTTTTTAAAAATGCAGTTTTTTTTTTTTTTCCTTTATCCTTTTCAAATCAGTTTTTAAACTCTTAAAATTCAGTTTTTTTTAAACTTTTAAAATCCAGTTTTTTTTAAACTTCTAAAAATCCAGTTTTTTTTAACTTTTAAAACCAGTTTTTAAACTTCTATAAATCCAGTTTTTTTTAACTTCTAAAAATCCAGTTTTTAAACTTTTAAAAATCCAGTTTTTAAACTTTTAAAAATCCAGTTTTTAAACTTCTAAAAATCCAGTTTTTAAACTTCTAAAAATCCAGTTTTTAAACTTTTAAAAATCCAGTTTTTTTAAACTTCTAAAAATCCAGTTTTTAAACTTTTAAAAATCCAGTTTTTTTAAACTTCTATTAATATAAAAAAAAAAGAAAACAAATAAATTGAAAAACGACTTACAGGGGGGACTCGTCGACGGCTCGGAGGGGATGCGGGGTTGACTGGGCGGAGGCGAAGATGGTGGTTGCGGTGTTCATCGGTGGCGGTCTTCGAGGGGAGCGTGGTGGTCTTCGCGGTGGGGTTTTGAGCTTCGTGAGTTGGGAGGAGGGAGAGGAGAGGGCAGAGGGTCGGGTTTGAAGCGGAGGAGGGCGGTGGTCCTCCTGGGAGGCGGCGCCTGAGGCGCGGCGGCCTCGCTGGCCGCGGCGGCGCGATTCGCCCCCCACCCCGTCGCCTTTCTCTTTTTTTTTTTTTTTATTTGAAATCGATTTGAGAAAAAAACAAAAGGGGGGGGCCAGCGGGTTTTTAAGGGGAAGGGGTATATTTTATATTTTTTTTTATTTTAATTTAGTTATTTAATTCAATTTAAAGTTGACTTTTCGTTTTAACTCGAAATCAAGCCCACCGACTGTCGCCCCTAGCTAATTACCCCCATTCCGAACACAATGGGATATGTAACGTAAGCTGATCTGATCGCTTTGATCAGTTTCTGTTGAATTTACATTTAAATCATTATATTGAATTTTAAACGTACATTTCTAATTACCGGGGTCACATACTAACTAGAAAAATTCCAGAAAAATATTTTCTAGCTTCGTATTGACGATGCGGTCCTAACAAAACTAGTTTCGTCGAATTCCGAGACCGTTTGAAAAATGGCCAATTTCCAGTCGATTAAAATCAACTGAAAATGGTCAAACGCATTTTCCTTTGCCACGCTCACATATTGATTCGAAAAATTATGAAATTTGGAATCTAGCAATAACTCGACATCACGGACCCAACAAAACTGGTTTCGTCGTAATCCAAGGTCGTTTGCAAAATTGCTATTTTTAAGGGCCTTATATATATAAAAATATATATAAATTCCACAGCGACTATTTCTAATTTTTAACTGGACATATCTTATCATTTCTAAGATGAAATCCCAGTTTGTTAACTTCATTACAAAGATATAGTTATACAGATTCAAATATTTCTTGTTTCGTTCAATTCTGACTTATATTGAATTCTGTATATTCATTTGAAATTAGAAATCGAATTTTCGAACTACCGCGCCATTTTCAATTCCTTTTATAATTATATATAATTATTTATATTCTAACGACGACGCGTATAAATATATACGTTCGAATTATATTCAAAACAGATTTCTCGTCGATATTATTTAAAATAATCTATTTTAAATATTCAAAATTCGCTAAAATTGCCAAAATAAAATTTTTAAACTGGCCCAGATTTTCGGGTTGTTACAATTTAAAACTTGTTATGTGTCATTTCCATAACTCATATGGAAATTGTTCATGTTTTATTGTGATGAACCTTGTTTAATATGTGATTAGACATCTTTAAGGCTTTCCCTCACAAGCTCATCAGTAAGTCAGAGGTCAATACATTGCATTAATCGTATCTTTTAATGTTATATTCTTTTTCTCGGCAACACTATTTTGTTGTGGCGAATATGAGGTTGTTGTTTGATGAACTATACCATTTTCTGCACAGAACTGTTCAAATGGTGATTCATATTCTCCACACTGATCAGTTCTCAATATCTTAATGTTTTTATTTAATTGATTTTCTGTTTCAACGTTGTACTTTATAAACGATGTAGTAGCTTCATCTTTACTGTTCAAAAGATATACATAGCAATATCTCATATAATCATCAATAAAAGTGATAAAGTACTTTTTCCTATGTAGAGTTTTTCTCCTAGATCCTTTTTTTTTAACTGGAAAACATAGATATGTCAGAACAGACATGACGAGTAGCACTTGTATCTAACCACCACTGTGCAAGGTTCTGCACTAAGTTGCATTCTGAAACAAACTACTTAAAAGTTCATCTCCTCAATGTTTAAACTTCAATTTTCCACTATACTTGCACCTATTTGTCACTCGTCTTCTTGTGCCTGCAATCTTTAGCTGCGTGTCTAATCTTTCCACAGACCCAACATTCGCCTTTGAACTTCTTGATTTGCTTATCTTTGGACTGATTTTCTTGGGCCTTTCTCTTTTTAGAGAGGTTTTTCTTTTTGTTGAAGTTACCTTTTTTCTTTGACCCTTCGGTAACAAATGTCTCTTCGCCTTTAGGTTGAGTTATTCCGCAATTATTTGCTTCAATCTTTAATCTAACAATGAGATCTTTTAAGGAAATATCTTTTTTCTTTTGTTTCAGATAGTTGTGGTAGTCTCTCCAGCATAGTGGTAATTTTCCTGTTATTGCTTCATCAAGATTCTTCAACTTGATGTTCTTCCGATTCAAGTTCATGGATTATGGGTTGAAGTTTTTGCACTTGAGTAGTTACGGATTTAGAATAAACCATCTTGTATTCCATATATGAACTTCTTCAAACTGACATTTTGCGTCTTGTATTTATTTGCAAGTGCAGTCTACAGGGATTTTGTTGTCTGGTGTGGTTGATACACTTTGTATAGTACTTTATGCAAACAGTTCAAAATGTAGTTTCGACACAGCAAATCTGAACGTTTCCATGAGTCAATCTTGAAAAATATCAATGTCTTTCTCTCGTCTGTCCTTATTGGGCTTTGGTTCATCCTTCTCAATGCACTTTTGCAGCCCCAACGTGTTGATATAAAACAACATTTGATTCTGTCATGTCAAGAAGTCCTCGCCGTCTCCTTTAAACGGATCAAGCCTGTTGTGAGTAGTAGTCTTTGCTGATAATTCAATTGTCGCCATGAAGAAAAAAAATTCAACACAAGATTATAATGAGTATGTCAACATTGTGTTTTATATTGATGTAGCAGCAATAGCAGAGAAGAGATAAGAATGAAGAGTAAAAAAATTGGGTTGAGAATGTGAACAATATTCCCCTTATTTATATTTCCATCTCTTCGAACGGCCGTATCCGTCTAACGGGTCGCATCTGCCATACTTTTGTTGTTGATGTTCGCCAAAATATGCACCCGCTTGCCTGCTATTTTAACGGGTCGCATTCGCTTCTATTCACCAAAGGGTGCGGGTGTTTGGAGCCGCATCTGCCTGCCTGAAACTGTTCAAAACTGACCTAGATTTTGAAGAGAAAATATGACCATTTTAGACTTGAGCCTGGCTCGGACATACAGATGACGACGCGCACGTATGGTGGTAATTCATGACTTTCCCCCTTGCAAGAAAGCACACGTTTGCGTGAAACTGTCCTAGATTTTGAAGAGAAAATATGATCATTTTAGACTTAGCCTGGCTCGGACATAAGGATGACGACGCGCACGTATGGTGGTAATTCATGACTTTCCTCCTTGCAAGAAAGCACACGTTTGGGTACCTCAAATCCCCAACCTTCTCATGACAAAGTTATTCATATACTTGAATACTATTTTTAATTTTGACGATGTGGGACTAGTATGTTTCATTCAATTCTCAACATTGGCTTATAGTTACGAAGGCCAAACTGTGTATAGAACCGAACTGGTTTAAAATCAGAGGTTCTAGTGGTTTAACCAATGACCATCAAAACGACGTTGATATTATCATAACTTGTTTTATTAAATGTAGAATTATTTCAGCAATCTTAGAATATAACTAATAATATATAGTAATATGACATTAAATAATATTTTTGAACAGTTAATAACAAATACCGGTAAAAAATATTTTGAAATGTGTTTTTAATGCATAAGCATAATTTCATTATTCCTCAAGAAAAATGGTTCAATCAATAATTCTTAAAATGTATACTAATAATATCTCATATCATCCAAAGTAGATAAGGTGTGATTCGACAGTCCAATTCAGAGACAAAGGTTGGGGATCTACTTTTTTTTTTTGGTTAAATTAATTATGCCAAATAATAATTAACAAAGGGAACGTGAGATACGTATTTTTCAATTTTTTCTGGTTTAAATTCAAAGAGTTGTGCAGTTCACAAAAGTCGGTCTAAAGTGTCTTTTTTTAAGGTTTTGAGGTTGGACCATGCAATGTTATTTCATTCTCCAAGCGACAATGCTGTAAGGTACAAGATTAACCGTGCCAAACTGCGGTTGGATTGGATCTTTAAACACCATTTTATATACAGAGACGCTGTTATATACTATAAAGATAATCTAAACTACTTGATATTATGCTTTAGGATGAAATCACCATTGAAACATGTCATTTTTTTTCCACTGTACCAAATTCTTGATATAATTAAGAGTCGATAAATATGGATATCATAACACATTTTAGATGCTAAATTTACATCAATTTTAGATTATAACACAAATAGCCAACAAATTTATGTACTTAATTTTTCTATGTGGCAGAGACCAACATGAAGAGGTTTATGTTTAAAAACACAGAACTGAGAGATGTTATAATGTCAGGGATTGGATTTGATTTTGGGTCGATGTTATAGGCAACTAACGCTGAATATATCAAAGACATAAATTTTATCACATAAGCTGTGTACGATCACTACTTCATACATCACGGTCCTTTATAAACGAGCAACGCTAAATCTGTATATCTACCTACCCATGGTGTGCAATAGCAGCGAGAAGCATGAATGTACAAAACAGTAGATAGCGTGCTGAGTGCGTATGCTCATGGTAATGCAAGATGAAATTTAGACATTGTCACAAGCAACTTACCGGCGTAAAATCTGCAGCTGTATGAACTCATGCGGATGACGATGGTTTGATGCTGCAGAAGCGAGGCTAAGAGGAAGTATTGGCCAATTTAGGCACATTATCCACCGCTCGTATGCTAAGATGTCAACCAGACCTTACATGCATTGTTAATCTGAAAACATCCCGGACGCAGCTTTCTGGGCTGCCTTTTGTAATTAGCCACAATCAAGTTTCTCCGCATCGCAACGCAGATGAAGAGCGCTAATATAATACACGATTACTGCTAGGATGACTGGATGAGGCCTGCGTGCGAGTGGGCAGATTAGTAATCCCACCCTATTTCGAAAGGAGGGTTATATTTGAATCCACGTTTTTACCGGTTAAAACCCGAAAAAACGATGATTCTTTAGTGTACCTCGTAGGGATCTAAAGAACTTCTTCGTAGTTTCGCTACGAAGTCCACTAAAGAATCTCGTAGATCCTCTATGAAAGGTAATTTTTTTTTTTTAATTGTGCATGAGTGAACTAAGCAAAACGTTGGATTTTATCGTTTTTTCAAAATTTCTTGGGTTTACTCAGCAAATCAACGGGTCTAGATAGAATTAGCCATTTCGAAAATGTATTCGTTTGGAACGAGGAGCTTACATTAATGCTTAAGTGACAATAATGGGTAAATGACACCCATTTTAGTTATAAAAAAGCAGAGCAATAACCAAAGGGTAGAGCTAAGTGTTGGATCTAGAACCCTCAAGGGGTGAATATGATTTATTGGATTTTTACGAGACATTAAAAATTATCACAACACATAATGATAATTACAGCACAGATAGCAGACGAGTAAATAAGTGTGGAAAGTAAATGACACAAAGATTTTACCTAGCTTTGGCAAACCCTGCCTACTGCTTCATTCCAAAGGTTTCTACTAGAATTAAACAGACTCCCGCATACAAAACCCTATAAACCAGTGACTCCCTCACTAATTGTCCATACAGTCTTGTACACTGGTAAAACCTGTTGTTGTTCTAATCCTACGCTCAAATCTCTGCACTGATTTTTGTCCTCGAAATCAGATTTTCTCTTAGCTACAAACTCATAGCTAGTAAACCCTAGTTTTACAAACACTAGAAAACCAACAAACGATTTACAAAAGAACGGAAAACAATACAATATAAAAACAAAATAGGAAACCCCCTTTTTTAATAAATAATATGGCCGACCCCTTTGTTTATTCCTTTGCAAAAGCTCTTGCTAAAAAATGTCGGTCGAACTAAAGAACTTAGGGTTTTCTTTGTTCTCCCCAAATCGCGATTTCTGGAAATTTTGGAACTTCGTTCTTTGATTGTAACGACCCAGATTTTCTGGTCGGTTTATTTTGAATATTTAATATTATTTTAATATAAGAGCTGATAATATAAATCGATTTTCATATTGAGTTATAGATCTAATTACCATAATACGAGATATATTGAATTCGAAGTTAGAATTGAATCAAAACAGTTCAGATAATAAATATAAATTCTATGTGAATGTAATCGATAATGATAATGATATATTATCGAGAAATTTATTTGTTTATAAATTTAAATTTATTTTTCATCTATTTAAGATGATTATTCTATATACATTTAAAT
Source organism: Allium sativum (assembly GCA_030737875.1). Classification (NCBI taxonomy): domain Eukaryota; kingdom Viridiplantae; phylum Streptophyta; class Magnoliopsida; order Asparagales; family Amaryllidaceae; genus Allium; species Allium sativum. The sequence continues at coordinate 724,615,052 of CM060919.1, read as the reverse complement.
TAAATATAAAATATATTCGGTTAGTTCAGAATGTGTTAAACTGTTGAAATAACAATGGTTGCGGTAAAATAGCGGTTCTGATTTTCGAATAAGGGTACCACAAGATATTTTAGTTATCAAATTAAATTAATTCCTATCAAATGTTTTATCAGCCGACCTAATTTACTTCCTATGGAAACCTAGTTCCCTCGAGCCACAAAACTGTCTCCCGCTCTCGTTATCAGGGAAACACAATTTTAATGGCCTGTGTACCTTCTGTCTTTCCCCCCTCATCTATAAAACGCGACCTCGTTCTGTGATTTTCCGTCCATTTCTGTTCTCCCTTATAATCACACACAAAGGCTTCTCTTTTTAATTCATTCTATGTTCAATTAAAAACCACATATAATACACCGCTCCTCCTAAAAGCCTAAAAATCAAAAGCCGCCTTCTGTTTTTCTTGTTTCGGAATTCGAAATCAATTCGAATGAAATCAAAAATCAAAAACGAAGTTGCCGAACATGTTCTGCGAAGGGTACGGGGTTTTCGACAATTTTAAGTTCAAATGCGGTTTCGATTTTGGGGGTTCGGGCTTCTGGAGGCTTGCGAGCTGAAAGGGGAGTTAGGCTCTTGATTTTGAGGTGAACTCGAGCTCGATTTTGAGTCGCGATTTGGGGTTCTGGGATGGGGCGATTCAGGAACAGCGAAAGGGGAAGTCGCGGTGGCTTATGGGACGAGCAGTGGAAAGAGAAAGGCGCGTTTTGATGGGGTTGAGGCTGTGCGATGGGGTGGTGATCAAAATTGAAGTAGGATGTTGGCAGTTTCGGTCATTTACAGTGAGAGGAGTAGTAGGTGTTCGATGGAATGCCGCAGTCATGGTTTGGTCTTCGGGTGGATGGTGATCGAAAAGGAAAGCATGAAGGTAACGCATACAAAAAGGAATTAAGGTATACTTTTTAATTTAATTTAAAAATACATAGATTAAATTATTTATTTGTTAAGTCAAATTTAAATTAGTAATCGTTAAAGTAAATCTGATAAATCATAGGCGAATAAATCCATTCAAGTTGATTCATAGATGTGACGTTGCAGAATGAAACAGGATAAGCGACAAACAGAAATTTCGGTGAGTAAATCTCACTCACCTTTAGAATTATTTTTATTTCAGTAAAAATAATTGCCTGTTGCTTGTGTGAATGTTTTATGGTTGTTTTATATATATTAGTTACTTAGGCTATATATATATATATTGGGTTGATTGATTGGTTGGATTCCCGCAGTCTCATTAGCGGATGCCCGCAGTTTCATAGCGGATGATTACCCTATACGCCCCACGCTATGATTAGTGGATGACCTTCTATACCGCGATATTCTGCCACGAAGCAGAATGGGTATTATTTATGTGCTAACATCTGTGGATGCAGGAAAACAGGTTGGAGGAATCCAACAGGATTCCTCAAAAATATATTATCTGTTTGTTGTTTGTTTGATTTTATATATATTCATATATGATGTGTTAAAACCAAATGATTGAAAATTGGGTGATTTGATTGTTTTAAATATCACTGGGCCAATCGTTAATTTATTAAAATATCATGAGAATGATATTTGAAGTTTAAAAAGGGAAATTCTGTTTTTCTCAAATAGAATTTGAAATTCAAGTAGGATTTAAAAATATAGGATTTCAAAGTGGAATTTTGAAATAAAATTTTGAAATGAAATTTCAAAATAGAACTTGAAATAGAATTTTTAAGTAGAAATTTAAATATTAGAAAGGAGTTGAAATATTTGAAATACAAAAGAAATTTCAAATAGGATTTGGAATGGAATTTTTAAATATATAATTCAATTAAAATTTGAGTATAACATTTGAATATAGAATTCGAATAAAGAAATTCCAAAATTGAAATTGAATATAGAAATTCAAATAAAGTTTGAATAAAGGAAATTCAAAAGGGCATTTAAATAGTAGAATTTGAATAATAGAAATCAAATGGGATTTGAATAGTAGAATTAGAAAAGAAATTTAAATATTTGAATTTTAAATGAAAGGCAAGGAGGATTGAATATTAGAAATTCAAATAGAAGTTCAAAAATTTGAATAGACGAAATTAGAATGAAAAATAGAATTTGAATTCAAGGAATTAAAATAAAATTTGAATTCAAAGGAATTTGAATAAAGAAAATTCAAATAGAGATTTGAATATAGAATTTCAAAATAGAATTTGAAATAAACTTTGAAAATAGGATTTTCAAAGTAGAATTGGAAATGGAATTTCAAATAGGATTTCAAAATAGGAAATCCAAATGGTTTTGAAATGGAATTTGAATTCAAGGGAATTCAAATGGGTTTGAGTGAAGAAATTCAAATGGTGTTAAAAATAAGTTTGAATATGGAATTCAAATGGGGTTGGAAATGAATTTGAATATTAGAATTCAAATGGAAATGGAGAACGAAATTTTGAATATAAGAGATTCAAATTGAATTCAAATAGGATTTGATCTATGGGATTTGAATATGAATTTCAAATGGGTTTTAAACTATGGAATTTTGAACATAGAATTTAAAAAGGAGTTTGAATATTTGAATTACAATATAATTCAAATATAGAAAATTGGAATATAGAAGTTCAAATGGAATTTAAAAATAGAGTTTGAATAAGAGAATTCAAATGAATTCAAACATAGAATTTGAATATAGGGAATTCAAATAGAAATTCAAGTATTGAATTTGAATATCAAATAGAAAAGGAATTGGGATTTGAAATATAGAATTCAAAGGTGAGATTGGAATTTGAATCAAGGAATTCAAATAGAGTTAAACGGAGTTGAATTCATTTTAAAGAAGTTTAAAGGTTTATATATATAAATATAATTAAAACGATCTCGCCGCAGCGCTGCAGTTCGTAAAATAGCGATTCGAACTTCAATTGAATATACAGAACCCAATTGAAGTCGAAATTCTTTGAAACAAGAAACGTCAGGACCGATTTGATAATAGCTTCCTAATGAAAGAGAAAAATCTGAATTTCGTCGTATAGATTTTGAGTTATATCAAAATCAAATTTTCAGAAAAACAGCGCCAGAACTACTTAAAAACCATAACGGTTTATTTCATTTTATAAAAGGATTTTAAGCGAATAAAATCCGAATTTCTATTTAGAAAATTTCATATTTGAGTTATAAAATATATGTGAACTCCAGTGGAGTAATGAGTTGATTTTTGAAACAGAAATCAGATTTTTGATTTATTGAATAGAGTTAACTAATTCAAATAGTAATTAGTTAATGAGATTTCGAATGAATATTGGGCTTTGAATAAGCGAATTCGATTTGAAAATTTATATTCGAAATCAAACAGGAAACTAGAATTGAAATTGAAATTCAATTTGGTTAGGAACGAGTTAAATATTTTGTTGAACATGTTATGTTCAAACAAAGAAGTGAAATAGGCAAAATGACTAATTAAAGAATAAATGGGCAAACTGAATTCAAACGAATGGATTGAGTTGAATTGAATTGGAAACAGGTGAACAGGTGTTAAACAGATATGGGATGGAGTATATGAAGATTTTTATTTATGTGCCCGACAAAAAGGTACCTGTTTAAATTCATATATGAGTTTTATGCGCCGTATCGGCAAGCCGCTTGGCTTCTTCTTTTTCTTTTTGAGATTAGAAGGACCGGGAAAGCTATTTGAAATTTCCCGATGCTCCCGATACAGGGGAGGTTATGGCGAAATTTTCCGGAAATTTAAGGAGTTAGAATATTTTTAAGAGATTTTGATAATTTGAAATCATTGTATCGACGTATTGAATTCGATAGTAAAGTGAATATAAAAATCGAATGTTGTAAACAAAAGGGATAGAGATAAGTGATTGGAATTGTTTCCAATTGCAAATAGAGATTTTTCTAATATATAGAAAATAAAAGAAGTTGATATTTGGAAACGTTTTCCAAATGGCATAAGAGGCCGATATGATTATTGAAATATTTGGTTAACAAATATTGATAAGAGAATATAGAAGAGATTTAATTAATGAAATATTAATTAAAGGGCCCAGTGATTTGTTTGATATGTTTGGATGAACACTTGTTTTTATTCGATAGTTAAATCACAGACTATCGAAGTTTTGACCATCGTTGTCAATATGGAGAGACCGGTTGGATTATTATCCGAAAAACCACTCCGTATCGGCATAAGCGTTGCGAACCAAGTATGCTGAATATATTGAAGACGGAGTAAAGTGCAAGGGCTTTTCTATTAATAGAAATAGTGCCTTCGGTGTCGTTCAATCCCAGAACGAACGTAAATGGACGAATGTCTGATAGAGTATTTCCAATGATCAATTGGGTTGGTCTGTATGAATGTATATGGTTGCAACGGATTTATTCCCTTAGCATAATATCCAGAATATTTGTGCAAACTCAACTAGTGATTAACGGATCTGACAATGTGGCATTCAAAGTGATTGTGCTATCAATGAATGGTAAGTTTTCGTAGCCTCAGGCCTCAACAACCGGGAAAGGACAAAAATCGGGCAGGCAGCATGGCTATGTGGGTCGCACCCATTAGGATGTATAATCACCTATCTAGAGAAATTCCTTTTGTTTCTAAATCTATCGATTCTGCCCATTCGGGAAACGGTGGTTTGAGTCCAACCGTTGGTGATATACATTCGATACACTCAAGCGAAATGAGTGGTCGGTCATGTGTGGGCCGGGTTACAAGACGTTCTTGTTGAACCCAGGTGTATTCGCCTCTAGAGATACATCATCGGAAGGTGGTTCCATACCTTGTCATGTTGGAAATCCAATCTCCAATAAGCGCCATGCGGTTTTTGGTTTTATACTATATATGTGGAACGTGAGATGCAAGCGTTCTGCTATTTGGTTATTTATTTGATGTAGACATTACTATAATATCACTGGATTTGATATCAAAGTGTTTTGGGTTATAGTAAGGTAAAAACCATCCATGTTTATGTGTGGGCTGGTCTTACTATTATCTTTTCTTTTGAAAGGATTTTTGAAAGTTAAACAAGTGGTTGGAGTTTACTCACACCAGTCCCATGACTGACCCAGAGTTTATTTTGTTTTGTTTTCCCTAAACTCTTGGGTGCCCAAATTTGTACGGGCAGTCAAGTAGTCGGGATTTCACAGATTTATTTGAAGGAGCTGGAAGCAGGAGGCTTCACCGGTTAGCTATAGGCTATCATATATTCCGCTGTGGACCTTGTTTGTATCTGGAAACAGGTGTTTATAACTGTTCCAGAAATGACTGTTGTGCTCTGATGATGGTATGTATATAAAGTTACTGATTTGTATTTCAAAAAGTTATGTCATATAATATATTTTATTCGTTCCGCTGTGAGTTTGTGATCTTCGTTTTCTTCTATTCTAATATTTCTTTCTTTCTATTCTCATCCTCTAACTTCTTTCTAATAATGATTCGTATTTCTGTGCAATTTGGGTTGGACGTGTGGTGTTATTAGTCAATTCAGATAGCACGGATTTGCGGGCCATTACAGTTGGTATCAGAGCTTAGGTTGAGCGAACACCTAGGCTTGTGTGGCATGTGCTCATTAGAGATAGGGTCAGCAGTACCCTAGAATGAGTTGAGTATATAGATACGAGAGAGCGTATTTGTTAGTTGATATAAAAAAATTGTTTTATATTGTGTTGGCTAATCTGTAGAGTGGTTTATGAATTCTGGTCGAATCGTGGGACGCCACGACGTCGATATGAGTTTCTAAATACTTGAACAGAAGATTGAACACGATATAGTTTTAAAGTGGGTAGATGAAATAATTTTACCCGAAATTTCTATTTTGATATAGAAAGAATAATTTTCTAGAATTATTATTATATGGATGTGTTGGATGTTGATTTTATAATCAAATGAGATTATGAAATTAGAATGGTTAATTATAACCAAATAGAATTTGTATAGGGATTAAATATACAAATGAGATGAATTAGAATTAAATTCAAACCAGAATTGAGGATTCAAAATCCTGGGAAGTTGAAAAATATTTTTCAAAGTATATTAAAATAATATAGATTTATTTTAAAGGATTTGAAGGAAAATCATGGATTTTGAAATAATAAAGCACTGAACTCACTTCAGTGGCTGGGAAATAATTCTGATGATGATTGCAACATCATCAGTGTTCATTTCCGAGTTTCTAAGTGATGAATTGCTACCTTAGAAAAGTTTTTGATGGAAATTTGTTTGAAAGAAAACAAATTGGTTTGAATATTCAAATGTTTTGAATTTGAATTAGTTATAAATATATGTGATTTCAAAAAGGATTTGAAATGAAAACCCTGGAATTTGAATTCTGGAATTAAAATTTAATTTAAAGCAAGTTAAATGAATCAAAGGGGATAAATTGATTTAGAATCAATTTGAATAGGTTTATTGGAATATAGATTGGATAAATGGATTGATCGTAGATCATTCGAATCAAATGAAGGAAGACCAAAAGTTTGGTTGAAATTAAAGTCATAGAAATATGAGGAGTTGAGTTTTAACATAAGTGAATTTTTGAAAGATAATAGATTTGTACCATTTTTCCTATCTTAGCAATTTCGAGGACGAAATTATTTTAAGGGGGGAAGAATGTAACGACCCAGATTTTCTGGTCGGTTTATTTTGAATATTTAATATTATTTTAATATAAGAGCTGATAATATAAATCGATTTTCATATTGAGTTATAGATCTAATTACCATAATACGAGATATATTGAATTCGAAGTTAGAATTGAATCAAAACAGTTCAGATAATAAATATAAATTCTATGTGAATGTAATCGATAATGATAATGATATATTATCGAGAAATTTATTTGTTTATAAATTTAAATTTATTTTTCATCTATTTAAGATGATTATTCTATATACATTTAAATTAAATATAAAATATATTCGGTTAGTTCAGAATGTGTTAAACTGTTGAAATAACAATGGTTGCGGTAAAATAGCGGTTCTGATTTTCGAATAAGGGTACCACAAGATATTTTAGTTATCAAATTAAATTAATTCCTATCAAATGTTTTATCAGCCGACCTAATTTACTTCCTATGGAAACCTAGTTCCCTCGAGCCACAAAACTGTCTCCCGCTCTCGTTATCAGGGAAACACAATTTTAATGGCCTGTGTACCTTCTGTCTTTCCCCCCTCATCTATAAAACGCGACCTCGTTCTGTGATTTTCCGTCCATTTCTGTTCTCCCTTATAATCACACACAAAGGCTTCTCTTTTTAATTCATTCTATGTTCAATTAAAAACCACATATAATACACCGCTCCTCCTAAAAGCCTAAAAATCAAAAGCCGCCTTCTGTTTTTCTTGTTTCGGAATTCGAAATCAATTCGAATGAAATCAAAAATCAAAAACGAAGTTGCCGAACATGTTCTGCGAAGGGTACGGGGTTTTCGACAATTTTAAGTTCAAATGCGGTTTCGATTTTGGGGGTTCGGGCTTCTGGAGGCTTGCGAGCTGAAAGGGGAGTTAGGCTCTTGATTTTGAGGTGAACTCGAGCTCGATTTTGAGTCGCGATTTGGGGTTCTGGGATGGGGCGATTCAGGAACAGCGAAAGGGGAAGTCGCGGTGGCTTATGGGACGAGCAGTGGAAGGAGAAAGGCGCGTTTTGATGGGGTTGAGGCTGTGCGATGGGGTGGTGATCAAAATTGAAGTAGGATGTTGGCAGTTTCGGTCATTTACAGTGAGAGGAGTAGTAGGTGTTCGATGGAATGCCGCAGTCATGGTTTGGTCTTCGGGTGGATGGTGATCGAAAAGGAAAGCATGAAGGTAACGCATACAAAAAGGAATTAAGGTATACTTTTTAATTTAATTTAAAAATACATAGATTAAATTATTTATTTGTTAAGTCAAATTTAAATTAGTAATCGTTAAAGTAAATCTGATAAATCATAGGCGAATAAATCCATTCAAGTTGATTCATAGATGTGACGTTGCAGAATGAAACAGGATAAGCGACAAACAGAAATTTCGATGAGTAAATCTCACTCACCTTTAGAATTATTTTTATTTCAGTAAAAATAATTGCCTGTTGCTTGTGTGAATGTTTTATGGTTGTTTTATATATATTAGTTACTTAGGCTATATATATATATATATATTGGGTTGATTGATTGGTTGGATTCCCGCAGTCTCATTAGCGGATGCCCGCAGTTTCATAGCGGATGATTACCCTATACGCCCCACGCTATGATTAGTGGATGACCTTCTATACCGCGATATTCTGCCACGAAGCAGAATGGGTATTATTTATGTGCTAACATCTGTGGATGCAGGAAAACAGGTTGGAGGAATCCAACAGGATTCCTCAAAAATATATTATCTGTTTGTTGTTTGTTTGATTTTATATATATTCATATATGATGTGTTAAAACCAAATGATTGAAAATTGGGTGATTTGATTGTTTTAAATATCACTGGGCCAATCGTTAATTTATTAAAATATCATGAGAATGATATTTGAAGTTTAAAAAGGGAAATTCTGTTTTTCTCAAATAGAATTTGAAATTCAAGTAGGATTTAAAAATATAGGATTTCAAAGTGGAATTTTGAAATAAAATTTTGAAATGAAATTTCAAAATAGAACTTGAAATAGAATTTTTAAGTAGAAATTTAAATATTAGAAAGGAGTTGAAATATTTGAAATACAAAAGAAATTTCAAATAGGATTTGGAATGGAATTTTTAAATATATAATTCAATTAAAATTTGAGTATAACATTTGAATATAGAATTCGAATAAAGAAATTCCAAAATTGAAATTGAATATAGAAATTCAAATAAAGTTTGAATAAAGGAAATTCAAAAGGGCATTTAAATAGTAGAATTTGAATAATAGAAATCAAATGGGATTTGAATAGTAGAATTAGAAAAGAAATTTAAATATTTGAATTTTAAATGAAAGGCAAGGAGGATTGAATATTAGAAATTCAAATAGAAGTTCAAAAATTTGAATAGACGAAATTAGAATGAAAAATAGAATTTGAATTCAAGGAATTAAAATAAAATTTGAATTCAAAGGAATTTGAATAAAGAAAATTCAAATAGAGATTTGAATATAGAATTTCAAAATAGAATTTGAAATAAACTTTGAAAATAGGATTTTCAAAGTAGAATTGGAAATGGAATTTCAAATAGGATTTCAAAATAGGAAATCCAAATGGTTTTGAAATGGAATTTGAATTCAAGGGAATTCAAATGGGTTTGAGTGAAGAAATTCAAATGGTGTTAAAAATAAGTTTGAATATGGAATTCAAATGGGGTTGGAAATGAATTTGAATATTAGAATTCAAATGGAAATGGAGAACGAAATTTTGAATATAAGAGATTCAAATTGAATTCAAATAGGATTTGATCTATGGGATTTGAATATGAATTTCAAATGGGTTTTAAACTATGGAATTTTGAACATAGAATTTAAAAAGGAGTTTGAATATTTGAATTACAATATAATTCAAATATAGAAAATTGGAATATAGAAGTTCAAATGGAATTTAAAAATAGAGTTTGAATAAGAGAATTCAAATGAATTCAAACATAGAATTTGAATATAGGGAATTCAAATAGAAATTCAAGTATTGAATTTGAATATCAAATAGAAAAGGAATTGGGATTTGAAATATAGAATTCAAAGGTGAGATTGGAATTTGAATCAAGGAATTCAAATAGAGTTAAACGGAGTTGAATTCATTTTAAAGAAGTTTAAAGGTTTATATATATAAATATAATTAAAACGATCTCGCCGCAGCGCTGCAGTTCGTAAAATAGCGATTCGAACTTCAATTGAATATACAGAACCCAATTGAAGTCGAAATTCTTTGAAACAAGAAACGTCAGGACCGATTTGATAATAGCTTCCTAATGAAAGAGAAAAATCTGAATTTCGTCGTATAGATTTTGAGTTATATCAAAATCAAATTTTCAGAAAAACAGCGCCAGAACTACTTAAAAACCATAACGGTTTATTTCATTTTATAAAAGGATTTTAAGCGAATAAAATCCGAATTTCTATTTAGAAAATTTCATATTTGAGTTATAAAATATATGTGAACTCCAGTGGAGTAATGAGTTGATTTTTGAAACAGAAATCAGATTTTTGATTTATTGAATAGAGTTAACTAATTCAAATAGTAATTAGTTAATGAGATTTCGAATGAATATTGGGCTTTGAATAAGCGAATTCGATTTGAAAATTTATATTCGAAATCAAACAGGAAACTAGAATTGAAATTGAAATTCAATTTGGTTAGGAACGAGTTAAATATTTTGTTGAACATGTTATGTTCAAACAAAGAAGTGAAATAGGCAAAATGACTAATTAAAGAATAAATGGGCAAACTGAATTCAAACGAATGGATTGAGTTGAATTGAATTGGAAACAGGTGAACAGGTGTTAAACAGATATGGGATGGAGTATATGAAGATTTTTATTTATGTGCCCGACAAAAAGGTACCTGTTTAAATTCATATATGAGTTTTATGCGCCGTATCGGCAAGCCGCTTGGCTTCTTCTTTTTCTTTTTGAGATTAGAAGGACCGGGAAAGCTATTTGAAATTTCCCGATGCTCCCGATACAGGGGAGGTTATGGCGAAATTTTCCGGAAATTTAAGGAGTTAGAATATTTTTAAGAGATTTTGATAATTTGAAATCATTGTATCGACGTATTGAATTCGATAGTAAAGTGAATATAAAAATCGAATGTTGTAAACAAAAGGGATAGAGATAAGTGATTGGAATTGTTTCCAATTGCAAATAGAGATTTTTCTAATATATAGAAAATAAAAGAAGTTGATATTTGGAAACGTTTTCCAAATGGCATAAGAGGCCGATATGATTATTGAAATATTTGGTTAACAAATATTGATAAGAGAATATAGAAGAGATTTAATTAATGAAATATTAATTAAAGGGCCCAGTGATTTGTTTGATATGTTTGGATGAACACTTGTTTTTATTCGATAGTTAAATCACAGACTATCGAAGTTTTGACCATCGTTGTCAATATGGAGAGACCGGTTGGATTATTATCCGAAAAACCACTCCGTATCGGCATAAGCGTTGCGAACCAAGTATGCTGAATATATTGAAGACGGAGTAAAGTGCAAGGGCTTTTCTATTAATAGAAATAGTGCCTTCGGTGTCGTTCAATCCCAGAACGAACGTAAATGGACGAATGTCTGACAGAGTATTTCCAATGATCAATTGGGTTGGTCTGTATGAATGTATATGGTTGCAACGGATTTATTCCCTTAGCATAATATCCAGAATATTTGTGCAAACTCAACTAGTGATTAACGGATCTGACAATGTGGCATTCAAAGTGATTGTGCTATCAATGAATGGTAAGTTTTCGTAGCCTCAGGCCTCAACAACCGGGAAAGGACAAAAATCGGGCAGGCAGCATGGCTATGTGGGTCGCACCCATTAGGATGTATAATCACCTATCTAGAGAAATTCCTTTTGTTTCTAAATCTATCGATTCTGCCCATTCGGAAAACGGTGGTTTGAGTCCAACCGTTGGTGATATACATTCGATACACTCAAGCGAAATGAGTGGTCGGTCATGTGTGGGCCGGGTTACAAGACGTTCATGTTGAACCCAGGTGTATTCGCCTCTAGAGATACATCATCGGAAGGTGGTTCCATACCTTGTCATGTTGGAAATCCAATCTCCAATAAGCGCCATGCGGTTTTTGGTTTTATACTATATATGTGGAACGTGAGATGCAAGCGTTCTGCTATTTGGTTATTTATTTGATGTAGACATTACTATAATATCACTGGATTTGATATCAAAGTGTTTTGGGTTATAGTAAGGTAAAAACCATCCATGTTTATGTGTGGGCTGGTCTTACTATTATCTTTTCTTTTGAAAGGATTTTTGAAAGTTAAACAAGTGGTTGGAGTTTACTCACACCAGTCTCATGACTGACCCAGAGTTTATTTTGTTTTGTTTTCCCTAAACTCTTGGGTGCCCAAATTTGTACGGGCAGTCAAGTAGTCGGGATTTCACAGATTTATTTGAAGGAGCTGGAAGCAGGAGGCTTCACCGGTTAGCTATAGGCTATCATATATTCCGCTGTGGACCTTGTTTGTATCTGGAAACAGGTGTTTATAACTGTTCCAGAAATGACTGTTGTGCTCTGATGATGGTATGTATATAAAGTTACTGATTTGTATTTCAAAAAGTTATGTCATATAATATATTTTATTCGTTCCGCTGTGAGTTTGTGATCTTCGTTTTCTTCTATTCTAATATTTCTTTCTTTCTATTCTCATCCTCTAACTTCTTTCTAATAATGATTCGTATTTCTGTGCAATTTGGGTTGGACGTGTGGTGTTATTAGTCAATTCAGATAGCACGGATTTGCGGGCCATTACATTGATGATCGATTGTTGTGCTCCTCGTTGTTCGTTCTCTGATTCGGGATTTCCTTATGATCGAAATCTTGTGAGTTATTTATTTCGTGCTCTCGAGTTTTCTTTGTTTTTCAGTTTTGATCAAAAAATGCATGTGATGTATATGGTGTTTAAATAGGATTATAAAATCCTAAATTAGCTCAGATTTCACAATATAACTGGTCTTGATTGATGCGTGAATTTGTCCTCTTTGTTTCTTCGGCTTTGATGACTTGCTTGATTAAGTTCTTGCCATGAATTACCTGTTTGATTTCTGGAAAAACAAATTGTGATATCATGTCATTTCTGGAATAATTTGTTGAACCCATGTCATATATGTATATTCGAAACTTAGAAACTTTGGAAATAATTCGAAATGATTTTCTGCCCCTTGAAACAGTTGATTGATTCCATGATTTTTTCGGCTCTTAATTGACTTGATTACATGTCTTGGTTGCTTTATTCTGTGAATTGGTTCACTTGCCATATTTCTAATTGCATGATTTATTTTCAATATTGCTTGTTTTGAAATCTGGAAATATTTCAAACATGAACATTTATTCTTGCCAAAAGTAATTTCTTTGATTGCGAAAAGAAGTTCCTTGCCAGTTTTTGACCCATGCAAATATAGGACCTTTCTTGTTTATTTTTCTTGGGTGCATTGCATTAATCGACCAGAATTTTAATGTTTGTGCACGACAAAGATGGCTGGTTTGTATATGTGCATGCTTGCACCTGTGTATGGATTTTGGCACTTACATTTTCTGACTTGAAAATCTGTAACTATGTAGAAATGAATTCTTGGCTTGACATTTGTGTACACTAACTGCATGTACACATTGACTATACACACACACACACACACATACACACACACACACAAAATTTCTTGTTATAAGGTGAGGAAGGAAGTTGGTAGTGAGTTGCTGAGGGAAGTGATGAAGGCTTGTTATAAGATGATTTCGTTGTATGTTTTGTTTGTTGTTATGTTCTGATATTTGTACATGCACGTTTTTAATGAAATGAAAGGGAACCGATTTTCAAAATACACACACACACACATAAAAATGTGTGTGTATTCATTTCAATGTTGACTTGGATTTGTGTTGCGGTTGCACTGATCTTATCACCATATGCAGACTTGAAACATGCTTCATACTTGTGCATAACCATTTGAACCTGAGGCTATGTATATTGATTTCTCTGACCTTCTGTGAATTCTGGAAATCCACTTCTGTAAGGCTGATTTTTCTTGGCATATCTGCATATACATTTGTGTAGAGAATATATATACACACACGCCCACTTGTGTGTGTGTGTGTGTGTGTATATATATATATATGTATGTATCATTTGAAATATGCATGTTGTCCCTTATGCACACTTGGATTGTCTTGAGTCTGCTTGCATGTATTGTTGCTTTGTCCGAATCTGACACGAACTGTTTGACCACTTGTGCTTCTTTTCACTACGTCCATGCTGACACAGCTGCACCATGTACTTGTGACCACAGATTTGCTTTGGGACATTTGTTTTACTTATTGATTTTGGCTCCACCATCTATATGTGCTCTGTCACCTAAAAAAACTGCCTTGACTTTGTACAACAGTACATTGGCTTTGTCATTGCCTATCTGCTTTGTGATTTTTTTCATGTATACTTTGTGATTCTTTTATTGCATGTATGTACATGCTTCTGGTTTATTCAGTCATGCTTGGACAATATTTTATTTTGGTCGGCAGTGCAGTGCCTTTTGTTGCTTGGTTTTACTGAGCATGTTTGTGCACAATGAACTGAACTCGTGTGTATTGGTTTGACATGGCTGAGCTGTACTGAGTTTGGTTCTGACCATGCTTAAAGCATCCGCTGGACCTGACCTGTGCTTGCATTCACTCACTTGATTTGTACTGAGTCGAGCTTGGTCCAATGGTCGCTCCTCAGTTGTCAGTGAGAGAAAATACGTACATGGACACTGTATACATTCATGTATATGTGTGTGTGTGTGTGTGTGTGTCACTGAACACTTCATACTGAAATATTTGTCCCTTCTGATACAATGAATGACCATATTGCCCCTACATAGAAAATATGTGTATATATGTACACATGTATGTGTATACATGTATAGTGCACATGCATAATATATATGTGTGAGCATTACAGAGGATGTCTACCTTGTGGTATTTATAGTGAATCACTGTGAATATCACAAGCTGTCTAGACACAGATGGATATATATATATACACACATACCAGATCACGTCATGGAAAATGATGAGAAACACACCAAAATTCTAAGGAAAATAAATTTTAAAATAAAATTATATCTGCTAGAATTTAAAAATATTTTTGTTCCAGTTTGCTCTATGTGTTTATATGATCGGTAAGCAGAAGACTGGACTGACTATGCTGACAGACAAAAGGAAGAGGACAAGATTGTCTAACTGTATATGAGTGAGTGATTGTGTATGTATATATGAATTTGTACAACTTAGTGAAGTGTAACTGAGTGACTGAGAGTTGTAGTGAGGAACTGTGTATACATGAAATGGAATGTGAAATTGAAATACAGTGAGATGGACAAATAGTGGAGTCATAAATCTGTACTATTCAAATGTAAAAATACAATATTATATTTTAATAAAATAATGTTTGAATATTTGAATTCTTGTGCAATAGTATTTTATTTAAATATAAATATTTAATTATGTCTGTGATGTCGTAGAACTATACAAGTACAAACACATTTAATATAGTATATATATGTTTGTTATCATCAAAAAAAAAAATCATAATCGTGGAATTGTTAGATACAACAATCTCCCCCTTTTGATGATGACTAACATATGATAAGATTTTAAATATAATAAATGTGTTTAACAGTGAACGTTTGAACTCCTCTTATATGTATGCTCCCCTTACAACAAACTCTCTCTAAATATGTGCATGAGTGAAAAGAATAAATCAAATAAAATTTCAATATTAAAACATTTATAAAAGTGGAAAATAGGGAGAAGGACAAACTTAACAAAAAATTTGGTGAAAAGTATGGAAGGTTTAGAATTTAGTGAGAAGGACAAATGTTAATGTAAATGGAAAAAGGATAATAGGCCCCCTGAATTCCACTTTTAGTGTAAATGTGTCATTCTCCCTAATTTTGAAACTTCCCATACTTTTCACCAAATTTTTTGCAAAGTTTGTCCTTTAAAAGAAAATCCTCTTTATAAAATATTCACTCATAAATCAAAATCTTAACTCATTCTCCTCCTTTTGTTATCGTAGAAAGGATACAACATTAAAACGTGATGAAAAATTGACTAGAAATATAACATCAGCTTAAGAGGAAGAACGTTCATCATAAATCTCAATCAATCAAACAAAAATCATAATATGCTAAGAACTAGAAGCAAAATTCACATTGTAGGATGATGAATTTATGATGAAATTTATAAAAATGCAGGGAGTTTAAAAAACATATGGATTTCAATTATTTTCAAATAATTTTATATAAAAATGAGCACAAAATTGTGATGGATTAGGACTGCGATTATAAATTCAATTTTAAGTGACGCAATCAAATAATCCCAAATCCCAATAGCTATCAATCAACAAATCATAATATATCATAAAATACTAACACATTTCACAAGTTAGAAAATGAATTGATAAGCTAGTTTTTACACACCAAGGAGGATTTTAAATAAATTTTTATTTGTATCAAATTATTTTCTTTTCTTTTTATTTAAGAGCACACTGACCATGCATAACCAGATCTTGGATTTTTAAACGAGGTTAGTTGCCACTTAAATTATAAGTAATCTCTTAACCATGCATAAGCAGAACTTGGATTTTTAAATGAGGTTAGAGAAACACTTATGTATATTATTTTTTTATCATTTTTTTTAAATCCTCGGTATATAAAACCAATATGGATGATAGAAATATGGTAGGTACAGAAATGATTGTGAAATAAATTTCTAAATTAATCATATTATGAAATATGCTCAACTGTACCAGGATCTTTGAAAATTTTCAGCTATCTCTATTTCTGAAAAATGATATAATCACAATTCCATCATAAACATTAGCACTATTTATTTAAGATGATTTTAAAAAATATTAAACTATCCACATTAATATAAGATCATGATGGATGACAGAATGATGATAGACTAAGAAGATGTTTGCAAAATAAGTCCCAATTCAAAGATATTATAAAAACTGTTCAATCATCGTGAAAAAAATTAAATCTCCTCTTATTGTGAAGTATAATGTAGTCATAACTCATCACAATTTAAAAATATGATAATAATTTGATGAATTTTAAATATAGTTCAATTTAGTTATTGATTTCAATTTCTGAATAAATAATCAATAGAAGTTTTAAAATTGAAAATCAATTACAAGAGGTATTTGACAGATCTATACAGTTTGAAAATCAGTTTAAATCAGATCAATCAAAAACAGATGAATGTAAAAAAATAGAAATTCAAGCACTTCTAAATGATACTACTTGTTGTCTCCATTAACGAGGCTTTAAAATACCCCTCTGGTGGCTAACAAAGATATCTCAGATAATAATATCCAATCACAAAACCTAAGCAAGCATATCAAATCCATCTATCAGAGCAGCAGAATTTTTTTTTACCAAAGTAAGCAGTCATCAAAACATTTCAAAAACGATTCCTTTTTATCATAGCAGTAACTTCAATCTCAGAACACGTTTCACAAGAGAGTTTTCAGAAAAATTGCAACAAGTCCAAGAAGACAAATCATGATCCAAGATATAAAGAAACGGTTTATTTGAAATCACTTGAAGGGATGTGGAAACTTCAAGATTCAATGAATCGATCACACAAAATTATTAATTTCAAATCCAAGGAGTGTGTGAGATTCAAGATATCAAACAAAATTCAAATGATTTCAAATAAAACAATATCCAAGTAAATGATCATGATTTTAGAATGAATTTTAGGATGTAGCACAAGAATCCGTGCCAAAAGATTTTCAATTCAAAATAGTTAAGCCGATCAAAAAACAATTTTGAACCTTTTATCAGAGCAGCAGAAACAATTTCAAATCAAAGATGCACAAGAGGATTTTTAGGAATATTTACATCAAGCAAGAGAGATAATTCATGATCCAAAATTAAAAACAGTTTATTTGAAATCATTTGAATATATGTAAATTTTGAGATTCAATGAATCAATCACACAAGTTTATTAATTTCAAATCCAAGAAGTGTGTGAGATTCAAGAAATCAAAAAAATTCAAATGATTTCAAACAATCAAATATTCAGCCCAAATGATCATGAATAATAATGAATTTCAAGATGCAACACAATGATTCAAGCCAAATGTTTTTCAATTCAGAATTAATCAAGCCAATCAAAAAACCAATGAAATTATTAGAACTGAAAGATAGTAGTGTGTTGTAATGAGTATAAATTTTCAAGTATTTCCAAAATGAATTAGAAGAAACTCAAAACAGCAGAGATGTGTGAAATTTCATTAATTTTCCAGATCTTTCAAAATTTAGAATTCATATTAACAGTGTTCAAGATATGATAAGAATGCTTTAGCACTGTTAGAAATTCATAAAATAATAAAATTTCAAAATAATTGCAGAAATTTACAAATTTGAACTCAAGATCTGGAAATCATAAAAACATGAGAGTTTTATACCAATGAAGCAGATTTCCAGCAAATCGTGAATTTTGCAATTTGAAGTTAAGAAAGCTCAAAGACAAAAATATTGTGGCGGTGTCAAATCAAATTAGAATAATCAAAAGAAAATAAATAGAAAGGGTAGAAAGAGGAATAGAACGAAAATTATAAACAATGAATATAAACAAACTATGTGAGTTAAGAGATCATACCTGATTTTCGGTAGACGTTTGTGGATCTCAAACTCAACAATCTTGGCTAAGAAACACTGAATGATACAGAAATATGGAACAACTTGAATTCAGTTCTCTTCTGCAAAGCAGTTCCTCGGCCTCCTCTGGTACCTAACAGTTTATGGGATTGAGTGGTCTATCAAAATTTGTAAAACCACTCTGAAATGTGTTCACGACTTTTGGTACCCAAACCTGTCTGTACAACAATTCATCTGAATTTACCTTTGTATCCTTAGTAACTCAAATCTGTTCGAATTTAGACGAAATCACTTTATTTCTTTTTGGGGTCCAAAATGGATTGAATGGTTTGTTACCAAAAAATTTCCCATTTCATTTGTGATTTAAAAATCCTTTGAAATTATCAGAGTTTAAATTTTCAAAACGATCTTTTTCAAAACAATTTGAAGAATTTTTAAAACCATTTGGATTCAGTTTTTCAAAGCCATCAAGTTTTCCAAAACCAAGACCATTTTTATTTCCTGAAGAAAGTTGATTTTTCAACAATATATTCAAATATTTTTCTACATTAGAAAATTTGTTCATAGTTAATTCAAGTCGTTGAATTCTAGATTTAAGATCAGAATTTTCTTTCAATAAATTTGAACACTGAATAATTCTGATCTTTCTCGTTTCAGCATCGTTTTGTTTCAAAAGAAAATTTTCGTTTTCAAGTAATTTGATTTTGGTCTTGGACTCAAATATCTCAGATTCAAACTGAATTTGTTTTTCAAATTGTTGTTTCTCAAAAATCTTGAATTTTTCAATCTTGTTTTCAACCTCTTTCAAAATAGATTCAGTTTTCAGCAAATTTTCTTTTTCAAAAATTTCAAGTTTGAAAATTTCAGATGTCTTAAAAATTTTAAATTCCTTTTGCAAAAAATTATTTGTATTTTTTGGCTCAATCTCGTTATCTTTTAAAATCAAAATTTCCTCTTCAAGCTTTTGAATATTTTTATTGTGATGAACAAGATCAGTTTTCAATTTCAAATAGTTTTTGCAATTAGAATTTTCAAATTTGACATTTTCAAGTTTTAATTTCAAAGAATTATTTTGCTGATCAACTCAAGATTTTCATATTTCAGAGTTTAGTTTCTCCGTTGGAGTTTATCAGCAGACTTAGTTAAATCAGTACACATGTGAACTAAATCTTCATAAGAGAAATTTCCTGTCTCATCGTCTATTGAGTCTCCATTGTTTGATCTATTTGAATTTTCATCTGTAAGACCTGTTAAGCTCAAAACTGAATTTGAGTTAATATTATTGGGTTTTGAGTAGTTGTTGTCCCTTCCATACAACGAGTTGAGAGTTTTCCAGATATCCTGTGTAGATGAGCAATAAGAAATAAGGTTAAATTGGTCGATATTAATGTAAGAATAAATAATATGCATTGTAATATCATTCCTATCTGCATCGTTACCTCCATTCATAATAATATCCCAATTTTTAATATTAACATATTTTAAATAGGATTCCATTTCTGATTTCCAAGTTAAAAAATCTGTACCATTAAAAACATTTGGAATACGACTGGACTGACTCTCGGTGGATTGACAACAAGGGGAATACATGACTCTAGAGTTAATAGGATAGACCAGAAAAGGTCTTCGCAAGCATACCGCTTTCTGTTCAAGAATTCGTAGCGGTTTTCAGGAAGACTACTGAGCTCCACGATAGATAAGCGCCTATCATCTCTATGCGCCTTATCTTTTCGTCTTTGATTAGTATTAGCGAAAGCTCGCTTGACTTAATAATAGCTGTCTTACTCGACTTTCTTACTAGCTGCCTTTCTGACTAATATAAGAATTTCACTTGTGAATTTAGAGAAATAAACTGAGTACACTAGGAGAACTGTAGTTTCCTCGCTGCGCACCTTTTTTTGAACACGGAATGATCAACATTCCTTCTCTGGAAACCCATCTATCTTCGTCATAACCAAACTTCATATCTCGAACCAAGCCCCGAGGAGACTTATAATAGTTTGGATCGGTCGGACAATTAATATACTAGCGAAAGTGGACCCAATTAATATAGGGTTAGTCTTTCTATACTAGGAGTTCCAATTAATATACTGGCGAGGATTAATTGCTCACTTACGCTCGCCTCATGCCAGTATATTAATTTCTCCTCACACAAATAAAAGTCCGCCTAAGCACCCGCCTCCAGCTTCCCATTTTGTCTGATTCCTAACAAACCCAGGGAAGAGATCGCTACGCACCTGTCTGCTTGCAATAGAGCAACAGAAAGCCTTTATACCCGAATTCATGGGGGGCCCAGCAACCTAATCACCGACGCCGGTAACCCTTCAGTCATGTGCACTCTCTGTCCCATCACCGGAGCAACACAGAAACTCTCTGTCCAATCTTTAAGCTACTAACGGAGGGGAAAGTCTCTTTCCATAGGTAGGTATTGTTCAATTGACTTGCATCCCTGGCCTCCGAGTAGGGAAGTTCACTCTCACTCTGGGGAAGAAGAACGCACCGAGGATTATCCTTATCTAACCTAAGCCTAAGGAGCAGCTAAATCTATTATTAATCGTTCCCAATTAATATACTGGCGCACCTCACAACAAGCAAGAACTGCGCCAGGGACAGGCAACCCAGCTACAAGGGAACGATCAACAACCATTTTAGGAAGCTAGACGGGATTCACTCTTAACAAGGGATCCAGCAAGCTACAACTCCGCAGATCAAGCAGGAATCATAAGTCGACGTCAGGAAGAAGATCTTGATTACTTACAGGGCGAAGGAACTCATAGCTAAGAGGGGCGGACCTGGCAACCTACTTACAGACTCCGGTTAAGCAACTTACTTCCCAAGACTCCGGCCCTGCAACTGACTCCCCGACACCGCCTGAGATGTCCCAATCATTAAATAAGGGAAGAGGAAGATCAGTATTTTACCTCATACGGCTTGAAAGCATAATTAGCAAGGTAGAAATCCAACAGAAAGCCTGTATACATAACTCCGGCTAAGCAACCGGTTAGTTCGCATATAATAATAGTTCCAGGTCACTCACCTAAAAACAGAGTTCGTACCCAACCACCTATGAATATACCAGGTCCTCCGTTGGTAATTTCCCCACTTCGCTTGCCCCAGGTTCCCTAGACTGATGTTGTATCGGGGAACCATAGGTGCGTAGCGAGACTTCTAACTGGAAAGACTGGCACTTAGTCCTATGCGTAGCAGGAACTCTTAGACGTATAAGAGAAGAGACTGGAAAGAAGAGTTCTTTCTTTGCTTGCTAAGTATGATGTTGCTATCTAAGGTGTTTAATCGGGCAGCCTACCAATGGCCTAAAGCTGCTTATCAAGCTTGGGGAGTTTGTGAGGCGACAACTATAAGCTACTTAGCTCCTTCCCTCTTCGAGCCACTCCCTCTTCGGAATTTTCATTAGTCGACCTAGTAAGATTAGTATTACTTACTGCTTGGGAATCATTAGCTGGCCTCGTCGGTACTCGAGTGGGGTACTGAATTTGAATCCCCCCGGTCTTCAATCGGAAGTGGCACTTGAGAAGCATGACTAAGCACTTGGCAACAGGGATAATGGATTCCTCTCTAGTATTGCTCCCAGGGAAACTCCCTACTCCCATGGTTTCACCGAGAAGCTCTATGTCTATGTGTTGGCTTTACCAGGTAGTCCGCATGTCCTTAAATTATGCAACTGAACGAATTGATACCGATTTTTTATCTTCAGGTTCTGATGAAATTAATAGTTTGGACTTGGGGCTAAGAATAGTTTGGCGAAGTGTACTGGACCTCTAATTAAGATACTAGGTCGCCTATGTTTATACTGGGTGGACCTCATGAAGAGGTCGCCTCCTTTTGCACTGAGAACACAATTCATCACCGTCCTTCTCACAAGAGTCGCGCGCCCTGGCCCTGGATCAGAGGGGATCGAATCTTCTTTCGCATTCAGAAGAGAGAGTGGTTCAGGTGACTACCGGAGTCATTGATGAAGCAGGTCAGATGGGCTTAGTAGGGCTCAAACCTACAATATCACCGTTATGAGCGGTACGTTTCAACCAATTAAACTATAAGCCCCAATTACTGAATACATTTCTTACTCTACATGAAATTCCAGAGTGGACGGAAAGAGGAGGCCTTTTCTCTATCTGCTTCTTCGAAATCCCGGGGAGGCCGCAATTAATATACTGGGGCAAGCCCCAATTAATATACTGGGGTGCAAGCCATACTAAAGAAGCTAAGTGACTTTCATCACCCAAGTAGTGAGTTTGAGAGTGACCGGTGGGGCGACTACTTGTACTTCTAGGCATTGGCGACCTATAGTCTTGTCTTGTTACGCAAGACGGCTTCACTCGATTCAGTATTTCAATAGAACAAACAAGCCCACTAATAGCTTAGATAGTGGCCCTTCCACTTTAGTGTAGTTGACCCTACCTATTGACTCAAGTCAAGGCCAGGCGACCAACGGGAGGCGCCCTCTTACTCAAGGCTCATAGGAACAGGGAACCCTTACGTAGTGGGATGTAGGCTTCAGTTGTTTTGTTTTTCACTACGTCTTATTCTTTTTTTAGTAACCGACTATTCAAGCGTTAAGCTATTTGGCCTTTTAGATAGAAGGCGAACAAAAGTTCTCCGCGGGCACTACGCTATGTTGTTCGCTTTTGTCAACTAAAGTCCGCCAACTCACTTGATAGCAGATAGAGCGCGGAGCCCTATTTGAGTCGTCGCGAGCAAAGGGTTGGCGTTCTTTTATACTCAAAGAAAGAAAAAGAGTACGGCGAACGACATTCTGTTGTACAGCTAGCTACTTTTGTATAGTGGAAAAGGTAACCTACCGGTTACTTTGGAATCGACAGTAGTGACGAAAGGGGGCTAGGGATCGAAGATCAAATTATTGGCCCAATACTGGATGTTGTTTTCCCCCGGGGCCTAATATTTATAATGCTTTGGTAGGGTCGAGATACTGCCGGTCAGCAAATTAATGTGACTTGTGAGGTACAACAATTATTAGGAAATAATCGAGTTAGAGTTGTAGCTATGAGTGCTACAAATGGTCTGATGAGAGGAATGGAAGTGATTGATACAGGAGCTTCTCTAAGTGTTCAAATTGCAATTAATATACTGGCTACTCTCGGACAAATTTTGTTCTTGGAGAGCCCGTTGATAATTTAGGTCCTGTAGATACTCGTACGACATCGCCTATTCATAGATCTGCGCCTGCTTTTATACAGTTAGATACGAAATTATCAATCTTTGAAACAGGGATGAAAGTGGTGGATCTTTTAGCAAGGATTAATATCGCCATGGAGGAAAATTGGAATATTTAGGGGAGCCGGCGTGGGTAAAACAGTACTTATCATGGAATTGATCAACAACACAAAGCTCATGGAGGCATATCCGTATTTGGTGGAGTAGGTGAACGTACTCGTGAAGGAAATGATCTCTACATGGAAATGAAAGAATCTGGGGTAATTAATGAAAAAAATATTGCAAAATCAAAGCTCTAGTCTATGGTCAAATGAATGAACCACCAGGAGTTCGTATGAGAGTAGGTTTGCCCAGTATAAACATTTCTAACCATGGCAGAATATTTCCGGGATGTTAATGAACAAGACGTGCTTCTATTCATCGACAATATCTTTCATTTTGTCCACGCGGGATCAGAAGTATCTGCCTTATTAGGGAGAATGCCTTCTGCATTGGGTTTGAGATCGAACCTCGGCCTTAGTTTAGTTTAGTTTAGTATAGTACCGGGTTCTTTACAAGAAAGAATGACTTCCAGAAGGCACTTCGATCCAAGCAGTTTATGTACCTGCGTTTGACCGACCCTGCTCCTACCACGACATTTGCACATTTAGATGCTACTACCGTACTATACTATCAAGATAATTAGCTGGCAAAGTTATTTATCCAGCAGTCGATCCTTTAGATTCAACGTCAATTATGTTACAACCTAGAAGTAAGTAATTATGGGGCTCAAAAATATTTCAGTATGAAATTGAGAGTTAAGGAAACTTTACAACGTTACAAAGAACTTCAGGACATTATAGCTATTAATATACTGGTTATCCGAAGAAGATCGTTTCACTGTAGTAAGAGCACGAAAAATGGAACGTTTCACAACCCCTCTTCGTGGTAGAAGTCTTTACCGGTTCTCCAGGGAAATATGTTGGTCTTGCCGAAACAATTAGGGGGTATCAATTGATCCTTTCTGGAGAATTAGACAGTCTTCCCGAGCAGGCCTTTTATTTGGTGGCCCAGTATAAATATTGCTACCGCGAAAGCCCAGTATATTAATTGCGGGACGCTGTATACAACGCCAGTATATTAATTGTGAGGCAACCCCGATCAATTGGGGGAAGGTGCGACGTCAAGGGTCAAGGAGCAGACGAGTTCATCCCATCTAATTCGAATTAGGTATGCTCGGGGAAGCAATGGAACTGGTGATCCATCTATCTATTATGTAATCAGACCATCAAGAGGGGTATTATGTTAAAAAGAATATTTGTAGTTTAAGCCTCATTCATTTGGGATGTTGCCTCTGTTGTGACTTCTTTACCCTATCCTATCCGACCCAAAAATAACTTAGGTTCACTCAACTAGTTAGGAAGATGCTTTCTCCAGAAATTTATTGGGGATATATTTGCAAAACTAAGAATTTGGCCAAAAAAGACATATATCATGCACCATCGAGAAAGAAGAATTTCTCTAATTCGGGTCGCATCCGAAATACGCAAGCGTTCCTGATCCAGACGAATCAAGTTCATTTTACCAGTCATCCACTTTAAGACGAAATATCCATTTGTAGATGAAACTTCTACAGCCGCTAGGTGCGTAGCGAGGGTTACGTTCATGCATTACTTCCAAGGGCCCAAGTCTTAATAAGACAACCTTGCAATTAGAGATTGGTTGCAATTTTCGGTTGAAAGCCATAGTAAAAATACAGTAGTGAACCACACTACTACTACAGGCCACCAAGAAGAGAACGAGAATTGTTGAAACTAGCAAGATCAATCGGCCAAAATAACCATGAGCAGCAACGATCAATTAATATACTGGGCCCGGATTAATATACTTGGCCTCTTGCCTGGTGAATCAGCTCTGTAACCGGACTCATTTTCAGTGGCTGATGAAACTAGAGGCGCCCGAAGGAAGGAACCATGCATAGCACTAAATAGGGAGCCGCCGAATACACCAGCTACGCCTAACATGTGAAATGGATGCATAAGGATGTTGTGCTCTGCCTGGAATACAATCAAAAAATGGAAAGTACCAGAAATTCGGCATACCATTAGAGAAACTTCCTTGACCAATAGGATAGATCAAGAAAACAGCAGTAGCAGCTGCAACAGGAGCTGAATATGCAACAGCAATCCAAGGACGCATACCCAGACGGAAACTAAGTTCCCATTCACGACACATGTAACAAGCTACACCAAGTAAGAAGTGTAGAACAATTAGCTCGACTGCCATTGTATAACCACTCATCAACGGATGCTGCTTCCTGGGTAAAAATACCCTGCTCCTCATATTTTTAGGTGGAATAATGGCACCAGAGAGAATATTGTTTCCATAAAGACCCAGAAACAGGTTCACGAATACCATCAATCAGGAGCAAGTCAACCAGTGATTAGCTACTAGAAATTCTCTGCCCCGGCCATAAGCCGCAATTAATATACTGGGCTCCAGATAGACGCTTGATGCAGTTTCTTCGCAAGCACTTCCTTACTTAGCTTAGTCTTTTAATTAATATACTGGACTTGGACTGAGCAATTGAAGTGAAGACCTCAGGTCTAGGGATCATACTAAAAAGAAAAGAAGAGTTTGGTTGGGCTTTCTTTCACATTGATTTGACCTACCTTCTGCAATAGAGTGATCTAATACTTTTCTTCGCTTCGGGGGATGGGTTGGCGTTCTTCCCGGATCACTACTCATCTTATTGATTTCCCGGGTGCGCTATTTACCTTTCACACTTCAGCTTACTGCCCTCACCTGCTGGGTGGCCTTGTTGGTTGTCGCGTTGGTCCCCTCCCTCTATCGGTCGAATCGGGAACCCGGCAAAAGACCCATATATTCCATCACTACTGATAGAACAAAGCAACACTCCTTGTTCCAATAGCTTACTCAGCCTAAGCAGCATCTAATAGTTGACTCGTGCCAATGACCGGGCTTTGATCTCTATGGGATGGGTGTCGCTAGCCCTATAACGATCACTACTATTGATTTGGAAGTGGATATCCTAATAAGCTAAGTCCTCTGCATAATAATCTAGACTAGAAACTATGTGTGGAGTTCGCAGATTATTTCTTAATTATAGTAAGTAATACAGCTGGGTTTTACTATTCCTATTGTTATTTTCAATAAAATGCCCGATTCCGGTGAATAATCATCTGGGGGAGCCTTGACCTGATGCTCATTTGGAAGCAAATCCACTATCGAATTGTCTTTTTAATACCATGGATAGAAATTATAGCGTTGGGAACCGCAGGTGAGCTGCTCTTTCTAGATGTTCTGAGTCTGGTCTCACCAGTATATTAATTGGGAAAGGCTTTCGGGTGTCCCCGTAATTTCACTTTTCAGATAGAATGATAGAGAAAGAAGTAGGACATTAAGGGAAATAATAGGTGAGGCCCTTGTCATACTAATATGGAAATGGTGCTGTAGGGTGACTAAATATCTCATGGGCATGATGAATTCCAACAGGAAGAAGGAATTCCTCTCATCTCTAAGAGGTTTGGTTTGTTGATGCCTTGTAGAAAGATATGTAGGGGGAACCAAGACCAATACCTTTCCCTCTTACCGGACCACTGGATGGACATCTCAATCTCCAAAGTTTGAGAAAACCTGGGATTTTTGGCATAAACTCCGCTCCTTTTAGTCGCGCCTCCCGGAGCTATGCTACCTATACGAAAAGATGAAAAAATGATCCTTTTGTTGTCAATTGAAGTGCCCATTCTTTTCCGAGCCCTATCTCTCTTTGTTGCGATACTGATGATTAAGGAAGGAGTCCGCAATTAATATACTGGGGCAAGCACCTATCTTAGCGGAAGGTATCAAACCAGGGTAGCTATCACACTAAGACAAGCAAAAAGACAGGTGCGCAGCGAGATGAGATCGTATGTGAGTTCAATCCAGGAGCAGCAGTAGTCACCCCAAAGTCTGTGAGAAATGTAGTTGCTAGCCTAGACTCTTCTTTTTTTAGGACTCAAATCAATGTAGTAGTTCTTATGAGTAGGAGAGATTCCAATCGTACTTTGCTCTCTCGAATGCTTTAGCTAATGCTGACTCTGAGACTTGCCTGACTCTCCCGTGTCTATGGCTAGCTCCTTCCTTTGCTACCTTTTCCGTCCTATGAGAATATAGCGAGAAAGTCTTACTTTAGGATTTTGACTCGCAGTTGGTAATAGGAGGCTTCACTAGGCTCAATCATGAATTATACGACTGAAACTCATTCTATTGCTTGCTTCACTGTACTTAGCCCCAGTCATCGAGTATCGTGCTTTATCGAAAGAAATGACTGTTGTTTTCGTAATAATAAATAAAGGTAATCAATCAAGTAGTTGAGCATGTAACTAGCATCAATTTCTTCTTCGGTTATAAAAAAAAGTAGTCGTTCTTCTTGCCAGTAAGGAGTGAAGTGCAGGGAAGAGTCAACGAGTGCTGGGACGAGACAGATCCATCAGTTACGCCATCGGTACCTACTATCATAACAGACAGGCAGGCCGACTCTAGCCTATCTTACTCTATCATTTCACTCGCATCAAAGTAGTACTTTCATTCATTCGCCCAGGCACGAGGCGACCCCGAAACTTTTTTTATATAGAGAGATAATAAGGTATACCAAGTCCAGTATAAACATCCGAGAGGCTGTTTGATTCCCTAGTATATTAATTGCGACGGGAGAAGGTGCGTAGCGACAGGCTTAGTAAGAGATTCAAAGAGAAAGGCGTAGCGATTTTCTTTTCGCAATCCTACGTTTCTAGTTGGCTATACCAGATAGTACCACTTGTTGGATCTAGAATAACCCTAGAGGGGGTGAACAGGGTTTACTGGATTTTTATGAGATTAAAAATTATCACGGCACAAATAGTAGACGAGTAAATAAGTGTGGAAAGTATATGACATAAAGATTTTACCCAGCTTCGGCAAACCCTGCCTAATGTTGCATTCCCCAAGGATTCTACTAGAATTGAATAGAATCCCGCATACAAAACCTATAAACTCGTGACTCCCTCACTAACCACATATACAGTCTTGTACACTCGCAAAACATGCTATTGTTCTAATCCTAGGGTCAAATCCCTGCACTGATTTTTGTCCCCGAAATCAGATTTTCCCCTAGCTACAAAACCTGTAGCTAGTAAACCCTAACTTTATAGACACTAGAAAACTGATGAACGATTTACAAAAGAATGGAAAACAATACAATATAAAAACAAAATAGAAAACCCCCTTTTTTAATAAATAATATAGTCGGCGCCTTTGTTTATTCCTTTGCAAAAGCTCTTGCTAAAAAATGTCGGTTGAACTAAGGAACTTAGGGTTTTCCCTTTTCTCCCCAAATCATGATTTATGTAAATTCTAGAACTTCGTTCTCTGATGATCGATTGTTGTGGTTGCATGTCGTTCATTCTCTGATTTGGGATTTCCTTGTGATTGAAATCTTGTGAGTTGTTTATTTCATGCTCTCGAGTTTTCTTTGTTGTTAGATTTCAATCAAAAAATGCCTGTGATGTATATGGTCTTTAAATAGGATTATAAAATCCTAAATTAGCTCTGATTTCATAATATGACTGGTCTTGATTGTTGCGTGAATTTTCCCCTTTGTTTCTTCGTTTTTGATAACTTGCTTGGTTAAGTTCTTGCCGTGAATTACCTGTTTGATTTTTGATAAAACAAATTGTGATATCATGCCATTTCTGGAATAATTTGTTGAACCCTTGCCATATATGTATATTCAAAACCTGGAAATTTTGGAAACGATTAGAAAATATTTTCTGCCCCTTGAAACGACTGGTTGATTCTATGAGTTGTTTTCGGTCCTTAATTGACTTGAGTACATGCCTTGGTTGCTTTATTCTGTGAATTGTTTCACTTGTCGTATTTTTGATTGCATGATTTATTTCCAATATTGCTTGTTTTGAAATCTGGAAATATTTCGAACATGAACAATTGTTCTTGCCAAAAGTAATTTCTTTGATTGCGAAAAGAAGTTCCTTGCCAGTTTTTGACCCATGCAAATATCTGACCTTTCTTATTTATTTTTCTTTGGTGCATTGTATTGATCGACCAGATTTTTAGTGTTTGGGCACAACAAAGATGACTGGTTTGTATATGTGCATGCTTGCACCTATGTATGATTTTGGCACTTACATTTTCTGACTTGACAATCTGTAACTATGTAGAAATGAATTATTGTCTTGACATTTGTGTACACTAGCTGTCAATACACACTGACCCATATATATATATATATATTTGTGTGTGTGTGTGTGTGTGTGTGTATGTATGTATGTGTGTGTGTGTTTGTGTATACACATACAAATGTATGTGTGCATTCATATCAATGTTGACCTGGATTTGTGTTGTAGTTGCACTGATCTTATCACCATCTACAGACTTGTAACATGCTTCATACTTGTGCATGACCATTTGAACCTAAGGCTGTGTACACTGATTTCTCTGACCTTTTGTGAATTCTGGAAATCAATTTCTGTATGGCTGATTTTTCTTGGCATATCTGCATATGCATTTGTGCAGAGAAAAAAAAAATATACATATATATACATCCAGTTGTGTATATATATGTATATCATTTGAAATATGCATGTTGTCCCTTATGCACACTTTGATTGTTATGAGTCTGCTTACATGTATTGTTGCTTTGTCTGAATCTGAAATGAACTATTTGGCCACTTGTGCTTCTTTTCACTACGCCCATGTTGACACAGCTGCACCATGTACTTGTGACCATAGACTTGCTTTGAGACATCTGTTTTACTTATTGATTTTGGCTCCACCATCTATATGTGCTCTGTCACCTAAAAAACTTCCTTGACTTTGGGCAATAATCCATTGGCTTTGTCGTTGCCTATCTGCTTTGTGATTTTGTTCATGTATACTTTGTGATTCTTTTATTGCATATACGTACATTTTTCTGGTTTATTCAGTCATGCTTGAACAATATTTTATTTTGGTCGGATGTGCAGTGCCTTTTGTTGCTTGGCTTTACTGAGCATGTTCGTGCACAATGAACTGAACTCGTGTGTATTGGTTTGACATGGCTGAGCTGTACTGAGTTGGTTTTGACCATGCTTAAAGCATCTGTTGGACCTAACATGTGTTTGCATTCACTCACTTGATTTGTACCGAGTCGAGCTCGGTCCAATGGTTGCTCCTCAGATGTCCATGAGAGAAAATACGTACATGGACATTGTATACATTCATGTATATATACACACGTGTATATATTCGTGTGTGTATATGTGTGTCACCGAACACTTCATACTGAAATATTTGTCCCTTCTAATACAATGAATGATCATATTTCCCTACACAGAAAATATGTGTATATAAATACACATGTATGTGTATACATGTATAGTGCACATGAAGAATATATATGTGTGAGCACTACAGATAATGTCTACCTTATGGTATTTACAGTGAATCACTGTGAATATCACAAGCTGTCTAGACATAGATGGATATATATACACACACACACACACATATCATATCAAGGCATGAAAAATAATGAGAAACATAGCAAAATTCCGAGGAAAATAAATTTTAAAATAAAATTATATCTGCTAGAATTTAAAAATAATTTTTTTCCAGTATATTTTGTGTCTTTTTATGACAGGTAAGCAGAAGATTGGACTGACTCTGCCTACAGACAAAAGACAGAGGACAAGACTGTGTAACTGTATATGAGTGAGTGACTGTGTATGTATATATGAATTTGTACAACTGAGTGGAGTATAACTGAGTGACAGAGAGTTGTAGTGAGGAATTGTGTATATATGAAATGGATTGTGAAATTGAAATATAGTGAGATGTACAAATAGTGGAGTCATAAATGTGTACTATTCAAATGTATAAATAAAATATTATATTTTAATAAAATACTGTTTGAATATTTTAATTCTTGTGCAATAGTTTTTTATTTAAATATAAATATTCATTTATGTTTGTGATGTAGTAGAACAGTACAATATAAACACATTTAATATAATATATATATGTTTGTTATCATCAACCAAAAATCATAATCGTGGAATTGCCATGAATTATGCTTGAAGCTATCTCAATTGACAGTTGATCGTCGATCTAATAAACTGTTCAAGCCGCAATGCAAATTAAAAGGAAAAGAAAAAAAATTAAAACCCCTAGCACAATGCCTGGAATCCTTAGTATCACTATAATTAACGCTGAATTAATAAGCATAACCAATGGGTTTTTCTTTTTCTTTTTTTGGAAAATAGTAGAATAAAGTACGAAGTTAAAGACCACCCAAAAGGTTGGGTAAAGACTCGATACAACCCGCTTTGAAATGACATACAATTTCGACATCCCACAATTATCTCATCAATTCAAAATAAATAAAACCCCCCAAAAAAATTAGGAGTTCAAAAAAAAATGGAGACGATTCATCTCTAATTGTCCTTCAAAGATTTGTGTTCAAGGGGCTTCCAAACCTTATTCTTATTATTAACATATAGTGGATTTTTCGATTCAGAAGGATCTTCATCAAAAATACAATAAAAAAAAAGATCAGGATCTTGCGTATCTGATTCATGATACTTTTTGCCAACCTCCAAATACTTATTTCGAGATTCGAGCTTCTAATTTATGTTATATTATTAGTTGAAATCTTTGAAAAGAAGCTTACTTTATTGATAGTGTTATACTTGCTTAGACCCATGGAAGAAGCCTTACCTTTGTCACATAGCTTGTTGATTTTTGGTTCTAGACAAATAAGTGATATGTCTTATTATCCAACTAGCTTTTGTAATAATTTTCTCATATCCTTTGATTATCAATTTCAAGCTTAAATTTTCCATCTTCTAGCACTAAATTAAATTTATCATGTGCACCGTTAAATTTTCGAGATACATTCCTATTCAAATCAAGTAAATAGGAATAATTAAAGTTTGTTTATAGAAATTAGTAAATCCATTAACAATTTTGACCATTTTACATCCTTGATTGTAACAACTTGCCTTTTGGAACGATTCAAGTCGACAATAAATCACACATGTCCAATTCAAACTATTACGGATTGACGAATTATCAGTGGGGTTTCGTGTAATAAAGAAAATAAGAAGAGAAGAAACAAAAGAGTAAATAGAATCTCACAGCGAAATGACAAAAAATATAACATAAATACTTCAAGAAGTTGTTAAATGATATACACTTGATTTCAGTTACAATAATATAAAAGTTATACAATTGTAACATATCAATAATGTAGCAGAAATAATGGTAATAAGTACAACCTTCAACTCCATCTTCGTCTTGAAGTAGCCAATGTCTTCAATAACTGAAACAACTTAAGCTTACCCGAGCATAATGGAAAAACAAAACACTTGCATCAAGAGTCAAGACTATATATTCTTATGTCTGTCAAATCAAATCAAAAAATAAAGATGCAGTAATTTCAAGGTTAACACAAGTGAAATCTAATTACTTGATTATTTCAAATTAACATCCCTTTCGTAGATAATCTTTCAAATTAAATCCAAATATTTATAATAATAACTTATTCCATTTCATATCAAACCATACTTTTGCATTTAGGATTTAACCAAATTCCTTTGAAGGTATGGTTATTATAAATTTTGAATATTACAAAAAATCATATTCAAACATATGAAATCGAGTTGGAAGAATTCTCGCAATGACATGGCTGGTGGATCCTAGCTTATCGAAATAAATAAATTAACGTAAGTACATCCTCGGTGAATTATACTTTGGTTCTAAGTGAATCTTTGAATCGCATACCTATCTCAAATTATGGTCAATCATATTGTTGGTGTTAACACCAAAATTTGCACTGGCCAAATATAAAGAAGCAAAGACCCAATGCTGAAACAACAAAGGGTTTCGGGCAGCAAAACCTGAATTACTTAGGACAGATCCTGGACGGAAGCTAAGGAGCTACTGCAAGCAAGGCCCGAGACCCCCACGTTTCGTATCCAAGCACGAGGGTGTCGTTCCGACATAGAATACAGAAGAATAGAGGAAGAAACAATGATAAGTCAAAATGAAGGATTGGTGCTAGTACGAAAGGAAAACACTGGCAAGGCAATACCGACACCAAGGGAACACAGAGAAGCAACTCCGAAAGCATACATATGATGTCGGAGGCTAGTAATAAGGGTTTATCGGAGACATATGATCTGAAACCCAAACAGAGGGAGGTAAAAGGCTATTGACACCAACATCAAGAAGTAGCCTCAACATCACCGGAAGGCATATAAACCGAAAGCTTAAAGACACCGAAGGGAAGTGCTTCATCAAGCAAGAGAAGGCAGATGGCTATCGGCACTACTTAGATAGGTACCAACACTAACATTAGAAGAGCGTTTATAATTCATTCGGAAGGTGTCACGGATAAGGTCGTCGTGAGATCAAGACCGAAACCGTGGATTGTCGGAAGAACGAAGGATACATCCACTTTAACTGCTTAGTTCCAATACCTATACTGACGAGCGAAGGCTCTAGAGCCGAAAGCCAAGCTAATAGGAAGCAAGAGGATATTGAAACCATCATAAGGAAGCAGCTTTAAAGTCACCAGGAAACATATCGAGAGCATGATGTCACAAATTCAGGTTCTCGGACACCAAAAGCCGAGCATAAAAGAAGGAAGATGATAAATCTGGCTTCAAGGGAAATAATAATGCTAAAGACACTAAAACCGAAAGGTATGAATGCGGGCCGAGACCAATGATCCCTAAACCGAGGCCATCAAAGTCAAGGTTATCACGATCCGAGACCAAGCCACCGAGAGGCATATCAACGAAACACTCCCGAAAGCTCGAGATTGACATTCCGAGGGCAAGAAGACATCAGTGAAGGCATTCGATAAGAAGAAAGGTGGCCAAGACCTTCCTAACAGAACCGAAAGCTATAAGAGCAGCCGAAACCTTAGTTCAGCATCCGAAAGAGGCTTCTGCTGGGTTCATAACCGAAGAGGCGCCAATTTGCCTATAAATAAGACCTCAGGGGTCTCATTTTAGGGATTTTCCTCTTTCCACAATCTTGCTCTCATTTTCTAGAGAGAAAACCCTTATTTGTAAATCGATTTGGGGATTTCTCATGTAGCCTCCTCTATGAATAAAATCACCAAAGCCCTTAAAGTAGACGTAGGTTCAATCTGAACCGAACCACTAAAATTGTCGTGTCTTTACTATTTCGCTTATTATACGGTATGTAGTTGTGTTATGATGTTTGGTGTTTCTCAATTCAACCCTTTTAGTGGGTTCTTAGCTATCTTACACCTTCCCCTCAACAAAGGCGTCATATGCAAGCCTTACCCTTAGTCTTAAATCCTTAAAATACTTTTCTACAAGCCATTTAGCTTCCTATCTTGCAACGAGCTTACGAAACCATTACCCCAAGGTAACTGTTGGTCATTAAGTCACAGAAGCGTGATATTCACCCCTTGAGGGAAGAGCAACTAATCTTTGGGCTTAAGACCTTGATATTTAGGAAATGGTGAACTAGATCAAGCTTATGAGAACTAAATAATCCCATTTTATCCTTAGGTCCACTTCCTTAGACCTATCACCGGTGTTGACGAAAGATATCGTTAACATTTTGGCGCTAGAAGCAGGGCTTGAACCTCCGCCCCCTTTCCTACCTTTTAACCTTTTGGATAACATTTCCACGTTTCTAACTGTGTTGTTCCATCCCGGGTTGGACTAAGCTTTAAAGAAGCAAGATTATAGAAAGATTCTCAACAACGAGTTTCTGAATACCGAGTTACTACTTCAAAACATCATTGATCTAAGCTATTTAAAAAGTAGTGTAACCTTGAATCCCAACCTTCTTTCCTATACTCTCACCCCTATTATTAACCCTCATCTCTCCTACCTTCATCCCTATTTTGTACCTTCCATCCTTATTGTTCCCCTTACGGCATAAAGCCTTTACCTTATTTCCCCTTTTTGAATCAGAGAAAGAGGCTATTAATACCCATTGAGGATGATTCAATCGAGAAGGAATGGTAGAGAAGGATCCAACACATCATCCATTCCAGAAAACAACATCAACTCAGCAAAATTAGAACCTGAAGAACCTTTAACCTTAACTGAAAGAGCAAGTAATGAATTGGAAATACTACATTGGCTATGCAGATTGATACAACTAGGAGATTCATTAAAGAAGACCTAGTCTGAATGTCCCTTGGAGTGGAACTTTATGAAATAAAATAAAAAATAATAGCTCCTTGAGAGCTTTATAACCGATTCAAGCCTCCGTCAAGTCTAGAAAATAGTCCAATTTCATGGAGAAACAACCAAGCATCAGATGAGGTGGTCAGTTCAGAAGAAAACGAAAGCGTAACATGGATAGAAGATAGGAAGTTGCAGGGAATCACCTTCTCCAGAGAAATAATGATGGCAAAGGTTCTATCTGAAATAAAACCAAACAAACTCGCATATGATGGGACTACAGACCCTGAAGAATACCTTTCCATTTTCGAGAGTTACATGGATATGTTTAACCGATGCAAGGTCTTCGTGATGACTCTTCTTGGAAGAGCCCTTAAATGGCACAAGTGTTATCATGGCCCTTCTATGACAACTTGGAAGCAATTGTCCACTGCATTTAGCACACAATTCCATATGCAAAAAGGGTTCGGCAAATAGCACTTATGATTTAGCTAAATTAAACAGAGGCCAGAGGAGTCATTTAACTGCTATCTAAAGAGGTTTCACAATAAGCCACTCAAAGTGAAAGAGGCAACGGATAGAGAGAAGCTAATAGCTATGCGATTAAGGTTGCTTGTACCATCCCCCTTTTGGAAGGAGCTTATCTTAAATGAATGCAAAAGCCTGAATTATTTGTATTCCAGAGCTGATAAATTCATTCTTATAGAAGAAATACTTAACATAAGGAAAAGCTTGAAGAAAGAATAGAAGGAAGAAGGGCTTGGTTCCAATCCCCTTGCAGAAGGTTCTACAAAATCAAACAAAAGGAAAGATTGTTGCTCTTATCACAAGACAGAAGGAAACAAAACCAAACATTGTTGGAGTTTGATAAAGATACGCCAGCCTAAAAGAAAAGAAAGCTCATTTGAGAAATTCAAAGTAAGACCAGTGGGAAAGCTGGTCAAAGACAACGCAACACGGGAATGAGAACTTAACAATCAGTCTTCCATCTCAAATACTTACTTTCGTTAGTCGTTTCACTTTATATCATGCTTACTTTCATTGGTCATTTCACTTTATATCTTGCTTGTAATCAAACAAATATTAATATAAGTTCGAGTGACTTTACAGGTAAAAACAAAAACCTATTCAAGCTTATGCATACAACAAGAGCTCATAGGGAGCACCTAGGGCGCACCAAACTACTGCCTATGTCTCGTCCTGCAGAAGGGAACGAAAGCTCAAAAGGGAGCACTTAAGGAGCACAATACATGAATAAATGCACGACAAAGTTATCAATCAATGACAAGCTTCGGTGGAATCTGTCCAGATAACTAGGAAACAAAGGAATGATTAAGCACCCATCATAGCTTGGCTTAAATAAGATTCTTCTAAACCTTATATCCATTATTTCAAGAATTTTATGACTTTGTCAAACATGTTACATTGACATACTTAAATACTTTTATGAAAGGTATGGAACCTACCCTTGATAAATGATATCAATAAAGTCAAAAGGAACGATGAACCAATAGAACCTTTAGACGAAAAGGCACAACAATCAAAGCTTCCAGGGGAAGAAGCTACACTAACAAAGCTTCCATGGGAAGAAGCAACACCAACAAAGCTTCTAAGGGAAGAAGCTACACCAACAAAGCTTCTACGGGGAGAAGCTACACAAACAAAGCTTCCAGAGAGAGAAGCAACAAACACAACTTCCCAGAAGAGGAGCGACAAACAATGCTTCTAGAGAGAAGCAACAACAAACACAACCTCCCAAAAGAGGAGCATCAAACAAAGCCTGCAGAAGAGGAGCAACAAATAAAGCTTCCAAGAAGAAAAGCCACAAAGCTACATCTCCACCTAGTGGAGTCACCTCTTAAGTGGGGCTAACAAACAAAGTTACATCTCCACCTATCGGAGTCACCTCCTAAGTGGGCCTAACAAATAAATTTACATCTCCACCTTGTAGGATCGCTACCTAAGTGAGGCTAATACCCCTACAAACTATAGTACCCCTAAGTGGGGCTAGTAATGCCTACATCTTCCCATATAAAGGGAACAGTGTCACTCTCTTAAAGAGCATTCATTCATTTGCAAATCCTATGGGTTAGGAATAAGGCTAGGCGTTAGTTACCCAATGGCTAGAAAGCTGAGAGAAACATCCGTTGAATGACTAATTATGTGACGACAACCCATAACCCATGCACTAAACAAGAGGAAAAGTGCACTAAAAGGTGTGCCAGGCAGTTATGGACGATCATCATAGTAGGTAAACACAAGCGAAACCTATCGTAAATCTCACAGCGCAAGGGTAAAATATAATAGAACATATACAATAGGTAATATTAGTGAAGCATATTTTAACAAAAATTTCAAGCTTTCAAAAACAACTAGAAAGTATACCCATATACCAGAACTGCAACATATGTCTGTACAAATTTTCCTTACTACAGCACTCAGAGTAGAATAACAAAATAGCGGATATCCAAATACTATATAGTAAGAGAGATAGTACGCCAGCCTCCTGCTTGCCTACAAGCTGCTACATTATCTTTACTAAGCTATCGCCTGTCACCTGTCATCTAGTCTGCCCATCCAAAATTGGATGAACAGCCCAAGGTAATAAGAGGGAAACATAAAACCTTAAGTCAGACAATAGTTTTAGTGAGCGATGAAACAACTAACTAACTTCATCAATAAAGTATATGAAAATGGGTAAATAAACTAACTAATTTACCCACAACATCAGAGAAGAACACAACTCCCATCTTCCCCACATTGGACAGTGATAGCCTTTACAATCCATACAACCAAAGGAACAACAATTCATCCATGGTAATCAGAACAACCATTCAATCATGGCAAACAAAAGTAACCAATCAATAACATTCGTAGCATCTAGATTATAGATCTCACGTAAACCATCCTAATCGAATTTGACATCCCTTAAGTACAAGCCCCAAAGGCCTAAACCAAACCCAAGAAATATCTCCTTCGACGTTGGACAATCTACATGAGATGGTACAAACAGAGAAACCAATCATCCATGACAGACTCTGGCTATCATTGCCAATCCTGCTTCGAAATCACTGTTAATCGTATGACTGGCCATATCATACTGCCATCCATCAAGGGCTAATGGTAACCCCTGGGTCTAGCAAAAACCCCATACGCCTTTCAACGATACGTACCTAGGCCTTTCAATGATACCCAGGGTATTCGACCAACATCCGGTCTTTTAGGTTCCCCTATTATACCCCTGCTTTGAGCCCGTTAGAACCTACGACAACGATAATCCCTCGGCCTTCAGTATCTCTAGTTATCCAACCTGACAATTTTTCATAGCTCAAGCAACCCTCTGGAGCAATCATTATCCACCAACTCATGACCTTTGGTTGCCACCTCATTCGATGTTCTGCACCGATCAACGAACACATTTCAACACTTCGAACCTTCCTATTTGAATTCACTTGGAAGTCACACCATTACTGAGCCAAATTACATCACTGCGCTGCGGCTAGGGTTCGGGGGGGGGGGGGTTACCCCCAAAAAAATTCAAGCTCTTTTGTTCAAATCTGGGTCGTACCCGAAAAATATAACTTTTAAGAGAGTGACCCTGTGTATCTGACCCATCCTCTTGGAGCCAACCGACCCATCTATGTGACACAGACCGACCCATCCCCTTCTGGATTGACCGACCCATCAATACCGACCCGACTAACCCATCATGACTAATCCACCTTGGACCGACCCGATACGTGACCGACCCGATCTAACCCTGCACGACCGATCCAACTTCCGCTCCACCTCATCTTTTGGTTGACCGACCAGCTCTACACGACCGACCCGATTCTCCTGACCGATCCAAAAAGCGATGACTGATCTGATCCGAAGTATTGCACCAGTCCAACACTACGACCGATCCGACCATGACTGATCCAACCTCTACACAACCGATCCGACCGACCGAACCATGGTCTTCCTACACGACCAACCGACCCTGTTTGCTTTCTCCCCAAGCCTGGACCGATCCACGCTTACGAGACCGACCAAAAACCTGGACAGACCCAATTCACTCCCAAATTCAACCAAAGCTTCACCAAATGGCAAGTTCGACGAAACCAACTCATCTGATTGATCCAATACAACCACAAGCATGTTATGAAATCATTAACAACGTGAATATGACGATTTTCACCAAAATTATGCAAACTTCACTAAAATCATGATAAATGAACATATGAACTAAATTATGGATCTAACTAACATAAACATATGAAAATATATTAAAATTACCGGTTTTAAGTTATTAAACTAGATCCTATGGTGATTCATATGAAAATAAACTTACCAAGATGTAGATCTAAGGAAACGACTTGAATTTGTTGAAAAACAAGATCAAACATTCATATACTTGATTGAATCCATGTGAGAGATGCATATCACTCACCGATCCTCCAAAACAACCCAAAAACACTTAGATCTAGATCCGAATAGCGAAAAATTTGATCCAAACTCTTCAATTCGATGAACTCTCCCTTGGAATGGTGTAGATCTAGCTTCAAACAATGTAGATCTTCGATTATCTAATGTATATCTCGAATTTTAATGATGGAAAGGTGTAGGAGAATGGAGGAGTGGAGGATCATAAACCCCTCCAATTGAGAGAATGAAGAAAGTAAACTATTCTCCATGCCTTTTACCCCTGTTTATAGCCTCCTACCAGCCCACTGATAGGCCTCTCCAAATCATCCCATTAAGGCTTACAAACCTGAACAACCAACTGTAAAACCTTAAAACAGAGATTTCTCCCAAACCGCTGAACCAAATATTTATTGTGACCACTCTACAGGAAGGGAAACAACATTTCCTTTCCAGTGGCACAGGTCTTATCACCTATTCGACCCGAGTCAAAAGTTACGTGTTGTACAAGACTGATAGGGACAAAATGGTCACAAATAAAATTGGTAAAAATTATGGACATGTTCCACATCCCTATAAGCAATATATTAAAATATGAGAATGATCCAACCCACAGGGAATAAAATAAAAATATTTTACGATCTTCTGATATGTAAAATGCGGGTTGTTACAAATTAACTCAGGACAAAATTAATTTATTTCGAAAGCAGTCCGCTATATATGCATCCGAGAAGTTATCCCTCAGTATATTTATGACTCTTTCACTCGTGTGGTTCGTATAAGTAAAATTCCGAGGAACCCAATATAGCTTATAGTTGCTTGTTCAGTTTCTATAATATTTTGGATAGGTTGACACCGTGCACATATGTAATCTTTGAATGATTTGTGATGTTTTTGTTAGATGGCCTTTTGAGTGAACTTTCAATGGTTGTTTTATGCTCTTATTAAGACATTCCACTTACGACATTTTCCGATAACTGCCAATTGGTACATGGTTTCAACGTGATTTCTAGCTTTTACTAACTCGAGTGTGAGTCTTGGGGTTTCCATGTGATATCTGACTTTCTATTTACCCGATTGTGAGTCTCAGGGTTGCTATGATTTCTGATTTCATTTTACCCGTTATTTTCAGACATGATATCTGACATTTTACTGACCCGAGCGAAAAGTCTCGGGGATTCTATATGATTTCTGGTTTCAACTAACCAGAGTGTGAGTCTCGGGGTTTCTATATGTTTTTAGGTTTTCACTAACCTGAGTGTGTCTCGGGGTTTCCATATGATTTTTGTTTTCCGACTTACCCAAGTGTGAGTCTCGAGTTTTCCATATGATTTTTGTTTTCCGACTTACCCGAGTGTGAGTTTCAGGAATTCTATATGATTTCTGATTTCTATTTACTCGAGTATGAATCTCAAGATTTCCACGTGACTTATGGTTTCTGCTTAACTGAATGTGTGGGTCTCAGGGTTTCTATATGCTTTTAGGTTTTCACTAACCCGAGCAAGAGTCTCAGGGTTTCTGTGTGATTGCTAATTTTCTACTTACCTATGAGTGAGTCTCAGGGTTTCTACGAGAACTTCTTATTTCCATTTATCCAAGCATGAGTCTCGGGATTCCTGATTTCCTATATACCCAAGTATGAGTCCTGGGATTTCTACTAATTGCAGATATGACTTTCTGACTACCGATTTTCTATTTATAAATTTTTGTTTTCCTATCACATTCAAGTTTTTTGAATTCTTGTTGCATAAGTTCAAGTTTGAGCCGTAAACCTCTTTCCTTGTCATTTCCAAATGAGTATTTTAATTTACAATATTTTCAAAAGATAAATCTGTGGACCTGCATTATTCTAACGATCAAGCTTAGTCGTGGATTCTTTATGCTTACTTCTAGAAGGAAAATGTTCAAATTTCTTTTACCATATTCATATATGAAGTTCGAGTATGCCGTTATTATTATGAGGTAAAGGTTCCAAAGTTAAAGCACAAGTAGGCACTATGGACTCCCCATCTGAAGCCTTCTAACAAGGATCATGATCTCACAATAACTTCATACAGGAAGTTTTCTGAACTCATGACATATTCACCCTTAATATTTGTATCGTGAATTGTAGTCAAAATTATGCTAGACACACCGTAGATAAAATATCAGACACTGTGCAAGTCATATCACCTTTACTAACACATTATATTTGTCAACAGAGAATTTCTAATTTTCTATATAGACATGTTGAAATATAGACTAGGTTTGTCACCTCATGTTTCCTAGAATAAATTCTTGGTGACTGAGTGGCTGAATGAGAACATTGGTCTCCCCATTCCATGTTTATAGGAGGATGCTAAGCTATAAAAATATATAATTCCACATTG
Source organism: Allium sativum (assembly GCA_030737875.1). Lineage (NCBI taxonomy): Eukaryota > Viridiplantae > Streptophyta > Magnoliopsida > Asparagales > Amaryllidaceae > Allium > Allium sativum. Next base: position 724,572,591 of record CM060919.1, on the reverse strand, counting down.
AAACATGTTTAAGTCTGCATATAATTCATAACTAGGTTCATAAGGGATCATAACTTGAAGATCATATTCAGATTCCATCCATTAATAAAGTTAATGCTTCCCCCAGTATCACTATTTTGAGTTATATGAAGCTAATGTCGAAACATATCTAGTGATTCTTGTGTTGTAGAAAAACAGGGTTGAAGTTACAGGATTTTGCCATAAAGATCAAAAGCTTCTTTATACTAGGAGGGGGGATTACTGTTAACACCAAAATTGGCACTGGCAAAATATAAAGAAGCAAAGACTCCAAGGATGAAATAGAAAAGGGTTTCAGGTAGCGAAAACTGAATTACTTTGGACGGAAGGCAAGGAGCTACTTCAAGCAAGGCCTGAGAGCGCCATGTCCGGTACCCAAGCACGAGGGTGTCGTTCCGACACAGAATATAAAAGAATAGAGGGAGAAACAACGATAAGTCAAAATGAAGGATTGGCGCTGGTACGAAAGGAAAACACCGGCAAGGCAATACCGACACCAAGGGAACACAGAGAAGCAACTCTGGAAGCATACATATGATACCGGAGGCTAGTAATAAGGGGTTACCAGAGGCCTATGATCCGAAATCCAAACAGAGGGAGGTAAAAGGCTATTGATACCAACATCAAGAAGCAGCCTCAACATCATCGAAAGGCATATAAACCGACAGCTTAAAGCCACTGAACGGAAGCGCTGCATCAGGCAGGAGAAGGAAGATGGTTGCCGACACTACTTAGGTCAGTACCAACACTAACATTAGAAGAAAATTTATACGACATCCGGAAGGGGTCACGAATAAGATCATTGTGAGATCAAGACTGAAACCATGGGTTGTCGGAAGAAGGAAGGAGTCATCCAGTCTAACTACTTAGTTCCAATACCTATACCGACAAGCGAAGGCTGCAGAGCCGAATGCCAAGCTAAGAGGAAGCAAGGGGATATCAAAACCATCATCAGGAAACAGCTTTAAAGTCACCAGGAGACATACCAAGAGCATGCTGTCACAACGTTAGGTTCTTGGATACAGGAAGCTGAGCATAAAGAAGGAAGATGACAAATCTAGCTTCAAGGGAAACAATAAAGCTAAATACACTGAAACCGAAAGGTATGAATGTGGACTGATACCAATGATCGCTAAACCGAGAGCCATCAAAGTCAAGGTTATCAGGATCCGAGACCAAGCCATTGAGAGGCATATCAGCAGAACCACTCTCGAAAGCTTGAGAATGACATTCCGAAGGCAAGAAGACATCAGTGAAGGAATTCAATAAGAAGAAGGGTGGCCGAGACCTTCCTGGCGGAATCGAAAGCTAAAAGAGCAACTGAGACCTTCCTACAAATAAGACCCTAGTGGTCTCATTTTAGGGGACTTTTCCTCATTCTACTATCTTGCCGTAGCACCCCGAATTTCTAACGACATTAAAAGAGGATAAATTAAATAATAATTAATTTAATAATCAGAATTAAGGAAAATGGACTGCGCCATCGCGTCCGTCTCGAAATTCTGGTTAAGATAGACATTTGGTTTGCATAAAACGGATACCGTAAGGAGAAGTTATGAGAGTTTTAAGTTTGTATATGCGTAGAAAGAATATATATATATATTCATCATGTATGAGTCAGATATGAGTCAGCACCTTATCCATAACAGTTCGAAAAACAAAAATTCGTCAAGGCGGCAAATTTCCCGCTCTATGAGGTTGACCCCCTAGAGGGGTGTCGACACCGGGGTCAACCCCCCTTAAGGGGTGTCGACACCGGAGTCGACCCACCCACAGGGGTGTCAACACACCTGGGGACGATGTGGCACTCGGTTTCAGAGGGGCCTAGCAGCTATATATATGTTTCCAATTCTCCTATGTCTTCATTGGAAATCATGGGAGCTAAATGCTGACGGTGTGCGAACTGAGACAGCTCCATTTTCTTCAAACAACCATCAGTTTTGCAAATCAAATTCTGAGATTCAATCATAGATTAAACACCCACTTCTTTTCTATCATCTTGACAATCCAAACACAGTGAGGTGGTTATTTTTAGGTTTAAATGAATAAAAGTTAATTGTGAAAGACTATGATTTGGATATGTTGTAAACTATGAATCCATGCTATTGTTAAATCTTATACTATGTCATAATAGATCTACTTCTCTGGATCTAATTCAATTGTGGTTATTCTATTATGTTGCCTTGTGGATCTTGATTTGTAACTATATTGTTGTTAATGTAAATCTGTTAATTTGGAAAGTTACAACATTGGTTAGATCTAATTCTTTATGTAAATCACCTTTCACTTGTCATATTGTGATCAACTTAGATATGTTGTAAGTTGGACTTGTGTATCCATATTTAGATCTAAACATGCTATTATGTCATTCTAATGGTGTTAGATCTATTTTAACCTTTGGATCTGAATTATGTGATCTAATTTAGCACCTTGTGTTTATCATGTTAGATCTAAACTAATTGGACATCTAAATTGATAATTAGATCTCAGTATGCTTATTGAGACATCATAGATATGTTAGAACCAAGTGACTACCACAAGTTCATCAGTTTTATGTCCACCTTGTTATGGTGTTAATTACATGTCCATGCCAGTATGTATGTTCACCTTATCACCATGTTATTTTATGCCTATGTTATGTTAAAGCAATCACTCTTCTCATATTCCCATTACCTTTCCCTTTATCTTATCGTTTATGACTAGCCTATTATCTAGTCTAGACATGTCGTGAATTATGTGAATGCGCTAGTTAGGGAAAGGGGGAAAAAAGGTTAATATTGGTATAATTTGAATATAAACATGAATTGGGCGTGTAATTCAATAATTGGGTAGATGGGTATTTAAAACCTATAAAGGCATAGGTGTAATTAATTGATTAATTAATAATGGAATGTCTAGTGTTTACAATTAGAATTGTAATTGCACTTATGACACGAGGTTAGGTTGCATTAGTGGTGGAAGTCTGCTTGGACCCGACCGACATATCCAGCAACCACTAATGTTGAACCTAATGTGAGAGGTCTAAGTGCGCAAATACGAATCGGGCTAAGTCACGAGGTTAGGCCCAACTGTGGAATAAGACTTCCCGGACCCGACCGACATATCCATCATCCACACGTTGCAGGTCTAATGTGAGAGGTCTAGCCCATTATGAACCATAAATGGACATGGTAATGAATTGAACTACTTAACCAAATCTAATCCATAGGGATTGTATGATTGTGAACTAAAGTTAGGGTTAAGTAGATTGATTGGATAGTGGATGGGTTATGAAAATCTGGAGGGGGTGGGTAATATTTACATATAGGCCCACAAACTTAACCCGATAAGGTTATGTAATTAAAGACACCTAGTGGTATACATAACCGGAGGAAATAAAAAAGTTAAGTAATTAAAGACACCTTTTAGGGTAAGCATAACTTATAGGAATAATAGGGCTATGTAATTAAAGACACCTAGTGGTATACATAGCTGAAGAAAACCTAGTGGGGATATAAAATAGAGGGGAGGGCTTGTATCATATTGTGTGGGACCCATTTCAATCAGTAACCCGGAGTAGGTATCAAACAACGTACTTTGTACTAGGCGGAAAGGGGGCTTGCTTACTGACTGGTTATAAGAGATCCAAACGTGGAGGACGGTGTGGGCGACACAAACCGACCGGGCCATGTGCGTGCATGAGCCGAGCAGAGGGGGATAAGACGACCGTGACACTTGTAGATATGGGGCTGTGCATATCAGTGAGGGGTTGCCACTTTAGGACGTGATACATCAAACCGTGGGGTCGGCACAGAGTATCACGGAGTAGGGAGCCGATCGATCAGGATAGTGGTTAGGGTACATTTGGACGAATGCCTTAAGTCTACCACCTTATAGTGGAAGGGATCATCTCATTCTAGTTGTACTAGTAATAAGGCAGAGTAATCACTAGAGAAGTGTATACACCTTATCCTGTCTACCTTGTCACACCTTCCATTTATGTAGTGATCTCTCTTATCCACTTTATATGCCTGTCATGCTACTTTTATTTATTTACTAGCTAAAAGTAACTAGACTTGCCAGACTTTATGTCTGACCCTTTTGTTTCTCCTTCTTTCTTCCATTTCACCCCTCCCCCAAGGTTCTCAGGGAGGAAACACTCAGGCTTAGTCAAGACTCAGATATCATCTTGCTAGGAGCTACTTCCAAAGTATGGCCCAAGTTCTTGTCTTTACTGTGGCTTAACTCTTTTGTTTTAGGAATTATGCTTTTTATATACTTATGTACTCTGATGGTGCAAGACAGAAGTTATTTTATTGTAATGGGTTTTGTGACTTATAGTATTGTGGACCACCGTATTATGAATTTTGTTTGAAATGAAAATTTAAATTTTCACTGCTATCTTATTTATATTTGTCTTGTAATTACTCTGTGTCTGTTTACCTATAACACTTCACGAAACTTAATGCATTCCCTTAGTGAGTGACATTAACGGACGTGGGGTGTCACACTTAGTATCAGAGCTGAAGGTTACCAGATTAAATAAAAGTTTTTGAATTTTTTTTCAAAAAGGTTTTAAAAGAAAGCATTTTCAAAAAGAAAAGATTCTCCAAAAAATCATATGTAGTATCCTTCGGTCTTTTATCTAAATTTCTTCCTCTTCCTTTTTTCCAGCATGTTTGAGGAACAAAACATTCCTAATATCCCAGAGGGCGTCACAATACTCAGATGGTTCTGTAGGTATTTGGAGGCCACGACACCTACCGAAGGCCAAGGAAACGTTCCACCCCCAGCTGCACCCGTTGTTCCTCCTCCTCCTCCAAGAGCGGATAATTTCACCAAGATCTGCAAAGACTTCCGTGCTATGGAAGGGAAGCCATTCCATGGGAACGAGACATTCGTGGAAGCGCGGAATTGGCTCAAGGAGATCGAGGGCTTGTTCGTAATCTTTGAAGTAGAGGACAGAAGGAAGATTCAGTTAGCTGCTTGGCTACTGAAGGACGAAGCCTCATTTTAGTGGGAAGTCACTCAAGCTGGGCGTCCGGTGAAAACTTGGAAGATTTTAGATAGAGGTTCGAAATGAAATTTCTTTCCCAAGCCGAAAGAAGCATGCAGATAGAGAGATTCTTAGCACTCAAACAAGGAAACTTGCCGGTAAAAGAGTATGTGAATAAATTCAAACAGTTAACAAGGTTTGGTTTAGAGTTGGTGGATATGCCGCACAAAGGGGCTTTTCGGTTTACTAAGGGGCTGAATGAGCCTTTGCATAGGTTAGCCATGTCCCATATTCCAATGGAGGTCACTTTTGAAAAGCTTGTCGATATGGCCTTAATGCATGAGGAAGACAAGGGAGAAAAGAAGGCTGAGGAGACATCGCAAAATAGGAAGTTGTGGCCCAAGAAGGGGCAGCAACAACAGCAGAAGAAAGGAGAGAAAAATGATAAAGGCAAGGATAAGAGAAAATGTCACAATTGTGGGAAGGAAGGTCACCTGACTAAAGACTGTAAGCGAAGGAAGAACTCTTGCTACCACTGTGGAAAGGTCGGACACTTTGCTAGAGAGTGCCCGAAGAAATAGGGATCACAGGGACAAGGTCAAAGGACAGGGACTTCTGGAGGGCAGGTGCATGCTCTCGCGATCAGTGTTCCTGATAGAGGTAGAAAAATTTCTGTGGAAGGTTTAATTTCTCTTTTAACCCATCCTATTAGAACACTTTTTGATTCTGGTGCCTCACATTCATTTATATCAAGTTCTGTAGTTGAATCTCTGCACTTAATTACTAGTATGGTAGTGGATCCCGTAATTGTTTCAAACCCCTTGGTGGTTAGGCTCATTTATCTATGATTTGTCGGGGTTTGAAAATATCAGTGTTAGGCGTAGAGTTTGAATGCGATGCGTATGTGCTTGGATTTATGGGCTATGGGTTGATTCTATGAATGGATTGGCTTACCACGTATGGTGCCATTCTGGATTGTGAGAAGAGGGTTGTTAGGCTTCTGACTTGTCATGGGAGAATCCTCGAGATTTCTTGTGACCCACAAGGGTTGGTTATGCTTAGTTTCCTAGAGTCTCTTGATGCATCTATCAATGATCTGCAATCTGTTCCAGTAGTCCGAGATTATTCCGATGTTTTTGATGAGGTTCGGGGTTTACCTTCGAGGCGCGAAATCGACTTTCGTATATATTTGGTGGACAATGCAAGCCAGTTGCATTGCCAGTGCGCCACACGGTTCCGTGGGAAAGTAGGGAGCTGAGTAAGCAAGTAGGGGAGCTACTTGAGAAGGGGTTTATCAGACGAAGCATATCTTAATGGGGTGCTCCAGTAGTATTCACAACTAAGGCGGATGGTTTGCTTCGTTTGTGTGTTGACTATAAAGAGCTGAATAAACTCACTAAGAAGAATATGCACCTACTTCTAGGATTGATGATTTATTTGATCAACTTGTTGGTGCCTCGGTATTTTCCCAGTTGGATTTGGCCACAGGGTTCCATTAGTTGAGGGTGGCTGAGGACAGCATAGATAAGACTGCTTTTAGAACTCCAGATGGTTTCTTTGAATGACTAGTTATGCCTTTTGGGCTGACGAATGCACCCGCCTATTTTGTCGATCTGATGAGTAGGTTGTTTCGGGAGTTGCTAAATAAATTTGTTGTAGTCTTTGTTGATGATATTTTGATCTTCTCCAAAAACGAAGAAGAGCATGCCCAACATTTGAGAGAAGTTTTGAAAACTCTCCGTGACCATCAGCTTAAAGCAAAATTCTCCAAATGCCATTTTTGTAGAAAAGAGGTGAGATTTTTAGGGCATGTGTGGTCTCTAAAGAAGGGATAGTTGTTAGGGCTGTCAATTTCCTACCCGACCTGTAACCCAATCCGAAACCCGCACGGAAATTAGCAGGTTAACCCGACCCGTTTAGTTAGCGGGTCATAAACAGGTCAACCCGAAATTGACACATTTATAAACGGGTGGGTTTAGGGTTGACCCGCTAACCCGATCTTGACCCGCCAAACCCGTTTATAATATTAAAAAAAATGTTGGACAGTCACATATGTAACAATAATATGTTGGACTACATCTACATGCTTAATTATCTATCTATGACCGTGAGAATGCTCTTTGTTGGTGATTGTAAATAAAAAAGAACCACACTTTCACCGTGCATTAAAATTCTTGATGTTTTTAAGTAATTCTAACATGCGGATGATAATGCTATCGCAGTATCACTCCCATCGTTAGCACAAAATAACAAACATGCGGATGCTTTTAAGTAATTCTCCAGCGTGATCCTTTCCACCAAACTTCTCATCTGCTATTCTCACCCTCCTTTTTCCTCCACTCATTCCTCCCTCACCCTCTTCCACCAAATGTTGCATCACAACTCTTACCCCTACAACTCCATCTTATCTATCCTCACTCGATCTTCTTCGAACCCTAACAACCCGTTCCCCCTGAATGCCTTTCATATCTTTACGTCAATGCATGCACGAGGTGTCCACATTGACAGATACGGCCAAATTCGGTTACTTTATGTCAATGCATGCACAAGGTGTCAATGCATGCCCTTCGCATCTTTATGTCAATGCATGCACGAGGTGGTCACGGGTTGAATGGGAATGCTTTCAAAGCTTTAGGGCTGTTCGAACAGATGAGGAAGAAAAGATAAGGCCAAATTCGGTTACTTTTCTTGGACTGTTATCTGCAAGTGCACATTCAAGAATGGTAGGTAAGGCATGGGAGTTCTTCAATATGATGAAGATGTACAATATAGTTCCTGAATTGAAGCATTATGCTTGCATTGTTGACGCTTTAGGGAGAGCAGGACAAGTGGCAGAAGTAGAGAAGTTTATGGATGAAATGCCAGTGGATCCTGATGAGGCGGTTCTGGGAGCATTATTGTTTGGCTACATAGTGCATGGAAATATTAATGTAGGAGAGAGTGAGTTGCAAGAAATTTGATGGCGATGAGGCCTGACAAGAGCGGTTATTTTGTAATTTTGGCAAATTTATATTCGAATGCGGACTCTATGTACTGCCTGGTAGTTATTTTGATCTTTTGCTGCTTATAATTTCATATATTGGTGATTTTTGGAAATGTTGGTAATTTTGTATGTTGTGCTGCTTGGTGATTTTATATGGTAGGTTTACGTCTTTTCATGTTTTCATGTTCATTCACATCATTTTATACAAATATTTTTCTTAACGGGTTACACGAATCAAACCCGAAACCCGCACGATTATAAATGGGTCAACCCGAACCTGACCCGTTTAATAAACGGGTTAAGCTGACCCGACCCGAACTCAACCCGAACACGACTTGACCCGACCCGAACCCGACCCAACCCGACCCATTGACATCCCTAATAGTTGTAGATCCCGCGAAGGTGGTTGCGGTGCAAGATTGGCAAATTCCTAAAAATGCAACCGAGGTGAGAAGCTTTCTTGGGTTGGCAGGTTACTGTAGGAAGTTCATTAAGGACTTCGCAAAGATATCAGCCTCACTCACCAAGTTGACAAAGATGAACTTGGCATTTTCGTGGGATATAGATTGTGATTTTTCTTTCCAATGACTGAAGAGGGCTCTGACAACAGCCCCAGTCTTGACCTTGCCTGACGGGAGTAAGGTGTTTACCATTTACACTGATGCGTGTGGTACAGGGCTTGGTGCGGTTCTAATGCAAGAAGGGAAAGTAGTGTGTTATAGGAGTTAGATAGTTGAGAGTTCATGAGAAGAACTACCCCCCCTCCATGATCTAGAGCTAGCTGCTATAGTATTTGCGTTAAAGACGTGGCGTCATTATTTACTTGGAGAGAAGTTCGAGTTGTACACCGATCATAAATCTCTCAAGTATCTGTTCTTGTAGAAGGATCTCAATTTAAGGCAACAACGGTGGATGGAGTTCCTAGTTTCTTATGATTTTGAAATTGCTTATGCCCCTGGCAAGGGTAACGTGGTTGTTGACGCACTAAGTAGGCAGAGGATGGCCTTGACTCCTCTGTTTATGGAAAGAAAGAACTTTGAGTTCATATCAGCTTTTGATTTTAGACCCTCCATCGAGATTCTGCCTGATTTATTTGCATCCTTGGAGATACGACCAACTCTTATGGACCAGATAGGAGCTTCGCAACAAGGTGACCCACAGATTATAGACATCATGGATAGGCTCAGAAGAGGGGAGACTTCTAGTCACCTCAGTAGACATACCATAGATGAAAAGGGATGATTGCGACGAGATGGAAGGCTTTGTGTTCCTCAAACTGGAAGCTTGATAAAGGCAGTCCTAAAAGAAGCCCACCATTCTAAGATGACCATTCATCCAGGCAGTGATAAGATGTACAGGGACATGAAGAGGGTTTTCTTTTGGGCTAGGATGAAGAAAGATGTGGCCGAATTTGTTTCTCAATGTTTAGTTTGCCAGCAAGTCAAAGCTGAGCAAAAGAAGTCCGGTGGATTACTTCATCCGTTGGAGGTTCCGCATTGGAAATGGGAGAGCATCTCTATGGATTTCATAGATGGTTTGCCTAGATCGAAGAAAGGCAACACCAATATCTGGGTTGTGGTAGATAGACTCACTAAGAGCGCTCACTTTATTCCATTTAAGGGTAAGCGGACGACATCGTGGTTGGCAGCAATTTATGTTCATGAGATAGTTCGTCTTCATGGAGTACCTTCCAGCATCGTGAGCGATCGTGACCCCATCTTTACCCGTGAATTTTGGAGGAGCTTGCAAGAAACATTAGGGACACAATTATGTTTGAGCACCGCTTATCATCCTCAGACTAATGGACAGACGAAGAGGGTGAACAGGATTCTTGAAGATCTTTGGAGGTTGTATCCTAGATTTCGGACGGACTTGGGAAGAGCACCTTCCTTTAGTGGAGTTTGCCTATAACAACATCTATCAATCCAGCATAGGCATGGTACCCTTCAAAGCATTGTACGGACGACCCTGTAGATCACCAACTTGTTGGTGGGAATCTACAGAAAGATTATTACTTGGACTAGATATGGTTAGAGAAACGTCCGAAAGGATTGACCTTATTCGACGACAGATGAATACAACTCAAGATAGGCAGAAATTCTATGTAGACAATAGAAGGACTGACATCGAATTTGAAGTAGGAGACTTAGTTTTTATCAAAGTGTCACCTTTGAGGAAAGTGATTCGCTTCGGATCAGTAGGGAAGTTGGCACCTAGGTTTGTGGGACCATTCCCATAACCGAGAGGATTGGACAAATGGCTACAGAATAAAGCTCCTAGAAAATCTATCCGACGTTCATGATGTTTTCCATGTTTCTCATCTGCGGAATTGCCTACATAACACTGCAGTCATCGTTGAGCCGAGTGTGTTGGAAGAAGAAGAAGTGGAACGGGAGGCGACAGTCAGATGAGTTCCTTCCAGTATTCTTGGATCAAAAGTTAGGAAGCTACGTAATAAAGAGATCAAGTTGCTAAAGGTTCAATGGGGAGATAACCCCGAGGATGCGACTTGGGAAACCGAAGACAAGATTCGTGCATCGTACCCTTTCCTTTTCGAGGGTATGTTCCTAACTCCTTTTTCAAAGTTTTATCAGTGCTTGTTTCTATCATTTGAGTATATCTTATCCATAGTATTTTTTGACCTTTAGATAGGAATCCTATGGATGTAAACATGTGCTTGAAACATGTTATGCTTGATGGATGCAAGTGGATGCAAGTGTTTGCTAGTGGTTGCCTATGGACGCATATACACACACATTAGGCACTAAGATCGGCTCAATCACTTTCATACTGCATATGGATGTATGTTCATTTTCTTTTCTTTATGGATGGAAATGGATGAATTAGCATATGGATGTTGCATTTGGACGAATGATTGTGCACACATATAGAACTTATATGATATAATAGTTTTATTTGCATACATATTGGATTCACAACACTAACATACATTGCATTAAGGAGGTCAACTAAATCAGTAGACAACCTAATTTTTTGCATTAGTGTTGGGACATATACACACACCGCTGCATATATTCATATAAGTTTTAGAAGTCTTTAAGGACAATGGATGCCAGTGGTTGTTGGATGAGTAAATAGATGATGTATGGTAGGATATACATTCTTCTCAACTTAGAGATTTCGGGGACGAAATCCTTTGAGTAAGGGAGAATGTAACACCCCGAATTTTTAACAACACTAAAAGAGGATAAATTAAATAATAATTAATTTAATATTCAGAATTAAGGAAAATGGATTGCGTCATCGCATCCGTCTTGAAATTCTGGTCAAGATAGACATTTAGTTTGCGTAAAACTGACATCGTATGGAGAAGTTATGAGAGTTTTAAGTTTGTATACACGTAGATAGAATATATATTCATCACGTATGAGTCAGATATGAGTCAGCACCTTATCCAAAATAGTTCGAAAATCAAAAATTTGTCAAGGCAGCAAATTTCCCGCTCTAGGGGGTCGACCCCCTCGGAGGGGTGTCGACACCGGGGTCGACCCCCCTTAAGGGGTGTCGACACCAGGGTCGACCCACCCACAGGGGTGTCGAAACCCCTAGGGCTTATGTGGCACTCGGTTTCAGAGGAGCTTGGCAGCTACATATATGTGTCCGATTCTGCTATTTCTTCATTGGAAATCATGGGAGCCAAATGCTGCCAGTGTGCGAACTAAGACGGATCCGTTTTCGTCAAACAACTATCAGTTTTGCAAATCAAATTCTGAGATTTAAGCATAGATTCAACACCAACTTCTTTTCTATCATCTTGACAATCCAAACACAGTGAGTTGATTAATTTTAGGTTTAAATGAATAAAAGTAAATTGTGAAAGACTGTGATTTGGATATGTTGTAAACTATGAATCCATGCTATTGTTAAATCTTATACTATGTCATAATAAATCTACTTCTTTGGATCTAATTAATTGTGGTTATTCTATTATGTAGCCTTGTGGGTCTTGATTTGTAAGCATATTGTGGTAAATGTAAATCTGTTAATTTGGACAGTTACAACATTGTTTAGATCTAATTCTTTATGTAAATCACCTTTCACCTGTCATATTGTGATCAACTTAGATATGTTGTAAATTGGACTTGTTAATCCATATTTAGATCTAAACATGCTATTATGTCATTCTAATGGTGTTAGATCTATTTTAACCTTTGGATCCGAGTTATGTGATCTAATTTATCACCTTGTGCTTATCATGTTAAATCTAAACCAATTGGACATCTAAATTGCTAATTTAGATCTCACTATGCTTGTTGAGACATCTTAGTTATGTAAGAACCAATTCACTGCCACAAGTTCATCAATTTTATGTCCACCTTGTTATGATGTTAATTACATATCAATGCCAGTATGTATGTTCACATTATCATCATGTTAGTTTATGCCTATGCCAAGTTATGTTAAAGTAATCACTCTTCTCATATTCCCATTATGTTTCCCTTTATCTTATCGTTTATGACTAGACTATTATCTGGTCTAGACATGTCACAAATTATGTGAATGCGCTAGTTAGGGAACGGGGAAAAAAGGTTAATATTGGCATAATTTGAATATAAACATGAACTGGGCATGTAATTCAATAATTGGTAGATGGGTATTTAAAACCTATAAAGGCATAGGTTTAACTAATTGATTAATTAGTAATGGAATGTCTAGTAATTACAATTAGGAATTGTAATTGCACTTATGACACGAGGTTAGGTTGCATTAATGGTGGAAGTCTGCCCGGATCCGACATGCATATCCAGCAGCCACTAATGTTGAACCTAATGTGAGAGGTCTAAGTGCGCAAATACGAATCGGGCTAAGACACGAGATTAGACCCAACTGTGGAATAAGACTGCCTGGACCCGACCCGCATATCCGGCATCCACACGTTGTGGGTCTAATGTGAGAGGTCTAGCCCATTATGAACCATAAATGGACATGGTAATGAATTGGACTACTTAACCAAATCTAATCCATATGGGTTGTATGGTTGTGAACTAAAGTTAGGGTTAAGTAGATTGATTGGATAGTGGATGGGTTAAGCAAATCTGGAGGGGGTGGGTAATATTTACATATAGGCCCACAAACTTAACCCGATAAGGTTATGTAATTAAAGACACTAGTGGTATACATAACCGGAGGAAATAATAAAGTTATGTAATTAAAGACACCTTTTAGGGTAAGCATAACTTGTAGAAATAATAGGGCTATGTAATTAAAGACACCTAGTGGTATACATAGCCGAAGAAAACCTAGTGGGGATACAAGACAGTGGGGAGGGATTGTATCATATTGTGTGGGACCCATTTCAGTCAGTAACCCAGAGTAGGTATCAAACAAAGTACTCCGTACTAGGCGGAGAGGGGGCTCGCTTACTGACTGATTGTAAGAGATCCAAATGTGGAGGACGGTGTGGGCGGCGCAAAACAACCGTGCCATGTGCGTGCATGAGCCGGGCAGAGGGGGATGAGACGACCGTGACACCTGTAGGTATGGGGCTGTGCATATCAGTGAGGGGTTGCCACTTTAGGATGTGATACGTCCTACCGTGGGGCCAGCACAAAGTATCTACGGAGTAGGGAGCCAATCGATCAGGGTAGTGGTTAGGGTACATTTGGATGAATGCCCTAAGTCTACCACCTTATAGTTGAAAGGATCATCTCATTCTGGTTATACTAGTAATATTGAAGAGTAATCATTAGAGAAGTGTATACACCTTACCTTGTCTACCTTGTCCCACCCGCCATTTATGCAGTGATCTCTCTTATCCACTTTATATGCCTGTCATGCTACTTTTATTTATTTACTGGCTAAAAGTAACTAGACGCGCCAGACTTTATGTCTGACCCATTTGTTTCTCCTTCTTTCTTCCGTTCCCCCGCCCTCCCCAGGTTCTCAGGGAGGAAACACTCAGGCTTAGTTAGGACTCAAATATCATCTTGCTAGGAGCTACTTTCGAAGTATGGCTCAAGTTCTTGTCTCTACTATGGCTTAACTCTTTTATTTAGGGAATTGTGCTTTTTATATGCTTATGTACTCTGATGGTGCAAGACAGAAGTTATTTTATTGTACTGGTTTTTGTGACTTATGGTATTGTGGACCATGGTATTATGATTTATGTTTGAAATAAAAATTTAAATTTTCGCTGCTATCTTATTTATATATCTGTCTTGTAATTATTCCGTGTCTGTTTACCTATAACGCTTCACGAAACTTAATGCATTCCCTTAGTGAGTGACATTAACGGACGTGGTGTGTCACACTTGCTCTCATTTTCTAGAGAGAAAACCCTAATTTGTAAATGATTTGGGGCTCATGTTGTCTCCTCTATGAATAAAATCATCAAAGCCCTTAAAGTGGACGTAGGTTCAATCTGAACCGAATCACTATAAATTGTCACGTCTTTACTATTTCTTTTATTATATGGTATATAGTTGTGCTATGTTGTTTAGTGTTTCTCAATTCAACCCTTTCAGCGGGTTCTTAGCTATCTTACGCCTTCCCTTCAACAAAGGCTTCATATGCAAGCCTTACCCTTAGTCTTAAATCCTTATAATACCTTTCTACAAGCCTTTTAGCTTCCTACCTTGCAACGAGCTTACGAAACCATTATCCCAAGGTAATTGTTGGTCATTGAGTTGCAAAAGCGTGATATTCACCCCTTGAGTGAAGAGTAACTAATCTTCGGGCTTAAGACCTTGATATCTAGGAAATGGTGAACTAGCTCAAGCTTGTGAGAACTAAATAATCTCATTTTATTCTTAGGTCCACTTTCTTAGACCTATCTTCGATGTTGACAAAAAATATTGTTAGCAGTTGGTAACATATAAAGTCAATTTGTTACCCAAAGTTGCAAATATTTGGAAATATTCATAAGTAATACATAAGTAATATTGTTGTTTGTTTTCCAAAGTCATTAAGAATTACTTCAAATCCAATAAAGTATACTTTCTCAAAATAACATTACAACATTTGCGTACGTTTATAAAACATCTTCATAACTAATTATGTATAGATAATATAACTTAGCAGATACTTGTTTCCAAATATTCCTATTATATTAAATATCGTCGTCATTATAACTAAACCATTTAGTTTAAAAGGGTCTAATTTGATAACATTATTTCAAAACAATATCGTCGTCATTATAACTAAACCATTTAGTTTAAAAGGGTCTAATTCGATAACATTATTTCAAAACAATCTAAGTTTAAAGTAACGATTAGACACCATTTACACTTCATATGTAAAGTAAATTCAATTTCCACTTTAAATTGGTTGTTTACTTTGAATCAAACAAATCCCCACTTCAAATACATTTAAACAGATTTATATTTCATTTCTACATCATAGCAGATTCGTAATTTAAATCTATTTTCAAAGTAATTCAAATCAAATTTAAATTAATTCAAAACTAAATTAAATTAATTAAAATCTAATTTAAATAGTTCAAATCTAAATTCAAACTAACTTAAATTAGAGTAATTCAAAATTCATTTAAGTAATCCAAATCATCTTGTAACAACCCG
Organism: Allium sativum; assembly: GCA_030737875.1. Lineage (NCBI taxonomy): Eukaryota > Viridiplantae > Streptophyta > Magnoliopsida > Asparagales > Amaryllidaceae > Allium > Allium sativum. Next base: position 724,557,077 of record CM060919.1, on the reverse strand, counting down.
AAATTTTATCGTTATGTTTGAGAATATTTAATTAATTTTAAATATTCAAAATAAAGATTTTATAATTAAAATATACTATTTTTATTAACATAAATGATCTGAAAACCGTTTTAAATTTTGGTTTACAAACATAAATAGTTCAAAGAAAATCAAAAAATGTGATCGTTTTTTTTAAAACACTAGTTTTTGTTTGTGTAAAAGTTATTTAAAATGCTGTTAAAACCCTTATAAATTAATTACGTTAGCTAATGGTTAATTAAGTTAATTTAATCTTGATTTGACGTGTAACTTTAATTAAAAAAAGGAAGAAATGGTACATCTAAGTACATCACTTGTAACTTCAGTACTTAAGATTACATTAGATGTCACCTTAGTGTTGCCTTTGGAAAATGTGGAGGAAGGAACCTTATTAACGTGTTTTTCAAGGCAATGAAGGTGTATAGCGGTGATAAGATGGAAAGCATGTGTAGAGGGTAAATTAGGAAGGGTATTTTAGTAATTTTACCTTATGCATTTTATATAGAACATTCTCTTTCTCTTGCTTTCATCTCTTTTGCATTTACTTAGCTTTTTTATTTTCCAAGCTTTTATAAAACTCCATAATAGCTTCTATGCCTTTGAAAATTTTAAAAATCAAAACCTTTTAGTTTATAACCTTTTACATTTCAAGTTTAATACATCTTTTCTCATTTCTACTCTTCCTTCTCCATCTCTAAGTGTTCTAGCATCCATGGAAGGGCTTGGCCAAACACATGCATGCCTAGGTCGAACCGAATGAGTCTAACATAACAAACCATTCGGAGTGAGCCTAAATCCCAGCCCAGAAAAACCTATCGGAACTTAGACCATTCTAAAAAAATCATTGGTCTCTATAAGAAATAAAATAACTGAGCCAGGCTGAAATAAAATTAGAATCTCACAGCGGAATGGACAAAATATAATAATCACGAAAGATGTACCATTTCATAAAAACCACATAATATCAACTACGTCACAAACTCCAATGCAATAATAACGGTACATCATAAATACAATCAACTGCCAGACATAATGATAATAATAACTAGAAAGAAATCTCCATCGCCAAGCACCTACCTTCATAATATCATCAATCAAGCATTTTCACATACTAACCTGTGTCGTTAAAAAGAGGGGCTTAGAACAACCGTTTGGGTGAATGAAAATTATATTAATTTAAAGGAAATATATTTTCTATATTTGATAGTATAAACCCATCAAGTTATGTCTATCATTGGTCACTTAAGGCCATTATATATATAGGTGGATTCCTATGATCATTTAATACCCTATGAGGGAATTCCTACGATCACTTAATACCCTGCGGGCGAATTCCTATGATCACATAATACCCTACGGGTGGATTTTTCCGATCACTTAATACCCTACAGCAAACCCCAGTCACCTAAGACTTCCTTTAATGTTATCAAATATTCCCTTGATCGTAATGCAAGAAATAGTAATCTTGCACTTAACACCTGGAGAGGGTAGACACTCATCGACATTTATGACCCCTTCGGTGGACCTATATGTTACTATCTAGCTGACATTATAGGTGAACTCCTAGTCACTTAATACTTCCCATAGACAGTCGGTTTCTCTTACATGTTCGGTGAAACCCTTAGTAGCCCATCCCTAGGTATACCCTCACATAGCCCCTAGATAAGAAGTGGAGAAATTCCGGAGAACTACCTAACTCATTCGTATACCATTTTATTTAGGACCATTAACGTCTCATATAATACCAAAAATGGATTTTTTATAGCGTTCAAAACAGCTATTGAAACTTTCTATAGCGATTTTATAAACACCATAGATCAACATGCTGTAATAAGTCTGATAGATACTATAGTGTTTCAAACTTGCTATGGAAAACATACCCATGTTGTCAAACTGTATCGGTACAACTACTTTTCTATAGCGTTTTTAAGCGTGCTATGAGCTTTTATGATGACATTTAATTGTTATAGCATGTTGACATATCATATTATTATAACATTAGAGAGCACAATGGAATGTATCGTATCAATCATTAATTACAATTGAAACATTATAGAAAATTCATTACTATCTACTATAGCATTGTTTTCTTGCTACGAAAACTATTTAATCCTTGCAAAATATTTGTATAGCACTAGATAATGTTATATTATAACAAGCCTGCAACAATTTTTTCTTCCATAGCATTGTTAGACCACTCTAAAAAAATTAAATTGTATTTTTTTTACTTCCATATACATTCAAGCTTACAATTTTCAATTCTACCATTAATTTATACCAATTCAAACAACCACATTTATCACATTATAATGCAAGTACGTAAGTAGAGTCATAAGCCAAACGTAGAGTCATAAGCCAAAACACAAAATATATATTCATAATAGTTCGTACACGAAGAATTAAACATATAAATATTTTGATAAAAATTAACGATACATAAACTGTAACAAACCAAAATGATACATATATGTAATGTTCTATACATAGTAAACAATGCATTTCCTTCTTCCTTCTTTTTCCCTCCAGCTTCAATCTTCTCTGTTGTGTTCGGCCTTCATCTTTTCCAGACAAAACATATGTTATTATTAGTTTTAGCTTTCATATATCAACAAGATGGACAAAAGAAGGTACAAAGAATCAAAATTTACCTTTACAAAAAAAAAACTAGCTCAAATTTGAAAGTAAACAGAGTTAGAGGAACCGTAGCTAGATCTTGCTTTGATTCATAAGAAGATAAGGCATATTCGGGTGGAATATTAACCAAGACCACTTCACCCTTTTTCATGGATAACACAGCTCGGTCCAAACCCTTGATCGCTTGCTCTTCATCTACCTTTCGTTCAAATGATGGCTCTTCATCATGACCTTCGTTCACAAAAATGGTACCATCTTGCAACTGTCATGTAACATCGTATAAAAATAAACATAAGTAAATTTAATTTAAAATAAACAATAATAATTAATAATAAGTCAATGGGCTGAAAATGGAATTTTGGACAATTCAGAATTGGGCCATGAAAGTATTGGAATTGCGTTCGTGGAGAGATTCTGATCCATTTTCATATTTTATTTGTTGAAAACGGAGTCCATATGAAAAAGTAATTGATTAATTAAGATGTATATATATATTAATATACAAAGTTTGAATTTCAAATATACATACACACACACACAAAAGACGGGAATATATTAAATGGAATAAGCATGAAAAGAATATTGCTTTTGATTTCAAACTTGTGTGTATATATTTATACATAGTAGGAGATAAGAATAATATAATTAAGGTAAGAAATAATCATAATTAATCAACGAATGATCTAAAAGTAATGTTTTGGAGGGAATTCTTCTGAGGCTTGACCACTCCTACAGGGAAGCCCAATGATGGTAGTTTTATGTAAGGATTTATTTATAATTTATATCAAATGGACTGCTTAGATTTAATCAAACTAATCTAACGGTCCATATACATGATGCCAACTATAAATAGACCCTCAAATCCTTATTCATACCCTACATCCATTTCTCTCAGTGCCTCCTTGATGCCTTTCTTTCATTTCTAATTCCATAAATATTAAAGGAATTGGGTTTCTTCTATTTCTCTTATCTATTTTATCTTCTCCATCTTATTTATAATTTAGATTCATATGTATATATAAGATTCTAATTGTGATTCTTATATATATATATATATATATATATATATATATATATATATATGAAAGGAGTGAAGCACGTTCGTTCTTGAAGGCCAAATCAAAAAAAATTCTATTCAATCTTAATTTTGCTCTTCCTAATAGCACTGTGAGTGGAATCCATCCGAGTTGATATTTTCCTATAATTTGTTAATTGGAAACTTGGATTATTGTGCCTAGGATGGTTTGGGTTCATAAAAAAAGAACATAACATTATAATCCCTCAAACCATCCATTTTGTTTATATTCTTACGATGAAATTATCAATCTATGTATGTTTGTGGTTTTATGATTATGGAATTAATAAAAGAGAATCTTGATTGTGTTGTATGAGATACAGGTTGTTTCATTTGGCATCAGAGCATAGGTTACCCGATTACAGAGAAATATACGTATGAGAGACACATTTGTTGTTTGAAAAAGCTTTTCAAACTATATACATAAGTATTATGCCCCAAAATATACGTAATTGTACAAAGTAACCTTATCTTTCATTCTTTTAGGTTTGGATATTAGCGTAGGAAGTCTACTGAATGGCTTTTCCTTTTTCAAATAGTAGAAATGGCTGATAATCATCCCAAGCAGGGAAACCCGGCAAGGCCTCGTTACTTTCCAAAATGGTTCCAATAGTATCTGAGGAATGTGGAAATAGTCCCTATTGCCAATCCTGCCCCAGCGGAACCAGCAGCTTAGCACGCTCAAAAGGCCCTAAATTTCCCTCGTGTTGCAAAGATTTTATAAGTTTAAGAGGCAAGACATTTTCAGGAACTAAGAACTTCGTAGAAGCTAAAGCGTGGATCTCCGGTGTGATAGGATCTTTGAAGCCACCCGATGGGAAGATCAAATTAAGCGTAGGGTAGCAGCATGGCATTTGATGGGGGAGGCCTTGGAGTGGTGAAACCTTATTTCATAAGAGAATGTAGGCAGAGTTTAGGACTCGTTTTGAGGCCACGTTCCTAACTAATGCTGAGAAGAGTTTGCAACTAGAGAAGTTTAACTAGTTGAAACAAGGTGATTTGGATCGTAAGGAGTATGTGGAAAAGTATAATGAGTTCTCTAAGTTTATTAGGGGGTTAGTGGATACCCAATGGATAAAGCCCTTAGTTTCGTTAAAGGATTGAATTTCCCATTAATGGAGATACTTTTGGCCCAAGTTATGTTTGGTGCTACGTTTGAAAGCCTTATTGAGGCGGTTATCTTATATTCAGATAAGAATGTTAAGGAGGTTAAGATTAACAAAGGAGAAGGTGCTTCTAGTAACGGGAAGAAAAAGAAAAATAATTTCTGGCTTAAGAAGAAGAAGGGAGGCTAAGACCTATTCTAGATTCCACAGGAAAGGGCATGAAGCGAAGGACTACAGGATGGATTTAGCAAAGGCAGAGTTTGGAAATACTTTAACTATCACATGGATGGACCCTTAGCGAGAAACTGCTCTACACCAAAATTTATGGAGAGTGGTCAAAACTATGCCTTGGAAGTTACGTTGATTCATAGTGAGTCCCCAATGGATTAAGGGCAGCCTGCATTGGAAGGTATAGTTTCTATCTTAAAGACTTCTTTGTGTACCTTATTTGATTCCGAAGCCACCCACTCATTTATTGCTAGGAACATGGTTGATTCTTTGAAACTTCCCTTATCTTTTACTAGCCATCCGATAGAGGTGTCTAACCCTATCAGAGGGACTATGCAACTTTTGGTTATTTGTAAAGACCTAGTATTGGACATCGGTGATGTCAGCTTCTTTTGTGATGAAAGAATTAGAATGGCCATATATCCACAAAAATTTAAACCTCCAACAGTACAATGCTATAATGGGACAAGTGATCCCAATGTGTTCCTGAGCAAATATGATCAGCATATGAATGGGGCGCACGCCACCGACGAGATCAAATGCCTGTATTTCCCGACTTATCTAGAAGGGGTGGTCTACCTCTGGTTCACAAAGTTACCTCCGAAGTCTGTGGACGACTTCGCTACCTTAGCTAAACTATTCAGTAAGCAGTTCAGGTTCCAAGCAGCTAGGGTCCGAGATGTCATGGAGCTAGGTGAACTACAACAAAGACCAGGAGAGTACGTCAAAGCTTTTCTCACCCGCTTTAATATGGCAGTGGCTGAAGGTGAAAATTATGAGCCCCGTCTAGTTCTGATGGATTTGAAAGGGGCCATATGTAAAAAGACCAAGTTAGGACGGTGGATTAAGAAGAAGAAACCATGTACACTCGAACAACTACTCAATAAAGCTGAAAAATATATGGGTGTTGAAGAGAATTCGGTGTGTGAATAGCTAAAACAGAAAGGTAGTGCTCGAAGTAGCTTTGATAGTCAGAAGAGGAGCAACGAAGGAAAAGATAACCGGGCTAAGAAGAAGCTACACTTTTTTAAGAATTCTGAGCTCACCCCCCTTAATGAAACCATAGGGAATATCTTCATGGCAACTAAGGATACGGAGAAATATCCGATCCCAAAACGAAAGCAAGTCAAAGATGTCCCTATAAGATCAGGAAGGTTTTGTCAATTTCATAACTAGCCAGGGCACAATACAAATGATTGTAGGCATTTAAAATCCTTAATTGAGGAACTGAACAGGAAGAATCATTTGCAACAATATGTGCAAGTCCGCGAACACTACTCCAACTCTCTACGAGAAAGGGGCAACAAGTAGTGAATAGACCGCTCAAACCAATTCAAGGCCAGCACTTACTTAAGGATCAGTAGTCAGCGTTCTAGTTATGGTGACTCTGAATAAGCGACCTCCATCACTTTACTTTGCTTTATTACTTTGTTTTGCTTTACTACTTAAGAACCAGTAGTTACTTCACTCTGTTTTATTACTTGCAACATTTTTGTAAGCAGTTGATGATGATTCACTTGCGTTGTATTAAAAAAAATCCCTATAAATCAAAAATTATGTGCTTACCTAGGTAACATACTTTTAAGCTCATACTAAAAGTCGGTTTCTTAAAATGTAGGCATAGTAGAAGTGATCGCTCATCTATAGCTAAATCGTAACGGGAAGCTTCCTAAAGCATATTTCAAGCAAAGCAACTTGAGAGCCAAAAATATCATGCGAATTAAGCAGGATAAATAAGCACATTGTTTCAAAAGAATAAACTGTTCTGGGGTAAATAGTGAAAAGCATAGTAAACAAACAACAAGTCAGAAGGCTGCACTTCTCGCTGTGAAACACGCCAAACTCTTAGCAAGCATCCATTGAAGGGGTTGACATTAAACTTTGAGGAAAATACAAAGGTAGTATCAAATTTGTCCCACAGATAAAAATTGCTAGTCCCAAAAGAGGCACCTTGTTAGGTGCAGGACACAATCCCCTTAAATCGAAATAGAATTCAATAAGAGGAACTAGTGCCCACCTCCCAGGGTGATGCATAAAATTGGAAGGAACGGCAACACCTAGGCTGGAAGCACTAGTCCTAGTGCCGAAAGGACCAGCAAAACATGCTGGAAGGACCAGCGCAAACAGAAATCCTAGCCGAAAGGGGGTAACAGAAATCCTAGCCGAAAGGGGATAACAGAAATCCTAGCCGAAAGGGGGTATCCAACAAGGTCTTTTTGATTTTAGAGAAATCAGAACAAACAAGACCAAACTTGGATCGAAACTTGAAACCCAAGACCTCCCCTGGGGGCATGCATTCAAACTCCAATCTCCGAAGGGCTTGGGACACCAGGTCAGCGAGAAATAGGGAATGAGTACAAAAAAACATAACAACTTTGCGCATTTAAAAAACTAATCCCCGAAGAGCTTGTACTTCCAGGTTGGCGGGAAATACGGTTGAATACCTATCCAAAAGTCATGAACTGATCGATTAAAACTAAAATTGTAGCTATAACTAATAAAATTTATGAGAAATCGATCGTTTCTACCCTAATAGAGTTATAAAGAACTTTGGTATGGGGGCATCACCATTGTTTAAAAATCAATAACACTCGCTTAAACATGCTACAAGCTCGTTACAACTTTACAACAAAGTATAAGCGTCTGATGGGATCGTTCGACTAACAAGATTGAATCCCCGTGAAATACTATCATTCACAAAAATGAACGGCGAAATCATTATAATACCAAACATTACAACATGGGTATACAATCATAAGTATTAGAGAAGGACCGACACTCGCATATACAACTGGTCTAAGTGCATGATAAATAAGAAAATATATTGAAATCAAAGCATAAGGGTCATAAGTGCTATTTCTTAACAGGGAAAGGAGAAGGTGAACCAACTGCTTGACTTCCACTCTTTGTTCCTTTATTTACACAAGAACTGTTAGGAGAGGACATGTTTGTGATTCCTGGGCTATTTGCAATGGGCTTTTTTCAGTGTGTCAGAGTGGATACAACCTTAGTATTCCAAATTTTGTCCTCGTCTTCCAGATCAGACATGTTAAGTAATGTTGGGTCGCCCAGTAAAGGTGTCGTGCGCGGGCTAATACTGGTTGATACTAAAATGGAGTCAATAGTGGCAGCTTGAACAACGGTACCACCAGCAGACAAAAGAGGTGGCGAAGGCGGACCTGGTGCAAATGAATAGTAAGCACTAAATTCAGCAAACCCAGGCGAAGAAGTAAGATAATCCAAATCTGGTACGAACCGAGAGATATCAATTTTACCTGGTGTTATTGGATATATAAGGTCGATCTCGTAGTCATTCACATTTAAAGAGGTGACGTCATGGCTTGCGCATTTCTTGAGAACATTCTCCTGGACTGTGTGTTCTTTAATGGGTTAAACTCCGGTAGCATCCTGGATAGGGTAATTTGCAAGGGGAGTATGAGAGCATGAAGCTTCAATATCGATAAAACTGGATGGGCCATGAATGGTAGTAGTATCCAGGGTTTTCCCCCTGGATGATCGAGCTCGCTCGTTCACCAATATTTTCCTACCTCTAACCAAAGCCTTACGGTCTTCTTCCTCCAAAAGACTCTCCTGGAGATATTCATCATCAGCACCATCAGAGTATGAGAGCACTTGTTCCCAAACAAGAGCCAAAGTCTGTGGAAAGTCTTTGTTCAAATAGCTTAAGCTTTCACGATTCATAACACTGTAAACGTTAAACCGAAACAGAGTATTGTCAGTCTCAATTCTAGCCTCATCAAGAGCTTTAAGCAGTTTGATTCTGTTTTCTCTTAGAATCCTTAGACTCTTATTCTGAGAATTAATCGTGTCCTCAAGAACCGCTTTTTCTTGTTGGTAAGAAGCCGAAGCCTGTATCTCTAAAGCCAATTGACATTCAACAAGCTCTTGAGAAGATTGAGCTTCTCGGAGTTGCCCCCTTACTGCCTAAAGCTCTCTTTTGAGTTCCTCACTTTTGGTCTCCAAGTTGTTCACTCAAATATTCCCACTCTTTAAAGAGGCAATTTCAGATGCTTGCAACTTGATCAAATGAATCAATCCAGCTTTATCATTCTCCAAGATGTCAATATGGTCAAGATGTCGAGCATTTAATCTTCGGAACTCATAACCATATTTGGCCCTCAACATTGCTCATGGTCAGGTTCAGCCGTGTTTCGAGTTGGCTCCTAGCAGTGTTAAACTGAGTAATCATACAACTCTTTATAGTACATAACCTTCAACAGCATCTCGCCTATCATTTGGATGTAGATCTAAATCAAAATGCATTCACCTTAAATCCCAACCTCCGAAACGATCCTTAAGCATCAAGTTTCCAGGTGGAACCTTATAAGGGGGCAGTCGAGAATCATTTGGATTTGAGCAGAGGTTGGGATGATGGATCGTTCAGAGAAAATGGGAACATCAGGGTCCAGGAAATCAATTGATGCGAAACGTTTCTGAATCTCACTTTTGCCTCGATCGTTCCTACTCCTTTTCTTCTTCTCTCCTTCTATGAGGTGCTCACTTTTATCGCCCTTATCCAATACCTCTACGCGATCGGATCCTTCCCTCCTTAAAGGATCGGTCAGTGGAAGTTCAATTATGTGTTGAGGCTGGGAATTTGAGGATGACTGGGAGCGCTTCAAGTGACGAGAAATGCGAGACTGTAAAAGACTTTGAGGATCAATAGAACCAGCTTGTTGGGAGAAATTATCTGATAATGAATGTTTCATGCTTATACCTGGCCAAGGGAACTAAGCAAAACTTCAGCGAGCATACAAAGGAATTATAAGATTTGTAGGAAAGTATAAAGTGCTTATAATAATCATATTTTAGTGCACATCCAATAACGAACCAATTTCGAGGGGAGTTCCTAAATCAAATGCTTTCCCAGGTCGTTGGGCAGATTCTCGAGTTCTCTCCATATTAGACGCTACAGGATTAGAAGTCATAATATCACCCTGATTAAGATAATTAACGGTGTCTAAATCTCCCAAGCCTCCAAAAGTTCCTGTGGAACTCTCTCTTCTTGAGTAATAAGGGGAGTAGGATTTTCAATAATCTTTTCAGAAGTTATATCATCTCTTATACCATCTATGTTACCATCTACTCCTTTATCACTCCCTTCAGTAATCAAACGCAAGGAAGATCCCGGTGAAGATTGGCCACTAACACCAAGGACTAAGCACTTCTTTTTGGTAAAGGATTAGCCAATGGTACTTTGTATATAAGCCAAGGTTTTCTTAATAGATCGTGAAGGATGGAGTAGCTGATATTTGTGAAGGTTTCCCTCTGAAAGCAACACCTGGCTGCTTCTCTCAGTCTTGTCAATAGCAACCAAAGAATCGAGAAAAGCCTGGTCAAGGACAAGGCCTTCGTAGGAAGGAATTACTGCAAAATGGAAAGAGAACCAATAAAAAAGAGGAAGAAAGTAAAGATTCCAAAGCAAGGACAGTTACCTCCTTCCATCTACCGCCCATAGAAGTTACTAGGACATCGAACATAAAAATATTGATATGGAAACCCCTTGACATCATTTGTTAAGCCAATTATAATTCTATAATGTCTGCCTTCCATAAAAATAAAAGAGCGACCGTCCGCCTCCCTTCTTTCGAAAGCATATAATGAACAGATATCCCGAAACATAGGTGCTTGTTGCTTGACTCTCATAAAAAGTATGTATAGCCCTAATAAAATATGATATCCATTGGGATGCAATTGGAATGGGGTAATGGCCAGGTGTCGTAAAACAGACTCTAAATAAGATTTGAAAGGAGGAACCGTTCCAATGGACAACATATAATGATTGACTGCTACATATCTAGGGGGAGGACGATCAGCCGAATCATCTTTCCTTGGAAATCTGGTTTCACCTTCTGAAAACCCAAAACAAGCACACATTTGCTAGTATAAGCCAAATGGGAGTGTCGATTTACGGCTGTTAGAGGGCACCCATTCAAGGATTCGAGGTGGGGGGTAAGTTTGGCTAACATTCACTCCAGGACCAACTGCCGGGGCAACCTCAGTCACCTGACCAGAACCTTTGGGCTTTCCAGACGTGGTCCCTTCCTTGGGATCTTGACTAAATTGGTTTTTTAGCTTGCATTTCTACATAGGTAGGTATGTTTGAGAAACAAGTTACAGCTGGGTTGCTAATAATTAAAGGAAAGCAACTCTGAGTGAATGTTCCATTCAAACTGAAAATCATCAACTATACCTAGTCTTCAAAACCTACTAGTAGTATAAGCGATTGAAGGTAAAATTGCGAGCTTAAAAGTGTGTGGTAAGGCTTGGCATGACAGATTAAGCATTACAAGGAAAGTTTAGCCAACAAAAACGAACCAGTCTCGACCGGTCGCACGTAACCCATGCATGTACAAAGGTTCTGGCCCGGTCGGTTATAAATAATTACTGGTCGTGCATAATAAATGGATGCTACCAGTAGCAAGTAGAACATGAAACAGTGATAACAATGTTAAGGTTCTATGGCATGGGCATTCCATCAAACATCTGACGAAGGCATGGTAAATTAAAGACGACGTTTCAAAGACATTTCAACAAGCAGCTTGCAGACATATTATTGAAATAAGAAAAACCAAGGGGCTTTTGTGCGAATCAGATCTATCAAATGATTAAACACACAACCCTAGAGTGAACTAAGTTAAATCAACTTTTTCCAGCCATCACAATCACAACAAAACTACAGAAAACTTCAATACATGCTCAAATAATTCAGTTCTTATCAACCGGGAACTTTTACGAAGCTAATTGGATTAACCCAAAAGCAAAATTAGAGAAGAAATTCACTTATATACGAGCAAGCGGATCCGATTTTAAAGGAGAAGTGTTCTAACTGATTTCGAAATTGAAGAAACTCAGCCTAGAAAGATCAGGCGCAATGATAAATTGAGGAAGGTAATGCAATTGAAGTCTGGGAGTAATCGGAGGCAGTAGGGAATCTTCTATAGTAGAGCCGCCATTAAGGCAGGATTTTTAGAAAGATTAAATACATAAAGAGTGGTAAAATGAAGAGATGGTATTTAAAGAAGACTAAAAGGCCCTTTCAGATTAAAGTGACACGACAAATCAGTCAGGTCCGGATAACCCGCTTAACTATACCCGAATAACAGCCCATCAAATCCAGTCAATAGACAACTATGTCTGTGTATGAGCGACTATGAGGATATTCAATTTTGTATAAGTATAATCTGTTAGTAAGTATACTCTTCTTATAGGAAATTGGACTTAATCCATCAAATGATGTTATATTTCATTATTTCGAAGCATGTAATCTTTATAAATTAAAAATTACAAACTTCTAGGGGGAAAATGTTTATCCCTTAAGAATCATACGTACATTGAAGGATTAATTCTATGTTAGAACTGTAAGATGAGCACTCATGAGGCTCGTATACTCATGCCTCAACCAAGGTCGTTCATATACAACAAGGTTAAACATAAGCCAAGGCTCGAGCATGGAAGCAAAGATTGCTCACTTGTGCCAAACAAAGTCGCTTGAACATCAGAACAAGGTGGGTCGTCCGCTTAGCATAATCAGGATTGGTCATATAGCGCAGCACGACCATGTAGAGAGGTCGCGCACATGAAGCTAGCTCAAGAATGGAACGACTCAAAAACAGTAAGGATCGTGCATCCTGCAAAGATCATCCATATTTGAAGAAGTCGCTCGTCCTTGTACCAAAGAAACCGGTCATACAAGACAAAGAGAAGAATTGGCTCCAGTAACATGCTCCACTCTGAAGTCGTTCGTTCATGCTACTGTGGTCGATCGAGCCTAGCAAGAAACACGGAGAAGCCAGAGGTCGCACATGTATCCCATGTCCGCTCATAGATTGCAATCACAGTCGCCTGCTCATTCCACAATCAATTGGTAACGTTTCAATCAGATGTTGCCCACCGGTCGATCAAATACTAGTTCCTGAAAGGTCTCACTTACATTTTGTCTACAAGCTTTGACCGTTCGCCTATATACCAACACAAGAACTCTGGCCAATCGCTTGTGTACTCATCACCTGATCGCTCGCCCAAACTGCTCGGATCTATGCAGCCGCTCACTCACACGAAGTCGCTCGATCCTATGAAGTCGCTCGCACATAACAGCTGGATACAACTATTGACAGTTCGCTATAGCTAAGCGGTGGCATTTTAGTAATTAACGGGACAAGCGACCCGCAACTTGCATATATGGATCTTAACTCATTTCTTCAAGGGGAATCACCTATAAATAGGCCATGGCTTCCACCATAAAGGGGGACTTTTGGGGCCACCACGAAGTGCTGCCGAATCCTATCCTCCACCATTCCTTAAGCATTTCAACCATCATCATCATCTCCGTTTGGAGGATCTTCATCCATTTGGCAATGGCATCCATTAAGGTCTCATAAGTGGAAAGAGGTCAATGACATTCTCCTTCTCCATTGCTCATCCATCCTTCTCCTCCACGGATTCCACCATTCCTCCATTAAGTTCTGTGAATTTGAGTGAGATTTGTATGTGGGGATGAAAATATATTGAGAGGATGAGAAGATGTATGAAAAAATAGAGTTTATATGCTTTGTAATCATTGTCATGATAATGTAAACCATCTCCATAGTGGATGTAGGCCTATCTTAGGGCCGAACCACTCTAAAATCTTGTCTCCTTTTTACTTTCACTACATTTTTTTACTTTCAACTTTTGTTGAGTACGGCTCCGTTTACTTACTAACCGCATTGGTGAAGTACAATTCTCGTACCCTTGGTGTTTGAGCCAATTTTTGGTGAAAACAAATTTGTTCAGACACTTATGCTGTAAGCCAAAGTCTTATGGATATGCTTTCTAGTTGTTATGAAAGTTTCAAGTTTCTGCTCAAATGTGCTTCACTATTATTGCATGTCGTATATGTTTTATTATATTTTATTCTTGCGCTATGAGTTATATGACAGGTTCCGCATTGTGTTTACCTGCTTGATGATCGTCCATAGCTGCCTGACATACCTTTCAACACATTATTCCTCTTGTTTAGTGCAGAGTTATGGGCGGTCGTCACATTTGTTATTAGAGATCTGGTTATCGATTTTAGCCAAAGTTCAAAGATGAAATAACGTATGATAGACATACCTGTAGATTTCTGATGGATGCATACTATATATATTATTATATAGTAATAGAGTTTAAACTCCATTAGAAGTTTTTCCTATAAGTGGCTAATCATTCTATATTGCATATTTAGAATGGGTCGTCGACCATCAAGACACGCTGCTAGGGAGGAAACTGTTTCTAGAGGGGGAAATGGCAGTGTACCAGACTACTCATCCGCATTCGAGGCCATAATGACAACGATCATGAGGAAGGCTCCCGCTCCAGATACAGCTGCGGTAGGTCTAGGGGTTCAAGTGCAAGTGCCTAGGGCTTTGGATCTCGCAAAGCTATGTAAGGACTACATATCTCTGGGAGGGAAACCGTTTAAGGGGACAAAGACGACTGAAGAGGTTCAGAGATGGTTGGATGCTTGTGTGAGGATATTTGGAGACTTTGGAATAGATGATGCAACAAAGAGGAAACTTGCATCAAGAAATTACATGGTAGAGCCATGGAATGGTGGAACTCTATCACTTTGGAGACTCCGGAGGATGAGATCACATGGTATTAGTTCCGAGTCAAGTTCGAGACAAAGTTTATCTCTACGGCTCAGAAGTCAGTTCTGTTTAAGAAGTTTGTGGAGTTGAAGCAGAATGGTCGACCAGTGCTTAAGTATGTTTCTGATTTTGAGGCCTTGTCCAAGTATGCTCGTTTGTATATTGACTCTACTTATCGGAAGAACGAGAAGTTTGTTATGGGTTAAGATACTTATATTGGGATGTCGTTGGTTGATCATCTGGATGACCCATATGAGAAGATAGTGGAAAAATCCATGAGACATGAAAGCTTATTTCTGAAGGAAGGAACCGTTGTTGCTGCAACCAAGGATGCTCCAAAACCACAACAGGGTGGTAATAATAATAAGAAGAAAAGGAAGTAGCAATAACAGAAAAGAAAGGATGGCAAGAAGAAACCTAAGGGTGAGGTTGTTTGCTTTAACTGTGGAAGAAGGGCCATTACTCCAACGAATGTAAGAATCCTAAAGCCGAGAAGAAGTGATTCAAGTGTGGAAATCTTGGGCATGAAAAGAAGGATTGTCCGAAATCATTTAAGGGCAAGAAGATAGTGAAGGCATATGCTTTGGAAGCTGTGCCATCGTCTTTAAGAGCTCCTACTGCAGAGGAGAAAGGGAAGGGTGTCATCATCTAAGATACTCTTTCCATTAGAGGTGTTTTGGTTTGTGTGTTGTTTGGTACTGGAGCATCACATTCATTCATTTGTAATGAGTTTGTGTATCGCTTGGGTTTGGAACTCGAGATTTATGATAGACCTTCGGTTGTGACTAAGACGGTTGGGGGTTTGTCCAGCCTTTGTGTGCTTTGTTGTGGTTTTGTGTTATCAATTCATGGTTATTCCTTTGTGTGTGATTGCTTTGTTTTAAACTTCGTTGGGTTTTGGATTATATTGGTCATGGGTTAGCTCAAGAGGTAGGCGACAAGAGTGAATTGCGAGAAGGACGAGGTGAGAGTCGGGGATGTGGAAGGGCAAAGGGTTTTCATTCGATGTAAGCCCGAAATTGGTCTTTCGTAAGCTTTTTATATTCGCTTGGGATCCCACAGAAAGACTTGTCATTTGTGATGATCGCTAATGAGTTTGAGGATGTCTTTAAGGAAGTCAATGGTTGTCCGCCACATCGTGAGTTTGAGTTTAGAATCAATTTGGTCGAGGGTGCTAGACCAATCGTTATGCCTCTTAAGCGGATGGCACCTAAGGAACAACGAGAGTTAGAGGTGCAAGTTCGTGACCTTTTGGGAAAAGGTTCATTTAGAGAGGTGTATCCGAATAGGGTGCACCAGTAGTGTTTGCAACTAAGGCTGATGGATCTTTGAGATTGTGTGTGGACTAACGTGAGCTGAACAAGGTGACCAAGAAGAATAAGTATTCATTGCCGAGGATATATGACTTGTTCGATCAGCTTCACGAAGCCAAAGTGTTTTCTCAGATGGATTTGGCAATGGGATTTCACCAGTTGAGAGTGGCAAGGATAGTGTGTCGAAGACTGCTTTTAGGACACCATCCAGTTTCTTCGAATGGTTGGTAATTTCATTTGGGTTGACTAATGCACCAACATATTTTGTGGATCTTATGAACAGAGTTTTCAGAGATCATTTGAACAAGTTCGTGCTTGTGTTCGTGGATGATATTCTGGTTTACTCCCGAAACGAGGAAGAACATAAGACGCACTTGCAGTTGTTTTGGAAATCTTGCGAAAGCATCAACTGAGAGCTAAGTTTTCAAAGTGTCACTTCTAGAAGAGCGAAGTGAGGTTCTTAGGCCATGTTGTTTCTGGTAATGGAATAGCGGTTGTCCCCGCTAAAGTGGCAACATTCCAGGACTGGGATAGACCTAAGAATGCGACGAACATAAGAAGCTTCGTTAGATTGGAAGGTTATTACAAACGGTTTATCGAGGATTTCTCCAAGATAGTCACACCATTAATAGGATTGACGAAGAAGAACCAAGTGTTCACATGGGATGCAAAGTATGAGCAAGCTTTTGGAATTAAGAAAGAGGGATTGAAGAGTGCTCCTGTTTATCCCATTCCGAGTGGGAATGAAGAGATAGTGGTCTACACCGATGCATGTGGTACTGAACTTGGAGCAGTGCTGATGTAGAAGGATAAAGTTGTTCCCTACGCAAGTCGACGGCTGAAGCCGCATGAAAGGAAAATCCAAGTCATGATTTGGAGTTGGTGGCGATCGTGTTTGCTCTGAAGATGTGGAGACTTTACCTGTTGGTAGTTCAATTCGAGTTGTTCACTGATCACAAGTCGTTGAAGTGTCCTTTCTCCCAGAAGGATATGAATCTTCGGCAGCAACGATGGTTAGAGTTTTTGGCATCGTATGATTTTGGCATAGACTTTACTCCTGGTAAAGGTAACTCAGTTGCAGATGCGTTGAGTCGAAGACATGCAAGGTTGGGAGTGATGTTTTCAAAATGGAAAAGCATCAAGTACTTGGTTGGATTTGATTTCAAACCACAGTGTGAATTTGAACCAGAAATGTTGGTAACCTTATCGATAAAACCTACTCTCATCCAAAGGATTGGCGAGAGCCAAAAGCGAGATTCAAAGCTTGCTGAGTTTATCCAAAAGTTGGAACCCGAGAATAAAGCGTTCGAGCTCGATCGAGAGGGTTGGCTTCGAAAGCAAGGACGATTGGTTATTCCTGATATCGATCGATCGAGAGATGAGGTTCTGAGGGAATGTCATCACTCAATGTTGATGATTCATCCTGGTGGTAATAAGATGTATCAGGACATGAAGAGAGTTTACTACCGGGAAGGGATGAAAAGAGATATTGGAAAGTTCATTTCCAAGTGCATGAACTGTTAGTTGGCGAAAGCTGAACATAAGAAGTCGAGTGGATTGCTTCATCCACTGGAAGTTCCTACATGGAAGTGGGAGCAGTTATTGATGTATTTCATCGATGGACTACCTAGAACCATGGCAGGAAACAAAGGAATTTGGGTCATCGTGGATCACTTAACCAAAAGTGCAAGGTTTATTCCTGTCAAATTGACTAGGACAACATCAAAGTTGTCTTAGCATTATATTAAATGGATATTTCGATTCCATGGTATTCCAAAGGGCATAGTGAGTGATATCCATTGTTCACGAGTGGATTTTGGAAAAATTTGCAAGAGACTTTGGGAACCGCATTGTGTTTGAGTACCGCTTATCATCCGCAAACTTATGGTCAAATCGAGAGGGTTAGCCGAGATTTAGAAAATCTCCTAAGAGCTTGTGTATTGGATTTCGAGGGATCGTGGGAAGGCCATATACATTTAGTTGAGTTTGCATATAATAATAGCTACCAGTCGAGCATTAGGATGGCACCATACGAGGCGTTGTATGGAAGACCATGTATTTCTTCAGCATGTTGGTTAGAAACTGGAGATAAGTTGATACTTGGGCTTGAGATGATTTAAGAGACATCGGATTGTGTCGAGATCGTTCGACAACAAATGAAAGCAGCCGAGGATCGTCAGAAGAGCTATGCTGATAAGGGTCGAAAATATCTGGAATTCGACGTTGGCGACATGGTTTTTGTGAAGATTTCGCTGTTGAAACATGTGGTTCAGTTCGGAAGCAAAAGAAAGTTGGCCCCAAGATTCGTTGAACCGTTTCCGATAATTTAGCGGATTGGAAAGCTCGCGTATAGATTGGAGTTACCTGAGAAGATGTCATGTGTGCATAATGTTTTCCATGTGTCGTTTCTACGGAAGAGGGTGCATGATTCGAATGTGGTGGTATCTTCAGAACAATACGAAGACCTAGAAGTAGAGACTGTAGTTGCAAGACCTCGTAAGCCGCTTCGTGTGGTGGGGAATGACACGAAACAGCTTAGGAGAAAGTTGGTTAAGTTAGTCAAGGTACAATGGAGTAAGGATGGCGACGATTGTACGTAGGAGACAGAAGAGAGTATGAAGACGACCCATCCAGAACTCTTCGTTGGTATGGCCCATGAGTGTTATGTCATTCCCTATTGTAACTTGTACTATTGATTTTGTTGTTGATAGAATTCAACGTGCTAGGATAAGGCTATAGATGCATGGCTTTTTGGATGCTAGTTCGTATGGTAAAATTGGCTGCTTATGGATGGTAGGCATGTGAAATTGTTTTGTTTGTTTTTGTTTGTTTGGAACTTCGGGGGCGAAATTCCTAGATGGGGGAGAATGTAACAGCCCGCATTTTACATATCGGAGGATCGTAAAATAAAAATTATTTTATTCCCTGTGGGTTGGATCATTCTCATATTTTGATATGTTGTTTATGGGAATGTGAGACATGTCCATATTTTTTTACCAAATTTAATTGTGATAATTTTTCCCCTGTCAGTTTTGAATAAGGCATAAATTTTGAATGGGATCGAATCAGGTGCTGAGATTGATTTTATTGGAAAGGAAATGGTGTTGCCAAATCCGCAGAGTGGTCACATTAAAGATTTGGTTCAATGGTTTAGGAGAAATCGCTGTTTTAGTGTTTCACAATTCTTGTTCAGGTTTAATAAGCCGTTGATGGCCTGATTTGGAGGGGCCCATTAGTAGGTTGGCGGGAGGCTATGAATAGGGGGTTAGAGGTATGAATAGAGGGTTACTTTTCTTAATTCTCTCATTTGGTTGAGCTTGTGATCCTCCTTGCTCAATCAAATACACCTTTCCACCATTAAAATCTAGATCTAAAGAAGAAGATCGAAGATGTACATCAATCAAAGAAAAATCCACATCAAGAGAAGTGAAATTTCATCAAATTGAAGAGTTTGAAGCTAATTCTTCGCTGTCCGAATTTAGAATCAAGTGTTTTCTGGTTGTTTTGAAGAATTGGTGAGTGATAAGCGGCTCTCACACAGATTCGATCAAATATATGGATTGTTTGTTCATATTTTCATCATTTTAAGTTGTTTTCACCTAGATCTACATCATGGTAAATATATTTCCATTTGAATCACCATAAGATGCAATCTAACAACTTAAAATCTATAATTCTTATGTTAATTCATATGTTTATGCAAGTCAGATCCATTATTTTGTTCATTCATAGATTTATCATGATTTTGGTGAATTTTATATGGTTATCGATGAATAATTGTCATTTTGATATTGTTAACGGTTGAATTGGATGATGTGGATGAATTGGTTGCATCGATGTTGTCGTTTGGTTATGCTTTGGTCAAGGTTGGAGTTATTTTTGGTCAGATCTGGAGTCGGGTCGTTTTTCTTAGGTCAGGTCGTGTGTCTTGTCATCTAAGAAATTAAGGTTGGGTCGTTAAAGAGCTTCAGGTCATCCTTAGCCAGGTTGCTCAACATCAGGTCGTTTAGGCTTGGAGGAGTTAGGTCGTTCGAGTATCTGGGTCGGGTCGTCTTTAGTCGGGTCGCTCAATGTCAGGTCATTCAGGCTTGGAGGAGTTAGCTCGTTCGAAGATCTAGGTCAGGTTGTCCTTAGTCGGGTCGCTCAACGTCAGGTCGTTTAAGCATGGAAGAGTTGGGTCGTTTGGACGTATCCGGTCGTTCGTGACATGGCAAAAGTCGGGTTATTGGTTCTGAGGAGCGATCCGAGGGACTTAGGCCGTTGGTTTTGAGGCATGACCTAAGACATGGGTTGGTGAATCGAAAGGAATCTAAAATGATGTTATTTTAGTCTAGTGAAGGTTGTGACTTCGAAATGAATTCAAGGGGGAATGTCGAAGTGATGTGATGTGTTCATCGATCGTCGTAATGCAACGAATGTAAAGACGACTCCAGGGCATGAGTTTGTGGATAATGGTTGCTCGAGAATCGAACTTGAGCTTGTGAACAGTCATAAGGCTAGATGGGTAGAGATATCGAAGGCTGAGAAATTACCATTGTCGCAGGTTCTAGCGGATTCAAAGCAGGGGTATAACCGGGACGCCAAAAAGGACTAGAATTGACTGTTCGAGTACCTTATGCAGCTCGACGCCTAGATACGTTTCGTCGTATGGTGTATGGGGTTTTTCTAGAACCGTGGTTACTATTAGCCCTTGATAGTTGATGGCAAATTATTTAGTTGGCCATACGATTAACGACGGTTTCAAAGCGGACTGACGGTGATATCCAGAGTCATGGAAGATGATTGTTTTGCTTGTATCGTCTTGTTTACATTATTCGACATTGGAGGAGATATCTCTTGGGGGCTTGTCTGATGTTGGTTTAGGCCTTTGGGGCTTGTGCTTGAGGGATGTCGATATCGATTAGAATGGTCCGTGCTTGATAACTGATTATTATTGATGTATTGTACTGTTTAAGTTCTTATTTTGTAAAGACTATCGCTATTGGATGTAGGGAAGATTAGTTTGGATTTCTTCTCTGATGTTATACGTTGTTGATGATGTTAGATAGTTGTTTTATTGCTCATTAAGACTATTGTCCGACTTAGGGTTTTATGTTTAGTCTTATTACCTTGGGTTGTTCATCCAATTATGGGTGGGCAGACTGACTAGCAGGTTACAGGTAGCAGAGTTTAATGAGGACGATGATGTTGTGCGATGACGAGCAGGAGGCTGACATATTATTTTCCTATTATCAATTATTTCTGTTTTCGCTATTTGTTGAGTGTTGTAGTGAGGCCAATTTATACAGACATTTATGTTGTAATCCAAAATCTTATGGACATGGTTTCTAATTGTTATGAAAGTTTCAAGTTTCTGCTCAAATGTGCTTCACTTTTATTGCCTGTTATATATGTTCTATTATATTTTATCCTTGCGCTGTGAGTTATATGATAGGTTCCATATTGTGTTTAGCTACCTTGATGATCGTTTATAGCTGCCTGGCACACCTTTCAGTGCATTATTCCTCTTGTTTATTGCAAGAGTTATGGGCAGTGTCACATTAGCCAGAGTCATGGATGATGATTGTTTTGTTTGTATCATCTTGTGTAGGTTATTTGACATCGGAGGAGATAGCACTTGGGCGCTTGTCTGATGTTGGTTTAGGCCTTTGAGGCTTGTGCTTGAGGGATGTCGATATCGATTAGGATGGTCTATGTTTGATAACTGGTTATTATAGATGTATTGTACTTTCTAAAATTCTTATTTTGTAAAGGCTACCGTTGCTGGATGTGGGGAAGATGAGTTTGGGTTTCTTCTCTGATATTTCAGGTAGATTCATTGGTTAATCTACCTATTCTCATATACTTTATTGATGATGTTAGATTGTTGTTTTATCGCTCATTAAGACTATTTTCTGACTCATGGTTATATGTTTCCTCTTATTACTTTGGATTGTTCATCTAATTGTGGGTGGGAAGACTGAGTAGCAGATTATATGTAGTATAGCTTAATGAGGGCTATGCTGCTATGTGATGGCGAGCAGGAGGCTGGCGTATTATTTTGCTATTATCTAGTATTTCTGTTTCCGCTGTTTCTTGAGTGTTGTAGTAAGGCCAATTTGTATAGACATGTATGTTGTAACCCAAAGTCTTATGGATATGCTTTCTAGTTGTTATGAAAGTTTCATGTTTCTGCTCAAATGTGCTTCACTATTATTGCCTATTGTATATGTTCTATTATATTTTATCCTTGCGTTGTGAGTTATATGACAGATTCTGCATTGTGTTTACCTACCTTGATGATCGCCCATAACTGCATGGCACATCCAGCGCATTATTTCTCTTGTTTAGTGCAAGTGTTATGGGCGGTCATCACACTTGAGCTATAAAATAAATATGAACTAAAGTGGAGTAAATGAATTGATTTTGATCAAATATCATATTTTTAATTACTGAATGAAGTTAACTAGTTAGAAATTAATTAGTTAAAGGAGTTTTTGGATGAACTTAACTTTGGTTAAGTGAATTAAATGTGTGGTATATGTGATGTACTCTGATGATGTATGTAAGTAAAATTTTGTATTTCAAAGGTTGTTATATATATATGTTATTTTATTCTGCTGAGATGTGAAATTCTATGTTGTTATTTCTGTTTCTGTTCCACTTTTATCTTTTTCTTCTTTATTTCATAATGATTCGTATTTCTGTGCAATTTGGGTTGGACGTGTTGTGTATTTAGTCAACTAAAAGAGTACAGAAATTCGGGCCAACACATTTGGCTGTAATGAATCGGGGGATTTTCAACCTCAAAAATCGAAACAAAACACCATGTCGACTATTCAAGTACCAAAAATACCGAAATTTTTATATAAAGAAGTTGGAGGGTGAGAAATAGAAAGAAAGAAGTACCAGAATAGAAGAAAAAGAACATAAATACAACAATATCAAAGTCAGAGTAAATACGAATCTCACGGTGGAACGAATAAGGTATGTTATATAACATAACTTTGAAATACAAATTTGTACTATATATACATACCAATATCAGAGTACAACACTTACAATACAACGGAAATAAACAATAGCTATAAAATGCAGAAGCCTCCTACTCTAAGATCTTCCAAGCAAATCTGTAAAATCCCGACTACTTGACTCCACATACAAATTTGGGCACCCAAAAGTTTAGGATAAAACAAGACAAAATAAACACTGGGTCAATCATGGGACTGGTGTGAGTAAACTCCAACCACTTGGTTTAACTTTTAGAAATCCTTTTAAAAGAACGGATAATCGTAAAACCGATCCACACATAAATACAGATGGTTTTTATCTTACGATAACCCAAATATTCTTAGTCACCTTGTTCAGCTCACGATAGTCCACACACAATCTTAACGAGGCATCCGCCTAAGTTGCAAATACGACTAGTGCACCCCACTCGGAAACACTCCTCCGAATGAATCCTTTCCCAAAAGGTCACGAACTTGCACCTTTAACTCTTGTTGTTCCCTAGGCGCCATCCGCCTAAGAGGCATAACGATTGGTCTAGCAACCTCGACCAAATCGATCCTAAACTCGATTTCACGATGCGACGGCAACCCTTTGACCTCGTCAAAGACATCTACATACTCATTAGCGATCATCACCGATGATAGGTCTTCTTGTGGAATCCCAAGCGAATATAGATAACTCACGAAGACCCCATCTTCGCGCTTACATCTAATCAACACCTTTCGCCCTTTCACATCCCCAACCCTCACCTCTATCTTCTCGCAATTCACCCTTGCCGCATACCTCTTGAGCCAATCCATGCCCAAGATGATCCTAAACCCAGCGAAGTTAAGAACAAAGCAATCGCACACAAAAGAGCAACCATGACTCGACAACACTGGACCACGACATATCATGCAAAGATTTGACGAACCCCCAATTGGATTAGTCACTACAAAGGGTCTATCACAAATCTCAGGTTCCAAACCCAAGAGACACACAAGCTCATGCAAATGAAGGAATGAGATGCTCCAGTATCGAAAAGCACACGAACTGAAACACCATTAAAAGAAAGAGTACCTTGCACCACGACACCCTTTCCCTTCTCCTAGTTCTCATCAGGAATACAATAAGAAATTGGAATAGCTTCCACAACACATGCTTCCTCCGGTTTCTTATTCTTTGGAAGGTCCGGACAGTCTTTCTTCTTATGTCCAGGCTTGCCGCATCTAAAGCACTTCCATTCTTCCTTAGAATCCCAGTATGTATATTTAAATACCTCCAATAATTCTTGTCATTCTAATATGGGTTCATCAGGGTTTAAACGTTTTTTGTTCGATAGTTTCATACGCAGTAGGCTAAGGTTGAGTATAACTAGAATTTGAAGCATTGGATCACCAGGAAGACATTGGTTTCGAAATATGGGAGGCAAGAGCATATATTGGAAGGAACAAACGTTGCATGGCCTTCACAGGGAGTACGGACTGTTTGAAGTGGATGGAGCTCATGTGTACTGTAACACCTCGAATTTTCTGTTAACTGGAAATTAACATATTTAAGTATAATTAATTCTTAATGATAGAATTAAGGGAAACAGGTTACGCCGTTGCGCTCATCTCGGAATTCTGCCTGGGATAGAGTCCGAGTTTGTGTGAATCGGACTCTGTATGAAGGAGTTATGACGTTCGGAAGTTTCAGAGTTCAAATTAAAATTCAAACGGTTCAAAATTCAGTTCAAATTTTGAATTCAGACCCAGACTGGGCAGGGCGGGAAAATTCCCGCCCAGGCACCAGGTCGACCTGGGGGTCGACCTAGGTGACCAGGTCGACCATAGGGTCGACCTGGGGGTCGACCTGCCCAGTCGACTTGGTTTGGCCCTGGCTGGCCTGGTCGGGTTCTGGTCGATTTCTGAGGCTTGGCTGTGTCACTAGGGCTGACTTGTCAGATTTTGGTTGGCTCCTCTCGAAGTGAATGGTCTAAATTCATCTATGATCATCTGACGGCTCAAATCAATCTGAAATTCTGTATAAATAACTTAAGACTCCAACCTAAATTCACATAAGAAATTAGAGACGGAGCCGCCATGCTGTCGGGAGAAAACTGAGAGGAGCCTCCACTTGTAGAAAAGCTTAGAGATGAGCCAAATTAAAGTTAAAACAATAATCAAATCAACGTTAGTCTACCCAAAGGAAAGCATTTCAAATTCAGAACTCGGAATTCAGAAAACAAGACCGTCGTTTATTGTAAGTATAGTGATTTTTCTGATGTGAATAAAAGTTAGGATTTGATTTGATGTAAAATGGAAATGGAATTGTGTTATTATGTAACAACGATGTTAATTCATATCTATGTGTTGAAATGATTGTGGTATTGTGATGTTTGTGGTATAGTTGAGTTGATATTGATCCTATTGTACATTTAGAATCACATGCAAGTTGTATAGTTCATGTTGTAATCTACACCTATATGTTTATGTGATTATATAGGTTGTATGTATACTTTATGCTAAGAACCCCTATGCCTAAATGGTTATGTTCATATACATGCTCCTATGTTTATACAAAAGTTGCAAGTTCCGAATTCGATCCATGTCAAGATCCACTTTAACATATGTTTCATGTTGTAATTAGACATATGATTGGATCTAGTTCACACATGCGATGAAATTATACATACTTTATGAAAACGTCACATTCTTGTCATATGCTAGTTATGTTCGATGTTATGCCTAGATCCAAAACATGTTTAGGCTTATGTTGTCTAAATCATATGCTAATTTATGTGACACCTATTTGGTTAGATCCCTATTTCAATGCAAGTTCACATATATGTAAGTTGATTTAAGCTATGTTGCAATTTCACACCTATGACATTCATGTTGACTATTTTGCAAGTTCACACCTATGATGTTCATATTGACTATGCAAAAAATGCCAAGTTTACACCTATGTTATGTTATGTTAGTGAACTGCTTTATGTCAATTTTGTGTACGCTAAATTAGGCTAAGTTTTTAGCCTAATATGATATGTTAAAAATCATGCGAACGTAAAATTAGGCTAAGATTGTTAGCCTAATATTTAGACGGGGTAACGTTGGGAAAATTAAAAAATATATGGAATTGGCATGTTTGTCACATGCCAAAATTGGTGGCATTTGAACGGTATAAATTCTTATACCTAAAAATGTTAAACTTGGAAAGCGGGCCATAACATTTAATTGTTAGCAAATTTACATATAACAAGTAATAAAGACAAATATGTAAATTTAGAAAATACGAGTATGCTTAACACGAGGTTGGATTGAGTTGTGATGTAAACCTGCCCGGACCCGCCCGGCTGTCCAGTAGTCACAACAATACTATCCAATGTGGGAGGTTAAGCATGGAGCCCAATAAGAACCCGAGGTTAGACTGAGTTACAGTGTAAATCTGCCCGGAACCGACCGGCACATCCAGTAACCGTAACAATACCTGTCTAATGTGAGTGGTCGGTGCTTTAAAAGGCTAAGGACCGACTGTCAGGATGGTAGGGTTAAGTTAACTAAAACACTTAACCAATTCAGCATGTTAATGAAATTGATGGGTGGGGTTAGGTAAATACAGACACTTAACCATTTAACATGTTTGACTAGAAAACCCTAGTAACGGAGACCCATTTCAGCAGTAACCTAATTAGGTATCATGGTACCCTGAAACTAGGCAGGGTGGGGCACGATTACTGGGTTGATTGTAAGCGGTCAAAAGCGACGGAGGTGGGTGCAACAATGTGGTTTCTAACGGAGTGCAGGTGTGCACACACTTCGGAGCAGACAAACAGGGTACTGGGGGCACTAGTAGTATAACCTATGCATTTCTAGTTTTGTGTTGGGCCGCCACCATGGGACTTGATACACCCCAGGGTGGGATCAACATAGGTATCTACAATCTTCGAGGGCCGTAAGACACGGATGATTATGCGAGTAGGAGCCGATCTTTAGAAAAAGGGGATCACTTTACCTCTTGCATGGGGTGCCAGTTAAGACAATACAAGTAGGTGCAGAGATATAGTGTGGGGTGCGATAGTATATTCGATTCAAACTGCTTTATCTTAGTCTATGATACTTTCCTGTTTCCAGTTTATACCTATCATGCCCTTATTCTTATTCTCATACTGAAGAGTCACTAGACTTACCAGGCTTTATGTCTGACCCTATTTTCTTTCGTCTTCTTTTCTTCTGTTCCCCCCCAGGTCCACAGGGAGGAAACAACTCATCTTAGTCGGACTCTTTGCAAGCTTCAAGATAGTAGATGTACGGTTTGGACTCTCTCTTCTTGGCTATGGCTGTTGGACACAATCATGGGGATTTATGCAGTTTTCATTATGTTTCATGCTTCTTTATTTAATAACCAAGACAGAAATGATGATGTAATGTTTTGGAAGTTATTATGTGACAGTTACGGAAATGTTTTGTATGAACACGTATTTATGAAATAAAAAGTCTGTTGTTTTTCCACTGCTTATATATATGTGTTTATATCTGTCTTGTGTTTTATCTATGACTTTTACTTACAAACCTCCACCAAAGTTAAGGCATTCCCTTTGTGAGTGACTTTAATGGAGGGTGGGGTGTTTCACTTGGTATCAGAGCATAGATTTACCAGACTAGATAAAAGTTTTTGAAACTATTTTCAAAAAGAAATTTAAAGAAGCATTCTTTTTCAAGAAAAAGTTTTGTTTTTAAAAGGCATAATTCCCTAAAGCCATATGCACTATCTCTCTATCCTTTGTCTTGAATACTTTCCTTTTTGTTCCAGCATGTCGGGAGATCTTAACCTTCCAGAAGGAGTACCGATCCCTGGCTGGTTCCGAAGGTACCTAGAGGCTAGGGCCAATGGTGCGGGCCCAACAAACATTCCTCCTCCCACAGTGGCAGCAGTTCCTCCTCCTCCTCCTCGGGGGAATACTTTCGCTAAGATATGTAGAGACTTCAAAGCTATGGGTGGAAAGGACTTTTATGGAACTGAATCCTTTGTGGTAGCAAGGAACTGGCTGAAGGAGACCGAAGATTTGTTCGTTATCTTCGAAGTTGACGACAGGCAAAAGATACAGCTAGCAGTGTGGTTGCTTAAAGATGAAGCTTTCTATTGGTGGGAAGTTACCCATGCTGAAAGGCCAGTGGAGACTTGGGAAGATTTCAGGATGAGGTTTGAGATGAAATTCCTCTCCCAAGCTGAAAGAAGCCTGCAAATGGAGAAGTTCCTAACTCTTAAACAAGGAAGTATGACGATAAAGGAGAATGTCAATCAGTTTAATCGGCTGGCCAGATTTGGGCTGGATTTAGTAAACACCCAACACAAGAAGGCCCTTCGCTTCGTCAACGGTCTGAATGAGCCTCTACACAGCCTTGTTATGACCCATATACCCATGGGAGCGACCTATGAAAGCTAGGTGGACATGGCGCTGCTACACGAGGAAGATAAAGGCAAGAAAGAGGCAAAGGCGGAAGTGCCTCAAGAAAAGAAAGAGGGTCCACAAGCTAAGAAAACAGACTTCAAGAAAGGCGGGAAGAACAACAAATCCCGTGAAAAGAGAAAGTGCAATTTTCTGTGGCATTTTGGGACATATAGCAAAAGGCTGCAGAAAGAAGAAGGCGAAGATGAATGGTGGCTGTTTCCATTGTGGTGAGACTGGGCACTTGGCTAAAGACTGCCCAAAGAAGCGAGGGCAGGGACAAAGGACTGGATCCACCTCAGGGGGACAGGTTCACGCGCTGACGGCACCTCCACAGGAACGAGGTAGAAATATTTCTGTAGAAAGCTTAGTTTATTTGTATGATCATCCAGTTTGCACTCTCTTTGATTCTGGTGCATCACACTCCTTTATTTCATCTGCTCTAGTAGAATCTCTGCACCTAGACACTAGTATGGTAGAAGATCCCTTGGTTGTTTCAAATCCAATTGGGGGCTCGGCTTATTTGTCGATGGTTTGCTTGGATTTGAAAATCTCTATTCTAAGTGTTGAATTTAGATGTAGTACCTTTGTTTTGGGCTTCTGAGGATATGGATTGATCTTAGCCATGGACCGGTTATCCAGTAACGGTGCCATTCTTGATTGTGAGAAAAGAGTGGTTAGACTCTTGACTCGGCTCGGTAACACTCTAGAAATTTCTTGTAATCCCTTGAATGCCATTATGCTTAGTTATCTAGAGTCGCTTGACGCTTCAGTTGAGAATTTGCAGTCAGTTAGAGTGGTCCGGGAATATCCGGATGTCTTTGAAGAGGTGAAAGGCTTACCTCCAAAGCGGGAGATAGACTTCCGCATATATCTTGTTGATAATGCGAAGCCCGTAGCTCTGCCTGTTAGACACATGGCTCCAAAGGAGAGAAAGGAGCTCAGTAAGCATGTTAAGGAGCTTCTTGAGAAGGGGTTTATAAGGTGAAGTATCTCGGAACGGGGTGCTCTAGTGGTGTTCGCCACCAAAGCAGATGGTTCACTACGTCTTTGTGTGGACTATAGGGAGCTAAACAAGATTACTAAAAAGAATAGACACCCTCTTCCCAGAATAGACGATTTGTTTGATCATCTTGTAGGTGCGTCGGTCTTCTCCCAACTTGATCTAGCTACTGGGTTCCATCAGCTAAGGGTAGCTGAAGATAGTATTGATAAAACGGCGTTCAGAACCCCAGACGGTTTCTTCGAGTGGCTTGTCATGCCTTTCGGCTTGACAAACGCACTCGCTTATTTCATAGACCTAATGAGCAGGGTGTTCAGAGAATTCCTCAATAAATTCGTGGTGGTTTTCGTAGACGATATTTTGATCTTCTCAAAGAATGAGGAAGAACATGCTCAGCATCTGAAAGAAATCATGGATACTCTCCGTGCACATCAGCTAAAATCCAAATTCTCCAAATGCCACTTTTGGAGAGAAGAAGTAAGATTCCTTGGACATATAATGTCCAAAGAGGGGTTAGCTGTGGACCCCGCGAAGGTAGTGGCAGTGCAAGATTGGAAGACACCAAGAAATGCAACCGAAGTCTAAAGCTTTCTCGTGCTAGCAGGTTTTTACCGAAAGTTCATTAGGGATTTCACGAAAATCTCAGCTCCACTCACAAGGCTAACAAAGAAGAATCTGCCATTCGCTTGGGATTTAGACTGTGATATTGCCTTCCAACGCTTAAAAAGGGCTCTTACAACAGCCCCAGTTCTGACTTTGTCTGATGGAAGCAAGATGTTCACAGTATATACGGATGCTTGTGGTACGGGGCTAGGCGCTGTTCTAATGCAGGAGGGGAGGGTAGTAGCTTATGGTGGGAGACAATTGAAAGTTCATGAAAAGAACTACCCAACCCACGATCTTGAGTTGGCCTCCATCGTCTTTGCGCTTAAGTCTTGGCGCCATTATCTCTTAGGTGAGAAGTTCGAATTATATACTGACCATAAATCGTTGAAGTATCTTTTCTCGTAGAAAGATCTTAACTTAAGGCAGCAAAGATGGATGGAGTTCCTTGCCTCGTATGATTTTGAAATTTCCTATACTCCCGGCAAAGGAAACGTAGTAGCAGACGCGTTGAGCCGAAAGAAACTGACCTTAAGCCCTCTCTTTGTAGAAAGACAAAGCTTAGAGTATATAGCCAGTTTTGACTTTAGGCCATCCTCTGATTTTGTACCTGGTTTATTGGCATCCCTAGAAGTACGACCCACTCTTTTAGACTCAATAGGGGCCGCACAACGCGAAGACCCTAAGCTTGTGGGTGTGATTGATAAGCTAATTAGGGGTGAAACTTCCAGTCACCTCAATAGGTACTCCATCGATGATAAGGGTTGGCTAAGGCGAGATAGAAGAGTATGCATCCCATAAGCAAGGGATTTGGTAAAGAAGGTTCTTGAGGAAGCACATCATTCCAAGATGACAATACACCCAAGCGGGGACAAAATGTACAAGGACGTAAAGAGAGTTTTCTTTTGGGACGGAATGAAGAAGGACGTGGCATATTTCGTTTCTAAGTGCATGATATGCCAACAGGTCAAGGCGGAACAGAAGAAGCCTGGAGGACTGCTTCATCCTCTAGAAGTCCCGTAGTGGAAGTGGGACAGCATTTCAATGGACTTCATTGATGGGTTGCCTAGGTCAAGAAGGGGCAACACTAGCATTTGGGTAATAGTGGACATGCTCACTAAAAGCGCCCACTTTATACTCTTTAAGAGTGAAGGACTGCCTCGTCTCTAGCTTCTCTTTATCTCAAGGAAATAGTTCGACTCCATGGAATACCTTCCAGCATAGTGAGTGACAGAGATCCCATCTTTACGAGCGAATTTTGGCGGAGTCTACAAGAAGCTGTAGGCACACAGTTATGTTTGAGCACGGCATATCACCCCCAAACTGATGGTCAGACAAAAAGGGTGAATAGAGTATTAGAAGATCTTTTAAGACTATGCGTTCTTGACTTCTGAGGGACTTGGGAGGATCATCTTCCTTTAGTGGAATTCGTCTACAACAACAGCTACCAAGCCACCATCGGTATGGCGCCCTTCGAAGCTTTGTATGGAAAACCGTG
The DNA here is from genome assembly GCA_030737875.1 of Allium sativum. Classification (NCBI taxonomy): domain Eukaryota; kingdom Viridiplantae; phylum Streptophyta; class Magnoliopsida; order Asparagales; family Amaryllidaceae; genus Allium; species Allium sativum. The sequence continues at coordinate 724,525,564 of CM060919.1, read as the reverse complement.
TCGATCACCAACTTGTTGGTGGTAGTCTACTGACAAACTTATACTTGGTTTGGACATGATTCGAGAGACTTCAGAAAAAGTGGACTTGATACGAAAGAGAATGAAGACAGCCCAAGACAAACAGAAATCCTACGCCGACAAAAGAAGGACCGACCTTGAGTTTGAGGTTGGGGACATGGTTTTCCTTAAGATATCCCCTTTAAGGAACGTCGTTCGCTTTGGATCTGCAGGAAAGCTAGTACCAAGATTTGTAGGACCGTTCCCTATCATCGAGAAGATTGGGAAAATGGCTTATAGAGTAGAGCTGCCCGAAAAGTTGGCCGGAATTCACAACGTCTTTCACGTTTCTCATCTCCGAAAATGTCTACATGAATCTGCGGAAGTAGTGGAGCCGAGCATTCTAGAAGAAGCTGAAGTGGAACGTGAAGCAACTATAAGGAGAGTTCCAACTCGAATCTTAGGAACTGAAGTGAAAAAGCTACGCAACCGTGAAGTAAAGCTCGTTAAAGTTCAGTGGAGCAATGCCGAGGAAGACGCGACTTGGGAAGCTGAGGACAGAATACGCGCGGCCTACCCTTTTCTTTTCGAGGGTACACCTTTGACCTCTCTTTTTCCTTAATGAGTGCTTGTATCTATCTTTTTAGGTATAATCTCCTCGATATTATCCTTTATCCTTAGGTGGAAACCCCTTTGGATGTAAACATGTATTTGAAACATGTTATGATTGATGGCTGCAAGTGGTTGCTAGTGGTTGCTCGTGGATGCATATACACACACAACCTAGGTTTTAGATCGGCTCAGTCACTTCATACTGCATATGCATATATGTATTCATACTTGTATGTGGTTGAAATTTGATATGTCGTCATATGGATGTCGCATTTGTATGCATGGTTGCGCACTCATGTAGAATTATGAGTAGGAAAAATTTGCATACATAATGGATTCATGGCACTTACATGATTTGCATTAAGGAGGTCAACTGAATCAGTAGACCGCCTGATTTTACATTAGATAAGGACATGTACACACACTGTGCATATGATCATGAAGCATTAGAAGTCTTTTAAGGATAATGGATGCCTGTGTTTGATGGTTGAGTAGATGGACGATTGGATGTTAGGATGAACGTTCTCCTAGATTTGAAGATTTCGGGGACGAAATCCTTTAAGGAGGGGAGAATGTAACACCCGGAATTTTCTATTAACTGGAAATTAACAAATTTAAGCATAATTAATTCTTAATGAAAGAATTAAGGGAAACGGGTTACGCCGTTGCGCTCGTCTCGGAATTCTTCCTGGGATAGAGTCTGAGTTTGCGTGAATCGGACTCCGTATGAAGGAGTTATGACCTCCGGAAGTTTCAGAGTTCAAATTAAAATTCAAATGGTTGAAAATTCAGTTCAAATTTCGAATTTAGACCCAGACTGGGCTGGGCGGGAAAATTCCCGCCCAGGCGCCAGGTCGACCTGGGGGTCGACCTAGGTGACCAGGTCGACCATAGGGTCAACCTGGGGGTCGACCTTCCCAGTCAACCTGGTTTGGCCCTGGCTGGCCTGGTCGGGTTCTGGTCGATTTCTGAGGCTTGGCTGTGTCACTAGGGCTGACTTGTCAGATTTTGGTTGGCTCCTCCCGAAGTGAATGGTCTAGATTCATCTATGATCATCTGACGGCTCAAATCAATCTGAAATTCTATATAAACAACTTAAGACTCCAACCTAAATTCACAGAAGAAATTAGAGACGGAGCCGCCATGCTGTTGAGAGAAAACTGAGAGGAGCCTCCACTTGTAGAAAAGCTTAGAGACGAGCCAAATTAAAGTTAAAACAATAATCAAATCAATGTTAGTCTACCCAAAGGAAAGCATTTCAAATTCAGAACTCAGAATTCAGAAAACTAGACCGTCGTTTGTTGTAAGTATAGTGATTTTTCGATGTGAATAAAAGTTAGGATTTGATTCGATGTAAAATGGAAATGGAATTGTGTTATTATGTAACAACGATGTTAATTCATGTCTTTGTATTGAAATGATTGTGGTATTGTGATGTTTGTGGTATAGTTGAGTTGATATTGATCTTATTGTACATTTAGAATCACATGCAAGTTGTATAGTTCATGTTGTAATCTACACCTATATGTTTATGTGATTATATAGGTTGTATGTATACTTTATGCTAAGAACCCCTATGCCTAAATGGTTATGTTCATATACATGCTCCTATGTTTATACAAAAGTTGCAAGTTCCTAATTGGATCCATGTCAAGATCCACTTTAACATATGCTTCATGTTGTAATTAGACATATGATTGGATCTAGTTCACACATGCGATGAAATTATACATACTTTATGAAAACATCACATTCTTGTCATATTCTAGTTATGTTCGATTTTATGCCTAGATCCAAAACATGTTTAGGCTTATGTTGTCTAAATCTTATGCTAATTTATGTGACACCTATTTGGTTAGATCCTTATTTCAATGCAAGTTCACATATATGTAAGTTGATTTAGGCTATGCTGCAAGTTCACACCTATGACATTCATGTTGACTATTTTGCATGTTCACACCTATGATGTTGATATTGACTATGCCAAAAATGCCAAGTTTACACCTATGTTATGTTATGTTAGTGAACTGCTTTATGCCAATTTTGTGTATGCTAAATTAGGCTAAGTTTTTAGCCTAATATGATATGTTAAAAATCATGCGAACGTAAAATTAGGCTAAGATTGTTAGCCTAATATTTAGACGGGGTAACGTTGGGAAAATTTAAAAGTATATGGAAATGGCATGTTTGTCACATGCCAAAATTGGTGGCATTTGGACGGCATAAATTCTTATACCTAAAAATGTTAAACTTGGAAAATGGGCCATAACATTTAATTGTTAACAAATTTACATATAACAAGTAATAAATACAAATATGTAAATTTAGAAAATATGAGTATGCTTAACACGAGGTTGGATTGAGTTGTGATGTAAACCTGCCCGGACCCGCCCGGCTGTCCAGTAGTCACAACAATACCTCTCCAATGTGGGTGGTTAAGCATGGAGCCTAATAAGGACCCGAGGTTAGACTGAGTTACGGTGTAAATCTGCCCGGAACCGACCGGCACATCCAGTAACCGTAACAATACCTATCTAATGTGAGTGGTCAATGCTTTAAAAGGCTAAGGACTGACTGTCAGGATGGTAGGGTTAAGTTAACTAAAACACTTAACCAATTCAGCATGTTAATGAAATTGATGGGTGGGGTTAGGTAAATACAGACACTTAACCATTTAACATGTTTGACTAGAAAACCCTAGTAACGGGGACCCATTTCAGCAGTAACCCAATTAGATATCATGGTACCCTGAAACTAGGCAGGGTGGGGCACGATTACTGGGCTGATTGTAAGCGGTCAAAAGCGACGGCGGTGGGTGCAATAGTGTGGGTTCTAACGGAGTGCGGGCGTGCACACACTTCGGAGCAGACAAACAGGGCACTGGGGGCACCAGTAGTATAACCTATGCATTTCTAGTTTTGTGTTGGGCCACCACCATGAGACTTGATACACCCTAGGGTGGGACCAGCATAGGTATCTACAATCTTCGGGGGCCGTAAGACACAGATGATTATGCGAGTAGGAGCCAATTTTAAGAAAAAGGGGATCACTTTACCTCCTGCATGGGGTGCCAGTTAAGACAATACAAGTAGGTGCAGAGATATAGTGTGGGGTGCGATAGTATATTCGATTCAAACTGCTTTATCTTAGTCTATGATACTTTCCAGTTTATACCTATCATGCCCTTATTCTTATTCTCATACTGAAGAGTCACTAGACTTACCAGGCTTTATGTCTGACCCTATTTTCTTTCTTCTTCTTTTCTTCCGTTCCCCTCCCTAGGTCCACAGGGAGGAAACAACTCAGCTTAGTCAGACTCTTTGCAAGCTTCAAGATAGTAGATGTACGGTTTGGACTCTCTCTTCTTGGCTATGGCTGTTGGACACAATCATGGGGATTTATGCAGTTTTCATTATGTTTCATGCTTCTTTATTTAATAACCAAGACAGAAATGATGATGTAATGTTTTGGAAGTTATTATGTGACAGTTATGGAAATGTTTTGTATGAACACGTATTTATGAAATAAAAAGTCTGTTGTTTTTCCTCTGCTTATATATATGTGTTTATATTTGTCTTGTGTTTTGTCTGTGACTTTTACTTACAAACCTCCACCAAAGTTAAGGCATTCCCTTTGTGAGTGACCTTAATGGAGGGTGGGGTGTTTCATGTACCAGGTTTGAGGAAGGGACTTGCGGCCTCATTAAAAACGAAGGAGAAAGATCCCAAACTGCACTGTAGCAGTTTAAGCACACACCGAAGACCTACTTTGAAGCATTGCATCCGATGGGAGGGAAGAACAGTGAGGCACTGCTGTTGATGTATGAGCGTGCATGGGACTTTGTACTTTTATAGGGCTCGCAAGTATGTGTTTGAAGATAAAGAAGGTCGAAGTTGCATATGGGTGGCACAGTTTGAATTATAGGGAGGAATATTACGTATTATATATTAGGAAGTTATTTTGCTTGCTGGAAATTGAAGTCCTTCATGTCGAACTTTGATCCAACGTCCGACACTGCCTCGAACACAGTAGGCGAAGGCCATGCGAGTGTGTACTGGTGCATGTTATGTATGATGGGTAGATGGGGTTCGTTTGAGTGGTGTGTTACACGTGAATATGGTGTACGGTTGTATAGACATAGGACTTGAAGGCTGTTGGGAGAAAGAAGAGGGGGCGGGTGTTATTGTGAGAGAGATGGTAGCAACTTTAGCATGCGCAGGACTTGCGTATAACTATAGCAGGAGTGGATAAGGTTGCGTAGGTTTGATGATTGTTATGGTGATGGAGAGAACACCGTGATGGTGGAGTGAGAATAGCCGTGTTGATATTGTAGAAGGGGAAGTCTGACATGGAGTAGCCGAGCACGAAATTCTAAGAGAAGAAGGGGCGCGGCAAATGGCTTAAGGAAGTGCATACGTCAATGGTGATATACATAGGGGCTTTGCGGTGTCTGCTTCTAAAACGAGAAGACTCCAAATTCTGGAGTTCGAATGTTTAGCTACGGATAGGGTCAATGCCACGATGAGAATAGAGTGAAACTTTTGCCAAGTCGGTTCGAAAAGAAGAGGTCGTTGATGTGGGGAGGGGCGTAGGACAGTTGCATGATATATATTATGGACGTGAGAAATATTATAGTGGTAGTTGTGTTGAAGGGACGTTGCAAGCCTTTAAGGTGACGATTTTGAAAGAGTGAACATTGGAGGTGGCCTTGACCATTCTCATGGACGATGAAGGAGGGACGTGTAGTGAGGGGTAGAAAGGACGGGGTGTATGGACAGAAATGTTGTCTCGATAGGGGTTCAGATGGATGAACGTGTGAGTGGGATGCGAGTTAGATACGGTTTGAGTGTAGCAGGTGGTTCAATAGTGGAGTAGCATGTGAAGACAAAAGTGGTAATGTTTATTTGATGCAAATGCTACTGGGGGAGAGAACGTGCATGGGAGTGTTGTTCGTCGGTCTCGGCGGAGTAAGGGGTGTGGAAGAGGCTGTCGAAGTTCAAGCAAAGGGGGTACTGAAAGAAATGGATGGGCACGGGTATAATCAACTGACGCAAATCGTTATTTAACGGTTAATGCACGAAGGTGAGTAAAATCACTAACTCTGTTCTATTTTAAAATATTATAATTATATTTTAAAACGATGGTTGAATGCTGTGTGATGGTCGTTTAGGTAGATTACCATTAAATTGGTTGAAATATTATATATCGTTGCATAGGTTGGATGCTGATTCCATCGATTATAATATTCCCTAGTATGGAATCAGTATTAATTGTGTTGACTAACATCTGTGGATGCGGTAAACCGGTTGGAGGAATCCAACCGGATTCCTCGATATTTATATGAACTGGTTGTTTTATATGCACTGTTTGAACCAAAACGACAATAAACCCTGAGTGGATATTGATGTTAAATGGGAATTCAACGTTATTTTGATTTAAATCAAATAGACGATATCGATTAAGAAAGTGGCAGCACCGACCGTAAACCCATCTTTTGTTAAGAAGTTGATTGGCCGTCAGGCCAACCAACGAAGTTAATTATAAAAATTATATTTTTATAATTTAACCGAAGTTTAAATTATAATAGAAGTTCTATTATAAACTGGTATTTTACTGTTCGTTCTATAAAGTAAATATAAACGATTATTTAGTTGAAAAAGTATGAAGCTGTAATTATCCTATAAGTAGATAATTTGGATAATTAATTCAAAGCAAACAGTTAAGAAATATTATAAGATTAATTATATTAATCTAATGGTAAGAAGTAATTAAAATCAGTTAACGAATTAACTGATGTAATGAAGTTGATTAAATCAAATGTTTATTTAGAAAATGATTATTCGATTAATTGGTCTTCAATTAATCTAATGAAATAAATTAATCAAAAATTAATAAGATTTAATTACCTTCTTAATTAATTAAGTTTAAATATTTATTGAACTAATATAATTAGTATTGTTTATTAATAATGAAGTAAACCGTTTTACTTCAGCAAATGATCTAGTTAATCACTATTTGATTAAATAAATTTGTTCTTAAATGGATTTCATTTAAGATGGTATTAAGTTTGTATTGAGATGTTTACTTGAATTGGGTAAAATAATTCTAATAAGAAGTAAATTGCCAAAAGACAAAGAACGTTATTGATTTTTGATAAGAGAAGTTTTAAATGAAATTGTATAGGGAAGACGAAGCGAAAGGTAATGTTTAATAATGGATTTGTATAAGGAAGGTGAAGCAAAGAGTAAATGACCAATGTAAATAATTATAAGCAACTGAGTTTTCAAATAAGTATATGGTGTTATAAAATCATATTTCAAATTAAACAAGAAAATACAGACTGATAGATATTATAAGTAATAAGAGATTAGAGTTACAGACTTATATCTATTCTAAGATAAGAACGTTGTCGATCAAGGTCTGAGAGGTAAATAAAATACCCCAACTTGAACGGTTTCACTATTATCGAGGAATGATATCAGTTTTGTAACGGAAAGAGATATCAAATTTTTGTAACGGAAAGAGATGTTAAGATTTTTGTAACGGAAAGAGATGTCAAGAATAATTATAAAGAGAATATTACAACGTATGACAAGTTATAATGATAAAATAACGCTGTTGACTAGACTTAAGCGTGACTGTTATGTCGAGAGTAGTTAAAAAGGAGAATATTACAGCGTATGACAAGTTTTGAACTGTAACGATAAATTAACGTTGTTAACCAAACTTAAGCGTGATTTTTATGTATAGCAACACTTTCTAGGGAATGAAACAGTTTGGTTTGAAATCCACTTAGTCTAAAGTAATAAGTAATGACGTTGGTTCAAAGAAATATGAGAATGAGCTAGAAAGAGAATTAGAAAATCGTTTTAGGAAACGATAACATCATTTCGATGTTTGGAATATGATTAGAACTAAGTCACACTATTAGGAATTGGAACCATAATTCGACGATGTCGAATGAATTATTTTTAGGAATTATAATCTGATAGGATAGTTAATATTTAGTTTAAACCAACGAATTATAATAGGATATGAAATCAATATTTAGTTATAAAGTAGATATTGATTCAACAAGAAATTGACTTAGAAATAGAGTTTATAAAGTGGAATGGGAATATAATTTATGAAAGAGATTTCGGTAAACAAGATAATGGTATTTAGTTCTTGAATAATGAATTATTTGATAAAGGTGTTCAGATTTCTAAAATAGAAATGATATTCACATTTTAAAGTGAATAATGTTTTAAAAGTGAACGTTTGGTAGATTAAAATGTTTATAATGAAATTGGAAATATTTTCCAATGTAGATAGGGTATATTATCCAAGCGTAGAAAATAAAGAATGTAAAAAGAATGGAAATGTTTCGAACGTTAATAACGTATATTTTCTGGAACATGGGAAAATAAAGTTTATAATAACTGGAAATGTTTTCCAAAGAAATGTGAAGGGCTAAAATGGGGTTTGAGAAATATCTGGTAAGATATGGAAATTCGAATAATAAAAACGAATGTTAAATAAAAGTGCCCGTGATTGTGTGATGTTAGTTGAACAGTAGAATGGATGTTTGATTTTACTTCGATAGTTAAATAACCGACTATCAAAGTGTTTTGACCATCGTTGTCAATACGGAGAGACCGGTTGGATATATTATCTGAAAACCACTCCATATAGGCATAAGCGCTGTGAATTAGATTATGCTGAAGACAATTGAAGACGGAGTGAAATGCAAGGGTCGTCCTGTTCCAGAATGATGCTTTCTGTTTGTCCAGTCCCAGGAAACTTGTATGGATGGGTGTCTGACAGAGTATACCTAACAAATCACGTATGGTTGATCTTTTAAAGGTATTACGTCTGATGGCGGAGGAATTCGTTCCTCTTAGTTTCTATACCCGTGATATTTTTGGGAATTGATTAGTGCATTGATGGGTTTGACGATGTGGCATTTAAAGTGAATGGTGATCATATGTTCTGAAGATAAACGTAGCCTCTAGCCTCACAACCAGGAAGTAACAAAAGTTGGGCTAGGCAGCATGGCTAGTTGGGTCATCCCCAAGCAGGGTGTATTGTCACCGATATAGAGAAAATTCATATTTGTTCTTCTTTTCGATTCTGTATCTTCGGATGACGGTTGGATGGCCAACAACCGTGGGTGGCAATATATTCGCGACACTCAAGCTAAATGAGTGACCGGTCATGTGTGGCCGGGTTGTAAGACATTCTTGTTGAACCCAGGTGTATCCCCTCTAGAGTACACTGATCGGAAGGTGCTCCCATACCTTGTCTGTTGGAATCCAATCTCCAATAAGAGCTTTGCGGTTTATGATTTTATACTATATATATGTGGAGCATGAGATGCAAGCGTTCTGCTATTTACTTGATTAGACATTATTGTAATATCACCGGAGTTTGATATAAAATATTTTGGGTTATAGTATGGTAAAAACCGTCCATGTTTGTGTGTGGGTTAGTCTTACTATTATCCTTTTATTTCAAAAGAATTTTCAAAATTAAACCGTATGGTTGGAAATTTTCTCACACCAGTCCCATGACTGACCCAGAGTTTATTTTGTTTGTTTTCCCTAAACTCTTGGGTGCCCAAATTTGTACGGGCAGTCAAGTGTTTCAGGCTTTTACAGATACACTTGGAGGAGCTAAAAGAAGAAGGCTTCACGGGTAGTATCTAGAGATTATTTCCACTGTGATATGTTGTATTGTACTCTGATAATGGTATGTATATACAAATTCAGTTTGTGTATTTCAAAGTTATGTTATAATACATGTTATTCGTTCCGCTATGAGATTCGTGTTTACTCTAATTCTGATGTTCTTCTTCCTCTTCTATTCTATTAGTTCTATCTTATCTTTCTCACCCTCTAACTTCTTTCTATTAATGATCTGAATTTTCATGCACTTTGAGTTGAATGTGTAGAATATTAGTCAGCTCAAATTGGTATGGATTTTCAGGCCACTGCAGTTGGTATTAGAACTGAAGGTTAAGTGGTTACCTTGGCTCTGTGGCGTAACTCAGTAGAGATGGAGTTAGTAATACTCTAGATTGAGTTTGAGTGTATATATATGAGCGCGTATTTGTAAATTAGTATAAAAACTGTTTCATATTGTGTTGACTGGTCAGTCGAGTGGTTTATGAATTCTGGTCGAAACAGTAATGCAAACTGCGTCGATAGGTGTTTCTAAACTCTTGAACAAAGTAATTCGACACAGTATGTTTTTAAAAGAGGGTAAATAAAATAATTTTACCAAAATTATATTTTGATATAAAAGAAGTATATATCTTAAGATTATTATACTATATTGGATGTGTTGATCGTTATTATGATCAAATAAGATTTATAATTGAGTTGAATATACAAATAACCAATCGAAATATTATACAAGTATAATATGCAGAATCAGATAGATAAAACCTGAGCTTAAAACCAGAATTTAGAATTAAAACTCTGGAAACTTGGAAAAGGGCGGGAAATAATATTTGGATTTAATATATGGAATTTTAAATCCTGGGAATTTAAAGATGTTTTTCCAAGCATTTTGAAAGAATATTTGATGAAATTTCAAAATGAAGTATTTGAAAATGTGTTTTTGAAAAGTAATATAATATTTAACTCACTTCGATGGCTGGAAAATAAATTTCGATGGTGATCCGGACATCATCGGTATTCATTTTCGAGGTTCTAAGTGACGGATTACTACCAAAGATTTTGTTTTGAAATAAGTTATTCGAAAATTCAAATGTTTGAATTGCTATGTTATGAATATATATGTATATGATTTCAAACTGATTTGAAATAAAACCCCCAGGAATTTGAATTCTGAAATTTAAAATGTACTTATAAAGTAAATAAATAGAGAATTTAACTAAGTTAAATAAAATTGATTTGGATTAGAGGTAATCTGGAATGGAATCGAATTGATGAATTAAGAGTTGGAATTGAATTTGGAAATGGAGTTTGAATGGAGTTAAGTGGATGATGTGGTTCGAGGATAATTTGAATGGAGATCAGTTGGAAATGCACTTTTGTATGCTGAATAGATTGCAAATGGAAGCGATAGAGTTGAATGCCCGACCAAATAGGGTCACGGTTATATTTTAATGGAATATGAGATTTATCATCCTGTTTGGCAAGATGCTTAGTTATTTATTTCCTTTTGGATTGGAAAATGCCTAGAGAGGCAAGTGTAGTAGCACCGAATGAGCCGTGCAGAGGAGATAGTGACGGAATTCTTCGAAAATTTAAGCTGTTAGGAAATTTTTAGGATTTCTTAAAGTATTCGTTAATAAGAAGGAATTAATATTTTAATTAAAATTAATCGGTTTTGTTGAAAATTGAATTTAAGAAATTAAAGAAAAGTTTTAATCTGGTTATAATATAGATTGTGGCATCTTCACTTCTTAGCAATTTCAAGGACGAAATTATTTTAAGGGGGAAGGAATGTAACTTCCCGCATTTTTATCGGTTTGTATTTGAATATTTAAATCAGTTTAAATATTGAATAAATAATATAAGTAGATTTATATATTAATTAAAACGAAGTTGAATGTATAAAAATATATATTAAATATAATCGAGCCTGTAATATCGCGGCAGTTCGTAATTTAACATTCTGAACTTCAACTATGTGTACAGGACCCGTTATTAGTCGGATTTCTTCGAAACAAGAAACAATGGGATCTATTTAAATGTGCCTTTCTAACAGATATGAAAATTCGAGATTTCGGATTTTAGACTCTGAGTTATATCCAAATCAAATATTCAAATAGTCGTTGTAGAATCGTTTATCGACCGTAATGGTTTATTTGATATAATTTGATATCAGATTCGAATTTGGACAAGATTCTTTTGAGACGTAATGATAATTTAATTTTTAGAATTTTACTGTAATTTTTAATTAATTAAATAAGCAACTTTTTACTTGGAGTATTTTGCACCCTATACCGATATTTCGGGGTTTCACAATATGAGTTAAACTACCGATATTATTATATTTTCGGGATCATGGCACCTCGCTGGGCATGACTGTATTGTTATTTCTGTTCACAGCAGTCCGAAAATAAATGAAATTCTATACAGCGAGGAAACCGCATGAACATAACCATATAAAATGGATGGTACGTCATAGAGATTATGCCCATTCCCCTAGATATTTATTCATACCCATACCCTATTTCTTCCACATGAAGTATGCATGAGTTTTCAAATCAACTAGTAGCTATCCTAGGAAATAAAAATACAAAGCAGGACTAAAATAAAGATGGAAACATTACCCTATAGAAGTGACCGTACCCTATATATATTATATATTTACATTCCTTCCATGTTAAGTTTTGCATACATCTCGAAATGATTGAAGCAGCATCGCCCATTCCCTATCTAACACAACAATGAACTTTCTAATCAAACTGCAAACCATTAAAAGAACCATACCCTCGAATTAAAAGAACCATACCCTACACCCTCCTAATACTTAGCAGCAAAGGTATCATTTGTTTATATATACACTAAGGCTCCATCCTCCTTCCTTCACACAGACGCTGCAGCCTTCAAATGGCAAAATAAAACTCTAAAACCCAATGGGAAACACTCCACTAAGAATCCCAGTCTGTATATTTAAATACCTCCAATAATTCTTGACATTATAATATGGGTTCATCAGGGTTTAAACATTTTTTGTTCGATAGTTTCATACGCAGTAGGCTAAGGTTGAATATAACTAGAATTTGAAGCATTGGATCACCAGGAAGACATTGGTTTCGAAATATGGGAGGTAGGAGCATATATTGGAAGGAACAAACGTTGCATGGCCTTCACAGGGAGTACGGATTGTTTGAAGTGGATGGAGCTCACGTGTACCAGGTTTGAGGAAGGGACTTGCGGCCTCATTAAAAACGAAGGAGAAAGATCCTGAACTGCACTGTAGCAGTTTAAGCACACACCGAAGACCTACTTTGAAGCAATGCATCCGATGGAAGGGAAGATCAGTGAGGCACTGCTGTTGATGTATGAGCGTGCATGGGACTTTGTACTTTTATAGGGCTCGCAAGTATGTGTTTGAAGACGAAGAAGGTCGAAGTTGTATATGGGTGGCACAGTTTGAATTATAGGGAGGAATATTACGTATTATATATTAGGAAGTTATTTTGCTTGCTGGAAATTGAAGTCCTTCATGTCGACCTTTGATCCAACGTCCGACACTGCCTCGAACACAGTAGGGGAAGGGCGTGCGAGTGTGTACTAGTGCGTGTTATGTATGATGGGTAGATGGGGTTCGTTTGAGTGGTGTGTTACACGTGAATATGGTGTACAGTTGTATAGGCGTGGGACATGAAGGCTGTTCGGAGAAAGAAGAGGGGGCGGGTATTGTTGTGAGAGAGATGGTAGCAACTTTAGCATGCGCAGGTCATGCATATAACTATAGCAGGAGTGGATAAGGTTGCATAGGTTTGATGATTGTTATGGTGATGGGGAGAAAACCGTGATGGTGGAGTGAGAATAGCCGTGTTGATATTGTAGATGGCGGAAGTCTGACATGGAGTAGCCGAGCACGAAATTCTAAGAGAAGAAGGGGCGCGACAAATGGCTTGAGGAAGTGCATACGTCAATGGTGATATACAGAGGGGCTTTGCGTCGTCTGCTTCTAAAACGAGAAGACTCCAAATTCTGGAGTTTGAATGTTTAGTTGCGGAAAGGGCCAATGCCACGATGAGAATAGAGTGAAACTTTTGCGAAGTCGGTTCGAAAAGAAGAGGTCTTTGATGTGGGGAGGGGCGTAGGACAGTTGCATGGTATATATTATGGACGTGAGAAATATTATTGTGGTAGTTGTGTTGAAGGGACGTTGCAGGCCTTTAAGGTGACGATTTTGAAAGAGTGAACGTTGGAGGTGGCCTTGACCATTCTCGTGGACGATGAAGGAGGGACGTGTAGTGAGGGATAGAAAGGACGGGGTGTATGGATAGGAATGTTGTCGCGATAGGGGTTCAGATGGATGAACGTGTGAGTGGGATGCGAATTAGATACGGTTTGAGTGTAGCAGGTGGTTCAATAGTGGAGTAGCGTGTGAAGACAAAAGTGGTAATGTTTATTTGATGCAAATGCTACTGGGGAGAGAACGTGCATGGGAGTGTTGTTCGTCGGTCTCGGCGGAGTAAGGGGTGCGGAAGAGGCTGTCGAAGTTTAAGCAAAGGGGGTACTGAAAGAAAAGGATGGGCACGGGTATAATCAACTGACGCAAATCGTTATTTAACGGTTAACGCGCGAAGGTGAGTAAAATCACTAACTCTGTTCTATTTTAAAATATTATAATTATATTTTAAAACGATGGTTGAATGCTGTGTGATGGTCGTTTAGGTAGATTACCATTAAATTGGTTGAAATATTATATATCGTTGCATAGGTTGGATGCTGATTCCACCGATTATAATATTCCCTAGTATGGAATCAGTATTAATTGTGTTGACTAACATCTGTGGATGCGGGAAACCGGTTGGAGGAATCCAACCGGATTCCTCGTTATTTATATGAACTGGTTGTTTTATATGCACTGTTTGAACCCAAATGACAATAAACCCTGAGTGGATATTGATGTTAAATGGGAATTCAACGTTATTTTGATTTAAATCAAATAGACGATATCGATTAAGAAAGTGGCAGCACCGACTGTAAACCCATCTTTTGTTAAGAAGTTGATTGGTCGTTAGGCCAACCAACAAAGTTAATTATAAAAATTATATTTTTATAATTTAAACGAAGTTTAAATTATAATAGAAGTTCTATTATAAACTGGTATTTTACAGTGCGTTCTATAAAGTAAATATAAACGATTATTTAGTTAAAGAAGTATGAAGCTGTAATTATCCGATAAGTAAGTAATTTGGATAATTAACTCAAAGAAAACAGTTAAGAAATATTATTAGATTAATTATATTAATCTAATGATAAGAAGTAATTAAAATCAGTTAACGAATTAACTGATGTAATGAAGTTGATTAAAACAAATGTTTATTTAGAAAATGATTATTCGATTAATTGGTCTTCAATTAATCTAATGAAAATAAATTAATCAAAAATTAATAAGATTTAATTACCTTCTTAATTAATGAAGTTTAAATAGTTATTGAACTAATATAATTAGTATTGTTTATTAATAATGAAGCAAACCATTTTACTTCAGCAAATGATCAGGTTAATCACTATTTGATTAAAGAAATTTGTTCTTAAATGGATTCCATTTAAGATGGTATTAAGTTTGTATTGAGATGTTTACTTGAATTGGGTAAAATAATTCGAATAAGAAGTAAATTGCCAAAAGACAAAGAACGTTATTGATTTTTGATAAGAGAAGTTTTAAATGAAATTGTATAGGGAAGACGAAGCGAAAGGTAATGTTTAATAATGCATTTGTATAAGGAAGGTGAAGCAAAGAGTAAATGACCAATGTAAATAATTATAAACAACCGAGTTTTCAAATAAGGATATGGTGTTATAAAATCATATTTCAAATTAAACAAGAAAATACAGGCGGATAGATATTATAAGTAATAAGAGATTAGAGTTACGGACTTATATCTATTCTAAGATAAGAACGTTGTCGATCAAGGTCTGAGAGGTAAATAAAATACCCCAACTTGAATGGTTTCACTATTATCGAGGAATGATATCAATTTTGTAACGGAAAGAGATATCAAGATTTTTGTAACGGAAAGAGATGTCAAGATTTTTGTAACGGAAAGAGATGTCAAGAATAATTATAAAGAGAATATTACAGCGTATGGAAAGTTTGAACTATAACGATAAAATAACGCTGTTTACTAGACTTAAGCGTGACTATTATGTTGAGATTAGTTAAAAAGGAGAATATTACAGCGTATGACAAGTTTTGAACTGTAACGATAAATTAACGCTGTTAACCAAACTTAAGCGTGATTTTTATATATAGCATAACTTTCTAGGGAATGAAACAGTTTGGTTTGAAATCCACTTAGTATAAAGTAATAAGTAACGACGTTGGTTCAAAGAAATATGAGAATGAGCTAGAAAGAGAATTAGAAAATCGTTTCAGGAAACGATAACATCATTTCGATGTTTGGAATATGATTAGAAATAAGTCACACTATTAGGAATTGGAACCATAATTCGACGATGTCGAATGAATTATTTTTGGGAATTATAATCTGATAGGATAGTTAATATTTAGTTTAAACCAACGAATTATAATAGGATATGAAATCAATATTTAGTTATAAACTAGATATTGATTCAAAAAGAAATTGACTTAGAAATAGAGTTTATAAAGTGGAATGGGAATATAATTTATGAAAGAGATTTCGGTAAACAAGATAACGGTATTTATTACTTGAATAATGAATTATTTGATAAAGGTGTACAGATTTCTATAATAGAAATGATATTCACATTTTAAAGTGAATTATGTTTTAAAAGTGAACGTTTGGTAGATTAAAATGTTTATAATGAAATTGGAAATATTGTCCAATGTAGATAGGGTATATTATCCAAGCGTAGAAAATAAAGAATGTAAAAAGAATGGAAATGTTTCGAACGTTAATAACGTATATTTTCTAGAACATGGGAAAATAAAGTTTATAATAACTGGGAATGTTTTCCAAAGAAATGTGAAGGGCTAAAACGGGGTTTGAGAAATATCTGGTAAGATATGGAAATTCGAATAATAAAAACGAATGTTAAATAAAAGTGCCTGTGATTGTGTGATGTTAGTTGAACAGTAGAATGGATGTTTGTTTTTACTTCGATAGTTAAATAACCGACTATCGAAGTGTTTTGACCATCGTTGTCAATACGGAGAGACCAGTTGGATATATTATCTGAAAACCACTTCGTATAGGCATAAGCGTTGCGAATTAGATTATGCTGAAGACAATTGAAGATGGAGTGAAATGCAAGGGTCGTCCTGTTCCAGAATGATGCTTTCTGTTTGTCCAGTCCCAGGACAACTTGTATGGATGAGTGTCTGACAGAGTATACCTAACAAATCACGTATGGTTGATCTTTTAAAGGTATTACGTCTGGTGGCGGAGGAATTCGTTCCTCTTAGTTTTTATACCTGTGATATTTTTGGGAATCGATTAGTGAATTGATGGGTTTGACGATGTGGCATTCAAAGTGAATGGTGATCAGATGTTCTGAAGATAGACGTAGCCTCTAGCCTCACAACCAGGAAGTAACAAAAGTTGGGCTAGGCAGCATGGCTAGTTGGGTCATCCCCAAGCAGGGTGTATTGTCGCCGATCTAGAGAAAATTCATATTTGTTCTTCTTTTCGGATCTGTATCTTTGGATGACGGTTGGATGGCCAACAACCGTGGGTGGCAATATATTCGCGACACTCAAGCTAAATGAGTGAGCGGTCATGTGTGGCCGGGTTGCAAGACGTTCTTGTTGAACCCAGGTGTATCCCCTCTAGAGTACACTGATCGGAAGGTGCTCCAATACCTTGTCTGTTGGAATCCAATCTCCAATAAGTGCTCTGCGGTTTATGATTTTATACTATATATATGTGGAGCGTGAGATGCAAGCGTTCTACTATTTGGTTATTTACTTGATTAGACATTATTGTAATATCACTGGAGTTTGATATAAAAATATTTTGGGTTATAGTAAGGTAAAAACCGTCCATGTTTATGTGTGGGTTGGTCTTACTATTATCCTTTTGTTTCAAAAGAATTTTCAAAATTAAACTGTATG
Source organism: Allium sativum (assembly GCA_030737875.1). Classification (NCBI taxonomy): domain Eukaryota; kingdom Viridiplantae; phylum Streptophyta; class Magnoliopsida; order Asparagales; family Amaryllidaceae; genus Allium; species Allium sativum. Next base: position 724,508,215 of record CM060919.1, on the reverse strand, counting down.
GTTGGAATTTACTCACACCATTCCCATGACTGACCCAGAGTTTATTTTGTTTGTTTTCCCTAAACTCTTGGGTGCCCAAATTTGTACGGACAGTCAAGTGTTTCAGGCTTTTACATACACACTTGGAGGAGCTAAAAGCAGAAGGCTTCACGGGTAGTATCTAGAGATTATTTCCGCTGTGATATGATGTATTGTACTCTGATAATGGTATGTATATACAAATTCAGTTTGTGTATTTCAAAGTTATGTTATAATGCATGTTATTCGTTCCGCTGTGAGATTCGTGTTTACTCTGATTCTGATGTTCTTCTTCCTCTTTTATTCTATTAGTTCTACCTTATCTTTCTCACCCTCTAATTTCTTTCTATTAATGATCTGAATTTTCGTGCACTTTGAGTTGAATGTGTAGAATATTAGTCAGCTCAAATTGGTACAGATTTTCAGGCCACTACAAGAATGGTTTACCGGATTCTTAGATAAATTTATTGCACCTATATTATCGCAACATATTATAGAATTTGACAAATTTACATTAAAATCTTTTAGTGTTTGCTGCATATATAATACCTGAGCACAAGCTAGTGCAGCAGATATGTATTCAGCTTCGCATGTTAACAATGAAACACAGTTTTGTTTCTTGCTAAACCAAGACATAAGTGATTTACCAATAAAGTGACATGTTCCTCTTGTACTCTTACGCTCTGTTCGTGATCCTCCAAAATCAGCATCGCTATATGACACTAATTCAAAGGAACATTCTTTTGGATAGAAGAGTCCAAAGTCTTTTGTACTGCTTAGATGTCGCAATATTCGGTTGACTCTTTTGGATTAGCTTGAAATCGGGAACATAAGCAAACACTCATCATAATATCCGGTCTACTCGCAGTTAAATACAAAATTGAACCTATCATGCTTCTATATAACTTTTGATCGACATTTTTGCCATTTTCATCTTTATCTAAATGTGTCGATGTACTCATTGGTGTAGGTTTACTTGAAGTGTTTTCCATTCCAAAGCATTTTATTAAATTGGTACCATACTTTTCTTGATTGATAAAAATTCCATCTGGTAATTGCTTGATTTGTAATCCCAAAAAGTAAGAAAGTTCTCCCATATGTGACATTTCAAATTCATTGGTCATTATTTTTGAGAATTCTTGACATAATTGATCATTTGTTGAACCAAAAATAATATCATCTGCATTATTTGAACTATTAGAATATCTTTATGATCTTTCTTAATAAAAAGTGTCTGATCAACCTTTCCAATTTGAAATCCTGAGTCTACTAAATATGTTTTAAGACGTTCATACCAAGTGCGAGGTGCTTGTTTCAATCCCTATAATGCCTTTTTCAGTTTATAAACATAATCAGGATATTTTCATGAGCAAATAGTGGAGGTTGTTCAACATATACTCGTTCTTTAATGTAGCCATTTAAGAAAGCGCTTTTAACGTCCATTTGATAAAACTTAAAGTTATGATGACAAACGTATGCTAATAGTATTCGAATTGCTTCTACTCGTGCAATTGGTGCAAAGGTTTCTTCATAATCTATGTCTTCTTCTAGATTGTAACCTTGTGCAACAAGTCTTGCTTTATTTCTAGTGATATTACCCAATTCATCTGCTTTATTTTTGTAAACCCATTTTGCTCCAATAACAGTTTGATCATTTGGTCTTGGAACTAGTTCCCAGACTTCATTATGTTCAAACTGGTTTAGTTCTTCTTGCATGGCGATTATCCAGTTTTCATCTGTTGATGCTTCTTTATGATTTTTGGGTTCGACATTTGATAAAAAGGCTACATTACTTACTAAATTAAGTTGACTTCTTGTCCTTACGTTTGAAGTTATATCTCCAATGATATTTTGAGTTGGATGATCTCTTAATATTCTTGGTGGAGATCGAACTTCATTAGCAAGAATATTTTGATTATTGATATTATCTTGTAATTCTGTAGCTTTATTCTCTATATTATTATGAATAATGTTTTCATCTTCTCTGTATATTTCAATATCATCATCACGTGAAGGATTATTTTTCAGAGTATCTGAATTTAAATAATTTTGAATAATATTTTCGTCAAATGATACATGAAGTGATTCTTCGATTTTACCGGTTCTTTTATTAAAAATACGATAGGCTTTGCTATGCTCAGAATATCCTAAGAATATTCCTTTGTTAAATTTTGAATCGAATTTTCCAAGCTGATCTTTTGTATTTAAAACAAAACATTTCGAACCAAAAACTTTGAAATAAGATATATTTGGTTTTCTACCAGCAAAAAAGCTCATATGGAGTGTTTTTAGTAAGTGCTCGAATGGAAACACGGTTCCAAACATAGCAAGTTGTTGCGACTGCTTCAGCCCAAAAATGTTTTGGTAATGTACTTCCATTTAATAATATTCTAGCACATTCTTGTAAAGTTCTATTCTTACCTTCTACAACTCCATTTTGTTGTGGAGTTCTAGGAAATGTAAAGTTATGAAAAATTCCTTTCTTTTGACAAAATAAATCAAATTTCTCGTTTTTAAATTCTCCTCCATGATCACTTCGTATATTCTTTATTTTTAAATTAGTTAAGTTCTGAATTTGCTTGACGAAATTCTTAAAAATATCAAAAGTATCGCTTTTATTCCTTAAAAACATAGTCCAAGTATATCTTGAAAAATCATCAACAATTACAAACACATATCTACTATGATTTACGGATTGAACTTGAGTTGGTCCGAATAAATCCATGTGTAATAATTCAAGTGGTTGTAAGGTTGATATAACCTTTTTAGATTTAAAAGAGGATTTTGTTAATTTTCCAAGTTGACAAGCATCGCATAAATTTTCAGTTTTGAATTTTATTTTGGGTAATCCTCTTACAAGATCATTTTTAGATAATTTGTTCATGGATTTAAAGTTAATGTGACCAAATCGTTTGTGCCATAACCAAGGATCATTATCTTTGGCTAATAAACACATGTTCGGATTATTATTAATTTTCATATTTAAAATATAAATATTTTTGTCTCGATTTCCTTCGAAAATAAGATTTTGGTTTGAATCAAATATACTACATTTATTTTTGAAAAATGTTATTTTAAAACCTTTATCACACAATTGACTTATACTTAATAAATTGTGTTTTAAATACTTAACTAATAAAATACCGAAATAAGAGGTGAATTAGATATACCATAATTGCTCACATCGCCTTTGTCGATGATGTATCCTTTGGAATTATCTCCAAATGTGACAGTTCATCCTTTTGAGTAAGTAATATTTTGTTAGTATTTCCTTGTCTCCAGTCATGCGTTTTGAGCAATCACCGTCTAGTATCCATTTTCCTTTGTTTTTGTATAGTGGAACCTGCAAAAATAATAAAAAAATTCATTGGTACCCACTTCCTCCGTTAGGGTCCTAAGGGTTAAGTCTTAGGAAGCCAAACCCAAGAGGGCTTAGGTTCCTTACTATTTTAATGAACCGTATCTAAAAAGTTTTTAATATATTTATTCCTAATAAGAATATTATTTGTTTTAGGAATCCATATACTAATATTTTCCGAATATTTTTTCTTAGTAGAAGTATTTAATTTTCTACCAGAAATTCTTGGTTTATTATTAAAATTTAAATTGGATTTCCTTTTTGAATTTATTGTATTATCATATCCAAGTCCTTTTTTATTAAAAACCGACTGAGAATTTTCTAAAATTTTAGATAAATTCTCTCTACCCTTGTTAAAATTATTTACGTTTTTAGAAATACTTTCTAATTTAGTTTTTAAACTAGAATTTTATAACTCTATAATTTTAACTTTATTATTCAAATCTTGATTTTCAGAAAGCAATAAATCATTTTTATTCTTTTGAATTTCTATTTCTTGACTTAATAAAGAAATTTGAGAATTTGCATTTGAAAGAGAATCTTGTAATCTTCTGATTTCATCTTCTAAGATTTATTTTTCATCTTTCAAAAGGTCTCTCTCAAATTCGGCTTTGTTTTTGTCTTCCTTAGCTTGTTTAAATTTTCTTTTAAACATTTTTCTAGATTCTAAAATTTCAGTATTTATTTCTACTAATTCATCAAAAGTAAAATCACTTACATCGTTGTCTTTAGCCATAAAGCACACATTTGCTTGCTCACTATAGCTGTCACAATCACTTTCAGAAGATGAGTCTGAATTATCCCAAGTGACTGAAAAAGCTCGTTTCTTTGATTTTTCACTTTTGCGATTTCTCTTTAGCTCTGGACAGTTCTTTTGATAGTGTCCGGTCTTGTGACAGTTGAAACATTCTACTAAAGCCGGATCAAGTTCTTTTAATGAATTCTTCTTTATATTTTTACTTTGACTCTTTCGGTATTTTAAAAAATTTCTAATTTTTTTAGCAACAAATGCTATATCTTCTTCATCTGAATCGGAATCTTCTTTTTCTGCATGGAAAGCTAAATTCTTCTTATCTTCACTACAACAAAATGACCCTATTAAAACTGTGGAAAACAGTTGTAAAAGACCTTTTACAACGGTGGGACAACCGTCGTCTATTAAGAAGTTGTAATAGACTAAAATATTTTACAACTATCTTGCATCGTTGCAACACCGTTGTGAAATGTATATTTTACAACTGTTTTCCACCGTTGTAATAAAAGCTATTACAACTTTTTTGCACCGTTGTAGTAAAAGCTATTACAAATGGTATGCACCGTTGTGACTATTGAATATCACAATATGATTTTTGTTTGATTATACATTACATCTCATATAGAAATAAATATTTATATTAAATAAAATGTTATTGCATTGAATTTGATACTCAAACGATTATTTTATTCAATTAAATATTTTATTTCAATATTAGAAATAGTACAACTTTCTGACCTCATTATTATACAACTCACTACTACATAATACAGTCAATCACATATACATTCCTCACCATAGACTGATTACTCGGTACACACAATTACATATACTCTTCCATATAAATAGACATACACACTTTCATATAAATATACATACACACTGCGCACACACCGAGTTTTTATATGCTTCAACATCCTGTCTAGTCGCCTGTATACCAATCGCAAAATTTCTCATAGTAAACTAAAACAAAAATATATTTAATTCAAATAAGGATGAAAAATCTAACTGTGTATTATGTGATACATTAATGCCAATATTCCATACTAAGCATAAACCAACAAAATTGAAAAAAAACATGATATCAACGGTCACCTGGCTAGTTTTTTGCCAAAGAAAAATCTCCACCGACCCCCTGGTCCAGTTTTCGACATAAGAACGAAATCAGTTTGCTTTCTTAACTTTCTTCTTTGATTTCTGAAATGATAACGTTTGCCTTCCTAAATATACATGCCAAGTATATGTTAGAAGAGTGTATTGTAAACGTATCAAACATTTAAGAAAAAGACAAAATCAAGGATAAGAGAAAATATACTCTCGAACACTTTCAAACCTGGGAAAATATACATGCCAAGTATATGTCCTAACATTGCTTGGAATACAGGATGCACAAGCTGTAAAAGTTATGAAAGCAAACAAGAAATCAATCTTCTTAATCATGGGCAATGAATAACTGAATGCATGTTGTTCGAAGAGTTACTTGCAATGCTCTTGTTTCTAACTACTGTTTTTTTACAGCCCTAACAGTTTCATCAAAGTACGCAGCTTCAGCATCATACCTGTAAGAAAATCAATATTATTCAGTCTAGTTCATTTTTCATAAACATCATTATGACTATAAAAATGAAAGATTTGTGTTTGAATGTTAAGAGTTATAACTTAGAAATTTACCAATTCATATGAAAGTTCAAGCATACTTTTTGGATGTTTATGAAATGTTGTATTATAGCACAAAGTCAGTATAATATGTACTTGCTTTTTTTAGCCAAATATTTTCATTCTCTTGAATGCAGCTGGTAAAATGCTCATGGTAAATGATTAACAAGATACAAGAAAGCATACCTCGTACATTAATGGTTGTGAATATCATTTAAAAATTCAAGGCTGCAACATATAATTTTCATCCGAAAAATCCAAAACTAGTTCTTTCATGATTGATAAAACCTTTCTAGCAATTTTTTCATCCTTTAGTGACCAACTGCAGCAAAAATATTCAAAGCCATTTGCAAAAATATTCAAAGCCATTTGCAAAATCTATCACCAAGGGGCAAAAAATTGAATGTTATACTTACATACTCCATGATCTCCACTTTTGACTGAGCACTTTGTTTTTCCTAGCAAAGATTTCTTATTGTTGCTATTAATTAATTATCAACACAGAAAATTTGAATGTTAAAAGGATTATAAAGAACAAAAGCATGTATATTAGTGATCATTAACAAATACAGTGGCATACATCCTTCATTCCTTGTTAGGTCAACAATTATTTTCTTGCAATTGCTTTAAGTATAAAAAAAATCAATTGGTTGAGGTCGAGAATATTAGTGTAACTGTACGGTGACAAGAGCATGTTAATTTAAACACACGAAACTCATCACTCTGTTGCAAAAGATTCAGTTGATATGTAAGTATGTAACCAGTCTTCCAATACTTGTAACATAATGGTTGCTAACATAGCTCAAATGCAGAGCAGTTGAATGTAGGAAGGCATGATCATATGCTGCAACTTTTAAGGACTCATATGTACAAGTACTATATCAATGCAAATTGAGGATTAATATCAATAAAGCATTAGTCATTACCCAAAATCGATATGCTATTGAAAAACTACTTAAGTTTTCAAATCCTATCCAAATAACTTATTTTCCCAATTAAAGTACAGCGTGGATAGCTGTTATGATTGTATACATCATCATACAATATAAAGAAGCCAACCAAAATATTAGGTTTCCATGTTCTGCTCATAACCGAAGCAGTAATAGTTTTACAGTGAATAAATAACCAGTGCCTCCAAATATTTCATTTTAGCCTCGGTATTACGTAGATTATGCAAAACAGAATTTGAGAAATGATACCTGTCAACAGTATATATGATAAAAAATATAGTGCGAATTGGATATCAGAGCTGTAGGATTGCAAACTGCAACTTTTACTTGCAAATTTGTCAAGCCACATCCAAGCCTTAAAAAAAGTGAGCAAACCCAACCATCATCCTCATCTAGCACCATTTCTCCACTGTCAACACACCAGCATTGTAAACATACTAACTACCCTGTCAACCTGTCACAAAATCAAACTCCAACAGCCCTGCCCGAACAGCCACCATCAAGAAACCTTCCTCTTCGGCAAACCCATCAACACAATAAAACACACAACCTTCATCAACTCGAACTCCTTGCTCCTACCACAATCCACTAACACCCTGCAACTCACACCATCATACGACTTGCCTCACCACAAAATCAACATCGTGAAATCCATCAATCATCTCACCCAAACAGTTTCAACCCGCTGCACCAGATATTCGCAAATCATCGAAACCCGAATCGAGCAATGGAATTTGACTTCAGCACCCAAACCCACAAAACCCATCTTCCAGTTCGACCTTTGCGAACCCTTTCATGCTGCTTCCAATCTACGAAAAAATGGCAAGTTCATCGATTTGGATCTGGTGCCAATTCGAGTAGAAGAGGTGATGTGAAATCGGCTTGAAAAGGAGATGCAGATTTGACCTAGATCTGACGCGAACAGTCGGATTACTAAAATTCGGTGAAGAGGAGCGATACGCAGTTGAAAAGGTTAACAGATAAATCAGATTTGAGGAATACTGATTTGGCAAGAAGAAAAAGCAGGTGATATTTGGTTGGAAGCGGTGGAGGTGATGTAATGGAATTTTGTATGGCGGTGGAGTGGGGGCCTGAAAAGTTGAAGATGGGTTTTGTGGGTTCGAGCAGAAGAGATGACGTTAATGGAATCGATATAAAATTACTGTTCACAAGGTAATTTGAATTTTGCGGTGGAGCCAGAATTTTCGTATAGCGGGAAAGTTGCTAGAATTGGTCAAATTGTTTTGAATTTCATTTAATATGTAAAGTTAAATAAGTATTCGTTTTGAAGATATTAAAAACGGAAAAAATTTGATATGGGGGGAAGTGGGCAACAGATTCCATCATTTAACTATATTTTTGGAAGTTATTATAATGATAAGTTATATTTTATATAGTAACTATTTATTAGTGTTTTGAAAATATATTAAAATGTTGTATAAATTTGTTGAAATTTTTATAAAACTGTTAAATATTACTTGTTATTTATTTAATTATGGTTATTACTTCTTAATGGTTAATTATTAATTCCAAATTATTAGCGATTAATAAATGATAGTCAAAATTTTAATATTAATTAAAAATTAATTAATATTTATAAATCATCATTACTAATCGTTTCATAATTCAAAATAATTTTTCATAACTTATAGTCATTAATTGTTTAATTATTAATTACTAATTGATTATTAATAGTAATTATTAGTTATTAATTATAAATAATCAATATAAATGTATTAAATATTAATTATTAGTTGTTAATTAATTATATTAAAGTATAGTCATATATTACAACAGTCAAAAAATAAAAGTTGTGATAGGCTTTTATTACAACTGTCAAAATAACACGGTTGTGAAAAATAAGTTTATTACAACTTTTCTGGAAAAAAAGTTGTAAAAAACATTTATTACAACGGTGCTTTTACCACCGTTGTAAAATTAAAGTTGTAATATGGTGTTTTTGTTGTAGTGCTTGTACCTGTGCTTTCTTTTCCTGCAAGTTCACTTCATATGACATTAGATTACCGATCAATTCTTCCGGTTTCATGGCAGAGAGATCACTAGCTTCTTCTATCGCTAATATTTTTCTCTCCCATTCATCGGTTAAAGAATTTATTTTTTTTAAAACTATGTCAAAGTCGGAATGTTTTTCTCCTAGTCCTAATAATGAATGATAAATATTTTGAAAACGTGAATACATATAATTTATGGATTCGTTCTCATTCATCTTAAAATTTTGAAACTGATTTTTGAGCATCGAAATTTTACTTTGTTTAACTTTGTTAGTGCCTTCATGAGTAATCTTAAGTGTTCTCCAAATTTCATATGAAGTGTTGCACATACAAATCCGATTGAACTCATTTCTATCAAGTGCACAATGTAGCATATTCATGGCCTTAGCATTTGCAGTAGCTTCATTTTTCATAGTATTTGACCGTTCAGTGTATGCAATAGTAGGTGATGTATATTCTTTTTGAGTAATATTCCATGCATCATAGTTATTAGCTTGCATGTATATTCTCATTCTAGTAGCCCAATAACTATAATTCATGCCATTATAGAAGGGTGGTCTAGCCGTTGATTGGCTTTTAGAATATCCGATGTTATTGCTAATGCTAGTGTTACTGTCCATATTATCTAATTATCAAATAACGGTTTTACGGTTATATGATAGCCTTGCTCTGATACCAATTGAAAAGTCGGTGTGTATACGACTTAAGGATCTTTCTATATGGATATTGCGGAATATAAATGTGATACTAACTAGTTGATTCTAAAATGATATATCACAAATAATAAAATGCAGTAAAGTAAGTTAAAAATATACCAGGAATTTTATACTGGTTTGGACTTCCCGCCCTACGTCCAGTCCCGAAGCTCCTCTTCGGAATTCACTAATAACGTCCTCTCTTAACTCGGAGGAATAGGTCAGTACACCCGAGCCCTAACAAGGATGCCTCTCGCCTGAGCAACTACACAGGTCTACAATAATTACAAGAGTTTGACTTCTGATTTGTGTTCTCGAATCAACACGGATAGCCAATATTTTAAGTACAACCTTCCTATAATCTGATCTTCGGGTATATGCTTTGAATGCGAAGATTTAAGGAAGTAAAATTTACTTGTTGAATCAAATGATATTAATATGGTTCACGGATTCAACAAGTATTGAAATTGGAGAGCTTTTAATTGCAAAGAATGTAAATGGGAGATTAGAATGATGATCAGAAAATTCAGTAAAATTCAGAAAGATTAATTTATTGTAAAACATAATTGAAGTTGTTTATATAATAGTCTAAGAGTAGCAATCATTCATAAATAGTTTCCATAAAAAGATATGTTCATTTCCTTTGATTAATGAAGAGGAATCTCTTCATGAATGGAAGCAACTCTTCAGAAAACAAGTTCTGGGTCGAATCAGTCGAGTGGTTAAAAATCATCAGTTGACTGGTAGAAATAATTTATTTATATAAAACTTTTAAAACTAGCCGTTATGTGCAAAAATTGCTCGACCAGTCGACTGGTGGATTTCCTACCAGTCGATTGGGAGGCAATTTCATGCACAATCTGGATTTTTTAAGGTTTTAAGTTATATATATATATATATATAACTTGATTAGCACATTCGTGTATACTTGAGGATAATTTTTAACATAATTATAACATGATTCAATGTACATATATATATATATATAAACCTTATCTTTATGATTTGATTCCCATAGTAGCTTTATTCGTCGACATCGATCAAAATCTCGTTATTCAACACGGGCGACTGTGATTGCAATCTATGAGCGGACATGGGATACATGTGCGACCTCTGGCTTCTCCATGTTTCTTTCTAGGTTCGATTGACCGGAGTAGTATAAACGAACGGCTTCAAAGTGGAGCATGTTACTGGAGCCAATTCTTCTTTTTGTCTTGTACGACCGGTTTCTTCGGTACAAGGACGAGCGACTTCTTCAAATATGGACGATCTTTGCAAGATGCACGATCCTTACTGATTTTGCGGCATGCCATTCTTGAGCTAACTTCGTGTGTGCTCTACATGGCCGTGCTGCGCTATATGACCAATCCTGATTATGATAAGCGGACGACCCACCTTGTTCTGATGTTCAAGCGACTTTGTTTGGCACAAGTGACCAATATTTGCTCTCATGCTCGAACCGTGGCTTATGTTTAACTTTGTTGTGTACGAACGACCTTGGTTGAGGCATGAGTATACGAGCCTCGGGAGTGCTCATCTTACAGTTCTAACATAGACTTAATCCTTCAATGTACGTATGATTCTTAAGGGATAAAAACTATTGGCCTCACTACAATACTCAACAAACAGCGGAAATAGAAATACTAGATAATAGCATAATATTACGCCATCCTCCTGCTCACCATCGCACAACAGCATCGTCCTCATTAAGCACTGCTACCTGTAAATTGCTACTCATTCTGCCAACCCATAATTGGATGAACGGCCCAAGGTAATAAGAGGAAACATAAAACCTTGAGTCAGACAACGTCTTAATGAGCGATTAAGCAGCTATCTAACATCACCAACAAAGTATATGAGAATAGGTAGATTAACCAATCAATCTACCTGAAACATCAGAGAAGAAATCCAAACTCATCTTCCCCACATCTGTAACAACCCGTATTTCGATAACATGTAAAGACAAGAATCAAGGCAGAATTAAATTATAAAATCTGAATCAGGATAAATGGGTTGCGCCATTGCGTTCGTCTCGGAAAAATACGCGAAATAGAGTCCGAAATTTCGTAAATCGGAGTCCGTATGAAGAAGATATGGACGAACGAAGTTAGGTAGAAAAACCGAAAACAAGCCAGAATGCACTAGCGCACTTGTGAAGTGCGCCAGCACAAAAATACACTGGCGCACTTGGGAAGTGCGCCCGTGTCGAGCCAGAAACCTGCACAGCCTTCTGGCTTGACCCTGGCTGGCCTGGTGTACCTGTTTTGGCCCTTGGTCTTGTTTTGGAGGCTTGTGACGATTTTTGAGGGCTGGGATCTATCCTAGGGTTAATCTAACGGCCTAAACTACCCCTAATCTCTATAAATAAACCCCTAACCTACCCCTAAACCCTCATTATTCACTCATGTAACTAAACTATGGCCAAATTTCTACTCTCATGGCCTCCATCTCAAATCCCTAGAGCCTATGCATTCAAATCGGGTTCAAATCAAAAGGTGCAAGCTTGCTACATCAAATAGAGGCCAAATCAACATTTCTATGCGAGTTTCATGATGGTTCTTCATCAAAGGAGCCACCTTTCTTTGTCATGATGATGCATGATCCCTTTCCTAAGCCTTGCCTATGTAAGTTCTAGCTACTTTTAGATGGAAACGGTAGTTTTGATAATGACATGGGATAAAATGAGGCTAAACATGATTATGCGAACCTATATGAACCTTACCTTGCCTCTTGTGTTTATATTTATGATTTTAGGCCTTGTGAGTGACTTAATCATGCCTCTCATGCTATGCATAACCTAGTTCAACTTGCAAGTTTGGATCTTTATGCATGAAATGCTAGCATGAACCTTTAGGAACCATTTTACTTGTGAAACATTGGCTAAGACTAGATTTTGGGGCTTATGCATGTTTATGAACCCAAACCCCTTATGTTATCATGCAAGTTTGTGGCCAAATCCTTTATGAGATTATGCATGCTTGTGGCCAATCCCTTTTTTTTAAGTTGTGCATGCTTATGGCCAAACCCTTATTGATAATATGCATGTTTGTGGCCAAATTCCCTTGTGACATTTTGTGTGTTTGTGGCCAAAACCCCTTTTTATGACACTATGCATGTTCAAGGCCAATTTGTAGTCATAGTATTCCTACTATGTTGACTCGTCTATACTTATGTTGGAAACACGTTTTGGGGGTTAGGTTAGACGAGCGTGAGCATACATGAAAAACTTAACTTGACGTTTCATGAAATATGATGTGAAACATGATTTGGGTTAAATGGGTATAACATGACGACATGTAACATTAAATATAACATGGAAGTTAACATGTAAATATGCATAAAAACATGGGCTTGGGAATTTACCTATTAAGTTAGGTCTACCCATTGGGAATTTACCTATTAAGTTAGGTCTACCCAATTGCTTGAAAAACTTGACCATGAACATGACACTAGACTAAACATGAAAGTGACCAACTCGAGGTTGGGTTGAGTTTGCAACGTAAAACTACCTGGAACCGACCGGCCTAACTAGTAGTTGCAAACAATAGGACTCAATGTGAGAAGTTGGTCATGTTGTGCTTGAACCCGAGGTTAGACCAAGTTGTGGTGTAAATCTACCAGGACCCGCCCGGCTTAACTAGTAACCACAACAAAGTCTAATGTGAGAGGTTGGGGTGCATTAAATAATTAACGCCACATAATAGGGTTAAGTTAATTTGATTAATGAGGCTTAACCAAATATGACATCGACAAATGGGTTAAGTAATTTGATTAGGCTAATGATACTTAACAAAACATGATAGGGTTGGGTAGGTTAAGTAACTTGATTTGCCTAACGACACTTGACCATTTTTATACGACGAGGGGACGGGATTAAGTTAACCAACACTTAATCAATCCAACATGATAACTTGATAAGGTTAAGTAAATTTTCTTAGTAACACTTAACCGTTGAATACAGTTAATGGATGGGGTTAAGTCAACTCAGACCTAACTAATTTAAACATGGTAATTGGACGGGGTTAAGTTAATTTACACTTAACTAATCCAACTCGTTAGTTTGATGTGGTTAAGTGACCTATACTTAACCAATCTAACGTGAAAACATGATAAGGCTAAGTCACGAATCACTTGAATACGCTTGACCGATTTGACTCGGTAATTTGACAAGGTCAAGTTAATTTATATAATTAACCAATCTAAAATGATAATTAGACGAGGTTAAGTTATGGATTGCTTAATATACTTAGCCAACTTGACACATGGTTTGTAAGGTTAGGTCTTGGACTTGGATACTTAGCCAATTTTGACATGGTTTGTAGACGGGCTAAGTTATGAACTTAAGTGACACTTAACCCATTAGATAAACCCTAATTCGGAGGGATTAGGTAAATAACCATAGTTAACAAGGATTATGGAAATAAGGCTAAGTGGTAAACCTTAGTTAAGGGAAACTAAGTAATAATTCTTAGTCAAGGAAATTTGGACCATTTCTTAGATAGATTAGTAACCCGATACGTTAGGTCAGCGTTTAAGTATGCGTGTAGGAGCAGGCTATCTGATTTAGATAAAGGCTCCAACGAACTGGGTAATGAAGCAGCGGCTTCGGGGAACGTGAGGATATTCTTGGGATCCCTCTATGAGTTGCCAGGTCATTATACTAGGCTCACGAGAGGTTGAGGTCTGCGGTAGAAGAACCAAGAATATGCCTTGGTTGCTATGCGAGCGACCTAAAGACTGGGGTGGATAGCAGTGAGTCGACGAATACATAAGGTGCCCGAGATAGCAAGTTCGTCGATCATCTACCATCTTGAGCCAAGCGTGTACGTACGGAAAGGCAGGGAACACCCAACAGACCATAATTGCTATCTAATTATGGGTGAGGTAGGCCGTAGGATGTGGGCTGGCCGGAGTGTAGTTCTCATGCAAGATTTTCTCTTGTGTTGCCTTTCACTAGTTGAGGGAGGGGTCTCGTGGGACCATAGCCACGTGTAGAAAAGCAGACCTTAGTATCTGCATCGGCAGATAAATCTAAAGCTCCCGACCGAGTCCTGTATTTCTTGTTTTGCCCTGTGACAGGACTCGGATGGCACGATGTGATACACGTGCATACAGTTATAGAAAAACGATTCACGATGAATGCGTGGGAAAAAGGGCGCGGTTGAGGGTTAGCGTAATCCCTAGTGGCCTAGGTGGCTTAGCCCAAACCGAAATACGAAAGCGTGCAATAGGTAAGCGTAATCCCTAGTGGTGCTAGGTGGCGTAAGTCCTAGTAGTTCAAACGATGATTCATATGGAAGAGCCTAGCTAGAACAAGGGTGACAGTCCAAACGATTTCAAGGATAATACGACATGAGGAAGCCCGTACGAGGTACGGCAAAGGACTGAACTTATATACATGGAAAGAAACATATGATTTGAGTAACCTATATACGCGATATATTAGGTTGACATGGACCATTACATGACATTGGGAAAGGGACAATCATGGTTAATACATGACGCGGATTGGAATACTAGTACGAGGGGTGCAGAGCAAATATACACGTTAGAACCATGAAAGATATACAGAATAAATACCGTGGGATGTTAGACAGGGTAGATAACCTTGGATAGTATACTTGATGGAAACCTGACGATGTGATACCTTGACTTATCATGACACCGTAGTTTATCATGATATCTTAGCTTACCTTACTAAAGTAGTTCAACCGGCTACCCTGGTTTAGTTTATCTATCTTGTAGTTATCCTTATGTTTACTTTCAGTTTATGCATGTCATGTTACCTTTACCTGTTTTTATACTGGAAGTAGATAGGACTTACTCAGTCTTTTTGACTGACCCGTTTTGTTTCGCCTCTTTTCTTCCGTTTCCCCCCCAGGTTACAGGGAGGAAACAATGCTGTTTAGTTCGGATTTCTTCTGCTTGAAGGTCATCATGGGTGGCTTGGACTTTTCTTGGCTATGGCTACTTTACTGTTTTTACTTGGGGAATAATTTATGAAAATGTCTTTATGCTTCTTTACTATTGCAAGACAGGTTTTGATGTACTCTGATGTAAAAGGCTTTAGACCTTATTCATTCATGTTATGAAAGTTTGATTTTACTTCCGCTATTTTATATGTTCTGTCTTGTGATATTTCTGTGCATGTTTACCAATAATGCCCCTCTAAAGCTAGTGCATTCCTTTGCGAGTGACCCTAGCGGAGGTGGGGTGTTACATTTGGTATCAGAGCAGAAGGTTACCAGACTGGGCAAAAGTTTTTAAAGACCTTCTGAAAATTATTTGAAAAGCCGTTTACAAAGAAGCATTTTTCAAGAAAGTTTTCTTTTAAAAAGAAAAGGCTATTCCCCAAAGGCCATTAGCATTATCCTTGTTTCCTTGATTGAATCTCTTTTCCTTTCTTTCCTCCATCTGTAGTCACAGTGGTTTTGACTGCGACTAGTCTTTCTAGCTGCGTAAGTGTTTCCCGTACGATGGAGGTGGTTCTCGAGAGACCGTTGCAGAGTTATGCATGAAAGGATAGTAAGAACAAGGATAAAGGATACGAACTCAGGGATAAGCAACATGTTGGTATGGCTGAGTCCTAAAAGGAGGGAGAAAGATGAACAATGAAACCCATGACGAGAGAGTACCTTTGGCATGGTGGAACGGGACGGATAGTTAAGTATCATGGGACAAGGACAAGATCATCGAGAGGGCAATAGTATGCTCTCATTTCTAGGGTACCTAAAAGAAATGGTGTCGTTTCTAGTAAAGGCTTAGTCGTTCCTTTCTATCATCCCGTCCAGACTTTGTCTTGATCATCGTATCATTTAAGTCTGCTTGGATAGATGAGTCTCTGCACCTTAGTACTAGCATAGAAGAGGATTCTATTTTGTCCCAAATCTTGTTAGAGGATCGGTCCATTTATTCATGACCTGTTTGGATTTGAGAGTGCCCATGTTTTTGGAACTATGGATGGATTCTAGGGGTAAAGTGGTTATCCAGTAAGGGGTGCCATTCTCGGTTTTGGAAAGAGGGTAGTTAGACTCTCGACTCATCTTGGTGATACCCTCGAAGCCCCGTGTAACCTTTTTGGGTTCTATCATGGTTAGTTACCTAGAATCCCGGGATGTAGTTATTGGTAATCCGTTCGAATAGAATTCGCCGCTAAGGCAGATGGTTCGTTTCGATTATGCATGTGTTATGGGAATCACCCTAGTAAGTGCACTTGATAACCCGGTTGGCATCTGTTTACTTTCAAGAGAAAGTTCTACTACGTGGAATACCTTATGGTACGAGGTCCGAGATTCACTAGTGAATTTTGGAAAGCTTGCATGAGATCATGAGTACGCAGTCATGTTTGCGCCAAGTGTGCAAGTGGAACGAGAGGCGACGAAGAAATGAGTTCCAACTCATGTTATGGAAACAGGAAATAAGAAGCTACGAAATCGCGAAGTTAAAAGACGGTCAAGGCACAATGGAATTAAGCTCAAGGAAATACGACTTTGATGGTCAAAGACTAGATGCGCGCATGATATCTCTTTTTGGGGAGTATATCTTTGATCCCTGTTTTCTGTAGAGCTTACTTGTAGGCTATCTTTTGTGGACATCCTCTCGGTCCTATTTTCTGTTACAAACCCCGTAAGGAGTTTGTCTTTTTTATCTTCTCGACCCTGTTTCAGGGAATCCTAGGTAGAACCCTATGGATGTAAACATGTATTTGAAACATGTTATGATTGATATGGTTGCAAGTGGTTGAGAGTGGTTGCTCGTGGATGCGCGAATACATATTAGATACTAGCTCGACTCGGTCACATTTCATATTGCATATGCACGAGTATTTATACTTGTTTATGGATGAAATCGAATGTGTTATCATGCGGTTGTTGCATATGAATGAATGATTGTGCACGCATATAGTATATATATGACTAGGACTATTTGCATACATGTTGGATTCATGGCACTATACATATTTTTGCATTAGAAAGATTATTCAGGCCTGATCATTAGCATTAGCTAAGGAACATGTACACACACGTTTTGCATATATTCATACAGCATTAGAAATCATCTAAGGACAATGGTTGCTTGTGGATGATGTTTTGAGTAGATGAATGATGGATGGTAGGATATGTTCTTCCTAACTTGGAGATTTCGGGGACGAAATCCTAAAAGGTGGGGAGAATGTAACAACCCGTATTTCGATAACATGTAAAGACAAGAATCAAGGCAGAATTAAATTATAAAATCTGAATCAGGATAAATGGGTTGCGCCATTGCGTTCGTCTCGAAAAAATACGCGAAATAGAGTCCGAAATTTCGTAAATCGGAGTCCGTATGAAGAAGATATGGACGAACGAAGTTAGGCAGAAAAACCGAAAACAAGCCAGAATGCACTGGCGCACTTGTGAAGTGCGCCAGCACAAAAATACACTGGCGCACTTGGGAAGTGCGCCCGTGTCGAGCCAGAAACCTGCACAGCCTTCTGGCTTGACCCTGGCTGGCCTGGTGTACCTGTTTTGGCCCTTGGTCTTGTTTTGGAGGCTTGTGACGATTTTTGAGGGCTGGGATCTATCCTAGGGTTAATCTAACGGCCTAAACTACCCCTAATCTCTATAAATAAACCCCTAACCTACCCCTAAACCCTCATTATTCACTCATGTAACTAAACTATGGCCAAATTTCTACTCTCATGGCCTCCATCTCAAATCCCTAGAGCCTATGCATTCAAATCGGGTTCAAATCAAAAGGTGCAAGCTTGCTACATCAAATAGAGGCCAAATCAACATTTCTATGCGAGTTTCATGATGGTTCTTCATCAAAGGAGCCACCTTTCTTCGTCATGATGATGCATGATCCCTTTCCTAAGCCTTGCCTATGTAAGTTCTAGCTACTTTTAGATGGAAACGGTAGTTTTGATAATGACATGGGATAAAATGAGGCTAAACATGATTATGCGAACCTATATGAACCTTACCTTGCCTCTTGTGTTTATATTTATGATTTTAGGCCTTGTGAGTGACTTAATCATGCCTCTCATGCTATGCATAACCTAGTTCAACTTGCAAGTTTGGATCTTTATGCATGAAATGCTAGCATGAACCTTTAGGAACCATTTTACTTGTGAAACATTGGCTAAGACTAGATTTTGGGGCTTATGCATGTTTATGAACCCAAACCCCTTATGTTATCATGCAAGTTTGTGGCCAAATCCTTTATGAGATTATGCATGCTTGTGGCCAATCCCTTTTTTTTAAGTTGTGCATGCTTATGGCCAAACCCTTATTGATAATATGCATGTTTGTGGCCAAATTCCCTTGTGACATTTTGTGTGTTTGTGGCCAAAACCCCTTTTTATGACACTATGCATGTTCAAGGCCAATTTGTAGTCATAGTATTCCTACTATGTTGACTCGTCTATACTTATGTTGGAAACACGTTTTGGGGGTTAGGTTAGACGAGCGTGAGCATACATGAAAAACTTAACTTGAAGTTTCATGAAATATGATGTGAAACATGATTTGGGTTAAATGGGTATAACATGACGACATGTAACATTAAATATAACATGGAAGTTAACATGTAAATATGCATAAAAACATGGGCTTGGGAATTTACCTATTAAGTTAGGTCTACCCATTGGGAATTTACCTATTAAGTTAGGTCTACCCAATTGCTTGAAAAACTTGACCATGAACATGACACTAGACTAAACATGAAAGTGACCAACTCGAGGTTGGGTTGAGTTTGCAACGTAAAACTACCCGGAACCGACCGGCCTAAATAGTAGTTGCAAACAATAGGACTCAATGTGAGAAGTTGGTCATGTTGTGCTTGAACTCGAGGTTAGACCAAGTTGTGGTGTAAATCTACCCGGACCCGCCCGGCTTAACTAGTAACCACAACAAAGTCTAATGTGAGAGGTTGGGGTGCATTAAATAATTAACGCCACATAATAGGGTTAAGTTAATTTGATTAATGAGGCTTAACCAAATATGACATCGACAAATGGGTTAAGTAATTTGATTAGGCTAATGATACTTAACAAAACATGATAGGGTTGGGTAGGTTAAGTAACTTGATTTGCCTAACGACACTTGACCATTTTTATACGACGAGGGGACGGGATTAAGTTAACCAACACTTAATCAATCCAACACGATAACTTGATAAGGTTAAGTAAATTTTCTTAGTAACACTTAACCGTTGAATACAGTTAATGGATGGGGTTAAGTCAACTCAGACCTAACTAATTTAAACATGGTAATTGGACGGGGTTAAGTTAATTTACACTTAACTAATCCAACTCGTTAGTTTGATGTGGTTAAGTGACCTATACTTAACCAATCTAACGTGAAAACATGATAAGGCTAAGTCACGAATCACTTGAATACGCTTGACCGATTTGACTCGGTAATTTGACAAGGTCAAGTTAATTTATATAATTAACCAATCTAAAATGATAATTAGACGAGGTTAAGTTATGGATTGCTTAATATACTTAGCCAACTTGACACATGGTTTGTAGGGTTAGGTCTTGGACTTGGATACTTAGCCAATTTTGACATGGTTTGTAGACGGGCTAAGTTATGAACTTAAGTGACACTTAACCCATTAGATAAACCCTAATTCGGAGGGATTAGGTAAATAACCATAGTTAACAAGGATTATGGAAATAAGGCTAAGTGGTAAACCTTAGTTAAGGGAAACTAAGTAATAATTCTTAATCAAGGAAATTTGGACCATTTCTTAGATAGATTAGTAACCCGATACGTTAGGTCAGCGTTTAAGTATGCGTGTAGGAGCAGGCTATCTGATTTAGATAAAGGCTCCAACGAACTGGGTAACGAAGCAGCGGCTTCGGGGAACGTGAGGATATTCTTGGGATCCCTCTATGAGTTGCCAGGTCATTATACTAGGCTCACGAGAGGTTGAGGTCTGCGGTAGAAGAACCAAGAATATGCCTTGGTTGCTATGCGAGCGACCTAAAGACTGGGGTGGATAGCAGTGAGTCGACGAATACATAAGGTGCCCGAGATAGCAAGTTCGTCGATCATCTACCATCTTGAGCCAAGCGTGTACGTACGGAAAGGCAGGGAACACCCAACAGACCATAATTGCTATCTAATTATGGGTGAGGTAGGCCGTAGGATGTGGGCTGGCCGGAGTGTAGTTCTCATGCAAGATTTTCTCTTGTGTTGCCTTTCACTAGTTGAGGGAGGGGTCTCGTGGGACCATAGCCACGTGTAGAAAAGCAGACCTTAGTATCTGCATCGGCAGATAAATCTAAAGCTCCCGACCGAGTCCTGTATTTCTTGTTTTGCCCTGTGACAGGACTCGGATGGCACGATGTGATACATGTGCATACAGTTATAGAAAAACGATTCGCGATGAATGCGTGGGAAAAAGGGCGCGGTTGAGGGTTAGCGTAATCCCTAGTGGCCTAGGTGGCTTAGCCCAAACCGAAATACGAAAGCGTGCAATAGGTAAGCGTAATCCCTAGTGGTGCTAGGTGGCGTAAGTCCTAGTAGTTCAAACGATGATTCATATGGAAGAGCCTAGCTAGAACAAGGGTGATAGTCCAAACGATTTCAAGGATAATACGACATGAGGAAGCCCGTACGAGGTACGGCAAAGGACTGAACTTATATACATGGAAAGAAACATATGATTTGAGTAACCTATATACGCGATATATTAGGTTGACATGGACCATTACATGACATTGGGAAAGGGACAATCATGGTTAATACATGACGCGGATTGGAATACTAGTACGAGGGGTGCAGAGCAAATATACACGTTAGAACCATGAAAGATATACAGAATAGATACCGTGGGATGTTAGACAGGGTAGATAACCTTGGATAGTATACTTGATGGAAACCTGACGATGTGATACCTTGACTTATCATGACACCGTAGTTTATCATGATATCTTAGCTTACCTTACTAAAGTAGTTCAACCGGCTACCCTGGTTTAGTTTATCTATCTTGTAGTTATCCTTATGTTTACTTTCAGTTTATGCATGTCATGTTACTTTTACCTGTTTTTATACTGGAAGTAGATAGGACTTACTCAGTCTTTTTGACTGACCCGTTTTGTTTCGCCTCTTTTCTTCCGTTTCCCCCCAGGTTACAGGGAGGAAACAATGCTGTTTAGTTCGGATTTCTTCTGCTTGAAGGTCATCATGGGTGGCTTGGACTTTTCTTGGCTATGGCTACTTTACTGTTTTTACTTGGGGAATAATTTATGAAAATGTCTTTATGCTTCTTTACTATTGCAAGACAGGTTTTGATGTACTCTGATGTAAAAGGCTTTAGACCTTATTCATTCATGTTATGAAAGTTTGATTTTACTTCCGCTATTTTATATGTTCTGTCTTGTGATATTTCTGTGCATGTTTACCAATAATGCCCCTCTAAAGCTAGTGCATTCCTTTGCGAGTGACCCTAGCGGAGGTGGGGTGTTACAACATCCGACAGTGATAGCCTTTACAAAACAAGAATTTAAAAAGTACAATACATCCATAACAATTAGTTATCAAGCACAGACCATCTTAATCGATATCAACATCCCTTAAACATAGGCCCCAAAGGCCTAAACCAACATCAGACAAGCATCCAAGAGATATCTCCTCCGATGTCGAATAATCTACACAAGACGATATAAGTAAAACAATCATCATCTATGACTCTAGCTATCACCGCCAATCCGCTTTGAAACCAACGTTAATCGTATGACCAACTAAATAATTTGCCATCAAATGTCAAGGGCTAATGGTAACCCCAGTTCTAGCAAAACTCCATACGCCATTCGACGACACGTATCTAAGCCCATCGAGCTGCACAGGGTACTCGACTTGTCAATTCTAGTCATTCGGGTGTCCCCATTATACCCTTGCTTTGAATCCACTAGAACCTACGATAACGATAATTTCTCAGCCTTCGATATCTCTAGCCATCTAGTCTGATATTGGTTGATAACCTCAAGTTCAATTTCTCGAGCAACTATTATCCATGAACTCACCCTCGAGAGTTGCTTTACATTCGTTGCATTATGACAATCAACGAACACATCCCTTCGACATTCCCCCTTGAATTCATTTTGAACTCACAACCATCACTGGACTAAAATAACATCGTTTTAGTTTCCTTTCAATTCACCAACCCATGTCTCGGGTCGCGCCTCAAAACCAACGACCTAACTCCCTCGGATCGCTCCTCAAAACCAATGACCCGACTTCTGCCATGTCACGAACTAACTGATATGTCTGAATGACCCAACTCTTCCAAGCTTGAATGATCTAACGTTGAGCGACCCGACTACCCGACCTGACGATGGATGACCCGACCCAGATCTTCGAATGACCTAACTCCTCCAAGCCTGAATGAGCTGACGTTGAGCGACCCGACTAAAGACCACCCGAACCAGATCTTTGACCATCCTAACTCCTCCAAGCCTGAACGATCTGACGTTGAGCGACCGGACTAAGGATGACCCGAAGCTCTTGAACGACCGGACCTTCATTTCTTGGAGCACAAGACATACGGCCTGACCCAAGAAAAACGACCCGACTCCAGATGTGACCAAAAATAGCCCCAATCTAGGCCAAAGCATCACCAAACGACAACATCGATGCGACTAATTCATACAAATCATCCAATTCAATCATAAACACTTTCTAAAATCATTAACAACATCAAAATGACAATTATTCATCGATAATCATATAAAATTCACCAAAATCATGATAAATCTATGAATAAACAAAATAATGGATCTAACTTGCATATACATATAAATTAACATAAGCATTAATGGTTTTAAGTTGCAAGATTAGATCCTATGGTGATTCAAACGGAAATATACTTACTATGATGTAGATCTAGGTGAAAACAAATTAAAATGATGAAAATATGAACAAACAACCCATATACTCGATCGAATCTGTGTGAGAGATGCTTATCGCTCACCAAATCTTCAAAACAACTAGAAAACAATTGATACTAAATCTAGACAGCGAAGAATTAGCTTTAAACTCTTCAACTTGATGAAATCTCACTTCTCTTGATTTAGATCTTGCTTTGATCGATGTACATCTTCGATCTTCTTCCTTAGATTTAGATTTTAATGGTGGAAAGGTGTATTGGATTGAGAAAGGAGGATCACGAGCTCAACCAAATGAGAGAATGAAGAAAAGTAACCCCCTCTCCATACCTTTAATCCCCTATTTATAGCCTTCCACCAGCCCACTAATGGGCCACTCCAGATCAGAGCATCAATGGCTTATAAAACCTAAACAGAAATTGTGAAACACTAAAATAGCGATTCCTCCCAAATCGCTGAACCAAATCTTTAATGTGACCACTCTACGGAATTGGCAACACCATTCCCTTTCCAATGAAATCGATCTCATCACCTGATTCGTTCCCAGTCAAAAGTTAGGCCCTATTCAAAACTGACGAGGGTAAAATGGTCGCAAATAAAATTGGTAAAAATTATGTTCATGTCTTACATCGCCATAAACAACATGTCAAAATATGAGAATGATCCAACCCTCAGGGAATAAAATAAAAATATTTTACGATTCTCCGATACATAAAATGCGGGCTGTTACAGCTATCACCGTCAATCCTACTTTGAAACCATCGTTAATCGTATGACCGGCTAAACAATTTTCCATCAACTGTCAAGGGCTAATGATAAACTCCAGTTCTAGCAAAAATTCCATATGCCATACGATGAAATGTAACTTGGCCCATCGAGCTGCCTAAGGTACTCGACCATACAATCGGTCTTTTAGGCATCCTTATTATATCCCTGCTTTGAGTTCGCTAGAACCTACGACAGCGGTAATTTCTCAGCCTTTGATATCTCTAGTCATCTAGCCTGATGACTGTTCATAAGCTCAAGTTCAAGTCCCGAGCAACCATTATCCACGAACTCACCCCCTGGAGTCATCTTCACATTCGTTGCATTACGAGATCAAGGAACACATCACATCACTTCGACATTCCCCCTTGAATTCACTTCGAAGTCACAACCACCATCAAGCCAAAAACATACATCATTTGGTCAATATTTGATTCATAGTGTTTCAGCCCGACTCATCAGGTCACCCAATCGACCCGACTTTATGGGTCACCAACGACTGACTCCCTGGGTCACCCAACGACCTAACTCCTTGGGTCACCCAATGACCTATCTCCCTGGGTCACCCAACAACCTAAGAAAAACAACCCAACTCCAGATCTGACCAAAATAGCTCCAACCTTGACCAAATCATCACCAAACGACAACATTGATGCGACCAATTCATCCCAATCATCCAATTCAACCATAAACACTTTATGAAATCATCAAAAATACTTAAACGACAATTAATCATGCATAAGCATATAAAATTCACCAAAATCATGATAAATCTATGAATGAACAAAATAATGGATCTAACTTGCATAAACATATGAATTAACATAAGAATTACCGGTTTTAAGTTGCTAGATTTGATCTTGTGGGGATTCAAATGAAAATATACTTACCATAATGTATGTCTAGGTTAAAACAACTTAAAATGATGAAAATATGATCAAATAACCCATGTACTCCATGTGTGAGATGTTTATCACTCACCAAAATCTTCAAAACAACAAGAAACCTGTTTGCGAACAAATTAAACAATTGAAAACAACTATAAAATCCGTTCAGCTTTCCTAAACAACAAGGATTGTTGTAGAGGATGTCGAACTCTGGGACCAAAAATATCTAAACTAGTAAATCCAATCAAGTTATTCCAGGATTTTGATTGAGTGGAAACACAGAAAATAACAGCAATTAAATAAAAAGAGAAATTTATATAATAAGAGAAAGCAATTAGGGGATAATGACATAGATTGGATTCATACTCATCAATAGCCAACAAATAAATATAGATCTAATTTATGTTTCTGTCACAAACATGAATCAACGATAATTAGGTTCTTAGAAACAAATAAGTAAATAACAACAAGCATAGCATATGCAGTAGCTGAGCTCTTAAACAACCATAGGCTATCAGGACAGATTCACTAATTAATTTCTAAAACCCTAAAATTAGATCTAAATCTGATAATTGTTAGATCGAACACGAATATACCCTATGAAGGAGCATATCTCTTAAACGACACAGAATATGAAGGTTCAGATCCAACCCTTGATTCAGATCCAGATCTACATGTATAAAGTCTTCATCTATTGGCTATGTGATTCATGTTGAATCATATCTATTAGCGTCATGACCCCCTAATCAAAGGGAATTAGCTAGACATAGCTAAAGAAGAAGAGAAAAAAAACTAAATAACATGAACATAAATAAAATAACAACTGAGAGAAAGGTAGAAGAAGAGTTTTATTCCAAGAAGAGAATTACAGAATAAAACTAAGTGTAATTACAAATGAAGGAGATATAGTGTATTTATAGTTGATATGACAAAGACTACTTGGCTATCTACACAATGTGGGACTAAAGATTTAGCTCAAATAACACATAAGCCAGTGTGAACGCAGCTGTAGAGTGAGAGGCTTTGTAAGTGAGCCAATGTGAACGCAGTGTGAGTGAATTTGCAATTGGCATAGCTTGCGGGCATCAAATGACATCAATTTCAATTGTTTTGAGCATGAATAGGAGCTCCCAACATCTGCAGCAAGCTATCTTTATGAAAAGGCATTGGATCATTAAAATATGCGGTAGAAGGTGGTTGAACAATAACATTTCTTCAAGATTTAATCTAACTCTCAAAATCATCACTCTTCATACACCAATTCTTCAAGCTTTTCAACAATTAAGTGCATTAGTCCATTCATCATAAATAATCTAAAAACACAACTATAAATACACAGTATCAATTATTTTAAATATAAAATAAGATAAATAAGCGGATAAAATATACACATTTACGTGTGTATCAAATACCCCCACACTTATCATTTTATTCGTCCTCGAATAAACTAAACTAAGATATGTCACACTTTCGTAGGAAACACGATTGCATTTAGCGTATGCAACAAGCCGTTAAACCCCTAGGTGTCCTTAGTAGGACGAGTGTTGTCTCGTGAGGGTTTTCAGCGGATACTACCCACAAAATCCAAAGCATCTTAAGTATGCAGATTAATCAAATGATATATTTAAGGTCTTTTACATTCCAAGGACTTTACTTGACTTCAATAATAACGGTTTAGTCCCAAATTGTCCATCCCATAATTGGTACAAAAATGAATAAAAAAATTCAAGCCGAATCGTAATTCCTTGATAACACTGTAATTGTCTTGAAGGTTAAGAGCGTGGTGTCAACCAAAGTTCTACACATCGACAATGTGCACCCAATCATTTATTCTTTTCTTTTTTTGAATAATTTTGCACCAGTGTAACTATAATGTATTGGATATGAGTTATGCATAGATGAAGGAGAAATTTGTAAGTTCTAAAAATATTCTAGATAAGAGGGCAAGTGTATTAGTTGAACTTCAAATTACAAAACATAAAGTAATACTAAGGCACATATGGACGTTTTGTTTCCTTTCATCACCTCTACTACAATCCTTGCTTCTAAGTATGACATGATGGATGTGGATGGAATTGAAATGAATGCTTTATAGTCAAGAATGATGAGTGACTATTTCATTCTCAGAGATTTTCTCTTTATTTCATTTTTTTCCTTTTCTTTTTCTTCCTTTTTTTTGCGTGATGAATGACGAGTGGAGATGGAATGGAGTGATACCGTATATTATTTCATTGTATTCCTCCTCTACTAAGTGAATCATAACCAACACTTCATGAAAGGAAAGTTTTGTGCCCCAGTTACTCTACTTCTATAACCCTAATTCAACACACAAGTCTGGATTGATGTTATATAAAAAATTGAAACGAATGATAAGCAAAGTTTCATAAGATAGATAACCCATATAAAATAAGATGTGGTATATAGTTATTCTACCTTAAAACAAGTACAGAGTGGGTAGTGTAATATTGGTATAAAAACTGACGTTTCTAAACCTTTTGAAAATAAATTAGTACAGGGTTCTTAAGTATACCAATATAAGAACAACTTGTCGAAACATGGATGTAATTCGACTAAAACTTGGGTTCGAATAATGTGGGGTATTGAAGAAGAATGCTACAATGAGTCATTTCTTCTTAATTGGGCCAAGTGGATTTTAGAACTTACGATTTTGAAAATTTGAGTGGAAAAGAAAATATTATGCATGAAAACGAACTCAGAAAATCCAACAAATGTAAGTGCAAAATCATTATTATTTGATTTTTTTCAATTATTTTTACTTGCACATTCTAACATGTATAACAAGGGTTGACACGCTTACTCCAGAACACGACTAACTTCTGCACAATCCCAAGCTAGCATCTTAAAAAGACACATTACGACTCAATGAATAAATAATGTTCATTCTCATCACCCAACAATTCAACTTATCAAATAAGAACCAAGGTGTTATTTATGAATTTTAAGTTAATCCTTGTTCAATGAATGACCTAATTCATAACATTTGATTGCTGATGTAATGTAAATTCCCCCCCCCCCCCACACTTGAGTGTGACTGTGTCCTCACAGTCTTAATCAGACATATCTTAGTGAAAGGGAAATAAAATAAGATAATATTTACATATGTACAAAAGAGGGTTAGTGCGTCTTACCGAATGTAATGTGGCTCATAGAGGACCATGAGCTCTTCCTCTTGGTTGGGTATTGGTTCCAAGTAAGGTTTAAGGAGTTGACCATTGACCTTATAGGATGATCCATCGGTTGGATTCTCAATTTCTACCGCACGATACGGAAAAACAGTCCGTACAGTGTAAGGTCCTATCCATCTAGATTTTAACTTACTCGGAAATAAATGCAATCTTGAGTCATATAACAAAACTTTTTGACCTGGCATGAAAGTTTTACGTAAAATGGATTTATCATGAAAAACTTTCGTCTTGTCCTTGTAATTTCGTTCATTTTCATAAGCATCATTTCGAATTTCATCAAGTTCATTAAGTTGAAGCTTCCTAAGTTCACCTGCTTGCTCTTAGTCAAGATTTAAAGTTTTTATTGCCCATAATGCCCTATGTTCTAGTTCAACTGGCAAGTGACATAGCTTACCAAAAATCAACCGATAAGGGGACATACCTAAGTTTGTTTTGAAAGCGATGCGGTAAGCCCAAAGAGCGTCGGTTAACTTTTGGGACCAGTCTTTGCGATTTCGATTCACAGTTTTCTAAAGGATTTGCTGAATCTGCCTATTCGATACTTCAACCTGCCCACAAGTTTGAGGATGGTAAGGAGTGGATAACTTGTGGGTTATCAAATACTTTCTCATGAGGGATTCAAAAGAACGATTACAGAAATGTGTCCCGTTATCACTGATTATTGTGCGAGGTGTGCCAAACCTAGAGAAGATATTTTCATTCAAGAAGCGCACGACAACCATGTTATCGTTTGTTTTGCATGGAATAGCTTCGACCCATTTAGAAACATAATCTACAGCTAAGAGAATGTAAAGGTTCCCAAAAGAATTAGGGAAGGGTCCCATGAAGTCTATACCCCAAACATCAAAAATTTCGACCTCTAGAATTGGGTTTAGGGGCATCATATTCCGTTTAGAAATTTTCCCTAAGAATTGACATCGATCACAAGTTTTGCAAAATTCGTACGCATCTTTGAAAAGGTTGGGCCAGTAGAAACCCAATTGGAGAACCTTTTTGGCTGTCTTTTTGGGACCGAAGTAACCACCACAGGCTTGGTCATGACAGAAAGAGAGGACACTGTGAGTTCCAGTGTTGGGAACACACCTTCGAATGATTTGATCGGGACAATACTTGAAAAGATAGGGGTCGTCCCAGAAAAAATGTTTCACTTGGGAAAAGAATTTGTGTTTATCCTGCTTGGACCAAAAAGAAGGGGTCTGCTTGGTGACTAAGTAGTTGTTCATCAAGCAAATTCTCGTTGATCGGAAGAGAAGAAGACTGGGCATTTGGAAGACGAGACAAGTGGTCCACAATAACATTGTCAGATCCTTTTTTATCCTTAATGGTAAGGTCAAATTCTTGAAGTAGAAGGATCCAACGAATGAGACGAGCCTTAGCATCCTTTTTAGAGAAAAGGTACCTAAGTGCGGAATGATCAGTATGAACAGTGATGTGTGAGCCAACTAGATAAGGTCTGAATTTTTCTAGAGCTAAAACGACTGCCAAGAGTTCCTTTTCAGTGGTCGTATAATTGATTTGAGCGTCGTTCAGAGTCTTACTCGCGTAGTAAATGACATGAAGAATCTTATCGATACGTTGTCCTAAGACAGCGCCAATAGTGAAATTCGAGGCATCACACAAGATTTCAAAAGGCAGCTTCCAATTAGGAGAGCATATGATCGGGGCGGAGACAAGTTAATTTTTAAGATGCTCAAAAGATGATATGCAATCAGAATTGAAGTCGAAAGGAACATCCTTACCAAGACGGTTAGTCAAAGGTCGAGTGATTTTGCTAAAATCCTTTATAAAGCGATGATAAAGCCAACATGACCTAAAAAGAATCGGATGTCCTTAACGGATTTGGGAATGGGAAGATTCGAGATAACCTCAATTTTGGCTTTGTCACTTCAATTCCTTTATTAGAGATGACATGTCCTAAAACAATGCCATGTTTGACCATGTAGTGACACTTTTCCCAATTAAGCGTTGAGTGTTTATCTTTGCAACGGTTAAAAACTAGATCCAGGTGATGTAAACACTCAGTGTAAGAATCCCCGAAGATGGAAAAATCATCCATGAACACTTCCAAAAATCGTTCGATCATATCAGAAAAAATGATAATCATGCACCTCTAAAAGGTTGCAGGTGCATTTCAGAGACCAAAAGGCATATGACGGTACACAAATGTACCAAATGGACAAGTGAAAGTGGTTTTCTCTTGGTCCTCAAGAGCGATAGGGATTTGATTATAGCCCGGGTACCCGTCAAGGAAATAATAGTACTCGTGACCGGCTAGTCGTTCTAACATTTGATCGATAAATGGCAGAGGGAAATGATCCTTACGTGTTGCAGTGTTAAGTTTCCTATAGTCAATGCAAACACGCCAACCGGTCTGGGTGCGGGTCGGGATAAGCTCGTTAGCATCATTTTGGATCACGGTAATCCCTAATTTCTTAGGTACGACATGAATCGGACTAACCCATTGACTATCGGAAATTGGGTAGATGATTACATTGTCAAGAGATTTAAGGATTTCAGCACGAACTGCTTCTTTCATGATGGGGTTTAGTCGACGCTGGGGATCACGACTGGGTTTGGCATCCTCTATAAGGTGGATTAGATGTTGGACTATCGAAGGACTAATCCCTTAATATCATCCATGGACCAACCAATCGCTTCCTTATTTTTCTTAAGGATGGGAAGGAGCAATTGTTCCTGCTCTAAAGTAAGGTCAGAAGCGATAATGACAGGAAAAATTTTATTGTCACCTAAGTAAGCATACTTAAAATGACAGGGCAGCACTTTGAGTTCAAATTTTGGGGATGACTCAACTGAAGAAACTGGTTGAGGGACAGACTCAATTATGAGCGGCTCGACAGGAATCAAATCAGAGACATTTTCGGGAATATATTGAAACAAGGTTTCGTAATTCGATTCAATTTCATTATTCAGATGGTCAAGCTCGGGTTCATTGTCGTGGACTGAATGAATTTCAGAAAACTGATCCACGTAAGAGTTAGGAGAGTTTTCGGTTCTAAAGATGTTTAGCTCAACAGTCATGTTACCGAAAGAAAGTTTCATAGAACCATTTCTGCAGTTGATAAGCACATTAGAGGTTGCTAAGAAGCGTCGTCCTAGAATCAAAGGGATCTAGTTTGCAGGATTGCTTACCTGTTGAGCTTCTAGGACAATGAAATCAACTGGAAAGATGAATTCGCCTATTTTGATCAATACATCCTCGATTTCGCCTACAAGCTTCTTAATTGAACGGTCAGCAAGCTGAAGGGTAACCTTGGTGGGTTTCAGTTCTCCTAGCCCTAATTGGCGATAGACGGAATATGGAAGCAAGTTAACACTTGCACCTAAGTCTAGCGGGCATCTAACGATTTTCTTGTCCCCAATAGTACATGATATTGTGGGGCAGCCAGGATCTTTGTATTTCATTGGCATTGATTGGGACAAGACCTCGCTTAGAGTTGCCGCCAGAAACACTTTCTTAGGTACATGTGTATGATGTTTTTGAGTGCACGAATCTTTTAGAAATTTTTTGTACTGTAGAACTTTTTGTATAATATCTAAAAGAGGAATGTTCACTTTAACTTACTTAAATATTTCAAGGATCTTTTCTAGCTGATCCGTCTTTTTCCTTGGTCGGAGTCTATAAGGAAATGGAGCAGACAACTCAGTAGGTTGGGCTACTTGAGTTTGAGGATGGTCCTTGTCAGAAATTGGCTCAATGTTCTGATCCGAGTTGGTCGAATTTTTGGTGGGGTTTGGAAGATCGTCTGGTATATCATTTGGGTTGACCACATGGTTGTCAATCTTTTTGTCGGATCTAAGAGTCGTGACAGCATTCAATTGACTAACGTTTGAATCTTGAATGATGTGAATTTGGTTGGAGCTTGAATTTTGTACTCTAGGGCTTTGGATGGGTTGACTTGGAAACGTACCCTTTTCCCTTTCACTTAGTCTAGTGTTGAGTTGAGACATTTGTTTTTGAAGTTCACCCATTTGTTGATTCGTGTTTTGCATATATGAGTGTAACGTGTTGTCTATCTTGTTTTGATTTTCAACACTTTGCTTAGTCATTTGCGCTAATAGATTACTCACCTAAGATAAATTCCCCTCAATCGTAGAAAGGCAATTTTCATGTTGGGGTGCCACCGTTTGATGAGGTTGGTAGAAAGGCGCCTGGTTCGAATTGAACTGATTTTGCTTAAGGGGAGCGTTCGAAACATTGTTCGGAAATGCTCCATTCGGGGGTCTGTTCATCAGGGGGTTATATGGACCATAAGAAAGATTTGGGTGGTTATTGGGTCTATTAAAAGCATTCACTTGCTCAAGGGACTGGAGACAGTCAACAGCCGTATGATCAGAGTTAAGACATATGTGACACATGGCTTGGGAAACGTTATTAGACTGAGTGTGTGTTCTAACAACGTTCAGTATGGCATCAACAAGAGTGTTAGAAGAAGAAGAAGAGGATTCGACAGAATTACTACTAGATCGCGAATAGAGGGATTTTTCATTAGTTCGTTCCCATTGTTACGATTTCTCTACTAACTCGTCCAGAAATTCCCAAGCTTCTACATCAGTCTGTTTTAGAAAATTGCCCTGACACATGGATTCTAACATTTGTCTAGAACTATTATCGAGTCCATCGTATACAGTTTGACATAACGACCATGTTTCATAGCCATGATGGGGACAACTTAACAACAGTTCTTTAAATCTTTCGAAGTATTGCCAAAAAGATTCACCCCCTTTTTGGTGGAAATTAGTGATTTCATTTCTGACTCTAGCTGTTTTTTCTGGGGGTAGAACTTTTTTAGGAAAATTGTTGTAAATTCATCCCATTTTTTAATTGAATTTGGAGGTAAGCTGAGAAACCATTTTTCTGTTAAGTCAGTTAGTGCAAATGGAATCAAACGAAGTTTAATACCATCCTTACATAACTGTTGTAATTTAAAGGTTGCACAAGGATATTCAAATCTCGTTAAGAAACTATATGGTTCGTCATGAGAAAAATTACCGAATTTGGGAAGGATGTTTGTCTGACTCGATCGTATTTCAAAGTGGTTACCCACAGGATTGGGCAACTGAATGCAAGAAGGGACATAAACTCTATTGGGAAGGATTCTGTCCATCAGGGTACGAGGTGCGGGTTCGTTACCCATTCCTAAGGGTTGTTCAGGAAAATTGGTTTTTGAGGAAAGAGAAGGTGGTCTGATTCTAACCAAACGACGAGATTCTTGGTCACGGGTCCAAGTTTGCATGCACTATTAAGAAGAAGAAGAGATTTCGAAAAGTGGTGAGAAGGAAAAAAGTTTTGAAAATGGGAGTTTTTAGGAAAAGTACGACATACAGACTAGTGAGGTTTAAAGGAAAATAATGTTAATTTTTTATTTATTTATTTGTTTTTCAAATTTTTATTTGCTTTTGAGAAATTTTGATTTTTTTTTCAATTCACAAAACAATCAAATACACAAAGATTGGCTACAATGAAATTTTCTGTCATTAATAGCTCCTAACCCAAAATTATATAGTGACACGTTTGATTACTTAGAACAAAAGATTTCTCAACCAGTTAACGGACAGGAGTTATCGGTGCACCAGGAATCGCCCTAGAAATGCAGCCGAAGGTTTAAGTACCTTCAAAGTAACAAACGATAGAATATTTACGAATCACTGTAATATTTATAAACGGTTATTTCTTTGCCATAGTTTAGACACCAAGAAATAATTCTTTCCAAGTAAATCAACTATCAAAATACAATTAAGCCCTATACGAGCCCGCGACCCCCTTAAGTCTAGCATCTAACTGTTATCATTAGTCAGATTCTACGATGAAATGCAATTTGTGGGCTAAGGAAAGGGTGATGAAATCCCTCACCTTATGTGAATTGGGGTATTGCCCTTAACAGAATGAATACAGATGTAGAAATAATAATCACAGAAATTAAAAGATTTTACAAGCAAGCTGCTGTCCCTGCAGAAGATTTTTACAAGCAATGTCTATTTTTTTTTTTTTTGCAGCAGCAGTCCCTATAGAGTTTAGAAAAAACTCACCTAGATCGGCAGTCCGTCCAGTGCAATTGAGA
Organism: Allium sativum; assembly: GCA_030737875.1. Lineage (NCBI taxonomy): Eukaryota > Viridiplantae > Streptophyta > Magnoliopsida > Asparagales > Amaryllidaceae > Allium > Allium sativum. The sequence continues at coordinate 724,473,955 of CM060919.1, read as the reverse complement.
AGCGCTAGCGCGTTCACACCCCACATGGTGTGCAACCGCTCAAACCCTGAATTGTCTGTCGCTTCATGTTGTCGTCGAATAACCGCTATACCTATTTTCGAAAAATCTTCTCCCCTTTTTTTAATGAAAATTAGAATGAAAATAAAATGAGTGAAAAATAAAATGGAAACAATTTTAAAATGATAACCAAAAGAACGATTAGTGTTTTTTTTTTGTTTTTTTTTGGAGATTTCAACTTTTCTTTTATAGCAAGAGACCCAGTACTCGGTGAAGCCTCTTACGCCCAAGATGAAACCCACCAAATCCAAGCCAGTAAGCAATTAATTCCTTATTCGAGTTTCTGCTTTTTCAACCTTTCAAACCCAATACAGGCTCGAAATTCTTAATGCAATTTAATAGTTCGGTCCTCAATTCCTCAAAGCAAAATCTCAGAAAATAGTAAACAATATCGCCCCCTTTATTTTGTTTCCCAAAATCGATTACGAATTAAATCTTTGATTTGGGTTCTAGGATTCGGTTGTTCGGACGATGAGAGTTCAGAGCACGGAGGGTTGTGAATCGATATGGGTTTCTAAGTAGGATTTGAAACTCGCGAGTTTCAGTTGAGGGTGATTTCACCGATAGTGTATTTTTTTAATCGGAGGTTGACTATGGTTTTTATGGTCTGGATGTGACGAGGGAAGCAGTTCGATGGTTTGTGGTTTAGGTTTCTAGGGTTGAACTTCAACTTGGGTTTCGAATTCGATTTGGGAATCCTGAATTGCGATTCGATTTGTGAAGGTTTTTTTTGCGATTTGGCGATGGTTCTTGGAGGGATTGGCTTCCGATTTCGGAATTCGATTTGGAGATGGGTTGACTTTTGGCGTTCGATATTGGAAAAGGTTGTGAAAGCAAGGAGGCTGAAGGCGTTTGGCTGTTGTAGCCGGTTGGAGGAAAAGGGATATTGTGTGAACTGGGTGCTCACAGCGATTGTTGCGTGAGAAGCTGAAAGAACGATGGTAAAGTGGACTAGCGGTGTAGCGATTGCGGAACTGTGAGGGGGTATGGAGGTTGGTATTTGAAGAAGGTGATGGCAGAACCGAGTTTGGGTATTGAACATAAAACAGGGGTACGACACTGGATGTGATAGTGGTATTTGATGGGGGTATGTTGAGGGTCAGGATCTTGTGGTAGGAAGTGGGAGTGAATGAAAGTGAAATAGTTGTAGATTAGTGGTTTTATGGTGGAAGGTGTATGGGTGGAATATGAATCTGGATTGTTGGAGTGGTGTTGCTGCCTTATGGGGTTTTGTAGGCTGGTCAGAGGTTGGTAGCGAGAGTTGATTGTCTGAACGGATGATGGTTGAATGGTGGTGCTGGTGTAAAACCAGGGTGTTTGCTATGATGGGAGACGAGATAAGTTTTTTCAATGAAGGACTGAAGTCTGGACTGTATGGTTTTATGGTATTGACTGGAGATTGGTGGGTTTGATGAACAGTTTGAAGGTGTGGTTATGTAGAGAGAAAAATAACACACGACAAGAAAAAGGAAGGAAATAAAAATTTGAAGAAGAATTTTTTTTAATTGTAAGAGTAAAGATGTGAGAAATAGGAAAGAAATTTGAAAGAAAACTATTGGAAAGAGATCACGAAAACTATTGGAAAGAAATTGAAATTTTGGACCCCTATTTTTTTTCCTTATTTAGAAGATTACGGTATCACACATCAAATACCAAATCAACTAACAAGATTTTTTTTATCTATACTAGAAAACAAAAGCAAACAAAATAAATAACAAGAAAATATATTTTTGTTTTTTTATAATGGAAAAATAAGAAAATAAAAGGAAATTTTTTTTGTTGTTTTTTTTAAAGAAGGAAAACTAAAGAAAAAAAATTATAACTCGAAGGATTTAAAAATAAAAATTATTTTGGTCCCTGGCAACCGCGCCAAAATTTGTTTGCGAACAAATTAAACAATTGAAAACAACTGTAAAATCCGTTCGGCTTTCCTAAACAACAAGGATTGTTGTAGAGGGTGTCGAACTCTGGGACCAAAAATATTTAAACTAGTAAATCCAATCAAGTTATTCCAGGATTTTGATTGAGTGAAAACACAGAAAATAACAGCAATTAAATAAAAAGAGAAATTTATATAATAAGAAAAAGCAATTAGTGGATAATGACATAGATTGGATTCATACTCATCAATAGCCAACAAATAAATATAGATCTAATTTATGTTTCTATCACAAACATGAATCAACGATAATTAGGTTCTTAGAATCAAATAAGTAAATAACAACAAGCATAGCCTATGCAGGAGCTGAGCTCAACCATATGCTATCAGGACAGATTCACTAATTAATTTCTAAAACCCTAAAATTAGATCTAAATCTGATAATTGTTAGATCGAACACGAATATACCCTGTGAAGGAGCATAGCTCTTAAACGACACAAAATATGAATGTTCAGAACCAACCCTTGATTCAGATCCAGATCTACATGTATAAAGTCCTAATCTATTGGCTATGTGATTCATGTTGAATCATATCTATTAGCGTCATCACCCCCTAATCAAAGGGGATTAGTTAGACATAGCTAAAGAAGAAGAGAAAAAAACTAAATAACATGAATATAAATAAAATAACAACCGAGAGAAAGGTAGAAGAAGAGTTTTATTCCAAGAAGAGAATTACAGAATAAAACTAAGTATAATTACAAATGAAGGAGATACAGTGTATTTATAGTTGATACGACAAAGACTACATGGCTATCTACACAATGTGGGACTAAAGATTTAGCCCAAATAACAGATAAGCTAGTGTGAACGCAGTTGTAGAGTGAGAGGCTTTGTAAGTGAGCCAATGTGAACGCAGTGTGAATGGATTTGCAATTGGCATAGCTTGCGGGCATCAAATGACATCAATTTCAATTGTTTTGAGCATGAATAGGAACTCCCAACATCTGCAGCAAGCTATCTTAATGAAAAGGCATTGGATCATTAAAATATGCTGCAGAAGGTGGTTGAACAATAACATTTCTTCAAGCTTTAATCTAACTCTCAAAATCATCACTCTTCATACACCAATTCTTCAAGCTTTTCAACAATTAAGTGCATTAGTCCATTCATCATAAATAATCTGAAAACACAACTATAAATACATAGCATCAATTATTTTAAATATAAAATAAGATAAATAAGCGGATAAAATATACACATTTACGTGTGTATCAAATCCACATGATTCAAAATTCGGACAGCGAAGAATTAGCTTCAAACTATTCAATTTGATGAAATCTCACTTCTCTTGATGTAGATCTTGCTTTGATCGATGTAGATCTCCGTTCTTCTTCCTTAGATCTAGATTTTAATGGTGGAAAGGTGTATTTGATTAAGCAAGGAGGATCACGAGCTCAACCAAATGAGAGAATGAAGAAAAGTAACCCTCTCTTCATGCCTCTAACCCCCTATTTATAGCCTCCTACCAGCCCACTAATGGGCTTCCTCAAATCAACCCGTCAACGGCTTACAAAACCTGAACTGAAACTGTGAAACACTAAAACAGCGATTCCTCCCAAACCGCTGAACCAAATCTTTAATGTGACCACTTTACGGAATTGGCAACACCATTTCATTTCCAATGAATTTGATCTCAGCACCTGATTCGATCCCAATAAAAAGCTATTCCTTGTACAAAACTGAAAGGGGCAAAATGGTCACAAATAATATTGTTAAAAATTATGGACATGTCTAACATCCCCATAACCAACATGTCAAAATATGAGAATGATCCAACCCTCAAGGAATTAAATAAAAATATTTTATGATCCTCCAATACGTAAAATGCGGGCTGTTGCATCAAGTCTGGATTTTTCTTATGGAAATCTAAGTTTTATTTGCTTAAAATTCTTTTATTTTATTAAATAATCGTTATGGTTTATAAACGATTATACTGTTGTTTTTCTAGAAATTTGATTTTTACATAACTCAAAATTTATAAGACGAAATCCATATTTTTCTCTTTCATTAAAAAACTATTATTCAATAGGTCCTGATGATTCTTATTTCAAAGAAGCCCCACTTAAATTGAGTTACTGTAATGACCCGGTGGGATTCGACGCCCGTCTTGACAATAATACATAAATCTGTATTACTTGCCCAAACCCAAGTATTGAAAACACCAGATAGTTAACAGAAAGAAATTAGAAGGTGAGAAAAGAAAGAAATATTTGAATAAAATAAAAGAACAAGAATAACAACACAACCGAATCAAAGTCTCACATCACAACGGAATAAAATATAATATAGAAATAAATCTTTATTGAGAGCTTGAAATAATACTTACAATCATCAGAGTACATCACATTTCGACAACACATAGCGGAATAAATATTATACAAATCATACACCTGGACTACTCCAAGACATTAAACATTGCCCCTTCCTCTACGAATGAGCCATTCCACCATCTCCTAAAATTAGCAGCGAACATGACGATCCAAGCAGTCGTTCGAAGTCCACGAACTTTTCTATGCATAACATCTAATTTTCTAGGTCGGGGAAAAGAGAACGTAGATTTTTTCCTTTTCCCTTATTTTGCTTAAGCCGACATTTGCTCGAATTTTTGCAGTTCTCTAATCAGGGTTTCATAACCGAAAGCTACCATAGTAATGCGTTGTTGTTTATATCGGTCCGATAATTTGTTTTTGAGGCCTTGTTTTTGGGCTCGATTTTGTACGATGGGGTTACATATGTAATGTTTAGTATTCCTTCCTAGTGTTTAGCATGTTTCTAAGTTCTGGTTTGGCGTGCACGACTACTTTTATAATGAGGAGTAAAAAATATTAGTTTGAAACAGTTAAACATAAATAATTATTCTTTAATCAATGACTACAAAATATTAATTATAATTGATAATTAATTCTAATTTATTAATCATTAATTTTAAATTATTTTTATTTTCAAATAGAAGTCGCATTTTCAGAAGTTTTATTTTTTTAATTTTCTTCAATTTTGAGTGAACATTAATTATTTTAATTTATTTCAAAAAAAATCAAAATCTTATTTTTTTTTCAAATATTATATATTATATATAATTATTATAAAATGTTAAATGTTACTCCTTAGTATTTCTTATTAATTATGAGTTATCATGTAACCATTTTAACTATTGATTGTTTATTAATTATTAATCTTTAATAGTCATTATTCATTATTAATTACTTAAAATTAATCACTTAATACTAAATATCACTTCAAAAGTGCTAAATTTTACAATTAATAATTTAATATTAGTCTTAATCATCATATAATTAATTAATTATTATTTGTAATTATAAAATAATTTATAATTATTAAATAATTTATAATTATTAAATATTAATTCTTGATTATTAAATATTACTTATTAAATAAATATTAAATGTTAAACATGAATTATTAGGTATGTATTACTAATTATTTTGTATTTACCATTGATTATTAATTAATTTATTAATTACTGAAATTGATTAATACATAATAATAATAATTTACTAATTTTTTGCATGATTTTATTTAAACCAAATTTAGTAAAGGGTAATGGAAAACCTTCGTTATTTGGAGGGTGACCGTTAATGGCGTCAAGGAGTATTACTTTTCTTCATATCACTTCTTTACACATCTGTCTCTTCTCTAATTGCTTCTATCTCCACATCGTCTCCACAAATCGCTTATCTCCTCTACTCCTTGTTATGTTGTGCGTGGAAACCCTCCGCTAGTCCTTATGTCATTTTATGATCTAAGCTATTCCATGGAATCGGATTTGAGAGATGTTGCCCCCAATTCCTCAACTACGAAAGATCTGTCTATCTTCTCCTTTATACTGAAGCTTACGCCAATTCCTCCTATGCGCAGTGTGGCTACTGGCAACTATTTGTTCACGCGATTTATTTAACTGGTCGCATAGTGCTGATAGGGAGTTCGTCACTAACGTGGATCTATTGGACAACAGCAACTCCTTTTGGGTAGATTTGTTTCCCTTTTCAACGTAGCTTCAATGCTTGTTTGTGATGTTGCGCTTACTATATGTTCTGGTAGAAGGGGACAATTTGGTGCTCCAATTATCATGCTTTCATCAGTGACTAATCACACGTGAAGACGCTTTGCTCTCAACGTGTCGTTTGCTGGTGATGTTTTCATACTTTCCTTCCGAAAACTTTACTCCTGCCAGGCTGTTTTTTCTTGCTTGACAATCAAGGCTCTTGCCTATGTCACATCACAAGTCACTGTGTTTGTAGTGCTTTTCTAGCTGGGCTAGAAGGATATTTGGAGCTACTGGTGGTACGTTCTGCGCTTATTATAAGCTCAAGAAATTGTTACTATGCTGCTGTCTTTCAGCACATGCTACTCCCATGCCTTTTGGTATGTGGCCCGAGAATTTGCATTGTCCCTCTACTTTGTACGGATTTTATAAATCTTAAGATGTAATTTTACTTTCCTGTAATTGAGTTATAGGATATGCAATAAACTCCATGTGTGGAGTATGAAATTTGTAGTCTAGTAAATAAGCTAGCTCCAGTTCTACAAGCCTGTATAGGTAGCGTGGACAGAACACGTTAAATTCTGTAAGTGGTGGACGGTCCACCTTAAAAACCAAAAGCTGATTGTCTACTAACAATCACATGTACTATACTAATTTTTATTATTAGTTATAATAAAAGGTGTTTATGGTCACCTTGAAAATCGGACCGGCTTTGCCAACAAAATAATTTACTAATTATTATAAGGGGATTTTTACTCAAAGGGCTTATTTGTTCAAAGTAACAAGTTTAAGGATGGCATATCTGAAAAATCAGTTTTAAGGACAATTTACAGAGAAAAAGGTAAACAAAAACTTGACGAGGGAAATGAGAAAGCATATGGTATACAAAACAAAAAAGCAGGTGTTCTGATTAATGGTCGAAAAGGTGCTTGATTAACATGTAAAATTGTTTATTTTTAAGCTCGTATCTTATATTTATTGTATATAATAAATATTATTCTGGGTATTTTTGTGTATTTTCACATATTATCAATAAATGTCTCCTCCATCTCAATAATAGACCAACTGCATAGAAAAATGCTACTTTTAGGAATCAACCAGTTTTCTGTAACAACTCGGAAAATCTGAGCCAATTTAAAAAGTTTATTTTGGCCCTTTTAATGAATTTTGAATATTTAAAATGAATTATTTTAAATAATAATGACGAGAAATTTATTCTGAATAGAATTAGAATGTATATATTTATATATAGAACGTCGTTAGAATATAAATATTTATTTCTAATTATAAAAGGAATTGAAAATGGCGCGGTAGTTCGAAAATTCGATTTCAAATTTCAAATGAATGCACAGGATTCAAAATAAACCGGATTTTAGCGAAACCAAAAATATTAGAATCTATTTGAAAATATCTTTCCAACAAATCCGAAAAATCAAAATTTCATAGCGGGAATAAAAAGTTATACCCAGATGAAAATTCAGAATAGTCGTTATGGAAATATAGCCCTTAAAATAGAAATTTTGCAAATGACCTCCGTTTTTGAAGAAACCACTTTTGTTGGATCTGGGATGTGAAGTTATTGTTAGATTCCAAAAATCGTAATTTTCTGAATCAATATGTGAGCATGGCGAAGTAAAACGTGTTTTGACAGTTTCAGTCAATTTGGATCGACCAGAAAATGGCCATTTTTCAAATGGTCTCCAAATTTGACGAAATTAGTTTTGTTAGAACTGTATCGTCAATACGAAGCTAAAAAATATTTTTTGGGAATTTTTAGAGTCCGTATGTGGCCCCGGTAAATTGAAATGTGCGTTCAAATTCAATATATTGATTTATATTTTGCTTTTGACGAAAACTGATCGAAACAGTCAAATCAGCTTATCAGACATATCCCATTGTGTTCGGAATGAGGGTAATTAGCTAGGGGCGACAGTTGTTATGTTAGATTTGGGGTCCAAATGAAAAGGCAACTTTTTTTTGAGAAATAAACGAAATAAATATTTAAATATATAATACCCTCCCTCACTATTCTCGGTCAAACCATTCCCCCAAAGTCAAAATTCAAAAACCCGCTACCCCTAAATCAGCCCGTCGCCCTTCATCGCAGCGCCACCACCTCCGCTCCGGGCCCCCCGGCGCCGGACCCCACTCCCTCCTCCACCTGACTCCTCCCCTGCCCCTTCTCCTGTGCAGCGACGCTCTCCTCTTTCTCCCCCCCCCCAATCGAAGACCACGACACCAGGCCGCCACAATGGGACCCGCCGCCACCCAGTCGACGACCGCCGTGTCTCCCCCTGGCCTGCAGTGCCCCACCGCCGCACTTCTCCTCCCTCTGTCGCCCTCTGTTCTCTTTCCCCCTTCTGAAAACCGTGACCCGTAACCCTTCACCGAATCCGTCGCCTTCTCCACAACGAGGCATCCCACCTGAATCGGCGACTTTCCACTCACCGTCTCCTCCTCCTTCGAGCCTCCGCGAGCTCTTGTTTAATCCAAACCCTAGAGAATTTGGTGAGTTTTCTAATTTTAATCCTTCGATTGAAGTTGTTACTCTATATAAAGATATCATTTTTAGCTGTATAAATATATGATTTTTTATCGTATTGAGAAGATATTTTTAGGGAAATAAAAATTCAATTTTTATATATATGATTTTGAAATAAAAATTCGATTTTTATATATGAAGTAACACAATAAAAAAGTGATTTTTATATGAATTCTCTTTCCATAAAATTTGATCTTTATATATGTAGTGATGCAATAAAAAAATTCGATCTTTGTTATGAAGTTAGAGAAATAAAAATATGATTTTTATCATACGTTTGAAATATTTTTATGAAGATAAAAATATAATCTTTTCTATATATGTAGCGTTAGAAAAATATAATCTTTTCTATATATGTAGCGTCAGACAAAAATATAATCTTTTCTATATATGTAGCGATATAAAAATGTGATTTTTAACATAAAAATCGTTTGAAACAGACTACTATGGAACTGACTGGAAGCAAAACGAAATCCAAATCATCGTCCAATAAAGATTAGAGGAGTGGAAACCAAAGGTGAGAACTTCTCACTTTTAATTTATTTTCTAGTTGAAATATATACTAGGATGCAGACGGTGCTTAGCAGCACCCAACACCCGTCGTTCACAAACCATGGACGGCTTGTTTGTTTGTTTGATTGTGTTGTGAAAATTGATTGTGTGATGTGGAATAGAATAAATAAAATATTCTTGTGATGGAATAAAATATTTTATAGTTAAAAATATAATTTTTAACGCGTATATGAATAAAATAAATATTTATAAACAAATCGGATGATTTGTTTATATACACCCATTTGTATTGATATTGATTGGGATGATAAATTTTACACATCGCCCAATTGCACAAATAAATCTATATTTGTTGATTGAAACCCCACACGGGTATTGGGATGATATATGACATACACTAGTCCCAATAATTAGTTGTATGTCGATCGATTGATTGACAGGTTGTTGTAAGCATTAAATATTTATATTTGATGCTTATGCAGTGTAGAATGCACTCTGGATGAGAGTTGACTGTGTTTGATTGTTGTTGTATACATGTGTGTATGAAATCCATATAATAAAATTATACGGAAATTGACTGTGTCTGATTCCAGTTCAGAAAGAATGAATATTTTGAAATAACGATTATTTTAAAATAACGAATATTTTAAAATAATATTCAGTAAAAGATCAAAATCTGATTTTGATGTCCGATTTGGGATGGACACGAATATATTTAAATATATAAAGCTGTGTTGATTTGATATGTGCCATTTTAACGTGAACGATATTTATATCGATTTTATTCATTGTTATAATGAATATCGAAAAGGAAATGATTTCGAAATCTAATGTTTTGAAAATATTATCATTTATATATCGATGATATGGAATATTCAATTTTGATTTGAAATTGAATATGAAGTCGAAATCGTTTTGAAAACGAATTTAAAACGATTTATAAAATACGTTTTTAAAAGGAAATCGACGAAATATATATTATATATATAATAAAATGGCCTGAATAGAACGCGCTGCGGCAGTTCGCGAATTTCGACCATTGACTTCGAACGGACATTACGGGAGATCCGACCGTCGGATTCTCCTAAAACTGGAACCGTTGGGTTCGTATCAAAAAGAGATTTCTAACGAATATTAGATTTTTGAAATCTAACTGTTGAATTTGGAATTATGTCCAAATCAAATTTGGAAAAGGTCGCTATAAGTGCAGTTCGATGGCCGTTTATGGAAATCGACTGTACGGGCCTTGATAAAATTATTAAAAATATCAATAATTAGTGTAAATTCCTAATAAATGATTTGGAAAGAATTAGGATGAAAAATTCCATATTTGAAAAGATAAAAATAGTTTTTTATCGAAATGAACTAGTCTTGAACTAGAATTATGAAATCCAATTTTTTTAAATTAAATAAATTGGATTTGAAATGGTTTTAAAAATAACCGGAATTTCCAACATATGAATTGGAATGGATTTGAATCGAAATTATCTTCGGAATATTCTGATGTTGGATTCCGTGATTATACAGACATTGTGGAGGAATTTGGAAGATATTTATATATATCAGTATTCCAATACGATATTGGTTGATTTCAGAATTTGATATTGAATATAAGCCGATATATTTTCTATTCAGAGCCTTGTATTTAATATCAAATTGGATTTGGGTTCGTCGTGAATGGTATCTTTAATAATACTGTTCTTAAACCCAATGGAGTAAAGAAAATTAGAAACTGACTGGAAATTAGTTAAGTTGAATGGTTTCCTGGGTATTGATCTGATGTTGGTTTCGGCCTTCGGGGTTAACACTTAGGGAATTGTTCTCTTACTAATTTACGGTTAGAGGCTGATGGAATGTGAATTGGTTTTATCGTGAACTGTGTTTTAACGACATTCGTTCTTTAACCCGATTTACAATGAAATGGGATTTGGAATTTATAAATCTTTTGTTAAGATTTAAAGGAGATTTTCCAAAGTAAATTTTTCCAATTTAACATATTAAATTGGAATTGAATGGAATTCGATTTAGCAATAATCGAAGTAAGCTTCTATAGAGGAAGACGGTTAATATATATGGAATTTAAAAGGCCTTATCGTTATTCCATTTATATTATCGGTTGGATATGAAAGTTTATGTCGATTATATATATCGATTTGTTTTCCATGAAAATTCCGTTGTTAATGGAATGTGATTTTGGGTTGTCATGAATGGTATCTTTAATAATACTTTTCTTAGACCCAACAGAGTAAAGAAAATCAAAAACCAACTGGAGATTAGTTAAGTTGAATGGTTTCCTGGGTATTGATCTGATGTTGGTTTCGGCCTTCGGGGTTAATACTTAGGGGATTATTCACTTGCTAATTTACGATTAAAGGTTGATGGAATGGAATGTGATTTTGGGTTTATCGTGAACCTTGTTTTAAATGACATTGGTTCTTTAACCCAGTTAAAGGCAGGATATGATTTCCCAAATTAAACAATCGTTAATATTTATTTCTGGGAAGATTAAAACCAAGTGGAGTTTTAATGCATTTTTAATCAGATTGATTTGATATCCAAAGGAAGATTAAAGAATAAATTGAAAGAATTTATCTTTGATAAAATTAATGGGAACCTTTCCCAAAGTATATGAATATTTGGATAAAGAAATATTCTGGATTGGAATGAGGCATATGTTATGTTTTTATAGCACTTGTTTATTATATAGGCGTGTTATTCAGAAAGACCGGGTTTATCCCATTCTGAATAACTGATTCGACGATGTGTCGAGGATGAAGATGGTGGTTGAAGACCAGAGGTCTTCACATCGTTTAGATGATTACTGATGTCTTGATTGGGCTATACGCCCAAGGCGAGCTAATAAGTGGTGCTCGTCCAGACGTACTTGGAGATCGACGGATATGCGAGGGCCTCTCCCCTGTATTGGACATATGGGGGAGGAATAAGGTGCCTCCGGTTTCGTTTAGACCCAGAACGAACTTGTAAATGGATGGGTGTCTGACATCGGATTTCATTCTGTGTGATTGATAGACATCGGTTGCATAGCGTGAATTGCCTGTGTGGCATGCTGAGATGCAAATGATCAAGGCTTCTGTTGAAAAGCAGAGTCTTGTGGTTGATGATCAAAGCATGACTTTTATATAGCGTAGCTTTATGTAGCGTTAATTCGCGAGCCTCACAGCCAGGTGTGAACCAGAAACGGGAGAGGACTGCACGGAGGGCATGCATTTCCTTCTAGCTAGGAATGGTGTCAGCGTTTTACACGCCCTGACATTTTACTTATGTGGATGATGGATTGCGAGGCGCCTCGGTTATATCGGTCGATCCGGGACCAATGGAGTATTGGGCGGGGAAACGCATTGTTCAGACATTTTAATCCACTCCGTGTGGACCATCCCTGAAGATCCAAGATGCAGTTGCGGCTGTTCCTAAGACATAGGCTAGATTGTCTCGAAGCGGTAAGGACGATCCCTTGCCTTGGTTCACAGATGGAAATCCAACTTCCAATATGTGACAATTGCGGTTTTGATTGTTGTTATCCATCTGATCGATCCAAGTGAATATGGGTCGGTTTTAAGCGTTTTGAAGAAGGGATCGGTCCTATCGTTATTAAACGGGGGCGGTCGTAGCGCAAGATTCCTGGTCGTCCTAAAGCTGGTCGCTTTCAGTCGTTCTCAAAAATACAAGATTCCTGGTCGTCCCAAAGCTGGTCGCTTTCAGGTCGCTTCAAACACGAAGTTGTTTCTGGTCGTTCCAAAATGCTGAAGAGCTCCTGGTCGCTCCAGACTGCAGAAGATCTCTGGTCGCTCCAAATATACAAGGTATCTGGTCGTTTACTAGCTCTTGATCGCACCAACAAGCTTCAAGGCTTCCTGGTCCGTTTGTTCCAAGCATCCTGGTCGGTCCGCTCCGCATTCTAGCCTCCTGGTCGTCCTTTCTTCTGGCGGAAGCTCCTGGTCGGCCAAAGCGCTAGAAACGACCTGTGATGGCGTGACAGCTGGAAACAACTGGTGACAACTGGCAGTGGCATTTCCGTAAATACCGAAAATACCGACCAGGCCCCTGAATACAAGATTTCAGCCATTTCTCCACCTATAAATAGGACCCTACCTCCATCATTTTGGGGGACTTTTGGGGGGGAACTACAAGGAGGTGCTGTCTAATTGCTTTCGGGAATTTCTCCAAGCATTTCTACATCTCTTCTCGATCATCGATCATAAATCTATGGAGCATTGGAGCATGTGGAGCATAGCTTTCATGGAGGAACAAGCATAAGCATTCCACGCACTTCTTCATTTCTTCTTGATCATTCACCCAAAGATCTAAGGAGCTTTCATCCATGGCTTTCATGGAGGGATTGACATAAAATACCTCAAACTTTCATCTATTCTTTCAATCGGTTGTAAGGACGAATGCACGTCAAAGGAGCTTGTATGAATGTATAATGGAGCAAATGTTGTAATCTTTTGGTTATTAATGAAATCCAATCTTCAAAGTGGACGTAGACTCGAATAAGAGTCGAACCACTATAAAATTCTTGTCTTCTTCCTTTATTTTGGTATTTTGATGCTCTTGAATGTTAGATATGGCCTCACATAACTCTAAAGGTTTTCTAACGCCCCGCCTCTGAAAAGGTGACGTGCTTTCTAAGCATCTCGCCTCCGATTAGTTAACGTGTTTAGAAATACCATTTTGGTTGTTATACCAACTTTCGGTATCAACAATTAGGCGCCCACCGTGGGGCCAGATCTACTTTCTGGCATCAAGTATACTACGAAGATCTTGAGATCTTGAAGCTAAGCCTTAAAATAGCTCGCTCCAGCTTGCGATTTGGACCTTCTGACGGATTTTCTGCAAAGTTCAAGTTGCTTTCTGAAATAATGCCGCCAAAAGCAAATAAGGAAGCTAGAATTAGAACCTCTAACGGAGAAAATCGGGATGAGACCCCCGTGGCTAACCGATTTGAAGTGGGAGAGACATCTAATGGAGGTGTGAATGTCACAAGAGGCGAGCTTGATCAAGCTGTCGCTGGATTGACGCAACAGCTAGAGATAGCTAACAAAGCCATGTTGACAAAACTTGATTCGCTCTTTGCTCTTCAGGCCACTACGGCAAAGGTGGCCTCTAAGCCCATTCGTGCAGAGGATGCTGGTTCTTCTTCCTCTAGTCCAAATCGGGAAAAATCTTTTCAAGAAATCTCCGATCCTGATAAAGGAAAGCATGAGACTTCGAAGCAAGCTGATCGGAACCGCACTGCAGGGATCACTTCTCATCAAGCGGCCAATTCTGCCAAAGGGGCACTTTCCAACCAAGAAAGGCCATGGCCCCTAAGTCACAACCGCGATGGTTTGCTCAAGCAAGCCTCCGGTCAAGACAAAGGTGTCTGCCCCGCAGATAGCCTCCCTGAGAAGGAACGCCTCAAGAAAATGGTCCAACAGCTTATGAAGGAAAGCCAATCTCGAAACGATAATGAGGCTGAATGGGAATTCGCACCGTCCAAAACCCCCCTCACTGAAAGGATTAAAAAGACAACTTTCCCACGCAAATTCAAACCTCCTTCAATCCAAGCTTATAACGGGACAGGCGACCCCAATGTGTTCTTGTTTAGATACGATCAACACATGGATGGGGCACAAGCAACTGACGAGCTTAAGTGCTTGTACTTCCCGGTGTATTTGGAGGGGGTTGCGTCATTATGGTTCACAAAGTTGCCTCCCAGATCTATTGATAACTTTTCCACATTGGCAAGATGCTTCCGAGACCAGTTCCGCCTCCAAACAACAAAGGTCAGAGATATCATGTCCCTCAATGAACTAGAACAAGCTCCTGGTGAAACGATAAGGTCTTTCTTGAATCGTTTTAATGCTGCTGCTGCAGAAGTAGGGACCCAAGAGCCAAGGCTAATTCTAATGGCCTTAAAGGGGGGCATTGATAAGCTGTCTGAGTTCGGAAGGTGGCGAAAAAGAAAGAAACCTGAGACGCTAGAGAAATTTTATGACAAAGCCGAGGAATATATGTGTCTTGAAGATGATCCTATCTATTCCGTTGGCAATGTCAAAACTAAGGTGGTCCCGGAAAGGAAGGAAGCTCCCAAAAAGAATAGTCAAGAAAATTTTGGGGAAGGTCAAAAGAGAGGAAGCAGTAATGATGCTAGAAATGATAAGGATTCCAAGAAACGGCGTTTCTTCAAGCCAACGGATTTTACTCCGTTGAATGATACAATCTTTCGTTATAATTGACTCACCTTCAGGGTACAATGCATTCTTGGGAAGGCCAGCACTTGCCGACTTCAGGGTAGCTCTTGCTCCTTGGTGCTTGATGATGAAGTTCCCGACCGCAAATGGGGTGGGAGTTATCAAAGGGGATCCTCAGGAATCGAGAGAATGCTATATGGCAGAACTGACTGAAGCTCGGAAATACGAAATTCGGAAGGATGCGGAGACTCCTCTCTGCATCCATGAAACTCCTTTATAACAATTAAAGACCTCCCTCGCGCAGGAGCATATAACGACAGGTCTGAATGAAAGATTGATAAATTCAGAAGGATGCGGAGACTCACATACAGAAGTCTTTGGCCCCAATTGGGAAGGGCCGTTTATTGTCAATCAAAAGCTTCTGGACAGTACCTTTAAACTCAAAACTACAGATGGAGTAGAACTCCCAAGGGCCTGGAGCAGTGATCACCTTCGTCGTTATTTCAAATGATTTTCTAACTCATATTCTTTTGTGTTTTTCTATGAATATAATAAATACTTTGTATGAAATTACATGAGTATAAATCCAGCAGCACTTCTGATTTTGTCTAAGCTTTATATTCGCATGTCTTTGATCATATATCCAAAAGATGCACAGCTATGGTTACAGGACACGATACCTCCGTCATCCTGGTTTCCGGCATAAAACTCGCCATAGCTTTACTGAAGAAATATGGTCCAAAAGCAGGCGCAATCTTAACCCAAACCCTCTCCGAGGATTCTCAGTCAAATAATAAACTGAGTCTTCTCCAGGGGTGCTCGGTCAAATAACCCAAAGTCAGACAAAATCTGATCGAGTTATAACCGAGTTTCTTAACCCAAACCCTCTCCGAGGATTCTCAGTCGAATAATAAACTGAGTCTTCTCCAGGGGTGCTCGGTCAAATAACCCAAAGTCAGACAAAATCTGATCGCGTTATAACCGAGTTTCTTAACCCAAACCCTCTCCGAGGATTCTCAGTCGAATAATAAACTGAGTCTTCTCCAGGGGTGCTCGGTCAAATAACCCAAAGTCAGACAAAATCTGATCGCGTTATAACCGAGTTTCTTAACCCAAACCCTCTCCGAGGATTCTCAGTCGAATAATAAACTGAGTCTTCTCCAGGGGTGCTCGGTCAAATAACCCAAAGTCAGACAAAATCTGATCGCGTTATAACCGAGTTTCTTAACCCAAACCCTCTCCGAGGATTCTCAGTCGAATAATAAACTGAGTCTTCTCCAGGGGTGCTCGGTCAAATAACCCAAAGTCAGACAAAATCTGATCGCGTTATAACCGAGTTTCTTAACCCAAACCCTCTCCGAGGATTCTCAGTCGAATAATAAACTGAGTCTTCTCCAGGGGTGCTCGGTCAAATAACCCAAAGTCAGACAAAATCTGATCGCGTTATAACCGAGTTTCTTAACCCAAACCCTCTCCGAGGATTCTCAGTCGAATAATAAACTGAGTCTTCTCCATGGGTGCTCGGTCAAATAACCCAAAGTCAGACAAAATCTGATCGCGTTATAATCGAGTTTCTTAACCCAAACCCTCTCCGAGGATTCTCAGTCGAATAATAAACTGAGTCTTCTCCAGGGGTGCTCCGTCAAATAACCCAAAGTCAGACAAAATCTGATCGCGTTATAACCGAGTTTCTTAACCCAAACCCTCTCCGAGGATTCTCAGTCGAATAATAAACTGAGTCTTCTCCAGGGGTGCTCGGTCAAATAACCCAAAGTCAGACAAAATCTGATTGCGTTATAACCGAGTCTTTTAACCCAAACCCTCTCCGAGGATTCTCAGTCGAATAATAAACTGAGTCTTCTCCAGGGGTGCTCAGTCAATAAATCAAAGTCAGATAAAACTGGACTACGATATTACTGAGTCTTTGACAAGGAAAACCTTCAAAAGGCATTCAAACATTTCTCGAATATCTAACGCATTAGGACGCAAAGGATTGAAAATCCCAAACAAAGCATGCAAAGTTCATATAAAAACATCCAAATATCCACCTTCGATATATAAAGGTTCAAACAACCCATTGGTACGGGGGCATATCACATATCACGATACAAAGCAAAAAGCAGCTCCTTGATTTCTCACATACCAAAGGATCATCTCAACCGTTTTATAAGTGGGAAATTCATAAATGAGCAAAATAGGCAAAGTGTGGTGTGCGAGCATGATGTATAACCCAGAATATGCAGAAGAAAGTAAGGACAAGGTTTAGAATGCAGAAACACAAAGCATCACCACACCACATTCAAACACAGAATCAAGTCACAGCATTATTAAGTGAAAATGGTTCAAGTCATAAGCGAGGGCCGGCACCCGCATATACATCCGGTCTGAATGAAAGATCGATAAATGCAAAGCAAGAATCCAAGCCACTATTTCTTTGGGTCTCCAGATCTCAATGAAGGACCCCTAAGAGTTGGCGAATCAACGATCTTCTTCTTCTTGACAGCACGCTTATGATGTTTCCGCTTAGAAGGAGAAGCATCCTCTTTACCTGAATCAACAATAATGTCGTCGATAGTTGCCTCAGAATCATGCTCTTCTTCCTCACGAAGCTTATTAATATCTCGGTCAAGGGTTTCGATAGCATCAATTCTCTCCTCCTGCGAACCTGGTTGAGAGAATGTTAGTCCTTTGGAAACACCAGCAAGAAAGCCTGTATTGAATAAAGGAAAGTCAGTT
Organism: Allium sativum; assembly: GCA_030737875.1. NCBI lineage: Eukaryota > Viridiplantae > Streptophyta > Magnoliopsida > Asparagales > Amaryllidaceae > Allium > Allium sativum. The sequence continues at coordinate 724,455,967 of CM060919.1, read as the reverse complement.
TCAACGGCATCCATCACCATAGCAGTATACCCGCCAACAGGAGGTGATGGTGAAAGCGAATTTGTTGCATAATTATAGCAACTCATGAGCTTAGAATACTCCAAAGAAGCAAAAAAGTAATCTAAATCTAGTATCACGTCATCCATATCATCTCTACCTGAAGCAGGAGGATGTGTGCTGATTTCATAATCATCAAGGTTTATTGTTTCCTCCAAATCACTGTTTCCTCCAGCTGCAGAGGGAGGAATTGCAACATCTGCATGGAATACAGGGTTTGAGATTATGGCACCATCAGTTAATTTGGCGAAAGTATCCTCAATAAATATACCTGAAGACTTAACCCCGGATGATTCCCCCCGATGGATCCCAAGAGAATTTCTGCCCTCAGCTAAGGCCTCTCGATCATCTTCATCCAGCAACTCGAGTTGGAGCTGGTAGTCATCGGAATCTTTGTAACGCTTCAAAACCTCCTCCCAAACACGAGCAAGCGTATCTCCATAGCCTTCTCCTAGGAAGCGGAGGATTCCCCCATACATAACACTGCAGACATAGAATTCTAGGAAGGTTGCTTCATCTTCTTCCTTAATTCTGCGGGCTTGGTTCAGAGATTCTTGCTTCTCTTTTTCTAAGGAGGAGGACTTGGCAGTTTCGACTTCAAGCTTATCGCGAAGAGAGGCGATTTCAGATTCACGAACAGACACAGTCCTTCTGCTCAAAGCCAGCTGAGCTTCAGCTTCTTCTTGTGCTTTTACAGCATCGTCAGCCCGCTTATTAAGCTCGACCTCTGTATTCTTGGCATCTTCGAGCTCCTTGCGAAGCTTTTCAATTTCGGATTCTAGCTCGTTAACCCTGGAACCCCGTTCTAAAACAGAAATCTTCGTATCCTGAGCTTTCACAACTTGGATAAGTTGAGCCTTTTCGTCCTCCAGGGTCTTAATGCTTTCAATCCGTTTGGTGTTAAGATTCTGAAAATCATAACAAAATTGCTCCCATGCTTTGAGGCGCTGATCAACGGTTTTGCCAATATCATCCAGGATTCCCCGAGCTTTCGCCACCATCTCTGTCATGTCCCGTCTATCTGTGGGATGGACATCCACATCAAAGTTCAAACCCCTCAAATCCCAATCTCCAAATCTATGACTAAGAGGGGGGCTGGGGCATCCAAGTTCCCTTTCCACATCAAGTATTTCACGCGGCCTCGACATGATAGCTTGAAGCTCAGCCTGGGTTGGATAAGGAGGAACGTATCCTGGGGCACGCTTCTGGGGGATCTCCGTAAGAGGGTCATCTCCACTCCTTCGTCTTCTCCTTTGAGGCTCCTCCCTTTTCTGCCTTGCCTCCTCCTCTGCCGATTGTTCATAATCATAAAGCCAGGCTCTTTGCTCTGGAAGCTGTTCATAAGAAGGATGAGAAGAAGTGGGATGTTGGCCGTGTGATTTTTGGGGTTGAGGAGGAGCTTGCTTAATCTTTTTCTTTGGCCGAGCAAGTGTATCAGAACTTTGCCTCCTTTTCCGGAAATCGTCAATGAATGATGACTTCATTCCTAAAAAGAAAAATAATAATAAGTTCATTTAGCACTTGAGAACATGGAAGTAAACCAAGATATAGAGTAAGAAGTTAAAAGTGCAACTCTGAAAGCAAGCTTAGTCCTAAAAACAAAAGCATGCCTAATAAGCCTGTGTTAGACTCCGATCCTAAGTTTATTCTCGTATCTGGAACTGGTCCAGGAATCTCCGGAATGTTGGGATCAGATTGAACATTAGGAACTGCGAAACCTGAAACAGGGGTATCATCTTTGCTAAGGTATCGCATAGACTCTAGATCAGGATGTTCACCAAAAGTACCCGCGGAGTCTCTATCTTGAGCACTTGCCATAGTCGGATCCTCAAGAACATCTCTAATGTTTTGTTCAACACTTAAGGTAGTTTCTCCTACCGCGAGTTGCTTACCCTCACGTTGAACAAGTTCTTCTTCAGTATTTGAGGGAGGCTGATCCCCCGTAGTTTTCTCCGGGATTTCCGGGATGACAGCTTGTTTTTCAGAAACGGCCTCTGTGGCTCTCTCCGAAATCGTCAAGACATCGGCCTGCTTTTTAGGAGAATCTTTATGTCCCTTAAGGGCACTCGAAGGCTTTTTACTACCACTACCACTGTCGGCTTGTGCACATTTTGTCAAGTATTTCTTAGCCGTTCTTTTCGCCGTCAGGGTACGGGATGGGGGAAGCAGCTTGTATTGTCGAAGGAACTCGTCGCAAATTAAAAACTGTCTACTTCTTTCAGTTTCGCTCACGGATAACAATGATTCCAGCAGAGGCTCATTAATGTCTGTGTCTTAATCAGAAGAAGTCTCTGTGAGAAAAAGTAAAATCAATACATAATCATCGGAGGTAAAATAGAATTTCTATGAACATTTACCTCCTTCGGCCCATCGACCGAAAAAGTTGTCGGGACACCGCACATAGAAAAATTGGTCAGGAAATCCTTTGATACTCTCAAATAAGCCAGTTATAACCCTGGATCTCCTGCTTTCCATGAAGATAAAGGAGGGACGCTCCTTCTTTCGTCTCTTAAAAGAGTATAACGAGCATATATCCTTGAAGGTGGGCTCGTGCTTTAAAACTCTCATAAACAGCACATATAAGCATGTAACAATAAAGTAGCCATTGGGAGCCAGTTGATAAGGAGCGATAGCCAAATTTTTCAGAATCATTTCTAAGTAAGGATTGAAGGGTGGGATCGCTCCACTCTGTAACATCCCCTTACAAACTGTTACGTATCCAACGGGGGGGCGATCAGATAAATCGTCTCTTTCCGGGAATTTGACTTCATCTTCGGAAAGGCTAAATTGTTTGCATATTCTATGATACGCATCAACGTCAAGTTTTGACACACAACTATCAGCAGGTGTGTAAGAAAGACATCGAATGATTGGGGAGTTCTGATCAACATTCATCCTAGTGGTAGCAGCAGAAGGAGTTTCGATATTTTGATCAGAGGTCCCAGCTTCTCTAGTTGGAGAGGTTCCCTCAACAAAATGGCGAGATTTTCGTCAGGTCGTCATTTCTACACAAACAAGTATGTTGGAAAAACAAACTACAGGAATATTAATAAAGCTCAAAAACAAGGTCGGCATTGGCTGGTTAAAACACTTGGTCGTTCTAAAATGGCATCTGGTCACCCTAAACAACAAAAGCCTTGATCGCACCGAGTCAACCATTTCTTGGTCGGGAAAATCCCCTCAAGGCAGAACAAAGCTAGAAATCCTTGATCGCTCGAAAACTGGTTAAGACCTGGTCGATCGAACCTCGTCAAGGCCCGGTCGCTCAAAACTGGAAAAGCGCCTGGTCGCTCTAAAAACAGCCAAGCCCCGGTCGCTCAAAACTGGCAAAGCGTCTGATCGCTCCAAGCCAGTCAAGCCCCGGTCGCTCAAAGCTGATAGAGCACCTGGTTGCTCCAAGCCAGTCAAGCCCCGGTCGCTCAAGACTGAGAGAGTACCTAGTCGTTCCAAGCCAGTCAAAACCTTATCTCGTAAAATTAGCCTCTTCTGGATCGGTAAAAACATCCTAAGGCTGGTCATTATAAAGTTAATTCGAAATCAGTTTCAACTTGGACGGTCGAAGTTAAAATCCACTTGGGTCGGACCTGTTCGATAAAGATGATTCAAGTCAAACTGTTCTGGTCGGCCAAAAAGAGGGCTGCTCGTCTAAAACCGACCACCCAGTTAGCGATTCAAGTACAAAATCATACATGTTTGAATCATTCAGACATATACACAAGCATATCGCGATCAATATCACAGCAAAGAAAAACATGAGTATTCTCATTTCAAAATCATCACTTACCAATTCAAATTGAATGCTACTTTGCTAGTAAACATTTCAATACACACAGGGATTCAAGTTCACAAATTCAATTATAGGTTACAATTGTACATCTAAAACCGATTCAAATACAATCCAAACCCAAGAATTTAGCCAAATCCAGAAGACAATGTTGGTTCTACACGAATAAACAAAAAAGTAAGAGCGTATACCTGAGATCAGATTAGCAAGTTGAAAAAGCTTCGATCGAATTTCCAAACTCCAGCGATATGCAAAGTTGAACAATCGTGATTTGAATTATTTGCAGAAATTTGAAGATGGATTGAAGTCTTGATTCAAACCGGTAGAAACGGGATGGAGATCGAAGAATTCTTCTTCAAAGGAGCGCCGCCATTAAAGTGAAAAATTATGGGGTCAAGAAAATGAGGAACACCAAGGTTCAAAAGAGATTTATATAGGCAGGACGACCGACCTCTTCATTTAAAACCGACCCTTCAAGCTAATTCCAGAACCGACCCATGAGAACTGCGTCCAAGACCGACCCTTAATTGAAGCAGATCGATCCGCTAATGTTTCGAAGCCCACAGCTTTTATAAAAACTATGAAAATTCGAGGGGCAAAATGTTATCCATATGATCGATCCAAGTGAATATGGGTCGGTTTTAAGCGTTTTGAAGAAGGGATCGGTCCTGTCGTTATTAAACGGGGGCGGTCGTAGCGCAAGATTCCTGGTCGTCCTAAAGCTGGTCGCTTTCAGTCGTTCTCAAAAATACAAGATTCCTGGTCGTCCCAAAGCTGGTCGCTTTCAGGTCGCTTCAAACACGAAGTTGTTTCTGGTCGTTCCAAAATGCTGAAGAGCTCCTGGTCGCTCCAGACTGCAGAAGATCTCTGGTCGCTCCAAATATACAAGGTATCTGGTCGTTTACTAGCTCTTGATCGCACCAACAAGCTTCAAGGCTTCCTGGTCCGTTTGTTCCAAGCATCCTGGTCGGTCCGCTCCGCATTCTAGCCTCCTGGTCGTCCTTTCTTCTGGCGGAAGCTCCTGGTCGGCCAAAGCGCTAGAAACGACCTGTGATGGCGTGACAGCTGGAAACAACTGGTGACAACTGGCAGTGGCATTTCCGTAAATACCGAAAATACCGACCAGGCCCCTGAATACAAGATTTCAGCCATTTCTCCGCCTATAAATAGGACCCTACCTCCATCATTTTGGGGGACTTTTGGGGGGAACTACGAGGAGGTGTTGTCTAATTGCTTTCGGGAATTTCTCCAAGCATTTCTACATCTCTTCTCGATCATCGATCATAAATCTATGGAGCATTGGAGCATGTGGAGCATAGCTTTCATGGAGGAACAAGCATAAGCATTCCACGCACTTCTTCATTTCTTCTTGATCATTCACCCAAAGATCTAAGGAGCTTTCATCCATGGCTTTCATGGAGGGATTGACATAAAATACCTCAAGCTTTCATCTATTCTTTCAATCGGTTGTAAGGACGAATGCACGTCAAAGGAGCTTGTATGAATGTATAATGGAGCAAATGTTGTAATCTTTTGGTTATTAATGAAATCCAATCTTCAAAGTGGACGTAGACTCGAATAAGAGTCGAACCACTATAAAATTCTTGTCTTCTTCCTTTATTTTGGTATTTTGATGCTCTTGAATGTTAGATATGGCCTCACATAACTCTAAAGGTTTTCTAACGCCCCGCCTCTGAAAAGGTGACGTGCTTTCTAAGCATCTCGCCTCCGATTAGGTAACGTGTTTAGAAATTCCATTTTGGTTGTTATACCAACTTTCGGTATCAACAATTGTAGTGCCCAGTATTGGCGACATGATATATGGTACCCATGCCGTCTAGGATTGATACATTTATATTTGAAGTTGTTTTATACACTATGCACTTATAATAGTACCAAGATTTGTTTTAAACGTACCAAGCATGTTTGCTATTATAAGGGAAAACCCTATCCTCCGACTTGCGTTGCATCGTGTGATGGGACCTGGGTCTTATAATAGCTTCATTTTTCCTAAAAGCATTGCGCTGTTTTGTTATATGCACTTGTATTCTTGGGAGGAAAATCGTTCCGTGTTATATGGCGTGGTCCCTTGATATATCTGATTTAAAGTAAAGTTTTAAGTAACTGTTTTTGTTCTCACATCAGTCACATGACTGACCTGGATTTTTTGTTTTAACCTAAACTCTGGGTGCCCCTATTTTCTACACGGGCAGCTAGTAGTTTTGGTTTTGCAGATTTATATTCATAGGATCCTGGTTTATAGTTGGAATGATATTCAGAAAGCTCTATATCCATATATTCCTTTCAGTTGTGTTTTGTATTATTTTCCACTGCATTGTAATTTGTAAATCTCTGATATTTTTCTGATGTATAATATTTATTCTTACTCTGTATATTCTTGTATTCTGATGAAATTGTTGTAATAAGCAATGAAATGTTCTTCTGTTTGTGTTCCGATTCGTCTTGTCCTCAAAGTCAATCCGGGCTTTCCTTCACGGGGAAGTTCGGGTCGCTATAGTGGCATCAGAGCTTTGGTTTACAGAGCTCGGAGAACAAGACACATTAGAACCAAACGAGAGAATTCATCAGAGATTGGATTTGTAATATCCAATGAGAATGACTCGTTAGAGATAGGATCAGTAGTATCCTAGAACGAGTGTGAAGAGTATATTTTTTAAATAAAATTTAAAACAAGTTTTGATTTGAAAATTTAAACTTTATTATTCGCATTTGAATATTATTTTTATATTGATTTGGACAATCAAGTATATAAAGATTTTGCATATACGTCTGATCCATGTGTATACAAAGTTTTAATATACTGGATAGATATAGAATCACACTCTAGTCGCCCGGAGATGATACTGATAATGATAGCTGCATCATCAGTATTTATGTTCGAGTTTCGAAAGTGGGATACCTATATATTTCCATTAGACTGGTGTGAGAACCAAAATTAGATAGGGTCTATTGTTATGAGTTGGCATCACAAATCTGATTTTTGGACTATGTATTAAAATTATGAATTTGAAAAACGAATCAACTAATTGATTGATGGTTGTGTTGTTTGATTATTGGTTTGAAAATTATTTGGAAATGCATACATGTACATATATATGTGTGAATAGGTCATCGCAAAAAGGCTAGAGCAGAAGAATAAAATTGTTTGCCTGACAAATAGGTACAAGTTTATTATATTTCTTGGGGTATTTTGATGATTTTATGAGCCGATTGGCTGTTTCTTTTTTTTTTGGATTGGAGAGGCCTGTATGGAGATTTCGGGATTTTCCCGGTACTCCCGTACAGGGGAGGTTATGGCGAAATTTTTCGAAAATTTAGGGTGTTAGCCAAATTTTTGAAAAGTTTTTAGAAACTGAAAAGTCAAAGAACTTAAGCCATAATGAAAATAATGAAAGTTGAGTTGGTTTGTAAAACAACTTTCAACTCCGTTCCTTTTCGAGGATGAAAAGATTTTAACTTGGGGAGATTGTAACAACCCGGAAAATCTAAGCCAATTTAAATTTTTTATTTTGGCCCTTTTAATGAATTTTGAATATTTAAAATGAATTATTTTAATAATAACAACGAGAAATTTATTTTGAGTATAATTAGAATGTATATATTTATATATAGATCGTCGTTAGAATATAAATATTTATTTTTAATTATAAAAGGGATTGAAAATGGCGCGGTAGTTCGAAAATTCGATTTCAAATTTCAAATGAATGCACAGGATTCAAAATAAACCGAATTTTAGCGAAACCAAAAATATTAGAATCTCTTTGAAAATATCTTTCCAACGAATCTGAAAAATCAAAATTTCATAGCGGGAATAAAAAGTTATGCCCAGATGAAAATTCAGAATAGTCGCTATGGAAATATAGCCCTTAAAAATGAAAATTTTGCAAACGACCTCCATTTTCGATGAAACTATTTTTGTTGGATCCGGGATGTGAAGTTATTGTTAGATTCCAAAAATCGTAATTTTCTGAATCAATATGTGAGCGTGGCGAAGTAAAACAGGTTTTGACAGTTTCAATCAATTTGGATCGGCCAGAAAATGGCCATTTTTCAAACGGTCTCCAAATTTGATGAAATTAGTTTTTTTAGAACTGAATCATCAATACGAAGCTAGAAAATATTTTTTGGGAATTTCTAGAGTTCGTATGTGGCCCCGGTAAATTGAAATGTGCGTTCAAATTCAATATATTGATTTATATTTTGATTTTGACGAAAACTGATCGAAATAGTTGAATCAGCTTACCGGACATATCCCATTGTGTTCGGAATGGGGGTAATTAGATAGGGGCGATAGTCGTTGGGTTAGATTTGGTGTCCGAATGAAAAGGCAACTTTTTGTTTGGGAAATAAATTAAATAAATATTTAAATAAATATTTAAATATATATAATACCCTCCCTCACTATTCTCGGTCAAACCATTCCCCCAAAGTCAAAATTCAAAAACTCGCTACCCCTAAATCAGCCTGTCACCCTTCATCGCAGCGCCACCACTGCCGCTCCGGACCCGCCGACGCAGGACCCCGCTCCCTCCTCCGCCTGACTCCGCCCCTCCCCCTTCTCCTGTGCAGCAATGCTCGCCTCTCTCTCCTCCTCCCCCCCCCCACAATCGAAGACCACGACATCAGACCGCCACAATGGGACCCGCTGCCACCCAGTCGATGACCGCTGTGTCTCCCCCTGGCCTGCAGCGCCCCACCACCGCACTTCTCCTCCCTCCGTCGCCCTCTGTTCTCTTTCCCCCTTCTGAAAACCGTGACCCCTAAGCCCTTCTCCAAATCCATCGCCTTCTCCACAGCGAGGCACCCCACCTGAACTGGTGACAGTCCAGTCACCGCCTCCTCCTCCTGCGAGCCTCCGCGAGCTCTCGTTTAATCCAAACCCTAGAGAATTTGGTGAGTTTTCTAATTTTAATCCTTCGATTGAAGTTGTTACTCTATATAAAGATATCATTTTCAGCTACATAAATATAAGATTTTTATCGTATTGAGAAGATATTTTTAGGGAAATAAAAATTCGATTTTTATATATATGATTTTGAAATAAAAATTCGATTTTTATATATGAAGTAACGCAATAATAATGTGATTTTTATATGAATTCTCTTTCCATAAAATTTGATCTTTATATATGTAGTGATCCGATAAAAAAATTCGATCTCTGTTATGAAGTTAAAGAAATAAAAATATGATTTTTATCATACGTTTGAAATATTTTTATGCAGATAAAATTATAATCTTTTCTATATATGTAGCATTAGAAAAATATAATCTTTTCTATATATGTAGCGTCAGATAAAAATATAATCTTTTCTATACATGTAGCGATAAAAAAATGTGTTTTTTAACATAAAAATCGTTTGAAACAGACTGTTATGGAACTGACTGGAAGCAAAACGAAATCCAAATCATCGTCCAATAAAGATTGGAGGAGTGGAAACCAAAGGTGAGAACTTCTCACTTTTAATTTATTTTCTAGTTGAAATATATACTACGATGCTGACGGTGCTTAGCAGCACCCGACACCCGTCGTCCACAAACCATGGACGGCTTGTTTGTTTATTTGATTGTGTTGTGAAAATTGATTGTGTGATGTGGAATGGAATAAATAAAATATTCTTGTGATGGAATAAAATATTTTATAGTTAAAAATATAATTTTTAACGTGTATGTGAATAAAATAAATATTTATAAACAAATCGGACGATTTGTTTATGTACACCCATTTGTATTGATATTGATTGGGATGATAAATTTTACACATCGCCCAACTGCACAAATAAATCTGTATTTGTTGATTGAAACCCCACACGGGTATTGGGATGATATATGACATAGACTAGTCCTAATAATAATTAGCTGTATGTCGATCGATTGATTGACAGGCTATTGTAAGCGTTAAATATTTATATTTGATGCTTATGCAGTGTAGAATGCACTCTGGATGATGGTTGACTATGTTTGATTGTTGTTGTATACATGTGTGTATGTAATCCATATAAATAAAATTATATGGAAATTGACTGTGTTTGATTCCAGTTCAGAAAGAACGAATATTTTGAAATAATGATTATTTTAAAATAACGAATATTTTAAAATAATATTCAGTAAAAGATCAAAACTTGATTTTGATGTCCGATTTGGGATGGACACTAATATATTTAAATATATAAAGCCGTGTTGATTTGATATGCGTCATTTTGGCGTGAACGATATTTATATCGATTTTATTCATTGTTATAATGAATATCGAAATGGAAATGATTTCGAAATCTAATATTTTGAAAATATTATCATTTATATATCAATGATATGGAATATTCAATTTTGATTTGAAATTGAATATGAAGTTAAAATCGTTTTGAAAACGAATTTAAAACGATTTATAAAATACGTTTTTAAAAGGAAATCGACGAAATATATATTATATAATGGCCTGAATAGAACGCGCCGCGCTGCGGCCGTTCGCGAATTTCGACCATTGACTTCGAACGGACATTACGGGAGATCCGACCGTCGGATTCTCCTAAAACTGGAACCGTTAGGTTCGTATCGAAAAGAGTTTTCTAACGAATATTAGAGTTCTAAATCTAACGGTTGAATTTGGAATTATGTCCAAATCAAATTTGGAAAAGGTCGCTGTAAGTGCAGTTCGTTGGCCGTTAATGGAAATCGACTGTACGGGCCTTGATAAAATTATTAAAAATATCAATAATTAGTGTAAAATCCTAATAAATGATTTGAAAAGAATTAGGATGAAAATTTCCATATTTGAAAAGAAAAAAATAGATTTTTATCGAAATGAACTAGTTTTGAACTAGAATTATGAAATCCAATATTTTCAAAATAAATAAGTTGGATTTGAAATGGTTTTAAAAATAACCGGAATTTCCAATATATGAATTGGAATGGATTTGAATCGAAATTATCTTCGAAATATTCCGATGTTGGATTCCGTGATTATACGGACATTGTGGAGGAATTTGGAAGATATATATATATATATATATATCGTTATTCCAATACGATATTGGTTGATTTCAGAATTTGTTATTGAAGATAAGCCGATATATTTTCTATTCAGAGCCTTGTAATAACATCAAATTGGATTTTGGGCTTGTCGTGAATGGTATCTTTAATAATACTGTTCATAAACCCAATGGAGTTAAGAAAATTAGAAACTGACTGGAAATTAGTTAAGTTGAATGGTTTCCTGGGTATTGATCTGATGTTGGTTTCGGCCTTCAGGGTTAACACTTAGGGAATTGTTCTCTTACTAATTTACAGTTAGAGGCTAATGGATTGTGAATTGGGTTTATCGTGAACTGTGTTTTAGCGACATTCGTTCTTTAACCCGATTTACAGTGAAATGGGATTTGGAATTTATAAATCTTTTGTTAAGATTTAAAGGAGATTTTCCAAAGTAAAGTTTTCGAATTTAACATATTAAATTGGAATTGAATGGAATTCGATTTGGCAATAATCGAAGTAAGCTTCTGAAGAGGAAGACGATTAATATATATGGAATTTAAAAGGCCTTGTCTTTATTCCATTTATATTATCGGTTGGATATGGAAGTTTATATCAGTTATATATATATATATATCAATTTGTTTTCCATGAAAATTCCATTGTTAATGGAATGTGATTTTGGGTTGTCGTGAATGGTATCTTTAATAATACTGTTCTTAGACCCAACAGAGTTAAGAAAATCAGAAACTAACTGGAGATTAGTTAAGTTGAATGGTTTCCTGGGTATTGATCTGATGTTGGTTTTGGCCTTCGGGGTTAATACTTAGAGGAATGGTCACTTGCTAATTTACGGTTAAAGGCTGATGGAATGGAATGTGATTTTGGGTTTATCGTGAACCGTGTTTTAAATGACATTGGTTCTTTAACCCAGTTAAAGGCAGGATATGATTTCCCAAGTTAAACAATCGTTAATATTGATTTCTGGGAAGATTAAAACCAAGTGGAGTTTTAATGCATCTTTAATTAGATTGATTTGATATCCAAAGGAAGATTAAAGAATAAATTTAAAGAATTTATCTTTGATAAAATTAATGGGAACCTTTCCCAAAGCATATGAATATTTGGATAAAGAAATATTCTGGATTGGAATGAGGCGTATGTTGTGTTTTTATAGCACTTGTTTAATGTATAAGCGAGTTATTTAGAAAGACCGGGTTTATCCCATTCTGAATAACTGATTCGACGATGTGTCGAGGATGAAGACGGTGGTTGAAGACCGGAGGTCTTCACATCGTTTGGATGATTACTGATGTCTTGATTGGGTTGTACACCCAAGGCGAGGTAATAAGTAGTGATCGTCCAGATGTACTTGGAGATCGACGGAAATGCGAGGGCCTCTCCCCTGGAATGGACATGTGGAGGAGGAATAAGGTGCCTCCAGTTTCGTTCATACCCAGAACGATCTTGTAAATGGATGTGTGTCTGACATCCGATTTCATTCTGTGTGATTGATAGACATCGGTTGCATAGCGTAAATTGCCTGTATGGCATGCTGAGATGCAAATGATCAAGGCTTCTGTTGAAAAGCAGAGTCTTGTGGTTGGTGATCAAAGCATGGCTTTAATATAGCGTAGCTTTGTGTAGCGTTAATTCACGAGCCTCACAGCCCGGTGTGAACCAGAAACGGGAGAGGACTGCAGGGAGGGCATGCATTTCCTTCTAGCTAGGAGTGGTGTCAGCGTTTTACACGCCCTGGCATTTTACTTATGTGGATGATGGATTGCGAGGCACCTCGGTTATATTGGTCGATCCGGGACCGATGGAGTCATTTGGCTCATTTACGCCCCAAAGGGCAGGGAGACGCATTGTTCAGGCGTTTTAATCCACTCCGTGTGGACCGGCCCTGAAGATCCAAGGTGCAGTTGCGGCTGTTCCTGAGACATGGGTTAGATTGTCTCGAAGCGGTAAGGACGATCCCTTGACTTGGTTCACAGATGGAAATCCAACTTCCAATACGTGACAATTGCGGTTTTGATTGTAGAGCCTAGTATTGGCGACATGATATATGGTACCCATGCCGTCTAGGATTGATACATTTATATTTGAAGTTGTTTTATACACTATGCACTTATAATAGTATCAAATGATTTGTTTTACATGTACCAAGCATGTTTGACTATTATAAGGGAAAACCCTATCTTCCGGCTTACGTTGCATTGTGTGATGGGACCTGGGTCTTATAATAGCTTCATTTTTTCCAAAAAGCATTGCGTTGTTTTGTTACATGCACTGGTATTCTTGGGAGGAAACCCATTCCGTGTTATACGGCATGGTCCCTTGATATATCTGATTTAAAGTAAAGTTTTAAATAACTGTTTTAGTTCTCACACCAGTCACATGACTGACCTGGAGTTTATTGTTTTAACCTAAACTCTGGGTGCCCCTATTTTCTACACGGGCAGCTAGTAGTTTTGGTTTTGCAGATTTATATTCATAGGATTCTGGTTTACAGCTGGAATGATATTCGGAAAGCTCTGTATCCGTATATTCCTTTCAGTTGTGTTTTGTATTATTTTCCGCTGCATTGTAATTTGTAAATCTCTGATATTTTTCTGATGCATAATATTTATTCATACTCTGTATATTCTTGTATTCTGATGAAATTGTTGTAATAAGCAATGAAATGTTCTTCTGTTTGTGTTCCGATTCTTCTTGCCCTCAAAGTCAATCCGGGCTTTCCTTCACGGGGAAGTTCGGGTCGCTACATTTTCAACCCCAAAAGATGTTGTAGCTCACTGGTAATTAAAGACCTGTAAATTTGGATAGAGTGTCTTGAGTTCGATCCATGTCAATCCCTATTTTAGCTAAAGAAAGGAAAACGAATACTGCACACCTTGCCTTATATATTTTGAAGAATATATGGATTAGTGATACATCATATATATATTCATATGTATGTATGATATACACTAATACATACTTCAGGAATTGGCATATTCTTCTTAGGGAAATCAAAGGAAATCTTTCATATTTATTTTCCATGAAGAAGAAGGTTTGATAAATCATTACCAAAAAGAAACCCAATCATTTGCCACATGTCATTAAGTAGGGAAGAGAGATATTTAGAGAATATCTCAGAATACAATCAGATCTATTATAATTGTAAAGAAAATATTCCGAGATATTCTCTCTAGGCCACATACTCACATGGATTGGAGACCAACTCACTTATAAATACATATGATACCTATTGTAATCTTTGTACCTTCTTCTGTAACTTATTCTCCTTTAATAAAGTTTCTTATTTTCTTTTATTTTTTTTCATTTTTATTTTTCAAGCAACTTGTGCCATCTATACAATTAGATTTGGTAGAGCACTAGTTGTCTTTGCAATTTTAATTTTCGTTAGTGATTGACCATTTAATTAGTTTCAGGGTAATCCCAGGTCTTTTTTTGCATAGCAAGCGGGGTTGAATGACCCCTACCATATTTATTAACCAAAATGTACCGTACAATATACAAATACATAATAAATGTATACTACTTGTAATAGAGCTGACCAATCCTAGTTTTTCTTTCTACTGTTTTTTCTTTTATGAAATTTTAATTTCTGCATTTTATTCTGGTTTCTAATGTAGTACTGAATTTATTACAGATTTGATTTGAATCTGTAGTGAATTGAATAACAATTTACTTGCTCTTCCTATTTCAGTTGATAATTGTGATTTGGTCGTCTATCAATTAGATTTGTTCTGAACCAAATCGCAATTTTAATTTTTATTGTTTTCAAACCAAAATCTATAAATTTTGTCTAACTCGTCCACAAGATTATATAATAATAAAATTTAATTTTCGTCTTTGTGTTCGACCTGCATAGTACACATATGTGTGCTTGCAGTTATTTATAATAAATTTGCGCTTTTCTAATTCATAGAAAAGTTCCAAACAGTGTTGCATTATGTTGGCAACTTTAATTGTTTCCACGATTGATTTGAGTGTTAATTTTTGGATGTGCTAGCACAAATAGAGGGAAATAGTTACTTATCCATTAACAATTAATTACGTTTACCAATTATTACTTATTTACTTCTATCTTATTAATTGTATTTATAAGCTAGGTTTACAACTAAAACCGTACAAACTCATGGTGGAGAATTAATTTCCAGCATGAGTTTGTACGAGTTTTTACGGTTTTAGTTGTAAACCTATATGTCAACAAAATGGCATGTGACATATGCTGGCTAGGATTGATACATCTATTTATGAAAGTGATTCCCATATTTACACACTAATAATAATAGCAAATGATTTTCGCCTATCAAACATGTTTGGCAATCACAAGGAGAAACATTTCCAAGTCTGCGTTTACATGGCCTGTGTGCCAAGAGACCTTATGGTAGCCTTTTTTCAAAAAATATAACGAGTTTTTATGAACTGTATTCATAAGGGAAAACCCGTTCTGTGTGTATATGGCATGGTCTTATGAGTTACACTATTTTATAAAGTATAAAACTGTTTTAGTTTCTCAAGTCGGTCCCATGACTGACCCGAAGTTTATTGTTCTTGCACCGGAACTCTTGGTGCCCATATTTTTCCACACGAGCAACCCGGTAGTTCAGAATTTTTATATTTAGTCTTGGGGTCATTTTAGAGCAGGTTCTGGATTAGAGATAGAGTCGTGTCCAAGCATTTTATTCTTCCTTTGAGCTTAGTTATTTCCGCTGTGTATTTTCCGTTGTTTATGTATTCCACTGTACCTTGATATATCTGTTGTACTTTGATGCAAAGATTATTTATTTTTATTATATGTTTTATGGCACCCTACATCTCTTAACATCAATCAAATGAGGATGCTTTAAGCTTTGTGAAGCGCTTTGGTATAAGGTAACAACACAGAAACTAAAATTCACAAGATATAAATATAAAACACAATGGAAAAAAATATTTATTAAATAAGCAGTCAAATCATAGTACTTATTACATTTCAAAATACCATATAGTCATCATCATAAACAAACATACTATCTCGCGGAAAATATCAGAGTACGTAAGTAAAAAAACAAAAATTATCCCTCTCATAAATCAGTATAATGATCAAAAGACAAGAAATGAACCAATACATGAAGAAAGAAATAGTGAATCCATGTTGAACCAAATAGTTAAGAATCACTGCTGAGACCCTCCACCCTGCGAACCTGGAGGGAAAAGGAAGAGAGAAGGAGAAAAACATACTAGGTTAGATGTACGTCTGGTGACACTACACAAAATGGTAAAATCAGAAACACATGGATTTTTTGATTTGAAACCCTACCATAATGTTGCTAGCTTTAATACAGTTTTAAAGCGTTTCTGCCTATGGTTAAGCTTTTCATTTTTAATTTTATTTATTTTCCAAATAATGTTTGAGCGTAGAAATAGTTGATCTCCGTAGCCTGCAAGCTAATATAATTCGTTGCCCATTTCTTTTTTTATACGGCCTAAATTAATTTAATTAATGTTTTTCCTATCCTAAGACCTAATCTACCAAATCACTGGTCGAAATCCAATTATTTGGATCATTTGGACTCCACTTCGAATCGTTCATCGATATCGGGCATCCATTTGGTTCATCCGTCACCAAGGACGTACCTATACTAGGCCGAGTGGGGGCCGCCGCCCCCACTCATTCTAGCAAACTTTTTTTTTTAATATACATGACATATTATATATATAATGTGTACGTACCAGATACATGCAAACACATTCGGATTCACCAAATTTTACACTAGAGGATAAGACAAATTAGAAAGGACAGTCTTACTCGCCAGCTTTAAAGAAAAGGTGTATGTCAACAGTCAACTTCACATTCTCCACCAAATCCAAGGAAAGCCTGATTTGTGTGAAACAAAAGAATAGCATAAAATACATTTTGGGTATATATTTGTATATATTAGGTTATATTTACATACATCGCGAACATAGTTAAAGCAATAGTGATTATAATGGTAGAAATTAGGTTAGATTTACGTATGCTGGGCTCATGTTTGACCATGTGCTTCTATTTGAACATCCGTTTTATGTCTTAAGATCAAACTTTTAGTAGTGTGAAATCTAAAGTTTTTCCCTCGTGAAGAGTCATCCGGTAATACATAAATGATTTTCTGAATTCTTTAAGCTTAACGATACAATGCTGGTTAAGATGATGCCATTAGAAGTCAGCAGTGTGTATATATCAGAAGGGGAAAACAGGCATATAGCTGCTGTTAACATGTGGTTTCTTCTAGGCATATAGTTGCAGTCTGAATCAACATCATGGATAACTTGGTTTAAGCAATAGTCATAGATAATTAGGAAAAGGGCTACAAAAGAAGCCACCATGGTCGCCTTTCTCCTGCTAGACTTTATTTCAAATACCATCTTGAATCGGAAATGAAACCCCCTGTACCCAATATTCCACGCCCCTGTACCCAATATTCCTCGCCCCTGTACCCAACCAATCAGGACCCTCTGAATTCCACATTTTTGTTATTAATCCCTAGGACTTAATTGCAAAAAGGTGAAAATTAAAAATTCTGATTGGTTAGATACAAAAGGGACAGAAAATTTGGATACGAGTGATTTGCTCTCCTTGAGTCGGTCCATGGTACCAGAAAGTACACCCCTAGAAGAATCTGCTTCGACGTAAACTATTTTAAAACCAATAGCATTACTTGTAATCTTGATTGAGTAGTACTAAGTTATTTCAGGAAGGAAAGAATATTTTACCTTATCAATTTTTGATGAACTATATATACATGTATACATTTGATATATCATCCAAAAAATGAAAGTGTTCAGAAAAGAACTAATATTTAAAAGTCTAAAAATATTAGTTTTCAAATAATGTGTCATCAAGGTATTTTAGGTTTTCATTGTAGAATAGTAAAATTAAACTAGTCAATAATATTATACATAAGATATACTATTTTCTAAGTCACTAAAAATATAATCAACGCTATTTTCACCCTCACTGACCAGTTTTTCTGCGTACGTCCCTATCCGTCACAGTTCTTCCGTTCGACATCGGTTCATCGATCTACTCAAAACACCTAAGGTACTATTTGTATGCCCTGTAGTTGAATTTGACTGCTTCAATTAATCAGATTTGGGAGGTGGGTTCGATGTAGCAATTGTTCAGATCTGGGACGAACTCCACTATATATGCGATGAGATCGTTTTGATTTTTGTGGGATGATCGTCGAATATTTCTACTAGTATTTAAATCGAAGTTAGAATATAAATATTTATTTTAATTATAAAAGGAATTGGAAATGGCGCAGTAGTTTGAAAATTCGATTTCAAATGAATGTACAGGATTCAAAATAAACAGGATTTTAGTAAAACAAAAAATATTTGAATCTGTTTGAAAATATCTTTCCAAAGGATGTGAAAAATCTAGATTTCATAACGGGAATAAAAAGTTATGTTCAGTTGAAAATTCATAATAGTCGCTATGGAATTTTATATAATATATAGCCCTTAAAAATAGCGATTTTACAAACGACCTCCGTTTTCGACGAGACCACTTTTGTTGGATCCGGAATGTCAAATTATTGTTAGATTCCAATTTTCATAATTTTTAGAATCAATATGTGAGCGTGGTGAATCTTAAACGTGTTTAGTCAATTCAGTTTGAATTTAATCGACTTAAAAACGACCGTTTTTCAAACGGTTTCCAAATTTGACAAAATGAGTTTTGCTAGGACCGTATCGTCAAAACATAGCTAGATTTATTTTTCTGTAATTTTTGGAGCCAGTATGTGGCCCCGGTAAATTAAAATGTGCATTTTAATTTAAAATATAATGATTTATATTTTAAATTTAGCGGAAACTGATCGTAACAGCCGAATTGGGTTACGAAACATATCCAATTGCGTTCGGAATGTGGGTAATTAGCTAGGGACGACAGTCGGTGGGTCTCGTTTGGAGTTCATTTTAAAAAGTTACTTTTTGGGAGAAAGAAAATAATAATTAAATAAAATTATATATATTGCCCCTTTCCAAATTAGAACCCTAATTCTCCAATCCCCGTTCAGCATGCTCCAGCCCCCACCGTGCATCACCGCCGCCGCCCACCCTTCTAGCGCCATCCCCTCTATGCCCTCGACCACCTCTGGCCTCCCCTAGCCGCCACCCTCCCCCACAGCTCCGACGCCCTCTTTCTCTTCCTTCTCCATCTAAAAAAACGACCCCAAACCCACTGCCCCGCCACCACCGGCCATACCTCCGATGCCGCACCCCCCTGCACCACTCCAGACCCTGGCGCCGACCATTCCCCACCCCCACTCCGACCTTAGACCCCTTTTCTCAGTAAAAATAAATTTTTTATGTTTTCATTTTTGCGTATAGCATTCCCCGAGCCTCCTCCGCCACGTCAGCACAAATGTGGGCTATCCTCTGATAAAGATTCGATATTTACAAAAAAAGGTATGATTTTTAACAATGTAAAGGTAGGATTTTTAGCATATGAAAAGTTAAGATTTTAAATACGATAAAGTTAGGATTTTTAATACGATAAAGATATGATTTTTATATTTGAAAAGTTTTTATTTTTATAAATAAAAAGTTTTGATTTTTAATTATAAAAAAGATTAATTTTTTTATAAATGTAAAGATTATATATTTTTATAAAATATAAAGATTATATTTTTATTAATATAAATATTAGATTTTTAAAACAGAAAAGATAAGATTTTTAAAATATAAAAAAAATTGATTTTTAAATATGAATAGCGAAATGAAAATATTATTTTTAGTAGACAAAAATATTATGTTTATTTAGATAAAAATATAATTTTTATCACAGGTATGAAATATTATTTTGAGTAGGATAAAAAATAGAATTTTTACATATGTAGTAGATATAAAAATTCAATTTTTTTATATATGAAGAGAAAGAAAAATTCGATTTTTATATATGAACTAGCGATATAAAAAGATAATTTTTATATAGAAAGTAGCATTGTAAAAATCTGATTTTTATAATGTAGATTTGAAATAAAAATATGATTTTTATATGTATTGCGAAATAAAAATGGGATTTTTAAATATATAAACATCATATTAAAAAAAGGTGATTTTTAATATAAAAATCGTGTGAAACAGATTGCGATGGAGCCGACTGGTATCAAATCCAAATCCGAACCGTTCAGAAATAAAGAATGTAGGAGTGGATCCCAAAGGTGAGAACTTCTCACTTTAATTTATTTTCTAGTTAAAAATATATACTAGGATGTAGACGGTGCTTAGTAGCACGCGACACCTTTGTTTGAAACCATGTTTGTTTAGTTGATTGGTTTATTTGTTTGAATTTGGTTTGGGAAATGAAATGAATTGATTAGAATTGGTATGTATATGGCGCGAGCCATTATTAGGCGAGGGATAAGGCTAGACCTTATTCCGGTTCTAGCATCGCGCCGTTATGCACCCGAAATTTTCTAAAAATGTTAGAACAATAAAAGTATCAATTTTATTGTATAAATTAACTGTATAAAATATTCATGAGTTGAAATAAATATTTTATCATTAAAAATATAATTTTAACGAGTATATGTATAAAATAAATATTCATTTACAAATCGGACGATTTGTTTATGTACACACAATTGACTGATATTGATTGGGACAATATATTTTAAACATCGCCCAACTGCACAAATAATAATCAGTGTTTGTTGTTTGAAAACTCCACACGGGTATTGAGATGATATTGGACATACACTAATCTCAATATTTAGTTGTATGTCGATCGATGGGTTGATAGACTATTGTAAGCGTTAATTATTTATATTTAACGCTTACGCAGTTGTGTAACGCACTCTAGATGATGGTTGACTGTGTCTGATTATTGTTGTGTACATATGTGTATGAAATCCATATAAATAAAATTACATGGTAATTGACTGTGTCTGATTCCAATTCCAAAGGAACAAATATTTAAAAATAATGAATATTTTAAAATAAGGAATATTTTAAAATAATATTCGGTAATGGATCAAAATATGATTTTGATGTCCGATTTGGGATGGACACGAAAATATTGAAATATATGAAGCCGTGTTGATTAGAGATGCGCCATTTTGATGCGAACAATATTTATACCAATTTTATTCATTTTATAATGAATATCGAAAAGGAAAACATTTCAAAATCTGATATTTTGAAAATATTATCATTTATATATTATAATGATAAGGAAAATTCAATTTTGATTTAAAATTGAAAATGAAGTTAGAATCGTTTTAAAACGAATGTATAAAATACTTTTAAATGAAAATCGACGAAATATATATAATATATATTATATTTATTTAATGGCCTGAACAGAACGCGCAGCGCTGCAGTAGTTCGCGAATTTCGACCATTCGCTTCGAATGGACATTACGGGAGATCCGACCATCGGATTCTCCTAAAACCGTAACCGTTGGGTTCGTATCGAAAAGAGTTTTCAACAAATATAAGAGATTTGAAATCTAAAGGTTGGATTTGGAATTATCTCCAAATCAAATTTGGAAGAGGTCGGTGTAAGTGCAGTTCGATGACCGTTTATGGAAATTGACTTGATAAAATTATTAATAATTCGTGTAGAATCCTAAGAAATGATTTGGAAAGAATTAGGATGAAATATTCCATATTTAAAAAGATAAAAATATATTTTTACCAAAATGAATTAGTTATCAACTAGAATTATAATCACATTATTTTTAAATAAATAAATTGGATTGAGAATGGAATTTAATATAATCAGAATTTCCAATATATGAACTGGAATGGATTTGAATCGAAATCATCTTTGGAATATTTCGATATTGGATTTCGTGATTATATGGATATTATGATGGAAATTTGGAAGATATATTATATATCATTATTTCCAATACGATATTTGTTGGTTTCAGAATTTGATATTGAATATAAGTCGATATAATTCCTATTCAGAACCTTGTATTTAATATCAAATTGGATTTTGGGTTTGTCGTGAATGGTGTCTTCATTAACACTATTCTCGAACCCAGTTGAGAAAAGAAAAAATATTTTAATTAAGGTTTAGTGAAGTTTTCCAATTAATTAATATTTAATTGGAATTGAATAAAAGAATTGGATTTTGAGTTTGTCGTGAATGGTGTTTTCAGTAACTCTATTCTTAAACCCCGTATGAGAAAAATAAATCTTTTAATTAAGATTATTTAAAGTTTCCAGTTAATTAAAATTTAATTGGAATAAAATGGGATGTGAATTGGGTTTATCGTGAACTGTGTTTTTAACGACATTCGTTCTTTAACCCGATTTACAGTGAAATGTGATTTGGAATTTATAAATCTTTTAATTAAGATTTAGGGGAAATTTTCCAAAGAAAAGTTTTCCAATTTAACAATATAAATTGGAATGGAATGGAATGGAATTCGATTTGGTAATAATCGAAGTGAACTTCAGTGGAGGAAGACTGTTACTATATATGGAATTTAAAAGGCTTTGTCGTTATTCCATTTATATTATTGGTTGGATATGGAAGTTTATATCGATTATATATAATGAACTGTTTTCCATGAAGATTCCATAATCAATGGAATGAGATTTTGGGTTTATTGTGAACTATGTTTTAAATGACATTAGTTCTTTAACCCAATTAAAGATAAGATTAATTTCTTAACTTTGAATAATCATTAAGTAATGATTGTTGGGATTAAAACTGAATTAGAGTTTTAATGAATCTTTAATTAGATTGGAATGTGAATAGGATAATTAAATTTATCGAATTCATGGAATGGTCGAGAATGGAGTATCACCAGTTTTGCTCCAAGCGATAGTTAAATCTTTTATTAGATTTGAACGTGAAATGGTAAATAATTTTACAGATAACACCATGGTGTTAGATATGGAGTATTACCAGTTTTACTCCATGGGATGAATAGGTTGGGATTGGGAAATTAAATAAATGATTACTTCGGTAAGGTTCACTAATCCCGACTAGTGTTGGATAAACCTTAATTTGGTTTGAATTAATATCCAAAGGAAGATTAAAGAATAAATTTAAAGAATTTATCTTTGATAAAATTAATAGGAACCTTTCCCAAAGGATATGAATATTTAAATAAAAGAATATTCAGAACTGGAATGAGGCGTATGTTGTGTTTTTATAGCACTTGTTTATTATATACGCGAGTTATTCGGAAAGGCCGGGTTTATACCCATTCTGAATAACTGATTCGACGATAAGTCGACGATGAAGACGGTGGTTGAAGACCAGAGGTCTTCACATCGTTTGGATGATTACTGATATCTTGATTGGGCTGTACACCCAAGACGAGGTAATAAGTGGTGGTCGTCCATACGTACTTGGTGATCGACTGAATATGCGAGGACCTTTCTCCTATATTGGACATATGGGACGAGGAATAAGGTGCCTCCGGTTTCGTTCAGGCCCAGAACGAACTTGTAAATGGATATGTGTCTGACATTGGATTTTATTCTGTGTTGATTGATCTCTGTTAAATATATATATGTTTAGTGGCGGAGAATTTATTCTCTTGCTTAGCACCCTTCTCTGAGACGTATGAGCTCAGAGGTTATATATCGATAGACATCAGTCGCATGGCGGAATTGTCAGTGTGGCATGCTAAGATGCAAACGATCAAGGATTTTTTTGAAAAGCAGAGTCTTGTAGTTGATGATCAGAGCACGACTTTAATATAGCATAGCTTTGTGTATAGCGTTAATTCGCGAGCCTCATACCCCGGTGTGAACCAGAAACGGGAGAGGACCTTAGGGAGGACATGCGTTTCCTTCTAGCTAGGAGTGGTGTCATGGTATGGAGCCCAGACATTTTACTCATGTGGATGTTGCATATTATTTGATGGATAGCGAGGCGCCTCGGATATATCGGTTACTACGGAGCCGATGGATATTGAGTCATCTGGCTCATTTATGCCTCATAGGGCGGGGAAACGCATTGTTCAAGCATTTTAATCCACTCCGTATGGACCGGCCCTGTTGCTCCAAGGGTCGATGCATTCTGATTCTGAGACACGGGCTAAAGCGTCTCGAAGCGGTAAGGACAATCCATTGCCTTGGTTCACAGATGGAAATCCAACTTCCAAAACATGACATTTTGGTTTTGATTGTAGAGCCTAGTATGGCGACATGATTGATGGTACCCATGCCGCCTATGATTGATACATTTATATTTGAAATTGTTTTATACACTATGCACTTATAATAGTATCAAATGATTTGTTTTAAAGATACCAATCATGCTTGGCTATTATAAGGGAAAACCCTATCCTCCAGCTTGCGTTGCATTGTGTGATGGGACCTGGGTCTTATAAAAGCTTCATTTTTCCAAAAAGCATTGCGTTGTTTGTTATATGCACTGGTATTCTTGGGAGAAAACCCGTTCCATGTTATACGGCATGGCCCCTTGATTTACTTTATTTTTAAAGTGAAGTTTTAACAACTGTTTTGGTTCCCACACCAGTCACATGACTGACCTGGAGTTTATTGTTTTAACCTAAACTCTGGGTGCCCCTATTTTCCACACGGGCAGCTAGTAGTTTCGGGTTTGCAGATTTATTCTTACTGGATCCTGGTTTACAGCTGGAGATATATTTGGAAAGCTCTGTATCCATGTATTTGTTTCAGTTGTGTTATGTATTATTTTTCCCCTGCATTGTAATTTAAATCTCTGATATTTTTCTGATGTATAGTATTTATTTATACTCTGTAGATTCTTGTACTCTGATGTAAATTGTTGTAATAAGAAATGATATAATCTTCTGTTTGTATTCTGATTTATCGTGTTCTCAGACAATCCATTCTTTCACTTCTCTTCGGAGACCGGGGAAGTTCGGGTCGTTATAGTTTGGTATCAAAGCTTTGGTTTACAGAGCTCGAGAACAAGACATATTAGAACCGAACGAAGGAATTCATCAGAGATTGGATTAGTAATATCCAATGAGAATGACTCGTTAGAGATAGGATCAACAGTATCCTAGAATGAGTTAGAAGAGTATGATTTAATGAAAACAAATTTAGCTTTGAGAATTTAATCTAATTATACGTATTTGAGTATATTATTTTATTTTATTTTGGATAATCGAGTATACAAGATTTTGCATATGCGCGTCATGAACGTATATTCGAAGTCTCAAATATAATGGGTAGATATAGAATCACACTCTAGCAACCCGAAGATGATTCTGATGATTGAGTACTCATCATCAGAGTTTATGTTCGAGTTTCAAAAGTGGGATTTCTATATATTTCCAGTTCGCTAGTGTGAGAACCAGAATTTAGATAGGATTTATTGTTGTGATTTAGCACTAAAAATATGACTTTTGAGTATATATAAAAATTATTATTATTATTATGAATTTGAAATTCTAATCAACTAACTGTTTTCTGATTGCTATGTTTGATTATTAGTTAACCAATAAAATTATTGAAACCAATATGTAAACGAATGGTAAATTTAGCCGAATAAAGTTATTGAACTGAATTGAAAATTGATTGCAAATCCATACACGTACATGCATATATATTGGACGGGTCATAGCAAGGAGGCTAGAGAAGAGGAATAAAATTGTATGCCCGACAAATAGGTACATGTTTACTAATTTATTGGGTTTGGATGATTTTATGAGCCGATTGGCTAACCGCTTGGCTTTTTCTTTTTTTTTTTGGATGATGAGGGCCCTGCGTGACTAGTTGCGGTTTTAAATGTCTCCCCGTACAAAGGAGGTTATGGCGAAATTTTTCAAAAATTTAGGGTGTTAGCCAAATTTTTGAAGAATCGGAAAATTCTTAGAAACTGAAAAGTTAGAGAATGAAAGCCAAACTGAAAGTTGAGTTAGTTAGTTAAACAACTTTCAGCTCCGTTCCTTTTTTAGGACGAAAAGATTTTAAGTGGAGGAGATTGTATCAACCCGGAAAATCAGAACCAATTTAAAAATTTTATTTTGGCAATTTTAATGAATTTTGAATATTTAAAATGATTTATTTTAAATAATTATGACTAGAAATTTATTTTGAATAGAATTAGAGCGTATAAATTTATTTAAATTGAAGTTAGAATATAAATTTTTATTTTAATTATAAAAGGAATTGGAAATGGTGCGGTAGTTTGAAAATTCGATTTCAAATTTCAAATGAATGTACATGACTCAAAATAAACCGGATTTCAGTAAAACCAAAAATTATTGAATCTGTTTGAAAATATCTTTCCAATGGATGTGAAAAATCCATATTTCATAACGAGAACAAAAAGTTATGTCCAGTTGAAAATTTAGAATAGTCGCTATGGAATTTTATATAATATATATCCCATAAAAATAGCGATTTTGCAAACGACCTCCGTTTTTGATGAGACCACTTTTTTTGGATTCAGAATGTCAAATTATTGCTAGATTCCAATTTTCATAATTTTTAGAATCAATATGTGAACATGGTGAATTTAAAACGTGTTTGGTCAATTCAGTTTGAATTTAATCGACTGAAAAATGACCATTGTTCAAACGGTCTCCAAATTTAACGAAATTGGTTTTGTTAGGACCGTATCGGCAAAACATAGTCAGATTTATTTTTCTAGAATTTTTGGAGTTAGTTTGTGGCCCCGGTAAATTAAAATGTGAGTTCGAATTTAAATATAATGATTTATATTTTAAATTTAGTGGAAACTGATCATAACAGCCAAATTGGGTTACGAAACATATCCCACTGCATTTGGAATGTGGGTAATTAGCTAGGGACGATGGTCGGTGGGTCTCGTTTGGAGTTCGTTTTAAAAAGTAACTTTTTGGGAAAATGAAAATAATAATTAAATTATATATATACCCCCTTTCCAAATTAGAACCCTAATTCTCCAATCCCCGTTCAGCACGCTCCAGCCCCCACTGTACATCGCCATTGCCGCCCACCCTACCAGCGCCGTCGCCTCCCTACCCTCGACCGCCTCTGGCCTCCCCTAGCCGCCACCCTCCCCCACAGCTCCGACGCCCTCCCTCTCTTCCTTCTCCGTCCAAAATTACGACCCCAAACCCACTGACCCCGCCACCTCCGACCATACCTCCGACGCCGCACCCCCTACACCACTCCAGACCCCAGCGTCGACCATTCCCCACCCCCACTCCGACCATAGACCCATCTACTCAGTAAAAATCAAATTTTTATGTTTTTATTTTTGCGTATAGCATTCTCCGAGCCTACTCCACCACGTCAGCACGAATGTGGGCTATCCTCCGACAAAGATTTGATATATACAAAAAAAGATATGATTTTTAACAATGTAAAGGTAGGATTTTTAGCATATGAAAAGTTAGGATTTTAAATACGATAAAGTTAGGATTTTTAATACGATAAATATATGATTTTTGTATTTGAAAAGTTTTGATTTTTATAAATAAAAAGTTTTGATTTTTAATTATAGAATATATTTTTATAAATATAAAGATTATATATTTTTATAAAATATAAAGATAAGATTTTTATAAATATAAAGATTAGATTTTTAAAATAGAAAAGATAAGATTTTTAAAATATAAAAAAATTGATTTTTAAATATGAATAGAGAAATGAAAATATTATTTTTAGCAGACAAAAATATGGGTCAACCCACCCGCCTATGTAGGTCAACACATGGCTCGACTCATATGGGTCTTGGGTCAACCATAGGGTTGACCCACTTATGGGTTGTGTCACCAATTACTCCGTTGATTTTGGCTTGGTTATTTAATTAATTTCTGGTTTAAATTTCAAAGTTCAACTGATTATATCTTATTTAATTTTCGTCCGTTTACGCAAACTAAAATCTGTCCGAACTAGAATTTCGTAACAGACCCAACTATGAAATCCTATTTCCCCAATTCTGAATATTATTCTAATTAATATATTTTTTTACTCTTTCAAATATTGTTTATTAGAAATTCGGTGTGTTACATTTTCTCCTCCTTAAAGGAATTCATCTCTGAAATCTCCAAGGCTAGAAGAATGTTATCAACCATTATCTACACCCATCTACTCAACCATCAACCACATGCATACATTGTCATTGGATTTTCTAATGCTTTTTCATGAACATATACAATGGTGTTGTGTGTATATCCCTAAGCTAATGTGGAAATCAGGTGGTACACTGATTCATTTGACCTCCTTAATGCAATTCATGTCTGTGTCATGCATCCAATATGTATGCATAGGAACCCTAACGATACATATAAAATTCTATATGCGTGCAACATCAATTAACCAAAATGCAACATTCAAGTGATTATTCTACCATTTTCATCTATATTTAAAATATATTAAAATGCACACACATCCATATGCAATATGCTAGTGTCTAGTTCAGTCGATCCCTAACTGGTGCCTAGTGTGTGTATATGCATCCACTGGCAAACACTTACATCCACGTGAATCCATTTAACCATAACATGTTCTATTAACATGTTTTAACTCGGTTCCTACCATCCATAGGCTTCTACCTAACAATTGTGATTCAAAGGATAAGAAAATAGATTCAAATTCAAAGCTTAGGAAAGAATTAAGAGCGTACTCTCAAAGAGAAATGGAAAAAGAAGCACGAATCCTATCTTCTACTTCCCAATTCGCGACATCACTATCTTCTCCCCATTGAATCTTAACTAGCATGATCTCTTTATTCTGTAGCTCCTTAATTTCAAATCCTAGTATTCGAGTAGAACCCTCCTGACTGATGTCTCCCTCTCTACCTTGATATCCTCTAGAGTACTCGGCTCAATTACTATTGCGAAATCATGTAGACACTTCCGTAAGTATGAAACATGGAACACATCAAGAACTCCTGCCAATCTCTCCGGTAGTCAAACTCTGTAGGCCATCTGACCAATCCTCTTCACTATAGGGAATGGCCCTACAAACCTCGGTGCCAATTTCCCTGTCGAGATAAATTGAACAACACTCCTCAAAGGTGACACATCAACAAAGACTATGTCTCCTACCTCAACTGTAGGTCTGTCCTTTACTGATCTGCATACGACTTATACACTACAAGAAAAATGATTTTTTGCTGCAAAAATCAGTGGCGTTTATTTGTAAATGCAAGAAATATTGTTTTCACTCCTCTTATTAACACGGCAAAAAAAATTTCATCTCCCCGCCTAACAAAAATTAGTCCACGTGGTCAAAAAAAACGTGACCACTTATTCCTATCCCGCTCATACTTCAAAAATTTTAACCCTCGTCCCCTTTCCCCACAAATCCCTCTACCGAAAAATTCACTTCCCCTAAATCGCTCTCTGCCGAAGAATTCACACTGATTAACGTTCCTTGTGTCATCGTCAACTCTGTCGTACTCCTCTGAACAACGTCGTGGAAGGCGGCGAAAATCTCCGCTCACGGTATAGGTAAATTTAGGTATGAATTCTTTAACTCGATTTTGTGATTCTATTCAGATTGTGTGTGAAATATTTGAATGCATGTTAATTTCTCATCTCCTATCTTGCTAAGGTTTGATGGTATAGCTGATTAACCCTAATTGCAATCGCTAATCAATCTGTAATTCTGCATTCTGTCATTTTCTTATCTCCTATCTTGCTAGAGCTCGGTTATGTCATAACTGCTTGATTTTTATGTTATGTTTAGATGCTTTTCAGATAGATTATTTTCATGTTGTACGTTTTGATGTGATGGATTTTTATCTAGTTATGGGGAGTAATAAGACATGAAAACCATTCAGGAGTTTTGAATAGACAAATTTTCCTCTCTTTTAGTGAATCTAGGATCTGTGAGATCTGGTTAATGTATAATAATACGCTGATGATATCTTGTATGGTGTACATGGGTATAAGCAGTGGCGTACGCAGTCACACTAATTGATACCATGTCTTATATGTGAATCTAGGATTTGTCTTGGCCTTGTTCAAATCTCCTGAAATGTTTTGCAGTTAAGATATTCCCATATGGTTCTGTAACATTTTGCTTGATTGTTTTCATCTTTAAATGGGCATGCTTATTTAGTATCTGAATGGAGATTTGTACTATTATAGCTGATAATAGTACTGGTACCTAACGTTATTAGATGCGAAAAGCGCATCGAAGCGCCATGCTTGGAGCATAAGCGCAATGAGCAAACGCGAAGCGCGCGCTTCAGCAAAGTAAAGCACATAATATATAAAATTTTAGATAATAGTAGTGTTGGAACTTCTTTTCCTTCTCTCTTATAATTGTTCCTGGCGGATTTGTATTTGCACATATATACAGATTCGCTGAAGTCGAATTAGGTAGTTAGTGCATCATTTATAAGATGCTTGGATGTCTTTTTGGGTAATAACTTGAACATATAGTTATTTTTTTCTTCTAAAAACAGATAATCAAATTATACGTCAAAGATTGGAAACTTATTTGCCTTCATAAGTCGATGATGGACAAAGATTGGGTTTTTTTAAACAGGTGATAAAACAATGCTTAACTTAATACATATTTTGAGATTTAGAACATTTAACCTAATTTTAAAACTAAATTTTTTATTTTTTTTACTTTTGTCATAAAACTAGTATAGAGTACCGACAAGGGGCAGTGAATTTTGTGCATGATGGAAAGAGGAACGTAAGAAATGTAGAAAGAATGTTATGCCCTTGCAGAGACTGTCAGAATTTTAGTCGCCATGATGACCAAAATATTGTTGACCATTTAATTATAAAAGGAATGGATCCTAGATACATTGATGGTGAATGGTTTAATCATGGTGAAGAGATAAATGTAGAGAAGAAAAAAAATACGTTTGACGTAGATGATCTATTCAAGATGATTCACTATGAAGATGAAGATTTTATGAATAATGATTGCTGATGATAAAGATAATGTTGATTTTCGGAGAAAAGAGGAGGAGTTACTCAAGAACTTGGAAGATGCAAAAACTCCATTATATCCTGGTTGCATAGATCACACAAAATTATCTGCTATCACCGTCATGTATAATCTTAAATGTGAGACTGGCTTGTCTGATAGTGGGTTCGATAAGCTTTTAGCTGCGCAACATCTATTTCTACCGAAGTAAAACGTGCTTCCCAAAACCTTATATGAAGTCAAGAAATTTCTTAAAGTGTTCGACATGGGTTTTGAAAAGATACTTGCATGTGAGAATGACTGTTGCCTTTTCAGAAAAGAATACAAAGATTTAGAAAATTGTCCAAAATGCGGTTCTTCGAGATGGAAGAAAAATCAAGATACTAAGGAGGTTATACATGGTGTTCTAGTTAAAGTATTGAGATATTTCCCAATCATTCCGAGATTTAGAAGAATGTATAGATCTCAAAAGATGGCAGAAGATTTAAGATGGCATTTTACTAATAAAAGTAGCGATGGAAAAATGCGTCATCCCGTGGATTCAATGACATGGAAAATGGTGGATGAAAAGTATAAATCTTTTTCATCGGATCCACGCAATCTTAGGCTTGGTCTTGCTATAGATGGATTCAACCCATTTTTCATGTTGAGTTCGAAATATAGTTGCTGGCCGGTAATGCTTGTGGCATACAATCTCTCGCCTATGTTGTGTATATAGAAGGAAAATATTATGTTGGTTTTACTTATTCCAGGCCAGAAGCAACCCAGGAATGATATTGATGTATATTTGGCGCCTTTGGTGGAAGATTTGCATCACTTGTGGTCTTACGGAGTTAATGCTTATGACTCGTTTAGCAAAACTTTATTTAAATTGAATGCAATTTTGCTATGGATGATTAATGATTTTCCTGCTTATGGAAATCTTGCTGGATGTCGTGAGAAAGGGGAAAAAGCTTGCCCATTATGTGGTGTCAATACCCATTCTCGTTGGTTGAATCATAGTCGAAAGTTCGCCTACATAGGATTGCTTACGGTCTAAAGGATGATGTTGTGTCTTACAAAGGATATATCATCACTTAGCAATGTTTTCATGTAAAAGATTTAGGGAGACAAACTCAGAATTGTGGGGTGTCTTTTGATGTGACTACTATGTGTAAAGCAAGTGCAAAAGATATGTCCCAAGTGGTTGGTGTAGTCACTTATTATGGAATATTGATAAATATAATTTTATTAGATTATCATTTGTTTTATATTCCGATTTTTAAGTGTCGTTGGGTGTATAAAGGAAATGGAGTAAAAGTTGATGATGATGGGTTCACTCTTGTTAATTTATATTAAGCATCATTTTCACGAGACTCATACATACTCGCATCTCAAGCTAAACAAGTATTTTATTTAAGAGAGGATGATGATTCTAATTGGTATGTTGTAATGAAAGCACCATCAAGAAGTTTTATTGATTTAGAGGATCCCGATTGCATCAAGATATCCAAGTGATGGAAGATGAAATAACTGAAGTGGATGATGAAGATGTTAGCTATGTTAGAGAGGATTGCGAGGGCATACTTGAGTAGATTATATGTCCTACTTGAGCATCGTTGTTCATTGTACTCGTATTGATTTTCTGTAGTGTTGCCTGTTCATTTGCTTTAGTATTGGTTGTTTGTTGTAATCATATTGATTTTCTATACGTTTGGTTGTTCATTGGTGTTGCACCTAAAACTATGTTATATACATTTATGTTGTACCAGAAATTCTGGCATTTCATGGCCATGTGGTCTGACCTATTTTTCATGTTACACGCACATGCACTAGTACAATGTGTTGCCTTGTCTTCCCATTAAACCTAAGATTTGTCTGGTCTGGTCTGCTTCTGCATATGCACATATTACACGCATATGCACTAGTACACGCACATGTGTGTACTTTATATACATATATCTGTATATACATATACATTGTACTGCCTTGTCTGGTCTTGCATTTGTTTACATCAAACCACACAATTTAAATTATATATGTATATTTATGACTGTATATACAATTCAGAATTATGTATTTTGTTTCATTTGCAGGAAATGATGTCGACATGCAATGTATGTACTCCCAACCAGATAAAGGCTGCAATGGAATCCTAAAAGAATAAGCCAGATCGGAAGCGTAAGTCAGAGCTAAAGCGTAAGATTCAACGCGAAGATCAACCAGTCAGTTCTAATAAGAAGCAAGCCATTGTTCACAATGAAGTCCAAGAACAAACTGTCCTGAATGACCAAAATCAAGAAGTTCTATGCTCAGAACTGTCTTGAACAAACTGATGATGCCGAGCTGGAAATTGGAAACCAAAGTGTACCTGACATCGGAAGTACTTCTCGGAAAAGAGGCAGTAGAGGTCCAGCAAAAGCAAAAAGGCTCCCGTTATGCAGTCAGGATCGAATTGAAGTTGAGTTCAATGATTTAGGTATATCGATAGGGCATGGGTTTGTATATTTATCCTCTTTTCTTGGACCACTTGTGCGGGAGCAGGTTCCATACACTATCGATGATTGGCGGAATATAAATGATATTTAAAAGAAGTTTTGTGGCAGTCGGTTCAGGTATGAATTAAGACTTAATTTTGGTTACTTAATTACATTATAGAAGTCTCAGAATTCATGCAACAAATTTTAATATTCTAAAGCTGTGTACTCCAGTTCAGACCGTATGCACAGGTGAATTATTTGATTTTAATATCATGTTTTCATGAAATGATTCAGGTTAGATTTAAACTGGAAGAGGAATGACAATGAAAAACCATATTTCAACAAATGGGAGTGTTGTGGAGATCGTCAAAAAGAAAATTGGTTCGAACTTTGCAAAAAATGGAGAATGAAGAGGAAAGACTTAAACTAAAACCAACCAACATCAAAAACATGAATGAATGGAGAAAGTTTGTGAAGGCGAAAACAAGTGTGGAGTTTAAGGTAAATTTAAGATAAAATTCAATACTTCAACAACAAATCATTCCTATGCTTATCTTTATTAGTATGATAATTTTAACATTTTTCCTATATTTCCACAAAAAAGTGAGAAGTATTCGGACCTTAGGTACACACAACTTCCACATACAACCGCTCGTAAGGGAATGGATAGAATAACCGAAGACATGGTTAGATTAATAACTATAGCTTTATTTAATATTTTTTGTACCTACCATTTTACTTATTTAATTTTATCCTAAATTTAGAAAAACGAGAGTGTAGATCCATCGTCCATAACTAGAGCTGATGTGTGGATCAAATCTCACATAAGAAAAAATGGTCAACCGGTGTCCATGGAAGCTGCAAATACTATTGTATAGTTGTTTTTTATTTTATCGGTATTTTTTTTTGAAACTGTGGTATTTTTACCATTGTACACCATCTATGTATTTTTATTTATGTATGAGGAGATTAAAAAGTTTAGTAGTGTAACCCAGTCTAGCTCGACACAAAATGTCAGTGGATATTCTCTTGCACATGTATTGGGAGAAGATAGACCGAGAAGGTTAAGGGCATTGGGAAGGGGTTGCAATTTAACCAAGCTAGCTGTGGCGCGGTCCAAAGATAAACAAGTCTCACAATGTCGAGAGAAAATAGCAGAATTGAACGGAATGATACAGACTCTGATGGACCAGAAGGTAAACTTCTAAACTTAATTTTTATTCGTTAAATACAATATTTAGCACACTATATAATTTAAAATACTAAAAAGAATAAATTTTGGTGCTTTACTACAGGGTAAAGAAAGTTTGCAAGGGAGCACACATGAAATGGTAAAAATAATAATTATATTACCCAATAAATATTTTGATCCAGTAGTGTTTTTATTTTAAGTATTGTGGCATACTGGCATCCACTTGAGTGCTCCTTAGATTAAAATGTCGTGATATTTGTGCTTTGCAGCAGGGTAAAGAAAGTTCAGGAAAGAACTCACCTGAATCGGTAAAAGTATTAATTATACTACTCAATAAATAAAATTTATGTTTTAAATTTTTAATCCAGTATTTGATATTACTTTTGGTTGAATAATTCTAGAGTGACGAGAAAGTATGTTTGTTGCTGAATTGGGATGGAACCTCTGGAGTTGTTGCCTATGGGAGATTATTGTCCATGGACCCAAATGACGTTGTTAATGACATTCATCTTGGACCTAATGTTGCGAGCGTTGTTATAGATTTTGTTGATAAGCCAGATACTTATTTATGGAGGCCTACACGTAAAATATCTGTATTAGGAGATGTTGTGAATAAGGTAATAGCTTGGCCATCAGTTTGCGTCAAGGTATCGCTGCGAACGCGCTTGAACTTTGATGAACAGTAAAATTTAAACTTCTCATATTATATTTATAGCTATTTTGTGTGTGTATAATACAATATTTTTTATAGTTACACGTGAAGCTATTAGCAGTTACGTGTGTGTATAATTGCTAATACTGAAGTATATTCTCATTTTTAGAGTACCGACAGCATCCGCAATATTTGCAAGATTTATGGTTGGAATGAGGGTGAAGGCGTAGTTGCCGAAAGAAGAATCCATGCCGATGATCCAAAATGCACTGATAATGGTATTCCACTCGGTCCATCTGCTGTTGTCATTTGGGTGGACAACGCAATAAATAAAGATGCTTATTTGTGGCGACCCACATCTGATATGTCATGCATTGGAGATGCAATTGGTAGGAAAGTAGCATGGCCAAGATCAAAAGTAGAACCGGACAAAGAAAATCCAACTAGGAGTCGTGATGAAAGTGAAAATCATGTGACTTCTCCCTCGAAATCCTCATATGTGTTCGTAAATAAATCGAAACATGTAAGTATTTATTTTCAACATTGATCACTGTGTAAGTATATACATTCTGCATAATAATCTTTTTTTCTTTCAGCCGATTGCAAACATGACAAAAGATTCCAAATGCAAGTTGATAGATGTGGTTGGAAAAGACGCAGTGGATAAAGGATCTAATGCATCAACTGATCCGATAGCAATGGTCCATTGTCGTCCATTGGGAAAGGATGCGGTAAAGGTTTAGGTTGAAAATGTGACAGCTCCAACTGCAGAGCTATTGAGACCAACATCAGCTCTGACGTGCATAGAAGATGCCTTCGGCGTTCCCATAGCTTGGCCAGTGGGAAAAATCATTATTGATACAAAATGAAAGGTATTTTAATATTTTTTAATATACATTTAGGAGTTACTGCCCTCGGGAGCACATGATCGATTGAAAATAATTGAGTTAGGTTATTTTGGACAATAAGTGTGTTGTCTTACTCTGCTTATAAATCAAACATGTAGTAGTACCAAACAAAACTCCCACTTAATGTTTGTTAATGCTTTTGAAGCCAATTTGGTGAGATATCTTAAATGATTTGCAAAGATACATGGTTAAACTTTTATGTACATGGTTAAAATATTATCAAGATAATGTGTATTAATGCAAAGATACCAATAAGCATTCACCTTAATTGGAGAGAAATCAAATATGAAATATACTCGAGGAGACGGCACATGTCATCTCAAAATTACAGGTCATCTCAGAATTACATGTCATCCCAAATTACATGGTCATCTCAGAAATCATATATGAAATCATACATTCGCCTTAATGGGTAGGAACTATCATCTCTGAATTACTCGATCGTAGAATTACATGGTCACAGAATTACATTACATGGTTCAGAATTACATGGTCATGGAATTGCATTACATGGTTCAGGTGTTTATGCTATGCAATGTCCATAATGTGCAGGAAAATGAGCGTGTCTGAAAGGTTTATGTTATGTAGTGTTATGTTCAGAGCTTGTGTCTAAAAGGTTTATGTTATGTAGTGTCTGAAAGGTTTATGCTCTTTCTATTCTTAAGTTATGTTATGTTATTTGTTTTACAGGTAGATCAACAATATTTCCGGTGGTTTGATGACAGCAACACTATAATATTTTCTCAGTAACTTGGTCATTTCAGGTGTTTATTTCAGTGTTTAGTGTACTTGGTGATGACAGTGTTACGAGTTATTTAAACTCGGTAGTCTGGTTGTGTATGTTGTGGTTATGGCAGTGTTACTGGTAGTTTGTTTGTGAAGGTTGTGGACGGTTGAACTTATGGATGTTTGTATGATTATCTTGTGGATGTTTGAAGGTGTATGTTGTGGTTATATATTATGTTTTGTTGAAAAATGTATGTGTTCGTGGATTATGTTATTTAATTGGCGGCAAAATTATGGGGATGTACGAAATATTATAATATAAATTTGGTAACACATGAAGGCAGGGAAAACGCTATGGAATATTAAATTCATTCGTAGCGTTTAAAAACCACTACAAATATATTGTCACAGAACACAAAAACAGTTATGTTGGCGTGTTCTAAACGCTACAAAAAAGCTAAAAGAACGCAACAAAAAAACAGTCGTAATGCAAAAAAACCTTTCGGTGGCGTTTAATTCACACAGCATAAAAAATGGTAACATTAAAAAAGCGCCATGAAAAAGATTTCATTCATGGCGTTTAAATTAAGTGCAACAAAAAAAAAATTTAGTGGCATGTTTTCTCGTAACGATTATCAAAACGCTACCAAAAATACTTAGTAGCGGTTTTTGGGCGCTACAAAAAATCATTTGTCTTGTAGTGATACCTGTCCAGAGCTGCCTTCATCTTCCTCCGAATCGAATCCATCTCATTTAAGGTCTCTCTAACCATCTCAGGTCTAAGTTGAAGTCTGTCCGTGGACTCCCACCAACATGTAGGTGATCAGCAGAGTCGCTCGTATAGTGCCTCAAAGGGAGCCAACCAATACTCGTCTGATAGTTGTTATTATAGGCAAAATCTGCCAACGGAAGATGCTCCTCCCAAGTTTCTTGATATACACGTAAATGTGTATATTTTATCCGCTTATTTATCTAGTTTTCTATTTAAAATAATTAATATTGTGCATTTATAGCTGTGCTTTCAGATTGTTGACAAGAATCATGGTTTAGAGCATTTGATGAATAAAGCATGAAGAATTTGCTGAAAAAGAGTGAAGTTAAAATTACTAAAGCTTGAAGAGTTTAAAGCTTGAAGAACGGTTGCAAATAGAGTTCAGTTGGGTAGATTTGGCTCACTAAAGACTCATATTGTGTTTACATTGGCTCAATTGCAGACCATTTCACTCATGTAGCGTTCACATTAGCTCCTTTGCAAGGCTTCTCATTCATGCACTGCACGCGTTCACACTGGCTCACTTACAAGGCCTCTTACTCTACAACCCCGTTCACACTAGCTTATGTGTTATTTGGGCTAATTCTTTAGTCCCACATTGTGGAATTTGCCAAGTAGTCTTTGTCATATCAGCTATAAATACCTTGTATCTCATTCATGTAAAAACACATTAGGTTTTATTCTGTAATTCTCTTCTTGGAATAAAATCATTCTTCTTCCTCTGTTCTATTTAGTTTTAGTTTTATTTATGTTCATGTTATTTAATTTCTGTTTTTCTTCTTCTTTAGCTATGTCTAGCTAATCCCCTTTGATTAGGGGGTGATGACGCTAATAGATATGATTCAACATGAATCACATAGCCAATAGATGAGGACTGTATACATGTACATCTGGTTCTGAATCAAAGGATAGATCTGAACCTTCATATCCTGTGTCGTTTAAGAGCTATGCTCCTTCACAGGGTATATTCGTGTTCGATCTAACAATTATCAGTTTTAGATCTAATTTTAGGGTTTTAGAAATTAATTTGTGAATCTGTCCTCATAGTCTATGGTTGTTTAAGAGCTCAGCTCCTGCATAGGCTGTGACCGTCCGCCCCGCACCAACCGACATTTACTTCAAGAGTGCGCTGTACTCTTGTCCGGTTAGCACGGAACGGGTCGTCAGAAGGAAAAAGGAAGAAGGAAATGAACATACCAAGAACTTGTAGAATGTCTCACGGCGCATAGAACAAAATGTAATAATAACATACTTGACATAAAACAGGAGAGACGGTGCATAAGCTGAAAATCAGAACTAAACATCATAGCAGCGGAAATCCAAAAATACAGCTTATTACAACTTTCAAACTGTCTCAAAGCAAAAGTAAGGTAAATGAGGTACACTACTAATGCCCAAGTAGCGACCACCAACGACACAGGGAGAATGTGTATATATGTATAATACGTGGAAGCCTCCTGCCCGCCTCCGAATCAGCTACTCGCGCACCACCAGCTAACCTGTCTCTAGTCTGCTCGTGTGAGCACCCAGAGTAATAAGAGGAGACATAAAACTCTGGGTCAGACATAAAGCCTGGTATGAGCGATAAGCATCTAAAGTGAACAATAACAGGTAGACTAAAACATACCTGAACCTGGACCTGCAACCAAAGAGTTAGCACTACATACTGTACAACACTCTGAGGTATCATATCAATCAATATAAAGATACGGAGGTGGGGGAGGTGTGCATGTCATAATGATGGCAAACAATCAAACATAGCATCCATCCTCACATCTCTCACTCAGCGCATAAAGTATACGACATTCACCACTTCGATCACCAAACATACCTTGCTACGATCACTTTGCCCCATGAAGTCATAAATGGCTTCACTGCACTGATAACGTAGCCACTTTCGCTTGCTATGTCCACTTTGCCCCATGGAGTCACAAGAACCCCACTGCACTAGCTCATAGCCTTACTAATCCTTACTATGTCCACTTGCCCCATGGAGTTATTCACCCCATCTGCGCTGGCTCATAGTCTTACTACGCATCACCTTGCCCCTCAGGTCATAATGACCCTACTGCACTGATAACGTAGTCTTGCTACCATCACTTTGCCCCTCAGGTCATAATGATCCTACTGCACTGATAAGTAGCCCATCATCCATTCTTAGTGGTGAATCGAAGTTATGAACGTCGACAACTCCTTAGCACACGTCCCACAGCAAAGTCCAACCATGAAGTGAACTCATTGGTTCCCAACTGGTTCCGGGATCCTGAGCTCTAACGTCCATTTGGACTACCTTTGCATCTCGGATTATTGGTCATCACCAGATCGGATCGGATCGGGTCGCCTTCAGCATTCTTCATTGGATCGGGTCGCGCCTCCTACGTCGGATCGGGTCGTGGTCCTCCAGGTGATCAGGTCGCACTCCCCCATCGTCTCGTGAATCCAGTCTCCATCGAATCGGGTCTCCACTTCTGGTCGGATCGTGAATACCCCATACGGATCGGATCGCGCTCCTCCATCGTCTCGTTGTGCATCGGATCGTGGATGCTGCCTTCTTCTAGTCGGATCGTGGTATGAAGCACGAGTGGATCGGATCGGGTCGTAATGCTCATTGGCGATCCGGGTCGGAGTACTTCAATTTGGGCACGGCGCTGCATCGATTCGTCTCGTGGGCCTTGCGCAGATGGTTCGGTTCGGAGGAGATGACTCGACTCGTGGTGATGTCCCACGATCCCATAGGGCGATCCGATCGTCCCTCAACCCCCTATGCGATCCGAACCCCTGCACCTTGTCCAGCGAGCTGTTTACGCCCCTCGACGGCGTTTTCGACCATTCCAACTATTCTAAACAGTCACGTAGCATTTCATACAATCATAGCCACATGCATAATCAACCACAAACATCAAAAACATCAACCTGGTAGGTCAAAATGGATCAAACATACCCAAAACCCCATATTTCCCCCTAAGCATGTTTAGGTGAAACCAATGATAAGATTAGCAAAACTTAACCAAATGGAACCAAATTTCTAACAGAGGTCTAAAATATCATTCCGAATTTTATAAACATTTTTCCAAAATTTTATCATGTTCAAATTCGCTAATTAACACTAATCAACCCTAATTAGCCATAATTAGTGTAAAACTATGCAAATCACTCACCTTAGCCACAAAATAAACTAAGATCTGAAATAATTCTCTGATTTGATGTGAATCTTAATGCCAAACAGCAGCTCCTTAGTTGCTTTGGCGAAGATCTTCCTCGATTAGGGGTTGCTAAGCCAAATCCTTGACCAAAAGATGATTTGAAGGTGATTTAGAGGTTGGAGGTCATTTTTAGGGATCCTTGGTGATAAGTGGAGGCTAGAAAACTGAAATGGAATGATTCTCCATCTCATTTCAGCCCGGTTAAGCAGTTTTTCACCCTCCAAACCTTGTTTCAGCCATATCTCCCAAACGGTAAGTCCGTTTGGCCATTATGACCACTCTACGGAAAGAGAAACTATCAAACGAATCAGATGAAAGTGATTTCAGGTCAAAATTCCTTTCCAATCAAAAGTTATGGCCAAAACAGTACCAACTAGGGGCAAAATGGTCATTTAAAAATCGACAAAAATCATAAGCATGGGAAATGATTCTAATAGATGTTTCCCAAAGTTACATGACCATACAACCTCATACGGGAAAGAAATAAATATTCTACAATCCTATTATGTGTAGAATACGGGTCGTTACATAGGCTATGCTTGTCGCTATTTACTTATTTGTTACTAAGAATCTATTTATCATTGATTCGTGTTTGTGACAGAAACATGAATTAGATTATATTTATTTGTTGGCTATAGATGAGTGTGAATCTAATCTATGTCATTATCCCCTAATTGTTTTCTCTTATTATATAAATCTCTCTTTTTATTTAATTGCTGTTATTTTCTGTGTTTTCAACCAATCAAAATACTGGAATAACTTGACTGGATTTATTAATTAAAATACTTTTGGTCCCAGAGTTCGACACCCTCTACAACAATCCTTGTTGTTTAGGAAAGACGAACGGATTTTACAGTTGTTTACAATTGTATAATTTGTTCGCAAACAAATTTTGGCGCCGTTGCCGGGGACCAAAATTATTTTTATTTTTTAAATCCTTCGAGTTATATTTTATTTTCTTATTTTTCCATTAGAAAAAAACACAAAAATATTTTTTTTCCTAATTGTGTTAGTTTTGTTTTTATTTTTTATTTTATTTCTTCTGTTGTCTTATATATATAGCAGGAAATTCTTGATTGGTTTGATTTGGTGTTAGTCAATGATACTGTAATCTTCCTACCAAGAGAAAAAAGTGCAATTTTTGATTGATTTGTTTCCCCTTTAATTGCCGTTTAATTTCTTTCCCATTACACTGTATTCCATTTCTCAAAAATCTCTATATAAAAAAAAGTTGCTTCTTTTGATTGATTTGTTTCCTCTCTCTTATTTCTTTTCCTCCTTTCTTTCATTTACATTTTGATTTCTTTCTCTTTCCCCAAAAAAAACAAAAAAAAAATAAGAATAAATCCTTTTCTATTCTATTTTCTATTCACTGCATCTTCTTCCTACTGCACAATACATATTCCCTTTTCTATTTTCATTTCCTTTTCTCCCTGCCATTTTTCACCAAATCTTCTTTTCTATACATCTCCACCGCCAACTTTCTGTTCTGCATCCACCCAACATCATACAATCACCAGTTCTTCCATTACCCCCAAAGTCCCCTCAATCTCACAATTGTCATTACCAGTCCTGCACCTCTTAAACCACTTCCAAAACCTCTGTGCCCAACAGCTCGACACTTCTTCCACCAACTGACCACTTCAACATCCACGACTCATACACCACCCCAATTTTCACCACCTTCTAAACGCAATAATCCTCATCACATTGCTCAACTTCTCCAAGCAACTGTTCTCACGCCCATCAAATACATCAGCCTCCTCAGCAAACAAATTCCACAAGAGCCTCCCCACAAACCTCACGTTCAACAAGAAACCCAAACTTGCAAACCCTTTCCTTCACCGCCCCCATTGCCCCTCACGTCCATACATATACACTCCAAAAGCTTTGCCACCATATCAAATTCGCAATTCCTGTTTCACCAGACAACGCCCTCAAACTCAACAAAGACGCATGCTCCGTAAACTCGCACGAACCATTTTCCCTTAGCTCTGAAGATTCGCCTCGCCATATCCACTACAGCAACCCGAATCCGCTTCCCAACTTGCCATCTCCGCACAACTTCCCCTTGCCGCTATTCGAGAACGTACCACCGCCTTAAATCATCCACGTCGTTCAACCTCAACTTCACAAGTCGCGACAAACATCAGCCCTCCTCTAAAAAACTCTCGTAAGCTTCCCGTCCGCAACCTCATAAAAGCCGAAGTCGCCCTTCAACAAATCACCTCGGCAAACCCACTCCACCATTTTCTTTTCAGCCACTTCAGCCTTACATCAAAACCAGACCTGTATCCCCAAAATAACCCTCAGACGAACCACCTACCTCACAAGCGTCCAACTGAAAGCAACCTCGACAGCCAAACCGACCCTCAAATCACCGATTCTAGCTTGACCTTAGATTTAAATCAATTCTGGAAAAAAAAGGGGCCGGTGTTTTCATTTGTTTTGAGGTGATTCTTATTTTTTTTATGAAAAGGGGTGGCGTCTTTATTTGTGATGAGCAGATCTCTATTTGCATGAAGGGTTGCTTGGACTAGTCTTTATTTGTGTTGAAAACGGGTAGTTTGGACGAGTTGGGCGCGTTCATTCTACTGTGAGTGGGCGTGAATTCTTGGTTTTTGTTAAGCTTAGCATGTTCTATTTTTATCCTTGCTTAGTGTTTCTTTTATTTTAGTTTAGACTAGTTGGTTTGTGTTTTTTTTTCTTTTTTTTTCTGAAAAATAAAACAAAAACAAAACAACAACAACAAAAAAATTTGAGATAAACTTTTCTTGGTTAAGTAGGTTGGTCGGTTTGAGCACGTTTTTTTTTTTTTTGGTTTGGTCGAATTGTGTTAGTTATTTTCTTTGTTGCTTGGTGATTGTGTCATTTTGTCTAGTTGTTCGAGCAGTTGCACACCAAGTGGGGTGTGAACGCGCTAGCGCGACTCAACTGCACTGGACGGACTGCCGATCAAGGTGAGTATTTTCTATCTCTACAGGGACCGCTGCTGCAAATAAAAAAAATATAGACATTGCTTGTAAAAATCTTCTGCAGGGCATCGGCTTGCTTGTAAAAAAATTTATTTATTTATTTCTGCAATTGCCTGTTCTGTGACTGTTCTGAGACTGTTCATTCTGTGACTGAGTAAAAAAAAAATTGCATTCATCTTAGTTTTGTTTTTATTTTCTAAGGACTTCATTATATTTTGACAATTTGGTTTAGTTCTAACGGATTATTTCTCGGTGTCTAGACTACGGCAGAGTAATAACTGTTTATAAATATTACGGTGATTCGTAAATATTATATCGGTTGTTCCTCTGAAGATACTTAAACCTTCGGCTGCATTGCTAGGGTGATTCCTGGTGCACCGATAACTCCTGTCCGTTAACTGGCTGAGAAGTCTTTTGTTGAAATAAATCAAACCGTCATTATATAATTCTAGAAATTGTAAATTGCATTAGGTTCATTTAAAAATAAAATCTTTTGTGTCTAATTCTTTTTCTCTAAAAAAAAAATCGCTCAAATTTGTTTTTTCTCATCTTCCCTTATTCTTCTCGCTAGTGCATGCGTCATTGGACTCGTGATCCTTCAGATAATCGTCTAGTTCGAACAGTCCTTTAACCATGGCCGAAGAAAATCCCCCTCGATCTCTTATGGATAGATACTTCCCCGATCGGGTTTCTATTCCTTCTTGCATCATATTGCCCGCCCCAACGGGTAACCACTTTGAAATTCATTCGAATCACATGAATACTCTTCCAAAGTTCGGCAATTTAGAATGTGATGATCCTTATATCTTCTTGACCAAATTTGAACAAGTTTGTGCAACCATGAAATTTCAACAATTAAGTGATGATGGAATCAAACTTAGGTTAATTCCATTTGCACTTACCGATTATGCTGAGAAAT
Source organism: Allium sativum (assembly GCA_030737875.1). Lineage (NCBI taxonomy): Eukaryota > Viridiplantae > Streptophyta > Magnoliopsida > Asparagales > Amaryllidaceae > Allium > Allium sativum. The sequence goes on along the minus strand of CM060919.1, from coordinate 724,411,497 downwards.
GGTTGTATAGCCTGCCTTCAAATACAATTGGAACTTGGGGTGAATTTGTGAACATTTTTCTAAAGAAATTTTACCCTCTGGAACAAACATCCAAAATTTGAAATGAAATCGTCAATTTTCGTCAATTTGGGGGTGAATCCTTTGCAAAATATTTTGAAAGATTTAAAGAGCTTCTAGTCAAATGTCCACATCACAATTTCGAAAAATGGACTCTTTGTCAAATTTTATACGATGGACTTGAAAATAACTCTCGAACCATGCTCGAATCAATGTGCCAAGGAAATTTTCTAGCCCAAGATCACAATGCCGCTTGGCAATTTCTCGAAAATTTGGCCGAAAAATCAGCTCAATGGGAAAGATCTAATGAGAAATCAATTTATTCCCGATCTAACGCTCATTCGGTAGTATCATCAGTAGCCTTAGAAGCAAAAATAGACGCGATGATATCCAAATTCGATAATGTCCTTTCATCAACGCAAATAAATCAAGCTCAAGCATCTCAGACCTCATGTTACAAATGTAACGATCCTAACCACATATTTGATCAATGCCCACATTCATTGGAACAACTCAACGCATTTAACAAAGCTAGGAATGACCCATTCTCCCCAACGTACAATCCAGGTTGGAGAAACCATCCTAACTTCTCTTGGACCCAAAACAATGCAAATTCGAATGCGGTTCGACCACCTTTTCAATCATTTTCGAATAATCCTTCGAAACCTCCCTTTCAACAAACTCAATTCCAACATCCTGTGCCACCTTCTCAAAACCAAGCGCAACAATCTTTTGTTCCCCAAGACGATAAACGATTGACATCACTGGAGAAAACTCTCGAAGAATTGACTAAAGCGACGACTCAAAATCTCCAATCAAATACCAATCTTCAAAATTTATTGACTTCGCACATGCAAAACACGAGTCAGTCGATTGCTAAACTTGAAATGCAAATGAGTCAGTTAGCCACTTCCGTAAGCGAACGGGAAAGAGGCACTTTCCCGAGTCAACCCATTCCAAACCCCAACCGTCAAAATCCTAACTCCAACCAAATTCACATCATTCAAGATTCAAACGTTAGTCACTTGAATGCGGTCACGACTCTTAGATCTGGCAAAAAGATTGACAACCATGTGGTCGACCCAAATGCTTTACCGGACGATCTTCCAACTCCGACAAAAAATTCGACCAACTCAGATCAAAACATCGAGCCAATTTCTGACAAGGACCATCCTCAAACTCAAGTAGCCCAACCTACTGAGTTGTCTGCTCCATTTCCTCATAGACTCCGACCTAGGAAAAAGAAGGATCAGCTAGAAAAAAATCCTTGAAATATTTAAGCAAGTTAAAGTGAACATTCCTCTTTTAGATATTATACAACAAGTTCCACAGTACGCGAAATTTCTAAAAGATTTGTGCACTCAAAAACGTCATACACAAGTACCTAAGAAAGTGTTTCTAGCGGCAACTCTAAGCGAAGTCTTGTCTCAATCAATGCCAGTGAAATACAAAGATCCTGGCTGCCCCACAATATCATGTACTATTGGGGACAAGAAAATCGATAGATGCCTGCTAGACTTAGGTGCTAGTGTTAACTTGCTTCCATATTCCGTCTATCGCCAATTAGGGCTAGGAGAACTGAAACCCACCAAGGTTACCCTTCAACTTGCTGACCGTTCAATTAAGAAACCTATGGGCGAAATCGAGGATGTGTTGATCAAAATAGGCGAATTCATCTTTCCAGTTGATTTCATTGTCTTAGAAACTCAACAGGTTAGCAATCCTGCAAACCAGATCCCTTTGATTCTAGGACGACCCTTCTTAGCAACCTCTAATGCTCTCATCAACTGTAGAAATGGGTCTATGAAACTTTCTTTCGGTAACATGACTGTCGAGCTAAACATCTTCAGAACTGAAAACTCTCCTAACTCTTATGTGGACCAGTTTTCTGAAATCCATGCTGTCCACGATAATGAATCTGAGCTCGACCATCTAAATAATGAAATTGAATCAGATTACGAAACATTGTTTCAAGATATTCCCGAAAATGTCTCTGATTCAATTCCTGTTGAGCCGCTCACAATTGAGCCTATCCCTCAACCAATTTCTTCGGTTGAGTCGCCCCCAAAATCTGACCTCAAAGTGCTGCCCAGTCATCTTAAGTACGCTTACTTAGGAGACAATGAAACTTTTCCTATCATTATCGCTTCTGACCTTACTTTAGAGCAGGAACAATTGCTCCTTCCCATCCTTAAGAAAAATAAGGAAGCAATTGGTTGGTCCATGGCTGATATTAAGGGGATTAGTCCTTCGATAGTCCAACATCGAATCCACCTTATAGATGATGCCAAACCCACTCGTGATCCCCAACGTCGACTAAACCCCATCATGAAAGAAGCAGTTCGTGCTGAAATCCTTAAATGCCTTGACAATGGAATCATCTACCCGATTTCTGATAGTCAATGGGTTTGTCCGATTCATGTTGTACCTAAGAAATCAGGGATTACCGTGATCCAAAATGAAGCTAACGAGCTTATCCCAACCCGCACCCAGACCGGTTGGCGTGTTTGCATTGACTATAGGAAACTTAACGCTGCAACACGTAAGGATCATTTCCCTTTGCCATTTATCGATCAAATGTTAGAACGATTAGCTGGTCACGAGTACTATTGTTTCCTTGACGGGTACTCGGGCTATAATCAAATCCCTATCGCTCCTGAGGACCAAGAGAAAACCACTTTCACGTGTCCATTTGGTACATTTGTGTACCGACGTATGCCTTTTGGTCTCTGTAATGCACCTGCAACCTTTCAGAGGTGCATGATTAGCATTTTTCTGATATGATCGAGCGATTTTTGGAAGTATTCATGGATGATTTTTCCATCTTCGGGGATTCCTACACTGAGTGTTTACATCACCTGGATCTTGTTCTTAACCGTTGCAGAGATAAACACTTAACGCTTAATTGGGAAAAGTGTCACTTCATGGTCAAACATGGCATTGTCTTAGGACATGTCATTTCTAATAAAGGAATTGAAGTAGACAAAGCCAAAATTGAGGTTATTTCAAATCTTCCCATTCCCAAATCTGTTAAGGACATCCGATCCTTTTTAGGTCATGCTGGTTTTTACCGTCGCTTTATAAAAGATTTTAGCAAAATCACTCGACCTTTGACCAATCTTCTTGGTATGGATGTTCCTTTCGACTTTAATTCTGATTGCATTTCATCTTTTGAGCATCTTAAAAATGAACTTGTCTCTGCTCCGATCATCTGCTCTCCCAACTGGAAGCTGCCTTTTGAAATCATGTGTGACGCCTCGAATTTCGCTGTTGGCGCTGTCTTAGGACAACGTATCGATAAGATTCTTCACGTCATTTACTACACGAGTAAAACTCTGAACGACGCTCAAATCAATTATACTACCACTGAAAAGGAACTCTTGGCAGTCGTTTTCGCTTTAGAAAAATTCAGGCCTTATCTAGTTGGCTCACACATCACTGTTTATACCGATCATTCCGCACTTAGGTATCTTTTCTCTAAAAAGGATGCTAAGGCTCGTCTCATTCGTTGGATCCTTCTACTTCAAGAATTTGACCTTACCATTAAGGATAAAAAAGGATCTGACAATGTTATTGCGGACCACCTGTCTCGTCTTCCAAATGCCCCGTCTTCTTCTCTTCCGATCAACGAGAATTTCCCCGATGAACAGTTGTTTTCTCTATCCACTGATCCTTGGTTTGCTGACATTGTCAACTACTTACTCACTAAGCAGACCCCTTCTTTTTGGTCTAAGTAGGATAAACACAAATTCTTTTCCCAAGTGAAACATTTTTATTGGGACGACCCCTATCTTTTCAAGTATTGTCCTGATCAAATCATTCGAAGGTGTGTTCCCGACACTGAAACTCACAGTGCCCTATCTTTCTGTCATGACCAAGCCTGTGGTGGTCACTTCGGTCCCAAAAAGACAGCCGAAAAGGTTCACCAATCGGGTTTCTACTGGCCCAACCTTTTCAAAGACGCGTACGAATTTTGCAAAACTTGTGATCGATGTCAATTCTTGGGGAAAATTTCTAAACGGAATATGATGCCCCTAAACCCCATTCTTGAGGTCGAAATTTTTGATGTGTGGGGTATAGACTTCATGGGACCCTACCCTAATTCTTTTGGGAACCTTTACATTCTCTTAGCTGTTGATTATGTTTCCAAATGGGTCGAAGCTGTACCATGCAAAACAAACAATAACAAGGTTGTTGTGCGCTTCTTGAAAGAAAACATCTTTTCTAGGTTTGGCACACCTCGCACAATAATCAGTGATAATGGTACACACTTCTGTAATCGCTCTTTTGAAGCTCTCATGAGAAAGTATTCGATAACCCACAAGTTATCTACTCCTTACCATCCTCAAACTTGTGGGCAAGTTGAAGTATCGAATAGGCAGATTAAACAAATTCTTGAGAAAACCGTGAATCGAAATCGTAAAGATTGGTCCCAAAAGTTAACCGACGCTCTTTGGGCTTACCGCACCGCTTTCAAAACCAACTTGGGTATGTACCCTTATCGGTTGATTTTTGGTAAGCCATGTCACTTGCCAGTTGAATTAGAACATAGGGCGTTATAGGCAATAAAAACTTTGAATCTTGATTTAGAGCAAGCAGGAGAACATAGGAAGCTTCAACTTAATGAACTTGATGAAATTCGAAATGATGCCTATGAAAATGAACGAATTTACAAGGACAGAACAAAAGTTTTTCATGATAAATCAATTTTACGTAAAACTTTCATGCCAGGTCAAAAAGTTCTGTTGTATGACTCAAAACTGCATCTATTTCCGGGTAAGCTAAAATCTAGATGGACAGGACCTTACACTGTACGGACTGTTTTTCCGTATGGTGCAGTAGAAATTGAGAATCCAGCTGATGGATCTTCCTATAAGGTCAATGGTCAACGCCTTAAACCTTACTTGGAACCAATACCAAACCAAGAGGAAGAGCTCATGGTCCTCCATGAGCCACATTACATTCGGTAAGACGCACTAACCCTCTTTTGTACATATGTAAATAGTCTCTTATTTTATTTTTCCTTTCACTAAGATATGTCTGATTAACGACTGTGAGGACACAGTCACACTCAAGTGTGGGGGGGAATTTACATTACAGCAGCAATCAAATTTTATGAACAAGGTCATTCATTGAACAAGGATTAACTTAAAATTCATAAATAACACCTTGGTTCTTGTTTGATAAGTTGAATTGTTGGGTGATGAGAATGAACATTATTTATTCATTGAATCGTAATGCGTCTTTTTAAGATGCTAGCTTGAGACTGTGCAGACGTTAGTCGTGTTCTGGAGTAAGCGTGTCAACCTTTGTTATACATGTTAGAATGTGCAAGTAAAAAAAAAAAAAGAGTTTGCACCTACATATGTTGGATTTTCTGAGTTCGTTTTCATGCATAATATTTTTCTCACTCAAATTTTCACACTACCTACATATGTTGGATTTTCTGAGTTCGTTTTCATGCATAATATTTTTCTCACTCAAATTTTCACACTTGTAAGTTCTAAATTCCACTTGGCCCAATTAAGGAGAAATGACTCATTGTAGCGTTCTTCTTCGATACCCCACATTATTCAAACCCAAGTTTTAGTCGATTTACATCCATGTTTCGATAATTTTTTCTTATATTGGTATACTCAAGAACCTTTTCACTGATTTATTTTCAAAGGTTAAATACGTCACTTTGTATACCAATATTACACTACCCATTCCGTACTTGTTTTAAGGTAGGATAACCATATACCACATCTTATTTTATATGGGTTATCTATCTTACGAAACTTTGTTTATCATTCCTTTCAGCTTTTTGTATAACATCAATCCAGACTTGTATGTTGAATTAAGGTTATAGAAGTAGAGTAACTAGGGCACAAAACTTTCCTTTCATGAAGTGTTGGTTTAGTAGAGGAGGAATCAAATGAAATAATGTACGGTATCATTCCATTCCATCTCCACTCATCATGCAAAAAAATGAAAAAAAGGGAAAAGAAAAGAAGAAGAAAAAAGAAGAAAAATAAATGAAATAAAGGGAGAGTCTCTCTGAATAAAATAGTCATTCATCATTCTTGACTATAAAGCATTCAATTCCATTCCATCCACATCCATTCTACCGTACTTGGAAGTGAGGATTGTAGTAGAGGAGATGAAAGAAAATAAAAATGTTCATATGTGCCTTAGTATTACTTTATCTTTTGTAATTTGAAGTTCAACTAATACACTTGCCCTCTTATCTAGAATCTTTTTAGAACTTACAAATTTTCCTTCATCTATGCATAACTCATATCCAATACATTACAATTACATTGGTGCAAAATCATTCAAAAAAAATGAATAAAGAAATGATTGGGTACACATTGTCGATGTGTAGAACTTTGGTTGACACCACGCTCTTAACCTTCAAGACAATTACAGTGTTATCAAGGAATTACGATTCAGCTTGAAAATTTTTGTTCATTTTTGCACTAACTATGGGATGGACAATTTGGGGCTAAACCGTTATTATTGAAGTTAGGTGAAATCCTTGGAATATGAAAGACCTTAAATATATTGTTTCATTAATCCGCGTACTTAAGACGCTTTGGATTTTGTGGGTAGTATCCGCTGAAAACCCTCACGAGACAACACTCGTCCTACTGGGGACACCCAGGGGTTTAACGGCTTGTTGCATACGCTAAATGCAATCGTGTTTCCTACGAAAGTGTGACATATCTTTGTTTAGTTTATTCGAGGACGAATAAAAAGATAAGTGTGGGGGTATTTGATATACACGTAAATGTGTATATTTTATCCGCTTATTTATCTAGTTTTCTATTTAAAATAATTAATATTGTGCATTTATAGCTGTGTTTTCAGATTGTTGACAAGAATCATGGTTTAGAGCATTTGATGAATAAAGCATGAAGAATTTGCTGAAAAAGAGTGAAGTTAAAATTACTAAAGCTTGAAGAGTTTAAAGCTTGAAGAACGGTTGCAAATAGAGTTCAGTTGGGTAGATTTGGCTCACTAAAGACTCATATTGTGTTTACATTGGCTCAATTGCAGACCATTTCACTCATGTAGCGTTCACATTAGCTCCTTTGCAAGGCTTCTCATTCATGCACTACACGCGTTCACACTGGCTCACTTACAAGGCCTCTTACTCTACAACCCCGTTCACACTAGCTTATGTGTTATTTGGGCTAATTCTTTAGTCCCACATTGTGGAATTTTCCAAGTAGTCTTTGTCATATCAGCTATAAATACCTTGTATCTCATTCATGTAAAAACACATTAGGTTTTATTCTGTAATTCTCTTCTTGAAATAAAATCATTCTTCTTCCTCTGTTCTATTTAGTTTTAGTTTTATTTATGTTCATGTTATTTAATTTCTGTTTTTCTTCTTCTTTAGCTATGTCTAGCTAATCCCCTTTGATTAGGGGGTGATGACGCTAATAGATATGATTCAACATGAATCACATAGCCAATAGATGAGGACTGTATACATGTAGATCTGGTTCTGAATCAAGGGTTAGATCTGAACCTTCATATCCTGTGTCGTTTAAGAGCTATGCTCCTTCACAGGGTATATTCGTGTTCGATCTAATAATTATCAGTTTTAGATCTAATTTTAGGGTTTTAGAAATTAATTTGTGAATCTGTCCTGATAGTCTATGGTTGTTTAAGAGCTCAGCTCCTGCATAGGCTATGCTTGTCGCTATTTACTTATTTGTTTCTAAGAATCTATTTATCATTGATTCGTGTTTGTGACAGAAACATGAATTAGATCATATTTATTTGTTGTCTATTGATGAGTGTGAATCTAATCTATGTCATTATCCCCTAATTGTTTTCTCTTATTATATAAATCTCTCTTTTTATTTAATTGCTGTTATTTTCAACCAATCAAAATACTGGAATAACTTGATGGATTTATTAATTAAAATACTTTTGGTCCCAGAGTTCGACACCCTCTACAACAATCCTTGTTGTTTAGGAAAGACGAACGGATTTTACAGTTGTTTACAATTGTATAATTTGTTCGCAAACATTTCTCCAAAGTTTAGGATACACAGCCGTAATAAATCCTCGAGAATCCTATTACCCCTCTATGTATATCCATCTGTCTAAGGATGATAAGCGGTACAAGTCGTAGTTGTGTCTCCAAAGGCCTCCTGCAGGCTCCTTCAAACTCGCTCATGAAAATGGGGTCTCAGCCACTAACAATACTAGAGGGTACCCCATAAAGTCAGACGATCTCTCTAAGACACACAGATGTCAACCAAGCTGCCATCTGCTTACTCTTAACAGGGATAAAGTGAGTGCTCTTAGTCAACCTATCTACTACAATCCAAATACTGGTGTTACCCTTCCTCGATCTGGGTAAATCATCTATAAAGCCCACCGAGATGCTCTCTCATTTCCACTATGGCACATCTAAAGGTTGAAGCAATCCACCAGGCTTCCTCTGCTCAGCCTTCACTCGATGACAAGTCATACAACAAGCTATATACTCTACCACATCCTTCTTCATCCTTATCCAATGAAAAACCCTCCTCGTATCTCTATACATCTTATCACCGCCCGGATAGATAGTCATCCGAGAGTGATAAGCCTCCTCTAAAACTGATCTCAACAAATCATCAACTCTAGGAACACACAATCTCCCATCACGATGCAACCATCATCTCTAATACGGAAAATATCTAGCAAGGTGACTAGAGGTTTCTTTTCTAATGAGTCGGTCCCTGATATCCACTAACTACTGATCCTCATGCTGACTGGATCCAATGCATTGTAAGAGAGTAGGTCACACCTCCAATGATGCCAATAATCCGAGTGCTAAATCCGTAGATGGTCTAAAATCGAATGATGAGATGAACTCTAAACTATGCCACTATACGAATAATAGACTCAAAGTTATTCTCCTCCATCTCAACGTGTATGCTACCATATTCCCCTTCCCTGGGGTATACGCTATCTCAAAGTCATAAGATGCAAGGAGCTTTATCCAACGCTGTTGACGCGAATTAAGATCTTTTTGCGAGAACAAGTACTTGAGCTATTTATGATCTTTATAAAGCTCGAACCACTCACCTAATAAATAGTGTCTCCAAGACATAAGCGCAAAATCTATCGCCGCCAGCTCCAAATCATGGGTAGGGTAGTTCTTCTCATGTACCCTCAACTGCCAACTCCAATAACAGACAACCTTACCCTCCTACATCAACACTACACCTAAACCCATGCCGCAAGCATTCGTATAAACGGTAAACATTTTCATACCATCAGGAAGAGTCAACACTGGATCTGATGCAATTCAACCTCAAGAATGCATCCTCGTAATCTACGTCCGAAGCAAGAACTAGGTTCTTCTTTGTTAGATGGGTAAGCAAAGCTGAGATCTGTGAAAAATCCTTAATAAACTTCCGGTAGTATCCCGCCAAACCCAAGAAGCTCCTTACCTCTATCGCATTCTTGGAGGCTTTCCAACCTTAAACCGCAACTACATTAGCTGGGTCCACCGCTATACCATCACTAGAGACAACATTTCCCAAGAACCTTACCTCCTTCCGCCACAAATGGCACTTAGAAAACTTTTCCCTTTAACTAATGTGCACGGAGGGTACGGAGGACCTCTCTTAGGTGCAAAGCATGCTCCTCCTCGAGAAAACCAAGATATCATCAACGAATGTCACTACAAACCTATTTAGGTACTCCCTAAACAATCAGCTCATCAAATCCACAAAGTATATTGGTGCATTGGTTAGTCTAAAAGGCATAACTAGTCACTCAAAGAATCCGTCGGAAATCCTAAAAGCAGTCTTGTCTGTGATGTCGTCCACTACCCTAAGCTGATGAAAACCTGTAACACCCCGTAATTTTAAAAAACATTAATGGCAATAAACTAAAGAATAACTTAATTAAATATTCAGAATTAAGTGGAACCGGCATCACCGTTGCGTTCATTTCGGAATTCTGGTTCAGATAGACACCAAATTTGCGAAAAACGGATAATGTATGAAGAAGTTAAGAGCATTAGAAGTTTGTATACACATAAGGATCATATATAAAAACATATTAATAATAAAACATTCCAGAAGTAAAACGAGACAATGCACCGGAAAATGGCCCGTTAGGGGTCGACCCACACCCCTCAGGGGGTCGACCCACTCAAGGTTGTATCGACCCACGGGTCAACCCACCCCAGACCTGGGCAGATTCTTCGATGACTCTGGATGGTTTTTAAGACCATATTCGTTGCTGACTCAGTGCTGCGTGTACGAGAACACTTATAAATAGGCTAGCAGAGCCTAGCCTAAACTCATATAGAGAGGCTGCCTAAGCTCTGCCTTTCTTTTTCCTCCTAAAATCTCTTTAGAAAAATAGAATAATTAGTCTAAGGAAATTCTGATTCAAGATCTGGAGGAAAAGAATGTATATTTGCAAATGAGTGTTCAGAGTTCTAATCGAAGTGAGGTTCTAGATTCAGTTAGGGGAGCCATGGAATGTTAGATCTGGACCAGATTCATGAATTGGAAAGCTATTATGTGAGTAGATTTAAGTTATGCCTTTTTTGTAATGGTATATTAATCGTTTGACATTCCCCGTTAATATGTATAATAAATCTACTGAAATGTTTAACCTGTTGAAATGATTAATCTGCTAAACAGTTGATATTTATGGAAAACTGTGTATTAAAACTATTTAGGACATGTTAAAAAGATTATTATTGTATATAGAACCATCCTAAGAACCCATTAATAGGCATATTATGGACGTGAACCCTTGTCTGTAAGAATTGGGATAATTACATGTTAATCTGTTAGGTTGGAATAATTACATGATTGGATAATTACATGTTATTCCTTTAAAGTTGGGCTAATTACATGTTAGGAAGAACATGCGACATGATAATCTATTAGAATGGACTTAATATGATATTAAGTATGACATGTAAAAATAGAATTACAGTAAAAATTTGGAAGAATGGATATGCCTAAATTATATGCCAAATTAACAGTAATTAAGAAATTGTAACTGCACTTAGACACGAGGTCAAATTCAACTTGTAGTAGAAGTCTGCCCGGAACTGCCCGGCAAATCCAGCATCCACAATTGGTTAATTTAATGTGAGGGGTTTAGTGTGTAAATATACATATAACGCTACTAAGACACGAGTTTGAGTCCAACTGGTGGTAAAAGTCTGCCCGGAATCGCCCGACAAATCCAGCATCCAAAAGTGGCCGGCTTAATGTGAGAGGTCTGGTGCATAAACACATATATGAATATATGTATATAACAAGATAGAAATAAATGGCATTAATTGTAATTAATGGAAATGAATGAAAGTTACAACAGTAAAAGAAATGGAATGAGGAATGATAATAACTTATTATAAATAAACCTGAAGGGATAAAGGAAAGATAATAGGTAGGCTTGTCCTAAGGACGAGTGGAAATTATAACTTAGGTTATAATAAATGATAGAGGGAATGAGATAACTTATAATGAGATAATTTGTACTTAATTATAAATTAAGTAATTTGTAAATCTGGAAACCTAGAACCCGTTATTTGTAATAAGTAGAGAAAAGAGGGGAAAAAATTATGAAATGCAATAAGTTGTACTTAATTATACATTAAGTAACCTATAGACCTGAGAATCTGAATCCTGCTAATAAGAATAACATGTTAAAGGCTTATTAATGAACTTAAATGAGTTAAGTTATATAACTGAGATTAATAAGCAAGAGAAACTTGGTAACTTGAATAAGAAATTAATATGATTGAAATAACCAAGTTAACTAGGAATCTGATGAGGTAGAGCAAGCGCGTAATTAAACGGTTAGACATAGGGTCCAATAACACATTAAACGGATGTGCTTGGACCAGTCCGTACGTCTGAAGGTGAATAACCCAATAGGGTAGATCATCGTCGTGTCATAGGATACGAGGGGAGCAAACGTCCATCTGATTATTCCGCCTGTTGCTCTGCTGGCTCCGAAGGACGGGAAGGAGAAGCACGCAACTTCCTGGGATGTGGAGGGTACTTCTAGTAGTCCTCTGTGCGATGACAGTGCTTAGGTTGTGCTCGCAGGGGTTGAGTCTGCGCATTACTACCCGCTGAGTATACCTTGATTGCCACGATAGTGGACAATCAGAAGGCTGTATGGTGGCTTAGGTGATTCGACGATCCTGTTGCCTTGTGACTAGGCGGGTTACGACCATTTTGTTTGCCTTTGACGGGTCTAACCATCTGCGTAATAGTAGTCGTCGGGTACCAACCATCGACAGTCAACATGATACGTGATGCAGAAAGACGAAAAGCTAAACCAAAAGACCATAGACCTTTTACTACAACAGAAAGAGTCTTTTATAGCGGCATATAGCCGCTATTAAACAATACTATAATGGCCCGAAAAGCACTGTATATCGACATGTTACAAAAAACAGTTGAATAATTATAACACAGAAGCTGGCGCTATAAAAGTGTATGATTTTATAGTGGCTATATGCCGCTATGATATGTTAGGATAGTGGCTCGCTATTGCCACTATAAAACATGTCATTCTTCATGAAAATAATGAATTTCTATAACAGTGTATAGCTGATATAAAATATTAATTCAATAGCGAGTTTATCACATTATAAACCAACATGATAGCATTTCTAAATCCTTTTATAACCTGTATATGCCGCTATATAATATTTAGATATAACACCTAATACCTTTGCCCGCAAGCTTCTGCATTACATTATCTTTTATAATTCTTTTCAATATATTATAATAATAGCAATTAAATGAATCTTCGCAACAATTTCAAAAGCAGTATATGACCCAAAAAAATTATAATATTCAACAAATGTAAGACATTCATGATAGCAACAAAAAATAAGTTCAATACATATATTTTTAATTTCATATCGATGTCAATTTGAGATAACAAAAAATAAAACATACTTCAAATTTAAAGTCTGCAATAAAACCCTAACTAACCGCTTTCCTCCATCAAACTTCCACAGCCACGCCACCCATCCGATATGTACTCCACACATTCACTGCCCAAATGCACAAATCGAAGTTCATCACCATTGTATCATTGCATTATCACTGCATGTACATCCATATATGATCTGAAAGCATATTTAACTAGTTACAAGCTATGCATAATTCAAGCATAATAAAACATATAACAGAGATGACAGTTTGCCTAGATTAATGTGGTTATAATTCTTTCTTTGTTATTGAATGTAGATCTAAATTTTTCCAACAAAGATTTTACTTACATTGCTTAGGTGTCCGATATAGATGTTCAGATCTTAAGGTACAATTCAAGGTATTATACGTTTGTACAAACTATTCAGATTCAGACAAAAATCAAACAACAATAGACCAGCAGTTCACACATTCTTTATTTCTTGAAAGTAAAGAGCTAGAATTATGACATGAACATACCATAGTTAAAATTAAAATCTGAACTAACCTGGGCCTGCACTAGCAGGTGAAACACCCATCGGACCGGCAAGTGAAACACCAAGCGGACTGGCAACCGGGATACCAATAGCTGCATATAACATCAGCACAAAAGTTGATAAAATTCAAACTTTTTCAAGTTCTTTATAAACATGTTATAAGAAGTAAAAATAAACTACAAACTATAAACTTGAACATAAACTAACATCAGAAGTATCAACTTTACAAGTAGTGGGAAATGTAAGAGCATTGGTAGTATTGATATCCAGTCCCAAAGGATTAGCTTCACTGGAGAGCAAGTGACATAAACAAATAGGGTTGTTGTCAACCAAACTGGAGAGACTAGGGGATAGCAAATTCTGGAGTTAAAAAGATGGAGGTGGTTCAATTAGCAGTCAATGATCTCCGTTTATGTGCTGTAGATAAATCTAGCACCCTTTGCAATGAAATGTTTGATGCATGTGAAATCAATTCTTCAATAAGAAATGAATAGACGACATTAATTAAAAAAGTAGAAAACAACTATATTGAAGATATTACTTTGATCGATACACAACAAAACTACTTAAAAGGAGTTAACCAATGCACGGATAATGCATAATGTAATGCACAACAATGGGAAAAGGCTCAATTATCGGTAAAGAACATAAAAAGAGAAACTGTAGCATCGGTTTCTTCAATTACTAGTGTTGGATCTGTGACAAATCGGTTATTACGATCTTAGTTTACATCTGCTGCAGCAACTGTTAACGATGATGTAAATGAAGCAAACGAGAATCTAATTTCCTCCATTAAATGTTCACTAAAACTCAATCATGATATAAAGGACAACATTCACTCTGTGATTTTACCTTGCCACGAAGAACTTCAAGCCTTATTGAGTGGGCATGATCACAGAGTTTCAGAAATATCAGAAAACTCAAGGAAGAATCTTGAAGTTGAATATAAGATGGATGAACCAACTTGTTTAACTCCAAAAAGGGGAACAGTTAATGTACCTAGCGTGATATCCATTGAGCAATTGAGAACTCCGGCTCTTGAGGAATTGCTGAAGTCATTTACAGGGCCAAAACCTTGTTCTGCTTCGAAGCAATCATCAAATGGCGAAGGCAAGGAATTTTCTGGGCTATCTGATTCTTCGGACATTCGACAACCTCTCACTACAATCAACTACATTATTCGAGAAAGAGAAAAAGTTTTATCAGTAGTGGTGCTCTTTTGTGTTCACTGAAATATGATATTTATTGGTAATGTACAAAATAAAAAAAAATAAAAACTGGAGAGACTAAGGCAAAAACGTATGTCTAGGACGACCAGATTGCTTCCTTTCTCAACATAGGTCAAACAAGAAGACAGATTCAAAAGATCGGTTTTTCGGTCTAGCGCTGGCGCCGATGCTGAACATGAGGGTTTCGGTGCTGAAGTTAATAAATTTCCTTAACTTCTACTTTTTGGACGGAAGTAAAAGGTTAAAACCACTAAATCCAAGCAGAATAAAGACCATGTCCATGTTATTCAAAATACCAAACCAACAAACATAGACACAATCATGACAAACAACGTAATAAGCACATTACCATACCTGTCAATCTTGCAATTTACAATGAATAATGGAAGAAACTTGACCAAGAAAAGGCACAACGTAGTGGGATAAGTTAGCATTTTGAAAATATCATAATTGACTACTATCATAAGAAAGCATGTGACATATTATCTGCGCCCACCAGGCAACAGTTTTGTCAAGTAACTCATTTGTAGCATTGTTTATCATTACTTCTTAAAGAGGGAAACTTATTATTTTAAGGAAACTAGGATCGCAAATGAATCTTAAGCAAACGGACTATATTAGAAGTCTGTGACTATGGTTAACTATATGCAATTATAGTGAGTTGAAGAAACAATTACAAATTCAACATGATACTTTAACTCAGAAGAGCAAGGTGACATGGTTAACTGATCAAGGAGATAATAATTCTTATTTTTGTAAAGTAAAATGTCTATGAGGAAGCATCAAAATAAAATGCAGCCCCTCTTATCCTAGAGGGAGAGCACATTTATAATAAAGATGTCATAATTCAGGAAGCTATAAAATACTACACAGCTTTGTATAATGGAGTAGGACACACAAAACTTACCTAAAATAGATACAAGAATAGCTATTAATGCAAAAAGTAAACAGCGCTTATTTGGTCCTGTTTAGAAGGCTGGATTAAAGGAAGCACTATTCTCTATTCACGATGCTAAAAGCCCTGGGCTTGACGGAATTTTGTCTATGTTCTTCAAACTGCATTGTGTGCTACTACATAATGAGCTGCTTGATTGATTACGATGTCAAATGTCAGATATTCACATTACCTATTCTTATATTGTAGATATGTGTCACACAGCTATATGCATAAATAGGGTGTTATGGAGAAATTTTGATTCAAGACCGCTAAAATCAAAATCCCCAATGCCACAGAAAACGAGATCGTGGTAATAGTGCAAAAACAACCAGTCGATATATCAAAACAATCTCAATCTTATACAAGCCAATCAAAATCACCAAACAATGAAAATAATAGAACAATAACGAGAAACTAAATCACACGGGGATTTATAGTGGTTCCACCGACGTCTTGTCAATGTACGTCCAATTTGAGAGAGAAATCTTTATTAATATCAATAGAAGAGTACAAGAGATTGATTACAATGATCAAATTCACTGAAAATTTTGATTTTGTGGAGAAAGGAATTGAAGAAGATTAGGATTGCCTAAACCCTAATTAGAATAAACCTAGATCTAATCTCTTGATTTTGTTGTGTGTTCCTCCTCCTTTTGGATCCGATGTAGATTATATAGGCATTGGGAAGTATATGAAAATTCCCAAAATTTTCTCTAGATCTGAAATATCCTCCAGATCCGAAATATTCTCCAGATCTGAAAATATCCTCCAGATCCTAAATATCCTGAAATATCCTTCAGATCTGAAAATATCCTCCAGATCCTAAATATCCGAAATATCCTAAAATATCCTTCAAATCCGAAAATATCCTCCAAATCCAAAAATATCCTCCACAATCTAACACATAGTATCGCATACTTCAACACTCCACCTCGATACTACATCCATCTACGTCACAAACTTTAGTGCACCCAAGCATTTCCTTCTATCTTCAATCGAGAAATCTTGAATGTTTCCCCAATGAACTCCGGCATAGCCACCGCCCATTGCACTTCACTAACGAGTTCAGGCATAGCCCCTTCTCGTTAATGAAGTGTTGTAACATCCAACTCCTAAAGTAGTCTTACCAAAAGACAATGTACTCGGAAGTGAAAACGAGTACTTACCATATGAAGATAGAACACCAACCTCTCACCGATACTCTTTTACATCCAAGTTTCTCTCTCAATTGTGCCACCCCGTGGCACCTAGCATCTCTCCAAGCGAAGTAAGTTCGAGCAATGCTCGAACTTTCCAACCGGCAATGTCTTTGTGAACATGTCTTCCGCGTTATCCTTTGTGTGCACTTTCCGAAAGCATACTTGTTTGTCTTCGTCCATGACTACTAGAAATGACTCCCTCACTTCAATATGCTTCGTTCGTGAGCTAAACACCGAATTCTCCGCCAAATGGATAACACTTTGGCTATCACATTGAATATCAACAATGTCAAGTTCAAACCCCAGTTCACACAACTCCGCCTCCATAGTGGATAAAGCAATTACGGTCTGCAATCTCGATCTCCAACTTACAGCTGTACCGCCAAGAGTGAAAATATATCCGGAAGTGGATTTTCTTCGATCCCTATCACCAGCGTAGTTTGAATCACAGTAACCAACCAACATGCAATTCTTCTCTTTACTACCCCCAAAAACAAGGCAATGAGATGCTGTACCTTTCAAGTATCTCAAGATAAGCTTCACTGTTTCCCAATGCGATATCCCCGGATTAGCCATGAACAGACTAACCATCCCGACGGCATTTGCAATATCGGGTCTTGTACACACCATGACATACATCAAACTTCCAACTGTACTAGCATATGGCACTTTTGTCATATAAGCCTTATCTTTCTCCTAGAGAGGTGATCCCTTACTCGAAAGCTTTATATGCAAAGGTAAAGGTGTATTTGACACTTTTGCATCCTCCATGTTAAATCGGCAAAGCACTTTCTTAATGTACTCATTTGAGTTAATTTCAACTCAAAATGCTTTCGATCTCTTTCAATTTCCATGCCCAAAATCTTCTTTGCTTCTCCAAGGTCTTTCATCTCGAACTCCGCCTTTAATTTCTCTTTCAACTTGTTGATTTCTGCCTTGTCCTCAGAAGCAATGAGCATATCATCCGCATACAAGAGTAAATACACCCAACAATCATTTCCTAACCTCTTGAAATAAACGCAAGCATCCTTGATGCTTCGATGGAAGCCACTTGCAAGCATGAAATGATCAAATCTCTTGTACCATTGCCTAGGTGATTGCTTCAAACCATACAGTGATTTCTTCAACTTGAAAACTAGTTTTGACTTACCTTCTACAACAATCCCTTCCGGTTGCTCCATGTAGATGTCTTCATCCAAGTCTCCATGCAAGAAGGCGGTTTTCACATCTAGTTGCTCCAACTCCAAGTCGTGAATAACAACTATGGAAAGTAATATCCGGATAGAAGTATGCCTCACAACCGGTGCGAAGATCTCATCATACTCCTTTCTTCTGTGCAAACCCCTTAGCCACTAGCCTAGCTTTGTATCTTTCATCGTCCTTCACCTTATATATCCATTTGCACCCAATAGCATGGTTTCCATTAGGAAGTGGAACCAAATCCCAAGTTTGATTCTTCGTTAAAGATTGCATCTCTTCCTCCATAGCGCAAATCCACTTCGGGCTATCACTCGAATTCATGACGTCATCAAGGTCCATCGGCTCATCTTGGACTATATGAAGAGCATAGTCCAAATTCTCATAAAAGCTAAGATAGTTCCAATCACCATATCTTTCGGGCAGCCTTATAGAACGGCGACTAGCCCGAGTAGCAATACCATCACCCGGTCTTCCTTCAGCTCCACCTTGAACTGAATCTTCTCTAGGCTCGTGCAGATCACCAACACTACTAGAGGAACACTGTGGACTACGTGATGTAACATCAACCGCATTCTCCTCGCAAGCACCTCCAACAACTCTACTCTCTCTAGGCCTGAAGGTGGGAATAACTTCCTTCTCTTTTGATTCACCATGAACCAAATCCAGAACATCTGATGAGCCCTCATTCTCCTTGAACATAGCTGACTCATCAAAAGTAACATGACGAGAAACCATAGCCTTCTTCGTTTCCAGATTCCAAATCCAATAGCCTTTGACGCCATCCATATAACCAAGAAAAATTCCTTTGAAACCTCTAGGTGAGAGCTTATCATTCCCCGGATCATGCCATAAACAGGACTGCCAAACACACAAAGATAACTCAAGTCAATGCTCTTCCCTTTCCACACTTCCTCCGTAATTTTGTTATCAACAGCCGAGCACAGAATTAGATTAATAATATGCACTGCGGTTGACAAATCTTCGGCCCAAAATTCCTTAGACAAACCCGATGACAATCTCAAGCATCGAGCTTTCTCTTGTAGAGTTTGGTTCATTCTTTCTGCCACTCCATTAGATTGTGGATCTCCCGGTGTAGTAAAATGCCTCCGAATACCATGATGCTTGCAAAAACTCAGAAATTCTCCGGAAACATACTCGCCGCCATTATCGGACCAAAGAACCTTCAAAGTCTTTCCACTCTCATTCTCAACAAGAGCCTTCCATTCTTTGAATCTTGCAAATGCCTCCGATTTGGCCTTCATTACGTACAACCAAACCTTCCGAGAGAAATCATCAATAAAAGAAATGTAATATCTTGCTCCTCCCAAAGAAGCTACATGCGTTGGTCCCCAAATATCCGTGTGCACATACTCAAGGATCCCTCTTGAGTCATGTTTTCCTTCACCAAATGATACTCTAGTTTGCTTCCCCATGGCACATTCCTCGCAAAGCTCCAACTTGTTGAAACTCTCACCATCAATCATCTCCCTTCGACGAAGAACATCTAAATTCTTCTCCGAGACATGACACAATCTCAAATGCCACAGCCGTGTTGCATCTAAGCCACATGAACTATCAACACTGAAACAAGTTTCGCCTTCCACGGTTTCTCCTTGAAGCAAATAAATACCATGAGTTCTAGCACGCTTCATAACCACAAGCGCACTCTTCGAAACCCTCAAGCTATCACTCTCAATAGTGATCTTGCAACCTAAAGAATCCAACTGCCCTAAGGAGATAAGTGACTTCCGTAGTCCTGGAACATAGCGCACATTAGTGAGAGTACGAACCACTCCGTCAAACATCCGAATTTGCACGGATCCAATGCCTTTCGACTTGCAAACTACACCATTTCCCATAACAATTGATTTTCCTTCCCGATCAACATAAGAAGAAAAACAATTCTTATTAGGCGTCATGTGATATGAAGCCCCCAAATCAAGCACCCATTCGTTGCCTAAAACATCTAATGCTACATCCGACAAAACATCTACGTCTTCCTCACCAACATCTCTCTCCACCACAACTGATGAAGTTGCTACTTCCTTCTTCCCTTTGTTTGGACAATCATTCTTCCAGTGACCAGGTTTCTTACATATAAAGCACTTGCCATTTCTTTCTTTTGACTTTCCTCTTCCACCAGGCTTCCTAGACTTAGTACGCCCCGGTTTCCCTTCTTCTCTGACTTTTCTTTCTCCGCAAATAAACCTTGACCATTACTAGCACCACTACTACCATCACTCAGCTCCTTCATCTGATCTCGCAATTCCTCACTAAGAAGACCCGTTTTGACATCACTAAGAGTCAATGTATCCCGGCCATAGATCAAGCTGTTTGAGAACCCAATATAGTGCTCAGGCAACGAACATAGCAATATCATCGCCTTCTGCTCCTCCTCAATCTTCAAATCTACCGCCTTCATCTTCATTAGCAAATCATCAAACACATTTAAGTGTGCCTTTAGCGAAGTTCCTTCCTTCATCTTGTAGGTAAAGAAAGTCCGCAACAAGATCAATCGATTTATGAGTGACTTCTTCACATACAACTCCTCCAACTTGTTCCAAATACCTTTAGCAGTCGTCTCACCACTAATTTCAGAAATAACATTCTCCCTCATGGCAAGTTGAAGTGTAATGAATGCCCACTCTTCCATTTCTTCTCTCTCCACATTAAGATGTCCTTTGGCAATAAATGTGTATCAAACACCACCCGATGTACTCGATTCCGCTTAAGAACCGCTTTCATCTTCCATTGCCACTTTTCTAAATCATTATTGTCATTCCACTTATCGATAACCAATTGTGAACTAGCAGCTGCATATGACCCACGTACATAAGGATCTACACCACTTGGACCAACTGTTGAGGCACTGCTTGAATCTGATTCCGGCATTTTTTATAGCTATCTACCAACACCAATGCTCTGATACCAAATGTTGTGGAGAAATTTTGATTCAAGACCGCTTAAATAAAATCCCCAACGCGGCGGAAAACGAGATCGTGGTAAAAGTGCAAAAACAACCAATCGATATATCAAAACAATCTCAATCTTATCCAAGCCAATCACAATCACCAAACAATGGAAATAATAGAGCAATAACGAGAAACTAAATCACATAGGGATTTATAGTGGTTCCACTGACGTCTTGTCAATATACGTCCACTTTGAGAGAGAAATCTTTATTAATATCAATAGAAGAGTACAAGAGATTGATTACAATGATCAAATTCACTAAAAAAATTGATTTTGTGGAGAAAGGAATTGAAGAAGATTAGGATTTCCTAAACTCTAATTAGAATAAACCTAGATCCAATCTCTTGGTTTTGTTGTGTGTTTCTCCTTTTGGATCCGATGTAGCTTATATAGGCATAGGGAAGTATATGGAAATTCCCAAAATTTCCTTTAGATCCGAAATATTCGAAATATCCTCCAGGTATGAAATATCCTCCAGATCTGAAAATATCCTCCAGATCCTAAATATCAAAAATATCCTGAAATATCCATCAGATCTGAAAATATCCTCCAGATCTTAAATATCCGAAATATCCTGAAATATCCTTTAGATCCGAAAATATACTCCGGATCCAAAAATATCCTCCACAATCTAACACATAGTATCGCATACTTCAACAATAGGGTTCATTACTTTGAAGCCTACAATGTCCTAAGGTCCCCCTCCCCCTAAACAACAACTATATACATAAATCATTAGTAACCATATTAACCTAAATGCTTTAAAGCAGTAAGCAAAGAAAATTTGGTCTCTTAATTCTACTCTGAAATTTGAACAAGAAAGCATGAAAAAATATATAGCTATGAACCTGGATGACCCTCATTTAGCAGCTCTGGAATCTGAACTAGTAAGTGCTCTACATCTCTTGAGTTTCTGCAAACTTTCACTCATACTATCCATTGATTCACTACAGAAGTAAACATCCCTTATATGCTTAGCTAAATTGGGTAGAGCATCATTCCTAAGCTTACACATATCTCTTCCAGAAGTACAAGAAGGATTTAATGCATAACACAAGCATCTCAAGCCACCTGAAGTAGCCTCATTATCATCAGGGCAGTAATTGAAGTCTATTACGTGTCTCAGTGATTTGTGAAGTCAGTACTTATATGTTAATAAAACTTTAATGAATATAAGGCCCATGATGTTGTATCTCGTTTTTAGTGTAATAACAAATAACATGACATCGTAGATTACATTGGAAAACCAACATATTGAGGAGCAGTGATGTATCGTGTAAGCATTATATAGTAGAGTACACTATTTAATCACATATATCAAGGTATGTAACATATGATGTTGTATGTGGATATAAAATATTTAAAGTACTAGCAAAAGCCAATAGGACCACCTTATCTGATCTCACAGGAGGATGATGCATCGCACTAATTGTTTTGTCCCCGTTTTCGGTGTCCCCTTGTGTCCCACCCAATCATAGCCCCCTAATTTCCAGTTTTGCAGTTAAATCCCTTAATTGTTGGGGGACTTAAATGCAAAAAAGTGGAAATCAGAGGATTTGATTGGAGGGACACGGGGGGATATGGGAAATAGGGACAGAAGAATTGGTCTCATGATGCATCCTCTATCAGTTCATAAAATTTAGACGGTATGTATGAAGAAATTTCCAAGGTGCTACCTATGAGAACCGCAAGATATATGATAGTTCAAATTCACCGGTGCAGCAGATACAACGATACCAAGAGGACCTGGCAAATTAACTGGAGTTCCAACTGCCGATGTGATACCTAAAGGTTGTCCTATTGTGCAACTCAAGCTAATCTGAGTATGCTGACTAAAAGGATTTCCATTATTGTTATTAGTATTATTAAATGGCGCTCAACTGATGTTTGCATGACGTGCAACTTCTGCATTTGGTGCAATGGCATCCTAGTTATTTCCAAGGCTGGTAATATCATGAATACTTTTTCGTCTTCTATCTTTATTGTTCATTGAGTTGAGGCGAATGAAATACTTCTAAGCATGGCTCGCTACCTGCGTTGGTGTCCTTGATACTACATAGTTGTGTGAAATGCTCTGCCAATCCCCTTTCCCGTATTTCTCAAGTCCCAAAAGAAACAACCTATCAAGAAAAAGGTAAGGTTTGAATTTCGTGTTACATAACAATTACCACTCAAAATATGTTCAATAATATAGAACTGTACCGTTAAGAATACTCAAAAATAAAATAAGGATAATTTACTCATGTAGGTCACTTTTAAAACAAATATATCTCCAAAACAAACCATGAAAAAAGACATGTTTCATGTTTCAACCACACAGGATAGGGGAAAAAAATTATGTTGCAATCAAGGACAATGTTAGTTTGCGTGATTTAGAATTACAACAGTTTCTGCCATGTTTTTCATGCGATTTAGGATAGCACCAGTTTAGACTATCTTAAATCGTGCTTCACAAATGTGTGTTCGTGCATGCATGCTTTTTCTTTTTTCTCAAAATAAACAGATAAACATTATGACTTGATCATAGCCATAAAAAAAATGTTTTGTCCATATCGGTCTGTTTATCTCAACAGTTATAATAATAAATTTATTGTTTGTATCAATAATTATGACAATAATACAAGCTACTTATGATTAACAAATAGATTAAAGTGGAGTACAAGTATGTGCAATAGTTATAACACCTAGGCATTTAAGTACCATTAACGGTTTATTAGTCAACCAATTAATCTAGTGTTCATTTTACTTTAGCTGGTAGTTACTGAGACTATTACTTTGATAATAGATGTATGCACTTAATAAGTGTGGTATGGACAACAGATTTTGATTTGATCTACAACATTTTCTCTTAAAGCTTTTGTCCTTCTTAAAGCTCATTAACCTGTCGGAAGTTGCTCAAATATGACATTTTACGTCCATAATGAAAATAATTAAAAGCGAGATAAGTTTGCAATTTCTTGCCATTTCTTATCAAATGAATATTTTTAGAAAATTAATCAATTGTTTTTTTTCTAGAAGCATAGCAAGACACGTGATTATATATGTACTAACCGATATGAAGTATTAGAGCGAAATTGCTTATTGATAAAGGAAACTATAATTTGCATGTTTAGTGGAGTAAAGCCATAAAAAACTCATTATGAATGTTGCATTTACAAATATTTTTGCTATACATAAAACAACAATATATATTAAAAATGCTTAGTTAGTCGTTGTTGCAATTTCCAAGTTTGATCTACTCTAAACGGTTATATAGACTATCAAATGCTTAAGTTTACTTATTTTTTCACAAATTGAATCAAATATTGCTTAAATACTCTTCAACTAAAGTTTCATGTTACAGTTCATCAATTTAACTAGAAACAAAAAACAAAAATAAAAAACGTGATATGGATGAAAAATTGGACTGGAAATCTGAGGTAGTATACCAAATTTACAGCAAAATTAGCTTTTTCATGATTCGACACAAACATGAATTTAGTAATTTTTCGCAAGACGGATGAATTTAATTTTAAATGTGCTAATTGTTGTATATATTCCTATTACTGTTTTAGTTAGCAACAATTAATATAAAAATGACAAACAAAAATTTATTTGTTAATTCACCAATGACTCTATTAGCAGATTCAAATTATACTACAGATGAATTGATAAAAGTTGTACTATTAGAATAACATATTTCTCTCAAACAATCATTTTCGGTGTAACTGAAACAAATTGTAAACTGTTATGGTAAACTCAAAAATCAAATCACCGTCAACGTGAAAAACGTAAAGCTGGTTAATAAATACTGAATGATAATCAATTAAAATGTTTAGAGCTTACAAGCAAATCAAAATAACTAGCCCAAAAGAATTGGAAAAACAAAATACACATACATATTCTTATAAAACTAGCAGTAGATTAGGGAAAACTAAACTTTGTTTCGATCTTCCTCTTGTATATCTCGGCGGATCAAAGCTCACGTTTTCCCAACAATTTCTGAATTTAGCGATAAAAGAATTTCTAGGGTTTTAACTGCTCTGGGCGATACCGCGTTAAGGGATCGCGTATTTTGAGCAAAAGTAATGGCATGAATAATTAAGCGAAAGATCAAATGAATCGATTGACCTAGTAGGTTGTGTAATTAGGCAAAACTCAGAGAAGTACCGTGACTGCTACAGGTTTGATGCTGAGATTGGAGACGAGTGAAGTTTTCTTTCTTTGCAGAGAGTTTTGAGCAAAGTTTTACAATTTTGGAGGGAGATGAATTGGTTTTCGAGGTAGAAAATTGAAGAATAATTATGTTTTAGGAGGGTGATGAAATTATTTTGGAGGGAGGCGAAGGAGGAATTTGTGGTTTTGGAGGGAGACGAATTTTTACGTAGAGTTCAGCATTACAGGTGATTGTGAAAGTAATTTGACCTGAGATATAGACAATTAAGCATTAATAATAACACTTTAGAATAAACCGTTATTAAATGGTGTTATAAATGACATATTTTGTTGTAGTGGGGGTAGGCCAATTAGGATTTGTTGTTTTCTCTTAGGCCACGTCACTAGCTCTCACTTATGTTTATCTTTCACTAGTTGAGGGAGGGGTCAGGTCGGACCATAGCCACTGTGAAAATGCAGACCATAGCATCTGTGTATACAGATATCTGAAAAAGCTCCCAACCGAGTTCCGTGTTTCTAATACCTCCCTATTACGGAACTCGGTGCACAGTAGATAATATGTGCGGATACATGCACACCGTTTCCGGATGGTGTATCGTAAAGGTTATGGCATCGAGTACGATTAACGATACATATGTGATAAAGTCTAGATACATGCATGTCTGCTCTTGGTGGTGTATCATAGACTTTAGGGCATTACTCTGTGATGGAATCTGAATTCAATCGAATGATTCGAAGGTGGCAGTCCGTAGGCTTACATAGTATGGCGATGGCGAGATTATGCGGAACATAGCATTGTTATATTGATTCGTGCGTTGCTCCAACGTAGGATGAGGGACTGAGTATATTTTGGTGGCGTTGTGGAGGAGAGTGTGCGAATGGGGTACCATGGTTTGTACCTTAATTTTGGGGGTAGCTACATATATACTGTATTAGGTTAATCCACTGGGAAGTAGATGGGTACGACATGTGCATAAGCCTTGAGTGCTTTTAACTCAAGTAACCTAATAAATAAGAAAATGTTACTGAACGATATATGTAGGGTTATCCAAAATGTGTAGCTTTAAAAACTAGTTAGGCTGTATTATTATCTGGGTAAGGCTATATTTTGATTATACTATATTTTATTCATTCCGTTGTAAGATGTTTTCAGAGCTCTGGTATATTTTATATCTTTGTCTTTTCTGCAGGATACCAGACAAACCATCACGAGTTTTGATAGATTAGAATCTTGAAAGAAAAAATTTCGATCTGTCAGAACTCGAGTTGTTACATCTGGTACCAGAGCTTAGGTTTAGGATTCATGTATAGATAGTGAGTGAACGTATTTGTATTTTTAAAATATAAATATATTATATATACCTAGATCCATAGAGGAACCCACTAAGTAGAAAGAACATAATATGGTAGGAGTTGGGATATTTGTTTTGTACACTAAAGAAACGAATATGGAAATTTGAGACCCTTAGGTAATTTGGGTAGGAAGTGTACAATATACTTTGTATAGAAGAAAGGTGAATCCCATATGTCAGTATTTCAGGTTAGTGGGTTTGGTAGTAAAACTTATATATTGGAAAAGGCTAAAAAGAGAAAATGGATTAGGAATATATATAGATGAGAGAATTGACTTTGTGGGAGTGTCTAGGAAAGCTTAGGTAAGTTGGAAACCCACTTTGAGTATAACCCCATTTTTAACTTTTGAGAAACTTGAAATTGTAATATCTTTTGAAAGATGGTTTATGTGTTTTTAAGTTTTGATCTTAAAATTTACAGTTTTAAAATATGTAAAGAAGTACATATTGGGTTTTGATGTAAAATGGGGTATATTTTGTAAATAGTGTTTTCTTTCGAAAAATTTGTCTAAAATAAATTCTCTTAGTAAAGGATGCACGTTATAGAGCATGTATAGCTCGCTAGTTTCCTTGTTATATTGCATGAAAGGGTTAAAAAGAAAAACATAGAAAGGGTTGCATTTTGATGTTGCATTTTGTTGAAAACTAGAATTTTTAGTAAAGGAAGTTTTGAAATCTCTATTCTTTTGACGATCATTTTTGATAATTGTTTTAACATAAAAAATGTTGGGTGGACAAAAATAAGTTGTAGAAATTAAGAATAGAGTAGATTTTTTGCACCTGGTTGTAAGTAAATGAACTAACCATATAGAAAAGAAAAATTTGTAAACTTGATTAAGAAATAGTTGTCCTTATCTACTCTAGTTTATGTTATTTGAAAAAAAAAATGATTTACATTTTTATAAAATGACATGTTTTATGGTTTGGAAAAAGAAAGTTTTGGTGAGGAAAATAAAATTTTGATATTTTTAACCTTTGGTAGAAAAGAGAAATGAAAATGCAAAACCGTGAATTAAAAAAGTATGAAGTAGGTAAGGATTAGCGCCTAGGGAAGACGGAAAAAAATTTGGAGGCTATGAAACAGATAGCGAGAATTATTTTGGAATAATGGTAAGTTCCTGTAGAATGCGTAAGCACGGAAAGGCCTTGGGTGTTGCTTGGAAATGATTTTTGGTACACAGCTAGGACTAGAAGGCTTACTTGAAACTAAACTTAGATCAGAGGATTAAGTTAAATAAGCTAAGAAAAGAATAATGGCATAACTAAAAAAGAAACAACAAATTTAGTAAAGCGACAAACATGACAGTTAAAGAAAAATGGAAAATTCTGAGAATAGGTGTATAAGAATAAATTTTTCCAAGATAAGTTGAAAAAGAAGATCTGTAACAAAGAAAGTTTTCTTATGTGGGCTGTGCTTGGATAGGAAAATAATGAATCCTTATATAATAGTTTCGTAAAATCCAAGTACAGTTGGAAGAAGGTACAAAAAAAATTGAAGACGTGAATTTTCTGTTTTCCACCTTTTTGTAACATAAGAAATCGAATTTAGAAAATTAGATTTTTCTGAAATTGGAAAAATAAAGTTGCTTAGGAGGGTTTTGGATGCAAAAATTGGATGAACTACGCTCTTGCTCAGTAAGAGTGTGGGAAAATTTGGATGAAAAAGCATTTTGATTTTCAAATATTGCATTCATATAGAAATTGCCAGTATATTTAGGATGTGTGTATCATGTTTTCAAAGAGATTTTCAAGAAAAATTGCTTTTATATAGGAGGTACCGCTTAGGCTTTCATTTCATTCATGTATTATTATGTTGAATTACACTTTAAACTAGTACATAAATGGTTGCAGAATTGGATGCACACATGATGGTTGTGATTTATGTGAGGAATTACTTGATTTTACCCTTACCAAATTTCGGACGAAATTTCCTAAGGGTAGGAGAATGTAACACCCCGTAATTTTAAAGAACATTAATGGCAATAAACTAAAGAATTACTTAATTAAATATTCAGAATTAAGTGGAACCGGCATCACCATTGCATTTGTCTCGGAATTCTGGCTTAGATTGACCCCAAGTTTGCAAAAAACGGATAACATATGAAGAAGTTATGAGCATTAGAAGTTTGTATACGCATAAGGATAATATATAAAAACGTATTAATAATAAAATATTTCGGAAGCAAAACGAGACAGCGCGCGGGAAAATGGACCGTTAGGAGTCGACCAACTCAAGGGTGTGTCGACCCACGGGTCGACCCACCCATGGAGGAGTCAACCTACCCCAGATCTGGGCAGATTCTTCGACGAATCTGGACTGTTTTTCAAACCATATTCGTTGCTGACTCAGCGTTGCGTGTGCGAGAACACCTATAAATAGGCTAGCAGAGCTTAGCCTAAATCTCATATTTTCTGGGAGGTTTCCTAAGCTCCGCCATTCTTTTTCCTCCCCAAATTTCTTCAGAAAAGTAGAATAATTAGTCTAAGGAAATTCTGATTCAAGATCTGGAGCAAAAGAATGTATATCTTCAAATGGATGTTCAGAGTACTAATCAAAATGAGGTTCTAGATTCAGTTAGGGAAGCCATGGAATGCTAGGTCTGGACCAGATTCATGAATTGGAAAGCTATTAGGTGAGTAGATTTAAGTTATGCCTTTTTTATAATGGTATATTTATCGTTTGGCATTCCCCTTAATATGTATAATAAATCTGCTGAAATGTTTAACCTGCTGTAATCTGTTGGAATGATTAATCTGCTAAACATTTGATATTTATGGAAAATTGTGTATTAAAATTCCTAAGGACATGTTAAAAAGATTACCGTTGTATATAGAACCATCCTAAGAACCCATTAATTGGCATATTATGTACGTGAACCCTTGACTGTAAGAATTGGGATAATTACATGTTAATCTGTTAGGTTGGAATAATTACATGATTTGATAATTACATGTTATTCCTTTAAAGTTGGGCTAATTACATGTTAGGAAGAACATGCGACATGATAATATGTTAGAATGGACTTAATATGATATTAAGTATGACATGTAAAAATAGAATTACAGTTAAAATTTGGAAGAACGGATATGCCTAAATTATATGCAAAATTAACAGTAATTAAGAAATTGTAACCGCACTTAGACACGAGGTTAAATTCAACTTATGGTAGAAGTCTTCCCGAAATCGCCCAACAAATCCAGCATCCATAAGTGGCTAATTTAATGTGAGGGATCTAGTTCGTAAATTTACATGTAATGGTGCTAAGACACGAGGTTGAGTCCGACTGGTGGTAGAAGTCTGCTCGGAGCCGCCCGGCAAATGCAACATCCACAAATGTCGGCTTAATGTGAGAGGTCTGGTGCATAAACACATATATGAATATATGTATATAACAAGATATAAATAAATGGCATTAATTGTAATTAATAGAAATGAATGAAAGTTACAACAGTAAAAGAAATGGAATGAATGGGGAATGATAATATCCTACTATAAATAAACCTGAAGGGAAAAAGGAAAGATAATAGGTAGGCTTGTCCTAGGGATGAGTGGAAATTATAACTTAGGTTATAATAAACGATAGGGGGAATGAGATAAATTATAATGAGATAAATTGTACTTAATTATAAATTAAGTAATCTGTAAATCTGAAAACTTATGAAATGCAATAAGTTGTAATTAATTATACATTAATTAACCTGTAAACCTGAGAATCTGAATCTTGCTGATAATAACAACATGTTAAAGGTTTATTAATGAACTTAAATGGGTTAAGTTATATAACTGAGATTAATAAGCAGGAGAAACTTAGTAACTTGAATAAGAAGTTAATATGATTGAAATAACCAAGTTAACTGGGAATCTGATGAGGCAGAGCAAGCCTGTAATTAAACAGTTAGACATAGGGTCTAATAACACATTAAACTGATGCGCTTGAACCAGTCCGTACGTCTGAATCTGAATAATCCAATGGGGTAGATCATTTTGTGTCATAGGACACGAGGGGAGAGCACGTCCATTTGATTATTCTGCCTGTTGTTCTGCTAATATTCTGCTGGCTCCGAAGGACTGGAAGGGGAAACAAGCGGCTTCCTGGGACATGGAGGGTACTCTTGGTAGTCCTCTGTCCAGTGACAGGCTTAGGCTGTACTCGCAGGGGTGGGGTCTACGCGTTACTACCCGGTGAGTATACCTTGATTGCCACGATAGTGGGAAATCAGAAGGCTGTAGGGTGGCTTAGGCGATTCGATGATCCTATTAACTTGTAACTAGGCTGGTTACGACCATTTCTGCTTGCCTTTGGTGGGTCTAACCATATGTTTGATAGTAGTCGTCGGGCACCAACCATCGACAGTCGGCATGATACGTGATGCGTGATGCGAAAAAACGGAGGGCTAAACCAAAAGACCGTAGACCTTTTACTATCAAGGCTTTGGGTAAAGGACATGCCAATTATGATTTGTTGTTTATTGTTTTCTATAAGGCCACGTCACTAGCTCTCACTTATGTTTGTCTTTCACTAGTTGAGGGAGGGGTCAGGTGGGACAATAACCACTATGAAAATGTAGACCATAGCATCTAGGCATACAGATATCTGTAAAAGCTCCTGACCGAGTTCCGTGTTTCTGATACCGACCTATTACGGAACTCGGTGTACAGTAGATAATATGTGCGGATACATGCATACCATTTTCGTATGGTGTATCGTAAAGGTTACGACATTGAGTACGATTAACGATACGTACGTGAGAAAGTCTAGATACATGCATGTTTGCTCTAGGTGGTGTATCGTAGACTTTAAGGCATTACACTGTGATGGAATCTGAATTCAATCGAATGATTCGAAGGTGGCAGTCCGTACGCTTATGTAGCATGGCGATGGCGAGACTATGCAGAACGTAGCATTTTTATATTGATTCGTACGTCGCTCCGACGTAGAATGATGGACTTCGTATATTTTAGTGGCGTTACGACGGAGACTGTGCGAGTAGGGTACTATGGGTTGTACCTTAATTTTTGGGGTAGCTACATATATACTGTATTAGGTTAATCCACTGGGAAGTAGAAGGGCACGATGTGTGTGTAAGCCTTGAGTGTTGTTAAGTCAAGTGACCTAATAAATAAGAAAATGTAACTTAACGGTATATATAGGGTTATCCAAAATGTGCAGTTTAAATCAATGTCACCAGGGCTTATGTTCTAGCCCCCTCCTCATAACATACTCGCAGGTTAGATTTGTGACAGAGATATGATAGCTTTGGATACTGGTTAGGCAGTATTATTATCTGGGTAAGGCAATATTTTGATTATATTATATTTTATCCATTCCGCTGTGAGATGTTTTCTGAGCTCTGATATATTTTATATCTCTGTCTTTTCTGCAGGTTACCAAACAAACCAATATAAGCTAAGATAGATTAGAATTAAAAAAATCGATTTGTCAGAATTAGGGTTGTTACATATGGTATCAGGGCTTAGGTTTAGGATTCCTATACAGATGAACGCATTTGTATTTTTAAAATATAAATATACTATATACCAAGATCCATAGAGGAACCCACTAAATAGAAAGAACATAATATGGTGGTGGGAGTTGGGATATTTGTTTTGTACACTAAAAAAATGAATATAGAAATCTGAGACCCTTAGGTAATTGGGGTGAGAAGTGTACAATATACTTTATATGGAAGAAAGGTGAATCCCATATGTTTGTATTTCAGGTTAGTGGGTTTGGCACTAAAACCTTATATATTGGAAAAGGTTAAAAAGAGAAAAATGGATTAGGAATATATATAGATAAGAGAATTGACTTTGTGGGAGTGCCTAGGAAAGGATAGTTAAATCGGAATATGTGTCATCGCTAATCCTTGGTGGGGTTGGTTCAGTCCCCTCGCAAATCTCATAGCCTTCTTATACGCGACATTAACTAGATCCAGGCCAAACCTTGCTAACTCATTAAAGCTAGTCACATACTCCTTCACCGACATGCTACCTTGCTTCAAACTCAAGACCTTTTCAAACTGCATTTCTTCTTTAGCTTATGATTAAAACTTCTTCTCGAATTTATCCTTGAACTCATCCCATGTCTTAATGGCATGCTCAGCCTCAGCTAATTCCCACTAATATGACCCCTCTCCTTTCAGTTGCCAAGCAGCCAACTGAATCCTTCTCTGGTCATCAAACTCTAATAACCCAAACACACGATCGGTCTCTCCTAGCAAATTATGAGAGTCTACAAATCTCTCTGATCCAAGAAATGGCTTGGTGCCTATAGCAGAAAAATCCTTAAGGAGCTTAGAGAAATTAGTTGGTTGGATTAGGTGGAACTACCGCGACTACAGCTGGAGGTGGGGAATTTCCTTTCCCTTTGGCATGTGTCGTAGCTTCAACATATCTACGAAACCATGCCAGGAAGGGAATGTCCTTTGGAAAATAGGAGCTCCAGACATGTTGGAAAGAAAAGAGACAAAGAAAAAAGGGATCAAAGGAATATTGTAATTGACTTGAGGGGATATTTTAAAAAAAATAAACTTTACTTGAAAATTCTTTACTTTTGAAAGTACTTTTTCAAAAACTTTTCTCTAATCTTGAAACCTTAGGCTCTAATACCAATTGTGACACTCCACATCTCTTAACGTCAATCAAGTGAGGATGTGTTAAGTTTTGTGAAGCGCTTAGGTATAAAGTAACAACACAGAGACTAAAATTCACAAGATAAAAATATAAAACACAGTGGAAAAAACATTTATTAAACAAGCAGTCAAACCATATTACTTATTACATTTCAAAATACAAGATAGTCATCACCATAAAACAAACATACTGTCTCGTGTAAAATATCAGAGTACGTAAGTAAAACCACAAAAGCTATCACTTGTTGAGATAAGATTTTGATCGATGCCAACATATAAAGGTGTAATGAAGATCATTTCATAGAGATAAGGTTTTTTACTTTGAGCCATGTTAGAAATATGTTAAAATCTATCCTCAAAGCATAACACGAATGCACAAAACAATATCATATCTTCGTTGCTGAAATCTGTATATTTGAGGAATTGAAAAGTCACAGAAAAAGCCCAAACGGTCCAGCCATAAAACGGTCGACCGCCCAAAAAACCACCAGTCGACCGGTTATGTTTCTGTTTGGAAACGAAAACATTTCTCAGATCAACCAGTCGACCGGTTGAAAATCACCAATCGACCGGTTTATGTGTTTTTGCACATAACGACTATTTTTCTGGAATTTTCAATTTTAA
Organism: Allium sativum; assembly: GCA_030737875.1. Taxonomy (NCBI): domain Eukaryota; kingdom Viridiplantae; phylum Streptophyta; class Magnoliopsida; order Asparagales; family Amaryllidaceae; genus Allium; species Allium sativum. The sequence goes on along the minus strand of CM060919.1, from coordinate 724,377,688 downwards.
ATAAATTCAACCAGTCAACATGTGATTTTTGACCTGTCGACCATTTTTGACATAGCAAGCTTTTTCTGAAAGGTTGCTTCTATTTATGAAGAGATTTCTATTCAATAATCAAAGGAAATGGACATAACTTTTTGTAGAAACTCTTCATGAAGAATTACTACCTTTCTACTATTATATAAACATCTTCAAACTTGTTTTACAATAACGAAATCATTATATATTCTCTCTAATTTCTGAATTGCATTTTCATATTCTTTGCAAAACAAAGCTCTCCAAATTTCAAATACTTGTTGAATCCTTGAATCAATTTAATATCATTTGATTCAACAAGCATTCTACTTCCTTAAATCTATGCATTCAAAGTATATACTCGAGGATCAGATTATAGGAAGATTGTACTCGAACTGTTGACTATCCGTGTTGAATCAAGAACACAAAGCAGAAGTCAAAACCATTGTATTAGTTGAAGTCCTGTGTGTGTTCAGGCAAGTGTTGAAGTCCTCCGTGTTGTAAGAGGCAAGTTGTGAAGTCCTCGTGTTGATAGAGGCGTGAAATCCCGTTCGGCTGCTCGGGTATTGTGAACCTGTTCCTCCGGGTGAAGCGAGGTGGTTGATTAGTGAAAATCCAGAGAGAGGTCTGGGACTGGACGTAGGACGGTGTTTCGAACCAGTATAAAAAGCCCTAGTGTGATTTTCCTTTTTACTGCATCTTCGATTTTATTGTTCTGTGATTAGCTATTACTTTATACGTGGAATATTGTTTGTCATATTACACGATCCTTGTGAGTGTATTATACTTGACAAGTACACGCACACACATTTTCATCACTTTCATAAATCAATACAATGATCAAAAGACAAGAACTAAACCAATACATGAAGAAAGAAAGAGTCTGAATCCAAGCGGAACCAAATAGTCATGAATCACAGCTGAGACCCTCCACCCTGCAAGCCTAGTGGGAAGGAAGAGAGAAGGAGAAAAACAAACTAGATCCGACATACTTCTGGTGAGTTATAGTCATTTTTAGCATGAGTATAAGATAAGGAAACATTTAGACAAATGAATAGTTCTAACAACAATGGACATAAAAGCATAAATGAAATAGAAGGAAAATGGTAAAAGCTAATAAAGATAAGTGTCTTGTTTATATCTGAAAATTGCTGCATCAACCACCAAAATATCATAATTGGGCTTTACCTAATTTCTACTCGTTGATCGGTTACTTTACCCAAATGTGATATCTGTGATAGCTATGGAATTCAGGGTTATCAATCCCGAACCCATCAACTAAAAGGACACACCATTAATCACAAGCGTCATAACGTCTTATCTTCCCCAATCGGAATGATGCATGCTAATCGTTCCGTCAAAACGCGCTCGTACCCACCTTGTTTGAACCACTTACTATCCAAGTTCAATAAAGCGTGCTCTAGCCTCTGTGTAGTGTGAGACTCCATGATAACAAATGGATATTGACTGATACGGGTCCCCAACCAAAAATGCAATTGAACAAGTCACTCCTAGACTTGGCCCCCAATTTATAACTAGGATTTCATTATACTATTAGGCCATCAGCCCCATGCTACCGGAACGGACCTAACCTATATTAGCTTATTAATCTCATAAATTTAACTTAACACATTTAAGTTTATTAATAAGACCAATATAACCACATGTTATATTCTAGGTTATAATTAACATTTCCAATTAATGTAATCTTTTTACACAACCCTTCCCCTTGTTACTTAATATCCAATCAAGTGCAATTCATCCCAATGTACATGTTTTTCTATGACATGTTACTTAATGTCCAATTAAGTGCAATTTATTCCAATTCATAAGTTTGAATATTCCTTAATTAAAGTTTATCCCAATTTACAGTCCATATTTGAATATAATATTCATTAATTAAAGATTTCCAAGAATAATATTACAGAAAGAGGAAAGAAATTGTTTTGTGGAAATTTCGATGGATAAGTTCTGATGTGTTCTGTGAAGATCACTATAATCTTCTAAGTGTCAAGATGATATTTGTTTTGGCAGGCGGAATAGTACAATTAGTGGATTATCCTACTTATCATTGTGCAATCAGAATAAGTTCAAATACGGACGATCCTAAAAGTTAGAAATGACTTGTTTAAAGTTATAAAGATAAGGAAATTTCAAATAAGTATTTTGAGATGGATTTAATAACAACCAGTTTGAGTATTTTGGAAATAAATGAAAATTGGTAAGAGATTGTGTTCGGATGGTAAACAAAACTCTTGAGTACTGGCTTCTTGTCAAGGGAACGTTATATACTATTGGTAGTACCTAGTTCCGAGCTATTTTGGAATTACTCGATCTATGCCATTTAGAGCAAATGAAAAGATAAGTCATCGTTGAAATGCAAATGAAATTCTTTTGGGGAATAAAAACAGAAAATTTTAAGTTTAAAGATAAGATTTCATGAAATGATTCTCATAAATGTTTGAGGATAATAAAGTACGTAATATACATAAATCACTTCATTACATTGGCAGACCAAAGGTTCGAGTTCAAGATTCAAGGTGTTAACGATAGTACGAAAGAGTATGGATTGTTTGATTCTTAATGACGAATGTTGAGAAGGGTTTTCGAGTAGGATACGTAAGTTTTCCATCATAGTTGAGTACTATGTAAGGAAAGCGAAGGTTTCCGAAAGAGAAGCCTGATCAGTATCTGCACTGGAGGATCAAGGAGTCAATACTAGTTCGAAAATTGAGTTGTGGATTCGAATATTAGATCGAACCATATATGCATATGTATGGTTTATATATATCATACCAGAATGAATATGAATTATATTTTGGCTCTTGATATATTCTTCTACCTAGTAATTTCGAAGACAAAATTCTTTTAATGGGAGAGAATGTAATGACCCAAAATTTTAGGATAATAACATAAGATATTTAATTACGTTAAATATTCAATTAATGGATTTTCATACATTAATAACATTTATTGAAAAGATTTTGAACAAGATTGGAACGAATATGATTTCTATCGAAAGTGATAAGAAATCAGTTTTTGGGTAAAATTAGAATTTCTCAATAATCGTGCATGACTTTGGATAGGTATGCATGTTTATCAAAGTAAGTAAGAATATGAAATAAAATAATTATTTTATTTTTGAAAAAATAAAAAGTAATTATGACATCATCGTTGAAGTCGCAATAAGCAATATTTGAATTATTGACTTTAACCGGGATTTAATAATTCATTTTATATATTATAAAATGATAAAAAATAATTTTTAATGATTTATAAAAAGTTTATGATGATTTCTAAGAACTTATAATCATGTTTAAAGAAGTAATAGCAATTGTTACCTTATTCGGTTTTAGGCAACGTAAATCATCATCACTTTTTAATGATCGATTCAAAGAATTTTATAATCAATCCAACGGGTCTTAATTAACACAAGATAATTGAAATATGGTTAATAAAATTTATTTAAAACATTATTAAATAGTAAATATAATGGATATTATGGCCGTGAAGTATAAAAAATACAGACCAAAACACGTACACGAAAGCATACGAAGTACCGGAAACCAACCAACAATATCCTGCTACAAAGTCTTTTTCTTTAGTGTCAATGGTCATGTTTCACCCATGTATGATGCCATGTGCAACATATTAACGAGGGGGTGTAGGAGAGAGAAGAAAGGACTCGAGGTGATGGGTGTGTAAGGATGATGTGATGTGTCATGATGGCTTTGACAAATATCTAAGATATTTTTCAACCTCTCCACTTCTATATAAACTCCATCTCCTCCGCCCTTTTCATTTCTTCTTCCTTTTCTTTAACTTCTCAAACATTCATTAATGGAGTCTTAGGAAAAAAAGAAATCACACCAAAACAAAGAATGGAGGTGTTAAATCACAAATGGGTAATGATAGAAGGCTTCCCTTCCACCAGAGTCACTTGCGCAACCAAGGAGGAGGCTTGGAAGGACCTAGATCGTGAGTTCGAGGGGGAGGCCGAGCTAAAGGTGTTGGAGGAGGAAGACGGAACCTAGATTTTGTGCCGAAGGCTCCGTCGGATGAAATCTGGAACATAGGCGAGCGTTTGGGTGAGCAATCATAGCATCGGTTAACTTCAAAGTTATAGTTTGATCAATATTAGTTAATACTTGTCAATACTTATTTATGAAAATAATTTGAGGTTGATTTACAATTTTGGTTGATTTTCGAAAAGTTTAGTGGTTAAATAAGAAAGTTAGAAACCAAACTAGTTAATATAATTTGATTTGGAAAACCAAATAAGTAAGGAATATTTGCTATGATTTAGATCTACATCATATATATATATATATGAATGTTTGCTTGATGTTTGAATTCGTGTATGTTTTGGATGATGATAGTCGAGTTTACAAAAAGTTAGTAAGCTAATTCAGAGACCCAGCAATATAAAAGCGGAATGGTTTGAACACCAATTCTAAGTGTTAGATGAAGTCTACACATGTTGCTTGATGATTGTTGGACATGGATTACATGTTATTAATATTATATAAGCAGGTCACGAATAATTCACATCGTTAAATACAAAAACGAGACACTCTCGTTTTGAAAAGGTGTTTGTTATTGAGTTAAATCTTCGAAAAGCTAAAAAGTGCATACTTTGAGAATTTGTATAGAACTATGTAAAAGATATTTTCTAGATATTTTTGCTTGTGTAGTTCGATTACGGGGCAAACTAATTTTCAGGAAAATTTGATAAGAAAATAAGATCATTTATTGGGCAATCATTAGATTAACTTTTGGAGAAAAAGCTTGGTTTTAAAAAGGGAGCGTTTAACTTTCGTAAAACTAATTCACGCCCCACGTATTGAGTCGAAAAATTATGAAACCAATTGATAAATACATTATAAATATAATAAAGTAAATTCAAGGAATAAAATTGTGTTTTTACTTAGCCAAAAATTCCTTCTTCAAGGTTTGCCAAATTTTGGGCTTTTAAGGCACTCAGAATTTGGGAGTTCTAAATAAAACATTTTAAATAAAGTTTTTCGACTCGAACCTTTTGCAAATGTTTTTGAATTAAATTAAATACGATTTTTAAGATTTATTTGGGAATTTTTTAAGGACTTTGAAAATTCACCCAAAATTCAAGCATAAGAGATTAAACTAAAACTCACTTCAGCAGCAACTAAAGTAAACAACAAAAAGGAGTATGCAGTGATTTTTAAGAGCACAATCTAGTACCATCTATGAGATTTAACCAGAAGTTTTTCCTATTAGGCGAGGTATGAGAAAAACCGAAAGGAAAAGTCAGATATTTTAGCAAGATCAGATAAAGGTTTAATAAAGATATTGATTTGACTTGTTATCATAATAAATATATTGATTCGACTTATTGTCATAATAAAGATATTGATTTGACTCATTGCCATAATAAAGATATTGATTTGACTCATTGTCATATAAAAGATTTTGATTTGACTCGTTGTCATAATAAAGATTTTGATTTTACATGTCATAATAAATAAGATTTGATTTAATAAAGATTCAATTTGACATGTTATAATAATAAATATTTGATTTACATGTCATAAAAGTAAAGATTTGATTTGATATAATATCATAAGCAAAGACTTGATTTGACTTGTTATAATAAAAAAGATTTGATTTGACCTATGGTTATAGTAAAGATTTGATTGGACATAGAGTCCAAGTATTTAAAAAGAAGCAGCTATGATCAAATGATAAACATTGAAGGAAAATATTTTATTGATGGTTGGTCTCAAAGAAAACCAAGATTGAATTTGGGTGATTTCTATCCGTAAACCACTTCAAATCAACCTACATGCTCGAACGTGGAAGCTTTTGAAGATAGGGGATTCTTCTTGGCAAAAGAAAAGCTTCTACCTGAGTAGGTCCTTAAGATGAAATCTTTTGGATGACATGCCGAAAGGATATAACTACAAAGTAGCAAGTAGTCCTTTCCTTCTTTGGGAACTCTCCGTTGAATTGAAGCCTAAAGGTCTTCATGATAAACGGATTGCTCGCCGATAACTTAGGAGTTGATCCCAAGGTAAATGAATAGCAATGATCCCTTGTTATGGGATTTTCAATGATGCAAGGATCGTGGCCACTGCAAATTAAGGAAGTAGTGGGATGGTGCCTTTGGTTCATTCTGTTCCTAGATGACTTGTAATGGATGAATGTCTGACAGAGCATTCCCAACGATCACGAATGTTGACTTTTACAAACGTACTGGTTGGTGGCGGAGATTTATCCCTTAGCTTAACACCCGGGTATTCTTGTGGAAGTCAATTAGTGATTTGTGGATCTGGCAATGTGGCATTTAAAAGATGTGATGTAACAGCCCGTATTTTACGTATCAGAGGATCGTAAAATATTTTTATTTTATTCCCTGAGGGTTGAATCACTCTCATAATTTAATATGTTGCTTATAGGATGATTTGGAGAGGCCCATTAGCGGCTGGTGGGAGGCTATAAATAGGGGGAGAGAGGTATGGAGAGTAGTTTACTTTCTCCATTTCCTCATTTGGAGAGCTTGTGATCCTCCATTTTTTCATTCTCCTACACCTTTCCACCATTAAAATTCTAGATTTACATAAGAGAATCGAAGATCTACATCGTTTGAAGCTAGATCTACATTATTTCAAGGGAGAATCCATCGAATTGAAGAATTTGGATCAAATTCTTCGTTGTTCGGATCCAGATCTACGTGTTTTTTAGTTGTTTTGGAGAATTGTGAGTGATATGCATCCCCCACATGTATTCAATCAAGCATATGAGTTCTATGATCTTAATTTCATCATTTTCATGTCGTCTTTCCTTAGATCTACATCATGGTAAGTATATTTTCATATAAATCGCCATAGGATCTGATTTAGCAACTTAAAACCGGTAATTTATATGCTATTTTCATATATTTATACAAGTTAGATCCATAATTTTAGTTCATATGTTCATTTATCATGATTTTGGTGAATTTTACATAATTATTAATCAAATTTTCATTTTCAAGTTGTTTTTGGTTTCATAACATGTTTGTGGTTGAATTGGATGAGTTGATTTAGTCGGAATTGTTGTTTGGCGAAGTTTTGGTCAAGATTGGAGATGATTTAGGTATGTTCAGGAATTGGATCGGCCAGTGGAAGGTCCGATCGGTATTGGAAGGTCCGATCGGTAGTGGAAGGTCCGACTGGTATTGGAAGGTCCGGTCGGTATTGGAAGGTCCGATCGTTATAGGGAGGTCTGGTTAGTATTGGAAGGTTCGGTCGGTATGAGAAGGTCCAGTTGGTATGGGAAGATCCGGTTGTTATGGATGGATCGGTCAAACGGACTTCGAAGCGAATTCAAGTGAGAATGTCGAAGTGATGTGACGTATTCGTTGTTTGTCAAAATGCAACGAATGTGAAGACAACTCATAGGTGTTTTGAGTTTGTCGAAAATGGCTGGATGGTCGGCGTCGATGACGACTAGAGATACCGAAGGCCGAGGAATTATCGTTGTCGTAGATTCTAGTAGACTCAAAGCAAGGTTTACACAATTTCGTCATATGGTCGAGTGCCCTGGGTAGCTTGAACGGGCCTCGATACATTTCGTTGTATGACGTATGGAGTTTTAACTTGAACCAGGGTTTGCCATTGACCCTTGACAGTTGATGGCATGTCATTGCCAGTCATACGATTAACGATGGTTTCAAAGTAGGATTGGTAGTGATAGCCAGAGTCTATCATGCATGCTGGATTTTTTATATGTACCGTCTCACGTAGATTATTCAATGTCGAAGGAGATGTTCCTTGGGTGCCTACCTAATATTGGTTTAGGCCTCTAGGGCTTGTGCTTGATAAATGTTGAATTCGATTAGGATGGTTTACGTGAGATATATAATCTTGATGCTATTGTTGGTTGCTTCTGACTGCTATGAATAAATGGTTGTTTTGGTTTCCATGGTTGAAATGTTTGATGTAAAGGCTATCACTATCCGATGTAGGGAAGACGTGAGTTGAGTTCTTCTCTGGTGTTGTGGGTAGATTAGTTTGTTTATTTACCCATTCTCATATACTTTATTGATGATGTTAGTTAGCTATTTTATCACTCACTAAGACTGTTGTCTGACTCAAGGTTTTATGTTTCCCTCTTAATACCTTGGGTTGTTCATCCGGTTTTTGGATGGGCAAATTAGGTGGCAGATGGCAGGTGATAGCTTAGTGAGGACGATGTTGCAGTTCGAAGGCAAGCTGGAGGCTGGCGTATTATCTTTCTTACTATATAGTATTTGGATTTTCGTTGTTTGTTATTCTTCTCTGAGCGCTGTAGTGAGGCAAAGTTGTATAAACACTATTGTTGTTATCCACGTGTATGGATATTACTTTCTAGTTGTTATGGAAGTTTGGTGTTTTCTGCTTCACTGTTAATACCTGTTGTATATGTTCTATTATATTTTATCCTTGCACTGTGAGTTACGACAGGTTTTGATAGTGTTATCATACCTTGATGATCATCCATAGCTGCCTGGCACACCTTTCAGTGCACTATTCTTCTTGTTTAGTGCAAGAGTTATGGGCGGTCGTCAGATGTGAAGTGCGCTAAAGTGAAAAATGTAAAGATGTTACCTCAGTAAGACACCACAACCTGAAGTGGCTGAAACAGGGCATACGGCAAGGTTATAGGGTTGCATGCAACTCGGGAATATGGTCATCGACCTTCTAGATTATACATTGAATGTTGAGTAAGAGATGTGGTATCCTAGGATAGGTCGGTAACAACCGGGGCAAATGCCATATTCGGCCTGTTTTTGAAGTATGATCAGGGCCGACCTTATAAGCGCATCGGGCGGGGAGCTCAGGTGCACCCTTCTAGAGGTGCATTATAAGGTAGGGTAGTCTCATATCCTAACCATTATTGGAAATCCATTCTCCTTTACGAGTTTGTATAGGTTTAGTTGTAAACCTATATGTTAACATAATGGTATGGGATATTATGCTAGCTAGGATTGATTTATTTATTTGTGAAAGTGATTCCTACATTTAAACACTAATAATAATAGCAAATTATTTTCGTGTATCAAGCATGTTTTGCTATCATAAAGAGAAATCTTTCCCAAATCCGCATTTGCATGGTGTATGTGCCGAGAGACCTTATGGTAGCTTCATTTTCAAAAAGCATTATGAGTTTTTATGCACTGGTATTCATAAGGAAAAAACCCATTACGTGTTTATACGGCATGGTCTTATGAGTTATCCTATTTTGTAAAGTATAAAACTATTTTAATTTCTCATGTCAGTCCCATAACTAACATGGAGTTTATCGTTTTCCTACCTAAACTCTGGGTACCCATATTTTTACACACGGGCGACCCGGTAATTTAAGTTTTGTAGATTTAGTCTTGGAGTAATTTTCAGCCGGTTCTAGATTAGAGATGGAGCTATGTCCAAGCATTTTATTCTTGCTCTAAGCTTAGTTGTTTCTGTTGTGTATTTTCTGCTTTGTATGTACTTTCCGTTGTACTCTGATATATCTTTGTACTCTGATGTAAAGATAATTTATTTTTATTATATGTTCTCCATTCGTTGTGATATTTTGTTGTATTCTGCTATTTTCTATTCTATTCTTGTCCTTTTTATTTCACCTTTGAGTTTCCAACTTTTTGTCTCTTTCGTGGCCGAGGGCATAAGTGCGAGTTTTCGAGAGGTGAATTTTTTTGTCCTCACAGATTAAGTCCTAATGTCGTACGTGTGCGATCCAACTAAGAGTCGTCCATAGTCGGTAAACTAGAGGTGTAATATCTAGAAACATGACATCCAGAAGGTTGGAGCCAATATAACCAGAGTCCAGAGATAGAAAGCCTGAGTTTTATTAACTGAATAACCAAAGTACATAAGCCAAAGACACAGATAAAAGTAGGGTCACTTCAACAAGCTGGAAGACCATATAACCATAACCACAATCTAAAAGACTAGAGTACTAGAAAACCAAATACATAAATGCCAAAAACCAAAAGATGGAAAACCAAAGGACCAGAGTCCGCAAAAACAACATCAATAGTGTGGAAATATGAAAAGCTGATAAACCAAAAGCCAAGAAAACCAGAAACCAAGAAATCCAAAGTCTGAGAACTGCAAAGCCAAAAAATCAAGAAAACCCACATCAATTGATGACTAAACCGCAGGAACCAGGTCTCCGTCCATTCCTATCCTGAGCTGGAGTAGGAAGTTGTGCATGTCTTGGTACTACAACTCGATTTTAAACATACTCTGCCAGCTCGCCGCATCTGATGAGTTCTTCAATAATATCCCTTAGATGCCTGTAGTCGTTGGTGTCGTGACCATCTAGGTCGTGAAACAAGTAGCGCCTCCATTTGGATCGACTCCCTCGCGGGAGGCTTCCAAAAGGGAGCAAATGTGTGAACTTCCAAATAAATCTCCTCCAGAGGACAAGTAAACTCTCATATAAAAGGAATTTAGGCTGATTTTATGCATTTCGGTCATAATAGGGAGTAGCCTTTCCTTTGCCTTTATCAGAATTGGACTATCCTTTGGCCTGAACCGAATTAGCCTCAAGAACTTTCTTGTTAGTCCTCGCATCCTGTCCACTAAGAAAACGATCAGCCTTGAAATAGAACTCACCAAGGTCCCTAGGTGGATCTCGTTGAAGCGAGATCTTGAAGTCCGTCTTATCTAAAACACAAGAAACTGCAGCCATCAAAACCATAGAATGGTCGAGCCAGTCTACTGAAGCCACAACAGCATTAAACCTTTCCAAAAACTTAAGCAAAGTCTTGCCAGTTCTTTGCTAAATTGTTATTAGAGTCATCACGTTCTTGGGTCGAGCAATATGAACCCTAAACTGTTCGATGAATTTCCCAACCAAAATACTCCAAGAATTAATTAATTCATTTTCATGCTGTCGAAACCACATAGCAGTAATGTCTGGTAGATAGCGATGGAAGCACTTCACCATAACATTCTCCGAAGCTGAGTGTACTTCTATGTGACGCATATAGTGCATCAAGTGAACGATTGGATCCTTCTTTCCATCAAAAGCTTCCAGCACTGACACTTTGAAGTCTGGTGGGTTCCGAGAATTCGAATATCCTAAGTGAATGGACTACGAGTTACGCAATCCAAATCTGAGAAAGAGGTCCCGTCTTGAGTGTATTCTCAAAAAATATAAGCGATCTGAGCTCCATTACCATTACCAAGCCAGCAATTCCAATCCTTAAAATCTGCACCGGTGCCCCCAGTGTCAAGTCCAACATTAACGAATTGTCGAGCTCCCATAAAGATTTCTGGCTCAATCCTAACCTGAAGTTCCTCGACTAGCATAAATCCAACATTCGGAACTACAGGAGTTCCTGCATCCAAAGTTGTGTGTGTCGATGCTTGAGCGACATTACTAACTCCAGAACCTAAAACCTGATTAACCAAAACTTGAGTTGAACCTTGAACGGAATTGGGAGTGGTTCAGCTGAGCCTAGCCAATCCGGTACTTATTTGCGGATTGGCGTCGACACGGGGCTGTTCTTCGGGAATTTCTCTCAAGTCCCAAGATAATCCTTGCGAAAAGCTAACACTTGTTCAATCCGAGCGAGAAGAGTGTTCATAGTATCCTCCTATAATTGAAAGTGCTCTTTTTACTGTTCCAATCAAGATGTCAAATATTTTTTTTAAGTTCTTGATGACCCCGTCGATATCCTCATGAATAACGTAGTTCGACGGGTGTCTAGTAGATGATACTTCCTAGCTTTCTTCCATCTCTGCTCCTTTCGTACGAACCAAACTTATATGTTTCCTCTTAACCATAATGAAATCCGAGAAAAGGTCCAAGAGAATCTGAGCAAATCTGTTTCCTTAATGATCCAAAATCTGAAGGCAGTCATAAACCCCTTCCTGGCATGCCAAAATGTTAATGTTCAGAATTAGTCACTCACACACGCCAACACCCATTGGGTTAAATTTATGCAAATTATCTGAATTAACCAAACAATCCAAACATAGAGTTGTAGAAAAGTAAAGAACACCGAGTTTATAGTGGTTCGACACTAACGTCTAAGTCCACTTCATAGTAACTATTCATTATCATTGTTACAATTACAAGAATTATCCAAGTTTCAATACTTTGAATTTACAAAGTTGTGTTAGAGAATAAAAAAGTCTTTATTAAGCCATAATCATCTTCCTCAAGCCAAAATGTGTGAAATATGATTCCAAGTCCAAATATGTCCAAAAGCGTACCAAGTGTCAATATAAATGCCAATAAGTTGAAGGAAAACTTTTATGTGAACTTTATAGGTCCAAAAGACCTTCCAAAGCCATGTAGGAAGCCATTAAAAAGCTCCAAGAAGAAAGCCCTCGCGTGTTGGAAATGAGCAAAAAAAAGGTCCTCTAAAACAGCCAAGTACCAGGGGCATTTATAGGTGAAGTTGCAGGCCAAAGTCTGAAAATTCGTATCTCGAGAGTTGTACCAATCTTGGGATCGCTACCTATCCCGAGGCTTAGCCAAAATCCAGAGTCATTGCAAGAAGCGAAAATTCCAAGCTGAAAAACATTGATCAAGCCATGTTGATCACATGAAAAATGATGATCAGCCCTGGCTCGGCAAGATTGTTGAATTTGCCAAGTCCAAGAACTGTTGCGTGTTCCCTAAGTGGGAATACCAATCCCGAAAAGCTAGTGACCAACATGATGTGGTCCATCAATTTCCCATGATCCGTTCAAGGTAATCACGCCTACTGAATGTGCCAGATCCAAACAATGCTTTATATCTGAAGTTTCCAATTCCAGAAGCGGAGTGCCAATCCCGTGATTTCTGGTGATCAATATGCATTGTTCACTCCGTATCCCATCTATACCGATTCAGAGATCGGTGTTTGCCAAAGCCTGATGACATCCGAAGTTTTCACTTAACCCGATGCGCTCAAGCTTAAGCGCATGATCAAAACGAGTTGATCACCGCCATTTTGGTGATGCCAGATCCTGGATATGTTGAGGTGCACCTGCCTTCTTGCCTAATCGAGCCGATGTGATCACGCATAATACGATGATAGAATCACGTTTCCAAGGATATGAGAGTTACTACCGACTCGGGGATCAGAATTCTGCCTCGTGAAAATTCCTGAGTCTACGCAAGTCATTTTAAGTAATCAACTCAGTCGTGGCAACGTTTTGAAGCCGATCCAAGCTTATTAGTACCAAAAGCCTTGTTTTGCCTTATCCATCTATCAAATCCAACCTGATCTAAAGTGTTATCGAATCGAGAACACCAATCCGGGAATTAACTATATTTCTAATTTTTTTTCCGAATATTTCGCGACTTCGACCAAATCGTACCGCTTCCAAAAGTACATACTCAAGTCCTGAGTACTTAGAACCCTTGAATCTACCATGTGACTGCTTTGCCAAAATCGGGTCAACAGAAAGGTTATTTGCACGTCTAATTCAGATGAATGGATTTTTCAATCACCAATAGAAGAGCTCGAGAAATGAGTGGTTGACTTGAAACTTGAGTACGGAAAAGGATACAAAGCTAAAATCAAGTGGATTCACTTAAGTAACATTCAGAAATTGACCAAGTATCGATTTGAATTTCACATAAGCATTAGATAAATATACATCCCTTGACATAAGTGAAAACTTTAACTTTAAATAAGGATCACTAAAATTCTCAAGTTTTCAGTTGGGTTACCTAACCAGCAATCATTAGCGAACTAACCCACGTTATATGGGGGCCCACTGTACGTATCAAACCCATACATTCAACATTTCATCGAGTCGATACCAATCCCTCCACTTATGGGTTGCGATCCAACATAATTTTCTAGAGGTGTTCAACTCAGTCCTCCGCGCTTCACAGCAAATTTCAAGCTGATTTGATAAGTTCTTCTATAAATACAATAGTTTCTACACAAGAAAAGAGGTTTTCTGCTTCTTGGAAATTTAGGCTAGGCTCTGAAATTTTTCTTGCTTAAACCTAAATAATTGTAAATGTAGTATCACTGCTATATAAATAAAAAGGATTTATCAAAAGTGCACGTAGGCCGAAGTAGCCAAACCAATATAAATCTCGTGTCTGTTTTCTTACTGCTTTTAATATATTTCTTCACTTAATTTTCTACTGCATATTCTATGTTTAGATTTGGATTTTTGGTGATTTCACAATAAATTTGATGTTTGAACAATGATTAGCGCAAACGCTGCCCATAAATTATGATCTTGTTTTTTCTAAATAGTTGCTTCAGTCGACTGAACAACTATTTTAAGTCGATTGGTCCATGGTTCAGTCTGCTAAAAATCAATTAAGTCGACTCAAAAGGTTCCTTAGTTGGAAATGACTAATAATTCCATCGATAGAGGACCGTTCCAGCATTTCTTCCTGCTTTACCTTTCTGTTTTGTCTTCACTACCCCTTATTTGTAACTCGAAGTGACAATTTGTTTTTTAATTTGGTACTTTTTTGGCAAGAACGACCGATTTTAAAGTGATCCATTACACTTTTTATTATAGAAAAATAATAAATACAAGAGAACCAGGAGATTTGTAGAATGTACATCTACTACAACAAAATGAAAAACCTTCCACGCAAGGCAAGGAGGCTGAAACAAAAACTAGTTCAGCATTACACAAGAACAGACATAAATTAAATTAAGGCAACATGGCATAGGTTCACATAACAAGCAACATTACACAGAAAGCCAAACATAAAGGTACCCTAAAGTCCATAAAATGACTCGGCATAAATTTCCCAACAGCTACTCAATGCCATGTTGTAAGCCCTTCAGAAGTTCAGAATTTTTACTTCTAGTGACAAGGATATTTAAATCCTTGTAGCAAGGAATAGAAGATGACAGTGGTGTGGTTGGGGAATTCTCATCAGCAGTGAATGGTGGAGGAGCCATGTAGGTAGGGGAACCAAATGAGCATAAGGGTTGGCTTGGTTTAGTTTGATTTTCTTCTCAGCAAAAGTTGAAGCTTCATATTCTTTACTACTAACAACTTTCTGGCACACAACCTTCACAGTAGCGCTTGCAGACTTGGATGAGGTTGTAACCTTGTTCAAGAAACCAGGTTTGAAGTGAAAGTTATTAATTTGAGGAGAACTAATAGGATTAACATCAATCCTACTAGCATTAATGTCAAAAGCCTTCTTATTTGGAGAACTAGCTTTCTCAAAGTCTCTTACATCATCAAGAAGCTGCTGCATAAAGACTTCACAAGTAACTCCAACTTCATCTTCAGTCACTACAGCAACTTCGACAACTCTCCCTTTTTCTCTTTCAATTTTTCTATGCTTATGACATTCTCCTGTTTGTCTTTCAAATGTGCAATATCCTCATTTCTATGATTCACTGCAACAAAAGAGTTGTTGTTACACTTCACCAAGCCATTGGGCTCTTTACGAAATTTAATTTCACCTTCTTCAATTTCGTAATCGTCATTTAAA
Organism: Allium sativum; assembly: GCA_030737875.1. Taxonomy (NCBI): domain Eukaryota; kingdom Viridiplantae; phylum Streptophyta; class Magnoliopsida; order Asparagales; family Amaryllidaceae; genus Allium; species Allium sativum. Next base: position 724,362,247 of record CM060919.1, on the reverse strand, counting down.
AGATCAATGTCTTCATTAACCAACACATTGAACGTTTTGGTAGCATCAAAGTTGGCATCTCTATCGACTTTATCAATAACAAAATGTCACTGGAAGAGGACAGAAGGTTTATATTCGTAACTTTTTCAGTATTAACTCCAGAAACCAAAACAACATCCTTAACAGCTTGCCCAACTTCTTCAACCATTTTCCTCTTACCTTTGTTATAAACTGAGTTGATCTTAACCTTATTGTTTTTCTTAAGAACTTTCTTCCAATCTTGTTTCCTAATTGGAGATGGTGCAACCACAGTCTTATCTACATTCAATCTTGCATGATTCACAACTAGGTTATCACTGACTTTACTCATAGCCTTAAAGTCACTTTGGACAACTACTTTCTCTAAGTCCACTTGGTTGTACTTGTTGTTGCATTCACCAATTACATGTCCAAATACTTTACATCATGTGCATAAGTCGGATTTCTAGAGATATTGAACATAAACAAGGTGCTCGGTGCCATCTAACAACTGGACAAGGAAGGCTTCTTGCATATCATTTTCTGGTGATACCTAAATCAAACACTTAGCATACTCAAAACGCTCAAGGCTCTCTGTTGTACTATCCATACACATAAATCCACCAAATCTTGAAGTAGGCCAACTAATACCCAACTTAGGCCAAGCAAAAGGTGGTCAATTCGACGACTTAATCCACACAGGGGCCTGCGTAATACAACTACCTAAGTTTGCTAATGAAACATCCCATTGCTTCGCTATAAACAATTTATTCATGATTATTATTGGGTTTGATTCTACAATTATGATTTTGTCTTCAGAACTAGAAAGTAGAAAGAATAACATGTTATCGTTTGATTTGATCTTGACATACCCGCGTTGTTTCCTAACCCATTTAAATTGATTAACTATGGTCGTTTAAGACAGAGGAGCATCGAGAAACAATCCAACGTGGTACTCCTTCCATGCTTCGACACTGGCTTGAACTATCTCATCAGTTGGGATAAGTATCTACCATCATATTGAAGGGTAAAAGTCGGAGGGTTGTAAACCCCAACATTATTCGGTTTAAAAGAAAAGAGGGAGGGCCATTTCACTGTTGGCAACAAGGAGTTAACAAAGCAAGGCGAGGAGGAAGGTGGATTAGGTGACGGCGGTATGGATACTAGCGGTGGGTTAAGAGGAGAGGACGAGTGCGAAAGTAGGGCGGCGTTGGCTGCTCGAGGAATTTGGGATAAGGATGTGACTTTCGCAGCCATTGTTGAGCTCAAGGAAAGCATTTGCTTATATAAATCATTTTTTTTTAATTAGGTACTTATATACAAATTTGGATAGTATTAACGATACTATCATGGTAAGGGAGTCTAACAGAATCGAACTCATGACATTTTGCAACATGCTTTTATGTTCTAACCAGCCGAGACAAGGATGCTTGTCTAGTGACAACATATTCTAGCACTAATCCAATAACTATGTCACTACACTGGTTAATGAAAATCTAGCTTAAGTCACACCAGCATAGGATAGGAAAAAAGTTTGAATCTCATGTTTCAAGATACTCGCTAATTAGAAAATTAAAGAGTATATTTGAAGGAATGAGTTTTCAAAAGGAAAAATATGATATGATTTTACAAAAAGATTAGGGTGGAAATTAATGGACTGGTAATATATTTGCCTACTAAAAATACATAACTGGAGATGCTAACAATTACGTCCTCTTGGTCACAAATACCGCAAATGCTAACAAAAAAGCGATTAATGAAAAATTACTTTTAGCTTATTTCAAATAAGTCGAACGTACTTAATACATTAGTGGTTTAATGGTTCACATTTGAACTCCCTAAAATGTAGCTTTCACAAGATCTATTAGTTAAGTTTGACTTATTTAAGGTAAGTTGGAAGTAAATCCCATTTTCAGTTTTTTTATAAGTAACTAATGATACTGTCCAATATCATACATCTTTTCTTGAATTGGTACTCAAATGATGATACATGCTAACGCTATAAGTTTTGGATAGTATACAACTACCATATATATCTATATACACACATACATACATACATACATACATACACACACACACACACACACACACACACATATATATATATATATATGTATGTGTGTGTGTGTAATGCTAAGCAAGTTTCAATATATATGAACTTCCGCATTACAGTCAAAATGCTAGGACGGTGATACAGGCCTACACATTAATTTTATTGTTAATAATTAGTTAATAGTTATTAGGAATGATAAGTAAACACAATACATTATATATTATGGCTATCAATGGATACCCGAATAATTCGAAGTCCGTCTGCATTCGTATTCGAAAAACAGATAAACATTCGATATTTGGAAAAACCGAATGCTAATACAATGACATCCATATCAGAAAATTATTCGTTCATTTTTTCCCCAATATAATATCTTAAATTATATGTATTTTAGCACATTGATGTATTTTTTATTGTTTTATTAAGTTTGAAGTTCATATGCATATTAATCGCTCAAAATTGTTTATTATCATCATATTTGTCTACCTTTAACACTTTAACAATCAATGGAATCGTAAAATATTATATTAAATTAAAAATATTGATTTATGATTCTTAGTTTATCGTTTGGTAGCGGATAAGATAATTTTCCCATATTCGTTCGTATCCGCACATGTAGATATTTGAAAATGGTTTTGGATGAAGATACAAATATGGCGTTATCCGCATCCGTTAATAGCCCTACTATAAATTACTTCCTACCCAATCTCTAACCAAATTCTAATCCAATTTCTATCCACGACCAGAGTAAATTCTACCATTTAACCTTAACTTCTAATCAAAGTTGAAGTCACCCTTAGTTTATAACGACGTTTGTTGGATTTTAAAAATGATGTTTTGCGTGTTTTGAACATTAATTGAGGTGTTTCATATAAATAAATTGTCCGGTTAATAAAAAATTTCTCAAACTACTAAAAATTAAGTACCATTTGGTTTATTTTGTGTTTTCAACAAGAATTACAATATATGAGAAGAGTAGAGTGACAACAGAAAGAACGGATGGAACGAGAGATGAAGAAATGATGGAGGGATAACATAAAGGACAATTTTAATTAGATTTTTTAGCCGGTTAAAAAAGCCGATTATATTAAAAAAGACTTTGTCTTAGTAGGTTTCGATAAAGTCTCTTTTAATATTTGTTTAGTGGACAACCTTAGCCGGCTAGCCTATTACATTCTTTGGCAACCTTCATGTGGCTTGGCATCCTAAAATGACCACTGAACTAGGGGTGAGGAATATTCGGTTGAAACCAAATTAATCGACCAAACCGGTTCATTTTGATCGGTTCAGATTAATTTTGAAACAATAACCAATTTTAATTTAGTTTGTAAAATTATTATTTTTGGTTATCGGTTTAACCGAATTAACTTTTTATTTTATTACCTAATTTTAAGGTAGTGTAGTACTTTAAATAATTACTTTAGTGATTAAATACAAATGCATTTATTGCAAATAGATCAACTTTTATTATAGACATAAAATTTACTATATAAAAAATTTCAAACAAAAATTTATGTTTTACTTAAGTGAATTCATCATTTGGATAATAATACATACATCAAGTTTGATTAAATCGGTTGCTAATCAAATTAGCTTAAATTAGTTTGGTTGGATTCGGGCTGATTTTGAATATTTTCGGTTCTTATTGGATTTTGAGGCCTTTTTACCTTTGAACGGACTGAAACGCTCACGCCTACACCGACGGGGAATGCTCTAAGCTTTTCGAAAACCCTAGCCTTTACCCTTTCACCGTCGGTTTTGCAGGTCCATCAATTAATGGCGGTTACTCGCGCCATTTCCTACTACACGCGCCTGCGCCTCCTCTCTGTTTCTCTGCCTTCTAAACTTTTGGCACCCATTACTCGCCCAGCCATCGCTTCTCTTAAACCGCACCAGAGTTTCAGGTACCAGTTAAAAAGCCAAAATTTCTCATCGGCATCTTTTTCCGGCGAGCGCGTGATACAGGAACTTCTCGCCGAAGTCGAGCGCGAAAGGAAGCATGACAAGGACAGTAAAAAGTTCAAAGAGGAGGACGATGTGGATTTTTTGGGAATTGAGCCTCTGATCGAGAAAATGGAGAAGAAGGTGGCGAAGGATTTGAAAAATCTTGATGCGTGGGAGCCGGGTGATTCAGAGAGTGAGGATGAAGAGAGGTGGTCACGTGATGATGTTCAGAAGAGAATTGATGAGTTTGAGAAGAAGTGTAAAAGGCATGGCGAACTGCTGAAGAATTTTGCCGAGTCTGGTAAGTGCTATAATGTTGATTATTTGTATTCAGTTGATAGCGGGCACACTTGAGAGTGTGTCACTATCAGCACCCAGCTATGTGCTAACAGCCACCAGATGATTTTCTCTTTTTTAACTACTGTCATAGCATGGTTCGGTCGGCAGTTGCCTGCTGACCAAGGTGGCCGATAGCACACAGCGGTGTGCCTATAGCAGCATACTTGAAATTAACATTTTCAGTTGCACTATCCTTCATACCCTGTCTTTCACTTATCATATGCAGATATGTCCAATGCATTTTAATTTTCATACAGAGTCCTCATAGCATTTTCTAAATGTACAATGTCATTCCCTGTTCCCCTCATTGAAATAGGAAAAAAAACCGTGCACATATTCTATTTTCTAACAAAACTCAAGTTTGTCAGGGGTGGTTTTAGCATTGGGGGGTAGAGGCTCTTTTTTGATTATTATTTTTTCAGTTAAAACAGAACTATTAATGAATAAAATCATCTGAATGATTGACTCATTCTAGACTTTGTTAGGTTTTATCTAAGGTTTATGTTAACTTGGTGCTTAGGTGCCTAACATTCTCGTAGTACTCCACCTTATTTCATGCAGCATCATTTACTAGTGTCTTGTATTTTTGAAACTTAAGGGCTCAGCAGTTGTCATTTCATCTGTTCGTAACAGCATAGATGATAATAATACTGATGCTTTGCTGCTAACAAAAAGACTTTAGCAAGTGACACCCATATCAGCTAAATTTTGTTTAATTGATTAATATGTGTATGCATGTGTGTTACATGTACACACACAATTATAGTAATAGCCGTGAAAGACACAAAATTGGTAGATTTGGGAAAGAGTTGGTCTCTATTAAATTAAGCAATCATCTAGGAATGAGTGGGCATTTAGGAAAATAAAAGAAAGACCAGTAAGTCAGTAACATAAGATGCATATATTGAAGATTTATCTAATTTAATTTTCAACAAAATCTGTCAGACTGAAATTCTTCCTTAGTTCAAAATAACATGATCAACCTGAAAATGTTATTAAATATAATCCGGACTAGTATTTTCCTTTCATCTCAGTCTTATTAGGCTACACCTAGTGTAATTCACTAACTACTAAAAGCACATGAAGAGAAGCTAAGCATGCTATTCCTAAGATGGTTGATCTATTCATGTGCTCTTGCATTTTCTTGTTGATCTAACGGTTGAGATCTTTTGTCTCACCAATGTGTCATGTTTGCATTTAAATAGACTTTCCTGTATATAGCGGCACAAATCCACAAGTGTATCACTTTACTTAGTTCTAAAGGTTTTCCACTGAATACATTTCATCAGCGACCATTAACAGTGTAGATTACAGTATCAGGTCTTGTTATTTACCATAAACTAAACAGTTATTAATTTAATCATACTATTATGCCACATGGATGATACTGAGGATCTTTATTTGGCATAATGGTATACTAGTATAATCGTATACTACAAGGGATACAATGAACTTATTGCCATCTTCTTTATGCAACAGAAACTTTTGATGATGCACACAAGTGGATGACTAAGATTGATAGATTTGAGCAAAAATACTTGAAACTTCCAGTAGAGTATAGAGTAATAGGTGAGACTATGAATCGTTTAAAGCAATCTACTGGAAAAGAAAGATTTATTCTTCTTCAAAAGCTAAATAGGGCTCTGAAGTTAATGGCAACCAAAGAAGCTTATGATCCCAATAATCCTGCAAATTTTGCTGTCATACAACATCAACATGTTGGTTCTCCTGATGATTTGGTAGATAATATCGGATCTGAACAAGAGAAGGCAATGATCAAAGGAGCTAACCACGATGACGATGAAGAAGATTTTAACGAGGCAAAAGAGAAGGATGATATATTGCTGGAGAAATTAAATGCTATAGAAAAGAAGATTGAGCAGAAACTGGAAATACTTGATCACACATTTGGTAAAAAGGGGAGAGTACTAGAGGAGGAAATAAGAGACTTGGTAGAAGAGAGGAATTCCTTGACAGCACAGAAAAGGAGGCCTCTTTACCGCAAAGTAAACATTGATCATGTCCATTATTTGTGAATATTTCACTGCTTACTAATCACATATTTCATAACTTTTTTCTTTGTAAAAGACCTTAAGATTTTGTATGGAAATACCATTAACTTTAGAAGTGTACTTCATGTAGATAATAGCATTAGCGGTAGCAGAAATTGTTCTTTTTTCTTTCTCTAAAATAATGCCATATTATTTTCTAGCATTCTTGCAGTGTCATATTCCTGTCTTTTCCGTAGTTGTATTTGTATTGGTAAATGGTTGATCAATCAAAGGCAAGTAGCCTATATATTCATTTTTCCATAAACATTAGTTAGTTAGTTCCACAGGGGTCATTTTTTACGTTGGTGATATGTGACTGGTGTCTGAGTCTCAGTTTCTCATGACTGATCAGTTAATTCCTGTTATTGTCAGGGATTTGGTGTGAAGCTCCTCGATGTTAATCGTACAGTTAAAGTTACCAAGGTGATATGTTTCCACTGGTTGTTATATGTTTTCTGGGAAACCAAATTTATGAATGTTTATTTCTACTATAGGGTGGACAACTAGTGAAGTACAGCGCTCTTATAGCAACTGGAAACTACAATGGTGTTGTAGGCTATGCTAGAGCAAAGGCTCCGAATGCAAAGATAGCTATCCAAAGGGTAAGCATATAAATTCATTTTCAAGCGAAATATAAAGCTAAAATTTGTGCAATTACTTCCTCATGGTGATAGAATTTTACTATGATAGTATTAATTTCCAAAAAAATCAAAACTTATAGGAGTCTAGTACTTTGTAAGAAGCATAACAATGTTCTTGCTTTAAACTCAATGGAAACACGTTCTAAACTTAATGAAAAGAGAACTCAGTCCTGACTTAATGAGAACAATTATTAAACTTAATGGTAACACAGTACAGTATTTCTAAGCTGGTGGGGACTTTTTAGCAAACACGTTCAAATGAATACAATATAGGTAATTATCATGCATGTATTCAATTGGAGCATTAAAGTAAAAACACAATAATACTCTAAATTGGTCAAAGCATGATACAAATGGCCTGCAAGTTATTTTCAATATCACAACCTGCATCAAGGCCTCAAATGGCTAAAGAGCATCAACAAAGGGAACAAGAATTGTAAATAAAATCTTATGAATTTGCTAATTTTTTGTATCTAAATTTTTATTGTTTTTAACAAGAATGCTAGCATTTGAGTCGAATTGCACGTCTTTATTAACAGTCGATTTGAAAAGGCAAACTTATGATCGGACCGCGAACTTCCCAAAATACCTTATATGTGATATTTTGAGTATCAAAATGTTATTTCATATGATCTCTCCAATAAACAAGGAGATAAAATCTCCTTATAATTAATTTAGACATATTTAATTTAAACTTAAATGTTGACTTTAATTAATTATAAAATAGAATTGTTCCAATGTAATTATGATTAGCCTTTAGAGAGCGAGTCAACTATACGGCCACATTAAAATGGATAATGCAAGATCTTTTTAAACAAATCAACAAATATCTTTAGTAGGCCGTAATAACTTTGGTGTTACACATTTATGACATTAACGTACACTACCAAAAACGTTCTCTAATATCCCTTAAAAATCAGATATAATAATTAACTTTCTTACAATTTCTAACCGTCTTTCATCAAATAACAATAATTTTTAAAATCATTTATAAATAGAATCTAATAAACTTCCATTGCAGAATTTTAATATCTTTACTGATTGTTGGCTTAGAAGTGCAAACTTTTGATCCTGAGTGCGAACTCTTCAAAATACCCTTATATATATATTTTTTAAATCAAACTGTATTTTATACGATCTCCCTTATAAACTAGGAGATAAAATTTCCTTATAATTAATTTAGACATTCAAACTTAGATGTTGATTCTAATTATTCAGAAAATAGAATTATTCAAATGTAACTGTGATTATACTTCGTAGAGTGAGCCAGCTATACAGTCGCATTTGAATAGATAGCGCACGATCTTTCTAGATAAATCAACAAATTCACAAATATATTTAGTAGATTGTACTAATTTTGATGTCATACATTTTTTATTTCAACGTTAACTGCTAAAAAAGTTCTCTGATATTCCTTAAAATATGGATCTAATAACTACGATTTCTTTACAAATTTAAATCGTCTTTCACCAAATAATGACAAAATTTAAAATCACTGTACTTACAAGTAGGATATAATAAACTTCCATTGTAAAATTGTTCACATTTAATGAATAATAAAATTAAAAATTAATTAAAAAAGATATTGCAGTTTAAAAATAAAAACTTAAACTAGTTACGAGTGTTTTTGACGGAAAATTATAATTAAATATTACTGCAAATCATTTTCTTTTGAGTAACATATATGGTTTGTAAAAAAACAATTAACATGCAAAACACATGACATGATCATGCGCAAAACGCATGTCGTAATGCTCGTTGCTCAATATAAGCGTTGGGAACATGGTATGAAAACTCGTCCGGTACTGCGAGATCTCGTTAATCTCATACCGGTCCCGGAAGTGAGCGAGACAAAATCGATCGCGAATCTAGTTTCGTTTGAACCAGTCTTAAAAAAAAAAAACTAATTTGCGAAACCAATGAACAACGAAAAAAACCCCAAATTCGCGAAATCACTGAAAACCGTGCTCAACAGACGCAAAATCGATTGATTGGAGAAAAGAAACTAACCCTAATTTGAGCATAGCAGATTCGAGAACAGAGAAAGCCCTAATTCGAGCATAGAAAGCTTCGATCTTCGATGTCGATCTTCGTCTTCGAGCTCAGTAAAAGCAGTGCAAGTTACTTTTTTGATTATTTTCTCACTTTCCGCCTCGAGTTTACAGTTTTTTCCCGCTGTTTGTTTTGTGGTTGTGTGAAACACATAAGCTAATTGTGTTAAATAATGGTATGGGCCGTGGGTTTGGTGCTGCTAATAATTGGGGCGAATTCAGTAATCTGTTTATACTTGAAATGGGCTTAGAATTGGTATGGGCTTTGACTTTGAATTTATATTGGATTTATATCTTGGAATTAATATAAAATGTATACGTCAATTTATCCTTACCCAACAGTGACTTGAATATTTTTGTAGACTATACTTCTATGTGTATTTGCAACATTTATCATTAACTTTTTCATAAAAAAAATAAAAATTGATTTTTGGACCGAAACAAAAACCGAAACCGCCGAAACCACGGAAATTGACCGAAACTAGTAAATTTTCAAATGACCGAAACCGAAACCGAGTTTCAAACCATGGTTGGGAATAAAAACCTAGGTTTGAGTTTCCGACCTAAACACCAAGATTTTGGTTGTTCCTTTTCAGTTTCAACAGGGATCAAAACAACCAAACCTAAACTCCAATTCAATAATTAAAACTACTAAAATTCAAATTATGATATACAAATACGTGAATTAATTGAAGTTATATATATATATATATATATATATATATATATAATGAAATTTCAACTTTGAAAACATGCAAAATTACAAAATATATGAATAATGCAATTAAAAACGTCAAATACAAAGTAGTAAATAAATATTTGTTAGTGTTATATGTATATTTATAATTAACCTGTATTGATGTCTTCTTTTTCAATTAAAGATAAATTGCATATTTTTCTTGAAAGGCAAGCAGGGTTAAAGTGGTCCAGGACCATATTTGCTTTATAAAAGCCTAATTATTACAGAGACCAAGCACAAAACCTAGTCAAAACATTAACATAGACAAAACACCATGCTACTTACATAGGCAAAAAAAGAAAGCAAAAATAATAATAATAAACATCCTAGTACATGAGAGCAAATAAGAAGCGAAAGGAAAACAACAGAAAGAAATGTTGTATATTAAACACACCATCTTGCAGGGGCATTGTATTCGTTTTCTCCTCAGTGTTGAGTAGTCGGTTTGTCTTATGGAATGTGATGTCTTTACGTTAAGTTCTTCAGGAGTGCGATTTTGTTAGGTTGAAGTACCATAGCCAAAACTGGGTAGCATCTCTGTGTATATGGTTGTATTCACCTTTTAGCAAAGTTTTGCACCAAGTATGTTTGATCATGCAGCATTCAGGAAAAAACTTCGTTCCTTATTTCTAGGTGACTGTCACACTAATATCTTACATTGGATTCAAAGTCCCTTGCCATTAGTTTGTCCTGTGTAAGACACGAGTTCTATAAAACTTTCCATAGTATCGTATTATGTTCCTCTGGACTATATTTGTTCCGTATCCTTCTCCGCCAAGGTCTGTTATTGGGATATGTTAATTAGTGACATATATAAAGTCAACAGCGTGTAGCGAGTTTCTTTCTCCCCAGACCAGTCCATTCCCCAGAGCATGGTAAGGTCGTCAACAGTTTTCCATAGTCATGTACAGCTGTACAACAGGAGTATGGAAGTAATTAAATTGCTATGTATGTAGCTTCTGTTAAGTGCAGCATTCAGTGTTCCAGTTGTCAGTTATATCGAAATTACACTTTTTTTTCCTATTGATTAAACAGGTATGTGTAACTATATAAAAAATAAATAATGAAATTCAAAATCGAAACTTGATCCAAAATTCTCGAAACAAACGAGTTAGATCAATATTTCTAAAATTACAAAAGAATGAAAGCGAGGTCGAAATTGAGATCTCGGACTGTGGTAAAAACGCAGATACACTCTAAATTCTAACAATTATGAACTAAATACCGAGTTTTCAAATATCATAGTAGTATTAATAAGTATCATTTTTTTAAATCTCAGAGAATTAGTTTGCACTTGTAAGCTCTAAAAAAGTACGCATTGAACCCAACACATGCTTTGAATATGTCACGAGATGATTAGCATTAGTTGCTGGTTACAAAGCTCGAACATGTGACATTTGATCAACTAATCATGCTATTTACCGGATTGGATATCCTGTTGGGTTTGAGAAGTAACAATAATAACTTTTTAACAATAGTAGTAGCAGCAAAATAATATATTAGGTTTTTAACAATATCAATTTTTTTAATAACATACGAATTACGAAATTTATGTAAATATATAACAGCATTAATAAATAAATATTTTTGCACTTTTTTTATCTTGCTTCGAACTGGACTTTTTTGTAAATATAAATTTGTGTTCCTTAATCCTTATACCTATTCCCATACCATTTCGCGCTTTAAGCTTGTAAGGATATTTCTTTCATGTACTGCTTTAAGCTTTACTTAAGGTTGTATCCCTAGTGAAGTGCAACCTACTAAGTCAGTAAATTGATTTTGATGGCAATATGTTGATAAAATTACCATGACCCCTCACCTTTGATTATCATCTAGCAAATAATAACTTCGAGCTCTACCGATTTAGAATTGTCACGTACTCGAGTTTAATGGTTTTTCAGTTTGTAGTCTAAATGCAAGAGGATGTGCATGCATGTATGTGTAAATTCTTGAACTCCAACTTAGCTAGTTCTTTCGAAGTTGATAATCTCATTTTGTATCATGATGTCTGATACATTTCCAATGCAATCTAATAATGTATGTGATATTTATTATGTGCTCTATTTGACTGCTGGGGCAAGACCGTATTTCAGGTGAAACCTAATTTTTTGGTGATAACGCAAGTCATATCTGATAAGCCAGTTGTTTTTTCCTACCATACATTACTGCTGTTGCTCTCAATTAATAGTCCAAATTTATGTTTCTCGATCTTTACAGGCGTATGAGAAATGTTTTCAAAATCTTCATTATGTGGATCGATATGAAGGGCATACAATTGCTCATGCAATCAATATGAAATATGAGAAAACTAAGGTTGTCTCTTGTTTGCTTCTTCACATTTACCAGTTAGCAACTTATAAAAAGCAATCAGCGGATCATTAGAAACCTCTTTTCTTCTCAGATTTACTTGTGGCCTGGGACAATGAGAAGTGGAATGGCAGCTGGCCAAACGGTTGAAACAATATTACATCTAGCTGGTTATAAAAATGTGAAGTCAAAGGTATGTTAAAAAAAAAAAGTACATAATGTACCAGGATACATGTGACAGCACTCACACTCCACCCATGTGTCCGACTGTGTATTGAAATTGTAGAAAATCAATGTACAAAAGGACTTCATTCGAAAGACCATGGAAATACAAAAAAAAAATGGGCAGTCTTATTCTTGCTATGTTCAACAGTGAAGGCTAACCTTATCTTCAAATAATCATATGCCGAGTCTGTGGCCGGAACATGTATCAGTGATCGGTAGAAATATATTATTTTGCTTTAACCCTGATGCCAAACATGCCTCCACAGCTGCAATATGCATGGATATTCATTTTTCTTCTTCAGATGTTGGGCTTTTAGGCTATTGAATATTTACGCTTATACTACAAACGTGTTACTTCTGTTTTTAGTTTGTCATATCTGATTCTAGTTCATTCCTTTCCTTAACAGATTATTGGCTCAAGAAACCCGTTAAATGTTGTGAAAACTCTATTTAAAGCATTGACTGCTGTAAGTTCCCTATCCATCTCAGTGTGTGTTTATTGGCATACACTATATATTATTGTTACTAAAATATATGCTATAAAATAATTGATGCAGATATACAAGTTATTTCGATACAAAATGTTAATATCTACGACAGTCATTGTTAAGGAGTAATTAGTATGCGATGTTGTTCGTAACTTTGACGATGTGATTGCAATTAACCTCTCAAAATTAAAAAGGTGGGGACTGAACTCCGGGTCTCCACTACCACATCCCTCTAAGCCAACCCTAATCCCTTGTAATATGGGGCTACTTACACTAATTTGGAAAGAGGTGAACAAAAATGCTCTCATCAACTAATATAGTCACGGATTTTAAATCCCTCGTAATATGGGGCTACTTACACTAATTTGAAAAGAGGTGAACAGAAATGCTCTCATTAACTAATATAGTCAAGGATTTTTATCCCTACATTTAATTAGACATGCTTGGTGGGCAATATGTTGGTAAATGAAAATTGTTGAGTGAGTATCTGTATGCTGATTTGATTTCATACTAGCTCATTTAGATCGTCTCCTTCACCGAAAATTGGTTGTATCAGGCGTGTTAAAATGTTCTATTATCATTATTATTAGCTAACATGCCTCAAATATGCGAAAAATCATATGCAGATCGAGACACCAAAAGATGTGCAGGAGAAATTTGGAAGAACGGTTGTTGAATCGTACCTGGTGTAATAAAAAGGATTTTCACTCCAAGTTTTAGTGCGTTTTGAAAATTGGCTAGCGGAGTCGATAGCCAAGGATTAGAATGGAGCCGAGGATTGTACTTGCAGGTCTTACTATGGTTTCCCTGACCAAGCATTGCATTTTTTGTAAGGTGGGCATATATTTATTTTTTAAAAGGAAGGATGTCTACGCCACTGCATCCTTTTGGAATTGTACACTGACATCACAGTTTTGTAACATTAGTTTGGTAAATCAAAATAAGTATCCAGGTAGTTGAGAGCTGGTTTATTGTAATCTGGTGAAATGTGACCTGTACTGTCTGCTGAGTGTGATGTTTGATTTGTATTTTTCAGATGATCTACTGTTAGCATGACCGTTTACTGTTATTTCTACCCATGTAAGGTCTTAGCTGGGTCTTAGCTGTGTGGTGGAAGGGGTTATGAATAATAATGGTTTCACGCTATGTTGTGCTTGGTAGGATATTTAAAACGGTACTCGTGTAATCTGAATTTATGTTTCTCACGTTTGCTTCATGTTTATACATGTTAGTCTTGCCTATCATGCTTCTGGTTGTTAGCTTGTCCTATGCATGATACCTGAAATAACAAAAAAACCTTTTCCAAAATTTTAGTTGGCTAAGTGGGTCTTAAATCAAGCATTATACTTGAAAACCTTTTCCCACCTAGCATTTATTTTATATAACATTGATTTTCCATTGAAAGTATTTATATATTAAGTTGTGAATTAGACTTCTTACCTAACTACTCCACGATCTTAATCAATATGCTACTTTTGTAAGAGTAATAAACACTTCTACATAAAGGCCTACAGTCTATATAATAATGCCACCCTCTTAACATATTGTTTCAAACTCTACTTTCACATAAATTATTTACACAATGGCATGCAACAATGGAATCAAGTTTGACTCCCGTTACATCCGTATCTACAACAACGGTGAAGTCCAACGTCTGTTTCCATCAGACCACGTCTCTCCATCATTCGATCTTTCAAACGCAGACGTATCCTCCAAAGATGTATCGATAAATTCTGAAACAAATCTCTCCGTTCGAATCTACCTTCCTACGAAGAGCTTTGAAAATGGACCCAAGAAGCTACCAGTTGTAGTATACTACCATGGCGGTGCCTTCTGTATCGGTTCTGCATTCGATTCTACTACGCACAATTATCAAAATGACCTTGTTTCCAGGTTCAATTGCATACTTATATCGGTCGAGTACAGGCTCGCACCAGAGTATCCGCTTCCTGTAGCTTATGACGACTCATGGGAAGCTCTTAAATGGGCCTTGTCACACAAAGGTGCCCGAATATCCGATGATAACTGGCTCTCTACTTTTGGAGATTTTACTCGGGTATTTTTAATGGGGGATAGTGCTGGTGCAAACATAGTGCATCATATGGCAATGAAAGATGGAAATAAGAAATTCGAAGGCGACGTTGATATTGAAGGTTTGGTCATGGTTCATCCTTATTTTCTTGAGGATATTGATGGGAATGCCATGAAAAGCATGTGGAAAATGACATGTCCATATGTAACGGGTTTTGAAGGCTATTGGATCAACCCGATGATGGATGGAGCACCATGCTTATCGGGTTTGAAGTGTAACCGGGTTTTGGTATGCTTGGGGGAGAGAGATTTTCTGAGAGGAGGAGGGAGAAGGTACTATGAGAAGCTGAGAGAGAGTGGGTGGAAAGGAGAAGTTGAGACTTTTGAAACAGAGGGTGGAGAACACTGTTTTCATTTCCCCAACCCTATTAGCGACATGGCTATGCCACAGACAATGAAAATTAGAGACTTTATCAACAGTGTGATGTGAGTTAATATCATCATGCTGGTATATTGATCTTTTGGAAAGAATGATCATATAATTTGTACTTCTGTTATTGTCACCATTTTTATGTAAGAATGATGTGATATATTTCTCCAATGAAATCATACAAATATACTGTATTGTTGCTGCAAATGTAGGCTGCCAGGTTCTACCTATTTAATCATGTTCTTTGTGGTGAAAAAACGAAGAAAAATTTATGTAATAACTCAAACTTAGACTTAGCAGCCATGAAAGGAGCTTCTCTTCTTGATAAAATCTTTGTATCAAACCAATGACTTCACAATGTAATAACCCACATCATAATGGGTTTTGACTGTCATAAAAACTCATGCACGAGGCTGAGGTTTTATTTATTTAATTATTTATAATTTAATGCAAGTTTCTTACACTTAGGTAGATTTATATTAAATATTAAATGAGACTAAATAATAACGTGGTCATGATCACCTAGCAATAGGCAGTGAGCGATCAACAACTTTCATTAGCCATGTTCATAGCTTTAGACCACAGAAATCTAGCACATAGCTTTTAAAAAATCTATGCGATGGTCCAAAACATTTTAGATAAGCCATTGACACTTGAATATATAATGTCATTTGAAATTCAAGAAATCTGTCCAAAAAAAAAAAAAAAAAAAAAAAAAAAGAGTCAAATTCCAAGTTTGGACTTAAAATTTTGAGGAAAAAAAAAACGTTTGGAAAAATATAGTTGCTATTGGAACGGCCAGTTGACACTCTTCTATTCCAGTTTTGACTTAAAATATTCGTAGTTGGTACAACTGCTATTACTTACAAACACAGTTACTGATATTACAAAGCATAACATCGGCGGTATAATATCATTTACATTGTCTTCCCGATGGATGAAAAGTGACTAAAAATCTCAAAGGATTTTCCACGTACATCAAAAAACTCTCATCCATAGTTGAGTACATCGACTGATGACTAAAATATTCCTACATTACATACTGCTGTTATCATCATTAATTTCAATATATAAAAAAATGATGGTAT
Source organism: Allium sativum (assembly GCA_030737875.1). NCBI lineage: Eukaryota > Viridiplantae > Streptophyta > Magnoliopsida > Asparagales > Amaryllidaceae > Allium > Allium sativum. The sequence goes on along the minus strand of CM060919.1, from coordinate 724,345,860 downwards.
AAATTATATAAAACCAGATGCAATTTGAATTAACAAATTACAAATATAACACAGTAGTCAGCCAAGTCCTGTTCCTGATGCTTCCTTGCGAGGTGCATCAGCCTTTATTCGTGCCGGTCTTAAAATTCGATCAATGAGACCATACTCCAGTGCTTCTTGTGCATTAAACCTCTTCATCCTACTCATATCTTTGTAAATCTGTACGAATGCACATGCAAAGACCAAAGAATTTGAAAATTAATAATCATTATACATCAAAATGTTACAAGTATATCAGAATTTAAAGAATAACGAAACCTAAATGAAAACAAAAACACTGAAAAATAAACTCAGTTAAAAGGAGATTGAATACGTGAACATTGAAGCGTAAACGTCACACTTTTATAAAGGACATGGACATCTTTATATAACTAGAAGGTTTTTATTTATTTATTTTTTTTATTAAAAACACCAATGCAAAAATTGTTTTGGAAGAAACATTTTTCAGAACCTACATATATGAATGCTTATGTACTTATGTATATGGGAAAGGATCGAGAAAGCCCCCTCATAACTCTAACTCTTCATCATCCCTTTTTCTTTTTGTGCTTGAAATAGTTGATCCTCCAAAATTGCATTTGAATGCGAGACGTCCAACATACTTATTTTAGCCATCAATTTGAAACATAATTTTGAAGTTGTTAGAAGTTTCAAAATGATTCAGATTTTTGGTAAATTAGATGTTGCTAACAAATATATCTACAAAAAAGCAATTCCATCCGAAATTTTATAAATGCAATTTTGTTGGCCATAATATCAGTCCCACAAAGTTTTGCATTCTTCCGAGATATCAGAACATCAGAACCTTCCACAACTGTGTTGATTCGCCCATTGAATCAAATATTTCCAACATTTCCTATTCATTTATAGGTTTGAATAAGTAATAGATTTTGAAACAACCCAAAATCTTGCTTGGACAGTATTATTGCTAACAATATCATATGTAACAAATTTCAGCTCATCTGAAACCTGTTGGGAAGGCAAAAATTCAAATCAGGTATTTAAGGTTGATTTTTGCATGTATATATGTGTGTGTACGTGTACACACACGTGTGTGTATCTATTAAATAATAGTAAAGTAGAAGAATTTGAAGCTCTCCCATAATCCTATGAGTAAATTCTATTCTACTTAATTCTCTCATGTTGGATATTTTATTTTATTTATCATTTTAAAATTATTCTACTAAACTTTTCACACTATTTTACGTTCAAATACATACTGTGAAATAATAACAATAACTACACTTGTTCACAAATTTTCATAGTTCTCTATCAGAATTTTATATTAAGTCCACACATTTAGATTAATTACATGATCCAAAATTCAAACTACTCGTTAAACTTGTCAACCCAAAAGATGAAAGTTTCAATATGTATACTACCGCACATCAACAAATTGACTGAAAATATTGTCCGTGTGTGTGTGCGCGTGCACGTGCATGTATGTGTGTATCACATAACATAAATTATAAATATATTAATGACGATAATAAATTTATTTTATAATTTGTCCAGTAAATGAATTTATCATACATTGCACTCTAAAGTTCTATTAACATCAAGTATCCAGATTTTATTTTATTTTTCATTTACATTAAAACCCCTCTCAATTAGCTTCTAATATTTAACGTTCTAGGTTCCGTATATTCAACTAACTATGTAATCGTAAAATTAGACTATTTAAACAAATATGATTAACAAATATTCATTCATCCATGCAATAAAGCCAAAAAATAAGAAAAATTCAAAATGCATAATATCTATATATATATGGGAAAATATTATAAAATTATTTCTTTTTTTATTCAAATATATAAAGATATTCGAATTACGTAACATAACTAAATAAATAATAATAGCCATTTTAATTTCTGATTCATTTATCTCAATTAGATTATATAAACATTCATACTTTTAACATGCTATCAAACCAGACCCCACTCATAACTCAACTAAATATCACATCACATTATTTTGTAATTATCAAAGTTGGAAGCATGACCTCCTACGACCGTATGAAATATATGGTTAATTACAAGGATAAATTTGTTTTTAACTGAGAACTAAATATGAATAATAGTTTACACGTAGATAAACTTTCTATAAGATCAATGCTCTTCTTAATTACAAATATGTACAAAGCTATTCTCAATTTCTTTTACATTGAACTCATTATGTTTAGTTAATTATGTTGAATTCAAATTATTCAGATAAATTCAATGTTCATTAGTCCATTTATAATCCTTTAAAGAAGATGATTAAAGAAGATGGCAACTCAATCTACACACACACACACACATGATAATCATATTAACAGAATGGTAAAGTTACATGTTTACTCATACACACACACACACATACACATATATCACACCTCGTGAATTATTTTGTTACTAGAGAAAAAATAAATTATTTACACATATATTGGAACTTTAAATATATTAATTTCTCCTCTTTCCAAGTAACTTAAGTTCAGTGTATCCTAGGAAGTTGTATTAGCTTAATTACTCTCTTGAAAATTACAAATGTACATTTATTGCTATTGTATGTATCATGGCTAAAATTAAGGTTGCTGCTGAGTGCAATGTAACCGAATGGAAATATTCTGAAAAATTTGTCTCTTTTCTTTTCATTTCTTTTCCAACATGGTATTGGAGCCTTAATCTAGGAGACTCTACTTCCGCAAAGAATTATTGAGAAAAATTTGACTGGGCACTACTTGCTGTCAAGTTCTTCCAATTTAACACCATCTGTTTAGTTCCATTTTTTTCCGCAACCATGGACGAGGAGCTTGTAAATCCATTTGCTCAAGAAGAAACTGAAAGAATGAAGACTTTCCTTAATAGATTGGAGAAATCAACAGGTAGTTGTACTTTGGCATATTCAGGTATGCTTCCAATTTCATCTGGATTTAATCTCTCAAACATACTTACTACTTCCCTTTGGATCTTAGATTCAGGAGCCACCGACCATATGACACCATCCAAGCATTTTTCCACATATTATCCCAGTCCTAGTAATAAGAAAATTTCCACTGCTGATGGTACTCTAGTAACAATGGATGGTACTGGAGACATTCAAATAACTCATTCTATTCTCTTAAAAAATGCCCTTCATGTTCCAAAACTGTCCACAAACCTTATTTCTGTACAAAAACTTACTAAAGACTTACCATGTAATGTCATTTTTCACAGCAATCATTGTGTATTCCAGGACAAGGATTCAGGGAGGATGATTGGACATGTTAGAGAAGGGAATGATCTCTATTATCTTGAAGAACCAAATCAGTTTATTACATGAATTTTTTTTTTATCATCTTGCTCATTACTATCAGAGTCACTCCTCACATGCAAAGAAAAAATTATGCTTTTCCATTGTCGATTAGGGCATCCTGCAAAACAAAATTATGTTTTCATCTTTATTTTCTAAAGTGAAAATTGAGACTCCTCACTGTGAAGTATGTGAAATTGCAAAACATAAGCGTGTACCTTTTCCTCTAAATAACAAAAGATGCATGTTTCCTTTTCAGCTTGTCCATACTGATGTTTGGGGTCCATCCACTATTCTGAGTGTGTCTGGGGCTCGATGGTTTGTTACTTTCATAGATGATTGTACCCGAGTCACTTGGTTTTTCCTTCTTAAAAATAAATCTAAAGTAAACATTGTTCTCCCAAAATTTTTCTCAATAATAAAAAATCAATTTGGTACGAATATCAAAAGAATTAGATCTGATAATGGAACAGAGTTTTTCAATCATGTCATTACTCCTTTTTGTGAAAAAGGAATAATCCATGAGTCTTCTTGTGTGAAAACACAACAAAATGGAATTGCCGAAAGGAAAAATTGTCATCTTCTCAACCAAACTCGAGCGTTGTTGTTTCAAAATAATGTTCCAAAATATCTTTGGGGAGAGGTTGTTCTCACAGCAACGTTCCTCATTAATCGGTTACCCTCTAGAGTGTTGGAGTTTAAAAGTCCTATGGATATTCTTTCTTCATTTTATCCAAACTTTTCCACTACTAATAATCTTGCACCACGGATCTTTGGATGTGTCTCATTTGTTCATATCCATAATCAAGGCAGGGGAAAGCTTGGTCCTAGAGCTCTAAAATGTGTCTTTGTGGGGTATTCTACTACTCAAAAAGGATATAAGTGTTATCATCCTCCATCAAAAAAATTCTTTGTGTCCAGAGATGTTACTTTTCATGAAGAATAAGCCTGCTTCACTCAACCTTATCTTCAGGGGGAGAGTCTTAGTGAAGATAAGATAAAGAATCTTGAAACTTTTAGCCTTCCTCACCTTGAAACAAACTCCCATGAGAAAAAGTCAAAAGAAATGGTCGGAAATGAAGCTGAAAATAATCTTGAATTTGAAGCATTGGCTGAAAATAATCTTGAATCTGAAGCATTGGCTGAAAATAATCTTGAATCTGAAGCACTGGCTGAAAACAGAGCTGAAAATGACAAGTTTGGAAAGAATTTAATGTACATAAGAAGAATGAAGGTCATTCCTAAGTCAATACATGTCCGAGAGACCAACCAAGTCCTTCAATACAGGTAACAAATTCTGATATTTCAGATTTACATGATTTTTCAAATTTACAAGATAATATTTCAGCCCCTTAAAATGAAATAAAACAATCAACAATTGAAGATTGTCATGACCTCGCAATTGCCATTAGAAAGGGGGTTCGAGAATGTACAAAAATGCCACTATATCCTCTCTCAAAGTATACTTCATATCAAAAAATTTATCATAACCATAAAACCTTTCTTGCAAATCTACATACCATTCAAATTCCCACTAATGTTTTTGAGGCATTATCCAATAAAGATTGGAAGCAGGCCATGGATATGGAAATGGAGACACTAGAGAAGAATAAAACTTGGCAGTTGGTTACCTTGCCGGAAAGGAAGAAACCAGTTGGTTGCAAATGGGTGTATACAGTAAAATACAGGTCTGATGGGACAATTGAAAGATATAAAGCCAGACCGGTAGCCAAAGGTTTCACACAAACCTATGGCATTGATTATTCAGAAACATTTGCCCCAGTGGCAAAAATGAATACTTGTCGTGTTTTATTATCCCTTGCTGCCAATTACGGGTGGGAATTACAGCAGTTTGATGTAAAAAATGCATTCTTACATGGAGAGCTTGAGGAGGAGATTTATATCGAGATTCCACCCGGATACGAGGAAAATGTTGTTGTCAATTCTGTTTGTAGGCTGAAAAAGGCATTATATGGGCTGAAACAGTCACCTCGGGCATGGTTTGGAAGGTTTACCAAGGCTATGACGGTCTTAGGATACAAACAAAGTAATGGAGATCATACACTGTTCATTAAACACTCTACTTCAGGGGGAGTAACAGTGTTGTTGGTATATGTTGATGACATCATTGTAATTGGAAGTGATTGGAAGGAACAACAAGTCTTGACTCAACATTTGGCAAAAGAGTTTGAAATGAAAACTTTAGGCAGACTAAAGTATTTTTTAGAAATTGAGGTAGCTCACCCAAAAAGAGGTATTTTCATATCTCAACAAAAGTATATCATAGATCTGCTCAAGGAAACGGGTATGCTAGCTTGTAAACCTGTTGGTAGTCCTATTGATCCAAGTCATAAGTTGGATAAGGCGGAAGAAAGTGCAGCGGTAAATAAAGAAATGTATCAAAGGTTGGTTGGAAGATTAATTTATCTTTCTCATACAAGGTCAGACATTGCATTTGCTGTAAGTGTGGTTAGTCAATTTATGCACAATCCAAGGGAAGTTCATTTACTTGCAGCTCATAGGATTCTGCAATATCTTAAGGGAACTCCGGGAAGAGGGATTTTATTTAAAAGGAACGGGAGTACTACTCTTGAGGCTTTTACCGACGCTGATTATGTAGGTTCAGTCATTGATCGAAGATCCACTACAGGGTATTGTACGTTTCTCGGAGGAAATCTTGTAACTTGAAGAAGTAAAAAGCAGAATGTTGTGGCCCGTTCTAGTGCTGAAGCTGAGTTCCGGGCTATGGCACAATGTATTTGTGAACTACTTTGGTTGAAGATTATCTTAGAAGATTTGAAGATTAGGTGGGATGGACCTATGAAGCTTTATTGTGATAATAAATCAGCAATTAGTATAACACACAATCCAGTTCAACATGACCGAACAAAACACATTGAAGTGGATAGACATTTTATCAAAGAGAAACTTGACTGCAGTTTGATTTGTACTCGTTATGTTTCTTCACAAAATCAACTTGCGGATATCTTCACGAAGGTTTTGAACTACCCAGTTTTTAAAAGAATTGTGTCCAATCTGGGAATGAAGAACACCTATTCACCAGCTTGAGGGGGAGTGTTGGAACTTTAATATATTAATTTCTCCTCCTCCCAAGTGACACATTGGATTTTTAAATATATTAATTTCTCCTCTTTCCAAGTAACTTAAGTTCAGTGTATCCTAGAAAGTTGTATTAGCTTAATTACTCTTTTGAAAATTACAAATGTACATTTATTGCTATTGTATGTATCATGACTATAAATTAAGGTTGCTGCTGAGTGCAATGTAACCGAATGGAAATATTCTGAAAAATTTGTCTCTCTCTTTTTCATTTCTTTTCCAACAACATACAATATCAATAATTTTATATTATCATTTTTTTGAGTTAGTACATTACTTTATACAAAGACATCCAGTTAGCGATTAATGAACCTTCAATCCAATATTTGCGCATTGCATGTCTTTTTAATTATGATTAGTATAACATGATAAATTTATCATATATTGCATAATAAAATATAGTATAGCAATATATGGAAGCGGCTATAGGGACACAAAATTGAACACAAATTAATGCACACAAAATCCGGACCACACGATTTGTTTGTCATTATGTGTGAGGTGTAATTCAGGAGGAGATCTTATGGCTCAGATTTTGTGTGTTTAATTTTGTGTTAACATTTTGTGTCCCTTTAGACTTTCCCATAATTAAAACATAAATATTGTTTTTTTTTAACAAAATATCGTGTGCAAGACATGAATTACACACTAGTCTTTCACATTGATGAAACATTTGTGTTGAATACATGTTAGATGTTTGATTGAGAATGCATGCTTGTTGTGCTTGTAAGATGATGAAAAATGCATGTTGGAAGAATAAATTCTGCACGTTACAAAAATAAGTTTTTAAAATAATGATTTTTCGCTGGACAAAGCTGTGTACCTTGTCAATAGGTTGGCCTGTCTTCTGGGCCAACTCCCCATAAAGATAGTCTCTGATTCGAAGAAGCTCATTTGCTTCATTTTGAATATCATCAGCCTATTCAAGAGTTTATCAATAAACACTTATACTGTATCAAATCAACATATTCAATTGAATAGCTAAATTATAACCTGGCCACGTGCAGACCCTGCAGGAGACTGTAATGCAATTCGACAGAGAGGCATTGCCACACGATTACCCTTTACCATGTCATAAATAAATAACCCATCAGACGATAGATGGAAGGAAAATTAGTACGGGGGAGAAAAGTGTGGAACTCACAACTAAAATTTAATACCGCCTTTTCAAAACTATCCGCCAAAATTGTTAAAACTTAAAACCATATTTTCAAGTTGAAGTACAACAGGAGATAGCAACTTCATCCAGACAATAATAACCAAGCAAAATAAGACTATGCTATCACGCTGGGATGGTGTTGCAAGTTATAGAAATTCATATCGAAGATTAACAATGCAACTTAAAAGTTAACACTTCGAGCATGGGAAATCTTTCTAGTGGTATATTAGTTATTTGAGGGAAACAATAGTAGTAAAACCTTCTCTCCAGCAGCAAGAAGAAATCCAGCTAAGTTATAGGCATAGCCTACACAGTTGGTAGCAACTGCACTTTTTAAGCTTTGCATTGTGTCATATATAGCCATGCTTGGTGTAAGCTGCAAATGAAATCAGGAAAACTTGAGAGAGGTAAGCACAAATTACTTTAAAGATTGAGCTTTACATAAAAATAATGGTTTTATCTTTTATGCTCAGACCATTCATGATTAAAAAAAAAAAAAAATGTTAAGTTATGCCACCAACAGAAAAATTATGTGTTTTCAAGGAAAACAAATATGCGCTTTTTGTAGCTCATTGCATTGTCTGCCCTACAACGTTTATAAAAGCAAAAAAAATAAAGAGTTCATCAGTGCTCTCCTCTCATGCAAAAAGCGCAAAAGAAAAGTGCTTTCCATCTCTATGAAAGATAAAGTAAAAATAATGAAACTGAATATAAATCAACTACAGTTGTACATGATACAGAGAAGCGATATGACAAACAGCATACATGCAGGAAGAACTCTTTGTTATTCAAACAGCATCAAACATGTCACATTCATTTATCCTGATGAAAGAATGCATATCAATGTGGATCGGAGTAAGCATAGAATCAATGAAGAAGTCACCAGCATAATTAGGTTCACCATTTCATCTGGGGAATAAAATATTATTAAAACCCCGCTCAGTAAAGGTAAAGGGTTCTCTAATACAGCCATGATGTGATGTTTATACCGAATTTGATGTAGTAACTCTTTAAGAGCTGACATTTGGGCCCATGCATGTGATGTTTAAACGGGATAAGGATCACCGAAGCAGGATGAATAGCATTTCCGAGCCCAAAGAAATAGGAATGTGCTGGACATAAGGTTTTGCCCGAGTATGTACTTCTATTGTCTATGCAGTGTATTAAAAAATTATGTGATTTTCAAGGTAATAATACTTTCCCTAGTAAAGCTAACTTACAATTTGTGGGATCAGCTAGCGACTAACAGATGATCGCTTTGAATCGTTATTCAATACTCACTGTCGTAATCAAGAAGGTATCATTAATTAACATTAAAAGACACTTATGTGATCGCTGAGTTTTGATATCAAATCACCTACATGAAATAGCATGATACCAATTACACAAAACACATTGTGAAATATTATGCACTCATGAACACTTACATCACCGCCAGGGCCATTGATATACAAATGTAGCTTTTTTGATGACTCAATGCTATCGAGGTACAACATGGTAGCCAATACTTGATTACTGAATTCTTCATCGATATGCTGACCAATAAATATAACACGCTCCCTATACTGCAAGAGCACAATAAACTTTTAAGTGACAAATGCATATCATAAAGATATTTAATGAAAAATGGAAGAGAAAAGGAAAGATGGAACAACAGAGAGTAAAAAAAAACAGCTTACAAGAGCATTCCAGAGATCGACCCACTGCCATGTCCCTTCACCCGGTGTTCTAAATGGAACCCTAGGTGTACCAATTGGCATCATAGATATTCTTGCACGTGTAGGTTTAATATTAGAAACCCTAAATACAAGATAATTTCATAAGCACATGTACTTAAGATGGTTAAAACGTGGAAAGATCGACAAGACTGCAACCTACAATATTTAGCAATTATCAGTTATCCTGATAAGTACAGGCAAATGAAAACTCAATTAAAAAATTACTTCAACAAAACAGTGTAACGATCCATAGTTTCAACGGAAATGTGCGGAATATTAAAATACTAAACACGACCTGATTTTTTTCTGATGCATAGAATTTTCCAAGTGCATATTAAACAAGTATAAACAGTTTCGGTAAGGATGTTATGGCCAATAATAATAAACAGTTTAGGCAAATTGTGGTTCAAAAGTCCAACTTGGCCTAATATTCCAATTTCATTGGATGTTGCTACAACAACCAGGGCAGTGGAGTTACGTGAAGTACAGGGATGGGATAACCGGTGGATATTAGAGATGGAAAGAAAAATACAGGAGGAAAAATAGGGAGCGTCATTAATCTATTTCTGCACAGCAATTTTAACCGCTTATCAACCGGACTGGTTAATTCAGCATTATGGTATTTCATTTTCTACCAGCATCTTTTTTCCCTAGACCAGCTTTAATCAAAATCTACTCATACCAAATGAAACCTATGAGAAAAAAAAACTAAGCCAGAGAATCAAAACAGATAATCAATCTGGATGTTGTTGTCTTTAGATTATGGAACAGAAGGAGAGAGGGTTAGATATTGTTGTCCCACATCAATTACGTGGTAACTCAAGAATATATAGCGGATGATTCCACAACCATTACTTATTTCTATGTCATATTACCTTTAAACTAATTATATATTGAGTAATCCTATATTCATCGTTGTAATGATGAATTAATCCCTGAAATATGATGTTAAAATGTTAGGTAAATGATTAGAATGCATGTATAGCGCATAAAGGCACACAATCCTTTATCAGTATGATTTTAGTTGTAGAATGCTTTAATTTGCATTGATATGACTTGATCTTGGTACGTATTTTAACGGTGGAATATATAAATAGTTTATTTAAATATTAATCGTTGACTAATCGACAGTTTCAAAATATGATTTTACACATATGATCGAATTAGGACTTGAGATCACTTCCATCGAGTTCAGATGGTACGTTACGTGAATAAGAAGTATAAGGATTGCTGTATTTTAAGATTGGACGGTTTGATGGTCAAAACGGTGCCGAAATGAGCAAAAATTATCATTTTGATGCATAGTCTCGGATAGCGACGAAACTGTAATAACGTGGTGATGCACGCAGTCGAGTTTCACAACGATCAGATGCACTGTATGATCGTACGGGGTTAAAATGCGTGTTCGTTTTATTTGGAGAAATTCAAATTAAATTAAAATCCATTATCCAAAACCCTCAAAAGTGATTGCCTGTGTCCTCTCGTTTTTCATTGTACAATCAAAAAAATGAAGCTGCCCTTTTTCAAAATTTTCAGAAAATTAAATCAACCAATTTACTCAACCAAAAATCATGATTCAAGACTCGTTCGACTTGCAAGGAGCTCCACCTCCGATAATTTTCTGGTCATGATCGGATAAGGTCGATGTTGAGGGTTCAAAACCAAAGCTGCGGTTTTCTAGATTGGAGATAAGGAACGGAGGGCAGTGCGACACGAGATGGTTGAGGAGGGGATTCTGGAGATCGTGATCTAAATGGGGGCAGCAGGCATGGGGAATTTGGTACGTGCGAGCCGAGTTGGCAATGACGAGTTCAGCTATAAAGACGATTTCTAATTCCATTAAGCAGATATCTGTATCACTCCACGTTTGCACATGCTATTTTGGGTTAGGATACATGCTGCATGGCCTGTGTTGATGAAGGGGAAGAAGGAATCTAATTAGTTAATTAGATGTTAGTTGATTTATTGATTAAGTTAATTAATCCGCTATCTTATAATATGTATATCTTTTGGATAGGATGTCCGTTTTGGACACCGTTTCTTGTGTTGAGGCTCGCGGTGCCGAGCTCTATGCTTTAGGGCATCTTTGAGCTGATTTTGATGAGATGGGGTGATTTTCTCTCACTTATGTGATTGCTAATCTTGTATAAAATCGACATTTTTGAACATTTTTAACTTTAAAAAGAGATTTTTAGTTGGTATAATCTACACTTATTTTTTTGGTAGATCCAAAATTTTTGGTGGAGTCGACCGGTTTTTAAAGTGCCTGCAAACACTTATTATTATAACAAATAATAATTACAGTTAATACATGAGTTTGGCAGATTGTCAAACTATACTTCGGTTTTTAAGGTAGATCGTCCACCACAGGCAGTTTTATAGTAGACCGTCCACTACAGCTTTACAAACTTACAGAACAAGAGCTAGACTAAGGGATCTAGACAACATAATTACGTAATCCTAGGCACACCACGCAGGGTGGTAGGAAAAATTACATACAACACTAGTACGTATATTCAAGAAAAATGAACAAAGTACAAGCCAAGAGCCACACAAAACTGCAGTAGCATTACAAGAAGTGTCGATGACACTAACAATCATATTACCACAACAGCTAAGCACAGTCACATCCTAGCTAAGCAACAAAAGCTACCAATCATCACATCACCTAAAACAGCACAAACAAGGTGCGGCATAGGCACATCATTGACATAGCATTTTATAAGAATATTAAAATAGTATTTTAAGTGGTTGTAAATTAAATATCACATTTTCCCTATTATGTACTATTACGCATCATTTGGACAATACCGCTAGATTTATGATATTTAGACATTCATTCCACTTTGACTGCTTCAGATATGTTATGTGTTTCATTGATGCTATTATGAATGCTTGTATGCTAGTTTAGATATTTATATGAATACTGGTTGTATGGTTGCTTGTTGGCTTAATTTAGTTTAAAAACGTCGTTTGTAGGTGACATGGTATTAAGCAAATGTAGTTTGTTGAAGTTTAATGTATATCGATCAAATGCACAAATTGGTATATATTGATTGAGTGCACAAGGATGATAGACACCAACGGATAAGATAAACTCACGAAGGAACATCAGAACGTGCAGGCTGATTTGAAGATGGAGTGACATTGAAGGCTGACGACTGTCTGAAAACGGAGGATGGACTTAACAACGAGCTTGGATTTCAAGACGAATATCGGACGTTTTCACTTGATGTGTAGTTAACCAATCTTGGTTAAACACATAATAAGAGTGGTCATTATCGATCATTGAGTGATCGGTACCAACTAACATTAATGATGGTCATTTTGTCCAAATTAACGTGAACGATGATGGTGCGATTTCAAGGAGCAGGATATGATGATTCGTTCAATAGTGATTTCAATATGATGGCTTTTAGTGGTTTGAGCGTTGAGACGACGTTATGCTTCGACGATAGTGATTCCATGATCGACAACGGTGGTTTCGATCATAGATCGACAAATTTCGAGAGACACAGTGAGTTATAAAGGGGTCGGTATGACTAAGATCAATTAATTAAATCTCACGATAAATGATGACCTGTCGGGGATAGTCCTCAACTGTTATGACATGGAGAGTAACTGATGGGATCTAATGACAACTAAAGACACATCGGGGATAGCTCACTTATCGAACAATCTCTGATATTTGGTGATACCTCATTTGTTTTAACTTTGATTTCAACAAAATTTGGACCATCATACAAGAAATCTTCAAAGCAATTCTAACTGGTGATACTTGGATGTTGCTTATACGACATACCTAAGTGGTGATATTTGGTGATACCTCATTTGTTTTAACTTTGATTTCAACAAAATTTGGACCATCATTCAAGAAATCTTCAAAGCAATTCTAACTGGTGATGCTTGGATGTTGCTTATACGACATACCTAAGTGGTCAACAATAAGATCAATTCCTATCTCTGACCCACAAATATGGATTTATAGTAGTAATTGCTTATGTTTACCCTAAAAGACTGAATAAGTGCATAAGTTGCTCATATGATTTAGTTGTAGCTTTCATTTATGGTAATGATTTTCATTGCTATAATCAATTTGGTTAATGAACAAATAAAGATGAAATTGATAACTAAAAATGGAATATTTTATAGAGATTAATTCCAAATAAACGGAGTTGATTACCCTTCGAAACTATGCTGAGAATATTGATTGTCTACATTGTCAAAGAAACACTATAAAGTAAAGTATAAATGATTTATGCTTTCTGTGTTTTGAAGTTTGTAATGTTTGAATATCGAAAATTCTACAGTTGCTTTTTTTTACTGAATATTGGTGCACAAGATTTTAGTTACATTTTTTTTACATGCTTTGGTATTTAAATATTGATTCCTATAATGGGATTACCTTTCAAATGACATATGATCCACAATACCTCATATGTGTGGTCGGTAACGAGATCAATTCCTAGATATAGATCTCTGGCCCCTAAATATGGATATATAGTTAGCGACTAACTACTTACGTGTACCCTAAAAATTGAATAAGTATCTTAGTTGCTCATATGGTTATGTTTAGTTATAGCTTCCTTTTATGATAATATTTTTCATTGCTATAATTGATTTACTTAATGAACACATAAATTTGTATGAAATTATTAACTAAAATGAATTTTTATAGCAAATAATTCCAGATAAATGGAGTTGATTATCCTTCAAAACTATGCTAAGATATTGACTTTCTGCATTATCAAATAAACACTGGAATGTAAAATTTGTACTGTAAGAATATATCTTAACCAATTATTACCTATCCATTTTAGAATTGTATCTTTTTTTTGCAAGGCATTTTAGAATTGTATCTTTATTTCTACAGATCTCTGTTTTTTAATACAGTGATATCGATTTATCGAGACGCGCAAAAAACATTTTTTTTTTTTTTTTTTTGTTAACATGGGGCTTTAATGAGGAGGTATTTGAATGGATTTTTTACTCATGATATTTCATTCCGTACCGATGATAATCGTCAGTTATCATTAAGATCAATATCACATAAGATACCGCCATCATATTATGGTGTATGTATATTTGTGTTTGTATGTATGTATATAACGTTTGAAGTTATGTCTTAGTTCTGTTGTTTTTACATTCTAAGTAATACAAGCTTCCAAAAACGGTTTATTTATACAACTGATTGATGAATATGCTAATTTATAATCAAGCTGAGGTGATGTATATCTTCCAATGTAACAGCTCACAGATATCAATTTTCAAAAAATAGCTTTTACATATGTTGTTTACACTAATTTTTTTGTTTAAGCTAAGAAAATATTTAACTTTCTTTTGCTATTTCACATTTAAACCTGTTTTCCCAAAAATACTTTGTTGTTTTTTCGATTACCATCTGTTTCTAAGAGCTTGCTTCTTTATAGTGGACGAAGATGCCGATTTACGATATAATAGTATATTTGTGCTTACAAATTCGTATTTTACATGCGTACAAGTTTTTTTTAGAGCTAACAAACTATTTTTTACCATAACATATAAAACTAACGTTTGATTTAGAGAAAAAAAGTTTTCACTTATCCACCTACGACCTACCAGATCTTTTCTGCATAGTTTTTCCGTATGTAGTCAAGACGAAAAGGTGCAAAAAAGCGTAAGGCCTGCCTTTCAGTGCGCCTTTTTCATGCTGCCAAAAAACAAAACCTGCGGCTTTTTTTTTTTTTTTTTGGCATTTTTCTGCATTTTCATGCAGTTCTGTGCATTTTTAAAGCAGTTTTCAGCCTTTTAACAACAAAATATAACATAAGCTTGCAATTTAACATAAGTTTTCTGCATTTTTATGCAGTTTTCTGCACTTTTAATGCAGTTTTCAGCCTTTTAACATCAAAATATAGCATAAGCTTGCAATTTAAAAATAAAACTTCATAAGTTCACGTCATATACCAAAATAAGTAGGGTGGATTCTTGTAATTCATAGTTACAGATGTTGGGCTGGGCTTAAAAAAAAAACATTTCATTTTGTACAAAAAAGCGCAAACATTTCATTTTGTACAAAAAAGCGCGCTTTTTTATGGCTTGGGTTTTTTTGCGCTTCAGAGCTTTTTTGCGTTTCGCTCACAGGTGCGCCTTGAAGTCTAAAAAAGCCCACCTAGTGCCTTGCACCTATTTGCGCCTAGACTACATAGGTTTTTCCTACATCCGCTTCAAGAACATAAAACTGTTTTTTAACCATTAAAATATTTTTTAGCTAAGGAATATTTTCTACATATACTTCTTAATTTTTAGGATTTTCTCTAAAAAAAACATCTAATTTTTATCTTTGAATCCTACTACATCTTATGCCTTCGCAGGATGCTTTTAATCCAAAATCCATCTCTATGCTACAAAGTCTTATGTACCTTATGCTCTGCATTTGTAGTTGATTTTGAAATTTGGCCACTCTAACTTTCCAACTTTAATTCATACTGAGGATGCAGATGGGCACAAATCATATAGGATTACGAGCAATCATGATTATTTACTGAGGAAGATTACAAAATGTGTTCAGTTGCCACAAAATTCTACTTAACTGTGCAAACTTACATCTGAAACACTGTTCCTACATTCAGTTGTTAGCCTTATTTTTAATTTGTTCTAACCACCAATTTCAAAGATCACAAGTCGGCACTAATCCATTTCTGCTATTTGATCTTTACTCTCTAAACCAAGGTTATGCATTACTTTCTTATTTCGTTCTTAACATTTACCTTGCCTACCAACAAAGTTTTTCCTTCTATTACATTTATCAATTACATATTGTAATATTATATTTTTTTATTATATTTGATTTTTAAAATCATTCTACTATAACTATGTTAATGTGAATTAACAATGATTTTCGCATATAGCGAGGAGATGAGAGACAATTTTCTTATGACGAGCAACAATTTTATGACTTATAGTAGAAGTAGGTTTGAAGCGATGGTGAATACAGGCACAATGGACCGAGTTTGGATGAAGTAAAAGTGTTTTCCATGTCCAACCCATTATTTACAGTTTTCTCTAAAGTTACCAAATGAATATTTAGTCATCAAAATTGTCATGTTAATTTTTGATAAAGGCTAATTTATTAGATAACTTCAAATCATTATCGCATGATGTATAAAGGGCGAGTTAAATTTTAATTTATGAATTAAGATAAAAAAAAAAAAAATTGGCAAGGCCGACTGGTTTTTAAAGTGGCCCATCAAGGTTGTCAAAATGAGACTCAAATCGTAAATCGTAACGTTCAAATTTTAAATCGAAACGAGATTTAAATCGAAAATATTGAATTTAAAAGATCCATACTTTAAGGTTCATATACACTTTGAAATTAGCATTTATGTTTGAACTTTCTTTATCTAAGCCTAAAATTCCATTTTATATTTTGTTCCATTTTTATTTTGCTTAGGAAAACTTGAAATTGAAGTTGTTGACTCAAATATGTGCATTGAATGTACCAATATGTACTGATTGAAAGTGGTTTTAACCGATTTCAGTCGAAATATAAATTGAATCGTAAAGTGAGAGATTCGATTTAAAAACGGGATTTAAATTGTATGATTTTAGGATTTTTGACGATAACAATGTGGTCCATAACACTTTATTATAACAAATAATAAAAACATTATTACAAGAGCTAGACAAATTATTTAGCTACTACTATCGGTTTTTAAGGTGGACCGTCCACCACAGACGGTTTTTCAAGTAGACCGATCACTGGATTAACCTAGTTAAAAGTTCTGGAGCTAGACTTAAGTATCTAGACTACAAATGCTTACAATCTCCACGCAGGAAGAAGATGACATAGGGTACAGAGACCCAATTACAAACATCATACTGAATGGTTACAAGACAGAACAATACAATATGTAAAGTACAAGACTTTTGCCCATAGTTACAAGACCGAATAATACAGAGACCTAATTAAGATAATATTGTTATCCCCTTATGCTAATTAGTGGGAAGATGTTGACTCTTGCTCATATATGTTATGACTCATAAATGAAATTCCGCTCAATTGTTGTTCATTTTCACCCAAAAAGGATTAAAATTCATTTTAAGCTAAGGTTTTATGATCTGCTTGGTATGAATAAAAATTTTCCTCGCTCAATCCATTAGTAAAAACGTGTAATTATACCATTTGTAAAAGAAAACATGTATATAGTCTATAAAGTGTGAACTATAAGTTTATTTTCAAGCTATTGGTTCTACAAATTTTTTTCAAGTTAAAAAGGTACATGAATGTTTTCAGATTGTCTTGATTAACTATGAACATAATAGTGAATGTTTTCAAGTTATAAGCACAATGTTTATTTTGCTTGATTCTAATTTTTAATCAAGTTATTTTTTCTTACATCGCTTACGGTAAATTGGTTAACATCCTTCGATCACTCCTAAAATATCATGGTGAACAATCGGTAGATCCACGGTTTTTAAAGATGGACTTCTATCGGAAAAGTGAAGTGTTCTTCATTCATCCTTTTGTTAATGGGTATTGTCCCTATATAAAATTTGCTAGAATCATCACATGAGATATTTTTGTTTACATCGTTGGAACTTACTTTCCAGTTCAACTTTTTGGTCTTCCTTTTTAGCAGATCCATCATATGTAGATCATGAACTTAATTGCTCAGAACGGCATTATGAATTGGTGTACATGTGCCAGCATTAACGGTGTAAGAAAACTAATAGGGTGAAGATAAATGTTGCTTCAATTAATTCAATAATAGATATCTCTTAACCTATTTCTGACTTTAATCGCAGTAATTTTTTCTTATTGTATTCAAATGAAAATACCATCAGATCTGATTAAGTGCGTAGATTATGAATATAATGGTGAATTATTGTATCAATAGGCAGTGAAGAATTAATTAATGGTAAACATTTAATGAAATTATTTAACGTTATATTTTATATAATCATTCAGTTTTATATTTATGGTCTCGATTGTTGGTAGAAGTTGCTACAAAAGGTTATCTTTCCTCTTTCCTTTTACTCTTTTATGATTTTATCTTTACATGGATTTGAATAGGATTGCTCAAATCACAGTATTTGTACCAATTAATAAGCGAAGACTGAAATAATAGATACTTAGTGAAGAGAATATATTCCTTCTTTTGACAACCTCTTACTCCCATTACTTCATGATTTATAATAGAAAACATTACTTTAAATTTTATTTGCTCTTTTTTTGCTTATATATGTTTATATTAAGCTACATCTAAAAATAAAATTCCTTGAGTAGTTGCAAAATCCTAGCTTGATTACTTTTTTAAAATATAATTCATTCATTTATGATTTGTCCATTTTCTGGGGTTGTGATACAGTTTTGCTAGTATTGTGAGACACCGTGTTTTCTTCATTTTGTGCTTTATAACAATATCATTGATTATATATAAAGGTATACGTCGCATTCTGTGTGCTTTATAAAGGTTGCTTTCTTGTGTAAGCACGGTTTTAATAAGGTTACTCTATATTGTTATTAATTTGTGTAAGTCTTCATAATATTATTTCTTCATTTTGTTTCAACCGCTTAATTTGGTACTGACTACTATACATCTCTTGCTTGAATCGTAAATTTTCATTTTTTATTTTTAACTTTTATTTCAGCTTCATAATATCATAATTTTGCATCACACGGTTTAATGCTTTTATGATCTCTAGGTGATTCTGGTTTTAGACATGGCATGATGCGGTTTAAGATTCATATGGTCAATGGCAATGACATTTCTTACTTTCTATTATTTTTCCTACCAATTTCTCAATACTACAATGACACAGTGACGGAGGAATAAGTCTGTTGGATACCATTTTGAATAACATGCGTCCGTTACTTGGGCAATAGCAAAACAGCATACTGAAAGTAACATTTGTAGCTGCTACATTTCAAGAGTTCGGCTGTCATTTATTTATTTCTTCTTATAGCATCCTGGCAATATGTAAAGATATGTTATCTACATTGAATTTAGTTTAGTTAATTTACAACAGAACATACAGAATTAACTGGTAGTGGTGAATTTGGTTTAATTACCAAGAATTGTTCGAATACTGACTATGTAATTCATTCAAAACCAAGATTTTTGTTAACTTTTCAAGTCGTATTTTCCATTGTAACTACCATTGCTTAATAGTCTGCATTTACGCCTTTTCAGTTAGAACGCTTTCAAAACACAACAATCATCGCTTCACTTGATTTGTATTTGTAAGTGATATTAAAATAAGCAACATATACACTTGATATTACAAATAAATTATACGTAACATTTAAAAATGCCTGTAAATAGTTGCATTTATAATTTGTATCTTGGACTCTACTTATAAGTAATATTTAAATTCTATAATATTTATAAATGAACTTTTTGAATTGTTAAAAAAATGTTAGATCGTATTTTTAAATGATATTAAAATTTGATAGTATTTGTAAATAAATAGATATTTTGAATTTTTAAAAGATGTTTATTTGTTAGACCTTATTTTTAAGTGATATCAAGATTTGATAATATATGTAGACATAGGTATTAGGTTTTTAAAAAAAATAGCTATTAGATTTTTTTTTTCGTGTGGTATTAAGATTGATATTAGTGACGTTTTTGGTAGTTACATTGACATAAAAAATTGTGACATCGGCAGTATTAAAATATTATATATTATATACATAATAATTGGTATTTATCTAAGTAAATTAATAATAAAATATTTGATAGCCTAAACAAAAAGACATATACTGAAGATTCTATTCTTTGTTTCTGCTAAATACGTACAATAACTAAGTTGCAAACCAATCTTTAAAAATATGCATACATTTGTTTGCAATTCAATAATCTTCCGATTATTTAACACATGGAAAACTTCCGTTAGTAAAATTAATATTTACGATGTTCATCGGCGATGGAGCATTGGTTGTAATTGTGTTTGATAACGATGTGATAAATTTTAGCCGTATAGTGTTTGCTACAGCTTAATGTTTATATAGATTGATTGGTAGATAAAATTAAATATTATTCCCATTTTCAACAATATAAGGAAAACAACTAGAACAAAAGAGAAAAATGATAATAATCGAGCACTAAAAAGAATTGGTTGTGTGACTGTTATTCATTTTACCCAGTCTTCTTAGGTCGCTTCGGGTTCAGTTTCTATTGGCAATAGCACTGTCAAATCTACTTCAAGCAGTGCAACTACAATCACATGCACATCGTGATTAATGCAGGTGCATCTGGACGTGCATACATACTCATGTAATTATAAACAAAATATACACAAATAGACAATAATGACTCATATTGATTAATGACTTTAAAACAGTTAGAAGTTCGAAATGATAATTTTTTATGTAAATGTTATGGCTGTTAGATCACAGGTTTTTGATTCATGACAAGGAAGAAGAGAAGATCAAAGGAAAAGTGATATAGGTTATGATTATCTATTTAATTATGTCTTAGAGGTGTTATATATTGTTAAAATATGTCTTCAAGTATATAGCATACACAAATGCATTTACGAAAAGACACTTCGCGAAAAGACACATCGTGAAAAGACACTTCGCGAAAAGACACTTCGTGAAAAGACACTTCGCGAAAAGACACTTCGTCACTTCATGAAAAGACACTTCGCGAAAAGACACTTCATGAAAATACATTTCGCGAAAAGACACTTCATCACTTCGCAAAAAGGCACTTCGCGAAAAGACACTTCATGAAAGGACACTTCATCACTTCGCGAAAAGACACTTTGAAAAGACAATTCACGAAAAGACACTTCACGAAAAGACACTTCATATTTCCAACAGTCATATTTTACAACGGTCATATTTTACAACGGCCATATTTTCTAACGGTCATATTTCCAACGGTCATATTTTACAACGGCCATATTTTCTAAAAGGCATCATATTTCATGAAGAGATTCCTTTTCATTTCTGAAAGAAAATGGGTGCATCTCTTTGATAAAACTCTTCATGGAAGTTGACAACTCTTCAACGATTATATATATAACAAAGCATTTTTTTTTAGACAACCAACCGATTCTTGCTCTAATTTCTGATCTTACTTTCTAAATACTCTTGCATTCTAAAAGCTCCCAAATTCAAGTTACTTATTGAATCATTGATAATACTTCTCATATTTTGATTCAACAAGCAACTAACTTCCTTCAAATCTTCGCATTCAATCCATATACTTGAGGATAAGATTATAAGAAGGTTGTACTCAATCATTGACTAATCAGTGTTGAAAGAAGAACACAATCAGAAGTCAAACTCTTGTAATTGTCCTGTGTGGGTAAGCTTGTAGCCCGTGAAATCAAGTGGGTAAGCTTGTACCCCGTGAAATCAAGTGGGTAAACTTGTAGCCCGTAAATCAAGTAGTTGTGAACCTGTTCCTCCGGGTGAAGCGAGGGTGTTGTTTAGTGAAAAGCCGAAGAGGAGCTTCGGGACTGGACGTAGGACGGGAGGTCCGAACCAGTATAAAAATCCTGGTGTCCTTACTCTACTTTATCTACAGCATTTATATTTGTTAGTGATATATTTCTTGTTTGCGAATTTTTACCTGCGTAACTATTGAATAGCTTAAGTTATCACATACATTCCGCATAGCCATATTATAGATCCTGCACAAGTCGTACACAACCGACATTTTCAATTGGTATCAGAGCCTGGCGTTCTAGAGATCGTAACAACATCCTAGAACAAATGGCTATAAAGAAATCTAGTCAGGGAATTAGAAAATGGAAGAGCAACAAAGCAGAATCAGGAGAGCAAGGAAACAAGTGTCTCATGGCTAAAGTCAGATCACAATCGGTATGTACAGATTCATTATATAAAGATCTTTTGTTAGACCATGAAAAATTATTGAAACTCAATACAGTCGTTTTAGCTATGTCAAAAAATTACAAGCAAGAAAATTCCAAATTAAAAGAAGAAAATAATCGCTTGGTAAAACAAGCCAAATGTTTTGAAAATACCTTAGAAGAACTTGTTTCTCAAAAAGATTTCCTTTAAAAAGAAAATAAGCGACTAGAAGATAAAAACAATGTTCTTTTAAAGGAAATCGATCTTTTGCAAAATAAAAATATATCATTAGAAGATTCTTTAAATAATTCTAATTCTTTAATTTCGTCTCTTGAAAAAGAGAATGGAGCTTTAACTGAAAAGAATTTAGAATTATCTAAAGAATATGAGATTTTAAAGGTGAATAATAATATTTTGCAAAATAAAATTTCTGACTCAAAAGAAAGTTCTGAAAAATTACAATCTTCTTTAGATAATTCAGAATCTCAAGTTTTTGATCTCAAAAATGAGAATGAAACCTTAAAAAGGGAGAATTCTGAATTCAATAAGGAAATTGATATCGTAAAAACTACCAAAATGTCTTTTGAAAATACCAAACGCGACTTTGGAGTAAAATTTGAAAAATGTACAAATAAGTTCGCGAAATTTAACAAAGGTCAAAATGATTTAAATATGATTTTATCTAGATCTCGACCTTTACATGACAAAAGTGGTTTAGGATATAATAAAACCAATCATAGAAATAGTACTAGATACGCTTTTATGTACAATAAGAATAGCAATGCTAGTACTAATACACATCCTAGATCTAATTATTATTCGAATACTTCTATGACATCTAGAAGTACGAATAGAAATATCAATATAAACCACTTAAGTATTTGGGTTCCAGTAGATTGGAGAAACAGAGAAAAATATATTGATGATTATTTTGATTCAGTAGTCAATAATGAAAATTTTATCTTTAAAGGTTCCATTAAACCCTTTTGGGTATGGTTACCTTCTAACTCCTGGACCCAATCGAAACAAGTGGGTACCAAAGTATATACATCATATATATTTTTTGCAGGTACACCACAACAAAGAGAAGACTATTTCGGTATCTCTATGGACGTATAATAAATAGTCTCGTATGCTCTTTGAAAACTATCTATGCTTGTTTTCTCTTACTTGTTCTCGATTACTGCTTTATCATGTTATATAAATTCTTTTTAATCGATGACAAAGGGGGAGAAAAAGTATAGAATATATATACATTATACACTAACATTTTGTTACAGAGAAACAAATGATAAGTACTTCTACGTATGCACTAACAAAATGTTGCAGAGAAGCTTTGTATTCAGGGGGAGATAAATATATGCAAGCATACATTCAGGGGGAGAAAATAAATAACTCTACAAGATTGCAAGAGGTTGTCATCAAACAAAAAAGGGAGAGAATGTTAGATCACAGGTTTTTGATTCATGACAAGGAAGAAGAGAAGATCAAAGAAAAAGTGATATAGGTTATGATTATCTATTTAATTATGTCTTAGAGGTGTTATATATTGTTAAAATTTGTCTTCAAGTATATAGCATACACAAATGCATTTACGAAAAGACACTTCGCGAAAAGACACATCGTGAAAAGACACTTCGCGAAAAGACACTTCGCGAAAAGACACTTCGTCACTTCATGAAAAGACACTTCGCGAAAAGACACTTCATGAAAAGACATTTCGCGAAAAGACACTTCATCACTTCGCAAAAAGGCACTTCGCGAAAAGACACTTCATGAAAGGACACTTCATCACTTCGCGAAAAGACACTTTGAAAAGACAATTCACGAAAAGACACTTCACGAAAAGACACTTCATATTTCCAACAGTCATATTTTACAACGGTCATATTTTACAACGACCATATTTTCTAACGGTCATATTTTCTAACGGTCATATTTTCTAACGGTCATATTTTACAACGGCCATATTTTCTAAAAGGCATCATATTTCATAAAGAGATTCCTTTTCATTTCTGAAAGGAAATGGGTGCATCTCTTTGATAAAACTCTTCATGGAAGTTGACAACTCTTCAACGATTATATATACATCAAAGCATTTTTTTTAGACAACCAACCGATTCTTGCTCTAATTTCTGATCTTACTTTTTAAATACTCTTGCATTCTAAAAGCTCCCAAATTCAAGTTACTTATTGAATCATTGATAATACTTCTCATATTTTGATTCAACAAGCAACTAACTTCCTTCAAATCTTCGCATTCAATCCATATACTTGAGGATAAGATTATAAGAAGGTTGTACTCAATCATTGACTAATCAGTGTTGAAAGAAGAACACAATCAGAAGTCAAACTCTTGTAATTGTCCTGTGTGGGTAAGCTTGTAGCCCGTGAAATCAAGTGGGTAAGCTTGTACCCCGTGAAATCAAGTGGGTAAACTTGTAGCCCGTAAATCAAGTAGTTGTGAACCTGTTCCTCCGGGTGAAGCGAGGGTGTTGTTTAGTGAAAAGCCGAAGAGGAGCTTCGGGACTGGACGTAAGACGGGAGGTCCGAACCAGTATAAAAATCCTGGTGTCGTTACTTTACTTTACTTTATCTACAGCATTTATATTTGTTAGTGATATATTTCTTGTTTGCGAATTTTTACCTGCGTAACTATTGAATAGCTTAAGTTATCACATACATTCCTCATAGCCATATTATAGATCCTGCACAAGTCGTTAACAACCGACATTTTCAATGGCTAGTGGGTAGATTATGTCTACGAAAATTTATGTTGTGTTTAAAAGTTTCGACACAAAAAGACGAAAAAGGGCTACGAATTATATGCATACATAATTGCTGACTGAACAATATATCAATAAATTTGTATTAATTTTGTCTAAAAATGAAAGTGTTATGCATATCTAGGTGTTCGACAATAGGAAAACCAGCAGTAAAACTTAAGGTAAAATACCGAAAGGAAGCACATTGCATATCCCATAGGTTTCTAATTTCACATACTATTGGTGCAGAACACAGAACATTTTAGTAAAAGATTCGCTGGATAACTTGAAGGTAAATGAACATGGTTCTGAATCTCTTATATCTCCCCCGAGATCTCCTCCAAGATTTTTTTCGCACTTGAACAAAATGAGACATCAGATCACATTCATATCTCTCAAGACACTCATATCATTCGAACTAATCAAATTTCATCCGAAATATGGATCAAAAACTCAATCTAGGATCTCATTTGAAATCATATCTTTTCTTCTTTTACATTTTTTTTCTTTTCATATTGGACTGATGAAACTACTTAATCCAATTACCATTTACCAACTCCTAACATATTTCATTACTTTTTGTCCAAATGAATTGCAACAGAAAAATTCATTTCATTTTTATGTTCAAATAAGAGGATATTATTTTATCATTACCAAATAAACTAAGCAAATTGAGCCATCATTCTTCTCTAAAACATTGATTTCAATTCATTTTTCATGTAAATCAAATATGTTATAAATTTTAATTAGACTTTTTTTTACTGCGAAAATTATAGTTAGATATCTCATTTAAACATCAATTCATACAAGTGGTTACTTCAAACTATCCTCCAGATATACATTAAGATCTGAGATGTCAATCCGAGATACACTCATCTGTCTCAAATCTCCTCTAGTATGATAAAATTTTGTGTGAAAATTCCAAGATGAAATGTGATCAAAATCCATGATTTAAAATATAAATGAATGGAAAATCATGACACAGATACAACCAAATTAGTTTGAAGCTGGAACATACATTAGATAATACATAAATTTCATTAAGATTTTGACTAAAAGCCATGAATATCTAGTTATTAATGTTAGGCATTTACACTGCAAGAAAAAAAATGTATCGTATGCTACTAGAGTGAAGTTTGGAGTTGTTCAGCATCTGAAAAGACTTGGAGAAGGCAAGGGATGCAAGTAGGGGAATAACCATTGAAGAACAAGAACTCAGGCAAAGAATGAGCATTGATTTTTTTGTGTGGAGGGGGGTGGGGGGAAGGTTGTTGGTTTTGCCACCAGGGTCGAACCTCAAAAGAGGTTCGACATCACTAGTCATTTGTATTGAGGGAGGCCTTGTCAAACCTCTAAGGATGAGCTACTCTTAGGGTGATTTCTTTAGGTTTTTAGGAGTTTCTTAGAGAATTTTCTAATTCCTGATGCGACTTCAAGCGATGTTCATGGTTCATTCAGATGTGTGTTTTTCACAACAATTTGGAGATTTTCAAACTTTGAATTTGAGATCGACAATAAAGATCACACCAATAAGAATGGAAGTTTCAAAGCAACAAACTTAATTATGAAAGGCGTGCCATGGAGCACAGCGCGGCGTTTGCGTATTTTTCTTTGTGGTGCGGCACACATGAAAATGTGCAGCAAGTGACGCAAACAGCGCACGATGTAAAAATAGCACGCAGCACAAAATGATGAGCATTTCCATTACATTGCTATTTTTTGTTTATTTTTATTTATTTTTTCGCTTTTTATAATCCAAGCATAAAAATTAATATTCATCGTATTATGGAGCATTAAAGATCTGATATTCTTGAAGCATATCGATGATTATAGTAAATGAATAACAAAAAATATGGATGATGTTTTAATGTTGAAGATGATCTTGTATTTGACGATGACAATGATGACCTGGTTTTTTTTTTGGGAGAGGGGGGGGGGGCGTTGTTGCTGCTTGAGCAACAAGTGTGGAGGAAGCTCTATATTCGAGTAGAAGAATGTCAATATCAAGAGATTTTTTAGCATCCGTTCAACTCTTTTACATCTCCACGAAGAAGAAACAAATCTAAGTGAAATAGATAAGGGAGATGTTGAAGCTTATGAATCTAATGATGCAGACGTTATTACATTTGAATTTTATGCTTATGATATTATATTTGATGATATTTTTTCTTCAAAATACCTAAAAAATCTTTGTTGTGTATATTTAGCGAAAATACTGAATATCTAACCTATTATTACATATGTTAGACTAAAAAAATGGCACTAACACCCAAAAAGTCACGTATAGAACATGAAATATGAATAAGTAACTGTAAAAAGCAAAAAAAGCAAGACAATAGCAATACATGTTCGTACGTTTTATCAAAATAAAAGTATGAAGTCGAGAGCAGATGGCTGATTCTTATTTGCTTTAATCTCGATCTCTCGTCTCTAGGCTGAGATCGCATGGTAGCTGATAAACAGTTAAGTTGCTGTCATCTTTATGAGGATCCATAGGCCCAATCATGGCCAATGGAGGTTTAGCCGGTGCCTGACTTGGGCACCTAAGTGTATTGTTTTAACACTTATCAAGTGGAAACCAATCGTCATCGATGCGGTTGATAGCAATTGATCAATGCAAAGGTTAGCTAGGTTCCCAAGGAGTGAATCATAAGACATATGTCCATCATGTCATATGAGAGAAGTGTAGCTTTGTAATGTTGGGGATCTTTGGTCGCTTTCTAGTATCCCGTTACTGAAAATTATCGTCACTAAGATCATATGAGTCGTCATCGGAGCAAGGTCCGGACTGCTCCATACCAATGTCATTTGATTCAATCACTTGGGTAGGTTTATGTCATGTAAACCAAGCGGTCACCATTTATTCAGGAATAGCATCGGTTGCATTGGTGAAGTCTATATGCCATCGGAACCATTAAAAAGAGGCTGTCGGAAATAGTCTTTCCCACATATGCAGTCATGGTTAGCATGTTGAATTTGCATAGAAACTCTCCATGTTGAATAACATCAGTAAATAAGAGTCATGGCTCTAGAAAGAGTCTCAGTCGTTACCTTTTTGTTGTTGATATTCTCGGACTAACCGCTGAGTCTTTGTTGTTAAGCCTTGACGATTAATGGGATTACCCAAAAAAAAAAATGGAAATGGCGCTGTCTCGGATTAAACTTGTCTTCGGGTCGGATCGAATCCAACGTGTCTTCGGGTAGGATCGAACATGTCTTCGGGTCGGGTCAAACATGCCATTCGAACCGAGCACTACGAGACGAGGACCTCGATCCGAACGCCATCAACCCAAAAATTTTCGAGCCGAACACTTCATTTCCGGTCTTTGTTAATTGCAGAACTGACGAAGTTGTTGGAATGGTAGGATATCCTCTTCGGACTTGGTGATCCAAAAAATAGACTGGAAAATCCTTAGATGTTGAGATTTTTCATTCCTCAGTGAAAGCACCAAAAAATGGTTCTAACACCTAATAAACTAGGATTTTGAACAGATTAATAAAAAAAATATAAAATGAAAACGAGAAACAATCAGAAAACACATGAGATTTATAGTGATTTAGCGTTAACGAGCCTACGTCCACTCTATAATTCTTCTATTCAACAAAGAATTACAATTACAACACTTAAGATCTTCAAACACTCAAGATACAAACAAATTTCTCTCGAGCATGTTGAGATTCACTGAAATATTGTGAAGACATCGTTCGGGTCGAACAAAAATGGCGGTTGCTATATGGAGCTTCAATATTTCAAGTGGTCAAAAGTCCACATCGCTCGGCCCAAAAGCGTAATGTATCTCACTTCTATCAAGAAGAGGTCCGGCAAGACCCTGCGCTTTTTCTGGAAAGACTTAATGCGGTGGTGGCGTTGATGGATCAACCGGAATTGTCCATGGTACTTATCGCTGTTGTGTAAAGCATCTCGGATTAAACAGACTTCAAAATCTCTCTACAATGAGATTTGCCCAAAAATCTTGGTGAATTCTATT
The DNA here is from genome assembly GCA_030737875.1 of Allium sativum. Taxonomy (NCBI): domain Eukaryota; kingdom Viridiplantae; phylum Streptophyta; class Magnoliopsida; order Asparagales; family Amaryllidaceae; genus Allium; species Allium sativum. The sequence goes on along the minus strand of CM060919.1, from coordinate 724,316,989 downwards.
TTGAGGCAGACACGATTCCCACAACAAGCGGATGCTAATGTCAAGATGGATGATCTTGATCTTTTCATGACAAAGGATGGAGGACCATCCAACTCTGAAAATGATAAGGATAAGGGAAAAACCCCGGAAGAGAATGGCAGGAATGTTCAATTCCGGAAAGGACCAATTTTAGTGATCAAGACTACAATCTTGTTTGTTAAGCTCAATGGAACCAAGCATGAGAAATAAACTTAACGAGAGTGTGATGAATATTTCGGACCATGCTGGAACATGAACGAAGGGGCTCGGTTAACTTCCTAACGACGTCCCTTCGCTTGTATCTTTACGAGCTTGCTCAACTCCACGACTAATCAGATAAGAGTAACTAAGTTCGCTGACGCTCGATGAGGCAATCCTCAATTTCTGACTAAAGTGAAGGGACGACGCCCTAAGCAAATGTAATTCGACCATTCACGCATTCAACTCTAGCTCTCGCTGACAAGAGAAAGGGTATAAAACGACTTAGGTCGACTAAGATTGCTAAACCCGCAACTTTAACCCGATGCAACGACGGAAATTATAAAGGCTTAAGGACTGGATGTCCGATCGACTAAGCCTAACCCCCACCGATGCTGGGGACATAAGCACTGACTTAGCTTGCCATCCACTGGCGCTGGGAGCACGAGCGTTGAATCACAGACTGACTTTGAACATGACTTTGACTTGGCGCGTGATTCAAAACATACACACTATATCTTCGGAACATGACATGATTCATCTTACCCGTTCAAGCGAGTCAGCTTACGGATCAAGCGTGATTTTAAAGACTTAAATCGCAACTACATTGAATGAAAAAAATGAGATAAACTTCTCTATTGCCTTACGATTGTGACGATCATACCATATATGTGATCATTGGACTATAAAACGATATGGATCGACCATGGATTTCTGGTACTCTATTAATATGATCCAGAGTGATCGCAGTTTTCTGACTTCTTATTGTTACGATTCAATGCGACCATGGATTCCTAGATTAATATCCTGATGTCGGGATAGTCCAAAGTTAAGTGCAAATGTCAAATTCATATGCCAATTCTGATGTGCTCTATCTCAATGGTCCAATATTCTCTCAGAGTCCAAAAATTCTTATACTACCTCATGACTTAGATAACTACTCCATACATCAACTTATATGTAAAAGAAGGTTTGACTCGACCATGCGCTTGACTTGCACGAGAAGACATCGTTTGGCAACGACCTATGTGTATAATCACACCCGAGATCTGACGATTCAACATAACTTATGGTGAAATAATTTGACCTCTTGATTCGGCGAGGTTTAAATGATTACTTGATCATCTCCACTACCCTGGCCATAGGCTTAGGCCCGATAAACACCAATGAAAGCAATGCGGTATATGACAAGCTATTTACGCAGGAAAGAGTCCAAGTGGAGGAACTATTCAAGAAGACACAACAATTCGATACTGCCTTCTTAAGTATGAATGACGTTCCAAAGAGGTGTAGCTCGACCTATTCAAAGCACATCCCGTATGCTACGTGATGTACTTTAGGAGGGGAAATGTTGACCCGCCTTTTGGCAAGGTCGTAACGCTATGAACTACCGCTGGCAGGGCCAATTAGGGCTCAAGCATGGGCCTAGACAAACTCGAACATCGTTGGCTCAACCCCCCGCTCGGTCACCTTTGGGCTCGATTAACCCATCAACATTGAAAGCATAACCGGGTCGATGAAGGTCAACATGATTTGGGAGAAGCTTGGACAACATCAACTCAAACAAGGCATGAAGGCGCAGCTCGATGTGGGCCCAACCACCTGTAAATGCTCAATCAATGGGACATAGCATGTTCTCGGTTCGAAGAAGGCTTCGGGTCGAACAACCCTCAGATCGAATGGATTCGGGTCAAACATCCACCAGCGAAGTTAACTAGATGAACCAGCCCAGATCGAAGCCCCCGATTCGAAGAATCCGGATCGAATGGATCTCGGTTCGAATAGAGCTCGGTTAGAAAGTTGCACGAATCGAACAGTTCGATCTGATCCGAAGTGAATATAACTGTAGCTTCTACCACTTTCCCCACTAACTCCGAAGATTCCGGATTTGGAATCACGTATCCACGATTCAAACCAACTAGCCACGAATCAACCCACTACCCTAATATAACTGTTGCCACTATCCTCTTATATTTCCAATTCGAAGGCCACGTGTACAGAGAAAACCGAGCCTATAAATACTGCTTTTTAAAGAGAATTCGGGGATTTTTTTTCTTGGGCCTGGACAAGCTCCCTACAATTCTGCGATGGCTGTCAGCCATCTAATCTCGAAATATTTGCTATTTTCATGATTATAATTCGAGATAAACATTAGAAACGGGGTTGTATGAGAGATTCTGACAATCTCATTCATTATAACTCCAATATTCTGACATTACTGAGAGATTATGAAGTGGATGTAGGCTCATTAACGCCGAACTACTATAAAAATGTTGTTGTCTTGTGTTTTCCTGCTTTTTTCAATTACTTATTCATATTTCATGTTCTACACGTGACTTTTTGGGTGTTAGTGACTTTTTTGGTCTAACAACATATATATTAATTTTATAATAAAAAATTAAAAAGATGCACACCATTTGTTGTATCGTACGTCAAGGCTCTAGAAAGGTTTTGCACCCTTTTTGCGCCATGCACCATTAATAACTATGGCAACAAGAGAATTTAGGACCGATGAGAGTGAGTAGCAACTACATGATTCATATAGGAGTTTACACTCAATGCAATGAGCAAGCAAACAAAATGGAGTTGCATGAGAGAGCGAAAAGCACGACATGGTGGATTTTGCTATTGACGTGCATGTCTACAGATAGTTTATGACTAAAGGCCCTATGTACGTCATAACTCATAAGAGATCAAAACAATGCACGGCGGGACACACATCATCGATTAAGATGGACCAACAACATTAAAGGTAGATGACCAATCATACGACCTTTTTTACATTTGATTTAGTGAATAACAAGCATCAATCCTTCCACGAGATGCATAGTGGAATCGGTTCGGTATCGGAACTTTGTATTCAAAAAATCATTACCGCACCGACTTTCTATGGTAATAGAAAAATCATACCATTACCAACCAAAAAAATCGGTTACCAACAGTTCGGTTTATGGTTGGTAGAGGTTGGTAATAAGATTTTGCCATTTTCAAGTATGAAATCTTTTGTTTACAATATTTCATGTTAAAATATTAAATATTAAAATTGTTTTTTTTTTTTTTGTTATTATATTATTATTTATCTATCTTATTTTATGTAGTCAAACATGCAAGAAAACATTATGAATGAACTAAAATATCATTTAAATTGTACTGTTTCTACGATATATGATAAAAATTGCACCCAGTCTTGTATCTAATAGCATTTTCCTAGGTATTTCATTAAATCATTACAGATTAGAAGTTCGTTGTTATGTAATAAACATATATGATAAAATATAAGAATATACACATATATTGCTTAAAATATGTGGTAGGCATTACCACTATTAATGCTCAACTACCATTGTCAGTACCACATATTTTAATGTGTTTTGGAACACTGTACCAATCAAATCGATTACCAATTGTTCGGTACCACTTTCGTAGTAAGCAGTTGGTAATGGTTGTAAGCGGTAATACGGTAAAAATGTCCAGGCAGCCTGGATGCAAGGTTAGTTGGGTTGTGCAGTGCGTCATCTAAGTATCATACATCCAAGCGCACTATGAGTATACACGCACTAAAAAAAGAAAACACAAGAAGAAAAAGAAGAGAAAAATAAAACGGGGAGGAAATCAAAAAGTTACCTGAGGCTTTTATGCACCCTACTGTGAAAATCAGCATTTACATTAGGCTTCGCAGAACCAAAAACACCTGCTTTATCAAAACACGTTAAGAATTAATTCATGATTGACAATTTGATATTTCAATCACAAACAGATTTAAATCACCTGCAGATTGTGGCTTCAATCCCGCGAATAATTTATTCGTAAAGCTGGGAAAAAAAAAAATCCAATCAACGAATTAGCATCGGTTCAAATTATATAAAAGCACACTGACAATCACACGGAAATTTGAGTACTGAGATTTCACCTCGGAGAAGGCTTTGGGTCCGCGCATACAGCATGTAAACATGTGGTGTTGAGAGAAATGGACATTTTTCAGGTTCAAACTGAATAAATATTATACTTGAGTTCCCGAGTTTGGGAAGCTAAAGTCTAAGGATTAGAGATTGGACACAAGAATCTTTTTCAGGAATTATAGAGGACACTGCGGTGTCCAGTATACACCCGTTTACCCGCAACTCGCATCTTGAATGTAGAAGCAATGAGACTTGCACCGGATATGTCCGACCAGTACTAAATGGTGAGAAAATGGACCATTTGCAAAATTCTATTTAGACCCTAGAAATTGTTGAGTTCATCCAGAAAAATCAATGAAAAAACTGCTTTCAGTTGCTATTTTTTTTCAGCATACCTCATAGAGTCATACGAGAAGCCTTTAAGATATCTCGTAGGGTTCATATGTTGTATCTTAAAAGCACGGGTATTTTTATCGTTTTGACCCATTTTTATCTCACTAATAGCCTAGTATTTGAAAATATTGCAAAAATATCCTACTTCTAGCCAACTCAGCGATGAGTTGGCCAGATTGTACCGGCGTAACCCAGGATGCGCCGGTACACGTGTACACTGACGCAATTCCGGATTGCACTGCAGATTATTAAAGAGAAGTCAGCTATGTGTTTACTTACAGGCGCAATCCTGGATTGCGCCTATAAGCAAACATAGAGCTTATTTGCTCCCTGATCTGTTTTTCCCCATTTAAAAACCTAGGGCACAATCTAGGATTGTGCCCCGAGTATAGGCTCCAACTTTTAACTTGCATTTGTAAATCCATTTTCACCTACTTTTCCATTCGTCAACTTTACCAAAATCTTTCAAAAAGAAACAACCCAATAACCCTTTTTCACCAACTTTTCCATTCTCCTACTTTACCAAAATATTTCACAAAGAACAACCCAATATTCCATTTTCACTTCCACTCAAAAATTAGATAGCATGGGTTAGTGCACTTGTTCTCTTTAGGAGGATTTAGCTTAAAGTCAAAGGTACTTACATTTCCCTCCTATTTTCGTACATTGAATGTTATACAATTGTCCCCTCTCCCCTCAAATTTTATTTCATCATTTAGTAGGATGGATCAATGGGAGATTGACGGCGAAACTTTAATGAAGTATTGAGAAAGTTTGGAGTCAGGATCGTATGAGAGCATGAGGGATGTTAATCCTCCACCACAAGTCGCCAATTGTTCATCGACCAAGTAAAGAAATTTGCCCTGAAACGGAAACGTCTAAATTGGTTGAACTCCGAGATCATCTCCCTAGTGCACCAAAAAGTATTTTGTCGCGGTAGATGGAGGTAAATATATTAATTGAGGCCGAGCACTAGCAGTCAGGGAGCCAGTACCAAGAAAAATTTGTTATTGCAGATCAGACTGCTATGAACAAAAATAGAAGCGTTAGTACAGGGCGTAGGCTCTACAAATGTAGTCGCTATGATAGGAGTCTCCTTTATCCGAACACCTTCCGAGTTTGTAATTATAGCGAGTGGGTTGATCCTCCGATGTGCCGAAGAGGACATGAGTATGCTTTGGAGATGCAGGATGAAAATGAACGACTAAAAAAGGAGATGACGAAACAAAAATTACGTTTGGAAAAGGAAAATTTCCGTTTGAAACTACTTAACTCGGACTTAGAGTCCAAGCTCCCACAATATCCCAATGAGTAGTTTGGACTTGTGGCATGTATCAGTGTATCCAAATGTTAATGTAGTTTGCAACAATGTATTAATTAATGTATGTATTGCTTGAATGTACGAACGAAAGTGATGAATATATGGTCATTGCAAATTGACATCAACGTACGAAAGAAAAAAATTCTTCTACAAACAACAATAATACTAGTTGTTCAAACATAAACTACAATACTAAAGCCTAATTTACTGAATTACAACGACTTCTTTTATGATATATCACTCCGCACTTACTGCTTCTATTCATTTTAGGAGCCTGCATTTCATTCATGGTTCTTTTAATTCTTGTTGATTTAGGTCTCCCAGCTGCCCTACGCACTGTTGGCGGCAATACAACTGGTCCTTCAAATTCACCCCAGTAACGTTTATCTAGAACAAGATGAAATTCTGGTTTGTAAGTTGCGTGGTAACTCTGGACCGTATACCACTTTGAAGCAAAGTCATGATGGAATCGATTTAACACCATTGGCTACATTTGAACAAGCCGCCATTACATGTTCGCATGGAAGGTGTTGCAGTTACGGAATGTTGCATGTACAAGAACATGTGTTTCCATCGATTAGTACCTTGTACTCATTGCCAAATGCATAATCACTCCCCACTCGCCTCCACTATATCGGACAATGCGGCAACGTCTTGCTTCACTTGCCCTTTCAGCTATCTTTGCCTTGCATCTTGGGGTTAACTGTGTCATCGCTGACATACCAAATTCTCTTCGTTTACAAAAATAATCTACCGACTGAAAAAATGTGCGAGCAACTAAAGCTTTGACAGACAATGATCGTGCACCTCTAAGTACACCGTTAAAGCTTTCAGAAGCATTTGTCGTCATGACATGAAATCTTCCACCGTCATCCTTACACAAATCCCAACACTCTTCCTTTCCCCGCAAACTACGCTCAATTCAATTATGTGCTTCAACATTGGTTATTTTAATTTCGTCACGAATTCGTTGATATTCAATCACCTCTGAAGCACATACTACTGCATAAAATAAACCTGTCAACCTTTTATCTTTATATCCAGCAGCTTGAAAATTGGATTTTAGATGCTTTGCGCAATATCTATGTTTGTGAGGGTATCTCCAATGATTCTCCAAGGCTACCGGTACTCCTTTTATTCTATCAAAAATGAAAGTGATACGTCGATTGTTAACACTATGAATGAATGTTCGCATACACGCAAAAAACCAACCCCAACTATCGGTCGATTCGAACTCAGCAATCCCATAAGCCAACGGGTATAGTTGATCATTCGCATCTACTGCAGTTGCAACTAGTAACATACCTTTGTACTTACCATATAAATGTGTGCCGTCTATGCAAAGCAAATGTTGACAATGTACAAATCCTTCAATGCAAGGCCCAAATGCCCAAAATGCTCTTTCAAATACACCACATTGTTCAGTTACTACATGCCCAACACTTCCTGGATTAGCTTTGACCAGTTCGTCAAAATACTGTCGTAGGGTGGAGTACGACTCCGCCCAGTCACCATATATACGTTCAGTTGCTTTGCTTAATGCCCTTCATGCTTTAATATAACCAATTTTTATAAATAGTTGTTCCTCTATTAACACTTGCACTGCCCCAGTAGTAATACTCAAATTCGATTTCACAAATGGCATTATCTTCAAAACAAAAAACGTGGACGTCGCTTGCTTGTGATTGGAGTTCACTGTTGGATTTACACAATTATGTTCAGCTGTGTATTTTTTGATAATCCACCAACCTTTCGGCGATTTTTTAGATTCAGTGGCATGTATTCTCCATGGGCAGTTAGGATCGATGTTGTAAATAGTCGTGTATTTCTTTTTGTTAGAACGGATCGGCTTAAACGAAACTACATGCAAAATTGACCATTCACTTAGTTGAACAAGGAACTTACTTTTGCTCTCAAACGTCATACTGACTTTGAATCCATTATGAACACAAGATGATGGGAAAATTTCATTGGTGAATTGCATATTAGCAACAACGGATCTAGCCAACATTTGTGCATTGCATAAATCATCGTCTAACGGTATCTCGAACTCCGGCTCCTCATCATCACTATCTTTGGGAGCATTGTCTTCGACTCCAAAATCATAATTTAAAGGAGCATTGTTTACTTGCATTACATCACTATCAGGAATGCTAACAACGGTCATGCTATCAAGTGAAGGGTCTGGATTTACCTCTCCAATGTCCGGCTCATCTATTTCCATATCGATGTCGGGAATATTTGGTTCTAAGTTTGATTCTACTTCGGTAGCTTGTGTTGGATAACTGTAGTACGCAAGCGGGAAATTTTGAGTAAATTTTTATATGCAACATAATCCTATATCAATAACACAAATAACTTACTGTTGGCTTATGTGATACAATTTGGAGGGCGTTGGTTGCATAGGAGAAAGAACGATAGCTTGTTGACGGTCCAGCAATAGTTTGTGTTGCGGAGTAATTCGGAACACAACTGAAAGATACAAAATAATTTTATTATCAAACACAAAACAATGGTAATATCATGCAATAGCAGAATTCTGAAGTTTGAGTTATCCTTGACTAATATTTGCGACAGTATCTTGCATCGGATATTGATAGATGGGTTGCGATACTTGTTGAAAATTCACGCATGGATTATATCCAAAACACATTTGTTGTTGCGAATAATTGGGTATGCTAGAAGGCAGATACAGATAGTAGGTTACTGGAGCCACTACGACTGGAGTTACATGTGGCTCTGCCGACAATCTTCTCTCTTTTAAAACAAATAATTTTATAGATTTTGACACGGCGGATAGTATAATTTCAACGTCATCGTCATCTCGAATTTTTATTGCCTTAGCTCCAGAATCGCCCGGCTAATTGCAAACTAAATCAATGTCAAACTCATCCGACTTAATTTTAGTAGCTTTATAGACAGCCGCTTTCAATTGTAAGAAGTTTGTCCCTTTTAAAACTTTTTCCAGTTTACTAAATCCACCATTATGTGTTCCACAATTATGTTCATCAATAACCAAATCCCCATCATAGTAGCATATAGTAGCGATATAATTTGGAGCCATTTTAAGTAGAATACAAGACTAAACGAACTTAGATTCTTAAATGGAAAACAAAATAAACTCTAAAAAACAAATCCATACCTTTTGATAATCTAACAACAACTAACCTCGTGTACTGTACAAATAAATTCACAAACAAAAATTCCTGTTTTGTTGAATAACAATGAAGGATCTGAATTTTTTATTCTAGTTATGGGTTATTTTGTAGAGGATTGGAGAATGGGTAATGTAAAGGGTAAAGTGAGTCATTTATTATTTATATGCACCGGGGCGCAATCCTGAATTACGCCCCAGTGCGTTTTTTCTTTCCGAAACTGGCGCAACCTGGAAATGCGCTAGTACATTTTGAATTGTACACGTATACCGGTGCAATCCTGGATTGCGCCAGTACAATCTAGCTAACTCAATGCTGAGTTGGCTAAAAGTGAGCTATTTTTGCAATTTTTGATAAAACTGAGCTATTAGTGAGATTAAAAAAAAGGCCAAAACGAAAAAAAATACCCTAAAAGCGCCACGTAAGGGCTTTATGAGATGCGGGCACCTCGTAGGGCCCTTACGAAGAAGGATAAAATTGATTTTTATTAATTATATACGGATGAACTCCAAAAAATGTTATATTCCTTCCATTCTTTTCAAACTTCTAGGTGACTTAAGTGAATTTTAGGGTTTAAATAGAATTTGCCTTTGTGAAAACTTGAACTTTTTTCATGATATCAATAAAATACATACTAATAATATATTTCACATAATATTGCTTCTATTCTCAGAAATAAAAATAATAATATTGATGCTTATATGGCAAATCTGGTACAAACCTTTTATCAAAAAATATAAGTATGAATTCTCAAACAAAAATTGTATTGCTAATACTTCCATTCGTATAATAAAATAAGTTACACACAATGAAAAACATTTGTTCCTTATACTTGGACATATCAAATCGGCTGAGTTGGAGCAAAATGGATTCGCTCAATATTGATCCAATCGATGGACGATCCTAACCCAACCTATTTTACATATGCAGACTAGCCTACTTGACCCAGTTAAATAAATACAACAAAGTAAGATAACAAATGTACAAGTGTTTAACGGAAAAATAAACTAACAACTAAAATTGCATTAAATATCAAGAAAAAGAACCGCGTCAATGGATAAGCAGCACTGAATGCAAAAAAAATTATATCAATTGTTACAAAAAATGCGGCAAAGAAGATGAAAATTAAAACAAATTAATCAGAGCCTACAACAAATAACATTAGAACTACGTCCAAATAACATGAGAACTAAACCAAATATTCTATAACATAAATATTAGGTATATATAAATCATGAATCTACAACAAGAAAGTACCGAAGCATACAAAAACAAACATATTCTTAGCATACTACATATTTAAGGCTTGTTGCATCTTCATAATTCAAGTTTTTTTCCACAACCTGCATAGAACAAGAAACAAAATGAATTATGTCCTATAACAGATACAAATTACTAATTTGTAGATTTAAAATGTTTTACAGCTGTAGATAACACATAAACTAGTCATATATTGGACAGTTCTAGCATGATTGCTTGCACTATTAACAACACTAGTGCGAACCCGTGTTACGCACACGGGTAGTTTGATTATTAATTTAGTACTTTTGGGCATTTAAATTAATTATTATTGTAATAATAGTTGGCAGTTAATGTTGGACAAACAAAACTTCTGCCAGGTGCTAACACTTCAAATAACTGGAGGTATGCGGAAGCGACTGTATCAATAGGTTTAAGCCAAATGTTTTATCATTTCTTATTGGAGGATTAATACAAATCTGTAAGCTATTCCAAGAACTGTTCTACTGTCTGGTGATTGTAAACACAGTTATATTATGTAAGCATAACCAAATCCTTATAACGGGAGGATAAAATTTGACATTTCATAACATAAATACCGCTAAAAGGAACAAATAATTGGATAAAAGTTCACATTCCAAGTACTCTACTATGTCATATTTAAGTGTTATATGTCAAACTGATTCAAATTTACATATCTAAAATGTTATACGTACGAACAGACACATAGATAAAAATACTTGTAAAGATATTGTAAAGCTTCAATGTTGACAAATTTATGTGCAAAAAAACAGTCGCTCTCATCTTGTCGCCTGACATTTGCAGAAGGCTGCAATGTTTTGATACACGCATCAAATCTTGAAGTGGTCAGCAACCACAACAAATCTATCTTCGATTTTTCATCATGTGTCTTCCTATTCTCTCTCTGACGTCATATCACTTTTCCCAATAAACAAATCACACAAGTTTACAGTAATGAAATTATGTGATAGCTGCCACATCATTAAAGAGTTTGTGAAATTTTTTTGTTCATGCCTTTTGTATTTCATAAAGATTTTACATGGAAATTGCTATGCTGCAGAAAATTATTAACGATCCAAGTCACAATTGTCGATGCATGGATGCGACAATGCATAAGTTAGTTATATTTGATCCATGCTATAGTAGATGAACAGAAGCCAATGTATTCACCCTTAGAGTTTGCTTGAATACTTAAGAAGAAGAAGTCTATACCATACAAAAACCTACAACTGCGATCATTATTCAAATTTCTGTTTGTAGATAAGGACTCCAAATTTTCCTTATCAATGGAATAAACTTTCAAATATACAACAGAAGCAAGTTATAAATAAATTACAAATAATTGTAACCTGTTTGTATTTTCAACACAGTTCTTCTAATATTTGTTGAAGTCCCAGAGATTGATGGTACTAACCTAAAATTAGTCCATGAAAGTGCAAAGAATGCTTCATGTTTAACAAATAGACATAAAGAACTTAATAGTTCAAGTACTAAATCAAGCAGGGTCCCATTTTAGAAATAAAAAGTTATTTGGAATAACCATTTACTCCGTCATATTGGATATGAATTATTTAACTTTGATCTTACAACATCCTTCTCCTAAAGAAATATTAAATTTACTTGCATATTATTAAGAAAAAGGATGAGCCGTAAACACTAACTACTTATCATAGGAAATACTGTACATAGGTATTTAAATGTGAAGGCAAGAAATTTTAACTGAAATTGTAATTTGTACCAAAGCACCAACAGTATTTGTAGCAATTCCATATTTCACCGAGATCACTTCATTAACAACTATGGTGCTAAGATCACATAAGATTTTTGTAAATAACTATTTCTGTGAAATCAATGTCCGATCATTTGACTGGATAATGCATGTAAACCTATATGTCTGACTATGTGGCACTAACATAACCTACTATAACGCATCATGTTTAGGTGTCAAATTATTTCAGTGGATATATTATAGTTAAATAACCATCAAACAATGAGTACAGGCTTATATTTATCTTTTCATTACATACCCACAAATTGTATGCCAAATAGTTTACTTCTACTACCAGTCAAAGCTACTCCTTCCATTCCTACATCACAATGTTATCAATTAGATCATCTACCACTTTAAAAAAGTTGATCGTTTTACATCTGTGCCTAAGCAACATCGTTGTCCCATTCTCATTGCTTGTAAGGATTTTAATCTGATAAAAACAGGATGATTCATGGATGCAAATTTGAAAGAATCATTGTCGTTGAATCCCTTACAACTTGAATATACCCTCAATATATCTATGGATTCACGTACATTAGCACCACGGACACTTGCCTGGAGATAATAACATAACTCAAAAGAATAATCCTATAATTAAAAATTAGATTTACAAAAGATTGCGACATCTTAAAATATTGTGCTTAGACTTTAGATAAATTGAAGTTGTAGTATCACTAAAATAATGATTTTATGTACTACTCGATTGCATATAATATCCATCTTAGAGTAGTTTACATAGATCTGCTTATCTAATAAGTTTTTCTTCAATCTAAATGAACACTAATTAACTCATGTATCTTGATAAACTTCAATATATGCTTATCTTGAAGTAGTCATCATGTTACACATGTGTCTAAAATCAAAGTCAACATACGAAGAGTTAAAAATTCATCATAAGACTGTTGTGATCTAAAGAAACTTGCACATGTCCATGTTCATCATAAGACTACTGTTAACGTCTTTTATTAATTCACTCAAATGTCATAAAGGATCCAAATATGAATATTGGTGCCACCATTTCATCATGCAAGGTATAAGATAGGCTCGCCTAATTTATTCAAATTCAGCTACAAATATGACCTTTCAAATTTACGTAAGTGTAAATAAGTAAGGTTTATTCGTTAGTAAATTCATTAGGCAAATACAAATGTCAAAATTAGAAAGGCTAAAGGAAAAGATGTAAGTAATAGTAATTAGTTATACCAAGGAAAAAATGAACACAATGAGGATAACAAACAAACCGTTAAAAATATATACAATACTAAAAACTGATTTCGACAATTAAAGGTCTATAGTATACTAAGCTCTTTTTTTAGTAAAGTCCAATTTCATGGAACAACCTCATTTAAACACTTAACTTAGAAATTTATTAATTACATAAGAACTAAGTTGTTACCAACAAATCAAGAAGTGACAATAGGTAGAAAATTAGTGTGTAAACAAAAATAATAAGTAAAATCCCAAAACAAAACAAAATAAAATAAAAATGTTAGTCAGCCTGGAAATAACCAAGCAAACAAAGACTGAAAAACGAATAATAGTAAATGCTAATACAATGATGTAAAGATACGAAATTTTCAAAAAGCCAATATTAGTAGGGTTAAGGAAAGCAAACGAACATTAAATAATTAAACATAAACAAAAAATAGCAATACCAGACAAAAATAATAAATCCTATTTCATTTAGGTAGCAAAAAGTGTAAACCATAGTCTAAAATCAAACAGAAGAAGTTTATATAGCATTCTGACTAAAAAGATGTATGAAAAGAAAGAAGAAAGATACAGCTGACATAGTGCTTTGTAATAAAAAAAACATAATTTCTTTTAACCAAGTAACCACCATAAGAAGACTTGGCATTAAAGGAAACTACCAAGTATCTATTTTAATTTTTAACCATTTAAACCCATGACATTACCTTATTCATTATCAAAATGAGGATTCATTAACGTAAACAAAACTAAGATTCTCAATGCATAGTGGTTTGTGTCAATATGCAAATCCATCCGCAAATCAATTTGTCTGGACTTTGGATAAAAGGTAAGAAACTTATTGTTTGAACATTATTTTTTCACTTTTAACATAGCTCAATTTTCTTGGACATCTTCAAATGCTACTGTTGGAAAACAATGGCTGAGTCGCGGACTAGGTCGCTTTCTTGAAGACGATTCGGCGATCTGGTCAGAGGTGCAAACCAGTTTGCTCGTTCGCCGCCGCCTCTAAGATAAAACAGCCTCTAAACAGAATAACCGATTTGCTTGCACAACAAATCAGTGCAGATTTGCACTTTCGAAAATAATATTGCTCGATTTTTTCTGAAAGAAAGATTTAATGGCGGAGGCTAGAAGAAAACAAAATTCGATATTCTTTTGTGTCTACAGATAAAAAATATATATAGAACGAAAATTAGGGTTTGGGAGAAAAAATCGGATCTGCTAAAATTTCGGGGGACAAAGTTTTTACCGTTGCAGAAAAAATTATCGGTGCAAAAAATAGTTTTCCATAAAAAAAAACGGTTCGAAAACTGCAAAGTTTTATGGTCCAAAAATATAAGTGTCTACACCACAAAGCCCAAGCCCGAGCCCGAACCGGACCGGGCCGGGTCGAGTCGAATCGGTCGGTCGCGTGTGTGTGGTGTTCATGATGCATGGTCTCCCTCCTCACAACAAAGCATGTATTGGGAGCCCAAAGCCCCAACACGATTTCTTAGAGACAAGTATAAATCCTTGCCTCTTTCATATAATCCCATGATGTGGGACTATTCACACATAGAAGCCATTCATACACTTATTCAACATTTTTAATAATTCACTTAATGTTTGTAAAACATTTCCAACAATCCCCCACTTGAATTTTTAAAAATATTTTCGAGCAATTTCTAAAACCATAAGATTGTGCATAAACAAAGGTGTCATCCGACTTGAACCTTTGCATAGTGAGTAAGATTCAGTTTTTACTAGAGTGACACGTAGTCTTGAACACTATTCCTGACATCAAACCACGCACAACCTTTTCTATAGTGCAATCAATTAAGCCCGTGCATTTATGGCCATGCACGTCTATCCTAGTTTAGTGAATGCTCTAGAAATTTTGCCCAAAACTCCATAGGAAACGACCACATTTCCACATTCACAAAGGTGAGTCTATCAAGAGTACTCCTGAAGGTAGGTACTCCACTCCAAATAGAGTATAGATCTCATTAAGAGTTTCTATTAACTCATCCTCTAATCACTTCAGGAATACATGCTTCTTGGTTTATTAAATAGCATGCTCAACTCCTATCACCACACAACTTGTTTTTACCCATTGAACCTAGTTCTTGGGATCTCCAGTCATTTAGGTCGGGTTACCATTGTGCGTGACTCAACAATCTAAGGGCAATAGTCCCATTCTTTTAGAAGAATTGTGGACTTTCTCTCTTGACAGTCCTTTCGTTAAAGGATCTGCCAAATTTTCTTCACTACGTACGTAATCCACTCTAACGGTACCTGTGGAAAGCAGTTCTCTAACCGTACTGTGCTTACGACGTATTTGTCGTCTCTTACCGTTATAATAACGGTTATGAACTTTTGCAATAGCCGCGGTACTATCGTAATGTATCAACACAACCGGTATCGGTTTTTCCCATAAGGGAATCTCAGCTAGCAGGTTTGTCAAATACTCTGCCTCTTCACTAGCTGTGGCTAGTGCTATCATCTCAGACTCCATAGTAGACTGAGCCAAAATAGTCTGTTTCTTGGATTTCCAAGAAACAGCTCCTCCAGCGATGCTAAATATATAACCACTGGTCGCTTTAGAATCATCAGATAAGGTATTCCAGTCTGCATCAGAATATCCTTCAAGTACAGCTGGAAAACTCTCATAATGTAATCCAAGGTTCATGGTTCGTTTAAGGTATCTCATCACCCTTTCAATAGCATGCCAGTGCTCTATACTAGGTCTACTGGTAAACCTGCACAATAATCCCACGACATAGGCAATGTCGGGTATAGTACAATCAGTGGCATACCGAAGGCTGCCAATGATGCTCGCATAATCAGACTGTCTTACACCTTCACCAGTGTTCTTAAATAACTTTACACTGTGATCATATGGTGTACTTGCAGGTTTACAGTCAAAGTAATTATATTTCTTTAGGATCTTCTCAATGTAATGAGATTGATCCAAAGAAATTCTATTTTCTGACCTAGTAATTTTAATACCAAGGATTACACTCGCCTCACCTAGATCTTTCATATCAAAATTGGCACTTAATAAGGATTTGACGGAGTTTATGGCATGAATGTTTGACCCAAAAATGAGTAGGTCATCTACATAAAGGCATATAATAGGGCAAATGTCATTCTCAGATTTGTAATAAATGCATTTGTCACTTTCATTAACTTTAAAACCATGTGAAATGATTAAGTTATCAAATTTTTCATGCCATTATTTAGGTGCCTATTTTAAACCATATAATGATTTATCTAATTTGCATACTTTATGTTCTTGACCATGTACCACAAATCCTTCAGGCTGGTCCATATATATTTCTTCGTCTAATTCACCATTCAAAAATGCGGTTTTCACATCCATTTGGTGTATTAACAAATTATGAATAGAGGCAAGTGAGACTAATACCCGAATGGATGTGATTCTAGTAACATGTGAAAAGGTGTCGAAGAAATCCATGTTTTCTTTTTGTTTAAAACCTTTGGCTACTAGTGGTGCTTTATATTTATCAATAGTGCCATCAGGTTTTAATTTCTTTTTAAGTACCTATTTACAGCCTATAGACTTACAACCAGGAGATAAATCTACCAAATGCCAAGTCTTATTGGATTCTAAAGAATCCATCTCATCATTTATAGCCTCTTGCCAGAAATCAGCATCTAAGGAAGATAAGGCCTCTTGGAGGTTTATGGGATCCTCCTCAATAGTAAAAGCACAAAAATCTGAACCAAAGTCTTTTATGGTTCTTGCTCTTTTACTTCTTCTAGGTTCAGCTTCAGAATTTTCATTAAGTTCTGTTCTAATAGGTATACTTGAAGTGCCCCCACTATTCCTTAATTTAAAAGGAAATTTAGTTTCATAAAAATCGGCATCATTTGATTCGATTATATTATGTGCACTAAGGTCATAAAATCTGTATGCTTTGCTATTAATAGCATAGCCTATAAATACACATTCATATGCTCTACTAGCCAATTTTATTCTCTTAGGCATTGGGTTTATGATTCTTTAAAATTTCATAAGGCGAAATTTTATTCTTAGATTTGGGGATTCTATTCAGAACATAGCATACAGTCAATAAAATATCTCCCCACCAATGTTTTGCTACACCAGAATTTAGTAATATGGCAACTACAAGTTCGGTAAATGTCCTATTTTTCCTTTCAGCTTTACCGTTCATCTCAGGAGAATAGGGTGCAGTTCTTTCATGTACTATACCATGTTGTTTATAAAATTCTAGAATTGAAGTGGATTCATATTATGTACCTCTATCACTACGAAGTCTCTTAATTTTCCTATTTGCTTGATTCTCAATCTCAGTTTTGAATGTTTTAAACATGTCAAAAGCATCACTTTTATTTTTCATATGGTATACATATGTGAAATCAGAACAATCATCAATAAAAGTGATAAAATAACGATGTCCTTGTCTAGTCAAAGTACCATCAAGTTCACATATGTCAGAATGAATCAAGTCTAAGGGTTCAGAAACTCTATCAACAGATATATGAGGTTTCTTTGTGATTTTTGCTTGTGTACGGAATTCACATTTCTCAAGTTCAGATTCTGTCAATTTAGGAATCATATCTAGGGTGCTCATGTTGTGAATTATTCGTTTATTAACATGACATAATATAGAGTGCCAAATATTAAAGTCACACAACATATAAGCAGAAGTAGTCACTTTATTAGTTTCAACATTCAGTTTAAACATACCCTCACAAGCATAACCCTTTCCCACAAAAGTTCCCTTATAAGTTAGGTTATACAAATCAGCCCCAATAACTTGAGTAAACCCAGCCTTATTAAGGAGAAAGTCAGACACCATATTCTTTCTAATCTCTGGAGTATGCATAACATCTTTCAGAATTACAGTCTTTCCAGAGGTAAACTTAATTTCCACATTGCCAATCCCTGCAACTTTAGTGGTGTGAGAATCTCCCAACAACACTTTCTGATTTTCAGCAGCCGTGTATGTAGAGAACAAGCCACGATCATAGCAGACATGGCGAGAGACACCAGTGTCTACCCACCAACCCTCTGATCCACCAACAAGGTGAATCTCAGTAATCATAGCCGTAAGAGGCTCTTTAGTTAGGTTAGCCTGCGGTGCAGAACTTGGCCTGTTCCGACACTTTCGTGCCATATGACCCGGTTTTCCACAGTTGTAGCATAGAAACAACTGTCCGGAATCATTCTTTTGGGCTGGTTTCTGCTGTCCTTTTGGGTTTCCTTGCGGATTCCCATTCTGTTTGTTGCGCTTGTTCTGATTCTTAAAAGATTTCTGATTTGGTTTCAGAACAGCGGGTGTGGTCTTTTTAGTGTTGTTGTTATTGACAATCAACACCTCTTCTTTCTGGTCCTGTTTGCGTGCCTCCTCCTCAATACGGAGGCGCGTGATCAAGCTTTCTAAGGAAAATTCCTTAGTCTTATGACATAAAACATTTTTAAAATCTTTCCAGCCAGGGGGTAATTTGTCAATGATAATAGCAATTTGAAATTGTTCGTCCAGTGCCATACCTTCGGAGATGATCTCATGAGCTATTTTCTGCAGCTCATGAGACTGCATCTCAACTGATCGGTCGTCAGTCATCTGATACTTTAGGTAGCGACTTACAGCATATTTCTTTGCCCCTGCCTCCTCTGTATCATACTTCTTTTTCAGTGCTTCCCAGATCTCCTTTTCTGTCTTCTCATCTGAGTTATAGTAATCATACAGATCATCGCTCAGTCCATTCAGAACAAAGTTCTTGCATAGATAATCTTGTTCAGTCCAGGTCTACAGTTGTTTTGACTGTTCAGTCCATGATGCCATCTTCGCTTCGTCAGTCTCGTCAGGTTTATCTGGTAGCTGTGGTTTTTCAGCAGTCAGCGCAGCCACAACCTTTCTGATCGTGAGGAAGAACTCCATCTTCTGACGCCATCGCTTGAAATGCAAGCCTTCGAATTTGAATGGAGCAGCAGTCACGAGAGGGTTCTGGAAAGCAGAGGGTGGAGCGGCATCGTCTACGCTTGAGTTCGAAGCCATTTTACAATGGCTGAGTCGCGGACTAGGTCGCTTTCTTGAAGACGATTTGGCAATCTGGTCAGAGGTGCAAACCAGTTCGTTCGTTCGCCGCCGCCTCTAGGATAAAACAGCCTCTAAACAGAATAACCGATTTGCTTGCACAACAAATCAGTGCAGATTTGCACTTTCGAAAATAATATTGCTCGATTTTTTCTGAAAGAAAGATTTAATGGCGGAGGCTAGAAGAAAACAAAATTCGATATTCTTTTGTGTCTGCAGATAAAAAAAATATATAGAACGAAAATTAGGGTTTGGGAGAAAAAATCGGATCTGCTAAAATTTGGGGGGACAAAGTTTTTACCGTTGCAAACTTTTACCGTTGCAGAAAAAATTATCGGTGCAGAAAATAATTTCCCATAAAAAAAACGGTTCAAAAACTGCAAAGTTTTATGGTCCAAAATATAAGTGTCTACACCACAAAGCCCAAGCCCGAGCTCGAACCGGACCGGGCTGGGTCGGGTCGAGTCGATTCGGTCGGTCGCGCGTGTGTGGTGTTCATGATGCATGGTCTCCCTCCTCACAACAAAGCATGTATTGGGAGCCCAAAGCCCCAACATGATTTCTTAGAGACAAGTATAAACCCTTGCCTCTTTCATATAATCCCATGATGTGGGACTATTCACACATAGGAGCCATTCATACACTTATTCAACATTTTTAATAATTCACTTAATGTTTGTAAAACATTTCCAACAGCTACATCCTTGAAATTGAAAATATGTGTTAATAAATGTCGCAAAACATGGCAAATTAAATTAATGTTTCAAAATAGAGGAAAGAGTCTATTCATCTATTTATCAATTGGCTCATGCAACAAAAATAATTCATCCATCAGACTTTACAATATAAAGATGAGACTGTCACTACATCAGCTAACATGTGCAAATAACATAATTCTAACATTTTCGGATACGTTACTCTAGTCTGTCAATATATCATACGTCGTTGAGTTAACAGAAACTGTAAGCCACATTTGAAACTCGAACCTAAGAAATTATATGAATTTCAAATAGCATTTTGACCAAGAAGATAAATGAAAAGAAAAAATAATAATACAACAGACATAAGATTTTATGTAGACAAAAAACGCAATATTTCGGCTAACCAAGTAACCACCATAAGAAGGTATGGCATTCAACAAAAATCATGAATCACTTAAATAGTTCATGGTCAATTCAATAACAGTACAAAAATATATATTAGTTCCCAGATTAATTAAGATGGATAATATTAGACTAAAGAATATGATTTTGTGTCAACTAAGAACATACCAAACATTTAGATAATCACAACAGGTTTATAAAGCAAATTCTGACAACTAAAGTGGGAAAAAAATAAACTTGTATCACATAGCTAAAATAAAGGACATACTATCACATTCCCCCCCCCCACCCCACCCCCTCCCCCAAAATACGGTAAGATAATTATAGTTTGAATATTATTTCTTACATTTTTTACGTACCTTGATTTTCTTAAACAGCCTAAAATGCCACATCCATATAAATTAAAAAGATGCTTTAGTAAATGTAGTAAAACATGATAAGGTAAATATTTCAAGACATTTGAAAGAGTTTGTTTACCTATGTATCGATTGCGCATGCAAAATAATAATTCAACCATCAGCCTTTACATTATAAGGCTAGGACCGTCATTGCTTCAGCTAAATTCATTTTGTCTACATAACATAATGCAAATGTTTTCGGATAAGCTTTTCTAGTTTGTCAATATATCAGAGGTCATTTAGGGAAAACACTGTGAGCCACAGTCTCAACTCAAACCAAAGAAGTTAAATGAATTTCAAGCAACATTCTAAACAAAAAGATATACGAAAATAAAGAATAATGATCAGCTACTTAAGTGTTTTTATCAAAAAAGGCAAAATTTTGTTTAACCAAGTAACCACCATAAGAAGGCAAAACATTGAATGGAACTACCAAGTATCTATTTTACTCATGAAAAACCATGAACTGCCTTATCCATAATCAGTATGACGTTTCGCTAATACGATCAAAACTTAAAATTCATTATATGCAGTTGTTACTGTCAGTATACAAAATCCCTCCACAAATCAATTTTGTGTGGATATTGGGAGAAGTAATTTTCTTTCGCAAGAAAATCCAATGATTAGCACCGATGTTAAGAAGCTTTTACATTTATGGAATCAATTGTATTGTAGTAATTGAATATGAAAATTTTATATTTAGCATAACAGGACGATTGGAAACATTGGAAATTCAAATAGCAGAAAGCTTGTTGAAACAAAAAGGATGCAGTAGCAATCATGTAAATGGATGAATTTGCTCAACCGGACAATTAAAGTAAATTACATAAATTAGTATAAACATAAATGGCACGGAACTCATTGAAACAAACTGGTAACCAATTCATGCTCATAAAAAAGTAAAAATTTAAATACAAACATAAACATAAAAAACGTGGCGTTAAATTAAAGGAGCAACCAATAAGAGTTGAAGTTCAAACCAAGTAAACAGTATATATAAACCAAACTAAATTAGTAATCTGTTGACCTGTAATGCATCGATGGAAAGCAATGGTGAGAATCTGGGTTAACCGCGACACAACAGGCAGATGTCGAGCGAAATGCAGAAGCACAGTGTGCGGATGTAGAAAGGTAGGCGACTGGGACACTGACAGCACACAACATCGCAAAGGAAAGGTATAGGAAAAGCTAGGGCGTGCGATGTGCGGATGTAGAAAAGGAGACGGATGGAGAAGGGGATTCAGGTGGCTTACCGGCATACAATATTAAAGAGAAAAAGCAAAAGGAAGGCTAGGGCATGGAAGAGAAAACACAGAATGTATTGGGCATGGTAGGGGAATACGGAAGCGATAAGCGGTCGCTAAAGAGATAAGAGCGGTTATTTCACTGTATGGCGAGGATGGAAAGGCTATACACGTGTCAGCCTATGGATTTTTTGGAGAATCTGGATCTGAAAAGTCTTTGGAGAAGATTGTGCTTTCATATAATATAATAGATGTGGTCAGTAAAATGTTATTAAAAATAATTTTCCTTTGAAAATATACCCTCGTGTAGTAAGCAAAATAGCCATTAAAAATGTAGTTATGGTGCATCCCGACATCTATTTTCTTATCATCCTTTTTAAAGCTTGCAAATCTCGTTTCGCGATAGGGAACAACAAGGCCACCTTCAGGCACTCCCTGCATTTTGTGTGAATAATATGTTAAAAGCAAGAAGAAAAAACTACAATAGAGTAATATCATACAATAATATTGGTTGATGTGTTGGAAATCAGTATAGTCCACCTGTCTAAGTTAACATTTATGTTACTACATCGTTTCGTTTATATGGGGTATTATAAGAAATAAAGATATATCAAACTGTTTCATGATCAATTGATGAAAAATCATGGATGCGCACAACAGGCAAGTGAATTTATTATTTCTCTGCTCCCAGTTGTGCTTAGAAGCCGGTATATTTATTCGAAGAACCTATCAGTCCGAACTTTGGTAAATATGTGGTAAATAAGCATGACTGCCATCAATATATTATAATGTTTGCACACTACATGGTAACAATTAGTTTTGTATACATATTTGCATCAATTTCATATGTGTGTTGTTGTTGATGTAATCTATTTCTTGAAATTCTAAACATGTAAAATATCAAACATGCATATATTATCTATGTGGCTATGTACATACAATAGATATTCACTGGTATATGAAAATCATTTGAAATAATATTTTCATCGTTGCTAAAATAATTGTTTTGACATTGATTGATTTTGTCTGTGCTCTAGGCAACCAAGATTTTTGTTTGCATCCTTTGCAAATCAGTGAACAACAAACTAAATCATGTACATGTTTCCACAATTCTTTCTAGGGTTTAGTAAAAACCCAGAAATATCTTATTTTGAACTGCAAATATTTTTTCTAAATGTTCATAAAATCTCCGCCGATAAAGAAAACCACGAAAAAATCTTATCTTTAATTGACCTTTAAAAGCATTATTTGAAATATTTATTCGATTGTAAATATTCTATCACACAAAATAATTCATCACGTACCATAATATATGCTATATCAATTTGTAGGATAAAAACAGATAAAAATTATAACTTTTAGTATGTTATCTATCGTGGATTAATTAAGAGTAATTTAAAAATTACCGCTTGACAAATGACGTTGGCTGCAAGTTGAAAGTAGCTTCAATTATTTAATATTATAGTGCAAGATTAGTTTAAAAAGAATGATGTAATGTAATAAGTATCAAAAAGAAGCCTGATACCTTAAATGTGCATCCCAACAATAAGGTTATAATTACAAGAAAAGATATTTTGAAACATATCTTTGTCTTATATGCACATATCAACATACAAATACTAGACACAAATGACATGTATAAAGGACCTGATTATTTTTCTTAAAGTTTCACCAATCAAATTTTATTTTATCCTATTATAGTTCCTTTTATATGAAATGTATAGAAGGAAGATTTTATTTGTTTTTTTGTATGTGCGAGTGATAGATTCTACAGAATCCAAATGTAAAACATAGATAAAATAGTACTTAAGGCAATGACTGAAGCTTTGGAACCTTTGTGGATAATTCAAGTTCCACTAGTTTAAGTAGAAATGTTAGTTATAATGTAATTGACATTTAATGTAAAAGTGCTAACATCACAAAAATACGATTCCAACTAAATGTAAGAGATGAGCGCTTATAACAATGACTTGTAAAAACCATAATTAAAATAGTGTTCTTCTTTCATTCTATTCTGAAACCCTGGTTATTCAATCGATCGATCAACGATAACAATGCCACAACAATTCCGAGAAAGAAGAATGTGTGCCTAAATATACAAAAGCCATAAATAAGGTTTGAATTATGCAAACTGGAAGAGGAAGTGAGAGATTGGGCTTCAAACGGTAAGAATTTGGATTTTCTTGCATGAAAGATGAAGCAGACATCGATATTCTTGATTAGAATTTTTAGATTATGGCTTACTACGTGATTAGTTCGGAAAATACTGGTTGAATGAGAGATTAGAATGGAAATATAATGTGGTATTAGGAAGCACACAAAATTTAACAAGTCTTATTTTCTTAATTGTGGTATTAGGAAGAGTATTTTGGGGTGCCCTTAGCACCACACTTAAAATATGGTATAGCTAATCAATGTCGTGCATGGTAAGTTAGAAAAAATTAAAATCATGAGCAATAAACTAGCAAGAAATAAATACACATTAAAAATAATAAATAATCCTTTGTAACCAATGCTTATTATAATTTTCTTATTAGGCATTGACCATTGTTGTAACCCCCCACCTCCGCCAATGCCACTCTTGCAAGGACATTAGCTTTGGAGGGGCGTTAAACAAGGTAAACATGCATGCAGATATCACAAGACAGAACATATAAGTAAAACAGAGTAGTAAAGCAGCGGATAAAACTTAGCATTTCAAAACCATAGTCATGTTACAACAACAAAGTACTTGGTCATTATTTTCCAACAACAAAGTCTAGATAAAAGCATAAACTGAAAAACTGAAATACATAAAGTACTATCCCCAAAATGAAGTGATAAACCATAGCTAGCTCAATGTCCAAAACCGTACATGAGCAAATCCAGTAAGCAAGCTGTAAAGATCCAAGCTAAGCTCCAATGTTCCCACCCTGAGAACCTGAGGGGGGGGGGGAACGGAAGAAAAGAGGCGAAAGAAAACAGGTCAGTCAAAAAGACTGGTAAGCCCTACTACTATCTGTCTATAAACTAGTAAAGTTAACTGGCATGAGAAGCTGAGATGAACATAAGGATAACAACATACTGGCATGATGATTAACTAACAAGATAGATAAAGGTGTCATCGCATAATTAAGGTTAAGTTTTGCACCACGGGTGTACTAGCATTCTAACATGTCAAGTAAAAAACAAGAATTGATCCCTTGGCCCAAGCTTGGCCCAACATCATGAGATGACCTAAATCAAGGTCCAACTACTCGGTCTAGTCGATCGGCTCCCTATAAGCCTAACTCGTCAAGTGTCGGTGTCATACGGCCCAAACATGCAATGTAGTTCAACTGCGCTAGGTACACCCTAGGGTGTATCAAGTCCTAGGGTGTCAACTCAGACACGAATCAAGTATGCGTAGTCTAGATCTACTGGTACCCGTGCCTGATTCTCCAACTCCGGACTATGTGCACGACCATAGTCCGCCTGGACCTACACCGGCGTACCTACTCAGCCGTCGTTTTGGTCGCTTACATGTCAGCCCAGTAATCGTGCCCCACCCTAGCCTAGTACTAGGGTCTTATGATACTATCAAGAGGGTTACTGCTGAAAAGGACCACGCAACTAGGGTTTCCTTAACGGGTTAAATGTGGTTAACCCGATCCAAACGTGGATTAAATTGGTTAAGTATACCCAAGGTTCGTGTCTTAACCCCGATTAACCCATCCAGCCCAAATTGATTAAGTATTAAGTGGACCATGACTTAACCCTAATCAGGAGGCATTAATTAACTTAATGTGCTTTAACCTCTCACATTAGACTTTGTTGTGGTTACTAGTTAAGCCGGGCGGGTCCGGGTAGCTTTACACCACAACTTGGTCTAACCTCGGGTTCGAGCACAACATGACCAACTTCTCACATTGGGTCTTATTGTTTGTAGCCACTAGTTAAGCCGGGCGGGTCCGGGTAGATTTATGCTACAAACTCAACCCAACCTCGAGTTGGCCACACTCATATTTTCTAAGTGTCATGTCCATTATGTTTCCAAAACATAATTACAAGTTAACATATCACGTTATGTTATAAAAATCATGTTCATGTCATAATTTTACCCAACCCCAACGTAATCCCATCGTTTACATAATCGCAACAACGCATAAAGGGTAAAATAGGGAACTTGGCATAATCATGACAAAAAGGTGTTGAAGCCACAAGTTTATCATGGTGGCATATGAGATGTACATATGTTCATATACTTGCTTATTGCATTGTTAGGCTTCAAAAGCATGCATAAAACCAAACTTAGCATATGCGTGATACATGGTGATAAATGACATGTAGAAGTTGCTAGAAGTTCGCATTTAGCCTCACATGCAAGTTATCATAAGGGATATGATAACTTTCATGTTGCCAAAATGCAACCTTTGACATAAAGCTTGGAGCTTTATGCTCACAACATCAAGTTTAACTTGCATAACATAGCAATATGTGTCATACATAATGATTAAACCAACTTGCATAGCATAATGATTAACCAAACTTGCATATCATAATAATCAACCAAACTTGCATATCATAATGATCAACCAAACTTGCATATCATAATGATCAACCCCAAACTTGCATCATTCATTTAACTTTAGAGTTCAATAAAAAGAAAGTAGAAAAGGGCTTACTATGCTATGAAGACACAAATGAATATTTATTATAAAGATTGAGACGAAGCCCTTATGCAAGCACCAAAATATGAAAGCCCCAATTGAAAAACCCTTGCGCCAAATCAATAAAAATCCTTGCTTTGAAATAGAAATGTTGCAACTTGACTTGAATGCAAACTAAGAACACTCATACAAGTTTGAAAACACTTGTATGAACTCACAATCTCTCATAGAAATAGGCTTAGGAATTTTAGCATGAGAGTGGAGGCCATGAGAGGAACAAATTTGACATAATTTAGTTATAGGATTGAATAATGGTGATTTAGGCTAGGTTTAGGGGTCTTTTTATAGAGGATTAGGATAGTATTAGCCATAGGATTAACCCTAGATTCAATCCAAGCCATCAAAGCATGTCTTGGGGAAGAAGTCAAGTGTAGGAACCATCTAGGGCCTTTAGATTAAAGCTGAACCATGAGAACCATTCAAATGCAAAATCTGCATTTGAGCGAATCGGCCCACGGGTTGACAGCCAAACACCCTGGATTAACCCCTAGTCGACCCAGCAAGCTCGGGTAGACCTCAAAAATCGGCCGGTTCGGTTATTCCCCTCTCCCAATTCGCTGTTTTGAACACTTTTGCATATTTGTTTATTTAGTTTTCAATTATATATATATATATCAATATATATATATTTCTCTGCGCAACCCTTTTCACTTAATTAAGTATACTTTAATTTGTGAATTTTTATGTTCAAATTACGGGGTGTTACATTCTCCCCTCCTTAAAGGATTTCGTCCCCGAAATCTCCAAGTTAGGAAGAACGTATCCTACCATCCATCTACTCAAAACATCATCCACGTGCAGTCATTGTCCTTAAAGGATTCTAAATGTTGTATGATCATATGCAAAGGTGTGTGTATATGTACTTATCTAATGCAAAAATCAGGCGGTTACTGATACAATAAACCTCCTTAATGCAAAATATGTTAGTGAAATGAGTCCATATGTATGCAAATTCCTAACATAATTTATAATCTCTACATGAGTGCACATAATATTCATCCATATGCAACATCCATGTGATAGCTCAACAAGTTTCATCCATGAATAAGTATAAGCACTCATGCATATGCAACATGAAAGTGTGTGAGCCGATCTTAGTGCCTAATGTGTATCATGCATCCACGAGTATCCACGTCCAAACACTTGCAACCACTTGCAACCATCAAGCATAACATGTTTCAAATACATGTTTCAACCAAGGGTTTCTACCTAAGGTTCTCATGACAAGATCTACGAAACAAGATAAACTAGATAAACGCGGATAAAAAGAAAGATATGCTAATTAGGAAAAGAGACCGAGAATGTACCCTCAAAAAGAAATGGATAAAGCCCACGCATCTTCTCCTCGGATTCCCAAGTTGCATCTTCGTCGGCTTCACCCCACTGAACTTTCACCAACTTGACCTCTCGATTCCTTGGCTTCTTGATCTCTGTTCCCAAGATACGAATCGGAGCTCTTCTCAAGGTTGCTTCTTTCTCTACCTCAATGTCTTCAAGAATGCTTGGTTCAACCACCTCAGCGGACTCATGTAGGCACTTTTGGAGATGCGAGACATGAAAGACATTATGCACTCCGGCTAGCTTCTCGGGCAATCCCACCTTATAGGCCATCTTTCCAATTCTCTCTATGATAGGGAAGGGTCCTACGAACCTTGGTGCCAGCTTCCCCGCTGCTCCAAAACGTACCACATTTCGCAAAGGAGAAACCTTCACGAAAACTATGTCCCCCACTTCGAATTCCAAATCTGCCCTTCGCTTGTCAGCATAGGATTTCTGTCTATCTTGGGCCGCTTTCATCCTTCTTCTTACTAATTCAACTTTCTCGGATGTGTCTCGTATCATATCGGGCCCAAGTATAAGTCTATCTGTTGTCTCCCACCAACAAGATGGTGACCTACACGGCCTCCCATATAAAGCTTCAAATGGTGTCATCCCTATGCTGGCTTGATAGCTATTATTATAAGCAAATTCTACAAGAGGAAGGTGGTCTTCCCAAGTACCACCGAAGTCGAGAACACAAAGCCTCAAGAGATCTTCTAGCACTCTGTTCACCCTTTCGGTTTGGCCATCCGTCTGGGGGTGATAGGCTGTACTCAAATTCAATCGCGTACCCATCGCTTCTTGCAAACTGTTCCAGAACTGGCTAGTGAAAATCGGGTCACGATCGCTAACTATGCTAGAAGGAACTCCATGCAACCGCACTATTTCTCGGAGATAAATAGACGCCAACCCTGATGCGGTCCTCTTGCTCTTTACTGGGATGAAGTGAGCACTCTTCGTAAGTCTGTCAACTATGACCCATATGCTTGTGTTCCCTCTCCTTGACCTAGGCAATCCATCCACAAAATCCATAGAAATACTCTCCCACTTCCATTGTGGGACCTCCAATGGATGTAATAGCCCACCTGGTTTCTTTGACTCGGCCTTCACTTGTTGGCACACCATGCACCTTGAAACATACTCTGCCACATCTTTCTTCATTCCATCCCAAAAGAAACTGCGCTTCATATCTCTATACATCTTATCTCCTCCCGGATGTATAGTCATCTTCGAGTGATGCGCTTCTTCAAGAACTCTATGGACCAAATCTCCCACCCGAGGAACACATAATCTCCCATCACACCTTATCCTTTATCATCAATAGTATATCTGGCAAGGTGACTAGACGTCTCACCCCGAATCAACTTGTCCATAACTTCGACTATCTGTGGATCTTCCCTCTGCGAAGCCCCAACTTGATCAAGAAGTGTGGATCTAAGCTCAAGGGATGCTAATGAACCCGTCATCAACTCAACAGCCATCGTGAAATCAAAGGTTGCCAAGAATTCCAAGTTCTTCATCTCGATGAACAAGGGGCTTAAAGTCAATCTCCTTCTGCTTAGTGCATCCGCCACAACATTACCCTTGCCAGGGGTATAAGCTATCTCGAAGTCATAAGATGCCAAAAAATCCATCCACCTTTGCTGCCTTAGATTCAGATCTTTTTGCGAGAAGAGGTATTTGAGTGACTTGTGATCAGTATACAACTCAAACCTTTCGCCTAGAAGATAGTGGCGCCAGGATTTGAGTGCAAAGACGATCGCCGCTAACTCCAAATCATGAGTGGGATAGTTCTTCTCATGAACTTTAAGTTGCCTACCCCCATAACATATCACTCTTCCCTCTTGCATCAGAACAACTCCTAACCCCGTGCCACATGCATCTGTGTACACGGTAAACATCTTACCACTATCGGGTAGTGCCAAAACTGGAGCTGAGGTAAGGGCTCTTTTGAGCTTTTGAAAAGCAAGCTCACACTCCAAGTCCCATGCAAAGACTAAGTTCTTCTTCGTCAAC
Organism: Allium sativum; assembly: GCA_030737875.1. Taxonomy (NCBI): domain Eukaryota; kingdom Viridiplantae; phylum Streptophyta; class Magnoliopsida; order Asparagales; family Amaryllidaceae; genus Allium; species Allium sativum. The sequence goes on along the minus strand of CM060919.1, from coordinate 724,286,928 downwards.
TTAGTGAGAGGGGCCGAAATCTTAGCGAAGTCTCTGATGAACTTCCTATAGTAGCCCGCCAAACCGAGAAAGCTTCTTACTTCGGTCGCATTCCTAGAAGTCTTCCAATCTTGAACCACAACCACTTTCGCGGGATCCACCGCTATGCCTTGCTTAGAAACTATATGTCCAAGAAACCGAACTTCCCTTCTCCAGAAATGACATTTGGAGAACTTGGCTTTCAACTGATGCGCTCTAAGCGTATCCATCACTTCCTTGAGATGTCTGGCATGTTCTTCCTCGTCCTTTGAGGAGATCAGAATATCATCCACGAAGACAACAACAAACTTGTTGAGGAACTCCCTGAACACCCTACTCATCAATTCTACGAAGTAGGCGGGTGCATTAGTCAATCCGAATGGCATGACAAGCCATTCAAAGAATCCATCCGGAGTCCTAAACGCAGTTTTATCAATGCTATCCTCAGCTACTCTAAGCTGATGGAATCCGGTGGCTAGATCGAGCTGAGAGAAAACAGAAGCACCTACAAGCTGGTCAAAAAGATCATCAATCCTCGGTAACGGGTGCCTATTCTTCTTTGTCAGCTTGTTCAACTCTCGATAATCAACACATAGACGAAGCGAACCATCCGCCTTAGTAGCGAATACCACCGGAGCACCCCATTCAGAAATGCTTCGTCTAATAAAACCCTTCTCAAGCAGCTCCTTGATTTGCTTACTGAGCTCCCTTCTCTCACGAGGGGCCATGTGCCTAACGGGCAATGATACTGGCTTGGCATTATCGACTAGATAAATGCGAAAATCTATCTCTCGTTTAGGGGGTAACCCCTTAACTTCTTCAAAGACATCAGGATAGTCTCGGACCACCCTTACAGATTGCAGATCGTCGATGGACGAGTCGAGAGATTCAAGATAGCATAACATGACGGGACCTCTAGGGTTACAAGAAATTTCTAGGGTATTACCGAGGCGGGTCATGAGCCTCACCACCCTATGTTCACAATCGAGAATGGCTCCATAACTGGACAACCAATCCATGCCCAAGATTAACCCATATCCCGTGAATCCGAGAACATAAGCATTACACGCAAATTCTACAGTCAAGATAGAAATCTTCAAATCCACACAAATCATAGATAGATGGGCGGAACCCCCAATTGGATTTGAAACACAAACGGGATCCTCAACTAAGCTAGCCTTAGGTGCAAACTTTCAACAATGTCAGAAGAAATAAAACTATGCGATGCGCCAGAATCAAATAAGGTGCGAACAGGATAATCAGAAATATAAACAAGACTTTCTACAGAAATGCTACCTCGATCCTGAACTGGAGCGGCGTTGAGAGCATGCACTTGCCCTCCAGAAGGTCCTGCACGCTGATTCTGCCCTTGCTTCTTGGGGCAATCCTTTCTAAAATGGCTGGTCTCTCCACAATGAAAGCATTCGCCCGACTTCCTCTTCCTTTTCTTACAGTCTTTAGCTATGTGCCCTACATTCCCACAGTAGTGGCATTTTCTTGGGTCCTTTGCCTTGGCCTTGTTGCCCTTGTTGTTCTTGTTGTTCTGATTGCTCTGATTTCCTCCCTACTTGGAGTCTGTCTTCTTGGCTTGGGTCTCATTAGCCTTCACTTCCTTCTTGCCATTCTTATCGTCTCCTTGAAGCAATGCCATGTCTACTAGACCTTCGAAAGTGGCCCCCATAGGTATATGAGATAGGGCTAAACCTTGTAGTGGCTCATTCAACCCTCGTGCAAAGCGCAAAGCCTTCTTCTGGGGAGTATTAATCATGTCCAAACCAAATCGGGTGAGCTTGTTAAACTCATTCACGTACTCCCTCACTGTCATGTCTCCTTGCTTCAAAGATATAAACTTCTCCAATTGCAAATTCACCTCAGCTGATGATAGAAACTTAAGCCCAAATCTTGTCCTAAAGTCGGCCCAAGTCTCTATAGGCCTCGTAGCATTGGTGACCTCCCACCAATAAGCAGCTTCTTCTTTCAATAACCATGTTGCCAATAGAACCCTTCTATGATCTTGCACATCAAAGATGGCGAAGAGATCTTCAGTTTCTTTCAACCAATTTCTTGCCTCCACAAAAGTTTCCGTCCCAATAAAGTTCTTGCCACCCATCGCCTTAAAGTCTTTGCAAATTTTAGCGAAATCTGCTTGCGGGTTCTGAGGAGGAGGAGGAGGAGGAACCTCAGTTATATTGGGGGTATTTGTTGGGCCCACATCGTTGGCCCTAGCTTCCAAGTATCTCCGGAACCATCCGGAATGGTCACTCCCTCGGGAAGGTTAAGATCGACCATACTGAAAAAGGAAAAAGATAGATTCAGAACGAAGAAACGAAGGATAGTGCTATGGCTTTTGGGGAATAGCCTTTTTAAAATAACTAGACTTTTCTTGGAAAATACTTAATTGGTTTTGAAAATAGTTTTTCAAAAGGTAAGTTTGAAAAACACTTTTGCTCAAATCTTGTAAACCTGGCTCTGATACCAAATGTAACACCCCACCTCCGCCAATGCCACTCTTGCAAGGACATTAGCTTTGGAGGGGCGTTAAACAAGATAAACATGCATGCAGATATCACAAGACAGAACATATAAGTAAAACAGAGTAGTAAAGCAGCGGATAAAACTTAGCATTTCAAAACCATAGTCATGTTACAACAACAAAGTCTAGATAAAAGCATAAACTGAAAAACTGAAATATATAAAGTACTATCCCCAAAATGAAGTGATAAACCATAGCTAGCTCAATGTCCAAAACCGTACATGAGCAAATCCAGTAAGCAAGCTGTAAAGATCCAAGCTAAGCTCCAATGTTCCCACCCTGAGAACCTGAGGGGGGGGAACGGAAGAAAAGAGGCGAAAGAAAACAGGTCAGTCAAAAAGACTGGTAAGCCCTACTACTATCTGTCTATAAACTAGTAAAGTTAACTGGCATGAGAAGCTGAGATGAACATAAGGATAACAACATACTGGCATGATGATTAACTAACAAGATAGATAAAGGTGTCATCGCATAATTAAGGTTAAGTTTTGCACCACGGGTGTACTAGCATTCTAACATGTCAAGTAAAAAACAAGAATTGATCCCTTGGCCCAAGCTTGGCCCAACATCATGAGATGACCTAAATCAAGGTCCAACTACTCGGTCTAGTCGATCGGCTCCCTATAAGCCTAACTCGTCAAGTGTCGGTGTCATACGGCCCAAACATGCAATATAGTTAAACTGCGCTAGGTACACCCTAGGGTGTATCAAGTCCTAGGGTGTCAACCTCAGACACGGATCAAGTATGCGCAGTCTAGATCTACTGGTACCCGTGCCTGATTATCCAACTCCGGACTATGTGCACGACCATAGTCCGCCTGGACCTACACCGGCGTACCTACTCAACCGTCGTTTTGGTCGCTTACATGTCAGCCCAGTAATCGTGCCCCACCCTAGCCTAGTCTTAGGGTCTTATGATACTATCAAGAGGGTTACTGCTGAAAAGGACCACGCAACTAGGGTTTCCTTAACGGGTTAAATGTGGTTAACCCGATCCAAACGTGGATTAAATTGGTTAAGTATACCTAAGGTTCGTGACTTAACCCCGATTAACCCATCCAGCCCAAATTGATTAAGTATTAAGTGGACCATGACTTATCCCTAATCAGGAGGCATTAATTAACTTAATGTGCTTTAACCTCTCACATTAGACTTTGTTGTGGTTACTAGTTAAGCCGGGCGGGTCCGGGTAGCTTTACACCACAACTTGGTCTAACCTCGGGTTCGAGCACAACATGACCAACTTCTCACATTGGATCTTATTGTTTGTAGCCACTAGTTAAGCCGGGCAGGTCCGGGTAGATTTATGCTACAAACTCAACCCAACCTCGAGTTGGCCACACTCATATTTTCTAAGTGTCATGTCCATTATGTTTCCAAAACATAATTACAAGTTAACATATCACGTTATGTTATAAAAATCATGTTCATGTCATAATTTTACCCAACCCCAACGTAATCCCATCGTTTACATAATCGCAACAACGCATAAAGGGTAAAATAGGGAACTTGGCATAATCATGACAAAAAGGTGTTGAAGCCACAAGTTTATCATGGTGGCATATGAGATGTACATATGTTCATATACTTGCATATTGCATTGTTAGGCTTCAAAAGCATGCATAAAACCAAACTTAGCATATGAGTGATACATGGTGATAAATGACATGTAGAAGTTGCTAGAAGTTCGCATTTAGCCTCACATGCAAGTTATCATAAGGGATATGATAACTTTCATGTTGCCAAAATGCAACCTTTGACATAAAGCTTGGAGCTTTATGCTCACAACATCAAGTTTAACTTGCATAACATAGCAATATGTGTCATACATAATGATTAAACCAACTTGCATAGCATAATGATTAACCAAACTTGCATATCATAATAATCAACCAAACTTGCATATCATAATGATCAACCAAACTTGCATATCATAATGATCAACCCCAAACTTGCATCATTCATTTAACTTTAGAGTTTAATAAAAAGAAAGTAGAAAAGGGCTTACTACGCTATGAAGACACAAATGAATATTTATTATAAAGATTGAGATGAAGCCCTTATGCAAGCACCAAAATATGAAAGCCCCAATTGAAAAACCCTTGCGCCAAATCAATAAAAATCCTTGCTTTGAAATAGAAATGTTGCAACTTGACTTGAATGCAAACTAAGAACACTCATACAAGTTTGAAAGCACTTGTATGAACTCTCAATCTCTCATAGAAATAGGCTTAGGAATTTTAGCATGAGAGTGGAGGCCATGAGAGGAACAAATTTGACATAATTTAGTTGTAGGATTGAATAATGGTGATTTAGGCTAGGTTTAGGGGTCTTTTTATAGAGGATTAGGATAGTATTAGCCATAGGATTAACCCTAGATTCAATCCAAGCCATCAAAGCATGTCTTGGGGAAGAAGTCAAGTGTAGGAACCATCTAGGGCCTTTAGATTAAAGCTGAACCATGAGAACCATTCAAATGTAAAATCTGCATTTGAGCGAATCGGCCCACGGGTTGACAGCCAAACACCCTGGATTAACCCCTAGTCGACCCAGCAAGCTTGGGTCGACCTCAAAAATCGGCCGGTTCGGTTATTCCCCTCTCCTCGCTGTTTTGAACATTTTTGCATATTTGTTTATTTAGTTTTCAATTATATATATATATAATATATATATATATATATCAATATATATATATATTTCTCTGCGCAACCCTTTTCACTTAATTAAGTATACTTTAATTTGTGAATTTTTATGTTCAAATTACGGGGTGTTACAATTGTTCTTCAAATTTCTTAGCAAATGTGAACGTCTCTCCAAAATTCTTAACTTAGGATGTTTAGACACCATACATGATTTCTTCTCCCAACTTATCCTGGAATTTATCTAAAAAATATTAGAAGGAGGGAGAAGGGGGATCAAGTTGAAATTGCTCGAATATTTTCAAATATGCAAAGAAAATACTAATACTTAAGGTTGACAAAAATACCAAAGGGCATTTATAATTCAAATGGACTTAATCGGGTTGGAAGATCTACAATTTGTTTTACCCACTGATCATAATTTGTACATTTAGTAAGCCAGTAGTACCACTATTATGCTTCTAGGCTAAGTAGTAAAATAGACATGGATTTTAAATACTGAACGCAATGGTTTTAGATCATCCCATAAAACAAGCGGTAAATTTTTAGATCCCAAACGTTTTAAAGGCCATAAAATGATCGACTGCCAATGCAATAAATCCTTCACAGCCCACTCAGGGTTTTCCTTTATGCAGTTGATTAGTTCTTTGTTGGGGAGTTTCTAGTAAATCAACACAGCTCTAATAAAATTATATTGTTGCTTTTTGGACACTAGCCTTGTACATCTGATTCAAAAGGTTTGAATCAAAGCTATAGACTACAACAATTGTAAGCCCTCTAAGCAACCATGCTATACCAAACCATTAGTTCAGTACAACTGAAAGATCAACCGGGCTCAAGTATATTGGGATTGAGGTGCAACATTATCAACCCTAGAATACGAAATGTCAAAACCAAAATCAAATGCTCCAAAAACCAATTACATGCAAAGCTATTGAGCACTTACGCATAGCCAACTTATTAACGGTTAAGAATTTAACATCCACAAAATCAAAAACGCATATATCCACACATGATTTCACAATGGTAAACAAAAAGAGCAGTGAATAACATAAAAAGACTTAGAGGTTAAACCAATTACTGAAGAATTTTAAGGATCTAATCCAAAACCATTTTGAGCATCTTAAACAAATAAAATGATGGATCTGTGCAAAATATAATAAATCGAACTTCATACCTAATTGGATTTCATGAAATCGATGCATCGTCAATCTCTTTGTTTCTAAACGTCTTTGGAGCCTGGAAGAATCAAATCCATAGCATGCCAATCTCCATGCCTCCATGGTTATCCAGTAGAACGATTCTTTCTTTTGATCGAGTCAAGGAAGAGTAAAAGGCCGGTGCTAGCCGCCATTATTTAGGTTTCGGAAGAAAAGGGTATTCAGTGGTTTTTGGTCTAATCTAATAATAATTAATTTTAGGGTTAGCCGCACCTTATAAATGAAAGTGTATATTCCTTTCACAGTCTCACAAATCAATATTTGAGTACGACCATCCATTTCACAGTCTCACTCAATCAAGAGGCCAATGGATATCACCATAAATATATTATAGGGTTAAATTCCATCTAGATCATTCATAATTTTCATTCGATTCGAGATGTATCCAATAACTACCCTTATCGTATACTTTGTTACAAGTAACTTTAGATGATATTAAAACACAAATATCCTCAAATAAAATTATAATGATTTTAGGTCTGAGGACCATTACATCACTGTCACTATGAGAATAACTTATGATATTGTAAATTATATTTCATGTAGTTTTCTCATGGTGGGTCCGCCCAATACGCTATTCTTCAATACTTATTTATGTCCTGACATTAATATCACGTATATTAATGATCAATGAAGTGTGATCATCAGTCAGACAACATACTACTCTCAATGTTTTATTATTGCCCTATATAAACAATAAAACTTGATTAGGGATGACACGACCCGAAATCTCCGCCTGTCCTAGATCGAACAAGAACGCGGATTGAGTGAGAACATGACGCACCAAAACACAACCCGATAGAACATTTCATTGCTTTCACAACAATTTACATCAGGGTACAAGAATATCAAAGTGCAAATGAATATTACATAGCGGAAAATAATATCAAAAATAAATAAATTACATAGCTACGGAAATAAAATATGTAAATACAATGCACAGCGGAAATACATCAACTAACACAGCTGAAACCTATACATAGATGCAGAGCTTTCCAAATATAGCTCCAGCTGTAATCTAGGATCCGGTGAAAATAATCTATCTGCAAAACCAAAACTACCGACTGCCAGTGTGGAAAAATATGGGCACCCAGAGTTTAAGTGGAAACAATAAACTCTGAGTTAGTCATGGGACTGGTATGAGAGCTAAAACAGTTGCTAAACTTTTACTTTAAAATAGGGTAAATCACGGGACCATGCCGTATGTCACGGAATGGGTTTACTCCCATGAATACTCTGAAATAAAAAAAATCATAAACAATGCAATGCTTTTCAAAAAAATGAGGCTATTATAAGACTCGGGTTCCATCACACAATGCAACACAAACCAGAGGATGGAGTTTTACCTTATAATAGCCAAACATACTTGATATGTTTTAAACAAATAATTTTGATATTACTATAAGTGCATAGTGTAGCAAACGACTTCGAGTATAAATGTATCAATCATAGACGACATAATACCCCATCCTACTATGTCGCCATATAGGTTTACAACTAAAAACCGAAAAATGTCGTATTGGAAATTGGATTTCCATCATGATTCAAGGCAAGGGATGGTCTCCTTACCAATTCGGATCACCTCTAGTAAGATGACCCAGGATCATACCTATGTGTAACCCTTGGATCCTGCAAGGTCGATCCTCTCTTACTTTTGAGGATTAGTTATACCTGAACAATACGTTTCCCGGTCCTGTCGGACCTATCACTCGAGCTTTCTAGTCGGCTCTATATCCGAGGTTCCTCGCCAACCAATCATCCACTTAAGTAAAAATGTCTGGGCTCCATACCATGACACTACTTCTAGCTAGAAAGAAACGTATGCACTCCTTGCGTCCCTTATCCCATTTCTGACTCATACCGGGGTGTGAGGCTCGCGAATTAATGCTATACACAAAGATATGCTACTTAAAGCTGTGCTTTGATCATCATCCTCAAGGCCCTGCTTTTCAACAAAAGCCTTGATCATTTGCATCTTAGCATGCCACATTGTCAATCCACCTCGTACCATTGATTTCTACCAATATATAACCTCTAAGCTCGTACGTCTCAGAGAAGGGTGTTAAGCAAGAGAATAAATTCTCCACCACCAAACAAATATATATTTAGCAGAGATCAACGAATACAACATACAATACAATGTAAGACACAATCCATTCACAAGTCCATTCTGGGTCTGAACGAAACCGGAGGCACCTTATTCCTCATCCCATATGTCCAATACAAGAGAGAGGTCCTTGCATATCTGGCTGAATTTCAATTACGTTTTAAACTACCAGCACTTGTTACCTTGCCTTGGGTGTACGACCCAATCAAGACATCAGTAGCAGTTCAAAACAATGTGAAGATCCCCGGTCTTCCACCGTCTTCACCATTGACTTTAATCGTCATCATGGTTATTTAGAATGGGTTAAAACCCGGACTTTCAAATAACCTGCGTATCTTTATAATTATGCATTAAATACACAAAGATAAACCTCATTTCATTTCAATCCTGGTTAATCTTTTAATTAAATTTTTGCTCTTTTTAGAAAACGGTTCTTAATAATTTTATTGAAGGTACATTCTCAAATATCAAAGTCGTATTTCAGTGATTAACCCAATGTTAGAAATTAACCTTATCGTTCCTAGGTTAAAGAACAACTGCTATTTAAAGTCTTGTTCACTGAAAACCCCAAAATGCTATTTTCCATGGATGGGCTCTTTCAACTATCACCTTTTTATTTAAAAAAATTTGGGAAATTTCCTAATTTTCCTTTACTAATCTTTCCTTTTTATGGTTGGTTTCAAGCACAATATTCCTAAAGATATCGTTCACGATGAACCTCAAATTAACTCATTATGTTCACAATATAAATTTCACCGTAGCTGCTAAAATGGAAATTTTAGACAAAAATAATATTTATCTTTCAAGTCATGGAATATTTCTCCCAAACTCCTTCCAAATCACATATTATGATTTATCATAATTTATTTATATTTTTAATAGTTTTATTCAAGCCCTTACAGTCGATTTCTAATATCGGCCACCGAACTACATCCATAGCGACTTTTTGCAAAATTGATTTGGACATACTTTAAGATCTAACCGTTCAATTTTAAACCACTTATATTCGTTGTAAAGATATTTCCGATACCGATTCCGGTTTAAGGAGAATCAGACGGTCGAATCTCCCGCTACATCAGTTTTAAGATACGGATTGACGTTCGCGAACTGTCGTTGTACGATGCATTCTATTCAAGCCCAAATCGATTTTATAATTTATAAACAGATCGAAAACATTTCTAAACTTCTTTTTTTAATTAAACAAAATTATTTCAGCCGTTTATTTCCAAGTTCAAATATTTCATCATTTGGTCCAATTTATATTATTCTAAAGAATAAAATATTATTATTTTTCAAAAGTTCTCCGTTCACTCCTAAAATTTCCTTGCAGTCATAGTAAAAATAAACGTGAAACTTTCGAAAGAAAATCTCTTTTAAAATATTTACTACATAATCTAACCGAACTTCACTTTAAAAAGATATTATTCATTTAAAATTCAAATACTTTGCATAGCCAAAAGTATATTAAAAATACTTCAAAATCATTCGTCATAGTTAGGATTATTCATCAATATTTCGATAAGAACGCGTCCATCCAAAATATGCCTTTTTATGTCGGATTGAAATGAAATTCACCCTAATCATGCAAAAATTCCTCATATCAATCCAATACATTCAACCATGGTTGCAGACAACTAAATGACATTCAATGTGCATTTATTCTCATGTAAGCTTCCATATATTTTATTGAGGCTTATCTCGCCTGTTTAACCGAAATAATTAACACGCGAACTATAAACTAGGAAGATGTGCAAATCAAAATCATCCCCAAGCCATGTGGGTTTTTCAACCATCAAACAATTATTTCATTGGCCATTTATTTGGTCACATTGATTTTATTTAAATAGTGAACGTAAACGATCCGTTCGACTTGTAAATGTATTCATTGTTTTTTTCCTCTTCATCTAATGCACACACAGTAGTCATAAATAAATACTCAAAATCCAATGCCATTTAAGGCGCCACAAGTGTCCATCCACGTAGTATGAAATGCGAGTGTCACAAACTTATACTACGCTTCTAATGCAAATGATTTGTGAAGAGTTCATGTGTTGAACTCCAAAGGGATACTACATGAAATGAGTAACCTAACTACACAAAAATTTCACTTGTCGTTCCAATGATAGTAATGCAATTTCTAACTTGCAACTTACCCATTCTCACCGTATTACTTAACAACTTAAAATGCCTAACTAATTAATTTTTCATAATTAATTAAACTACTTTAATACACTAATTAAAGCAAGAATCTCTCACCCCAGCCATCAAGAAATAATATACTGCAAATTCGGAGTTGTAGGTGCTTGCTACCACCTAAAAATCTCGCCTTTTAAATCCCGGATGGCTTGAAACTTCTTGGCAACCTCGGTACACACTCTAGCAAGTGTATGAAGCAAAAAAGGAAGGTGCTTTGGTCGATTAGAGCTTCCCGGGGCTCAAACTCTCGTTGTCCGGAAGTTGAGAGAGGGTTGGAGAGGCCTACAACTCGTCTGGAGCACCTAGGGTTCGCCAAGGAGGAGCTAGAGGCTAGAACAAGGGGTTAGGAACCTTAAATGAAGCACCATTACTTGAAATGAAGCTAATTGGAGAAGAAGAAGAGGAGGAGGAGAGATGGGGGGCTGCGTGCGTGCGTAGGGGGGGTGCATGTGGGGTAGGGTAGGGAGGCTGCATGGGGTAGGTAGGGGCTAGGGTTTGGGGAGAGAGGCCATTAATGAGGAAATGTGAAGGAGGAAGAGAATGAGAGAAATTAAAGAGGAAAATGGAGAGGAAGGTTTTAAGTAAGAATTTTATCTCTCCTTCACTCTGATTCCCCGATTACAAACGATCCCCGTTAGCTATAAAATTTCGGCACAAGAAAATACATGGAATTTTGAATCCAATGAATCAAGTTTCGTCGAATTCCAAGTTCGTTTGACCTTCGGATTAAATCTCAATTATGCTCAAATAAGCCCCAAAAATGCGATTTTCACGCACCTTTTTGTCTCTCACGCCTGAACGGCATTTCCATAAATAGTAAGATTTAGGATACTTCCATTTTTGTTGATACGAATTCAAAAAAAAAGTGAAATCGAATTCCGAGATCGCTCAACAATGTTCCTTTGTAAATCGATTGTCTATTTTAACCCAAATGGGTTTATCGAGCACAGCCACATACTAACTCCGTTGGTCGTGAAATTTGAAACCCAACAATGATTTGCTATTACAAATCCAACAGATTTGGTCTCGTCGAATTCAGAGCTTGCTAGAAAACCTCATTTTTTAAAGGACTGTGCGTTGATTTAAAAAACAAAATTTTAAATTCCAAAATTTTAAATTGTTTTAACCATTTTACTAGGTTTATTTTAAGTCAAATAAAATATAAAAACTAATTTTAGTTGTTCACAAATTTTATTTAGCAAAAACAATCATTCTCCCTCAAATTTTTATCAAAATAGCTTAAAATAATTTTTTAAATTGGTTCAGAAATTCCGGGTTGTTACAACCTCTCCCACTTAAAGCTTTTTCGTCCCGAAAAAGAAACGGAGCTTAAAGTTGTTTAACTAACCAACTCAACTTTCATTCTGGTGTTCGTTCCTCAACTTTTTGGTTTCTAAGAACTTCTAAATTTCTCTGAAATTTGGCTAACACCCTAAATTTCTGGAAAATTTTGCCATAATCTCCTTTGTACGGAGAGGGTCTAAAAAATTTATTGGGTCGTATTAGGCACCCAATAAACCAATATATCGCATACAAAACAAATGTGCACACCCATAATAATTTATAAGTCCTGCTCCCCCCTCAAACCCACGTTCGATAATTAAAACGAAAGAGACATGTGTATTTTGTTATCTTCTGGCCTGTGTAGGGTTTATTATTTTAATCCTGTCATTTTTCCTTTATATGTTGTTAAGTTCATAATCCATCTTAGGTTCAACCTGTAAATCAGTCCTCTCCATACAAGCATATTGCCTGTATGGTAATTCAAACCTTGTCATATAAGCGCCAAATGCTTATATGGAATGTGATATGCTATGATGTCTTCAGTAGTATGTTATGCGGTGTAGTTCATAATTTATTTGTTTATCCTATGGCATACATTGTATTTCACACAGAGCAACCATCACAGCACATCCAGATCATTCACAATAGTCATAATATATAATAAAATTGCGCAACCAACTCATTAAGGTGCACCTGTTTGTCGGGCACACTAATTATTTCTCTAAGCAACTCTGAGCTAATAACCTGGTTAACAAACATATGTATATGCATATATTGAAAATAAGGTGTCCATGTTTTTAATTTAGTCCATAGGGCTCTTCTGGCCTTCTTCACACAAGCACCAAGTAGTAACGGGCTCACATGGATAATACATAACTCATAATATATGTTATGTGGCGTAGTCATAAATCACATATATCGAAGCATGTACAACAGCGATAACAAGTCAGAACATAAGGTCAAGAACCATCATCACATCATATATATAATATCATAGTGAAATATCATTAAAAAAAAGATCAACTATATCATAGACACATCATATACCCTAGCGTGATGTGTCGCTTACGGTATAAACCGTGTATATGCATTTATCTATCCATATCTAACGCTCACTCGAGTACTGCTACGTACTTGAGGTGGCTCACAAAATATAACATGTCCAAAATATACATATCCAAAATATACCTATATAAATATACATATCGTGCCTCCATTGCATCAAAAAGGGACTAGCGCACCGATATCCCCTACCTATATACATATAGGACTACTAACTACCATCACTGCTCCGTGCTGGAGCTATGCACAGAGGGCCCCGATAAAGACAACTCCTCGGGCAAATCATCCTCAAAGCCCGGGGGAAGAAGAGGCCAGTCATCTTCCATTTCTTCCTCCATCTCTTCCTCTATCTCAATCTCATCCTGATTCACTACTGGAATCTCCTCAAACGGTTCATCGTCCTCTATGGGTAACGGAGCAACTAGCTGCTCTCATCTGCTACTGGTTCATGGACAAGATCCAGAGCGAGCAAAGCTATAGGTCTTAAGGGCTGAGCAGGAACAACAATCATCATACCCATCATCTCCTCGTAGCCAGTGAGGGCATATAGGGCTGAGATGTGTGGGTCTAACAACATCGCATCCTCCTCAGGAAAGGACACAGGAATGGGGTATCCCATAACTATGCGGCCATAACCATCTGAAACAAATCCCTCAGCATCCTCCAACATCCACCCGTCATAATCGGCCGAGTCCTCGGGCTATGGAGTGTCTGATGCCATCAAATCATCCTCTAAGTCTGACCTTGAATCAATATCTAGAAGGGCCGGGGGTACAAAAACAGAAGCGGCGTCTGATATATATATGCATCATTCTTACCATGGTCTGAAGCTACTGGGGTACTGTGATGATACTAAGAACCAGAAGGGTTACTGCCTGAGCTCTCGTTAGATCTGTTAGAGATATCGGATGAACTAGTACTATCAGGACCATAGATACTATTTCCGATATGTAAAGAAATCGGGGGACTATCGCCAACACTAAAAGGCGAGCTCCTATCGGAGGACGAGGAAGAAAGAATGAACAGGAGCTCGGGATACCCAGGGGGTGCAACCTTACCTCTCTACGAATTTGAAACAAAGAAATTTAAATCAGATAATGGGTTTTAGATCAAATCATTTAAAAATAAACAACTATTGCTTTTTGTATCACTGTCCAAAATCGTGAATACTCTTCCTTGTATTTAAATCTTAAAGCATTTCAGAATTTATCGACTTTCCAAAATCGTCGAAAAATCTCGCTAAACCAATCCTAATTCAAATATTTTTAATAACAAATTAAAAATCAAAAGCCAAGGTAGTTCATGGATTATTAAATTCCATAAATGTCTATAAAGTATATTTTCTCAATACCCATAAAATAAAAAATAAAAAATAAAACTACGTGCATGTTGTGATCACGCTTACATCTTCTCATGGACACAGCTCTTAACTCATCCTAGGATATTTCTATTTCCATCTCTAATGAGTTTTTCTTATTCTAGGATACTACTGATCCTATCTCTAATGAGTTTTCTTAAATAGAATGTTACTAATTCTATCTCTGATGAATTCTTTCATTCGGTTCTGATGTGTCTTGTTCCAGAGCTATGTAAACCAAAGCTCTGATACCATGCCTGACACGACTCGAAATCCCCGCTCGGCCTAGACCGAACAAGAATGTGGATTGAGTGAGAACATGGCACATCAAAACACAACCCGACAGAACATTTTATTGCTTTCACAACAATTTACATCAGGATACAAGAATATCATAGTGCGAATGAATATTGCACAGCGGAAAATAATATCAAAGATAAAAAATTTACATAGCAGCGGAAATAAAATATGTAAATACAATGCACGACGGAAATACAACAACTAACACAACTAAAACCTATACATAGTGCGAATGAATATTGCACAGCGGAAAATAATATCAAAGATAAAAAATTACATAGCACCAGAAATAAAATATGTAAATACAATGCACGACGGAAATACATCAACTAACACAACTAAAACTTATACATATATACAAAGCTTTTCGAATATAGCTCCAGCTGTAATCCAGGATCCGATGAAAATAATCCATCTGCAAAACTAAAACTACCGACTGCCCGTGTGGAAAAATATGGGCACCCAGAGTTTAGGTGGAAGCAATTAACTCCGAGTCAGTCATGGGACTGGTATGAGAGCTAAAAACAATTGTTAAACTTTTACTTTAAAATAGGGTAAATCACGGGACCACGCCGTATGTCATGGAACGGGTTCACTCCCATGAATAATCTGAAATAAAACAATTCATAAACAATGCAATGCTTTTCAAAGAAAAAATGCGGCTATTATAAGACTCAGTTCCCATCACACAATGCAACACAAACCAGAGGATAGAGTTTTACCTTATAGTAGGCAAACATGCTTGATACATTTTAAACAAATAATATTGATATTACAATAAGTGCATAGTGTAGCAAATAACTTCGAGTTTAAATGTTTCAATCATTGACGGCATAGTAACCCATCCTACTATGTCGCCATATAGGTTTACTGTTGAGTCGAAGCGTCGATGTTTGTTTTGATTTATGACAAGAAGAAGCTTCTACATCGACAAAAAGAAGACAAGATGACTTCATAGGTTAGAAGTCGATTATTTAGAGTTATAAAATGTTAAAATCTATCCTCAAATAATCATACTTCTAATTGTTTGAAAATACTACTCATAAAGACATTTTTTATACATATGACCGAAAACATGTCGACCTACAATTTTTTATAGGTCAATAGGTTTTTAAATTGTAACGGTCAAAAATAGGTCGACCTATAAAATTTTATAGGTCAACAGGTTTTTGAATTCCAACGGCTAAAAACATGTCGACCTATAAAATTCTATAGGTCAACAGGTTTTTGAATTTTGACCGTTATATTGAAAAGTCATCTTCTTTCTTCAAGAGTTGCATCCATTTTTCTTCATGAATAATCACTCCTTTTAGATGCATCTCTTCACCAACATTTGCAACCTCTCGATCTCTATAAATACATGATTTTACAATCATCCAAATAACCGAATTTACTCTCTATTTTCTGATCTATCTTGCATTATTCTTTTCACTCAAAAAGCACTCAAAAGCATTCAATAATCGTTTGAATCACCAAGCATATTTCATACACTTGTGATTCAACTCAATATTTTACTTCCTAATCTTACTAAACATCAAATTACATTTGAGGATAAGATTATAGGAAGGGTGTACTCAATTGTTGACAAATCAGTGTTGAAGGAAGAACACATTCAAAGTCAAAATCTTATTATTGTTGAAGTCCTCGGTGTTGTAAGAGGCAAGTGTTGAAGTCCTCGTGGTATAAGAGGCAAGTGTTGAAGTCCTCGTGTTATAAGAGGCAAGTGTTGAAGTCCTCGTGTTATAAGAGGCAAGTGTTGAAGTCCTCGTGCTGTTAGAGGCGTGAAATCCCGTTCGGCTGCTCGGGTATTGTAAACCTGTTTCCTTCGGGTGAAGTGAGGTTGTTGTTTAGTGAAAATCCAGATAGAAGTCTGGGACTGGACGTAGGACGGTGCTCCGAACCAGTATAAAAATCCCTGGTGTGATTTTTCCTATTTACTGCATTTGCTATACTTGCTTATCTGTGATATTGCTTCTGTGAGATCTTTTTACATTAAATATTTACCTGCATAACTATTGTAAATATACAAGTTAGTATATCACATACTTTCCGCATAGCCATATTATAGATCCTGCACAAGTCGCGTGCAAGCCCGACCTTTTCAATTGGTATCAGAGCAAGGTCATCATATAACCGTAACAACGTTATTTGATATATTCTAGTAATATGGCAAATAACGCAAGTACAAGTAACACCACTTACACAGAAGGTCAATCGACACAAAGACCTCCTTTCTTTAATGGGCTAAACTATAGTTATTGGGCAACACGTATGACTTTTTATATGCAATCAACTAGCTATGATGCTTGGAATGCTACTCAAAAGGAGATAATAAATCCAACTACTGAGTATGCAGAATGGACTCCTGCTGAGAAAACAGCAGCTACTGTAAATGCAAAAGCAATGAATATGTTGTTTTGTGCATTAGACCAAAATGAGTATAACCGTGTTAGTATATGTACCACTGCCTATCAAATTTGGCAAACACTAAAGACCACTCATGAAGGTACTAACAAGGTTAAACAAGCAAAAATAGCTTTGTTGAAAAGCCAATTCCAAAATTTCAAAATGAAGCCAAATGAAACAATCAATGAGATGTATTCAAGGTTTCAAACTATTCATCATGCTCTTATTGGGTTAGGACAAAAATATTCTGACTTTGATGTAGTTTCAACAATCCTACACTCACTGACTAATGAATGGGAAGGAAAAGTATTAGCTATAGAAGAAGCTAATGATCTCTCTACCATGAAGCCAGATGAGTTGATAGGAAATCTAATGTCCTATGAAGCAAATTTACAGGCTAGAAGAGAACAAAAAGAAGAAAAGAAAAATGTTGCTTTTCATGCCGAAAAAGATGAAGACATTTCAGATTTTGAAGATGAAGACTTAGCGCTTATTGCAAAAGGCTTTAAGAAGTTTTTGAAGCAAAGAAAAGCTAGTCGATACGACAAAAGGAAGTTTGGATCAAATGAACCATCATCTTCAAATATGGAATGTTTCAATTGTCACAAAAAGGGACATGTGCATAAAGATTGTCCGGATAAAAAGAAGAATTCCGAAAAATTCAAGAAGGACAAATCAAAGAAGAGAGCTTTCACAGTAACCTGGGATGATTCAGACTCATCTTCATCTGATAGCGAAAGTGACTCAGACACTGAACAAGGAAATAAATGTTTCATGGCAGCAGACGATGAGGTACGAATTCCTACTCTTGAGGATATGCTTGATATTTATGATAAAGTAATGATTAAACTTAAAGATACAAAATATCAGTTAAAAGAAGTCAAGACAATGTTGAATAGATCCGAATTAGAACGAGATATGTTAAAAGATGAGAAGAAAATATTAGAAGAGGAACTTGAAAAGGCTCAAAAATCATTTTCTAATTCTAATTCTCAACTATCTCTTTTGACTCAAGAAATTGAAGTTCAAAAAGAGAAGAATGATATTCTCACTACTGAAAACCATGAGCTTAAAGCTAAAGTCAAGATTCTAGACCTAGAAAAAGTTAGTTTACAAAATAAGTTAGAAAATATTACTCAAAATGTTTCTAACTTTAACAAAGGTCGAGAAAATTTGACAAAGATCATTGAGAATTCACAATCTACTTCAAATAAGAAAGGTTTGGGATATAAAAACCAAGAAATTAAGAAGCATCTTGGTTATGGAAAGAAGAAAATAATGCAAAAGAACAAAGCTAAGAAAAATCTTAGTTTATCTTCCAAACCAAAACCTGTTGTGAAATCTCAAAAGAAAAATGTCAATAGCGACTTTGGAAATAATACCAATCTTAGAAATAGTACTAGATATGCTTTCATGTACAATAAGAATATCACTGCTAGTACTAATACACATCCAAGACCCAATTATTATAGAAATTCGAATACTTCTATGACTAGAGATCTATATAATAGATCTAGAAGTACGAAAAGGAACATCAATAGAGATTACTTAAGTATTTGGGTTCCTGTAAGTTGGAAAAACAGAGAAAAATATATCGATGATTATTTTGATTCGGTAGTTAATAACGAAAATTTTATCTTTAAAGGTTCCATTAAACCCTCTTGGGTTTGGTTACCTTCCATCTAACCCATGGACCCAAACAAAGCAAGTGGGTACCAAAGGTATATACATCATATTCTTTGCAGGTACACCACAACAAAAAGAAGACAATTTTGATATCTCCCGAAGGTACTTTAAATTATGTCTTATATTCGATTACTATTCTATCATGATCTTTATTCTTTTTTATCAATGACAAAGAGGGAGAAATATGCATATATAATAAGTGTTGTTGGAGTTTGAAAATTCAAAAGAGAAGGAGAAAAACAAAATTATTCAAAACCTGTCGACCACCCCGATATTAGCCTGTCGACCGGTCCAGTTATACAACGCTACTAATTTTCAACCAGAAACTGTAACGGTCGACCGCCACGATTTTTCCTGTCGACCGGTCTAAACAGAATTTGTGGTTTATATTTTCCAGAAAGTTAACCTGTCGACCGCCTATATTATTCCTGTCGGCCGGTTTTATATAAAAAGTGTCACACATACTTCCAGAACTTTTACCTGTCGACAACCCCTAACCTTTCATGTCGACCGCCTTTAAACTTCCTGTCGACCGGTTACATATGCTATTTAAAAAATTATATGCTTAATATGTTAAAAGTATATGTGTGCTAACATTTGTTAATGCAGGAATCAAAAGGTTAGATATTTTATTATATAACAAATGTTGCAGAAATTCAGGGGGAGCTTTATATTCAGAGGAAGAAAACCTTATAGTAATATTGTTGTTACTATCATTTTTGCAATACTATATACCCTTTTTGTCGATGACAAAGGGGGAGAAATATTACTAACGAGTGCTATGCAGATTATATAATTCAAGGGGAGCATATATACAGGGGGAGCAATATACAAGCAATATATACAGGGGGAGCAATATACAAGCAACAATACCTTTATTATGCCAGGTTGTCACCAATCAAAAAGGGGGAGAATGTTGAGTCGAAGCGTCGATGTTTGTTTTGATTTATGACAAGAAGAAGCTTCTACATCGACAAAAAGAAGACAAGATGACTTCATAGGTTAGAAGTCGATTATTTAGAGTTATAAAATGTTAAAATCTATCCTCAAATAATCATACTTCTAATTGTTTGAAAATACTACTCATAAAGACATTTTTTATACATATGACCGAAAACATGTCGACCTACAATTTTTTATAGGTCAATAGGTTTTTAAATTGTAACGGTCAAAAATAGGTCGACCTATAAAATTTTATAGGTCAACAGGTTTTTGAATTCCAACGGCTAAAAACATGTCGACCTATAAAATTCTATAGGTCAACAGGTTTTTGAATTTTGACCGTTATATTGAAAAGTCATCTTCTTTCTTCAAGAGTTGCATCCATTTTTCTTCATGAATAATCACTCCTTTTAGATGCATCTCTTCACCAACATTTGCAACCTCTCGATCTCTATAAATACATGATTTTACAATCATCCAAATAACCGAATTTACTCTCTATTTTCTGATCTATCTTGCATTATTCTTTTCACTCAAAAAGCACTCAAAAGCATTCAATAATCGTTTGAATCACCAAGCATATTTCATACACTTGTGATTCAACTCGATATTTTACTTCCTAATCTTACTAAACATCAAATTACATTTGAGGATAAGATTATAGGAAGGGTGTACTCAATTGTTGACAAATCAGTGTTGAAGGAAGAACACATTCAAAGTCAAAATCTTATTATTGTTGAAGTCCTCGGTGTTGTAAGAGGCAAGTGTTGAAGTCCTCGTGGTATAAGAGAGGCAAGTGTTGAAGTCCTCGTGTTATAAGAGGCAAGTGTTGAAGTCCTCGTGTTATAAGAGGCAAGTGTTGAAGTCCTCGTGCTGTTAGAGGCGTGAAATCCCGTTCGGCTGCTCGGGTATTGTAAACCTGTTTCCTCCGGGTGAAGTGAGGTTGTTGTTTAGTGAAAATCCAGATAGAAGTCTGGGACTGGACGTAGGACGGTGCTCCGAACCAGTATAAAAATCCCTGGTGTGATTTTTCCTATTTACTGCATTTGCTATACTTGCTTATCTGTGATATTGCTTCTGTGAGATCTTTTTACATTAAATATTTACCTGCATAACTATTGTAAATATACAAGTTAGTATATCACATACTTTCCGCATAGCCATATTATAGATCCTGCACAAGTCGCGTGCAAGCCCGACCTTTTCATTTACAACTAAAATCGAAAAATGTCACATTGGAAATTGGATTTCTATCATGAGTCAAGGCATGGGATGGTCTCCTTCCCGATTTGGATCACCTCTAGCAAGAAGATCCAGGATCACACTTATAGGCCACCCTTGGATCCTGCAAGGTCGGCCCTCTCTTAATTTTGAGGATTAGTTATTCCTGAACAATACGTTTCTCGGTTTTGTCGGACCTATCACTCGAGCCTTTTAGTCAGCTCTATATC
This sequence comes from Allium sativum, assembly GCA_030737875.1. Classification (NCBI taxonomy): domain Eukaryota; kingdom Viridiplantae; phylum Streptophyta; class Magnoliopsida; order Asparagales; family Amaryllidaceae; genus Allium; species Allium sativum. The sequence goes on along the minus strand of CM060919.1, from coordinate 724,265,727 downwards.
CGAGGCTCCTCGCAACCAATCATCCACATAAAAAAATGTCTGGGCTTCATACCATGACACAACTTCAAGCTAGAAACAAACATATGCACTCCTTGCGTCCCTTATCCCGTTTCTGACTCATACCAGGGTGTGAGGCTCGTGAATTAACACTATACACAAAGCTATGCTCCTCAAAGTTGTTCTTTGATCATCATCCACAAGGCCCTGCTTTTCAACAAAAGCCTTGATCATTTGCATCTTAACATGCCACATTGTCAATCAACACCATACCATTGATTTCTGCCAATATATAACCTCTAAGATCGCACGTCTCAGAGAAGGGTGTTAAGTAAGAGAATAAATTCTCCGCCATCAAGCGGATATATATTTAGCAGAGTTCAACGAATACAGCATATAATACAATGTCAGACACAATCCATTCACAAGTCCATTCTGGGTCTGACGAAACCAGATGCACCTTATTCCTCATCAAATATGTCCAATACAGGAGAGAGGTCCTCGCATATCCGACTGATTTTCAAGTATGTTTTATAATACCACCACTTATTATCGTCCCTTGGGTGTACGACCCAATCAGTAACAGTTCAAAACAACGTGAAGATCCCCGGTCTTCCACCGTCTTCACCATTGACTTTAATTGTCGTCATAATTATTTAGAATGGGTTAAAACCCGGACTTTCCAAATAACTTGCATATCTTCGTAATCATGCTTTAAACACACAAAGATAAACCTCATTTAATTTCAATCCAGGTTATTCTTTTAATTAAATATTTTATCTTTTAGAAAACGGTTCTTAATAATTTTATCGGAGGTACATTCTCAAATCTCAAAGTTATATTTCAATGATTAACCTAATGTTAGAAATTAATATTACCGTTCCTGGGTTAAAGAACAACTGCTATTTAAATCCTTGTTCACTGAAAACCCAAAATTGCTATTTTCCATGCATGATGGGCTCTTTCAACTATCACCTTTTTATTTAATAAATTTTGGGAAATTTCCTGATTTTCCTTTACTAATCGTTCCTTTTTATGGTTGGGTTCAAGCACAATATTCCTAAGAACATCATTTACGATGAACCTCGAATTAACTCATTATGTTCACAATATAAATTTCACCGTAATTGCTAAAATGGAGTTTTTTAGACAAAAATAATATTTATCTTTCAACTCATGGAATATTTCTCTCAAACTCCTTCCAAATCACTTATTATGATTTATCATAATTTATTTATATTTTTAATAATTTTATTCGGGCCCTTACAGTCGATTTCCAATATCGGCCACCAAACTGCATCCTTAGTGACCTTTTGCAAAATTGATTTGGACATATTTTAAGATCTAACTGTTCAATTTTAAACCACTTATATGGAAAGATATTTTCGATATGAACCCAACGATTCCGGTTTAAGGAGAATCCGGCGGTCGAATCTCCCGCTACGTCAGTTTTAAGTTACAGATTGATGTTCGCGAACTGTCGATGTACGACGCATTCTATTCAAGCCCGAATCGATTTTATAATTTATAAATTGATCGAAAACATTTCTAAACTTCTTTATTTAATTAAAAAAATTATTTCAACCGTTTATTTCCAAGTTTAAATATTTCGTCATTTGGTCCATTTTATATTATTCTAAAGAATAAAATATTGTTATTTGTCAAAAATTCTCCGTTCACTCCCAAAATTTCCTTGCAGTCATAATAAAAATAAACGTGAAACTTCCAAAAGAAAATCTCTTCTAAAACATTTACTAGATACTCTAACTGAACTTCACTTTAAAAAGTTACTATTCATTTAAATTCAAATAATTTGCATAGCCAAAAGTATATTAAAAATACTTCAAAATCATTCGTTGCATTTACGATTATTCATCTAAATTTTGATAAAAACGCGTCCATCCAAAATCGGAATTCGAAATTATTTTCAATTTTTATCTCATATTTTTATATTATTAAAATGTGCCTTTTTATCCTGGATTGAAATGAAATTCACCCTAATCATGCAAAAATTCCTTATATCAATCCAATACATTCAACCATAGTTGCGAACAACTATTCGACATTCAAATGACATCCAACGTGCATTTATTCTCATGTAAGCTTCAATATATTTTATTGAGGCTTATCTCGTCTGTTTAACTGAAACGTTTAACATGCGAACTATAAACTAGTGAGATGTGCAAATTAAAATCATCCCCGACCGGTGTGGGTTTTTCAACCATCAAACAATTATTTCATTAGCCATTTATTTGTTCACACTGATTTTATTTAAATAGGTGAACATAAGCAAGACATTCGACTTGTAAATGTATTCATTTTTTTCTCTTCATACAATGCACACACAGTATCATAAATAAATAAATATATACTCAACATCCAATGCCATTTAAGGCGCCATAAGTGTCCATCCATACAGTATGAATTGCAAGTGTCACAAACTCATACTACGCTTCTAATGCAAATGATCTGTGAAGAGTTCATGTGTTGAATTCCAAAGGGATACAACATGAAATGAGTAATCTAACTACATGAAAATTTCACATGTCGTTCTAATGATACTCAATGCAATTTCTAACTTGCAACTTACCTATTCTCACTGTATTGCTTAACAACTTAAAATGCCTAACTAATTAATTTTTCATAATTAAACTACTTTAATACACTAATTAAAGCAAGAATCTCTCACCCCAGCCATCAAGAAACAATACACTGCAAATTCGGAGTTTTCGGTGCTTGCTACCACCTAAAAATCTCGCCTTTTTAATCCCGGATGGCTCGAAACTTCTTGGCAACCTCGGTACACACTATAGCAAGTGTATGAAGTAAGAAAGGAAGGAGCTTTGGTCGATTGGAGCTTCCCGAAGCGCAAACTCCCGCTGTCTGGAAGTGGAGAGAGGGTTGGAGAGGCCTACAACCCATCTGGAGCACCTGGGGTTCGCCAAGGAGGAGTTAGAGGCTAGCACAAGGGGTTAGGAACCTTAAATGAAGCGGCATTACTTGAAATGAAGCTAATTGGAGAAGAAGAGGAAAGAAGGGGGCTGCATGCGCGGGGGGGAGGGGTGCACGTGGGGTAGGGTAGGGGGCTGCATGGGGTGGGTAGGGGGGAAGAGTTTGGGGAGGGAGGCCATTAATGAGGAAATGTGAAGGAGGAAGAGAATGAGACAAATGAAGGAGGAAAGTGGAGAGGAAGGTTTTCAGTAAGAATTTTATCTCTTCTTCACTCTGATTGCCTGATTACAAACGATCTCCGTTGGCTATAAAATTTCGACACAAGAAAATACACGAAATTCTGAAACCAACGAATCAAGTTTCGTCGAAGTCCGAGTTCGTTTGACCTTCCGATTAAATTCTCAATTATGCTCAAATAAGCCTTAAAAATGCGATTTTAACGCACCTTTTTGTCTCTCACGCCTGAACGACATTTCCATAAATAGTAAGATTTAGGATTCTTCCATTATTTGTTGATACGAATCCCAAAAAAATGTGAATTCGAATTCTGAGATCATCTCAACAACGTTCCTTTGTAAATCGATCGTCTGTTTAACCCAAACCGGTTTATCAAGCACGACCACATACTAACTCCGTTGGTCATGAAATTTGAAACCCAACATTGATTTGCTATCACGAATCCAACAAATTGGTCTTATCGAATTCTGAGCTTGCTAGCAAAATCTCATTTTCTTAAGGGCTATGCGTTGATTCAAAAATCAAAATTTTAAATTCTAGATTTTTTAATTGTTTTAACCATTTTACTAGGTTTATTTTAAGTCAAATAAAATATAAAAACTAATTTTAAAATTGTTCTCAAATATTATTTAGAAAAAATAGTCATTCTCCCTCAATTTTTTATCGAAATTGCTTAAATTAATTTTTCAATTGGTTCTGAAATTCCGGGTTGTTACAAAGGACATTTAAGAATCATAATACTTAATATATTATATAATCTCAAGTTCAAGTCACTTACTTGAACTGTATAATTTCGTATTATAATTCTAAGGACTTCTATTATGTTAATATTTATATTACGCACTAAATATAACATAACAGAATATTTTATTCTAAATAAAATGACATCAATAATGTTATTAATCACATCAATGGATTGCCTCTAGGGCATAAACTCTAACAATCTCTCACTTGCACTAGAGTCAATTATTCACGTAGCGTATACTCTTGAAACTAATGTGGCTATTAAATTTCAACTGCGACTGAGTTTAATTCAATAGGTCTGCAACATTACAACTTTTGCAACTTTGCAGATATGTTTACAGCTTTACATAAGAATTATATTTCTTAAATATATGCATGTTTGGATCAATAGTGAGTTTAAGGTTTTAGGCCTGAGCATTAGCCACATTGTTATCTCAATGTAAATCATTGGATCAACAATGAATTAAGTTCAATTATGAATTTCTTAATCCAAATATTTTCTTTCTTAGAAACAATATTTATTTCTTGTTTTAAAAACTAACCTTATTTACAATAATTAATGTGTTATCAAATAACATTAGAATTATTGTGTCACTCTTACTCAATTTCTTGTTTATACAAGATTCAATGGCATTTTGTGGTTTTCGAGACATTTCAAATTCTATTTCATTCTCATTGGTATCTTAGAGACTGACTATCCTTCATAAAGGATACCAAGTCGAGCAATAAACATTTTATTTCTAGAGAATCTATAGAAATAATACCCATTTGTTTCTTGTGGGCATTCCACAAAATAGTTATTTAATTTGGGTCCGATCTTATCAGAGGAAGGGTGTTTAATAAAAGCCTTGCATATCTTCGCTTTAGACATATTAGGACATTTCCTAGTCCATATCTTATATGGCATCTTCAAACTCGTTTTAGTAGGATTAAATGCAATTGTTCTAAATTTAATTTATTGGAAGATCTATATGACATATCATTAATCGTACTATATCTTATAAGGTGCAATCTCTCCTTTCAGACACACCATTCCAATATGGTGTTATAGATGGAGTGAGTTGTGAAACAATTTCAAACTCATCTAGACAATCATTATAGAATTGGCTAAAATATTCTCTTTGATCCATTTGAAGAGTATTTATTTTCTATCATAACTGGTTTTGAACTTCGTTTTTGAATTATTTGAACTTTTCAAAGGATTTTGATTTGCGTTTCATAAGATACACATATTTGTATCTACTGGCATCAACAGTGAATATAATTAAGTAATAAAACCTGTCTCTAGCTTATGTATTCATTGCTCAATTACATCATTATGTTCGAGACCCAATACTTACCACCCCATTTATTGTGTCAAGTGAAAGGTGATTCAGTTATTTTGGCTAATAAATAAGATTTGCATTGATTCTATGACGGCCCGCCCCGCACCAGCCGACATTTCCCCTGAAATGCGTTGTGCCGATGTCCAACCAACACGGGACGGTCGTCAAAGGAAATGAAAGAAGACGATGAATCACCAAAGAACCTGTAGTATATCTCACAGCGCATAGAATAAAATATAATAATAATATAACTTGACATAAAATAGGCGAGACAGTGCATAAGGTGAAAACTAAACCATCATAGCAGCGGAAAATTCAAAATACAGCTTATGATCCAAACCGTCTTTATTAAAACTTTTAAAACTGTCTCTAAAGCAAAATAGAAAGGCACACTACTAATACCCAAAGTAGTGACCAACAACAACATAGGTAGAATATATGAGAGTTATACGTGTAAGCCTCCTGCTCGTCTCCAAACAGCTACTCGTGCATAACTAGCTAACCTGTCTCTAGTCTGCTCGTTTAGGAGCACCCAGAGTAATAAGAAGAGACATAAAACTCTGGGTCAGACAAAAGTCTGGTAAGAGCGATAAGCAGCAAAACAAAACAATAACAGGTATAATCTAATCATATTTGAACCTGGACCTGCAACCAAAGAGTTAGCACAACAAAATGTACAGTACTCTAAGGTAACACTAACATAAAGTGTAAATGGGGGTGTGGGTCATGGTGATAGCAAACATCAAACATAGCAATGATCCTCACATCTCTCACTCAGTGCGTAAAGCATACGATATCCACCACTCGATCACCCAACCCTTTGCTACGATCACTTTGCTCCATGGAGTCACAATGACTCCATTGCACTGATCCATAGCCACTAATCCGTATCTCAATGGTGAACCAAAGTTATGGATATCGATAACACCTTTGCACACGTCCTGCAGCAAAATCAAACTATGAAGTTAACTCGTTGGTTCCCGTTTGGATCCTGAGTTACAACTTCTCATTTGGACTACCTTTGCATCTCAGGTTTGGTCTTCTCCGGATCGGTTCGGTCCTTTTTCTCATCTTTGGTCCGGTTCGGAATCGTCATTGGGGTCGGGTCGTTTTTCCTCCTCCTTCGGTTCAGGTCGTGATCCCCTCTTCAGTTCGGGCGCTTCGGGTCATTCCATTTCGTTCGTGACCAACTCGGCTCGTGGGTCCTTCTACTTGCACGGTTCGTGTCAAGCTCCTGGTCGGCACGTGGGTGGTGCACCAAGCTCCGGTTCATGAACCGTCCCCACTGTTCGGGGTTCCTGGTCGTAGCACTCCGATTCGTGATGATGCAGGCGGCTCGTGACTTGTTGTTGGTGACCCGGTTCATGGTCCTGCTCTTAGCTGGTGGAGGTCGGCTCGTGGGTGCACGCTTGCGGTGGCTCGTGGAGATAGTGTCACGATCGGGAGGGGTGCCTCACGAACGGGTCTGGTCTGACCAAGTTTTGCAACTTTTCCAGCATGCTATTTACGCCATACGACGGCGTTTTCGACCATTCTAACTTTACTAAGCAATCACAAAGCATACCATACAGTAATAGAAACATGTATAATCAACCATAAAGACTAAAACAACAATGTGACATGTTTATATGGATCAAACATACCTAAAACCCTTGTTTTCCCCTTAATCCCCTTAATCATGATTTAAGCATACAATTAGCAAAACATGTCCACATTAACCAAAAATTTTATCCGAGCCCTAAAATAATATTTTAGAATTTTACAAATTTTTCCAGATTTTTCTAAGCCATAATTTCGCTAATTATCACTAATCACCCCTAATTAGCCGTAATTAGTGAAGAAACATGCTAATCACTCACCTTAGCCACAAATTAATCTTAGATCTAAAAATATCTCTGAATTGGGTCGAATCTCTATGCAACACAGCAACTCCAACTCTGATTTGATGTTGATTTGTCTTGATTTGGTGTAAATCTTCTTAATTAGTGATTAGAAGGTGATTTGGGAGTGATTTAAAGGATGAAGGCCATTACTAGGGTTTCAAGGATGAAAAGTGGCAGCTGAAAAATGACAAAAACTGAATTTTCTAACCTATCAGCCCTCCCATAACCCTAATCCTGAAATGAGTTATGGGCCTAGCTGCTAATCACCTTAATTAGGTCCGATTAAGCTGTTTTTCACCTTCCAAACCTTGTTTCAGCAATATCTCCCAAACGTTAAGTCCTTTTGATCAATGTGACCACTCTACGGAAAGGCAAACCATCATCTGAATCCAATGGAAATGGTTTCAGGTCAAAACTCCTTACCAATCAAAAGTTATAGGCGAAACTAGATTCGCCAAGGGCAAAACAGTCATTTAAAAATCGGCAAAAATCTTGAACATGGGAAATGACCCCAATAGTCGTTCCCTAAAGTTACACGACCATACGACTTCGTATATAAATGAAATAAATATTCCACGATCCTCCGATGCGTAGACTACGGGTCGTTACATTCTCTCCCCCCCCTTTAAGAATTTTCGCCCCGGAAATTCCTTAACTTAGAAAACATACAATAGGGTCCCGCATGCCTACCAACCATTTACTAACAATTAACCATACATAACAAACATAACAAGCTTATCCTAACATGCGGTTTACTAACAAGGGAATAACTGTATTACAATAAAAATCTTACCAAGTAAAGAGCTTTGGATACGACTACTTAACGCTCTCCTCGATTTCCCATGTACAGTCATTCTCATTATCGCCCCCATTGGACTTTAACCAGTTTCACCCTCTTCTTTCAAAGTTGTTTCGTATCGTATTTGATAATACAAATCGGTCTTGCGGTTCCCAACCGCCTCGGGTTCTACTTCGATATCATCCTACTAATCTGGCGAAATAGCTAAATCAAAATCATGCACGAACTTCCTTAACTAAGAAACATGAAATACGTCATGCCCTCCTGCCATCTTGTTTGGTAATCCAACTCTTATACTCAAATTCCTAACTACATTCCAAATGTCCTTTCAAGTCCAACCTGAGCCTTTCCTATATTCGTACTACCCATCCAATGTATATTCACCTCCCAGAGATAAACTAGACCCATCCAATGAATCTAGGTACCCTACCTATATTCGTACTGCACGTCTAACGTACATTCACCTTCCAAAGGTAAACTAGATCCATCCAATGAATCTAGGTACTCTACCTACGAGTCCAAGTCCAACTTGAAGCTCTCCTATATTCGCTGAATCTCCAAGATCAACGAACACCCCACAATGTCCCAAACATACTTCAAATCTAATGTGAAGTATCTTCACCTTTGTTATATCACCATGACTAACGAACTCACCCCATTTCCATTTTGAAATTTCCAATGGTTGCAACAAAACACTAGGCTTCTTTCGCTCGTCTTTAACTAACTTGCAGTTCATGCACTTGGATATAAATTTCCCAACATCCCCTCGCATCCCTTCCCAGTAGTAGGTCTATTTCATATCTCGACACGTTTTGTTACCACCGGGATTTATAGTAAGTTTTTGAGTGATGACATTCTCTAAGCACTTCATCTCTCAATCCATTGACATTGGGTACAACTGGTCTGCCATTCTTTCTAAGCCATCCATCTCGATCAAGCCCATACTTGTTCATCTCCTCACCGTCAATACCCTTTTTCTTTGGAGATGACTTCCGATAGATTAGGATCATCTCTCTAACTGGAACCGATCCACTCAATCAAAGTTGGCTTGATCGTCAAACTTGCTAATATCTCTGGATCCAATCCATACTTAGGTCTGGAATCATATCCCGTGATATACTCTAGTTTCTTCCATCCTAGGAACATAGCCCATAGACTGGCATGTCTCCTACTCAATGCACCTGTTACCGCACCTAGCCCGGTACTATAGGCACCCGTATATACCATCATCTCTTTGTTTCCCATCGCTAGAACCCTACAGGCGATAGTCTACTCAAGGGAATAAAAATAGGAACAAACATAGCAACCATAACATCCATTAAACATGTCCTATCTATCACCTGCTAAAGCCATGAATACGTCGATACCTGTATGACTGGTCCAACCGATCCCAAGGGCTAATGGAAGCCCTGGTTCCAAACGGACTACCGCACGTCCAACATACGTTTATCCTCCAAGGATAACTAGATCATGTCCAACGTATCCAAGGTAACGGGCGTCCCCAGATACCCCTGCTTCGAGTCCGCCTAGAACACTCCAACTATCGACGATTCCTTGGTACTCTCATCAAGAGAGCTACCCACAAACTCAGACCCAATCTTGAGTATCCATTACCGACAAACTCAAGTCCAACATGAGTCATTTCCTTATTTGTTGCATCTCCAAGATCAACGAACAACCATTTTCCCTCTACGAGTTCAAGCCCAACTTGAATCATCTTAACTTTCGTTGCATCTTCTACGGTCAACGAACACATCCTATCCCTTCAAAGTTCTACCATTCTTGAACCAAAGAGAACATCAACATAGGGTCCTAAACAATTCATTACTTTGCAGCTTTTTCGAGTCCCACTCGAGTCATCTCATTGCCCAATTGAATCCAACTCGGGGAAGTCCATACCATTAAAGAGTCTTATAATGTCACGACCGCACATCACTCCTCAAGTAAGCCGAGTTATCATTCAATGGAAAACACAGCAACTATTTATATCTCATGCAAACCATCCTAGTCGAACTTGACATTCCCCAAGCACAGCCCCAAAGGCCTAAACCAGTATCAGACAAGCACTCAAGGAACATCTCCTCTGAATTCAGACAATCTACGTGGGATGATACTAGCAAAACAACTAAGAAATCACAAGCACACATACGTCCATGACTTGATAAGACCACATTACCACAAATCATGCAAAGGCTAGTCGAACCACCGATCGGGTTCATCACAACTAAAGGTCTATCGACAATCTCAAGTCCCAATTCCAACCTGTCTACCAGGTCACTAGGTATGAAGGAATGGGGTGTCTCGGTATCAAACAAAACTCGAACAGAAACATCATAAATAGAAAGCATACCTCGAATAACGACACCTTTTTCCTTCTACGCCGCAGTTGGGGCATTCGACGAAGAAGGAACAGCGTTGATAGCATATGCTTTCACAATCTTCTTCTCTTTAGGAGGTTGTGGACAATTATCCTTGAGATGTCCCACTTGGCCACAATTAAAGCACTTCCTTTCCCCATGCTTTTCCCGATAGTCTCTGGTATAGTGGCCCTTCTTGCCACAACTAAAGCACTCACCATCTTTCTTATTCTTCTTTTTATAACTATCGATGGTCTGATCTTGTTTCCTCTTATTCTAAGAATTATTCTTGCCTCCACTGCTTGCTTGTGGCTTTGGCTCCTCTATAGATGCAATAATAACATCGGCCTTTGAATTAGGGTAAAGGCTCTCTGATCTCAATGCTTTCCCCACAATAGATTTAAAAGTCTCATCGATGTGGTTTATAAATCTTTCCCCCAAGTACCCATCTAGGCCGGTTATGAACTTCTCGTTCTTCTTCTCGACGGTATCAATAAGAGATAATCCATACTTCGAAAAAGTGTCGAACTCAGCAATGTATTCCGAGATTACCCTACCATTCTGCTTAAGCTCCAAGAACTTCCTAAACAACTCTGACTTCTGAGCAGCTAGGATAAATTTATCACTGAAACGAGTCCTAAACTGATTCCAAGTAACTTGATCCTCAGGGGTAGCTTCCTTAATAGCATTCCACCAATTCATTGCCTGTACTTGCAGCTGACGGGATGCTAGCTTCCTCTTAATTGCATCCTCGATTCCCAAATCCTCGAAGATGCGCTCACAACTATCAAGCCAATCCTGAACTTCTGTAGCCGATTCCATTCCGTGGAACAGCTTCCCACCAAGACTAGTGTAGTTCTTACAGAGCTTGGCGAAATCAGCCCTAGGCGCCTACACTACTGTACCACCACCATTAGCAGCATTAGGAACATCCCTAAGCATCTCTCTCATGAAGTCAGTAAAAATTGTCCTCATGTCAGGAGCATTCCTATTATTGGCTCCTGAACCAGTATTCCTCGTATATCGGCTCATCGTTCAATCTGTAAAGAGAAAACGATTAACCATCTCCATAGTGGTGCCAGTGCATTACGACTTCATCCTTAGATATAATAATAGTATATATATATAGCTTTTGAAAACACAAAATAGAACAAATACGCGCTCTCATATATGTACTATCTCTCCCTGGTGCCTTTCCCTAGGTTAACCAAGCAACCTGGCTCTGATACCAAATGTGACGGCCCACCCCGCACCAGCCGGCATTTCCCCTGAAATGCGTTGTGCCGATGTCCAACCAGCACGGGACGGTCATCAAAGGAAAAGAAAGGAGACGATGAATCACCAAAGAACCTGTAGTATATCTTACAGCACATAGAATAAAATATAATAATAACATAACTTGACATAAAACAAGCGAGACAATGCATAAGCTAAAAACTAAACCATCATAGCAGCGGAAAATTCAAAATACAGCTTATGATCCAAACCATCTTTATTACAACTTTTAAAGCTGTCTCTAAAGCAAAATAGAAAGGCACACTACTAATACCCAAAGTAGTGACCAACAACAACATAGGTAGAAGATATGAGAGTTATACGCGTAAGCCTCCTACTCGTCTCCAGACAGCTACTCGTGCATAACCAGCTAATCTGTCTCTAGTCTGCTCGTTTAGGAGCACCCAGAGTAATAATAAGAGACATAAAACTCTGGGTCGTGATCCCCCTCCTTTGGTTCGGTTTGGAATCTTCATTGGGGTCGGATCGTTTTTCCCCCTCCTTCGGTTCGGGTCGTGATCCCCTCTTCAGTTCAGGCGCTTCGGGTCATTCCATTCCGTTCGTGACCAACTTGGCTCGTGGGTCCTCCTACTGGCATAGTTCGTGGCAACCTCCTGGTCGGCTCGTGGGTGGTGCACCAAGCTCTGGTTCGTGAATCATCCCCACTGTTCGGGGTCCTGGTCGTGGCACTCCGATTCGTGATGATGCAGGCGGCTTGTGACTAGCTGTTGGTGACCCGGTTCGTGGTCCTGCTCTTAGCTGATGGAGGTCAGCTTGTGGGTGCACGCTTACGACGGCTCGTGGAGATAGTGTCACGATCGGGAGGGGTGCCTCACGAACGGGTCTGGTCTGACCAATTTCTGCAACTTTTCCAGCAAGCTATTTATGCTACACGACGGTGTTTTCAACCATTCTAACTTTACTAAGCAATCATAAAGCATACCATACTGTAATATCAACATGTATAATCAACCATAAACACCAAAACAACAATGTGACATGTTTATATGGATCTAACATACCTAAAACCCATGTTTTTCCCTTAATCCCCTTAATTATGATTTAAACATACAATTAGCAAAACATGTCCAAATTAACCCAAATTTTTATCAGAGCCCTACAATAATATTTTAGAATTTTACAAATTTTTCTAGATTTTTCTGAGCCATAATTTCGCTAATTATCACTAATCACCCCTAATTAGCCGTAATTAGTGAAGAAACATGCTAATCACTCACCTTAGCCACAAATTAATCTTAGATTTGAAAATATCTCTGATTTGGATCGAATCCCTATGCAACACAGCAGCTCCAACTCTGATTTGATATTGATTTTCCTTGATTTGGTGTAGATCTTCTTAATTAGTGATTAGAAGGTGATTTGGGAGTGATTTAGAGGATGGAGGCCATTACTAGGGTTTCAAGGGTGAAAAGTGGCGGCTGAAAAATGACAAAAACTGAATTCCCTAACTCTATCGGCCCTTCCATAACCCTAATCACGAAATGGGTTATGGGCCTAGCTGCTAATTACCTTAATTAGGCCCGATTAAGCTATTTTTCACCTTCCAAACCTTGTTTCAGCCATATCTCCCAAACGGTAAGTCCGTTTGATCAATGTGACCACTCTAGCAAACCATCATCTGAGTCCAATAGAAGTGGTTTCAGGTCAAAACTCCTTACCAATCAAAAGTAATAGGCAAAACAAGATTCGCCAAAGGCAAAACAGTCATTTAAAAATTAGCAAAAATCGTGAACATGGGAAATGACCCCAATAGTCGTTCCCCATAGTTATACGACCATACGACTTCGTATGTAAATGAAATAAATATTCTACGATCCTCCGATGCATAGAATATGGGTCGTTACAGATTCAAAATCTAATGATTTCAAAATTCCATCATTATGGAGTTTTGATATACTTTTCTTGTTTGTATTGGCTAACTGACTATGCTAAAGGTATGTTGGATTTAAATCACTAAATTTAATCCACTCACCGTTTATGTCAAGTACATTATAGTTAAGGATTTTAAATATCGTTAACTATTTGTGAGATTCCATATGATATTTCATTTGAATAAAATGAATAACAATTGTTCTTTCATTACAAATGAATTTTAAACTTGTCTAAACAAGATCTATTATAACATTTATTTTAAATTGAATTTCATAATAACAATTATTTTATTTATTTAATTAAGCCAATATATATAACAAGAATTAACTTCCTATGGATAATCTAGCAACATTTGCTTCATTTCTAATCGTAAGTCCACTTGTCCTTTTTATCAGATTTCTACTTATTTTGCAATTTTTGTAAATTTACATACATTTATGTAATTCATATCTAGTATCTAATACTTATAAATGTATAAGTAGATTGTTATAACATTTATATCTTATTTGGTTGAACTCACACTTTAGCTTTCTTTTTATCTTCGATATTTGTAAAACAATTACGTTTAATTTGTTTGAGGACAGTCCTCAAATTTCAATGTCAGTCAAGAAATTTGATTTAATTCAATTTATCCTTCTTAAGGACTAATTTAAATTATAGGAGTTATTTATTATTTAATATCTACAATAGATAATAAATAATGACTGATTCTTTAATACTTATTTAATATAAATACAAAAATTTTGTATTAACATTAATATATAATTTAAACTAAAATACGCTCCCACTCAAATTAACATCCTTATGTTTATATATATATATATATATATGTAAGTATATATGTATAATAGTGTTCTAAGATCCATATCTAGTCATGCTTTGACCTAGATTTGGCTAATCCCCAAAAAACAACCTTTTGGGTAGACATCTTGTATCAATTATATCATACATATAACTCTTGGATCGCTTAACGAACATTTTGTTCAGTATTATTCATTTGCTCAAAATATAGAATAATTTATGCTATTGTCTCTAAGCCATAATCTTATTATGCAGCTTAGTTAAGTCAGACCCAATAATACAATTCAAGTATCACTTTTACTCCGTCGCATATAACCAAAATAAAAGGATGCACAATACTTTGGTATTACCTACATCCAATGAGATTGGACATTAATGAGTGTATTATTGGAAGATATCACCATGACTTAATATAACAAAATTTGCTTTAAAAGGAATTTTATAATTCGTAGTGGAAAACAATATCAGAGTCATTTACATATAACGTGGTATATGTATTTTATTTTCGTAATATAATTGGATTTAAACAGTATACATATGAACCATATATATGTGTTTAAATTCAATGATATATAAGAATCATTCCTACATATCATTATTACATATTTATTCTGAACGTTTCAAAACGATCGGTAGATCCTATATATATATATATATATATATTTATACCTAAATATCACATACATACATCAAATTGATAATGGCATACTATGTGCAGTATAGTATAATGAAGCTCAACAATACAGGGCCCGATTATTTTATCTACTTAAACACTTAAACATAAACATGTCACACATTTTATATCATATGTTTTAGCTGCAACATTTAAACATGTTACACGCTTTAGCTTGTACATTGTATATCATCTAATTGTATTTCTAAATAATTAGCATATGCATATAAACAGTTGAACAAAAGTATAAATAACAAAACATCTAAACAAATATCTAGCATAACAATATAGATGTACACGTAGGCATTCATATGATACTCAGATTGAACTGAAACATTCCAGATTAACATAAAACCACTTTTATATATGTACATGAAGGGTTAGACCATATACTAATTAATAATGCATTATACTAGTTCCAAGTATTCAGTTCAATTTTAATTAACAAACATCTTATATCGAGAACCAATACATATATTAAAACATATATTCATATTATACATGCAGTTGAAATTTGCTATGTATTTATATACATAGTACTATAAATCGAATTTATGTAAAGCTGCCAAGTCGCATTTGGTTTTTAGTATTGCCATGGATCCTTCTTCAACATGTTTATCCTTGTGCTTAATGGTTCAGTCATGCTGAGTCCAGCATCAAGATTGAATTTGCAACATTTACAAATAAATAGCATATTTTTTTTATTCCATTTGAAAACAAACAATGCATTATTTATGCATTTACTCATATACATCACATTTATATTTAACATCCATATGCTGTAAATAAATAGTCCACATTTTAGATTTGTACTAAGCAGTTTGTGATTTCTGTGTATTTGTATAATCCAGGCTTCTAATACATGTAAATCAATATTTATATACATACCCTGATTTATTATTCATATCGAGAATGTATGATAATTATGGAACATCAGCAAGTCATACTTGCTCTTGTAGGTTTATCACAAAATAGAATATTGCATTCGCATAGATTAATATTTTGATACCCTTATGCAAGTATCACTTGCAAATCAAATTTGCAGTGAACTTGTTGAATGGATGCAGTACATTATGAAACTGCAGCATTATATCAAATATATGTAAACATTGCTGAAAGAACTAAAATCTTTGTTAAGAAATATGTTCTAACATGTATAATATATATATATATATATATATATATATATATATAAATACACACACACACACTAACATGATTAATGATTACATATTAAATCTGGTATATATGGATTGTGATCTGGACTTCATTCCAGATTCTGAAATTCAACTTCAATCTTCAGATTAAAATGTTACATGAATACAATGAAACAAGTCAAACTTATCGTATGTATTAAATCATGTTTGCTCCATAGAATTACATACACAGAATTAAATAGTTAATTAAAACTGGGTTTTTTATCCCAAAGTTAAATCAATTTCTGTTTTTTCCATTGGTTTCTTGTAGAGATCTAACATACAATTATATATACAAACTAAATCAAGTCCCACTTGCCCCAGCTAATTCAGAGTACAATTATATATAATAGTATATATGAATATCATTTCAAACTCAAAGTTCAAAAGAAAACTGCCCATTAAAATTAAAACAAAATGTAACTAAATCATATGTATGGTACTCAACCATTGGGTTAGGCCCAAAACTTAAATCCATGATCTGTTTCTGGCTTTAATATCAAATAGAACCGTTAGAATAATAGGCACATGTAACGTATATATACTACTTCCTTTGTATATGACTACCAATTGCAAATCAAATTTGCACTGGTATTCATAAAATAAGCGAAGTACATAATCATTCATAAACATATCGACTATATGTATGAAATAGTATGGACAAATCTTATATCATGTAACTTGCATAATATATGTATAATATTGGCTAAACAAATCTTATATCAAATATAGAATGTTCATAAACATATAAAATCCATCATGATGCTGGGTTGGTAGAATATTGTGAATTCTGTGTTTTGGCAGATGTGCCAATGTGGTTTCCAACCATAATTATCTAGAAGGCTTTTAGGTGAATATAAATATGCAAATCATATTTTCTTTTACCCATATATCGACATATATAGAGATAAAATTTGTACAATTATGGAGTATAAAAACTTGCAAATCAAATTCACATTTTTCACATCTCAATCCAAATGATCAGTTTACAATAAGATGATATATGCATGTATGTGTGTGTGTGTGTGTGTTTATGTATATCAAAATAATTTAGATATAACCATTCAATATATATCATATATATGTATGTAATAAAATATGGTTACGGACAGAGGTTTGCTCAGTAACTCGTATAACAGAATTAATTTAGCATAACTGATAACATTCAATAGTATTACTAAAATGACCCAATATCGAATCTTAAACAAAAGATAAAAGATCTTAAACTTGTATAACATAAACAGTTAGGACAATGACATATTTACAGAGTTATGAGTCAATTTTTTTAATATCTTAACATAAAACAAAATTCCTATGGAAATTTAATAGCATTTTGAAATCTGCTTAATCCCATATACCATTAGTTTTCATAAAACTAAATGTAATAACCCAATTAATTTTAAGAGATTAACTAGTCAAACTAATTTTTGAACTTGATTCAAATCAAATATTCTTAAACATTGCAAAAGGATATTGATCTAATTTCAAACTGTGGTGGATATATTTAAACAACTCAGCTCGAACTTAAATACTACAGTTAAGTATATAACATCAAATGTTAATATGTTTCAAAAGATCAGATCTTAAGAACCTTAACCTTTTGATTAATTAGATTTGTAGGTAGGGTTTGGATCCACACTAAAATATAACCAATGATAACAAGACATTAAGCAATCAACCATTTTGATTCATTACTAAACCGAGTACATGTTTAATAGATTCAAACACAATTAACCATCCATATTTAATGGATGATTCCTCTAATTTCCACGGTGTAATAGGGTAATTAACTATAAGCACTTAGATTTTAAGGATCTCATCGCAAAAATAATATAAAGTCATTAATATTGACTTTAAATAATTTGACTTATTGTCTAACAGTTTCTCTATCGTATTCATATATATATATATCATGACATGTAGAGGCAGCACCTAATCAATCAAAACTGGTTTTGATTTATCACTAGAATTCCATTATCTACAAACCAGGTAATTGTAATTTGAAATTTCAGTTAAAATTTAGACCTAATCAGCAATCAACTCATTTCAAAGTTTTATATTAAACATAAACTTTGTTTATAGTAAAGCTTTTATAGCTCGTATCAAATACAGTTCTCAACTTATTGTAAAACATTTTCGTTTTTAAAATCGAATTTATTAATAAGCCTTGAAATCACCCTTTTATAATTTCGATTATCCAATAAATAAACACACACAAACCCAAATCACAGTTTCAATATTAGTAATTTAGCAAATCCTAGTCTGATATCACTGAAGATTTTTAGGGATCTAATCCGAAACCTACTTGATCATTTTAAACAATTAAAATGATGGATCTGTGCAAAACATAATAAATCAAAACTTCATACATTATTCAATTTCACGAAACCGATGTGTTGTCAATCTCTTTGTTTCTGAACGTCTCTGGAGCCTGGAAGAATCGAACTCATAGCATGTCAATCGCCATGCCTCCATGGTTATCCACTAGAACAATTCTTTCTTTTGATCGAATCAAGGAAGAGTAAAAGGCCGGTGCTAGCCGTCATTGTAACGACCCGAACTTCCCCGTAAAGGAAAGCCCGGATTGCTTTGAGAACAAGACGAATCAGAAGACCAATAGAAGAACATTTCATTGCTTATTACAACAATTTACATCGTATATATATAATTTATTATACAACACAATACAATCAAATAAATCGTCCATGGTCTCTGGACGACGGGGAGCAGTTCATATATGCAGTTATAAAAGAAATAACTAAACAGAAAATTTTAGTGAGAAATTTTCACTTTATTTTATTTTCTAGTTAAAATATATACTAGGATGCGGACGGTGCTTAGCAGCACCCGACACCCGTCGTCCACAGACCATAGACGACTTGTTTGTTTGTTTGATTTGGTTGCAAAAGTTGATTGTGTGATGTGGAATGGAATAAAATATTTTATAGTTAAAAATATAATTTTTAACGTGTATATGAATAAAATAAATATTCATTTACAAATTGGACGATTTGTATTTGTACACACATTTGACTGATATTGATTGGGACGATAAATTTTACACATCGCCCAACTGCACAAATAAATCTGTGTTTGTTTTTTGAAAACCCCACACGGGTATTGGGATGATATTGGACATACACTAGTCCCAATATTTAGTTGTATATCAATCGATTGGTTGATAGACTGTTGTAAGTGTTAAATATTTATATTTGATGCTTATGCAGTGTAGAATGCACTTTGAATGATGGTTGACTGTGTTTGGTTGTTGTTGTGTACATGTGTGTATGAAATCCATATAAATAAAATTATATGGTAATTGACTGTGTCTGATTCCAGTTCAGAAAGAATAAATATTTTAAATAACGAATATTTTAAAATAATGAATATTTTAAAATAATATTTAGTAAAAGATCAAAATCTGATTTTGATGTCCGATTTGGGATGGACACGAATATATTTAAATATATAAAGTCGTGTTGATTAGATTAACGCCATTTTGACGTGAACGATATTTATATCGATTTTATTCATTTTTATAATGAATATCAAAAATGAAATGATTTCGAAATCTAATGTTTTGAAAATATTATCATTCATATATCGATGATATGGAATATTCAATTTTGATTAGAAGTTGAATTTGAAGTTGAAATTGTTTTGAAAACGAATTTAAAACGATATATAAAATACGTTTAAAAGGAAATCGACGAAATATATATATATATATATATATATATTATATATATATATATATAATGACCTGAATAGAACGCACCACAGCAGTTCGCGAATTTCGACCATTGACTTCGAACGAACATTACGGGAGATCCGACCGTTGGATTCTCCTAAAACAAGAACCTTTGGGTTCGTATCTAAAGGAGCTTTCCAACGAGTATTAGAGATTTGAAATCTAATGGTTGGATTTGGAATTATGTCCAAATCAAATTTGGAAAAGGTCGCTGTAAGTGCAGTTCGATGGCTGTTCATGGAAAGCGACTGTACGGGCCTTGATAAAATTATTAAAAATATCAATAATTTGTATAAAATCATAATAAATGGTTTGGAAAGAATTGGGATGAAAAATTCCATATTTGAAAGGATAAAAATATATTTTTATCGAAATGAACTAGTTATGAACTACAATTAAAAATCCAATGTTTTTAAATAATTAAATTGGATTTGAAATGGTTTTAAAAATAACCAGAATTTCCAATATATGAATTGGAATGGGTTTAAATCGAAATTATCTTCGGAATATTTCGATATTGGATTCCGTGATTATACGGATATTGTGGAGGAATTTGGAAGATATATGTATATATATCGTTATTCCAATACGATATTTGTTGGTTTCAGAATTTGATATTGAATATAAGCCGATATATTTTCTATTCAGAGCCTTGTATTTAATATCAAATTGGATTTTGGGTTTGTCGTGAACTATGTTTTAAATGACACTGTTCTTACACCCAAATGGGAAAAGATTAAATCTTTTTATAGAGATTTAATGAAGTATACCAATTAATTAATATTTAATTGGAATTGAATTGAAGTTTGTTTTTGGGTTTATCGTGAACGGTGTTTTAAATAACGCTTGTTCTTTAACCCGATTAACAATGGAATGTGATTTTGGGTTTGTCGTGAACGATGTCTTAAATAACACTGTTCTAGAACCCCGTTTGAATAGAATAAATCTTTTAATTAAGATTTAAAGAAGAATTACCAATTAATTAACATTTAATTGGAACTGAAAATGGAATGTGAATTGGGTTTATTGTGAACTGTGTTTTTAACGACATTCATTCTTTAACCCGATTTACAGTGAAATGTGATTTGGAATTTATAAATTTTTTTTATTAAGGTTTAATGGGAATTTTCCAAAGTAACGTTTTCTAATTTAATATATTAAATTGGAATTGAACGGAATTCGATTGATAATAATCGAAGTGAACTTCTGTGGAGGAATACTGTTAATACATATGGAATTTAAAAGGCTTTGCCGTTATTCCATTTATATTAGCAGTCGGATACGGAAATTGATATCGATTATATATGGATTAGTTTTTCCGTGAAGATTCCATAATTAATAGAATGTGATTTGGGTTTATCGTGAACTGTGTTTTTAAATGACATTAGTTCTTTAACCCAGTTAAAGGCAGGATTACATGTCTGTCATTGTATTTCGAATTGTATGGTTGATCTCTGCTAAATATATATCTGTTTGGTGATGGAGAATTTATTCTCTTGCTTAACACCATTCTCTAAGACGTACGAGCTCAGAGGTTATATATCGGCAGAAATCAATAGTACGGTGTAGATTGTCGATGCGGCATGTTTGTGTTTCCAAAGTTAAATAATCATTAATATTGATTTTTGGAAAGATTAAAACTAAGGGGAGTTTTGATGAATCTTTAATTATATTGAAATGGGAATTGGTAATTCAAATTATCAAATTTGGGAAATGATCGAGAATGGAGTATCACCAGTTTTGCTCCTAGCGATAGTTAAATCTTTAATTAGTTTTGAACGGTAAATGGTAATTAATTTTACTGATAACACTGTGGTGTTAGTTATGGGGTAATACCAGTTTTGCTCCATGGGATGCATAGGTTGGGATTGGTAAATTAAACAAATGATTATTTCGGTAAGGTGCGCTAATCCCGACTAGTTTGGAAAACCGTAATATGGTTTGAATTGAAATCCAAAAGAAGATTAAAGAATAAATTTAAAGAATTTATCTTTGATAAAATTAATGGGAACCTTTCCCAAAGTATATGAATATTTGAATAAAAGAATATTCATAATTGGAATGAGGCGTATGTAGTGTTTTTATAGCACTTGTTTATTATATACGCGAGTTATTCAGAAAGGCCGGGTTTATACCCATTCTGAATAACTGATTCGACGATAAGTCGACGATGAAGACGGTGGTTGAAGACCAGAGGTATTCACATCATTTGGATGATTACTGTTGTCTTGAGTGGGCTGTACACCCAAGACGAGGTAATAAGTGGTGATCGTCCAGACGTACTTGGAGATCGACGGATATGCGAGGACCTCTCTCCTGTATTGGACATACGGGACGAGGAATAAGGTGCCTCCAGTTTCGTTCAGACCCAGAACGAACGATTTTTATATATGTAGTAGCGAAATAAAAATTCGATTTTTATCTATATAGTAGTAGTATAAAAATGTGATTTTTATCTATGTAGCGTTGTTATAAAAATCTGAAATTATTTTTAGAAAAATAAAAATATAATTTTTAGCCTATGTGTGTTATTTATAAAATAATCATACAAAGAAATAATTATTGATTGGTTAAAAATATAATTTTTAACGTAGGTATACTACATAGATCGACAATCAAAGCACGACGAAGTGGAACCCACAGTGAAAAATTCTCACTTTATTTTATTTTCTAGTTAAAATATATATTAGGATGCAGACGGTGCTTAGCAGCACCTGACACCCGTTGTCCACAGACCATGGATGACTTGTTTGCTTGTTTGATTTGGTTGTGAAAGTTGATTGTGTGATGTGGAATGGAATAAAATATTTTATAGTTAAAAATATAATTTTTAACGTGTATATGAATAAAATAAATATTCATTTACAAATCAGACGATTTGTATTTGTACACACATTTGACTGATTTTGATTGGGACGATAAATTTTACACATCGCCCAACTGCACAAATAAATCTGTGTTTGTTGTTTGAAAACCCCACACTGGTATTGAGATGATATTGGACATACACTAATCCCAATATTTAGTTGTATGTCATTCGATTGGTTGACAGACTGTTGTAAGCGTTAAATATTTATATTTGATGCTTATGCAGTGTAGAATACACTTCGGATGATGGTTGACTGTGTTTGGTTGTTGTGTACATGTGTGTACGAAATCCATATAAATAAAATTATATGGTAATTGACTGTGTCTGATTCCAGTTCAGAAAGAATAAATATTTTAAAATAACGAATATTTTAAAATAATGAATATTTTAAAATAATATTTAGTAAAAGATCAAAATTTGATTTTGATGTCCGATTTGGGATGGACACGAATATATTTAAATATATAAAGCCGTGTTGATTAGATTAACGCCATTTTGACGTGAACGATATTTATATCGATTTTATTCATTTTTATAATGAATATCGAAAAGGAAATGATTTCGAAATCTAATGTTTTGAAAATATTATCATTTATATATCGATGATATGGAATATTCAATTTTGATTAGAAATTGAATATGAAGCTGAAATCGTTTTGAAACGAATTTAAAACGATATATAAAATACGTTTTAAAAGGAAATCGACGAAATATATATAATATATATATTATATATATAATGGCATGAATAGAACTCGCCGCGCCGCGGCAGTTTGCGAATTTCGACCATTGACTTCGAACGAACATTACGGGAGATCCGACCGTCGGATTCTCCTAAACCCAGAACCTTTGGGTTCGTATCGAAAAGAGCTTTCCAACGAGTATTAGAAATTTGAAATCTAATGGTTGGATTTGGAATTATCTCCAAATCAAATTGGGAAAAGGTCGCTGTAAGTGCAGTTCGATGGCCGTTCATGGAAATCGACTGTACGGGCCTTGATAAAATTATTAAAAATATCAATAATTTGTATAAAATCATAATAAATGATTTGGAAAGAATTGGGATGAAAAATTCCGTATTTGAAAGGATAAAAATATTTTTTTATCGAAATGAACTAGTTATGAACTAGAATTAAAAATCCAATGTTTTTAAATAATTAAATTGGATTTGAAATGGTTTTAAAAATAACCGTAATTTCCAATTTATGAATTGGAATGGATTTGAATCGAAATTATCTTTGGAATATTTCGATATTGGATTCCGTGATTATACGGATATTGTGGAGGAATTTGGAAGATATATATATCGTTATTCCAATATGGTATTTGTTGGTTTCAGAATTTGATATTGAATATAAGTCGATATATTTTCTATTCAGAGCCTTGTATTTAGTATCAAATTGAATTTTGGGTTTGTCATGAATGGTGTCTTCGTTAACACCGTTCTTAAACCCCGATGAGAAAAGAATAAATCTTTTAATTAAGATTTAATGAAGTTTACCAGTTAATTAATATTGAATTGGAATTGAATTGAAATTGGATTTTGGGGTTGTCGTGAACTGTGTTTAAATGACATTAGTTCTTGAACCCGAGTAAAAGTAGGACCAATTTCCAAAAAGTAGAACAATCAATATGAAATGATTTTAGAGATGAAACCAATTGGAGTTTG
This sequence comes from Allium sativum, assembly GCA_030737875.1. Lineage (NCBI taxonomy): Eukaryota > Viridiplantae > Streptophyta > Magnoliopsida > Asparagales > Amaryllidaceae > Allium > Allium sativum. The sequence goes on along the minus strand of CM060919.1, from coordinate 724,241,306 downwards.
AATAAATCTTTAATTAGATTTGAATAAATGAATGGTGATTAAATTTACCAAAACATGAGATGTGGTGTAAACAAAATATACTTGGTAGTTGATATTGATTGTGACCGATTGATTATTTGGATGGTGCTCGACTAGTTTATGAGCAGAATATGCTTTTACATTTAGCATTGGGTTGGGTAAAAATATCTGTGTGCTAACACTTTGTGAAACACTTCACGATTGGACAATAAGGTGTTTAGCGATGTTATTTATTTCAAAATTTAATGATGATTTTGAAATGATATTTTTCTTAAGTGAAAAGAAATGTATTCTCGATTTTGGATAGGGAATGTTTTATAAAAATGATTTATAAAACAGAAAGGATTTCGAGGGCTAAAACCCGATGATTTCGAAATGATTTGAAAATGTATTATGGTTTTACATTGTAGTTCATCATATATTCGATTAGTTGCTATTAATGATGTATCCGTTTGGTGGCGGAGAATTTATTCTCTTGCTTAACACCCTTCTTTGAGACTTACGAGCTCAAAGGTTATGTGATTAATAGTGACTGATCATATGTGTGAATAGCTGATGTGAAGTACTATAGATTTGATTATACCTGTGATTATGTTGTGAAATGATTTTCCCTACTTCGGGACATGAAATGATTTGGTATGTGGCTAAAGATTTGGTAACCCGGTCTACTAAAAGTATGGGTGGGATCTAGTGCCTTAGGGTGAGTGGTCAGTGTATAGCCTTCTCCATGTGTGGGAGGTGCATATATACATACATATACATACATACATACATATATAAATATATATCGAGTTGCTTAGGTACGTGCTCTTTGCCTTGTCTGAGGGGAGCCCAATATTTGGTTGCATTTGTTTTGGAATTCATATTTCCAAATGATTTGATTTGAGATCCCCAAGTAAAATCTATTTTAATATAAAAGCTAGATATGTATTTCAAATGATTTGAAATAGAAATCGGGAAATAAAGTCCAAAGGAATAATTTCTCTAAATTGAATTGGATTTGAAAAATCTAAGTGTGATGATTAATCTAAATGGGTAGATTGGGATATTGCATGTTGATTAATGCATAGTAGATCCATATATCTATGTTGATTGTTGTTTATACATTGGCATTCATGGGGGTAAACCCGTTCCGCGTTAGCGGCGTGGTCATGTGATTTGACTTATCATTTATATAAGTTTATAACCGTTGAGAGTTTCTCACACCAGTTCCATGACTGACCTGTAGTTTGTTTTTCCCTTGCAAACTCGGGTGCCCCTATTTTCCACACGGGCAGTCGAGTAGTTTTATTTTGCAGATATGTTTAGCAGGATTATGGATCAAAGTGAAAAGTTGTGTCCAGAGTATTGATAATCTTCCGCTGTGTTATTTTATTTGTTTCCGCTGTGCATTGTACTACATTTATTGCAAAAAAATTTGTTGTTTTATTATTTTTTGATATACTCTGATATATTTTGTACTCTGATGTAACATTATTATGATGTTTATAAAAGTCTTCTGTTATTTGTTCTGATGTGTTGTATGCCCAGAGTTAGCGTATGCGGGATTCGAACAGTCTTGGTCGGTTTAGCGATCGATTAGGTCCGGGCGAAATCCGTATCGTTACAGTCATTATTTAGGTTTTGGAAGAAATGGGTATTCGGTGGTTTTTGGTTTGATATAATAATAATTAATTTTAGGGTTAACCGCACCTTATAAATGAAAGTGTATATTCCTTTATAAAATAAGGTCAACTATAAAATAGGATCCAAGACGATTACTTATTCCAACCTCAAATAAAATAACAGCATATTGATATTTTATTTCTCCAAAATAATTTCTCTTTTATAATGTTCTATTGTGTGACCCCATAGATTATTACAACGTTGGCAATGATTTTAAGTCATATTTAAAATCATAAATAGTGATTGGCATCTAGTAATACGTCGCTGCTACCCAATTTATAATAAGAACAATGATTCGATACGACCTTTTTGTAACTAATGCCTCAATGTAATATAATCCTTTTAACCAATATATCCAAGATTAAACTCAAGGCATGGATCGTATCATCCTTTTTATAACTTAATCTGTTTATCTTGATCGATGAGTAGACTGTTCAAAACAAATCAATATTTGAGCATGACCATTCATTTCACAGTCTCACTCAATCAAGAGGCCCATGGATATCACCACAAATATATTGTAGGGTTAAATTCCATCTAGATCATTCATACTTTTCATTCGATTCGAGATGTATCCAATAATCACCATTATCGTATACTCTGTTACAAATAACTTTAGATGATATCAAAACACAAATATCCTCGAATAAAATTATAATGATTTCAGGTCTGAGGACCATTACATCATTGTCACTATGAGAATAACTTATGATACTGTTAATTATATCCCATGTAGTTTTCTCATGGTGGGTTAGCCCAATACTCTGTTCTCCGATACATATTTATGTCTTGACATTAATATCACGTATATTAATGATCAATGAGATGTGATCATCAGTCAAACAACATACTAGTCTCAATGTTTTATTGCTGTCCTATATAAACAATCAAACTTGACTAGGGACACTTAAGAATCATAATACTTAATATATTATATAATATTAAGTTCAAGTCACTTACTTGAACTATATAATTTTGTATTATACTAAGGGCTTCTATTATGTTAATATTTATATTACGCAGTAAATATAACATAACAGAATATTTTATTCCAAATAAAATAACATCAACAATGTTATTAATCACCTCAAATGAATTGCCTCTAGGGCATAAACTCTAAAAATTACACCCACCAAAATAACCCTTTATCATATAAATAGCCAAAAAAATAATTAGTCATGTACGAAGTCCACCTTTTAGGAAATAGTTTGGTGACTGACCTCTGGTAGTGCCATCCATTCGTCATTGGAGTCGGTGTACCAAACAATAAGTTAATATTCAATCAGCAACTAGAACTGAAGTTTTACAAATAGAGAAATTATATCATTAATTGATTAAAGCTCCAATTTTGATGATTAAATCATGCAAGATTTTGATGAAGGTGAGAGATAGAGTCTACGCAATTGAGAGCAATGGCAAGATTAGTGTTTGAAGGCGAGGAATTAAGGAATGTCGATGCAATTTTTATGCACCTTTTTAGAATGGGATCTAAATAGAAGTGTGGAAATTAAGCAGAAGTAAATTTGAAGGATTGATTGAATGGAGAAGTAAATGTAAAAAAAATTAAGAGCAGTAATCGAGGAAATGGGAGGAGAATATGGAAAAGCACGCTGATGGAAGAAGAATAAAATGATGCAGTGGATTATTTTGGCTTCAGAAAAATTGATTTCAACCCACAGTAGGCAAACCCACAGAGAAAAATGAGGCTATTATAAGGCTCAGGTCCCATCACACAATGAACACAGTCGAGGATAGAGTTTTCCCTTATAATAGCCATATATGCTTGATACGCGAAATTTCATCTTTGATTATTACTATAAGTGAAGAAATCAACTTCAAATATAAATGTATCAATCATAGGCGGCGTAGGTACCGTTATATTACGTCGCCATATATATATTTACAACTAAAACCGAATATCACGTATTGGAAATTTGGTTTCCATCTATGTACCGAGGCCAGGGATGGCTCCTATCCGCTTCGAGACACACCAGCAAGTGCCTCAAGACTACGCACTCTGGGCAACCCTTGGATCTTCATGGTCGGTCATCCGTCAATGATTGGTTATACCACAAACTATATGTTAGCCGGTTCTATCAAACCTCTAAAATGGTCAGTATGTCGACCATCTCCCATCAGCCCCGTAGTGACTGATATATCCGTCGATCCCGTAGTGACCAATATATCCAAGGTACCTCGTCTCCAATCAAGTAATAATAGTGTGCAACATCCACATGAGTAAGCAGTCTGGGCTCCATACCATGACGTTACTCGTAGCTAGAACTAACATATGTTCATTTCCATGCAGTCACTATCCCGTTTTTGGTTCACACCTGGGTGCGAGGCTCGCGAATTAACGCTACACAAAGCTATGCTATTTAAAGTCATGCTTTGATCATCAACCACAAGGCTCTACTTTTCAACAAAAGCCTTGATCCTTTGCATCTCGGCATGCCACACTGACAATTCACGCCATGCGACTGATATCTATCGATATATAACCTCTAAGCTCATACTTCTTAGAGAAGGGTGTTAAGAAAGAGAATAAATTCTCCGCCACCAAATAGATATATATTTGATAGAAATCAATCAACACAAAATAAAATCTAATGTCAGACACACATCCATTTACAATTCCGTTCTGGGTCTGAATGAAACCGGAGGCACCTTATTCCTCGTCCCATATGTCTAATACATGAGAGAGGTCCTCGCATATCCGGTCGATCTCCAAGTACGTCTGGACAATCACCATTTATTACCTTGTCTTGGGTGTACGACCCAATCAAGACATCGGTGATCATCCAAACGATGTGAAGACCTCCGGTCTTCAACCACCGTCATCATCGTCGAATCAGTTATTCAGAATGGGTATAAACCCCGCCTTTCTGAATAACTCGCGTATTTTATAAACAAATGCTATAAAAACAAAACATACGCCTCATTCCAATTCTGAATATTCTTTTATTTAAATATCCATATCATTTGGGAAAGGTTCCCATTAATTTTATCAAAGATAAATTCTGTAAAATTTATTCTTTACTCTTCCTTTGGATATCAATTCAAACCAAATTAAGGTTTATCCAAACTAGTCGGGATTAGCACACATTACCGAAGTAATCATTTGTTTAATTTCCCAATCCCAACATATTCATCCCATGGAGCAAAACTGGTAATACTCCATATCTAACACCACGGTGTTGTCGGTAAATTTAATTACCATTTCACATTCAAATCTAATTAAAGATTTAACTATCGCTTGGACAAAACTGGTTATACTCCATTCTCGATCATTTCCCAAATTTGTAATTTAAATTATCAATTCACATTTCAATCTAATTCAAGATTCATTAAAACTCCACTTGGTTTTAATCTTCTGAAAAATCAATATTAATGATTATTTAACTTTGGAAAATCAAACATGCCGCATCGACAATCTACACCGTACTATTGATTTCTGCCTGTATATAACCTCTAAGCTCGTACATCTTAGAGAAGGGTGTTAAGTAAGAGAATAAATTCTCCGCCACCAAGTAGATATATATTTAGCAGAGATCAACCATACAGTTCGAAATACAATGTTAGACATGTAATCCTGTCTTTAACTGGGTTAAAGAACCAACGTCATTTAAGACAAAGTTTACGATAAACCCAAAATCACATTCCATTAATTATGGAATCTTCACGGAAAATAGATCGATATATATATATATATATATAATCGATATCAATTTCCGTATCCGGCTAATAATATAAATGGAATAACGGCCAAGCCTTTTAAATTCCATATTGTAACAACCCTGATTTTTGGGGTAAATTTAAAATAGGATTCACTGCAAAAATAAGTTACATTTTTATAATGTAACTAAGATGAGAATGTACATTGAAGTTGAAATCTAAGTTTAAAAGTAGGATTTTGTATGTATCAAAATTTACATTTGTTTTACATGTAAATAAAGAATATAGGAATTTGCATAGGAATTAAACTTACATTTCTATGTAAATAAAAAGGATGGAATTTACATTTTCAATGTAAGGAAAGAATGAATTTAAGATGCGGTAATATTATCTTCATTTTCAAATGAATTAAAATTTAGTAAGTATCGGTAATTGTGTAGAGCGTTGTTTTAATCAAACGACGTTATTACGATTCAATGATTATATATATATAATCAAAATTGAACGAATAGGGCGTGGTAGTTCGCGTTTTGAAATCGTACTTGTATTCGACTATACAAGAAGATCCGACCGTCGGATTTTCTTGAAACTGAAACCGTTAGGACCGTCTTGGAATCTTTCCAATGATATATATTACGTTAAGATCCAACGGTTAGATTCTGAGAAATGTAAAAATCAAAATTGGTTGAATGCAGCGCCATAGTCGCCTATGGACTTAAGGCGTCGTTATATAAAAATTTAATTATTTTAAATAATTAAAATAGGAATGAAGCGTTAATAAAAATAATTATTAATGTGTAAGAAGGATTTTCAATATATATATATATATATACGAGGATTATTCGGAAAGTCCGAGTTTATCTCATTCCAAATAATTAAACGACGTTTAAAAATCCAAGATTGAAAGACGGCGATTGAAGACCGTCAAATCTCCACATCGAATGGACGATGATGACTGTTGCATTAGAATGGCTCGCTACCATGATAAGGTAATAGTAGGAGTTGCCCAGACGTAGTGTTGATTTGTACGGGTTTGGCTTTCGCTCAGACCCAGAGCATAAGCTTATAAATGGATTGTGTGTCTGACATCGTACTTCATTATATATCATGTTATTAATCTTCGGTCGAATGTATGGATGTTTGGTGGCGGAGAATTTATTCTCTTGCTTAACACCCATTCATATATTTCGGCAAAGGATTGGTAGTGTGATATGGAGTGATGATGTGGCATGCTAAGATGCATATGATCAAGGTTTTGTTGAAAAGCATGCCTTGTGGGACGATCAAAGCATAGTCTGTTTAGGCATAGCTTTGTGTATAGCGTGACTTCGCGAGCCTCACACACCGGCGGAGTCTAAAACGGGAGAAGGGAACGCAGGGAGAGCAACACGTTTCTTTCTAGCTAGAGTGGTGTCAGTGACCTACCAGCCCTGACATTTTACTTATGTGGATGATGGAATGAGGCGCCTCGGATAGGTCCTATAGGACCGGGAAACGTGTGTTCAGGAATTGCCAATCCGCTAAGCTGTATTTGCGGACCGGCCCTGCAGCTATCCAAGGGTTCACTGCGGGGGATCCTGAGACATTAGCTAGAGTGTCTCGAATCGGTAGGAGCTCCTCCCTAGCCTTGACTCATGATGGAAACCAATTTCCAATACGCGCCATTCGGTTTTGATTGTATTACTAGTACGGAGGCATATAATATGGTACCTATGCTTCCTAGGATTGATACATTATGATTGAAATTGTTTTTAAAACATATGCACACTAATAATAATAATATCAAACTCGTATTTGCCGTATTTATCATGTTTGATCACCATAAGGTAAAACTCTATCCTCTGGTGTGCGTTGCATTGTGTGATGGGACCTGAGTCTTATGGTGATTTCATTTTTCTAAAAAGCATTGCGTTGTTTTACGATTTACTTTAAGTTATGCACGGTAATCCATTAGATCAAACCCGTTCCGCATTAGCGGCTTGGTCTTTGGATTTGTCCTATTAATCGTGATTAATTAGTTAAGAATTCTCACACCAGTTCCACGACTGACCCGTTGTTTGTTTCCACCTTTTTGCAAACTCGGGTGCCCTCTTTCCACATGGGCAGTCGAGCAGTTGTCTACAGGTTTATCTCTTTAGCAGGATCCTGGATTGAAGCTTAAAGCTGTGTCCAGAACATTGGACGTCTTCCGCTGCCTTAGTTATTTTGTTTCCGTTGCAATGTATTAAATTTATTGTAAAATTTTCTTCCGCTGTATTTTAATTTCGATGTACTCTGATATTCTGTACTCTGATGTTACGTTATTATGATGTAATAAAAGTCTGCTGTTGTTGTTCTGATGTTGTTGTATTCCCAGAGTTAACGTAGGCAGGATTTGAATGGTTTTGGTCGATTTTGCGATCGATTAAGGCCGAGCAAAATCCGACTCATTACAGTTGGTATTAGAGCTTTGGTTAACTCAAATCTTTGGGGTACAACTCATTAGAACTGAACAAAAGGCTCATCAGAGATTGGATTAGTAATATCCAATAAGAATACTCATTAGAGATAGGATCAGCAGTATCCTAGAATGAGAAAACTCATTAGAGATGGGGTTAGTAATGCCCTAGAATGAGTTAAGAGTAGCAAGCCTATAATATACGTATTTGTGATTAATTATACTATATTTTGGAAAATATGATTTTGAATATATAAAAAGTTATATATTTGAAAGTCCCAACTAATGAAATTATTTAAACCAATGGAGAAAATATATATATAAATTAGTTAGTTAATTAATAAACTTTTAGCTTCGTCCCTTTTCGAGGACGAAAAGTTTTTTAAGTGGGGGAGACTGTAACAACCCTGATTTTTGGGGTAAATTTAAAAATTTATTTTAAGTGATTTTAATGAGTTTTGATATTTAAAATAATCTATTTTAAATAATAATGATCACAAATTTGGTTCAAATCGAAGTTAGAATGAATGATTTAATTTTAATTATAAAAAGAGTTAGGAATATCGCGGTAGTTTGAAAAGTCAAACTTGAACTTTGACTGACCATACAGGACGCAAAATTTAACGGATTTTAGTGAAACCAAAAAAAATTGAATCTATTTAAAAATATCTTTCCAACGAATCCGAAAAATCGAAATTTCATAGCGGAAATCAAAAGTTATGGCCAATTCAATTTTTAGAAAGGTCGTTGGGTAATTTGCATAGGTCAAAAATGCTACTTTTCACATATGTAGGAATTTCGACTCGAAACCACTTCCATTGAGTTCAAAATGATGTTTCTACATTGAAAAACAGTAAACACTTATATATTTCGAGTTTCAGAAATTATTTGTTTAAAAATGTATTTTTAATATTAAATATACTGGCCTTAAAAATAGCCATTTTTCAAACAGTCCCAGAATTCGACGAAAATAATTTTGTTGGGTTCGTATCGTCAAAACAAAGCTAAAATAATTTTTCGGTAATTATTAGAATTAATATATAATTATAATTGATTTTTCAGTGTAAACGGGCAAATATTTGACTTTAAAAATTCATTAAAAATTCATATGAGCTCAGAATCGAACGAAATTAATTTTCATAGGTCCACAGCATCAAAACATAGCTAAATATATTTTTCGAGAATTTTTGAAGTTAATTTGCGACCTCGGTGAATTTTCACGTACGATATACATTAAAATATTAATAAAATAATGTAATTATTCCAAAACTCATAACAGACCTCGGAATTGGACACCGGGACATCGCTCATTGCGTTCAGAAGGTGTCAAAACCTTAAGAACGACAGTAAGCAGGCCTGAATCGGAGTTCGGACCAAAACGGGCTTTAACGGCTAATTAAATAATTAGATTACCCTAATATAATATTATAAATACCCCGAAAACACTGTTCATCGTCTCCTAACCCGTCATTTGCTGAGCCGCCTAAACCCATGAGTCTTCAAAACTTCAAACTTCGATTTCTCCTCCGTTTCTCAACGAAATTTAGCGTGTGAGTACTCATTTCGAAGCTCTTCGCGAGCTCTTCGATTCTAGATAAGGAGCATCCGTCCCCGTGCCTCGACGTAGCCGCCATATCCCCGCAAACCCGCGCCGTTCGCACCCCCTGGACCCCACCACCGCCGCCGCACCCTCCCCTCTTCTGGCCGATCGTAGCTCTCTCCAAGACGGTCCACCTCCAACAAACGGTTCGTTGTTTCATCAACCGTAGCTCCCGCAATCTGAAAACAAAGATTTGAACCTCTCTTGAAGGTAAAAGCTTTAGATTTAGTCACGCTTATAAGCGTCGCAGAGTCAGTTGTTAAAGGCTGATTTCTAATTTTTCATATGAACTTGAATGCTGATTGTTTCAGATCCGCAACCGTCTTGAATTCGAACACCAAATCTGACCAAACTCGATTCATCTCAAAACCAACAGCGGTGAGAATTTATTTTTAATTAAATTTAATTTATTTAATTATTTATTAAATCTTTGTTATTAAAGAATATTGACTGATCTGCTATGTAGCAATATTGAAATACGGATCTAAGTTGTTTATGACTGTATGATGTTAGATCCGCGAATCTAAACGTTAGATCTGAAATTATTGGCTAATTAAAATAGATTATTTGTTAATATTATTGAATTATGCCTCGCCGATTTGTCATATGCCAAAATATACATCACTCTATACGTTATTTTGATTTGAACTGTTAGATCTAGATCTCTTGGATTATATGAATGTTGTGGATTTGATGACATGAAATTTACAATTTATTTTGTAAATTAAAAATTAGAAATTGTTGATGACATGAAATTTACAATTTATTTTGTAAATTAAAAATTAGAAATTGTTGATGACATGAAATTTACAATTTATTTTGTAAATTAAAAATTAGAAATTGTCGTTGATATGAGATTTACAATTTATTTTGTAATTTGTCATTGTCCTAAAATTTACATTTTATTATGTAAATTAAAGTTAGAATTTGGCGTTGATATAAAATTTACATTTTATTATGTAAATTAAAGTGAGAACTTGGCTATGTCGTAAAGTTTACATTTTATTTTGAAAATTTAAAGTTAGACTTTGCGATGACATTAAAATTACATTTTGTTCTGTAAATTTAAAATTAGGATTTGCAATGTCATGAAGATGTACATTTTATTATGAATTAGAATTTGTGATGACATGAAATTTACATGTTACTATGTAAATAAAGTATTTTCACCGTATGCATAAATTTACATTAGTTTCAATGTAAATTAAATAGTAAAATTAACCGTAGGATGCTATTAACATTTTTAATGATAATATAACACTATGGGTTGTCATTAACATTTTTAATGTTATTATTTAAAAGGAATTTAACCGTAGGAAGATTTACATTTTTTTTTATGTAATAAAAAGAATGGACTTTACATTGTAATTAAAGAGTAAATTTTACATTGTAAAGAATGGATTTTATATTGAAAATTTGACGATGAAAATAAAAAGATCATCTTTTTATATTGAAAATTAAAAGATGAAAATTTGACGATGTAAATAGAAAGACGATCTCTTTTTATATTGAGAATAAAAAAAAGACGATATTTTTATTGAAAATTAAAAGATCACACCTTTGCATTGAAAATTAAAAGATCACACCTTTGCATTGAAAATTAAAAGATCACACCTTTGCATTGAAAATTAAAAGATCACATCTTTGCATTGAAAATGAAAAGGTGACATTTTTGCATTGAAAATGAAAAGATGACATTTTGTTTTGTGAATAAAAAAGACAATCTTTTTATGTTGAAAATAAAAAAAACCATCTTTTTATGTTCAAAATAAAAAGACATTATTTTTACATTGTAAATAGAAAAGATTACATTTTTACATTGTAAAGTAGAAAAGGTAATATTTTTACATTTGTAAATAGAAAAGATTATATTTTTACGTTGTAAAATAGAGAAGTTAATATTTTTACATTGCAAAATATAAAAGTTGATGTCTTTACATTGTAAAACATAAAAAGTTGATATTTTTACATTAAAAATATAAAAGTAGATACTTTTACATTGTGAATAAAAAAGTTGATGCTTTTACATTGTAAGTAAAAGAATGAAATTTTATGTTGTAAAATGAATTTACATTCCATGAATTATATAACATTTTATTTTGTTATTTATGAATGAATCTGCATCGCATGAATTAAATGACATTTTATTATGTAGTTTAAGAATGAATTTACACCGCATGAACAAAAGTTACATTTTTATATGTAATTTATATATAAATTTGCACCGTATGCTGAGAATTACATTTTCCTTCGTAATTAAAAGGTGAAATTCATAGTTTGTCAAAAATTACATTTTTATATGTAAATTATAAAGTGAATTTATGTTGTATGTAAAAATTACATTTTCCTTTGTAATTAACATGGAAATTTCATCGTATGTTAAAATTTACATTTTTATATGTACATTATATAGGGAATTACACCATAGGATAAAATTTACATTTTTATATGTAATTAAAACATGAATTTACATTGTGTGTTAAATATTACATTTATATATGTAATGTATATAGGAAAGTATACCGTATGACAAAACTACATTTTTCTATGCAATTAAAGGATGCAATTTCATTGTATGATCGAAATTGCATTTTTCTTATGTATATATGTGACATAAAAATGAGAATGAACATTAGAAATAAAATTGATTTATTTCATATGTAATTTAGATGTAGAAACGTGACATTGTAATTAAAAATCATATTTTTACAATGTGAATTAGATGTAGTGTTTGCATTGTAATTAAAAACTATATTTTTATAATGTAAATAGGGAGTAGAGTTTGCATTGTAAAGTAAACTTGCAATTTGATAGGTAAATTTAAAATAGGATTCACTGCAAAAATAAGTTACATTTTTATAATGTAACTAAGATGAGAATGTACATTGAAGTTGAAATCTAAGTTTAAAAGTAGGATTTTGTATGTATCAAAATTTACATTTGTTTTACATGTAAATAAAGAATATAGGAATTTGCATAGGAATTAAACTTACATTTCTATGTAAATAAAAAGGATGGAATTTACATTTTCAATGTAAGGAAAGAATGAATTTAGGATGCGGTAATATTATCTTCATTTTCAAATGAATTAAAATTTAGTAAGTATCGGTAATTGTGTAGAGCGTTGTTTTAATCAAACGACGTTATTACGATTCAATGATTATATATATATATATAATCAAAATTGAACGAATAGGGCGTGGTAGTTCGCGTTTTGAAATCATACTTGTATTCGACTATACAAGAAGATCCGACCGTCGGATTTTCTTGAAACTGAAACCGTTAGGACCGTCTTGAAAAAATCTTTCCAATGATATATATTACGTTAAGATCCAACGGTTAGATTCTGAGAAATGTAAAAATCAAAATTGGTTGAATGCAGCGCCATAGTCGCCCATGGACTTAAGGCGTCGTTATATAAAAATTTATTTATTTTAAATAATTAAAATAGGAATGAAGCGTTAATAAAAATAATTATTAATGTGTAAGAAGGATTTTCAATATATATATACGAGGATTATTTGGAAAGTCCGAATTTATCTCATTCCAAATAATTAAACGACGTTTAAAAATCCAAGATTGGAAGACGGCGATTGAAGACCGTCAAATCTCCACATCGAATGGACGATGATGACTGTTGCATTAGAATGGCTCGCTACCATGATAAGGTAATAGTAGGAGTTGCCCAGACGTAGTGTTGATTTGTACGGGTTTGGCTTTCGCTCAGACCCAGAGCATAAGCTTATAAATGGATTGTGTGTCTGACATCGTACTTCATTATATATCATGTTATTAATCTTCGGTCGAATGTATGGATGTTTGGTGGCGGAGAATTTATTCTCTTGCTTAACACTCGTTCATATATTTCGGCAAAGGATTGGTAGTGTGATATGGAGTGATGATGTGGCATGCTAAGATGCATATGATCAAGGTTTTGTTGAAAAGCAGGCCTTGTGGAACGATCAAAGCATAGTCTGTTTAGGCATAGCTTTGTGTATAGCGTGACTTCGCGAGCCTCACACACCGGCGGAGTCTAAAACGGGAGAAGGGAACGCAGGGAGAGCAGCACGTTTCTTTCTAGCTAGAGTGGTGTCAGTGACCTACCAGCCCTGACATTTTATTTATGTGGATGATGGAATGAGGCGCCTCGGATAGGTCCTATAGGACCGGGAAACGTGTGTTCAGGAATTGCCAATCCGCTAAGCTGTATTTGCGGACTGGCTCTGCAGCTATCCAAAGGTTCACTGCGGGGGATCCTGAGACATTAGCTAGAGTGTCTCGAATCAGTAGGAGCTCCTCCCTAGCCTTGACTCATGATGGAAACCAATTTCCAATACGCGCCATTCGGTTTTGATTGTATTACTAGTACGGAGGCATAACATATGGTACCTATGCTTCCTAGGATTGATACATTATGATTGAAATTGTTTTTAAAACATATGCACACTAATAATAATATCAAACTCGTATTTGCCGTATTTATCATGTTTGATCACCATAAGGTAAAACTCTATCCTCTGGTGTGCGTTGCATTGTGTGACGGGACCTGAGTCTTATAGTGATTTCATTTTTCTAAAAAGCATTGCGTTGTTTTACGATTTACTTTAAGTTATGCACGGCAATCCATTAGAGCAAACCCGTTCCGCGTTAGCGACGTGGTCTTTGGATTTGTCCTATTAATCGTGATTAATTAGTTAAGAATTCTCACACCAGTCCCACGACTGACCCGTTGTTTGTTTCCACCTTTTTGCAAACTCGGGTGCCCTCTTTCCACATGGGCAGTCGAGCAGTTGTCTACAGGTTTATCTCTTTAGCAGGATCCTGGATTGAAGCTTAAAGCTGTGTCCAGAACATTGGAAGTCTTCCGCTGCCTTAGTTATTTTGTTTCCGCTGCAATGTATTAAATTTATTGTAAAATTTTCTTCCGCTGTATTTTAATTTCGATGTACTCTGATATTCTGTACTCTGATGTTACGTTATTATGATGTAATAAAAGTTTGCTGTTGTTGTTCTGATGTTGTTGTATTCCCAAAGTTAACGTAGGCGGGATTTGAACGGTTTTGGTCGATTTTGCGATCGATTAAGGCCGGGCAAAATCCGACTCGTTACACATATATATTACCAGTCTTCCTCTACAGAAGTTTGCTTCGATTATTATCAAATCGAATTCCATTCCATTCCAATTTGTTGTATTAAATTGGGAAACTTTACTTTGGAAATTTTCCATTAAATCTAAATAAAAAGATTTATAAATTCCAAATTACATTTCACGGTTAATCAAGTTAAACAAATGCCGTTTAAAACATCGTTCACTATAAACCCAAAAATCCAATTCTTTTATTCAATTCCAATTAAATATTAATTAATTGGAAAACTTCACTAAATCTTAATTAAAAGATTTATTCTTTTCTCAACTGGGTTTAAGAACAGTGTTATTTAAGACATCGGTCACGACAAACCCCAAATCCAATTTGATATTAAATACAAGGCTCTGAATAGAAATTATATCAGCTTATATTCAATATCAAATTCTGAAACCAACGGATATCGTATTGGAAATAACGATATAAATATATCTTCCAAATTTCCATAACAATATCCGTATAATCACGGAATCCAACAGCGAAATATTCCGAAGATGATTTCCATTCAAATCCACTCCAATTCATATATTGGAAATTCTTGGTTATATTAAAACTCGTTCTTAATCCAATTTATTTATTTAAAAATAATTGGATTATAATTCTAGTTAATAACTAGTTCATTTCGATAAAAATATATTTTTATCTTTTCAAATATGGAATTTTCATCCCAATTCTTTCCTAAGCATTTATTATGATTTTACACAAATTATTAATATTTTTAATAATTTTATCAAGGCCCGTACAGTCGGTTTCCAATAACGGCCACCGAACTGCACTTACAGCGACCTTTTCCAAATTTGATTTGGACATATTCCAAATCCAACCGTTATATTTCAAATCTCTTATATTCATTGGAAAGCTCTTTTCGATACGAACCCAACGGTTCTGGTTCCGACGTTCACATCTCCCGTAATATCAATTCGAAGTCAATGGTCGAAATTCGCGAACGGCGGCGGCGCAGCGCGTTCTATTCAGGCCATTATATTATATGTATAATATATATAATATATATTTCGTCGATTTCCATTTAAAACGTATTTTATAAATTGTTTTAATCTCGTTTTTAAGACGATTTCAACTTAATTTTCAATTTTAAATCAAAATTGAAAATTCCATATCATTATAATATATAAATGATAATATTTTCAAAATATCTGGTTTTGAAATCATTTCCTTTTCATTATTCATTATAAAAATGAATAAAATCGATATAAATATCATTCGCGTCCAAATGATGCGTATCTAATCAACACGGCTTCATATTTTTCAATATTTTCGTGTCCGTCCCAAATCGAACATCAAAATCATATTTTGATCCATTACTGAATATTATTTTAAAATATTAGTTATTTTAAAATATTAGTTATTTTAAAATATTAGTTATTTTGAAATATTCATTATTCGTCATTTTAAAATATTCGTTAATTTAAAATATCTGTTCTTTCCGAATTGGAATCAGACACAATCAATTACCATATAATTTTATTTATATGGATTTCATACACACATGGGCACAACAATAATCAAACACAGTCAACCATCATTTAGAGTGCATTACACAACCGCATAAGCGCTAGATATAAATAATTAACGCTTACAACAACCTGTCAATCCATCGACTGACATACAACTAAACAATTGGGATTAGTATATGTCAAATATCATCCCACTACCACTGTGGGGTTTCAATCAACACACACAGATTTTATTTGTGTTGTTGGGAAATGTGTAAAATATATCGTCCCGATCAATATCAGTCAAATGGGTGTGCATAAACAAATCGTCCGATTTGTAAATGAATATTTATTTTCAACACATGACCATTTTATATGGTTCATATATTCAATAAAAAATATATTTTATTGTTCAAATATTTTATTCCATACATGAATATTTTATATATTTTATTCATACAATAAAAATGATATTTTTATTGTTCAAATATTTTATTCTATACATGAATATTTTATTCATACAACAAAAATGATATTTTTATTATTCAAATATTTTATTCCATACATGAATATTTTATATATTTTATTCATTTAATAAAAATGATATTTTAATTGTTCAAATATTTTATTCCATACACGAATATTTTATATATTTTATTCATACAATAAAAATGATAATTTTATTATTCTAATATTTTATTCCATACAAGAATATTTCATATATTTTATTTATTCAATAAAAATGATATTTTTATTGTTCAAATATTTTATTCCATACATGAATATTTTATATATCTTATTCATTCAATAAAAATGATACTTTTATTGTTCAAATATTTTATTCCATACATGAATATTTTATATATATTATTCATTCAATAAAAATGATATTTTTATTGTTCAAATATTTTATTCCATACGGTACAATCAACAATCACAATACAGTACATTTAATTCAAACAAACAATCATGGTTTGTACAATCAATGGTGTCGGGTGCTTCTAAGCACCGTCTACATCTTAGTATATATTTAACTGTAAATAAATAGAGTGAGAAAGAGTTCTCACCTTTGGTTTCCACTCCGTCAATTTTTATGGGACGGTCTGGATTCTGTTCCCTTCCAGTCGGCTCCATCGCAATCTGTTTCACACGATTTTTATATTAAAAATCACATTTTTATTTTAACGCTCTATAGATAAAAACCACATTTTTATTATTATTCTATCTGCATAAAAATCACATTTTTACAAATCAGTTTTCTATATAAAAATCATATTTTTAACATGCTATATTTATTTTTAAAACTAAAAAGAAACTATGCCATTTTTATATTTAAAACTAATGCTATTTTTATCTTTAAACTAATGCTATTTTTATATTTTAAACTAATGCAATTTTTATATGTAAAACAAATGCTATTTTTATATTTAAAACAAATGCTAGTTTTATATTAAAC
This sequence comes from Allium sativum, assembly GCA_030737875.1. Classification (NCBI taxonomy): domain Eukaryota; kingdom Viridiplantae; phylum Streptophyta; class Magnoliopsida; order Asparagales; family Amaryllidaceae; genus Allium; species Allium sativum. Next base: position 724,223,857 of record CM060919.1, on the reverse strand, counting down.
TAATGCTATTTTTATATTTTAAACTAATGCTATTTTTATATTTGAAACAAATGCTATTTTTATTTTTAAAAAAATTTCTAATTTATTATAAAAATCATGTTATTTATATTTAAAATCTGAAAAATAAAACAATGCTAAATTTTATATAAAATCAGAAAAGAAAAAAAATAAAACAAAGTTGTGCTTAATTTAAAAATCATTTACTGCTATATTAATTAAACTAATTATATTATTAATTAACTTTAATAATGCAAATAAACGTTACCTTTCCTTTTCTGTTTACCTGAACAACGCCGAACCTAACTGCTCCGAACTAGGGTTCAAGATGGCGCGCAAATCGAGACACCGGACATCAATCGGCTGCTACCCCCTAGTGCGCCTCCGTGAGAGCTTCCAGTGGCCACCGATGCGGTGAACTCGGCGGCTCTCATTGGTCAGAAATCACCTCAAACCGACGAGGGTTTGCACTCCGATTTCTCCCAGTATACTAAACGATAGGTGATGAAACATATACGGATCTGAAGCCCTCTCTTAGTTCAACCATTTTTGTTTCGAAGGGGGGGGGGTGTAATACTGATCAGATTGGAGGATTTTTGCCCCCGTTTTCTTGAGCTTTCATCGTCGTTGGTTTTTAATGAAGAGGGCGGCGGCTGTAGGAGATAAGGACTAGGTTTTTTTTTTTATATATATATATATATATAATTTTATTTCCAAATATACCCGTGTGTTGATATGAACTCCAAATCGAACACAATGACTGTCGCCCCTAGCTGAACACCCCCATTCCGGACACAATGGGATATGTTTCATAAGCCAATTCTATTGTTTTGATTAGTTTTTCTCAAAATTAAAATATAAATCAATTAAAATTGAATTTGAACGTACATTTTAATTTACCGGGGCCACATACTGACTCCAAAAACTACAGAAAAATAAATCTTGCTATGTTTTGACGATATAGTCCTAACAAAATTAATTTTGTCAAATTTGGAGACCGTTTGAAAAATGGCCATTTTCTGGTCGATCCAATTCAATTTTAAATTACCAAACACATTTAATTTCGCCACGCTCACATGTTGATTCCAAAAATTATGAAAAATTGGAATCTAGCAATAATTTGACATTCCGGATCCAACAAAAGTGGCCTCGTCGGAAACGGAGGTCGTTTGCAAAATGCCTAATTTTAAGGGTTGTATATTATATAAATTCCATAACGACTATTCTGAATTTTCAACTGGACATAACTTTTTATTCCCGTTATGAAATCTGGATTTTTCACATTCTTTGGAAAGATATTTTCAAATAGATTCAAATATTTCTGGTTTTACTGAAATCCGATTTATTTTGAATGCTGTACATTCATTTGAAATTTGAAATCGAACTTTCAAACTACCACGCCATTTTAGGCTCGTTATATAATTAAAATAAATTTATTCATTCTAACTTCGATTTAAATAAATTTTTAGTCGTCATTATTTAAAATAAATCATTTTAAATATTCAAAATTCATTAAAATTGCTAAAATAAAAATTTTAAATTGGTCCTGATTTTCCGGGTTGTTACAATTGGTCAGCTAATGTTCTAGTAGATGTAAATTCAATATGTATACGATTATTGTACACTAAAAATGATAAAATTAATATCTTATTCAATTGCGATATATAAATAACATAAAGGAATAATAACAAGTTAATTTTTTATTCGATTATCATTTAACCTAAAATACTTGTATTTAAAATGGAAAAATATATTTACCATGCATTACATTATAAAATTTTACATTTAACTTAAAATATCTATATTTAAAATTGCCAAAATTACTTATAAAACACACCTCGCTTTCTCCTATGTTTTACGTTTCATCCATATGTTTAAATTAATTATGTAGTCTTAAGTTTAAAATTGTAGGATAAATATATTTAAGTGATATTCATTAGTTTAGTCACTAATGGCTATATGAAAATTTCAATAATATGCATCATACACATATCTGTAAATATGATAAAATTATAATTTCGTTAAATTAAATTATATATGTCACAACAATGTATAGTGTAACTTAAACAACAAGGAACTTTTATAAAATACACTCTTTAAATGTCGAACTATATATATGTTTTTTCTTGGAAACATTTAAGAAACACTCTACTTTTAGCTCCATTATTTAAATAACTACAATAAAAATAGAAAATATTTTTGCTTTCCCAGAAAAAATTACATTAGCAAAGAAAATTCAAAAAAAAAATGTTTATAGAAACATAAAGTTAACTACAAATTTAATTTTTGAGATGAAACAAAAAATAGTAGCAAAAAAAAATAAGAAAAAGTATTAATTAATTCATCATGCGTTACAAAATTATGTTTTTTACAGCAAAACCTTAATTTCTTTTTTTGACTTCATATATTATTGTTAATGAAGAATCTTGAAACTATAACTGAACTTAGTAAACAATTAATTGTTGATGTGCCAAATAAATCATGAAAATTATGAAAATTTCAATATTTGTACGACATTCATCTTGAGAAAAAATGGTATAAATTTAATTTGGACATACAAACACATCATTCATATAAAGCGATGATTGCAAATTCAATTTATGATTCATCTATATCGATACATTGACACATTACATTGTAAAATTCTTATTTTTACTAAAATGCATACATTCTGAAATTTCTACAGTTGCTTACAAACCGACAACAATGTCACATAAATTTCTATATTTACATCAATATATTTTTTATTAACCATGTAATCTTGGTTTTAATTTATTTGAATAAATTGAATGAATACTTATTAATTCATTTAATAAATCCTTAAATGTGTCGGTTTCAATTTGTATATCGCATTTATATTAAAAAAAGCAATCAAATAGATTTTCATTGAAATATAAAGATATATAATTTAGATATCATAAATAATATATATGAATAACATTAATAAGACTTATTATTTATTTATTTATATCGATAAGTTTATCTATATTGTAGAATTCTAGTTTTAACTTTAAATGTCCATATTTTGACTTTTCTATAGTTATGTACAACTTCAACGACTATTTTCTAATTTCTCACGTTTAGATCTTGCATTTGAATTGATTATAAAATCTCAATTAAATAATCTATATATCAGTCGTATATGCATACACACACATACTAATAAAAACAACAACAAAAAATTCGTGTTTGACTATATAGATATATAGATTACATACATATATTTATTTGCATAAAAACAATAAAAAAATTAATTTGCAAATTAACTATAATCATTTATGTACATAAACAATTAATTTATCGTATATAACGTAAAAAAGTTCTATTTTTTAACTTCGAATAACTCCCCTTAAATCTCTGTTGTTGTTTTTTTACAAAAGTCTTCTCAAATTATTAATATTAGTTACTCTTAAGTTAATATATGTTAACTAATTACATAATTTCAAACTTAACATATATAAAAGAAATAAGTCAAATAATATTTATTAATTCATCTAAAATAATTATAATATGTCAACTCCAACAAGTATACTTGCTCATAGTAGTAAAAACAATAAAATTATTGTTTTATTTCCAAGAAATATAAGTTACATAACGTACATCATATATAAATGGCAATAACAATTTATATTATATTTATTTTGTCGGATCCATTGTATGTTTTATAATAAAATTCCAATTTAACATTAATATTTTAAAAACTATATTTTATAATATAAACGTGTGCGATGCACTGGTTAAATACTAGTTGAATAGGATTCCAAGAAGCAATAGCCTATTTGTGTATCGAACCCGAGCGGAGTATATTTTCAAACCAAAAATGCATTTGAAACTACTAGTGGTCACTACAACAAAAACACTATATTACAACTTTAATTTTACAACGGTGGTAAGATCACCGTTGTAATAAATGTTTTTTTACAACTTTTTTCCAGAAAAGTTGTAATAAACTTATTTTTAACAACTGTGTTATTTTGACAGTTGTAATAAAAGCCTATCACAACTTTTATTTTTTGACTGTTGTAATATATGACTACACTACAACAAAAATACCATATTAATAATTAATAAAAATTCGATAATTAATAAAAATATTAATACTCAATAACTATTGTTTAATAATAATAAAAAATAGTTTATTTGAAAATATGTAATAACTAATATTAATAATTTCTTTTCGCTATATAATAATTAATAATTATGTATTATTATAAGAAATTAAAAATAAATAAATTGAAATTAGTTTTTAGTAATGAATAATTAATTTTAGTAATCAATAAATAAGAAGTAAGAATCACAAATTAAGAAGTAATAATTAAATAATTACTTTTAAATATTTTAATAAAAATTTCAAGCAATTTATATAATTTTCTATTACATTTTTTCATAAAATAAAAAAACGAAAAATCATAAGATTAATAAATAGTTATTGTATATTATTTAACTTATCATATTAAATAACTTTAAAAATAGTAATTATTAATATTAAATTACTAGTTTATTTTGCCATTTGTAATAAATGTCTAATAATCAATATTACCAATTAATAACCAATATTAAAAATTAAATTCCAAAAATTATTAATAATAATAATCAATTATATAAATATTTTAATTATATTTTTTAATAAAGAATAATTCTTAATAAATCCATATGTAGTTAGTATAAATTTTTACTTGTTAGTTCTAACTTATAACAATTAATTTTATACATTTTGATGAAATTTTGGTTAAGATCAATGAAAAGTTGGCTATTACGTATTAGGAATAAATTTAGGAGGGAAATGCATAAATTTGGCTCCAAAGTAAACGAGGCCTTCTATTTTTAGTAACTCACGCGCGCCCAATTCTCCCTCTCTTCCCTAAACCTAGATCGATCCCCAATTACGTGGATAGCAACTCCCTCTTCTGCCTCTAAATACAATACATCTCACTGCAATTTCTTCACCAGAGTTTATCCTTTCTTCAACGCAATTTTAGATCCAGCGCATCTTATCTCTGTTTAAGACTTCCAAACAAAATCAGTAATCCAGATCTAGAACCTAAATCTAATTCGTGACATTAATTTCACGATGGGTTGCGCAGTTGCGTGATTTTTGGCATGACGAGCCAATGATTTTCAGATGGCGATTAGGGTTGCATAGCTGTGATTCGTGAGGGAGTTGTTGCTTTGTTTCAGGTGGCAATTAGGGTTTACGCTGGGAGATTGGTACATGGCTTTCAACCTTCTGTTTCCCGTCGTCTTCTTCGTCTCTTTCCTTGTGTTGATTTCTTCTGTCTATTCTGTGATAAGTGTCTACATCAATCCAAAGCTTCATATTTCTCTTCGCCTTCCTCTGTTTCAGGTTTGCGTTTTCCTACTACTTATCGTAATTTTTATGCATGTGTATTGAATTGAGTTTGACTTTAGATTACGCCTCAATTGAGACTGAAATCATTTGGATATACAGTTGTTGTATATACATACACGTAAAAACTTGAGAACAGTGTAATTGATAATGTAAAATGATTAACAGATGGAGCATGTGGATATGGTTCAGTCGCTCCAGGAATCAACAAAGGCTTCGTTGCTTCTGTAAGTCCATAGGTGGGAATATGGCAGTTTGTCAAAACTTGGTTAGCTCAAATTGCTTTTGCATTTCCTTCAACACATAGTTGCAAAATTATGTATAAACCGTATTGGTAGTCAAGGTTTACAATTTATTAGTATACTACTTCAAATTTGATTTAACTTTAATTGTTAGTATCAGCAAACAAAAATTTAGCAGTGTCTGCTGTTGATTCAGTCCAAAACTACAAAGTGTTCAGTCCAAAATTTTCAGTATCTACAGTGATGTAGTTGGTTGTGGTGGTTGATTTCAAGTGAGTTTTAGTTCATACTTCATCCTATTTGTTTTGTGTCTCTGTTAAAACTTCTTGAGTAAATAATTAAAACTGGAAATGTGAGCAAATAAGGTGCAAAAATGGAAGCTTATGCAGCTCCAAAGGAGTCACTATAGTGGTGACGGACCGAAACAGTGCAAACGACGCAAACTTCATGCTTTATGCACCTGCTTTTATGGCTTTGGCAAAATCAGGATCAGCTCAAACTGTGAAAGAAGCCCAAGTCACAGACATTGAATACATGAGGTATAAACACATATGTATATATATTAATTTACCATCGAATACATGTTCATTTACAACTATCTGAATCTCAGAGCAAGTTCGACCTTTTTTTTTGGGTGGAGAAGAACATAAAAATCTTATGTATTAGAACTTATGGTTTTGATATGCTGAATAAACTTTTCTTAAGCATTAGATGAATGAACACTCTTATCAATTTTGGCACATGCGTTTTGTAGATCCACTTCGATGCAGAACTTTTTTAATACCCTTTTCATTAAAATTTTGTATATTTTCATATGCCAAACGGTTATTTTCCGTTATGTATCTCCCACTATAATTGCACACTGAGCAAATGAAGTCAAATAAGGCAGCAGACCTTTAATTTTGTGTAAAGCAATTTTGGTGATTAATTTGTTTATGACATTGCAATAGGCTACAAGTCTCTAGTGATATATTTTCAAAGGGCAGTCTGTTTTTGGGACTAAAATCAGAAAGGTAAAAATATTTGTAGTATGGATGGACTAAATAATTTATAAATGATGTTTCCTTTTTGAGCTATAAATAGTTCATCTATTCATCTTGATTATTATTCATGTACAAGGCGACTGTTTAATTTGTTACATGCTTAGAATGTTACTGTGAAAATTCCATTGGAGATGAATGCTTTTCTATTGTACTAGGAACCAATGATCTTATACACTTAAAATGTTATTGTGACAGTTCATTTGTTACATGCGTACAAGGCAATGGTTTGATTTTATCAACAACTACTGGATTCAACAACGTTAATACATAAAAGGCTTTTACATACAGCCAATAACATATCAAGAGTGCTCTAGTATGGTTTAAGTAAAAACAAATCAAGATGGCTTTTCATAAGTGTTTTAATCTCTGAACTCGGCAATCTTGCTCCTAATCATTTCCCAAACTTGAGGCTAAACTAGCATGTGTGTGCTATCCGAAACATGGATAATGAACCAGCAGAGCAATTTTGGAAATGATCAATCGCATTCTTAATTTTTCTGATTTTTGTTTGTTTGAGCTAGTGATTTTGTTTATGCAGTAGAGTACAACATGCATTCATAATGTTTACAAAGTGCCTATCATAGGATGCCCTTTCTGCGATATGCGTTCACACAAGGTGGAAATTTTAATTTTCTTTGCTGTAATGAAGTGTCCATTAGATTTGAACTTATAAAAATGGTTGTGATCAATTTTTTTTTGCAAATCCAGGTGGTCTGTTAGAAGAAGTGCACTCTTGACTTTCACGTTGAGGAGAAATTCACAATGAAAGATTGTTAGCTTGCATGGCATCTCTCCCTGGCCAACGTGGAAGAGTTGATTGGTTAGTTTTTCACCTGTTTACATTATCTCTTATGACGCTTTTGTTTTTGCATTCATCAGCCAAGTGCCTGCGCTATTTGCCAGTAGTATTCACGAATATCACACGTTCTCATATCTTCCAAGTATGCGGTAATATGTTTGAACATCAAATACCACTACTGCAGCAAACTCATCCATTTTTTACTTAGAAAAAAGAAGGGTTTTAACTGCAATCTATCTCGGATGGATTTGGTTCCCAATGGCGAGTGCCTTTGCTGCTGGGATTAGGAGTATACATGTAAGTCTCTTATTTTCAAACTGTTAGTGTGTCATTAGTCATACTGTCTTGCCCCTGTATGGTTGTGACTTCACTTTCTATGTTAAGTTCTATATGTAATTTTCTTGTGTACTGCATGGAGGGATAAAAAATAGTTTTTTTTATTGTATAATAACACTTGGTTGGATGGAAAAATATATAAACTTGCAATTTGATATATACGTGAGGCACATGCAAATCCAACTTGTGCATGCGAATCCAACTTGTGCAGGACACTTCAAAATTAGATCATGAATGAGCATAGGCTGACATACTATCATGTTTTCCATTGAAGAAGGCAGTAGCATATTAAAAATATAGTCCTTTTCTAATCAGTAGCTATATTGATTGATGAGTTACATGAGCTATTTGAATGCTCAAATATTCTTTGTCACTTGCAATGAAATCCATGTTTTCTCATTATTGATGCTCGTAACATAGGAATATTTTGGTAATCTGGTGAACATACTGAGCTGTCTGATTGTCTAATATATAAGCAATACTTACCGCTATTAGTGCAAGATAAGAAACTATCCGGCTCCATTTTCAAATATTGATTTCCTTTGCAATGGTACTGATCTTTCATTTTAAATTTCCAGAGAATAAAGATGAAGTGAAAAGAATAGAAAAGGAGACCGAAAAAATGAACTCAGAGGAACAAAAATCATAGCTATGCCAGATATGCCATCCTTAGAACTTAACCAGTACCAGGTGGACAAAATTTCTATCTTTCTTATGTATCTTTTGTATTATATCGATGTATGTATTTTGAAACGGTTATGTTTTTTATGATGGGTTTAGTTGGTGATGTACTATGTGTATGTTGATCGAATATTATGTTAATTAATACATATGAATGATTCTGTATAGTTGTATTTGTTGCATTGAAATATGAATCATATTATTATTAATATATGTGAATTCTTTGTATTAGTAAGGTGTATGTAAGTTACAACAGCAAAAAAAGTTGTAATAAAATATTTTACAACGGTGTGAAATAGTTGTAATATTCTGGAAGTCACAACTGTAATCACCAGTTGTCATACATATGTTTTGACGTTACAACAAAATATACAACAACAGGGAATAAAAGTTGTAATAAAATATTTTACAACGGTGGAAAAAAGTTGTAAAATAGACATATTACAACGGTGTTGCAACAGTGCAAAAAAGTTGTAAAAGATATTAGTCTATTACAACTTCTTCATACACGACGGTTTGTCCACCGTTGTAAAATGTATATTACAACGGTGTTCCACCGTTGTAATAGGGTCATTTTGTTGTAGTGGGTGTACTTAAGTGGAATATTTAAAATGTGACTTTTAATTTAACTTATTTATAATTTACTGATTTTTTTTAATATAATATGTGAAATTAATAGTCATAAATAATAGAAATTAAAATGATCAATTTTCTTTTTTTGGCATAGCCGATGGGGTTAAAGGACCTCGACCTTTTTATTGAAGTACTAAGAGAAAATACAAAGCTATTCCGGCCAAAACCGAAATGAAGAACGCTGGGAAAACAATACTTCAAGCATAGGAAGTACAAAAGAAGAAACACATAACAACACTTACTACAAAACTATGTGGCAAATTATTGGTATATACCAGGTTCTATAGCATATTGTGATGTTGAATAACAAGATTTTGATTGATGGCAACGAATAAAGCTATTATGGGAATCGAATCATAAAGATAAGGTTTATACACACACACACATTGAGTCATGTTAGAATTATGTTAAAATCTATCCTCAAGTATACACGAATATGCTAATCAAGTTATATATATATATGATTAAACCTTCAAAAAGCCAGACTGTGCAGAAATTGGCCTACCAGTCGATTGGTAGGAAATCCACCGGTCGACTGGTCAAGCTATTTCTGCACATAACGGCTAGTTTTAAAAGTTCTATATAAATAATTTATTTTTACCAGTCAACTGATGATTTTTAACCAGTCGACTGATTCGACCCATAACCTATTTTTTGAAGAGTTGCTTCCATTCATGAAGAGATTCCTCTTCATTAATCAAAGGAAATGGACATATCTTTTTATGGAAACTCTTCGTGAAAGATTGCTAATCTTATACTATTATTGTGACGACCCGCCCTACACCAGCCGACATTTCCAATGAAAGTGCGCTGTGCCAATGCCCGGCTAGCACAGGACGGTCGCCAAAGAAAGGAAAAGAAAGGAATTTGAACTAACAAGGAACCTGAAGAATGCCTCACAGCGCATTGAATAAAATATAATAATAACATACTTGACATAAAACAGGCAAGACAGTGCATAAGATGAAAACTAAACCATAATCATCATAGCAGCGGAAATCCAAAATACAGCTTATGATCCATAACCATTATTACAACTTCAAAATACTGTCTCTAAAGCAAAAGAAAGGAAAGGTACACTACTAATGCCCAAAGCAGTGACCATCAACAACACAGGGAGAATATATGTAGATAACACGTAAGAGCCTCCTGCTCGTCTCCGGATCAGCTACTCATGCATAACCAGCTAACCTGTCTCTAGTCTGCTCGTTTAGGAGCACCCAGAGTAATAAGAAGAGACATAAAACTCTGGGTAATACAAAAGTCTGGTATGAGCGATAAGCAACAAAACAGAACAATAACAGGTATACTAAACCATACCTAAACCTGGACCTGCAAACAAAGAGTTAGCACAACGAGACGCACAATACTCTAAGGTGACACTAACATATGGTGTAAAGATACGGGGAAGGGAGGTGTGCATGTCATAGTGATGTCAAACAAATCAAACATAGCAACCATCCTTACATCTCTCACTTCGTGCATAAAGCATACGATATCCACCGCTTTGATCACCTAAATCCTTGCTATGATCACTCTGCCCCCATGGAGCCATTGTGACGACCCCAAAACCCCGTACGACGGTGGCAAGGGTAATCTTTGGAATATAACACATAAACAGATAACAACAGAACAAAAATAAACAAGTACACCAGATAATGTACAAATAATACACTGGATGAACATAATCATCAGAGTTACACAGTATACAGGATCATACTTAGTACAAAATATAGTTCAGCTATACATAAATGTCTACAGCGGAAAACAAAACATAATATGTACAATAGGAGCTGAACAGCATAAAAAGAGATAAATGGTAGAGTCCATCTTCAGCTATCCAGAAAGAACCTGCTGAAACCTGAATACAAGGCTGCTCGTGTAGAAAAAGGGGCACCCGAGTTTGCAAGTGAAACAAACTACGAGTCAGTCATGGGACTGGTGTGAGAAATCTACTTAACATATTTTATAATATGGCCAATCACAGGACCACGCCACTTTCGCGGAATGGGTTTACTCCATTGGATTGCCAGTGCTTTTAAAACAAGTAAACCTTTTAAACATCGTAATGCTTTTTATAAAAATGAAGCCATTATAAGACTCAGTTCCCATCACACAATGCAACACAAACCGGAGGATAGAGTTTTACCTTATAATGGCCAAAATATGCTTGATACGAATAAAACAAAAGCATTTGATATTATTACTAGTGTTTATATGTTTCAAAAACAATTTCAATCATAAGTATCAATCATAGACGGCATGGGTACCATATATCATGTCGCCACATATAGGTATACAATCAAAACCGCACGGTGTCGTATTTGGAAATTGGATTTCCGTCATGAACCAAGGCAAAAGATAGTCCTTACCAAATTCGAGACTCTCTAGCCCGAGCCTCAGGGCACGTACTCAATCAAACCCTTGGATCGTCAGGGCCGGTCCACCGATGTGGATTAAAATGCCTGAACACTGCGTTTCCCCACCCTTTGGGGCGTAAATGAGCCAAATGACTCCATCGGCTTCACATAGTCACCGATATATCTGAGGCGCCTCGCAACAGCAACAACCACACAGGTGAAAATAATATAAATGTCAGGGCTGGTAGGTCACTGACACGACCCTAGCTAGAAGGAAACGCATGCCCTCCCTGATGTCCTCTCCCGTTTCTGGTTCATACCGGGGTGTGAGGCTCGCGAATCAATGTTATATACAAAGCTATGCCACACGGCCGTGCTTTGATCATCAACCACAAGACTTTGCTTTTCAACAGAAGCCTTGATCATCTGCCGCTTAGGCATGCCACACAGGCAATTCATTCTATGCGACTGATTTCCATTGATATATAACCTCTGAGCTCGTACGTCTCAGAGAAGGGCGTTAAGCAAGAGAATAAATTCTCCGCCGCCAAACAGATATATATATTTAATAGAGATCAATCAGCACAGAACAAAATCCAATGTCAGACACACAGTCCATTTACAAGTTCGTTCTGGGTCTGAACGAAACCGGAGGCACCATATACCTTGCATATCCATCGATCTCCAAGTACGTCTGGACGATCACCACTTATTAACTATATTTTGGGATGCCTCCCAATCAAGACATCAGTAATCAACCAACCGAGGTGAAGATCTCCGGTCTTCAACCACCGTCTTCATCATCGACTTCTTATCGCCGATCAATTATTTGAAATGAGATTTAACTCGGCCTTTTCAAATAATTCACGTATATTTAGAATTTAAATCAATTCATTTCAATGGTTAAATTATTCGACATCAATAATTCTGTTCTTAATTGTAATTTTCACGCCAAACACATTAAGCCATCAAATATCCAATAAATCGGGTAAATTCGGTCTATTTCCATTCCATATCGTTTATATTATTTTATAACGATTTATCGCTATTTTTATTCATATAAAAATAGCCAATTCATTCAAACGACGCTTCAGGCCATAATGCGGCCGTGGCGCTGTTTTCCTTCAGATTTGATTTATGCATATCTGAAAATCTAACCGTTGGATCTTCACAAATTTTATATCATTAGAAAGATCTTTTCAAAACGAATCCAACGGTTTCAGTTTTGGGAAAATTCGACGGTCGGATCTCCCGGTACAACCGTTTGAAGTTACGATTTCAAAATACGAACTGCATCGTCGTTATTCGATTTAATTTAATTATATATACATACATATACATATATATATATATATATAAATAATCGATTCTGGCGATGTTTTTCTTCAGATTTGAATTAAACATTCCAGACAATCCAACCGTTGGATCTTTACAAAGTGGGTGTCCTTGGAAAGATATTTCCAAAGTGAACTCAACGTTTTCGGGAAAATCCGATGGTCTGATCTCCCGCACTAATCGTTTGAAATCACAGTTTCAAAACACGAACAGCAGCATCGTTATTCGATTTATTTTATTTATATTTATATATATATAATTCATTCTTCGATTTCAAAACCATATTCACTTCATATATTTGATAAAAATGATATTTTTATCCAACATATATTTATTTCAACACATCACCATTTTTAACACTTCATATTCACAATAAAAATGTAGATTTTATTGTTCAATATATATATATTCAACACATGAATGCTTTCGACTTCACACATACGATAAAAACATGATTTTTATCGTTCTAGTCCTTTATTCAACACATGAATCTTTCTATAGTTCATATATATAATAAAAATGTGATTTTTATTGTAAAACAATTTTTTTTTCAAAACACGGTTATTTTATATAGTTTATGTAAATCATAAAGATGTGATTTTTAATGTAAAAAAATTTATTTCAAAACACAATTATTTTATATAGTTTATATATAAGGTAAAAATGTTATTTTTGGTGTTAAAACAATTTATTTAATACATGAACTTATTTCAACACATGAATTTTATTTCAACACATGAATTTTATTTCAACACATGAATTTTATTCCACACATGAATTTTATTTCAACACATGAATTTTATTCAACACATGAATTTGAATCAAACACAGAAATATTTCAGAAAATTTCGGCAGCATAACGGCAGGGTAGCTAAAACCGGCACCGTCCCTAGTACGGCTCCTCGCTCTACCTTAAAGCCTGGCAGCTTTTGACAATGGGGATTTTCAATATCTAGTTCGTACGCAGACGAATTTTCCCATATACTAATCCTATTGGGATTTCAACCACCATCAATCATTTCAAATCAACCATTCTTGATATTCACCAAATTTTCACATCAACCAATAATCCAAACAATATCACAACCAATATATATCGTCCATGGTCTGTGGACGAGGGGAGTGTATATATATATATATGTATATAACTATATTTCGATTTCATTTCAATATCATTCCAATTTATTTCAATGCATATATCATTTTTTTACAACGCATATATAAGTTATACATCGAACATACAACTTATACAACGCTTATACATGAGGTGTACAACGCTTATATAACTCATACTTCGACTATATAATTAATACATCGTTGTTTCCATATTGTTTATAATTCAGAAATCTCACATTAGGTTCCACTCCACCAAAAATTGTAGAAGGCTCAGAAAAATATCCGGTCTCTTCTAGAATGTAGAAGACGTCCGCACGAGTCCAATGTCTCTTGTTTCACTGGATTTCGACCACGTATGCGAAAGTTATGTAATTTTAAACATTGAACAATTTAAAAACGTAATTAATTAAATTTACAGCGCTTAAAAACGTTACCTTCTCCAAATTAAAAAACCCCCCTCTAGAAACCGTCGTTCAACTGGGGTTCTAAACTAGGGATCGATCTTTCACAAAATCCGAAGCGACTGAGGAGGATCTGAGGGCTTCACGACGTCAAGCTACGTGAGGCGCACCCGCACCACCTCCTTCTGGCTAACTCGGTGGCGGCCTGGCCCCTGAAAACGCCTCGCGACGGTGAAGCTTTGTGCTTCGATTTCGAGCACTACAGGTGATTAGATCCAATCCTGCCCGTTGGATATGGAGATCATACTGGGTGCTTCGATTTGGCTTTGGAAGTTTGTGGTATTGTTTAACGTAGGAGGAGATTGAAGGGGAGGTAGTTCCAGGCGATTTCCGCCTTTGATTTCAGAGAAGAACGGCGGCCCGTATAATTTAGTTAGGGTTACGCGTATTTAGATGGTATATATAGTATATTTTTATATTAGTTAATTATTTAATTCGAAAATAACTTGTTAAACCATCCTAACCCCAAACCAGACCCAACGAGTGTCGCCCCTAGCTAAATACCCCCATTCCGAACACAATGGGATATGTTTCGTAAGCCATTTCGACTGTTACAGTCAGTTATTCTTCAAATTACAGTATAAAACATTCAAATTCGGTTTTGAACGTACATTTTAATTTGTCGGGGCCACATACTAATCCCAAAAATTCCAGAAAAATAAATCTAGATATGTTTTGACGATACGGTCCCAACAAAACTAGTTTCGTTGAATTCTGAGACCGTTTCAAAAATGGCCCTTTTTTGGTCGATCCAATTTAACAGAAATCGACCAAACACATTTTCCTTTGCCACGCTCACATACTAACTTCAAAAATTATGAAATTTGAAACCTAGTAATAATTTGACATCACGGATCCAACAAAAGTGGTTTCGTCGAATTCTGAGGTCGTTTGCAAAATGTTTATTTTCACAGGCTATATAAATTCTATAGCGACCTTTCTGAAAATTCATTTGGCCATAACTTTTGATTCCCGCTATGAAACTTCGATTTTTCAGATTCGTTAGAAAGATATTCACTAACAGATTTAAATATTTTTGGTTTCACTAAAATCCGTTTTATTTTGCACCCGGTACAGTCAATCAAAGTTCGAATTGAAATTTTGAAACTGCCGCGCCATTTCAGGCCTTGTTTATAATTTAAAATAATTATATTTATTTTCAAACATCGATTCAAACATCTTTTCATCGTTATTATTTAAAATATTTAAAATCCACTAAAATAGCCAAATTAAAAATTTTAAATTGGTTCAGATTTTCCGGGTTGTTACAATCTCCCCCACTTAAAACTTTTCGTCCTCGGAGAGGAACGAAGTCGAAAGTTGTTTAATTACCCAACTCAACTTTCATTCTGGCTTCCATTCTTCAACTTTTCAGTTTCTAAGAATTTTCAAATTCTTCAAAAATTTGGCTAACACCCTAAATTTTCGAAAAATTTCGCCATAACCTCCTTTGTACGGGGAGCTTCGGGATATTTCAAATGGCCTCCCATGGCCCTTACCAATCCAAAAGAAAAAGAAAAAGCCAAGCGGCTAGCCAATCGGCTCATAAAATCATCAAATCCCAAGAAATACAATAAACATGTACCTATTTGTCGGGCAAACAATTTTATTCCCCTGCTTAGCTGTTTATCCATAACCTGTTCACACATATATAATGCACATGTATATATTTTTATCTATTTTCAATTCAGTTCAATATTTGTTTAATTTGGCTAAATGGTTCAAAATTCTATTTAATCAACCAAAAATCAAACAACACAACCAGCAATCAATTTGTTTTTATCTTTCAAAAATCTACTGATTAATTCATATACTCTTTTGAAATCATCCAGACTATATAATTAAAAAGTTTACATGCATGAAAAGAAAACAACAGCAAAGTAGAGAACAAAATGAAAAATGCAAAATATGGTAAATGTATCTTGCACCAGAGTCAATCAGAGATATCCACCCTGCACTTAGGATAGGCTTTCTTAATACTCTCCTCTGTTTCCCAAGTACAATCTCGCGGATCTCCACTCCATTGCACCTTGACTAAGTGAACCTTCTTATTCCTCAATTCTTTCGTTTCTTTGCCAATAATCTTTAGCGGCTCTCTTCTCACAGCCAATTCTGGAGTAATTTCTATATCCCATTGCGCTGCTTCTTCCACGATCAAGTCTGGATCATGAACATGCTTTCGAAGTTGAGATACGTGAAACACATCATGTACTCCAAGCAACCAATCAGGCAATTGAACTCTATAAGCGAGAGTTCCAATCCGTTCAAGTATGGGGAATGGACCAATAAATTTGGGCGCCAACTTCCCAGTTTTTCCGAATCGAATTATTCCTCTCATCGGAGAAACCCTTAGATACACATAGTCACCAACAGCGAATGCTAAATCCCTCCTTCTCGAGTCTGCATAGCTCTTCTATCGGCTTTGAGCTGCTAGCAATCGTTTATTAATGAAATCGACTTTATCCACAGCTTCGCGAATCATATATGGTCCCAATACAAGCCTATTACCAGGTTCTACCCAATAAGCAGGAGATCGTCACGGTCTACCATACAATGCTTCGAATGGTGACATTGTCAGGCTCGCTTGGTAGATGTTGTTGTATGAGAACTCAGCCAAATGCAAATGGTCTTCCCATGATCCACCAAAATCAAGAACACAAGCCCGCAATAAATCTTCTAGTATACGATTCAACCTCAGTCTGACCATCTGTCTGAGGGTGATAGGCGGTGCTTAGATTCAGCTTTGTCCCCAGTTCTACTTGAAATGCCTCCCAGAATTTGCTAGTAAATATTGGATCTCTATCACTAACTATACTGATCGGTACTCAATGTAGCTTAACAGTTTCTTTGAAATAAATCTATGCCAGACTTTGAGCGGTTCTTTTGGATCTGACAGGTATAAAATGGGCGGTCTTCGTGAAGCGATCTACGATCACCCAAATACTATCATTTCCTTTCTTGGTTCTGCGCAAACCATCTATGAAGTCCATGGAAATATGTTCCCACTTCCAACCTGGAATGTCCAGCGGTTGCAACAATCCGGTAAGTTTCTGTTGGTCGCTTTTGACTAGTTGGCAAGTAGAGCACCTGCTAACATATAAAGAAATGTCTCTCTTCATCGATCTCCACCAAAATGTACGCTTAATATCATTATACATTTTGCTCACTCCTGGATGGATACTAAGCTTTGACTTGTGGCATTCATCCAGTACTTCCCTCCGGAGCTCAGAAATGTTACGAACACAAATTCGACCCTTTAGCCTTAGAACCCCTTAGTTATCAATCTGGAAACTCAAGGGTTCGCCTTTCTGTATTCTTTCTTTGATCCTCTGAATGAAGTGATCGTCCTTCTAAATAGTAGATATTTTATCAATCAATGAAGTCGTAATAATAAAACTGGCGATCATTACATTCTTTCTACTTAGCGCATCGGCCACCACATTGGCTTTCCCTGGAGTGTACAAAATCTCAAAATCGTATGCTGCAAGAAATTCTAGCCAACATTGCTACCTCAGATTCAAGTCTTTCTGGGTGAACAGATACTTTCGCGACTGATGATCTATATACAGTTCGAATTTCTCACCCAAAAGATAGTGCCTCCATATTTTTAAAGAAAATACGATGGCTAACAACTCAAGATCATGAGTAACGTAATTTTTCTCATGCGGTTTCAGCTGACGGCTAGCATTAGCAACCACTTGACCTCTTTGCATTAATACTGCACCAAGGCCTTCTCTAGAGGCATCTGTCCAGACTTTCAAGTCTTGATTGCCATCAATAATTGTTAACACTGGAGCAGTTGTTAATCTTAATTTTAGCTTCTGAAAAGCCTCCTCACATTCGGGAGTCCACTTGAATCTTGCGTGCTTCTTTGTAAGCTTTGTTAAGGAACTAGATATCTTCGAAAAATCTTTAACGAACTTTTGATAATAACTAGCCAATCCAAGAAAACTCCGGACTTCTGTGGGAGTACTAGGCTGCTTCCAATTTTGAATAGCGGTGATTTTACCGGGATCCACAGAAATTCCTTCTTTTGATACAACATGGCCAAGAAACTTGACTTCTTCTTGCCAGAATATACATTTGGAAAATTTGGCCTTCAAGACATTCTTTCTGAGGATTTCCAATACTTGTTCCAAATGTTTCGCGTGCTCGCTCTCTGACTTAGAGAAGATCAATATGTCATCAATGAAAACCAGAACAAATTTATTCAAGACATCGCGGAATACTCGATTCATTAAATCCACAAAATAGGCAGGAGCATTACATAAGCCGAACGACATTACTAACCACTCATAGAATAAATCGGGACCTCTGAATGTTGTCATAGGAACACACTTTTCGGCAATACGAAGCTGATGGAAGCTTGTAGCTAGGTCCATCCTTGAAAATACTTGTGCACCATTCAATCGATCCAGCAAATCATCAATCCGCGGCAATGGTTATTTATTCTTTAATGTTTGCTTGTTCAAATCACGATAATCCACACATAGTCGAAGAGTACCGTCTGACTTTGGGACAAACACCGCTGCTGCTCCCCAATCAGAGAAACTAGGCCTGATCAGACCCTTCCATACAAGCTGTCGAGTTTGATTGTCTAATTCTTCTATCTCCTTTAGAGTCATTCTCTGAATAGCGTGCACTACTGGCCTTGCATTCGGAATTAAAGCGATCTTGAAATCAATTTCTCTCTTCGGAGGTAAGATAACAACTTCTTCGAACACATCTGCATAATTCTTGACGACAGGAATATATTTTATGAGGTCCGGAATATTCTCTGTGACTACAGGGATATTTTCTATTTGAGCAGGAGAAACATCAAGAGCTGACCAAAAGTCTTTTCTATCAGAATTCGGACCTTCACATGGTATGGTTATATAATTCCCTGATTTAATCTTTTCCCCAACAACTCTCTCGGCGCATTTAACCTCTGCTTCATATTTGGTTAACCAATCCAATCCCAAAATAAGATCGAATTCAGTAAAATTCATGACGATAGAGATGGTAGGGAACTTATAACAGGAAAAAGAGACAGGCACCTCACAAACCCAACTAAGGTTGAGGGAACCCCCAACCGGATTATGGAAAGTGATGGGTTCTTTGAGCTTTTTCAATTTCAAATCCAGCTTCTTAACTGCATTCTTTGCAATAAAGCTTCGTGACGCACCTGTATCAAACAGTACTTTAACTGGAATGTTTTTGACAGTAAGCATGCCTTCTAAAACATCGGACCTTCCCTGACTAGCTGAGGGCTCAGAAGTTTCTGCTACTTCATTTATATGTACTACTTCAGATTTCTTTGAGAGTTGGCACTCCCTTGCAATATGACCTGCTTGGTGGCACTTATGGCATTTCCTTTCACCATGTGATTTCTTTTTCTTCTTTGAAGGTTTGCAATTTATCGACAAATGTCCTTGCTTATTGCAGTTAGAACATATGGCCGTCGTTATTGGTTCTTTCTCAGATTTAACCCTTTTTCTCTTGGCTCTAGGCTTCTTACTGACCTCAGGCATCGTACTGGCCTCAGGACTATCAGTTTCAGACTCCTCTTTGTTACTAGAACTGACTTCCTCTTCGTCGTTCAAAAGACCTTTCTTATGGAGATCCTCATACTGATATGCCATGTATATTATTTCAGAAAAAGGAGGCTTCACATGCCCCATGACACTACTTTGGTACTTTCTTTGAAGCCCGTTAATAAACCTTAGATTCTTCCTCTTCGGATTTTGAATTAGAAGAGGGCCAAAGTGAGAAAGTTCATTGAATTTCTTGTGATATTCTGGAATACTCATATCTCCTTGTATCAGATAACAGAATTCATCACATAACCGCTCAGTTGCTTCTGGAGGAGTAAATCTATCACTGAAAATCTCTTTGAATATATCCCAGTGATATCACGTTCTGGATTATCCTTAATGATTGTTTCCCACCAGATTAAAGCTTCTTCTTTGAGCGCCCAAGATGCCACTAATCTTTTCTGATCATCTCTCAGCTTTGAACCTTCAAAATTTTTCTCAGCAGAGCGTATCCAGGCTTGAGTTTGAATAATAGATTCATTGCCCGAGAACGGTACTCCGCCCATGTTTCGATACTTAATTAATAGAGCCTCAATATCTGGTTCTGCCCTACCTCTTCTACTTCTGCCACTCATTTTTCAATGTCTGCAAATAGCAGACAAAGTGTTAGGCCAACATAAAAGGTATTTTAAAGCATAGAGACATATACGTTAATGTAAACATGTATATCGAGGTGTATTTCATTCTGCTTTACTCATACTAGGATATTACTGATCCTCTCTGTAATGAGTTATTCGTCCTAGAACACTAATGGTTCTATTTCTAACGAATTCGTTAATATGTTATATTCCAGAACTAAGCTTAACCAAAGCTCTGATACCACGTTGTGACGACCCCAAAACTCCGTACGACGGTGGCAAGAGTAATCTTTGGAATATAACACATAAACAGATAACAACAGAACAAAAATAAACAAATACACCAGATAATGTACAAATAATACACTGGATAAACATAATCATCAGAGTTACACAGTATACAGGATCATACTTAGTACAAAATACAGTTCAGCTATAAATAAATGTCTACAACGGAAAACAAAACATAATATGTACAATAGGAGCTGAACAGCATAAAAAGAGATAAATGGTAGAATCCATCTTCAGCTCCAGCTATCCAGAAAGAACCTGCTGAAACCTGAATACAAGGCTGCCCATGTAGAAAAAGGGGCACCCGAATTTGCAAGTGAAACAAACTACGAGTCAGTCATGGGACTGGTATGAGAAATCTACTTAACATATTTTATAATATGGCCAATCACAGGACCACGCCACTTTCGCGGAACGGGTTTACTCCATTGGATTGCCAGTGCTTTTAAAACAAGTAAACCTTTTAAACATCGCAATGCTTTTTATAAAAATGAAGCCATTATAAGACTCAGTTCCCATCACACAATGCAACGCAAACCGGAGGATAGAGTTTTACCTTATAATGACCAAAATATGCTTGATACGAATAAAACAAAAGCATTTGATATTATTACTAGTGTTTATATGTTTCAAAAACAATTTCAATCATAAGTATCAATCATAGACGGCATGGGTACCATATATCATGTCACCATATATAGGTATACAATCAAAACCGCACGGTGTCGTATTTGGAAATTGGATTTTCGTCATGAACCAAGGCAAAAGATAGTCCTTACCGAATTCTAGACTCTCTAGCCCGAGCCTCAGGGCAAGTACTCAGTCAAACCCTTGGATCGTCAGGGCCGGTCCACCGATGTGGATTAAAACGCCTGAACACTGCGTTTCCCCACCCTTTGGGGCGTAAACGAGCCAAATGACTCCATCGGCTCCACATAGTCACCGATATATCCGAGGCGCCTCGCAACAACAACAACCACACAGGTGAAAATAATATAAATGTCAGGGCTGGTAGGTCACTGACACCACCCTAGCTAGAAGGAAACACATGCCCTCCCTAATGTCCTCTCCCGTTTCTGGTTCATACCGGGGTGTGAGGCTCGCGAATCAACGTTATACACAAAGCTATGCCACACGGCCGTGCTTTTATCATCAACCACAAGACTTTGCTTTTCAACAGAAGCCTTGATCATCTGCCACTTAGGCATGCCACACAGGTAATTCATTCTATGCGACTGATTTCCACCGATATATAACCTCTGAGCTCGTACGTCTCAGAGAAGGGCGTTAAGCAAGAGAATAAATTCTCCGCCGCCAAGCAGATATATATTTAATAGAGATCAATCAGCACAGAACAAAATCCAATGTCAGACACACAGTCCATTTACAAGTTCGTTCTGGGTCTGAACGAAACCGGAGGCACCATATACCTTGCATATCCATCGATCTCCATGTACGTCTGGATGATCACCACTTATTATCTATATTTTGGGATGCCTCCCAATCAAGACATCAGTAATCAACCAACCGAGGTGAAGATCTCCGGTCTTCAACCACCATCTTCATCATCGACTTCTTATCGCCGATCAATTATTTGAAATGAGATTTAACTCGGCCTTTTCAAATAATTCACGTATATTTAGAATTTAAATCAATTCATTTCAATGGTTAAATTATTCGACATCAATAATTCTGTTCTTAATTATAATTTTCACGCCAAACACATTCAGCCATCAAATATCCACTAAATTGGGTAAATTCAGTTTATTTCCATTCCATATCGTTTATAATATTTTATAATGATTTATCGCTATTTTTATTCATTTAAAAATAGCCAATTCATTCAAACGACGCTTCAGGCCATAACACGGCCATGGCGCTGTTTTCCTTCAGATTTGATTTACACATATCTGAAAATCTAACCGTTGGATCTTCACAAATTTTATATCAATAGAAATATCTTTTCAAAGCGAATCCAACAGTTTTAGTTTTGGGAAAATCCGACGGTCGGATCTCCCGGCACAACCGTTTGAAGTTACGATTTTAAAATACAAACTGCAGCGTCGTTATTCGATTTAATTTAATTATATTATATATATATATATAAATATAATCGATTCTGGTGTTGTTTTTCTTCAGATTTGAATTAAACATTCCAGACAATCCAACTGTTGGATCTTTACAAAGTGGGTGTCGTTGGAAAGATATTTCCAAAGCGAACTCAACGGTTTCGGGAAAATCCGATGGTCGGATCTCCCGCACTAATCATTTGAAATCACGTTTTCAAAACACGAACTACAGCTTCGTTATTCGATTTATTTTATTTATATTTATATATATATAATTCGTTCTTCGATTTCAAAACCATATTCACTTCATATATTTGATAAAAATGGTATTTTTATCCAACAGATATTTATTTCAACACATCACCATTTTTAACACTTCATATTCACAATAAAAATGTAGATTTTATTGTTCAATCTATATATATTCAACACATGAATGTTTTCGACTTCACACATACGATAAAAACATGATTTTTATCGTTCTAGTCCTTTATTCAACACATGAATCTTTCTATAGTTCATATATATAATAAAAATGTGATTTTTATTGTAAAATAATTTATTTCAAAACATGATTATTTTATATAGTTTATATATATCATAAAGATGTGATTTTTAATGTTAACCAATTTATTTCAAAACACGATTATTTTATATAGTTTATATATAAGGTAAAAATGTTATTTTTGGTGTTAAAACAATTTATTCAATACATGAACTTATTTCAACACATGAATTTTATTTCAACACATGAATTTTATTCTACACATGAATTTTATTTCAACACATGAATTTTATTCCACACATGAATTTTATTTCAACACATGAATTTTATTCAATACATGAATTTGAATCAAACACAGAAATATTTTAGAAAATTTCGGTAGCATAACGGCAGGGTAGTTAAAACCGGTACCGTCCCTAGTACGACTCCTCGCTCTACCTTAATGCCTCATAGCTTTTTACAATGGGGATTTTCAATATCTAGTTCATACGTAGACGAATTTTCCCATATACTAATCCTACTGGGATTTCAACCGCCATCAATCATTTCAAATCAACCATTCATGATATTCACCAAATTTTTACATCAACCAATAATCCAAACAATATCACAACCAATATATATATCGTCCATGGTCTGTGGACTAAGAGAGTATATATATAAAGATATACGTACATAACTATATTTCGATTTCATTTCAATATCATTTAAATTTATTTCAACGCATATATCATTTTTTTTACAATGCATATATAACTTATACATCGAACATACAACTTATACAACGCTTATACATGAGGTGTACAACGCTTATATAACTCATACTTCGACTATATAATTCATACATCGTTGTTTCCATATCGTTTATAATTCAGAAATCTCACATTGGGTTCCACTCCACCAAAAATTGTAGAAGGCTCAGAAAAATATCCGGTCTCTTCTAGAATGTAGAAGACGTCCGCACGAGTCCAATGTCTCTTGTTTCACTGGATTTCGACCACGTATGCGAAAGTTATGTAATTTTAAACATCGAACAATTTAAAAACGTAATTAATTAAATTTACAGCGTTTAAAAACGTTACCTTCTCCAAATTAAAAACCCCCTCTGGAAACCGTCGTTCAACTGGGGTTCTAAACTAGGGATCGATCTTTCACAAAATCCGAAGCGATTGAGGAGGATCTGAGGGCTTCACGACATCAAGCTACGTGAGGCGCACCCGTGCCACCTCCTTCTGGCTAACTCGGTGGCGGCCAGGCCCCTGAAAACGCCTCGCGACGGTGAAGTTTTTAGCTTCGATTTCGAGCGCTACAGGTGATTAGATCCAATCCTTCCTGTTGGATATGGAGATCATACTGGGTGCTTCGATTTGGCTTTGGAAGTTTGTGGTATTGTTGAACGTAGGAGGAGATCGAAGAGGAGGTAGTTCCAGGTGATTTCTGCCTTTGATTTCAGAGAAGAACGGCGGCCCGTATAATTTAGTTAGGGTTACACGTATTTAGATGGTAAATATAGTATATTTTTATATTAGTTAATTATTTAATTCGAAAATAACTTGTTAAACCATCCTAACTCCAAACGAGACCCAACGAGTGTCGCCCCTAGCTAAATACCCCCATTCCGAACACAATGGGATATGTTTCGTAAGCCATTTCGATTGTTACAGTCAGTTATTCTTCAAATTACAGTATAAAACATTCAAATTCTGTTTTGAACGTACATTTTAATTTGCCAGGGCCACATACTAATCCCAAAAATTCCAGAAAAATAAATCTAGCTATGTTTTGACGATACGGTCCCAACAAAACTAGTTTCGTCGAATTCTGAGACCGTTTCAAAAATGACCCTTTTCTGGTCGATCCAATTTAACAGAAATCGACCAAACACATTTTTCTTTGCCACGCTCACATAATAACTTCAAAAATTATAAAATTTGAAACCTAGCAATAATTTGACATCACAGAACCAGCAAAAGTGGTTTTGTCGAATTTTGAGGTCGTTTGCAAAATGTCTATTTTCACAGGCTATATAAATTTTATAGCGACCTTTCTGAAAATTCATTTCGCCATAACTTTTGATTCCCGCTATGAAACTTCGATTTTTCAGATTCATTAGAAAGATATTCACTAATAGATTTAAATATTTTTAGTTTCACTAAAATCCGTTTTATTTTGCACCCGGTACAGTCAGTCAAAGTTCGAATTGAAATTTTGAAACTGTCACGCCATTTCAGACCTTGTTTATAATTTAAAATAATTATATTTATTTTCAAACATCGATTCAAACATACTTTTCGTCGTTATTATTTAAAATATTTATTTTAAATATTTAAAATCCACTAAAATAGCCAAATTAAAAATTTTAAATTGGTTCAGATTTTCCGGGTTGTTACAGCCATGGTGACTCCACTGCACTGATCCATAGCCACTAGTCCTTGCTATGTCCACTCTGCCCCATGGAGTCATGACGACTCCACTGCACTGGCTCATAGCCATGCTATGATCACTCTGCCCCATGAAGTAATAACTACCCAATTGCACTGATCCGTAGCCTAACAATCGTCTCTCGGTGGTGAATCAAAGCTATGGACGTCGATAACTCCTTAGCACACGTCCCGCAGCAAAGCCCAACTCATGAAGTTAACTCGTTGGTTCCCAACTGGATCCTGAGTAACGACTTCCCATTTGGACTACCTTTGCATCTCTGGTTTGGTCATTATCCCGTTCACGCCTCAGTTTCCATTCGTGTCCATACTTCAGTTAAGATATGCTCGATTCGTGACTCCTTCATTCATGGCGCTACGGTTTGTGACTCGTGGGCGGCTCGTGATGAGCATCTGGGTCATGGTCCTCCTCCAAACATGGATCGTGGTCCTCCTCCAAGCACGGATCGTGGTCCTTCTCCAAGCACGGATCGTGGTCGTTCTCCAAGCACAGATCGTGGTCGTTCTCCAAGCATGGATCGTGGTCTTCGTTCATCGTCATTGGCTCGTGAAGGGGTGGTACGACTTGTGATGGTCCTTCACTATCATAGATCGGTTCGCCGTATGTGTTCACGAACGGGGTCGGGTCGCTATGATGCTTCACGAGTACGGGTTGCTATGGTGCTTCACGAATGGGTCCATGACCAATTCCTGCAACTTTTCCAGTAAGCTATTTACGCCATACGATGGCGTTTTCAACTAGTCTAACTTTTCTATGCAATCACAAATCATTCCAAATAGTCATAGCAACATGTATAGTCATCCACAAACACCAAAACAACAAACAATCATGATAATATAGATCAAATATACCCAAAAACCCATGTTTTCCCTTCAATCATGTTTAAGTATAATTAATGATAGGGTTAGCAAAACTTAACCAAACTAACCCAAATTTCTAACAGAGGCCTAAAACAATATTTCAAAATTTATAAAATATTTTTCTAGAATTTAATCATGTATAAATTCACTAATTATCACTAATTACCCTTAATTAACCTTAATTAGTGTAAAAACAAGGCTAATCACTCACCTTAGCCACAAATAAACTCAGATCTGAAACTTTTGGACAAAATGGTTTGGATTCCAATACACTCCAGCAGCTCTACCTCGATATTTGTGCTACTCCGTTTTGATTTGATGTAGATTTGGCTTAATTAGCGATAGAAGCGATTTGGGATGAAATTAGAAGGTAGAGGCCATGGCTAGGGTTAGAGAAATGTTTTAAGCGGCTTAACAATGAAATAAAATTCGTTTTTCTACTGTTCTTAGCCTCCCCATAACCCTAATCCCGAAATGGGTTATAGGCCCTCTTGCTTATCACCCTAATTAGGCCCGATTAAGCTGTTTTTCACCTTCTAAACCTTGTTTCAGCCATATCTCCCAAACGGTGAGTCCGTTTGGCTAATGTGACCACTTTACAGAAAGGTAAACCATCATTTGGATCTAATGGAAGTGGTTTTAGGTCAAAACTCCTTACCAATCAAAATTTATGGACAAAACAAGATCAGCTAGGGGCAAAACGGTCATTTAAAAATTGGCAAAAATCATGAACATGGGAAATGACCCCAGTAGTCGTCTCCCAAAGTTACATAGCTATACGACTTCGCACGAGAAAGAAATAAATATTCTACGATCCCTAGATGCGTAGAATGCGGGTCGTTACATTCTCTCCCCCCTCCCCTGTAAGAAATTTCGCCCCCGAAATTCCTTAACTAAGAAACAAGTAAAGGATCCCGCATGCCTACCAACCATTCAGAACAATCAAACATGCAAAACAACAAACAAGTCTATCCTAGCATGCGGAAAACTAAATTGCGATTAAAATCTTACCAGGCAAAGAGTTCTGGATACGTCTTCCTAATGCTCTCCTCTGTCTCCCAAGTACAGTCTTTCTCATTCTCGCCCCACTGAACTTTGACTAGATTCACCGCTTTCCTTCGAAGTTGCTTCGTATCGTGCTCGACAATGCGAATCGGCTTGCGGTTCCCAACCGCCTCGGGTTCTACTTCGATATCATCCAACTGATCAGGTGAAATAGTCGCATCGGGGTCGTGCACGAATTTCCTTAACTGGGAAACATGAAATACGTTATGAACTCTTGCCATCTTCTCTGGTAATTCAACTTTATATGCCAAATTCCTAACTTGCTCGAGGATTGGGAACGAACCAACAAATCTTAATGTTAACTTGCCTCTCTTACCAAATCGTATCACGCTCTTTAATGGAGAAATCTTGACAAACATCAAATCGCCAATGGAGAAGTTTAAATCTCTTCTCCTCTTATCCGCATAACTCTTCTGCCTATCTTGGGCAGCCTTCATTCGCTGTTGAATGATCTTAATCTTATCTGAAGTTTCTCTTATTACATCTGGTCCAAGCACAAACTTCTCACCAATTTCTAACCAACATGACGGTGAGTTGCACGGTCTTCCGTACAAAGCTTCAAATGGAGCCATACCAATACTGGACTGATAAATATTATTATATGCAAAATCTACTAGATGCAAATGGTCATCCCATGATCCACCAAAATCCAATATGCAAGCCCTTAAGAGATCTTCTAATACTCGATTCACCCTCTCTGTTTGACCGTCGGTTTGAGGATGATACGCAGTATTGAGATGTAATTCTAATCCTAACGCCTCTTGTAAGCTCTTCCAAAATCCACTAGCGAACAACGGATCTCGGTCACTCACAATGCTTTTAGGTACTCCATGAAATCTCACTACCCATTTCATATATAGTTCCGCTAACTTAGCTGCCGTTCTATTCGACTTGACGGGTATAAACCTTGCATTCTTGGTCAATCGGTCCACAATCACCCAAATGCTATCATGGCCCGACCTGGTCCTTGGTAACCCATCAATGAAATCCACTGAGACATGTTCCCATTTCCATTCGGGAATTTCCAATAGCTGTAACAAACCACTAGGCTTCTTTTGCTCAGCTTTAACTAGCTGGCAATTCATGCACTTGGATATAAACTTCCCAACGTCTCTTTTCATCCCTTCCCAGTAGTAGGTCTGCTTCATGTCTCGATACATTTTGTTACCACCGGTGTAACACCCCACGTCCATTAATGTCACTCACAATGGGAATGCATTAACTTCCATGGAGCGTATTTAGTGTATAGAACAGAATATAACAAGGCAGATATAAATAATGGTACTTGAAAATTTTAAAACAACTTTTATTGCAGCGGAGAAATAGTTTGATTACAACAACTTTATAAACCAAGTACACTTAATATCCATCTTGATAAATTGTTTCAGAGTACATAAAATAAAAAGCATAAACCCCAACACAAGTAGCCATAAAAGAGATGAGCTGAACTTTACTTTCAATAATCCAAGCACTTCCAAAAGAGAGAGAAAGAGATCTGAGATCAAGCTCCACTAGTACTAGTCCCACCCTGAGAACTTGGGGGGGGGGGGGAGGAGCAAGAAAAGAGGCGAAAACAAGGGGGTTAGAAATAAAGTCTGGCGAGTATAATAACTTTAACAATATAATTATTAAAGTAACTAGGATAAGGCATAAACTGGTAAGATAAGATATGACCATGAAACAAGTGGACATGACAAAGAAAATAAGAGGAATATTCTGGCGTTAATCTCGTTCCTAATCACTATAGGATAATTACTATACTGCACCACCACTAGTCATCCTAAAAGTTGATCCCGCCTACAGAACTTAATAATGATAATGGTAGTTTCGTGTACCCCAAGCTGCCTTCATAGGT
This sequence comes from Allium sativum, assembly GCA_030737875.1. Lineage (NCBI taxonomy): Eukaryota > Viridiplantae > Streptophyta > Magnoliopsida > Asparagales > Amaryllidaceae > Allium > Allium sativum. Next base: position 724,194,266 of record CM060919.1, on the reverse strand, counting down.
GCCGTCTGCCCCTATCTCCACTAGTTGTACCCACTACCCCCATTCGATCGGTTCCCTAACTCGTAGATACCCATGCTGGTCCCACAGTGGGGTGTCGCACTCCCCAAAGTGGCAAGCCGATACCACCAAAGATGCACGACTTATATCTACACGATGCAACAACGTCTTACCTACCAGCCCGGGCCCACGCACGCACATGACCCCGTTGGACTTGCGTTGCCACCGCTAACCCGTTTTCACCTCTTTCAATCAAATTAGTAAACGTGTCCCGTCCTTGACTTGGGTCGAGCTCACAAAGATACTTAATGGGTTACTAGTTTGAAAAGGGCTCCCATGCTTGACACAAGCCTTCCACCTATGCTTGGTCCCCACTAAGGTTTCTCCACTTAACCCCACTCTTATTCATGTCTTCTTACATGTTTCAATCTTGGTTAAGTGCATCTAATCGTATTTCACATGCCACCCAAGGCACCCACTTAATTTCACATGCCACCCAAGGCACCCACTTAACCCCCCATGTCCCACCACATGTTTATCTGGTTAAGTGTTACTTAATTCATTAGAACTGTAACCTTGTAAAGACCTCCCACATTAGGCTGACATTTGCGGTTGTTGGATTTGTCGGGTGGGTCCGGGCAGTCTTATACCGCAAACGAGCCTAACCTCGTGTCTTTACAATTGTTACGCATTTAATTCGTGTCTTTGACCTCTCACATTAGACTGGCATTTGTGACTGCTGGATATGCCAGGCGGTTCCGGGCAGTCTTACACCACAAAAGAGTCTAACCTCGTGTCTTAGGCGGTTAATTATTACACATCTTTATTTAACCCCAAATTGGAATAATATCCCTATTCAAATTTGTCAATAAATTCCAAATTTATTTATGTCCATAATTGTCTCTTAAAATTATGTCCATAAATACCAATTATGCCAATTAATGTCTCAAATTAATTATATGTCTTTTAAGGCCATTTTATGTCAATTCACAGTTTATGTATATTCAATATTATCCCATCATCCCCACGCTATTCGCACGTTTTCATATGACATATGTTAGACTCGCAAATAGTCTAACTTATAAAAAGAAAAACAACATCACATAACACATAAAATAGATCTAAGCATCATGACATAAGATTACATAGCTAATAACTTGCATATGAATTTCATTCAAACTAGCATATGATACAAAACTAGCATAGGTAATGGGCATAAACTTGCATAACTTATGTACTGCTATAGATCCAAACATAAAGGTGTGAACTTGCATATGGATCTAAACATAAAGATGTAAACTTGCATATAGATCTAAACATAAAGATGTAAACTTGCATATGGGTCTAAACATAAAGATGTAAACTTGCATATGGATCTAGACATACAGGTTAATGTCACATAAACTAACATATGCATATACATGTCTCACATATATTTTAACAACCCAAACTTGCATAAGATTCATACATGAATATATGATCCAATCATCACAAACTTGCATAAGATATATGATTCAACTTGCATAAGATTCACATAAGAACTAACATATGATCCAACTTGCATAAGACTAACATATAATTCAACACCACAAACATACATATAATTTACATCACATGATTCAAAATCATATTCTCATAATCCCAATTATATCTTATCATAATTAAATTAATTAATTATTTTGTGAAAGCTATCATACTCACAATTAAAAAGAATAGTCTTGTCTTTCTGGGATCTGTACTCTGAAACTCAATTGCTCGCCTTTGATGTAGACTAATCGTTATTTAGATTTGATTTTGATTCAAGCTTCTATCTTGCTTTAGGGTTTAAAGTGTATGGCGATTACTCTAGGTTCTCCATTGACGGCATGGCGGCTCTTGTTATGAATTAATGTGATTAGGGTTAGGGGTTTAGGAGTGTTTTTTATAGAAGTTTAATTTAATAAGAGACATCGGATTAACCTAGGGATAACCAGAACCATCAGGACCACTCAGATGCCACATCAGCCCTTACGGCGAATCAGGCCATGGGTTGACAGCCAAACATCCTGGATCGACCCCTAGTCGACCCAGCGGGGCCGCGTCGACTCCAAAAATGGTGCGGTTCGGCTATTCCCCCTCCCGATTCGCTGTTTTGAACTTTTTTGAATATTATATATATATATATATATCTATATAAATATTTCTCTCATATGCATACAAACTTCAAGGCTTAATAACTTCTTCATAAGTTATCCGTTTTATGCAAACCAAATGTCTATCTTGACCCCAAATTTTGTGACGAACATTATAGCGCAACCCATTTCACTTAATTCTTCTTCTAAAAATCAAGTATACTTTAATTTGTGAATTTTAATGTTATAAAATTACGGGGTGTTACATTCTCCCCTCCTTAAAGGATTTCGTCCCCGAAATCTCTAAGTTAAGAAGAATGTATCCTACCAACCAATCATCCATCTACTCAACCATCATCCACAAGCATCCATTGTCCTTAAAGAAATTTCTAATGTTATATGAACTTATGCAAAAATGTGTGTATATGTTCCTTATCTAATGCAAAGATCAGGCGGTCCACTGATTCAGTTGATCTCCTTAATGCAAATCATGATAGTGCCATGCGTTCATTATGTATGCGAAAGAATCCTATCGATACATATTATTTCTACATGTGTGCACAACCATTCATCAAAATGCATCATCCATATGATAACACAACCATTATACATCCATTAATTTAGATATGCACACGCATTTATATGCAATATGAAGGTGATTGAGCCAATCTGGTGCCTAATGTGTGTGTACATGCATCCACGAGCAACCACTAGCAACCACTTGCATCCATTTGCATCCACCAAACATAACATGTCTCAAACACATGTTTGCAACCGTAGGGTTCTTCTGAATTAAAGATCGAAGATGTCATTGCAAAGATAATACTAAAAGATAGGACAAGTGTCAACAAAGCGGTAGAAAAAGGAGAAATTAAAACATACCCTCAAAAAGGAAAGGGTACAGCATACGCATTTTGTCTTCCGTCTCCCAAGTCGCGTCTCTTTGATCATCTCCCCATTGCACTTTGACCAACTTGACCTCTTTATTGCGAAGCTTTTTGACCTCCGATCCGAGAATGCGTGTAGGAGCTCCTGTGATCGTGGCATTGCGCTCTACTTCCACTTCTTCGAGCGTGCTCGGCTCTACCACTTCCGCCGTATCGTGTAAACACTTACGCAAATGCGAAATGTGAAACACGTCATGAACTCCGCTGAGCTTCTCTAGTAACTTTACTCTATACGCCATCTGTCCAATCCTCTCCGTAATTGGAAAGGGTCCTACGAACCTCGGTGCCAACTTCCCTACTGATCCAAAACGGGCTATGTTTCTTAACGGTGACACCTTAACAAAAACCATGTCCCCAATATTGAATTCAAGATTGGTTCGTCTCCTATCAGCATATGACTTCTGTCGGTGCTGCGCCATCTTCATTCGCCGTCGAATAAGGTCTATCTTCTTCGAAGTCTCCCTAATCATGTCGGGTCCTAGCAAAACCTTATCAGTGGATTCCCACCAACATGTAAGTGATCGGCACGGTCGTCCATAAAGAGCCACAAAAGGTGTCATGCCAATGCTAGCCTGAAAACTATTATTATAGGCGAACTCCACTAGTGGAAGGTGTTCTTCCCATGTTCCTCCAAAGTCTAGGATGCATAGTCTCAGAAGGTCTTCTAGAACCTGATTTACTCTCTCGGTCTGGCCGTCCGTCTGAGGGTGATAAGCGGTACTTAAGCATAATTGCGTTCCAACCGCCTCTTGTAAGCTTTTCCAAAATTCGCTTGTGAAAATGGGATCTCTACTGCTCACAATGCTAGAGGGTATGCCGTGCAAACGAACTATCTCTCGATGGTAAACAGATGTTAACCACGCGGCGGTCCTTCTACTTTTAATGGGAATAAAATGGGCACTTTTGGTAAGTCTATCTACAATGACCCAAATCCCCGTATTACCCTTCCTTGATCTTGGTAACCCATCTACAAAATCCATGGAAACGCTTTCCCATTTCCAAAGCGGAATCTCTAAGGTACGGAGCAAACCACTAGGCTTCTTTTGCTCCGCCTTGACTTGTTGGCACACTATGCATCTAGCAACGAACTTGGCCACATCCTTCTTCATTCCAACCCAAAAGAAAACTCGCTTCATATCCCTATACATCTTATCACCACCGGGATGTATGGTCATCTTAGAGTGATGTGAGTCTTCAAGAATTGCCTTCTTCAAACTCTCGTCTTGTGGTACGCAAAGTCTTCCATCTCTACGTAGCCAACCTCTCTTATCTATAGCATAGATATTAAGATGACTCGAGGACTTCCCTCATATAAGCTTGCATACTATCTCAACCAACTGTGGGTCATTTCGCTGTGCCTCTCCAACTTGACCCAAAAGTGTAGGTTGCACCTCTAACGATGCCAATAATCCAGGTACATAATCGACAGAGGGTCTGAAGTCAAAGGAAGATATATACTCCAAACTCTGCCGCTCTACGAACAAAGGACTTAAAGTTAACTTTTTTCTACTTAAGGAGTCGTCTACAACGTTACCCTTGCCAGGGGTATATGCGATCTCAAAATCGTAGGATGCCAAAAACTCCATCCATCTCTATTGCCTCAAGTTTAGGTCCTTCTGAGAGAATAAGTACTTTAGCGACTTATGGTCTGTATACAACTCAAACCTCTCGCCAAGCAAATAATGACGCCATGAATTAAGCGCAAAAACTATGGCCGCCAACTCTAAGTCGTTGGTATGGTAATTTTTCTCATGGGCTTTCAACTGTCTTCCACCATAGCATATCACCCTTCCCTCTTGCATTAAAACTGCGCCAAGCCTTGTCCCGCAAGCATCGGTATATACAGTGAATGCCTTATTCCCATCTGGCAAAACTAAATCTGGAGCTGTCGTCAAAGCCCTCTTCATACGTTGGAAAGCATCGTCACAGTCAATGTCCCAAGTAAAAGTCAAATTCTTCTTCGTTAATCGAGTGAGAGGGGCTGATATCTTCGCGAAGTCCTTAATGAACTTCCTATAATAGCCAGCCATCCCTAAAAAGCTTCTTACTTCTGTTGCGTTCTTAGGAGTTTTCCAATCTTGGATTGCCACCACCTTGGCGGGATCCACAACTATCCCTTCCTTAGAGACCACGTGTTCTAAGAATCTCACTTATTTTCTCCAAAAATGGCACTTGGAGAACTTAACTTTTAGCTGATGCGCTCATAGGGTCTCTAAGACTTCCCTAAGATGTAGGGCATGCTCTTCTTCATTTTTAGAGAAAACCAGAATATCGTCTACAAAGACTACCACAAACTTATTTAGAAACTCCCTAAACACCCTACTCATTAAGTCAACAAAGTATGCGGGTGCATTCGTCAAACCAAAAGGCATGACGAGCCACTCAAAGAAACCATCAGGAGTTCTAAAGGCAGTCTTATCGATGCTATCTTCAGCCACCCTTAGCTGATGAAACCCGGTAGCTAAATCCAGTTGCGAGAAAGCTGAAGCACCCACCAACTGATCGAATAAATCGTCGATCCTCGGCAATGGGTGCCTGTTCTTATTTGTTAGCTTATTCAGCTCTATATAGTCCACGCACAATCTAAGTGAACCATCAGCTTTTGTAGCAAAAACGACTGGAGCATCCCACTCCGAAATACTTCTTCTGATGAACCCTTTCTCAAGCAATTCTTTCACTTGCTTACTGAGTTCTCTTCTCTCTCTCGGAGCCATGTGGCGCACTGGTAATGCAACTGGCTTTGCATTATCTACTAGATATATTCGAAAGTCTATCTCGCGCCTCGGGGGTAAACCTCGAACTTCATCAAAGACGTCACTATATTCACGGACCACACGAACAGATTTCAAATCATCATTGGATGCGTCTAGGGATTCTAGGTAGCTAAGCATTACCGGACCTCTAGGGTCACAAGAAATATCAAGGGTTTTTCCACAACGAGTCAACAATCTAACTACCCTTCTTTCACAATCTAGGATGGCACCGTATTTAGTTAGCCAATCCATACCTAGAATCAAGCCGTATCCCATGAAGCCAAGAAAAAAGGCGTTGCATTCAAACCCAACGCCCAAGATAGACACTCTCAAATCCCGACAAATCATAGAAAGATGACCCGAACCACCAATAGGATTTGAGACTACTATGGGATCCGTAACTAGACTAGTATTTAGGTGCAGTGTTTCAACTAACGAAGCAGATACAAACGAGTGTGAAGCGCCAGAGTCAAACAAAGTACGAACAGGATGATCAAACAGAAAAACTAAACTTTCAACGAAAATGTTTCTACCTCTCTCCTGTCCTGGTGCCATAAGAGCCTAAATCTGCCCTCTCGCCTGCCCTGGTGCCATGAGAGCCTGAAGCTGCCCTCTAGAAGTTCTTTGCCCTTGCCGTTGTTTCCTTGAGCAGTCCTTAACTAGATGACCTGCCTCTCCACAGTGGAAACAGCCAGTCTTCTTCTTTTTCCTACAGTCTTTGCTCAGATGGCCTGGTGTCCCACAATTAAAGCACTTCTTCTTTCCTTTGCCATTATTGTTCTTCCCGCCTTTCTTGTTTTGCTATTGTGGCTTCTTCTGGTCTCCTTTCTTCTCCGGTGCTTATTAGCATTCGCACCTTTCTCTTCTTCATGCATAAGCGCCATGTCAACCAGTTTCTCAAAGGTAGCCCCCATCGGAATGTGGGTCATCGCCAACCCATGTAGCGGCTCATTCAAACCTTTAACGAACCTCAGGGCCTTCTTCTCAGGTGTGTTTACCAATTCCAAGCCAAATCTCGCCAACTGATTGAACTTGTTGACGTACTCCTTTACTGATAAATCCTCTTGCTTCAACATCAAGAATCTTTCCATATATAAATTCTCTTCTGCTCGTGAGAGAAAATTCATTTCGAACCTACGCTTGAAATCCATCCATGTCTCCACCGGACGCTCTCCGTTCGTGACCTCCCACCAAAACAAGGCTTCGTCTTTCATTAACCAAGCAGCCAATTAAACCTTCCTTCCATCTACTGCTACGAAAATACCAAATAGATCTTCCACCTCCTTAAGCCAATTTCGAGCTTCAACAAACGTCTCTGATCCGTGAAAAGGTTTCCCGCCCATTTCCCTAAAATCTTTGCATATCTTTGCAAAAGTATCACCACGAGGGGGGGGGGGAGGAGGAGGAGGGGGAGGAGGAGCATTTGCTGGGCCTGCGACATTGGCCCTAGCTTCCAGATACCTTCTAAACCATCTTGGTATCGGTATCCCCTTGGGTATCTCGGGAATTCCAGACATGCTGAAAAGAAAATGAAGAGATTCAAAATGGAGAATTCGAAAGAAAGATATATGGCTCTTGGGGGATATGTTTTTAAAACAAACTTTTCTCTTGAAAATACTTTCCTTCAAACATACTTTTGAAAGTATTTCTTTATAAAATGCTTTTTGAAAAATAGTTTTTCAAAATTCATATCTGGTCTGGTAACCTTCAGCACTGATACCACGTGTAACACCCCACGTCCATTAATGTCACTCACAATGGGAATGCATTAACTTCCATGGTGCGTATTTAGTGTATAGAACAGAATATAACAAGACAGATATAAATAATGGTACTTGAAAAATTTAAAACAACTTTTATTGTAGCGGAGAAATAGTTTGATTACAACAACTTCATAAACCAAGTACACTTAATATCCATCTTGATAAATTGTTTTAGAGTACATAAAATAAAAAGCATAAACCCCAACACAAGTAGCCATAAAAGAGATGAGCTGAACTTTACTTTCAGCAATCCAAGCACTTCCAAAAGAGAGAGAAAGAGATCCGAGATCAAGCTCCACTAGTACTAGTCCCACCCTGAAATCCTGGGGGGGGGGGGAGGAAAAAAAAAGGAGAAAACAAGGGGGTTAGACATAAAGTCTGGCGAGTATAATAACTTTAACAATATAATTATTAAAGTAACTAGGATAAGGCATAAACTGGTAAGATAAGATATGACCATGAAACAAGTGGGCATGACAAAGCAAATAAGAGGAATATTCCGGCGTTAATCTCGTTCCTAATCACTATAGGATAATTACTATACTGCACCACCACTAGTCACCCTAAAAGTTGATCCCGCCTACAGAACTTAATAATGATAATGGTAGTTTCGTGTACCCCTAACTGCCTTCATTGGTGCCATCTGCCCCTATCTCCACTAGTTGTACCCACTACCCCATTCGATCGGCTCCCTAACTCGTAGATACCCATGCTGGTCCCACAGTGGGGTGTATCACTCCCCAAAGTGGCAACCCGATACCACCAAAGATGCACTGCTTATATCTACACGATAAAACAACGTCTTACCTACCATCCTGGGCCCACGCACGCACATGACCCCGTTGGAATTGCGTTGTCACCTCTAACCCGTTTTGACCTCTTACAATCAAATCCAGTAAACGTGTCCCGTCCTCGACTTGGGTCGAGCTCACAAATATACTTAATGGGTTACTTGTTTGAAAAGGGCCCCCATGCTTGACACAAGCCTTCCACCTATGCTTGGTCCCCACTAAGGTTTCCCCACTTAACCCGATTCTTATTCATGTCTTCTTACATGTTTCAATCTTGGTTAAGTGCATCAAATCGTATTTCACATGCCACCCAAGGCACCCACTTAATTTCACATGCCGACCAAGGCACCCACTTAACCCCCCATGTCCCACCACATGTTTATCTGGTCAAGTGTTACTTAATTCAATAGAACCGTAACCTTGTAAAGACCTCCCACATTAGGCTGACATTTGCGGTTGCTGGATTTGTCGGGCGGGTCCGGGCAGTCTTATACCGCAAACGAGCCTAACCTCGTGTCTTTACAATTGTTACGCATTTAATTCGTGCCTTTGACCTCTCACATTAGACTGGCATTTGTGGCTGCTGGATTTGCCGGGTGGGTCCGGGCGGTCTTACACCGCAAAAGAGTCTAACCTCGTGTCTTAGACGGTTAATTATTACACATCTTTATTTAACCCCAAATTGGATTAATATCCCTATTCAAATTTGTCAATAAATTCCAAATTTATTTATGTCCATAAGTGTCTCTTAAAATTATGTCCATAAATACCAATTATGCCAATTAATGTCTCAAATTAATTATATGTCTTTTAAGGCCATTTTATGCCAATTCACAATTTATGTATATTCAATATTATCCCATCATCCCCATGCTATTCGTACGTTTTCATATGACATATGTTAGACACGCAAATAGTCTAACTTATAAAAAGAAAAACAACATCACATAACACATAAAATAGATTTAAGGATCATGACATAAGATTACATAGCCAATAACTTGCATATGGGTTTCATTCAAACTAGCATATGATACAAAACTAGCATAGGTAATGGGCATAAATTTGCATAACTTATGTACTGCCATAGATCCAAACATAAAGGTGTGAACTTGCATATGGATCTAAACATAAAGATGTAAACTTGCATATAGATCTAAACATAAAGATGTAAACTTGCATATAGATCTAAACATAAAGATGTAAACTTGCATATGGGTCTAAACATAAAGATGTAAACTTGCATATGGATCTAGACATAAAGGTTAATGTCACATAAACTAGCATATGCATATACATGTCTCACATATATTTTAACAACCCAAACTTGCATAAGATTCATACATGATTATATGATCCAATCATCAAAAACTTGCATAAGATATATGATTCAACTTGCATAAGATTCACATAAGAACTAACATATGATCCAACTTGCATAAGACTGACATATGATTCAACACAACAAACATACATATAATTTACATCACATGATTCAAAATCAAATTCTCATAATCCCAATTATATCTTATCATAATTAAATTAATTAATTATTTTGTGAAAGCTATCATACTCACAATTAAAAAGAATAGTCTTGTCTTTCTGGGATCTGTATTCTAAAACTGAATTGCTCGTCTTTGATGTAGACTAATCGTTATTTAGATTTGATTTGATTTTGATTCAAGCTTCTATCTTGCTTTAGGGTTGAAAGTGTATGGCGGCTACTTTAGGTTCTCCATTGACGGCATGGCGGCTCTTGTTATGAATTAATGTGATTAGGGTTAGGGGTTTAGGAGTGTTTTTATAGAAGTTTAATTTAACAAGAGCCGTCGGATTAACCTAGGGATAACCAGAACCATCAGGACCACTCAGATGCCATATCAGCCCTTAGAGCGAATCGGGCCACGTGTTGACAGCCAAACACCCTGGATCGACCCCTAGTCGATCCAGCGGGGCTCTGGTCGACTCCAAAAATGGTGCGGTTCGGCTATTCCCCCTCCCGATTCACTTTTTTTTTGAACTTTTTTTAAATAAATAAATATATATTTCTCTCATATGCATACAAACTTCAAGGCTTAATAATTTCTTCATAAGTTATCTGTTTTATGCAAACCAAATGTTTATTTTGACCCAAAATTTTGAGATGAACATAATAGCGCAACCCATTTCACTTAATTCTTCTTATAAAAATTAAGTATACTTTAATTTGTGAATTTTAATGTTATAAAATTACGGGGTGTTACAACCGGGATGTATAGTCAGTTTTGAGTGATGACATTCTCTAAGCACTTCATCTCTCAATCCCTTGACATTGGGCACAACTAGTCTTCCATTCTTTCTAAGCCATCCATCTCGATCAAGCTCATACTTGTCCATCTCCCTATCGATACCCATCTCTAACTTGGAGATGATTTCCAATAAGTTAGGATTGTCCCTCTGACTGGAACCAATCCACTCAATCAAAGTGGGTCTGATCGTCAAACTTGCTAATACTTCTGGATCCAATTCGCACTTTGGTCTGAAATCATACCCTGCGATGTACTCCAGTTGCTTCCATTCTAGAAACATAGCCCCTAAACTGGCATGTCTTCTACTTAATGCATCAGCTACCGCATTGCCCTTTCTTGTGGTATATGCGATATCGAAATCATAGGAAGTCAAGAATTCTAACCATCTTTTTTGTCGGAGATTTAGATCCTTCTGGGAGAAAAGATACTTTAACGATTTATGATCAGTAAACAACTCAAATCTTTCTCCTAAGAGATAATGTCTCCACATCTTCAATGCAAACACAATCGCTGCCAATTCCAAATCATGGGTAGGATATCTTTTCTCATGTGGTTTCAGTTGCCGACTAGCATAAGCTACAACCTTACCTCCTTGCATCAATACAACACCTAGTCCGGTACCACAGGCATCTATGTATACCGTCATCTCTTCATTCCCTTCAGGAATGACTAACACTGGTGCACATGTCAGTTTTTCCTTTAGACTCTTGAATGCATGCTCGCACTTTTTGTCCCAGAAGAAAGATTGATTTTTCTTGGTCAACTGAGCCAACGGTGCTGCTATCTTGGAGTAGTCCTGGATAAACTTACGATAATATCCAGCCAATCCCAAGAAACTTCTTATGTCTGTTGCATTCTTGGGCGTGGACCAATCCTGTACCGTAGCCACCTTCGCATGGTCCACGGCAATACCATTCTCTGAAACAACGTGACCCAAGAATCTCACTTCCCTCCTCCATAAGTGACACTTAGAAAACTTTGCTTTTAATTGGTGTTTTCTCAATACCTCTATCACTATCCTCAAGTGTTCCTTGTGTTCTTCCTCTGTCCTCGAATAAACAAGTATATCATCCACGAACACAAGAACAAACTTATTCAACTAATCTCTGAATACCCTATTCATAAGATCTACAAAATATGCTGGTGCATTGGTCAACTCGAATGGCATGACCAACCACTCATAAAATCCAGACGGCGTTCGAAATGTCGTTTTAGCTATACTCTCAGCTTCCACTCTAAGCTGATGAAACCCTGTCGCGAGATCCAACTGGGAGAACAATCTTGCGCCACTCAACTGATAAAACAAATCATCTATCTGCGGTAGAGGATACTTATTCTTCCTCGTCACCTTATTCAACTCGCGGTAGTCCACACACAATCGAAGGGAACCATCTGCCTTAGTAGCAAACATAACTGGTGCTCCCCACTCAGAAACACTTCTTATGATAAATCCCTTCTTCAACAGATCGCTTACTTGCACCCCGAGCTCTCGCTGCTCCTTTGGTGCCATACGACGAAGTGGCATCACTATAGGTCTGACATCTTTCACTATATCAATACGAAACCCAATCTCTCGGTGTGGTGGAAGTCCGGTCACTTCCTCGAAGACGTCCGGATACTGGCGAGCTACGAGCACATTTGACAACTCATCATGCGGGATGTCGAGGGGATTTAGAAAACTAGACACTACCCCATCACTAGGTAGACCACCAAACACTACCCTCCACCCATTATCCGCTCTAACTGTCACCAAAAAGCCCTCACAATCTACCACCACCCCGAACCTTTGGAGCCAGTCGACTCCCAAAATAATGCCAAACCTAGTAAAGCCTAAAACAAAGCAATCACAAGAAAACATACATCCATGAATCGATAAGACCACATTACAACAAATCATGCTAAGGCTAGTTGAACCACCAATTGAGTTCGTCACCGTTAAAGGTCTATCGACTATCTCGGGTTCCAATCCCAACCTATCTACCAGGTCACTAGATATGAAGGAACAGGAAGCTACTGTATCAAACAATACTCGAACAGGAATATCATAAACAAAAATCATACCTTGAATGACGACATTCTTTCCTTTCTCCGCCGCGTTTGGGGCATTCGACGAAGAAGGAACAACATTAAGAGCATATGCTTTCACAATCTGCTTCTCTTTAGAGGGTTGCGGACATTTATCCTTGTGATGTCCCACTTGGCCGCAGTTGAAGCACTTCCTGTCCGCTGGCTTTGCTCGGCATTCTTTAGCATAATGTCCCTTCTTGCCACAGCTAAAGCACTCAACATCTTTCTTATTCCTTTTCTTCTGGCCATCCTTGGTCTGATTCTGCTTTCTCTTATTTTGAGAACCATTCTTGCCTCCACCGCTTGCTTGCGGTTTTGGCTCCTCTGCAGATGCAACCTCAGTCTTCGACCTAGGATATGGACTTTTTGATCTCAAAGCTTTCCCCACAATCGATTCAAACGTCTCATCGATATGGTTTATAAGCCTTTCCCCCAAGTATTGATCTAAGCCTGTTATGAACTTCTCATTCTTCTTCTCGGGAGTGTCGATAAGAGACAATCCATACTTCGATAAAGTATCGAACTCAGCAATATACTCCGAGACTGCCCTACCATTCTGCTTAAGCTCCAAGAACTTCCTAAACAACCCTAACTTCTGAGCAGCTGGGATAAACTTTTCACCGAATCGGGCCTTAAACTGATCCCATGTAACTTGATCATCTGGAGTAGCTGCCTTAATAGCATTCCACCAATTCATCGCCTGTTCTTGCAGCTGACGGGATGCTAGCTTTCTCTTCGTCGCATCCTCGATACCCAAGTCTTCGAAGATATGCTCACAGCTATCCAACCAATCCTGAACTTCTGTAGCCGATTCCGTTCCGTGGAACGACTTTCCACCAAGACTAGTGTAATCCTTGCATAGCTTGGCGAAATCGGCCCTAGGCGCCTGCACCGCTGCACTACCACCATTTACAGCATTAGGAGCTGCCCTCTGCACATCCCTAAGCATTTCTCTCATGAGGTCAGTGAACATCGTCCTTACATCAGTAGCATTCCCATTATTAGTTCCTCTACCAGTACCCCTCGTATATTTGCTCATCGTTCAATCTGTAAGGAGAAAACAATTAACCATCTCTTTAGTGGTGCTAGTGCAACGCGACTTCATCCTTAAATGTTCTAATAGTATATATAGCTTTTAAAAACCAAAATATCACAAATACGCGCTCTCATATACGTATTATAACTCCCTGGTGTCTTCCCTAGGTTAACTACGCAACCTAGAGCTCTGATACCAAATGTGACGACCCGCCCTGCATCAGCCGACATTTCCAATGAAAGTGCTGTGCCAATGCCCGACTAGTACAGGAAGGTTGCCAAAGAAAGGAAAAGAAAGGAATTTGAACTAACAAGGAACCTGTAGAATGTCTCACAGCGCATGGAATAAAATATAATAGTAACATACTTGTCATAAAACAGGCGAGATAGTGCATAAGCTGTAAACTAAATCATAATCGTCATAGCAGCGGAAATCCAAAATACAGCTTATGATCCATAACCATTATTACAACTTCAAAATATTGTCTCTAAAGCAAAAGAAAGGAAAGGTACACTGCGAATGCCCAAAGCAGTGACCATCAACAACACAGGGAGAATATATGTAGATAATACGTAGGAGCCTCCTGTTCGTCTCCAGATCAGCTACTCGTGCATAACTAGCTAACCTGTCTCTAGACTGCTCGTTTAGGAGCAGCCAGAGTAATAAGAAGAGACATAAAACTCTGGGTCAGACAAAAGTTCTGTATGAGTGATAAGCAACAAAATAGAACAATAACACGTATACTAAACCATACCTGAACTTGCAACCAAAGAGTTAGCACAACGAGATGCACAATACTCTAAGGTGACATTAACATATGGTGAAAATATACGGGGAAGGGGGTGTGCAAGTCATAGTGATATCAAACAAATCAAACATAGCAACCATCCTCACATCTCTCACTCTGTGCATAAAGCATACGATATCCACCGCTTTGATCACCTAAATCCTTGCTATGATCACTTTGCCCCATGGAGCCATGGAGACTCCACTGCACTGATCCATAGCCACTAGTCCTTGCTATGTCCACTCTGCCCCATGGAGTCATGACGACTCCACTGCACTGGCTCATAGCCATGCTATGATCACTCTGCCCCATGAAGTAATAACTACCCCACTGCACTGATCCGTAGCCTAACAATCGTCTCTCGGTGGTGAATCAAAGCTATGGACATCGATAATTCCTTAGCACACGTCCCGCAGCAAAGCCCAACTCATCAAGTTAACTTGTTGGTTCCCAACTGGATCCTGAGTAACGACTTCCCATTTGGACTACCTTTGCATCTCCGGTTTGGTCATTATCCCATTCGCACCTCAGTTTCCATTCGTGTCCATACTTCAGCTCAGATATGCTCGATTCGTGACTCCTTCATTCATGGCGCTACGGTTTGTGACTCATGGGCGGCTCGTGATGAGCATCTGGATCATGGTCCTCCTCCAAGCACGGATCGTGGTCCTCCTCCAAGCACGGATCGTGGTCCTCCTCCAAGCACGGATCATGGTCCTTCTCCAAGCACGGATCATGGTCCTTCTCCAAGCACGGATCATGGTCCTTCACCAATTCCTGCAACTTTTCCAGCAAGCTATTTACGCCATACGACGGCGTTTTCGACCAATCTAACTTTTCTATGCAATCACAAATCATTCCAAATAGTCGTAGCAACATGTATAGTCATCCACAAACACCAAAACAACAAACAATCATGATAATATAGATCAAACATACCCAAAAACCCATGTTTTCCCTTCAATCATGTTTAAGTATAATTAATGATAAGGTTAGCAAAACTTAACCAAATTAAACCAAATTTCTAACAGATGCCTAAAACAATATTTTGAAATTTATAAATACTTTTCCAGAATTTAATCATGTATAAATTCACTAATTACCCCTAATTAACCTTAATTAGTGTAAAAATAAGGCTAATCACTCACCTTAGCCACAAATACTCAGATCTGAAACTTTGAGACAAAATGGTTCGGATTCCAATACACTATAGTAGCTCTACCTCGATTTTTGTGCTAATCCGCTTTGATTTGATGTAGATTTGGCTTAATTAGCGATTAGAAGCGATTTGGGATGAAATTAGAAGGTGGAAGCCATGGCTAGGGTTAGAGAAATGTTTTAGACGGCTGAAAAATAGAATAAAATTCGTTTTCCTACTATTCTCAGCCTCCCCATAACCCTAATCCCGAAATGGATTATGGGCCCTCTTGCTAATCACCCTAATTAGGCCCGGTTAAGCTGTTTTTCACCTTTAAAACCTTGTTTCAGCCATATCTCCCAAACGGTGAGTCCGTTTGGCTAGTGTGACCACTCTAAGGGAAGGTAAACCATCATTCGGATCTAATGGAAGTGGTTTCAGGTCAAAACTCCTTACCAATCAAAAGTTATGGCCAAAACAAGATCAGCTAGGGGTAAAACGGTCATTTAAAAATCTGCAAAAATCATGAACATGGGAAATGACCCCAATAGTCATCTCCCAAAGTTACATGGCTATACGACTTCGCATAAGAAAGAAATAAATATTCTACGATTCCCAGATGCGTAGAATGCGGGTCGTTACGATTATATAAACAACTTCAATCATATTTTACAATCACTTAATTTTAATATATTTATTGATCATCATTCTATTCTCTCTATTTACATTCTTTGCAAATAAAAGCTCTCCATTTCAAATACTTGTTGAATTCGTGAATCAATTCAATATCATTTAATTCAACAAGCTATATTCTTCCTTAAATCTTCACATTCAAAGTATATACTCGAGGATCAGATTATAGGAAGGTTGTACTTAAAATATTGGCTATCCGTTTAATTCAAGAACATAAATCAGAAGTCAAACTCTTGTAATTTTTGAAGACCTATGTAGTTGCTCAAGCGAGAGGCATCCTTGTTGGGGCTCGACTGTACTGACATATTCCTCCCGGTTAAGAGAGGGCGTTGTTAGTGAATTCCGAAGAGGAGCTTCGGGACTGGATGTAGGGCAGGAAGTCCGAACCAGTAAAAAAACTTTTGGTGTCTCTTTTACTTACCGCTTTTATTTACTTGTTATATATCTTAGTAACTTAGATTTTATTTGCATAAACTATTGCACATTACTTAGCTATTATATCACGTACATTTCCGCATTATCCATATAGATCCTTTAAGTCCTACACATCGACTTTTCAATTGGTATCAGAGCAAGGCCATCACATAACCATAAAACCGTTATTTGATACATAAACATTATGGATAGTAACACTAGCATTAGCAATAACACCGGATATTCTGAAGGCCAATCAACTGCTAGACCACCCTTCTTTAATGGCATGAAATATAGTTACTGGGCTACTAGAATGAGAATATACATGCATGCTAATAGGTATGATGCATGGAATATTACTCAAAAAGAGTACACATCACCGACCACTACTTATACTTAATGGTCAACCACTGAGAAAAATGAAGCTACAACAAATGCTAAGGGCCATGATCATGCTACATTGTGCACTAGATAGAAATGAGTTCAATCGGATTTTTATATGCAACACTGCATATGAAATCTGGAGAATACTTAAGATTACTCATGAAGGCACTAACAAAGTTAAACAAAGTAAAATTTCTATGCTCAAAAACCAGTTTCAAAATTTTAAGATGAATGAGAATGAATCCATAAATGATATGTATTCATGTTTTCAAAATATTTATCATTCATTATTAGGACTAGGAGAAAAATATTCCGACTTTGACATAGTTTCAAAAAATTTAAATTCTTTAACCGACGAATGGGAGAGAAAAGTATTAGCGATCGAAGAAGCTAATGATCTCTCTACCATGAAACCGGAAGAATTGATCGATAATCTAATGTCTTATGAAGTGAATTTGCAGGCAAAGGAAGCAAGGGTACAAGATAAGAAAAATTTAGCTTCCCATGCAAAAAAAGAAGATTTTGATTCAGATGAAGAAGATATAGCATTTGTTGCCAACAATTTTAGAAAATTTCTTAAATACAGAAAGAGTCAAAGCAGAAATATAAAGAAGAATTTATCAAAAGAACCTGATCCGGCTTTAGTAGAATGTTTCAATGGTCACAAGACCGGACACTATCAAAAGAATTGTCCAGAGCTGAAGAAAAATCACAAAAATAAAAAATCGAAGAAAATAGATTTTTTAGTAACTTGGGATAATTCGGACTCATTTTCTGAAAGTGATAGCGACAACGATAGTGAGCAAGCAAATGTGTGCTTTATGACTAAGGACAACGATGTAAGTGATTTTACTTTTGATGAATTTGTGGAAATTAATACTGAAATCTTAGAGTCTAGGAAAATGTTTAAAAGAAAATTTAAACAAGCTAACGAAGACAAAAACAAAGCCGAATTTGAGGGAGACCTTTTGAAAGATGAGAAAGAAATCTTAGAAGAAGAAATTAGAAAATTAGAAAATTCTCTTTCAAATGCAAATTCTCAAATTTCTTTGTTAAGTCAAGAATTAGAAATCCAAAAGAATAAAATGATTTATTGGTTTTTGAAAATCATGATTTAAAAATAAAGTTAAAATTATAGAGTTAGAAAACTCTAGTTTGAAAACTAAGTTAGAAAGCATTTCTAAAAATATAAATAATTTTAACAAGGGAAGAGAGAATGTATCTAGAATTTTAGAAAATTCTCAACCGGATTTTAGTAAAAAAGGACTTGGTTATAATAAAAAACTATTTCAAAAAGGAAATCCAAATTCAAAAATACTAACCGAAAGTTTCTAGTAGTAATATTTCTACTAAGAAAAAATATTTGGGTAATATTAGTGTATGGATTCCGAAGACAAATAATACTCTTATTAGAAATAAATATATTAAAAACCTTTTAGGTTCTGTTCATTATAATAGTAATTATTTATTCAAAAAGGAACCTAAGCCCTCTTGGGTTTGGCTTCCTAAAACTTAACCCTTAGGACCCTAACGGAGGAAGTGGGTACCAATGAAATTCTTGATTTATTTTTTGTAGGTCCCACTTTAAAAAAACAGAGGAAAATGGATACTAGACTGTGGTTGCTTAAAACATATGACATGAGATAAGGAAATGCTATCAAATATAACTTACTCAAAAGGAGGTACTGTCACATTTGGAGACAATTCCAAAGGGTATATCATCAGCAAAGGCGATGTGAGCAATTACGGTATATCTAATTCACCTCTAATTTCAGATGTTTTATTTGTTAAGAATTCAAAACACAATTTATTAAGTATAAGTCAATTGTGTGATAAAGGCTTTAAAATAAATTTTCTGAAAATAAATGTAGTATATTTGATTCAAATCAAAATCTAATTTTGAAGGAAATCATGGCAAAAATATTTATGTATTGAATATGGCTGTTGATAATAATCCAAGCATGTGTTTATTAGCCAAAGACAATGATCCTTGGTTATGGCAAAAACGATTTTGTCATATTAACTTTAAAACAATAAACAAGCTATCTAAAAATGATCTTATAAGAGGGTTACCAAAAATAAAATTCAAAACTGAAAATTTATGCGATGCTTGTCAACTCGGAAAGTTTAGTAAATCCTCTTTTAAATCTAAAAAGGTTATATCAACATTACAACCACTTGAGCTACTACATAAGGATTTATATGGACCAACTCAAGTTCAGTCCATAAATCATAGTAGATATGTGTTTGTGATTATTGATGATTTTTCAAGATACACTTGGACTATGTTTTTAAAGAATAAAAGTGATACTTTTGATGTTTTTAAGAATTTCGTCAAACAAATTCAAAACCTATCTGATTTAAAAACAAAGAATATACGAAGTGCTTATGGAGGAGAATTTGACAATGAAAAATTTGATTTGTTTTCTCAAAAGAAAGGAATCTTTCATAATTTTTCTTTTCCTAGAACTCCACAACAAAATGGTGTTGTAGAACGTAAGAATAGAACTTAGCAAGAATGTGCGCGAACCTTATTAAATGGATGTAAATTACTGAAATATTTTTGGGCTGAAGCAGTCGCAACAGCTTGTTATGTTTTGAATCGTGTTTCCATTCGACCTCTTGCTAAAAACCCGTCATACGAACTTTTTACTGGTAGAAAACCAAATATATCTTATTTCAAAGTTTTCGGTTCAAAATGCTTTATTTTAAATACAAAAGATCATCTTGGAAAATTTGATTCAAAATCTGACGAAGGGATATTCTTAGGATATTCTGAACGTAGCAAAGCTTATCATATTTTCAATAAGAGAGCCGATAAAATCGAAGAATCACTTTATGTGTCATTTGATGAAAATATTATTAAAATTCACTTAATTTAGGTATTTTGAAAAATAATTCGTTTCATGACGATGATATTGATTTATATAGAGATGATGAAAACATTATTCATAATAACATAGAGAATAATACTACATAAATTCAAGATAATATTGATAATCAAAATATTCCTGATAATGAATTTCGATCTCCACCAAGAATATTACGAGATCATCCTACTCAAAATATCACTGGAGAAATAACTTCAAATGTAAGAACTAGAAGTCAACTTAATATAGTTAGTAATGTAGCCTGTTTGTCAAATATCGAACCCAGAAACCCTAAAGAGGCATCTACATATGAGAATTGGATAATTGCTATGCAAGAAGAATTAAATCAATTTAAACGAAATGAAGTATGGGAATTAGTTCCAAGACCAACTGATCAAACTGTTATTGGAACAAAATGGGTTTACAAAAATAAAGTAGATGAATTTGGTAATATCACTAGAAATAAGGCTAGACTTGTCGTGCAAGGTTACAATCAAGAAGAAGGCATAGATTATGAAGAAACTTTTGCTCTTGTCGCATGACTAGAAGCAATTCGAATTTTATTAGCGTACGCTTGTCATCATAACTTTAAACTTTATCAGATGGACGTAAAGAGAGCTTTCTTAAATGGATATATTAAAGAACGAGTAAATGTAGAACAACCTCCACTATTTGCTCATGAAAAATTTCCTGATCGTGTTTTTAAATTGAAAAAGGCGTTATATGGATTAAAACAAGCACCCCATGCTTGGTATGAACGTCTTAAAACATATTTATTAGATTCATGATTTCAAATCAGAAAAGTTGATCAAACACTTTTTTATTAAAAAGGATAATAAAGATATTTTTATAGTTCAGATATATGTAGACGACATTATTTTTGGATCAACAAATGATAAATTATGCCAAGAATTTTCAAAAATAATGACCAATGAATTTGAAATGTCACATATGGGAGAACTTTCTTACTTTTTGGGATTACAAATTAAGCAATTGTCTGATGGAATTTTTATAAATCAAGAAAAATATTGTACTAATTTAATAAAACGTTTTGGAATGGAAAATACATCAAGTAAACCGACACCAATGAGTACATCGACACATTTAGATAAAGATGAAAATGGAAAGAGTGTCGATCAAAAATTATATCGAAGCATGATAGGTTCACTTTTATATTTAACTGCAAGTAGACCGGATATTATGATGAGTGTTTGCTTATGTGCTCATTTTCAAGCTAATCCTAAAGAATCACACTTAAGAGCAGTTAAACGTATACTACGATATCTAAGTAGTACAAAAGACTTTGGGCTTTATTATCCAAAAGATTGTTCCTTTGAATTAGTTTCATATAGTGATGCTGATTTTGGAGGATCACGAACAGATCGTAAGAGTACAAGCGAAACATTTCACTTTATTGGTAAGTCACTCATATCTTGGTTCAGCAAAAAACAAAATTGTGTTTCATTATCAACATGTGAAGCTGAATACATTTCTGTTGCACTAGCATAGGCTCAAGTGTTATATATGCAGCAGACACTAAGAGATTTCAACGTAAATTTATCTAACTCTATAATTTGTTGCGATAATACAAGTGCAATAAATCTTTCTAAAAATCCGGAAAACCATTCCAGAACTAAACATACTGATATCAGACATCATTTCTTGAGATATAATATTGAAAAACAAACGATCAATTTAGAGTTTGTAAACTCAGAAAATCAAATCGCTGATATCTTCACTAAACCCCTTTTAGAGAACTCCTTCATTAGACTCCGACGAGAGTTAGGTATTGTATCTTTCAAAGATCTTTAACAATAATATTCGGTTATCATGTGCTAATAGTATCTTAATCTCTTTTTAATCGATGACAAAGGGGGAGTATCTCTCAAGAATTTTTATTATATACCATTATTATGTTTCCGTGCTCTTATATTTTCCATACTATTGGAAATTGTGCTAACATTTGTGAATGCAGAAATCAAATGGTAAGGATATAAAATTATGAACAAACAAATTTATGTAGAAATTCAGGGGGAGGTATACATTCAGGGGGAGAAAATCCAAAGTGTTGTCATCAATCAAAAAAGGGGAGAATGTTGAATAATGAGATTTTGATCGATGCCAACGAATAAAGCTATTATAGGAATCGAATCATAAAGATCAGGTATATATATATATACACATTGAGTCGTGTTAGAATTATGTTAAAATCTATCCTCAAGTATACACGAATGTGCTAATCAAGTTATATATATATATATATATGTGTGTGATTAAACCTTTAAAAAGCCAACTGTGCAGAAACTGGCCTACCAGTCGACTAGTAGGAAATCCACGAGTCGACTGGTCAAGCTATTTCTGCACATAACGACTAGTTTTAAAAGTTTTATATAAATAATTTATTTCTACCAGTCAACTGATGATTTTTAACCAGTCGACTGATTCGACCCAGAACTTATTTTTTGAAGAGTTGCTTCCATTCATGAAGAGATTCCTCTTCATTAATCAAAGGAAATGGACATATCTTTTTATGGAAACTCTTCGTGAAAGATTGCTACTCTTATACTATTATATTAACAACTTGAATCATATTTTACAATCACTGAACTTTAATATATTTACTAATCATCATTCTATTCTCTCCATTTACATTCAAATGAAAGCTCTCCATTTCCAATACTTGTCGAATTCGTGAATCAATTCAATATCATTTGATTCAACAAGCTATATTCTTCCTTAAATCTTCGCATTCAAAGTATATACTCGAGGATTAGATTAAAGGAAGGTTGTACTTAAAATATTGGCTATCTGTGTTGATTCAACAACACAAATCAGAAGTCAAACTCTTGTAATTGTTGAAGACCTGTGTAGTTGCTCAGGTGAGAGGCATCCTTGTTGGGGCTCGGGTGTACTTGTAGGGTCTAAATTAACCCTAGAGGAGGGGTGAATAGGGTTTATTGCAGTTTTTACTGAATAATTAAATAATAACAATCACAGATAATAATCAGAGTAAATGCGGAAAATAAATAACACACAGATATACCCAGCTTCGGCAAAACCCTGCCTACTGCTGCATTCTCCAAGGTTTCTCCTAGGAGTTAAAACAATCTCTACGCTTACAATCCCCTGTAAACTCGCGACACTTGCTCCCAACTATTCTTAACCCTACGCTCAAAACCCTGCACTGGTTTCTATCCCCGAAACCAGATTACCCCTGATTACGACCCTGTAACCAGTAACCCTAGTTTTTACAGACTTTAGTAAACCGCCATTTAAAACCCTAACTGGTTTCCCCTAGATTTTACAGACCTAGAAACTATTCGTTTGATTTTCAAATACAAAACAATAAACAAAATAAAAACCAAAAAGAAACCCCCTTTAAAAAATTCTTCGCCTTGTAGAGTTGGCCGACCATTTTGACTTGGGTGCATCCTTATTTTCTTTAGTCTGATCCTCTTTTTCTCTGGACAAAATATGGCGGCTTCAAAGGGAAAAATTAGTATTTCTGGTTTCCTTCCCTAATCGTTATTGATGTTGTGATGAAATGATTATCTGATGAACTTCGAAAGGTTAAGTTGTCCTATATCTGACGATTTGGCTCGGGTCTCTGATCGAAATCGATTGTGAGTAAATTTATTTGATTTTTCTGTATGCTCTTCGATTTTGTTGTTTTTTATTTTCGATACCCAAGCCTATGATGATAGGTGTATATATAGGATTAAAATCCCACATATGCTCTCTGATTTCGTAATTAAATCTTGGTTTGATATTGCGTAAATTTTGGGGCTTGAAATCCAAGGCTTTGAATTGTTCTTGCGTGATTTTTGTGGCTTTTGAATTTTCGGTTTTGAATTGATCCTTGATTTCTGGAGTTTTGCATGAATCTTGGAATGGTTTAAAAACGTGAATGCACTTGTTTGTTCTTTTGGAAACATATGAATGCATGAATCACTTATTTAACACTTGCCAATTTTGCTTGCTTTATTTCTGGAATGAATCATCCTTGATTAAAATTGTACGCTGCTCTGATTGTACAAAACTGCTCTTGCTTGAAAATCTTCTTTAATTCAGGAAATAGAAATTACTTCTTAGAAACAATTTGTTGATGTGAACACAAAAGCATCGTTGTACACACATATGTTTTAATTCCTGCCTCCAGTAGTGTATTGCTGCTCTCATGCATTCATGACCATTGTGTACTGTTGTATCTGAACACATGTATACAATCTGAAATGTCAAGTTCCATGCTACTGAGTTGCCACTTTCTTCTTCACATGAATGTGCACACATATATACATATGTTGCACCACAATGCTCTTCGCCAAAAATGATTTTCTGAAATCTATGATATGTCTTGTACTCGGCCCCATTACATTTTATAACCTTGTTGTTCTTTGAGATTTGTTGGCAGTTCACGCATATGCATTTGTTGTACTGATCATTTTGAAATTTTTTCCTGTATGCGTGCTGAGTTTAAATCTGCTGAGTTTGATGCTCAACTTGATTTACCATATACATGAGTTTTGAAAATTGCACACTGTCTTGTTTTGTTGTATCCATTGCTCCACTTCCCTGTATATGCAGCATGTTGAACTATTGTTGTGCCATGCTGAAATTGCTCATTGTGTATCTAGTTTGTTGCATCACTGTATATTAATTTGTAAACTTAAATGTGCTTGATCCCATGCTTCATGCATAAGTGCATATACATGCTACTGTGCCATAGTTGCATTTGAACCATCCAGCTTATATGAATGTTGATGTTATTTGTTGCTATGATTATTTGAATGTGCACACTTGCACTGCACTTGAACAACCCATGTATGCCGATGCTCCATGCTACTTTGATCATGCCAGTTGCACTTGAATGATGCAACATCCATTTGCTTGTCTCATTTCAGTTTGTAATGCTGAGCTTGACCATTTTGATATGTTGCCTGAATTCACATTAGCTTGCCACTGTCTTGAACCATGTACACGTATGTCCATGATTACACTAGCTCGATCATGTCTGTATTGCTTGAGTTACAC
Organism: Allium sativum; assembly: GCA_030737875.1. Taxonomy (NCBI): domain Eukaryota; kingdom Viridiplantae; phylum Streptophyta; class Magnoliopsida; order Asparagales; family Amaryllidaceae; genus Allium; species Allium sativum. The sequence continues at coordinate 724,169,196 of CM060919.1, read as the reverse complement.
TGAGTCGAGTTGGTCCATGTGGCTGCTCCTCAGTTGCTCGTTGTACTTTGATTGGCGAGCCAGTGCAAGCGTGTATATTTATACACGTGTGTACGTACAGTCATTTTTTTGTCTTTGTATATCAGACCAAGTCAGAAAAATAATGAGAAAACACACCGAAATTCTGAGGCAAATAATTTTTTTTTTAAAATAAAAATTATATTCTCCAGAAATTAGAATATTATTTCTGTTCTAGATACTGTGTGTGTTTTTGTATATGAAAGGTATGAAGACAGGACTGACTGAAAACTATGAAGACAGAAGACAGTGAATGAGTGTATAAGTGTCTGTATATGAGTCAATAAGAAAATGTTTGTAAATACGAATTATATAGAGTGATGAGTGATGTAGTGAGGAGCTGATGTACAGAAAAAGAAAATTGCATTGATATTTGTAATAAACAAATTTGAATGAAATAAAATATTATTTCATTATGTTCAAACAAATTTGTCTATCGTACTTAGTTTATTTACAAATTCATGTGAAGTGTTTAAATAGTGGAGTTATAAATAGTTGTACTATTTCAGGTTTGAAATAAAATATTTAATTGAATAAATATACTGTGAATTGTGTATGATAGTATATTATTCAATAAATATTTATTTCTATGAAATGAAATATAAAATAGTACGATTACAAACACATTTAAATAATATTATATGTTTGTTATCATCAAACAAAAATCACACAACACATTGTTGTACCCAATAGTACTGACCTATTCCTCCAGGTTAAGAGAGGGCGTTGTTAGTGAATTCCGAAGAGGAGCTCCACATTGAACATAGTGACATTTCTTTCCTTCCATACACAACTAATGAACTTTTTAAACACTATATTCATAAGTATATTTTTTCCATATTTGTATCTAGTTTCATTAAAGATGAAATCCCATTCTTCAGTGTTGTTGACACCCCCACTTAACATACGAATTTTCTGCATTACAAAATTCAAGTATCCCTTGACAGTTACACATTCAAAGAAGATGTAGTTCACTGATTTAGGAAGTAAGTCGCGTAGAGTACAAGTGCCATTAATGTTGAGCCCTCTGAGAATCAGAATATCTTTGGTAGGTAAAGAACCATTTAACACCTTCCAGTAAAGTAAGTTTTCCTTTGTTGAGTTATCCTGTTTCTAGGCTCTTTTTCTCCACTTCGAATTCAAGAGATCGTTATTCTTCGTTATGGCTTCATAAGCAACATGAGTCTTGAATTTTCCATCGTCTCTCTTCCAATTTACAAGATTAGCATGCATACTGTTCAACCAATTAGTTCTGATATCACATCATAATGAAGAAATTCTAGCATTGGAACAAGATGGCAGAAGAAGCTCGCTACCACGAACAAGCCTACGCAGGGTAGCAAAAAGTTGAGTTCCAGATTTTTGTACTTTAGCATATTCCAAGTTACTGAAGAGAATTTTGCCAAACTTAATCCATGGATCCTACCAAAAGAAAATTTTGTTATCACCATTCAGATTATATTTGATCAGCGGGAAAAACACTTCCCTAGGTTAAACTAAGCTTCTCCACTTCCAGCTACATTTTTTGGTACATCCATGCTCCAGAAGAATTTATATTTTATTACGTGCTTTCAAGACGGCTTCACCCAGAGACTACCTATGTTATTGAAGAAGTTATTAAGATGACTGGCGTGAGCAGCTTTGTTCCATGCAAAGAGATCAAGAATGCCAAGTCCCCATTTCTTAACAGGTTTCTCCATGTTAGTGTATGAAATAGGAGCCAAGTATTTTCTTGTAGTATTTCCTTTCCAAAAAAATTTCATCATAGCTGACCTGATAAGCATGATTAACTTAAAAGGAAGAATGAAAGTGCGTACCCAATATACTTGCGTAGAATAAATTATCGATTTGATTATAGTGACATGACCAGCTTGACTTAGAAACCTATTAAACCAACATTCCATTTTCCTGATAATTTTTTCGTATAAAGGAAGACATTATCTAGAAGAAATTTTGGAGGTAACAAGTGGTAGACCCAAGTATGACATTGTGTCATTGTTGCATTTAGGACTAGTAGTATGGATAATACTAGCAATATGTTCATTACTAATACCAGCAAACACAAATTACGATTTTTCAAGATTAATCTTCTAACCAGTGATAAGGTAGAATTTCTCAAAGCAAAGCAGTATATTACTAATAGTAGACATATCAGGTTTGCAAAAAATAACCAGGTACTCAACAAATATTAAGGATGTGATCTGTGAATTTTTGCATTTTGGATGGAGAGTGAAAAGGTTTTGTCTCACAATCTTATTAGGCATTTGAATAAGTAATTCCATAACAACGATAAACAAATATGATGACATGGGATCACATTGTCTTATACCTTGTTTCCAGTGACGATCGCCCACAACTCCTACACTTAACAAAGGAAATAATGCGCTGAAAGATGTGCCAGACAGTTTGGACAATCATCGGGTATGATTACAGAAACGGAATCTGTCGTATAACTCTCAGCGCAAAGATAAAATATAATAGATCATATACAATAGAAAGAAATAGTGGAGCATCATATAGCAAAATTTTAAACTTTCATACATCCTGAAAGACTATCCATACATCAACTGGATATAACATCAAAGTCTGTACATGAAGCATCATTACAATCACTCTTACAAACAAAAGAAGCAAAAAATACTAGACAGTAATAAGAAACTAGTACGTAAGCCTCGAGCTCTCCATCGATCAGCATCATCGTCCTTACTAAGATATCACTTGTCACCTACTTCTCAGTCTTCCCATCCACATTAGGATGAACAACCCAAGGTAATAAGAGGGAAACATAAAACCTTGAGTCAGACAACAGTCTTAGTAAGTAATACAAAAACTATCTAACATCATCAATAAAGTATATGAGAATAGGTAGATAAATCATCTAATCTACCAATCACATCATCAAAGAAGAAATCTGGCCCATCTTTCCCATATCCAACAGTGGTAGCCTTTACAACAACCAAGTAGAAACAATAATACATTCATAACAATCAATTATCAAGCGTAGACCATTCTAAAAACAATCAATTATCAAGCGTAGACCATTCTAATCGGCATTGACATCTCCTAAGCACAAGTCCTAGAGGGCTAAACCAATATCAGACAAGCACCAAAGAGATATCCCCTTCGACGTCAAATAATCTACATAAGACGATACAAACAAAATAGTCATCATCCATGACTCTGGCTATCACATCTAATACTACTTTGAAACCATCATTAATCATATGACCGAACCATCTTGTCATTCGTCAAGGGCTAATGGTAACCCCGGTTCTAGCCAAACTCCATACACCATCTGCATTGTGAGTTTGTCTTATACAACGAAGACAACTAGGCCCATCCAGTTTTTGCCCAGGGTATTTGACTCATCTGGACTTTTAGGCGTCCCCATTATACCCCTTCTTTGAGTCCGCTAGAACCTCCGACTAACGATAATCTCTCGGCCTTCAATATCTCTAGTCATTATTGACAATGACTATCCATAAGCTCAACCATCTGTTCGAGCAACCGTTATCCACTGACTCAACATCTTTGAGTCTTCTTCACATTCGTTGCATTACGACGATCAACGAACACTTTACAACACTTCGAACATTCATCCTTGAATTCACGTCGAAGCTAGAACCATCGTCGACTCAAAAATAAGCTTCATTTGGTCGATACTGCATTTCATAGCATTTCCAACCTTTTTGCCGTGAAAAACTGGCCACAATGTAAAAACAATCTTTTATAGCGTTTCTGATGTGCACGTAAAAATGCACATTTATATTCACATATTTATTCTTGTTTAGTTGAATAAATGAACATTTTTGGGTATTTTACATGATCAAATGTTTTCAAAATCATCACTCATTTCGGGGGTTTAACGGTAAAATGTGCATGTTTTAGTTTGAGATTGCATTTACTTGTTTCTTGTAATTATCTCTTGTAGAAATTTAGGAGCAAAAATGATATATACACATGAAGATATGTAGGAGAGCATGCATACACACAAGAGAAGGCAAAGAAATAATTCGTTCTATGTATAGTGGAGGCCCCCACCTTTCAAATAACCCACGTTAAGCTTCATATTAAAGATTAATTGGATGAGACAAATGGCCTCATGCATTCTACATGACTTATTAGTGGATAATGACAATTAGAAGCTTCATGAATAAGCATTTTGGGAAATTCCCAAGAATCGTGATTAGGGTTTTAGGATTTCAAATCATGTATATATGCCCCTTTGTTTCATGTATTTTGGATCTCCTATTTAGCATATGAAAGTGTAAGTGATCAAAAAAATAAAAGTGGCTTCCAAGCCTCTTTCTCTTATGTCTATTTCTATGCTTCTTTAAATTTCTATGCTCGCTACTTTATGTTCATAGCTTAGGTTTATTTACATGCTCTTTACTTATGTTCATAGTTAGATTTATTTACATGTACTTAGTTTAGTTCTTTTCCTATTCTATTTAGATTTTCTTTCATTTTACTTTCTTTTCCAATGTTGAAACTTACATGTGTTAATATGATAACATATATTAGAAGTTAAGCCCCTACAATTTAGGGGTAATGAAGTTCTCTAATTTTATGTAAGTTCAACATTTGTATGATTTGTGATCTATCTAATTTGTGCTTCATGGTAGTGGACTTTGATGTAAGATTATACAAGTGGGTTTGATAGTTTATGCTGCATATGCAAATGAGCTATTCTTATTCAATGTAAACACAAATTACATCAATATTTGCTAAGTGGTTTTTGATTATGAAATAAAAGCAAGAACAAAATTTGACGATCTATGCCACTAATTACAATAGTGAATAGATCATACTTAAAATAGATTTTGCTTTCATTTTCATGAGAACAATGAGTGGTTTAATTGTTATGTTATAGTTTGATAGTTTATGTTATGTTAAATGATAACATAAATAAACTACACTTATGACAAATGGAACATTTATGTCACTTAATCTTAAAAATAGAAATCATAGATCGTATGTTTGTTAATTCACATAAATATGAGAGGGGATTTACCTCTAAATTGCTCTCTAATCTCATATTTAGTTCTCAACTTAGTTTCTAGTTTTCATTAGTTTTTGCTAGTTAAAACATTGCATAGTTTTCATGAGTAAGATTGAAAATATTTCTTTCTCTGCGGATCGACCAGTACTCGCCTCTGTACTAACAATTGTACGTCTTGCGCTTGCGGTTTTATTACAATATTTTGTCGACAGTATTCTAATTCGATAGAAATACCTTTTGCAAACAAGTTTTTGGCGCTTTTGCCGGGGAAGAAAATTAATTTTGATTTTATTATTTGAGTTAATTTCTTGTTTGTTGTTTTTCTTAAGAAAAAAAAAGAGGTTGGTCTTGTTCATAAGTTCTTGTGTTTGCTCTATCATTTTGTTCATTTGTGTGCGTATTTGCATATTTTTGTTCATTTCATTTTTCTTTTTTCTTTTTTCTTTTTCTGTGTGTTTGTTTATTGGGTGCATCTTTATTTAAAAATAATGTTGAACTCAAGTTACTTTTCATCTTCTAGGTCTAAAAAAAATGTTTACATTTCTGTTTTGTTCATTCCATCTTAGCTTCTGTTATGTAGTCTCTGTTCATTGATTTCACTGTGTTTTGGTTTCAAGTTCTGTGCATTGTTTTCTCACCGAATTTTGCAACACACTTCAGTTTCATTTCTTCCCAAAACTCTACATTTCAACACTCAACAACAATCAAAACACAGCTACATATTTCTGCCTAATTGCTCTTTGATTCTCCGTTTTCTGTTTGACAGTTTTTCTACTTCCCCACTGCAAGTTTCAAACAAGCCCTTCTCACCATCTTCATCTTCACCTCGAAATACAAAACAGACCATCAAAATACAACCATTACCAACACCAACACTTCATCATAGTTCAAAACTACACCTGCCATCAACCACTATTCCACCCCCATCCATACTTCAAATACAAAGAATACAGCCTCACCCATCAACATACACCAGTACCAAATTACGACTACAACACTGATACCTTTCACCTCCTTCAACATTCAAGCCAACCCCCTTCACAAAAACTTGCAACTACATCCACGACCATCACCAAATTAGTCCACACTTCTGTCAAACCCAACCGACACTTCCAAAAAACCTTAACCTACCTCCACCATACACAATCTACTCTTCACACTTGCTCCAACATCTACATCCCCTTGCCAGTTTCCTCAAAAAAACCCAACTGCAAACAAATCACAAGCAGTAGCCATCCTCGACACACTTCATTCCCATCAAAATATCAAACCACCATTCAACAACAGTTTCTTCCATCCATCCATTCAAACCCTACACAACCATCCATTCATTCATACCACAATTCAACCTTCTCGACCAACTCTGACTGCTCTCCTCCACGCCAACTAAATTCCTTCCATAGTCCATACCACAGCAAATTAAGCAGTTCAATACACCGTAGCTTCATTCACTCAATTGTGCTTCAACCGTGCTTCACGGTAACCAAACAAACTTCTACAAACTTCACTGTTCGCCACACAAAAACCCACGTAAACCTGTGCACTTTCAATCCCCCCTTCTACAGGTTTCCCCTCGACATTCAGCAAACTGCTCGTCCAACTTCAACTTCAACACCAACAAGTTCGTCATCCTGCAAGCAGTCCACTTACAATCACTGACCAAACTCTCCGACTAACCGACACACATCAATAACCACCTTCATTACCCCTTTTTACTCCCTCGTCAGCTTCTGCTACTCACTAGACAACATCCTCGACCAAACTGCAAACCACCATCAATCAGAAAATCACCTCGCACTGACTTTCCTTAACCGGAACTCATCATAACTGTGCTCAACAAACTCCACAAGCAAACACTTCATCACGACTGCCATCAAATCCGAAACCAAACCCAATTCCATCAACCCAAAAATCGAAGCGCACCCAAACCCGAATCGTGAACCACCAAATTACTCAACCTACACTTCAACCACTCGCATCGCCTTCAACTTCGACAGCAAAGTCTACAACCACGACCACCTACAAAGCCTCCTTCATACCGTGCCCCTCGCCTCATACGAACCCAAATTAACCGAATTCCATCCATGCAAACCGTTGTCTAAATTCCTGCACAAATAAATTTGGATGGCAAAGTTTTTAGTTTTTAATTTCTTCCCCCTTTTACTTTTGTTTGATTTTTACCGGAGAGTTTTTATTAAGGGGTCGGTGTTTTTTTTCAAGGAGGTTTGTTTCCTTTTGTTTGGGCCGGTTTTGTGGGCCATCATAGTTTTCACGTACATTAGTTTAGTTTACTTTTTAATTTTTACTTAAGTTTTTGTTTGTTTGTTTTAGTTTGTTAATTATCTTATTTAAAAAAAAAATGTTGCAAAGATAAAAAGTTTTTGTTAGTTCAATATTTTGTTTTTCTTTTTTTTTCCTTTTCTTTTGCCTTAGTTTTTTTAGAAAAAAAAGAAATTCTTCTTTTAGCTTTTGTTTTGATTTTTCTTGGGCTCTTGGCTTTAATTTGTCGTTTTTAAAAGGAAGAATCGTCTTTTTAAGGTTGTGAAAGTAGAATTGGAAAGGAATAATCGCTTGGAATTTCTTTGCTTGCTAAACCGCTTTGCTTGCTTACATTAAAAAACACTGTAAAAAAATTGCAAATAAATTCTACATACTCAGGTATCGTGTTTTAACCCCTTTATTTTAATTGCATTGTTGTTTGCTTGCATTTGCATTAAAAATCTAAAAGCAAAATAAAAATTCATTCATAGTTGCATTGTTAACACACATTTGATTTTTGTTTTGCATTCATCTCATCTTATTTTCTTTTCTTAAGGGCACACCCCAATTCACATAAGGTGGGGAATTCATTACCCTTCCTTGCCCAGAAAATTGCAGTTCATCATAGAATTTGAATAATAATAAAGGTTAGACGTTGGATTTAAGGAAGTCGCGGGCTCATCTAGGGCTTAATTATATTGTGATAGTTGATATATTTGGAACGAATTATTTCTTGGTGTCTAGGCTACGACAGACAAATAACCGCTTATAAATATTACAGTGATTCGTAAATATTATATTGGTTATAACTCTGAAGGTACTTAAACCTTCAACTGCATTTCCAGGGTGATTTCCGATGCACCGATAACTCCTGCCGGTTAACTAGTTGAGAAATCTTTTGTTTTAAGTAGTCAAACGTGTCACTTTATAATTTTGAGTTAGGAGCCACTAAAGACAGAAAATTGTTAATCTTTGCATTCATTTAGTTGCATTAGATTCATGCATATATAAAAAAACATAAAAAAATAGAAAAATCCAAAATCCAAAAAAATTCATTTTCATTTGTAAATCAAATCCTTTTTCTCTTATCCAAAAAATTCAAAAAAAAAACAAAAAAAAAAGATTTATTTTGTAAAAAAAATTAACTTTCCTTTATCGTTAAAAAAAAATCCTTTTATAGAAACTTTTAACATCTCTTTCCTTTTTCTTGTTTTTTTAAAAAAACCAAAAAAAAATCAAAACAATTCTCGTTTTGTAAAAAAAAAATTCTTCTATTCTCTTCTCAAATTTGTTCTGTCTCTTATTCTTCTCGCTATTGCACGAGTATTTGGACTCATGACACTTCTACGAATCGTTGGACATGTGGCCCTTCTACTAATCGATTAGTTCGAACAAACGTTCCTTCAACCATGGGCGAAGAAAAACCCCCTTGAACTCTTATGGATAGAATTTTACCTGATCGAGTTTCTATTCCTTCTTGCATCATATTACCCGCCCCAATGGGTAATCACTTTGAAATTCATTTTAATCACATAAACACTCTTTCAAAATTTGGCAATCTTGAACGTGATGACCCTTACATTTTCTTAACCAAAATTGAACAAGTTTGTGCAACCATGAAATTTCAATAATTAAGTGACGACGGAGTCAACTTAGGTTAATTCCATTTGCACTTACCGATTACGCCGAAAAATGGTTGTATAGCTTGCCTTCAAATTCGATTGGAACATGGCAGGAGCTTGTGATAATTTTTGTAAAGAAAATTTACCCTTTGGAAAAATTGTCCAAAATTCAAAATGAAATAGTTAATTTTCATCAATTTGGGGGTGATTCCTTTTCAAAATATTTCGAGAGATTTTAAGAACTTTTAGTCAAATGTCCACACCACAATTTCGAAAAATGGAATCTTTGCCAAATTTTATATGATGGATTAGAAAATTACTCTCGAACCATGCTCAAATCAATGTGCCAAGGAAACTTTTTAGCCCAAGATCACGATGCCGCTTGGCAATTTCTTGAAAACCTGGCCGAAAAATCGTCTCAATGGGAACGTTCTAACGAGAAATCAACTTATTCCCAATCAAATGCTCATTCAGTAGGATCTTCATCTTCATTGGCCTTAGAAGTGAAAATCAATGCGATGTTAACCAAATTCGATAACGTACTTTCATCAAATCAAATGAATCAAGTTCAATCTTCTCAACCCTCGTGTCACAAATGTAACGTTCCTAACCATATTGCCAATCAATGGCCATACTCATCAGAACAACTCACAACAAGGTTAGGAACGACCCATTCTCTCCAACATACAACCCCAGTTGGAGAAATCATCCTAACTTCTCTTCGACCCAAAACAACCCGACTTCAAATTTGGTTCGACCCCCTTTTCAACCATTTTCGAATAATCCTTCGAATGCTCCTTTTCAAAATCAATTTCAAAATTTTGCGCCATCTTCTCGGAACCAAGCGCAACAATCGTTCGTTCCCCAAGATGACAAAAGAATGACCTCTCTTGAAAAAAGTTTGGAAGCTCTTATTAGGGTGACCACTCAAAATGCGAACCATCAAAATTCTTATATGCAAAACACGAGTCAACCGATCACGAAACTCAAAATGAAAATGAGTCAGTTAGCCACCTCTTTGAGTGAACGGGAAAGAGGATCATTCCCGAGTCAACGCATTCCAAACCCCAAGAGCCAAAACTCAAATCCAATCCAAGCTCATGTTGTTCAAGTTAGTAATCTAACTCAATTGAATGCTATCACGAATTTACGATTCGGTAGGAAAATCGATAATCAAGTTGAAAATCCAAATAATGTACCGGATGTTCCTATCGACCCTTCTAATCCAAACGATGAGTCCAACCTTGATACAAATTCCGAGTATAATTCTTCTCCAACTCAAGTAGACCAACCTACTAAGTTTTGTATTCCATTTCCACATCGTCTTCGACCAAAGAAACATTCGGACCAAATGGAAAAGATGTCAGAAATTTTCAAACAAGTGAAAGTTAACATTCCTCTTCTTGACATCATTCAACAAGTCCCAACCTATGCTAAATTTCTCAAAGACTTGTGTAACCAACAACGACACACTCATGTACCCAAGAAAGTCTTCTTGGTTGCCGGACTAAGCGAAGTCTTGATCCAATCGATCTCCGTCAAATACAAAGATCCTGGAGGTCCTACGATCTCGTGCATGATAGGAGATAAAACAATTAACAAATGCCTAGTTGATTTGGGTGCGAGTGTCAATTTAATTCCTTATTCAGTTTACTAACAAGTTGGCTTGGGTGAACTTAAACCAACGAAAATAACTCTTCAATTTGCGGATCATTCAATTAAGAAACCCATTGAAGAAATCGAGGACGTACTCAACGAAGTCGAGGAATTCATATTTCCTGTTGATTTCATTGTTTTGGAGACTCAACCCGTGAATAATCCAATAAGTCAAATTCCATTGGCTACTTCAAATGCTTTAATAAATTTTCGCAACGGTTTAATGAAAATCTCTTTTGGAAACATGACTTCAGATTTTAGTATTTTCGATCTTGAAAGTAAATCGAATGAATCATGCGACCAAACCTTGGAAATTAATGCCATTCACTAAAATATCGAAAAATGAATCAATTAACCTTGATGATGAACGTGAGGCCGAGTACGAAAAATTGTTCCGTGACGCTACTGATAAAGTCAAATACACGCTTCCATTTGAATTGCTTTCAGTTGAGTTTGAATCTCAACCAAGTTCTTTAATTGAGAAACCACTAGAGTTGGATCTTAAACCTCCTCCCGATCACCTTAAGCATGTCTACTTAGGTGATAACGAAACTTGTCATGTCATAATTTCTTTAAACCTAACTCATGATCAAGAAAATTCTCTTCTTTCAACTCTTTATAAAAACAAAGACGCAATCAGTTGGTCCATTTACGACATCAAGGGAATTAGCCCCGCATTCATTTAGCCGATGAAGGCAAACCTACTCGCAAAGCGCAACGCAGGCTTAACCCTAAGATGAAATAAGTAGTTCACGAAGAAATTCTTAAACTTCTTGACAACGGTATCATTTACCCCATTTCAAATAGCTTATGGGTCAGCCCCATTCACGTTGTTCCTAAAAATTCCGGGATCGCCGTTGTCGCAAATGAACAAAACGAACTTTTTCCAACTCGCGTTCTTGGCATGTTTGCATTGATCATCGCAAATCAAATGCTGCAACACGTAAAGATCGCTTCCCTCTTCCCTTCATCGATCAAATGCTCGAACGTTTAGCAGGCCACAAATTCTGTTGCTTTCTTGACGGTTATTCTGGCTATAACCAAATTCCAATCGCTCCCGAAGATCAAGAGAAAATGACTTTCACATGTTCGTTCGGTATCTTGGTTTATTGACGTATGTCTTTCGGACTTTGCAACGCTCCTGCGACTTTCCAACGATGTATAGTTGGCATCTTTTCCGATATGATCGAACGTTTTCTTGAAGATTTTATGGATGATTTTTTGATCTTTGGCGATTTTTTTCCTCTTTCTTACATCATCTTTAACTTTTTTTAAATCGATGTAAAGAAAAATACTAAACGTTGAATTGAAATAAATGCCACTTTATGGTCAAACGAGGAAGTCCTTGGACATGTAATTTCAAATAATGGCATTGAGGTAGATAAAGCAAAAGTTGACGTTATTTCAAGTCTACCCATTCCAAAATGCATTAAGGACATTTGTTCATTTCTTGGGCATGTTGGCTTTTACCGACGCTTTGTGAAAGATTTTAGCAAAATCGCTTGTCCTTTGACTACTTTTCTAGGGAAGGATATCCCATTCGACTTTAACTCTGAATGTGTCGCTTCTTTTGAACGTCTTAAAAATGAACTCATTTCAGCTCCGATAATTTGCTTGCCCAATTGGGAACTTTCTTTTGAAATCATGTGTGACGCTTCTAACTTCGCGGTTGGTGTTGTCCTAGGACAAGCATCAACAAAATCCTTCATGTAATTTACTCTGTGAGTATGACCTCGAACGACGCTCAACTCAACTATATGACCACCGAATAAAGAACTTTTAGATGTGATCTTTGCTTTCAAGAAATTTCTATCTTACTTGATTGGTTCCCACATCACGGTTTACACTGTCCATTCTGCTCTTCGAAACTTATTTGCTAAAAAGAATGCTAAGTCACGCTTAATTCGATGGGTCCTTTTACTTCAGGAATTCGATCATACAATCAAAGACAAAAAGGATCAGATAATGTCATAGCCGATCACTTGTCTCGTCTTCCGAACGCGCCATCTTCTTTGCCAATCAACTAAAACTTTCCTGATGAACAACTCCTTTATGTTTCAATCGATCCTTGGTTTGCCGACATAATGAACTATCTAGCCACTAAGGAAACTCCCTTTTTGGTCCAAACAAGATAAATACAATTTTTTATCCCAAGTGAAATACTTCTACTGGGACGACCCATACTTGTTTAAGCATTTCCTGGACCAAATCATTCGTCGATGCATTCCTGATAGCGAAATTAGGAGTGTTCTCTTATTCTGCCATGATCATGCGTGCGGTGGACATTTTGGTCTTAGGAAACCCACCGAAAAGGTGCTTTAGTGTGGTTTTTAATGGCCTACTCTCTTTAAAGACTCGTTTGAATTCTGTAAAATTTGCAATCATTGCCAAATGCTTGGAAATAATTCTTGATGAAATATGATGCCTTTGAACCCCATCCTTACGCTCGAAATCTTTTATGTATGGGGTATTGACTTCATGGGACCTTTCCTAAACTCTTTCGAAAACTTGTATATTCTTCTCGTCGTCGACTACGTTTCGAAATGGGCCGAAGTCGTTCCATGTAAAACCAATGACCATAAAATTGTTGTGAAATTTCTAAAAGAAAACATCTTTTCGAGGTTCGGCACACGTCGCACAATAATAAGCGACAATGGAATGCATTTCTGTAATCGATCCTTTGAATACTTGATGAAAAAATACTCGATAACCCATAAGTTGTCCACTCCTTATCAGCCGAAAACTTGTGGTTAAGTTGAGGTTTAGAATCGTCAAATAAAACAAATTTTAGAAAAAATTGTAAATAAAAATCGAAAAGATTGGTCATAGAAATTAACTGATGTGCTTTGGGCTTACCATACTTCTTTTAAAACTAACCTTGGAATGTCCCATTCCGATTGGTTTATGGTAAAGCCTGTCATTTACCCGTCGAACTAGAACATAAAGCGCTTTGGGCAATAAAGAACTTAAACTTTGATCTTGAACAAGCTGGCGAAAACCGAAAATTACAACTCAAGAAATTAGGAATGATGCATACGAAAACACGAAAATTTACAAGGAAAAAGCCAAAGTTTTTAATGATAAGAGAATCCTAAGAAAAATGTTTTTGCCAAACCAAAAAGTTTTATTGTATGACCCACGACTTCATTTATTCCCTGGGAAGCTAAAGTCTAGATGGACCGGACATTATGTTGTTCGAACTATTTTTCCACACGCTGCCATCGAAATAGAAAACCCAAGGGACGGATCCATTTTCAAAGTCTATTGTAACGTCCCGGAAAAAGGTCGATCTTGGTTATCCGATATACAACACATATCGAACATCCAAGGATTGAAAATACCGGTAGTTAATGAAAGAAATTAGAGGATGAGGATAGATAAGATAGAAACTTAGAATAGAATAAGAAGAAGAACATACAACATCAGAGTAAACATGGTTCTCACAGCAGAATGAATAAATATATTTCATAACATAACTTTGAAATATAAATCTGTACTTGAATATACATATCATTTCCAAAGTACAACACTTACAACACAGCAGAAAAACCATAGCTATATAATTTTGAAGCCTCCTGCTCTAGCTCTTCAAGTATCTGTAAATCCCGACTACTTGACTGCCCATACAAAATTGGGCACCCAAGAGTTTAGGGAAAACAAAATAAACTCCTGGTCAGTCATGTGACTATTGTGAGTAAACTCAAATTATTTGATTTAACTTTCAAAATCCTTTTGAAACAAAGGATAATCATAAGATCGATCCATACTGAAACACCCCACCTCCGTTAAGGTCACTCACAAAGGGAATGCCTTAACTTCGATGGAGCATTTTTAGTACAAGATGCAGAAAAATTACAAGACAGACAAATAAAGCAGCGGAAGATAAATAACCTTTATTGATTAAAACAGCTTGTACAAAGATTGTTTTACAACACCAATACTTATTACAAGAAAGCATCTTTCTTGTTTAATATATAAGAAGCACAAACTGACAATGATATTCCCCAATAAAGCATGAGCCAGCCATAGCAGTAGAAAATGGAGTTCAAAGCAATGCGCCAAAAAATCTTCAAGCTCGGAGAGAGAGTAACGACCCCAAAATGAGCAGATCTTTTCCCTCCCTGACTACCTTGGGGGGGGGGAGGAAACGGAAGAAAAGAGGTGAAAGCAAACTAGGTCAGACATAAAGTCTGGTAAGTCCAATGATTCTTAGTATTTAAACGAGGAAAAGGGGTCATGACATGAATAAACTAAATATAAGACTAAACCATAGTAACAAGATAACATGGGATAAGCATAGGATATGGCAAGATAAACTGAATGTACCGATAAACTGAATGTACTGATAAACTGAATATACTGATAAACTGAATGCGCTTCTACTCCTTCTCTGCTTCGCAACTACCCTGTTTATACTAATTTCTATATCTCTGCACTACCTAACTGGTGTCCAAACTAGTAACCTATGATTATATGATAACGTGATCCCAATCCCCGTATTTACGGTTGCCTTCAGGTGTACATCTATTATGGGGATTCCATTTATTACCTAGATCTAATCTAGGGTTTACTATCGAGTGCTTCCTAGATTCAACCAGGGTTTATGCTACCCAGGGCCACTGGGGTTTATGCTACCTATTGAACGCCTCTCGGATTCAGGGTTTACGCGACCTAGGTCCAACTAGGGATTATTCTACCTAATTGTATTAATTTTCCATGTGTCTGTGTCAGTCGGCCCTCTCTTGCGTGTAAATACTCTGTGCTGGCCCCACCATAAGGTGTATCAAGCCTTATGATAGCGACCCGACATGATTCAAGATGCACAGTGTATAACTATTGGTACCCAGTGCCTGCTTTTTTCCACTCCAAAGTACGTGCACGCCCGTAAACCGTCGGAACCTACACTGACGTACCCCTGCCGCTATTTTGACCGCTTATAATCAGCTCAGTAATCGTGCCCCACCCTGCTTAGCTCAGGGTACCGTGATACATCTATGTGGGTTACTGCTGAAATGGGTCCCCGTTACTAGGGTTTCCTACTGGTTAAGTTTGTGGGCCTATATATATACAATATTACCCACCTACACGTGATGTGCTTAACCCTCCCACCGATTCAAGCATGTCTATTTAATGGTTAAGTTTGTGGGCTATATGTACTAATATTACCCACCGATCCCGATATGTACTTAACCCTTCCACTGGTTCAAGCATGTTTATTTAATGGTTAAGTTTGTGGGCCTATATTACTAATATTACCCACCGACCCAATATGTACTTAACCCTCCCACTGATTCAAGTTGATATATATTCTTGGCTAAGTGTTATCAATTCATTCAAGTTAACTTAACCTGCCCACACATCATGTTATATACATACATACATACATATATATATATATATATATTTTGGTTAAGTGTTCCTCTTGTGTTACTTAACCCCTATCACATATCATGTTATATATATATATATATATTTTGGTTAAGTGTTCCTCTTGTGTTACTTAACCCTATCACACATCATGTTATATATATATATATATATATATATATATATATTGGTTAAGTGTGTCCTATTAACTTAACCTCACCCACTTGTCTAATTAACATGTTATGACGGTTAAGTGTTCTAATTTTACTTAACCTCTCATACTTGCCTAGTTAACATGTTATGACAGTTAAGTGTTCTAAATTTACTTAACCTCACCCACTTACCTAGTTAACATGTTATGACGGTTAAGTGTTCTAAATTTACTTAACCTCACCATCTAGTCTAGTTAGCATGTTAAACACTTACTTTACCTTACCCACTTGTCTAGTTAACATGTTATGACAGTTAAGTGTTCTAAATTTACTTAACCTCACCATCTAGTCTAATTAGCATGTTGAATTGGCTAAGTGTTTTCTCGATTACTTAACCCCACCCTTCTTGTCTTTGTTAACATGTTATTACGGTTAAGTGTTTCCCTAATTACTTAACCTCACCACTTCTAGCTTGATTTATTCATGAGCCTTAATTAATTAATTGATTAAAGCACCAACCACTCACATTAGACAGATATTGTTGTGGTTACTGGATGTGCCGGTCGGTTCCGGGCAGGTTTACACCACAACTCAGTCTAACCTCGGGTCTTTCTGGGCTTGATGCACTAACCACCCACATTAGACAGGTATTGTTGTGGTCACTGGATGTGCCGGTCGGTTCCGGGTAGTTTTACACCACAACTCAGTCTAACCTCGGGTTAGGCATATTCATCTTTTACTAAATTTACATATTTACTATTTATGTAAATTTTCCGTAAATCAATTTAGCCTTGATCATATTCATCTGTCATGCAAATTAACATACTTATATTCTATGCCCCAAAACTTGATTTACCAATCAATTAACCCAACTTGCAGTTTATACCAATTTAGATTTAATATTCCCCTTTTACAATTCATGCCCAATCTAGATTAATATTCCAATTTACGGTTCATGTCAAAACTAGGTTTAATATTCTAGTTTACCGTTTATGTCCAAAACTTGGTTTACACGCCAATTACACACTTTGCGGCCAATTAAATTTATCATCTTATGCCCAAGTCTAATTTGCATGTAAATCATTCACTATTATAGCCAATTAAGATTATGCCAATATATTTATTATGCCAAATTAACTTAATTAAGCTTCGCCCAATCTCCGCATCATAATCGTACGTATAACATGATTTCACAAGTTTTCTATGTACTCATGAAATGGCACTAATCAAAAGGAATAGGGGATAAGCACAAGAATTGATATAAAAGATTAGGCATGCAAAAATAATGGCTCCAACAGGTTCGATGTACATAATAGTGAATAGGAATAAACTAGCCAAGTTACACACTAACTATGAGATCCACATAATCAAGGGAATAGGCATAGGTGATTTGGTCCAACATAATGCCAGTTCAAGGTACAACATGATCGGTTAATTGTAACAATGGGAATAGTTATAAGCAACTAACTACAATAGTCATAGGCAATTAAACACAATAGTCATGGGCGACTATTCACAATAATTTCTTAATCAATGTCCTAGGCAATAGTCTCATAGTTATGATTCATAGTCGTAGGCAATAATTTCATAGGCGACAGTTCATGGCCATAGTCTTAGACAAAGGTCTCATATTCATAGTCATAGTCATAGGCAATAGCTTCATAGGCAACAATTTCGTAGTCATAGTCTTAGACAAAAGTCTCATATTCATAGTCATAGGCATAGGCAATAGCTTCATAGGCAACAGTTTCATAGTCATAGTCTTTGAAAAGGTCCCATATTCATAGTCATAGGCAATAGCTTCATAGGCAATAGTTTCATAGTCATAGTCTTAGGAAAAAGTCTCACAGTCATAGTCGTAAATCAGATCCAAAGGCATAGATAACTTTCGATTTGACATAAGCACGAATCAAAGATAATTAACTTGCAAAGTGGCATAGTTCTATATTTTGATTCTTTACATTCACGATTCCAATTACACGTTCAAATCTAAGTAATAACCGAACTTACAAAGAAGGAATTCTTGATTTATGGAATCTGAATTCTGAAGTTGG
Source organism: Allium sativum (assembly GCA_030737875.1). Taxonomy (NCBI): domain Eukaryota; kingdom Viridiplantae; phylum Streptophyta; class Magnoliopsida; order Asparagales; family Amaryllidaceae; genus Allium; species Allium sativum. The sequence goes on along the minus strand of CM060919.1, from coordinate 724,151,027 downwards.
TATGCTCGCCTTTGATGTAGATCGTTGTTCTTATAATTCAGATTTGATTCACTTCGTAGCTTTCTTGTTTTCATTTTATTTGAAAGAAAATGGTGGCTGTCCTAGGTTGAGTATGGCGGTATGACGACTCTTAGAATGAATTAGTGTGATTTTAGGGTTGAGTGTTAGGTTGTTTATATAGAGTTTCAAATTCAATTAGAGCCGTCGGATGATCTTAGAGTTAATCACAACCATTCAGTCAGGATAGGGTGACACCTCAGCCCTAATGACTCAGCAAGGAGTCAGAAAGGACTCAGCAATGAGTCACAGTACGGATCAGAACACACCAGTAAGCTGTGCAGGTTTTCAGCTCGACCTGGGCGCACTTGGCAGGTGCGCCAGTGCAATTTTTGTACTGGCGCACTTCCCAAGTGCGCCAGGGCATTTTTTTTCTCTTCTCTTCTTCCGGTTTTCTGCCTAACTTCGTTCGTCCATATCTTCTTCATACGGTGTCCGATTTACGAAAACTCGGACTCTATCCCAAGCAGAATTCCGAGACGAACGCAATGTAATAACCCGTTTCCCTTAATTCCCGCATTTGAAATTAATTATTCTTTGATTATATCTTATGTCCCGATTTAAAATTGCAGGGTGTTACACACACATAAACATGGATGGTTTTTACCTTACGATAACCCAAATCATTAGTAAAACAATATTATTCTGATATTATGATAATGTCTAACATAAGTAATATCAATCTAGTAGAAACGCTTGCATCTAACGTTCTACATATATAATATACAATCAAAACCGCGGGCTCTTATTTGGGGAATGGATTCCAACTATGACAAGGTATGGATCCACCTTCCGCTCAGTGTACTCTAGAAGCGATACACCAGAGTTCAACAAGAACATCTTGCAACTCGGCCACACATGACCGACCACTCATTTCGCTTGAGTGTATCAAATATATATTGTCACCTTACAATTGGTAAACCAACATAACTATTCCCGGGAGATACAAAATTGAAAGAAGTAACAAATATGAATATTCACTAGATGGTGACAATATACCCTACTTGGTTGCGAACCACTTAGCCATGCTGCCTGCCCGATTTCTGTCATTTCCCAGTTGATGAGGCTCGAGGTCAAAACGTATCTTTTAACAGATCACTCCTCCATTTACATTGAATGCCACATCGTCATACCCGTCAAATCACAAATTGATTTCCCCAAAAATACCATGGGTATAAGCTAAGAGAAATGAATTCCTCCGCCACCAACGCAAATACGTTTGAAACGATCAACTTACGTGATCTACCGGATATACTCTGTCAATATTCGTCCATTCAAGTTACCCTGGGACTTGACAAACCGAAGGCACTATTCCGTACATCCATCCTAGGCAATCTCTACCTAGGACTTATACAACAGCCCTTGCACTTTACTCCATCTTCAATTTGTCTTCGATCTATTTGATTCGAAATGCTAACGCCCATACGGAGTGGTTCTTTTGATAAGAATCCAACCGGTGTAACACCCCGTATTTTCTATGAACGTATAAGTAACAAATCATAGAATAATTAAATTATAAAATAAGAATCAAGGGAAACGGGTTGTGCCATTACGTTCGTCTCAGAATTCTGCATGAAATCGAGTCCGAGTTTTCGAAAATCGGAGTTCGTATGACCAAGTTATGACCCTTAGAAGTTTCAGGAATTTGAATAAAATAAAACAGCTCGAAAATAAAGCCAGAAATTCGAAATTCGAAATTCAAACCTAGAGAAGGCTGGCAAGAAAATTCCTGCCCATATACCCAGGTTGACTGGGGAGTTGACCCCCCAACCAGGTCGACTGGGGAGTCGACTGGGGTGTCGACCTCCCCATGACCAGGTCGACTGGGGAGTCGACCTGGGGGTCGACCTGCTCCCGAAACCCAGTTTTTGAACCTGGTTCATTCTGATGTATCCGGTCTCGTTTTCTGTCTAGATTCGTCTGCCTAATCCTATATAAACAGCCCCTTAGCCTCATTTTCTCTACACAATTTCATTCTGTCTATACTCCGTCTCTGTTCTAACTAAGAATAAAAATGGCGTCGATACTCTGCTGGAATCAAAACTTGGACTGATGCATCTTCTTCCAACCTGAATAGAATTAAAAGCTAAATCAAATCTCAAATCAAAGTTTAGAGCCACAACAACAATTAAAGAGGAGTAATTCAGCATTTCTGCACCAACAACAGTTTATTATCCTTTCTTAAAACCACGAAAGGCAAGTACAGTTATTTTCCGATATAAACTTTAATTATAATTGTGACATGATTGTAAATCTGAATTTGAGGTTGTGTATGTTATGATCTATTTTATTCTGTATCTCTTTCTTCTTTCTGTTCTATAGCCAGGCTACCACGAGCCTGCGCCAAATCTCATAAGAGATTAACGCGCAAACGCTAAACTTTGGGACAAATAATGAATGATTGCATAATTGGACATGGCTAATCTGTGACTAAAAGGACATATGTTGTAAACTAGATTTAGATCTATGCATATTCTGTGAATTGGAAGAAGAGGAACCATTGTATGTTAACATGTGACTTGAGACATTGGACGTAATGCATATTTTGAATTAAGATATGTTATAATTTAAAGTTCTAGATTGTTGGGCATATTGTCTATGTAACGATTCATGACTTGAGATAAAAAGAGAGTATGACTTAGGTGTAAAGATCTATATTAAGATTTGATAACTGTTAAACGTGAATAAACCTAAGTGGGAGATTTTTGAATATATGACATGCATTGAAATCGATGGCTATATTTGGTATAATTTATATGTGTATCTTTTGTTCTAGGCAAGTTTAACTAAATTTGGGACATGTGTTATATGGTAAATTATGACCCTAATCTGTGCCATGTAAATTCAATGCAAACGTGGGGTATATGATCATATTGTGAATCATGACAACTATTTAGGCATGCAAACTTAGGCCAAATTTATAATTAGGCAAGATATGTCTATGAAACTTTAAGGAATGATTAAATCTGTTATATTGCCTAATCTGCTAGTTCTGTTATATTGCCTAATCTGCTAGTTCTGTTATGTTGCCTAATCTACTAGTTCTGTTATATTGCCTAATCTGCTAGATCTGTTATATTGCCTAATCTGCTAGATCTGTTCATCTGCTAAATCTGTTGAAAACTGAGTATTGAAATTTGAGTATGAATATTTGTACGCTCGATCTAGAAATTGAGAAAAACTTGTTAGTAGAATCTCGAATAATCTGCTGTAACTTGTACAGAAGTTAATTTGTTAAATTAGCATAATTAGTTTGATATTAGCATAGTCTGTGAATGAATGCATTGGCTAAACATGAAACATGGCTAACTCGAGGTTAGAATGAGTCTGCGGCGTAATCCTGCCCGGAACCGCCCGGCACATCCAATGGCCGCCGACAATAGGTTCTAATGTGAGAAGTTAGTCATAACGTGCTTGAAACCCGAGGTTAGACTCAGTTTGCGGCAGAAATCTGCCCGGAACCAACCGGCCTAACCAGTGGCCGCAAACTGTTAGTCTAATGTGAGATGTCTACGCATTAATTTTTAATTAATACAAATCTAAGATAAATATGATGTCTAAAACATGTTGGGTGGATAGGGTTGAACCAATTGGACTAATGAATTTAACAAACCCGTTTCGTGAATCTGTAGGCCCAATTACAAAGTTAGGCAAATCTGTAAATCTGTTAAATCCATATATCTGATCCGTTAGTCTGAAAACTTGTCTGATCTGTGAACTAGTTGATCTGAATTCTGTATGTTTGAACTTGTAAACAAGTTAATATGAAATCTGTTAGTCTGGGGACACAAGGTTAGGAGGGAAATTACTTGTGTCATCTGTTGTTTGGGACCCATATTAGTCAGTAACCCTTTCTGGTATCAAAACTTTGACCCAACAGTAGGTAGGGTCCGGGCACGCTTACTAAACTAATTATAAGCGGTTCATTCTGATAATGGCGAGGGGTGTTGATGCTGCGTTCCAACCGGGTCATGTGCGTGCATGGATCCCGGTCTTCCTCTGAGGATGTAAGACGCCATGACATTTGTAAATAGGTCTGTGTCATTTAAAGGTTGCCACTTTGGGGAGTGATACACCCTTTTGTTGGGCTGGTACATGGTATTTATGTATTAGGGAGCCGATCGCTTGGGGTAGGGTTTTAGGGTACACTTAGTTATGTCTGTTTCTGTTGGTACCGTCTGTTTCTGTTAGGTGGTAACACCTGTCTGTTTCTGCGTGGTACCGTCTGTTCGGGTGGTAAAGACCCATTTACTAGTGTGCACCTAATTCTACATTCTGTTTCCTTAGGGATTAATCTGTTTCTGTTTCTATACCTTATGTTCGGGCGGTAAAGGCCCATTATTAGCATTCTGTTTCTGTCTATTTCTATTGGGGTGGTAATGGCCCATTACTAGCATTCTCTTCTGTGGAAATTATCCTGTTCCCGTTTCTATTTCAGTTTATAAATTGGGGTGACACCTAATCCTGTTATACTAGTATTAGTGCAAAGAGGTGAAAAGTAATATTATTCTATTTCTTCTGTTTAACCTAAGTATATCTGCTGCTCCTGTTATCTCTTATCTAGCTTATTTTCATGTCATTATTATTATTATATGTTCATATGCTGAAAGTCACTAGACTTGCCAGACTTTATGTCTGACCTTGCTTGTTTTCGCCCCTTTTTCTTCTGTTTCCCCCCCAGGTTTCCAAGGAGGGAATACTTTAGCTTAATCCGGATTTCTTCTGCTTGAAGTACTTAAAGTGCTTAAAGTATGGCTTGACTCCTTATGGCAGCTTCTGTGGGGATTATGATTGTAAAAAAACTATGCATTCTGAAGGCTTTTGTACAAGACTGATATTTTTGTACTTGAATTCTGATATTGTGATTTGAAAAGAAGTAACCAAACTTGCTTCGGTTTCTGTTTGTAATAAAGTTATAAGTTTTTCAAGTACCGTTTTATCTGTCTTGTAAATTTCTGTTCTGTCTACTAAAACGCTCCATCAAAGTTAAGGCATTCCCTTTGTGAGTGACCTTAACGGAGGTGAGGTGTTACACTTGGTATCAGAGCTGAAGGTTACCAGATTGGGTAAAGTTTTTGAAAACTATTTTCAAAAAGGTTTTTAAAGGAAATATTTTCAAAAATAAAGCTTATTTTGAGAAACATAATCCCCGAAAGCCATATATCTATCTTTTCAGTTCTCTGTTTTGAATCCTTTTTCTTTCGTTTCAGCATGTCTGGGAATCTTAACCTTCCAGAGGGGGTGCCAATACCTGGCTGGTTCAGGAGGTACTTAGAGACTAGGGCCAATGGTACAGGCCCAGCAGATATTCCTCCCCCAGTGGTAGCGGTACCTCCTCCTCCTCCTCCTCGTGGAAATGCTTTCGCAAAGATGTGTAGAGACTTCAAGGCTATGGGTGGAAAAGACTTCTGTGGAACTGAATCCTTCGTGGCAGCAAGGAACTGGCTGAAGGAGACCGAAGATTTGTTCGTCATTTTCGAGGTAGACGATAGGCAGAAGGTACAATTGGCGGTATGGTTACTCAAGGACGAAGCTTCCTATTGGTGGGAAGTCAGTAACGCCGAGAGGCCAGTTGAAACATGGATGGATTTCAGAACAAGGTTTGAGACGAAATTCCTCTCGCAAGCTGAACGAAGTCTACAACTGGAAAAGTTCTTATCTCTTAAGCAAGGAAGTATGACGGTCAAGGAATACGTCAACCAGTTCAACCAACTGGCTAGGTTCGGACTGGATTTAGTCAACACTCAGCATAAAAAGGCTCTCCGCTTTGTTAAAGGATTGAACGAGCCACTGCACAGTCTAGCCATGACCCATGTACCCATGGGAGCGACTTACGAGAGATTGGTGGACATAGGCACTACTGCACGAGGAAGACAAGGGCAAGGAAGAGGCAAAGAAGGAAGAACGACAGAACAAGAAAGCATGGCCCAAAAAGGAAACACAAAAGAAGATTGAGAAGTCTGAAGATAAGAAGGAGAAAAAGTGCTTTACTTGTGGAAGCTCGACTCATCTGAACAAGGATTGCAGAAAAAGGAAGGGCACTTGCTTCAACTGTGGTGAAATGAGACACTTCACTAGGGACTGCCCGAAAAAAAGAGGGCAAGGGCAGAGGGCAGAACCAACTTCTGGAGGGCAGGCGAACACTCTCGAGGCTAGTGGATAGGATAGAATTAGGAAAACTTTCTGTGGGAGGTTTAATTTCTTTATCTGATTATTGAGTTGAAACTCTTTCTGAATTCTGGCATTTGGATTTTGTAACCGATACTCTGCACTTTAATACTAGTATTGTTTCTGATTCCACAGTAGGCTCAAACCCATAAGGGTTATGACTCATCTGCTTGTGATAGATTGGGGTTTGAGAGATATATGTGTTAGGCGTCAAGTAGGACGCATACATTCTGGGTTTTATCATGCTTAGTTTCCTAAGAATCATTTGGTGATCTGATCTGTACCACTAGTCTGTAAGTATCTGAATATTTCTGATAAGATTAAGATTTCCAGTTTTGACATTGTCTAAAGAGGGTAATCCTCTGGGTATCAATCTGATGTTGATTTCGGTCTTCGGGACCGATACTTAGGGGAATTATTTTCTCAACAAAGGTCTAATGGGAACCAAGTTTTTATTTTTTTTTCTCGCTTCCATCATTCGACTATATCCTATCGATCAAGTCTTCGACCTTTAGATAGGAATCTTATGGATGTAAACATGTGTTTGAGACATGTTATGTTTGATGGTTGCAAGTGGATGCAAGTGGTTGCTAGTGGTTGCTCGTGGATGCATATACACACACTAGGCAATAGATCGGCTCGAAAACACTCTCATACTGCATATGGATATGTGAGCATTTTCAATTTTTGTGGATGCAAAATGGTTGACTCATCACATGGATGTTGCATTTGGATGAATGATTGCGCACACATTTAGAAATGATATGTATCAAATAGGAAAATTGCATACATGTTGGACTCATGGCACTGACATAATTCGCATTAAGGAGGTCAACTGAATCAGTGGACCGCCTGATCTTTGCATTAGATAAGGAACATATACACACACTTTTGCATATGTTCATACAACATTAGAAGTTTTCTAAGGAAAATGGATGCTTGTGGATGATGGTTGAGTAGATGGATGACTGGATGGTAGGACACATTCTTCTTAACTTGAAGATTTCGGGGACGAAATCCTTTAAGGAGGGGAGAATGTAACACCCCGTATTTTCTGTGAACGTATAAGTAACAAATCAGAGAATAATTAAATTATAAAATAAGAATCAAGGGAAACAGGTGGCGCTATTACGTTTGTCTCGGAATTCTGCATGAAATCGAGTCCGAGTTTTCGAAAATCGGAGTTCGTATGACCAAGTTATGACCCTAAGAAGTTTCAGGAATTTGAATAAAATAAAGCAGCTCGAAAATAAAGCCAGAAATTCGAAATTCAAACCCAGAGAAGGCTGGCGGGAAAATTCCCGCCCATATACCCAGGTCGACTGGGGAGTCGAACCCCCCCAACCAGGTCGACTGGAGAGTCGACTGGGGTGTCGACCTCCCCATGACTAGGTCGACTGGGGAGTCGACCTGGGGGTCGACCTGCTCCCGAAACCCAGTTTTTGAACCTGGTTCATTCTGATGTATCCGGTCTCGTTTTCTGTCTAGATTCGTCTGCCTAATCCTATATAAACAGCCCCCTAGCCTCATTTTCTCTACATAATTTCATTTTGTCTATACTCCGTCTCTGTTCTAACTAAGAACAAAAATGGCGTCGCTACTCTGCTGGAATCAAAACTTGGACTGATGCATCTTCTTCCTACCTGAATAGAATTAAAAGATAAATCAAATCTCAAATCAAAGTTTAGAGCCACAACAACAATTAAAGAGGAGTAATTCAGCATTTCTGTATCAACAACAGTTTATTATCCTTTCTTAAAACCACGAAAGGCAAGTAAAGTTATTTTCCGATATAAACTTTAATTATAATTGTTACATGATTGTAAATCTGAATTTGAGGTTGTGTATGTTCTCTTCTAATCTATTTTATTCTGTATCTCTTTCTTCTTTCTGTTCTATAGCCAGGCTACCACGAGCCTGCGCCAAATCTCATAAGAGATTAACGCACAAACGCTAAACTTTGGGACAAATAATGAATGATGGCATAATTGGACATGGCTAATCTGTGATTGAAAGGACATATGTTGTAAACTAGATTTAGATCTATGCATATTCTGTGAATTGGAAGAAGTGGAACCATTGTATGTTAACATGTGACTTGAGACATTGGACGTAACGCATATTTTGAATTAAGATCTGTTATAATTTTAAGTTCTAGATTGTTGGGCATATTGTCTATGTAACGATTCATGACTTGAGATAAAAAGAGAGTATGACTTAAGTGTAAAGATCTATATTAAGATTTGATAACTGTTAAACGTGAATAATATCTAAGTGGGAGATTTTTGAATATATGACACGCATTGAAATCGATGGCTATATTTGGTATAATTTATATGTGAATCTTTTGTTCTAGGCAAGTTTAACTAAATTTGGGACATGTGTTAAATGGTAAATTATGATCCTAATGTGTGCCATGTAAATTCAATGCAAACGTGGGGTATATGATCATATTGTGAATCATGACAACTATTTAGGCATGCAAACTTAGGCCAAATTTATAATTAGGCAAGATATGTCTATGAAAAGGAATGATTAAATCTGTTATATTGCCTAATCTGCAAGTTCTGTTATATTGCCTAATCTGCTAGTTCTGTTATGTTGCCTAATCTGCTAGTTCTGTTATATTGCCTAATCTGCTAGATCTGTTATATTGCCTAATCTGCTAGATCTGTTCATCTGCTAAATCTGTTGAAAACTGAGTATTGAAATTTGAGTATGAATATCTGTAGGCTCGATCTAGAAATTGAGCAAAACTTGTTAATAGAATCTCGAATAATCTGCTGTAACTTGTACAGAAGTTAATTTGTTAAATTAGCATAATTAGTCTGATATTAGCATAGTCTATGAATGAATGCATTGGCTAAACATGAAACATGGCTAACTCGAGGTTAGAATGAGTCTGCGGCGTAATCCTCCCCGGAACTGCCCGGCACATCCAGTGGCCGCAGACAATAGGTTCTAATGTGAGAAGTTAGTCATAATGTGCTTGAAACCCGAGGTTAGACTCAGTTTGCGGCATAAATCTGCCCGGAACCAACCGGCCTAACCAGTGGCCGCAAACTGTCAGTCTAATGTGAGAGGTCTGCGCATTAATTTTTAATTAATACCAGTCTAAGATAAATATGATGTCTAAAACGTGTTGGGTGGATAGGGTTGAACCAATTGGACTAATGAATTTAACAAACCCGTTTCGTGAATTTGTAGGCCCAATTACAAAGTTAGGCAAATCTGTAAATCTGTTAAATCCATATATCTGATCCGTTAGTCTGAAAACTTATATGATCTGTGAACTAGTTGATCTGAACTCTGTATGTCTGAACTTATAAACAAGTTAATCTGAAATCTGTTAGTCTGGGGACACAAGGTTAGGAGGGAAATTACTTGTGTCATCTGTTGTTTGGGACCCATATTAGTCAGTAACCCTTTCTGGTATCAAAACTTTGACCCAACAGTAGGTAGGGTCCGGGCACGCTTACTGAACTAATTATAAGCAGTTCATTCTGATAATGGCGAGGGGGTGTTGATGGTGCGTTCCAACCGGGTCATGTGCGTGCATGGATCCCGGTCTGCCTCTGAGGATGTAAGACACCGTGACATCTGTAAATAGGTCTGTGTCATTTAAAGGTTGCCACTTTGGGGAGTGATACACCCTTTTGTGGGGCTGGCACAGGGTATTTATGTATTAGGGAGCCGATCGCTTGGGTTAGGGTTTTTGGGTACACTTAGTTCTATCTATTTCTGTTGGTACCGTCTGTTTCTGTTGGGTGGTAACACCTGTCTGTTTCTGCATGGTACCGTCTGTTCGAGTGGTAAAGGCCCATTTACTAGTTTACACCTAATTCTACATTCTGTTTCCGTAGGGATTAATCTGTTTCTGTTTTTGTTTCTGTACCTTCTGTTCGGGCGGTAAAGGCCCATTATTCTGTTTCTGTCTGTTTCTGTTGGGGTGGTAAAGGCCCATTACTAGCATTCTCTTATGTGGAAATTATCCTATTCCCGTTTCTGTTTCAGTTTAGACATTGGGGTGACACCTAATCCTGTTATACTAGTATTAGTGCAGAGAGGTGAAAAGTAATATTATTCTATTTCTTCTGTTTAACCTGAGTATATCTGCTGCTCCTATTACTGTTATCTCTTATCCAGCTTATTTTCATGTCATTATTATTATTATATATTCATATGCTGAAAGTCGCTGGACTTGCCAGACTTTATGTCTGACCTTGCTTGTTTTCGCCCCTTTTTCTTCCGTTTCCCCCCCAGGTTTCCAAGGAGGGAATACTTTAGCTTAATCCGGATTTCTTCTGCTTGAAGTACTTAAAGTGCTTAAAGTATGACTTGACTCCTTATGGCAGCTTCTGTGGGGATTATGGTTGTAAAAAAACTATGCATTCTGAAGGCTTTTGCACAAGACTGATATTTCTGTACTTGAATTCTGATATTGTGATTTGAAAAGATGTAACCAAACTTGCTTCGGTTTTTGTTTGTAATAAAGTTATAAAATTTTCAAGTACCGTTTTATCTGTCTTGTAAATTTCTGTTCTGTCTACTAAAACGCTCCATCAAAGTTAAGGCATTCCCTTTGTGAGTGACCTTAACGGAGGTGGGGTGTTATAACCGGTCTCTCCGTATTGACGACAGAAAAATGGTCAAAACTTTGATGGTCTGTGATTTAACTATCAAAGAAAAACACATGTGCAAACAACGATATTATTTCCAGATGGGAATTTTATCGATCAACCATCATTTAACATTTATCTCTTTAGTTCATTAATTTACTTATCTCCTGTTTCCATATATTCTAAATTCTTATTTTCTATTATCAGAAAACATTTCTGATTCTTATTTGGAAAACATTTCCAAAACTCCTTCATTGGATTTAAACTGATGTTTAAATCAAACATCGCCATGCCAACTCAAACCATTTCACTCATTAACTAAATTCACTTAACCATCATTCACTATCAAACCTTACCATTCCTTAGTTAAGAAGGAAGTCAATCAAGTTGGGGTATAATTACCTCTGAGACCTTAACTGAACAACGTTTTAACTTCGAAATAGTCAAAGTTTAACTTTTAGATCTTTAACAAACTTCCTTACGTAACTCTCTTTCGAATAAATCTCTATTCGATAACTCTTTCCTTCGAATAAACTATATTCGATAATCTCTCTTCTTCGAATAACCTATATTCGAATAACTCTATTCAATTAACACTATTCGATTAACTCTAATCTATTTATTCTTATCAGTTAGCTCTATTTGATTAACTAAATTCTATTAACTCTATTTGATTAACTCTATTGGATTAACTCTATTTGATTTACCCTACTAGATTAACTCTAACTAATTTACTCTTATCAATTAACTCCTTTCGAATAAACTATATTCGATTAACTCCTTTCGAATAACTAATATTCGATTAACTTCTTTCGAATAACTAATATTTGATAATTCCTTTCGAATAACTAATATTCAATTAACTCCTTTCGAATAACTAATATTCGATTAACTCCTTTCGAATAACTCCTTTCGAATAACTCCTCTCGAATAACTAATATTCGATTAACTCCTTTCGAATAACTAATATTCGATTAACCCCTTTCGAATAAACTAATATTCGACTAACTCCTTTCGAATAACTAATATTCGATTAACTCCTTTCGAATAAACTAATATTCGATTAACTCCTTTCGAATAACTAATATTCAATTAACTCCTTTCGAATAACTAATATTCGATTAACTCCTTTCGAATAAACTATATTCGAATAACTCTAATCCGACTAACTCTAATTCAATTAACTCTATTCGATATAACAAATATTCGACTAACTCTTGTTCGATTAACTCTATTCGAGTAACTCTAGATCGATTTAACTCTAATCAATTAACTCTAACCGATTAACTCTAACTGGTAAACTCTAACTTATTAACTCTAACTGATTAACTCTAACTCTAATCGATTAACTCTAACTCTAATCGATTAACTCTAACTGATTAACTCTAACTGGTTAACTCTAACTGATTAACTCTAACTGGTTAACTCTAGCTGATTAACTCTATCTGGTTATCTCTAACTCTAATCGATTAACTCTAACTCTAATCGATTAATTCTAACTCTAATCGATTAACTATAATTCGATTAACTCTTATTGATTTACTCCTTCTCGATTTATTTAAATTAATCGATTAACTCTAACTCTATTTGATTGACACATTTTGATTAACTCTACTTCCATATTCAGTTTCAAATATCGATGTTGAAATCGATTCTTACTTCTCTATATAAGTCCTGACGTATATATTCTATTTATCCAGTGATAAATATTTTATTTAATTTATAAAATATTATTTATAAATTAATCTTCTCAATCTATCAGTTAGAACAGATTCTATTTAAACTCTTTGCTTTAAACCCATATCATGTTATACCCGTGTGCGAAGCACAGGTCTAAACTTTCCTGATGTAAAATTCTATTCATTTGCCAAATATCTCCTTATATTACATTCTTTTCATTTCCCAATAAATCCCTTTTATAACTCTATTTAATTTCTAAATAAATATTTCCCTTTTATAACTCTATTTATTTTACAAATAAATATTCTTTTCCAATCCTATTTATTTAACAAATAAATATTTTCTTTTCAATTCTATTTGTAAATGTTATACAAATATTCCCTTTCCAAATCTATTTGTAAATGGTTTACAAATATATCCTTTTCATTTCTATTTGTAAATGGTTTACAAATATACCCTTTTCATTTCTATTTGTTAATGGTTTACCAATTTATACTTTTCATTTCTATTTGTAAATGGTTTACAAATATACCCTCCCTTTTCATTTCTATTTGTTAACGGTTTACAAATATACCCTTTTCATTTCTATTTGTAAATGGTTTACAAATACATCCTTTTCATTTCTATTTGTTAATGGTTTACAAATACATCCTTTTCATTCCTATTTGTAAATGGTTTACAAATATATCCTTTTCACTTCTATTTGTAAATGGTTTACAAATATACCCTTTTCATTTCTAATTGTTAATGGTTTACAAATATATCCTTTTCATTTCTATTTGTAAATGGTTTACAAATATATCCTTTTCATTTCTATTTGTAAATGGTTTACAAATATATCATTTTCATTAAATTCTTTGATTTTATAAATATTTTCTTTTATAAATTCCTTTTTATAAAATCCTTTGATTTTATAAATATTCTATTTCAATACACAGTTTTGAAATTTCCCTTTTCATTCCAATATTCCTTTTGATATTCAACGGTACCAAATAACAGTGATCGGTATCATTCAAACACACCTAATCCACAACAGATTATATATCACATCATATATTACAATATATGAACAAAACAATATTTTATATATTGAGGAACCCATTTGGGTCCCTCCAACGTGTTTTCCTGCATCACAGATGTTAAACAATATAATTAACATCGATTTCATTTCAATATGAAATATTCTGTTAAACAGAATCAATATTTGATTAACGATTTATATATATATATATCGTTATCTAATTTCAACCAATACAAGCAATTCAACCAAACAGTTAACACACAACAATCAATAGATAATTATCAGTTCTAAGAATACGTTATAAAATTATAACTGTTCAAAGTTGTTGAGTTTTACTCACTTTGGCAGTTCATCGTTAAAGAACGATAAACTGTTTATTTGATTTGAATCAAACAATTTATTTCACCATAAATTCAAACGAGCTCCAATCCCCTCCCAGTCAGTTCCATTGGGTAGTGTCCGCCTATACGATTGGATCTTGTTTCGCTGAAAACCGATATCGTATGATAAATTTATTCTCCTTACAAGTTATACAAATAATTTAAACTATAATTAAATTAATTAAATTAACCATTGGGCCTCACCCTTATTCTGTCCCGGCCCACCCAAATTCAAAAGCCCAGACCCGTATGTCTTCTTTCCCAAATTCGAACATGAGCTTCCTAGTATTCATCATTCTCACAGCCGATCTCTTGGCTTCCAACATCTCTTTTTTCACTCCATGAAACTCCAAACCAAAGATACCACTCAATTCCTCTCCACAATTCCTTCACTTCTATCACCGAAATGATAAGCTCGCACCCACAATCCTCCTCGCGTCGAGATACAGTTTACAGCAGGTCAACTAAAACATCGACATTTTTATTTATAGAAATTTCCCAAAAACTCAACACAAGTGCGGTTTTACTCTCTCCATCCAAAGATTAACTCAAAATCGATCATTACTCCCTAAATCCTTCATCGTGATCAACCCTAACTCACGTTGTACATAGGACAGCGACGCAGACTTCCTTCGAACTCAAGGAAAATCACACCAGATCGAAGCATAGGTTGATACAAGTTCAAAACTATATACATTTCGATTTGTAGGATTTTATTTGGATTATCTTGGATTTTAGAAAGAGGTCATTTACTGTAAAAATGAAAAAAACGACGGCGGACCAATTTTGGCCAGAGGAAATGAGGAAGTTAGGTTTAGTGTTTGGGTATTTATAGCTTTTTAGTTTGATTGTTGTGGAGCTTTGAAGGCCACGCATTTGAGAAGGGGAGATGCGGCTGAGAAGAGATGGGACGTGGGTTCTGTTTTGACCGTATGGAATTAATTTAAGGGATGGATTTTTCTCATGAAACTTCTTTTCTCCCCTCCCAAAGTTTATATATGCGTTGAGACTGAAATAAAAATATAGTCGGCTTCAGTGAGGTGCCACGATCCCGAAAATATAAAAATATCGGTAGGTTAACTTTATATTGTGAAATCCCAAAATATTGATATAGGGTGTAAAACACTCCAAATAAAAAGTTGCGTATTTAATTAATTAAAAATTAAAATAAAATTCTAAAAATTAAATTATCACTACGTCTCAAAAGAATCTTGTCTAAATTCGAAATCGGTATCTAGTTATATCGAATAAACCGTTACGGTGGATAAATGATTCTATAGCGTCTATTTTAAAATTTGATTTGGACATAAATCAAAATCTATACAATGAAATCCCGATTTTTCTCTTCCATTAGAAAAATATACTTCACCAGCTCCGAATGTATCTTGTTTCACGGAAATCCGATTTAAAACGGACCCTGTACATTCAGTTGAAGTTCGAATCGCCAAATAGCGAACTACAGCGCCATTTCGAGCTCGATTTTAATTATAATATAATTATACGTTCAAACTGTCGTTCAAATAATATATTCGTCATTCTAATTCAATTCTAAGCCGAATTAAATTCTTTGAATTGTCCAGTTCACATTATATTGTCAATTCACAATTTCTGATTATTTCAGAAATTAAATATATTATTCTATTATTTATTTTAATTAAATATTCACTATTATTTAATTAAACAACCTTTAAATTTCGAAACCATCATTTTAAATAATTAAATTAATTAATTATTCGACCGAAAAAATACGGGTCGTTACATTCTTCCCCACTTAAAATAATTTCGTCCTCGAAATTGCTAAGGTAGAAAACGAACCCTACTAACTGGATTAAAAAT
Organism: Allium sativum; assembly: GCA_030737875.1. Taxonomy (NCBI): domain Eukaryota; kingdom Viridiplantae; phylum Streptophyta; class Magnoliopsida; order Asparagales; family Amaryllidaceae; genus Allium; species Allium sativum. The sequence goes on along the minus strand of CM060919.1, from coordinate 724,135,266 downwards.
TACTCGTTCACTTCTTAACTTCAGTTTCAACTGAACCAATTAATTCCAATTAAATACTATTTTATTTCTATTAACGAATATTTTCAAAAATCCTGAAAATTTTCTAACACCTGAAATTTTCGAAAAATTTCGCCAGTACCTCCTTTGTACTGGTCAATCGGTACAACTACAACTCGCCTCTCTAGGCCATCTCTAACCCAAAAGAAAATCAAACAGCCAAGCGACTTGCCAAATCGGCTCATAAATCTCATGCTTATACCAAATATAAACTTGTACCTTTTTGTCGGGCATATCAAATTTATCACTTCCATCTGCCGTTAATTCAGCATATACCAATGTTATCCCAACCAAACTCCAATCAATTCATTCTCAAACCAAATCATTCGCTTATACCTAAGTCGAATTCCATTCAAACTTAATATCAATTTCAAACTCTTAACTCATCAACTTAATTCCATTCCAGATTATTCTATAATCCAATCCAGTTTTATTTAACTTAGTTCAAGTTAAAATTTTAATTTATTTGTTTATTTTTACTATCTCCATCTATTTAACTTCACAAGTTAAATTTAAAATTCCAGAATTTAAATTCCTGGGTTTATTTCAATTTCATTTTGAAATCATAATAACAATTCAAAACATTTGAATTCCTTGAATAACTTGTTTTCTCAAAACACTCTAAAAACAAAATCTTTGGTAGAAATCCGTCACTTAGCAACTCGAAAATGAACACTAATGATGCAGCTGTCATCATCAGAATTTATTTTCCAGCGATCGAAGTGAGTTCCATACTATATCACTTTCAAAACCATTTCTAAACACTTTCATTTTGAAATCCATTTCAAAAAATCCTTTTTAATGCTTGTAACAAATTTAAAATCTCCCACGATTTTAAAATTCACATATATTTAATCCAATTCCATTTATAAACACTTCTCCAACTTTTAATTTCAATTCTGATTCTAAATTCAGATTTATTTCATCTTATTTCATATATTATATTCAGATGAATTTTGATTGGTTATTTACGCAACCATTCCAATTATAATCTTACTCGATTATAATAACAACCAATATATCCAATATATTATAATTCCAATATATATATTTTCTCTATATCAAAATATACTTTGGGTAAAATTATTTTTATTTACCCTCTTTTCAAAACATATCATGTCGACCCATCATATTCGAGTGTTTATAAACTCCTACCGATACAGTGGATCAAACTGATCGACCAGAACCCATAAACAATTCAACCAATAAATCTACTTAATATAAAATCATTTTAATATCAAATAACAAATACGTTCACTCTAATATATACACTCAACTCAATCTAGAGTATTGCTAACCCCATTTCTACTGAGTCATGCGATAGAGCCAAGGTAATTCAGTTAACCTTAAGCTCTGATACCAACTGTAACGTCCCGGAAAAAGGTCAATCTTGGTTATCCGGTATACAACACATATCGAACATCCATGGATCGAAAATACCGGTAGTTAATGAAAGAAATTAGAGGGTGAGGATAGATAAGATAGAAACTTAGAATAGAAGAAGAAGAACATACAACATCAGAGTAATCACGAATCTCACAGCGGAATGAATAAATATATTTCATAACGTAACTTTGAAATATAAATCAGTACTTGAATATACATATCATTTCCAAAGTACAACACTTACAACACAGCGAAAAAACCATAGCTATATAATTCTGAAGCCTCCTGCTCCAGCTCTTCAAGTATTTGTAAATCCCGACTACTTGACTGCCCGTACAAAATTGGGCACCCAAGAGTTTAGGGAAAACAAAACAAAATAAACTCCGGGTCAGTCATGTGACTGGTGTGAGTAAACTCAAATTATTTGATTTAACTTTCAAAATTCTTTTGAAACAAAGGATAATCATAAGACCGATACACACATAAAAACGGATGGTTTTTACCTTATGATAACCCAAATCATTAGTAAAACAATATTATTTTGATATTATAATAATGTCTAAGACAAGTAATATCAATCTAGTGGACACGCTTGCATCTAACGTTCTACATATATAATATACAATCAAAACCGCGGGCTCTTGTTTGGGGAATGGATTCCAACTATGACAAGGTATGGATCCACCTTCCGCTCAGTGTACTCTAGAAGCGATACACTGGGGTTCAATAAGAACATCTTGCAACTCGGCCATACATGACCGACCACTCATTTCGCTTGAGTGTATCGAATATATTGTCACCTTATAGTTGGTAAACCAACATAACCATTCCCGAGAGATACATAATTGAAAGAAGTAACAAATATGAATATTCTCTAGATGTTGACAATATACCCTACTTGGTTGCGAACCACTTAGCCATATTGCCTGCCCGATTTTTGTCATTTCCCAGTTGATGAGGCTCGAGGTCAAAACGTATCTTTTAACAGATCACTCCTCCGTTTACTTTGAATGCCACATCGTTATACCCGTCAAATCACAAATTGATTTCCCCAAAAATACCACGGGTATAAGCTAAGAAAAACGAATTCCTCCGCCACCAACGTAAATACGTTTGAAATGATCAACTAACGTGATCTACCAGATATACTCTGTCAACATCCGTCCATTCAAGTTGTCCTGGGACTGGACAAACCGAAGGCACTATTCCATACATCCATCCTAGGCAATCTCTACCTAGGACTTATACAACATCCCTTGCACTTTACTCTATCTTCAATTTGTTTTCGATCTATTTGATTCAAAACGCTAACGCCCATACGGAGTGGTTCTTTGGATAAGAATCCAACCGGTCTCTCCGTATTGAGGACGGAAAAATGGACAAAACTTTGATGGTCTGTGATTTAACTATCAAAGAAAAACACGTGTGCAAACAACGATATTATTTCCATATGGAAATTTTATTGTTCAATCATCATTTAACATTTATCTCTTTAGTTCATTAATTTACTTATCTCCTGTTTGCATATATTCTAAATTCTTATTTTCTATTATCAGAAAACATTTCTGATTCTTATTTGGAAAACATTTCCAAAACTCCTTCACTGGATTTAAACTGATGTTTAAATCAAACATCGCCATGCCAACTCAAACCATTTCACTCATTAACTAAATTCACTTAACCATCATTCACTATCAAACCTTACCATTCCTTAGTTAAGAAGGAAGTCAATCAAGTTGGGGTATAATTACCTCTCAGACCTTAACTGAACAACGTTTTAACTTCGAAATAGTCAAAGTTTATCTTTTAGATCTTTAACAAACTTCCTTACGTAACTCTCTTTCGAATAAATCTCTATTCGATAACTCTTTCCTTCGAATAAACTATATCCGATAATCTCTCTTCTTCGAATAACCTATATTCGAATAACTCTATTCAATTAACACTATTCGGTTAACTCTAATCGATTTACTCTTATCAGTTAGCTCTATTTGATTAACTCAATTCTATTAACTCTATTTGATTGACTCTATTGGATTAACTCTATTTGATTTACCCTACTGGATTAACTCTAACTAATTTACTCTTATCAATTAACTCCTTTCGAATAAACTATATTCGATTAACTCCTTTCGAATAACTAATATTCGATTAACTCCTTTCGAATAACTAATATTCAATAACTCCTTTCGAATAACTAATATTCGATTAACTCCTTTCGAATAACTAATATTCAATTAACTCCTTTCGAATAACTAATATTCGATTAACTCCTTTCGAATAACTAATATTCGATTAACTCCTTTCGAATATGTAATGACCCGCATTGGCAGAGGTATTATAATTTATTTATTTAATTATATAAATAGTGATATAGTGAATTAAATGGTCGTGGAAATAAATAATAATGAATATTTAATTAAAATAATAAATTAAATAATATAATTAATTCTGAAATAATCAGAATTGGCTGAAATGACGATATGGTGTGAACTGAATCATCTGTGATATTTAATTCAGTTTAGAATTTGAATTAGAATAACGAATATATTATATAAACGACAGTTTGAACGTATAATTATATAATAATTAAAATAGAGCGCGTAACGACGCTGCAATTCGCTATTTGGCGATTTGAACTTCAACTGAATATACAGGGTTCGTTTTAAATCGGATTTCTGTGAAACAAGAAACGTGTGGAGCTGGTGGAGTATATCTTTCTATTGGAAGAGAAAAATCAGGATTCCGTCGTGTAGATTTTGATCTATGTCCAAATCAAATTTCAGAAAAGTCGCTGTGGAATTCGTTTATAATTTGCGACGCTTTATATACGTTATAAATGAATTTTCAGTATAAACTGAATATCGAGATAATCTGGAATCTGAGATATCAAGCTATAAATTCTGATATGATATTCTAGAGCTGTACGATATCATATGTGAATATATACGATAATATTAATTTATTAATATTTAATTTAATTATATTTAAATATATTTATTTATTTAAATGGGTCATTCAGAGCTTTAAAAATAGCTGGTTTTGCAGACGAAGTCAGAATTCGACGAAACTAATTTTGTTAGATCCGCAATGTCAAATAGTTGTTAGATTCCAAGTTTGGTGATTTTTAGAGTCACTGTGTGGCCGCACGGATTTTTAGAGTGAGAAACAGTCAGTATTTTGACGGTTAAAAATACACTGTGTGAGCATACGGAGTCGGAATTCGACGAAACCAGTTTCGTTGGGACCGTAATGTTGAACTCTAGCTACATGTCCAGTTTCGTGATTTTTGGGTGTCGTGTGTGATCACACAAATTTTTAGAAGGCGAAATTTATATTTAAAACTAAAATATCTAAGTGTGTGAACCTTAGCGAGCCAACCATTCACATTTTCAGCCACACAACAAAATTTCGTCCCCCTATAAAATCAAATATAAGCCGCCACTTCCTCTTTTCTTCATTCTCAGCAAAAACGCAAGCAATATCCAAAGTAAGAAAATCAAAATCAAATCAAAACAATATCCATAAATCTGGAGATAAATATATTTAGACTCAGCATTGATAAAGCTTCGATCCTATGTAGTTTTTGGGTTGTTCGAACTCGTTTCTGTCGCTGGTTCGTTTGGGACGTCGGCTAGGGTTAGGGTTCGAGAGGGAGATGAGCATTAATGCACCGAATTGATGATAGTTTTGGGATGAGGAGGTAAAACCGCATGTTGTCTACCTTTTTGGGAATTTTCTGAAGCAAAAACCGTCGCTCAAATTGTTGTTCATCGCGGGAAAATTGCCTGGGAATTTGAGGCGCGGTGCTGAGCGCGAGTTGGAGCTCTGAGGGTCGGTTGAATGGAGAACGAGATGAGGAAATGTTTTGAAGTCTCGGTGGTTGGATTCATGGCTTGTGGAGGGAGATGGGTATTTCCGTTCGGTTGTAAATGGTGGAGGATGTTGCCTGTAGTCGCAACCTTCATTTGGAGGAGAAGGAGTACGTGGATACGGGTTTGAACAGGTCTGGGCTTTAGCAAGTGAGGGTAGGCCGGGAAATTCAAAGTTAAGGCCCATTTAAAAATAAATCAAGCTTTATTTGGATTTAAATATGTACTTACTTGTTAATGCAATATCTTCGTCATACGATACCAGATTAACGAACCGTAAGTTGCGTTGGGATCGTATGTACGAGAGCAACACCATGGAACTGACTAGAAGTCCATCAGAGCTCGTTACAATTTATCGCAAAATAAATTGTCCGTCTGAACCAAATCGAGCGATGGTTATCGTTATTAACGATGATCGTCCAATGTGAGTAAATCTCACTAACTCTGAACAGTTTATATTTTCATGTTGTATTCTTAGAACTGTTAAATATTGGCTGATTGACTGTGTGTTTACTGTTTGATTGAACTGCTAGTCAGTTAGTTGAATTTCTATATTGATTCTGATTAACAGAATATATCATATAGTGATGTTGATGATATTGTGTAACATCTGTGGATGCAGGGAAACAGGTTGGGGGGACCCAACTGGGTTCCTCAATATATAAATACTGTTTTGTTTTATATATTGTGTTATACGATGTGATATGAAATTTGTTGATTATTTTATATGTGTGAATGATACTGATCATTGTTGTATGGTATGTTACATACCATAACATACCGGAATGGTGGAAAAGGGAACTTTCAAAATGAATATTGAAAATAGATTATTTATAACAATCAAAGGATTTTATAAAAGAGATAATATTTATAATAATCAAAGGAGATTTTATAAAAGGAATTATTTATAAATGGAATATTTATAAATAGAAATTTATTTATAAATGGATTATTTATAAATAGAAAATACTTAGAAATGAAACCCTAAAGGAATTATTTGCAAACCATTTGCAAATAGATTAGAACGAGAAATGTTTGTAAACCATTTACAAATCAATCAGAAAGAGAAATGTGGTTTACAAATCAATTAGAAAGAGAAATGTTTGTAAACCATTTACAAATGGAATCGAAGAGGAATATTTGTAAAACCTTTACGAATGAAATCGAAAAGGAGGTATTTGTAAAACCATTTACAAACAGAATTAAAAAGGAAATATTTAGAAAGTAAATAGAGTTATAAAAAGGAAATTTGTTTATAACTGAATAGGATGTTATAAAAAGGATGTTATAAAAAGGAAATCATTTGTAAAGTGAAGAACCGTTACTAAAAGTAAATCTTTATAAATGAATAGTTTATTCGAAGGGAATTAATCAAATATGGTATTCGAAAGTTAGTAAATCGAATATGTTATTCGAAAGGGGTTAGTCGAGTCGAATTAGTTATTCGAATAGAGTTAAATAAATAAGAGTTATTCGAATAGAGTTAAATAAATAAGAGTTATTCGAATAGAGTTAAATAAATAAGGGTTATTCGAATTAGTTATTCGAATAGAGTTAAACACATAGGAGTTATCGATTATAGTTTAATCGAAAGGAGTTATCGATTATAGTTTAATCGAAAGGAGTTAAGTAAAAAGAGTAAATCGATTAGGGTTAAATAAATAGAGTAAATCGAATTTAGTTTATTTGAAGAAAGGTTGATCGAATCTAGTTATGCGTAAGAGAGATTATCAAATATAGTTATTCGAAGGGAGGAGTTATCGAATAGAGATGTATTCGAACGAGAGTCACGTAAGGAAGTGTTAAAGAGTTAAAAGATGAACTTACCTTATTTCGAGATTTGAAATGTTGTTTAGTTAAGGTCTGAGAGGTAGTTATACCCCAACTTGATTGACTTCGTTTTTAATTTAGAAATGGTTAAGGTTCGAGAGTGAAAGTAGTTAAGTGTATTTAGTGAATAAGTATAGTAGTTTGAGTTGTCGTAGCAATGTTGATTTAAACATCTATTTAAATCCAAGTAAAGAAGATTTGGAAATGTTTTCCAAATAGAATCAGAAACATAATCAAATATTGAAATAGGAAATATGAATATATATATATATATGTATGATTGATGATTTATTAATAGAATTTCCATTTGGAAGTAATATCGTTGGTTGCACACATGTTTTTCTTTGATGGTTAAATCACAGACAATCGAAGTTTTGACCATTTTAACGTTGTTAATATGGAGAGACCGGTTGGATTATTATCCAAAGAACCACTCTGTATTGGCATAAGCGTTGCGAATCATATATGCCAAAGAAAATTGAAGACGGAGTAAAGTGCAAGGGCTATTGTATAAGTCTTAGATAACAGTGTCTAAGATGGATATATTGAATAGTACCTTCGGTTCATCCTGTTCCTGGATGACTTGTATGGATGAATGTCTGACAGAGTATTTCCAGAAAGGTCACGTACATTGATTTCTTCAACCGTACCAAGAGTGGAAGCGGAGAAGGAAACTTCTTTAGCTAACACGTAATGTACTGTTGTAGACGTAAATTAGTGATTTTCGATGGATCTGACAATGTGGCATTCAAAGCGAATCTGATGTGATGATGAAGCGTAACCTCAAGCCTCATCAACCGGTAAATGACAGAAATCAGGCAGGCATCAGGGCTATGTAGGTCGCACCTATTAGGGTGTATAATCACCTGATCTAGAGTTTCATTTACTTCATAAAAATCTATTGTCGATGCTGTCCCATTCAGGAAACGGTTGTTGATCTCAACCGTTGGCGATATACATTCGATACACTCAAGTGAAATGAGTGGTCGGTCATGTGTGGCCGGGTTGCAAGATGTTCTTGTTGAACCCAGTGTATTCCTCTCTAGAGGTACACTAGCGAAAGGTGGTTCCATACCTGGTCATAGTTGGAAATCTATTACCCAATACATGCTTGCGGTTTTGATTGTATACTATATATGTAGAACGTGAGATGAAAGCGTTTCTGCTAGATGATTATTATATTGTGGTTGATAGACATTATTATAATATCAAAAGGTTTTTGATATAAAGATAATTTGGATTCTCATAAGGGAAAAACCCGTTCCGTTATACGGCGTGGTCTTATGAGATATCGTTTACTTGTTCAAACTGTTTTAAACTGTTTTACTCATACCAGTCCCATGACTGATCCGGAGTTTATTTTGTTTTGTTTTCCCTAAACTCTTGTGTGCCCAATTTTGTATGGGCAGTCAAGTAGTCGGGATTTACAGATATACTGGAAAAGCTTGGAGCAGGAGGCTTCAGGATTATATAGCTATAGTTATTTCAGCTGTGTTGTACTTTGATAATGATATATATTCAAGTACAGATGTATATTTCAAGTTATGTTATATATATTATATGTTATTCGTTCCGCTGTGAGGTTCATGTTACTCTGATGTTGTGTTCTTCTTCTTCTTCTACTCTAAGTTTCTATCTTATCTTTCCTCACCCTCTAATTTCTTTCATTAATGACCCGTATTTTCGATCCCTGGATGTTCGATATGTGTTGTATATCGGATAACCAAGATTTTCAAAAACCCGGGTCATTACAGAATAACTAATATTCGATTAACTCCTTTCGAATAACTAATATTCGATTAACGCCTTTCGAATAAACTAATATTCGATTAACTCCTTTCGAATAACTAGTATTCAATTAACTCCTTTCGAATAAGCTAATGTTTGATTAACTAATATTCGATTAACTCCTTTCGAATAACTAATATTCGATCAACTCCGTTCGAATAAACTATATTCGAGTAACTCTAATTCGACTAACTCTAATTCAATTAACTCTATTCGATATAACAAATATTCGACTAACTCTTGTTCGATTGACTCTATTCGAGTAACTCTCGTTCGATTTAACTCTAATAGATTAACTCTAACTGATACTTGTAAATGGTTTACAAATACATCCTTTTCATTTCTATTTGTTAATGGTTTACAAATACATCCTTTTCATTCCTATTTGTAAATGGTTTACAAATATATCCTTTTCATTTCTATTTGTAAATGGTTTACAAATATACCCTTTTCATTTCTAGTTGTTAATGGTTTACAAATATATCCTTTTCATTTCTATTTGTAAATGGTTTACAAATATATCCATTTCATTTCTATTTGTAAATGGTTTACAAATATATCCTTTTCATTAAATTCTTTGATTTTATAAATATTTTCTTTTATAAATTCCTTTTTATAAAATCCTTTGATTTTATAAATATTCTATTTCAATACACAGTTTTGAAATTTCCCTTTTCATTCCAATATTCCTTTTGGTATTCAACGGTACCAAATAACAGTGATCGGTATCATTCAAACACACCTAATCCACAACAGATTATATATCACATCATATATTACAATATATGAACAAAACAGTATTTTATATATTGAGGAACCCAGTTGGGTCCCTCTAACCTGTTTTCCTGCATCACAGATGTTAAACAATATAATTAACATCGATTTCATTTCAATATGAAATATTCTGTTAAACAGAATCAATATTTGATTAACGATTTATATATATATCGTTATCTATAATTTCAACCAATACACAAGCAATTCAACCAAACAGTTAACACACAACAATCAACAGATAATTATCAGTTCTAAGAATACGTTGAAAAATTATAACTGTTCAGAGTTGGTGAGTTTTACTCACTTTGGCAGTTCATCATTAAAGAACGATAAACTGTTTGTTTGATTTGAATCAAACAATTTATATTCCCATAAATTCAAACGAGCTCCAATCCCCTCCCAGTCAGTTCCATTGGGTAGTGTCCGTCCACACGATTCTAACGGATCTTGTTTCGCTGAAAACCGATATCGTATGATAAAGTTATTCTCCTTACAAGTTATACAAATAATTTAAACTAGAATTAAATTAATTAAATTAACCATTGGGCCTCACCCTTATTCTCTCCCGGCCCACCCAAATTCAAAAGCCCAGACCCGTATGTCTTCTTTCCCAAATTCGAACATGAGCTTCCCAGTATTCATCATTCTCACAGCCGATCTCTCGGCTTCCAACATCTCCTTTTTCACTCCATGAAACTCCAAACCAAAGATACCGTTCAATTCCTCTCCACAATCCCTTCACTTCCATCACCGAAATGGTAAGCTCGCACCTACAATCCTCCTCGCGTCGAGATGAAGTTCACAGCAGGTCAACTAAAACATCGACATTTTTATTTACAGAAATTTCACAAAAACTCAACACAAGTGCGGTTTTACTCTCTCCATCCAAAGATTAACTCAAAATTGATCATTACTCTCTGAATCCTTCACCGTGATCAACCCTAACTCACGCTGTACATAGGACAACGATGCAGACTTCCTTCGAACTCAAGGAAAATCACACCAGATCGAAGCATAGGTTGATACAAGTTCAAAACTATATACATTTCTATTTGTAGGATTTTATTTGGATTATCTTGGATTTTAGAAAGAGGACATTTACTGTAAAAATAAAAATAAAATGATGGCGGACCAATTTTGACCAGTGGAAATGAGGAAGTTAGGTTTAGTGTTTGGGTATTTATAGCTTTTTGGTTTGATGTTGTGGAGCTTTGAAGGCCACGCATTTGAGAAGGGGAGATGCGGCTGAGAAGAGATGGGACGTGGGTTCTGTTTTGACCGTGTGGAATTAAGTTAAGGGATGGATTTTTCTCATGAAACTTCTTTTCTCCCCTCCCAAAGTTTATGTATGCGTTGAGACTGAAATAAAAATATAGTCGTGTTCAGTGAGGTGCCACGATCCCGAAAATATAAAAATATCGGTAGGTTAACTTTATATTGTGAAATCCCAAAATATTGATATAGGGTGTAAAACACTCCAAATAAAAAGTTGCGTATTTAATTAATTAAAAATTACAATAAAATTTTAAAAATTAAATTATCACTACGTCTCAAAAGAATCTTGTCTAAGTTCGAAACCCGTATCTAGTTATATCGAATAAACCGTTATGGTGGATAAACGATTCTATAGCGACTATTTTAAAATTTGATTTGGACATAAATCAAAATCTACACAATGAAATCCCGATTTTTCTCTTCCATTAGAAAAATATACTTCACCAGCTCCGAACGTTTCTTGTTTCACGGAAATCCGATTTAAAACGGACCCTGTACATTCAGTTGAAGTTTGAATCGCCAAATAGCGAAATGCAGCGCCATTTCGAGCTCGATTTTAATTATAATATAATTATATGTTCAAACTGTCATTCAAATAATATATTCGTCATTCTAATTCAATTCTAAGCCGAATTAAATTCTTTGAATTGTCCAGTTCACATTATATTGTCAATTCACTATTTCTGATTATTTCGGAAATTAAATATATTATTCTGTTATTTATTTTAATTAAATATTCACTATTATTTAATTAAACAACCTTTAAATTTCTAAACCATCATTTTAAATAATTAAATTAATTAATTATTTGACCAAAAAAATATGGGTCGTTACATCAATGTTCAACATCTGAAACCATTCTTGGAGTTGCCCACTGATTGAGGGAAGGAGCTCATGATTCTTCATGAGCCATGCTACATCAAGTAAGAAAGTTAAGTTTAACCATCCTTTGTAAAAATGTAAATATTTCTCTTTCTTCACTCATTGTGTCATGCATTGACTGTGGGGACACAGTCGAAATCAAGTGTGGAGGGAGTCTCATTTTCGTTTTGTTTTTCATAGTTTAATTTTGCATTTTTTCCCTTTTCTTTGAAAAAAAATCAAAACCAAAAAGAAAAGAAAAAGGTTTGCATTTCTATTTACTTTTAAATATGACACAATGAAGTAAATATACATTTTTGGTTGTACGATTTTTTTTTTTGGAAAATCACTTTTCTTAAGGGATAAAAGGAAAGTTTGAATTATGAGCAAAATTTAATGTAACTGGTATATTTGGAGATTCGTAGGTGATGAGTATGAAATGTTTTCTAAATTGTAATCCAATTAATAGAATGGTTGATTTAGACTACTTGCGATAACATGTTAGACCGTTTAAGTGAAGTTGTGCTAAGATATTCTCACTTAACTCTCTCTCTCTCTCTCTTTCAAAAAAAGAAAAAAAAGGAAAAAAATATAATAACCCAAGGGTATCCAACATTGCTTGTAAATATAGCGTTGGTGTGCAGTGTAGGGGTGGTATACCTTGGTCTCATTTTATGAGTTGGAAACCTAAGGGTTACCGACATATTATTGATAAAGTCAGCGTCGATCTACACAATCCACTAAGCTCTGTCCCACCCTCACGTAAATCGTAATGCAGTGTAGGGGTGGTATACCTTGATCATTTTAGTTAGGTACTTGTAAATAATAATAATGTAAATATTTTTCCAAATAAAGAGAGAGTAAGCACTTGAAATCCAAGCACTATCTTCACTTATTTGACCGACCTTGTTAACCAAAAGGAAATTGAGATGCCATTTTACAATTGTTGATATCTATTACAGAATTCATTTCATATTTGCACTATGTTTCTACCAAAACAACTGGCCAAGCTAGAGGAGTTTGTAATGGTAACCTGACTTTTGTTTGAAGCTTTGATCAATAACGAACTTAAATTTCATAGTGACGACCCAAACTTGTGCTAACTCATTCGTGTCAAATTTAAAAGTAAATTACTCAGGTGCAAATGTTCATTTGAAAACTTGCATTTTGTAAATATTCTTTTCATTTGCGATTTGGATTTTGTGGGTGGTATCCGCTGAAAACCCTTACGAGACACAACACTCCTCCTACTGGGGACACCTAGTGGTTTAACGGCTTGTGGCACGCGCTCAATGCAATCGTGCTCCCTACGAAATTGGTTTTATCTTAGTTTCTTTACTTTATTCGAGGACGAATAAAAAGATAAGCGTAGGGGTGTTTGACGTACACGTAAAAATGCACATTTATATTCACATATTTATTCTTGTTTAGTTGAATAAATTAACATTTTTGGGTAATATGATCAAACCATATTATAAATGTTTCCAAAATCATCACTCATTTGAGGGATTTAACAGTAAAATGTGCATGTTTTAGTTTGAGACTGCGTTAACCTGTTCCTTGTAATTATCTCTTATAGGAATTTTGGAGAAAAAATGATATACACATACATGAAGATAAGAAGAAGAGCATGCATATACACAAGAGGAGGCAAAGAAATAATCCATTCTATGTATAGTGGAGGCCCTCACCTTTCAACTAACCCAGTTTCCCTTAAGCTTCATATTAAAGACTAATTGGATGACACAAAAGGCCTCATGCATTCTACATAACGTATTAGTGGCTAATGACAATTAGAAGCTTCATGAATGAGCATTTTGGGGATTCCCAAGAAGAGTGATTAGGGTTTTAGATCATGTACATATAACCCTTTGTTTCAATTATTTTGGATCTCCTTTTTAGCATATGAAAGTATAGGTGATCAAATAAATAAAAATGGCTTCCAAGCCTCTTTCTCTTATGTCTATTTCTATGCTCTCTACTTTATATTCATAGCTTAGGTTTATTTACATGCTCTCTACATTATGTTCATAGTTTAGATTTATTTACATGCACTTAGTTTAGTTCTTTTCTTGTTCTATTTAGATTTTCTTTCATTTTGCTTTCTTTTCCAATGTTGAAACTTACATGTGTTAACATATATTAGAAGCCAAGCCCCTACAATTTAGGGGTAATGAAGCTCTCTAATTTTATGTAAGTTCAACATTTGTACGATTTTTGATCTCTCTAATTTGTGCTTCATGCTAGTGGATTTTGATGTAAGTTTATAAAAGTGGGTTTGATAGTTTATGTTGCATATGCAAATGAGCTATTCTTATTCAATGTAAACACAAATTATATCAATATTCACTAAGAAGTTTTTGATTATGAAATAAAAGCAAGAACAAATTTTGATGACCTATGCCACTAATTACAATAGTGAATAGATCATACCTAAAATAGGTTTTGGTTTGTTTTCATTTTCATGAGAACAATAAGTGATTTGATTGTTGTGTTATATTTTGATAATTTATGTTATGTTAACTAATAACATAAATAAACTACACTTATGATAAATGGAATATTTATGTCACTTAATCTTAGAAATAGAGATCATAGATCATATGTTTGTTAATTTACATAAATATGAGAGGGAATTTACCTCTAAATTGCTCTCTAATCTCATATTTAGTTCTCAACTTAATTTCTAGTTTTCATTAGTTCATGTTAGTTAAAAAAAATCCAAAGTTTGGTTTAATTTGATTGAGTAAGATTGAAATTATTTCTTTCCCTGCGAATCGACACGTACTCGCCTCTCTACTAACAATTGTACGTCGTGCACTTGCTGTTTTATTACAATATTTTGTTGACGGTTTTCTAAGTCGATAGAAATACCGTTTGCAAACAGTTTCTGAAATGCCATTTTATGTCTTGGTTCCATTATATCACTCCCTGACACTTGGCACTGCAATCTGGTACTCTAACACTTGGCACCCTGGCATTTAGCCCGATCCATCCCGATGGATTCCGTGTGATCCATCCCCATGGATTCCGTGCGATCCATGGCCTATATTTTGCCCGATCCATGCACTGAAATTGCCAAACTTCGACTAATCTTCACGCTTGCGCACAGCACGATTCCATACTCAAAAACTAATCAAACTCCAACTTTTTCAACAACGATTCTATCAATATAACAACAACAAATCACACAATCATCAATGAACGTTAAAACAACGATTTAATAATTAATCAAATGATTAAATGGATCTAAACATAGATTTAACATATGAATTTTACCGTTTATAAGTTGCTAGATTAGATCATATGGTAATTTGAATTAAAATCATACTTGAATCAATTAGATCTATATGAAAACAAATTGACATGATGAACATGTGATCATACAACCCATATACTTGATTGAATCCGCGTGAGAGATGCTTATCATTCACCAATTCTTCGAATTAACTTGAAATCGCTAAATTCTCAATCCGGACAGCGTAGAATATGCTTAAAACCTTTTGATTTGATGCAATCTCTCTTCACTTGACGTAGATCTAACTTCAAACGATATAAATCTTCGATTCCCTAATGTAGATCTAGAATTTTAATGGAGAAAGGTGTATTTGATTGAGCAAGGAGGATCACAAGCTCAACCAAATGAGAGAATGAAAAAAGTAAACTATTCTCCACGCCTCTAACACCCTATTTATAACCTCCCACCAGCCCACTAATGGGCCCCTCCAAATCAGCCCATTATGGCTAGCCAAACCTAAACAGAATTATGAAACACTAAAACAGTGATTTCTCCCAAATCGCTAGACCAAATCTTTAATGTGACCATTCCACGGAATTGGCAACACCATTTCCTTTCCAATGAGATCGATCTCAGCATCTAATTCGATCACAGTCAAAAGTTATGCCTTATACAAGACTGACATGGAAAAAATGGTCACAAATAAAATTGGTAAAAGTTATGGACATGTCTCACATCCCTATAAATAACATACCAAAATATGAGAATGATCCATCCCTCGGGGAATTAAATAGAAATATTTTACGATCCTACGATACGTAAAATGCGGGTTGTTACATTCTCCCCTTCCCCTTAGGAATTTCACCCCCGAAATTTCAACAAACATAAGCAACCAAACAATTATGTATGCCTATCATCCATGAGCAGCCAATTTACCATCCAGAATGTCCATCAAGCCATGAATCCATAGCCCTATCCTTGCATGCAGAATTCTAATAACAACAATCAACAATACAACATTTGTACAAGTTACAATGGGGTAAGAATGACATGACACTTATGGGTCATACCAACGAAGAGTTCTGGATGGGTCATCTTCATACTTTCATCCGTCTCCCACGTACAATCGTCATCATCCTCACTCCATTGTACCTTGACTAGCTTAACCGTCTTCCTCCTAAGATGTTTCATGTCATTCCCCACAACACAAAGTGGCTTACGTGGTCTCGTAACTACAGGCTCGACTTCTAGGTCTTCGTACTATTCCGTAGATACGACCACATTCGAATCATGCACACATTTCCGTAGAAATGACACATGGAAAACATTATGCACACTTGACATTTTCTTGGGTAACTCAAATCTATACGCGAGCTTTCCTATCCGCTCAACTATCAGAAACGATCCAACGAAACTAGGAGATAACTTTCCTTTGCTTCTGAACCGAACAACTTGATTTAATAATGAGATCTTCACGAAAACCATATCGCCAACATCAAATTCCAAATCCTTACGACGGTTATCGGCATAACTCTTCTGACGATCTTGGGCTTCCTTCATTCGTTGTCAAACGATCTCGATACAATCTGAGGTTTCTCTAATCATCTCTGTCCCAAGTATCAACTTATCTTCGGTCTCTAACCAACATGCTAGAGAATTAGATGGTCTACCATACAATGCCTCGTATGGTGTCATCCCAATGCTCGATTGGTAGCTGTTATTATACGCAAACTCAACTAAATCTAGATGGTCTTCCCATGATCCTACGAAGTCCAATACACGAGCTCTTAGGGGATCTTCCAAAACTCAGTTTACCCTCTTGGTTTGACCATCGGTTTGGGGATAAAAAGCTGTACCCAAACACAACTCGGTTCCCAAAGTCTCTTGCAAACTCTTCCAAAATCCCCTCGTGAACAATGGATCTCGATCACTCACTATGATCCTCGGGATACCATGGAATCGAACTATCCATTTTATATAAAGCTCAGCCAACTTCGATGATGTCCTGGTTAATTTGACATGAATAAACCTTGCACTTTTGGTCAAGCGATCCACGATGACCCAAATTCCTTTGTTTCCATCGCTGGTTTTAGGTAGTCCATCAATATATGCTCCCCCTTCCATGTAGGAACTTCCAATGGCTGAAGCAATCTACTGGCTTCTTCTGTTCAGCTTTCACCAACTAATAGTTCATGCACTTGAAAATAAACTTTCCAATATCCCTTTTCACCCCTTTCCAGTAGTAAGATCGCTTCATGTCCTGATACATTTTATTACCACATGGATGAATCGTCAACTTCAAGTGATGACATTCCCTCAAAACCTCATCCCTCAGCCCGTTGATATCACGAACAACCAATCGCCTTGCTTTCAAAGCAAACTTTCTCGATCGACCTCGAATTTTTTATCCTCTGGTTCCAACTTCTGGATAAACTCGACAAGCTTTGCTCTCGTTTTTGGCTCTCGCCAATCCTTTTGGTGAGAGTAGGTCTTATAGATAAGCTTGCCAACATTTCAGGTTCTAACTCACACCATGGTCTGAAATCAAATCCAGCCAAGTACTCGAGGCTTTTCCGTTCCGAAAACGTCACTCCCTATCCTGCATGTCTTCGACTCAATGCATCCGCAAATGCGTTACCATTACCAGAAGTGTAGGCTATACCAAATCATACGATGCCAGAAACTCTAACAACCTTTGCTGCCGAAGATTCAAATCCTTTTGGGAGAATAGATACTTTAACGACTTGTGATCCATAAACAACTCGAATCAAACTCCCAACAGGTAATGTCTCCACATCTTCGGAGTAAACACAATCGCTTCCAACTCCAAATCATGAGTTGGGTAATTCCTTTCGTGCGACTTCATTTATTAACTTGTGTAGGCCACAACCTTATCTTTCTGCATCAGCACTGCTCCAAGTCTAGTACCGCATGCATCAGTGTATACCACCATTTATTCATTCCTACTTGGAATCGTCACAAAAGGAGCACTCATCAGTCTCTCTTTCAGGATTCCAAAAGCTTGCTCACGTTTTGCACCCAATGTGAACACTTGGTTCTTCTTCGGCAATCTTGTTAATGGTGCCTCTATCTTGGAGAAATCCTTGATAAACCGGTGATAATATCCCGCCAACCCAAGGAAACTCCTAACATCCGTCGCATTCTTAGGTCTATCCCAGTCTTGGATTGCTGCCACCTTAGCGGGGTCAATCGCTATCCCATTTCCAGAAACAACATGGCCTAAGAACCTCACTTCTCTCTTCCAGAAGTGACTAAGAATGGCAATGGGGCGGGTTTCTCATGCCCCAGACCTGACCCGGACTTTTTAAACCCCGCCCCATAGACCCGGTGCGGGTCTGAATTTCGCCCCATGCCCGAAACCCGTACGGGTCAGGGTAGACCTGACCCGCCCCACGACCCGGTGATATTGTGTTCTAATGTACACAAATTTATATACTTATATTTTTTATCACTAAATGATAAATTATTTACATACTATAATGTGTTCACAATAGTAAGAGAATTTAAATGAGTTGTAAGATATTAGTTTAAAATGTATGCATTTGTTATTATATGATTATTATTGATGCAATCTAATAATATGATAATTTTATAGTTTGTTGATGGAAAAAATATAATATTCAAGTTATAACGATGTATACCTAAGAAGATTAAAAAGTAATCATTATAGTTATAAAGTGTTTTAATGATGTTTCAATCATGCGGATCGGGTTGGAGCGGGTTAGCCATGCCCCAGACCCGACCCTAGACTCGGACCTCCAAAAGCGGGTCACAGATCTACCCGCCCCGAAGACCCTATGGGGTGGGTCTAAATGGGTCAAAAAAGGGGCGGGTCAAGCGGGTTTGGACCCTAGACCCGCCCCATTGCCATCCCCAGAAGTGACACTTCGAAAACTTAGACTTCAGCTAATGCTTTCGCAGGATTTCCAAAACAACTCGCAAGTGCGTCTTGTGCTCTTCCTCGTTCCGGAAGTAAACCAGAATATCATCTACGAACACAAGCACAAACTTGTTCAACTGATATCTGAAATCCCTATTCATAAGATCCACGAAATACGCTGGTGTGTTAGTCAAACCGAATGACAACACCAGCCACATGAAGAAACCAGATGGTGGAATCCCATTGCCAAATCCATCTGAGAAAACACCTTAACCTAGTGAATCCGATCGAACAAGTCATCTGTCCTCGACAATGGGTACTTGTTCTTTTTGGTCACCTTGTTCAGCTCACGATAACCCACATACAATCTCAATGATTCTTCAGCCTTGATTGTAAACACAATTGGTGCACCCCATTCGAATACACTTCTCCGAATGAATCCTTTTCCTAAAAGGTTACGAACTTGCACCTCTAACTCTCATTATTCCTTAGGCACCATCCGCCTAAGAGCCATAACGATAGGTCTAGCACCCTCGACCAAATCGATTCTAAACTAAATCTCGCGATGCGGCGGAAAACCTTTGACTTCTTCAAAGACATACTCAAACTCATTAGCGATAAGCACATATGATAAGTCTTCCTGTGGAGTCACAAGAGAATATAAATAGCTCACGAAGACACCATCATCAGGCTTACATCGAATCAAAACCTTTCGCCCTTCCATATCCCTGACTCTCATCTCAAGCTTCTCGCAATTCACTCTTGTCGCATACCTCTTGAGCTAATTCATGCCCAAGATGATACCAAACCCAGTGAGGTTCAAAATAAAGCAATCACACACAAAGGAGAAACCATGACTTGATAACACTAAACCACGACAAATCATACACAAACTGGACGAACCCGCCGACCGGATTAGTCACAGTCAGCGGTCTATCACAAATCTCGGGTTTCAAACCCAAGCGGCACACAAGCTCCTGACAAACCTCTCGTTCTTCGGGTATGGAGTCTTGACATATGAACGAGCATACTTAGACAAGGCTTCATAATTCGAAACATACTCTAACACTGGTCGACCATTCTGTTTTAACTCAACATACTTCTCAAACAGAACTAACTTCTGAATGGTAGAAATGAACTTCGTCTCAAACTTAACTTGGAACCGCTCCCATGAAATCTCATCTTATGGAGTCTTTAGAGTGACATAGCTCCACCAATCCATAGATCTGCCTTCTATCTGTCTTGATGCAAGCTTCCTCTTAGTCGCATCATCAATTCACAAGTTTCCAAAGATCCGAATACAAGTATCTAGCCACCCTTGAGTCTCAACTATCGACTCTGTCCCTTGAAAGTGAAGTCTTTGCATAGCTTCGCGAAGTCCACCCCTCTAGGCACCTGTACCTGAACCGCTACATCAACCGCGATTGCTCTTGGAGCGGGCAGCCTCCTCATGTTCGCTGCTATCATAGCTTTGGACATAGCTCAGTAATCTGGTATACTGCCATCACCCCCTCTAGGAACAGTCTCCTCCCTAGCAGCATGTCTCGACGTTCCTCGACTCATTCTAAATCGGAAAAATAAAATGATTAGTCCACACATGAGAAAATTGCAAATGGAGTTCAAGTGCTACTATACTATACATTATTATATAGTATACATCTATCAGAAATCTACAAATAGTCTTTCATACTAATTAAATCCTCGAACTTTGGATAAAATCAATTAACCAGAACTCTGATACCAAATGTGACTACTGTCCACAACTCCTACACTTAATAAGGGAAATAATTCGCTAAAAGACATGTCAGGCAGTTGTGGACAATCATCGGGTACGATAACACAAACGGAACCTGTTGTATAACTCACAGCGCAAGGATAAAATATAATAGAACATATACAACAGGCAGAAATAGTGGAACATCATATAGCAAACTTTTAAACTTTCAGACATCCTGAAAGATTATCCGTACATCAATTGAATATAACCTCAAAGTCTGTTCATGAAGCCTCACATTAGGATCATCGTCCTCACTAAGATATCACCTGTCACCTGCTTCTCAGTCTACCCATCCACATCAGGATGAACAACCCAAGGTAATGAGAGGGAAGCATAAAATCTTGAGTCAGACAACAGTCTTAGTGAGCGATAAAACAGCTATCTAACATCATCAATAAAGTATATGAGAATAGGTAGATATATCATCTAATCTACTAGTCACATCATCAGAGAAGAAACCCGACCCGTCTTCCCCACATCCGTCAGTGATAGCCTTTACAACAACCAAGTAGAAACAATAATACATTCATAACAATCAATTATCAAGCGTAGACCATTCTAATCGACATTGACATCTCCCAAGCACAAGTCGTAGAGGCCTAAATCAATATCGGACAAGCACCAAAGAGATATCTCCTTCGACGTCGAATAATCTACACAAGACGATAAAAACAAAACAATCATCATCCATGACTCTGGCTATCACCACCAATCCTGCTTTGAAACCATCGTTAATTGTATGATCGACCCATCTTATCATCCGTCAAGGGCTTGTGGTAACCCCGGTTCTAGCCAAACTCCATACGCCTTCTGCGTTGTATGTTTGTCTTACTCGAAAAAGACAACTAAGCCCATCCAGTTTTTTCCCTGGGTATTCGACCCATCCAGTCTTTTAGGCATCCTTATTATACCCCTGCTTTGAGTCCGCTAGAACCTCCGATTAACGATAATCTCTCGACCTTCAATATCTCTAGTCGTTATCGACATCGACTATCCATAAACTCAACCATCTGTTCGAGCAACCATTATCCACTGACTCAACATCTTTGAGTCATCTTCACATTTCTTGCATTACAACGATTAACGAACACTTTATAACACTTCAAACATCCCCCCTTTATTTCACGTAGAAGATCGAATCATCGTCGACTCAGAAACAAGCTTCATTTGTTCGATACTGCATTTCATAGCATTTCCAGCCTTTTTACTATGAAAAACTGGCCATAATGTCAAAACAGCTTTTTACAGCATTTCTGAAATCCTATTATATGTCATGGTTCCATTCCGGCACTCCCTGGCACTTGGCACTGTTTTTTGCTACTCTAGTACGTGGCACCCTGGCATTTAGCCCGATCCATACCATAACTTTTCGTGCGATCCATGCTACTGCAGTTTTGCGCAATCCATCCCCCTGGTACTGCCCGATCCATCCCCATGGATTTTGTGCGATCCATCCCCATGGATTTCGTGCAATCCTTCCTCATGGTGTAATGACCCGCATTTTCAGCGATATAATAATTAATTTATTTAATTATTTAAATAGTGGTTTAGAGAATTTAATGGTCGTTTAATTAAATAATAGTGAATATTTAATTTATATAATAATTAAATAGTATATTTAATTCTGAAATAATCAGAATTGGCTGAAATGGCGATATGGTGTGAATTGGGGAATTCAAAATATATAATTCAGTTTAAAAATTGAATTACGATAACGAATATATTATATAAAACGAGGTTTGAACGTATAATTATATTATAAATATAATCGAGCTCGAAATGGCGCTGCAGTTCGTAATTTGGCGATTCGAACTTCAACTGAATGTACATGATTCGTTTTAAGCCGGATTTCTGTGAAACAAGAAACGTTCAGAGCTGGTGA
This sequence comes from Allium sativum, assembly GCA_030737875.1. Classification (NCBI taxonomy): domain Eukaryota; kingdom Viridiplantae; phylum Streptophyta; class Magnoliopsida; order Asparagales; family Amaryllidaceae; genus Allium; species Allium sativum. The sequence continues at coordinate 724,112,622 of CM060919.1, read as the reverse complement.
AGTATATCTTTCTGATGGAAGAGAAAAATCGAGATTTCGTCGTGTAGATTTTGATTTATGTCCAAATCAAATTTTAAAATAGTCGCTATAGAATCGTTTATCGATCGTAACAGTTTATTCGAAATAACTAGATATCGGGTTTGAATTTAGACAAGGTTCTTTTGAGATGTAGTGATAACTTAATTTTTAGAATTTTATGGTAATTTTTAAGTAATTAAATACGCGACTTTTTATTTGGAGTGTTTTACACCCTAAACAGTATTTTGGGGTTCCACAATATGAGTTAACCTACCGATGTTATTATATTATTGGAATCCAGGCACATCGCTGATCAGAATGGTATTTTTATATCTGTTGATAGCGGTTCGTATGTGAACATAATTGTGTACATCGGGGTACAAAAATTTACAAAATAAAAGGGGATAAACAAACCAACGAATACGGTTTCTCGTCCACACATTCCCTTCTCAGATTTCATGGCTTCAAAACAAACCACGTCTTCAAAGAATAACCCTATATAATATCATTAAAACTGGTAAACCCTTATTTCATTCCATTCAGAGTCAGCGCAAATATCGCCGCTCCTTTTTCTTCTTCTGGAAAGGGAATCGGAGATTGGTAAATATCAAACTAAAATCACAGTAAAATCCATAAATCAAAATATATATGTATTCGAATTCCTTATCAGCTACTCTTCGATTCCATGCCAGTTTTACTAAGTGCGATCCAGTTTCAGTCACGGTCGAAAGTTCACCGTGGACCTAGGGTTCACGCGAGTAGGATTTCAAAGCATCGATGGGTGATTTCATTGTTGTATTTGGTTTTAGTATAGAGAATCGCACCTGTTAGAAAAAAATTGGGGCATTCCATCATAAAAAGTGACGCTGTAAATTACTGGAGTGCAGCATTTTGACCGAGAACGGGTTTTTGAACATGGGTGCAAATGGAGCAAAGGCAGTATGAGATGAAAGAGGAGTTTGAGAGAAGGATTGTGGTGTATTCGGTTTGGAGTATTATGAAGTAAGGAGGAAGATAAGTAGATCGATAGATATTGAAATGACCATGGATGGACTGTCGTGCGTGGTAATGAGCAGGAGGGAGAAGAGTTTCAACGGGTTGGGTTTGGAAGAAGATGGGTCGAGGAAAATAAAAGGTTAAGGCCCATTGAAAATATAAATCAAGTTTTATTTTATTTTAATGTGTATTTAACTTGTAAATATCATATCTTCGCCATACGATATCAGAATTGGACGAAACAAGATCCGTTAGGATCGTATGGATGAACATTACCCAATGGAACTGACTGGAAGTGGATTGGAGCTCGTTACAATTTATAGAGAAATAAATTGTCCATCTGAATCAAGCGATGGTTATCGTTATTAACGATGATCGTCCAATGTGAGTAAAACTTACCAACTTTGAACAGTTATATTTTTATAACGTATTTTAGAACTGTTAAATCATCTGTTGATTGTTGTGTGTTAACTGTTTGGTTGAATTGCTTGTGTATTGGTTGAAATCATAGATAACGATATATTTATATAAATCGTTAATCAAATATTGATTCTGTTTATCAGAATATTTCATATCGAAATGAAATCGATGTTATTATGTTGATTAACATCTGTGATGCAGGGAAACAGGTTGGAGGAATCCAACTGGATTCCTCAACATTTATTTTACTGTTTTCATATATTGTAACATATGATGTGATATAAAATCTGTTGATGATGATGTGTGTTTAGATGATACAGATCATTGTTATATGGTATGTTAAATACCATAAGAAATACCAGAATGATAAAAAAGGGATTTTCAAAGTGTATTTTGAAAATAAATTAATTATATAAAATCAATGGATTTTATATATAAAAGGAAAAAGGATTTTATGTAAGGGAATAATTATAAAATCAAGGTGTTATAAAGGGAAAGATTTGTAAAACAAATAAAAGGGAAAATATTTGTAAAACAAATGGAAAGGGATTATTTATTTGGAAAAATAAATAAGATATTATAAAGGAATATTTATTTAGAAAATAAATAGAATAAAGGAATATTTATTGGGAAAATAAATAGAGTTAATGAAATGGAGTTAATCGAATTTAGTATTCGAAGGAGTTAATCGAATTTAGTTATTCGAAAGGAGTTAATCGAACATAGTTAATCAAAATGGAGTTAAACAAAAATTAGAAACTGACTAGAGATTAATAAGTTGAATGGTTTCCTGAGTATCGATCTGATGTTGGTTTCGGCCTTCGGGGTCTATATTTAGGAAGTTGTTCTCTTGTTAGTTTATAGTTAGAGTTTGATATTTGTGGAAGGATAGTGATACGTAATTAAGCCATGTAAATGTTTTCCAGTGTTAATAACATATATTTTCTAAACATAGAAAATAAGGCAATGTGAATATATATATATATGTTAAATGATGATTGATCGATATAATTTCCATCTGGAAATAATATCATTGTTTGCACACGTGTTTTTCTTTGATAGTTAAATCACAGACTGTCAATGTTTTGACCATTTTAACGTTGTTGATATGGAGAGACCGGTAGGATTATTATCCAAAGAACCACTCTGTATTGGCATAAGCGTTGCGAATCATATATGCCAAAGATAATTGAAGACGGAGTAAAGTGCAAGGGCTATTGTATAAATCTTAGATAATAGTGCCTAAGATGGATATACTGAATAGTGCCTTCGGTTTGTCCAGTCCCAGAACAACTTGTATGGACGAAGGTCTGACAGAGTATATCTGATAGATCGCGTAAGTTGATCTCTTCAAACGTATTCACGTTTGGTGGCGGAGGAATTCGTTTCTCTTAGCTGTATACCCGTGTTATTTTTGGATAAATCAATTTGTGATTTAAAGGGTATGACGATGTGGCATTCTAAGTGAATGAAGATATGATATGTAAAAAGATAAGCGTAGCTTCTAGCCTCACATCCGGTAAATGACAGAAATCGGGCAGGCAGCACGGCTAAGTCGGTCGCTCCGAAGTAGGGTATATAATCACCTATCTAGAGAATATTCATTTGCTTCTTTAATATATCAATGTTGTCCCATATATATATATATATATATATATATATATATATATATATATATATATATATACGGGAATGGTTGCTGATCACAACCGTTGGAGATATACATTCGATACACTCAAGCGAAATGAGTGGTCGGTCATGTGTGGCTGGGTTGCAAGATGTTCTTGTTGAACTCCAGTGTATCGCTCCTAGGGTACACTGATCGGAAGGTGTTCCATACCTTGTCATAGTTGGAAATCCATTACCCAATACGTGCTTGCGGTTTTGATTGTATACTATATATGTAGAACGTGAGATGAAAGCGTTTCTACTAGATGATTATTATATTATGATTGATAGACTTTATAATAATATCATGAGAGTTTTGATATAAAGATATTTGGATTCTCATAAGGGAAAAACCCGTTCCGTTATACAGCGTGGTCTTATGAGATATTATTTACTTGCTCAAACTGTTTTAAACTGTTTTACTCATACCAGTCCCATGACTGACCTGGAGTTTGATTTGTTTTGTTTCCCTAAACTCTTGGGTGCCCAATTTTGTACGGGCAGTCAAGTAGTCAGGATTTTACAGATATACTTGGAGAGCTTGGAGCAGGAGGCTTCAGGATTATATAACTATAGTTATTTCCGCTGTGTTGTAAGTGTTGTACTCTGATAACGTTTCTGTATAAATATACTGATTTTATTTCAAGAATATTTTATCTATTATATGTTGTTCATTCCGCTGTGAGATTCGTGTTACTCTGATGTTGTGTTCTTCTTCTTCTTCTATTCTAAGTTTCTATCTTATCTATTCTCACCCTCTAATTTCTTTCATTAACCATCCGGTATTTTCGACTCTTGATGTTCGATATGTGTTGTATATCGGATAATCAAAGTCGCTAATTTTCGGGTCGTTACACATGGATTCTGTGTGACCCATCCCCATGGACTCTATGCGATGCATGGTCAATATTTAGCACGATCCATGCAATGAAATTGCCAAACTTCGACTAATCTTCACGCTTGCGCACAACTCGATTCCATACTCAAAAACTAATCAAACTCCAACTTTTTCAACAACGATTCAATTAATATAACAAGAGCAAATCACACAATCATCAATTAACATTAAAACAACGATTTAGCAATTAATCAAATCATTAAATGGATCTAAACATAGAATTAACATATGATTGTTATCGTTTATAAGTTGCTAGATTAGATTCTATGATGATTTGAATTAAAATCATACTTACATCGATTAGATCAATGTAAAAACAACTTGAAATGATGAACATATGATCATACAACCCATATACTTGATTGAATCTGTGTGAGAGATGCTTATCACTAACCAATTCTTCGAATTAACTCTAAATCGCTAAATTCTCAATCCGGACAGTGAAGAATATGCTTCAAATCTCTTTATTTGATGCAATCTCTCTTCACTTGATGTAGATCTCCGATTCTCTTATGTTGATCTAGAATTTTAACGGTGGAAAGGTGTATTTGATTGAGTAAGGATGATCACAAGCTCAACTAAATGAGAGAATAAAGATATAAACTATTCTCCATGCCTCTAACCCCCTATTTATAGCCTCCCACCAGCCCACTAGTGGGCCACTCCAAATCAGCACATTACGACTAGCCAAACCTGAAAAGAAATTATGAAACACTAAAAAGTGATTTCTCCCAAACTGCTAAACAAAATCTTTGATGTAACCACTCTACGGAATTGGCAACACCATTTCCTTTCCAATGAGACCGATCTCAGCACCTGATTCGATCCCAGTCAAAAGTTATGACCTGTACAATACTAACAGGGGCAAAAAGGTCATAAATAAAATTAGTAAAAATTATGGACATGTCTCACATCCTCATAAACAACATATCAAAATATGAGAATGATCCAACCCTTAAGGAATTAAATAGAAATATTTTATGATCCTCCGATACGTAAAATGCGGCCTGTTACGTTTCCCTTTAAAAAACCTACACATGACCCATTAATAACAATAGAGTAATTAACAGATGATATGCAAGCATAAATCCATGCAATGATAGGAATAGGGAAATTCATGTATCCTAGAATTCAAACTATAGCATCCCACTGAATAGAGTCAAATGGCTTTTGAATATCAAGCTTAAGAATGGCAAGAGGAGAGATGTGAGTGTTATTGAAACCATTCATGAGCTCATGTGAGAGTAAAACATTATTAAGAATATTTCTTTTTGCTAAAAAAGTAGTTTGATTGCATGAGATGATTGAAGGAAGGACTTCCTTAAGCCAATCAGCAATGATTTTGGACATTGCTTTATAAATGACATTACACAAAGATATAGGTCGGAAGATTGTACCTTTTCTGGGTTTTTTACCTTTGGAATGAGTGCTATGTTAGTGTTATTAAAGGCTTCAAGCATTCTAGCTTTGTTGAAAAAGTGCTTAACAACTTTGATAACATCAGAATTGATATCACCACATGTAGTGTTGTAGAAGTGGGCATTATAACCATCAGGACAATAACAAGCCTTTTTATTGATTGTAGAGAAGGAAGATGTAATTTCTTCATCGAAGACTTCTCTAGAAAGCAGAATTTGATCTTGACGACTTATTCTGGGCAGAATCATAGGAATGAAACTGTCAGTGTTACCTAGAATTTCAGAAAAATAAGATATAAATGCATTTTCAATACTGGAGGAAGAAGTGTGAAGAGTTCCTCCCTTATCGATAATTTTGAAAATATTGTTGTTTGATTGCTTGGCTTTCAATGCAGCATGGTAATAGCAAGTATTTCTATCTCCATCAATTTTCCATCTAATTCTGGCAATTTGTTTAATCACTGTATCTTCATTAATTAGAGCTTCATTATACTTTTGTGTAGCAGCTATTTCTTCTTCAACAAGCAATGTGTTATTGGTGTCAACGAGCATTCTTTTTTGGATGTCGGCAAAAATTTCTTTGCAAGTTTGAGAGCATCTGTTATCATTGCCATATTTACTGTTAGACCACAACTTTAAGATTTAAGCTTTTTATGGAATATATACATTGGTCTACCAATAACACGATTTTGCCACACATTCTTTACAATAGTTTTAAAATCAGCCTCTTCAGCTCAACAGTTAAAATATCTAAAAGAGGCTCTGCCTCTTCTCAACTCAGAATTAAGAGTTATTTTTTGTGGTGAATAATGAGGGAGCAGAGAACAGGCTTAAAATTATACATGGCAGGCCATTTTCTAAGTGTAGATAAACTGTTGAAGGCATAATCAATTTTGGAGAATGTTCTTATACCTTGTCTCTTCATATGTTGCATGTAAAATATAACCCATATGTTTTTGTCTCAAGCAGATCAACATTAATGGTAAGTTGCTTCAGAGGACTAACATCAGTTATTGAAAGCAAACAACCTCCAACTCTATCACAAAGATTTAGGCAACAGTTGAAATCTCCACATATAATGCGTGGATGGGATTCTTGCCTTTAGTTGGGTAAATTATAAAAAAGAGATTCATGAGCATGTGTGGCATTATTAGCATAAACAAAGGATATATAATAGGAAGTTGCAAAAGGATGGGCCAATTATGACAGTGAATATATTGCCTATCAGCGTCAAGGTAGGCAAGCTGATGAATAGATGAATCACACAAATTAATGATACGACCATAAGGTGCATGATCTAATTTATGAATCATATTCCATGTTGGATTGATGTACAAAGCAGCTCTATTTGTAAGAACACAGTTAATTTTGGTCTCCTAGATGGCTAATATACTCAAGCTATGTTCACGAATAAGAGCTTTACATTGATCAAGTTTCATGTCCAAATGTACACCTCGGATGTTTCAGACTCCAAATTTGTGTGTCATTGATTAAAGTTTGGTGTGCAATTTGTCAGCTAACTTACTTCCTGTCAAAGGAGTAGTGGTGTTTGCATACCTAGGAAAAGCAACAGAGAGAAGAGAGTTAGCAAGTAACTCAACATTCAAGGCCATTTGCTTTTTTCCAGGTGTGTTGTATTTGTTAGAATCAGATTTTGCATTAATATGTTGCTTGTCATACTAATCTCCATTTGCATTCTAACAATTAGTAACATGAGGTAGAGGTTTATAGGCACTTGGAGGATTGATATCTTTGTAAGGTGATGAATTTGAGGATTTAACGGTGCCACTTAATTTATCACTTGATCAAAAGTGCCAGTGCTAATAGAGAGATTACCATTGACATGTGTAGTGTCATTAAGTACAACTATGTTAGTTGCATCAATGGATACATTAGTATCAAAATTTGAAGCAGTCTGATCATTTTCTACTGCATTCATCACAATAGGTATATCAAGTGAAGCATTTTCCATTCAACATGGCTCACTGATTACTTCCTTATATCCAATATTGCCTCCTTCAGAAGAGACAATCTTTGCAGAAGTCATTTCACAAGTGTCGTCAGCTACAACATTGCCATATTTACTAGAAAGTGCTTCAAACTTATTGTGAGTGTCCAGAATTCTGATCACTTTGCTAGTAGTGTTATTAGGCTGAAGAGTTTTGTGACCAATTTCTGCCTTATTTTTTTCTTTGTTGACCTTTTTACTGACATTTCCTTCATTTATTTCAACTTTTGCTTGCATTTGGTTGTTCATTTTGAGATCATACAACCTTTTTGCTAATTCTCTATTCTTTTGTATTTGGTTACTCAATGCTCATCTCAGTGTCTTTATTAATTTCTCCTTCCTCATACTCTTCAAATTCTTCCCTTGTTTCATTTGTATCTTTGTTATCTAATTCCCCAATTTCATCGTCCTCTATATCATTTTCTATATCATTTACATCAGCCTCTGCATCATTTTCTTGAATATCATTAACTTTCTCAGTATTTGGACTGGTGATTTCCTTTTCCTTAGGGATGTTGCCAGCAGACACTTTCACTTTGTATATTTTTTCATTAGCTTTCTTCCCCTTGGGCCCATCTCTTTGCCATTGTCTTATGTTAGCATACTTGACAGCCTTCAATTTTTTCAAATGCATCCAGACTGGAACAACACGTATACTTCCCTGTACATTATTAATAGCAGAACCATATTGTTTGATAATGAACATTCTATTCCTCATGATAATCGGATCCCCTTGTAAAATCTTTTCCTTGTCATCAAAACAGGATTTAAATATGAATAGAGTACCATCACATCTGACTTGGACTTGAACTTTAGGCCTCCATAAGCTCTTGAGTTTTTGAATAACTGCCGTATAAGCAAGTGGTTGGTCTAAGAAGAAATCCACAAGAGCATATTCCATTGGTTCAAACAAGCTTGACTGATTTTAGGCGAATGCTGCATTGTTTTTCCACCAATTTTAGGCACCATGTCAACCGGCATGTACTTCCCAGCATTCCTTGGTTTGTGCTTGGACATCAAAGTCCATGCCGGTTGACGATCGTTATTGTCATTGTTCACATTAGCATTCGAAGGACCAGAAGCATGTGAGTTTTCATTCGGCAGAGAAGAAGGAAGAGGCTGCAGGCGGAGGAGGGTTAGGGGATTTGGTAGGCCGCAACAGAGCAGAAGGAAGAGGCAACGAAGTGATAGAAGTGGAAAAATTTATGGATGTGATGGAAGAGACAGGTAGGGCTGGGACAATGGTAAAAAGAGAGGACGTTTGAGAGGCCGCCATTTCTTTTTACATCAGAACAAACAAATACATTTTAAATTCAAACATACATAAAGAAACAAACTAAAATTACATTTTACAACTACGGTACGTATAAGCTCAACTGATTTGATATACTGTAAAATGCATCTATCACATCAGCAGGCATTAGGATAAAATTAGGAATGTGAATTCTTCCCACTTCTCAACATCAAGTGAGAGAAAATTAGGTTTACTATAATCATTTTTCCGAAAATAATTCTTAGATATAAGGTTTTCTGAAAAACAGTTATACTACAACGGTTTTGAAGAAACCAAATTAGTTTTTAACAAATATGGTATACCATTTTCGGAGAGCATTTTCTTTCTACTCGTTAAATCATTAGTATGTTCTCTTCTTTTCGATTACATCCATTTTTCAGTCATTGAATCTCCACTAGCCTAATTATCTTCCTCCCAAGTTATCTTATATCACATTGGACGATTCAAATCGGCTAACGATATCATGAAGCTTCTTATTCAATCTCGATATTATAATGTTGTTCTGATGCAATTGTCACATTTGAGTCGTGACTTCCACATGTGTGGAAAATGTTACGCACATTCGTCATCTTCTAGGGTAAGTTAATCATATATGGTAGGTTCACAATCCTCGCTACTATAGAAAAATGATCTTATTAGTACCGGTGCTAACTTCCTCATACCACCAATTCAAATAAAAACTTTTAATGGAGGAACCTTCATGAATACCATATGGCCAAAAGGAAACTCCAAATCTTTACATCTTCAACCAGCGTAGCTTATATATATATATATATATATATATATATATATATATATATATATATATATATATATATAGACACACACATATACATATACATATGTATGTGTATATATATATCCTATGCAACTTTCATTTTGTCGAATGATCTCGATCTTCCTCAAATTTTCTCTAATCATGTATGAGCCAAGCATTAGTTTCTCAGACATTTCTCATCCGCTCAAAGAAGTGTAATATTGTTGGCCATATAAATCATTGTATAATGTGACAATGTCATACCTGATAGAGTTAGGTGTATGCCCTAGGGGTGATTATGTAATTTTTTATTATATCTGACTCGTTAACCAGTCTTATTTACAATTTAATTTATTTTCTTTTTGGAATATATTTTATTACTAGCATATCTTTATATTTATCCAAGGAAAATTCATTTTGCCAAACGATATTAATTTTCTTCAAGTTTTCTCCAACCATATATTTCTCACCCACTCAAAGAAGTGTTATATGGTTAGCCATATAATTATTTGTATTGTATCATACTTGATAGAGTTGGGTGTATGCATTAAAGGTAATTACGTAATTTGTTATATATCTAACTCGTTGTCCGGTCTAGCTTAAAATAAATTGTATTTTCTTTCTATAATATATTTATTAGCCCAAAAAAATGGTCTGACACATCTAATTGTTTATCATACTGGATCAACCCTCATACGTCGATTCAAATCAAAATATAGGTGTAACAACCTTGGTTTCGTTATTACCTGTATAAATAAACTATAACGATGTTTATAATTTTTAGTGATAAAATAAACATAAATTTGAAAAGGATAATTAATATAATCTCATATTTGAATAATCAACGAGGTTTGTGTTAATTTGAGTAATAAAGAAGAAATATGTTGGGTTTGAGGTTGAACTGAATCAATAAAATGATAAAGAACTTTAATTGAAAATTAATTTGTTGAATTTAATTTAATACGAGGGAAATTAAAGTTTTGAAAACTTTATAATGAGAATTGATGGTGAATATGCATGTTAAAGGATTGTAATTGCCAAAATGCAATAAATTTGTAAATTGTTGCAAATGGTAAATTTTATTATAAAAAGTGTATTTTAAATTTTATTTGGGTTGCAATGAAAAGTATAATAAGTGTAACATCGATTAAAAATCAATATTTAACTGTTAAAATATTTTAATGTGGTTTGTACATTTATTTTGATAAGTAAATGAATTTTTGTGAACTCTTCGTATTAAAAATGTAAGTTTTTGTATAAGTAAACATGTAAAATAATTATTTTTATCAAAATTATAAATTTTATGGTGAATATTATTAAAAAAATCATGTCTACATTGGTTAAAATGATTTAAATATGTTGTTAACAATTTTCTAAGATTAAGACAGGTGAAACTGTAAACAATTTGATGTTATAACGTGTTAAAGCAGTGTAAATATGTGTGTTTTGGATTATACATGTCTTAATTGATGTTACATAGCCTAATCAATCTTAAAACATAACATACTTACCTTAATGGGTTAGTTTTAGGCCCAAACCCAAAATGCTAATTTTGACCGGGTAAAGAAGGAAAAGTCTAAAAAAACATTTGTACTTTTTCTTCTCCAACATCCTTCTTCTTCCTCGTAAACTAAAAACCAAAGAAAAGAATATAATATTTCTCTTCAAATTAGTAAATCCAAGCTTTAACTAAACTAAAAATCTGAAAGAAAGCTTTCTAATCTTGATCTTAATAGGTAATCCATCTAAAAAACCAGAAATAATCTCATCATTTCTAAAGATTTGAGAGGAAGTTTATTGCAACTCCTCTTTCTATGTTTGTGTGCCTCTATTTTTTTTATTTCTATAGGTATCTAAAGCATTTTTGAGGCCAAAAGCTCCATCTTTACAAATCAAATTGTTGCAAATCCAATCTAAGGTGGGTAAAATGTCACACTTCTAGCTTGTACAAGATTGCATGTCTAAAATTCGTTGTTTTTGTTGTAGTTATTTTCGTTTATTGTAAACAAAGATGGAACTTTTACGTTTTAGTAACCAAATTTTGTGCGTCCATATTTTTGAGCTTGTTTCTCTTTCGTTTTGCATCGAAACCATGTTAAAATTGTTCTAGATTATAGTCTAAGTAATTTTATTAGTAGATTGTGGAACACCTAAGTACTTAACTGGTAGGGTCCCCTCAGTTACTCCAAGAATTTCAAGAAAAATGTTTCTTCTATCACAAAATTTGCTAAAGTAACATTTAGTCATGTTTTAACTCACTTTCAAACCAACAAATTTCTCTAAAAGCTGAAAGTTATTTTTAATAGTTCTGACAGCTGTTTCATTTGATTTAATGCATATTATCAGGTCGTCGGCCTATAAGAGGTGGCTTATCTTAGGTTGGAAATTATACACAGTATGAATGAGTCTGTTGTGCACCGACAATCCCATTTGAAGGGATAAATACTCCATTGCAATAGCAAATAGGTAAGGAGATAAAGGGTCTCCTTGTCTAATCCCCCTGTTTGATCGAATGAATCCCCTTGGGATACCATTGATCAATATATAGAAGATAGGGGTAGAAATATACTCATTAATCAACTTAACAAAAATCCTTGGAAATCCCATACAATCTAACATATGAATAATAAAATTTCAATTGATTCTATCATATGCTTTATGTAGATCAACTTTTAAATAGAATTTATCAACACCTGGTTTATTGAAATTTCTAACAAGTTCGTGGGCCAACAACGAGTTCTCTGAAATATTCCTGCCCTTTATAAAAGCACTCTGACACTCGGAGATGATGTCTAGTAATATTTGTTTCATTCTATTGCATATCACCTTGCTAAGAATTTTTTAAAGTACATTGCAATAGGCAATAGGTCTGAATTTTTCAGGCTTGGTAGGGTTTTCAACTTTTGGAATGAGGCAAATGAAAGAATGGTTCATCTCTTTTATGATTTTCCCTATATTAAAAGCTTCCTGAATGGCTTGTATGATATGTTTTGTCGGGAACTGGCAATATTGTACGTAGAAACCAGTGCCCAGCCCGTTTGGACCGGGATTGGCATCAACATTGATGGAAATCAAAGCACTACGGATTTCACTGGAATCAACAAGGCCAAGCAACAACAACTTTCCTCTAGCGTTGACCAAACGCCTACAGTTGACAATAAGTAAGTTAGTTTCACATTCACCACTATAAAGAGAATTAAAATATTCAATTACAATACGTTCAAGATTATTATTGTTATTGCTAGAGTTTCTAAAATCATCAATAGTCTGAAGTCTGAAGTCTGCAATTGATATGCATTTGAATGGACATTTTTGTGTGGAAAAATTTAGTGCATTCATCCTCCTTGGTGATCTAATGCTCTTTGGCTTTTTGTTTAAGTTCAACAGCTTTGATTTCCAAAGCGGTAGTGAGTGATTTTCGAGTTTCATGATATTTGGACCAGACTTCAACCGAATTATCACCATCATTAATCATTTGTAAGAACATAGCGCATTCATTTTGAAGTAGTTTGATGCTATCATACGCTTTTGGTCTGTATTTATTCCACTTCTTAAGGAATTTCTTCGCATATTTGAGTATCTGAAGAATTTTGAAGCCAACACAACCATCTTGTATCACACACAAGTTAAAATTAATTGCATTTTCATAGCCTTCAATGTTCTCCAAGCATTGACATATCGAAAAGGCTTCCCTTTTTCATTTGTCTGTTTATTTAAAAGTTGAATGAGGAGAGGACTGGGGTCACTTGTAAAGGTAAACAAAATTTTGACCTTAATATCTGGAAATTTGATAATACAGTCAGAATTAACAAGTACTTTATCCAATTTGCACAATATATTTCTACTCTCACCACCTCTCCATGTATATTTCAGGCCAATGTGGATTGGTTCAAGGAGAGCAACCCCTACGACACACTTGTTGAATTCTATAAGTTGAGAAACACGAAGAGGAACACCACCCAAATTATCATCATTATTGGGAACAACATTGAAATCACCAGAAACAGTCCAACGAATAGAAACAATATTTGCCAAAGTTTTTAATTTATTCCATAGTTTGCTCCTCCCATTAGGAAAGTTACTAGCATACACAACCGACAAAGTAATATGCAAACCACCAATATTTTTAACACTTACAGTTATTTGTTGGTCATTTTTATCAATAACCTGCAAGCACCAAACAGACTTGCACTAAAGAATGAGGATTGTGTCTTTACAACCTACATCAGTATTGTGGCAGTAATCTCATTCATCACCAAATAAGTTTAGAAAATATTCCATGTTATCATCATTGAACTTGTTTTCTAAAATACACATAATAGAAGGTGAGTATAACCTTCTAATATTGAAGAGGTCTAATTGCCTTGTATCGTTGTTTAGACATCTTATATTCCATGTAATTATGGACACTCATTAAGTGATTGGCTACTCCTCAAAATTCTGGGTGAGGAGCCCACCACTACTTTCTTTTTACAGATCACCTGTTTGCCTTTAAACTACTTTAAATATTTCTTATTCGGCTTTGTTAGATTATCTGAAGTCGTATGTGCAGAATCATCCTCTTCCTCATCAGTTGATAAGTTGATGTACCACTGCTACAAAAGGTGGGCATATTCAACACTAGTTTTATGTGGCCATATATTAAAAACGCGTTATCATAGGCAATTTTTTCGAATAGGCAACACCAGAGGGCTGTGGCATCCGTGACCGTTGCCGTAGCCCTCTGAGGGAACGCTTTTACCCATCTACTTCCACGGAAAGAAAGTTTTGCATTATAACCCTACTGCAACAGTATATGCAAGTAATGCAACAATATACAACGTTGCCTTAAGCAAAAGCCAGAGTATGACTTCCAGGTCATGGTAGTAGGGACCACATGAACTTTCCACGTCAGTTGTCAACGTGTCATATGCCACGCCAGTTCTCCACGTCAGCTGCCCATGTGTCACATATCACGTCAGCTATCCACATGGCACCACGTAAGCTGTGGGCCCCACGTGCCGTACCATAGTGAAATTAATAATGTTATACTTAATGCAACACCACAACACCATCTAATGCAATACCACAACACTGTAATGCAACACCAGAAAAAAAATCAATTGCAATAGTAAAGAAGGCAAATGCTACATTGTAAGAAGGCAAATACAACCCTGTAATTACAAATTCTGCAGTACATATATACAATCCAAAATATCATACCACATTCATTCATATATACCAAAATATTCATACAATAAATCCACCCAAAACATTCATCATCACAATCAGACCAACCAATTATACATACCAAACCACAAAAGTCATCACCAACACATGCCACAAGTGTCATCACCAAAACATAACACAAGTGCCATCAAGAACACGTACCACAAGTGCTAATACATACCATCCAAATACTTCATTTAGTTGTCGTGTTGCAGGAGCACCAATGTCATCTTCATCACTTGTTGTGGTGACACAAAAGTCTCCGACATCTAAATTAAGATCTGAATTAGCTTCACCTAGCTTTTTCAACACTCATGACATGTTCTCTTTCACTTTTCTGTTCACCTTTTCTTCCAAATCAGCCTCAAGCTCTTGCATTTTTTTTTGTCCGCTCTTGCACATAACTGTCTAAATAACCAGGAGTTGTTGGAGACAGTTCAGTCATTTTACCTCGTCTTCCTTCAAGCCAATTCCGTGTGCGGCTCTTCTCACCATAGACAAGTGCATCTGCCTTAGCAATATTTCCTACATCCACCATTGCTTGAATCTTCGCCTACAAAATGAAAACCAGGCAAGCATATAAACAAGCAGCTGGTAGGAATGAATTTATTAACAGAATTGATTATTTTTCAAACTAACTATGTGTTCGATTCAATAAGCAGCTCCAACAAATGTACAATGTGCCAATTATACTAACACAAGTATTGATTCATAATTGATCTTGGGTCAAAAACTTTATATAAGCTACTCGATAAAATTTATTAACGGAAGTGGTTATCTTTAAAACAAATAAATTAAAATATGGAAGTTCCAGCTGCACCGTGGTCACCTTTCAAACTAACTATTAAATTGCTATTTCAGTATGTAATGTACTTACATATTTGGCCTTTAGTTCATCCGTGTTAGTCTTGTAACTTCTCGCGGAGTCTCATTTATACGTTTCCAAATAGACCAAGGCAGCAGATGGGGTGACTTTTTCCGGTTCCTTCTTTCTCTTTCAAGTATTAGGATTATCAAAAATTAAACAGAATTTTTAACATTCAATGTTAAGAATTTTCAAATCTAGCTCGTCCTATGAACATTGTGACAATGATATAAAATATAATCCAATGATATAAGAAATTAAAATTATCATGTGGCCAATTCTACTAAATCACAAAAATAATCAACTTAAGTTCAAAAAAACACAAACTATCTGTTCTTTGGCTACTGCATGAGTTTTGGGACCTATGGTATGTGTCTCACTTAATGAATTACGATGCACAAAATTAGTCTCAGCTAGGGCTTGAAAATCAAGAAAAAAAAAGCATCAATCAAGGATAATGCGAACTACTAAAGAAAAGATTAGCACTAAACAAGATAATGCAAAATACTAAAGAAAGGAGTAACACTAAACAAGATAATGTGAGCTACTAAACATTATACAAATGTGAATATCATTAATTTATTTATTTTTTCCATCTGTTGCATGATTATTAAATTAGCACTAAACAAGAAAAGATTAGCACTAAACAAGAAAAGATTAGCACTAAACAAGAAAATGTGAATATCATTAATTTATTTTATTTATTTTTTCCATCTGTTGCATGATTATTTAATTAGAATTATACAAATTAGTTTTCTTTTGTGGTCACATTAAAGCAGTTACATTAAAGCCGTACCTAAACTGCTTCATCCCCTCAGTATTCCAATAGCATTTTCAAATCCTCCAACGGAATTGTACTGGGACTATTCGCAAGTCTTTCCTTATCAGTTGAATATTTTTTATAATACCTTGCTTTTGTACGAGACTTGTACTGCCTTTAAGAGTCATTAAGCGTGTTCAAGACACACTTGTGTCCTTCTTCCGAAATGACATACCTAGCCTACAATATAATGAACACAAAATTCAGGAAACAAACTAATTAATTAAAACCAAACATTTAGAAAGTCAGTTGAACTATGGTTTAGGGTGATAGATTTTACCAGAGCATATTCCAATATTTTCTGCTTTAATTGATCAGGAACAACATGCCAATTGATGTAAGTAAGAGACACATTTTCCTTTGCTATTGTCCCAAGAAAATTGCTTAACTCCGTAATATTATCAAAAACTGGTTGACCATCCTCATTCAACTCAATATCTGCTTTATCATCGAGGGTTCTAGCATGCACCTTGGTCATTTTTGACTTCCCTCTAGGTTTTTTTGGACGTTGCACTTTATATACCAGGTTCAAAAAAATGAATAGAAATTTAATGTATGGCATTACATAAACATAATATGCATGTCAAACTTATAATAGACACACTCAACAGTGCAGTGCATAGATATTGAAACATTGTACCTGTACCTGTTTTATCTTCCTATGCAATCCATTCCTGCCCTAATCGATCAGTAAGATTTTTATTGCTGGAGGCGCTTCAACATTCTGCTTCTGACGTTTTAGCATCGCTAAATAAGCAGCGACTAAACCAGTAGATTCCTATGAATTGGTTAATTGTTTGAACATTTTGCTACATGTAGGTTTTAAAACTGGTGGATGAGACGTTGTAGGTTTTAAAACTCTTGACTGAGACAGTGCAGGTTTCATCAATTTCTTTAATGTTTCTGCAATTTTCTCTCGGTTACTGACTTTCTTTGGAGTGGGAGTGTGTGTCAACACTTCCTTATTGGAGCCATCTTTCTTTGAAGGGGGGTGCGGGTCATCGCTTCCTTCTCAATTTCAATGGTTGCATTGGTTCGCGAACGAGTTCTCAGTCCAGGTAAAGGATCCTTTGACTTAACAACTTTGATCCTCTACAATTAAGTCGAAGTTCAGGATTTTTTACATTCATAAAGGCAAAAACAATAAGTAGTAAACAAATAACTTTTTAATACCTCCGAATCCGATGAATCATCACTGACATCTTCACCATCTTTTTCTGGGTTGTATTTATCACATCCATTAATACCTTTACCTCTTTCTTTCCTATTTCGTGCGACAGCCTCTTGCATACTACTAACCAATGAAGGCACCACAAGTGATCTACTAACTGCATCATTTTCTTGCATTCGCGCGATTCGCTCTTGTTCATACTTCGTCAAAACTGATGGTTGTGAGAACTGCAAGCAGATTAGAATTATTACTCACTGTCAATGATAAATTCAAGTTAGTTAACCAAATATAGTCGATGTATAAACAGTTCTTGCATTTTCAACGGAATGCAGGCACAAAGAACCAATAGTTACTTGAATTAGCTTTAGCCTTCATGGTTGAAATAGGAAATCGACATAGTAAT
The DNA here is from genome assembly GCA_030737875.1 of Allium sativum. NCBI lineage: Eukaryota > Viridiplantae > Streptophyta > Magnoliopsida > Asparagales > Amaryllidaceae > Allium > Allium sativum. The sequence goes on along the minus strand of CM060919.1, from coordinate 724,094,678 downwards.
AAAAAAACACTAAAATGCAGTTCTTGCTTTTACATGCAAAATTTTAATAAAAAGTAGATTGAAATACAAGATGTCATCCTGATTAATAAAACTGAAACGAAAACTGAAAAATACCTTAACATCGGCTTCATTCCCTCGGATATCATCATCATTATCTGTTTCATTTTCTACATTTAATTTCCTTCTGGTTCCTTCGTCCGTCACAGTAACTTCTTCTTCACCATTATTCATATCAGGCTTCGACAATAGTTTCTTCTTACCCACTTGAGTTGAATTGATTTTCATCATTTTGCGTTGTTGCTGAAGTCTATGTGCAATAATATACTTGCTCTTTGCAACTGGTTTCTTAGCAAAACATATAACAATAAAAATAATAATGATGGCCTTCATAGTTATTTACACACACACACACACAGATATATATATATATATACAAGAATGGATCTATATTGCATATACATATATACCTTGAATTATTTTTTCCTTGGTCGTATGATTATATGTGGCTGCAGTTGAATCAATGGCTCACTATCTTTGTCAACGGTGTTGTCAATGTAAAAATTCACTTCTTCTTCCTTATTGTAGCCGTCTACGTATTCGTTTACGTCCTTGTCATTCAATATCAGCTGCCATCCGCTCCTCTTTCCTTTCCTGACATAGACACCTCCTATTTCTGTGTAACAGAGGCAATCTTTAACAAAGTCCATAAGCACATTGTAAGAATAGCAGTCTACATCATATTTTGTTACTAAGAAGGATTTTCCACCCACGTAACATGTCCTTCGAAACTCTTCGTCATGGTGTAGCCGGATATTTATAAGTTCATCCATCCTGTACAAAATGAATACATTAGAACAAGGTACATGCATGTTAAAGTGGGCAAAAAAAACAATTAACATTTTGGACTATAACAAATTTAGATGATAGTAAAGAAAGACATTAAATCATAAAACATATGAACAATGTGGATTGCATTATGAGAAAAGAGTGTCAAATACATTCATCAAAGATAATAATTTACTGCTAAAACAAAAAATGCCAAATACATCATAAATTAAAAAACAGATTAGACCAAAATAAATCAATAACAAAGAGGAATTATTTGTCCTAACGAGACGGAACAGGATCAAGAACTTTTGCTTCTAGTTTTGTTTCTAGTTGTATTATGGGGACATATGCCAATATCAAAAACTACTGGTTCTAGTTCATCACATATGCCAATATCATGTTGAATGCGGATTGCTCATGTCTTCTTCTATTGCATTTTGATTTTCAGTATCACACTAATCTCTCGATAATTTTTTAATAACGTAATGATTGTTCTTTTCAACTGCATCTTCAACATAATATACTTGCTGCACTAGCAAGACATAAGGATCAATTTTATTGCACTTACTAAAATTTACTCGAGTAAGACCATATGAATCTTTTTTCTCTTGGTACCAGCAATTATTAAAAAGGACAACTGTGAAAGCTCCCCAATAATCAAGCTCAAAGGTTTCTTCGATTGATCCATAGTAATTGACATCACCCACTATTGGGTTTTGGTCTTTCGAACTTGCAAAGTTGGTGGTTTTGGCAATAAAAAATACACCACTATTTTGTGTGGTACACCGAGAATCTCTAAATTTTGTGAGGAATCTATATCCATTTACTATATAACTAGTAAACTTTCTAGCTACTCGATTAGGGCCTAATACAAACACCACTAAATCTATTGAAGTATTGTCCTTTTTCAGAACCTCTTCTTTTAGCCAATTTCAAAACTCTTCGAAATGTTCTCTTTCCCTCTTGTATCTTCTTAGATTTGCAAGACCATCCACAAAAGCTCGATGGGCTCTAAATAATAATTAAGGTCAAAAAAATACGAAATGCATATATTAATTTATAGTTAAGGAAAATGATATAGGAACTTAAGAACTTACTCGATCAAACTCTCAATTTCTTTATTACCGGAATTAAATAGAATATAGCGATGTGTTGCCTTCCAATCTGCATCTTTCAAATTGAACATTTTCCATCTTTATTCTTCTTTGTTCCAATATGATATTCCAAATCTGTTGGACATCTTCCAAAATCAATCGACTTGTTTTCTGTTCCTCCATCAACGCTTAAAAATCTAAGACAGAAGGTCCCACACTCTTCTACCAAGTATCCTTCTGCAATCTAACCTTTCGTTTTGTTTCTATTTCGCACATAAGATTTTCACTTTCCTAGATAACGCTTAATTGTATGCATGCATCTAAGGTGTTCAGGCCCGTCGTATTCGATTCTTCTGCATAAATGAACATGCAAGTGTACCATTATATCAAAAAAAGCCCGCGGAGAAATCATTTCAAAATGACAAAGTATCTCTACAATTTCTTTTTGTAGCCTCTTGATATCATCCACTTCGATAACCTTGCTCCATAGTCCACTAAGGAATGCACTAAATCTGATCATTGATAACGCAACCTCGGGTTTTGACGCTTTCTTCATAACAAATAGTGGAGTATGAAATGAGCATCTTGGCTCCTATATCCCATAATCGTTCTCTCTTTTATGTGCTTGTACCGACTAACATTCGAGGCACAACCGTGGGGCAGTTTGGCGTTATTCAATACAAAGCAAAAGATTTCTTTTTATTTATTTGTCATATCAAATATTGCAGCTCTAGTTTCAACATGCTTTCCATCACCACATTCAATAGCATGAAGGGCCTTCCTTATGCCTAATTCCTGTAAATCCAAACGAGCGTTTAGGTGATCCTTCGATATGCGACCTATATTAAGTAAAGTACCTAATATTTTGTCGCATATGTTCTTCTCTATGTGCATGGTATCTAGGTTATGTCGAAGGGGATTATGACACCAATATGGTAAGTCAAACAGTATTGACTTTTTTCTAAAAGGGCCATCACTTTTACCCGGTTTCTTGGTCTTATCCCCAAACTGATTTTTGAACCCCTGCAATAACTCTTCAATATCTGTTCCTAGTAATATTTTTGGAATGCTCCCCATTTCAGTTTCACCACTAAATCTCCTCTTATCCAGCCTCCACTTATGTGTCGGATCAAGAAACTTTCTATGGTGCATATAACACATTTTTTTTGCTATGCTTCAAATAATTTGAAGAAGTTTCATAATGGCATACTGGACACGCTAGTTTCCTGTAACACCCCACGTCCATTAATGTCACTCACAAAGGGAATGCATTAACTTCCATGGAGGTTTTAAGTGAGTATAGAACAGTAAAATTACAACAAGACAGATATAAAATAGTACTTGGAAATTTAAAACTTTATTTCATTGCAGCAGAAGTCAAAACATGTTTGATTACATCATAATACCATAAATTAGAGTCAAGTACAATATCCATCTTGATAAAACAAAATACATAATCCCATCATCATAAATAGCCATTAAACAAAAGATAACAAGCTGGACTTTACTTCAGCAGTCCAAGCTTTCCCAAAAGAGATAAGCAATCCAACTAGACTCCACTAGAACTTGGCCCAACCTGAGGACCTGAAGGGAAAAAGAATGGAAAAGAGGGGGTCAGACATAAAGTCTGGCGAGTATGACAATTCTAACAATACTATTATCAAAATAACTGGACTAAGGCATAAGCTGGAAAACAAGAAAATGTCTATGAAGAGCAGATTAAGGACATAGACAATCGCTAAAGGCAACGTTATAGGCGCTCCTAGATACTAAAGGATAAACACTGTACTGCACCACACCCGTCCACTAACACTAACGTTACTGACGCTTCCTAATCAACATAGGATAATTACTATACTCTACCGTACTGTACCGTACCATATTGTACTAGCACTAACTGCACCCCTACTAGTCATTCTTGGAATTTGATCCCCCTTGGCTAAATAGAATGATGATAGCTTCGTGTACTACTAGATGTACCCACTATCCCCCATGTTTGACTGTATATCTCTAGTTGCTATCATAGGTACCCAACGTGTACCTATCCCCACTAGACGTACCCCTTTAATAATGGTAACCCCACGTATTCCTAGCTGACGTCATAGGTGCCGTCTGCCCCTATCTCCACTAGGTGTACCCCCTTAGTAATTAAATGATAGTGGTAGCTCTATATACCCCTAGCTGACTACATAGGGCCGCCTGCTCCTATCTCCACTAGGTGTGTCCACTACCCTGCCCCATTCGATCGGCTCCCTAACTCGTAGATACCCGTGCTGGCCCCACAGTGGGGTGTATCACTCCCCTAAAGTGGCAACCCGATACAACCGAGAATGCACGGCTTATACCTACACGATGCAACAACGTCTTACCTACCAGCCCGGGGCCACGCACGCACGTGAACCCGTTGGACTTGCGTTGTCACCACTAACCCGCTTTGGCCTCTAACAATCAGGCCTAGTAGGCGTGTCCCGTCCTCGACTTGGGTCGAGCTTACAAAGATACGAAATGGGCTACTGGTCTGAAAAGGGCCCCCACCAAGCTTCCCACCTAGGCTTGGTCCCCTCTAGTATATCCCACTTAACCCCTCCATGTCTACTTACATGTCTGAATTTGGTTAAGAGTTCTTATAGTAATTCCACCTGCCACCCAAGGCACCCACTTAACCCCCATGTCCCACTTACATATTTACTTTGGTTAAGTGTTACTAATCATATTTTCTTATGCCACCCAAGGCACTTACTTAACCCTTTAGTCATGTTTATTTACATGTGTGTTTGGTTAAGTCTTTACTAATCGTATTTCAAATGCCACTAAGGGCAACCACTAGATTCCTCATGCCACCCAAGGCACCTACTTAACCCCCATGTCCCACCTTACATGATTATCTGGTTAAGTATTCCTTAATTTATTAAGGCCATAACCTCATAAAGACCTCTCACATTAGACTGGCATTTATGGCAGCTGGATTTGCCGGGCGGGTCCGGGCAGTCTTACACCATAAAAGAGTCTAACCTCGTGTCTTTACAACTGTTATGCTTTAGTTTGGGCCTAGGACCTCTCACATTGGGCCGACATTTGTGACTACTGGATTTGCCGGGCGGGTCCGGGCTGGTTTACGTCACAAACGAGTCCAACCTCGTGTCCTAAGCATTGATTATTATTAATAATCCATTTTCCCCCAATTTTAATAATTCCCTATTTGAATTATTGATTAATTTCCAGTTTTAACGATGTTCATAATTGACTCAATTATGGCCATCCATTTATAGTATGCAAAATTATACCAAATTTCGTCACAAGTTCATTATATGCCATTAAAGGCATTATAATTCAAGTTAATCCATAATTAGATTATGTCCATTACTCCACATTAATTTTCCAATTAATGTCTTAATTAAATTTTCCACCTTTTAAGGCAATTTCTTAACATCTTAATTTTGTTATATGCCTTTTTAAGGCCATCTCATGCAAATTCTCAATATTAAATCTTTTAATATTATTCCAACCCCACGTTGTATGTTTCGTTCATTAAACGTAAAATATACGTAGACTCGAATAGTCTAACTCATAGCATAAAAGAAATTATCACAACAACCACATATATATGTGACTAAATAAATCATAATAAGGGGTGAAACTTGCATACATCCAAAATTACAACTTGCATAAGGTTATACATATCACGGATCTAAGGGTGTCAACTTGTTCAAAATTCACCTAATATGATCTCAATCAATTTTCATAAACTTACGTATGAACATGTGTGAATCAACATCATCTAATTTTTAACAACATGGTTTTATATGGGTACACCTAACTCAATAGGCAAATTCCCATAATCAAGTTTTATTTAATTATAGTTTCAAGTTTATGGGTACACCTAACCTAATAGGCAAATTCCCATAAACAAGATCCATTTAAATTAAGAGAGAAAAAAAACATAACTTTAAGCATGATCCAACAACATCATGATTTTACAACATAATATAGCATGATTTATAACATGGCATAGTATGATAGTATAACATAGCATGACATGATTCTCAACATAGCACGACATTGCATAAGAGAATTTACAACATAGCATGACATAGCATATATAATTTACATCATACGACAACATAATAACATAATAAGAGATCCACAATATATAGAATTTACAATTACAAATCACATCACTTTCTTGTGATCCATTCATAACTGAGTCAAATTAGTTTGTAATAGTCTTGTGAGAATCATCATACTCACCAACAAAAGAAGAGAATTAGAGAGAGTTCTTTGGTTTGATTTGTTTTGTTGAGTAGAATTTAGTTGTAGTAGATTAGGCTTCCTCTTCTTAGTTTGTGACGGCTAGGCTGAACTCCATGGCAGCAGCATGACGGTAGCTTCTCTAATTTTACAAGTGATTTAGGTTTAGGGTCTACCCACTTATTTATAGATTTTAGAATGCATTTAGGCCATTAGATTTAACCTAGAAATAACCGCAGCCGTTCAGACAAGATGGGATTTATCTTATTGACTCAGCAATGAGTCAGAAGTGACTCAGCAAACACTCAGCAAATTAATAAACTTCTATTCATGTCATAAATATATATATATATTTTCTACAATGTACATATTAGATACATCCCCCCTTTTACACACTTATTATTGTTTTTATATACATATTAGATACATCCCCTCTCTTACACACTTATTAATATTTTTATATTCATATTAGATACATCCCCTCTCTTACACACTTATTAATATTTTTATATTCATATTAGATACATCCCCTCTCTTACACACTTATTAATATTTTTATATTCATATTAGATACATCCCCTCTCTTACACACTTATTAATATTTTTATATTCATATTAGATACATCCCCTCTCTTACACACTTATTAATATTTTTATATTCATAATAGATACATCCCCTCTCTTACATACTTATTAATATTTTAGCAACTTTAGTGTTAATAGAAAATTCGGGGTGTTACATTCTCCCCTCCTTTTAGGATTTCGTCCCCGAAATCTTCAAGTCTGGAAGAATGTATATCCTACCATCCAAACGTCCATCTACTCATCCATCATACACATGCGTCCATTGTCCTTAAAAGACTTCTAATGCTTTATGATCATATGCAAAGTGTGTGTACATGTCCTTACCTAATGCGAAATCAGGCGATCTACTGATTCAGTTGACCTCCTTAATGCAAATTATGTAAGTGTCATGAATCCATTATGTATGCAAAAGATCCTAATTGCTTACATACTACTTCTATATGCGTGCACACCCATTCAACCGAATGCAGCATCCATATGTTGGTACAACCATTATACATCCATTATACTAAATACATTCACTTATGCAATATGCAATATGTAGTGACTGAGCCGATCTAGTGCCTAAAGTGTGTGTATATATGCATCCACGAGCAACCACTAGCAAACACTTGCATCCATTTTGCATCCATCATACATAACATGTCTCAAACACATGTTTCAACCATAGGATTTATCCTAACTAAAGGTCAAAGATACTAACGAGAGGATATACTAAAAATAAGATAAGATAAGCGAAGTGATAATGGAGAAATTAAAAGACATACCCTCAAAAAGAAAAGGGTACAACGAACGCATCTTCTCTTCTGTCTCCCAAATAGCGTAGCGCTCATCATTTCCCCATTGCACTTTAACTAGTCTGACCTCTCGATTCCTCAACTTTTTGATCTCCAACCCAAGAATGCATGTAGGAGCTCGTCTAATTATTGCATCACGCTCTATTTCCACCTCTTTAAGCAAGCTCGGCTCTACCACCTCCGTGGTCTTGTGCAAACACTTCCTCAAATGTGATACATGGAATACATCATGTATACCACTACGTCTCTTAGGCAACTTCCACTCTGCCCAATCCTCTCCTTAATAGGAAGCGGCCCTACTAACCTTGACGCTAACTCCCTCTTGATCCAAAGCGAACATTGTTCCTTGATGGAGATACCCTGATAAAGACCATGTCCCTTATGCGAAACTCCAGCTCGGTCCTCCTTTTGTTGGCATATAATCTTTGCCTACCTTGCGCCATTTTCATCTTCCTTTGAATCAAGTCGATTCTCTTCCGTAGTCTAAGACACATGACCTAAAAGAAAGAAATACTCAAGAATATGATTCACCCTCTTGGTCTGGCCATCTGTCTGAGGATGATATGCGGTGCCCAGACATAACTGAGTCCCTGCCGCCTCTTGTAAGCTCTTCCCAAATTCGCTAGTGAAGATAAGGTCGCGGTTGCTCACTATGCTAGAAGGAACACCGTGCAAACTAATTATCTCCTTAATGTATGCGGAAGCTAACCATGGAGCAGTCCTATTACTCTTCACGGGAATGAAATGGGCGCTCTTAGTAAGTCTATCTACTACAACCCAAATCCCCGTATCTTGATTTTGGTAACCCATCGGGTTCCCTTTGCTCCGCTTTTACTTGATGGCACTCCGAACATTTAACGACATATTCGGCCACATCCATCTTCATACCGACCCAAAAGAAAACTTGCTTCATGTCCTTTTTCGTCTTGTCCCCGCCAGGATGAATGGTCATTTCTAAATGATGTGCATCATCAAGAATAACCTTCCTTAAGCTCTCGTCTCGTGATACACAAAGTCTATCGTACTCATGCAACCAACCCTTATTATCTAAGTATATCTACTTAGGTGGCTTGATGACTCCCCTCTCATAAGTTTCTCTACTAACTCTATCAACTGTGGGTCATCACGCTGTGCCTCTCCAATCCGTCCCACAAGCGTAGGTCTAATCTTAAGGATGCTAGCAAACCGAGTACAAAACCAATGGATGGTCTAAAGTAAATGGTAGGGATAAACCCTAAGCTATGCCGCTCAACAGACAAAGGACTCAATGTCGATCCTTCCCTACCTAAGGCATCCACCACAACGTTACCCATTGTAAGGGGTATATGTTACCTCGAAATCGCAGGACGGCAAGAACTCCATCCACCTTTTCTGCCTCCAGTTAAAATCTTTATGAGAGACCAAAACTTTAACGACTTATGGTCTTTAAACAACTCAAATTTTTACCAAGACTTGAGCGCAAAAGCTATGGCGGCCAATCCTAGGTCATGGGTAGGGCAATTCTTCTCATGGACTTTCGATATTCTTCCTTCATAACATATTACCCTTCCTCTGAGACCTCCCTAAGATGTAGGGCATGTTCTTCTCCGCTTCTAGAGAAAACCAGGATGATATCCCATGCAAAATCATCACAACTATCCATCTCTCACGCAGGCTATCCTAGTCAAACTAGACATCCCCCAAGTGCAAGCCCCAAAGGCCTAAACCAATATCAGACAAACACTCAAGGGATACCTCCTTCGAATTCAGACGACCTACGTGAGATGATATTAGTAAAACGGCCAAATAATTGAACACTTAACCGACTCTGGCTGTCCTTGCCAGTCTTGCTCCAAGGCCATCATTGCTCACCTAACTGGCTTTGAACTATCCACTAGGCACACACGAAGGCTTACTTCGTGCCTCTAGGTAAACCCCGCACTTCATCGAAGACGTCACATACTCACGGACCACACAAACAAATTCCAAATCACCGTTGGATGCATCAAAAGATTCTATGCGGCTAAGCATTATTGAACCCCTAGGGTCTCAAGAAATATCGAGGGTCTTTCCATAACGAGTCACAGTCTAACTATCCTCCTTTCCCCATCTAGGATGGCACCACACCTGGCTAGCCAATCCATCCCTAGAATCAAACTACAGCCCGTGAAATGAAGGCGTTGCATTCAACCCCAACGCTCCAGATAGACACTCTCAAATCCCAACAAACCATTTAAGGATGAGTCGAACCACCAACCGGATTTGAGACTAGAATGGGATTCTTAACTAGACTAGTATTTAGGTGCAGTATTTCAACTAACTAAGCAGATACTAACGAGTATGAAGTGCCAGAATCGAGTAAGGTCCGATCATGATGATCAAACTGAAAAACTAAGTTTTCAACAGAAATTTTTCTACCTCGTTCTTGCAGCGGTGGGGCTTCAATAGCCTGAACTCGCCCCCTTGCCTGCCTGGATGCCATAAGAGCCTGTACCTGTCCTACTGAGGTAGACCCTGCCCTCTGCCCCTCCTTTGGGCAGTCCTTCACTAAATGTCCTATAACTAGCCTTCTTCTTCTCATTCTCCATTCGTGACCTCCCACCAAGATGAGGTTTCGTCCTTTGTTACCCTAACAGCTATTTGAACCATCCTCCCCATTGTCCATCTTTAAAGGTACCAACAAGCCCTCCACTTTCTTGAATCAACTTCTAGCCCGTCAAACGTCGAAGTCCCTTGAAGTGGTTTTTCCGTCCTTCGTACGGAAGTTCTTATTTATCTTATCTACACGCGGAGGGGAAAGATTCGAAAAGGGAAAGAGGAAGAGACTCAAGCGGAGAATCGAAGGAAAGGATATGGCTATTGGGGATTATGTTTTTCATAAAAACTTTCTCTGTAAATAACATGTTTTTGAAAGCACTTCTTCCAAAAATACTTTAGAAAAAAAATATTTTTCTAAAAAAAAAAATATATTTATCTGTTCTGGTAACCTTATGCTCTGATACCACGTGTAACACCCCACGTCCATTAATGTCACTCACAAAGGGAATGCATTAACTTCCATGGAGGTTTTAAGTGAGTATAGAACAGTAAAATTACAACAAGACAGATATAAAATAGTACTTGGAAATTTAAAACTTTATTTCATTGCAGCAAAAGTCAAAACATGTTTGATTACATCATAATACCATAAATTAGAGTCAAGTACAATATCCATCTTGATAAAACAAAATACATAATCCCATCATCATAAATAGCCATTAAACAAAAGATAACAAGCTGGACTTTACTTCAGCAGTCCAAGCTTTCCCAAAAGAGATAAGCAATCCAACTAGACTCCACTAGAACTTGGCCCAACCTGAGGACCTGAAGGGAAAAAGAATGGAAAAGAGGGGGTCAGACATAAAGTCTGGCGAGTATGACAATTCTAACAATACTATTATCAAAATAACTGGACTAAGGCATAAGCTGGAAAACAAGAAAATGTCTATGAAGAGCAGATTAAGGACATAGACAATCGCTAAAGGCAACGTTATAGGCGCTCCTAGATACTAAAGGATAAACACTGTACTGCACCACACCCGTCCACTAACACTAACGTTACTGACGCTTCCTAATCAACATAGGATAATTACTATACTCTACCGTACTGTACCGTACCATATTGTACTAGCACTAACTGCACCCCTACTAGTCATTCTTGGAATTTGATCCCCCTTGGCTAAATAGAATGATGATAGCTTCGTGTACTACTAGATGTACCCACTATCCCCCATGTTTGACTGTATATCTCTAGTTGCTATCATAGGTACCCAACGTGTACCTATCCCCACTAGACGTACCCCTTTAATAATGGTAACCCCACGTATTCCTAGCTGACGTCATAGGTGCCGTCTGCCCCTATCTCCACTAGGTGTACCCCCTTAGTAATTAAATGATAGTGGTAGCTCTATATACCCCTAGCTGACTACATAGGGCCGCCTGCTCCTATCTCCACTAGGTGTGTCCACTACCCTGCCCCATTCGATCGGCTCCCTAACTCGTAGATACCCGTGCTGGCCCCACAGTGGGGTGTATCACTCCCCTAAAGTGGCAACCCGATACAACCGAGAATGCTCGGCTTATACCTACACGATGCAACAACGTCTTACCTACCAGCCCGGGGCCACGCACGCACGTGAACCCGTTGGACTTGCGTTGTCACCGCTAACCCGCTTTGGCCTCTAACAATCAGGCCCAGTAGGCGTGTCCCGTCCTCGACTTGGGTCGAGCTTACAAAGATACGAAATGGGCTACTGGTCTGAAAAGGGCCCCCACCAAGCTTCCCACCTAGGCTTGGTCCCCTCTAGTATATCCCACTTAACCCCTCCATGTCTACTTACATGTCTGAATTTGGTTAAGAGTTCTTATAGTAATTCCACCTGCCACCCAAGGCACCCACTTAACCCCCATGTCCCACTTACATATTTACTTTGGTTAAGTGTTACTAATCATATTTTCTTATGCCACCCAAGGCACTTACTTAACCCTTTAGTCATGTTTATTTACATGTGTGTTTGGTTAAGTCTTTACTAATCGTATTTCAAATGCCACTAAGGGCAACCACTAGATTCCTCATGCCACCCAAGGCACCTACTTAACCCCCATGTCCCACCTTACATGATTATCTGGTTAAGTATTCCTTAATTTATTAAGGCCATAACCTCATAAAGACCTCTCACATTAGACTGGCATTTATGGCAGCTGGATTTGCCGGGCGGGTCCGGGCAGTCTTACACCATAAAAGAGTCTAACCTCGTGTCTTTACAACTGTTATGCTTTAGTTTGGGCCTAGGACCTCTCACATTGGGCCGACATTTGTGACTACTGGATTTGCCGGGCGGGTCCGGGCAGGTTTACGTCACAAACGAGTCCAACCTCGTGTCCTAAGCATTGATTATTATTAATAATCCATTTTCCCCCAATTTTAATAATTCCCTATTTGAATTATTGATTAATTTCCAGTTTTAACGATGTTCATAATTGACTCAATTATGGCCATCCATTTATAGTATGCAAAATTATACCAAATTTCGTCACAAGTTCATTATATGCCATTAAAGGCATTCTAATTCAAGTTAATCCATAATTAGATTATGTCCATTACTCCACATTAATTTTCCAATTAATGTCTTAATTAAATTTTCCACCTTTTAAGGCAATTTCTTAACATCTTAATTTTGTTATATGCCTTTTTAAGGCCATCTCATGCAAATTCTCAATATTAAATCTTTTAATATTATTCCAACCCCACGTTGTATGTTTCGTTCATTAAACGTAAAATATACGTAGACTCGAATAGTTTAACTCATAGCATAAAAGAAATTATCACAACAACCACATATATATGTGACTAAATAAATCATAATAAGGGGTGAAACTTGCATACATCCAAAATTACAACTTGCATAAGGTTATACATGTCCAGTGGCGGATCTAGCTCAAACATTGAGCTAGGGCCAAAAATATGTGCAGTTTAGTCCCATACTGCAAAAAGTGCACAAAATTTTCTATATATATATATCAAAATATACTCACTCATTGCAAATCAAGCAATCAGAGTATCATATTGGCTGAAATATAGTCTTGCTATGGTCCAGATAGGGCATGCACAGGTTTTCAGCTAGGGCCAAACATGAAATGGTGTCTGATTTTGCCAGAAAATTTTTGGGCCAGCTAGGGCATTGGCCCTTGCTGGCCCATGAGTAGATCCGCCCCTGTACATGTCACGGATCTAAGGGTGTCAACTTGTTCAAAATTCACCTAATATGATCTCAATCAATTTTCATAAACTTACGTATGAACATGTGTGAATCAACATCATCTAATTTTTAACAACATGGTTTTATATGGGTACACCTAACTCAATAGGCAAATTCCCATAATCAAGTTTTATTTAATTATAGTTTCAAGTTTATGGGTACACCTAACCTAATAGGCAAATTCCCATAAACAAGATCCATTTAAATTAAGAGAGAAAAAAAACATAACTTTAAGCATGATCCAACAACATCATGATTTTACAACATAATATAGCATGATTTATAACATGGCATAGTATGATAGTATAACATAGCATGACATGATTCTCAACATAGCACGACATTGCATAAGAGAATTTACAACATAGCATGACATAGCATATATAATTTACATCATACGACAACATAATAACATAATAAGAGATCCACAATATATAGAATTTACAATTACAAATCACATCACTTTCTTGTGATCCATTCATAACTGAGTCAAATTAGTTTGTAATAGTCTTGTGAGAATCATCATACTCACCAACAAAAGAAGAGAATTAGAGAGAGTTCTTTGGTTTGATTTGTTTTGTTGAGTAGAATTTAGTTGTAGTAGATTAGGCTTCCTCTTCTTAGTTTGTGACGGCTAGGCTGAACTCCATGGCAGCAGCATGACGGTAGCTTCTCTAATTTTACAAGTGATTTAGGTTTAGGGTCTACCCACTTATTTATAGATTTTAGAATGCATTTAGGCCATTAGATTTAACCTAGAAATAACCGCAGCCGTTCAGACAAGATGGGATTTATCTTGTTGACTCAGCAATGAGTCAGAAGTGACTCAGCAAACACTCAGCAAATTAATAAACTTCTATTCATGTCATAAATATATATATATTTTCTACAATGTACATATTAGATACATCCCCCCTTTTACACACTTATTATTGTTTTTATATACATATTAGATACATCCCCTCTCTTACACACTTATTAATATTTTTATATTCATATTAGATACATCCCCTCTCTTACACACTTATTAATATTTTTATATTCATATTAGATACATCCCCTCTCTTACACACTTATTAATATTTTTATATTCATATTAGATACATCCCCTCTCTTACACACTTATTAATATTTTTATATTCATATTAGATACATCCCCTCTCTTACACACTTATTAATATTTTTATATTCATAATAGATACATCCCCTCTCTTACATACTTATTAATATTTTAGCAACTTTAGTGTTAATAGAAAATTCGGGGTGTTACATTTCCCCTTCGTGCTCCAACCTGACAACATGACATATCCAGGAAAATCACTAATGGTCCATAGGACGCTTGCACGTAAACTAAAATTCCCATTAGTTAAGGAATCATAAGTTTTGAAGCCAGTATTCCACAACTCTTTCAATTCCGCAATTAAAGGCTGCATATATACGCTAATACTGTTCTTTGGAGAATCTGGACCAGATATTAATGTTGAAAGAATCAAATTCTCTTGTTTCATACATAACCAAGGAGGAAGATTGTAGTTTACCAACACAATTGGCCATATATTATAACTTGAATTCATTGAATGATATGGGTTAAATCAGTCAGATGCTAGACCCAATCTAACATTACGATTTTCTAATGAAAAATCAGGATAGTGAGCATCCATCATCTTCCTTGCCACATCATTAGCCGGATGTCTTAGTTTTCCATCTTTTTTTCGTTCCACTTGCTGCCATCTCATAAGTTTGGAAAATTCTTTGCACATAAACATCCTTTGTAACCTTGGTCTTAATGGGAAGTACCTCATAACATTTGTCGGCACTTTGGGAATCGACTTTAGTGGATCATTATTATCAACGATGTCTTATTTTTCTTTTATAGCTCACCTCGAGAAACCACAAATGTCACAAGCCTCTTTATCTTTATTCTCTGCCCAATATAATATGCAATGGTTTGGACAGACATGTATTTTATGTTAATCAAGACCTAAATCCTTAATGACACTCTTTGCAACGTAGGAAGACAAAGGCAGCTGGGCATCAGGAAGGCTTCTTTTATAAGCTTTAGTAATTCCCCAAACGCAGACTCGTTAACTCCATAAGCACACTTTAAATGATAAAGCCTGATCAAGAAACTTAATCGAGAAAATTTAGTGCAACCAGGATATAATGGATTTTTTCCTTCTTTAACATGCGATAAAATTTCTCAGCCTCTGGATTTGTATCTACTTCAAAGTCCCCAGGATTTTGATCAAATTTGTAACCCGCACATTTAAACTTCACGTCTAAATTATCCTCAAAATCGATCTCCATTTCACAATCCATGTAGTCATCAACACCTATTAATTTCGTCTGTGAAACCTCACAAATCCACCCGGTATGTACTGGAGAAGGGCCATTAATAATAAGATGATCGTATATGACATTTTCACAATACCAATTATGTTCTGTACATTTTTTGCAGGGGCACTTCATCTCATCACCTACTTTATAAATGTGAAATGCATTTCTTAGAAAAGCTTTTACCCCTCTTACATATTCTGCACTCGATCTCGAAAGTCCTATCCATATGTAATACTCACTATCCATTGCCACAATCTAACCACGACCTAGTAAAACTAAACTTTATACCAATAACAGTTTCAAAACACGAACAGGGGCTACTATGTAAGGTTTGATTAAATTAGAAATAAAAACAAAACTAGTTAATAATTTACAAATATACATAATCAGTGTAGTGAAATCAATGTGTAGCCAAATCAACAATCTTTTTGATATGAATTATCACTAACTTTGGAACTGAGTTATCAAGAGAATACATAAAACAAGCAACTAAGGACACTGAACACAAATTCATAACAATACATGGCTGAACAGTACAGATACAAAGACTATACAGTGACACAAAGACGATATAGTTGTACCTAATACAAAGAACGATATAATAATTTAATTTTGTCTTCTAATGTTTAGCCCTTGAAGCTGGTCGTTAAGTCTACTAATGTTAGTTCGAAAGCCAATAAATCGATTTTTCAGCGTTGTAAGTTGATGTTGTAATTTATTTGCGTACTTAGCGGCTCGACTTGGAAACTGATGGTCAATCCAATGCCAAAAAGTACACCTGGTGGGATAAACACGACATCTAAAATAACGACGACCAATGTTAAATCCAATCGAAATAACATCTTCTACAGCGGCATACCCACACTCACACATTATGATTGGTGAATCAACTTTCTATTCGTTAACCACTTGGTTGTTTTGATGTTGACGACACAAGGCAGCACAACTATGCCGTCGCATTGCCCTTTCTTCACGTCATTCTTGTTCTTGCCTTTGTCTTCGTAGTTCTACTTTCTCTAGTTCATACTCATGAAAATCATCGTAGTGCCTTTCTTGTATCTCTATATAAAAATCAATAGGAGTTTCTGGTGATGATGGGTTTGACAGTCCTAGATCACCTATGCCCAGGGTATCTTCATAGTCATATAAGAAATAGGCATTATTCAACTACAAACAAAAATAAACATTTAAATTGGATTTATTTTTTCTTTTGTCCTCTAAATTTTGTTTCCACTTTTCACAATTTGATATTTAAACATATTAAGTCAGTGTTAATTTATTTACCAATGCATCAGTGGTTTGGCAAACATAAAAATACAGAACTTGCACAATTTCAACACATGCAAACATATAAGTACGACACTTCAAGTATAAAAAACCCAAATTATTCAGATAACAAACCCCAAATATATAAACATTCAAATAAAAACGAGCAACAAAACCCTAATTTCAGGCAATCGGTATACCCAAATCACACAAAGACTTTGAATGTGGACCAAAATAAGTTAGAGATGAAATCACCTAAATAAAACCCAAATGATGAAGCCCTAACTACCTGTAATTGTCCTAAGTGATCCAAATAGGAGGTGTAAAGTTTGAAAAATAGGAGCAATCGGAGGTATATAGTTTGTAATCGGAGGTAGAGTAGCAATCGGAGGTGTTTGTAGACGGATTTCGTGGAGAGGGAAGAGTGAGAAATTTTATTTGGGAGGAAGTATTTCTTGAATGGGGAAAAAGTCACGGCAAAATTTCATATAACTAAAGTGGGGATCGGCTTGAACCGTTGGATTAATCAACATCTATGGTTATTTATTTGTTTAAACTGATAACGCGGATCGCTGAAGTGGATTGTATTTATATAAAGCTACGTTTTGAACTGGTGTTGCATGTCATAGCGCAAGAATTCCAACCGCAACAGTGCATTCAAGTCTAATGCAAAAACATATGAATATTGTTGCAGAAGATCAAAGAAAGCATAGCTTTCACCACACTTTTCATGCAACGCACACAAATTAGTGTCGAATATGCTCACTTTTGTAGTAGTGTGTCATCTATGTTTAATGGTTCTTGATTTGCAAGATCAGGTGCAAGGGGATTAGGCCCAACATGTGGGAACTTCAAGCCGTGCGGAGAACCGGACACATCACCAGGATCAGACCGAACCGTCAGATCATCTTGAATTTCCTTTTGGTCTGCAGATGTACGATTATCAGTCTGTCCATGTTAGGCAATAATTCACTAATGTTAATAGCAACGTTATTGCCACTCCCTGCATTCAGTGGTGTTTTCTTTAGCGACTTCTCAATAACTTGTTTCTGTCTTACCTCAGATTCAACTCATTGAGTCTGATTTTTGTCTGGTAAAGTTGTAATTATGACTGGACTTTCGTTAGCAGAACCTGCTTGTATATTATTAACTTTAGCTTTCCACACTTATGTTACTGGTTTAGCAACAGTAGAACATTGCTTGTCACTTTGCCCAAAACATTTACATGTTTTACAAACTGGGGGAAACAATTCATATTCAACATCCTAAATGTATACATTACCATTTTTATCTTTAGCTCTCACTTGTTTAACCAGATTATCTGTCGCCTTGATGTCAATAAGTACTCTGGCAAAATTAAGTCTCTTGACATTTCTAGTATAATCATCCATGTCCAGTGGAGTTCCAATTAAACTAGTTAACTTACTATTTCCCTTGGAATTCGATATGGACAGATCCAAATTCTTTAACCCCAAACTGGGTGTTTCGAGCATATCTCTCTCCAGTTGTAAATTAGGTTTCCATTTCTTAATAAAAATAATCTTGTTGTCCATAAACCATGGACCATCATCTAAAACCTTTTTACAATCCTCGTCTTTTTCAAATTTTATTAAATAGAATCCATTTTTACGTGCAAAAACATCCCAACCACCAGTTGGTTTCTATTCTCTTTTCATGAAAGCATTGAGATGAACATAATAAGGTCATCGTCCAATAATATATATATATATATATATAGAATTTCCCTATATATTAGAAGCATTAGAAAACACATCATCATCCAGATCTACAAACGTGCCTTCAGCATCTTTCGTACATTCAAAAAGTTATGTGTCCTCTTCGATTCTTGTGTTTCCAGCAACTCCTTACGCCCACGTTTTTGATCCATTTTGAAATATCGGCTAATTCTGTCATTTCCTATGATTCCCTGTTTTTTTTGTTGA
Source organism: Allium sativum (assembly GCA_030737875.1). Lineage (NCBI taxonomy): Eukaryota > Viridiplantae > Streptophyta > Magnoliopsida > Asparagales > Amaryllidaceae > Allium > Allium sativum. Next base: position 724,075,803 of record CM060919.1, on the reverse strand, counting down.
TTAACGCCTGAAGCACCAATAACTGCATCCTTGAATGATTTCGTCTTTCGATTTCTTACCTTCTGCCAATCAAACTTGGATTGCGTAGTTGAATTTTAGGAATTAGGGTTTTGACCATCGGAAGAGGCTGCCACTTTTATATTTTCATTTTTTTATTTTTAAATCCATTATATATATAGCTATGTATGTGTATATATGTAGAGCAATGCATAAATTGTCAGGTTGCTATAAGTCACACATTCCAATAGATGATTAGCTTTGCATTTGGTTCCTGTATACCTCGTTGTATTGGTAACAACATGCATATACTACAAAAAAACATTGAATTAAAGACTGAAATTTACAGTCTTTACACAAGTAATTCAGTCTTTAAATTATACTTAAAGACCGATCAAAGACTGAAATCTCAGTCTTTGAATTTCTAGTCGCAAAAAAATATTAAGACTGATGTTTCAGTCTCAAAATGTAAAGACTGATGTTGCAGTCTTAAATGTATTTAAAACTGAATTTTAAAGACAGAAATTCTGTCTTTTATCAGTCTTAAATTAACCTAGACTACAAAAAATATCATTCTTACAATGTTTAACTTGTATTGTTTAAATCCTTTAGCAACATAATACATTTGTCTGTTTAGCAGTTGAATGAAAAACAAACGGTTTCTCTATACATGCAAGACATTGTAATTAATTATAACTATATATATATAAGTGATATAACATAAACAAATGTATACTTGTCATTCAAAGCAATATATTAAATCTTAACTACAAAAAGTATGTATAAACTACCAATATTACAGAGCTTTTACTTTGTTCTACAAAATTTCAAATAACACCCAGATTCTGTACAATACTTTCAAAATAAACAATGGAAGACTTCTCATATCTATCCCGCATGCAATCTGATGCATGTTTATATCCTTAACTTTCCTTTCTTTTCTTCCCTTTTGCAAAGTGAGCTCGTCTCTAGCCAGAAATATAAAATGATGTAAGTTAAACCAAATCCAGTTATATGCAGAGATAATAAGAATTAAATAGACTATCCTGTATAACATAACAAAAAGCTCCATTTAAGGCACACCAAATTAGTCGGGCGCGGGTTTAAGATCTTAAGATGACATTTAGATTATTGTTATTTTTTTTTCAAAGAGATACATTTCCTCCTCCGGTGTATAAAACAGAGTACTAGTGAGAAACAGAAGCTATGACTTCTTATAGCAATTTTCTCCTCTACCCTTTTTTTGTATCGATACACAATCAGGAACTCTGCTAAATTATATAAAAAGGAATAAGGGTGTATATGTAATGATTAAAAAACAAGAATTCACCTCTTGTGATACGATATCCATCCATTTGTTGGGCTTCTTGGCTTTGCTGTAGAGAATAACTCACTGTAAGTGCATAACCAAGCATTCCCTGAACTAAATTGGATATGGGAATATCAAAATTGAGATAATCACTGCTACTGCACCTTTAGCGTTTCCAAGAACAATATTGAAAAAAAAAAGAAAAAAAAGACATTTAGATTCGGAATGAGAGAACTATATCTGTATCAACATCATTTAAGCATGCGTTAGCAAGACTCAACTTACCCTACAATTCATTTTGTGCATAATACACCTTCTATTTTAGTAAATTCGATTTTTTTGGAATAAACAATAAAAAAACGTGCATAGAAATTACCTTTTAAAGCCATCTTCTTCATGTTTTTTCGTCTTTCCAAACCAGTTCATTTTCCGATCTCGGTATGACCCTTCTCTGAAGTAGCTAGCTTCCCGAAAGCAAATCTAGAAAGCATGTTTGATCCCTGAAATGCTGCAGAAACATTGTCCGATCCCTCAAATCGAGATCCGAGATTGAAAAGAAGGACCAGAAAAAGATCATGGTACTTCCGATTTGGTTATAGATGGTGCATGGAACAAGCGCCAAGTTTCTTGTTAATCTGGAGAGAGAGGAATGAAAATTTCTTCCATTTTTATTTGAGGTAAAACAACAAAAATAGGATTAAGGGCTTACGGTTATAAACTGGAGAGAGGAAAAGGAGTGGGTGACATGAGGTAACGTGGATTGAATTTTGATCCAAATTTGTAGCGTTCGATCAGACGGTCAGGATTATAAAACTACGGATTGCAATAACAATCCAAAGGTTGTTGTTTTATTACATTTTGATTAAAAAATGAATTATTCTAAACTATTAGAACTGGATTTTAAAAGATAAGTGAACTATTTAACTATTGGCATCATTATAATATCTCTATATTATAATTTTAATCCTCATCATTTAACATGAGATATCATCATTTAAAACAAATGTATTTTAGAGTATTTCAATAATGTCATCATGAAACAGAAGTTGACAACATTTACTTTCTGTTGTAAAGAATATTTGTTAGATTATATTTGTGAGTTATATTAAGACTCCTTAATATCTTTTCTTTACTATTAATCGGAATAAGTTTGGTGTCACACTTTTTTGGTGTACATCTGAACTAACGCAAATTCCATTCAAATAATTAAATTATTTATTCAAATAATTAATTGTCCAAAATTTTCGGCAATTGTCCAAATAATATGCATATGAGGAGAAAACGAATAAGCATATGTAAATATAAATAGAAATAAATAATATATAGAGAGAGAATGGGGAGAGAGAGACATGGGGAAATAGCATGAAAAAAGTGAACAACTAATGAAGACAAAAATGGCAAGGAGGAAACAACAAAATGAGGTGGAGTCTAAATTATTACATTACATAACGTAAAGGTAAATCTGGACTATAAATTCACACGTTTAAATATCACTTTTTTGAGCACATAATCCCAAAAACAATCAATTAATTTATTAAAACTTTCCTTTTCGTTAACATAAACGTATATGTGCTATATTAATAACTCATTCATTATAATTAACGTATAATTCTTTTTAAATGGAAAGATTCCAATCAACTTAACAAAACTAATGTCAATTTTAAAGTAGACCTAAATAATGCAACTATTTTATCATAAAAGAAACATGTTCAACATTAAATCAAATGAGGCAACAAATACAAAATTTTAGGCAGCTGGCCAACAATATGAGAGAGAGAATTTTGGATGGAGGAGCAAAGTTAACAAAACTAATGTCAATTTTAAAGTAGACCTAAACTAGTATAATCGCATAACGGTGGGAAAATCGACTTTGTAATACAATACAACTGACAAAAAAATTTATTTAGTTGTACTTATTTAATTATTTAAAACTACATATGAATAAAAATATATGAAATAAAAATTATATATATGATTAAAAACCAAAAATAATTATTTTAACCAATCGTGTCAGCACAAAGATTAAGTACACAAACAAATATTCATGAAAATATCAAAAAAAGACTGGTATGATGATTCAAATCTATGTAATGCATATCTATTAAAAAAATCATTTTAAGTAGTAGTGATATATTTTTATATAATATATACACCAAGCATAAAACGGAAAATCATAGGAATGATTTTACATTAGAGGAAAAAAGAAACAACAGATTGCATACAAATGATTTTACATTAGAAGAAAAAATAAACAAAATTGCGTATATTATACAAATCAAAATAATTATTTTAAGGAATCACATTATTTTTTTATAATTTATATATATGGTAAAAAAGAACACCATGTTCATATCAACGGTAAGTGTGATGTTTTAAAATGAACACCATGTTCATATCAACAAAAGTGGAAAAAATTTAAGAAATAAATTTAATCAATAAATTGTTGTCAATTTATCTTATTAACGCTAGGTGTGATGTTTTAAAATGAACACCATGTTCATATCAACAAAAGTGGAAAAAATTTAAGAAATAAATTTAATCAATAAATTGTTGTCAATTTATCTTATTAATGCTAGGTGTGATGCTTTAAAATGAACACCATGTCCATACCAACAAAAGTGGAAAAATTAGCTTTTCTTTCAAATATAAAGTTAATTAAGTCACACAATTAATGAGCATTAACGAATCAAATAGAATACAATAAAAATTAAATCGGGGAGCTCAAATAAGACAAGACTTTAGAACTACATTAAATTAATGCATAAGTCATAGGAGGACAAAATGAGAAAAACCGACAAAGTCGGTTTGATAATGCATCTTTTTTATCATAAAAGAAATAGATTCAACATTAAATCAAATGAGGCAACAAATGCAAAATTTTAGGAAGCTGGCCAAGAATATGCATGCGACGAAAAAATGAATAAGCATATATAAATATAAATAGAAATGAATAACATATAAAGAGAGAAAATTTTGGATATGGGGGGGGAGGGGGAAATAGCATGAAAAAAAAACGTAAAAATAAATGTAGACAAAAATGGTAAGGAGGAAACAACGAAATGAGTTGGAGTCTAAATTTGAAATAATACACATGAGAAGCTATTAATAAACACTACAAGTAAACTAGCTGAATCTCAAAACATATAAGTAATTCAATTAAATTCATTAGCCCCAATACATAAAAATACACCCACTAATTTTATTGACCCACAATAAATTAAAATAAACATAATATCACAATTATTATATAACATAAAGATAAATTTGAACTATAAATTCACACGTTTAAAAATCACTATTTTGAGCACATAATCCCAAAATCAATCAATTAATTTATTAAAACCTTCCTTTTATGTTAACATAAACATACATGTTTCTTTATTAATAACTCATTGATTACAACTAACTACATTTTTTTTAAAATTGAAAGATTCCAATCAAGTTGACACAATCAATGTCAATTTTAAAATAGACTTATATTGTATCTTTTTTAATTTAATAGGTTCAGCATTAAATCAAAAGCGAACCTGTAAATATCTGAGCAATGAAAAGCCATTGATATGCCGCAATTTCAGTAATGTAGTGTGAAAATTTCCAGCCATTCATACCATACATGTTGCTTCTAGAAACTACTCTATTGTCTTATAAATACTGGTGCTTATATGCTTCACCCTTAATTCTTTTGCTTTCCACGTCTTCTTGCAACAGTTCTCCTCCTACATAAATCATAATCCTTCCATATTTGCTTCATATACATTATTGCATAAATATTTTCTTCATATACATCATTATTATTTCACAAAACAATTTGATGTTTTTTTCCTCTAATTTAAAGGGTGGAGAGCAGTAACATTTGTAGATGAAGGAGAGGATCCGGAAGGAGGCTTTGATATCGGATAAGCTGCAGAGGCAGGTGCAGGTGGTGGAGATCCAAATATGGTGGACGACGGAGGCGTGCGAGGGAGGGGTGGTGGAGAGGGTGCGGTTGAGTTGGGAGAGGGTGTAGGTGAAGGAGGGTGCAGTAAAGGGTAGCCTTGCGTACCTTATAGGAGCGTGCTTAGAGGAGAGGGCGACGAGGTGGGATTAAATATATTACAAAATTGTGTTAAGTTTTCTTGGTTCAAACTGAAGAAAGTTTGCAAAGTAAAACAATTACATTTAAACATATTCATTCAGTGCTTTTTTCATTTTAAACCGTGGATAAGTTTTGAGTTAAAATAATGAATTAACATGAATTGGATTTTTTTTTTAATTTTATCAAATTTTTATTATCATATTTTTTTGAATTGGAAAATCCACGCGCAAAGCGCGGGCCATGATCACGCGCGGGCCGCGTGCCGTCATCACGTGCGAAGTGCGTGCCATTACGCTCGTTTGTAAAATTAAAGTTGAATTTGTAAAAATTATTTAATTGTTAGTTAATAAATGTAAGTAATATAAAAATAAAAATATCTAAGGAAATTCCGAAAATTCACGGTCAGATTAGAAGTTTACGCTTCAAAGACAATTATTAATAAATATGTAAAGTTAATTTTAAGTTGTAAGATTTGTGTAACTGCTAGATTCTAATTTTAAGTGATACAAAAATAAAAATATCCAAGGGCAATTTCGGAAGTTCATGGTCTAACCAAAAGTTTACGCTTCGAAGGCAACTATCAATAAAGAAATAGAGATTAAGATTGAATTTGTAAAAATTATGTAATGACGTGATCCTAATTTTATGAGATATAAAAATGAAAATATCTAAGGGACATTGTAGAATTTCACGGTTGACCAAAATTTTATGTTTTCAATGCAACTATTAATATAAAAATATAGAGATTAAATATGAATTTGTAAAAAATGTTTAATTGGTAAATATTAATTTTAAATGATATAAAAATTAATTGTGGTTGTATTAGAATTTCAAAAATAAGAAAACTTGTCCACAATCGTCATAAATATTTGCAATGAATTTAATTCAAACCATCGATAAGATGTGCTGTCACTATTGAATTACATGATTAATATTGAATTCGTATACTTAGCACTCCTTAAATTAATATTGAATTACATGATTTTGAAATTGAGTTTTGTTTATATAATTAAACACCTGGTTGAGTTTAAATAATATTGAGTTGAAGCTCCTCAAATGGGCCGAAGACCGTGGGTCGCGACCCCGCTAGGTCGGATCGAAGATCATCGATAAAATCAAATGAATCGAAGTTCCTCAGGATGATTCAAAGATCATCGATATAATCAAGGGAACCGAAGTTCCTCAGGATGATCCGAAGATCGTCAAAATTATCCAAAAATCCAGCAGAACCAAAGTTCATTGAAGGATGATCTAAAGATCATCGATGATCAAAATTAATCAAGTATAATGTAAAATACTCCCAACTAGTAAATATAAGAGTCGAGCTACATGTCCCATAACCACTTGTTCTACTTGAATATTTACGAACAAGTTGTATATTCCATTAAAAATACGGAATGATTATTGCAACGATTTTCGATTTAAAGAGTTCAGGAATTAACTGTCGAAGCGAACGTAAGGGTTCATAGTCCTTGTTTTTACTAAGACATTTAATTGTATTTCTCATACAAACGAGGAAAAGATTTGTATAAATAAATACTAGTAGATTGGAAAACAATTTGTAAAATAACTTCATATAATGAAGTAGTATTAGAAACCATTTTAATAAAAGCTTTGATATCTATAATAATGTAAAAACTCTTTTTAGCTTGAAATGACAAATCCCGTCACTACAAGAAAAATACCCTATTGCAACTAGCTATTTGCAACAGGCAACATATGATAGTTGCAGTAAATGATATTTCGCAACAGACCTATTATAGAAGTTGCAATAGGTGTTATTTAGCAACATGCCTTTTCTTTCTGTTGCAATAAGCATATTTTTAGCAACTGCGCATCGCTTCCTGTTGCAAAAACGTACTTTTAGCAACTGTGCATCCATAACAGTTGCAACAAACATATTATTTGCAACTACACTTTCAAGCCAGTTGCGAATAAATATTTTTAGCAACTGTTTTCGCCACTTGCAATAACAATTTTTTTACAACTGGTAAAGCCAGTTGCGAAAAAACATAATATTAAAAATAAGTATCAGCTTAAATGATTAACTTTTAATAATTAATTTTAAATAGTTACCATTAAATGATTAATTACAAGTAATTATATAATAATTTAAGATTAATATTTAATAATTATTAATTAATAATAAAATTTAAGTATTATATAGTGATATTTACAACTGATAATTAAATAATAATGATTAATAATTAACAAATAATAATAATTAACATTTAAAAAATAATAAAATAAATAAACAATTATTAAATAATAATAAATTATAGTTTTTAGTTATCTTTAATAATTATTTTTATAGTTCTAATATTATATTTAATTATTAGCGATCAATAAATTGTAGTTAATAATCGTTAATTACATTTAACAATTAATTAATAAAGAAATAGTTATTATTAAATAATTAGTAATCAATAACCAGTACTTAATGATAAAAATTTAACATTTAATATTTAATTCATAAATAACATTTAACGATTAAGAATTAGTATTTAGTAGTTAATTTTTAATAATTAACAATAATTAATAATTCAATTAAATAATAATTTATTACTAATTATATAATAATAAACTATTACTAATTATAAAATAATAATATTATTTTCAATTATAATAATTCTCAATTATATCTAATATTTATTAATAATATAATATTAAAATAAGATTAATATTTATTAATAGTTGATAAGTTATAGTTAAATATAATTCATATTGAATAGTTAATGTTTAACATTTAATTATTAATAAGTAATATTTAGTAATTAAGAACTAATTTCTATTTCTCATTGTTGGTGTTTTTTGACCAAGCAAGAAAGGCAATAAATTTGAAATTCAAATGCCTATGGTTAGACTACTTATTATATATATATATAAAAAAATATTTTCAAATATTCATTTGGAATGATAGTGTATTGTTTTCTGAAAAAATTACCTTCTTACAATCTAATTTGTCTTGAAAAAATAGTATGTAGCATGTAAGGTAGGTAATCTCTGACCCGACCCGCTATACACGTTAAAACCTCTATCGCGTTCAAGCTCTAGCTGCCCCTTTCTCTTTAGCTTGTGAAACCCTAGCTAGCGGTGAAAATAATAGCATAACTCCTCAATTTCTTTCGCTCATAATTCTTTATCCTCGTTACAGAAGCGGATCAATGTTGTCCTATCTTCCATGTCTAATTCAACGCTACCTTATGTTGATTCATCGTGCTTCCAGGCGGTTCCTTCTCAGATTGTGGGGCCTGCGGGATCTGTTCCGTCGCATTACGCAAGTCCGCCTTACTAAAGGTTCTGATAGAAATAGGTGGGGTGGGTTAGGGATTGGAAGTTGGTGATTGTCGAGAGTATCGGACTTTAAGTTCAGATCTATGGTGGCGATGTGTGGTAAGGTGAAGGATGATGGTTGAAGTGATTTGTGATTGTTGCGGAATTGAAGGGAATTTTGGGAATCGAAGTGGGGGGGTGGCGCTGGCGGTTTGGGTTTATGTTTGTGTACAAGGGTGAGGGATGATAGTCGGTTGTGGTGCCAGAGGGTTGTAGCAATGGGGTGGCTTGCTGCATTTCAGTGCAGGTTTTAGAGGATGTACAAATTCGGTTTTTGAAAGGCAAAAGCTGGTTTTCAATTGAATTCAAGGCACACAGGTTTTGTTAGCTAAGGTATTAGCATTTGATGTCACATGTAATAATGTTAATATAGGTTGAAACAATTTGATATGGTTTGGTTACTTAATTTTATATTAGCTGCATTGCTTTTAGGGATTCCATCTGTGAAGACGTTGCTGAAGCTTGTCAAATTCATGTACACTTTTATGTAGTAAATGTATCTATTTGTTTCAAGATCACCCAATTTTGGGGTTTAAAGAGTTTGTTGCTACTCAGTTGCAAGCTGAGTTGCAACCAGCTAAGTGGAAACTTTGTTTTGCAAACTAAAATGGAACTCAGTTTGTAAAATTAAGTTGCAAATAACCATTCATTTTCACTATGTTGCATATAACTCTGTATAATTTTTATTTTGACTAGATAAGCGGCAGTCATTTTCTTACCCCTGTTTAGTGATTGTTTTGCAGTATTGCGTACTGGGTATGTGGGGTCGACTTAAATTATTATAGTGGTTGGAATAATTTAGTACGAGGAGATCGCATAAGGGTATTAATGATATGCAAGATGCAACGAGGAGCTACATGCGGCATTGTGTAGATAATTAGAGCTTATACATACAACCTGGTATGTTAAGAAGCACTCTTGTTTTTTTATTATAAACTACTTATTGATTTTTTTTATTAGTGATAGCAGACATTGTTGTTGCACCTGCAACTATTATAACCAAGTCCAGCATTACCTAATTATTCTAATAGGATCTTCAATATCAATGTTTTCATGAAGATTAAGTACCACATAAAGGGATTCTTTGACTTCTATTTCCTCAGTAGTTTCATTTGTTGACAAAATATGTTGAAATTATTTAATTCTGGAAGGAGCCTTTCAATTTTAGAAAAGTTCAGCATGTTTACGAAGGTTCAGTGTACTCAAATTGAGTGATTCCTACTATTTTGTATTTCAAGTCTGGTTCGTTAATTTGGACTCACATACATAAATTAAATTTATAAAGATGTATTTGGACATTCATTAGCAAATAAAATAGCATAGTGTGGATGTGCAACCTTTTAGCAACCGATTCATGTTTTCGAGTAGACCAGGTTGGAATTTCCCACCCGTGAGACACGTAAAAATTTAAAGCATTTTATACCCTATTAAATTGGTGATGCTTGCTGCACATTATGCACCTATTTAAACTACAATATTTTATCCAAATTTTTTCAGGTTTTCGAATAAATCCATAGTTTCGGCACTCCACTTTACTTAAAGCAAGCACTTAAAATATTTTTTCTACAATGCATCTAAATTATGGAATATACAGGTTTTTGATGGCTATGTGAGTTATTATTTGAAATTTATTTTTCGAAAAACCGTTGTTTACTAATTTGAATAAATACCGTGTTATCTTTCAACATCAAATTAGATCTTTATTTGGATGAACTTTAAAAAACTAGCAAGTGATGAATAAACTTAATCAAAACCATCAATTCATTTTTGTTAATAATATAAGAACATAAACCTATGCTGTTTACATTGGTTATGCTTTTGGTTAAAAAGAAGAAATGGATGAAACAAAAAAAGATTAAAAGGTAAACAAGAAGGAAAAGCTAGTAGCGATAACTTGCTTGAAATGGTTATTGGTATTGATACAAAAATCTGTTGACTCATGAAGGATAAACAATTTGGTTAATTCAATCAATTTTTATTCAAAATTTATTACCTTGAAACCATTATATTTTATTGTCATTAAACAACATACTATCGTCGAATTTTATTTTAGAAGTTTTAAAAAACATTCCAAAAAAATAGCAAGATGTGAGTTCGTCTAATCAAAATAGGCAAGTTATGTTTGTGATTAATTTGTAAAATATGAACATCGAACTTTGCAGTACACAAAGGGAAAAATGATAAACGCGAAAGGAAAAGTTTATAATGACATGTTGCTTGAGAAGTTTGATGGAATTAATAGAAAAATATGAGAATGAATTAATAGCAAAATAGGGCCTAAATCTGCAAATTAGCCATAAATTTAAGAACCGTATTTCAAAATCGCATTGGATTGGAACTTACTGCATAACCATTATTTATTAATTTCAGTAAGTACCATGTGTTCTTTCAACATTACTTTAGATCTTTCTTTTAGAACTGTAAATGGAAATACTTAAATATGATCTTAGACTATATCAGAATTATGTGCATTATGTTATGTCCGTGTTATCAACTTTTAATCTATAAAATGATTCATTTTATGACATATGTCTGAAATGCTCTGAACTTAAAATGATATTGTTCTAAGTCTATATTTCCCTTATCTTAGGTTGAATTTGAAGGAAAATATGTGGTGCCTGCTTACTCAAAAGTTTACTTGCTTCCTCAACCCTTCAATGAAGACTATGACAGAGAACTTGAATATGCTGATGTAATAGTGGTGTCATCCATGTTTATTGTCAGGTATATTTCTCTTTGTGGAAGTTTAGTTTTTATACATAATTGAAAAAATACAACAATGAAATGCATATTTATCTTTCAAAATAGTGAAGTTTAAAATTAATTACACTAACTAGTTTAGCTCTGGTAGCTTACATACATATTTTCTTATACAAACCTACTCTGTCGTGCAACTGTTAACAACAGTTCTATAATTTATTTTCTAAAAAAAATATTGCGTATCCATCACTTTATTTTTAGGACTATATAGCTAGTTTAGCTATTATTTTAAGTTAACAGGAGTCCAACTTCTTGATATTTATTTAGTTTTAATGATAAAAAAGAGCTTGACATTTTGTTCATTGCTATCATTTAAATGTATTAGCCAAGAATCTCTCTAGATGGGGCACTGCCTAGTTACCACTTACATTGCAGTCGTGGATCTCATGCAAATGATTGGTTGGATGCGCTTGAGGTATGCAACTGTTGTGGCTTTATTACTTATTTTTTCTAGTCAGTATTGTTTACAAAATCAATAAAAAAATATGATACAGATCCATCGTTGTCCATTCCAAAAGATCAAAAGAGAACTATTGGCTTAGGTTCCAGTAATGACTTTAATATCATTGCTACAAACGGGTGCTGGATAGAATCATGGGTCCTTTTAGTTTGATCTCATATCCTGGTAAAAATAATGTGTTTTTAAATAATTGGGTAACATGTTACATGTGTTGCTTCTTTCCTTGTGTGCAGCTAAATACGATCATGTTATATTGTACAATGAGAAGTATTATGATGATGAAGATTGATTGCTTTTAATTTATTTTCTGGTTTTCTGTCATACCAATTTGCAGGCTCTTGCAAAGACTTCAACTGTTCCTCAGCTCTGAATGACGAGTTGATACTTTGAGCAGTGCCGGTTTGAATGACGATTGGAAAGGAGTATGGCTGCACCACCCATTCTGAAGAGGATGTTTGTTACAAGCATTGATTGGTTGTTGCCAAAATATAGGTTCAGAGTCATGTTTTCTGTGCTAAATACTAATGCGTAACTGTTTGGGTGTACCTATAATAGATATTGATTATAAATTACAGGACTTCTTGTAGATAATGTGATTAGTTTTAGTCCATCAAGTGATTGACCTTATTTGCAGTAATACAGTGAAATAAAACATGATGCAATATGTATGAGAATAATATGCCAAGTAAATGGTTAATTAATTCACAAAAGCATATATTTTCTTTGCACCTAACCTAGTTTTCTTTCTTTCTTTCATCTTTTTTTTTTTTTTTTTTTTTTTTACTTGTAACAGGTTATGAGTCACTTGCAGGCTTTGGTTATAGCAGGATTCTAAGGTGAGGTTCTCAAGCACTCAAGTCTAATGTTTGCTTATTGTATCATAAAATATTGGATAAAGATTTATTATTCACAACTTTCTACTGTCCATGACAGTGATAAAGCAAGCTAGTACACCTTCACATGGATTTTTGTTTCTTTTTAAGTGAAGTATGTGGCGAGTGGTCCTATGTACTAATATTTAAAATTTAAATCAACTAAAAGTTGATTTACAGTTTTTATTGTTTTCTGTTGGGACAGCGAATTGTGGAGAGATTCTACAAATACCCTACACTTAATCATATGCATCTATGGCACCCTTATAACTAAAAGTTCCAATTTCTAAGCAAATGCAAACAAGTGTGTATATAGGAGTTGAGATTAATGCTTAAAACCTGGTAAACTGTCAACTATAGAAGAAAAATTTAATGTTCAAGTATTATCAAGTTAAGCTAAGCCCATGAATAGTAATATAGTGTTAATGTTGATTGTGTATCTTGTGAGTATATTTTGGCTGATCTATGGGGTCTAGTGCACATTCTTTGCAAGGTTTGAGGATATGCCATGTTTGAGGATATGCCATGACTTATCCTGGAATTCTCTTTGCCTACCATGAAGAATCATGCTATGTAGTTCATAATATACTGTAGTATTTTATTCTCTAAGTTAAAAATTACTTTTCAAGACATAATAAACTGTATATTTATTTTATTTTATTATTTTTTCCTAGACATAAAAATCGCTTTTCCTAGAATCTGCTCACTCACCTCTCAAGACTGGTCAATAGATAATGCAGGACATAACAAAACACTTTAGCTTAAAACTTATAAATTATAATTATATTAAGTGTGTCAAAAAAGTAACTAGTTTGTGCTTTCATTAATAGGCTCTTGCAAAGACTTCAACTGTTCATTCAGACGAGGAACAATTTGCAACCTTAGGACTCAACAAGAGCGGTTACATTTCCTCGCAAAACTTTAAATCGGTTAGTAGCTTTCTGTTTTTTTCTTGGGTTTTTGTTCTTTTTCATTTTCAATATTTTTACAAATTTCTGATAATAAATGGAAACACATGCCTTAATGAAGTACTAGACTGAAGCTGTAAAAGAATCCAAAGTTCTTGATTTTGCTAACATGGTAACATCTCTAAAGTATCTAGTTTGTTTCTTTCAAATTTTCTTTAGAATCTCAAATGTAGTGACAGTAGAAATGACTATGTTTCATTGATTCATGATTTGCAGGTGAGCTCTCTTCAGTATGTGGTAAGCTAGATTCCGAAGAATTTGTTGCTGTATCCATAAAGCATGTGTCACCTGGAAGCAATGCTCGTAGAGGTTATGAATTATTTGAAAAAGATGGAAATCGACCCATCATGATTGAAGAGCTTCCGTCGGTAAAGTAGATGAAGTTGTATTTTCCTTTTCTCAAGTTGAAGTATGTGGTTATTGACGAAAAAAGGCTATAGTAGCATGTGCTTTTTTAGCTTTATGGTTTTGTGTTGTATTGTATTTTGAAATAATGCGTTCAGATTATGTGTATGGATTACATTTTTAAATATGGTAGAACTTTGAATGTAACTTTAACTAATTTTTTGAAATGTCTATTAGAATTTAGTGAATCTAATTTTATATTGTTTATGTCTATTGAAAATGTATGTTTACTTATTGTTTTGGTAATGTTCTGTTTTGAATATTACATTATTAAACGCAGATGATGGTGGATTATAGTAGACAAATGGTTTTCTGAATTATGCAACGGGCATTTAGTGTTGCAAATAATCAAATTGCAACTGTCCTAAACAGTTGTAGTATCTCTGTTTTCCAACGTGTATTCTAGGTTTGCAAGTGGCATTTGTAGTTGCAAAAGGATCTGTTGCAACAACAAATGCCCGTTGCAAAAAAGTTTACTGCAACTTCTTATTGCAACAGGCCAAAACTGTTGCGGAAAGAGACCGATCTATTGCAACTTCGGCTATATAGACGGGCTCAGGTCTGTTGCAATAGGCCTATTGCAACAGATATTGCCTGTTGCGAAAAGTGTTTTCTGTTGTAGTGCGTAGAATATCGATTGAAATATTAATCGATCTCAAGCTTGCCGAGCCATACGAAAACATAACTCAAACATACACAAAGATTTATACTAGAAATCATTGGAATGAATTCGAAACTCATGAAATGAAATACTACCACACAAACAAAGGTAAACACACAATTTTCATGCAATATATACATGCCAAGGGGACACTAGACAAGCACATAGCTTGAGGCATAGATGTAAGTTCTTCAAGAACTCACCTTTGATCTTGATAAGGAATGAGAGGCTCCAAAAAAAAAAGATCAACTTATCTTCAACAAGAACTAATAAATCTTCAATCTAAACACATATAAATGAGTTTCCTAAGAGTTAGGTTTAGGAAAATCTCAAAAATCGAAGAGAGAACAAGATGGAAAAGACGGAGAAGGACTTACTCAAGTTTCTCCTTTGATTTTCCACTTGATTTGAGCTACTAATTGCAATCCCTAGTTTAGAAATTATAATTTATCATTCCCTCTCCCCATTTTCTATTTTTGCTAAGTTTAGAATGAATGAAGGAGGAGGGGGGCTGCCAACTTATGACTTCTTGGGTTAGTGGCTTTTTGACCAAACCAACCCAATACAAAAGTCCCAATTTTCAGTAACTCCAAATATCGATGTTTATAGTTTTTGTTGTCGTAACGACATTTTAAACTCAATAGAAGTGATCTCGGGTCCAAATTCATCCGTATGCAAAAAGTGATTTTTCAGACTACACTCACCTAACGATGTTATATTTTAATCAAATATTTAAATGCATTATCGTGAAATATGCGGGTTGTTACAAAATATATATTAGAAGATATTAAATATATATTAAAAGATCTTAAATATATATTATCATACGTAACAGAGTTGTTATTTAAACGGTGATAAGTTTAGTGGCATTTACATGAATTATCAA
Source organism: Allium sativum (assembly GCA_030737875.1). NCBI lineage: Eukaryota > Viridiplantae > Streptophyta > Magnoliopsida > Asparagales > Amaryllidaceae > Allium > Allium sativum. The sequence continues at coordinate 724,060,077 of CM060919.1, read as the reverse complement.
TTAATTATTGGGTTTTCGTATGATAACAATGTTTAACGGTTTTAAGACTTCTTAAATATTGAATTAAAGACTGAAATAAAGATTGACGTTTGGTCTTTAAGCAGTCTCAACAATTACAAACAGATATGAGACTGAATTTCAGTCTTAAACGTGAAATTTTAAAAACTACAAATTTCAGTTTTTATTCAGTCTTTATTTAAAAACTGAATGATTTCAGTCTTTATTTTTCAGTCTTTACATGAATGTTTTTTAGTAGTTTATATTACAGTTAACTTGATTCATATACACGACAACTTGTTGTCCTTGTTGAAACAAGAAATGCATTTAGTCTTACCTGCATTATGATAGTAAATGTTTGGTTTGTTGAACTGGTTGTTACAACCCTAATTGTTGTGCCTCTGCCACCTGTTGTTCGTTGTCTAGTTTCGTGGTTACATGCTACATTGCATCTTTAAATTGGCTATGAATATGTGTTGAACTGCATGTGTATTTACGAAGGCATACTACAAAATGATAGTCAAAATTATCACTCGCATTTTTTTTGTAGTATGTCGTGTTGTGTCTATCACTGACCTGCAGCAAAAAGAAACAAACCATGCTTGTCACTTTTGGTTGCATCGAGTAATATATGTATCTCAACTAAAAACATGCTAGTTCACCTAACGATTGCTTATTTCGGGCATTTTGACTACGATAGAAACAAAAATATAATAGCTAATCGTTAACTGCTCCTGCATTTGCCATTTCGCTTGTTCATATTTGTGCCTTTTTGTTTCTCTTAGTTAGTCGTTGATATACCTTGTTTCCACCGTTTTTCTTTTGTTGTTTCTCTAGCTATGTTTCTATGTAATCGTCCTGGTATATCAATAAAAGTGGTAGGGGTCCACTTAACCCCGTCGGCTCTGCCAAAAAAAAAAAAAAATAGCTAATTTTGGTTTTAATTATTATTGTTGACTGTCTTCATCTGCGTACCTCTGTCACTGGTTTGTTTGAGTCTTGATTTGTATATATGTGGTGACTGACACACATATGCGTATGCATATACATCCTTGCAAGTGGTATGCATATCGTTAACATTCACACACACACATCCTCTGCCTTGGTCGTTTGCATATCTTACTTCATGAAAAACTGAAATAAGTATATGCATATACACTGATTAAGGAAAATATGGGTATAACTCTACATTACTTGTTGGCCATTGTGTATTTAACCCATCCATTCTCTTTCACTTGAACTGCTTAAATTTGTGTGCTTTCCATGCTACGTTATTTTATTTAACCTACCATGTCCACTGCCTTACCATCACCACCTTTTGCCATGTCTATAAAACCTGCCCATTCCTTCTGTAAACTTGAAACTACTGGGTTTCTAGTCCCCTTCTTGCTACAGCGCCATGTTAGTCTTGTGTCCTTGCTTGGTGTTAGCAGTCTTCCTACTACATTTTATTTGCTGCAATGATCAGTGCTTTGCTGGACATTTGCATTGTGATTTGGCTTCTTGTTGTGCCTATCCCCATTAGCCTTGAGTTTCTGGTTATTACTTCTGGTTATTGTCCTTGTTATTGATGGTCCATTTAATAGACGACTTGACCCTCGTATTTGTATAGGGTATCCAGACTTGTTTATTGTGTACTTGATCTCCACCACCTTTATTTTGCGTTATGCCTCTTGTTGCCGTTGTTGCCCTTATTTTATTCGGTTGGACTTGGACCACCAGCTCTTACTACTATCTCATGCGTGCACTTGTACACACTTGTGAATATACAAGTATGTATATGTATTAAACTGTGCATTTAACTAAATATTTGTTGGTCCTTCTGATTTTTTTTGCTTGCCCTTCCTGCTTCACCCCTTTTCTGTAGCATGCACGTGTTATTTCCCCTACTAGACTTTGTGACTTCTGCCATTATTTGCTTCCATTCAAGCTACACTTGCTATTAGCTACAATATATATATATATATATACATATACATATACATATATATATATATATATATATATATATATATATATATATATATATACATATATATATATATGAAAATTGGTATGCTTTTTATTAACTTATATATCAGTACAAGGCAACTAATAAACATACATATGAAAAAAAAGGAAAACTGGATACATATAGCAAAAATACACACATAACATAAAAAAGAAATCCTAAATAAGACCATGATGAGGTCATCTCTCCTAGTCTGGAGATTGCCCCTCCTGCTACACATGTTCGTGCAAGTTACTTCCAACTATATGCAGTCCAAAGATCCCACATTCCAAACTGCTCCTCAGAATCCACACATTTTTTTTTTTTACCAAAAAGAAGGCAGTTAAGGAGAAAGCAGTATCCCCATGCCTTCTAGTATAAAAAATCTTTATGCTTGGGATCTTTCTTTCGGATTGAAAAACTCAAATCATATAACTGATGAAAAGCTTGTAGAAAATCAACCTGAAACTAAATCTAACATCTAGCCGGAATATATCATATAATAACATGTATGCAAGGGCTTAATCCCCAATGATCTAAAGATTTGAAAAAACCGAAATTCTCCAAAAAAAAAAAAAAAAGAGTGTTATATCATCCACTTACTTGTTCTTGGAACTAAAACCACCCAATAAATTCCTAGTAGCAAACCATTTATTTCTCGAATAGAAGATTGTATAAAAAAACTCATCTTGATTTTTAAACTATACATACATACATACATACATACATATATATATATATATATATATATATATATATATATATATATGTGTGTGTGTGTGTGTGTGTGTGTGTATATGTATATATATAGTTATGTATGTGTATATATGTAGAGCACATGCATAAATTGTTAGGTTCCTATAAGTCACATATTTCAATAAATGATTGACATTGGCATTTGGTTCCTGTATAACTCGTTGTATTGATAGCAACATGCATACTTATATTACAGTTAACTTGATTCATATACATGATAACTTGTTGTCCTTGTTGAAAGAAGAAATGCATAAGGCAACTAGACTTGTTTGTTGGAGTAGAGAAGCTCTGATACCAGTTTGATGGAGGAAGAAGACAATAATTTGTAGGAGGAAGAACTACTTTTTTTTTTTCTTACTTTTTTCCTTACATCAACTTACAACAAAATGACTACATATATATAGTGGTTTACATACTATTTCAATAAACACAACCATTAAATGAACATGACTTTTCACCGAACAGACATGACACTTCACTGAACGGACATGACACTACTTCACTGAACGGACATGACACTTGACGAACAGATATGACTCTTGATGAATGGACATGACTTTTAATTTTAATAGACACTACTAAAGAGACGCTGCAATAAATAATGGATAGTAATGTTGGTTTACGCCAACAATGCCTTCCCTGAACCAAAATTCCTTCAAAAACATAAGTCTTTTACGGAGGTTTTTATACGTCACCAGTTAGTTCTTCACTTTTCTCTATGAATCTGGGAGGTTGCTTAATGTAAATTACATCTTGAAGAAAATCATTCAAAAGAGCTTTCTTTTGCTTGTATCCTTTTGCAGTAATGGTAAATTTGTATGAAGGAAACATGTGAAACTTCCATGTACCATCTCTTCTAACATACTTGATTTCTTCTTTCGCTGCAAGGACCAATTTTTCATCTTTTAAAGCATTATCATAACTGATGGGATATTCTCCTCCGCTTTCTTTTCCAATTTTATCCACTTTTCAGGTTTTACTCTTGCCAAGTTATCCGCTTTGACCTCCCTTGATTTCTCAACCAAAGCAACATCATTTTTTGTTTCTTTCACATCTCCAACATTAGTCATAATAAAAATCAGATCGTTCATATATAAACTCATAATTATGAAACCTCCTTTCGAATGCTTCTTTATGTAAAGAGTGTGTTCAAAAGGACACCTTTCAAAGCCATTTTCCAAGAAGAAATTATTGATCTGATCATACCATGCACGGGGGTTTGCTTCAGCCCATCTAATGCTTTATGCAGCTTATACACCTTTTCCTCTTCGCCCTTCTTCACGAAACCAGGAGGTTGTTGAATATAAATATCATCTTGAAGAAATCCATTTAAGAAAGCCGATTTCACATCTATTTACAACAGCTTCCAACCATTTTGAGCAGTAAGAGAAATTAATAATCGAACAGTACTAAGTCGAGAGACAGGAGCGAATACCTCATTGAAATCTTTGCCTTTCTTTTGCTTGTTATGCTCATCTATGGGTGTATTGCTCTGAACAGAGTTTGCCTTTTTTGGAACAACTATTTCAGATTCTTTCCCCATATCCTCAATGCTACTAACTGTGTCTTTGACATAATTTTCAGTAGTTTGATTTTCTTTTGCAGCATCGTCGACCTTGGACAGTGGTTCATCAGTAGTTTCTCCTTCAGGCTTGTTTGCAACATCCCCATATTTCATATTGTTTTCATTATTTTTCACATCATTGGTTGACTTAACCTCTTCAATGTGTACTTCATCTTCTTTTTCATTTGGCACATTTGCGGGCTCAGTTACGCTACTTTCTACTGGGATGTTAATTGGCGCTAATTCTTCATTTGATTCAGTGACAACTGGTTTCTCATTTTCAGTTATTTTAGAAACAACTTTGATATTTTCTACTACCACATCAGGTATGGATTCAGTTGCTTCTACAGTCAGATCATCATCGGTAGTTTTTGTTTCATCAGCTTTGGCTTCAGAAATAGACTCTGTCAATTTATCTTCTTGTGTGTTCTTCACCACATTCTTACCATAAATCTCCTTCAATAAATTCCATGCGTCTTTTGCATAATTTTCTCTAATAATATGATCATATGCTTCATCATCGATATGCTCAGTCATCACAACACGAGCTTGAAGGTCATTCCAACTCAGTATTATGATAGATTCTCTTTCTTTCTCCGTTAAATATTTAGTATCTTCTGGATCTTCAAAGCCATTTTCAACGATCTCCCATAATCCTTTAGAGATGAATTCTTTTTTCTTTTTGTTACTCCATGCTTCAAAGTTCTCTTTTGTGAGAACAAATGGAAAAAGAAATTGAAATGTCATATTTCAACCAGGCTCTGATACCAGTTTGTTGGAGCAGAGAAGCTCTGATACCAGTTTGATGGAGGAAGAAGACAATAATTTGCAGGAGGAAGAACTACTTTTTTTTCTTACTTTTTTCCTTACATCAACTTACAACAAAATGACCACATATATATAGTGCTTTACATACTATTTCAATTGACACAACCATTAAATGAACATGACTTTTCACCGAACAGACATGACACTTCACTTAACTGATATGACACTTCATTGAACGGACATGACACTTGACGAACGGATATGACTCTTGATGAATGGACATGACTTTTTATTTTAATAGACACTACTAAAGAGACACTGCAATAAATAATGGATAGTAATTTTGGTTTACGCCAACACTGTTTATTTTTACATGATCTCCACCACCTTTGTTTTGATTTGTACTCTTATTGCCATTGCAACCCTTATTTTATTCGGTTGGACTTAGACTACCTTCTCTTCCTATTATCCTATGTGTGCACCTGTACACACTTGTGAATATACAAGTATGTATCTGTATTAAACCGTGCATTTAACTAAATATTTTTTGGTCCTTCTGATTTTTTTGCTTACCCTTCCTGCTTCACCCCTTTTCTGCACCATGCACGTGTTATTTCCCCAATTGGCCATAGTGTCTTCTGCCATTGTTTGCTTCGATGCAAGCTGCAATTGCTATTAGCTACACTATATATATGCATATAGCTATGTATGTGTATATATGTAGAGCACATGCATGAATTTTCCGGTTGCTATAAGTCACACATTCCAATAAATAATTGGCATTGGCATTTTGTTCCTGTATAACTTGTTATATTAATAATAGCATGCATACTTATGTTACAGTAAACTTGATTCATATACATGATAACTTATTGTCCATGTTGAAACAAGAAATGCATTTGGTCTTACCTGTTTACCGCGCTAAAACTAGAAGTCACATGTTATCTTAACATGTTTGGGAAAAACCGAGACAAATACCTTCTTATTTGACAACATGAACCATGTATTATAGACTATTGTATTGGTTAGTAAACTTGAAGTAAAATTAGTTTATGCACTCTAGTGTTTATTCTAACTTGCCGTCTTGAAACAAATGCTGACTTGATTCTATATCAAAAAAAAACCTTGCCATGATTACTTGGTAAGTTGGACACACTCGAGATGTAGTAACCTCTTATATGTTAGGATTAACTATTATATTTTATTAGTTTATTGAAGTTGACTTACTTGAATAAAGTTAATCCCAACTCCATTGTTTTGTGTTTTGCATGGAGCACCCGGGTCAGACCCGAGGGCTGCAAATTTAAAGTCTTCAGCTGTCAAAGTTAGAGAACAAAGTGAGTAAGCGGAAATACCCTAACTGCTTGTCAAGGAAGGGGTATATTGGTTTGCAAGAAGAAGAAGTAAGAACCTATCAATTTTATTGTAATTTTCCTTTTCGATGGATTTTAAATGTTTATACATTTCAAAAAGGCAAAGGTAGGGAAATTGGAGCCCAAAGAGTTACCTGATCGGGCAATTTTGTGGAAAAAAGCTCGAATCCCAAAAGATGAAAAGAAGATTGATGAAGAGCTAGCGAAGAGAAATGCCAAAATTGTAAGCATCTATTAAAATTAATTCTAGAATTCAGTTTATTGTTATTCATTGTTTGCATCGTTCATAAAAATGAAAAAAAACAAAAGCGTTATAAATATAATTATCAGTTTTTTCTATTTTGTCAAATATATACCATTTTATTTCTACTTTATGTATGTTGAAGCATGCATTATTAAGAAAAGGATTGTGAAACCTGTTTGTAACTAGTTGATATACATGATGATATAACTCATCTTATTATTATTTGATTAGGGATCTCCTAAATAACCAAGTGGTATCGAATGCGACTACGTTGTGATGTGCTATATGAAAGAAATCATTTGGACAAGGAAATTTTTTTTTACTACCAAGATAACCTATTTTATTTTTTGATTGAAAAATAATAAGATATTTGGATGAATATATATAGTATTATGCTAGTTTGTGTGTTACACTTTTTAGTGGCGACCAGGACAAGGAAATCCTACACGATGCAAGAGCTTGATGATGTGCACTATGAGGCTCTCGAATTGATACAAGACAAAATATAAAGTTTTTTTATCATCTTATGGATTCATCCAAGGTAAAACTCAATGTGACTGTTAAGGTTGATTTTGACTTGAGAGGCAAGGAAGTAATGTACTCTGTTTATGTGGATTCATGTCTCGGTTGTTTAGAATGTTCTAAATGTTGGAGTTAGGTGGATTATTGTTGGATGTTTTTCAATTGGTATGGCTGAAAACTGATGTCTATTACTACAAATTTACATTGCCTACGTTAAAAAACTAATGTCTGTATTCAATATTTAGCATGGCTATGAATAATGTAACCATTGTCTATCATACCTGATTAACAACACTTGCTCTAAGGAACCGATGCCTTCTACTACACGTTTACATTGCTTGCTTTAGAAAACCGATGTATATAATAACAAGAAACATTGATTCCTTCAAAGAGACCGATGTAATCAACATTTCTAACAATGGTTCTTTATAAAGAACCGATTTAAATTTGTTTTTATAACACCAGGTTTATTTTGTTTTAATTTTAACTAGCTTAAAAGACAACACATTTATGAAAAATAAAGATATAAATGTTTATTTCTGCCATATTGTTATATGTTTAAGTGGTTTTAAACCACTTAATATAGCAATGTTCAAATCGCAGTAAAATAATAATATTTTATATTATAGTGAAAGACATCAGATACCCTAATAAAAACGTTACATAAAGTCATCTTAGACATTAGCCAAAAATCAATGTGAAAGATCCTGACCTTTCTCTACACTTGCAATGACATCGGTTGTAAAACACTCAGACATCGGCCAAAAACCGATTTTGTAGCTTATTTTTCTGGTAGTGAGGAAATAAGATCTTGTTATCAATACCGATGCCAATAGATGTGCTCTTGGTGTCGTTCTTATGCAAAAGGATCGGGTATTTCCCTATGCTTCTAGGCAATTGCGTCCAATTGAGATTCGATACGCCATTCTCAACTTATAGTTAGACGCCATAGTCATTGCCTGAAAGATTTAGTGACATCATCTTTTGGGCAAGCGCTTTGTTCTCTTCACCGATCATAGATCTTTAAAGTATCTATTCACTCATAAACAGCTCAATATGCAGCAATAGAGTTGCCTTGAATTCCTTACCTTTTATGACTTTGATATCCAGTACACACCTGGAAAGAGGAACCAAGTAGCAGATCCATTAAGTCACAAGCAGCAAACAGTTGTTTCTATGATGCTAGCTGAATGGAAAGTGTTAGAAGCTTTATCTCATTGTGATATTCGTGATAGTGCTCCAGTTTCATATTCCCTCATCTTATTATTTAGCACGGAAGCTCATCCCAGTTTATTGGATCATATTGTCGATGCACAGAGGAAAGACCCAGACCTTATGCATCTTATTCAGCTTTGTAAATCTGAATCCTGTAATGATTATTTAAAGGATTTCAATGTTGATGCTCATGATTGTATTCGCAGGATGAATCGATTGATCGTGCTTAATGTTGTTGACCTTATGTGGAACATTATTGATGAGTGTAACCGTTCTAAGTATATTATTCATCCCGGTAGTAGTAGTAAGATATACGCCGATATGAACGCTTATACTATTGGAAAGACCTGAAACGTGATATGGCAAGTTATGTGAGTAATTACATGACTTGTCAACTCATTAAAGTCAAACATCAGCTTCCTAGTGGTCTTGTGCAGCCTCTTGAGGTCCCATTGCGCAAATGGGATCAAGTTTCTATGGACTTTATTGATGTCTTACCTCATACGAGAATGGGCCATAATAGTGTATGGGTGATTATAGATCGTTTGACTAAGTCAGCTTGTTTTATTTCTATTAAGTCAAATAGGACAACATCTTATCTATCTAAGATTTATACTAAGGAAATCGTGAGACTTCACGATGTTCGTAGTTCGATTTTTTGTGATAGAGATCCGCTCTTGACCAATGAATTTTGGTGGATCTACAGAAAGTTTGGGTACAAAGCTTAAATTCAGCACAAGTTATCATTCATAGTCTGATGGACAGGCTGAATGGGTGAATCATACTCTTGAGATTTTCTTCGTGTATGTATTCTTGATTTTAAAGGTAATTAGGAAGACTACCCACCTCTTGATGAGTTCACCTACAACAAAAGTTTCCAATCTATCGCATGTATGACTTCTTTTGAAGCCTTATACGAAAGACCACGTCGATCGCTATCTTGTTAGTTGGGGTCTGGGGAGAAGTTGATATTAGGCCCTGACTCTATTTGTGAAGCTTCTGAAAAGATCGGTCTTATTCATCAAAGAATGAAAGAACCTCAAAGAAAATGGAAATCCTACTTGGACAATTGTAGGAGCCTGTAGAGTTTTTTATTGGTAATATTGTGTATATTCATGTATCTCCACTGAAGGAGGCAATGCATTTTAGTCGGACGTAGAAGCTAGCTCTCAGATAAATAGGACCATTCTCCGTTGCTAAATGTATTCACCAGTTGCATATCCGGTATTATTTCCATATATGTTTTCATGTATTCGTGACGTATTTCTTATATCTCGACTTTGGAAGTGTTTTCAAGATTCGGATTCAGTTGTTGATCCTCATATTCTAGAAGAGCTCTAGATCTCATCCCGACCTATTTATCGTGCAACATCCTATTTGTATGCTTTCTTCGGAAGTTCAACGCATTCAAAATAAGGATGTTCCGCTCGTGAAGATTCTATGGTCCGCTACTTCCAATGATTGTAGTTGGGAATCCAGAGAATTCATTAAGTGAACATATCCTGGTTTTCTTTCTTCGGTCGTCGAGGGTCAGAGCCTTTAATTCAAGCTTATATAATTTCAATTTCTAGATGAAATAAATTGTGTTGGATATGACCCTTCTCTAAAAATTGCGAGGATGTAATTTTTATAAGGAGGAAATCTGTAACAACTCTGATTTTGTGATTATTTAACTTATGAGAGTATATAATTTATCCTCTCTAAATTTGTTTCTATTTTCTCAATTAACAAATTATATCGACATTTATAATTTGTTAATTGAGAAAATAGAAACAAATTTAGAGAGGATAAATTATATACTCTCATAAGTTAAATAATCAATGAGGTTTGTGTTAATTTGAGTAACAAAGAAAAATATATGTTGGGTTTGAGTTTGACTTGAATCAAATAAAATGATAAAAGGATTCAGTTCAATATTAATTTGCTGAATAAAATTTAATAAGAAGGAAAATAAAATTTTGAAAACTTTATAACGAGAATCTGCGGTGAAAATGTGGCTTAAAGGATTTTAATTTCCAAAATCCAATAATTTTGTGAATTATTGTTAATAGTGAAATTTTATTATAAAAAACTATATTTTTAATTTTATTTGGGTTGCAACTAAAAATATAATAAGTGTAACATCGATTAAATCAATATTTAAGTGTTCAAATATTTTAATGTGATTTGTACATTTATTTTGATAAGTAAATGAAATTTTGTGAAATCTTTTGCTAAAAATGTAAGATTTTAAACAAACGAACAAGTGAAATAAGCATTTGATCAAAAATGTAAATTTTATGGTGTATATTATTAAAAATCATATTTATAACGGTTAAAATTATGTAAACATGTTGTCAACAATTTTATAAGGTTAAGAAAAGTTAAATTGTAAACATTTTGATGTTAACATGTATCAAAGTGGTGTAAATATGTGTGTTTTACGCTATATATATGTGTTAATTGATGTTACACAACCTAATTAAACTTAAAACCTAACATATACCGCAAGAAAAGCCAAAAATAGTGACAGATAACAGTGACGGAATTTTCCGTCGCTAAATTGCGACAGATTTACGGGTTGCAAGGGATAATTTTAAGCTTTTTCTATTTTATTTTTTCTTGTATTATCGCCGACGTTTTTATATCCATCAATGAACCATTGAAAATTGCATCAGTTTACCGATGGATAAATTTTGAAATAAAATTCCACTGTAAATTAAAGCAGGTTACGGGCAAAAGCGTTTTGAAGTTATTTTACGATGGATTTTCCAAGGAATTTGTAGAGGATTCTTATTTCTGGATTGGAATTCTAGAAGGCTTATCCAACTTAACCATGGTGGATTTTGTAATATACATATTTAATAATCAATAACTAATGATTATTTTTTATTGATTAGTAATTATTACCGAATAATTTTGATAACTAACAACAAATGTTAAAAATATTCTACTAATAATAATTAATTAATATAAAAATGATTACTATTAATAATAAATAAATAAATAAATCTTAATGATATATTGACAAATGAATAATTATAGTTAAACAATTAAACAAATATTTATTGTTTAATGTAGTTTACTGTTAATAGTTAACGATAAATATGTAGTCCTTAATAATTGAGAAATAATATTTATTATTTAGTATCAAATATTTAATAATTATAATTGAAATCGTATCTAATATGTATTAATTAAAATAATTAAAATTTTCGAGTTTCTTAAAATATATTTAAAATTATTCATAAATTTTAACTTTGAAGTTTTCGTAGGATTCAAAAATATTGTTTTAAATAAATCTGAATTTTTGTAAAATATTCAAAATTTCAAAGAATTCCAAAACGTTAAAAAAAATCTAAAAATCTAAAAAATACGAACATTCCCTTGCACATTATTACTTCCATGCACATTAGGTTTTCAAATATGACTATCTCTTTTTGGGCAATACACATATTAAATAGTATGCTCATAATTAATAATATATACATAATGAATTGTATTTAATAATTAATAATTATTTATAATTAATAAATAATAAACAACAACTAATAATTAACCATTAATAAATACGTAGTGCCTTCTAATTATAATTACTAGCTTTTAGTAATTAATTTTAAATAATTACTACTAAATAATTAAGGTTAATATTTGATAATTATTGATTAATAATAAAATTTAATTATTAAAAATTTATATTAATAGTTAATAATTCAATGATTAAGAAGTATTATTAAATAAATTTAATAAACAAGACATACTAATAATTAATATTAATTATTCTATTATATCAATATTTAATAATTTATTATAGTTTAATAAATAATAATAATTAATTTACTATTTAATAATATATTTAATAATTGGTAATAAATACTAATGTTTAATAATTACTAATATGTACATCACAATTATTATTTAATATTTAATATCCAGTTATAATTAAAAAGTATTCAGTAACAATTGATAATCAATAATTAATAAATGAGAAGTATTTCCTTTCATTTGCAATTAACGCATTTTTAACAACAATGATTTTTTGCTAGTTGCAATAATCAAACTTTTAACAACTTCGTTCTGTTACCAATTTAAATAAATACATTTTTTACAATTGATTATTGATATTAAAATCAATATTTGATTTTTTTGGCAGAACCGTCCAGTTTTTAAAGTGACCGAAAACTCTTATTATTATAACAAATAATAATTACAGTAATACAGGAGTTTGACAGTTTTTCAAACTACTACAATCAGTTTTTAAGGTGGTCCGTCCGCCGTAGACGGTTTTTAATGTAGACCATCCACTACAGCTATACTAGCTTATAGTTTAGGCCTAGACAGACGCATCTAGACAAAGGAATTTCATTGTCTAATCAAACCATGCAGGGGGCTAGACAGACTCGTCACATACATTTCCAATTTCATTTAAATATTACATAGTACAAATATCCCCAAAAAGGAAGGAAGTACAAAAACATAGCCTCACAGACAATAGCAGCTACAGTAAGGCACAAAGACCCTTACCATCAAAAAAGACATCTGCAAAGGCATGTCAAAAGTTTTCTGGTACACCCGAGTTCCTTGAATTTCTCCCAAAAGCAATTGCATTTCTTCTATAGTAGGTATCCACCGTCATCCTAGAATAGCATAGCACGGTTACACCTATCTCGGTCAGTATGACATGGTAAGGCCAAAGTGCAAGGGAACAAGCATATCGACAAGCGTAAGGCAGTCATCGAAATCAGCAAATTGAGAGTGTTGCTTCACCTGCATGCTGAGATGACCGCCAAGCAAAACAAAAAACTAGAACCCAAAGCAAACAGAGCCATAATATTGACCATCACCCAAACTCCAAAGAATAAATCCAAACACCACAAGCTAAAAACCATAGCCCAAAAATAACACAATAATCCCCAAAATGTAAAATCAATATTTAATTTAAAATTAAGTTAGTATTGAATATTAAAATCATGTGTCTAGTTGGCTCAAGTGGTGTATTTCCTATGTAGATAGTAGAAAAGATGTCGGCGCTTGAGGCGTCCGTGGCAACGAACCCATACAGCTCATTTTCATAAATTGGTAAATGGACTACTCTGGACCTGGTAACTACATCTAAAACATATATAACTTAAATTTATATTATAAATAAATTTTGGCTTAAACTTTAAAGTTTTTGCACAACTTCTAATTTAGAAGCAATTTTACTTTATACATAGGTTTATGGTAAAAAATTAAATATATTATTTATTGCTTAAAATATTATAGTAAAAATAATTTATAGTTAATGAAAAATACTATGTATATAGTTAAATAATTTATAAATGGTAATTAGAAATTAATAATCTATAGTTGAAAACTTAGAAGGGTTAATTATCCATAATTTATAATAAATGATTACAAATAAATAATTTATAATTCCTAAAAGGGTTTACCATGTGCATACGCTACGATTTATCCGCGGACCGGGATAGGTGCACTAGGGGGATTTTATGGCTCCAGTCGGTTCCCCTCCTGAACAAATTCAAAAAATAATAATTTATAATTCATAATTATTGTCTATAATCAGTAATTAGTTTTACATTTAATGTTTTATTATGGTCAGTTATGAATACTTAGTAAATCACATGTAATAATTTATAGTTTAAATCTCGTTTGCTGCAAGTTGAAACATTTGGCTCCAACCAGCGAATTTTTGGCTCCAACCCCGAAAAATTTACTTCGTAACCCTCATTTTTACTAAACCGTTCCCTTCTTTCCCTATACACTAAAACCTAGATCCAGTTTAAAAGCTAGTTCACACAGCTTCAAAAGAAAATCATGCAAGTTCCACTATGTAATTCGGCTCTATGGATTCACCTTCAAATCTTTTTTTTTTTTGAAAAATGGCACTTCATTATCCCCAAACTCTTAGGTATTGCAATTGGCAACAACTATTAATTTTAGAATAAGAGGCATCGAGAAGAGACTTTGTTGGCAGTTGATTGCTGCTTACTGTTACTCTTTAATGGATGAATCTTGATTTTTAAACAGGTAGAATTTTCGATTGTAGTTCTTGAAAGATAAGAGGATTATTCTGGAATCTGACCCTCCGATCTTGAGAGATGTTGATTTATTGCATTATTTCTTCGATAAATGGTAGACGAATCGATACTTGTAAGTGTATCTGTCTCCGCCATTTTGTTTATTTGTTAATGTATTTTCCATTTTTGTTAAAAAAATATGCCTATGTTGTGGAGGTTTATGATTGCACATTGTATGAAAAAATGCATCTATGAAGGTATGCCTTGGCTTTGCCTATCTCTATATTCCTTTGAGATGTTACATTTAAGTAGTTTTAAACGAATATTTGAAAGTAGAAGTGTTTAAGATCTTTGGGTAGCTGAGTTGAACTTTTGATAGAATTTTCTTATAATGGTATGATATGATCCGTGAATAAGTTTCTCTTAACTTTAATGGTGGAACTAACTTACATGAAGGGACGGAGCAAGCATTCGGATGCTTGGTAGGTGATTTACCTATTTATTAAACATGTAGAAGTACACACTAGCATAGCATATTGTTGCTTTTAAGGGAAAACATGAACAACACTGTAAATGTAAACACTAGCATAGCATGGAATTGGTCTGAAGAATAATTTTAGGAAATTGGGTCATGAATTAGTGTAGAACTTGGTGCATGGAATTGGTCCGAAGAATATCGCTACGAAGAGTAGAAACCATGGCAAGTCTATATACATTGTTTATGAATTAGTATATGTTAATGCTAGTGCTTACATAGAAAACATCACAATCATGCTATTTTTTTAAGATTAATAGAAAGCTAACAAATAATGCTTTAGTATTTACAAAGTTAACAGATAAACATGGAGCTAAGGGGAAGTATGGTTTAGAAAAGAAACATGTACAAGAGTGCCAAGAGCATTACCAATGCAAACTTGTTTCCCAATGCCAATTTGCTTCTTGACGTAGTCAAGGCCAATGTTCGTCATCCTTAATTCCATTTGAGTAGCTTGTAAGAAATCCTACCTTCTTTCCATCTATTTTTGTAGTACTATAGGTACCAAGTTCATCAGGGCCTAATAATTTGATTCCCCAAAACTTTTGCTTTACGCTATCATAGGTTGTTGGTGTGGATATGGTTTCTTGACATTTATAACACCCTTTATCTGAAGAAACTTGATAAGAATTGAGATTTCTTAGGCTAAAAATCTTATCTTTTCATTTATTAGCATAAGCTATTTATATACAACGACCCATTTTGATTTTATCAACAAATCACATAAGTAGGGAAACTACAAATTACATCCCTAAATTTGATTTTGTCAATAAATCACATAAACAGGGAAACTACAAATTACATCTCTAAATTGGATTTTGTCAATATCCATACATAAAAAAACTACAAATTACATCCTTAAACTTCACTGATTTCCTAATCACTGCCAGCTTACCGTATCACATAATATCAGTGATTTCCTAATACCCCCCTGAAGTTGGAGCATGAGGGTCAGAGATGCCCAACTTGCCTAGATGATAATCAAACTGTTGTTTACCCAAAGCTACGGTAAAACATCTGCTATCTGTTCTATAGTAGGAACATGAGAGGGAGCGATAAGACCGTCTTGAATACCATCACGTACGAAGTGGCAGTCAACTTAAATGTGCTTGGTACGCTCATGAAATATCGGGTTCTACGCTATGTGCAACACAGACTGACTATCACAAAATAGAGGTATACCTTTAGGATGATGGACTCCCAAGCTCAGCATCCTTTTAACCATTTCTGCTCAAGAGTAATTGCATCCATGGATCGGTAATTGAGCTCTGTTGAAAATCTAGCTATTGTATGTTGCTTCTTTGTTTTCCAAGAAATTGGTGATTGCCCAAAAACACCATCTACCCGGTAAGAGATAGTCGAGCAAGAGGACAAGCTTCCCAGTCTGAGTCACACCACCCCTACAGAGATAATTCACCGTTCGAGCATAAGAGAAAACATTGGCCTGAATTTCCTTCAAATATCAAACAACTCGTATAGCAGCCTTCTAGCGCTCTTGTTGTGGCTCCATAATGAATTGAGACTACTATGCTAAATCAGGATGAGTGACTACCAAATAGACTAAACGACTAACCAATCGCAAGCAATTCTGTTAAGGATGGTGGATGACCAAACAAAATCTCATATGGTGTCTTTTTGTGAAGAACACTAGAAGGAGTACGATTAATAACATGAGCAGCAGTTAAAACACATTCCCCTCAAAAAGAAATAGGCAAACCACCTTGAAATCTTAAAGCACTTTTAACACTCAAAATATGTTTATGTTTTCTTTCCACTCTCCTATTTTGTTGAGGATTACCCACATAAGTAGTTTGAAACAAAATCCCAGTTGCAAAAAAATAATCCTTCAAAGAGTTAAATTCTGTTCCATTATCCCACAAACATTTTTCAATTTTGAGAAAATTAACGATCAATAATAGCAATAAATGACATAAATATTGCAAAAACTTCAGTTTTATCAATCAACAAATAAACCCACATAGCGCGAGAAAAATCATCCACTATTGTAAAAAATTAATGAGCACCACAAGAAGAAGGTTCATCATACGGAACCCACAAATCATAATGTACCAACTCGAAAATACGAGTTGTTTTATTTTCATTCAAAGGAAAACTATCCCTTGGTTTCTTAGCACGATGGCATATTTCACATGCTTTATTCAAATTATCTTTAGAATCCAAAAAAAGGGAAGCCAAAGGATGACCCAACCTATTACGCCAAAATTTCAATGAAGACATATTTGCAACTGTAAGAGCTTAAACCGGTGTCCCTTCACGTAAGTAGTAAAGTCCATCCCATCTTTCACCCATTCCAATCACCTCCCTAGTCAGTTGGTCCTGAATAACACACTAGTTAGTATTAAATGCGATAAAACATTTTAAGTCGTCATTCAGCTATGACACCGAAATTAGATTACAATTTAAGTTTAGAACATAAAGCACATGATAAAGAATGATTTTCTCATCTAATTTAACTGCTCCTTACTTTGAGGCCATGACATTTCCACCACCAGGAAGCCTAACTGAACATGGAATTACATATCTGACATCCTTCAAATAATAAATATTCCCTGCAACATGATTAGAGTAACCAGTATCGATGATCCACTGTAACAACCTAAAACTTCGGACAGTAAATATTCAAATATCAAGGTTATTTAAATATTTAAATCTTGGATTTAATGCTATGAAAATGGTTTATAACCTTGACTAAGTCCCTTTATAAATAATAATTAATGAGGAGAAAACATGTTGTTAAATTTTTGTTTACAAAGATAAGTAGTTCGAAGAAATATCGATAATGTGACCGAAAACAGTTTTATCGATAAACGACGTTTTACTTGTTAAAAGTTGTTAGAACATCATGTGCATGTAGTAACAATAGAAGAACACATATATGTATGTACATAGCATATAAATAAAATACAAATGGTATATGTATATATATTCTAGAATACAAAAAATGGCTTAAAAAGATAGGGACATGTGTCATCAAATGAACGATGCACATGTCTTAAGATTAAATAAGATAAAGAAACATAAAAACATTAGGTGTCCATGTGTAGAAACATCTAAAGACACCTAAGGAGGCAAGTGTCTAAATCCTAAATCTTGCATGAAGATAAGGTGGACAAGTGTTCAAAACCAAATTACCAAACTAGCCTTAAGAAATGTTATATAAAGGGTGGAAATGTTCACTTCTTTTCATGCATTCAGAAAAATATAACCAAGATAAGATAAAGAGGAGAAGCTTAGGAGAAGCCAAGAGAATAAATACAAATTCAAGCTACAATTCTAAGGTGAGAAAAACTATTTAAGTGCATGTAATCATTTCATATTTTGAAGAAAAGTCATGAAATTTAAGAATGAATGATTGGTCTTGAACTCCTGAAAATAACGTTCGGTATTTTGACCCTAACTTCCTCACCTTTTGATGAAATTTTGATTTCTTTATCAGTCTGGAAAGTTAACTCAAAGGCCTACAATTTTCATTTCGGCTACCTTTTCTAATTCGATCGTTTGTGTACCTTAAAACTGGATGTAAGGTCAGGTAAAGATATGCCTAAAATGGTCATGTTAAAAAAGCCTTGTATTATTGAATTATATATATATATATATATATTAAATTGATAAATGATTTTAAGGTTTTCTTTTAATGATAATTAAGTAGACTACGAAAGCTTATTACTGTAGAAAATTTGGAGTTAAAAACTATATTTATCATTGAGGAATAGGATCAAACACTTTGCCAAAAAACTAGTCAAAAATCTGAATTTCAAAACTTTTCGTAGCTTTCTGAAATGCTATCGTTTCTCTGAATTATTTACGAAGCACTGTACTAAAGCCTAAACTTTTCATAGCCTTTCAGAAACCTTGTCTTGTCTCTGAATTATTTATAAAGCACTTTAATGAGTATGGAAGTTTTCACAGCGCACCAGAAACGCTGTAATACATGTTTCAAGTCTTATAAAATAGACAGAAATTTTCATAGCGCACTTGAAACGCTGTAATAGTTGTTTTGTGTCTGAAACTATTATAAATTACCTAGAACTTTTAATAGCGTAACAGAAATGTTGCAATAACCTTTTGAGTATAAAACCATGGTAAGCTACACCAAATCCTCTCAAATTTGGACTTGAGCTTCCTCATCGTATCATAAACAAACTGTAAAAATTGGGGATGTTAAATCAAAGTAAAAGAGAGTCAAAATGTGTCGAAACCAAGAAAAAGTAGGTTGGCGTGTGTTTTGCGAATCACTATAATTTGTGGAAGACATTTGATTGCGTTGGGGCGATGATAAGCACTATACAAAGCTTTTGCATGAAGATAGCAACGAGTGCTGTGAGTATACTCTTATCTAAACAATTACTTATTTCTTAAGCTTGTGTTTTAATATATTGTTGCACATGACGTCAGCATACTATATTGACTATAATCATTGCTTCGATAAGCAAACAACATATACATCTGATGATTGAGGGCATTGATGACCTATTATGACTTGCATAAAGTTCTGAAATCAAGAACATAAGGATTAGTAGGGGACTGGGACAGACATAGAATACATACGGTTTGATAGTCATAATTGCATTATCGAAATGCATTACTTTGAAAAATGTTTTATGTAAAATAATATTTTCAAGTATTCTTTTTTGATGATTAGTCTTGAGTTATAATCCATTTTATCACAAAGGAGTTTCTTGGTACTTAAAATAGAAGATGTTTATCTTTTGAAAGAAGGTCTACAAGAGATATATTGGTATCTTTCAAAATGAGTATTAGTAGAGTGTTTAACCCTTACTTAATATAAAGAGTATTTTGAAAGTAAATATTGATTTTAAATGTTTTGTAAAGAAGAACTACGTTGGCTTGATCCTGTGTCTAATTGTTCGCCCAGTTAGATAAAGGTACGTAGGTAGCCATAAGTGGTAGTGATGCAGCTACTATTTTAACAAAATATTTTTTGTTTATCATTCGTGATTACTTCTCGTGTTGGTGCGTCTTTCATGTTAAAGATTTTTAGCTATACTAACATATTTCCTGAGTATGCAGGAATGAGTACCAATTTCCATCTCATCAGAGTTGCAAGATGTTTGGTTATGAGATTTGTGTTTAATTTGTACTTAAGCACGCCCTCTGAGTTAAATTAATATTCTGATAAGTGTTATTATTAAAATTATATCCAATGCATTTAATGACGTTGTATATTTATTCAAATAAAGTGGTAGCTATCATTGTTTGTTTTGGACGGAAGGAATTTCGGCAAATTTGACTGGGTCAAAATTTCCGAGGCATTACATCCACTCACCATTTAACTAATTAGGAGGTGGTGGAGTTATTTCACCTGTCATGGATGAAGTTTAAGGAAAGAAAAATTAAAGTTTTCCAGGCTCTGATACCATGATAGGAATTGATATTTCTTAGGCTAAAAGTCTTATCTTTTCGTTCATTAACAGAAGTCATTTATACACAACGTCCCATTATAATATTTGTCAACAAATCGTATAAATAAGGAAACTACAAATTACATCCTTAAACTTGATTTTGTCAACAAATCACATAAATAGGGAAACAACAAATTACATCCCTAAACTTGATTTTGTCAACAAATCATATAAATAGGGAAACTACAAATTACATCCCTAAACTTCACTGATTTCCTAATCACTGCCAGCTCACCATATCACATAATATATGTGATTTCCTAGTAAAACTGCTTTTGAAAGGCCTGCTTCTAGTACAATTAAGTCTTTAGTTAGCTCCTTGAGTTCGAATTAGAAAAATATTGTTGTAAACCATGTGTGTTTAAGTTACTTGTCATATAAATCAAGGTAGACCAAATGTACCTTAAGCTACCCATGATAGGAGATAAAGGTACTCATACTAATTATAGAAGAAGTGCCACAGATGATGAATAAATTGAGGCTATCGTTGGTGATGAAAACATGAGGAATGACCACTGAAGGTGCCTTCAAACAAATGTCTAATATACAGTGGGTATGATGATTATCTTGTTAGAATTGTTGTTAAGTCGTACAAAAGGAGTTAATGTTGATCTTATACATTTATAGTTGTGTTAGTCCTTATTTGCATGTGTAAAATTAGGTCAAAAGATTGTGTTGCAAAAACTTTGTGAATGTAATTTTTAAATGAATATGTATATTTGGATTTCATTTGAAAATAGAGTGTCATGATTATATGAATGTTTTCTAGATATAACTGTGAATGTTAGATTATCAAAAAATAATTTATTATTAAAACTGATATTTGTAATGTCTTAGAGAAAGTTGGTATTGTAATGTGAAAACCCGCAACTTCCCCGTAAAGGAAAGCGTCGGATAGTTCGAGAACAAGCCACAACAGAACGCATACAGAAGAACATTTCATTGTATATTACAACAATGCATCAGATTACAAGAATATACAGAGTATAAACGAATAAATATTACACAGAAATATCAGAGATTTAAATTACAATTAAACACATAGCAGCGGAAAATAATACAATACACAACTAGAAGAGATATACGGATACAAAGCTTTCCGGATATCATTCCAGCTGTAAACCAGGATCCTGTGAATATAAATCTGCAAAACCAAAACTACTAGCTGCCCGTGTCAAAATAAGGGCACCCAGAGTTTAGGTTAAAACAATAAACTCTAGGTCAGTCATGTGACTGGTGTGAGAACTAAAACAGTTAATCTTTATTTTTAAAGCTAGGTAAATCAAGGGACCACGCCGTATAACACGGAACGGGTTTCCTCCCAAGAATACCAGTGCATAAAACAAACAGCGCAATGCTAAATAAAGAAAAATGATGCTGTTATAAGACCCAGGTCCCATCACACAATGCAACGCAGCCGAGGATAGGGTTTTCCCTTATAACAGCCAAAGAATGCTTGATACGGTTAAAACAAATCGTTTGATACTATAATAAGTGCATAGTGTATAAAACAACTTCAAATCATAAGTATCAATCATAGGCGGCATGGGTACCATATATCATGTTGCCATATATAGGTTTACAAATAAAACCGCAAATGTCACGTATTTGGAAATTGGATTTCCATCTATGAACCGAGGCAAAAGATAGTCCTCAACCGATTCGAGACGCTCTAGCCCGCCCCTCAGGATCAGAGCTCGAGTGACCCTTGGATCCTCAGGGCCGGTCCACACGGAGTGGATTAAAATGCCTGAACATGCGTTTCCCCGCCCTATGGGGCGTAAACGAGCCAACTAAATGACTCCATCGGTTCGAGAACGACCGATCAATCCGAGGCGCCTCGCAACAGCAACAACCACATAAGTCAAACTCGTCAGGGCGTGTAAAACCACTGACGCCACTTTTTAGCTAGAAAGAAACGCATGCCCTCCCTGACGTCCTCTCCCGTTTTTGGTTCATACCGGGTGTGAAACACGCGAGGTAAACGTTACACAAAGCTACGCCACGAAGGCCTTGCTTTGATCATCACCACAAGACTTTGCTTTTCAACAGAAGCCTCGATCAACTGCCACTTAGGCATGCCACACAGGCAATTCACTCCATGCGTTTGATATCCATCAATATATAACCCCTGAGCTCGTACGTCTCAGAGAAGGGCGTTAAGCAAGAGAATAAATTCTCCGCCGCCAAACAGATATATATTTAATAGAAATCAACCGCACAGACTAAAATCCAATGTCAGACACACAGTCCATTTACAAGTCTGTTCTGGGTCTGAACGAAACCGGAGGCACCTAGTACCCCGCATATCCATCGATCTCCAAGTACGTCTGGACGATCACTAACTGTTTCCATCTTCTTGGGTGTACAGCCCAATCAAGATCATCAGTAATTACCCAAACGACGTGAAGACTTCCGGTCTTCGACCATCGTCTTCATCTTCGACTTATCGTCGTATCAGTTATTCAGAATGGGATAAACCCGGTCTTCCCGAATAACTCGCGTATATTTTAAATAAGTGTTACACAAACACAACATACGCCTCATTCCAATTCATCAGTCACTAACCGTAAATTAATCAAGAGAATAATTCCCCAAATATTAACCCCGAAGGCTGAAACCAACATCAGATCAATATCCAGAAAACCATTCTGCCTAGCTAACCGACAGTTAGTTTCTGATTTCACATTCATAGGGAAAGGTTCCCATTAATTTTATCCAAGATAAATTTCTTAAATTTATTCTTCTTTTGAATTTCGATTCAACTGGTCGAGATTAACGAACCTTACCGAAGTAATCATTGGTTTTAATTTCCCAATCCCAACCTATTTATCCCATGAAGTAAAACTGGTAATACTTCATATCTAACACCATAGTGTTATCGGTAAATTCAATTACCATTTCACGTTCAAATCTAATTAAAGATTTAACTATCGCCTGGAGCAAAACTGGTGATACTCCATTTCAATTATTTCAATCTAATTAAAGATTCATTAAAACTCCACTTAGTTTTAATCTGTGACTGGGTTAAACAATCAGTGTCATTTAAAACACGGTTCACGATAAACCCAAAATCACATCACATTTCAATCAGTCCCTAATTGTAAATTAGCAAGTGAGCAATTCCCTAAGTATTAATCCCGAAGGCCGAAACCAACATCAGATCAATACCTCGGAAACTATTCAACTTAACTAATCTCCAGTTAGTTTCTGATTTTCTTAACTCCTTTAGGTCTAAGAACTGTATTATTGAAGATACCGTTCACGACAACCCAAAATCGCCTTTCATTAATGATCGGGTTAAAGAACGAGTGTTATTTAAAACACTGTCCACGATAAACCCAAAAATCAATATCAATTCAATTCCAATTAAATATTATTTAATTGGTACACTTCATTAAATCTAAATAAAAAGATTTAATCTTTTCTCAACTGGGTTCAAGAACAGTGTTAGTGAAGACACCATTCACGACAAACCCAAATCACATTTGATATTCAATACAAGGCTCTGAATAGAAAATATATCGGCTTATATTCAATATCAAATTCTACGACTAACAAATGTCGTATTGGAAATAAAGATATAAATATATATCTTTCAAATTTCCATAACAACACCTGTATAATCCCGAATTCCAACATCGAAATATTCCGAAGACAATTTCGATTCAAATCCACTCCAATGCAATCATTGGAAATTCTGGTTATTTTCAAAACCATTTCAAATCCAATTTATTTATTTAAAAATAAATAGAATTATATTTCTAGTTCAAAACTAGTTCATTTCGATAAAAATCTATTTTTACCTTTTCAGATATGGAGTTTTTCATCCCAATTCTTTCTAAATCATTTCTTATGATTTTACATAAATTATTACTATTTTTAATCATTTTTATCGAGGCCTGTACAGTCGATTTCCATCAACGGTCATCGAACTGCACTTACAGCGACCTTTTTCAAATTTGATTTGGACATAATTCCAAATCCAACCGTTAGATTTCAAATTTCTAATATTCATTAGAAAGCACTTTTCGATACGAACCCAACGGTTCCAGTTTTAGGAGAATCCGACGGTCGGATCTCCCGTGATGTCCGTTTGAAATAAATGGTCGAAATTCACGAACTGCCGCGGTGCGGCGCGTTCTATTCAGGCCATTATATTATATATATAATATATATAATATATATTTCGTCGATTTCCTTTTAAAACGAATTTTATAAATAGTTTTGAATTCATTTCAAAAGCAATTTCAACTTCCATTTCAATTCAAATCAAAATTGAATTCTCCTTTATAAATTCGTTTTAAAATTCATTTCTATTCAATTCAAATTTCTATTCAATTTGAATTCATTTCAATTCACCTTCAATTCAATTTGAATTCGTTTTCAATTCGTTTCGAAATCGTTTTCAATTCAATTCATTTCGAAATCGTTTTCAATTCAATTCATTTCGAAATCGTTTTCAATTCATTTCTTTTCGAAATCGTTTTCAATTCAATTCATTTCGAAATCGTTTTCAATTCAATTCATTTCGAAATCGTTTTCAATTCATTTCTTTTCGAAATCGTTTTCAATTCAATTCATTTCGAAATTGTTTTGAATTGAAAACGATTTCGAAATGAATTGAATTGAAAACGATTTCGAAAAGAAATGAATTGAAAACGATTTCGAAATGAATTGAATTGAAAACGATTTCGAAATGAATTGAATTGAAAACGATTTCGAAATGAATTGAAAACGAATTCAAATTGAATTGAAGGTGAATTGAAATGAATTCAAATTGAATAGAAATTTGAATTGAATAGAAATGAATTTTAAAACGAATTTATAAAGGAGAATTCAATTTTGATTTGAATTGAAATGGAAGTTGAAATTGCTTTTGAAACGAATTCAAAACTATTTATAAAATTCGTTTTAAAAGGAAATCGACGAAATATATATTATATATATTATATATATAATATAATGGCCTGAATAGAACGCGCCGCGCCGCGGCAGTTCGTGAATTTCGACCATTTATTTCAAACGGACATTACGGGAGATCCGACCGTCGGATTCTCCTAAAACCGGAACCGTTGGGTTCGTATCGAAAAGTGCTTTCTAATGAA
The DNA here is from genome assembly GCA_030737875.1 of Allium sativum. Taxonomy (NCBI): domain Eukaryota; kingdom Viridiplantae; phylum Streptophyta; class Magnoliopsida; order Asparagales; family Amaryllidaceae; genus Allium; species Allium sativum. The sequence goes on along the minus strand of CM060919.1, from coordinate 724,034,562 downwards.
TATTAGAAATTTGAAATCTAACGGTTGGATTTGGAATTATGTCCAAATCAAATTTGAAAAAGGTCGCTGTAAGTGCAGTTCGATGACCGTTGATGGAAATCGACTGTACAGGCCTCGATAAAAATGATTAAAAATAGTAATAATTTATGTAAAATCATAAGAAATGATTTAGAAAGAATTGGGATGAAAAACTCCATATCTGAAAAGATAAAAATAGATTTTTATCGAAATGAACTAGTTTTGAACTAGAAATATAATTCTATTTATTTTTAAATAAATAAATTGGATTTGAAATGGTTTTGAAAATAACCAGAATTTCCAATGATTGCATTGGAGTGGATTTGAATCGAAATTGTCTTCGGAATATTTCGATGTTGGAATTCGGGATTATACAGGTGTTGTTATGGAAATTTGAAAGATATATATTTATATCGTTATTTCCAATACGACATTTGTTAGTCGTAGAATTTGATATTGAATATAAGCCGATATATTTTCTATTCAGAGCCTTGTATTGAATATCAAATGTGATTTGGGTTTGTCGTGAATGGTGTCTTCACTAACACTGTTCTTGAACCCAGTTGAGAAAAGATTAAATCTTTTTATTTAGATTTAATGAAGTGTACCAATTAAATAATATTTAATTGGAATTGAATTGATATTGATTTTTGGGTTTATCGTGGACAGTGTTTTAAATAACACTCGTTCTTTAACCCGATCATTAATGAAAGGCGATTTTGGGTTGTCGTGAACGGTATCTTCAATAATACAGTTCTTAGACCTAAAGGAGTTAAGAAAATCAGAAACTAACTGGAGATTAGTTAAGTTGAATAGTTTCCGAGGTATTGATCTGATGTTGGTTTCGGCCTTCGGGATTAATACTTAGGGAATTGCTCACTTGCTAATTTACAATTAGGGACTGATTGAAATGTGATGTGATTTTGGGTTTATCGTGAACCGTGTTTTAAATGACACTGATTGTTTAACCCAGTCACAGATTAAAACTAAGTGGAGTTTTAATGAATCTTTAATTAGATTGAAATAATTGAAATGGAGTATCACCAGTTTTGCTCCAGGCGATAGTTAAATCTTTAATTAGATTTGAACGTGAAATGGTAATTGAATTTACCGATAACACTATGGTGTTAGATATGAAGTATTACCAGTTTTACTTCATGGGATAAATAGGTTGGGATTGGGAAATTAAAACCAATGATTACTTCGGTAAGGTTCGTTAATCTCGACCAGTTGAATCGAAATTCAAAAGAAGAATAAATTTAAGAAATTTATCTTGGATAAAATTAATGGGAACCTTTCCCTATGAATGTGAAATCAGAAACTAACTGTCGGTTAGCTAGGCAGAATGGTTTTCTGGATATTGATCTGATGTTGGTTTCAGCCTTCGGGGTTAATATTTGGGGAATTATTCTCTTGATTAATTTACGGTTAGTGACTGATGAATTGGAATGAGGCGTATGTTGTGTTTGTGTAACACTTATTTAAAATATACGCGAGTTATTCGGGAAGACCGGGTTTATCCCATTCTGAATAACTGATACGACGATAAGTCGAAGATGAAGACGATGGTCGAAGACCGGAAGTCTTCACGTCGTTTGGGTAATTACTGATGATCTTGATTGGGCTGTACACCCAAGAAGATGGAAACAGTTAGTGATCGTCCAGACGTACTTGGAGATCGATGGATATGCGGGGTACTAGGTGCCTCCGGTTTCGTTCAGACCCAGAACAGACTTGTAAATGGACTGTGTGTCTGACATTGGATTTTAGTCTGTGCGGTTGATTTCTATTAAATATATATCTGTTTGGCGGCGGAGAATTTATTCTCTTGCTTAACGCCCTTCTCTGAGACGTACGAGCTCAGGGGTTATATATTGATGGATATCAAACGCATGGAGTGAATTGCCTGTGTGGCATGCCTAAGTGGCAGTTGATCGAGGCTTCTGTTGAAAAGCAAAGTCTTGTGGTGATGATCAAAGCAAGGCCATCGTGGCGTAGCTTTGTGTAACGTTTACCTCGCGTGTTTCACACCCGGTATGAACCAAAAACGGGAGAGGACGTCAGGGAGGGCATGCGTTTCTTTCTAGCTAAAAAGTGGCGTCAGTGGTTTTACACGCCCTGACGAGTTTGACTTATGTGGTTGTTGCTGTTGCGAGGCGCCTCGGATTGATCGGTCGTTCTCGAACCGATGGAGTCATTTAGTTGGCTCGTTTACGCCCCATAGGGCGGGGAAACGCATGTTCAGGCATTTTAATCCACTCCGTGTGGACCGGCCCTGAGGATCCAAGGGTCACTCGAGCTCTGATCCTGAGGGGCGGGCTAGAGCGTCTCGAATCGGTTGAGGACTATCTTTTGCCTCGGTTCATAGATGGAAACCCAATTTCCAAATACGTGACATTTGCGGTTTTATTTGTAAACCTATATATGGCAACATGATATATGGTACCCATGCCGCCTATGATTGATACTTATGATTTGAAGTTGTTTTATACACTATGCACTTATTATAGTATCAAACGATTTGTTTTAACCGTATCAAGCATTCTTTGGCTGTTATAAGGGAAAACCCTATCCTCGGCTGCGTTGCATTGTGTGATGGGACCTGGGTCTTATAACAGCTTCATTTTTCTTTATTTAGCATTGCGCTGTTTGTTTTATGCACTGGTATTCTTGGGAGGAAACCCGTTCCGTGTTATACGGCGTGGTCCCTTGATTTACCTAGCTTTAAAAATAAAGATTAACTGTTTTAGTTCTCACACCAGTCACATGACTGACCTAGAGTTTATTGTTTTAACCTAAACTCTGGGTGCCCTTATTTTGACACGGGCAGCTAGTAGTTTTGGTTTTGCAGATTTATATTCACAGGATCCTGGTTTACAGCTGGAATGATATCCGGAAAGCTTTGTATCCGTATATCTCTTCTAGTTGTGTATTGTATTATTTTCCGCTGCTATGTATTTAATTGTAATTTAAATCTCTGATATTTCTGTGTAATATTTATTCGTTTATACTCTGTATATTCTTGTAATCCGATGCATTGTTGTAATATACAATGAAATGTTCTTCTGTATGCGTTCTGTTGTGGCTTGTTCTCGAACTATCCGACGCTTTCCTTTACGGGGAAGTTGCGGGTTTTCACAGTTGGTATCAGAGCTTTGGTTTACAAAGCAGAGAACAAGGCACATTAGAACCGTACGAAAGAATTCATCAGATATTGGGTTAGTAATATCCAAGGGGAATGACTCGTTAGAGATGGGATCAGTAGCATCCTAGAACGAGTGTGAAGCGTATATATTTTCAAATGAAAACAATTTTGTTGGAAAATTTAAAATCAATTATTCGTATTTGATTATTTAATTGTATTGATTTGGACAGTCCAGTATATAAAGATTTTGCATATGCGCCTTGCAAACGTATATTCGAAGTTTTAATATACTGGATAGATATAGAACCACACTCTAGTCACCCGGGGAGGATCCTGATGATGGTGCATCATCATCAGCATCTATATTCGAGTGTCGAAGGTGTGATATCTATATATTTCCATTAGACTGGTGTGAGAACCAAAATTAGATAGGGCCTATTGTGGTGATTTGACATCAAAAATTTTGATTTTTGTATATGTATCAAAATTATGAATTTGAAACTCTAATTCACTAATTGATTGATGTTTGTGTTGCTTGTTTAATTGTTTGATAATTTTGAACCATTTAGCCTTATTGTATCAAATATTGAATTGTATTGAAAATTGGTCGCATTTGCTTGCATATACTTGTATATCATTGAACAGGTCATAGCAAGGAGGCTAGAGCAGAGAATAAAATTTGTTTGCCCGACAAATAGGTACATGTTTACTACATAATTTACTGTTTCGTTTGGGTGATGATGATTTTATGAGCCTATTGGCTAGCCGCTTGGCTTTTTCTTTTTCTTTTTGAGATCTGAAGGACCGGGGAAGCTATTTGAAATTCCCCGATGCTCCCATTGCAGGGGAGGTTATGGCGAAATTTTTCGAAAATTTAGGGTGTTAGCCAAATTTTTGAAATTTTGAAAATTCTCAGAAACTAAAGAGTTGGAGAATGGAAGCCTGATCGAACGTAGTGTTGATTAATCAAACCACTTTCGACTTTGTTCCTTTTCGGGGACGAAAAGTTTTAAGTGGGGGAGATTGTAATAACCCGGAAAATCTGGGCCAGTTTAAAATTTTTATTTTGGCAATTTTAGCGAATTTTGAATATTTAAAATGAATTATTTTAAATAATATCGACGTGAAATTTATTTTGAATATAATTCGAACGTATACATTATACGCGTCGTCGTTAGAATATAAATATTTATATATAATTATAAATAGAATTGAAAATGGCGCGGTAGTTCGATAATTCGATTTCAAACTTCAATTGAATGTACCAGGTGCAAAACAATCCAGATTTTAGTGTTCACGTCAAAATGGCGTCAATCTAATCAACACGGCTTCATATATTTCTATTTTCAAATATTCTATTTCAAATATTTCTTTTTCAAAATATTTGTTATTATCAAAATATTTCGTTCAACACATGACCAATCTCAATGAATGAGTACTGTCAACACATGAACTTTTATTTTATATTGATAAAGATGTAAATTTTATTACTAAAATATTTCGTTCAACACATGACCAATCTCAATGGATGAGTACTGTCAACACATGAACTTTTATTTTATAATATTCTTTATTTTCTAAACTGGAATGAGGCCCAATCAATTACCATATAAAGTTAATTATATGGATTTTCATACAACACATGTATATAATAGCATTGAAAAATAATCAACCATCAACCAAAGTGCACTACACTGTATAAGCATCAAATATAGATATCTAACGCTTATAACAGCCTGTCAATCAATCGATCGACATATTTAATCAATCAGGATGAGTGAACTTCATATTTCATCCCAACACCCGTGTGGGGTTTCAAACAATCAAACACATATTTTATTTGTGCTGTTGGGCGATGTGTAAAATTTATCGACCCAATCAATGTCCTTCAAATAGGTGTACATAAACAAACCGTCTGGTTTGTAAATGAATATTTATTTATTCACATTCACGTTAAAAATTATATTTTTAACGATAAAACATTTTATTCTAACATATGAATTTCTATTCAGTTCATTATTTAAATAAAATGATATTTTCATTTTTCTAACATATTTTAGAAAATTTCGGCGGCATAACGGCACGATACTAGAAACGGGACGAGGCCTAGCCTTATCCCCGGTCTAGTGAAGGCCCATGCCATTCACACATCAATCAAAATCACCAAACAACCAAATTCAAATCAAATCATATAACTAAGCTATGCAACCAAACAAACAAGTCCATGGTCTGTGGACGATTGTGTCGGGTGCTACTAAGCACCGTCTGCATCCTAGTATACATATATATAAATAGAAATGAAATTGAAAGGTGAGGAATTCTCACATATAGCTATCCTAGCTCCACGGCACTTCCAATGCAGGAAATCTTCACTGTTCTCGTCTTTTTGACATCTTTGTTGCCCGTAGCCACTACATATATAAAAATCACATTTTTACTGATGTTCAATATATAAAAATCACATTTTTACTTCGATGTTCAATATATAAAAATCACATTTTTACTTCGATGTTCAATATATAAAAATCACATTTTTACTTCGATGTTCAATATATAAAAATCACATTTTTACTTCGATGTTCAATATATAAAAGTAAATTCTGATTTTTAAAAAGAAAAACTGATTTTTAAAATGATTTAAAACTAATTTTTAAAAAGCATTTAAAAGCTGATTTTGAAAGGGTTTTAAAACTGATTTTATTTTAAGATTTTAGTGAAACCAAAAACATTAGGATCTAATTGATAATATCTTTCCAACGAATCCGAAAAATCAAGGTTTCACTAAAATCTGGATTGTTTTGCACCTGGTACATTCAATTGAAGTTTGAAATCGAATTATCGAACTACCGCGCCATTTTCAATTCTATTTATAATTATATATAAATATTTATATTCTAACGACGACGCGTATAATGTATACGTTCGAATTATATTCAAAATAAATTTCACGTCGATATTATTTAAAATAATTCATTTTAAATATTCAAAATTCGCTAAAATTGCCAAAATAAAATTTTTAAACTGGCCCAGATTTTCCGGGTTATTACATGTAACAACATTTGGCAATATTTTATATGTCTTGTAATAATCTATTTTCTACAATATTTATTGTAACTACCCGGAAAATCGGAACCAATTTAAAATTTTTATTTTGGCAATTTTAACGGATTTTGAATATTTAAAATGATTTATTTTAAATAATAACAACTAAAAATTTATTTTGAATAGAATTAGAACGTATAAATTTATTTAAATTGAACTTAGAATATAAATATTTAATTTAATTATGTTGTATATAACGGTGTTGTATACACAATTATATGATTTTTGTTCGATGATAAAAACCAAATAAATATTATTTGAATGTGTTTGATATTGTACTGTTATTGTACATCACAGACTGAAATATAATATTTATATTTAAATAAAATACAACTGTACAGAAATTTAAATATTCACAGTATTTTATTTGAATATAAAATTTTATTTCAATATCAAACAGTACAAATTTTATACTCCACTATTTGTTCATCTCTGTATTACACTTCATGCCATATCAGATTTCATATATACAGCTCCTCATTACAGATTAAGTCAGTTATTTTTTTTGTACATACATTCAGTCTCAACACTCATATTTACATACATACACTTTGACACATTCACTGACACTACACACTGTCTTCTTATATTCAGTCTTCTGTCTTCATAGCTTTCTGCATCCAGTCTCATCTTCTCTCCTGTCACATGAAACAGAAACACACAGTACACTGCAATAAAAATAAAAAAACAGAATACATGCAGATTTGAATTTTATTTTTGAAATTATTTGCCTCAGCTTTCTGGTGTGTTTCTCATCATTTTTCTGACTCGATCTGATTTATAAAACCATCATTCTGTGTCTAGACAGCTTATGATATTCACAGTGATACACTGTAAATACCACAAGGTAGACAGTATGTATATACAATGCAGGGACAGGGAAAACTCTTCTGAATGGCTGCAAATACACACGTGTATAGATACACGTGTGCACTGCCTCGCCAATCAGTATATACAGTTGTGGAGCAGTCACATGGACCAAGCTCGACACAGTGAAATGGACAAGTGAACTCAAAACAAATGTCAACCAGCAAAGTCAAAGTCAACACAAGTCAGTATCAACATGGCACAAGAATGAAGCAGCCATGCATGTGTCAGTGCAACTCACATTTCAGCCAAATATTCAGTTTCAAGTGTCCAGCATAAACAAAGTGCTAAGCTCAAGCATGGATTCATGAATGATGAAGTGTATGAGAGATGTATATGAAGTGTACAGCTCAGTTCAAAGGAACAAAGCTACTCAAGTATCATGACAACACAGATTGGTCCAGGTTCAAGGGTGCAACTACACAAATGAGTCGAGGCAGACCATTTATTATAGCAACATGAATATGGAGCAGCATGGACATGTTGGTGTGTATGGATAAACAAAAATGTCAAGCAGGGTGTTCTCTCCAGCAAGATGCCAAGAAAGTATACATAGTACAACACAATTACATGGCAGATCAATAGCATGATGAAGCGAGTTCAGAGTAATGGTGAATGGGCAACAAAAGCAAGCACATATTCATGGTGACAGGTAGCATGTGCAACTAAATGTTCAGCAGGTTTTATAATGGTCGAGCAAAGCATGCTCATGGCACAAGGTAGCAGCAAATTCAAGTATTCGAATGCAACTCCACACACATAAAGTCAAAATGTCGAGTTCATGGCAGAAATGAAATTGCAAAGTGAACATAGTCGAGGCTAATGCACAAGCGTGTGAACATGTCACAAACTATCATGATAATATATGAACATTTTCAAAGCAGGAAAGAGTGAAACAGGTCAAAGTGTTCACACGAGAAATCAAAGGCATTCAGCAAAAGAAGCACGCAAAAATCAAGCAAACATATATTTGTTTTCAGAAATAAATAAGCCAGGATTCACGGCTTTAAAGCTTTCCAAGAAATGGTTCATACAAATGTGGCAAGATTTTGCAGCATCTCACAAAACAAATGGAAACAAATATTTTGGGGGATCACTGCAACATTTCAAAATCAATTCAGGTCGTTTTCTTTCAAGGTCGATTGAATTTATACAAGGCAACAAGTTTCCAGAAATCAGAAAATCTGTTTTGGCAAGTTTTTAAACAGATTCCAAATATTGCAACATTATTTTGGGCAAGAATTTAAACCATTTTTTATCCTGTCATCACTGTTTTAATGAGCATAAGCAATATTTTGTTTTGGCCAGAAATCAGTTTTCAGATGGAAAATTATTTCCAGTTTTTTTTCAATAATTATTTTTGAAAAAAAAAAGTTTTAAAAGGAACAAAGAATTTATTTTCTGTATCCTCGGCCAAATTCAATCAAAGCAGCAATTCAAAATCATCACAACAGATCTGGTAACTGTTTAAGTACAAGAAAATTATTTCCAGATTTCGAGCATTCATCTTTGGCAAGTTTATTTTAAGGCATTCCAGAAATGATATTTGGGACCAGATAAATTATTCATGACATGGCCGAAATCTCACAAGGACAAATTCATTTCCAGAAATGTTTCAATCACACAAGGAATTAAAGCTGAAACTTAATCAAGGCAACCAGAAGAGGAAGTCGCAAAATCAGGAAAATATTTCAATCGAGGAAAGCAGCAAAATTTCAGATCAAGTCATATTGAAATCAGAGTTATTAGGGTTTTGTTTTACCCTATTAATTCATACACCAAATCATCACAGGCGCTGACAAGAAATCGAAGAACAAAACCCAATATTTAAGATCGAAAAAAAACCCACAAAATAATTTCAAGGAAATCAAAGAAAAATCCAGAAAACTCACATCGGTTTTCAATCGCAGAACCAAAACCTCAAATTGGTGACAAGAGAGAGAACCAACCATCATTCAATTCGAACTTCAGAGATCAATTCCAGAGTCAACCGATTGATTTTGGGGATAAAGGAAACCCTAGAGTTTCTCACAGCCGCCATATTTAATTTCCAGAACAAAAGAAAGAAAGGGATCAGACAAAACAAAAGAGAGTGCACCGATTATACAAAGGGGCCGGCCAACACAAATATAAAAGGGGATGACCCCTTTTTTATTTTTAACTCCAAAAGGGTTTTTCTTGAGTTTGGTTTTAAAATTTGTATTGTTTAATTTGCTTTGTAAAAATCATCTGAACAGTTTTCTAGTGTCTGTATAAACTAGAGTGAAACAGTCAGGATATTGACTGTCAGCTTCAAAGTCAGTAAAATCTGGGTTACGAGTTACAGAGTTTTGTAATTTGGGAAATCTGGTCGAGGGGATATCGTCCAGTCTAGGGTTTTGAGCGTAGGGTTAGGACAGGAGCAGGCGCTGCGAGTGTACATGGTCTTGTATGCGGGATCTGTTTATAACACCTAGTAGAAACCTTAGGAATGCAGCAGTAGGAAGGGTTTTGCCGAAGCTGGGTATATCTGTGTGTGATTTATTTTCTGCACTTTATTTCTGCTGCATTATGTGATCTGTTTATTAATTTAATATCCTGTCAATTTTTCAATTCAGTTTAAAAACTGTGATAAACCCTATTCACCCCCCCTCTAGGGTTAATCTAGATCCAACATTTGGTATCAGAGCTGGTATAAGGTTACAACATGATAGGGAGTTCTCGCTCTATGATCTAGTGGCGAAGTAGTGACTCTTATCCCTACATGTCCGTGGGTGGTTGTCCATGTCGAGAGGCAGGACGTGAAACCAGTCTCTGAGGTATCTTTGTTTGCACCGGGGTGTCATTAAAATCCTCGAGAAAGCGAAAACAAGTGGTATCAGAGCAGGTATTTTCTTTAACTCTAGAGACATGGGTAATCCTAGTTGTCAGTTTAGCGAGAGTCGGTCCAGTTCATCTCCAACTATTTTCACTGGAACAGATTTTTTAAACTGGAAATCCAGAATGGAATTTTATTTAAAATCTGTTAATATTAAATGTTAGGATGTTATTATCAATGGGTACGATATGGTAGATAAAGTTTTTAATTCTCGTGCTACACATATTCTATATTCTTATCTTGATAATGATCAATACAGTCTGATCTCACATTGTTTATCTGCACAGGAAATCTGGGATACTCTCAATACGAAGTATGGAAAATCTGACAACAGCTCAAAACCCCAGAATGTCAACTCAGATTCAGAATTCTGTTTAACAGGATTTACAAATGAAAATTCAGAAGGATCAGATGATGGAGAATCAACGGATGCTGAAGTCGAAAATTTCTCATATGAAGATTTGGTTTATATGTGTGTTGATTTAACTAAATCTGTTGATAAACTCAAATCTAAAAACAAATCTCTAAAATCTAGGAATTCTGAGTTGACCAGCAAAATTGATGATTTGGAATCACAGCTTGAATATTTTAAAAATTCTTCAAATTCTGATTGCAAAAATTGTTTGAAATTGGAAACCAATCTTGTTCATCTCAATAAAATTATTCAAAAGTTTGAAAATGAAATTCTGATCTTAAAAAACAACAAGATTGAGTTATCAAGTTTGAACAATCATCTGCAAAAGGAATTTGAAATTTTTAAAACTAATATTCATTCCAAACTTGAAATTGCTGAAAAAGAAAATTTGTTGAAATCGAATTCGATTTTGAAAGAACTTGAAAACGAGATTGAAAATTTCAAGAAATTTGAGTCTGAAAGTTGAAAACATTTTGAGTTTGAAATTGCTGAATCCCAAACCAAAATTAAATCACTTGAATCTGAAAATTTGGTTTTGAAACAATATGATGCTGAAAGGAAGATCATTGATAACCGCTGTTTAGATTTATTAAAAGAGAACGGTGATCTTAAATTCAAAATTCAACGACTAGAGTCAACTTTGACTAAATTTTCTAATAGTGAAAAGTCGTTGAATATGTTGTTGCAAAACCAAAATTCTATTGGAAATAAACATGGTCTTGGTTTTGGAAAATCAGATGCTTTTGTAAATTCGAATTCAAATGATTTGAAAAATCCCTCAAACTGCTTTGGTAAAAATCGTTTTGAAAATTTAAACTCTGAAAATTTCAAAGGATTTTTGAATCATAATCAAAGTGAAAATTCGTTTGATAATAAACCATTTAAACAATCTTGGATCCCAAATAAAAGTAAAATGACTCCGACTAAATTCAAACAGTTTTGGGTCCCGAAGGGTACAAAGGTAAATTCGAATGGTTTGTTATATAAACAGGTTTGGGTACCAAAACGAACAAATACAACTGTGAGTGGTTTTACTGCTTTTGTTAGACCACTCAATCCTCTAAACAGTTAGCTACCAAAGGAGGCTGAGGAACAACTGTGCTGAAAAGAGAAACTGATTCAAACTGCTTCACATCATTGAATCATCTACTGTTCCTTAGCCAAGTCTGATGAGTTAGAGACCAACAACGTCTTCTGTGAATCAGGTATGATTTCTAACCTCATCCTTGTAAATATTTTTTTTTCATTGTTTATTTCTGCTTCTTCCACCCCTTTCTATTTTATTTTCTTCTATTTGTTTTTATTTGATTTGTCACTACCATATCTCTTTGTTTATTCTGTGCTTCTTAAACTTCCAACTGCAGTTCTCATGATTTTCTGGAAATTCATTTTATTTGAATAAAACTCTCTTGTTTATAATCATTTCCAGATTCTGAATTTAATCTTGTAATTATCTGCAATTGTTTAGAAGTTTATTTTATTCTTGAATTCATAACAGTGCTGAAGCATTCATGTCATTTCTTGAACACTGTTAATTTGAATTCTAAATTTTTTGAAGATCTGAATATTTAATGAAATTTCACACACCTTTGCTGTCCTGAGTTTATTCTAATTCATTTTAGAAAAGCTGAAAATATTATACTCATTACAGCACTCTATTATTTATCAGTTGTGATAATTCCATTGATTTTCGGATTGGCTTGAATCAGTGATACATCCTGAATTCCATCTTTATTCATGATCATTATGGTTAGAATATGTCTGTTTAAAATCATCTGAAATTCCTGATATTTTAAATATCACACACCTCTTGAATTTGAAATAATCAATCTTGTGTGAATAATTCATTATATCTCAAACTTGACATTGATTCAAGTGATTTCAAATAAATTATTTATTTATGGATCATGAATATCTCTTAATTATTTGATGTAAATGATCTGAAATCATTCTTAGAAATTTTGTGAAAAATTCCTTTGAAAATCTGGTCTTGAAATTCACTCCTATTTCATGATTATTTGATCTAATTATTTGTTTGTTTAAAATCATTTGAAATTATTGATTTATTGAATCTCACACATATCTCAAATCAAAAATTTATAATCTAGTGTGATTGATTCATTAAATTCTGATATTTTCATATTCCTCAAATGATTTCAAGTAAACAATATTTTAATCATTAGATCATGAATCATCATATGTGGCCATCATCTTGACAAGTATGATTTGAAACTATGTTCTGTGTTGCTCTGATACTGTTTTGAAAAATGTTTGTTCTGTAATCACATGCTTGCTGCTCTGATACATGTGCATAATCTATTATCTGTCTGTTTGGGCTTGGTACTTAATAAAAAAAAAATTCTACGACATTCTTGTTCAGTATAATGTTAAAATTCCTCGTAAATAGAGACACCAAGTGGTATCAGAAGCGCCTTATATTTGTTTCACCCATCTGTACCGAGATTCAAATTTTTTCACCTTGTATAGATCCATATATTTTTTTTGCCCTATACAAATAAATGTGCTAAATTTGTCTGGTTGGGTTTGTGTTTAAATTTCTTTAGTCTGAGATGTCCATGATAGTCCATCAGGGTGTAATTAAATTCCTCGATAAGCGAGAACATTTGGTATCAGCCTTTTTCACTCATCTGTTTTTTGAATTATCACCCTGTATAGATTCATTTTTTTGTATAAATCTGTATAAATTCTTCTTGTAATTGATTTTCAATTTTAAAATTATTTATTGATTATTCATTCAGAAATTGAAATCAATATCCATATTTAACTGTATTTGTAATTCATCAAAATTATTATTAGATTTTGAAATTGTGATGAATTGTGACTGCAGTATGTTTCACAACAAGAGGAGAATATATTTGGATTTTCATGATGGTTGAATATTAATTATAATATCTTTGAACTGGCAAATATTCCATGACCATCTCCTTTATCTATCACCCGTCTGCCATCCATCATGATTTTATATTAATATGGAGAGTTTTTTTTTAAGAAAAATCATCCTGTTTTAAAACAGTGAAAATTATTTGTACTATATTATTATTCAGAATTAGTGAGAATTGAAAATTTTCAATAATCCCTGTACAATCAAGCATATTTCACAATATAATCAATTTAGAAATTTATTTCACAGTCCATTTCTGTGCCTACCCCATTTCTATCATCCATATTGGTTTCATATACCGAGGAGTTTTTTTTTAAAAGCTGAAAATGATAAAAATATAATTAATATATAATAGTGTCTCTAACCTCATTTAAAAATCCAAGCTCTGGTTATGCATGGTTATGAGACGTCTTATAATTCAAGCTGCGACTGATCCAATTTAAAAATCCATGCTCTGGTTATGCTTTGTCAGTGTGCTCTTAAATAAAAAGGAAATAAAGTGCTAAAAATAGAAATAATTTTTGAAATTCTCCTTTGAGTATAAAAGCCAGCCTATCAATCCATCTTCTATTCTGTAAAATATGTTGAAATTTTATGACATATTATGATTTGTTGATTGATAGGTATTGGGATTTGAGGTTATTCGATCTTGTCACTTAAATTGAATTATTAATTATAGTCCAAATTACTTCTCTGTTTTTGAACCTTATTTTTTTAAATAATTGGAATATTTTTTTTTACTCTCCCCATTTTATATAAAATTCATCGTAAATCCGTCATTTTCTACAATGTGAAATATGCCACCTGTTCTTAGAATATTATGATTTTTGTTTGACTGATTGAGATTTATGATGACTGTTCTTCCTCTTAAGCTGAAATTATATCTTTAGTCATTTTTCATTTGTATTTTTAAACTTTGTATCCTTTTGATGATAACAAAAGGGAGAGAATGGATTGAGATTTTGATTTATGAGTGAATATTTTATAAATATTTTTTAATTTTGAAAATTTATTTCACTCATGCACAGTTATAGGGGGAGTTATCTGTTGTAGGGGGAGCTAATAAATAGGGGGAGTTCAATATTCACTGTCAAACACATCTATTGTATACAAAATCTTTTATTTGTTTGTCATCATCAAAAGGGGGAGATTGTCGTATATAACGGTGTTGTATACACAATTATATGATTTTTGTTTGATGATAACAACCAAATAAATATTATTTGAATGTGTTTGATATTGTACTGTTATTGTACATCACAGACTGAAATATAATATTTATATTTAAATAAAATACAACTGTACAGAAATTTAAATATTCACAGTATTTTATTTGAATATAAAATTTTATTTCAATATCAAACAGTACAAATTTTATACTCCACTATTTGTTCATCTCTGTATTACACTTCATGCCATATCAGATTTCATATATACAGCTCCTCATTACAGATTAAGTCAGTTATTTTTTTTTGTACATACATTCAGTCTCAACACTCATATTTACATACATACACTTTGGCACATTCACTGACACTACACACTGTCTTCTTATATTCAGTCTTCTATCTTCATAGCTTTCTACATCCAGTCTCATCTTCTCTCCTGTCACATGAAACAGAAACACACAGTACACTGCAATAAAAATAAAAAACAGAATACATGCAGATTTGAATTTTATTTTTGAAATTATTTGCCTCAGCTTTCTGGTGTGTTTCTCATCATTTTTCTGACTCGATCTGATTTATAAAACCATCATTCTGTGTCTAGATAGCTTATGATATTCACAGTGATACACTGTAAATACCACAAGGTAGACAGTATGTATATACAATGCAGGGACAGGGAAAACTCTTCTGAATGGCTGCAAATACACACGTGTATAGATACACGTGTGCACTGCCTCGCCAATCAGTATATACAGCTGTGGAGCAGTCACATGGACCAAGCTCGACACAGTGAAATGGACAAGTGAACTCAAAACAAATGTCAACCAGCAAAGTCAAAGTCAACACAAGTCAGTATCAACATGGCACAAGAATGAAGCAGCCATGCATGTGTCAGTGCAACTCACATTTCAGCCAAATATTCAGTTTCAAGTGTCCAGCATAAACAAAGTGCTAAGCTCAAGCATGGATTCATGAATGATGAAGTGTATGAGAGATGTATATGAAGTGTACAGCTCAGTTCAAAGGAACAAAGCTACTCAAGTATCATGACAACACAGATTGGTCCAGGTTCAAGGGTGCAACTACACAAATGAGTCGAGGCAGACCATTTATTATAGCAACATGAATATGGAGCAGCATGGACATGTTGGTGTGTATGGATAAACAAAAATGTCAAGCAGGGTGTTCTCTCCAGCAAGATGCCAAGAAAGTATACATAGTACAACACAATTACATGGCAGATCATTAGCATGATGAAGCGAGTTCAGAGTAATGGTGAATGGGCAACAAAAGCAAGCACATATTCATGGTGACATGTAGCATGTGCAACTAAATGTTCAGCAGGTTTTATAATGGTCGAGCAAAGCATGCTCATGGCACAAGGTAGCAGCAAATTCAAGTATTCGAATGCAACTCCACACACATAAAGTCAAAATGTCGAGTTCATGGCAGAAATGAAATTGCAAAGTGAACATAGTCGAGGCTAATGCACAAGCATGTGAACATGTCACAAACTATCATGATAATATATGAACATTTTCAAAGCAGGAAAGAGTGAAACAGGTCAAAGTGTTCACACGAGAAATCAAAGGCATTCAGCAAAAGAAGCGTGCAAAAATCAAGCAAACATATATTTGTTTTCAGAAATAAATAAGCCAGGATTCACGGCTTTAAAGCTTTCCAAGAAATGGTTCATACAAATGAGGTAAGATTTTGCAGCATCTCACAGAACAAATGGAAACAAATATTTTGGGGGATCACTGCAACATTTCAAAATCAATTCAGGTCGTTTTCTATCAAGGTCGATTGAATTTATACAAGGCAACAAGTTTCCAGAAATCAGAAAAATCTGTTTTGGCAAGTTTTTAAACAGATTCCAAATATTGCAACATTATTTTTGGCAAGAATTTAAACCATTTTTTTATCCTGTCATCACTGTTTTAATGAGCATAAGCAATATTTTGTTTTGGCCAGAAATCAGTTTTCAGATGGAAAATTATTTCCAGTTTTTTTTCAATAATTATTTTTGAAAAAAAAAGTTTTAAAAGGAACAAAGAATTTATTTCCTGTATCCTCGGCCAAATTCAATCAAAGCAGCAATTCAAAATCATCACAACAGATCTGGTAACTGTTTAAGTACAAGAAAATTATTTCCAGATTTCGAGCATTCATCTTTGGCAAGTTTATTTTAAGGCATTCCAGAAATCATATTTGGGACCAGATAAATTATTCATGACATGGCCGAAATCTCACAAGGACAAATTCATTTCCAGAAATGTTTCAATCACACAAGGAATTAAAGCTGAAACTTAATCAAGGCAACCAGAAGAGGAAGTCGCAAAATCAGGAAAATATTTCAATCGAGGAAAGCAGCAAAATTTCAGATCAAGTCATATTGAAATCAGAGTTATTAGGGTTTTGTTTTACCCTATTAATACATACACCAAATCATCACAGGCGCTGACAAGAAATCGAAGAACAAAACCCAATATTTAAGATCGAAAAAAAACCCATAAAATAATTTCAAGGAAATCAAAGAAAAATCCAGAAAACTCACATCGGTTTTCAATCGCAGAACCAAAACCTCAAATTGGTGACAAGAGAGAGAACCAACCATCATTCGATTCGAACTTCAGAGATCAATTCCAGAGTCAACCGATTGATTTTGGGGATAAAGGAAACCCTAGAGTTTCTCACAGCCGCCATTTTTAATTTCCAGAACAAAAGAGAGAAAGGGATCGGACAAAACAAAAGAGAGTGCACCGATTATACAAAGGGGCCGGCCAACACAAATATAAAAGGGGATGACCCCTTTTTTATTTTTAACTCCAAAAGGGTTTTTCTTGAGTTTGGTTTTAAAATTTGTATTGTTTAATTTGCTTTGTAAAAATCATCTGAACAGTTTTCTAGTGTCTGTATAAACTAGAGTGAAACAGTCAGGATATTGACTGTCAGCTTCAAAGTCAGTAAAATCTGGGTTACGAGTTACAGAGTTTTGTAATTTGGGAAATCTGGTCGAGGGGATATCGTCCAGTCTAGGGTTTTGAGCGTAGGGTTAGGACAGGAGCAGGCGCTGCGAGTGTACATGGTCTTGTATGCGGGATCTGTTTATAACACCTAGTAGAAACCTTAGGAATGCAGCAGTAGGCAGGGTTTTGCCGAAGCTGGGTATATCTGTGTGTGATTTATTTTCTGCACTTTATTTCTGCTGCATTCTGTGATCTGTTTATTAATTTAATATCCTGTCAATTTTTCAATTCAGTTTAAAAACTGTGATAAACCCTATTCACCCCCCCCCCTCTAGGGTTAATCTAGATCCAACAAATTATATAACGAGCCAGAAATGGCGCAGTAGTTTGAAAATTTGATTTCAAATTTCAAATGAATGTACAAGATTCAAAATAAATCGGATTTCAGTAACACCAGAAATATTTGAATCTGTTTGAAAATATCTTTCCAACGGATGTGAAAATTCCAGATTTTATAACGGGAATAAAAAGTTATGCCCAGTTTAAAATTCAGAATAGTCGCTATGGAATTTTATATAATATATAGCCCTTAAAAATATTGATTTTGCAAACAACCTCCGTTTTCAATGAAACCACTTTTGTTGGATCCGGAATGTCAAATTATTTCTAGATTCCAATTTTCATAATTTTTGGAATCAATATATGAATGTGGCGGATTTAAACATGTTTGGTAATTTCAGTTTGAATTTAATCGACTGGAAAATGACCATTTTTCAAATGGTCTCCAAATTCGACGAAATTAGTTTTGTTAGGACCATATCATCAAAACAAAGCTAGATTTATTTTTTTGGAATTTTTGGAGTCAGTATGTGGCTCCGATAAATTAAAATGTACGTTAAAATCAATGTTGACCATTATATTAATTTATATTTTAATTTAAAGAAAAACTGATCGAAACGATAAAATTGGCTTATGAATCATATCCCGTTGTGTTCAGAATGGGGGCATTTAGTTAGGGGCGACAGTCGTTGGGTTTCGTTTGGAGTTCAAATGTAAAGTCAACTTTTTGGAAACTAAATAAAATATTAATATAATATATATAATAACCCTTTTCCCTTAACCCCCCATTTTCATTCTCTGACCCGTCAGTTTTTAAAGAAGAAAAAAATAAAATAAAACCGCCGATCTCGACTTCATCGCGCCCCCCTCTACGACCCCCGCCGTCGCCCCTTCCCTCGACGCCGCCGACCACCAATCGCACCCCCTCCTCTCCTCCTTCCTCTTTCTCCCTCCTCTGAAAACCCTCACGCCCAAAACCCCCAAATCAAGCCACCGCGAAGCCCTGACCCATCGCCGCCACTGACTGGACCATCACCCACCTCTGACCTGCGCGCCCCTCTCCAGTTCAATGCGCAGCCACCGCGAACGCCGCGTCGTCGTACGACCACTCGAAACCCTAAAAACACTAAGTATTTCTGATTTTAAATTCTATATAAAGGTTAGGTTTTTTATAAAATAAAAAAGTTATGATTTTTTTTACATAGAAAAAATATGATTTTTATATGAATGAAATCATTTTAAAGATGCGATTTTTAAAGAAATGATTTTTAGTTAGAAAAATATGGTTTTTACTTATAATAAAAGTATGATTTTTATTATAAAGTTACCGGAATAAAAATATGACTTTTATTATGAAGTAGCGGAATAAAAATTTGATTTTTATATATGAAGCAGCATTGTAAAATATAATTTTTATATATGTGTAGCGATATAAAAATTGGATTTATATATATATATAATAGCGAATTAAAAATATGATTTATATATATATAATGGCGTTAGAAAAGAAAAAAAATGATTTTTATTTGTATAATAGAAGAATAAAAATGTGATTTTTAAATATATAGCGTTATTAAAAATGTGATTTTTAATATGAACTGTGTGAAACAGATTGCCTTGGAATTTCGGGAAAATCCAAACGGTTCAGAAATTCAGAAATAAAACTGGCAGAGTGGATCCCAAAGGTGGGAACTTCTCTCTCTAATTTATTTTCTACTTAAATATATATACTAGGACGCAGACAGTGCTTAGTAGCACCCGACACCTTTGATTGAAACCATGGATGTTTGGTTGTTTGTTTGATTGGTTTATTTGTTTGAATTTGTTTTGGGAAGTGAAATGGATTAATTAGAATTTGGTTTGTGTATGGCGCGAGCCATTATTAGGCAAGGGATAAGGCTAGACCTTATCCTGGTTCTAGTACCGCGCCGCTATGCTGCCGAAATTTTCTAAAAATGTAAGAACAGTAAAAATATCATTTTTATTGTATAAATGAACCGTATAAAATATTCATGTGTTGAAGCAAATATTTTATCGTTAAAAATATAATTTTTAACGTGTAAATGAATAAAATAAATATTCATTTACAAATCGGACGATTTGTTTATGTACATACATTTGATTGATATTCATTGGGACGATATATTTTACACATCGCCCAACTGCACAAATAAAATCGGTGTGTGTTGATTGAAACCCCACATGGGTATTGGGATGATATTTGACGTACACTGATCCCAGTTGTTTAGTTGTATGTCAATCGATTGGTTGACAGGTTGTCATAAGCGTTAATTATTTAAATTTAACGCTTATGCAGTTGTGTAATGCACTCTGGATGATGGTTGATTGTGTTTGATGATTGTTATGTACATGTGTGTATGAAATACATATAAATAAAATTATATGGTAATTGACTGTGTCTGATTCCAATTCGGAAAGAATGTTTATTTTAAATTAACGAATATTTTAAAATGACAAATAATGAATATTTTAAAATAACTAATATAAAAAATATATTCAGTAATGGATCAAAATATGATTTTGATGTCCGATTTGGAATGGACACGAACATATATAAAGCCATGTTGATTGGATTAACGCCATTTGGACGTGAACGATATTTATATCGATTTTATTCATTTTTGTAATGAATATAAAAAAGGAAGTGATTTCAAAATCTAATGTTTTGAAAATATTATCGTTTATATATTAATGATATGGAATATTCAATTTTGATTTAAAATTAAATATAAAGTTAAATTCGTTTTTAGAAAAATATGATTTTTATATTAATGAAATCATTTTAAAGATGTGATTTTTAAAGAAATGATTTTTAGTTAGAAAAATATGATTTTTACTTATAATAAAAATATGATTTTTATTATAAAGTTAGCGGAATAAAAATATGACTTTTATTATGAAGTAGCGGAATAAAAATTTGATTTTTATATATGAAGTAGCATTGTAAAAATATAATTTTTATATATGTGTAGCGATATAAAAATAGGATATATATATATATAATAGAAAATTAAAAATATTACTTTTTTATATATATAATGGCGTTAGAAAAGAAAAAAAGTGATTTTTATTTATATAATAGCAGAATAAAAATGTGATTTTTAAACATATAGCGATATTAAAAATGTGATTTTTAATATGAACTGCGTGAAACAGATTGCATTGGAATTTCAGGAAAATCCAAACGGTTCAGAAATTCAGAAATAAAACTAGTGGAGTGGATCCCAAAGGTGAGAACTTCTCACTCCAATTTATTTTCTAGTTAAATATATATACTAGGATGCAGACGGTGCTTAGTAGCACCCGACACCTTTGAGTGAAACCATGGATGTTTGGTTGTTTGTTTGATTTGTTTATTTGTTTGAATTTGGTTTGGCAAGTGAAATGGATTAATTAGACTTTGGTTTGTGTATGGCGTGAGCCATTATTAGGCGAGGGATAAGGCTAGACCTTATCCCGGTTCTAGTATCGCACCGTTATGTTGTCGAAATTTTCTAAAAATGTAAGAACAATAAAAATATCATTTTTATTGTATAAATGAACCGTATAAAATATTCATGTGTTGAAATAAATATTTTATCGTTAAAAATATAATTTTTAATGTGTATATGAATAAAATAAATATTCATTTACAAATCGGACGATTTGTTTATGCACACACATTTGACTGATATTAATTGGGATGATATATTTTATACATCGCCCAACTGCACAAATAAAATAAGTGTGTGTCGATTGAAACCCCACACGGGTATTAGGATGATATTTGACGTACATTAATCCCAATTGTTTAGTTGTATGTCAATCGATTGGTTGACAGGCTGTTGTAAGCGTTAATTATTTATATTTAACGCTTATGCAGTTGTGTAATGCACTCCAGATGATGGTTGACTGTGTTTGGTGATTGTTGTGTACATGTGTGTATGACATCCATATAAATAAATTATATGGTAATTGAATGTGTCTGATTCCAATTCGGAAAAAATGAATATTTTAAATTAACGAATATTTTAAAATGACGAATAATGAATATTTTAAAATAACTAATATAAAAAAATATTCAGTAATGGATCAAAATATGATTTTGATGTCTGATTTGGGATGGACACGAAAATATATAAAGCCGTGTTGATTGGATTAACGCCATTTGGACGTGAACGATATTTATATCAATTTTAATCATTTTTATAATGAATATAAAAAAGGAAGTGATTTCAAATTCTAATGTTTTGAAAATATTATCATTTATATATTAATGATATGGAATATTCAATTTTGATTTAAAATCGAATATGAAGTTGAAATCATTTTTAAAACGATTTATAAAATACGTTTTAAATGGAAATCGACGAAATATATATATTATATATATTTAATGGCTTGGATAGAACGCGCTGCACCGCAACTGTTCGCGAATTTCGACCATTGACTTCGAATTGATATTACGGGAAATCCGACCGTCGGATTCTCCTAAAACTGGAACCGTTGGGTTCGTATCGAAAAGAGCTTTCCAACGAATATAAGAGATTTGAAATCTAACGGTTGAATTTGGAATTATGTCCAAATCAAATTTGAAAAAGGTCGCTGTAAGTGCAGTTCGATGACCGTTTATGGAAACCGACTGAAAGGGCCTTAATAAAATTATTAAAAATATTCAAAATTTGTGTAAAATCATAATAAATGATTTGGAAAGAATTGGGATGAAAAATTTAGTGTTTGTAAAGATAAAAATATATTTTTATCGAAATGAACTAGTTATTAACTAGATTTGAAATCCAATAATTTTTAAATAAAATAAATTGGGTTTGTGAATGGTTTTAATATAACCAGAATTTCCAATATATGAATAGGAGTGGATTTCAATGGAAATCATCTTCGGAATATTTCGATGTTGGATTTCACAATTATACGGATATTCTTATGGAAATTTGGAAGATATAGTTATATCGTTATTTCCAATACGATATTTGTTGGTTTCAGAATTTGATATTGAATATAAGCCGATATAATTTCTATTTAGAGCCTTGTATTTGATATCGAATTAGATTTTGGGTTTGTCGTGAACAATGTCTTTAATAACACTGTTCTTCAACCCAGTTGAGAAAAGAGTAAATCTTTTAATTAAGATTTAGTGAAGTTTTCCAATTAATTAATATTTAATTGGAATAGAATAAAAGTATTGGATTTTGGTTTTGTCGTGAATGGTGTCTTAAATAACACTATTCTTAAACCCCGTGTGAAAAGAATAAATCTTTTAATTAAGATTATTAGAGTTTCCAGTTAATTAACATTTAATTGGAATAAAATGGGATGTGAATTGAGTTTATTGTGAACTGTGTTTTTAACGACGTTTGTTCTTTAACCCGATTTACTGTGAAATATGATTTGGAATTTATAAATCTTTTTATTAAGATTTAACGGAAAATTTCCAAAGTAAAGTTTTCCAATTTAATATATTAAATTGGAATTGAATGGAATTCAATTTGGTAATAATCAAAGTGAGCTTCTGTGGAGGAAGACTGTTAGTATATATGGAATTTAAAAGGCTTTGTTGTTATTCCATTTATATTATTAGTCGGATATGGAAACTGATATCAATTATATATTGATCTACTTTCCGTGAAGATTCCATAATTAATGGAATGTGATTTGGGTTTATCGTGAACTGTGTTTTAAATGACGTTAGTTCTTTAACCCAGTTAAAGACAGGATTACATGTCTAACATTGTATTTCGAACTGTATGGTTGATCTCTGCTAAATATATATCTGTTTGGTGACGGAGAATTTATTCTCTTGCTAAACACCCTTCTCTAAGCCGTATGAGCTTAGAGGTTATATATCAGCAGAAATCAATGGTACGGTGTAGATTGTTGATGCGGCATGTTTGAATTTCCAAAGTTAAATAATCATTAATATTGATAAAACTGGGAAGATTAAAACCAAGTGGAGTTTTATTAAATCTTTAATTAGATTGAAATGCGAATGTGATAATTTAAATTATCAATTTAGGAAATGATCGAAAGTGGAGTATCATCAGTTTTACTCCAAGTGATAGTTAAATCTTTAATTAGATTTGAACGTGAAATGGTAATTAAATTTACCGATAACACCGTGGTGTTGGATATGGAGTATTATCAGTTTTGCTCCATGAGATGAATAAGTTGGGATTGGGAAATAAAAGAAATGATTACTTCGGTAAGGTGCGCTAATGCCGACTAGTTTGGATAAACCTTAATTTGGTTTGAAATGATATCCAAAGGAAGATTAAAAAATAAATTTAAAGGATTTATCTTTGATAAAAATTAATGGGAACCTTTCCCAAAGGATATGAGTATTTAAATAAAAGAATATTCAGAATTAGAATGAGGCGTATGTTGTATTTTATAGCACTTGATTTTAAAATACGCGAGTTATTCAGAAAGGCTAGGTTTATACCCATTCTGAATAACTGATTCGACGATAAGTCGACGATGAAGATGGTGGTTGAAGACCAGAGGTCTTCACATCGTTTGGATGATTACTGATGTCTTGATTGTGCTGTACACCCAAGACGAGGTAGTAAGTGGTAATCATCCAAACGTACTTGGAGATCGACCAGATATGCGAGGGCCTCTCTCCTGTATTGGACATATGGGATGAGGAAAAAAGTGCCTTCGGTTTCGTTCAGACCCAGAACGAACTTGTAAATGGATGTGTGTCTGACATTGGATTTTATTCTGTGTTGATGGATCTCTATTAAATATATATCTGTTTGGTGGCGGAGAATTTATTCTCTTACTTAACACCCTTTTCTGAGACGTACGAGCTCAGAAGTTATGTATCGATAGACATTAGTTGCATGGCGTAAATTGCCTGTGTGACATGCTGAGATGCAAAGGATCAAGACCTCTGTTGAAAAGCAGAGTCTTGTGGTTGATGATCAAAGCACGGCTTTAATATAGCATAGCTTTGTGTAGCGTTAATTCGCGAGCCTCACACCCCGGTATGAACCAGAAACGGGAGAGGACTGCAGGGAGAACATGCGTTTCCTTCTAGCTAGGAGTGGTGTCATGGTATGGAGCCCAAACATTTTTACTTATGTGAATGATGGAAAGCGAGGTACCTCGGATATATCGGTCACTATGGGGCCGATGGATGGATATGGTCGACATACTGACCAGACTTACGCCCCCATAGTGCGGGGAAACGTATTGTTCATGGATTATTAATCCACTTAGAATGTGGACCAGCCCTGAAGATCCAAGGGATGATGCGTTCTGTTCCTAAGACATGGGCTAGACTGTCTCAAATTCGGTAAGGACGATCCCTTGCCTTGGTTCATAGATGGAATCCAATTTCCAATACGTGACATTTCGGTTTTAATTGTAGAACCTAATATGGCGACATGATAGATGGTACCCATGCCACCTATGATTGATACATTTATATTTGGAATTGTTTTATACACTATGCACTTATAATAGTATCAAATGATTTTTTTTAAACGTACCAAGCATGTTTGGTTATTATAAGGGAAAATTCTATCCTTCGTCTTGCGTTGCATTGTGTGATGGGACCTGGGTCTTATAATAGCTTCATTTTTCATAAAAGCATTGCATTGTTTGTTTTATGCACTGGTATTCTTTGGAGGAAACCCATTCCATGTAATACGGCGTGGTCCCTTGATTTAATTTATTTTAAAGTAAAGGTTTAATAACTGTTTTAGTTCTCACACCAGTCACACGACTGACCTGGAGTTTATTGTTTCAACCTAAACTCTGGGTTCCCCTATTTTCCACACAAGCAGCTAGTAGTTCTGTTTTTGCAGATATTATATCCACAGGATCTTGGTTTACAACTGGAGCAATATTCGGAACGCTCTGTATCCGTGTATTTCTTTCAGTTGTGTTTTATATTATTTTCCGCTGCATAATAATTTGTAAATCTCTGATATTTATCAAATGTATATTATTTGTTCATACTCTATATATTCTTGTACTCTGATGTAAATTGTTGTAATAGCAATGAAATGTTCTTCTGTTTGTGTTCTGATTTTTCGTGTTCTCAACTCATCCAGGCTTTCCCGTAAGGGCGAGTTTGGGTCATGACATTAAAGGCATTATGTAAATTTTCTGTAATATTATTAACCATTGTAAAGTATATTTTTTCTTGTAGTGGACAGAAAGGGAATAGCGATGGATTAATGACAAATGTTGAACACTAAAACATAAACCTAAACAATAATCTATCTTTAATCCCTTGTTAACTTGCAATGGTTTACCGACGGACTACCTACAGAAAATGTGTGACCTAAAATTAAATTTTGTCGCTAATCCCTTGCTAATTAGCAAGGGTTTATCGATGTTTTTGAATAAATAATAAATTATTGGAAAATATTATCTGTCGGTAAATTAATTTAGAATTTAAATTTTATATTTTATGTTTAGTGTAATGACCAAAAAAGATCAGAGAACTCACGCTATTTCCTATCGCAAAAATAACACTCGATTACCGACTTGAAATTTGCCAACTACCCATATCAACCGGAAATCCATCATAAAACCGTAGATAGCGACAATTATAAGTGGATTTTTCCACTGCAAAATCAGCATTTCCTTGTAGTGATACTTAGCTTAATGGTTAAGTTTTAGGCCCAAACGCAAAATGCTAATTTAGATTAGGCAAAGAAGGAAAAGTATGGAAAAACTTACATACTTTCCTTTTCCGGCATTCCTCTGCTTCCCTATAAACTAAAAACTATAGAAAAGAAAATAACACTTGCTCTTCAAATTAGCAAATCCAAGCGCTGAAAAACCTAAAAATATGAAAAAAGCCTGCTAATCTTGATCTTAATAGGTAAACCATCCAAAACCAGAAATATTCTTATCTACTTCTTAAGATTTGAGAAGAAGTTTGATGTAACTTCTCTTTCTGCGTTTGCATGTCTCTGTTTTTGGTTTCTATAGGTACTTGAAGCATCTTTAAGGCCAAAAAATCCATCTTCACAAACCAAATCGCGGCAAGTCGAATCTAAGTCAGTAAAATCTCATATTTCTGGCTTGTACTAGATTGTATGTCTAAAATTTGCTTTTTGCTGTAGTTGTTTTCGTTTACTGTAAACAAAGTTGGAACTTTTATGTTTACCATACCCAAATTTTGTATGTCTATCTTTGTGAGATGGTTGCTCTTTTATTTTTCATCGAAACCATGTCAAAATGGTTCTAGATTATAGCATGTAGGTTACACTTTGTATGTGCTTAAAATCGTACTTGATTCCGATCAGAAATCATATCGAATTCTTTCTCAAAATCTGAAATGAACCAGACAAAATTGCCTATAGGATGTGCAACCAAAAGGTCGAAACATGCTTCTGTGGGGTCGACCAATAGATCGACCTTTAGCATGGTCTGGTCGGCCCTAGTGTCAACCTGGATCATAGTATAGGTTGACCTAGTTTAGTGCCAGGTCGAGCTATTTTCTTGAGTGTTTGTTCCTTTGTTTTTCCAATTTCTGGTGCATTTTCTAATGGTCTCGCTACAATGTTTTGAGCTATTTAAAAAGGCTTATTCCTAAATGTAGAGGAGTCGATATAAATGTCATTTCGCATGATGGATTGACAATTTGCTATGAGTTTTAATATGTTGTTTTCGCTGAATTTTTATTGAGTTTTGAGGATTTCATGCACGTGTTTGTAAATCGATTTCTAAAGAATTTTCGATTCTGACAAATATTGCCCATCATGCTCGTTCAACGATGTTTAGTTTAGCTACCTCAAGATGGAGAGCTAGTTTGTTGACACTATTTAACGTGTGTCACCATGACACCACTAACGGTGTTAGTGGTGTGAGGCTGTGATTTAACAGGAGAAATTCAGGGGGAAATCTTAGCCACACACCACTAACACTGTTAGTGGTGTCATGGTGACACATGTTAAAATGGTGTCAATAAACTTCTATTCCTCTAGATGTATATATTTAACTTTATTGAATGATAGAGACAACATACTGTTTTATTTCTTGTCATTGGGTCCATGAATTTACAATATTCAAATTTCTTTCTTTTAAATCTTATAATATGATTTAACTTGTGTGTAATTAACACAGTGAAATGTATGCTTTTAGGCTTGGAAAGTACATAGCCTTTGTTGTTCCCCTTATATGGTATCAAATTTATTAAATTGCATGGGAATTTTATTACTAACCTTTTACCAGTAAGGTACACTAACGTTGCATTTGCATTTTACTAAATAAAAACCTTTTGATTTATATATATATATATATATTATAATAAGTAATTCATATGCAAGAAAGATATAGCTTATTGCGAAGTAGCATAATTCATTAACCAGTTTTGTTTTTCCTCAGTTTGTTAAAATTGCTAAATCCACTTCCTTAATGATTTCAAATGGATAGAAAATATGTAAATCAAACAAAAAGCGAAGCTAAACAAAATATCCGAATTAAAATCATCAAGAAATGGGTGTAGGTAGTAAGCAAAAAAAAATATTGAAGTCTCAAAATTTTCATTTCCATAACGTAGCTAAAGAGCCGACCAGAGAATAAAACAATAAGACCCAGTGGGGAAATAATAAATGAAGTAAAGAAAGCATCCAAAATAAAGTAGTAAAATTCCTGCTAGCTTATGGGAATCAGGTGTTATAACATACATATAAATCGCAGTCCACTCTCTAATTTTACCAAAAGTCACCTAAAGTAGACGGTAGGGTAATCTAGACTAATGTTTTAATTCAAAACTTTTGGTCACAACATATTGTGTGTGTAAATATATATATATATATATATGTATGTATGTATGTGTGTGTGTGTGTGTGCGTGCGCGTGCGTGTGTGTGCATGTGCGTGTGTGTATGTGTTTGTATGCGCACATGCGTGTGTGTAGTTTTTGTTTATCATAATCTAGACTGTATATGTTTGTATATCAGTCTAGATGATATTTGCACATATTTGATACCCTAAAAAGGTTTATATATCAGTCCAGATCTATAACTTAATACGATATGAAAAAATTTAGCTTGTAAAAAATATATTCTTATAACATCGGTATAGTTTTTATTTATTGTAATTTTACAATATTGTATATATTTTAGCAATTTGTATCATTAATTAGTGACTATAGCTTATAAAATATGACATATATTTCACGTAAATTTTTGAATATATATGTATGTCAGTCTACATCAAAGTATATGATATAAAATATCATGAGCAAAAATAAGACACAATTTCATATGGTAATCAAGAATATAATATAAATTGTTAAGCCTTAAATAAAAATGTTGCACAAAAAATGTGGTACATAAGACAAATTCTAAGGAGATATACATAAGATTATGTATTGGTACCACCTACTATACTTTGAGTTTTGATTCATCCATTAAAACAATGTACTTGCATAATAAAAAAATATATTTGTAAAATGCATACCAAAGAAAGTCAATCACACGCATGTTAGAAGGAACTTAGGATAGGTAAATATTTTTCTGAAATAGGTAAGTAGCATCTAAGTCAAACTTACCTGGTACCATTCCCATCCATATTCCACACTGTGAAAATCATACTTAGATCATATATAGATGAAGAATTCCCAACTATAAAACCTAAAGGAAAATCTTGTTAACTTGCATAAATTATTTAAAATATACAGTATTAAACTAAATTATCAATGTAAAAAAAAACAAGATGGTCATCGTCAAGACCATGATATTTTCTAACATGGTTTCCCTCTATCTAAATAAGGATCCTTAACAATTTATTCCTTCTACCTATAAAAGGAGATGCCAATTCTAGACTACTTAGTAAAAAAAACAATGAAGTACAAGAAACAATATCTAACTCGACTGAATGTACATTTTTGTGCTGCTATATTGCAGTTATATTAACGCAGATAACATCAGAGGAAGAGAAGTAAGAACAAAGATAAAAAACTACTAGTAATTTCCCATGGTCCAAGGACAAAAATATATACCAAAGAGAATAGCCAAAATGTTAGATGATATAGCAGATGCAGCGACAAAAGTAATAATACATATGAGCAATGTTTGATATCTAATTTAAAGAAGCTATTATTTCCTTTATACCCACTCATGACAATTTTGAATTTTCATGCTTGTCTAGTTATAAAGACAACATTTAAGACCTAAAATGGGTTGTGTTAACTATTATGATGTTAGAAATTTTGTTCTTCTATATATATTCCACAGGACAACTGATGGATTTTGAATGATAACTATCTTTAAAATCAATATGCACCAGTGTAAAAAAATTATAACATCAAGCATAGATTTATCTAGCTTATGAATAACAGCCTAAACAAAAAGAAAAATGATCGATATAAATTTTCAAATTTATATCTCCATGCATAATAAATAAATAAACATATTTATCCTTGTTAATGTGCTTAGAGTCCATGCATAATAAATAAATATGACATCGTTTGTTAATTTCAAACACAGATCACCATCATCTGTCCTTGTTGATTTGCTTGGAGTTCCTCATCTAAGCTTATAATTTAGTTAGGGGAAACTAAACATGATCAAATTATTGATCAATAGCATAACTTGCGCCTATGATTTCTTTATGGTACATAAAAAAAAAGTTCAGCATGTGTTGGTGTGAAGAAGAATCAACCCTTACCAATCCTTGAGAATTGTAAGATCACATCATTTACGAATGTAGCCATCATATAAGTTGTATTGTAACATCCGGCT
The DNA here is from genome assembly GCA_030737875.1 of Allium sativum. Lineage (NCBI taxonomy): Eukaryota > Viridiplantae > Streptophyta > Magnoliopsida > Asparagales > Amaryllidaceae > Allium > Allium sativum. The sequence continues at coordinate 724,004,052 of CM060919.1, read as the reverse complement.
TTTTCTTACCATTTAAGTCGATAATAAAACCAACTCAAATCGTTCGAAAAAGAAGATTGTTTTAACTATGGGGTTTAATAAAATCAAATCACAGAAAACAGATAGATCACAAATACAAAATAGCAGAATAACTAGCAGAGGAGTAAATAACCTAGTAGTTCATGAAGCCACTAATCACAAATCTCAAAATCAAAATACATAATATCAGAGTTATAAATCAATACATGAGAAAAATTTGAGATGCATAAATGCGTAGTATATTAACAAATGATGGAAATGGAGTAATGAAATCACCAAGGTAGCAATAGTAGATAGATAATAAGTTGAATCTCCAATAGATTTACAGTTCTCAAAAGATGAATCACTACACCAAAACAACCAATTTGACACACCAGGATTCAGAGATTTGATACGGCTTTAAGCCGTATCAAATTTGATAGGGCTCGTAGCCGTATCAAATTTCATTTGCTACAGCTCTATCAATCCGCACCTCCTCCAACACTTAAAATCTAACCGTTGGTGGTCAAACATTCGGATCAGCTAATTTAATACGGGTTTGGGCCGTATTAAACGTTCATCCTATTTTTGCTCCAACTTCCCCCGCTAACGTGCTTTCTCTCATTTGGGTGAAATATTTTCTCGGCCGCAAATTTCCAATTTCAACGCGGAAATCCAAACCCTAAAATTCCTCTTTCTACTCTGATTCTCGTTCACCCTTCTTCTACTCTTTCCGATCCTCTATCATCTCTACAAAAGTAGATTCTTATGCGATCCCGTGTCTTTCCAGATATCTCTACGAATTTATTTTCATTCATTTATTGATTTTGGTATGTAAATTTTGTTGTTCTGCTTAAATATATTGTTAGTTTAACGTTAATTAAACGCTGATACTTGATTTTATTTTAATTGATCAAAATGGCAGAGGCTAAGGCAAACGCAACGGAAGCACTACTAGAGGAGGCTTCATCCGGCTCCATCTGTTGACTCGGGTACTAATAGGTAATAATTTGGATTTTATATATGGGAAAGTAGAAAGATGACTAGTGTTTTTGTAGAATTTTTGCGTTTTTAGGATTATAGGATGAAATTAGAAAGCTGACTTGTATAGCGTTGGAATTTTCCCCCTTTGCTTGGTACGATGAGTGACTTGCCCCCTAGTTTAGTTATTTTTTTCATTCATTTTCTAATTTACTAGTTCATAATTAATCAGCTAAACCATTATAATTACTAGAATAAGATCTGTTTTTTATTTTGATTCCAAGAAATAAACAAAAGATTGAAAGTGCCTCTTGGAATTGTTTTCAAAAATGAAAGCTATCATGGATCTTTGATTCATAATGAAATAAACAAGGAGAGAGAAGCTGGTATTATGTTTAGAATTAGTATTTTTATTATTTTAGGTTGGACATTTTTTCTTCAGTTTTTTATTATAAAAAAGATAAATAAGTGTTCTAGTTGTATAGGTTTAATTGATGATGGTATTGCGTTCGGGACTGAGTTGCGAACTCAGTTCGGGACTGAGTTCGCGAACTCGGTTCGGGACTGAGTTCGCGAACTCGGTTCGAAACTGAGTTGCGAACTCGGTTCGAAACTGAGTTCGCGAACTCGGTTCGAAACTCAGTTCGCAAACTCAGTTCGAACTGAGTTTGTAAACTCAGTTTTGAACCGAGTTAAACTCAAGCGTGATACCATGACTACAAAGTAGATAATTAACCGAGGCTGTTTGATGAATACTTGATCAGAAACCATGTGTCAACAATGCAATAGTTTTGGGTGGAGTGAAGTCTACATCAACAGCTCTTATGGGTTTATAGGAAATATGATTTCCTGTTTATATTCTAGTGTTATACTAGAAGTGTATTGACTCTGTTTAATATTTAGGATGAGATCAAAAATATGATTTAAAATTAATTGAACAATTACCAAAGGATCTGCTAGGATAAAATAGTTTAATCTTGCATATACACATTTCTATTACTGATATTATAAGTATATTGTAACATCTGGGAATGTTTTACCCCGCATGTATTTTAGATAGCATATCACTTGTTATGATCTGTGTTATATGATCTATGCTTAAAAACTGTGCATAACATTCATCTGTTTATGCTAGTTTGAAATGAATTCCAGGTGTCTACACATGAACATATTCTAGTATATGTAAGTCTATGAAAAGGTTTCTATAACTCATACATATCTATGTTAATAAACTGATCAAGTATTAATACCATGTAACACTGATTATTAGTTAGATCTATGTGTATATATGTAATTCTGTGTTACTGTAATGCATATAGAAATTTGATTCTCATATGTACTCGATAATGATATTTTGATAGCAGATTTTGTAACATTGATTGAGTATATCAATGCCTAAGTTGTATGAGTCACCTTAAATCTGATTTTACATTACACATGTTTGGATATTTGTGTATTCAATTCCAGTTCAGATCCAATTGGGAATATTCTGAGCAGAGAATATGAGATACATATGGTGTTATATACATCAGTATATGTATGCTTTATCATATTTCATATGTGTATATATGTAGCATTTATTACATGTTGTGTATTTTTATGCACATATTCAATGGTTTGCTCGGTTTCAGTTATGAATATAGGCTAAGAGTTACTCTTGGCCCTGGAGGTGATCTCATGTTGACTTCACACATAAGAATAATTGTTGGTTCGAGAGCATGGCAGCTAAGGTATTCTCTCATGTATCTATCTTATATTGCTATTATATATAATGTGTAATGTCTTGTGTTGGTTCTCTTAAAGTCTTGAATTTAACAACTTTTTTTTTCTAGAGTTGAATGTTTGGTATTTTAACATTATTTGACAGGTTTATTCGGTAGTAATAAAGCTGGAACCTGGTTGCCAGAGTTGCTACAAGAAGATGAGCAAAGCAATATGCAGTGTCCAAGGTATCATAATCTTATAGTCATATGTTTTTTACTCTATAATAATAATGCCAATGACTGTTGATTTTGATGCATTTAAATTGTATTATTCCAGAGCATGAGAAGATTGATACAATATTGTATGATGAGAAGAACAAGACCGTAACATTGTCAGGTCCGTTCGATCCGGATGATGTGTGCATGAAGCTATGCTCCAAGGCATCCAAAGTAATATATGACATGCAAGTAAAGAAGATCCCATAACCCAGAAAAAGGAAGAACCTGTTGTGGAAGAACTGTTGACCAAGGGACAGTGGAACCACCTCCAGTCGTGGTTTAACCGCCATTGGTTACATGTGGTACTGCACCGCCATATTGTGGGCATAACTGTTATGAGTATGTTTACGAGCAGAATATGCAACCTTCTAGTAGGACAATGTATTTTCCAAAATTGCAATGCTTATATTGATCATTGATATTCTAAAATAAATGCTTGTATCGATCACTGATATTCTATTGTATTTTTTTTTTAAATATATATTTTAAATTAGCTACGGTTTAAGGCCGTATCAAATTTCTATATTGATACGGTCTTAACCCATATCAATCTATGAATTTGATACGGTTTTAAACCGTATCAATCTATGAATTTGACACGGTTTTAAGCAGTATCAAATTTGTAAATTGATACGGCTTAAGGCCGTATCAAAGCAACAGAGACGCCATTTTTTGATACGGCTCAAAGCACTGCCAAATCGATTTTGATACGGCTCAGAGCACTGCTTAATAGGCATTTCTGCTGTAGTGAATCGCCAAAGTTAGTCTGACGGAACATAAAGCCAAAACAAAACACTCAGATTATGAGTAACAATCCCAACAGTGAATCAACTCAAGTGAAATGTTCGAATGAAATGCATCAATAACTTAAAAAAATGTTTTGGATTTCGTTCTTTAAGGATTCTTTAAACTAGATATCATATAATATAATATGCTATTATAATAGTGTTTATGATTAAATATACTATTGAAAATAGCATAAGTAGGATTACACTTTACCCTTACGCTGTTTATACATTGTCGTAAACATTGCATATAAAACATCTGTTAAACGACCGGTGGATAGGGATGTACCGCTATACGACAACGTTAAATCAAAATCGTAGTGGGCTCGATCAGAATAATAAGGCAAGGCACCGAGGCTATACCCAACTATAGGATTCTGTCGGATTGCGAACCCAGGCTGGTCGTAATGCATAACCCCAACTACCACCCACCTCATACAATACTCCCAAAATCAAAAAGGCCTCAATCAGATCATAAAGTAATCGATATAGTATCGAAGAAACATGTTCGCTAGAAGTAGCTAACTCAGTTGGCATGGGTATGGCTTGTGACGGCCCGCCCCGTACCAGCCTGCATTTCCTCCGAAAGTGCGCTGTACACATGCCCGACTAGCACGGGACGGTCGTCATAAGAAAGGAAAGAAGGAAATTGACTAACGAGAAACCTGTAATATGTCTCACAGCGCTTAGAACAAAATATAATAATAACATACTTGACATAAAACAGAAGAGACAGTGCATAATCTAAAACCAGAACTGAGCATCATAGCAGCGGAAATCCAAAATATAGCTTATTACAACTTTTCAAACTGTCTCAAAGCAAAAGCAAGATAAAGGAGGTACACTACTAATGCCCAAGTAGCGACCACCAACGACACAGGGAGAATATCTATATATCATACGTGGAAGCCTCCTGCTCGCCTCCGAATCAACTACCCGCGCATCACCAGCTAACCATAACCTGTCTCTAGTCTGCTCGTGTGAGCACCCAGAGTAATAAGAGGAGACATAAAACTCTGGGTCAGACATAAAGCCTGGTATGAGCGATAAGCATCAAAACATAACAATAACAGGTATAATCCAATCATACCTGAACCTGGACCTGCAACCAAAGAGTTAGCACTACATACTGTACAACACTCTAAGGTGCCCTTTTCAAATGGTGTAAAGATAACGGGGGAGGGGTGTGCATGTCATAGTGATGTCAAACAATCAAGCATAGCAAGCATCCTCACATCTCTCACTCAGTGCGTAAAGCATACGATATCCACTACTTTGGTCACCCAATACTTTGGGCCATGACGGAATCCAATCCCGCGTAACTATCACTACAAGCCCACTATCCATCTCTCAGTGGTGGACCAAAGTTATGAATACCGATAACCCCTTTGCACACGTCCCGCAGCAAAGCCCAACCATGAAGTGAACTCATTGGTTCCCAACTGGGTCTGGGATCCTGAGCTCTAACTTCCATTTGGACTACCTTTGCATCTCGGGTTTTAGTCTTCTCATATCCAAGCTCCTTCTCTTCCTCACGGTCGCGGTGTGCGGATCGTGGTCTTCCTCACGGTCGCGGTGTGCAGATCGTGCTCCATCTCCACGCTCCAAGTGTGCGGATCGCTATACTTCGTCACACTCCAGGTGTGCGGATCGCTATACTTCGTCACGCTCCAGGTGGGCGGATCGCTATACTTTGTCACGCTTCAGGTGTGTGGTTCGTGGTCATACCCCACGGTCCGAGTGTGGGATCGTGGTCATACCCCACGGTCCGAGTGTGGGATCGTGGTCATACCCCACGGTCCGAGTGTGGGATCGTGGTCATACCCCACGGTCCGATCTGGTCCAAATTCCTGCAACTCTTCCAGCAAGCTATTTACGCCATACGACGACGTTTTTGACCAATCTAACTTTTCTAATCAATCATAAATCATTCCAAACAGTCATACCAACATATAAAATCGACCATAAACACCAAAACAGCAATATAACATGTAAAAATGGATCAAACGTACCCAAAACCCATGTTTTCCCCTTAAGCATGTTTAAGCAAATCTAATGGTACGATTAGCAGAACTTAACCAAATCATCACAAACTTCTAACAGAGGTCTAAAATAACATTTTAGAATTTTAGAATATTTTTCCAGAATTTTATAGTGTAAGAATTTACTAATTATCACTAATCACCCTGATTAACTGTAATTAGTGTCAAAACAATGCTAATCACTCACCTTGGCCACAATAAAACTTTCAGATCTGAAGTGAACCTCTGATTTGCACGAATTCCAATATATAACAGCAGCTCTACTTCGATCCTTGTGCTAATCCTCCTTGATTTGATGCCTCTAAGCCCTAATCCTTGATTAGGAAGTGATTTTGGGTGTTTTGAGAGAGATTTAGAGAGTGGAGGCCATGGCTAGGTTAAGAGGAATGAAAGTGGCGGCTGGAAAATGTCTAAAGAAATGTTTTCTAACCCTAATCAGCCCCTATATACCGCTAAACCCGAAATCCCCCTCTGGGCCTAGCTGCTAATCACCCGGTTAAGCCCAATTAAGCTGTTTTTCACCATCTGAAACTTGTTTCAGCCATATCTCTCAAACGGTAAGTCCGTTTGGCTAATGTGACCACTCTACGGAAAGAGAAACCATCATCCGGAGCCAATGGAAGTTAAAACGGTCATGGCCAAAACAGTACCAACTAGGGGTAAAACGGTCATTTAAAAATCGACAAAAATCATGAACATGGGAAATGACCCCAATAGTCGTCTCCCAAAGTTACATGACCATACGACTTCATATGTGAAAGAAATAAATATTCTACGATCCCATGATGCGTAGAATACGGGTCGTTACACTCTCCCCCCTTAAGAAATTTCGCCCCCGAAATTCCCAAATCAAAACACACAAAGGGTCCCGCATGCCTATCAACCATAAAACAACAATCAACATGCAAAACAAGTCTATCCTAGCATGCGGTTTACTAACAAGGGAAGGAACTATCACTACCAAAACCCTACTAGGCAAAGAGTTCTGGATACTTCTTCCTTATATCTTCCTTTGTTTCCCAAGTACAGTCTCTTTCATTCTCACCCCACTGGACTTTGACTAGTTTCACTGCCTTCCTTTGAAGCTGCTTCGTATCGTTCCCAACGATACGGATAGACTTGCGGTTCTCAACCGCCTCGGGTTCAACTTCGATGTTATCCAACTGATCAGGTGAAATAGCCATACTAGGGTCTTGCACAAACTTCCTTAACTGGGAAACATGAAATACGTTGTGAACTCCCGCCGTCTTGTCAGGTAGCTCTACCTCATACACCAAATTCCCAACTTGCTCGAGGACTGGGAATGGGCCAACAAATCTTGGTACTAACTTACCTCTCCAACCAACCCGAATCACATTCTCTATGGAGAGATCTCGACGAACACCAAGTCGTTAACGAAGAATTCCAAATCTCTTCGTCTCTTATCGAGATAAGCCTTCTGCCTATCCTTATCCCTTCCCAGTAGTAGATCTGCTCTATGTCTCAATACATCTTGTTACCACTGGGATGTATAGTCAATTTCGAGTGATGATATGCTCTAAGCACTTCACCTCTCGGTCCATCTACGTTGGGTACAACTAGTCCCTTATTCTTTCGAAGCCACCCTTCTTGATCAAATCCTTACCTGATCATTCTCTTTCCATCGATACCCATCTCTACCCTAGAGGTGGTTCCCAATAGATTAGGACCGTCCTTCTAACTGGAAACAATCCTCTCAATCAAAATCGATCTAATCGTCAAGCTTACTAGCGTTTCTGAATCCAATTCAGTCTTGGGTCTGAAATCATATCCTGTGACATACTCTAGTTGCTTCCATCCTAGAAACAAAACCCCTAAACTGGCATGTCTCCTACTCAATGCAACTAGTACTACACCCAAATCCTTTACTATGATCACTCTGCCCCATGGAGTCATGGCGACTCCACTACACTGATCCACAGTCACTAGTCCTTTGCTATGTCCACTTTGCCCCTCGAGTCATGACGACTCTACTGCACTGGCTCATAGTCCTACTACAATCACTTTGTTCCCCATCGCTGGAACCCTACAGGTGATAGTCTACTCAAGAGAAGAAAGATAGGAACAAACATAGCAACCATAACATCCATCAAACAAATCCTATCTATCACCTGCTAAAGTCATAAACACATCGACACCTACATGATTGGTCTAACCAATCTCAATATGTCGATTCTAGTATATCTGGTCCAACCAACATCAATAACTAATGGAAGCCCAGCCCCCATACATACACCGATGCCTACTTGACTGGTCCAACCAATCCCAGGCTAATGGAAGCCCCGCCTCCCTTCGGTCTACCGTACGTCCAACGTACGTTTATCCTCCAAGGATAATTAAACTAATGGAAGCCCAGCCTCCAATCGGACTACCGTACGTCCAACATACGTTTATCCTCCAAGGATGACTAGATCACGTCCAACGGATCCAAGGTAACGGGCGTCCCCAGATACCCCTGCTTTTAGTCCTCCTAAAATACTTGAGTCCAACCCAAGTCTATCCATTATCTTGCTGCCCTCTCGAGTCCAACTCGAGCTGAATCCAATTCCTTGCAGCCTTCTCGAGTCTAACTCGAGTCAATCTCCCAGAGATAAACTATACTCATCCAATGAATCTCGTACTGCACGTCCAACGTACATTCACCTTCCAAAGGTAAACTAGACCCACCTAGTGAATCTAGGTACTCTACCTACGAGTCCAAGTCCAACGTGAAACTCTCCTATGTTCGCTGAATCTCCAAGATCAACGAGCTTCCCACTATGTTCCAAACATACTTCAAATCTAATGTGAAGTATTTCCATATTCGTTATATCACCATGACTAACGAACTCGCCCCATTTTTCTTTTACGAGTTCAAGTCTAACTTGAATCGTCCTAATTTTCGTTGCATCTTCCATGATCAACGAACACATCCTATTCCTTCAAAATTCTACTATCCAATAGAGAACATCAACATAGGGTCCTAAACAATCCATTACTTTGCATCTTTCTCGAGTCCCACTCGAGTCATCTCATAACCCTATTGAGTCTAACTCTGGGCACTCTATACCATTGAACAGTCTTATCATGTTCCGTCTGCCCCTCACTCCTCGAGTGAACCAAGATATCATCCAATGAAAATCGCAACGTCTACCTATCCCTCACGCAAACCATCCTAGTCGAAATCGACATTTCCCAAGCACAAGCCCCAAAGGCCTAAACCAATATCAGACAAGCACCCAAGGAACATCTCCTCCGAGTTCAGACAATCCACATGAGGTGATACTAGCAAAACAATCTAGTACTGGAGTACTCATTTGCCTCCCAGAGACAACTAGAACTTATTACTACGATAACTTCTTAGCTTCCTTAACTCCAGTTACCCTTGCCATCACTAGGTGGGTACCTAATACTACCCTATTCCTTTGGAGTAGATCGATTCCCCAAAATAATGCTAAACCCAGTAAAGCCCAAAACAAAGCAATCACAAGGAAACATACATCCATGACTCGATAAGACCACATTAACAAATCATGCCAAAACTAGTCGAACCACCAATCGGGTTCGTCACTACTAAAGGTCTATCGACTAACTCAGGTTTGTCAAACAAAACCCGATCAAAACATCTTAAATAGAAAGCATACCTCGGATAACGACACCCTTTTCCTTCTGCGCCGCAGTTGGGGCATTTGACGAAGAAGGAACAGCGTTGATAGCATACGCTTTCACAATCTGCTTCTCCCTAGGAGGTTGTGGGCAATCATCCTTGTGATGTCCCGCCTGGCCGCAGTTAAAGCACTTCCTTTCCCCAGGCTTTTCTCGACAATCTCTGGCGTAATGGCCCTTCTTGCCACAACTAAAGCATTCACCATCTTTCTTATTTTTCTTACTCTGACCATCCTTGGTCGGGTTCTGCTTCCTCTTGTTCTGATAATTCTTCTTGCCTTCACCGCCTGCTTGCGGCTTTGGCTCTTCTGCAGATGCCGTAGTAACTTCGACCTTCGACTTAGGGAAAAGGCTCTCTGACCTTAATGCCTTTCCTACAATAGACTCGAACGTCTCATCGATATGGTTTATAAGTCTTTCCCCTAAGTACCCATCCAAGCCAGTTATGAACTTCTCGTTCTTCTTTTCGACTGTATCGATAAGGGACAATCCATATTTCGATAAAGTGTCGAATTCAGCGATATACTCCGAGACTGCTCTACCATTCTGCTTAAGCTCCAAGAACTTCTTGAACAATTCTGATTTATGAGCAGCTGGAATAAACTTATCACAAAAGCGAGTCTTAAACTGATTCCAAGTAACTTGATCTTCTGGAATAGCTGTTCTAATGGCATTCCACCAATTCATCGCTCGCCCTTGCAGCTGACGAGACGCTAGCCTTCTCTTCATCGCATCCTCAAGACCCAAGTCGTCGAAGATACGATCACAGCTATCCAACCAATCCTGAACATCTGTGGCCGACTCCGTTCCGTGGAACGGCTTCCCACCAAGGTTAGTGTAATCCTTACACAACTTGGCGAAATCGACCCTAGGCGCCTGCACTACTGGACCACCACCATTTCCGGGATTGGGAACTGCCCCTTGCACTTCTCTAAGCATGTCTCTCATGAGGTTGGTAAACATCGCCCTCATGTCAGCGGCATTCCCATTATTGGCCCCTCTACCGGTACCTCTAACATATCGGCTCATCGTCAATCTGAAAAAGGGAAACGATTAACGACCCCATAGTGGTACTAGTGCAGTACGACTTCACTCTTATACTACCAATAGTATATATATATATATATATATATATATATATAGCTTTTGAAAACCAAAGTAATCACAAATACGCGCTCTCATATACGTACTATCTCTCCCTAGTGTCTTTCCCTAGGTTAACTACGCAACCTAGAGCTCTGATACCAAGTGTGACGGCCCGCCCCGTACCAGCCTGCATTTCCTCCGAAAGTGCGCTGTACACATGCCCGACTAGCACGGGACGATCGTCATAAGAAAGGAAAGAAGGAAATTGACTAACGAGAAACTTGTAATATGTCTCACAGCGCTAAGAACAAAACATAATAATAACATACTTGACATAAAAAAGAAGAGACAGTGCATAATCTAAAACCAGAACTGAGCATCATAGCAGCGGAAATCCAAAATATAGCTTATTACAACTTTTCAAACTGTCTCAAAGCAAAAGCAAGATAAATGAGGTACACTACTAATGCCCAAGTAGCGACCACCAACGACACAGGGAGAATATCTATATATCATACGTGGAAGCCTCCTGCTCGCCTCCGAATCAGCTACCCGCGCATCACCAGCTAACCATAACCTGTCTCTAGTCTGCTCGTGTGAGCACCCAGAGTAATAAGAGGAGACATAAAACTCTGGGTCAGACATAAAGCCTGGTATGAGCGATAAGCATCAAAACATAACAATAACAGGTATAATCCAATCATACCTGAACCTGGACCTACAACCAAAGAGTTAGCACTACATACTGTACAACACTCTAAGGTGCCCTTTTCAAATGGTGTAAAGATAACGGGGGAGGGGGTGTGCATGTCATAGTGATGTCAAACAATCAAGCATAGCAAGCATCCTCACATCTCTCACTCAGTGCGTAAAGCATACGATATCCACTACTTTGGTCACCCAATACTTTGGGCCATGACGGAATCCAATCCCGCGTAACTATCACTACAAGCCCACTATCCATCTCTCAGTGGTGGACCAAAGTTATGAATACCGATAACCCCTTTGCACACGTCCCGCAGCAAAGCCCAACCATGAAGTGAACTCATTGGTTCCCAACTGGGTCCGGGATCCTGAGCTCTAACTTCCATTTGGACCACCTTTGCATCTCGGGTTTTAGTCTTCTCATATCCAAGCTCCTTGTCTTCCTCACGGTCGCGGTGTGCGGATCGTGGTCTTCCTCACGGTCGCGGTGTGCGGATCGTGCTCCATCTCCACGCTCCAAGTGTGCGGATCGCTATACTTCGTCACGCTCCAGGTGTGCGGATCGCTATACTTCGTCACGCTCCAGGTGGGCGGATCGCTATACTTCGTCACGCTTCAGGTGTGCGGTTCGTGGTCATACCCCACGGTCCGAGTGTGGGATCGTGGTCATACCCCACGGTCCGAGTGTGGGATCGTGGTCATACCCCACGGTCCGAGTGTGGGATCGTGGTCATACCCCACGGTCCGATCCGGTCCAAATTCCTGCAACTCTTCCAGCAAGCTATTTACGCCATACGACGACGTTTTTGACCAATCTAACTTTTCTAATCAATCATAACTCATTCCAAATAGTCATAGCAACATATAAAATCGACCATAAACACCAAAACAGCAATATAACATGTAAAAATGGATCAAACGTACCCAAAACCCATGTTTTCCCCTTAAGCATGTTTAAGCAAATCTAATGGTACGATTAGCAGAACTTAACCAAATCATCACAAACTTCTAACAGAGGTCTAAAATAACATTTTAGAATTTTAGAATATTTTTCCAGAATTTTATAGTGTAAGAATTTACTAATTATCACTAATCACCCTGATTAACTGTAATTAGTGTCAAAACAATGCTAATCACTCACCTTGGCCACAATAAAACTTTCAGATCTGAAGTGATCCTCTGATTTGCACGAATTCCAATATATAACAACAGCTCTACCTCGATCCTTGTGCTAATCCTCCTTGATTTGATGCCTCTAAGCCTTAATCCTTGATTAGGAAGTGATTTTGGGTGTTTTGAGAGAGATTTAGAGAGTGGAGGCCATGGCTAGGTTAAGAGGAATGAAAGTGGCGGCTGGAAAATGTCTAAAGAAATGTTTTCTAACCCTAATCAGCCCCTATATACCCCTAAACCCGAAATCCCCCTCTGGGCCTAGCTGCTAATCACCCGGTTAAGCCCAATTAAGCTGTTTTTCACCATCTGAAACTTGTTTCAGCCATATCTCCCAAACGGTAAGTCCGTTTGGCTAATGTGACCACTCTACGGAAAGAGAAACCATCATCCGGAGCCAATGGAGGTGGTTTCAGGTCAAAATTCCTTTCCAGTCAAAAGTTATGGCCAAAACAGTACCAACTAGGGGTAAAACGGTCATTTAAAAATAGACAAAAATCCTGAACATGGGAAATGACCCCAATAGTCGTCTCCCAAAGTTACATGACCATACGACTTCATATGTGAAAGAAATAAATATTCTACGATCCCATGATGCGTAGAATACGGGTCGTTACATGGCTCATGTTTTAGTCATTTGAATTATGACCCAAAGATCATGGTTATCCATCATCGTTCTCTTTCTTCGAATCCAGTAATTGCCTCCAAATCCATTATACTTCATTTTGGATTCTCTACCATGTGCACAGTTGCTAAAATAATATCGGTATTGACAGAGAGTATAACAATACTAATTTCGGTCTCCTTAACAACCAAATGCTTATTTCACAAGTGGTCATTTATGTTCAAAAATCATAAATCAATATAATAATAACGTAGGTTTGTATTCAAATAATTATGTTCAAATATCTTAATGTCATAAATCATATTTCAAATCAATTCATTATTTGATTTAAATTCAAGATTCAAGTTTCATATTTTAAACAGATTATTTACAAAGTTACATTTTGATTTCACATTTCAATATCTCTAACTTCATTGTTTAGAAATCTTTGCATTAGTATTTTGGATTCAATAACTCGGATTGGAACAACCTTTATTTAAAATGGTCTATATATCATAAAATATTTTCATTTAAAAATAATTATATTTAAATAAAATAATTATAAAATAAATAATAGTTGAAATAAAATAATATAATTAAAATAGTTATTGAAAGTACATCAATTATGTTAAATATACAAGATAGTTATAAAGTAATAATTAAATATAAATAATATAACTTAAAATAGTTTAATATAAAATAATACAAATTTTGAATGATTTAAAACAGTCTAATCCAAACCACTTATCCGTATTTCCGAAGTTCATTTTCATTAATTCGGATTCACAAATTTATTTTTAATCAATTTAAACTTTAAAAAATGTATCCTTAAGATCAATGCATTCCAAAATAGTATTCAAGTTAAATTATCCAATTTTATTTGTAAGGATTCAAATTACATTCAAATCACTCTTTTTATAAAGTTTATATCAATTAAAATCCAAATTTCAGTTTAACCGATTATAAAATTTTAATTTTAATTATATTCAGCTTATAAGCATTTACTTAATAAATTATTATCGAATTAATTTATTAAGTTTTATAACGATAACAATTCATATAAGTCATTTCATTAATCAAAATTTACGTCTCAAAATCAATCTATCTTGCTCGATAAATTATATTTCATTAATTAAATTCAAAGGAACTTTGGCAAACAGTTGAACTGTGGTGGAAGCTCTGTGCCATCGGCCTCCACTTCTTCAGGCCTCTCTGACTTTGTGATCGGTAAGGAGAATGAGAAATACGGTACGCCGTGTAGCAATGTGATGAATCTTACTCCTGACGCACAACATATTGTCGAAAACTTGGATGGTTTTCTGGAAAATAGTGACAAACATAAGGAAGTCAGTGAGCAAAGAGAGATGCAATGTGATGG